>LR990286.1:16409209-21209209 GCA_905147355.2 Apotomis turbidana
CAGCCGTAACCTAAGCGACCGGTTTGCCGCGGGCCTACCTACGCAGCAGCGGAGCGGAGTCTCCGATACCGAACCATTCGACCGCAGTGCACCGCGACGACCGCGCGACTCGACGACAGCGAACGCTGATCGAATTCACGAACAGTTAATATAAATAAATACTTCGAATAATCAAATTTAAACACTAAATTGTAAACATAACAACTTCATCAAGTCATCACGGATTTGGAGTTAGTTCCGTTTGTGATTTGCAGCGGGTGAGTATTTTTATTGTTTTGGTGTTTTGGACTGACTTCAAAAAAGAGGAAGCGCTCTACATTGAATTTTCTTGATTTTTATATTTTGTGTGCTCTAGGGTTTTTAATGTATATGTAATATAAAATAGAGTTAATTGACAACGTTAAGAGAATTTTTCATTGTTATGATATATATTTTTTTCGTGATCTTATTTAGTCTTTTGTGCAAGATTTCAAAAAATCTTAAATCTTAAATAAACCACCCCTGCCGAGTCGAAAAAACATCACCTCGGTTAGGTAATTGTTTCGTACGATGACCATACAAGGCCCCATTTTTTTAAACCCTTTTAAAAGTTAGAGTAATCTGTATTTATTTTTCTAGGAATGAAGGAGGTTATTCCTACCTGTAAACCAATACTCAAGATTTTTAAAATTTCATCCGTTCCCCTATAGTGAGCAGCAGAAGTAGCTAAGTACGCACGCCATTCGTGCTAAAAATTATATGCACACGGACTCTATTATCAAGAAAATAAGGGTTGTACAGATCAATGTGAGTGTGTTATTCTAGGGATCTTCTTCTTACATATATAGAAAAACACTTCACCGAATGCTTCAATTCATAGAATTTTCATTTCTTTTACATTTTTTCCTCAGAAATCATACATTTTCAGAAATTTTGATAATGTCAACCTATAAATTCGGTTAGTTTGTGATATACGTAACATTCCAAAATACTCTATGGCTCCAGAACAAAAATGCTAATGATAAAATGAAATTTCTATGAAATGAAAATTCGATGAAACGTTTGGCTAATATAAAACAAGGGTAAACTGTTATTCTGCTACCTACTTCTGCTGCTGACTGTACAAGAATGTTAAAATACGAACGATTAACAATAAATTAGATAGATTTTAATACTTCATTCAGAAGACTTAAACAATATATGCGTATCAATATCAATACGCCAAATCATATCGATTCCTAGATTATTACGAGTACGCTATTATACATTATTCCAAAACTTTTGAAATTTCGTTTCATCCGGCAAACATAAACATTGGGTACTGTGTAAAAACTTTTTCTTTTCACTGTTTCACAGTACACATGTAGCTGCTCCATACTCTCGTTTATTTAGGACCATATTTCATTCTGTCTCCAAAGTGGTTACAAACGTAAGTCGTGTTGTGAACCGAGCTCAACATTTTGCCGACTCGTCTGTATTTGCATACTCGTGTAAATCAGTTCGCGGACTGCCATTTATTTATTGTATCCATCAATTAACGTTTGCTAACAAATTCGCCAATAAGCTCAGAAGGTCTTTCCGTGTACAGTGCTGCAAGATAAGCATTGATTATGATAATGCGAGTAGTAGTAATCTTGTTTCTTGTGCACCACATGCAAAAAAAAGAACAATATAAGGAACGACCGCTTATTGCTAAAGAGCGATCTCTTCACAGATAATCTTTGGGTAGCAGAAAAAGTCGAAGGATACATTTTAGGTAGGTAGTGAAAGTATTATTTGGGTGAATCAACTTTTTTGTGTAGTTGATTCACCCATTTGCGAGTCAGAAGATAACTATACAAAATGGTGATAGTTGCTAATTGAGTGGATCCCTGGGTAAAAAATGTTATTATAATTAGACCGTCATTTAATCAGAAAATGTTGGACAAGTATCTTTTCTTTTGCCAATCAAACGAAAAATAACGATGATAAAGCGCACGAAAGTTCGGGAGGGGGGTTCGTGACGTCACATGTTGTTGAAAAAAATCGCACGGCGTGACGTCACGCGGGACTTGGCGGACTATATCGTCGTAATTTTTTGACATATTTACGTGTTTAATTTTTCTTGATAATATTGGAACTCACGGACTATTCATATGATTTTAAGAAACTAACCTTTTATATTCTTGCATGTAGTTGTATGAGGGGACAATATTGCACGCAGTCAAAATGGATGATGACGGCATGGCCGCCCGGCAGGTTATCGGTAACGAGCTCAATTGAGCCACACTTGTTCAGATAACCGCCGAGTTATCGCATCACCTAGACAGATCCATAATCTAGAGCCCAAGGTCGGACTGGTCATAAACAAATGAAGCGTCTCTGTGTTCAACAACAACTATTTACATCCTTAGTATTCCAAAACAAGACTCACTCAAGTCGGAATATTCCTAGGTATAGAGGTATATGCACCAGAGTTCTAGGTCGGGCAGATAACCCCAACTTATGCATGTATTGACAACGTCATTTTGAAATTAGTGATATTCTTTCATAGCGATACAACAGGAAACCAACCACAAGACTGACTTGAAGTTTCTTTAGATACTGATTTCAAAGATAATCTGTGGTCAATAAAACTTAAGCGGACTTATATATACCTAATATTTTTGTTTATATAGGTACCGACGCGATATTATAATTAGAGTAAGAGAATATCTGGTACATACTTACATTACTTACCTACCTAGTCTACATACTCTTAGAAAATTTATGAAATGCAATTAGAAGTTTACTTAAATCAGAACCATTGATCACAATTTATTCAGCCAGCCTTATGGGCACCCTACCTAATGGTAGCGACATAGGGGATATATGTACATATAGATTAGGTCCCAATAGTTTAAGTTAGGTTTAATTAGATCATAATTTAAGTTTGTTAAGGTTTAGTTATATACTTTTAATTTTATGTTGTTTTTTTTTTGTTTTTGTAAAAAAAAAAAACATTCACTTTTAAATAAAAAATAATAATTAATATACGCGATCCGTTTAATTTGTTTTATTTAAATGTGTGACAGTCGCGGAAACCGAAGAAAAATTATTCATTCACTGTTTAGTTTTTTAAAACTTCAAAAAGGGTCGATATTTTCGAGTCTTTTTTTTACTATATACCATATACCTAAGTACAATCCGACTAAAAAGAGTAAAAATTAAAAAGTCGCAATACTGTAGTGTCGTCCCTGTTTTCTTACCTATATTGATTACTGATTAGATATAGGACACTACAGTATTGCCACTTTTTAATTTCTACTCTTTTTGGTCGGACTGTACTCTAAATAATTACATTAAGCTGGAAATACCGTGTATTCGCGAAGGTTCTATGGGACAGCGGCCCAGAAACAATTTTTTACGGCGACAGTGACTCGCACGTCCTGGCACTGAAGTTTTCTTTCAGCTTTCAGCGACCTGCGGCAGACTCGTAATTTGCCGTCGATAAATATTTATTGGCTTTTTACATTCGCTTCTGCAAAAGAAACGCCTTGTAAACGTTTGTTAGGTAACCATGCCGTTTATTTATTACACTTGGCTTGGTAGAACACAGAAAGATTAACGTCGGTTAATTGATCAATTAATAAGTATGTTATTTTACGGAAGTTAATTTTTGAGATATCCGTGCAAAATTTATTGAGTATTTTTTTTCTAATAGACTATTCATCGGATTAATTGAATTGAAAGAACAAATAACGGAAATGTAGTCGTGTAATTAATGGGTAAATATTTTAAGTATGTAACTTTAAGACAGAATTAATTATTAAATTAATGTATCTATCAGTTACCTACTTTTTAAAAGAATTTAATTGTCAGTAGGCAGGTCAGACAGACGTTTAAAGCGGTTAAAGCTGAAACGTTTATTAACGACATCTATAAGTAAATATCTACAAAAGCAAAAATATCTAAATACTTTGTGCAATATTTGACCCTACGAGTTCTACGACGTCTTTAACAACTCTATCAAAATCGTATCAGATACCTAGGCATTTTTTTTTATTTACGGTAGTCTAGCATTTTGCCTCGATTGCATTTGATGTTAAGTGAAAATAAGGCCTAAGACGGATCAGAGAATAATAATTTCATCCGTTTACCATATTCGATACGTTTCATTGTTTTTCTCCTTCCTTAGAAACTTTCTAGTAAGTATTTAGTGATGACGTCACGATTGACTTGACTTGAACTAAAAACGGCAAGGACAAGTGAAAGTCGTAAATTTCAATAAGAATAACTTTTCACACGTCATATCGTCACAACCGAATTGCTTATTGCGATATTAAGAGCCCCATTCCAAGAAATGGTTTCTGAAATAACATAGGCAGTAAAACATTAGTCTACGTATATCCCAATTGGGCTATCAATTCTATCACAAAATGTTGCAATTTACCTATACGAGTTACTAGAAGTATTTGAATAACGTAGTACCTACATATTTACGAGTATTTAGACAATTCACATGCAAGGTAGACCTTTAGACCCTTCAGAAGGTTTTACGAACTATTTCATACAGAAGGTATGCTTTGTCCTTGCCTATAGAAGTAAGGATAAGCATTGTGGTAAAGCAATGACGAGGGGAAAGGCTAAGTACATGATAAATCATAGTTTCCGTCATTTGTCGGTGTGGGCAGACAACGACGCGCCATCAGCTGTGGGTGGCAAAGGTGTTTAGCGAGTCTTGTTATTAAACTAACTTTGTAGCTATTTATTATGGCGCATCAAATGCCTTGTCTTTATAGACTACTTGCTAGCATTTATTGCTGAAACCTAACACGGTGCGATTAGTGAGTGAGTGTAGCTGTACCAGTGATAATTGATAAACCAAATGAGATATTTAATATAGGTATTATAATAGATGTAGAAACAAAAAGTGAGGACATACCTTAATATTGTCTATTTAAAACGTTGTTGTTGACAAGCACAGTACTGCATTTATTAGCATTACAGTGTATATTAAAATGACTTTCTTTCAACAAAAACTTAGCAATCACCATAAATATTTCGCGAACATATAATAAGGAAACTACACTTATTGTTGCTCATTTGAAGGACTTGGAAGGCTGCCAGAATCGAGTTTGCATTGCTACTGCCGCGTCTAAGGGTGCATCTCCACTGATGAAGCGGAGACTTGCGGAATCGACCAATCACACCTGAGGAGAAATCTGTATCTGCTCCGCTTCATTTTTGTAATAGGACAATTTCGGACGTCTCCACTCCGCTCTGCTTCAGTTTAGACGCACCCTTAGACCGGCTCTTTCAAGATGGCTCCTTTTTTGGATAAGTACTGGTTTTTTGTTCTTCAATCGGCGTCATACTACTTAACGAAACCATAGTACTAAAGTAGAAGAAGAGATCATTGCACCACGTCCAGTTGTCACTGGCAAGTATTGCCACAAGACGTTCATTCAAAAGAAAAATGTGATAAAGCTACACCAGTTTGATGTGGCGATACAGCCTTACTCCTTTTAGATAGAAGCATATGTTGTGCTACATTAACCGTAAAAGGGTAGAACGGCTTTCTAAAGATCGAATAGGGACTTTGTTTTTGTGAAACGATTACGAAATAATCGAGAAGTTTCTTTTCTAATAAACTGTGTGATGGATAACACTTCCGCATGCACCTATTTATCGTATACTTACTTCGATAGATAGATACATATTTTGTGCAAAGTTTATTCTGTAAGTAGGCCTCAATGGACTTTTTGCGAGGCTCAGTTCGTGGTAACTCTGTTAATGCTTTATAGCTATGACACCATCATGAAATAATAATATATATTTATTGCATCCAAGTACTTATAGGAACAAGGACCCTGTCAGGGTGTAGCAAATAGTTAACATTTAATGTAGTCTGGTTTACCAAACATAATACTGCTTAATAAAAACTTAATACTAGTTATAACAACTTACGTGCTTCTTTTACGTTAAAATTTAAAGAAGCATCATTGCATACATACATAACATTTTTTACACGGCCTATATGTTAATTCAGAAACAATTTCTGGAAATAGGGCTCTTATACCGCCGTAAACAATTAGATTGCGACAATATGACACCCGTGATAAACTATTCTTATTATTTTTTCTGTATTTTACTTTGTCCTTACTCTCTTGCAGTACAAGTAAAGTCGATAGCGACGTCATTACAAATTACTAAGGAGAAGGACTATGAAGCGTTACACTCCGGGCAGGTGCGGCCGGCTAGCCCCGCCCCCTGCCATTAACAGACATTCGGATGCAGCCATACAAGGCTTCCGGCTTCCCAAAGTCCCTATATAATGGCAGTATCTCCAAAGTAGTACACGACCAAGTTCTAGGGGAACCAATTCCAATGAGTGCAGGAGTCAAACAGGGTTGCCTCCGCCGCTGCTCTTCATAGTCCTGCTCGACGATGTCATGCGGAAAGCAACAGAAACACCGAGGGGCATAACATGGAACAAAAGCTCACACCTGGAGGACCTCGACTACGCAGACGACATAGTGTTGGTTTCGTCTTCACTGCCCGATCTTCAAATTAAGCTGGACTCGTTACGAGACGAAGCTCAAGATAAGGGACTACGAATTAACGCTAGGAAGACTGTAGAAATGCGAGTTCAATCGTGCGAAAACCGACCCATAAGACTCAATGGGACACCGCTGGAATCTGTCGCAAAGTTCACATATCTCGGCAGCACTGTGACCAACAGCGGTGGTTCTGACGACGACGTCGACGCGAGGATCAAGAAAGCTAAAGGCGCCTTTGCCCAGCTAAAACAGGTCTGGGATTCGAACGTGCTCACCCGGCGGATCAAGATTTCCCTCTTCGATTCCATAGTGAAGTCTGTTTTGCTCTTCGGCTGCGAGACTTGGAAAGAGACTAAGGGTCTGACGAGCAAGTTACAAGTGTTCGTCAACAAATGCCTAAGATCCATCCTGCGCATATTCTGGCCGAACACTATCAGCAACGAGGATCTATGGAATCGATGCCACCAAATCCCGATCAAGCGAGAAATTGCTCAACGGAAGTGGAAGTGGATAGGGCACACCCTCCGAAGACCAGAGGACAACACCGGCAAGGTTGCGTTCACGTGGAGGCCGCGAGGGAGCAGACGACAGGGCCGACCGGCGCACACGTGGCAGCGCACCGTCGACGCCGAGCTGCGGGCGGCCGGGCTGAGTTGGAGTGACGCGGAGCGCGAGGCACAGGATAGGAGCCGATGGCGACGTCTCACGAAGGCCCTTTGTACCACTGGGGTACCATAGGACGCCAACAATTTCTTACCTATGTTGAGGTGCTAAATGTCTTAAAGCTCTCCATCCTTAACGTGTTTTTTTATGTTTACAAATCGATTAGTAATGTCATAAGTAGGTGTAACAGAATTCTAGATGGAATAAGATATCGAAACCTATTAGTACTATAATCTAGTGTGTACCTATATTATATCAATATTGATTAATGGCTATTAGTGAGTTAATGATGACCTACTATTTATTTTTAGTGCCAAGGTCATCATTATTTCATAAGCTACAACGTCATACTTACCTAGTTAATTACAGTTTCGACAGTTCAGAACCAGAATCAATTTCAAAAAGATTTGAGTGAATAATACTGTACCATCTCATAACACGGTCTAAAATACAAAATTAACACGAATTCACAAAATTGGACTAAACTGGAAATGAGTCGTCTCACAAAAAATACAGTTGCATAAATGACCTAAATAAGGCATGACGCCACCTCAATGCACGATAAAAATACTTCCTAAAGTATGTCCTCAGATAGGTATTTTTTAATTTAGAGAGCACGTCAGTAATACTCGTTTACAATGTTAATAACCGCCGACACAAGTAAACAAGCTGCACGTCTGCGTACCTAACTGTGCAACGCGATTCTATGTCGCGCGACAAATATTACCTGTCACTTTCCTTCCAGTACTGTGCGAGTAAGGCAGGTAACGCTGGATTGCGGAAAGATATGCCAGCTCTGCTGAATATCTTGGAGTTGGAGTTGGAGTTTTCGTGACTGTCACACATTTAAATAAAACAGTTTAAACGGATATATTTTTTCACGGTTTTTTCTCCCCGACAGGCCTTATAGTGAACCGCTAGTAGATAAAGTTTTTAAATAAAATAAACGCGATACAATCCGTTTGAATTGTTTTATTTAAATAGCTAAGAACCATTTCCCTTTAGTCCCATCTCGTAGCCGGATTTGGTAGCTGGCTTACAAATGGGAAAAATAATCCCGATTCGAAGCTAGCTACATAATGGGAATTCAAAAGGCCCATTTCGTAGCCACATTCGGAAGCTGGCTTCCAAATGGGAAATCACATTTCTTATCTGGTAGCCAGCTACCAAATGGGAACAGTTTTCCCACCTAGAAGCCACATTCGGAAGCTGGCTTCCAAATGGGAAATCACATTTCTCATCTGGTAGCCAGCTACCAAATGGGAAAAGTTTTCCCACCTAGAAGCCACATTCGGAAGCTGGCTTCCAAATGGGAAATCACATTTCTCATCTGGTAGCCAGCTACCAAATGGAAACAGTTTTCCCACCTCGAAGCCACATTCGGAAGCTGGCTTCCAAATGGGAAATCACATTTCTCATCTGGTAGCCAGCTACCAAATGGGAACAGTTTTCCCACCTAGAAGCCACATTCGGAAGCTGGCTTCCAAATGGGAAATCACATTTCTCATCTGGTAGCCAGCTACCAAATGGGAAAAGTTTTCCCACCTAGAAGCCACATTCGGAAGCTGGCTTCCAAATGAGAAATCACATTTCTCATCTGGTAGCCAGCTACCAAATGGAAACAGTTTTCCCACCTCGAAGCCACATTTGAGAGCTGGCTCCGAAATGGAAAATAGGGCTTCTGCCTGATAGGCCCTCTATTAAGCCTCTATTAAATGCTACCCAACTATTAATGCGTCCACACGATTGTATAAGGCTGACAGAAACACATACATACACTAACATCTATTGTTCCTATCGGGGTAGCCCGAGCCGGGAACGACTGCTTACAAGACAGCACTCGCGGCCACGTTTGGTTATGAATATGGATGAAAAGGATGAAAAAAGGAGACGCACCGAAAATTGACAGCTTGCCAAGCCGATTCCTAATAAAAGTTCGTCATATAAATATAAACTAAATTCACAGGACGATAAGGGGAGGTCAAAAATGGCACGACAAATATACAAACGTAACTGTGACAAACAATGGAAAAGGGTAAATACTTTAAGCTACTCTGAAATAATAAATAAAAGAGCAATTGTTGAACTGGGATCAGCGTTTAATGAAATAACAAGGCATCTATTTAAAAAAAATGGATTCCGCTTAAAAATATTTTCATTCAGGCTTATTTTACTGAACACTTTCTTTCTGTGGCTAAAATGAAAAAGGTGCAATCAAGTCGATGCAGTGGCAGTGACCGACGCTTATGTTATTTTTTTTAATTCTTCAATACAATGTCCAATTTCAATATCATTGTCATCATATTTCTTACTAGCTGTGCCCCGCGGTGTCACCCGCTCATCCCACAGGAACACAATTTTTTTTCGGGATGAAAAGTATCCTATGTCCTTTCCCGGGTCTCAAACTATCTCCATACCAAATTTCATCTAAGTCGGTTCAGCGGTTGAAGCGTGAAGAGGTAACAGACAGACAGACAGACACACTTTCGCATTTATAATATTACTAGCTGTGCCCCGCGGTGTTACCCGCTCATCCCACGGGAACACTAAATTTATTCGGGATGAAAAGTATCCTATGTCCTTCCCCGGGACTTAAACTATCTATATACCAAATTTCATCTAAATCGGTTCAGCGGTTTTAGCGTGAAGAGGTAACAGACAGACAGACAGACAGACAGACAGACACACTTTCGCATTTATAATATTAGTATGGATTAGTATATTAGTATATTAGTATGGAAGTATGGATTCTTTTTGGTTTTGTGAAAATTTCGGTTCAAGGGTGCATTTGAAATACTATAAAACGTTGATTCTTTTTGCATCACTTCCAATAACTCGGGTAAAGTCGGATTTTTACGCGATATAAAACGGTTGATCCTGGCGTGCCACCCCTCCAGCTTATTATTCGTGCGGATTGGTTCATCTCCGCACCACCAAAGTTTAATCATGTCACGTCTTAGCCATTGTTTAGAAAAATAGGAATCAATGAAGGGACATTTTGCGAACGGGACATTGTCCGCCTAAATGCATAAAAACAAGTGGCCATCAAACTGCAATTAGAAAAACGGTTTTATAGATTGTTTTTTAAAGCTTAAAAAAAGAAAACATAAGGAACGGTTGAAATAGGATTTAATGATTTCCGTTTCATATCCAGCTTAGTAGTGCTAATCAAGGATTGAATATTCATTTATACGAAAAATATCAACATTTTTAAGCCTTAAGTCAACAACTTATCGCCAACAAAACAAATTCTTAAAAGTTCTGAAATTTACGATTTAGTTTTTTTTTCCCATTTGGAAGCTAGCAATCAATATGGGGATACGAGATGGACCTTTTGATTTCCCATTACGTAGCTAGCTTCGAATCGGGATTATTTTTCCCACTTGGAAGCCAGCTCCCGAATGTGGCTACGAAATGGGACTTTATATTTCCCATTACGTAGCTAGCTTCGAATCGGGATTATTTTTCCCACTTGGAAGCCAGCTCCCGAATGTGGCTACGAAATGGGACTTTAGATTTCCCATTACGTAGCTAGCTTCGAATCGGGATTATTTTTCCCACTTGGAAGCCAGCTCCCGAATGTGGCTACGAAATGGGACTTTAGATTTCCCATTACGTAGCTAGCTTCGAATCGGGATTATTTTTCCCACTTGGAAGCCAGCTCTCGAATGTGGCTACGAAATGGGAAAGCTATTCCCATTTGGTAACTGGCTACAAGATGGGAAATGTGATTTCCCATTAAGACGCTAGCTACCAAATCTGGCTACGAGATGGGACTAAAGGACCATTTCTACTCTACAGACAAGACTTTCAATTAAAAAACGCATTGGTTTCGAATCATCCATTTGGGTGCTATATGATGCCACACACACGTTAAACAATTTCCCCCTTTATCGTCAGGGGTTACTAAAAAAAACACTTCAAATCACCCAAACGTGCACCATAACAAAATACAGCATGTATATTTGATATAACCGCAAACTTTACTGGGTCTTAGTATATGCACTTATTAATATACCATGTGGGTCCTGTAACAGGATCAAAAAATTAAAACATAGATTTAACTCGTCAAACTGAACCACATCTGTTCAGAAACTTTTTTTATAAATACTGTTTTCACATGTTCATTATTTCAAAACAAAGTAAATAGCATTTTCAATGTACGCCCTCCAACATTGACATCGCCTTAGCATTGACCTAGCTGTCACTTTACTAAATATCAAATGTTTCGCAATACATTGCTTCTTTGCATAAACTTTACAGGCTTACATTATAAATGAGTTATTTTCAAAAGTGGTTTAATAAATGTTGTTCAGTTTAAGGGGTAGAATCTATGTTTTCATTTATTGCTCCTGTTACAGGGCTCACCTAGTATTGATCCGTACCTAAAATAAGTTTTTTCCCATATAAAATAATTCCGTACCTACGCAATGTATTGTTTTGTTGTTATTTTGTTGATACTTAACATCGTGATGTCACAACGGTCACTAGTAATAACTCCAATAAGTGTACGCCACACATTGCTACGCTATGACAGTTAACCCTAAATTAATAATTCTTATAAATATCAGATTATAGCACTAAAATCCACGTGTGGCTACAATTTGCGGTTATATCAAATATACACGCTGTATACAAATATCCGGTATAAATTTCAAGATAACCTCATTGATGACACTTAAAAATACGATTTGATTCAAAGACTACAATGTAACATATTTGATTTATAAAACATATTTTGACACATCGTCATTTAATTGTCATAAGTAGTAATGCGCATAAGATAAAACTATTTAAATCACGTATTTTACATATTTTCTACTTTTTACGGCTTTTTGTTTTGTCATTTTATATCACGCAATTAATACTTCGAGTATTTATTGGAGAGAAATACGTGAATAAATAAACATTAGGAAAATATCAACTTAAAGATGTCAAAATCTGTTGTTACCGCAAGCAACACCCCGAGTCAGATCCAAAAGGTTAGTATTTATTTGTCTGCGCTTTTGTCCGCGTGGGTTCTGGAGTATTACATATATAAAATACTAAGGTACCTACTACAGAATCCACCGATTATGTTTACCTACCTATAGGTAAACATTATTATTATATGTTCTTCATTAAAAAAAAAAGCACTTCATACATAAAGTAATCACAATATAGAGATACACCCGCTGTCCTTTTTTGATGTCGTCGGTGAAAACCCAAGGGAGGATTAATTCAGAACAAAAAATCTATTTTTTTTAATGAAAACCAACTGTAATATGATTGTTAATTTAATAATCAATATCCGATGAAACTTTTCCCTGCGCATTATGATCTGGACCGATTTAATAATCGTGTATAGGTGTGGTATAGGTAAGAGTAACCAGCATGCACTAAGATACGAGGCAAGCTTGCTCCATCGCTGGATTCATCGTCAATTACTAGCAGTTGAGAGCGAAGCCGAATACTTGCCCATATTGCACTTAGAAATTCGGGTGGTATACTCTTAAAAGGGATTACTTACTCTAGGTAAATTGCTCTATTAATATGCTTCAGAAATTGTTTTAATTTCCAAGATTTTTACTATAACGATGTTGTTAATTACTTGATTGAGCTCCAATTTTGCCTACTGGCTCAGCATTCCTTTACTTAACTACATAGTACACGTAGGTATTTAATTGGTTTTTCCTTAAGTCATTGGAGGATTATTTCTTATGCAGTATAATAATTTAAAATTAAAAAAACAGTCTTTGGGAAAGCACTTTCTCTTGTCTGTCCATATATAAGTCATCGCAATAAAAAAACCGACCGTTTACCTATGCTGTATTTGTTGACGACAAGGGAGTCCAAATCTATAGCAGAAATAAATAAAAACGTCCGAAACCCGTTTTGTAGTTAGGTACATGGTACATCACAAATCTTTTTGTGATTACAAGCCTATTTGCAGTTGGTAAACTAACCGCGTATAGCTTATGTCGATATAATGGGAACAAAAAATTGCAACCGAAAAGTTAAGGTTGTGCCTCAAGCAATTTTAACTTTTCTTTAGAGCAATATTCCTTGCTGTCATAGTTTGTATGGAACCCTCGATGCGCGAGTCCGATTCGTAAATCTCGCAATTAACCGGCTTTTTGACGCTCCATGACCCATTTATTTTCTTGACGATAATTTCGTCATCATAAAACCATTTATTTTCTTTGATTGAGTAAATTGTTCTTAAAAATGTCTAATATTATATGTACGTTTTAGTTGAATTTGTCCTGTGGGGCTAGCATACGCATACCTTGCCGCGACATCGCTTGTCGCTCGACTCAGCATCACCTGTCTTGCTCACACAGTATTGAAAGGAAAGTGGGAGGTAGCATTTGTCATGCGACAGAGAGTCGCGTGTCACAGTTAAGCTAGACGTGCTGATTGATATCAATCAGGACAGTATAGTACGTACAGTCGCCATCAGATATATCGCAGCATATAAGGTGGGCATATAAGGCTTATTGACTGGACGTTACAGTACATGTTCAGATATTTATGAAAGCCTTATATGCTACGATATATCTGATGGCGACTGTACCTATAGGTATACGTACTATAGTAAAGATGTCTATAAGTACTTGTGTGTGATTATAGCTGGAACTATATAATTTAATAGGTTTATATTTTTATTTATAAGTACCTACGTTTAATGATGTAATGAGCTTAATTACACCTAATGTCGCGTAAACACGGCTAACTCATTGCGCGGTAGTCATGTTTACTGCGCAAACAGTTTGATATCCCTCTTTTAACGTATGATTATGTACCTACTCTTATAACTCTTGCAGCGTAAGATTTTTTTTACTAACAATGACATGCAATGTGCTTCAAATACAAATGCATAATAAAATATTTTAAATTTGAATAAGCACGGTAAGTTGCAAGATTAGTATTTCAAGCCGATTACATCAGAACTATCAAGACACTAAGTAAGAGTTATAGCTATAATCTGGTTATTACGACATACCTACCTATTTTATTTTAATAAAACCAGTCAAGTATTCACGTCACTGTTTCGTAAATAGATTTTCTCACGTGTCGACTTAATTAAATTACTATAAACTGTAAAATCATTTACATAAACATAGAACACGAGACAGCTTCGTTTAGCGTGTTAGGAGGAAATTTAAGTCGATTTATTTTGTTGACATATCCAAATGGAAAAAAATATCAGAATATTATGCCGTGACCGTGAAGAATATAATAACGAAAAGGTGCGCGTAACTTCGCTCGCATATAACTTTTTTTTTACCGTATTCGCGTAAGTTCGTGATGAGAGGACAAATATTTTTTGCATCGTGCTGTTAAGATTTTTCATAAAATAACGACCACTCTCCATAGAAAACTTATTTTAGATATAATTTTAGAATCGTATAATAGTAGTGATATAAAATTGTCTGTCCTACAAGGACAGAGGATTTATTACACGTTACTAACGTGTAATAAATCCTCAGTTTCTTTCTCTTTTGCCAATATCCTTCTTGTTTCTTCTTCATTTTTCTTTGGACGTGTGGGATGCTCTTTACATAGAACCATATGCATTCCTTATAGCAAAAGAGCTACAAATACGTTGCCGAACTTTAAGTAATTAACTATTCTATTTACATGCCTGTTGAAAATCTCCATGTTATAGCGTTCAGGATAGAGTTCAGAGAAAAGCTCATTCCAAAACTAGTGGCACTAATGAGCTTTGTATTGAACTTGTATTAATATGCCATTAAATGATAAAATTAGGTCAACGTAAAGTCCCTCGGGACACTGTACCGTACCTCGTCAACGTGGAAGTCGGCACCCTGTGAGGAACCCATGGGCGTGCGCCAGAACGCCTGGACGCCGACCAAGCGGCGAGGACCTATCGCGGCTGAGAGCGCCAGCCCGGGCCCAGCTGTGGTCTCTTTACCGTCCCTTATTGGTAATTTTAGAAGGCCTTAGGATTGAGCACGTTGCTTTGAAGTAGTATAGATAGTCAGAGTTACTTAGTAGTACAAATGCAAAAAATTTGCTGCACACTTTTATTATATAGAAAATGAGGCTTGTATAGATCCAGTTTTGCTGCTGACGTGTTTTATTGCTAGTTAATTATAGAAGTTGTTTTTGTTGCTTCCACTATTCCTTCAGAGTATAAGTATTGACATTTTGGTTGTACTAGTCTTAGAATTGAATTGTGTTTTTGTACTTGATGAACTGGTTGTTCGTTAGTACCATTGAACGGCGCTTTGGTTTATTTAGTTAGCCACTTTATGAACCTAAAAAATAAAATTTGTAGTAAGTATACATATAATGTAGTTAATGTATCATTTATCCTCTTATAAACCTGAAGTATGTAGAGCACATAATTGTTTTATAAAAAATGATCTTAGCGATGCTTTTATTTTTTTCATCGTATTTGAGGTCTTGTTCACAATATCAATTAGTTGACTAGATTGGTTGATACGAGTACATCTGTACACTTTTGCTTACTGGTGTCTTACCAGTTCTAAGAGTAAGGCTCAGGAGCGTTTCAAGTGCTAGTTCCCTAGTGTTACGAAATTTAGACGAATATAATATTATTTTTGGAGTCCCTCATAATTTGCAATAAGCGCTCTGTTATGAGCTCACTAATTAACGCCTTTTTGAAAAAAAAAATGTTTATTATTCGTGAAAACATACCAAGTCAAGCCTTAACCATCTGATAATTTGAAGTTGTTTGTAAATCGCTTCAAAATAAGTAATGACTATATTGAAAAGTTACTCTTATTATTTCATACTTATTTGTATAAATACAAAAGCATATTATGTATGTCATCGTTCAAAAATAATCAATTCACAGCAATACGCTGACAAACATTGAGACACATCCGCACTCTTGGCCGTTCAAGTTTACGTACATTATGCTTACGGTCATTTCTTTTGTGTACACGCCAGTTTGGCCGTATTGTTCGCGGGCCCTCGCTGACATCACCGACGAGGCTGTCGAGATTACCGCAGCAAACAGTACGGCCTCGCTCTCGCATATTGAAAACATCGTGACATCATCACAGCGCCAATGTTCGCGCGTCTTTCCTTTCGAAAAAATTGACCTTTGCTGTAATCATTTATCAATCGATTCGATAATGTATGCGTATAACGCGTTTGTTTATATTGATGATGTCGTAGAGTTTAATCGGTTTTCGATAGTTTGGCCGGTTAGTGTGTGGAGTTAAGGTACTTAAGTAATTGGTGCTATTTGGAGCGGCCGTGGGCGAGATACATTGACCCTGGCCAAGGTGAGCTCAGAGAGCGAGATCGAGATAGGTAGGTACAATCGTCGTCTAATCTATGGCGATAGTCTAAATTGGACAGATTCGAGTGACATTATTTGAATCTAAATTTATATTCACATCGATTTTTGCTGACTTGTTTTGAATAACGATGTTTACTGCGAGCATGAGCATTTTTTTCTACCTGCACAGCTATATTCTACAACAGTTGACCACTTTGTAGTATTAGATAACTAGTTAAGTACATCAATTTTATGATGAACACGTCACCAATGTGTTGACATGATTAAAAAGAGTCTGATGTTTCTAAGAGAAGGTACTAAGAGGAAGGAGTAAGACAAGGAGTGATAAATACTTTTTTAACCCTTTATTTGGCAAAGACAGAAAAAGTGTATATTTCGTATTTTTTTATTTTTTTTGGTCTTTTAGGTATAAAATGTGATTAAAAAAAATAGTAAAAAAAATCTAGCTTTTCCAGTTTTCCTGAAAACTAATGTATACCACAGTATACAATGCCAATAGAATGAAGTGAAGTGAATGTATACTGTGATATACAATGTCAAATATGCAACAGAAAGGTAATTTTAAATAACAAAACAATTTATTTAGAAATTATTATTTTATTTTGAGCGAAAGCTCAGGGAACATTTCCGGGGGTCTTTCCCTGTCACAAAACAAAGCTTTACATTGCATTTCAGGCAATATACCGTTGTCAACTTCTGGCATATCAACTATGCCCGTTATAATTTGTATGGCAATAAAATCCACAAGTTCATGGTCGGTTAATTGAATCTATTTCCCAGTGTTTTCAACTGAGTAAATGCTAGTCTGTTCTGTTATGAAGGATAGGTATTATATCAGGAGAAAATAATTTGTTAAAATAACCAAGGGATGAATCGTCTGGTATGTCTTCGTAATCGCCGTCATCTTAGTGTTCTAGTATAGCTGCATGTTGAAATACTGCTTTTTACTTTTTAAACTTTTTAATTTTTTTAGCCCGCTTCGCCACAGGGGCAATTCGTTTTTTAGCCGGAGTTTTTCTTGTGGTTGATGGTGTGGCTCGAGGGGTAGCATTAGTTATAGATAGAAGGGACGGTAATGAAGAAATTAATGGCATATTTAAAAAGTCTGGTTCCTGTGTCGATGAACGGCACATTTTTTGAATTGTTGGGGTCAAAGGAACATTTTCTTCGGCGCAACAAGGTTCTATTTGTGTATTAACTCTTTCTGTGACGTCTTCATCAAAGCTACATAGTAGACTTAAGCGTTAAAGCAAAAAATCCAAGGATGGCGTTGAAGACGAGCATTCAGGGGAAGAAAGGCCCCTAAATACTTGAACCTCTTTTTTATCATCGCATTTGGTTTGAGGGACAATATTTCGCAGATCTATTCTTTACCACATGCTGTTAAGAAGCAAAGAAGGAAAAAAAAAGCAATAACACCCCAAAACCAAGCTGCATTCATATTTGGCAAAGTATATCCCGGTATACTAATGTGTCAGTGTCAATGTTAAAAGTAAGTTCTCTATTTTTATGGAATTCTGCAAACTTCACCAGCATAATAATATTTGTAATGGGCACGGTAGCCTATTGGATCTGGTATTGAGTGGGTGGCGACCTGAGATTGTAACCATAACAGACGAGGTGGAACCGTTGGTGCCGGCTGACGGGTACCATCCGCCGCTCGAAGTTGCACTTGCTCTACCTCGAGGACATCCGCCTTCGCCGATGTCGACTTTCCCAGTCAATGACTCGCTAAATCCTGAATTTAATTTTCGTAAAGCCGACTTTCAGCAACTCTACGCCAACCTGTCCGCTATTGATTGGCGTGGTGTGACTGAGTTAGATGATGTGGATAAAGCTACGGATATTTTTTACTCAAAACTAGAGGAATGTATCACGTCATGTGTGCCTTTGAAAAGGCGAAATGGGCATAAGCCTAGCAAATACAATTATCCTACATGGTATACTCCCGAAATAATTAAAACAATTAAAGACAAGTATTTTCACTTAAAAAAATACAAGCAATTGGGTTTAGAATTCAACAAAGAACTTTATAAATACTATCGAGGGTGCGCGAAGACCCGCATCAGAGCAGCTTACGCGGAATATATTTGTAACATTGAGCGTGATATCAGCGAGGAACCAGCAAAGTTCTGGAATTATGTTAAGAGCAAACGCAGAGATGTGCGTCAATGTTGCGAATATTGCTACAAAGATCGGACTGTTAAGGGACAGGCGGCCGCTGATGCGTTTGCCGAGTATTTCAGCTCCGTGTTCCTGCGCGAAGTACCGCGGTTGGATGCAGAGGCGGCCGCATGCAGCTCTGGTGCGGATGCGACGCGTGTGGCTATTGATAGTGTCAGTGCATCTGAGATAAGACGGGCGGTTCGCAGCCTTAAACCACGCTCGGCTCCGGGGCCGGATGGCATCCCACCATACCTTGCCAAAGACTGCGCGACTACTTTCGAGGAACCACTCCTTCACATATTTAATTTGGCCTTGCAGCAAGCTAAGTACCCCAAATGTTGGAAGGTATCCTGTGTCACCCCGGTCCCGAAGGGTAAAGCTGAGTCTGATATAGCACAGTACAGGCCTATAGCAGTCATGTCAGTTTTCGGGAAAATATTCGAAACCGTGATAGATTCTTGCATTAATAAGCAAATTGGGTTTAATCTTAATGAAGCCCAGCATGGTTTTCGTGGTGGCAGATCTACAACCACAAACCAAATTTGTTTTGTCGACTATGCTGCTGCGGCAATGAGTCGTCGTAATCAAGTTGATGTAGCATACTTTGATTTTAAAAAAGCTTTCGACTTGGTTGACAACGATTTATTGCTGCAAAAATTTGCTAAGTTAGGGTTCACACCTAAACTGCTTCAGTTTTTCGCTGATTATCTCCGTAACCGCAGACAGTACGTGAAGCTTGCAGGATGTCAGTCAAAGCCATACTTTACGCCATCAGGGGTAAGCCAAGGTAGTACGCTGGGACCAACTCAATTTCTAATAATGATTGATGATTTACCTAACGTTATAAGTTCAGCCGTATGCCTTTTATATGCGGACGACCTAAAGCTTTGCCTGGAGGTGGGGTGTAAGAGCGATTGTAATAGTCTACAGCGTGACATTGATGCCGTGGCTGAGTGGAGCGATGTTAACAATTTGCACTTCAATACATCCAAGTGCAAAGTCATGACGTACTCTAGGGTTAGGGCACCCATCACTTACGGCTACAGTCTCCAAGGCGTTCAGTTGGAACGAGTAGATGGAATTCGTGATCTGGGGTTGACCATGGACGCTCACATTAATTTCCGACAGCACATTACCAACATTTGTAAAAGCGCTTCTAAAACCTTAGGCTTTATTATTAGGATGAGTTCACAATTTAGAAATGTTGGAACAGCAGTAATATTGTACAACGCATATGTCCGCAGTAAACTCGAATTCGGTGCGATAGTATGGGATCCCTACGAGTACAAATACATTAGCATGATTGAAAAATTACAAAAAAAGTTCGCAAGGTATTTGTACAGTAGGTCTTATGGCTATTACCCGTATCTTTACCCGTCTCGTTTTGTCTCAGGGATGGTGGGGCTCAACTCTCTAGAACTGAGGCGGAAACTACTTTTGTTGGTACATTACCATGGAGTTGTACACAACAGAGTTAGGAATTCATCCGTATTGGAGCGAATGGGCCTGCATGTACCAGTAATGCGGACGGTGTCGGACGCCGTGAGTGCGCTGCCGCCGCGGCGCCGCCGCCGCCTGTTTGCGTGGCTGCGTGCGCGTACCCGCCAAGCCGACAATGCGCCTACGCCCCGAGCACTGGCCCTGTTCAATGTGATGGCTGTCGAGGGTCATGACGTTGATGTTTTCGCGGACAATGTTGGTGAATTTTGCAGAAAATGCCTCAATAGTTTAAATATTATTCTGTGTGATTGATATTTTAATAGGTTAAATCGCTTTCTATTAATTGTTTTGCTGTAATTTAATAGCATAGTGTTTTCCATTTATTAATGACATGACATTGTTTATTTCCGGACATTGATATTATCGATATTATTTCTTAATGTGATTATTTGTTATTTTTCCTTATTTATAATTTATTAATAGCCTTTGCTGTTTTTATAATTATTTTAATGAGATTATTTTGTTAATGACATTATTATTATTATTATTATTATTTTCTTTTTTTTAATGTATACTTATTGTTTTTTTCTTTTTTTTTGGTGTCTTAGATATAGGTAATATAATGGTCTCATGTAAACGATTTGGTGCAAACACTGTAAGTTTATATTGATATAAATAAACAAATAAACAAATAAACAAATACATACAAATTAAGTCCGTTCTTGGCAAAGTATATCACGGTATACATACAAGTTTAGTTGCCTTAGTGCCTGTTCTTGGCAATGTATACTGTGAGATACAAACAACTTTACGCGATTGCAGTTAGTGGCAATTAGTGCAAATCGAAATTAAAATCTGACACAATCCAATGGCAAACATTTACAATTATACCTAAACCGCATTTCACCCCAAAACATTGCTATAAATATTTTAAAAAGTAATAAATACTTTGCGAAGCGTGTGTGCACTCCGCAGGTCCGCCAATTTGACCTTCGACTGTCGGCTAAAAATTTTACCAGTACTCAGAACTATTTTTGCCTAAATAAGGACAAATTGTGTGACCAGATAAAATATTAATTTTTCACTTAGATGTTTCGGAAGACTGCGTAGATTTTTTTTGTGAATGTATCTCACAGTATACGACGTCAAATAAAGGGTTAAAGACGTAGACACATTAGAGACACTTTTATTGGTTCAAGAGACACTTTTATATCACCTCTTGTAGTCGCTGATAAGATTTATGTTTACCATGATTTTTCGAAACTGAAATTACAAAAAAATATTACATTACAGGTAAACCGCCCCAAGAATCTCGGAAGGCGCGAGCACCCGCGTTCACCTTCGGGCATAAATTGGAGCCTCCAGGCGTGAGCGCCACCAAGAGTGGCCCCGGCCCCGCCTCATACAACACAGAAGGCATGACAGCCAAAGGTAAACCTAACACATCAACGCTTAACATGTAAATAGCCGTACCATTATGGTGATGATGGACGCTCAAGTGCGACTTAGGCTAGGTGTACATGAACGCGTGATGAGCTTAGTGACGCGGTACAACATTCTGGGAAAGGAGTCGTAGCGGGGATATTGTACATTATAACATTGTAAAAATTATCTGTCTGTACATTTAATTATTCCAAAATGGGACTTGATCGTGTTCAAAAAGTGTTTATTACATCGATTACGTTCACAGTCTCGAAGGGACTCAAGGGGGAATTAAATAAGTAGGTAAGTACCTAAACACTTTTTGAACGCGATTTGTTCTAATAATGTGTGAAAATCGATATTGTATGTACATTCATGAATGATGAATTGATGATACTATTTGGGGATCAACGAATGGTTTTTTTTTGTATGTCGGTATTCATGTATTGACTGAATGCATGGAAGAAAGAATTTCTTTCTTCCATGACTTAATGTGCCTTTGCGGTTTCGTACAATGGTGGGTTTTACACGTTACGAAGAAACAAAAATGAGAGCTATGACTTTTTCTCTCACGAAAACGAGGTTGCACATGTTTTGGGAACTTTCTATCTATACGCAATAAAACTATATTTTGATAGAATCTCGTAACGGGCGAGCTAACCGCGCGTAGTCGATTCTTGCGAACATAACCTTAATAGTTCGAAGACTTTATTCGTTTACAAGTATAAAGTACCTACTTAGGCATACCTACTTAAAGTGACTCAGCAGCGAAAAAGCTGTGGAGCCATAGACGTGTACTTCCATCCGTCTTCCTCGTCGACTGACTTTGTAAGGTCTTGTCTTAAAGTTGCTAGTGATTTATCGGCTTAGGTTAGGATTGACCGGTGGTATTATTCTGAGATCGGCAGTGACAATGAACCTGTCATGACTATGTTTACATTGATCTCATTGTATGTTTATAAGGCGCAAGGCAATCAAGTTTAATTATAAATTATAATAATTGTCTTGGAATGGAGAGCAACGAGAGCACATAGGTCGATTATAGGAATTTAGCCGGACAAAATTATTTTACATTGTATTTTGTTTTTAACCGACTTCAAAAAAAGGAGGGGGTTCTCAGTTCGGTCGTATGTTTTTTTTTTTTTTTTTTTTTTTTTAATGTTTGTTACCTCAGAACTCCGTCATTTATGAGTTGATTTGGAAAATTCTTTTTAGATTCATGAATAGACATCTCAAGGTTGGTCCTATAAAATTTTGGTGAAGATCGGATGACGAAATCCATGAGGAATCGAAGGAATTCCTGAAAGTTTTTAGGCACTCATAATATTTTTGCTGCTGACGATGGAAGGTACAACTCCTTAACGGTTAGGAGTTAGGAGATAATTCAAAAGAGATGCATGCCTTCAAGACCTTCCTGATCACCCCGCCATAATTATATTATATGAATCATTAAAAAGAAAAAAATATATATACCAAGATAGCGTGTAGTCACTATTTTTACTCCAGTAGTATCCAAAATCAAGAAAAAAGGCACTTAATTAAATTTAAATAAATATAGTGATTTTATATTTGTACGACTTCCAATCTTAAAAACCCTTTAAATCAGTCATCTGCAGCTATCTGCACCTACATAAGGCTACACTGCGTCATAAGGTAGCCTAAAGTGTAAAATATTTAAAACCAAAAGACTTATGATCGGATCGGGAAAGCAAATATAACAAAATTACATTTGAACAAGAAAAATTTACTAAAAAAATATTAGCTTTAATAGCATTTTATAAATTGATCAAAATACTATAAAATAAAGTAAATATATGTGAAATATATATTTATATTATAAATGATACCTGAATTATTCGAATCCATCACAATCTTTAAGAAATTTCACTTACAAAACACATAAATTAAATTTGTTTAACTCCTTCAATTGAGAGCGCTGAGAACACGAAAGTGCAATTAGTGCGACGATCAAATTTGAACTGCAGGTACATGCAGGTGGTGAATTTATTATTGGTGAAGGGGGTCATTTCTTGTAACTGGAGTATTACTCTATCAATTTTGATTGTAATCGGTAGCTAATCGTTACTTTTGAAAATTTGACTTATGTCCGGCTACTTCTTAACAATCGACGTATGTGGAGAGTGAACTCTAAGCTCAATATCACAGGGTACTATGTTAAATATTCAGGGTATTAAAATTGAAATGAAACGTGTCACTATTATTATTGTAGTTGCTTTGGGTCTTACTGTTGATCAATTGTGGCAGCCCTTTTTTATAGTTCACTGCTGAGTTCCGTTGAGTCCAGGAAGTCCCAGACAGACTAGAGGCAGTGAGTTGTTGTATCTCTTGGGGGGGCACAAAATGCCCTAATTGGATACTTCTTTTGTGCATAAGTGGTCCACAATTCGTGACACTATGGCAGTGTTCAAATTTCAATTCGTTAAAAGCAAAACATAGAACCCTGTAATATTGATTCATTGAAATGTGATCTGAGATAATTGAAAATATTAAGTTCTTCGGAGACCCTCACAATTTATGGTTGGTTTTAGTTTTATTCATATTGTTTTTTAGGGTTCCGTACCCAAAGGGTAAAAACGGGACCCTATTACTGTGACTTCGCTGTCCGTCCGTCCGTCCGTCTGTCACCAGGTTGTATCTCAAGAACGGTGATAGACAGTTGAAATTTTCACAGATGATGTATTTCTATTGCCACTATAGCAACAAATACTAAAAATAAAATAAAATAAATATTTAAGGGGGGCTCCCATACAACAAACTTGTTATACATTATGGTACGGAACCCTTCATGCGCGAGTCGGACTTGCACTTGCCCAATTTTTTAGATAAATTATGATTATAAGTACTTCTTGGTTTTATTGCGGAGCTAAAATTCACAAAAATCCTCATTCGTATACCTACTATTGAGAAAAAATATCAAATGAACACCCCTGGAAAACTTAATTTCCCCATTTAACATAATTTGATGTAATTATATACTTTGATGAGTGACAATTTAATATAGTGTTGCAGTATTGCAGTGGTTGTTGATTCGAATCCGTATGGTAACCGCGCCCGTGGAGCCAGGAATTGTCAGCGACTCACTGAAGCGTGGACAAATTCCACATTGACGGTTGTTGATATATTGAGCAATCATCTTGGGAATTACAGCTCGGTAAACGTGACTGTTCTGTGCATTCCTGTGTTAATAAATGTTAGTATCTGGGTCATTATTTTTTTCCGATGGTCAACCAGTCGCCTCTATTATTTAGTTATTCACTTTTTTTCAATGTAAAGTTATCCGTACCATCGCTACATTCATTAAGTGAAGTCAGCAAAGTGTGGCCGTTTCAGCTTGGCTAAGAAAATCTTACTTTTATATGTTCGGATGTACAGTTGTCCAGTTGTCTAGATTTCCAGCTGTTCTCGCCTATAGTAAATAAATACCTAATAAATAAATTTCGAACAACCTAACTCAAATGATCGAGTCCCACAGTAAACTCTAGTAGGCCTAAAACGTCGCATTTATCAACCGTTATAAGTGATTGATAAGTATATGTATAGAAAAATATTGTCGGTTCACAACGACATCACAATGTCTTGAAAACGGAAGGGGTTGAAAAGGCAGAAAAAAAACAATTTTTAACTACTTATTTCGAAACAAAAACGCGAGGTCTACGGCTCACAGAGCCACGAGCCACTGTAAAAACTATCAAAATATCATATTATAATCTTAATTTATTCGTAATTTCCAGAGCCGTATATCTACGCCAACGTTTTGATTCCACGTCTAATCTCTCAAGTTCGTAAAGTTAAACATCAAATTATCCAATCACGTCTTGCGGCGTCTTCTCACGTCCCATAGCTGCACACATAGTAACGCAGGTTGACAATTATTTAGCAATTATCATGTTATCGTTCCTAGATAATATCTCGCTATTAAGGTGCTTCCTCACCGCAAGCATTCGTTTGTAACGACACATGTAACATGGATTAGATTTTGAGCAGCTGCTGCATTACGTTACAATACAGAATACTATTTTCCTGACTGACAGACATTCGCCTCTGTAACATTTCCGTACCTGAGAGGCACAATATAAGTGCCGCCATGAGACCTGAGAAGCATAAATGTGCAAGTTCATGTATTTTACGGTAACCTCACTTCCTCGCCTTTTCAAAAGACTTAAAACTATAGACAAACTACGGGCGGTAATTCGTAAAGCCCCAAATCTAATATTTATGGCCCTCACCCTCGGTTAGGGCCTCAAGCACCTGTGATCTGGGACATTCACGAATTCTATAGTACTATAACATTTACTATTTACAGAACAATATTATTAACATTTACAGTGTTCTGCTTCTCAGGTACGGATTGATGATTCCATTTCGAGCATTGAGTTACAATACTACCTCCCTTGCTTGTTTCCTTGCCTGCTCGGTTCTCCTACTTCACTGATGTAATGCTTGGATCTGTAACGTTACATTACAGGCGAATGCTAGCGGTGAGGTAGCACCTTAAGACGTAGGATGCAGTCGGCACAGAAGCAATTACAATTACACCGTCTGCCGCCCACAGTAGTTCCTCTCCAGTGCAATCGCCAGAGGCAATTTAAGGTGTATTTGCTCGTATCCGGGTTTCCGTAACAATGGATGTGCGTTATCTAAGTTTTTGAAACATGTTTTGACTAAGCTTGCCTGTTTCCGTAGTAAAAAATAGCTTAGGTCACACTCCGGCTCATAAGTTATAGTTGAAGTAATACAAGCTGAGCTAATCCACTTACCTGCATTCACAATAGCATTGTGTCTAATACAATCCTATCTGCTTTTGTTCTCATAAACGCGAACCTGGCGCCAAACAGTTACTTACAAAAAAAGGTTAGAACTACATTGCGTGGATATTGAATTTTCAGCCTTATTCCTTGTTGAATAGGTTTAAAATGTTTGTTGACGAGAGATCCTAGTCCTTTTTCAAGAGAATACGTTCTTGAGGAGGGTCAGACGGTTGTAAAATTCCAAAAAGTTATGATCACCATTATTCTGTTAGTGCATTTTGTAGTCTAATTTCCTAGGAAATAGAGTCGATAATCTATATTAACCTTCCAAGGTGGTTACAATCTGCTTTTACTACGAGCTCGCTATCTTAATTTGCGGTTTACCAGTTGTGGTTTGTTCAATGGTATTCAGTTCTTAAGTGGATTAGCCCAGCTTGTATTATTTCAACTATACCTCCAAGTCGCAAACGATAAATTTCAATTCAGAAGTCAATCTGTTGCTCTTCTGTAGCGTAGCATAGAAAATGGAATACAGATAACTAATAAATTTGCTAAAGGATTGTTTACGTATAATATTATCATGTTACAGAAATAGCAATGCATCAACATACGACGATGATTCGTCGACTGAATGAATTCATACCAATTCATTACAATGCAAGCTGATAATAGCATTCAATGGAACTATTGTAATTGAAATAGCTAATATGTACAGCTTAAAAGAAAATAAGAGCCACTTGAATTTCACAAACTTTCTATACTATGGTGTGATTTTTATATAAGTACAAACTTTTGAACACACTGTTGTTTAGGGAACTGGTGTTCTGGTGCTAAGGGAGCATTACAATAGTGGGGTAAAACTACGTAATTTCAAATCACACATTCATCTCCTTGCTTATTTGTCATAGTTTACTTAAGGAGTTTAAAATCAGCATCAAAAGTTACTTGGCTCTTTATAATTTCTTGAGTTCAGTATATATTAGTGTTTTTGTTGTACAAAGTCTCGAAGTGTGTATAAAAAAGAACAGTTATTGTGTAAAAGGCAGTTATGTATTTACACCTGTCCCATTCCTATTTAATAACCTTGCTAAACTATTTTAACGGCGATTATTTATGGATTTCGCGTTAACTTGTGATTCATTCAGCGACACACATCCACCCCGATAAGTGGGTCATGACTGCAGTCTTATTAGCATAAACGACATCGTCTGCAGTGTTTACATTCGTCCCTTTGAATACATTTAAATACCCTTGCGCCCCGTCGGCGCTGCGTCGCCATTTCCGCGGCAATTCGGCTTGTTTGATTATGCTTTACATGCGAAATGGGAATTAACTGTAGCTTTTTCTTTATGGCTTTATTTCACTTATGTAGATAATTTGTATTACGCGATATGTTTCATAGTCTTACGCGTTTCATATTATATGTCTACTTACTTATTGATGTTACTCTGATCGTTATTCAGGTTACAGATTAGGATGAAGCCAGACGAGCGTAATTTTTTGAACAAAATTGAGACAAAACACGATGTCAAAGTATTTAAATAGGTATGTAAACTTAAATATTGTCAGTCTTATTTGAGTGGCCAAATCACACCTGCGGTTATGACGTACCTACGATCGCATCGCACGCCGTCGCTGGGTCAAACGATGATCACATCAATATTTTCAAGCCGTTCGGGGAAATTACTCATCTTACTGCCAACATATTTCATTAGGTGAATAACAGAAAAGACCTTCATATTCCAGATGACACTATTCATAATAGTCGTGCATTTATTTCCAGTAGGTAGGCAAACTTAATAACTTGCGTGGGCTCAACAATTGGTATTCATTGAGTCAACATTCAGGTCTGTTTTGAATTGATATCTGTATTTGCGTTGAATAGAACATAAACATGTTACATTATGTTTCATCCACTCTTGTAATTGCTTATTCATGGGTACTGAAAACACCAAATCCAATTCGGGACCTGTACGTGTTTGCTTTGAAATATATTTAGCCGTGTCAATCGATTCACACTTGAATTTATTGCTCCGATTTATCCAAATCAAATCAGCTCTAACTAAATAGAATTGCAGCAGACGGTACAAAAGTATGTACCAAAAACTTCCTGCTTATTAACATTAATAAATAAAAATATATCCCGGTTCACTTCAAATGTCAAAGACATGCATGTCCCGTGGCATTAATTTCAGTTACTTCAAGAGATTGTGGCCGTGTAGGTTAAAACTTCTTTATAGCCAATACCCATTAAAATATTATTGACTATTCTCGGAGATTAAAAGGTCGCTTTCGTGATCATAACGGCAAGTTTCATTGCATTGGGGCGATGTCGCCAAATAAGTCCGTATGGACGAAGGTGATCGGCAGTGAGTCAGAGGCACTCGTCTGCGTAGGCGCATGTAAAGCCTTCGGTTCGGTTCATTCGGAATCTGCAGTACCGCCTTTGTCGGTCGCGTCGCCTCGATAAACCGCGCACTGCATCGCGCTACGCGGTCGTGTTAATTCGATTCCGTGGGGGAGATTATTCGTGTGAGTGTTTGTGTATTGCTAATTCTGTTGACAAGCTTGCTAGGTTGGTCTAGTTAGTTTAACACTACTGGTTTAGTCAAATGACAGTTTATAGGGTAGGTAGAGGTAGGAATTGTGTTTCGGTTTTCCAATAAACTACTGTTGACTGAATAGTTTTGTAAATATTGTCTTTTATAAAAGTTCACTTGCACTTATAAATTGGAAATATTATATTAAGCATTGATTGAAACATTTAACATATGAGAAGGCATCAAGTTTTTTTACAGGTCTCTGAATTTCGGAGTCTGAAAGTAAGTCCCTGTAGAATCTGGTGAGTGGTTATACCGCACGGAACCCATTAAGTTTATCCTCTTTGATAATAATGTACCTACGTAAATAATTAGCATTGCACCCGTGCGAAGCCGGGGCGGGCCATACAAACACAGCACATCACAAACATACAGAAGCTAAATCATGCGAGTTAAGAGGCCTTATGCCTTAAAAAAAATATACAAATATATATTGATAATTTCAACCAACTTTATAAAGTGAATAATACTTTTACCCGAGTTCTAGTTAGTAACATAGCTATTTCATGCATTCATTGCGTGCAGTCGAAATTAAATTGAAAAAAAAAAAATACTAATTTTTGCGTGAATATTGTCAACTGTAGGTTACAAATATATTATACCAATAACTCCCAATAGCCGTGTTCTGGGTAGTAACATCAATAATATTATGTTAAGAAACATGTTTGGTCATGTCATAGAGAAAAATGTCTAATACAATCAGCATTTTAAAAGGAATAAGGCCTCTTAAAATAAAATAACTAGTAGAGGAATTAAAACAATCGGCCCTATCGCTAAATAGCGAAACTCATCCGTATAAATTTTATAGGTAGCCGAAAATATATTTTTTTTAATTCCTAAAGAGCTTGATGGCTATGTAGTAATTTTTTAACTGAAAACCACCAACTATCCTCGCGGTGTAATATCTAAAGAAATATCGACTTCAATCTACACACAAGTACCTCCTGTTATTACAAACAATTGAACGTCAACCGATCGACAATTGATCGACAAACGACTGCGCGGCGGCAGCGTCGCGTGTCGCGTGGGTGTGGTGAGAACTGACATTGGAATTATGAACTTGCTTCTAGAATCTGACTTTGTCTTTAAACTGTTTACTTAGCTTATTTAACTAGTAAGCTAGAATTTCCCTGTAACTTCATCCACGATAAATATTTTACGCAGACGACTGTGAACTTCGTAAAATTATAAAAAATCACTCCTGACAGTCATGAGCAAGCATATTTAAGTCTGAGATATGTCAGAATGCTCTGCTATTAATGTAAAGGGAACGTCAATATCGTCATCATCATCAACATGTATGGACGGTATTATTATCAGGTACCAATTGGCTCGATTGAGCTACCTTCCTTCAACCGCTCTCAACTAACCCAGTAGTGGATGCCAGGTCGGTCGGTGGGCCCTGCGGTCTCGCTGCACGGGCGCTGGCCTCCTCCACGCACGGCTCCGACTCCAGCACCCTGCGATTATGAGCCTCTGCGCGCTTCTCGCGCAGTCCTCGATCACGCTCCAGCGTTCTCTATCGGCCTGCGAGTCAGCCTACCGCAAGCGCAATCGAAGACACCAGGTCCACCGGGGAATCTTACTTAAATGACACAATAGTTTTTGGATCGCTCTCTAGACTTTTTTATTTGTTTGGTTACCTATAACACTATCTTACAATGTTGTGTAGCAATATGCGGTTTGAGCAAGCTAAATCGAAATGCCCAGGTTTATCGCCAAGTCTTACTTAGATGGCACAGTTGTTTTTGCATTCGTATATTGGACATTTTTAGAGAAATTTTGTTATGTTGTGTAGTATGTAGTAGCCGTAGGAGGTATATCTTTGTTTTGTGCAAGCTCTATTAAAAACACCAAGTCCACCGTGGGATCAATCGGTAAAATAAAATATAAGGCACTATCGTTTTTGGATAACGTTTACTATTCATTTATTCATTATTATCTTATTCCTAAGCTTTAATTAGTTGTTCAATAAATATTCTACCATTCTACAGAAAAAATTGCATGGGATCTAAACATCGCACATACATTTTCGTTTGCGTTAGTAGGTATAACTCTTGCGATCGGGTACGTACGGCTGCCCTTGATGCTTGGTTAAACAGAGAGAATGCGAGTTGCCTAGTCGTACACATTGAAGGATTTTTACATCCTGAATCCTGAATTTAATTCCAAGAATCTAGTTAGAATATAGAAAACATACCTAATCGGGCCGACCTAAACACTGTAGCTGTTTAGGGCTAAAAGTTTATCAAATCTCATTCGTATAGGATAAGGGATGCCCTTTTTTGCTTTTGGTGCGTATGATGTGTATGGTGTATCTGTATACATTGATGTTTGTAAGCAGTATAGAAAAATATTTTTATAATTTGCTATATAGTAGCTCGAAAATAACTTCGTGCACCACCCGTTCGCGAGCGTGTCATTGAATTCAGGAGTGATTTGTGAGCAGTGCGGATGCCGCATTATCACGTAGTTGTAAACGGCCTTTTGTAGTATTTCTTTACTGTGCGTAGTTATGCACACCAATTAGAAAGCATTGTTTTAGATACACTTCAGTTTTGTTCCAATAAATATTAGCCATTAGTATTATATGTTTTCGTAGCGTAGTTATGCGTATTGTACTCCTATTGGGTATTCGAAATACAAGCTATTTCATATACATAATATTCACAACCTTATTTTTCATATTCCAGCACCAAACATCTACTCCATGCCGCCAGTTCTCGGCGAGGCGAAGGAAGGTAGCAAGCAAGCAGCCCCGGCTTTCAGCATCTGCGGCCGCCCGAAGAACATCGATTCCAAGTCCCCGATGCCTGGACCAGGCACTTACACCACCGACAAGGCAGTGAACGTGCTCGCTAAGCGACCACCAGCTTACACCATGGCGCCTAGACGTGAGCTAAGGCATCCGTCTGAAGCGATACCGGGTCCTGGAGTCTACTGTCCAGAGAAGGTAACTTATCAAATACTACTGTCAATCATTAACTCATACATGTACGACTCTGAGTTCTTCTGGTACTAACTGCATGATAGGAAAAGTGGTCGCATGTTAGCGCTCGCGTGTCTTGCTACAGATACGATCTTATACACTTCACTCTAATCAGATTAAAGAGAGATGGATGTCACGTTCCCAGTTAAATAATAGAGGAAGGTGGCTAACCATTTAGAATCCTTCGATTGCGGACTTCCTTGCGTCCGCTTACAATCAGGTGGTTTGCATTCTGTTCTCCATCTTAGTGAAGTCATTTTAATTAATGACATACATTGTAATCATAAATACAATAGCTCTTTATAATTATAAACATAAAAAAAAGTTTCTAAATTCTATTATTTATTACTACTATGTGCTTCAGGGGCATTTGCGATCGCTTAGCTTCAATTCGGTTGCGAGTTTACCAATCGTGTCTGTTCCCGGATATCTATCTAACTGTCTGATCGGTTTAACCCGTAGTAAAAGCTCAACCTTTTTTCAAATTTACTCGGACAATTTAAACACAGTTTGCCGTTGAACAACGTGTTTACCCTATCGATTTGTCACTAACTATCAACTAAGTACACTGGAAATTGCGTACCTATGTATATTTAACTGATTTCTATTTTTGACCATTTTTATTTCTTTTTTCGGAGTATTACTCACTTATGTCGGGATAGTATTCATTATTGGCATCAGTAAGTGAATGCACTCATGTTTAGCTCGTTCAGTTGAGTTCTTAAATTTATGACCAAATATTATTGCTCGTATACATATTTATGAACTCGACTTTACTCCAAGACGATCTTATAATGCTATCTCCAGTGTATATATAGTACAGGCTTCTTGCTAACTCTTTAACATTGGGTGGGTGCAGGTGTGCGTGAACCTTCCCTGGGCGCCGGCGCATACGTTTGGGATCCGACATTCGCAGTACATTGGCCAGGCCGTCCACTACCCTGCTCCTGAAGAGATCTCCGTCATCTAACCTGTCCGTAACCTGCATGTCACCACAATTATTATCATTTTCCATATTCGCTTTAACGCTTTACAATCTCATTAACGTGTTTTTTTTAACCATTGCTTATGTTTCAATCATGTTTATACGTATTAAGCAAATTTTCTATGTATATTGACAGATCTATAGTACTTTAACATTATATAAATTTAACCCAAGGAAACTACTTAGGTAAACATAAATGGTTAAAGTTTTTTAAATATGATATAATCCTAGGCGCTTTTGTTTATTTCCAAGTCTGAGTCGATATTGATCCCCTGAATGCTATTAAAGGTACAGTTATTACTTATTATATTTAAACGCATAACATTGTGTAGTTTGAATACGGTAGACATTTGAGTTGTATAGTGCTAGCACTTAAATTTGAGTTGACGATTAAAACCATAAGTATTAATTTTCTTACTGAGGTAAAAGTTACATACCTAAATCTGTTAAATTTTTCAGGATGCTGCAATACAACAAACGAAAACGTATAAACATACTTTTTCGAGTAGATGCAAGATTAAAAAAGGCGATCAAGCTCCTGCACCTAACGCATACTCGCCTGAAAAGGCAGACAGGTTGTTGAGAGCAAAATCACCTGCCTTCTCATTTCGGACCAAAACAGAAGTCACTGTTTCACACGACGCGCCTGCTCCTAATGTCTACTCGCCGGAAAAGGCTCTCAACTCCTTGAAGAGCGGACCAAAATACACATTGGCAGGAAAAGGCGTTGCCGAAAAGCACGATTCGACACCAGCTCCTAACTCCTATAACCCCCAAAAAGCTGATAAAATCCTACATGAAAAATCTCCGTCCTACACAATGCGCTCAAAAGACGTTGTAGATAAAATTGAACAAACCCCAGGTCCTAATGTTTACGCTCCAGAAAATTCTATCCATATGCTTAATGGAGGACCTAAATTTACAATGTCTGGTAAAGGGACTAATGTAAAAATATCAGAAACACCAGCTCCTAACTGCTACGCTCCAGAAAAAGCAGACAAGGTCCTACATGAGAGCTCACCAGCTTATTCATTTAGGATTAAAGAAGAAACTGTCGTTCGAAGTGAATCTCCTGCACCTAACGTATATGCTCCAGAAAAATCTATGCATATGTTGAACGGCACACCTAAGTTTACGATAAGTGGGAAAGGAACGGTAAGCAAAATCGAAGATACCCCGGGCCCCACAGCATATTGCCCGGACAAGGCGGATAAATTGCTTCACGAATCGTCTCCTGCATATACGTTTAGAGTAAAAGATGAGACGAGAATAACCGATAATGTTCCTGCCCCAAACGCTTATGCTCCCGAAAAATCGATTCATATGTTGGATTCTTCTCCGAAATATACTATGGCGGGGAAAGGTGCTAACCCAAAACACGACAACATACCGGCACCAAATACCTATAATCCTGATAAAGCCGATAAACTTCTACATGATTCATCACCAGCTTACACATTCAGGCCTAAGCATACTATGGACAGACCTAGTGATACACCGGCGCCAAATATGTATGATCCTCATTTATTAGACGGCACCCCTAAGTATAGTTTATATGGTAAAGGCCCTGATGGCAAATGTCCTGATACACCCGGTCCTAACGTATATAACCCACATTTTATTGATGGAACTCCGAAATACACGATGGCTGGAAAAGGGCATTCAGGAAAACCATTTGATGGCCCAGCACCTAATTCATATGACCCTCATTTACCTTCTAATACTCCGAAATTCAGTTTGGCTGGTAGAAGTCCAGATGGAAAACCATCAGATACGCCTGGTCCGAATTGTTATGACCCTCATTTACCGAGTAATTCACCAAGATATACAATTTCGGGCAAGGGTCCGGATGGAAAAGTGTCCGACACACCTGGCCCTAATAACTATGATCCACATTTACCTAGTAACGGTCCGAAATATACTATATCTGGTAAGGGTATGGACGGAAAAGTTCCAGACACACCTGGTCCCAATAATTATAACCCACATTTGCCAAGCAATTCTCCGAGGTACACTATCTCTGGCAAGGGTCCGGATGGAAAAAATTCGGATACACCTGCTCCGAATAATTATGACCCACATTTACCTAGCAACGCTCCAAGTTATACAATTTCCGGAAAGGGACCGGATGGGAAAATTTCAAACACACCTGGTCCAAATGCTTATGATCCTAACTTGCCACATAATTCGCCTAAGTTTACAATGTCGGGAAAGGGCCATGACCCGAAGACTTTCGATGTTCCAGCCCCAAATGCGTACGATCCTTTGATACTAAACGGAACTCCTGTATATACAATGGCTCCTAAAGGGAAACCAGGAAAAATTGTAAACACTCCAGGTCCTAATACGTATCACCCTGAAAAGGCCAACAATATGTTATATGAAAGCTCACCAGCATACAGTTTCAGAGAGAAACAGCTCCTTCATAAACCAGATAATACGCCTGCACCGAATTCTTACGATCCCAGTAAATATCACTACATGTTAGATGGAGTTCCAAAGTACACATTTGGTACTAAAGGTCCTGCAGAAAAACATGACGATGTCCCGGCCCCGAATACTTATAATCCGGATAAGGCTGATAAAATATTGCACGAATCATCGCCAGCTTATACGTTCAGGCCTAAAGTTGAAGCTGGGAAAATAGTAGACACACCCGGTCCAGCAGCTTATAACCCAGAGAAGGCTGACAAAGTTTTACTGGATAATGCGCCTAGGTACTCTTTCCGTATTAAGACGAATCCACACAAACCGGACAGTGTTCCCGCACCTAATTCATATAACCCTGATAAAGCTGCCAATCTATTGAAGCCTAGTGCACCCCAGTATACATTTAGGATTAAATCTGATACCTTGAAAATTCCTGACACACCAGGTATATATAATTTTCTTTTAGTCGGTAATGATGTTCTTATATAAATATAATAAAATAAATTAAAAATGTGTTAATTGTTGCAGCACCAAATGTTTATACAATTCCGACGCCGGTCAAAACGCCGCTGTACACCATATCAGGCAGGCACAAGGAGCCTATTGATGAGCGTCTAAAGGTCCCTGCCCCCGGCACTTACAGTCCAGAGAAAGCGGGCAAATTTGTACTGACTTACTCCCCGCAATACACGTTTGGAGTCAAAATCCAGACGACAAAGTTCGCCGAAACCCCTGGTAAGTTCCAAGTGCCATATCAACGGAACTTGTTTTTGTGCTTAATTTCCACACAAAAGTTTGTGATACCACAGATAAGTATCTGTAGTATGTCTGTATGGAGTGCAGCTTGCGTGAGCCATGAATAACCAGTCCAAGACCCATTATTGGCGTTTCTATTAAAAACTTAGATCATAAATTTTAGTGGTTCTTGTCTTTATTTTCAGCTCCAAATACCTACCGGATACCGTCCGTGCTCGACACTCCCGTGTACACGATATCTGGTCGTCACAAGGTTCCGGTCGACGACAGAGTCCGCGTACCCGCGCCTGGCACCTACTCACCGGAAAAGGTATAAATCACAACTCCTACTTACATATCACTTGCGGCATTTGTAAAACACCTACCGAATACCATCCGTGGTCAACACTCCTGTGTATACGATATCGGTTTGTCACAAGTTTCTTGTTGACGATCCAGTCCCCTTACCTGCTTAAATTGTAATAGTATTTTTGCCTTCCACGGGACATAGATGGCGTAGGTGTTGCATTCCGTTTGAGTGTTCTGATAAACTATTCAACTCACATCCAGGTGCTATCAATATTATATTTAATTTTAAGTGACCATTTTTCTCTTTTAGGTGCAATTGAGCAGAACACCGCAAATAACGTTCGGAATAAAACATTCGCCATTATTGGGGCAACTGAAACCGCTACAGACAATACATGACACAAAAGAAACACAGAACCTACAGCAGACTACTAGGACAGTAGAAGTCAAGACCTCAACTGTACAGAATAATATGGTCAGTACAAATAACGATACACAGAGGACAAGCAATATCATAGAACATGTATCAGGCGATAATTCAACACAAAACATTGTTAACGGAACGCACGAAGTGAATACAATTATTCAAAGATCTCGTACCCCCATAACACAAATCAGAGCAGAAAGCGAAATAAGGAGTTCAACGGTCACCCCTGAACCGGTTGTGGAAACTTTGACGCAGGAAATTGTGTGGGTACCGGAGAAACCAATTCGGCGAAACTCGTACACAATCGACAAATCAGATGGATCGGGATTTTTGGAGCATTATCAGCATAGTGATGTTATTCCTGTGGAAAATGGTGTACGGAAAGTAGCCGCTAGTGGAGAGCGAGGAGCCTCTTGCAGCCAGGAGGTAAGCGAAGCGATAATTAAAAGCAATGGCTTCGAACAAAGCATGCAAAAGAACGTGAAGAACGAAAGCGCGCATGAGAAGAGTCAATCAGCTACCGAGGAGGTCCGACAGGGCACTGAGGTGAAGCAGCTGGCGAATGGAGGTATTGCAAAGACCACTACTACGACTACTATTAGGAAAGTGGGTACAGCTGCGAAGACGGCGAAAGCAACCACCACGGTCACACGCACTGCTACCGCAGTGACGTCTCGTGACGTTGGCGCTAAGTAATCTGTTGCTTGCTGCTTTTGAGTCCTATTTTTCACAGTTAAGTTTGCACTGGACGCCTCTGACCAATCGAGGTGCAAATTCAAGTACATAGAGTTCCTGCTTCGTTTCTCCCTTTATCGAAATGCTAACTTTGTGATGCGTTGCGATCCTATTTATATTACATAAACTGTCCTAAAATAACTAGCATCAATTAAAAGTGCTTGAAAGTTCAAAACTAAGATATTTTAACATAAGATTATTTGAAGTAAAATAAAAAATCGTGTCCACCCTTATCTTATCAACGATTAAATTATGTACCTAAATATTTTCTTTCATAGTTATAAAATAATGATAATCCTGGCTACGAGATAAATATAAAATATACAGTATCATCTTGCCTAGTTTTCGTAAGGACACAAATATATCTAATGTGATTAATTTATACTCACTCATTGTTACTAATGTTATTACTTTACACTATTATTATTATTATACAAATTTAATTTTAATAAAGTTTTTAAATACTAAATATCATGATGTATTATTTTAGACTTAACGAAATACGAAACATCATTCACTGGGTCTAGATCAAAATATTTATGCACTATATTGTCTCACCCGCATTGGAACGAATTGGGTAATTTTGAAGTGGAATATAATGGAACATGAAATGGTTTTATACGGTGAAAAACCCCAGAAAAACCTTAATGGTTCGATGTACCTATATTTGTTTAATTTTATATTTTATATTTTCGGGACTTTAGCATCCGTAACTGGCTCAGAATCCGTCTCTCGGAAAAATAACGTAACCTTCAATAACAGTTATTTGGAGAAAAGCTGTTTATGTTTTTGCTATCTTTTGCTATTTCATATTGCTACTGAAATATACCAAAATATTTGTAAGGTTACGTACGTTATTTTTAAATTCGTAAATATAATGGAAATAAATATTTGTGATGGTCTATATGGTCGATGCCGGTACTGGTAATAGATTAAGCTTAGTTATGACAAAATAACGTAACCAGGATTACACGATTCTTCCATGAGAAGGCAGTGGTGTCGGAGGCTAAGATCCACTTTGGGTCATTACGCTCAAATTAATCTGTTTTAGTTTATAAAGTTTTAAAGCAACTTATATTCGTATTCAACACTATTGAATAGTGTAGGGAATAGTTACTATTCCCTCATTAGACTCTTCATAGAAAAAACGTATGGCAAGCTATGAGGATAAAGTTGCAACTAAATATTAAACACTTATGTATTTAATGAATGGAGCCCACGTAGAAGTATTATGCGATGACTAACAAAGTACTTGTTCGCCAATTCATTTCCGATTACAAAAAACCCGGTGCAATATTTGCAACATGAAGTTGCAAATATTGCGTAATTTCCTCAAGTCTTTTTTGTACAGGAGACAAACAGGCTCTTTCATATTAATTTATTAAATATTTGGGACCTTGTTTTACTCCGTCTAAGCCACAGATGAAATTGTATTGTTTTTATTTTAGTCCTGTTTATTATTAAATATTATTTAATATTCTTACCAGAATGTATTACAGCTTTATAGTAGCTAGGACAGTTTTTTGATTCGGTCTTAATGAATGAAATCGACCGAGAACATCGGACCTATAATGGTTGCTTTTATCACGCGATAAATAAGTGACAAAGCATCCGCCACGTTTTGACAAAATGCGAGTGTGAGTGACAGATGCTTTGTCACTCACACTCGACTTATATATCCCGTGATAAATGCAACCAGCATGCCCCCAGGGCCGAATATTCGGCAAAATCACTATCGTGACACCTCTCATTGAACGATACGTGACGATACATAAAAAATACACTTCTCCTCCTACCAAATCGAGGTCCGATCGGTGGACAGGGAAAGACCCGAAAAACATAACGAATACGTAATGCATAAACCAAATTGAACAAATATTAGTAGTTTATGCAACTGCTACATAATGAGAGGTCTTAAAATACGAGCTAATTTTGATCGCTGCCAAGTAATGTAGGGAATTTAACAAGATGGGTGTAGATTAAATATTTTATTTGTATGAGCTGAACTTAATTTTTCATTGCGTGATGAGCTTTCGAGCTGTGGAGATTTTTTGGTGACCGTGTAACAGATTGGCATAATGTGGCTTTGTATAGTTGTTGGATTTTTCATGAATTATTGGTCCATTTTAAGAGATAGTAAACAACAAAATATGTGACGTGGGGACGAAGTTTTGACGCGCGGAGCGTGCGTCTTTACAGTCGTGGGCGGCCACAAGTACTCGATACTCTGCTGTTATAGAGTTTGAGTCGTAAAAATATCATATAAAATAGGTATGAAGCCAAGTACCTATTGCTAGACATGTTTCGAATCGGTTCGCGATTCATCATTAGGGTTTCCGATCAGTCGCAGCAGCAGCTAATCAAACTAACGTTGCGAAACGCTTTGAAACATGACGAGCAATATTTGACTTAAACGACGTGAGTAAACCCGTTTCCTATGTATCTTGATATATGTAGATCGACTTAGTTATTTTATTAATCGAAACGAAGAGGAAAACCATTCTAACAAAGTTATACCAGTCTGTGTCTAGATACGAGTATAGCGGCCGGAGGGGAGCATAGTGTAAAGTAGGTAAGTGTAAGTGAAATCTTCAATCTTCACTACTTAAATGAATAAATGGATCACGTTGTATGTACACGGAAAATCCTTTCGGTAAATAAAATACAAGTGAATATTTAGTTAACTCATAACTTATTAATTTATTTTATTATCGTTGTACATTTTTTTTATCACCGAGCGGATGTTTTTAAAGTGATAATTTGAGCAGTTTACAATGAAACGGAAGCTCGTACGGAATGTTCAGGATAAGTGGACAGTGAACTGTTTCTATCTCGCTTGTACAAGGGGTGTTGTCTCTGTCGATTGATAAAGGCAGGGATAACGAATAAACAAAACATTGTTTGTGTTATGTGTTGTGAGTTGAGTCAAGTGTGGATATGGACAATGGTCAGCGGAAGGAGTCATTATAAATACCACATACGAGTAGTTGGACAACTATGCGGACTACCTACGCGGATTACAATATGTCACATTTTTCTTCCATAGTTAACAATGGCTTGAATTTCAATTAAGTTACAACAGAAAAGTAAAGTAGTTGTTTACACGCTTTAATTTAATTAAATGCTATTATTTAACTTCACATTTGTATGTCTGTTTGTTAACATAGCATGGCGTCGTTGCGCGTACCAAATCTGATATGGTCTTAGTAATTGCGCAATTTAAGGTGTTATTTATATTAATTAAAATTTTACACATCAGTTTTGGTAAACGCAACGAAGATGGAAAATTTGAGCCGACTGTTGCAGCTGATTGATCTGATATTTGGTATATGTAAAGTACCAGCCTAACGTAGAACGAACAATTAAACTATACTGACGAACAAACTTAACTTTGCCGTTCGACAACTGTTGTCCATATACATCGACATAGGTGCGGGTTAGTTTATCAACTGCAGTTTGTAATGACAAGAAGATATATTTATTGCAAGTGCTCACTATTTATATCGTCTGAAAATTATCATAACTATTTAATAGCGCATTAGATTATGTACAGTACCTACTTTTATATTTTCAGTATACCTAATCACAGAAAATTTCAACTCTAGCCTCAATAGTCAACGTGCGAGTGTCCAGCGAGGTGTCCCGTATTTTAACATGCGACACACTTAAACTTCTCGCAGCTTCGCAGCCGTTGTTTACCGGCTGAAACGTTTGTCAACATCTAAATGGCCTCCGTGATTTACGCACCGGTTCAAATCGAGGAAATATTGAGCCGGGATCGAATGCATTCGAACGTAATCGGGATATAACTTATGATTTTTAGGCTCTCGTAACTCTAAAGGGAAAGCGGAACCCGTATAGGATCACTTCGTTGTCTGCCCTTGAGTCGCACTACTATATTCTTCTCGTGCGAGATAATTACCTGTCTTTTTCTGTGCAGTAATGTGAGAGGGTGACAGGTGACGCTATGTCGCGTGACAGGAGTCGCAAAGCATTGTTGTGTTAGACGGGCTGGCCGTCAGTCTGTCTCTTCGTCAACAAGGGAGTTAACAAGACACCGCCTCTGACAAAGCACCGTTGGTTTCTTGTCAGTTGCCATTGCGACTTATTGCTTACCGCCTGGCGAAGCAGAGCCATGATGTGCCAATATTAAAAAAAGTTAAAAACTGCCCAGCAAGGTGCCACGGATTTTAATATGCGACACGATTGAAACTCTCTGAATGACGCAGCCGTTGTTCACCGCTTACCGGCTGAAACGTTTATCAACATCTGAATGGGGCCATGTGAGCGCTTACACACTGCAACCAGTTATAATTCGAGGAAATATGGGACCTAGAAGACTGAATGAATGAACGTAATTGGGATATACTTACGGATTTTTTACAATCATGCTTTTAATATATTGGTACTTATATGAGGTTTTTGATTCTAGCTCGTTCACGCTACCTGGCCATAATTGCATTTGATATCTAAGACTCCTAGTAGCATAAAGTGAAACAGGCACGTCTTTATATTTTTTCGCTCCGGTGAAAAAAATATCTAGATAAAATATTTTATAAGAAACAAAATAAAAGTACCTAATTCAAATTAAGTTCTTTTTTTTTAAATGTACTACGTTTTTTGCGACATAAACAGCCGTATCTTTTTTTTAGTAACTTAGAAGTTTGACTTTTCCACAGCTTCAAGGGACTGTAGACATGAGTACCTATGTGGTTTTAATTTCAACTCGATATCTCCACGTGTTCCAGAGATAAAGGGCCTTGACAGATAGACGGACGAACGGACAACAAAGTGATCCTATGATAGTTGCGTTTTTCCTTTATAGGTACGAACCCTAATTCGGCATATTACATAAATTTCATATTTTTTCACTCGTGTTAGGTGCATATTATTTTTTTTCCACTAGTCCTATCTTGGATTCGGATAGGGGACAGTGCGGACACAATGCGTTTGGGCTTATTGGACCATTTCCACCGGACGGGCTTGTCAAGTCTCCCGATTAGAGTACATTTGCACTTAACTGAGTCATACAAGTGAATCTTTTGTGGGCGAGAGTTGGTTTAAAAAAGTGTTCTTATACCAATTATGATTATTAGGTAGGTACCTACATAAAAGAGCCATTGCCTTTCAAAAGGTGGATTAAAAGCGATTTTGATGTTATGGGGTTTGGGTATAAAGGCATTATAAAAACCCAAGTTTTGACCTTGGGGGATGCATGCGTTAGCCGCCATTTTAAATGATTTATTTTATAGTATTTTTTTTTATAAAGTCGCATTTGGTTGATTCGTGACTAGCGTGTCCATGAGAAATTAATATATTTATTATTTATCTAATAACTCATTTGCAATACCTACATGATATGGTGGAGCTATCCCCATCCCCGTCTAAACCCATCAATAAAACCTATGTTTATAAAATTATAATTTAAAATCTGTAACATAAGTTTGCTGTGACATACAGTATTTTTAATTTTTTCAATACTGAACGCCCAAAATTCAAAGAGATGTACGAAGTCTATTCTATGACAGTCAAAATATAAATAAATGCTGATGTTATTTTTCGGTAATTTACGGGCATGAGGCAACGGCGGGGGCGACCAGATGTTGTCAAGTCCAATTAATTAATGATACTCTAGTTCTTTACCCACGCTAATTTTTTTAAGGAATATGATATAAGAGAACAACTTGAATTATAATAATAATAGGGCAGACACATGCTTTTAAGATTAGAACTAGAGTTTTCCTGCCGATTTACTCACGACGCTAACGTATATTTTGATTTACTGTAAAATATTCCAGAATAGAAAGTAAAAATAAAGTAGGTACTTATAGTAGAAATCCTTTTTTTTGAGGCCAAATTCATTTCGTTGTTTCAAAAAACAATGGGACCCGATGGATATTGTGTGTATTATGAACTGCGGCAACAAACTGCACTTTTTATGATAGCTTTCATTTAGTTTGTGAACTCAGATAATAAAGCAAACAATACCGTCTATTGCCCTCTTTTCCCCCTTAAATATTTATTTTATTTTATTTTTAGTATTTGTTGTTATAGCGGCAATAGAAATACATCATCTGTGAAAATTTGAACTGTTAGCTATCACCGTTCTTGAGATACAGCCTAGTGACAGACGGACGGACGGACGGACGGACAGCGAAGTCTCATTAATAGGGTCCCGTTTTTACCCTTTGGGTACGGAACCCTAAAAAGCATGTATAGTAAGTAAAGGAAACTTTTTTGTGACAAGAGCGAAAATGGTAGGTACGTGTTTCAATTTCCTTCACTGTACGTCAATGTTCACTGTACAAATATTCAGTCCAGTTCTCTCCATTTCTATTTTTGATTATTCCAATAGTACGATTCCTGTAAACTGAAAATGGACTTTTAGTCCGTCTCATATTTCTAAAGCTTGGTCCACTAAAACATTTACCGTATCCTAACAACACTTGGTTAAGTTGCTGCCATTTTAGGTACTACATCGATCGCATTTGTATATGTATATGTACAAAATTACGTCACAACCCCACCCTGTGACGTAAATTGAAAGAAGCATGATCCCTCTGACGTAATGAACACCATTAGATTAGGTGGCGAGGTACCGTTCTCAGAACTGACCTGAATTTTAACAATTCATTTATACTAGAACATTAATTCGCTGCCTACTAATATAATCAAAACGGATACGGATTGAGAGGCTTTCTATCTGCGGTGTTGAAAAACAAATTTGTGGTGAAAATAGATCGGAAACATTAATATGTAATGTATTTTAAATTTTATTCATGACTAGAACAGTTGTGATGTTTTTGCTGCTTTGTTTTCGTGGGTTGGAACGATGCGAATTTGCTAGTTATGTGACACTTGACTTATAAATGTACTAAACTGGGACCTAATTCGAGATTGACATTTGAGTGATCGCCAAACGTCAAATCTCTATTAGATAACAGTTATATCGCCAACGCCAATGAACTGTCATTTAAATGCGATGAGCTTAAAAGTGACATATCTCAGCTCAATTTTGGAAATACGAAGGCGATAATGATTGTCAAAAATGTTATTCATGTATATAAATTTCTGTTTTGAACGAAACGTAACGGACTAATTTCACGTACTACGCGGTCAATTTAAAGTATGCGCCTGTTATTTATGCCGTCACATACAAAGGAAGCGAAATTTTTGCGCGTCCGAATTGACGAAGTTGCGATGTTCTAGGGATATCGCCACTTGTCAAGTAGGCACACCTCAAAAGTGACGGATGGCGATGAAAAGGAGAGATCTCCATTATATCTCTAAAATTGGTCGAATACCCCCCCTGTTTACACTTACGTAAATTGTTAGGGACGGCTGACATGTTTCAGACTTGTACTATATTTTTACACATAAAATTTAAGTCCATTAGTTCAGTTGTCACATGAAGAAAGTAGGTAAGTTCAAGAAATGCACGTTCGCATTTATAAATGTAAGGTTAGCGTTGCGTTGTAACGTGGTATGCGTGCCAAATTAGTTGCTTCCAGTTTTAGGGCAGAAATCTTGCCGTTTCTTTGTAGAGATGGGTGTTAAGAGGACATATCACTGCTACTTTTCCCATAGTATCAGTTTACGTTAAGTTTGAACCCGGTAATGGACGGAGGAAATGTTCCGTGTTGAACTGATTTCTTTACGAAATTTGAGGAAATAAAGGGTAAGAAAATGTTCTGTGTCGGTCTATTTAAATTTTTGCGCTTATTATTATTATAGTAATTGTGTACTAGGCGTCCATTTGTGGCGGAATTTTGGCGAAAAATAGACGCCTAGTACACAAATACTTTTTACTTCTTTCGACACAGACCATTTTCTTCCCCTTCATTTCCATAAATTTCGTAAAGATTGGTTATGTTTTGGAGGAGGAAATAGACGAGAATGAAACCTCAATTTGTATGAAAAAGTAAGCAGTGGTATTTCCTCTTAAGTAACGTCACGATGAGAAAAATCAACCTCGCGATTGTTTTGCGAAATGGCTAAAATATGATTATTTTTACGGTTTAAATCACCACTCATTTTAAATACATTTATTTAATCTACTCACATGATTTCATGAGAATCGGTTGAGAAATTTAATCTCTAAGCGAACAGTCGGAAAACGTCTGGATATCTAAACATACCAAAGAATTTTGGGCCAAGCTGAAACGGTGACACTGCGCTCGCTCGGTCTTGAACTTCTCACGAAGGAGCAACACCGTTTGACTAGTACGAATATTTATATTTCGCATAATGGCCAAATTACTTAAATTTAAAAAATAGGATTGCAACGGTAAATTAATGACTTACTTGACTTAATGTCCTATGTCCCCTGGATGGGGCAGAGGGCGTCCACAGTACGTCGCCATCCCGAACGGTCTTGGGCTTCGCGCTTCACTTCGCTCCAGGTCATTCCTATCGCCTTCGCTTCTGCAGTGATCGTCCGCCGCCAGGTCTGTTTAGGGCGACCACGTTTCCGCTTTCCTTGGGGATTCCAGTCTAGGGCTTGCCTTGGAATGTGATCAGGGTCCCTTCGGAGCGTGTGGCCGATCCAGTTCCACTTGCGGCGTTTGATTTGCTGGTCGATCGGAGTCTCACCACAGCGTTCCCACAGGTCTACGTTGGAGATTTTCTCGGGCCAGTATCCACCGAGAATTCGGCGAAGACAGCGGTTGATGAAGACCTGGAACCGGTGCGTGATGTCTTTAGTGACCTTCCACGTCTCACATCCGTACAGCAACACGGTTTTCACGTTGGGCCGGAATATCTTGAGCTTAACTCTCCAGTCAGTTTTCGCGATTGCCAGACAGGACGGAGCTGTGCGAAGGTTGCCTTCCCCTTGGCGATTCTCGAAGCGGTGTCCTCTTCGGTCCCTCCTGTTTCCGACACTACACTACCGAGGTAAGTAAATTTGTGGACTCTCTCCACCCCCTCTGTGCCGATGAGCAACGGCAAAGAGCTTGTCGCTCCGCACCTCATTTCCTGGGTCTTCCGGGTGTTAATTTTAAGACCCGTCTCCAGAGCCTCTCGTCGTAGGTCGTCCAGTTTGGCTTGCATGTCTGCGCGCGTGTGGCTCAATAGGCATAGGTCATCGGCATAGTCCAAATCTTCCAAGACGTTGGACAGTCCCCACTCTATGCCGCGGCGCTTGCTGTTGGTGGTGTTATTCATGATGCCATCCAGGACGACAAGGAAAAGGAGAGGTGAAAGAAGGCACCCCTGGCGTACACCCGCATGGACCGGTATGTCCTCCGAGACGAGGCCGTCGTGAGTTACTCTACAAGAATACATCCCGTAGATGGCCTTAATTATGTTAATGATCTTCTCGGGGACTCCAATTTCACGTAGCCGATCCCAGATACAGCTCTATCTCAGCGTGTCGAAAGCTTTTTCGAAGTCCACAAAGGTCAGGTACATTTCCCTCTGCCATTCTGATGCCTGTTCGAGAATTATGCGCAAGGTGTTGATCTGGTCCGTGCACGATCGATTGGGTCGGAAGCCAGCTTGCTCTCTGCGAAGAAGAGGTTCAACGGCCCCCGACAGCCTATCTAGGATGATCCTGCAGAGCACCCTAGAAGGAATCGAGAGCAAGGTGATGCCTCTCCAATTGCCACATTCACTGAGGTCTCCTTTTTTGGGTACGGTGATAAGAAGGCCTTTGTTCCAGTCGTCGGGCAGCTCTTCGGCTGACCAGATGTTCCTCAAAAGGGGCGTCAGCGCGTTCGCAGCGGTGGGGATGTCAGCTTTTAGCATTTCCGCTGCGATGAGGTCGACTCCGTTCTTCAATGATTTGATGGCCTTCACTACTTCTTCTCCTGTAGGGGGAGACACATCAATGTCCAGGCTTTGTGCGGGCAAGTTGGCAGCAGTTGTAGCCGTAGCAACGGGGTCGTTGGGGACTCGGAAGATCTCCTCAAAGCGCTGAAGCTGTCCCTCCGATGTCACAATCAGCTGGCCTCTCTTGTCTTTCAAGGGCTTCTTCTTCCTCTGGTTCCGGTTTCCGGCCAAGACCTTCGTCGCCTTGTACATCTCCCTGAGATTGCCGGAGTTGGCAGCGCGTTGGGCGCAATCCGCAACACTATCAGCCCAAACTCGACGGTCATGACGGGTGCTGCGGTAGATTTTTCTGCGAATCTGTCTGTATTGCAGCTTCCGGTCTTCGCGCACTGCCACGTCACTGGGTGCAAGGAGTTGAAGATGGAGCTGGCGCCTTTCTTCAATGAGGTTCCACGTTGTCTGTGACATCCAGTCTTCACGTGTGGATGACTTGTGTCCAAGGACGACGGAGCTGGTCTCTGTATAGGCCATTTTGATGTGGTTCCACTCCGCGTCAACAGAATTGGTAGAGTCCATTTCGAGTGCGGAGAAACGATTTCGCAACTCGAGTCTAAAAACGTTGCCTACGTCTGGATCCTGCAGTTTGTTGACCTCAAATCGTTTGCATATCCTGGTGGTCGCATTGGATGCTCGAGCTACAGCTACTTTGAGCCGCACCTCAGCTACGACTAGGTGGTGGTCACTGTCGATATCCGCGCCTCGACGGTTGCGGACGTCGAGCAGTGATGAGCGCCATTTGGAGCTGATAGCAAGGTGGTCGATTTGGTTCTTAGTGACTCCATCGGGTGAGGTCCATGTGTACTTGTGGTGGTCTCCATGTATGAATAAAGTGCCTCCGATGGTAAGGTCGTTGTCCTGGCAGAACTCCAAAAATCTCTCTCCGTTCTCGTTCCGGACTCCAAGCCCGTGTGTGCCCATGTGTCTTTGACAACCGTCGTTGTCCGTGCCGACCTTGGCATTCAGGTCCCCCATGACGATAACTATATCCTGCTTGCGGATGTTCTTTAGGGTCAGGTTGAGTGCACTATAGAAATCGTCCTTGTCTTCCTCTGATGCCAGATTTGTGGGCGCGTAGCACTGAACGACGGTTATCTTGCGGGCTTTGCTGTTAAACCGGGCTGTAATGATTCGCTCTGAGATGGGTTTCCAGCCCAGCAGGCTCTTCTTCGCAGCGTCAGAAAGGAGGAATCCTACGCCGTTTTCACGCACGTCCTCTTCATCTTCCTTCCCGGAGTAAAGAAACGTAAGGCCCCTGGACGTTCTCAGTTCCCCGAATCCATTTCTGCGCACTTCACTGAGACCGATTATTTGCAGCTTGTATCGTAGCATTTCTGCTTCTGCTTGGGCTAGTCGGCTATCCTCGCTCAGTGTTCGCACGTTCCAACACGCAAATCGTGTCCGTGTTTTCATGCCAAAGGTTGTCGTAGTGTGATCGGTCCGGTTTCGTACTATATCAGTTTCAAAAATCTGTTTGGGGTTCAGGTAAGCGAGTGATTAGCCCACTATACCCTAGCCCACTGGCGGGGCTGCCGCATTGGAGCCTGTGGGCGTGCTCGGTTTTGTTCGGGTATCCTCCCTAGTGAGGTTGATTCTGTTTTGAGGCGCAGAAGAATCGCCTTTCGCCCTGCACCCTCAGCTCAGCTGCACGTCGAGGTGGCGGCCGCATTGTTGCGCGGTTGCAGCAGTTCCCAGGAAGGACGACGGGGACGTGAGGTGACTCGGACTGGCCAGGGCTCTGCTTAAATACGGTGTTCCGCCACTAACACAGCAGATGGTTTCTTGGCATTTTGTAGGCAATGCTGTTCTCACTTACAGCGATTCCCACCAAGACCATGCCCTGGCTACCCCCCCCCCCAAAAAATAAATTATACATTTTTAAAAAGAACATTTTTTATTCTTTACATTTGTCGTACATATTTTGGCCGAGAAGTGTGAAGTTTTTGAGATAACTAACCTTTTAGCAGAAAAAAACATCAATAATTAAAAACGTTAATATTTCGTTCAGGATTATTTCGATCCTATACTTTTTGTATGTATCGTACATGGTTTTCTTTTAAAGTGGAAACTCTATAACCTACATATCCTGATAGATAAAAGTTATCCTTTCATTTTTTCATTCCTTTCAGACCCGAAAGTCACTTGGGATCTTAGGCCCAAAATTGTATAACTTGCTACCTGAGGAAATAAAATTAGCAAAAACTGACAAAAAGTTTGACCGAAATCTTAAAACAATGTTAACTGACTTAGCATGCTACAGCGTCGACGAATTTGTTGAAACGTGCACTAAACTCTAGTAATTTAGCTACTAATATGCTAATTTGTATAAGCTACATAAATTTATAAATTAAATGATGACCTGCTAAGCCATATGCGATCCTATTAACTACTGTCTATTGAATTTGTTTTGCTTAAATGTAATTATGTTCTATTAATAATAATAAGTTTAAGTGACATATACAGGGTGGGAGGGAGTATACCGACGGATTGTAACCGAAGATTCTAATGCCTATTTGGACAAAAAAAAAGTAATATAAACATGGCTCGGTAAAGCCTAATTTTCGAGATTTTTTTTTTTTAATAATTCACATGTTAAAAAATCTCAAGGGTAACACGCCCTAATAATATGACGTAATCACACACACTTTCACACAAGTACACCCGCTATCTGCCATAATTTTGGCTACGAATAAGTTTTTACTAAAATTTGAGTTTAAAGGGCAAAGAGTTTTTATTAGGTATTGGAATAAATGAAAGTTTAGTTAGCAATCGCTGTGTATCAAACTAAAATACAATTAGACACATATCTTTAATCAGAAACAGAGAACTCAAAAGGTATTAACTTATTATTATTAGCTTTGTCTTTAGTTTAACTTCCAGCTTTCTACCAGCAAGACGGCAAGTGTGCTAACTTTTTCTGTTGAAAAACGTACTGGTCGTAAATCAAATTTAAAACGTCATTAGGATTACTACAAAATAATAACCTGAGTCAAGTTGATGTTGTTACTCGTGAAATAATTAAATTATCATGCCGCACCATTTTTCTTCTATTGAATTAGCAGATATCCATTTTGTGTATGGATACTGTAATGGAAATGGACGCCAAGCAGCTATTGAGTATAGGAGACTATTTCCTCTTCGTCGCACTCCGCATCATACGACCTTTGCAGATGTTCACAGACAGTTCCGTGAAAAGGGCTTACGACCAAGGCGTGCAGAGAGAGTAGCAATTAATTTAGACTTGAATACGGAAAACCGTATAATGAATTTAATTATCGAAGATCCCACATTATCGTCAAGGGCTGTGGCAAGAATTGTGAATGTCAATTACAGAGTGGTGTTACTTGTTTGGAAAAGGTATGGCCTTCGTCCATATCACTACAGAAAAGTACAAGGACTAATACCTACTGATGGGCTAGCCAGGGTAGCTTACTGTCAGAGAATAAACCAGAAGCTTGTAGAAGATCCGGATTTTATCAAGAAAATATTATTTACGGACGAAGCCCAGTTTACCAGGGAAGGAATTTTCAATTCACATAATATGCATATCTGGCGTGAAGAAAATCCACATGCAAGGTGGGTTCATTCCCACCAACACAAATTTTCGATTAATTTGTGGGCTGGGATCATTGGTGACGTTTTGATAGACCCGATCGTGTTTCCAGGGTTGGATTCCGAAAGTTATTTAAATTTCTTGAGGAATGACTTTAATCTTTTACTCGAAGACATTGATTTGCATACCAGAACCACTATGTGGTTTCAGCATGACGGTGCCCCACCTCACTTTGGACGTGTGGTGCGTAACTGGTTGAACGGGGTATATCCTGGCCGCTGGATAGGACGTGGAAGTGACGCAATAGCCTGGCCCGCCAGATCACCCGACCTAACACCTTTAGACTTCTTTTTCTGGGGAGCATTAAAGGACAAGGTGTACGCAAGACCGATAAATTCTAGACCGAAGAATTATTGAATCGGATCATGACAGCTTCAGATGATATCAGAAATAGTAATTTCGCTTTACATCGTCATTACCGAACACGATTGATTAACTCTTTGTATTGACAACAATGGTTCGCAATTTGAGAATTTAATGAAATAGTTTAAAAAATTCATTAATTATTATGATGTTTTTTTTTTCTTCCTAGTACTCAGGTTAATTAACCTCTTCGCTGCCAATAGCTTAATACGAAGTCTGAGCGTGCCCTACAAGGTTTAGTACACGTAAATTGCTATCGTAAAATCGTACGACAAGATCGTCTTGTGACCATACGACTAACGCGATCAAATCACGATTCCCAACGTACTTTTGATAGTATTAGAAACATAACGTTGTAATTTGTAATTCAGATAACTTCTTAATCCAACCCATTTAGCTAACATAAAATCTGATGTTATCTGACTTTTTTGTTGTCTAGAGCTAGTAATAATCAAGTGTCATACTGACGTCGACTACACTCGTCGTTTATCGTATTTTGTCGGAATCGTTCGTGAAGTGTGACGTTTTCTATTTCAGTCTTTGAACTAAGGCTTCGCTTACAAGGAAGTACTATCGATAATTATTTTTTTTGTTCTGAAAATAAAGTAAGTTAATTAGGCAGTTTTAGACCCACGTTGATATAACATAATTTACTCGTAATACCACCAGGAATCCTTGGTTACAGTCTGTCGGTATACTCCTTCCCACCCTGTATATTACATAGGTACTTCAGAAATGTGTACCTAATTACTAGTACCTATTAGTTGAATTATATACCTACCTGTTAACCTGACTTGTAAAACATTAACTTTTATCAATAAATGTCTTGTATCTTGTATCTTTGCCAAATTTTCAGCTAATTTTATTGAATTATAACGTCAGTGATATTTTACAGTGATTTTTAGGAACGACTGTGCCGTTAACTGATACGAGTATGTATCAGTTTTACCCATCTCTATGCAATCTCGTTTATGATGCCATTTATTACCATAACTTCTTTCTATCTTAAAAGGCAAAGGCAGCCGTGAATAGCGGTGACAAACTCAACATCTATAAATAGCCACTTTACTAGTCGACCTCATTCAGCTCTTGGTACCTATTTTGGTGGTATTACAAGAAGTTTATACTATGTTGCTCTCGTTCTATTTAGAATTTATTTGGAGTTCTATTGAGAATGTACGTACTTAATAAAGAATGATTATCATTTTAGTTATTAAATACATTAACAAATACAAATTTAAAATACAAGTTGTGAAGGAATAGCATTTTTGAGAATCATTAACGCCTTCGTATTTCCAAACTTGAGATTAAATATGTCATTTGCAGCTTATCGCGTTTAAAAGACAGTTCAAAGGCGAGATCTAATGTCGACCACGTCTCAAATGAGAATAACCGCACTGTGTTTGTTGATTGTCTGATGTGCAACTATATATTGCATCTCGTTTGTTGTCTATGTTAACCAAATTTGTAAAATACGGAAATCGGGACTGGTGGGATCCGACATTCTGTAAAAGCCCTTGAGGCATACTTGCAGGATAAAAAATATTGAATTTCGCGGCATATCATACAAGCCCGTTTTATCAAAATAGTAGATTGTTTAAAAAGGGACTAAAATAATAAGCCATTATGATACGAAGTAATATAGTGCATAATGGCTTTTAGCCACTTTAAACACTTCGACTGCGAGAAAATAAAAAGTTATTAAAAAATTATAATTGTTATGTCACCATGCGCGAAAACTCTGACATAGCAGGCATAGACAATTGTAAGATCATGGAAACAGCTAAGAACAATAAAATTAGAGTCCCATCGTTTTCTTAGGTATTTTTAAATGTTTATATGAAAGTTAGCAGACGATCAGAAATGGTTTCGGAATGGATCAGGTTGGTTTGTATTTAATTATCCGTGTCTAGATTATAGCCGGCCGCTAACAAGTTTTCTTTTTCAAATCTTTCAACTCTAGAGGCTAAAACGGCCACTTTAGCCCGCTTAGCTAAACTAAAATAACCCAGGTACTTTTTCGGTAGGAGATGTGAAAAGCATTAATTGCATTATTCAGGATTGAAACCCCAAGTTTCGGCTTTATTGAAAAGCGAGGTAATGAAGTGCGGGCGACACCGACAGATTGACACAGCCTCGGCCTCGATTAACCGAACGAGTATTTGTCTCCCATGAACCGCTGCCACTAATCAGGCTTAGGTATTATGGGAACGTGCATGAAGTGGGAATTCATAGTTATTTTAGTTATACTAGTTTATGAACACTAAATTAACTTGAAAATAAATCCTCACAATGCAGTCTCCGTTCAAAACGTACTTGAAAAAAACATTTTATTTAATTTTTCCAGTACAACTAATGATACTATTACATTCTTCACACGAAACGAACTAATAATAAATGTATGTATTTGGGATTTATGATTAACTCTTGTAGTCGGAAAACATTGCTTCTTAACTAAAATTATAGATGTCGGGGTAATGAAAGACTCGGGTGTAATGAGGTCGACTCCCGGCTGATTGACGCGGCCCTCCCCGGCTCGACACGACGAGGCTAATCAGGTTTCTACTGAAATGCAATCTAGATATCTATCGCTCAACTGATATAGATCTATCATTTACTTAATTTAGACGTCGGTACGCCTGGAAAGTTACAGACGTGTAAATATGAGTGTTTATTAAAATAAGGGGCACAACAAGTCTTCTACAAGAATGTTAACAATCAAACAGTTACTCTCTCTGTTTAAAAGACCATTTCAAAACCGGAGCTCCAGATGCTGGCGTGAACGTGACATTGGCTCGTATATCAAAGTTTTCAGCAGCATCCTCTTACTTTAGGGTCAAAACACAATTACAAGACACGACATCGCATCGTCGTACGACGTGACATCGTGCCACGATGCGAAGTCGTGAGATTGTAAAATGAATGGATAAAGTTAATTTTGGATTTATGCATTTCCACGACACGACGTCGCATCGTGGCACGATTTCGCGTCGTACGACGATGCAGTGTCGTATCTTGTAATTGTTTTTTGGCCCTTATACAGTTTTTGGTCTCACCTACTATTAGTTTAGCTAGTCTAATTATTTAACAATCACGGTAGAATATAGAATAGAACACTGGCGCACTCCTTACGGTCACAGAAACTAACTAACAGTGCGCGTAAGTTATAATACAAGCTTTTAACTGCTGCCCATAGACGTGATATAAACACTGCACGAGAAACGTTAAACTGCAATCATGCGTTAGAGAGAATACAATTAGTTTCCCATTAACATGTTTTCTGCTACGAAATAATTATCTTTTCACCTGGGTAAAACGAATTCATCCACTACTACTAAACTCTCAGCATAGCACTCAATTTTAATTTGAGTAGGTACAGACACAGTTTCTATGAAGCATCATTTTGAGAACTGTACACACTAAAATAGAAACTAAACTTAAATACAGATGTAGTGAATAACAGTTTTCCACCGTATTTTAATATTTCTATCTCAAAATTTTCACCGAAGTTGATAGAGAAATCATGCTAAAACGAACTTTTCCTACAAAATACGATAGAAAATTATTATCTACTACATCAGTGCTTAAAAAATTAGGACCATTCGGTAATAATTCCCACGTTGAATGACTATGGAAAGCCTTTGCACGAGAAAGCTCTGACCCATTTATAAATTAGTTAGATTTACTTTACCGCATTATAAATAAGTAGGTTATAATGCGGGTAAAGTAAATCTAACGTAGTATTTATTGCCAATAAATATAACTAGAAGGTCTAGAAGTAGTAATTGCAATTAACCTAAGTTGAACATTTTCGGAATACAGACGTTCTCGGTACCTAATTAGTTCAAGCAAAAAAGAGAACGTTGCTGGCTAGGAAATTAGTTTTCGGCAAAGCGGTTTTTTCTGGACATAAGCGATGTTTACCTATACAAGTAAGTATATGTGTATGCTTGTCTTGCAAACTTGAGATTTCCCGATAAGTAAGAAACGTGGTTGAGGACGTAATTCGCTAATCATAAATAGATGCGATTATGAGATTGGCGACTTATGAGAAGCGCTTTTAAGCGGAAGGCTATTACGTCATTTATTATCATACATATGTAGTTGCTCTAATATTCCGCTGTTAAGTGTTTGATGAAATCGCAAATGCTGTAGAGGAATATATAGCGCCGGTGACATCATTGCCATCTGGCGTAGTAGTTGTATTTCACAATCGAAAAATAAATGATCGAGAACTGTGCGGTTCCAGAGGAATTACCTACCGCGAACGCTCCGCATGTGAAATGAGGTCCCTGCCGAGGTTTTTCCCGGGGGCTACAGTATGCGGTTCTTCAAGAGGGGAGTAAATAGTTTCTTAAAGGGTCGGCAACGCGACTTTTTATTTTTAATTTAATAGCAAAGTTAAAATTGTATTCGGAATCTTCATAATTTAACAAAACAATATATAATTGTATAGTATTTATACGCAATTTTCACAGCTACAATGGCAAATTAGCTGTTATATTGGAACCTTTACTCGACGATGACGTGCCGCTATTATGGCCATTTGTATGGATTATTTTCAGCGCTCCGTAGGAATGTTGAACTTCAACGGCAATTTCTTGGTCATTTCTGACTTTTAGAGTAGTCTAAGTGTAGTTAGTCCCGTACAGACATTTAAACCAAGTAAAATAGGATCGTTAACATTCTAAAAAAAAGACCATGACACTAATACTACTTAAGCCTTAAATACTAATACTACTTTTTAGAAACCTGAAAATATCAAAGTTTTTGTGACATTGTAATTGAAACATTTTAAGTTTATAAGACTCGTTGAGTACAATCAACCGATCACAGTCCTAAAAAGGGCCAAATCAATCTACCGAGGGAATGTCGGGACATACTTAGTGCAGGGTTCCGTAAGATAAGATTAGTTTATTCCATAACAATTTTAAAATCGTGTACCTACGAGATATTTTTATAAATGATGATTTCACCGTTTTTTAATGTTTCGTATGCAGTAAGGTAGTTTACCCTTGATATCTTTTATTTTGACTTCGTTATAGGTGCTTTCAGTTAAAATACTTATATCGCGGATTTTTGTATGTTTACTTAAAGCAACATCAACAGCAGAGTACGCCATTCGATTTTAATAAAAATTACATATTTTTGAATAAACCCTGAGTCAAAAAAAAATATAACTGACTCTTTGATCATGAAACATTAACCTTTCCAACGACTTATTTGAACTTGACTGGACGTACTCTCATGCCTATTCATAAATACTTGCAAATAGCTATAATTACGCATTAAATGACTACACCACGTGCATCTTACGCATACATAATACGCCCTTATCTTCGCGTAGCGTAGAGTAACATTCGATAAATTGGTTCGTAGAACGCATTATATCATTAATCATCTGTTAACAAATATTGTATCACTTCTACCCTTGCCTCAGTCAATACATTTTCTTTATGAATGAAAACATTTCTTGGTAAACGTTTTATTGATACCTTACTAAAATATATTGAATGTTTTTTTTTTTTCATATATTGTTTGAACATTAAAACAATAAGCATATTACTAATAACAATAATATACTTTACAACTATAATTATAATCAATGCATAACTATCTAAGTTTAAACTACAATAACAAAAATACCTAAAATCAGACACAAAATTTCAAATAATAATAAAAATAATCTTTATTGTATTTTATTTAGTATATACGAAGTAAAATACACAAATAAAATACACAAATTTATATAAATTTGTTGTAAAACACCTTTCCTAAAAATAAATACGTGAATATTAATTATTATTAGGTTTCCGAGTTTAATCGAATCTAATTCACACGAGCACAGAATAAACACGAGATTGTTTATTTACTCAACTTATTCGTTGAGTAAATATACAATCTCGTGTGAATTGAGTTGTCAAATCTACAAGTTAATAATGTTTTAGGCAACTAATTATATATTATTTAAAGTCCAAGATTTAAATGGATTCATTAGTTTAATATTTTTATTAGAATATAGGGTAGGTATGCAAAATAGATAATCGTCTGTTGACAACCAAAACTCACTGATTAGCAAATACCTACTTAAAACAAAGCTCGCATCTCAGTATCAATCTACAATCAAGGTACAACGTTTTGAAAAGTAGTGAGTTTTGGTTGTCACTAGGCGATAAAATATGTTACAACAAAGACATTTAGGTTATTATCAGTGACATTCATCAGTTTTTTAGAAAATGTAAAAAAAATATATATAGCAGAAACGTTGGTCGTTATAGTCAGCATATATTTGCATATATCCGTACTCGTATTTCTATTTCAGTAATGTATCATTACTCATTGATCTACATACCAATAATAATAGATAGTAATTATAAAAACGGTATAAACTCACGTAAAAATTGTCAGGAACGGCCCGACATGTTTCGAACTCATTTGGAGCTCTTCATCAGGGGTAGCTATCCGTGCTGCTACGCGACTCGCGACCCACTACACTTTTAATCGCTCTTCTTGCCGCCCTCTGCGCACGTGCAGTTAACGCGAGTCGCGTAGCAGCACGGATAGCTACCCCTGATGAAGAGCTCCAAATGAGTTCGAAACATGTCGGGCCGTTCCTGACAATTTTTACGTGAGTTTATACCGTTTTTATAATTACTATCTATTATTATTGGTATGTAGATCAATGAGTAATGATACATTACTGAAATAGAAATACGAGTACGGATATATGCAAATATATGCTGACTATAACGACCAACGTTTCTGCTATATATATTTTTTTTACATTTTCTAAAAAACTGATGAATGTCACTGATAATAACCTAAATGTCTTTGTTGTAACATATTTTATCGCCTAGTGACAACCAAAACTCACTACTTTTCAAAACGATGTACCTTGATTGTAGATTGATACTGAGATGCGAGCTTTGTTTTAAGTAGGTATTTGCTAATCAGTGAGTTTTGGTTGTCAACAGACGATTATCTATTTTGCATACCTACCCTATATTCTAATAAAAATATTAAACTAATGAATCCATTTAAATCTTGGACTTTAAATAATATATAATTGTTGCCTAAAACATTATTAACTTGTAGATTTGACAACTCAATTCACACGAGATTGTATATTTACTCAACGAATAAGTTGAGTAAATAAACAATCTCGTGTTTATTCTGTGCTCGTGTGAATTAGATTCGATTAAACTCGGAAACCTAATAATAATTAATATTCACGTATTTATTTTTAGGAAAGGTGTTTTACAACAAATTTATATAAATTTGTGTATTTTATTTGTGTATTTTACTTCGTATATACTAAATAAAATACAATAAAGATTATTTTTATTATTATTTGAAATTTTGTGTCTGATTTTAGGTATTTTTGTTATTGTAGTTTAAACTTAGATAGTTATGCATTGATTATAATTATAGTTGTAAAGTATATTATTGTTATTAGTAATATGCTTATTGTTTTAATGTTCAAACAATATATGAAAAAAAAAAAACATTCAATATATTTTAGTAAGGTATCAATAAAACGTTTACCAAGAAATGTTTTCATTCATAAAGAAAATGTATTGACTGAGGCAAGGGTAGAAGTGATACAATATTTGTTAACAGATGATTAATGATATAATGCGTTCTACGAACCAATTTATCGAATGTTACTCTACGCTACGCGAAGATAAGGGCGTATTATGTATGCGTAAGATGCACGTGGTGTAGTCATTTAATGCGTAATTATAGCTATTTGCAAGTATTTATGAATAGGCATGAGAGTACGTCCAGTCAAGTTCAAATAAGTCGTTGGAAAGGTTAATGTTTCATGATCAAAGAGTCAGTTATATTTTTTTTTGACTCAGGGTTTATTCAAAAATATGTAATTTTTATTAAAATCGAATGGCGTACTCTGCTGTTGATGTTGCTTTAAGTAAACATACAAAAATCCGCGATATAAGTATTTTAACTGAAAGCACCTATAACGAAGTCAAAATAAAAGATATCAAGGGTAAACTACCTTACTGCATACGAAACATTAAAAAACGGTGAAATCATCATTTATAAAAATATCTCGTAGGTACACGATTTAAAAATTGTTATGGAATAAACTAATCTTATCTTACGGAACCCTGCACTAAGTATGTCCCGACATTCCCTCGGTAGCTTGATTTGGCCCTTTTTAGGACTGTGATCGGTTGATTGTACTCAACGAGTCTTATAAACTTAAAATGTTTCAATTACAATGTCACAAAAACTTTGATATTTTCAGGTTTCTAAAAAGTAGTATTAGTATTTAAGGCTTAAGTAGTATTAGTGTCATGGTCTTTTTTTTAGAATGTTAACGATCCTATTTTACTTGGTTTAAATGTCTGTACGGGACTAACTACACTTAGACTACTCTAAAAGTCAGAAATGACCAAGAAATTGCCGTTGAAGTTCAACATTCCTACGGAGCGCTGAAAATAATCCATACAAATGGCCATAATAGCGGCACGTCATCGTCGAGTAAAGGTTCCAATATATACCTATGGAAAAACAGCTAATTTGCCATTGTAGCTGTGAAAATTGCGTATAAATACTATACAATTATATATTGTTTTGTTAAATTATGAAGATTCCGAATACAATTTTAACTTTGCTATTAAATTAAAAATAAAAAGTCGCGTTGCCGACCCTTTAAGAAACTATTTACTCCCCTCTTGAAGAACCGCATACTGTAGCCCCCGGGAAAAACCTCGGCAGGGACCTCATTTCACATGCGGAGCGTTCGCGGTAGGTAATTCCTCTGGAACCGCACAGTTCTCGATCATTTATTTTTCGATTGTGAAATACAACTACTACGCCAGATGGCAATGATGTCACCGGCGCTATATATTCCTCTACAGCATTTGCGATTTCATCAAACACTTAACAGCGGAATATTAGAGCAACTACATATGTATGATAATAAATGACGTAATAGCCTTCCGCTTAAAAGCGCTTCTCATAAGTCGCCAATCTCATAATCGCATCTATTTATGATTAGCGAATACGTCCTCAACCACGTTTCTTACTTATCGGGAAATCTCATAAGTTCGCAAGACAAGCATACACATATACTTACTTGTATAGGTAAACATCGCTTATGTCCAGAAAAAACAGCTTTGCCGAAAACTAATTTCCTAGCCAGCAACGTTCTCTTTTTGGCTTGAACTAATTAGGTACCGAGAACGTCTGTATTCCGAAAATGTTCAACATAGTAGGTTAATTGCAATTACTACTTCTAGACCTTCTAGTTATATTTATTGGCAATAAATACTACGTTAGATTTACTTTACCCGCATTATAGGTAACCTACTTATTTATAATGCGGGTAAAGTAAATCTAACTAATTTATAAATGGGTCAGAGCTTTCTCGTGCAAAGGCTTTCCATAGTCATTCAACGTGGGAATTATTACCGAAGGGTCCTAATTTTTTAAGCACTGATGTAGTAGATAATAATTTTCTATCGTATTTTGTAGGAAAAGTTCGTTTTAGCATGATTTCTCTATCAACTTCGGTGAAAATTTTGACATAGAAATATTAAAATACGGTGGAAAACTGTTATTCACTACATCTGTATTTAAGTTTAGTTTCTATTTTAGTGTGTACAGTTCTCAAAATGATGCTTCATAGAAACTGTGTCTGTGCCTACTCAAATTAAAATTGAGTGCTATGCTGAGAGTTTAGTAGTAGTGGATGAATTAGTTTTACCCAGGTGAAAAGATAATTATTTCGTAGCAGAAAACATGTTAATGGGAAACTAATTGTATTCTCTCTAACGCATGATTGCAGCTTAACGTTTCTCGTGCAGTGTTTATATCACGTTTATGGGCAGCAGTTAAAAGCTTGTATTATAACTTACGCGCACTGTTAGTTAGTTTCTGTGACCGTAAGGAGTGCGCCAGTGTTCTATTCTATATTCTACCGTGATTGTTAAATAATTAGACTAGCTAAACTAATAGTAGGTGAGACCAAAAACTGTATAAGTTATTCGTTGAGTAAATATACAATCTCGTGTGAATTGAGTTGTCAAATCTACAAGTTAATAATGTTTTAGGCAACTAATTATATATTATTTAAAGTCCAAGATTTAAATGGATTCATTAGTTTAATATTTTTATTAGAATATAGGGTAGGTATGCAAAATAGATAATCGTCTGTTGACAACCAAAACTCACTGATTAGCAAATACCTACTTAAAACAAAGCTCGCATCTCAGTATAAATCTACAATCAAGGTACAACGTTTTGAAAAGTAGTGAGTTTTGGTTGTCACTTGGCGATAAAATATGTTACAACAAAGACATTTAGGTTATTATCAGTGACATTCATCAGTTTTTTAGAAAATGTAAAAAAAATATATATAGCAGAAACGTTGGTCGTTATAGTCAGCATATATTTGCATATATCCGTACTCGTATTTCTATTTCAGTAATGTATCATTACTCATTGATCTACATACCAATAATAATAGATAGTAATTATAAAAACGGTATAAACTCACGTAAAAATTGTCAGGAGCGGCCCGACATGTTTCGAACTCATTTGGAGCTCTTCATCAGGGGTAGCTATCCGTGCTGCTACGCGACTCGCGACCCACTACACTTTTAATCGCTCTTCTTGCCGCCCTCTGCGCACGCGCAGTTAACGCGAGTCGCGTAGCAGCACGGATAGCTACCCCTGATGAAGAGCTCCAAATGAGTTCGAAACATGTCGGGCCGTTCCTGACAATTTTTACGTGAGTTTATACCGTTTTTATAATTAGTAAAGATGTCTCACGATAGTTTTAATAACATTAATAATAGATAGTCATTCATATTTATAGTCTCTATTTTCCTGTTTGTGTATTACAACTGTTTTGAACAAATCGTATCTTTGATTGCGATCAAACGAACAATTAATACGTTAAGACTTGTTCTTCTTCTTACATAGTTATTAGCGTAGTATAGGACATTTTAAACTAGGTATTAGTATATATTTATCTATATAAGTATGTATATCTTCGTCTAGTACCCATAACACAAGCCTCCTTAAGCTTTATTTTGACTAGATCGATTTGTGTGAGGTTGTCTAGATGATATTTATTTATTTATTTATATCGCCACATCGGATATATCTCCTAGATATCAGAGGGATATATGTGGAATTAGGGGCTAGGAACTTTTTATCGCTGCGTAACTGACAGTTTCTATTACTATTATCTTCTCTGGCCAGTACCAGGCGCGGATCAAGCCTTCGAAAAAGGATGTGGGCATGCCCACAACCTGAAATTAGAATTTGTGTGGACATGCCTACATTGCTCACAACGGTGGAACCGCGACTCAGATGTTATTACGCGTGAACTGTTTGCTGTTAGCGTTTTGGGGTGTATTACCATATACATTCTTACAAAGGGTGATTAAAATTATCGATGTTGTCGCTGTAGGCGAGTTACCGGGCTTTGTAAAGGAATAGCTACAGCGACATTTAAAATAACGTCACGCGACAGGTCAAGGTTGGGTTTGGGCAGGCGGCTCCGCTATCGTCCCGATCTGAAAGGTAATGACGATTTATGAAACTCTAATCCACTTACTACCTTTTTCAGCTAAACAGCAACTAGAGCCTACGGTGCCCTTGTGTATGGCAATTGTCATTAAGAGCAATTTGTAGAATTAATGTTATGTTGCTAACTTCGCTACTTGGCTTAATTAAAAAATATTGTATTAATAGGAAATATGAGTTTTGGGAAAGTTCTGACAAGTACTAAATCGAAGTCCCCTATCAACATTTCTTACTTATTCCCGCTCGTTTATATAATATGGCAATTGCATTTAGTAAACATGAGTTGTGATAAAAAAAATATAATTACGGTCTTGGGTTCAAATTCCGACAGAGGCTAGTACCTATTTGAGTGATGAACTCGAATATTTGCTCCTGGGTCCCATGACCCAAAACTCCATAGTTTTCTATGTATTTATAATTTAAGTATGTTTTTATCTATTTAACTATGTATGTATATCGTCGTTAAGTGCCATTAACACACGCCTATTGGAGTGTAATGTGGAACTAGACCTATTAGTGTGAGGTTGACCATTATATTTATATATATATATTTTATAACAGGTACAAAATCTTTTAGTAATCAATAAGTAATTACAGCTAATATTTTATTAAACATAGGGTGGTTGACAAAACCGACTACTTTACACAAGGAAAAACAAGTCACCTTATTAAAATACTTACAAAAAACCCAGAGCACAATTGATCAATGTACCTAAGCAAAAAATCTGCGACGCCAATCAGTAAGCATGACAATCAGGACTGGGGGCTATTTTGGGAGAACAGTCTAGCTCCTTGCATGACAATGAGTAGACATGTATGAACAACACTTAGGGTTCGGCACCCATAGGGTGCTAACTGATCCTATTACTAAGCCTTCGCTGTTTGTCTGTCCGTCTGTCACAGGACTGCATCTTTCCAACGACAATAGGTAGAGACTTGAAATTTAATGTATGGCCGATATAATACAAATATCGAAAATAACAAATGTATAGAAAAATATAAAACAAAAGGGATTTTTAAGGTGTTCTACGTTTTTTTCTAACGGTTAAGATGGTAAAAGGAAGACATTTGAAACAGTACCTACTCATCCAAAAACCAGTATAAAAAAAATTTGATACAAAGATCAAACGCCATAATGATTTAATATAAAAAAATGTGGTGTATGGGTGCATTAATATTAATGAGATTAATGGGTGAGACATCACATATTTCATAAATTTATTTAAAGGAACGTGCTTATATATTTTTTACTGATATGCGAACCTAACTCGCACTTGGCTGGTTTTAAGTTATTTATGACAGTTCCAATTCATCATGTTAATCTGCAATTTGGAAATCCTCGAACTATTTAAGTTACCTCATTCGTCGAACTCACTTGAGCACAGTTTGATAAACAGAGATTATCAAACTGTGTCTTTGTAAATATCAATGAAATGCTAGCAACAAGTTATTTAGCCTCGTAATATATCGGAGAAATGTATTATTTTATAAACTATCGTTTCACCTGCTCCAGCGTCTGTCAGTCTGTGTGTAGTCAGACCTAGCAAGTTAAATTTGACCCGCTTCCAGCAGGCCTATGATAGTTGGTTTTATCACGCGATAAATAAATAATAAAGCATCCGTCACGTTTTAACAAAATGCGAGTGTGAGTGACAGATGTCACTTATTTATAGCATGATAAACAGAACCATCATAGGCCGGCGGGGCACTGATTGAGCTGAAATTTAGTATGCTCACATAAATTTGATGATAATACAATAATATGGTACCATGGAGCTGGTCTGATGATGGACCCGGATGATGGTCATAGGAGCTCTGTAATAAATTAACGAAAACCTACCGAGGTTGGGCTCTTTAAGATCGTCTTGGTGAGTAGAAGATGAATGTTTATTGAAAAGTACAGTCAGCAATAAATGCTTGATAAAAAAAATACTAAAACTTGTTGCTAATCAAACTGTATTTAAAGATAATGATAAATTGATATTTTAGGTAGCCGACCCCGATTGAGAATTCATTCTCAAAAAATGGGACAAAGGAGAGAGGAATGGGAGGAGGAGATAAATTGATATTTTGAAGAAGATATACATATGGTAAAGCGAGTAGGTAACGTGTTGCTCTACACTGTCTTTTGTACGTTAGCAATATGAATCGGCATTTTCACTTTTATCTATTAATTAAAATAAAATATACAATGTGGGTCCTGTAACATAAGCAAAAAATTAAAACATAGATTTTACTCGTTAAACTGAACAACATTTGTTCAGCAACTTTAAAAAAAAGTCAGTTTTCAATATATTTTTTTTCAAACAAATTAAATAGTATTTTCAATGTATGTCGTCCAACGTTGAAATTCCCTGAGCATTGACATAGCTGTCACTCTACTAATATCGGACATTTCGCAATACATTGCTTCTTTGTCTAAACTTTATTCCACAAAATGTTATTTAATACACGTTATTTTCAGAAGTTGCTTAACAAATGTTGTTTAGTTACAAGGGACGAATCTATGTTTTAATTTATTGCTCCTGATACAGGGCCCACCCTTTATTTATCTCGATAAGAAAGGAAATATTATTACGGGAATTAAAAATTAGGCCGCAAACACATATGCTCGTATATAGGATTTTCCTTAATATATATTTATTTTCTGACCACGCGTGCAGCTGCCTACTGAGCCGGCGGTCCTGGGTTCGAATTCTGGCAAGGGCAAATATTTGTGTGATGAACTCTGATATTTATTACTGGGTCATGGATGTTATTTATATCATCGTTTAGTGAATGATAAAAATATATGTCCTTCTCGACGTATCCATCAACGCCGACACCTGCGGGCCTATGGTGACTGCGTTTATCACGTGATAAATAAATGATAAAAGATCAGTCACTCACACTCGCAGGTTGTCAAAAAGTGACAGATGCTTTGTCACTTTTTCATCGCGTGTAGTGCAAGCATTGCTTAGTTTGGGACTAAATCGCTTTGTGTGGGATTGTCCCTTAATTGATATTCATTTATTATATAAAAAAGTATTCAAATACCTCCAAATAGTCGAGTTTACGTTATTGATAAGTATTTTAAAAATAATGTTTTATAGTAATTGATAGATATTATAATTATTATATTAGAGGCATTAAGAGTACCGTGAATATTTAAAGCACATAAAATCGCATTCCATTTAGATAATTTGCAAGATAAATAAAAACCGCTTACCGCCTTTTCTCGAACAAATAAATAAAAATTAGTTCAAAGAGAACAAACGTTCTCGAACTATTCGCTTGGGATTGATTATAATATCATAGGTAGTTAGATAAAATGTATGTGCGAAATTAATCTTGGCCGATAAATATTTGCGGCAATGTGGTTAATGTCGAAGTTTAATTTAGTATCTTTAGTTACTTTAAGGTGTGCTGTACTCTGGCTTGAGCTCAAAATATCTCGTCTCAATTGTGATCTACAATTGCGTGGTCATTGACCCGTCGTTTCCAAGGTGAAGGGCTTTAATACTCGTATCTATTTTACGAGAAACATTGCACGCTACTTCGATATTATAAAGTTTTAAAAGTGAATAGAAAATATTTCGTTCCTATACTTTGAATGTATTTTAGTGAAAATTACTGAAACGTATAATATGCCTTTTCGATCCGATTCGATTCGACTTTCGTTTGAAATACCTATAGGTACTATTTCGATTTTTTGGGTCTTCTAGGACGAATCTCCAAGCGTTTAAACCACGCAGTTTTATCGTAATTCTGGTCTCGTGATTATTATTACTATGTTATAACTGCAATGGAAGATCAAGACGCTGTGATCAAACTGGAGTGTCTTTCAGGTTCATAAGAAAATCAAAACTTTAACATGACTTTAACCACTACTTGACCCAACATTTGTTGTATAGAATAACGAAAAAAAAACAACGGCATAAAAACCCTGCCACATCACATAATTATGTAGCGGAAAATAATTTGCTAATTTCGGTACTAAGTAGAAGGATTGTACTGAATAGGAATTTGTTGTTAATCAATAGTTGGTAATCAATATTTTCCATTGTAAGCAGTATCTTTAACTTTTATTAATTTCAACTAACGTAGGTAGATTCATTAGATTGCTTACCGTAAGGGGCCATTCAAGTAGTTATATGTACATTATTGATATCCTCGTAAAACTATACTTTCCCAAAATAAACAAGGCACCATTGTCATTCAAGGGTATTAATTAAGTAGCAGTGTTACACACGGATCGATAATGCGACACAATGAGCTTTATCTTACGCTAAATAAGGAAGAGTACTCCTTTTTTTAAGGATCTTTATCCATACTAATATTACACCGGTCAACACGATTTCTGGGTCTGGCTCCTGAATGTGAAATTTTGGTTTCTCCTATGTCACAAATAAATAAAAAAATATCTGTTCCGATCAAAGTTTGCTTTTGTAGAAACTAGAGCAATTTTACGGAGTTTAAAAAAAAATACTAATTTTTATATTTTCTCTGTAATTTTATTTAAACAAAAGCAAACTTTAAGAGTTAAAAATGGATATCCGAGTGTTTTTCGATGTTTGGAATCAGAATTCAAGCATTAGAACAGAAACCCAAAAAAAAATTTTGTTTTTGTAGACCTGTGTTATAAATGCGAAAGTGTGTCTGTCTGTCTGTTACCTCTTCACGCTTAAACCGCTGAACCGACTTAGATGAAATTTGGTATGGAGATAGTTTGAGACCCGAAAAAGGACATAGGATACTTTTCATCCCGAACAAATTTAGTGTTCCCGCGGGATGAGCGGATAACACCGCGGGGTACAGCTAAATAGTAGTACATACATTCTGATTTATTGGTATAAGAACTCATAATCATGTACTTTACACAAGTTTATAATTATTCAGTATGAAGCTTTTGGGTTTATATATGAGATTCCTTACTTGACTTTTATTACTCAGGTCCGATACGCCACAAATATATCTCATCCTACGTTCGTAAAGTATCAGCAACACGAAGAAAATAATACACTATGAAAATTGCGTGTAGCGTTGCTAATAACGTAATGAATTCCATTAATTTTACTTACGTGGTAGTTTGCTAGGCTTTTATTAAAACCATGAAAGTGTATATCCATAATTTAAAATAAAGGGAAGGCATGTTACGTAGGGAGTTTGGAACATTTATGAACGCGTTAAGCCTTGTGTAGTTAGGTATTTGATGATTTTCTTTTTATTCATTAGAACCTTCTGATTACTACTATAAATAAAAAATGGCTTCTCATTTGGCTCCAATGCAACGCAAAAAGGCGAAATTTATTATTATTTGTTTCAAAATAGTTACAAGTCATTATGAATCTTAGGATTATGTTGTATCCTCACTTGGCGCCGTGAAATGCACCGTGTACGTATCTTGTGTACAGTTTACATTGTAAATATAAAACATATTAAAAACAACAGGCTACGTGCTCATAATTTCATTTAGTAAACGTTCTTTCATTATTTTAAATAAGGATTTTTAGGAGGAAAAAAGAAGAGGAATACCAATAAGAAAATATAAATCTTTCATAATTATTATAAAGAAGCTGGTTAGTTCCTTACTAAAAATAATTACAAATCCAGGCCATTATCACCTATCGCGATTATTATCGAAAAGTAAACATAAATGAAGATAACAGCATTTTGGGAAAACTCGATACGAGATCCGCAAAATGTATTTTGTTTTTGATTGTGCTATCTACAGCAGATAATACCCGAGCTACACGATGTTTTATTGTAGATATTATGATCGAACGCCAATTTAATGCTAATGTAGTAATGCTTGACGTATGAATGATGCTGGTAAAATCATCATGACGCATCCTCAACGTGTATATATTATATCTATCTATCTATCAGCCACAGACGTCCACTGCTGAACATAGGCCTCCCCCATGACTCGCCACAAAGTGCGATCCTGTGCAGACCGCATCCAATGATCCCCCGCTACCCTCACGAGGTCATCCGTCCATCTTCATGGGGGGCCGACCCACGCTGCGCTTTCCTATACGTGGTCGCCACTCTAGGACTTTGCTGCCCCAACGGCCGTCCGTTCTCCGGGCTACATGGCCTGCCCATTGCCACTTCAACCGGACAATCCTATGCACTATGTCGGTTACCTTGGTTCTTCTGCGGATATCCTCATTTCTGATTCTATCGCGCAAAGAAACTCCGAGCATTGCCCTTTCCATTGCACGTTGCGTGACTCTTAGCCGCCTCATGAGTCCCATTGTGAACGACCATGTCTCAGTTCCGTAAGTCACCACTGGCAACACGCACTGTTCGAAGACTTTCGTCTTCAGGCACTGGGGAATTTTCGAAGAGAAGATATGACGTAGCTTCCCGAACGCTGCCAAGCCGAGTTGAATGCGTCGACTCACCTCCTTCTCGAAGTTGGACTTACCTAGCTGGACAATTTGTCCCAGGTACACATACTCGTCGACAACTTCGAGGGCAGAGTTCCCAACCACTATCGGGTAAAGGCGCAACATGGTCATTCGACATGACTTATATATTATATGTATATTGATATATTATATATTGTATACTAGCTGTGTTGCCCGCGACTTCGTCCGCGTGGAATCTCATCTTGAAAATTACATCTAATTATTATATTATTTTCAGATTTAAGCTATGTTGAAATGAAAATTCGAAAAATTACTTTTCTTTTTTGCAAGTTGTATGAGATTTAAGTCAAGTGGATTTTGATGTTGGTTACTTTAATTCAACAAATAATAAATAACAATAAATATTTAAGTGCTGCTCCCATACAATAAACGTGATTTTTTTTGCAATTTTATCCGTAATGGTACCGAACTTCGTACGCGAGTTCGTCTCGCTCTTGGCCTTTTTTTTTTTTCCGGGTAAGTTGTTCTAATTACGCGGAATCATTATGAAACCAGGTTTCAAGTCCCGCACTCAAAAAAATTTTTGATCACCAAACAAATTTTTAACTCCCTTTTCACCACCTTCTGGGCTGAATTTTCAAAAAAGCTGAAATCACTTTTCTTGAATTGTAATTATATACCTTTATACAAAGTTTCAAGTCCGGCGCTCACAAAAAGGTTTGATCTTCATACAAACTTTCAACCCCTTTTTCACCACCTTCAGGGCTGAATTTACAAAAACGCTGAAATCAGTTTTCTTGTATTTTAATAATATACCTTTAAACAAAGTTTCAAGTCCTGCGCTCAAAAAAATGTTTGATCTCAATACAAGCCCCTTTTTCACCGCCTTAGGGGACGAATTTTCTAAAACGCTGAAATTAGTTTCTTATTTTTTAATAAAATACCTTTTTACTAAGTTTTTAATTCCTAACTTTAAATAAAACATACCCTATACAACCTTTCATCCTCTTTTTAATCTCGTTAGGGGTTGAATTTTCAAAAACGCTAAAATCACTTTTCTTGAATTATAATTATATGCCTTTATACAAAGTTTCAAGTCCGGCGCTCAAAAAAAGGTTTGATCTCCATACAAACTTTCAACCCTTTTTTCACCACCTTCAGGGCTGAATTTTCAAAAACGCTGAAATTACTTTTCTTGTATTCTTATTATACATATGTACGAACACATATAAACTAATACAATAAAGTCCCGCGCTCAGAAAAAGGTTTGATCTCCATACAAACTTTCAACCCCTTTTTATTCAGTTTCAGGGATGAATTTTCAAAAAAGCTGAAATCAGTTTTCTTTTTGTTTATTTTAATATCTATTTACGAAGTTTCAAGTTCCTAGCTTAAAATTAAAATTGAACCCCGAGATAAACTTTCATCCCCCTTTTAACCCTCTTAGAGGTTAAATTTATAGTGACGTTAAATTAATGTTATCTTCTTATTATTATATTATGCCTTATTGAAAAGTTTCAAAGAATTTGTAATGGATTCAAACTTTCAACCCCTTTTTAACCATTTTAGGGGACGAATATTTGAAAACGCTGAAATTACTTTTCTTGTATTCTAATTATATGCTTTATACAAAGTTTAAAGTCCCACGCTCAAGAAAACGTTTGATCTCCATACAAACTTTCAACCCCTTTTTTAGCACCTTAAGGGATGGATTTTGAAAAACACAGAAATCACTTTTCTTCCATTTTAATTTAATATATTTTTAAAAAGTTTCCTATTCCTAGCTTTAAAAAAAACTTGCATCCCATACAACCTTTCATCCCCCTTTTAGGGGAGGTTTTTCCAAAAATGCCTTCTTATTCCTTCATCTTCGTCCGCGTAGATTTTAAATTATGACAAAGATATTAAAATAGGTAAGTGAATTTTATTCTTAGTTAAAATGTTCAAGACAATGCAATTGTTAAAGAATTTTTGAAGATTTTCCAATTAGATTACGGGAATTGTTTGCAGGATGCTTAATATTTATTCCGTCAGTTACCTGATGCTTTTAATCTTTGGCAAAAATGACTGCAAGATATAGAGCGACGCATGGATTTGGAGTTAGAAAATGGGGATCTTAGTTATTATGAGTGAGATTTAAAATAAATGTTAAATATCGTAAGGCTGTTAAAACAATCTTAAACTCAGCACTGGAAATCGAGACATGGATGGCCGTTCCTGACAATTTCACGTGAGTGTAAACCGCTTAATACAATAATTAAATATGTCTCACGAAAGTTTTAATAAAATTATAATAATGACCTCTTTTCATAAGAAGGCAGCACTGGTATTTGTACACGCCGGCCTGCCTATTAAACGAAAAGAGTGGTGTGGCGGAGTTCCCGAGGCTGGCCAAAATGTTTCTAAATGGTCTAGCAGGTACCCCAGTTATTAAAAAGGCTAGTGTTTGAAGAAAATGCTGAAATGTGACCATAAAAAACTAAATGCACATAAGCGAATTTAATGATGCGATTACTATTTTGGTCTACAGGCTAGTAGTATTGTTTGAAGAGTGATTCAATATATTCTGGTGCTATAGTTCTCTTTATCTCTCAAGAAGCTAAATAAAGTAAGAATATGTATACATATATATAAAGTATAAATTATTCATGTGCTGATAGACAACTCACTAAATATAGGAACACATAAAGTTTGGAACACAATAAATAAGAGACAGCACTAAGAAAATATTGTTGACAATCAACCATAGAAAAGGGGGTGCAAGTTCGTTTTAAAAAAAGGACGTAGTGACTGGATAGTAAACAGGAAATAAAAAATATATAAACTGATAACGTTAGCGTAACACTTCTTTATAAACAACATTAGCGGTGTTCCCCATACAAACTTTGCACCTCTTTTTAACCCCTTTAAAGGTAAAATTTTCCAAAACGCTGAAATTACTTTTTTTGTATTTGATTAAGTAAGCTATCTACAAAGTTTCAAGTCTCTAGTTCATAAAATAAAGTTTCTCCCATATAAACATTGCACCCCTTTTTAACCCCCTTAGGGGTGAAATTTTCTAAAACGCTGAAGGTACTTTTTGTATTTTTGAATAAGTAATCATTCTACAAAGTTTCAAGTCACTAACTCCAAAAAAAAAAAGTTTACCCCATACAAACTTTGCACCTCTATTTAACCCTCTTAGGGGAGGTATTTCCGAAAATCCCTTCTTATCCCTAGCCCACGTTATAAAAGTAACCTACTGTGCAAAAATCAACTCTCTAACATTAGTAGTTTCGGCTGTGCGTTGATGAGTCAGTCAGGACTTCTTCTTTTATATATATAGACTAGCGGCCGCCCGCGACTTCGTCCGCGTAGATTTTTGATGATGACAAAGATATTAAAATAGGTAAGTGAATTTTATTCTTAGTTAAAATGGTCTAGACATATTACATTTTAAACAGTGGCAGACACTGATATGCAATTGATAAAGAATTTAAGAAGATTATCCAATTGGATTACGGGAATTGTTTGCAGGATGCTTAATACTTATTCCGTCAGATACCTGATGATTTTAATCTTTGGCAAAAATTACTCTGCAAGATAAATCGCTCGCGTCGCTCTATAGCGACGCATGGATTTGGAGTTAGAAAATGGGGATCTTAGTTATTATGAGTTAGATAAAAAAAAGTTAAATATCGTATGGCTGTTAAAACAATCTTAAACTCAGCACTGGAAATCGAGGGATGGAGGAAGTTTAATAAAGAGTATCTCTTTCAATAATAATAAATAAATAAACTTTATTTCATAACAATAATAAATAATGACCTTTTTTCATAAGAAGGCAGCACTGGTTTTGGTATACGCCGGCCTGGCTATTACACGAAAAGAGTGGTGTGGCGGAGTTCCCGATGCCAGCCAAAATGTTTCTCAATGGTCTAGAAGCTACCCCAGTTATTAAAAAGGCTAAAAATATTGGTACTACTAACGCCATCTATCGACAAATAGCTTTACTATTAGCAGTTGTAAATCAAATGATAACATAAGATATTATTATACTTTGTCATTTATCAAATGAACACCAAATAACGTGAAAACAGGTAAGTAATAATTGAAAATGTCTTGAAAAACCATTCAATCCGTAGGTACATTAACGCCAACTACAACAAAATGACTATCCTACTACTAAAACCTTCAATCTTTTTTAACCCCCGTAGGGATAGAATTTTATGAAACGCTGAAATTACTTTTTTGTACTTTAATAAGTTATTCTTTCTACAAAGTTTCAAGTCTCTAGCTAAAAAATAAAGTTTTCTCCATACAAACTCTGCATCCCTTTTTAACACCCTTAGAGGTGAAATTTTCAAAAACACTGATAGTACTTTATTTTCATTCTAATAAGTAATCTTTTTACAAAGTTTTAGGTCTCTAGCTCAAAAAAAAAGTTCCCCCCACACAACCACACAAACTTTGCACCCCTTTTTAACCCCCTTAACGGTGAAATTTTCCAAAACGCTGAAATTATTTTTTTTGTATTAGATTAAGTAAGCTTTCTACAAAGTTTCAAGTTTCTAGTTCGAAAAATAAAGTTTCTCCCATATAAACATTGCACCCCTATTTAACCCCTTAAGAGGTGGAATTTTCTAAAACGCTGAAAGTAATTTTTGTGTTTTTTAATAAGTAATCTTTCTACAAAGTTTCAAGTCTTTAGCTGAAAAAAAAAAGTTCCCCCCATACAAACTTTTAACTCCTTTTAACCCTTTTAAAGGACGAATTGTTGAAAACGCTGAAATTACTTTTCTTGTATTCTAATAGTGTACCTTTAAACAAAAATTCAAGTCCCGCGCTCAACAAAATACTTAATCTCCATACAAACTTTTAACCCATTTTTTACCACCTTAGGGGGTGAATTTTCAAAAACGCTGAAATTAGTTTTCTTCCATTTTATTTTAATACCTTTTTACAAAGTTTCAAGTCTCTAGCTCAAAAAAAAAAGTTTCACCCATACAAACTTTGCACCCCTTTTTAACACCCTTAGGGATTGAATTTTTCAAAATCGCTTCTTATCTCTAGCCCACGTTATAAAAGTAACCTACTGTGCAAAAATCAACTCTCTTACATTAGTAGTTTTGGCTGTGCGTTGATGAGTCATTAAGGGCTTCTTCTTTTATATATATATATATATATATAGATTAACCCCTTAAGGGGTGGAATTTTCTAAAACGCTGAAAGTACTTTTTGTGTTTTTTAATAAGTAATCGTTCTACAAAGTTTCAAGTCTTTAGATGAAAAAAAAAGTTCCCCCCATACAAACTTTTAACCCATTTTTTACCACCTTAGGGGGTGAATTTTCAAAAACGCTGAAATTAGTTTTCTTCCATTTTATTTTAATACCTTTTGACAAAGTTTCAAGTCTCTAGCTCAAAAAAAAAAGTTTCACCCATACAAACCTTGCACCCCTTTTTAACCCCCTTAGGGGTGAAATTTACTAAAACGCTGAAAGTACTTTTTGTGTTTTTGAATAAGTAATCTTTCTACAAAGTTTCAAGTCTCTAGCTCGAAAAAAAAAGTTTCCCCCATACAAACTTTGCACCCCTTTTTAACACCCTTAGGGATTGAATTTTTCAAAATCGCTTCTTATCTCTAGCCCACGTTATAAAAGTAACCTACTGTGCAAAAATCAACTCTCTAACATTAGTAGTTTCGGCTGTGCGTGGATGAGTCATTAAGGACTATATATATACATATGTGTGTGTGTGTGTGTGTGTGTACCTTAAATATAAATATTTCTCGTAAAATTTGAATTGTAGTCACAGAAGTTGACATAGTAAGACAATTATTTTTACCAGTAATACAGAATATTTTACAAATCAATTTTATTTGGCCATACCTATAAGGTGGATTTTGAAGAATAGGAAGTTATTAATGATGCAAATAAAGTAAATAGCTTTATAATTTCGACGATGATTATATCTGAAAGTAATTAATATATAATATATAAGCGCGTTTAGTTCATAGTCACTGCAAGTAATAAGTATCACACTTTCTCAAAGCTGTGTTATACCAGGAAACTTGTAATTAAATAAAGTGCGCAAACAACGAAACATGTGCAGACATAAGCGCTTCTGCGTGTTTACAATATTTCACCCAGCACAGTGCTGCAGACATCTTAAAATAGAAATACTTTCTAGCACAATGGACTCCTATAAATTACTAATGGTTCTGTAAAATCTATGTATAGGTATTATCTATAGATAAGGTTCGCGAAGATATTTTTATCGCGGGAAACAACTTTCGAAACGGTCTCTTGAAATGTAGATAGGATTCCATTGAGAGTTTTTGCAAGACCAATGCTGGTCTGATAATTAAACATTTATGAAAGAAGACTTGATTTCAATTGTATAAACCCCCCCTCCTCCGTTCATTTTTATTATATTTTATATTTATTATTTGTCATAGCGGTAACAGAAATATATATTCTGTGATAATTTCAATTGTCTACCTATTATGGTCCATGAGGAAATGCCTGTCGAACGAAATATCCTGGAAGAAAACCCTATTTTGATATGGGAGCCTTCGTTAATTATTATTATTTTATTCATACTAGTATTTTTTGCTGTAGAGATATTTATGTAACATTGATTGTAAACAAATGACTAATATTATTTTATATATTCATTGAATCTTTAGTAAACATGTTTACAACATTTTTTGAAGTAGGTACGTAGGTAACTCATTGAAAGCGTGTTGCATCTTTAAAAATACATACACGAATCTGTATTCAGGCTCGCTCAACATACACATGCATAAGAAAAATTATGAAAAAAATCTACCCGTATTTATTTTATTAACTACTAATAATTATCCTCATATTAGTTAGAATAAAGTTAACGCTTAGTACGAGTTAATAGTTGGAAATACTATTAATAAACGTCGATACTACCAAATCAATGTTTAATGGTAATCGTTTAACCATTTTTGATTATTGACCGATTTACTAATTTTGACTACCGCCTACTCAGCAGATATACATATGTGATTGCCTCGGAGTCGTTTGATCAATGTTAACTTATCAACCATCCAGTACCTGATTTTAGCAATTTTACGGCACATAATGTCGTTATCTCGATTTATTCCCGTGTATGATAAAGTAATTTTTTCGTCGGTTTGTTATCTCGTATGATATGCAGTGTAGACTGGTTGGTTGCGTCGATCGCGTTCGGTGTATGGCGAGAACGCCACAACACACAACCATGCAGCATTTCGTTACTGGCTCGGCGCGGGCCGGTCGCGTCACCCATTTAACCTTATCACGTGGCTCGTAACAATACTCCCAACTTGACCTTTTGTATTGTACAACAAAGTTTACGCTTGAATAATATTTAATTAGTTACACATGATGTGAATTGGAATTTTAAAGTTTTTCGGTTAAATCAAGGTGACTTAGTGAAACATAGTGTTTATAATAGTGCTCTGTTCTCAATCTTGACTTTACTGAGTATAAAGTCTGAGGAATTTGTGATTCTATAAATAGATGTCTACGTTAGCGTACAACTGTGCTATGTGATTATCGGCGTTTGGATGCAAGTTGGATAAATTACGATGTAAACACAGGACTGGATTGATAAGTTTGGCGACTCGGTTGACACTCCTGTTAAGAGGACCCGTCGGTTGCTTCACAATGACCGCCTTTTGGGCCTGGTGCTTGCTAGCCCTCCTAGAGGTCACATCAGGTTTGATCTCCATTTACCTAGCATTACTCTCGCAACGCCGAATTTAACTCCATGTTTAATACACGCAACTTCTATCCCTCGATCTTTTTGAGTTATCACTCGTAAAACCTGTTTATAATTAACACACTTTCTTGAAATCTTGATGCACCTTGTTCTCGTACCAGTGTTAATCCCAAAGCCTTTTCTTAAGGTGATTTTTAATAACATAATATTTAGCACGGTATGTGTCTACACTTTACTAACTTTGTAGCTAACACGTCCAGTCATTCGTAATGTTCGCGAGATTAGTAGGAAATTATGTGCGTCAATTGGAATCCTCAGTAGCAGGTAGGTACTGTCAGAGGAAGTGTATCCATTACTGGAGCTAATTATGTAATACAAATAAGATAATGATAAGTACCTAGTTTGTGAGTAGCTAAGTATAGGGCACGGCAGCCAGGATATTGAAGAAAATTTTCCTTAAATTATATTTTTATAAATACTTGTGAAATGAAACGTAGCTGTGTTATGAATTAGTTATTTGTGTTAACAAACTTTTACCTTGGGTTGAACTGTTGAACAGATATAAGCTTAAACGCTTATTAAGCTAATCACTTACACGTAAACAACGGATAATAGAAAGAAGTACCTAAACAATCATAACGCTCAGCCATACTCGTATTAATTAGTGAGAAGGGTGAGACGATAAGCGGATCGTGAAATGATGTTGACAAATGCTGTATTAGGTATTACATCGTACTTACGTCTAGGTATAGTCTAGTACAGCGCCTAGGTTAACTAAATGTGCTCGTACTTTGTTAATGATAGTAAGTGAGATGTGGAGTAAGGTAAACCGCTCAGTAAATAGGTACTAGCAGTTATGTGGAAATATCACCAGAATGTCTAAACTACGATTTCTAATTCAAGACCAAAAAAACTACCACAAGGTTGCCACTACAACAAAATATGTTTATAATAGTAAATTCCTTTTTCTTTTCTAAACACGCTAAGATAATTTATTTATTGTTAACTTTAACTCTATGTTTTAACAAAATAACAAGATATATTTATTATTGCATAATTACGAGAGGAGATAATAAACACTTAAACATCGGAGATTTTTGGTACAAAATCTGGTATTGTACTTGTAACATTGTGCATTTGGTGCAAGCCAAGAAACAAACTCAAATGTCATTTAAATGTTGTCAATTTTGACAGTGACGTATCTGTCGTAGTTTTTTTGGTCTTGAATTAGAAATCGTAGTATACTTTGACGGGCATGTGACAGCTATGACAGCTGCCTTAAAACATACAGAAAGTCTAGGAATTGAAATCGCTATCAATACAAAAGATAAGTTATACAATACAACGATACTTTATTGCACATAAAAGTTTACAAAAGACAATAAATTAAATACAAATTTTAAATAACAGGGAATCTGATCGCTAGTAAGCGATCTGTTTCAGGCAACCTTTGGAACCAGGGATGAAAAAATTAACCTCATATAGAGTAGGTGCTGCAGAATGCAAAGGGAACACATAATTACATAAACAGAAAACAACCGAATTAACACTTCGCAATTCAACTGGGAGCGAGCTCCATAACAAAACGGCTTGGACAGTAAAGGAATTAGAATAACATTTAGAATACAGTTAAAAGGACATTTTTGCGTACATTGCAGACGAAAAATAACTGCAACGCTTTTTAATAAGGTTTTGAGGAGTTGCAGGGTTGAAGAGTATACCAAATAGAAAAGTTAGAATGTGAGAGTTACGCCTATGACGAATAGGGAGCCACTTGAGTTGAGACTGGAAACTAGAGATTTGATCATATTTTATAAGTTATAAAATATTGACATAACATAAATTTTATTTCCAACTTCTGTCTCAGTATGAAAGCAATATAGCGTCACGTGCCTGACATTTGGTGGAATTGGGCTATTCATCGAGTGTTTAGAAAATAAATATTTAGTCATCCACAGACATTTATCAACTATCAAGTTCAAGTTACTAGGCATAAGTACATAACAAACCGTCATAAAAATATTTTCCATGACATTTGCTATTCAACCGTTTCATCCTTTTCAGATATTTCATTTATTTGATGTGCCAGTAAAAAGGATTACCGCATTATCACAATAGGTATTTCTTTACAGGCGGTGGGGTTTAACAATAGCTATGAAATTTACATTAAGTCTTCATCCATTCATAAGATTATTCATAGCCTTAACCTCATTTAACTTTATAAAAGTCGGAAACAAACAATGATTGAAAACGAAGAAAAGTTTTACGTGTAGGTATGGTTCGAATCACATTTGGTAAGCGAATCCCATTAGCTTTGTACCCGATGAACAATACTATTATCTGTATTGTTAGCTGCGGCCACAACTGCCACTTCAAAATGTAAGGCGTTATAAGTGCAAATTACTTTTACACAAAATTAGTCTTTAAGTCAAACGAAGTAAGGTTTACTCTTAAGGCCGTTCCCTGAGCCAGAAATGCAAAAATACCCCAAAAATTATCCTATTTTTCTACGAAACGTTGATATTAGTAAACGAGGGAAAAATATATATCATTCTTGATTATATTATCTTTAATAACACAGCATTCGATACACGATTCATAACACTTCGCTCGATACAATTAATTCCCAAAGTAACCTCCAATTCGAATGTTTACTCCAACTTTACTTGTTTTTTCACTACGTGACACTATGAAACAAAAAAGGAGAAAAATCAATCATAACTAAAATAGTAATTTGACAGCTTCCGAATTTCAATAATTTGAGGCAATATTTTTAAAATAAATAATCATCGACAAATTCTATCGTAAAAAGATATCGCCTTACGGCCCGCAAGCTCTATCTCCGTCACTCTTTTGAAATGTGACTGTTATGTGACAGGGACGGGTGGCCTGAGGAGGGGCTCGGGGCTCTGGCTCAGGGAACGGCCTTAAACAAAGAGAACACAGATGTTGGTCACTTCGTAAGTGAAAGAGCAGTGAAGCTCGTTTCGATGCTTATAAGACAATAAAGTGACCAACATCTCTGTTCTCTTTGTTTAAGAGTAAACCTTATTTCGTTTGACTTAAAGACTAATTTAGTGTAAAAGTAATTTGCACTTATAACGCCTTACATTTTGAAGTGGCAGTTGTGGCACTTGTGGCCGCAGCTAACAATACAGATAATGGGTATTGTTCATCGGGTACAAAGCTAAGTGGATTCGCTCAGCCAAAAGAATTACTTCTATAATTAAGGTTAAAATTGAATTTACCACCTAAACAACATGAATGTAATCTATTTGCATTCTTAACTTACTTATAAAATAAAATAACCTTCAAATGGTGATGCTGCTTCATTTATAAAGTTAGGTTAATTTAACAGAAAAAAAATATGTTACGTTTCGGGTAACAAAATGAATGATGAGGTTAGAAGGTTAGAACGTTGTTTATATATAGACAAGTAAGTCTGGATACACTACAGGTGTTTGGAGTTAAGCGTACCTACCTACACTCAATTAGGTAATCTTTACTGTTTCATGGAATTCATACAAATTGATGAGGAGCGTATGTATTTATCTAGTGATACTGACTAGTTATTTATATTATTCGATTTTATCTATCCGTAAAGGTGATTTACTTACCTATATTTGATAAACAATCAACCTTAATAAGTAAGTAGATACAATAAGAACATTGATAAGCAGTTTTACTGTGTAACCACATGTACGAGTGCATTGTGATTATATAAATATCATAAATCATAAAATAAGTAACCATTATTATTATTACCTACAAGATTAGTAAATGATAACTTACCGTGTGGGTATTTTTGAACAAATAATAATTTTGAAAAGAAATAAATTCAGATACCTACCTACAGATACTTTCACATCGTCATTTGAAAAGGTTTTGGTATTACACTGATTTCTTGTAACAGACTTTGCCCGCATCTACAACACAACGGTCTATTGTAATGCCCATATGATCGTGAAATAGAATTTGAGCTTCATGTGATAATTGAAGCGTTAGTTACTAATAAGTAAGCTTGCTGCTGACGGAATATTGATAGTAACGTGGGAGTATTGGTATGTCTACACTGGTGCATTTTCGCATTCGTCTTGCGGTTTCCTTTATGGCTGTCTCACGTGTATAAAACACAAAAGAGCGAGATAGAGATATACAAAAGCGCAAGACCAACGTGAAAGCGCGCCAGTTTAGACGTAGAGTACTGCCGATATATGAATGATGTGCCACCGGGCTAGCGCAAAGATAGTCATTTGTCGCGCGACAAAGAGACGCTTTTCGCAGACTCAGTAGTACTGTGCCCTTACCATGAGTTTACAGCGACCGTTCTCGCTAGCGACTGCGTAAACAATTTGTATGGAGAATATACAAGTCCGTTACGCAGTCGCTAGCGAGTACGGACACGTTATCTCATGGTAAGGGTACGAAAGATGCTGAGCGGTGTCAGAGGATGACTCTGCTTTAAGTTTCCTCCTGAACGAATGTTGCATTTTTACTAGTTTTCTGCATTACGAACCCATCGAACGTTGTTACTTAATGCAATTAATGTGTAAATAACACCAGTGGAGATCTTTTAAACGAGAATGAACGTTATGAGAATGGTCGTAAACGAACGAAGCGAAACTGCGTGTAGTGTAGTGTCACTAGAGCACACTATAATGTGAGCCACGAAACACTTTTTAATGTAATTATCTCTTACTTTACATATTTACAAACACAATGAGTAAACAGTTTCGGAGAGTTAAAGTCCGATTGTTTCACAGTAAAAAAAAGTTTTTTTTCTTTTTTTTATAAAATCCGCACTGTTGTTTTGAATTGATAAGTTGTTATCATGCTCAGTTTGCGATACAATTAAGAGTATTTGGGTCATTGTCAAATTTAGGTGCGCGTCTTTTCGGTGGACACGTACAAAGTTAGACTTTTAGGCCTAATTTTCCGATCAAAATTATATTAGCATACCTATACGACGTCTCCCTTTCTATGGGCTTGCGTGTTAAAAACATAACTTCTATGCACACGCTGTTAACTATTGGCCACTGAAGAGATAACGTTTGTTTTTAGATCTGACAATGATAAAAAAATGCGATATCAGCTCAGGAGGAATCAATCGCCTAAATTTTGCTACGTATAGGTTTTGGATTTGTTGGTCGGCTTCATCGGAATGCTTTTGCGAGTGCTAATATATTGTGCTCCGTGGTTTGTTATGAAATTTATTAATAGTAGTTCATTTATATGAAAATGGTAAATAAATAATTCAGTAGCAACGGATAGGAAGTAAATCTATCGAGTTATACTATCTTACAAAATAAATGTACCTAGTGATCGTACAAAAAGTACAGTCGAATGTTGAAACTAAATTATTGGTGGACTCAAGCCACGGATAGTGAATACTATAGGCGATGATGTCCCACGACCCGAGCGAGGTCCGGCAACGTCGCTGGATAATTTTATTTCGGAAAATTTCATCTAGCGATGTCCTGCAACGTTGTGCCACTTCCCTCGACGTCGCTGACGACACGTCCCGCTTGACTTGTGTAATGTATCAACGGCTTCATTCTTCTAATAAATGCGGTCCATCGCGCCTAAGTCAACGAAGTAAAGTTTTTGTAAATTTCCGACAGGATTGATACGATTTATATGTTCGCACTTGACTGTACACTTGTTCTACTAAGGTATTCACAAATTTCACAAATGTTGTTAAAATGGTTATATTGATTTAGAACGAATGCAGAATTATGACATTTCTCTAAAGTTACCTTTGCCCCGGTCGGCTAATAATTATGGGACACTTCATTTGACATTTCATAAATTTATATTTTTGTTCACAAAAAATATCTGATGAAAATATATATTTGATACATTATTTTGTATACAAAATATCTATATTTTTTTGCATTCAAGCAATATTTACACTTGTGACTCCTCTGGTGTTGCAGGTGTTTATGGGCAACGGTAATCGCTTTCCATCAGGCGATACATTTGCTCGATATCAAATTTTGTGAAGTGCCACAGGGACGATCATTCGCCGACAGTATATTTGCGTAAAAATAGTCGGGTTGTTGCACCGTATCTCCGTAAAAGCGTGAACAAAGTTTTCAACTCATTTAAAGTTTCCTAAACACAATATATGATGACTAACATTTTTGTTTATGTATACTGTGACTACTCAGCATCGCAGACGACGTTATGGCGTCTTCTAGGGATGACTCACCTATGGTTTCTCGTAAATATCACGTATTTACTCTTAAGGGCATCTTAACAACGTGCATCGTATGACTCATTACACATTTTACGTCATAATTACACATTATTGGGAACATGTGGCATTACGTTGGAAACTACTGCATCCTATGGGAAGTAAGATGATTCACGATAACATATTGTATGTAAGCTAAATTATCTAGATTTGATGCGTGAAATAAATATGACTTATAATTATCATTATTTTAGGTCCCTGTGGTGAGCTTAGTTATTGTATAAATCTTATTAATAAAAGAATACCTACCTATATAAATAAATAAAAAAAAAATCAGTACCGAATGTAAAAAAAAGAAACACCGAAATCGCCATACATGTGCCTATAATATTTGAGGAGTTCCTTCGACTCCTTAATATGATCTTCGTCATCAGATCTTCACCAACATTTTATGTGAAGAGCTTACAGATCCTAAAAAAAAAACAACAAAATTTCGTATGCGGTTTATAAATGAAGAGTTCAGTGATACCAAACATAAAAAAAATATAACCAAAGAAAATGAGATCCTCGTCTTCTGGGCAGTGGGATGCGACAAGTAACCAATCGGTAATTAGCTTCACAGGAACTTTTAATTATAACTATTTTATTATGCATTTGTATTGATTTAGTCATAGTCATGGCACATTGTATAATTAATATAATAATATCATTTTAGTCATCATCGAGATTAGTCATTGCAACCAGATTTCCGATCGATAAATCAAAGCTGAGAACCGTTTCTTAACTTTTGCGTCACATTTTGCAATATTTTTATTGCCATACTTCAAAACGGGGTTGTAAATTCGATCCGTAAATATATACGTTTGTATAGAATTAGAACTTTACTGCACTGAAGTAATATGATCTTTTAGTCTACGGCGTGCTCGACCGTGTGTTTTAATTAACATTATTGATGGGTTTAACCTTTGATTTCTATAGGTCTTACGTGTTTATACAGGTGTAGATATCTAGATATCATTGCCGCTAGTATTTATAAAATGAATTATAAATATTATACATCCTGCAATAAATCGATCAAGTCCCAAATTAAGCTCAAAAAGGTTTGTATTAATGTTTATGGGTACTAGACGACGATATACATAGGTATGGATATATAATATCCATTAGACGAAATACCACTCTTAATTTTTCCATGCAAATCGAGGTTTCGATCTCGTCTATTATTTCCTCCTTCAAAAATTAACCAATAGTTATGAAATTTTAGGGACTGAATGGGAAGGAAATTTTCAGCGTTCAGCGTTAAACGAACGGGTCCGGTCCGTTCGTTTAACGCAAATATACACAAATTCTATAATAATTTGCGCAAAAATCAAAATCGACACAAAATATACAATTTTCATTCAGTTTTCAAAATTTTGTTAGGATTGGTAAGTTTTCGAGGAGGAAACAGTCGAGGACAAAACCTCCATTTGTCTAACCCAGTTAAGTTAAGTTTGGAGTTTATTTTTATCCGACGCGATAACTATCAGATGCAAACTTAACGCGAACAGATAATATAATGAGCAGTGATATGTTCTCTACAACATGGAATATCCAATATTACGCGAATATTTCTAAGCCGCCGGCTCAGTAGGTACTACTGGGCCCACCGCGTCGTCAAATAGCGATTCATGGAGACATAATAAAATAACAAAGTAAAAACTCGTCATAGACCCGTCATTTATCTCCTATTCTCGTTTTGTCAGAGCTACGCCATTTGATGGATTCAGTGAAACGTAGTAACGTAAAAAGAGAACGCTTATTTTTTTGTTAACAATAGATGAAAAGGGATATTAATGTACCACACGTTTTCTGCTTAATTTTAGAAACTATTTGGAATTGTTACCTTAGCAAAAATCGATAATACGGAAGCCAGATAGTAAGAGTATTGTCCCAAAAAAATATTATAAGTATAACAGTAACGCCTGCGGGGTTGCTTTTATCACGCGATAAATAAGTGACAAAGCATCTGTCACTCACACTCGCATTTTGTCAAAACGTGACGTGACGTGACGTCATTTTGTACAACGTGACTTACGCAACCATCATAGGGAGCCTATGATTCTAGCGTAGACCAGAATGTTCGTATTTATCGTACTTCACGACACGTTTGGCTCGGTTTGTAGACACCTGCCTACTGAGCCGGCGGTCCCGGGTTCGAATCCCGGCCAGGGAAAATATATAAGTATGTACACAAGCCTTCTTGAGCTTAATTTGGGACTAGATCGATTTGTGTGAGTGAGGTTGTCTGATATTTATTTATTTATTAGAACAGGGCTATTGGGATTTATTGGTGTATATTTGAAACCTACGGTTTGGATTTTTCATTGATGTATTTTGTTTAAAAACTACTCGAAATTGACAAAATTCACGCGGAAAATTAGTATTTTCAACTTATTTTCGACTGCACGCAATGAAAGCATGAAACAGCTATGTTAGTGTTAGTACCCAGAACTCGGGGAAAATTCATTATTCACTTCAATAAGTTGGATGAAATTATCAATATTAATGAAACAAATAAATTTTAAAAGGAACAAGGCCTCTTACGTTGACAGTTAATCTTCAAATCATTATCAGAATCTTGTTTTATCGTGTCCAAAGCGTGTCCGGTTATAAACAAATGACAGTTGCCCACTCTACGGTTCTTATCACTAGGGTAGCCACATGATAAATTTAAAGAGTATATAAGTTGATAAATAGTTATAAATAAACTTATCAATTTAAAATAAGTTTAGTTATAAAAAACCGGCCAGTATGTTTTTTTTTAGGGATTTTCAAAGGTTTTTTACCGTGTGACCGTGGCCGTGTGGTAACATACTTCATGAAAATTTAATGTTAAAAAAATTTGAAAACCCTATAATACTTCTTTTTCGTAGTAGGTATTTGTTGTTATAGCGGCCTTACTATAATTAAATTATTAGAAAATTCAAGCCTCTACCTATTACAATTGGAAAGATAGAGCCCAGTGACAGACGGCGAGACAGACAGTGGAGGCTTATAGTTAGTAATAGGGTTCCGTTAGCACCCCGTGGGAATGGAACCCTAAAAAGTAGATTTCTTCTCTAATACAGTATTTGAGTCGGGTGTGTAATGATCGATATAAAAATAAATGGTATTAGTATGTTGGATATAACAACATTTGATATAATTTCACAGGGTATAATCACTCATTTGATATAATCGTTTGGTATAATTTTAAAATATCAATTTTTATTTCGTATATTTATTATTTGGTAGAACACTTATTTCCTATAACCATCATAAGGTATAATTTCATATGGTATAATTTCAATTAGTATAAAATACATTTGATATAATGTTTCATTTCATTTGAATTGCGTTTTATTTACCTAACCCAAAGTTTTCTTTCGTTTTGTGTAGTACTCGTACCTAACTTATTTTTCTGGTAGCCGTCCATTTTTTCTGGGGGATGCAGTTCAAACCTTTTTTTTTTCTGACCTAACCTAACCTAACCTACGTTTAATTGACCTTTTGGTTTAAGTTTTTTTTTAATGCGGGGGGCTTCGCCCCCGAGCCCCTATTTCTCTATACCCTATACGTTATGCCATTTGAACGTTAGATAAAATAAACGTTATACCATAAATTCATTAGAAGAAATATGCATTATACTTAAAGAATGTTATATTAAATGTTATTCGATAAAATGATCAGTAGGTATATGAAACAATAATTATATCAAATGATAATATTATATTAAGTGTTCTTATAACATTCAATAATTATATCAAATGAGCGTTATAGCGACTGAAATTATAGGAAAAATTGTTATAGCCATCGTTACGCACCCATTTGGGTCACATTCGGTTGAAAAACCAAGTCATGTTTTTTCAAGTCAAACTTAACTTGGCGTATTTTATTCACATCGAATACTTATTATTTCTACACCACAAACAAAAGGTTTGAAGGTATGCATACCTACTACTTAGGTATATTACACAATAGCACTTAGGTAATGTACCGTCGTCCTGTAGGTACGTGGGCACTGAGGTCCTTATTAAAAATTAATTCCATATTAAGGTAAAATTTAAACGAAATTTCAACAAGCAAGAACTATTTTTAACGATGTACATGTTTTGACCGAGCGCGCTAATATAAGCATCTCCGTTTCAGCTTGTCCCAAAATTCTTTCGTATGTCCGGATGTTTGGATGTCCAGATGCTTTCTTGTTGTTCTTGCCTAGAGGTCGTATTTCTCAATCGATAAGAATACATAATTTTTTTGTTGATCAAGTTTATGAAAATGGCGGTGATATGGGAATTAAATAAATAAATATCGGACAACCTCACACAAATCGAATTATTCAACCAAAACGTAAAAAATTACAAATATACGAAAAATAACAGTTATATTTAAAACTTCGTTGTTATTCAGCCAATTCGCTTCACTGTCCAGTTATGAAAGGAAATATCTCATTCTGTAATAATTTTAGCATCTGCAGGATGCATGCTTGGTCTCGTATCGGAACATCCGGCTGCCACTTGCCGGTAACTAGCTCGTTTTGCTTTATGAAACACGATTCCAAATCTGTTACACACTTACATATATAAATATATAAATAAATACACATATTTACTTACATCTATACCTTACTATTATAAAATTCTAAATTTGTATTGAACATTCGTTTTTGTTCCTGATTTCGTTCCTGATTTGTATGAAAATCGGCCAACGCTACCGCCAATTTTAGCGGCGCGACGCCGCAACGCGGTTATGTGTTTCGGCCCTTTCTATGGAGAGCCCCTCTCATATATCTCACATATCATGATAACAGAAAAAATCTTAACAGCGTTATGCAGGATCGTTTTTGTTGATCGCCATGACAGTCTGGCGCCATCTGTTGGTCATAATTTCCATTGTCCTCTCATCACGCCGAAACGGCTGGACAAATTTAAACCAATTTTGGTACAGGGATAGCTGGACATCCAAAGATGGTTATAGGATACCTTTAGTTTGAAGATGGTTAAAAATACTTAAATACATAGTGACATGAGCCAGGCACAAATGTTCGAGTTTATCACACAAATATTTGCCTTTGCCGGGATTGGAGCCCGAAGATACACAAAGAGAAAGATAGATAGAGAAAGGAATAAATAGAGACCATAAAAGTACATGCAAGAGGGATGAAAAGAGACAGTTATAGACAGAACGATACAGTTACATCAGATATAGAACGATACAGATACCAATAGAGATCGACAGAAACAGATTGAAAGAAAAGAGAGAGAGAGAGGGAGGGAGAGAGAGAGAGAGAGAGAGAGAGAGAGAGAGAGAGAGAGAGAGAGAGAGAGAGAGAGAGAGAGAACAAATTGTAGTAGAGAATGCCAGCTTAGCCAATAATCTTTTGACCCCAAAGTGACCAGCATCTCCGTTGTGATTCTGAGCTCTTTTGCTATATTTCCATAATATCTTGGTCCACCTTTTTACTTTTCATGAATATCTACATATAATATAAGATTATAGATGGAATCGTGCGATTGAAGGATTTACACCTATTCAACTACCTGGGAAAATACGTTATTCTAGAACTATATTGCCTTCATGTTAATAAATGGCATGGCTACATTTACTTAATGGTAAATAATCAATAATATTCAAACATTTAATTTCAACATTTGTAGGATGAAAGTATAGAATCTAAATATAAATTTATTTCGTCAGGTATAAAGCAAAATTTATGAACATTAAGAAAATTACTAATATGGCAATAGATAAGAAATATTTTTTTTAAGTGTAAGTAATTATTATTATATTAGGACTTCGAAATACTTCTGAAAGTGGCATAAAAAGGCGTATTTTCTTAAAGCGGTGAATGTTGACGACTTTGATTTAAATAACTTTTGGATAGATGATATCTAGATGTTTTATTTGCTAAAAGTGAAAGGGCAGGTTAGTATTTTGTTGGATGTTATTTATTGCAATGGTAAAAGCGTGGCATCTTTCATACACAATGTCCAGATATGATAAATTACCAATTACAACTAAAACCGTGTCTAGGTAAACGGCATGTCAGCTAGCAAAGACGTCACGTTGTCACTTAATATGATGACCTTTAATCGTGGATTAGCAGAACCGCGGGAACCTAATCACTTAATTGGGGATTGTTTTCGGAGGTTGATGTGGCCAATAATTGTTATAGTTGTTGGTTCGTTTGTTGAACCTGTAGGATTAATTTGCCGAATGTTGACCGCGCCTGTGGCGCACCCTATGAGGATCGCTAATTAATAGCTTCGATAGGATGGGACGAGCCACGAGCTCATGTTACAACTGCCATTAGTATTATAAGCTCACCACGTCGCTACTTACACCTACCGGTCAGGTTGGTCCATATCGATACATACTTGTAGTTAACAATAATCAAATATTTAAATAAAACAATTTAAACGGATTATATCGCGTATATTAATAAAACCCTCCCTGACGTTTCGGTAGCTTTACAGTTACTGTTGTCAAAGATTGATTAAGAGAAACACAATTTTACTCTGTCAAAGTTACATTTGTGCAAACTACCCATTGTATAAATATGAAATTAAGTAAGATCAGAAAAGTAAGATGAAAATATGCATGTTAGCTCATAAACAAGGTAATAGAATGTTGCTATGTACGTTCGTAGTGGCTTATTAAAATAATACCTATACCATCTTTGTTGTTACATTCTATTGACATTGTCCCTACATTATTGAATAATTCCTAATTTACGACTATTCTTTTAATTTAACAATAGAGAATATGTAATTGATCCCTGCTTTTTTAATTTATTTTAGTAGTAGGAACATATATAAATATGATGAGATTAGAATTTAGGTAGCAAATACAGTACATTTTTAGAACGTTAGCACTTGGCGAGTCTCGGTTTACAAATTAGTTGGTAAAATGTTCCGTGTACGAGGGTGATTATCATTTTCAGATGCACAACAATTAGACGGTCCTATTATTATGTCACCTAAAGAAATACTATTACAAAAAGGAGATAACTACACAATACACTGTAAAGGGAGAATGCCGTTAGGATTTAAGGTCCAAGAAGGGGCAGAGGAAGAGGACGGATTTTTTAAAAAGATACCAAGAAAGGTGGCTCCTTCTGACAACGACTACCCGTATGAAGTAGCGTTAGATCTGTACAACGTCGATCGGTTCGCTGTTGGCTTCTACGCCTGCCATGATGGTCAGATCGACGAATCGCAGATCTTTAACGAGATGCTGGCAGAACCGACCGATTCCGAACACATTTCCTATACATACGTCTACGTCAATGGTGAGACCTTCTTTTGCACGAGTCTCATTTTAAATACACCAGATACACATATTCGTAAATAGTATAACTTTATTTCGTGATTTTAGATTCGGCAAATTTAATAGCGCCTATGAGAGAAATTGTTTTTCTGACGAAACTTGGTTCCAAGACAGTTATTGAATGTAAACCAACATTTCCTGACATACAAGTAAATTTGAGCATGGTACGTATACACCTTAGACATAATGAAATTGTTGTATTTAATCAGGTTCATTATTACACATTATCATCTAAAATTTCTATGGTCTTACCTAATTCTGACTCGTATGTAAATCAAGTGTGGTTAATCTAATAGATATGAAGATGATTTCATTATAGCATTTGCATGTTAGGTATTAAATATTAACAGGGAATGTAAAGCCTTTGCTGTCCGTAAAAATCAATTACCACTATAATTTTGTGTATCAAATCGTCATATTTTGCATATTTGGTACATAATTAATTTGCATGAAAAAATACCCAAATAAAGTATTTTTAGCCTATTGACAATATCAATCAGCTTTTAGCTAAGATGGATTAATCTAAATAGCATGGTAATCATTTTCACAAAAGCTCATTACATCTTTAATATGCAGGAGTTCATTATGGGTGAATATAATCCTAAAATTGGATACATCTTAGACAGTACAGACTCTTTGGAGATAGAACCCATGACGGAATTGATTTGTGAATTTGGGAGGAACGGGTTACGAAACGAAACCAAAATATATTTGGACATATGTAGGTGTTAAGACAAAGTGCTAATTTTGTTTAACTTACAACAATACTCTTACACGAAAATGAATAATAAATTACGATTCAATTACGAATACGAGTATAGAGTGGATGTATCAGTTCGAAACCAGGTATTGCCAACTGTTGACCATATGAACTGATCAACAATTGGCGCCTACCATGGTCTGTACATGTATGCTAATTTATGTTAGTTGCAGAAAAACATATTACGGTTAACACCTGTTTGAACCACCCTACATTTAAAAACAGTTAAATGTATAGAATTTAACTGACGGAAATAGAAGAAATAATGAGTAATTTATGTCCTATTACTTAAATGATTAAATGGAGTAACATTTTCGTGAAAGTGGTATGATATGTTTTTCCATTTTAACATTACTAATTGTTCACCATATAAATATTTTAAAATATTTTGTGCAAATTGGCAAAATACATTGTTGAAAATTGAAAAACATACTGATTCTGTATATAGTATAATTATTATAAACGTTGATACTAACCATACACAATTTATCTGACAATGCACGAATGTGATACAGCTGGAGAAATCAAATCAAAGCAAGAAATCTGACCTAGTAAAAGTAAACAAGATTGGCTTTATAGTAAACAAGGTGCGTAAGGCATATACGTTCAAGTGCGAAGCGCGCCGGGGAACAGACATGGCTTCGAAAAAAATCCGCATAAAATTACGTCCTAGTAAGTCGTATCCAAATTGATTGTAAGGTAGTGATGACTTTGTCACTTGAGGTAGCATGGTATGGTGGTTGTACTGTCAAGTTTTCGTACTAATATTTGTTTGTAGATTTGACAATCTGTTTCTTGTTGCCTGCTTCTTGCTTTCTCCAATTTCGTTCTGTCCTTCTTTGGTGTGTTTTGTGTTATTCGTTATTTTATTTGTATATGCACATTAAAACGCCTTACTAATCTTTTAACTTAAGTCTTATGTTATGCATTTTTTGTACATGTATATATGTTTTGAGGGTAACGTAAAAGCTAAGATGGAAAACTTTGAAGGTAAACCATGAAGAGTTTTGCTAGCACCTGCTGAAGTTTTATAGACTCTGAAACCTGTTTTTTAGATTATGCTTACATCTTAGATGATATTTTAGCAAATAATATGGTCTATTATAATGTCTGAAGTAAATGCATGTACGATATACATACGTTATTAAACATATATATTTTTGCACCAAATTCCAGAGTAATACGAAAAATTTTATGTAACGGCTTATGTGTTTGAATTAGATTGTTCAGAATATAATCCCGCGTTTAATGGTAATGAAAAAATAAATTAAATTCATTTTGACATACTTAATGTATTATTACATACTTATATCCTTTTTATACATTAATTGATACTACTTCCTAAAGAAGGGCCAACAAGATAAAAGAAACGTCTGCAATAAGAATGTAAATTAATCTGTCAGCTAAACCAGACACATGAAACAGTTGGATTTCTTAATTAGCTGTTTTATAAGCCGCTAGTCGACTTTTTGGTTTTAACGTATAGCAGTTATTCATTATTAAGGTAAACGTCCTAATGTTTGAAGCATAATTTTCCATTATTGACGCCTTGTAGTTTATCTCTAAATCGCTCACCGGTAAATGTTTATTAGTGGAATATTTACCTTAATAACAAACTAGCAAGGGTCTGGTGAGCCCACGTGAGCCATCGTCTTTTATAATAGCCTATTTCATATAGCTGTGTGCATGTGGCATCTGTCATCTCGGTATGTTTCATATTACAGACGTAGAAATATTTTTAATTTATAGATTTCAATTTTGCTTGATGCCCCTTTTTTAGTAAAATATAAAGTAACATAATATTTAGTAAAATGTATCCTTTTTAGTAGAATGTATCTTTCATCTCTCTTTAGTGTAGGTAAATGTTTCGTTAATTGTTTTAATGGTTATTGTCTCGTGACGTGAATGTTTTTTTTTACATCATTACTTATTTTTGCAGCTACTTCAGGTGATACGGAACGACCAACAATATTTCCTAAGCGAAGATATTTCCTCCGTAATGAACAAATAATTCTGAACTGTACAGTGCCATATACTGCTAATATTGCTATCACACTAGAATGGAAAATTCCACGTGATTTATCTGAGGTAAGGCTTATTTTTTATTTGCATATTATCCATATTTTTGTATGTTATCTTTTGCTGGGCGACGTGATGATGTTCCCCAACAAAAGAAAACAGAAAAATCTGTTTTTTTTTTTATTCTAGAAATGAGGGGATTATTCCTACCTATTGACAAAAATTCAAGATTTTTGAATTTCATCCTTTGCCCATTATTTAACCAAGTAATATAATTTTACGTAATAATTCTAGGTTGAAGTGATCTCCAACGAAAATGAAATCCAGAATGCCGTACCACTTTATAAAACTATAATTATTAATAATGCGAGCATTACTGATAATGGAACATACACATGCCAAGCAAGAAAGGGCAAAAGTGAACCATCGAGTGCCAGCATTGATATTACGTATTTGGGTAAATATATAAGTTATTACTCCACTGTTACAAATCGCTTCCAACCCTTGATATATAAACATCTTGATCATTTTTTCTGCATCCGTAGTGTTTTGATCATTATCTTACGTTATTTATTAGTCTATATTTTTTCTGATCATACTTTAGATTTAAAATACCTATCTACTTTATTACAGAAAAACCGTTTCTGAATCTCGCACATTGGGGCCGCGAGGAAGGGACTGCCAAATCTTCCGTATTTAGATTTGCTTTTGACCTAGAAGCCTATCCTCGTGCGACATACAAATAGTGAGTACAATTTTAATTAAAATCTAATAGAGGCCTTATCAGTGACGAGGTTGCCGTGGCAGTGTACGGGCAGCCGTCCCTGATGAAGAGCTCCATACGAGTTCGAAACATGTCGGGCCGTTCCTGACAATTTCACGTGAGTGTAAACCGCTTATTACAATAATTAAATATGTCTCACGAAAGTTGAAATAAGATTAGGGGCCTTATTATGGCCATATTGTATTGTATTTAGAGAATCGAAATAATCTTTACCTGCATAGGTATACAAATAAGTATTTGATATGTGTAGCCAGATACAGGTATAATGTAGCTTATAATTATTTCATGGTCAGAGATCTGACGGTTGGATGTCATGGCAAGCATAAACTTAATAATGCAAGATGAAGATGCATCAATTAGATAACTTTAATCTGTTACATTTGTATTGCTTGCTCTATATTTTTTACAAAGTACTCGGAATATTAAATTTTAATCTTTATACAGATATTAAATTTTCCTCATGCTCGAAGTAAATTGCATTTTGCCCACTTCATGTCACAAAACCAGCCTGTTTGGTCACTGAAGTTAATATAATCATATTGCTATCTCGTTTCATTTATATATTTTTTATCCAGATTTGATATTTTCGTCGCAGAATTTGAAAAGCATCAGAAATAAATATTATCGTTATTGCAGTTTCAAGAATGGCGATATACCTATTACTAATAGCACCAAGTACGTTTTGAATACTATGGGAGGATCATATCCCCAATTGGAGATACATGATGTGAATATCTACGACACGGGGAATTACACTATCGAGACAACTAACGCCAACGGAACAAAACGGATCACAAAGCGCGTAAAAGTGGAAGGTAAGAAGTTTGCTATTATTCGTTGGGGAAGTGAAAGCTATCCTATATTATCCTGATGATAATCAGTCACATACCTACTAAACATAGTTGAAATCTGTCCAGCTATTATGCCGTGACGCACAAATGTACAAAAATTAATGATTTTGACTACTTTATTGTCCATATTATTAACAATAAAGATATGGAAAGTTCTATTATATCAATGGATCTAAATTCAAGATTTTAGAGCATGCGCCTGTTAATGGACCGAAGAGCTATAATGAAATTATCTTAGGTTCAGTTTGTTTGGTAAGAAGTAAATAAAATGTCCTCGGTGAAAATTCCGGTATATTATAGTCCGAAGATTAGTTCTGCTTTCTTAATTTTCTACAATCGGTATTTGCAACTTCGCACCATAATCGTCAGTTTTATTTGATGTTTATAAGTAGGTAGTCTGCCTAAGTTAGTTATTAAGATAAAAATATTGCTAGTGTCAGTCGTTTGCAGTTCATGATATTAAATATGTTAGTATTTATTTTAGACATTCCTCGCATCACGTTTAATCTGAGTCAAGGAAGAAAATTAAAAGGCCAAATAGTTACACTAATCTGTAAAGTAACTGGATATCCGTTACCAGATGTAATGTGGACTTTCATAGACGATGAAACAAATACTGAAATCAATCATCCCGTAAGTACATATGATTATATCCTATCCTGGCTAAAGTATTTGACAGTGTGCTTAACTCTCAGTTAGATAAATATATAAACTTGCACGATTCCCAATTCGGTTTCCGAGCGGGACTTTCTACAGAAAGCGCTATCCTGAGTCTTAAGCACACAGTCAGGTACTACACGGACAGAAGGACGCCGGTGCATGCATGCTTTTTGGATCTGTCCAAGGCTTTTGACCTTGTCTCGTACGACATCTTATGGAGTAAGTTGGAAGATACTGGTATGCCGCCTGATCTGATAAACATCCTCAGGTTCTCGTATGGCAATCGGGTGAATGTAGTTAAAAGGGGTGGGGAGTTGTCTGAGCCATACAGTTTAGAGTGTGGAGTGAGGCAGGGAGGATTAACGTCTCCCAGCCTCTTTAACCTGTACATAAATGCACTCATAGAGGAGCTCAGTAGCACACATGCCGGTTGTCACGTTGGCGGTATCGGTGTCAACAACATAAGCTACGCGGACGACATGGTGCTGCTGTCTCCATCTGTAGGCGCACTCAGACAGCTTCTTTCGATATGCGAATCTTACGCGAGTGCGCATGGATTAGTGTATAATTGTAATAAAAGTGAGCTCCTTATCTTTAGGGCCGGCAGTAAATGTCCATATGAAGTCCCGCCCGTGATTTTGAACGGGACTGTAATAAGGAGAGTCAAGCAGTTCAAGTACCTGGGGCACTATGTTACTGAGGACCTTAGAGATGATGTGGACATCGAGAGGGAACGCAGAGCATTGTTGATTAAGGCTAATATGGTGGCTCGTAGGTTTGCTAAGTGCTCAGACGCGGTAAAGATAACACTTTTTAAAGCGTTGTACTTCTATGTACGCGAGCAGTCTATGGGTAAAGTAAACCCAAAAATCGTACAATGCTCTGCGAGTCCAATTTAATAATGGGTTCAGGGCGCTGATGGGGTTGCCTCGCTACTGCAGCGCCTCGACTATGTTCGCAGAAGCTCGCACGGATGATTTCCATGCCATTCGGCGGAAAAAAGTAGCATCACTTTTGGGAAGAGTGCGAGGCAGCTCCAACAGCATCCTAAAAATGATAAGCAACAAATTTGACTGCCCTATAATTATAAGTTTATATGGACTTGTCAAGTCAAATTTAGAGTATAAGTTTTAAGTCTCCTTACCCGATAAGAACCTACTAACTTTAGAAAATAAGTTAATTATTGTATTACTAACATGGGTAATATGGGTCAAGGTTACCCGAAATAAATAAATTGAATTGAATTGAATTATATTTTTTTTTGTGTATACAGCGCAAAAATTGATTACTATAACAGTTTTCTATTTTCAGGGTAAAATAGGAGTAGAATCTGAATACAAAGTAAATTCCACACTTAATATGAAAGTAGAGAAGTCTGGAACAATCTTCTGCAAAGCATCGAATAAATTAAAAAATGGGTCAAATCAACATCAGCCAAGACATTTCCTCGTCAACGAAATAGATGGCGGCTTCGGCATTGAAAATTTAGAAAATACATTATTGGAGGTTTCTGAGGGAAAGTCTTTAACTTTGAGGTGTTTGGCGTCTATATACGATTTTACCGATGTCTATTGGCTGACACCAAGCTATTATGAGATATCAGAAACAGGTTGGACCTTGTTATATTTTACAATCATTACAATTTCTATGTAATACTTTATTAAGATATCGTATTGTTTGACATCCCAAATTTATAAATCATAGCCTGTCTCTCACCGCTATTTACAATAATACATCATGGTGTTAAAAATAAAAAAACTTTAAATTACTGCCTGTCATGTCTTCTATTTTGTGTTACTTTGAGTTATAATTTCCCGCCATGCATTCTTTATTTATTTTTCATGTGAACATTGGAACAGAAATTAAAAGTAATACTTCTATGTCTCTAATTGCAACATTGCAAATAGACGACTTGTCGGTAACCCAGACCGGCAATTACACATGCATTGGAAAGAGCAAAAATGGAACACAACAAGAAAACACAATTTTCCTTGAAGTGTCAGGTAAAGTAAAACATACGCAACTATTTATAGTGCTCTCTCGTGAAATAACACGCATTGCGTTCAAACAAATGTACTTACTTAGTTGCACAATTTGTACGAGTTTCTTCTAAAGGTTGAAATTTTTAAAATATACATAAACTGCTAAAATCATAACTTAAAACCCTTCATTTTGGTCTAGTCATAGTTCCGTAAACAAGGAGCAAGCAGCAATATTACTATTTCAACCTTTATCATTTTTTAAACTAAATTTTGTTATTGCTAAATATTTTATTCGTTGTTTTAATAGGCAAACGACCACCACAAATAAAAGTCCCCGATCAACACGTCGAACAAGAAGTGATTCCATTTCAAGAAGTCGTCACACTTGTTTGTGTGGCTGAGGCTATCCCTCCACCGGAAATCACTTGGTATAAGGTGAGTTCACTTTAGAATGAAAGATAAAGAGAACATTTCTTTAGCGCAAATTCAAAGCAAAATCACCAAGAATATTTAGCGCTAAAAGGAACCCTTACTCAGCAAGTCTTAATGTAGTTTTTTAGTGAATCTTCTGAGATAATAGTCTAAGTTTCCTTTGAGTGGATCTAGGAGGATTGTTTTTCTAGTGCTATTTCAATCGAGGCTAGAGAAAAAAATGGTATTTCAAAGTAAAATTTATATCTACAAAACGCGAGCGATAATACCTATCACTATCATATAAAGTGTGCTGATTTTGTTGTATACGTACGTCGATGAAACGTCTGTTCGTCCTTATGGTTGATTGTGAAGAAAATATCGTATAGAGTCTGCGATTATTTTGCCACGCGAGTTATTTTATATGATCATGTAATAAACAAAACAGAAACCATAAATTTGACAGATTTATTGACATAAATAATGTTCGTAACGACATCGTCATTACTTCGTGGAAATTGAATAAGAAGTGGAGACGTGTGCTATTTTGTAACAAGGTTCATTAATAATGTCACAAGAATTATTTGATAGACTTCATCTGATCTTCTTACTCTTCATAAGCCTTGTAAAAATATATCGTCTGCTGGGCAATAAAATACTGCTGAAGGATGTTATAATGGATTCAAAAAAACATTCTTTGGTACGACAGATTACAAAATTTAAGTTTAACAGTCTATATTTTTAATGTGTTCCTAACGAACGTTAAATGAATACCTCGTGCTACCAACTTACCAACTTAAAAATCCGCTGCATTCACACAGTTTTTAATGAAAAAAAAAATTGCACAAAACGCATTGCTGCTGATATATAAAATATATTTTATTATTTCCATTATTGTTTCCAGGGTGACTACATGGTAGAAAGCAATAAAGTTAAAACGCTTTCCTTGAATTATAGCACAGTCAATTCCACGTATACGTTTAAGCAAAATGCTACTGAGGTTATTGACTATGAATGCGTGGCTAGAAGCGATGGCGATGAGGACAGGAGAACCTATCGGGTGACTGTAAGTAAGTATTACTGTTTCTTAATTATTTTCAATGGGGTAAGTATTCTACTTTAGTCGTAGCCAAGGGTAGTTACTTCACACAACAACATCCAAAAACATTTACTTTTCAAACGCCGCGGCCCAAACCATTTCGTCGCTCCGCAACCATTACGACGTTTGAAATACCTAAATAACTACGTCGTAGAAGTCGAATATCGCTCGACATGCTCGACATGTGTTCGATTGGCCGCCGCCGCGAGTGATGGGCTCTCCTGATGATAAATCGCGATCGCGAACCGATTCGAAATATGTTGTAAACCCGTTTCGTACGTATGTATTTTAAAAATCGTAACCGTTGCGACGTTATTGTTGTATCTGTTATTAATCTTCGTATTTATATTTATTTATTTATATTTATGTATTAGACAAGCTTTAATTTATGACTGCTTTTTTGTAAAATAGTCAATTCATCGAGCCCAAACTCGTTGGGCGTTGCTTGCTAGTTGACCACGCTATGCGTTCCGGTTTCATCCCTAGGTCAGCTCATATACGATTTAAATATTATATATATAGCATTTATATCCGTATGATTTATGCACAATTAGTACGAGTGTGGACTATGGTCTCGATTATGTACCTACTGACTATTTTCTGACTCACTGACATACCTACTGTTGTGTTTCTAGATAGAACTCTCTAGTGTCCATTGGGAATGGTGGCATGTGTTTGTGTGCATTCAACTTAATTATCTTGAATGGACTTCCTAATTAGTTAGCCGGCTATTTGCTGTTACACTTACTATTTTTCGGATAAAGTATTTCTGGAGTTACCTACTTAATGATAATGCATGTACAGGTAATCAGTATTTACTAAGATAACTTCAATATACTTCATGATTCTTGCACAGCAATGTCAAAATACATTTTGATGATTATATCAAGTGTTTCCAATTTTGAACAAACTTTCGTTACGTTTTGATAGGGTTATCCTCCTGAGGCCCAATGTCCTATACATAGTACATAAATTAATAGTTAACTGCCAATTTATTTGTCATAAGGCTTAAATTAAACTGTCAAATTATGAATGCTGGGCGCCAGGAGGAGCCTAGCAAGCGTCGGTCCGGCCCAGGGATAGTGGAGCTACAAACAGCTTTCATATGGCAATAATGTGCATACGTCATATTTGCATTATTAAACATCAGTCAAGGATTTGTCATTATCAAAATTCAAAACATTGTTTATCAGAATGCTGCTCAATCCTTCGTTCATTTTGCAATGAATACTGAATCCTATTGAAAAAAACTTGACTTTCATCACTGTGGATAGTTTTGGCTATATTATGCAAAAATTACATGAAATTTGCGGAATATTCAGTCTTGTTTTCTCTTTGTTTACATCAGTGACATTCACCGACTTTCAACGTCAGTTACCAAAAATTTGCCGTTGCCAGTAAAATAATTTAGTAAGTACCACTGATAATCCGCAATATGGCGTGGGTTGTAAAACCCTTTGCAGGGCTATCATTTCGATGGCAGTCATAATATATGTAAGGCTGATGGAGTAATAAATAAGATATCAAGTACATAAAGCATATGATTTAGGACGCAACAAAATTGATTATGAAATGTTTATGTTATATTCATCACACATTACTTCTAAAATATGTCGACAGTATTTATTATGTTAGCCGTTGATACCAACATAACTTTATTCAATATAAATTTAATAACGCCTCGATAAAATTAAATAAAAATACGTACTAATATATATATTATACTTACTTGTTCTCAACGCTAATCTTGTTTTCTTAAACAGAAATGCTCAAGGAGGCATTGGAAGCAAAATATATAGGCATCATAGGAGTTATAATATTCGCACTAATACTGCTTATATTATATTTGACTTGGAAGATAAAGAAAGAAAAGCAGTTCCGAAAAGAGTTGGCGGCTGCTGGGCTACTGTACTTTAAAGAGGGAGCTCCCAAGTCCCTGAACCCAGAATTAGGAATTGATGAGCAAGCTGAACTGTTGCCATATGATGACAAGTTCGAGTTCCCACCGGAGAAATTGATCTTAGGTAAGAATAAGGGTGAAGACAGACAAGCGTCATTTCGGTCGCGCCGTACTAATGTGTCGTGCTCACGTGACATGGTGTATGGCGTGACCGAAATTACGCGACTCAAATTACGCTCGTCTGGGTTCTCCCTAAGAGGGAAAGATTCTTCTGAAGGAATTTAGCAATTTATAAAGAGTTGGCAACTTGTTATTGCCAGTTCAAATATAGTTAACGCTATTTACTGTGTGTATATAATACACGTTTGTACTTGTTGATATTTCGAAAGAGCAGTCCAGCCCAGTCTCGAATTCCATGCATTTAAATACCCTAATGATGACTAGCATTTCAGAATGTTGGACTCGGAAATGTATACTAATTAAAATTGTTGTTTCGTCGTTGACTTACATTTTTGTCTCTAGGCCCTCAGTTAGGTGCAGGTGCATTCGGTGTCGTGTACAAAGCGGAGGCCCGTGGTATCATCAACGCTGAAGACAGCACCACTGTCGCGGTGAAGATGGTCAAAAAGACTGCTGATAACATCTACATCAAAGCTCTCGCTTCTGAACTCAAGATCATGGTGCATCTCGGGAAACACATCAACATTGTCAATTTGTTAGGCGCATGCACAAAAAATGTTGGCAAACGTAAGTTTTTATTTCCTCGTTTTCACTCTTTGACTTAGTTAATGGTCTCAGAAATTGATGATAATTTAATATGGCACAATGGTGCCATTTCGCCTCGGTTTGCGTATTTCTACTCTCATTATGCTGCTGAACTATTTAAAGTTTACTAGTTAATAGTATTTAATTGTTAAGTATTAGACCGTCAGTTACCGTGATTGACTAAGGAGGACCATACATTTTCAGATTACTTTGTTTCCGTTCTATATTTTCCAATAAGTATACTTCTTCGAATTGTGTAAAAAACAGACTTCCTTTTTATTAGGTGAACTGATCGTGATCGTTGAATTTTGCAAGTTCGGCAACGTCCACAATTACATGCAGCGACACCGCGATGTGTTCATTGACCAGTTGACCGACAACAAGGAGAAGAGCCAGGGAAACGTCAACCGAGGCTTCTCGTGCAGTGGCGGGGACAGCAGGTATGCCACCTTACTCTTTTTGTGATAATATATCTACCTACCCACCTTTCTATATAACTGGTGAAGTCCCAGTAGCCCGAAGAAAGGGGTTTCAAGGCAATATCAAACCGGGTTTACTCGTGCGTCTTGCAGATATGATACCATGATGGTTGCATTTATCTCGTGATAAATAAGTGACAAAGCGTCTGTCACTCACACTCGCCTTTTGTCAAAACATGACGGATGCTTTGTCACTTACTTATCGCGTGATAATAGCAACCACCATAGGTCCCCTGATAGAGGACAATAATGAGCAGGTTGAAATGTCAACTTGCGCAGTTATGGAAACAGCGAATAAATATTCAGTAGGGACCAACTCCTTTTTATTTTACAACCCGACCGGCAGTAATACATTGCGATTGTAATATCCTTATAGGTTAAAATATTGGGAATATAACCAGTGAATGCTTACACAATATGAGTCGTTAAGCACGAGTTTGTATAGTTTAATTACCAGTATTATTCGATAAGAGGCACAAATGCGGACAAAGGAAGGATGCTGCCTGATAGCAGTTAGCGCCACACCGAGTTACAAATCAGCTATAAATTACTCTGACTCTCACAAAAAATTACTCTGGAGTTTACTGGTGATTTTCATTGATAATTCAACCTAACGTGTTTTTTTGTTGTTTCAGTATGACTTCAGATTGCATAAATACCAATCAGACTCAACAAACCGACCATACGTTCCTCAACACCGTTGCTAGCAGCCGCTCAGGGAGATTAGGTAATTTTATAACATATGTATTTATTTCTTATTTAAGCACAAAGAATAAAAGTAAACAAATGTTCAAATAGCAACAATGAGGAAATATAATTTAATTACCAAATGCTAATGGTAAGTTGAATGTTGATTGGTTGAAACCCCGAATTGGGAATTCAGAATATGGACTTCGTTTCTCGAGTTGGTCACATTTAAAAAAAATTGATGTAAAATTACAAGATTTCACACATTATTACAAAATGGAATAATCTACCTACCTAATTAGTTATAGATAATAGTCTATCCAAAACGGTAACAACAAAATTATGTCAATGTGGCACAAGTTACAAACGATTGTATGGTAGGTAGTCAAAATAAACGTCGTTTTTCACTTGTGCTTTAAAATACGTTTATTAAATAATAATATGTAATTTATTTATTCTATTTCCGAATTGTTTTTTCCTCATTATGACCTAATATATTTCTTATCAGACAAACCAAAACCACAATTGGAATCGGAGAAAGGTAATTGGGCGAAAATTATTTTATCCTGTTTTGCACTAAAATCATATTAGAGCACAATTTGTTTTAATTAGCACTTCGAGGCTGTGTTGTTCTTATTAGGAGTTATTGATTGACAAATAGTTATAGCTGCAATATCGAAATATAAAATGTACGTATACATAATTGGGTGTTCTTGTTTTTGTGATACCTACGCCTAACATGATGTAACATAAATTTATGAAACATGTAATGTCTCATTTTTTTTAATGTGGGTACACCACAATTTTTATTTAAACCATGAATACAAAGATCAAAGCTTAAAGAAAAATTTAAAAAGGAGCTACCCGGTGGAAAGGACCGGGAATCAAACCCGATGATGTAACATACCTAGTAATATATTTTTGTTTATGTACTAGTATTATTAATAAAACATTTCTCTACTTGTTTGTACTACTAAATAGATAAGTATGTTGAGTGTTTGATGACTACACTTAACTTTAAATTTCATTTCATTGATTATGAAAATCAAGTATCGATTAACAACCTAATGCTAATTTTATTCTAGAATATTTAAATTGAATCTCTATAGCAACGATATTTAGTATCTACTCCTCCCATACGCGGTACAATAAACGTATTTCCACAATATTATGTATCAATTAAGTATATACCAATAAATATTTTAGATTTTTGAATGGTTTATATTCAGTATCGGAATCGGGGTACGTGCAACCGAACTGGCGGTCGAACTATGAAAGCGACTACGTTTACGAGGATCGCAAGCCGCGGCCGCTGAGTTCGCGTGATCTCCTGGCTTGGGCCTTCCAGATCGCGCGGGGCATGGAGTACCTCTCTAGCATGAAAGTGAGTTATTGTAACTTATATGCCTTCATTAGTATGGAAGGATAGGAGTAACTGGACTGGCGGTCGAACGCGCGGTGTATGAGGGTCGCAAACTACGACCGGTGATGTCGCGCGATCTCCTCGCTTGGACCTTCAAGATCGCGCGGGGCATGGAGTACCTCTCTAGTATGAAAGTGAGTTTAATTATATATTGGGCAAATTTTAGCGGAAAGGGTGATGGGTAACTGGACCGGTATACGACAGATTTCAATTTGGTCACACTGTGTAGGTAATATTAAAGAATAAGCAGATGAGCCGGGCGTCAAACGACCACAGCAGTTCTTTCGGGTAATTAATGGGGTTTAGGTTAAGGGTAAGTCCTCTTCAACTTTCACAGTTTTGGTTTTGACTTTTATTTACAGGTATGCTTCTATGCATCAATTATTTGCTTTCCCAAAATTATTTCAAAAGCAAAACCCGTCGGCAGTTAAACCAAATGTTAATCAAAGTGTTATTTAACGAGCCCATTCTACTTGACAGTATCGTCTGTCGTAAAACTCTCTAGAACGAGTATACATGTTTTATTCAGTAGTTAAAGCCATTGGGTCATCGTAAACGAATTATTGGCACTTTTAAAAATGATTGTCAAATATATACAACGGATAAATATTTACAGACAGATAACATTTACGTGGAGTATGTATACTTTATTTGCTATTCCCGTCTAGCGTCATGTCCACGTTGTATACGAATTACATGCTCGTCGAAGTGTGTACATACATGTATACGATAGGTATCTATTGCGAGTGGGTGTGGGATTGGAGATTACTTGTTACCTATATGAATGTAGGTAGACATGTACAGTATATTGCAGAGCCGTAAATGGACAGCGCACCAGACCTGTTTACATATATAATTAAAGCTGATATTATGTGTGATTATGTTGCTGACATACCGCTGTCATGTGTTCACAGATTCTTCATGGCGACTTAGCTGCCAGAAATATCTTACTAGCCGAAGATAACGTCATCAAAATATGCGATTTTGGCTTAGCCAGAAGCATTTACAAGAACGATGAATATCAGAAGAAAGAAAATGTAAGTTCATATTACCATTTTTGACGGTCTGATCTATGTTTCGGTTCCTAGAAAAATCCTACATACTCTTAGAATATCTTTAATAATGCAACAGGTCAGGGAGTTGGTAACGCAGACATGCTCCAGTATATCTCATTTTTACTGTTGTCATGGCGACAAATGGTGTTTGTTTTGCGTTCGTCGTAAATAAAAGCCATAACGTTTTAGTATATTTGTGTACCGGTTAATTTGATCGTGTCTAGCAAGCAATAGAGCTATTTATTGCTCGACCACTAGTATAGTGGGTCGTGTCCCGTGGCGGAGGCGTGATTCGTTTTTATCGTGCAGCTTGTTTATTAAGGGAGTTACGATCTGCTATAACATGAGCAATATTTCAAGATCACTTCTTTAATGAGGACAAATTGAATTTTATCAGCTGTAACTTTGAATTGGAGGTGAATAAACGACACAAAAGTCCTTAAAAACCCATATTTCTAGACGCTATCTACGATACGTATTAGCGCTTGACACAACGAGCAGAGTAATCACGCCTAGTAACTGGTAAATTGTTGAAAACATTTAACCGGTCAGCAGGTAAAATACCGGTATTTTCCATACAACAAATACCTACTGATTGTTATTCCCTAATCACACCGCTTGTACTTTCTTTGCAAATGTTGTTTTCAGTGGTTTATCCTTAAAACTAACCAAATGCGACAATGCACTCTATTTATATTAAAAAACACGCAATATGCCATGCCGTGAGTTCAGTGACTGTAAATTTTGTTTTAACCGACTTAAAAAAATGAGGAGTTTCATTCGTGAAGTGTGTGCTTTGCATGAGAATCTACTTTTACATTTTCACATTCCCTCAAAAGTTACTCGAATATTGTTACCAAGTAAAATACAGGTTTTTAGAACATATTTTAGATGCCTACCAGCTGTATTTGTTCTTATCACGACACACCGGAATCAGGGACAAGAGGAAACTCATTTAGGTTGAAATAACCTATTTACAGTAGAGGGCGTATCTAAATCCAATACTCGTAGTTATAAAATCATAATAGCAATTTGGGAACTTTTGCGCTGTAACTGTTAAATGGTTCCTGTACTTCCTGTCTTACACAATCGAAAATATTAGTTCTCAAATCTAGAGAATAAATCTGGTATATCTCTATACAGAAATCAGTATGAACTAATTTATATAATGTAGCATGTTACCACGCGAAGTTTAAAGTGTAACCGTGCTGCTACGAGTGCACAGCAGGTATTAAATGTTTTATGGCGTTAAATTACGTTTGGACACGATAGCATTTTCTATTAATTATTTTGTGCAATTACTTACAGAAATTGTTAACTTTAGACTCTACTAAATTGCTTGCCTTATTAGTTACTAACTACATTATGCCGTTCTGATCAAAAATAGAATGAGCATTGCTTAACCGCTATCAATGAGTATCTGAAAATGTAGTAGAAGTAGGGCTCAGTCACTTTTGTTTACCAATATAAGGCAAATGTTTTTAAATATTGCTACGGAATATGAATATCATTTACTTTGTAGTAAGTTTGACACATCGTTACCAGGAAAGTACCTACCTACTTACTCATATTCTCTGCGTTTATTACCGAGTGGAAATTCTATTTAACACGTTCTTTTGATACATTTCAGAGCCCGCTGCCAGTGAAATGGCTGGCCATAGAATGCATGACGGACCGCATATTCTCGACGCAGTCAGACGTGTGGTCGTTCGGGATCGTGCTGTGGGAGCTGTTCTCACTGGCGAAGACCCCTTACCCTGAGATCAGTCCACAGGACTTGTTGCAACGACTACAGGCCGGGTAAGTCACGATCTCTATCAAAGTAGGTATCCAGCACAAATGAACACGACATTTTTCTTTATGGGGACAATTGCTTGATTTAATAGAAGTAACTTCTGATGATATTACACGCATCACTTTAAAACTATTGATACCATCCTTTTTGCATAAAGTTTGGCACTATACATGTAAAAAGGGAGACTAGGGGTAGTTTTCTCGGGTTACGTGTCTATGACACCATCAATTCCGTAACTGCCCCAGTAGACGCAATTGTCCTAGCTAACTTTGCTTTAACCTTGCTTGTCGAACCAAAGAGGATCTTGGCTTCTACACAAGATAACGTCATGCTTTAACCTCATCTAAAGTCATGTTATTGTTGTTAGTCAAAAGAGAGAGGGTTTAGAGGATAAAGAAAAAATTATGCATTCAAAATTACACTTATATATACGTAGAAATAGTTTTGTGGTTTTTCCTTAAGCCTACTGCCTACCACTTGGGAATCCAAAACCGCTGACATACTTGTCCCTTACTCTGAATTGTAACTAAACGGATAGATTCAAAAGTAAGAATAAGAGCCAATGAGTTATTACTACGAATTTAGTCTAAATCACTACATAGTATAAAACAAAGTCGCTTCCTGCTGTCAGTCTGTCCCTATGTTATGCTTAGATCTTTAAAACTACGCAACGCAACGGATTCTGAAGCGGTTTTTTTTTAATAGATAGTGATTCAAGAGGATGGTTTATATGTATAATACACGCATAATTTATCAGCATTGTACCCGTGCGAAGCCGGGGCGGGTCGTTAGTTAAATATAAATTACCGATCATGCTCTGGCCTCATCCAATACTTTTGGATCGATCTGCGATCCACCTTATTGGTGACCTTCAGTCGCTGCGGCGTCCATTGATGGTCGTCACCCCAAGATCAAACATCTCGATCGTCAAGCCATTATAGGTACATCGCGCCATCTGCTGACTGCTTTTTAGGTTCTGCTTAACCCCATGCGGAAAGCTGTTTTCAAGATTTGACGGCGTTCTTTGCCGCTATAGAACGCTGGACAATTGATTTATTGCTTGGAATCTGGCTACAAAATTTCGTAAACTTAATATTATTTATTCTTTAATTTGCAGCCATCGCCTCAGCAAACCGACGTACGCGGACGACCGCCTGTACGATGTAATGAGGTCCTGCTGGGAGGCCAGACCCCCCAAGAGACCCTCCTTTACTGAGCTGCAGAAGATTCTCGGCTCATTCTTAGAGGATAATGTGCGCAATGTAAGTTTTATCAAATTATTATAAATAAGTTTTAATTCAAGAAAACAGGAGTTCATAAATTGTTAGAAAGTACCTACTTCAAAATAGGTTAGTCGACTAATATACTTAATTGCATTAAGCGGTTTACATTCACGTGAAATTGTCAGTAATGGCCCGACATGTTTCAACCTCGTATGGAGCTCTTCATCAGGGACTGATACCCGTACAGCGGCACGGTAACTTCGTCACTATGACGAAGTACAGGTATAGACCGGAATGGAGCGTGACACGATAATTCTCGAGAGCTGACACCGGTGCGCACTGGTAAAGCACTCCAGACTCCACAAGACCGCCGTATAGAAGAGCAAGTTGATGGCGAATGATCTTGACTACTTGGCTATGTCTGTGCAACTAATCGCCGTAACCGTAAGCAAGATGAGAACCACCGGAGATTATGCCTGGGTGACTTGTGCATGAGGTTTTGTAGTTATTTTTTATCTTACTCTCGACTAAAATCAATCAGCCTTTGCTCAATTCAAGCTTGTATTTTTCAGCACTACGTAGAGTTGAACCAGCCATGCGCCGAGAAGAACGCAGACCGCGTTGGGGAGAATTATTTGGTGCAAGTATGCGCCCCTGACTACAACAATCAGATCACACCCAGCCCGCACCACTACGCCAATGACGCGACCGGCTTCTTCTTCGGTGTCAACCCTACGCCGGCTACGATACAATTGCAACATGGTAAGACTAATTTATTATTATATAAATTGAAATGCCGCTGGTAACTTTTCTTGATGGTTGAGGCCGTTCTTCGTTTACTTTTTACCTAAACCAGACATTCCTCGTAGATCAAGTCATCATAAACATAAAAATCGATATGTCAAGTTATCCAAATAAATGTCTTTCATATCACATCATTATCGTCACTTAATTATAGGAGGATTTAATTTCTATTTGAATACATAATCTTCTTTTTTTAGGGTTCCGTAGTCAACTAGGAACCCTTATAGTTTCGCCATGTCCGTCTGTCCGTCTGTCTGTCTGTCTGTCTGTCTGTCCGTCCGCGGCTTAGCTCCGTGATTATTAGTACTAGAAAGCTGAAATTTGGTATGAGTATGTGTATGTATCACACCGACAAAACGGTAAAATAAAAACTAAAATAAAAACTTTTTTTCGGATACCTCCCGTACACCTTGATATTATTTTTTTAATCCACCACTAGTGTCGTTGTATAGGTCTTTTAAAAATAATAGGGGTCTCCGAACATTATTTTTTAATAAAGTCAGCAGTTTTGTAAATATTCGCTCCGAAAGAAAAAAAAAATAGCGTCCCCTCCCCCCCTCTAACTTTTCAACCACGGGTCAAAAATTTATGGAAAAATTCATGAAAATGAGGCCTTATAAGTAAGTACTTTCTTTCAATGAAAACTATATTGAATAAAATCGGTCGAGCCGTTTTTGAGTTATCGCAAAAAATCATAATTTTCTTTAAAATTACGAAAGCGCCGCGCGGTGTCCTTATACATCGAACGTTACACATATTAGTTAAGTGCCATACTGTATTAAAACATTTCGCTCAATCTGGTGCGTTTAATCGATAACTTCCAGAAGGTAATAAGTAATTACTGATACTTTGGCGTTTACGACCTTTTTATAGAGCTTGAAATCTTTCTCGTAATTTAAATCTTTCTTGTAATTTTCGTTTATTGTGAAGGATGGGCAACTACGGAACCCTACACTGAGCGTGGCCCGACATGCTATTGGCCGGTTTTTATTTGTTATGCATCCTTAGTAGCCATTGCAGTATCACTTTGTTATATTTAGGTTAGGTATGGTATGGTATGTATGTAGGTATGTATTTAGGTATGTTCAGTTTAAAATGGTTGTCTATTGTTTGACCGAAATTTATATGCAATAATATTGATTTGCTCGAATTTCACTTCCCGAATTGCATTTGCCCGAGTTTCGTTTACTCGAAAAGTCATTTGACATACTCTTGTTTTCCCGAATATTATATGCCGTAATGGTACGAATACCATAAGTATTGTTTTCCATAGTATTAAGACATACATAATATTGTTTGATAGAATACTTAAACGCCGTACTAAATATTGTTTCTTTGCGAATCCATCCTGGCTATGCATTTGTGTTTGTTAATACAAACCTCACCTAAACTAAAGTTTTCGGTTTTGGTCCAATGTTCCCTTTTATCGATCTTCGTATCGTTTCTTCTAAAACTGTAAATTAGGTTACGATTTGTATTTTGAAGCAAGCATTCTGACGCTTCGCTCGCTCCGCTATACGGGTCACAACACAAACCTAACCTAACCTAACCTAACCTATAGTTTTCGGTTTTGGATCCTTGTTCTATTTGGTCGCAGTTCATCTAAAACCGTAGGTAAGATTATGTTTCTATTTTGACGCTCCGCTATACGGGGTCAGAAAACAAACCTAACCTAACCTATAGTTTTCGATTTTGGATCATTGTTCTAATTGGTCGTAGTTCATCTAGAACTGTAGGTAAGATTATGTTTCTATTTTGACGCTCCGCTATACGGGGTCATAAAACAAACCTAACCTAACCTACAGATTTCGGTTTCCGACCAATGTTCTATTTGGATTGCATATGACATTAAAGTAGGTATGTGATAGTTACGGCATACAATCATTATGGAAAATTTTATTATTGGAATTAATATTATGGGAAACAAAGATTCTGGCATAGGATAAATATGGTAAACGATGATTATGGGAAACATAATTATAAGAAACAAGATTCATACAATTGAATAGTATGGCAGACGAAATTCGGGGATATGAAATTCTGGCAAGTGAAGGTATACCGTTTAGAATACATTTCTCCCTGTCTATTTATAACATAATATACTATAATTCTCCTGCTCTATAAATATAAATAAGATTAACGAGGGAAACTAATGCTAAACACAATGGAATATTTTAATGTAATATTTCTCGTCGATTGGTAATAAGTTTGAGTCATATGTGCGTCAAACTTCCACAGAGGACGTAACTAAATGGTCACGGTAGGTATTCTCATGTAAATTGATACTTCAAGATTGTTCCATAAACACATGGAATAATATGTATTTGAACAGATGTATCGAATACCTGTACAAATACATTGCTCATTTTGCTGTAAAATTGTTAGGTACCAAATTGGAAATGATGCTCTGATGATGTTGATGTTTACCATTTTACAGAAGGACTTAAAAGAATATCTGCTATGCTATGAGATCTAACACTTTTATTGTCTCAATAGTTACTAATAGGTAGCCATCGAATGCAATTGAATAGAATTCTCGATCCTAGCGGCTATTATGTCCAGTTCAATTATGATTTCTGAAAGTCTAATTTAATTTTCTTCGTATGTTTAGAAAACACCGAAAATACCAAGTTTTGATCAAGCAACATCTCGGATTGGTAAATGCTGTAATGTGTGAAGCATGATTATTGTTATTGTGACTTGATTTGACGATATCCCAGATTAATTTAACTCATTTGATCATCACTAACCTAAATTACCAGCAAGTTTATGCCTTTATTTTGTGTTGAATTCTTACGACATTGTAGTAACAATTTCACTGCTTAACTACCGAATTTAATAAATATTATTTAATGAAAAGTACTTACCTACCATAGATGTATCTTGCATTAAATACATTATACATTTCTGATTTCTTGGATTTGAATACCATTAACGTTTAGTTACAAAGACACACTCACCCTTTCTTCTAATGTACCAAGAGACCAGCAGACGTGTGTGCAACTGGGCATAGTAAAATAATGTAATTCCTCTTCACGTTGAATTGTATTGATTGGTGAAACATTTCAGATGACGAGGGCTACTTAGCGATGACCCCAGCGTCCAACCAGAACATATTTAGTCCGCGGACTGGCACTGCGTTCGACTTCGATGCACGGAACCTCAACGGCCGTGGGTCCGCTGCTAGCCAGGGTTCCGAGCTAACCCCCATGCTGACTCTCAACCATCTCCCAGCGCGCAGCGGCTCCGAATCTGACCACGAAGGCAACGCGCCCTACCTCAACATGCAGCCCCGCATCGAGGAGGAAACAGACGAGGTATTTGAATTAGAAACTAAAAAGAATAATCTCAAAAACACACAGAACGCCGTAACCAATCCGACGTACATCACCTTTCCATCGATAGACGAAAAAAAACCAATCACTAACAGTTATGTAAACATCAATGGAAACGGCCTAGTCAAGTGAAGTTGAACAATTCAATTCGGAGATAACGATATATTTTTGTCATAATGTAATTGATATGTGACGTGTATGAACTAAATAGCAGCTCAACATACTGCTCTTTAAGAAGTAGGTAAGCCGGATTTGCTCCAATTTAAGTGGCATATATTTCAAGCCACGCCACGGATTTATGATCATGTATTTTGGTGGCGCGTATTTCTGTCACATTTCCAATGTTGTAATTTTGGCCACTCGCTTGTGCCCAAGTCAATGACAAATATACACAAGTGTGTGACCGTATTTAGAAGCGCTATAATATTGCATGTAACTTCCTCTTTCTATTTTCGTGTACTTACTACGTAATTAGTTACGTACCTACTTTTTTTCTAGTGCCTTGCACCTTTTTCTTTTTAACTAGTGCTATTAAAATTGTATGCAAATTATTTGGCTGTACTGTTATGGGCTTCTCGTACTTAGTTTACTAAGAACCAAAGGTAATTGTAACTAATCCAGTTTACGCTGCAAAGATGATGTGATATTGATAGAAGAATAGGTTTTTAAAAACAAAATAGTGAAAAGATTGGAAGGGATTCGAGCGAAGAGTTGCATAGCATCGGATGGGATATATTGACATTCAATTGTGGACTATTATTATAATTTCGTAATTTTACAAGTAAGTCACGTAACATCTGAATTAGCATATTATAATTTCAGTGGAACACAAGTAAGACAATTCAACAAACTAAGAAATACAGTTCAGCTTGCTGTGGTGTATTTCAAACCCGCTTGATGTTATCTTAAATACATAATTTTAAGTAAGATTCTACAAATAGTTATGAATACAATATTCCTCATTCACTGATGGACACAAGTACATCTCAAAATCTAAGAATAATATATAACGTTTTATGTTATTTTCGTTACAGATTTTTATAATATTATTCGGAATAAGTTGTTATTGATATTGATAGTTTTATAAGCACTCTTGTTATTTTTAAGGACAACGTCTAGTCGTTACAGTAAAGTTAGTCATAAATAAATGGCTAAGTTAATTTAGTATAAATTTAATCATGCCATACGACATGTATTAATTAAGTACTCTAACGTTAACATATACACAACATAGCTCATGGAGTCATGGTCCTGTTATCGTTCGATAGATAAATGATAAAGCACCCGTGATTTTCTGGTACCTTTATGGGTATGAGTGTAACGGATACTTTATAATTTGTTTATCTGTCAATGAACGAGACCATTATGGGCCCTGATCTGAGAATTTTTGGAATGAAACCAGGCAGACGTATGTCATTATTATTTTATATCAATTAATTTGATTAGATTTATGTATTGCTATTAACTAAAAAAATATGACATATTGGAAGAAATAATTAAAAAACAAATAATTAAGAGTCAGAGAGAGAGTCGAAAATGCGCACATAATATGTTTGGCTTCAGAAAGCGTTATGACACTGCGGCTACTGTTTGTTTACCGTACGTATGTCACAACCCAGTTTTATACGACACAAAATGTCTCTTTCATTTATAAACTTTGTATTTTTTCTCTGAAAATTGCGAGGTCAGAGGTTCTGTGGATGGTTCCCTCATTGGGTTTGACTAACGCGATTCAATGGGATGTGCTTGTCACCTGAACGTGTATGTTTGTTCACGTTGTTAACATTTTCACGTGGACTACATGAATGTAGCACTTATTTGAGACAATTGGAAGAATTGTCCATGTGCCATTACACTTATGTGGTCTTCGTATTATATTCGTACCGATTGCGCCCACATTTTCATTTATTGTAACCGTACAGAGTGCTACAATTTATATTGTTAGGGTGCATGCTCACCGTGAGCATTCGCCTTTATAGTAACAGTAAACATTTACAAACTTCAAATGACTTTTTGTTACATTTTCAGGCGAATGCTTGCGGTGAGGAAGCACCCTTACATTTAATTTTAAATTTTCACCCACCTATATGGGCCTGTATTTTAGCTACTAAAATAAATGTGGCATAAGTGAAGGTTTAATTAATAAGAACGTACATAATTTGTGTACTAATGTATTCTAATGTATAATATTGGATCAAATTGTCCGAGTGAAAATGAATGCATTGCATATTGATTTTACAAAACTCAAATAAATTGAATGCGATATTATGTACAGTTTTATATTTTGCCTTCAAATTACTAACCTGCATTTAAACTAGTAATTTATTTCAGATGATTTTTAAATTGTGCATTTAAACGCACATGTCTAAAATATAATCATGATTATGATGTGCTTAGTTGTACAGGAAAAACATGGTATCTTCATTTGCCTTTTAACTCGTTTGACTGCCATCGAACCACTGAAAAAAAAGTTTAGTAAGTATAATTATTCTATATGATTTGATAGTAGGTTACTGTATTCAATAACACTTACTTTAGTAATCGCACTTATTATACTCGATCCCACCTGTAAAAAAATATGTATATATATCTATCGTTAGCCAATAAATTATTTAAATGTTTTTGGTAGTATAAGAATCAATAGCTTTACTCGCCTCTATGACTCCCGATATAATTTGTTTTGCACCGTCAGTGACCGCTTGTAGACCCTAAAAAAGTTAATTATTTAAACAATATTAGTAGAAAAAAATATACTATTTAAATGATAAAAATACAATAATATTCATAATATTTCGCTAACATACCTCACTCACTGATTCGACGTTTGTATTACTAATTGGCTTTATTGGGCTTGGCGTTGTAACGTTCGTTTTCACTGTAGTTTTCACATCAGCATCTATGGTAACATTTTTCTCATTTACCGTATCATCGCAGAAAACGAAAACAAATAAAAGAACGAAAGTCAAAGTTTTGAACATAATAGCACAATCCTAGTTCGACTCCGTGGCGATGGCGAATCGAACTGACGAATGTTGATTTGCAGCTGTTTTGACAACTCGTTTGTTATTATAATTTCGGCCTTACTTTGCTAACTTACATTTGCATAAAAAAAGTATTCTCTTCTGGTATTTCTTTCTGTTTTATTGTAACACGTATTTTCCTACCGGGTGATCAAATGAAATGCCATGCTTGTCGTGTCAGTAATTTATTTGTGTTTATCTTTTATCCTTAAGTATATTTCTAAAGTATTCCTCTCACGATGGCAAGAAAGGTCTTTTCCAATGCAGCGACTCCCTGAAAATGTTTATAAAGTTTTCAATCACATAGGTCTGTGGTAAACTAGTGTAGGAATAAAATATACCAAAAAGCATATTTACATCTTTGCATGCTTCGACGAAACCCAATGGTATGTCAAGTAACATTTTTCCAAAACTGGCGAGTGCCTAAGAAAATAAAAGTTATCATTTCATTAAGAATAGAAATGTACACTCATAATTATTTATTACACGTATGTTTAATTACGATAACAATTACGGAACATATACAAATGCATGGCCCACTTATATGGCCTACTTATTCATTCATAAATCCAATTGCAATGCAATTTTGCAGCTCATTGTACATCTTGTTATGCAGCATGAAACTTCTCAGTAGGTGAGTATACTTACTAACATTTTCCATTTTCACATTAACATCTAATATATTCATTGACCAAACAAAGTGAACAGTTTAAGTCCCATACAACGCGCCGAATTTAAATGCAATTTAGTGAAGGACATGAAATTTAATTAATTCTTATAGTTCGAGATACAGTTGAGTCTTAGTCAGCTTTACAGACTAGGCCTGGAATTGGGAGAAAAATATAAATGTCTTCAGTTTTGACCCGACGCGTTAGGTGGGAGTTATCTAGGGATAAACTGCACTATAATGCTTGTATAATTTATTGAAACTTTATCGCACAAAGAAGTGTTTTCGTTGTGAGTAAACAATTATTTTATATGATGATTGGACTAAGGTAGGTATGCACGTACATACAATTTATTACAGCCGACCCAGTTATACAAAGAAAAAACAATATTAGGTACTTTTCTTTTACTAAGGACCTATCAACAATAACATATCCAAGTATTTTGGCGCAGTTCATCCCTAGGGAATTGTGCCGAAGAGTTATTCGGTTGCAAAAAAATGTCGGGTACTGTAACTGTATGATACTGACTCCTGGTTCGTGTTTGATTGTTGCCGGTGGCGGTCTTGTAGCGACGACGGGCGCGGCAGCGGTGGCGTTACCGGCACACCTGACCACCGTCACCATCGTCAGCAGCATGACCAGTACCTTCAAGTCTAAATACATAGCTATAAACTGCCACACACAACGAATTACCAATCCTTATATGGCCGAACTGACACCCGTGAACGATTGAGACGCGTTGACCAACCGTGACGATGAGAACTCAGACATCTACAAAGTGTAATTCGTTTTGGTGATCCAAAAGGCCGTATTTCTCGATAATGAATATTCAATGACTAGTCAAAAGGATCTTTTGAGAGCCGAGGGCCTCGTGATATTTGACTTTTCTACGTGGTAAGTAGGAGTTTGTTTTAAAACACTGACTGCTTAGTTTTAGATTTAGCGCTTTGTTGTTAGCAATCCGAGTTGTTTTATAAATAAATGTTATGGTGAATAAATGGGCAGTGTTTGTTTTTTTAATGATAAAAATATACAATAAAGACAGAATAAAATTTGTTTACAAACTCCACACGAGCAGTGTCGAATTTTAAGAGTAGGTTCCTACACTCCGAGCACATAATAACACACTACAAAGGGTATTCTTTTTCATTTGCAAAACCATGTTTGCGTTAAATGTGCAAGTGCCCTTGAATATAGTGGTGCAATTGAGTATTTAATGGAATTTGCAGTGGTGAGTGGCTACATAAAGTCACGCCAGAAACGGACAAACGTGGCGGCGGAGCCAAGCACCATGGGTGACCATGGTGCGCCCCGGTGCACGGTACCCGCCTAAGCTATTTGAGGTTATTACCTATTGGTGAAAAACGTTTTCAAAACCACTGGTAGGTACGTGTTTTTGTTTTGGAATGGGTTCACACGTAACTGAGCTTCTGATGGTCGATTTCTTTAATTATCATGATACCAAAGCCAGTATTATTTGATGAATATTATATCCGAAAAAAGTATTATTTGTATGTCAAACCTTTGTGTCATAGTGTTATTGTCGACTGTACTTTTACAGACAAACGTCTGACGGGTCAGCCAGTTTTTTATGAAATATGACAAACTATAAACATTAATAGATTAAAAAAATATGAATGAAGCAAGCTGTTTATTATTTGATGTTTACAATAAATTGAAGTAACAACATATAAGTAAGTTACCTACTCTAAAACCAACCTTGGATATTTTCTCTAACCTGTGGGCCTACGATGGTTGCTTTTATCACGCGATAAATAAGCAACAAAGCATCCGTCACGTTCTGACAAAATACGAGTAAGAGTGACAGATGCTTTGTCACTTATTTATCACATGAGAAACGCAAACATCATTGGCCCCCAGGATTCACTCCGCGCCGCATGTCACGAAATATACCTACGAATTTCGGGTCACAATTGTGACCCAGCCCGCCCATCGCTTCGCCATTATTCGGCTAGGGTCGACGTTCGAAGCGGAGCCGGACACATCGATCTATTTTGCTTTATTTATATATTTTTATCATTATCTATTATTTTTAATCAACTTCAAGCAAGAGTCAGTGTTCGTCTGTATTGAATCTTATTGTACGTATGTTTACCTACTTTTATTTGTGATTTATCTGTGAATGGTAAGCCGATTTTTTTATTTTTCAAAAGAGTATACAACTACGTTTTTCCGATTGTCATTAAGTCAGGAACTGATGATAGGACACTTACCTATACTTGATCTCAGGATTGGTTCAATGCAGACATGTGTGGCTTCCGTTTTCTTAATCACCTAAATGAATATCTAGAGCAAGCAGTATCATAATATTTACCTGGTGTTTGATCATAGAATTTCAAACCACACATGTCTGCGTCAGGGGCGTAGCGAGGTAAAATGGCGCCTAGGGCACACGTTCAAACTGCGCCCCTCGGTAAATTATTTTTCCTAAAAACAAACTTTACACAGTTTTTTTATTTTATTTTATCTTTAGACATGACTTGAACTATATCAAACCTGGTTAGATCTCACTACCACAGTAAGACGTACTTTCAATGGGAATACGAACCCACTAACGGGAATGCGCTCGCGCCACAGTAGTGAGTGGGTATCTCAGCAATTATTATCTTGTGCATCCACAGTGTGTATCAGGAGCTAGATGAAGGTAGTTCCTAATATGCAAGTACAGGTACAAGGTACAAATGGTGGGAGCATTACCTATTGAAAGAATGATTACACGTTTTTTTGAAAAATATAAGTTTGTAAAGCGTTAACTTTTTTCTAAGTGACTTGTTAATTATCGGATTGAGCCTGACAATATTGAAATCGCGAGCGTAGCGAGCGCGAAAATTTTTCTGGGGTGTGGGGGTCATAATACAACCAGATGAAAACACGACGTAGCGAGTGCGAAATTTGTAAATTGTTTTTTTTTGAGTCGCTTAAATTTTTTATCTGTGTTATACATTAGCCATAATAAAGAATCGGCTGCCTCTGCATTTATCATCAGACGAGTAGGTCTAATCAATGATATAAAAATACGTAAATAAATTATCACTACATACCTAGTACAAAACAAAGTCGCTTTCTGCTGTCTGTCTGTCTGTCTGTCCCTATTCATAATATAATAGAGAAACACTGATAATTTTAGAGATTTCTAATGAGTATGGTAGATAAGTTATTAGGTGGATAGGTCAATTTTCATGTATTAGTAATTAGTAAATGACTCTTGACTACTTACTTATTTATTTTATTTCACATTTGTAAATAAATAATGTACCTACCTGCCTATTTCAGATCTCCACATAAAGCCCTTTTACTTAATATACTTACCTATCACAACACAAGCAAATTCTAAATTGGATTTTTGAGTTTTCTAAAATTAACGTGACCGTAGGTAACACTTAAATTTCATTACTTTATTTACTTTGGACGTCCCTGTTTGGGTCACAGAGCTGCATATAAGTATGTCCCAAATTTCAACTTGATCGGTCCCAGTAGAATCCAAGCAAATGGCTGTGACAGACGGACAGACATACAGACAACCGAGCGATCCCATAAGATTTCCGTTTTTCATTCGGAGGTACGAAACCCAAAAAAGTAATGCTTAATAGCTTTTTCGTACGTCTACGTTTTGTACCGTGGAGTTGGATGATCCAAACAATTCAAAGGGAAGAAGAGACTGTTTTTTTTTCCGGCGCGGCGTTCATCTCGTGACATTCCTACTAGAGAATGCGCCGATTGCGCCGAAACATAAAGCGCGGGAATCGCGGATGAATTTCAATGGTTTGATAGAGGTTTAAGCCCGATTAACATTACCTACTTCAGATTTTTGAGAAGATTTTTTTACCACAGAGTTGATAGTTTTGTTTACCTTACCAGAAGTAAATAAGATAAAATTTCATGTGCAAAATGTTTTGCAAATATTTGGAACGTTAAGAATTGTGTGGGTCGATAATAGGAGGGCGGCGAAGCGGGCGGCCGTCCGGGGCGCTGCTAACTCCTAAACGGCATTTATTTAACCAAGTCTAGGGCGCCTAGAGCGTCACACAATAAAGGACTCACCCAGGGTGCCTGTATGGCTAAGGCTGGCCCTGACTATAAATAACATCCACACTCAGTTCTCGCAGAAATGTATACTAAAAAAAAAAAACATTTTTGCTATTCTTTTTTCAATAGGTATCTATTTAGTAAGTATATTTAATTTATTGCGCCCCCCGCTGAATGGCGCCCAGGGCGCGTGCCCTAGCTGCCATACCCTCGCTAAGCTACTGGTCTGCGTTGATTCAATCCTGAATTCCAGTAGGAACTGCCGGGGTCCATCATCATAAAGATCGGGTCAGGTTATCTTATTTAGGACATATTGAATATTTAATAAAAGTAGCGTGTAAAACAAGTACAATTACCGAGACGCGGTTTCCGTTTTGTTGGTGTAGGCAACCCTAGGAGTATGACACGCCCACAACGTCTTAACCAACGACATTGCACGTCATTCAAAATTACCAATCAGATACTAGTAGGCGAATTCTTTTGCAAAAGCGGCAAATAACATAGGAGTGCGGCTTTCTGTGACTATACAAAATTCGTAGTAAGTATTATATCTTTTACATAGACTTCTTTGTGCGCAGGCTGACGCCAACTCAACCGATGTTTTCGGGTAGAATCTTATGGAATGGAATGACAAATCCACCAGCAAATGTACCTTTTCGAACAATTGATCTGCAAAGATGCTCTTTATCTATAAACATTTTCAAAGGACAGTCAATATTTAGACATCCTACTGCGGACGCAGTTAGTTTATTACCTCCACAATCTGCCATCTTCATTTTGTAAACAGGACCAAAATAGTTAGGTATACATTCGTATACGTAGGTTGTAGAGAAGTTTGATTAGGACCTGGTTAGGTTATGCCCGATTTGACATTCGGACTCGCATGAGCAGCTACTGCTTACACGGTCGTCTGGCACAGGCACAGAGGTCCGATTATGTATTCGATTCGATGGAGACGGAAGAATATTAATGTCACTTTCAGGTCATTCCGTTTCTAATCTCGAATGCATTATCGGGGGACAGTAGTGTCCTCGTAACGAAGAGCAGAAATAGCAGGATTTACTTATCAGCATCCATCTTTTGATGTGGCCAATTTTCTATGACAGGAATGTTTTTTTTTAAAACGCCAAGTTTAATTTGCGTAGCTAATAAACCTTGGAATTGTTAATACCTAAAATACGTCGATTTTGCCATTGAGAGCCATTGACTAGACGTGCTCTAAGAAACAAAAATGGTTATAATTATGTTTATATTGATTTAAACTTACACGATTTTCACACATTATTATAACATAACTGGACGTAATCGGGTTCAAAAAGTGTTTATTTAATTACCTCGATATTTCGAACGTGATGTTACGTTGTTGTTTCGGGAGCCCTTTGTTTCCTAGAAACTTATTTCGTCGAATGTTTTATTTCACCGAAAATTTATTTTGTAGATTTATTGTTCCTCTGTTATCATACATTTTTTATTAAAATATTAGTTCAATAAAATTAGCTGAAAAGGCAAAATTAAATGACAACTTTTATCTATCAGGATATGTAGGTTAGTAGAGAGCAGAGTTAAATTTTATTTACTCTCCCCCCTTTTTTTCTTTTTTTCTGCTAAAAGGTGCGTTCTCTCAAAAACTTCACACTTTACCGCCAAAATATGTATGACAAAAGTAAAAAATAGAATATGCCCTTTCTAAAAAGGTACCTATAATTTATATCTACACTCTTTCTTTTACTGTTGCTATGCTATTTTATAAATTACATAAATGAATTTTCCCTATGAGCGAAATATTAATATTCGTACTGGTTAAACGGTGTTTTTTAATACGATAGACTTCTTTCATATTTTCCTGTAATCTATAGATAAATAACTATTTTCTGTAATTTTTTATAAATTTTTAGACTCAGTATTTTAGGAGGTAAGAATGTGCGGGGACATCGTGAATTTTCGCCTATTTTCATAAATAACTTTAAAACTGTTTAATTTAAATTTAAGAAAAATATAATATATTTGAGATGTTCATAACGTACCCTTTCATTTGATATATCACACGATATAGTTTGCATTTTATTTTTCTAATTTGCCCCCAAAACTACTGGCCCCCCATGTTTAAAATTAATTGATTTTTGTTACGTTATTACACGTCCATGTTTGCGTCATCGATTTACATATGTGTACTAAATTTCAACTCAATCGGTCCAGTAGTTTTGAAGAAAATTGGCCGTGGCAGACGGACGGACAGACGCAGACATACGAGTGATCCTACTATAATGCTTCCGTTTTTCCTTTTAAGGTACGGTACTTTAAAAATCTTCCAAAAATGTACTTAGATCCGTTTCTCGGTGCATTTCTTGACCTTTTTCAAGGTACCTTCGTAAAGTATGAAGCGGTAAAGTGTGGAGTTTTTGAGAGTAGTCACCTTTTAGCAGAAAAGAAGATTAATTATTAAAAACGTTAGAATTTGGTAACAAATTGCGCTGAATTCATAAGTGATATCGCTTTTGTGTGTATGAAAGGTTTATGGTAAATTTCTCAAGGATTATTTTATTCCTACACACTTTGTATGTATCGTTCACGGTTCTCTTTAGAAATGGAAAATACCGCGCTCCGGGACACATTCGAGGGCGCAGGGGGGTGACGCTCGCCCCGGGTAGGGGGGGAGATTAAATAAAATTTAACTCTGCTCTATAACCTATATAGATAGTTGTCATTTAATTTTGCCAAATTTTCCATACATTTGAATCTAATTTTCTTTAACTATAGGTGAGGTTTGATAACAATCTCAAATAGTTTAAGGTTGCGAAGAAAAATGCTTTCTGCGAAATGATCTTTCGGCGAAAGGAACTTTAGAAAAATAATTGTAGGAGTTAATATAGAACCTGTTGTTTCTTATTAGGACAGGAACTCTCTTCCTAAGTTCCTATGCAGCTTTTCCACTTACTCGTTAAATAGAGTCGGATCTCATAAAGTCGAGTAAATGGCAATCTTCCAGACAAGCATGCTTTATCTTAGGTCTTATTGTCACTTAACATCAGGTGCGATAGGTCTAATGCTTGGCTAACTTGAATAAAAAAAGAAGGTATCGTTGAAATCGTTTTTCTGTTTAAAATATATTGTTTTAAGATCAAAGGTATAAAAATAAAATTACAGGAAATATTCAAATTTTGTAAGTTATCCAAAAATAGAGGCGAATAAATCTTCCACTGCTTCAGTTCCCTGTGAACAAAAAAAAAATACTTTTAGGAATTAAATAGCGAAATCGATTTGCACCGGATAGTGCTGGCGGAAAGAACCGGACCGTGTTTGAGCAATCTTGGTGTTCGAAATATCACTGGAAAAACATACTTTGAGCGTGTCGGTGAGGGAAAGCTGTGATCCAGATGCTAGGCCTCTGTATCAAATGAATATTGATACAGAGGTTAAATATAAATACCAAAATTTAACGCGATCCACTAAATTGCAGGAGGATCGACCACAATCTCCGGACCGGAATAGTGCTGTGATCCCTGAGCATTTTATACCGCGAAAGTACCCCTTGGTACCACTTTTTGTATTTTAAATGCCATACGCATTCACCATAGTGCTAGGACGTGCGTTTACATAAATCAAACGTGTGACACGTTATAGCGGCATAAGTCTGTCTGTCTGTCACCAGGCGTTGAAGCGTGATAGACAGTTGAAATGTTTACAGATTTCTGTTCCCGCTATAGGTAACAAATAAACAAGGTGAAAAACGTGATCGGTGGCGTTAACTTTGCACATTACATACAGGTGCAAACTTAACCCGGCCAGTTAAGATGGATACCTAAGTGTTTTTAGGGAACTCGCACTAAACCGGTTTTTAGATTTTGATGTTCAGAGAGTTAACAGATAGACTTGGAACCGTTCAAATCGAACACAAAAGACATACATCATATGAAAGGTGACAACATCTCGTAAAATGTTTTAGTGGTTTGAAGGGGAGAAAATATTTTTTTAGAATCATATAAGTATAGTGTTAAAAAAGTAAGTAGAACTTTATTCAGATTCAATAGAGTGGTGCTCCTAAGGGAGGTCGCAAGCGACTTTTTGTAGGGATGCAGTCTCGCAATTCGTGAACGCCCTGTTTGCATGGCGACATGTGGCCTTTTGATTCAGCATCGCTTCTGCACCAAGTTAGACGCGCGACTGTATTGAACCAGCATTGCTAATTTGTTACCGCGAGACATCGACATTCTGCATCACGACTTTATCGGGGCTGTATCGATGCTGAATAAAATTGCAACTGTACCGCGATAGTAATGATGCAAAATCTTGTTTACGTGTGCACACCGACAGCATCATATTGCGATTGAATCGCTGCAAAAAGGCTTTGTAGACTACCTGCCTAAGAAAGAATAGCCAGGGGGGTAAAAAAAAACAAAAGATGGTATATGACTCTTGTCGTATTGAAGCTTACTAATAATAATGTATAGTAACCTCCTCCCAGTTGGCACAAAATACTATTTAAAAGGCTGTAATCATGATTACCACCTTATAGTATTTAGTGCCAACTGGGAGCATCTAATCATTGAAAAAGCCGGTGAGATTGGGTTGTTAATGTTACTTCCTTTTAACAAAAACACTATGGCGGATACGAATTCTGTTAATGAACGAAAGCTACTTTATTTATGGTTTTTTTACTCAAGGGCTTCATAAATGAGCTTATGATTAAAATATAAGTAATGTAGGAACTTACAAATTTAACCGCTTCTACTATCCCAAATGGTATGGCAAACAAACTCTCCCCTATCTTCTTTAGTGCCTGTGAAAGAGAACGAAAAATATGAATATTTTTTTCATTATATGAAAATTTTCTTAAAAAACTATTTTCTAAGCCATAAACGCCTTGAACTCAATGGATGAAGGTGTTATGTACAAAAATTGACAATCCTTTGTGTCAGTCAAAGAAGGTGTTAAAAGTTACTAAAGAGAAGAAATTGTATTGGAAAGAAGTGTTATGTCTTATGTACCCTCATAGCACCTTTATCCATGTTTACAGTCGCAAACGTGTAATCTTTTGACTTGGAAGAAGGTGTTTTGTTGCAATAAAAACACTTTAATTTGTTTTATAACGTTTGTTTACGTGGCTATCTGTGTTAAAAGGTTCCTACCCGCTTCGGTCTATACCGCTACAGAAGGGGCTGTTATAGAATTTAAATTTCACAATGAGAAATAAACCTCTTTCAAGGCTTCAATTTATTATTAACTGTTGTCATTGTCATGTTTGGCACGAGTTCAATTGACCAGTAATACCAGGCGCCAAAATACATTATTTTTTACAATAAATAATTAAAAATAAACAAATATCGAACAATCCCACACAAATCGATCTAGTCCCACATCTCTAGGAGGCTTGTGTTATTGGCACTACACGACGATAAACATACTTATATAGATAAATACAAATTTAAATACAAATAACATCCACACATATTCGAACAGGCACAAATATTCGAGTTCATTAACAAATATTTACCCTTGCCGGGATTCGAACCCAGGACCACCGGGTCTGTAGGCAGCTTGCTTTTCCACTGCGCCAACCGCGTCGTCAGTAATAATAATATTATGATGTGATTCTTGAATAATATAGTATGTTTGGAAACGGAGGGACTTTATGGTGGCTTACAGCGCAATATATACTCGTAAATAATAAACCATCTGCCACTCTCACATATGTCCTAAAGTGACAGAATGGTTTATCAATTATATATCGCGCAATAAATGTGATCATCGTAAATATTATAATATATAAGCAAAGTTTATTACAGGATGGGATATTTGGAACTAGTTAATTGGCAAAACGTAAATAGTTAATACGTACACACGGTTCGTCTGAATCTGAGTCGGATTTAGGTGGCGCGGTCGTTGTTGCGCGGGTGGTAACGGTGGCGGCAGTCGTGGCATTATCCGCACATGACACTACCACGAGAACGGCCAGTAGAACAACCAAAATTTTCAGGTCTACAAACATGTTTATATTTTTCTCATCTGGCCTCGAAATTTCCAAACATCCTTTCTTATAGACTTCCCTGAAAACCGTGACGCTTCTCTAAACGCGCATGACGAGCAATGAGTGTATCAATGCTTGGGCATAAAATGATGTTTGTTGTGGTATCAAAGAGCGTGTTTTCGTCATAGGGTGATGAATATTCAGTAGGTTAAGACAAAAACTGTATTATTAAAGAAAAACATACATGTCTGTTTTTTTCTTTTGCATTAAATGCATTGAAAACGAGCGCATATGTTTTATTGTTATGGTGTTGACTTAGTGACATGTTAGGTCGACATACTTCTCTGATAGGCCTCAAGAATAAAATTATCTAATAAACATTGCTTAGGTATGTATGTAGGTACCTAAGTAAAAAACGGGAAATTGTAATAAAAATACAAACATTTGTAAGAAAAAGTTTATTTAACAAATTTATCTTCCAAGGATGCCGCGGAAAAGGATTTCGAATGCTTCTGCTCCCTGTAACAGATAAAATAAAAAAGTGCATAAATTACAAGGAAAGTATTGAAATATGCATATATAATGTATCGGTAAACTTTGTGGTAGAGATGGCCTCATAGCATTAAGTCCGCCTTTTTTACGATAAATTTTCTTTCGGGCAGTAATGATTAAATAAATAATAAATAAATAAATAATCTGTAGTTTTTAGTATTGTAAATATTATATTGTATGTGTTTATTTTAAAATAAACTTTATACTTCCCATAAACAAAAATAATCCTTATTTATAAATAATAAGGCCCTTTCATTAAATGCATAATTATGACGTCACACTGAGCGATTGAGTACGCTCATTTCATTGGCGTAGCTCAGTGGTTTCAGCACTGGATATGCAATGATGGATGACTACTCGGGTCCGTGTCCCGACATGGCCACATTTGTGTTTCACTGTTTCCAAGTTTTAAAATATGAATTTAATTACATTGTAGTTACTAACTGTAACTGTATCGATAAAAAATCGATGTAAGACTTATCGAATCTACTCATCGTCCATATTTCATGAAAGTCGGTTGAGAAATGCGACCTCTAGGCAAGAACATGCGGAAAGCATAATATATATGGGAGTCTATGATGGTTCCGTTTATCACGTGACAAATAAGTGACAAAGCATCTGTCACACTCGCATTTTGTCAAAACGTGACGGATGCTTTGTCACTTATTTATCGCGTAATGAAAGCAACCATCATAGGCCTGCTGGATGTCCAAACATCCAGATATACGTTTTTTTTAGGTCAAGTATATATATATATATATATATTTTATGAAAATGGATAATAATTACACTACGAGTGTCCAGGGCCCATAATTTATCACTTACATCTTTACATGCTTGGAATAATCCCAGGGGTATGTCTGCAACGCTTTGTCCTAGTTTTGCAAGTGCCTGAAAATCAACAAAATTATTCAATTAAGAGCGCCTAATGGTATAGGTATATTTTATCTTCTTTGATGATTACAATTGTTGTTCTATCAGGGATATGAGTCATATAGAACCAAAGTAAGCAACATCCAATTTTTTAATGTAGCAATTTTGAATGTAGTTTGGTTTAGTTAAAATAACTTATACGATTTTCAACCATATTGGATGTTGCTGACTTTGCTTCTATATGATTCATGTAAAATATTCTGACAATATACTGTGCTAAAAAAACATTGTTTTTGTGTATTTCATACGTATGTGCTTTGGCTTTGAGCTGTAAACGTACTGATGTTGAAAATATATTAATTACACACGGAAACTGAGGTTTAACCCACCAGCTACATTGGCACATGGATAAACAATGGACAATTAGACATTTACGAATAATTCAAGAGGACTGCCAAATTGTACACAACGTTTGAACTTGTCACTAGATAGCACTAGTGTGTTAAGCATATGTTCAAGCGTCATACGAAATATATGGCGCAGACACTTTACTACACACTAGTGCCATCTTGAGAAATTAAGCTTCTAGATATAATAAACACATGGTGTGTGTTATGCACAGCTCTAAGCGCCGAACGAATTCTCATCGAAACATAGATCTCGTCAAAGTAGCGCTGGCCGTCTACAAGATACTCTTAAGACGAAATGTCACCGCACAGTATTCCTACAACCTATACACACTAGGCAGCTGCACTCCCACTGGGCCACCCGCACGCACTGTCGAAAATATGAACAAAACATTTCCTTCCCATTAAGTTTCCAAAATTTCGTTTCGATTTGTTAAGTTTTAGAGGAGGAAACAGTTGAGAACGAAACCTCGATTTGTATAGAAAAGTTAGCAATGACATTTCCTCTTAATTTCGGCAGTACGCGACATTGAATAAGCATCATTTTGACGAATTAGTTATTTTTTATATTATGGCTTACACGTCCCTTTTGCCTTGGTGATTAAAATAATACATACGGAAGGACGCGCTGTCGTGGTTGTCACAGTAGGAGCCGTAACAGCGGAGGCCGCGGCGGTAGGTGCTGTGACATTTTGAGCAAAAGCTATGGACAGAATGGCCAACAACACAAACAACAGTTTCAGGTCTACAGTATACATCGTGAGAAGCTCTTGCAACTGAATGTAATCTTCCCTGAATACTTTTCCTTATATACAATTTTATGATGACCGTAACGCTTTCCAACCTTCACCAATAAAGCATGACAGGCAAAGGACAACGATGCTTAGGCATTACAGAAAGGCCATGTTTTTGTAAATAGGCTCATAAATATTCTGAGGGTACCTATGTTAAGACCTTAAGATGTCTGTTGTTATTACGTTCGTCAAGATTCCAGTTTTCTTTACATGACTATGCCGATACAAACATTACAAGGTTTGTTTGTGTTTATATAGTAGTCGAAGGTGAAGTTAAATAAATATTACTACTTTCACTGGAAACAAGTCCCAATAACTCCAAGGATATATTTTACACTCGTAACTCTAAGGGCTGATATAGACGGACAGCATTTGTACTACAACCCAGCTGTTGATGTAACTGTATAAAAGCTGCAAGTGTATACCATCTGGATCCGGACTGCCATTTAGATGTTCGGTCTTAATAATAATACCACAGAATAGATAATAGTACAAGTACAGAAGGCACACTACTTTGATCTTTACAAAAGCCGCTTTTTTTAGCCGAAAAAATATGATTTATGGCCCTTCTAAAGTCGTCGTCCCCAGCGCAAGCCAAACGGAACGTTAAAGCTGCGTGCCAACGGTAAAAATGAATTGGCTCGCTTGCCGCGTCGCCGAGAGCGAGGGCTGTCAACGACTAAAAATAAAAATGTATTTCCCATTTATTTCTTGCATTCAATATAGAGAGTAATATGTTTATATTCTTCATACGTTATACATATTTATTATTTCATTATTTAACTATAAAATAATCAATCACAGAATTTCGACGAATTGAATCCACCACCAGGCCGCAAAACATTTTAGCTTTATTTTTAACCATTTTAATACGTATAATATAATAAAATAATGCAACGAATGCGTTACCTTAACATGCAATTAAATTCTTGAGCTTCATTTTGTTTTTGCTTAGTTGTCCGATATTTATTTATTTGTTCATATATATTCATCACTATACACCTAGTATAAAACAAAGTCGTTTCCTGCTGTCTGTCTGTCTGCCCCTATGTAGGTATGCTTAGATCTTTAAAAATACGCACGGACGCGCGGGGCGGGTCGCTAGTTACAAATAAAACATGTATAAAGGCGAACTTATCCCTATTAGGGATCTCTTCCAATACATTTCTTTTAACTCTTTATTTATATATTTTATATAATCACCTATCAAACTATCACTCAATCGTTTATTCATTACTTACAAGTAATTTAACAAACTTGATATCAAATATTATTATAAAAACCTCTATGATTGTTGATTTAGTAGTAGACATACTTATATATTTTACTAGAATTTAAATTGACAAATATCAGCAAATAATCAATTCAAAGTTACATAAGTACTTAACAATTAAAATTGATCTGAGTAACCAGTGTTAAATATGGAAGTAGATACACCTGCAATATGTTTTTTTATTATTATTCAGTAACTACTTATTACTATATTATGTTAATTTTCTTACCTATCGGCATCCTTCGGACGTGTTGGGAGAACGAAAAACGCGTGATTCCAATTTCGATCATTGTTCCTACAACCCGCTGCGATACAATATCTTTTCGCTGTCTTTTTACTCATTTAAACACTTTATATTATAATATAACACTGGTATCAACAGATGAATGAGGAACGTTCACTTGCGACGTACATAAATCGGAAGAGCGTGCGCGCGAATTTCGTGTACGTGCGTTCCGAGACAGTGCGTGGCAGCCACTGAATAGGCACCATGCATGAGGCCACCGGCATGTACTTGTAGCGGGAAACGTTAATCGCGGAGTGCGCCCCGCCTGATAATACAACAACAACAACAGTTTGATTTTTTGGAGTTGGGCCGACTAGTCGAGAAAGCCGGCCGATTTCTAATCGGCCGATTAGTCGGCACTTTATTACTTACTTGAAAATGACAAGAGATAAAATATTATTACCATTATTTTAGCCAAATTCTAGTAATAATTATCTTATAATATAATATTATTTTACCTTTTCAAGCAAGAAGTCTGTAAATCTGGTATTAGCATCATTTTGATGATTTGAATTTTTATAACGCTATTTGAAAATCTTTACAGAATTATTCTTAGTAATATTTCTCTCTCCACAATACTTGTACATATTAACAAACTTGAACTTTCTAGACGTATAATATAAATAACAGATCTACATTTTACCTGTACACATTTTGATCGTAATATACAACTTCTGTAAAAATCGTAGTTTTAATGGCTGGAGAAATCTTGCATAAATAAGCCTCCTAACGACTTACGAAGGCTTCTTAACGCATAAAGATTATTAAATACATAAAGAATAAACTAAGGCATTTAAGACTCTACTGAAGTGATAATAGGACTCTACTAATAGAAAATTACATGGCAATCATACAAATATTTTGCCTTTACCGGTCTTCAAACCTGGGAACGCAAGCTTCGTAGCACAATACGATTAATCTTACCATGCCAGGGGTAAGGAATAGTTTGCGGTGTTTACAAATGTTGGCCCTTGACTGTACTTATATCTTTTTGGCATGTTTACTTTCGAATAGCACTTTTGGTTGGCGGGAAAATAGAATTAAGTTCCGTTTTGACAAAAACTGCAACGGAGTGGCTTTTAATGCTTTTTCCGTCATCGTTTTACCTTTGAAAAGTTGTGTGTTAGTGGTTCTAAAACATGTTAACTGGTTGCACTTGCGTAACTGATAAGTTGACTAATATTTGTTATATAAAATATATCACAGGGACTTTACAATGCTTTTAGCTAATTTACGTCCCTATTTTATTTTTTTTATCGTATATCCACTGAAATACAATCTCAACTTAAATCTAGAAGTATGAAATATTGTTGAGAAATTCCTTCTTTGTCTGCGCCTGTTTGCTTGCCTCTGATGTGCAGCAAACGGGGGTGGAAATCCATTCAGTCCTTTTGGGGTGATCCCCAAAAGCCCCCCGACGAAAAGCGAGGATTATAAGTGTAACATGAATATCTGTGTGTCTGCCTGTGGTATCGTAGCTCCCAAACTGATGGTCCAATTTGAATGTGTTTTTTTTTTATCGAAAGTTTGTCTGTTAAGATTTTAGCTATGTTATTACGTTGGATCGGAGGTTTTATAAATTTTGAATTTAGGTTATTACATACTAAGTTTGTTGATCATAGCTTTATTATTATCTGATAAAAAAAAGAAGAAAAGAGAGTGTTATGAGTTTATGAGTCTATTGTGCGATCGAAGATACGGGTTCTTTAAAAAGCAATTAAAATATTTGCCAGTAATGGGTTACAAAGCGTGACAGTTTTACCTGTGGCTTCCAATTGGCTAGGCCTGTCTCGTGGGGTCAAGAGTCACGTTACCACATTGAGAGAATAAACCCTACGCTGTTTAAATCTTTATAACAATAAATGAAGTCGTGAATTAAGCTTACTTGCTTAGCTAATTCTAATTATATTCGAAACTATTTATTCATAATTCTTATAGTTCGGGCAGTTTTGGAATGTGTCATATTTAGTGGGCTAGTAAAATATGGGTAAGGGAACGCAATTTAAACGCGGAAGCGGACCCACGTGACGGCGGCTTCCGGGGTGGACCAAAGGAGAACAAACTAACCTAACCTGCTAGTTTCCATTTCATATGAGTCAAAAGGCATGTGAAACCTAAATGACTTTAAAATTCCTTATATATATTTTTGTTCTTAAAAGGAGAGAACAAGACGCCTTATCATATTGCGCCAAAAAAAAACAAATAAGACTTACACAATAACGGACTACTACGTAAAATATTATCTACCAGGCAGTCATCGAGGCTGTGATTTAAGTACCTAAATATATTATTTGTTATGAAAATTATTTAAATATAAGTAATGTGGAAATGTTAATACATTAGTTAGCCATTAAATCATTCTAGTGAGTGGTGTTGTAGTACTATTAGATTTTGTTAATAATCAAAACACAAATTAATTATTAGTTGATTGGAAATCGACACTACCAAAGTATTTTATTATTTCATTACATGGCAACCTTATAAAGCTCCTATGATAATTACTGTGTGGCGAATAGGATAAAAATGAATAGGGCAAGTGCGAGTCCGACTCGCGCATGAAGGGTTCCGTACCATAATCTATAACAAGTTTGTTGTATGGGAGCCCCCCTTAAATATTTATTTTATTTTATTTGTTGTTATAGCGGCAATAGAAATACATCATCTGTGAAAATTTAAACTGTCTAGCTATGACCGTTCTTGAGATACAGCCTGGTGACAGACGGACGGATGGAGGGACAGCGAAGTCTCAGTAATAGGGTCCCGTTTTTACCCTTTGGGTACGGAACCCTAATGTAATGTTCCTACTGACTTCTGTATGATATATCGCCATAAAACATCTACTTTAAGGGATATTATTTGGGTTCGGTTGGTGCCTAATGACTAGAAATCCATAGTCCGAATGAAATCACACTTGCTATTTATTTTTTATTGTTTTAATCTTGTATCTACATTGTTTATAAAATTCATTTTTTTAAATGTTCCTGATAAAATGACAAGCACTTATACAAACAACGGAAAAATGCAGCTATACTACTGTCAATTTAATAGGTAGCTGGGCATAATTATATCCCAGTCAGCGAAACCGTAGATCAACTGCCAAAGCCAAAACCACGGCCCTCGGATATTACTGAGACATTTAATTTTCTACGTGAAAGGATAAGACGAGCAGAATTTCCCGAGCATCCTGCGGCACGCTCAAATTGTGTTTTTGGCTCACCGTAAATAGATGCGGAGTAAGCAAGCATGATATCGAATTGTTGTTGGATAATACAGTGTATAACTCAATAGGTCGTTTATTAATATATATAATTATAATTATAATAAATATTAAAGGATACAAATCACATATACTGGCGGCAAAAATATAATATGAATACCTTTGTTAAATTTAATGTTCCAAATTAGAGGTTTAATTTGATTAACAATGATTTATGGTCATTTTAGCGATGTATTGACCTGGTCAAGGAGATATGGCCGTCATATGGCTGATGGCTGATATATTGTATAGCCGCACGTAGACTGAATAACGGACATTGTAAGGTCAGATTTTCATCAAAAGTAGCTGTCACCTTTAAATAGTTTATGTGGTTAGTTTATGTATTGGCAGCTGGTATTGATGCTGACTGTACATACACTCAGCGATATTGACAAGTTGTTATTCAAAGGTGAATGACATATTCTTTGATGCTTAATTAATTTATAAAACGTTTTATGTGCTACTCATGGCTGAATTGTTAAAACATGATATGTACAAAAATTTTGATTATGGGGTTCGGTCGAATAGATAGTATAGCTGTACGTATGTAATTAATTATGAGATCTCTACCTAGACTTTGTTTGATGGGACGTGTGATGAATATAATTTACTGCCCAATCCACTGCTTTCGATCAATCGATTACAATTTCTCATTACAAGCGAAATTATTAGTACTATCAAACTGCTGTTAAACGATTACATCAATTGACATCGCCTTAATATACTTTAAATAGCATGTATTGAAACCTTAATGTGTCTAAAATATGTTAATTTCGGCTTAAGTTTGATTCATACTTTAAATATTTGGAACCAGGTACAAAGTCTCTTACCTAGTCTTTCGTTCATAATAATATTTTCTTGGATACTGACGCAAGAAACAAATTAAGATGAAATGAAACACAATAGAATGGATAGATTACCTAATTAACTACAGCGATACTATTAAGGTGGTTGTTACAGAAAATAATAAAAAAAGGTGGAGTTGTCGCCGTTTACTGCTCGCGACCCCTCGTAAATTCTCCTTTTAAAATGGGACTTATTTAATTAGTCAGGCTCTTATAACTTGAACGGGACTTCCTGATATACCTTTTTGGATAGTTGTCTATTGTTGGGAGTTTCCCTCTTATGTGCCGTAAGTTCATTGTTTAGGGAACAAAGAAGCTTTTTTTCTGTGGGAGTAGAATAAAACAGGTGAGCTAACACAACCACACAAATTCATGAAATATATTCTAAGACATTTTCATCAGCATTTATGTTATGAATACAAATATCGAGTAGGCACTCAAAGATTCACATTATGTATTGCATTAAGCAAATCCTACGCAAGCATTATAGATGCCTTTTATGATTATAGCATTATTCTGTTTGCTTTTTGCTTATCTCTAGAATATGATGCACTGCGGAATCTGCATTTGCATAAAAGCGTCCATTATCCACAGCTTCGGCCAAATAAAAAATCAATAGCCGCCGAGCAACGTAAAGGCAGACGTATAATGGGGTCGTATTACGAAACCTTTTAGGCTCCTGCTGTAATGGTATGTAATGTCAGTCTTTCATTGACATGGTAATTAAATTGCGAGGTGCATGACACCAGTTTAATGACGTCAATTGTTGATCCTGTGGCTGATCAGCTATTCAGCGTTTTCAATGACATCGGTGCATCAGTGAAGGTCACCACTGTTTTTAGGTTTCCGTACCCAAATGGCAAAAACGGGACCATATTACTGAGACTTTGCTGTCCGTCCGTCCGTCCGTCCGTCACCAGGCTGTATCTCAAGAACGGTGATAGCTAGACAGTTGACATTTTCACAGATGATGTATTTCTATTTCCGCTATAATAACTAAAAATAAAATAAAATAAATATTTAAGGGGGGCTCCCATACAACAAACTTGTTATAGATTATGGTACGGAACCCTTCATGCGCGAGTCGGACTCGCACTTGTCCAATTTTTTACTTGTTTTAGTTTAGTGATGTTCACTATTTACCTGTTAATGAAAACATTGATCTCACATAATGAAGATCGCATCGAAATACTCGTATATGGCTCCTATACCTATATCCATGATGCAATCGATGAGTTTTTATTATCCATGCGTAGCGGTCATTGATCCTAACATCGTATTGAACAGGGCCCTAAAGGTACCTAATATTTTTATTTATTTATAACTTAGCATCTATTGTTTTTGTTATGAAAAATCTAATTTTAATAATGATCTAATTTAAAAAATTATGACATGTAAAATGTATTAATTTTACCAATAAAAATCTGTATCTGCTACATGACACAAATAACTGCTTACCAATTTCGATCGAAAACGACCGTAGGCAACTATTAGTCAGTACTCTTACCATGAGTTAACGTGACAGTACTCGCTAGCGACAGCATAATCCACTTTTTTTTTTTTTTTTTACTAACAATGTATGGATCACTGATTCGAAATAAATAATTTGAATTTGAATTTGTATGTAGTAGTACAGCGCCTCTAGCGGTTACTTTGTGGAACTTCTATTCTCCATACACATTGTTTACGCAATCGCTAACGAGTACGGTCACTGCAAACTCATGGTAAGGAAGAAGGCAGGTTCATGAAGTTAAATGTAATAAGATAGAAATAAACGGGTTATATCAAAATATGATGAATGTACGCGATGAAATCCGATTAAATAGTTATATATAAATATGTGACGAATATAATAAGATTGTCTATATTTATCATATAATATAAGATTTTTTTTATCATACAAATGTAGTAAATTAAGAGTATTTCTGTATATTATGTAGTTAGGTATATGTGGAAAAACGATAATGTAGAAACGCGGTTCCTAGTTGACTAGAGCAAGCGAAGCGTTTCCGTTTCTGCTTGGCCAATTTTTTTCGTATTTTCGGATGTCCAGATGATTTCCAGCAGTTCTCACCTAGGCATCCCTCTTTTCCCAAATAATGCTCATAAAATAGGTAGTGTGAAAAGTGGTTGAAGATATGGGGGTTGAAGACGTAAAATCAATCTCGGAGCTCGCGCGCGGACTACAGATTTGGCAACACTCTTAGCCCTGGTATAGGCCGGAGTGCTATGTATTTAGCCGTGGATAATCTACTCCAAGCAGGCTAGCAACGGGATTAGATTTTGGGCAGAGTGACCTACTCGGGGGAGGGGGTTAATGCATGCAAGTCTTATCATGTTATAGTATTATGTAACCCACTAGCAAACTAACACTTAAATTACACCTATATCTAGTATCTGTAGCATAATGTTTAGCTAACGATGAAGCGTATACGAAGCTGGTGGTCTTGGGTTCAAGTCATATTTCAGCTTTTTCCAAACATAATCGCGAGGTCTAGAGCTCATAGAACCACTAGTTGAGGAGATGAGGAGCCAAAGTTGATATCATAAAAAACGCTCATAATACCTAGGGTAGACTTTTGTAGGTTATTTCGGCGTGTCTACGTACTGTCTGCTAGAAAGCCGTCGATTCGTCGCATGGTCGGATTAGATTGTTCTATTTCAGTCAGCGAAAGTCGTTAGCCTCAACAAAGTTGGCAGTGTGAGGAAACACCACACTGGAGGATAGTTAATGGATAACTCGAGGGTTAAAGTTGGCTTCGCGACTGTTGTAGCCGGCTTCTAAGTTCTACATTTGGAAGAAATTCATCATTGCTAAGTAGACGTTTTAAAATAGCTTCAGCTTGACGGAATTGAAGGCATTTGAAGATGCAAATAACTGCTTTTATTGGCGAGTTCAGAATAAAGCTCATCAATAAAAAAAAGCTATAAATACGGTGCATTATTCTAAGTTGGTGAGACACTGCTATGGAACATCTATACTATTATAAAATCCTAAATTTGTATTGAAAATAAATTTTCTATGGAGGGAGGTCATGATTTCAGGAAAAATCTCGATAGCGTGATGCAGCCGGATAGTTGTTTTGTATGGACACGCTTCGCCTTGCCAACCTGGCGCCATCTGTTTTCAAAAAAACCTTTGTCCACGCATCACGCTGAAACGGCTGGATAAAAAGTTACCAATTTTGGTACAGGAATAGCTGAACATCCAAAGATGGTTATAGGATACTTTTTATTTTATTATCTATACTATTATAAAATCCTAAATTTGTATTGAAAATAAATTTTCTATGGAGGGAGGTCATGATTTCAGGAAAAATCTCGATAGCGTGATGCAGCCGGATAGTTGTTTTGTATGGACACGCTTCGCCTTGCCAACCTGGCGCCATCTGTTTTCAAAAAAACCTTTGTCCACGCATCACGCTGAAACGGCTGGATAAAAAGTTACCAATTTTGGTACAGGAATAGCTGAACATCCAAAGATGGTTATAGGATACTTTTTATTATGATTAATATTTATCTCTGAAAACATAAATTCCATGAAATATTTTCCTTACAATGTGTAACCTTATAATGACAGCGTTTGTGATTTTGAATTTAGAACGACGCGACCCCCGCGTGGCTCTTACGTGTACAAAAACTAAAAAGTATGAATTCGACATAATACCTCCTCGCGGCCCACCGGTATTAACAATAAGGTTAAGGTTGTTTGAGGCGTTGAGTTACGGAAACCGTCTTAGTTACATAGAAAAGATGGCGCCAATTATCGACCAACACAGACGAAAATATGAGTGCAATGTTCGTTGTAAATTGACTCATGCTCAAAAAAAACATACATTTCTTTAAAAACACGATTTGCGACAATAGGAACTAATTAATGCTCTTTTATTGAATATGCAATTATATTCTTCTGTAGTTTGTAAGTATTGACCATAAAAAAGCCCGAAGACGCAATAAAAAATGTTAATGAATAAAAAAGATTTTTTAATGCCATTTTATCGAGTGTAATTGAAATAAAAGTATTTCGAATCAATTTAAGTAAATTAAATACATTTTTAAATATGTTTTACCAACCAACACTTAGAACATTAGGCGCAAATTTTTGTATTGTTTGTGTTTGGCCTAACTTACTAATAAGGTAGCGAAATGTATAATAAACGATAAATATACGATATATTTAGCCACAATTTATGTAGTTTTTTTAATATGTCAAATTTATTCAAAGTATTAAATATCAGTAATTCTTTATTTTTAATGGTGTGTTGAGATTTTGTTCTCAATGACCCAATTTTCCGCTAGATGGCGTTGTTACTTTGACAAAATCTCCATACTAGCGGCTGCATCGCGCTGTTAAGATTTTTCCTGAGTTAATAACACCTAACAGCTCCTTACATGTAAGGTTTTGGAGCCATTGATGGGTCTCCTCGACACCAAGGCCAAGGATACACGCACGTCGTTGCGTGCCCGTGACCACGATTCGGCACAAGCTAGGGTCTAGCTGTGATGGGTTAACCTGGACTTCAAGAATTACTACCGAAGTTGTTGAATATTGATCGCATACTTAGGTTTTTATAAGCAGCAGTGTATCAGTTATTGAGAGTTGCTGCTCGACAATGTATGCATTTTGTATGAAAAACAACCATGATTCGAGACAAGACGAAATTATTAAATTTACAATGCAGAAAGGATTTCACCTAGCCGGGATTTGAACCCAGAACCTACTGAAATAATAACCGTGTTATCTCATGCATTTTCCTTTGTTTCCTTATTCATTATACCACGGATAACAAAAACAGTGAGGCCATCACGTATCCGTTCAGTGGTGCTGTCGCCATTATTGACGTACGCTCCATTGAGTTAAGTTGGCACCTGAGTCTTATGGCGTTACTTAGGACATTATTATGACAGGTCATATTATTATATTAGTATTAGTACCATTGTAGACGAAAATAATTTATCGTCATCTTAATACATGTCATTAATATATGTTCAGGTAGGACTATGAGCTAATTATTTTTCAAGGTGCTTTGAATAGTTATCTATAATAAACAATAAATATACAAAACGATATATAAAAATAAGTCTAGCCTCAATTTAAACTAAACCAAGATGATGTTCACAATGGTAGCACCTAAGGTGCGGAGCGATCTAGAGTAGTCGCCCACCCCCTAAATTAAGAATGCGAGGCCTCTTACTACGTAGCACCGAAGGTGCAGAGCGTCCCAGGGATGCCGCTCACACATTTCAAGTTATATTAAGTGTGTGGGTGGCCTCGCATTACGTTTTTTAAATCTGCAATAGACAATAAATATTAAAAACAATCTTTTAAACATACCTAAGTCTTGACTCAATCTTAATTAAACCAAGATGATGTTCACAAGCGTAGCACCGAAGGTGCGGAGCGTTCTAGGGAAGTCGCCCACCCAATAATATAAGTAGTAACTTAATGCAAGGCCGTAGGCCGAGCTCCACGTAGCACCGAAGGTGCGGAGCGTCCTAGGGAAGGCGCTCACACACTTAAACTTATATTAAGTAGGTGGGCGGCCTCGCATTAAGTTATTTAAATCTACAATAGACAATAAATACAATTTTTTAAACATAACTCTTGCCTCAATTTTAATTAAACCAAGATCATGTTCACAAGCGTAGCACCGAAGGTGCGGAGCGTCCTAGGCAAGGCGCCCACTCATTAATATAAGTAGTAACTTAATGCGAGGCCATAGGCCGAGCTTCACATATCACCTAAGGTGCAGAGCGTCCCAGGAAAGCCGCTCACAAATTTTAATGCGAGGCCGTAGGCAGAGTTTCACGAGCGTCCCAGGGAAGCCGCCAACCGACTTAACATATGTTTAAGTAACTTAATAGGCGGCTACCTTGGGACGCTCCGCACCTTCGGTGCTACGCGGACCTCGACCTGCGGCCTCGCATTAAGTTACTTCAACTTATATTAAGTGGGTGGGCGGCTTCCTTGGGACGCTCCGCACCTACGGTGCTACGCGGAGGTCGGCCTTCGGCCTCGCATTAAGTTACTTCAACTTATATTAAATGGGTGGGCGGATTAAGTGGGTGCGGATTCCTTGGGACGCTCCGCACCTTCGGTGCTACGCGGAGCTCGGCCTTCGGCCTCGCACTAGATTACTTCAACTTATATTAAATGGGTGGGCGGATTCCTTGGAACGCTCCGCACCAACGGTGTTACGCGGAGCTCGGCCTTCGGCCTCGCATTAAGTTGCTTCAACTTATATTAAGTGGGGGGGCGTATTCATTGAGATGCTCCGCACCTTCGGTGCTACGCGAAGCTCGGCCTTCGGCCTCGCATTAAGTTACTTCAACTTACAATAAGTAGGTGGGTGGCTTCCTTGGGACGCTCCGCACCTACGGTGCTACGCGGAGCTCGGCCTGCGGCCCGCATTAAGTTGCTTCAACTTATATTAAGTGGGTGCGGCTTCCTTGGGACGCTCCGCACCTTCGGTGCTACGCGGAGCTCGGCCTGCGGCCTCGCATTAAGTTACTTCAACCTATAATAAGTGGGTGGGCGGCTTCCTTGGGACGCTCCGCACCTGCGGTGCTACGCGGAGCTCGGCCTTCGGCCTCGCATTAAGTTACTTCAACTTATATTAAGTGGGTGCGGCTTCCTTGGGACGCTCCGCACCTTCGGTGCTACGCGGAGCTCGGCCTACGGCCTCGCACTAGGTTACTTCGACTTATATTAAATGGGTGGGCGGATTCCTTGGGACGCTCCGCACCTACGGTGCTACGCGGAGCTCGGCCTTCGGCCTCGCACTAAGTTACTTCAACTTATATTAAGTGGGTGGGCGGCTTCCTTGGGACGCTCCGCAGCTTCGGTGCTACGCGGAGCTCGGCCTGCGGCCTCGCATTAAGTTACTTCAACTTATAATAAGTGGGTGGGCGGCTTCCTTGGGACGCTCCGCACCTGCGGTGCTACGCGGAGCTCGGCCTTCGGCCTCGCATTAAGTTACTTCAACTTATATTAAGTGGGTGCGGCTTCCTTGGGACGCTCCGCACCTTCGGTGCTACGCGGAGCTCGGCCTGCGGCCTCGCATTAAGTTACTTCAACTTATAATAAGTGGGTGGGCGGCTTCCTTGGGACGCTCCGCACCTGCGGTGCTACGCGGAGCTCGGCCTTCGGCCTCGCATTAAGTTACTTCAACTTATATTAAGTGGGTGGGCGGCTTCCTTGGGACGCTCCGCACCTTCGGTGCTACGCGGAGCTCGGCCTGCGGCCTCGCATTAAGTTACTTCAACTTATAATAAGTGGGTGGGCGGCTTCCTTGGGACGCTCCGCACCTGCGGTGCTACGCGGAGCTCGGCCTTCGGCCTCGCATTAAGTTACTTCAACTTATATTAAGTGGGTGCGGCTTCCTTGGGACGCTCCGCACCTTCGGTGCTACGCGGAGCTCGGCCTTCGGCCTCGCACTAGGTTACTTCGACTTATATTAAATGGGTGGGCGGATTCTTTGGGACGCTCCGCACCTACGGTGCTACGCGGAGCTCGGCCTTCGGCCTCGCATTAAGTTATTTCAACTTAAATTAAGTGGGTGGGCGGCTTCCTTGGGACGCTCCGCACCTTCGGTGCTACGCGGAGCTCGGCCTTCGGCCTCGCATTAAGTTACTTTAAGTTATAATAAGTGGGTGGGCGGCTTCCTTGGGACGCTCCGCACCTACGGTGCTACGCGGAGCTCGGCCTTCGGCCTCGCATTAAGTTACTTTCACTTATATTAAGTGGGTGGGCGGCTTTCTTGGGACGTTCCGCACCTACGGTGCTACGCGGAGCTCGGCCTTCGGCCTCGCATTAAGTTACTTCGACTTAAGTGGGTGGGCGGCTTCCTTAGGACGCTCCGCACCTTCGGTGCTATGCTACGCGGAGCTCGGCCTTTGGCCTCACAATAAGTATAGTGAACGAATGATATTGGGTTTACGCGTGCGAAGCCGCGGGCAAAAGCTAGTGATTAATATTTATCTCTGAAAACATAAATTCCATGAAATATTTTCCTTACAATGTGTAACCTTATAATGACAGCGTTTGTGATTTTGAATTTAGAACGACGCGACCCCCGCGTGGCTCTTACGTGTACAAAAACTAAAAAGTATGAATTCGACATAATACCTCCTCGCGGCCCACCGGTATTAACAATAAGGTTAAGGTTGTTTGAGGCGTTGAGTTACGGAAACCGTCTTAGTTACATAGAAAAGATGGCGCCAATTATCGACCAACACAGACGAAAATATGAGTGCAATGTTCGTTGTAAATTGACTCATGCTCAAAAAAAACATACATTTCTTTAAAAACACAATTTGCGACAATAGGAACTAATTAATGCTCTTTTATTGAATATGCAATTATATTCTTCTGTAGTTTGTAAGTATTGACCATAAAAAAGCCCGAAGACGCAATAAAAAATGTTAATGAATAAAAAAGATTTTTTAATGCCATTTTATCGAGTGTAATTGAAATAAAAGTATTTCGAATCAATTTAAGTAAATTAAATACATTTTTAAATATGTTTTACCAACCAACACTTAGAACATTAGGCGCAAATTTTTGTATTGTTTGTGTTTGGCCTAACTTACTAATAAGGTAGCGAAATGTATAATAAACGATAAATATACGATATATTTAGCCACAATTTATGTAGTTTTTTTAATATGTCAAATTTATTCAAAGTATTAAATATCAGTAATTCTTTATTTTTAATGGTGTGTTGAGATTTTGTTCTCAATGACCCAATTTTCCGCTAGATGGCGTTGTTACTTTGACAAAATCTCCATACTAGCGGCTGCATCGCGCTGTTAAGATTTTTCCTGAGTTAATAACACCTAACAGCTCCATACATGTAAGGTTTTGGAGCCATTGATGGGTCTCCTCGACACCAAGGCCAAGGATACACGCACGTCGTTGCGTGCCCGTGACCACGATTCGGCACAAGCTAGGGTCTAGCTGTGATGGGTTAACCTGGACTTCGAGAATTACTACCGAAGTTGTTGAATATTGATCGCATACTTAGGTTTTTATAAGCAGCAGTGTATCAGTTATTGAGAGTTGCTGCTCGAAAATGTATGCATTTTGTATGAAAAACAACCATGATTCGAGACAAGACGAAATTATTAAATTTACAATGCAGAAAGGATTTCACCTAGCCGGGATTTGAACCCAGAACCTACTGAAATAATAACCGTGTTATCTCATGCATTTTCCTTTGTTTCCTTATTCATTATACCACGGATAACAAAAACAGTGAGGCCATCACGTATCCGTTCAGTGGTGCTGTCGCCATTATTGACGTACGCTCCATTGAGTTAAGTTGGCACCTGAGTCTTATGGCGTTACTTAGGACATTATTATGACAGGTCATATTATTATATTAGTATTAGTACCATTGTAGACGAAAATAATTTATCGTCATCTTAATACATGTCATTAATATATGTTCAGGTAGGACTTTGAGCTAATTATTTTTCAAGGTGCTTTGAATAGTTATCTATAATAAACAATAAATATACAAAACGATATAATAAAAATAAGTCTAGCCTCAATTTAAACTAAACCAAGATGATGTTCACAATGGTAGCACCTAAGGTGCGGAGCGATCTAGAGTAGTCGCCCACCCACTAAATTAAGAATGCGAGGCCTCTTACTACGTAGCACCGAAGGTGCAGAGCGTCCCAGGGATGCCGCTCACACATTTCAACTTATATTAAGTGTGTGGGTGGCCTCGCATTACGTTTTTTAAATCTGCAATAGACAATAAATATTAAAAACAATCTTTTAAACATACCTAAGTCTTGACTCAATCTTAATTAAACCAAGATGATGTTCACAAGCGTAGCACCGAAGGTGCGGAGCGTTCTAGGGAAGTCGCCCACCCAATAATATAAGTAGTAACTTAATGCAAGGCCGTAGGCCGAGCTCCACGTAGCACCGAAGGTGCGGAGCGTCCTAGGGAAGGCGCTCACACACTTAAACTTATATTAAGTAGGTGGGCGGCCTCGCATTAAGTTATTTAAATCTACAATAGACAATAAATACAATTTTTTAAACATAACTCTTGCCTCAATTTTAATTAAACCAAGATCATGTTCACAAGCGTAGCACCGAAGGTGCGGAGCGTCCTAGGCAAGGCGCCCACTCATTAATATAAGTAGTAACTTAATGCGAGGCCATAGGCCGAGCTTCACATAGCACCTAAGGTGCAGAGCGTCCCAGGAAAGCCGCTCACAAATTTTAATGCGAGGCCGTAGGCAGAGTTTCACGAGCGTCCCAGGGAAGCCGCCAACCGACTTAACATATGTTTAAGTAACTTAATAGGCGGCTACCTTGGGACGCTCCGCACCTTCGGTGCTACGCGGACCTCGACCTGCGGCCTCGCATTAAGTTACTTCAACTTATATTAAGTGGGTGGGCGGCTTCCTTGGGACGCTCCGCACCTACGGTGCTACGCGGAGGTCGGCCTTCGGCCTCGCATTAAGTTACTTCAACTTATATTAAATGGGTGGGCGGATTAAGTGGGTGCGGATTCCTTGGGACGCTCCGCACCTTCGGTGCTACGCGGAGCTCGGCCTTCGGCCTCGCACTAGATTACTTCAACTTATATTAAATGGGTGGGCGGATTCCTTGGAACGCTCCGCACCAACGGTGTTACGCGGAGCTCGGCCTTCGGCCTCGCATTAAGTTGCTTCAACTTATATTAAGTGGGGGGGCGTATTCATTGAGATGCTCCGCACCTTCGGTGCTACGCGAAGCTCGGCCTTCGGCCTCGCATTAAGTTACTTCAACTTACAATAAGTAGGTGGGTGGCTTCCTTGGGACGCTCCGCACCTACGGTGCTACGCGGAGCTCGGCCTGCGGCCCGCATTAAGTTGCTTCAACTTATATTAAGTGGGTGCGGCTTCCTTGGGACGCTCCGCACCTTCGGTGCTACGCGGAGCTCGGCCTGCGGCCTCGCATTAAGTTACTTCAACCTATAATAAGTGGGTGGGCGGCTTCCTTGGGACGCTCCGCACCTGCGGTGCTACGCGGAGCTCGGCCTTCGGCCTCGCATTAAGTTACTTCAACTTATATTAAGTGGGTGCGGCTTCCTTGGGACGCTCCGCACCTTCGGTGCTACGCGGAGCTCGGCCTACGGCCTCGCACTAGGTTACTTCGACTTATATTAAATGGGTGGGCGGATTCCTTGGGACGCTCCGCACCTACGGTGCTACGCGGAGCTCGGCCTTCGGCCTCGCACTAAGTTACTTCAACTTATATTAAGTGGGTGGGCGGCTTCCTTGGGACGCTCCGCAGCTTCGGTGCTACGCGGAGCTCGGCCTGCGGCCTCGCATTAAGTTACTTCAACTTATAATAAGTGGGTGGGCGGCTTCCTTGGGACGCTCCGCACCTGCGGTGCTACGCGGAGCTCGGCCTTCGGCCTCGCATTAAGTTACTTCAACTTATATTAAGTGGGTGCGGCTTCCTTGGGACGCTCCGCACCTTCGGTGCTACGCGGAGCTCGGCCTGCGGCCTCGCATTAAGTTACTTCAACTTATAATAAGTGGGTGGGCGGCTTCCTTGGGACGCTCCGCACCTGCGGTGCTACGCGGAGCTCGGCCTTCGGCCTCGCATTAAGTTACTTCAACTTATATTAAGTGGGTGGGCGGCTTCCTTGGGACGCTCCGCACCTTCGGTGCTACGCGGAGCTCGGCCTGCGGCCTCGCATTAAGTTACTTCAACTTATAATAAGTGGGTGGGCGGCTTCCTTGGGACGCTCCGCACCTGCGGTGCTACGCGGAGCTCGGCCTTCGGCCTCGCATTAAGTTACTTCAACTTATATTAAGTGGGTGCGGCTTCCTTGGGACGCTCCGCACCTTCGGTGCTACGCGGAGCTCGGCCTTCGGCCTCGCACTAGGTTACTTCAACTTATATTAAATGGGTGGGCGGATTCTTTGGGACGCTCCGCACCTACGGTGCTACGCGGAGCTCGGCCTTCGGCCTCGCATTAAGTTATTTCAACTTAAATTAAGTGGGTGGGCGGCTTCCTTGGGACGCTCCGCACCTTCGGTGCTACGCGGAGCTCGGCCTTCGGCCTCGCATTAAGTTACTTTAAGTTATAATAAGTGGGTGGGCGGCTTCCTTGGGACGCTCCGCACCTACGGTGCTACGCGGAGCTCGGCCTTCGGCCTCGCATTAAGTTACTTTCACTTATATTAAGTGGGTGGGCGGCTTTCTTGGGACGTTCCGCACCTACGGTGCTACGCGGAGCTCGGCCTTCGGCCTCGCATTAAGTTACTTCGACTTAAGTGGGTGGGCGGCTTCCTTAGGACGCTCCGCACCTTCGGTGCTATGCTACGCGGAGCTCGGCCTTTGGCCTCACAATAAGTATAGTGAACGAATGATATTGGGTTTACGCGTGCGAAGCCGCGGGCAAAAGCTAGTCTAACATATATATATACAACTATAGTTGCGTGGTTGTAATGTAAGATGGCGTTAGTAGGTGTAACATCTGTACTTTTCGATATATCGATATGGTATGTGTGCTCACTCACTGTGTTAGCCGTGGGGTGACCGGCTTTAGAATTGTCCCTCACCATATCGTCCCGTGGTTGCAGTAGAAGCCTGCTAAGGGAATAATAATAATATACCGGAAGATGGGCAGCAGCGTCTTCCAGACCTTAAAAAAAAAAAAAAAACTGCGCGCGCCAACCCGCCTGCCAAGCGTGGCGCGTATGGCAAAACCCCCTTTATGATAAGTCACATTAATACCAGGCCCCCAGTCTCCGGCAGCTCCGCTATCCCTGGCGCGGGTAGCGGCCAAGGTAATAGCGGAGCAGGGGGTGCTAAGAATCCCCGGACGAAATCCGGCTACCCATCCCCACGACGACTGGCCCTGGTAACACACAACATACGCACAATGAGGACTGACGAAAAGATTTGCGAGTTGGAAGAGGAACTGAGCAGGTTACACTGGGATATTGTAGGATTATGCGAAGTCCATAGAGAGGGGGAGGACACTGTAACCCTGAAGTCTGGTAACCTGCTCTACTACCGGGAGGGCGCCCAACAGTCCCAAGGCGGTGTCGGGTTTCTCGTTCACAGGTCCCTCGTTAACAACATAACAACCATCGACAGTGTGTCGAGCAGGGTGGTATACCTAATACTCAGAATATCCGAAAGATATTCGTTGAAGGTCATTCAGGTATACGCACCGACCTCGTCACATTCTGATGAGGAAGTAGAGGCTATGTATGAGGACGTAAGTAGGGCCATACATACTTCCAAAACCTACTTCACTGTTGTTATGGGGGACTTCAATGCAAAGTTGGGCAAGAACAGCGGTGATGAGTTGAGAGTGGGGCAATTTGGATACGGGCAACGGAACCCTAGGGGACAGAGGCTGGCCGACTTTCTGGAGAAAGAGAAACTCTTCATGATGAACTCTTTCTTCCAGAAGCCGCCTCACAGGAAATGGACCTGGATAAGTCCCGATGGTTCCACGAGAAACGAGATTGACTTCATCATGACCGACAAGAAACGGATTTTCAGTGATGTGTCTGTGATCAATAGGGTAAAGACCGGCAGTGATCATCGAATCGTAAGAGGCACACTGAATATCAAAGTTAAACTGGAAAGGTCCAGTCTGGTGAAGTCTACGCTCCGACCTACTCGGGCCCATATTCAAAACCCCGAGAGCTTTCAACTGGAGCTCTCCAACCGCTTCGCTTGTCTGGAGAACTTTGTCTCAGTGGACGAGATCAACGACGGGCTAGTGGAAACTGTCCACACGGTAGGGTCTAAGTTTTTCAGATCCCGCCGTAAAGATAGACCTCAGAAATTGTCTGATCAAACCTTAAACCTCATGGCTGAACGACGCTCCCTACAGTTGCAGTCTCCCGATGACGCGAGGTCATATAGGCAGCTTAATAGACGTATATCGAAGTCCTTGCGACATGATCTGCGGCTCTTTAATACGAACCGTGTTAAAGAGACCATTGAGCGGAACAAAGGCTCCAAAGTGTTCGCAAAGGACAAGTCTATTGGACAAAGCCAGCTGACCAAGCTGAAACGGGAAGATGGCAGCATAGCGTCGACCAAAGCAGAGGTTCTAGGTGAGATCGAGAGGTTCTATGGTCAGTTATACACTTCAGTCGCAAAGCCCGTTGACAGCTTGGTAGTAGATCCAAGAGCCAAGCTGTCCCGACATTATACCGAAGACATCCCGGACATCAGTCTGTACGAGATTAGGATGGCCCTGAAGCAGCTTAAGAACAACAAGGCGCCGGGCGAAGACGGAATCACCTCAGAGCTTCTGAGAGCGGGTGGAACACCGGTACTTAAGGTCCTCCAGAAGCTCTTTAATTCCGTCTTGTCCGAGGGCAAAACGCCTGAAGCATGGAATAGAGGCGAGGTGGTACTGTTCTTCAAGAAAGGTGATAACCGCCTATTGAAGAACTACAAGCCCATCACGCTTCTAAGCCATGTTTATAAGGTGTTTTCAAGGGTCATCACGAACCGTCTCGAACATAGACTTGATGACTTCCAGCCTCCCGAACAAGCCGGTTTCCGAAGAAGCTATAGTACCATAGACCACATACATACGCTGCGGCAAGTTATACAGAAGACTGAAGAGTATAACCTGCCATTATGCTTAGCGTTTGTGGACTATGAGAAAGCCTTCGATTCGGTGGAAACATGGGCGGTGCTCGAGTCACTTCAGCGATGCCATATTGACTATCGGTACATTGAAGTGTTGAAGTGTTTGTACAGTAACGCCACCATGTCGGTCCGAGTTCAGGAGCAGAGCACAAAGGCTATTCCATTGAGAAGAGGCGTAAGACAGAGACGTAACACAGACGTTGTGTCCCCGAAACTGTTTACGGCCGTTATGGAAGACGCCTTCAAGCTCCTGGAATGGCAAGGATTTGGCATCAACATCAATGGCCAATACATCACTCACCTTCGGTTTGCCGACGACATCGTAGTCATGGCAAAGTCGATGAAGGAACTCAGCATAATGCTCGATGACCTTAATCGAGTTTCTCAACGGGTGGGCTTAAAAATGAACATGGACAAGACGAAAATCATGTCAAATGCCAAGGTTGTGCCCATCCCAGTCTATGTTGAAAACTCGGTACTCGAAGTTGTTGACTCATACATCTACCTAGGACAAGTGGTCCAATTAGGTAGGTCCAACTTCGAGAAAGAGGTCAACCGCCGAATCCAACTCGGCTGGGCAGCGTTCGGGAAACTACGCAATGTCTTTTCGTCCGACATACCTCAGTGCCTCAAGACGAAAGTCTTCAACCAATGTGTGTTACCAGTGATGACTTACGGCACCGAAACGTGGTCTTTCACAATCGGCCTCATCTCAAAGCTCAAAGTCGCTCAACGAGCAATGGAGAGGGCTATGCTCGGGGTGTCTCTACGTGATCGAATCAGAAATGAGGAAATCCGTAGACGAACTAAAGTGACCGATATAGCTCACCGGATTAGCAAGTTGAAGTGGCAATGGGCAGGCTACATAGCACGCAGAGCAGATGGCCGATGGGGCCGAAAAGTGCTCGAGTGGAGACCTTGGACCAGCAAGCGCAGCGTAGGACGTCCACCTACAAGATGGACAGATGACCCTATAAAGGTCGCCGGAAGGCGCTGGATGCAGGTCGCTTCCAACCGGTATATATGGAAGTCCAAAGGGGAGGCCTATGTTCAGCAGTGGACGTCCTATGGCTGAGATGATGATGATGATGATGATGATGATGTGTGCTCAGCCTGTGGCGCACAATCGACGAGAGGATAAAGACCTTCAAAAGTCTAATCAAAAGGACTATTCGATCAAGTCAGTTCAAAGAAAATACCAAAGAGTATGTAATTTCGTACGGCAAGTAAGAACTTACTCTTCAATAGCACCAGCGGTTAAACAGCTAAATCACCAAAATACGCCTAGAACCATTTTCATCTGTGAAAGAAAATTTATTTTTTGTATTTTCTTGCACGTCGTATACATCTGCTTTAAGTGTACCATGTAATTAGATATAACATTAATGCAATTGATTGTTTTAAGTAAGATTGACTTACTGATGAGTTTCTTTCGGCTTTCATCACAACTTCCTCTCCTCTTGGGAAATGCCGGAAGATTCACAATCTGACTCGTTAATGTGCACTTGTGACTTGTCAAATGATTTTTTTTCTTAAATGATTTCAGTTTCAATTTTTAAACAAAAATAAGACGGTAATATAAAGGACTGCTTAGCTTGCGAACTAAAAAAAAACAAGACTCATACAGTCGGGTCACAATAATGTACTACATGATATGGCATGGTCAGGTAACCCGAAAATGTTCAAAGCAAAAAGTGCTTCATTTGAATATTTTTAATTAAGCTACTAATGAACATCACACTTTACCATCAATTTCAGTCGACCCAGCGACCGCGTCGCGTCCTCTCTTCTGGAAACTGAAGTGTAGGTACAGATAATCTAGCTAGATGTCGCTAGCAGACAGTAAAAAAAAACGTAATAGGTACTTGGTTATGCACAATTAGTTAGCTATAGTAAAAATAAAATATCTTTACAAGATATTTTACTAAAATAAGTTAAATAGGCAATTTGTAGATCATTGAATTGAAAACTATATTTGTTTTCCATGTAGGCATCTATGTATAATCATTATTTCTATAGATTAAAATTATGTGTGTACATATGGAAGAGGGGAAGACCGAGAAGGACATATATGGAGCAAATAAAGGAAAAAATAAATGTTTCATTGTATAAAGATGTAAAAGAGAAGGCGGAATGTAGAATAAGCTGGAAATTACTCCACCGACAAGAGCTTAGCTCTTAAATATGTGATGTGATGATGACATATGTAAAATGTAAACTCGATAATCGTTTTTCATAGTAGGTATTTTATGGAATCATCACGTTTAGGCCACGAGGTTTGTCGAGTGTTATTCTCGGAATAAAAGTTTGGTTAAATCCAGCCTTAATCAGTTAATAAATATTTATTTTTGTGAACACACAAAAATATATTTTTTTTACATAAGAGAGAGTGTGATAGACATTACCACATTAGAGTAGGTACGGTTAGCAGCGGAGGGTGATATTATAAAATTAGTGAGTAAGTAAGAGCAGCGGCGCCTGGTTCCGGCTGCGGGCCCTAACTCAGCGATTCCGGATCCAACGGTACATTTAATTCTTAGGATACGACCACACCGATTGTTGCGAATTAGTATCCGAGTTGCTTGTGGATTTATTGTATGTTCATTTCATGACACTGGCTGCATTTTGCTTTTATTGCTTACTAAGTAGAAGATGCAACATTTTCCACGTGCCCCTCTTTATGCCTTTAATGCAACCGGGTAAAAAATAACCCAACCAACAATCCCACTGTTCCTGAAAACAAAAAATCCATCTAACGTTTTGGGCATTATAAGGCCGCTAAGATATTCCAACGCCATTATTTCAATTTCCAGACTTTAGTTATAATCCAGTGAATAAAGGGATTAAAGGGGGTTTTGAATTTTTGATAGTCTAGGATGGTTAGTGAGTCAGTCTTTGGCATCATAACTCCCAAACGAATTAACCAATTTGAGTGCAGTTTTTCAGTCGTCCGTCGAGATGGTCCTTAGCTATGTTTGGTGGAAATAGGACTAGTAGTAGAGTTGCTAAGCCGCGAAATTGTGCGCATCGGGTTACAAGCATGAAATTTCTACCACACATAGAACGTTCCACGGTGATTATTTTCAGATGTGGAGGGAAGTCAGGACAAAGGAGTCCTCTTTTTATTTTAATATTATTGATCAGATAACGCTACTAGGACTTGTGTGGTGTCGTTTTCGTGTAAAACAGATATCAGCAATTCAATTTTAATGTTATTTTTTCATAGTACCATATAAAAATATGGTTGTATTTCCGAAATTGTAAAAATCACAACAAGTTTTTTTTATTCAGGGAGATAAATTAGGTATATTTCCTGAATATTTACAACTAACAAAAATATTGAAAAATAGCAAATTTAATCTAGTTTTTAAAAATATATACATGTTGGGCACTCTTCATACAAACAGTAACTGAAATAAATTGTTGATGTTGAGATTAGCCCGTGTGCTCGTGATACATTAGCAAAAAAATTTTTTGTTTTAATTACATTAATTTGTTTTTCTAGGACATATATAGTAAATATTATATGTAAAAGCATGTTAATAATCATTATTTAATGTATTTAATGAAGCGAAATAGGATGCGTTCGGAGATTTACGTTGGTTACGCCGACGTAAAGACATATTTTAAGCTACTGTTTGTATGAGAAGTGCCCAACATGCATATATTTTTAGAAACAAGATTAAATGAGCTTTTTGAAATAATAATAATAATTTGAAAATGTTTACGAAATTGAACTAATTTACCTCACTGAATAAAAAAACTTGTTGTGATTTTTACCTTTTCGGCCATACACCCATATTTTTATATAGAACTATACAAAAATAACTTAAACAAATAATTTCTAATATATGTTTTACACGGAAACGATACCAAACACGTCCTGGTAGACTTAACTGACCAGCAATAAAGAAAGAAAAGAGGTATACTTGGCCGTATTCACTCCGCTCTCCCGCCTCACAGGGAACGAATCTGACTTCCCTCCACATCTGAAAATAATCAACGTGGAACACTATCTGTGGTAGAAATTTCATGCTTGTAACCCGATGCGCACAATTATGTTAGAAAACAGCGGACTAACAACTCTACTAGGTATAGTAGTTTTCAAAATATCCAGATTTAATTAACAAGTGACAAGTTCTCAGCTAATATTGAAGCTATGAATTCCAAATTTTGTAGTGATGGTTAGTTTTAGTAGCATTTTCTAAATTACTCTTTGAATGAAGGTCTCATGATGACCAGCTATATGTGTCGGAGGTGTGTTACTTTTAATTTTCGATATTTTGATATAAGTAGTAGGTTCGCTTCTCCCTCTAGCACACTTGTCCTGAAAGCTCAAATTGTGAAAGTGAATGTGTATGTATAGACACATACACATGTATAACCGAGATTCCTTTGCAAAGTATAGTAGGCTTTATTAGAATGAAAATGATCAAAATCTACCAATGACATTATTAAATTATGCCCGAATTCTGCGTCAGTCATTTTATTTTACAGCTTCCTCACCTATTTTTAGCATTAGCAGTGAAACAGACGGATACTAACGTAATTAAGTGTTTAATTTCAAAGTAAATGCCTTTTGCTTAGTTTACGCGTGGGCGCACGTTAAGCGGGAAGCCATTTGCGGGACTCGAGGAAACGTGGGGGATGTTGGTATGTGAAATATAGACACGGGGAAGTGTGTCAAGCCCAGTTAAAAAAAAACAGCCGAGCGCGAGTCGGACTCGCACGTCAAGGTTTCCGTACCATACAAGAAAAAAATCCGTGATGTTACGTTCGCGGTCTCAATCGCCTCTTAAGTTCCTTCGAGACCATGGACGTAACATCACGTTCGAAACGTCGAGGTAATTAAATAAACACTTTTTGTACCCCATTAAGTCTCGTTTTCGTATAATAATAGGTTAGGTTAGTTAATTTTTATGTTAAGGGTCGCAGTTTCTAATCTAACCTAACCTATTTTACTGGCAGTTGTTCGGTTCTGGCTTTGTTGTGGTCGCATTTCTAACCTAACCTAGCCTACTTGTCGTATTCTATTTTGAATGAATGAACTTTTTACTGGTAATTTTATTGCGAGCAGTTCGGTTCTGGGGTTCGCCGACCGTTGCCGCGGAACGCTCGCTTCACTCCCTCGGCTCGCGCGCTGTTGTGGTCGCAGTTCTAACCTAAGCTAAACTATACTTTTCCGTTAGCTGGTAGTTTTATGTAAGGGTCGCAGTTCTAACCTAACCTAACGGTAGCAGCTCGGTTCTAGCGCTTCGTCGGCCACTCGCGACTTTTACGCGGCATGCTCGCTTCGTTCGCTCGGTTTGCGCACTGTTGTGGTGGCAGTTCTAACCTAACCTAATTTTCCATTACCAGTTCGTTTCATATAAGGGTCGCAGTTCTAAATTAACCTAGTTTTCTATAGCAATTCGTTTTATGTAGGTGTTTATTTTTTGGAAGAATGAAAAATGAATAATTATTGTCATTTTGTACCTACATTATACAATATTAACGTTACGTATGTCATAATATTATTATCGTATAGCGTGGTATCCTGGCTTTATTTCAGTCAAAGTACAATGTATAAAAAAAAACCAATGTCAGAAAACAAAGAAAAGCATGCTTTACAATTTAATGTCAAGGTTTGATATGCATTCCCTGGCATGAAATGAAATTATATGAGATCTAGAAATAATTAAAGCAGGTAAAACTGGACTTGTAGCCGCGGTCTAAGGGCGCCCAGACTTGCTGACTCCTATTAACTTATTTCAATCCGAGGTTTTTCTTTGAATGCATTTTGCAAGGTATTTAGGAGATATTCTCTGGGTAAAAATCATGCAGGATTTAAAAGGGAATTACTTTCACTATACTATTACCTGTGCAGTGGAAACAAACTAGAAAATGTATTCGTAGCTGAGACAGCGAGATTTCGAACCGCTGAACTTGTATACTGGCCTGCTTATACGAAAGGGTTTATCTTAGACGTAAATTCGGGTGAGTTACTGTCTTTTCGCACTAGTAGGTGGTATAGGTCGGTCGCAGCCTGTACCCAGGTCATCCAGGTGTCGACTTAAATTATACAACCGTCTTGTAAGGGTGACTTTGGAAAAGCAAGAATAGGTTCAGTTTGTGCAGTTTGGTAGCGTGCGACACTTTTCCTATACCAACTTTGTTTGTGAAGGAAAAAATATGATAATCCTCTTTATTTTTCTTACATAACATAAGGGTAAGTTATGTCTTATAATTATAAACTAGTATTCTTGTCCAGGCGTTTTGACATGATTTTGAAGTGGCTGCAATAACACAACATGAATACAAATAACCATCAAAAATGACAAAAGGCTCATCTATTAATAATTCCACACTTCTATTAATAATTTTGCTACCAAGAAGTTTCTATTACTAATTTCTAATAAAGCTATATTTAGATTTCTTTTGTAAACTGGTTTTGGTGTGCTGTAATAAAAATAATGATTTTGGTTTTTTTTTTTATATTAGGTGATCCATTAGTGATATTTCGTAATATCTTTGAATGCAGTTTAAGAATCCTAATCCTCAAATTAAAAATTAACACACAAAATATCAGACTGAAATTGAAATGTGAAACGAAAATTTTAAATGGAAAATGAAATAATTAAACGAATATGAATAGTGCTGTTTCACAGGAACAAATATAACTGCGAAGACTGGCTGTTATTCTTCAAAAAAAATTTTTAACAAAAAAAAGAACCGACTTCAGTAAAACTAAAAAGCCAACAATAACCCGTTCAAGTACAGATTACATTTGACTCACCCTTGAAGTCGATCCCAAACCACTCAGTTCTTATATTTATATATTATAGTTTACGCGAGGTTTGGCACCGATTTCGAAGGGTGAGTCAAATGTAATCTGTACTTGAACGGGTTATTGTTGGCTTTTTAGTTTTACTGAAGTCGGTTCTTTTTTTTGTTAAAAATTTTTTTTTTGCTTTTTAGTCCACCAAATCCTATTTACTGAATGTAAATTCTTGACTTTATCAATAAATTACCGAAAGCGCCGTACATTTGAAGAGTTCCCTCGATTTCTCCAAGATTCCATCATCAGATCCCGACTTAGTGCCAACGGGACCAACTCGGAGTTATACCCTTTCGATTAAAAAAAAATTGAAAATCGGTTCACGATTCTCGGAGATATCTATATATTATACATAGAAAAAAAAAAAAAAAAAAATTTAGTTCGAATTGAGAACCTCCTCCTTTTTTGAAGTCGGTTAAAAATGCCTTGTTACTTTAAGTAACACACTCGTAGTTACTTACTGAGCCCTATGACTCTTGGTTTACTTTTGTATTCAATATCGTTGGAAACGGTATGACAATCTTTAACTCTAAAGCTGAGTACGGATGAACGAACAAAAACTTCCATCGAACATTTCGTTTTGTTCACAATCAAAACTGACTAAGTACCTAACAAATACCTACTTAAAACAAAGCTCGTATCTCAGTCTGAATCTACTTAATAGATACGAGGTTTTGAAGAGCGGTGACAGAAGTTAGTGAGTTTTGGTTGTCACTAGGCGATTTTGTTCGCACGTGTGTAACACTAACTAACATCAAACACGACGGTACTTTTCACACAATTTCGTGTAATGTTCTATGTTCGTTGTTCGATGTTTAGGGCATATTTTTCTCTGTTCGTCCAAACACGGCTTGAATAAGTCCGCTACACTCTGGCGACCTCAGCCGTGAGGCCGTCGTGTAGTAAACATTTCGATAGCAAAAGGCAAACACGTAGTAAATGCCAACGGAATTCAAAACGGGAACAAACGCCAAGGCAAATTTCCCATTGGCGTTTACTGCGTTTCAGTTTTTATATCTGTTCTGTGAGCTCCAAACCTCAATTTTCCTTGTCTGCCTTTTCATTACTCGAGTACGAGGTGTCTGTCTATCTAATTAGGATTGTGAATAGCATTGTTTAAGTGCCTGAAAGCTGTCAGTATTGTTAGGTCGTTGTAAGCCGAGACACGTTATTTTGACAACATACGAGTAATTAGGCGTATACATTAAGTACCATTTCAGTAACCTTTTATTATGACTTAGTTTAGGCTGGTTAGTGGCGAATGTGGTCTGTTGATCGTAATGTTACGGACACTAATTATTAGTTATTACCAGCGAAATAAATTTATACATAGGTCCCAAAAAGTACTACTCCTTCAATACACACTACATGCATTTCATGATTTTAAATTTTCATAAAATTGCATGCATCTTAATATGCTATAGGTTAATTGAACTGTAAATTGTATTAAAAAAATCTAAATCAGGATTTATTCATCAGACGCTACGCCAACTGAGATGAAGCCACTTTATATTTTTATCTGATTCACGATCATTATATCTTTCCGTTTTTTCTCTCCTATGAAATAGTTCATCGCTTCTCGATAACCGCGTTTTAGTATCAACATTTTTCTTAAGATGGCGCTGAAACGTTCCGCGACGATTTTACCTTCACAAGTAAATTCTTCTAGTTCTACCTTTTCTCTAGGTTTATATGTATTTTTAATCTAAACATTTCCCAACAGATGTCGCTTTACATGTATAGCTAGAAATGCGCTTTCTGTGTTTACCAAATATTCTCTTCTTTTGTTTAACATTAAACACAAAAGAGATGCAACTTGATCGTTGGCAATGTACAATTTATATCTACTCATGCGTGCTTGACGCTCTTTATCTTAAAACTTAGATAATTAGAGGACAAGGGACTGGGATTTAGATTTTTAAACAAAGAAGACAATTTGTTACAAAGGCTGCGCGTTAATTGAAAGCGATAAGTATACCTAAGGTAAGGTGGGGTAGGACTATAACCGGGAGAAGACTGCCATAGTCCAATAACTAACGAGCTGTTAGTTTTATCCCATTAGACAAACTAGGAGAGGAGGAGCTGAGGGACATTAACCTTAAAGATGTCCTTTCCTTCTGCAGGAGAACAAGGAGATTCGAGGAAAAAGGCTGTATGGGAATGCTGCCGGGACAGTAACCGTTGGCTCCAACTGGGAATTGGGATGAATGAACGCAGCATAGCGATCGACAGCCCGCCTGTCTCCGGCCGGGCGTCCCTACACCAAATCATCCAAATCATCATCATCCCATTAGACAATAAACTATGTGAGTCTTACTCTACCTTACCTTATTTCACAGAAAAAACGTAGAATATTGTAGGTAATATAAACTAGAAATAAAATTGGCAATATGTTTGATACGATCTATACATTTAATAAAGCTAAAGAGGGTAGGAAGTCTGTACATGGAAGAAAATTCGAAAAAAAAACGGCGGTGGATACTTAGAATCGATAACAGAACACGCTCCAACAGTACCTATTTGGAATTTTTGTCTGTTTATTTGTTTATCTGTTTGTCTGTTTATTTGACCGCGCATCACGTGAAAACGATGAAAACTTTATTAATGTGTCAAGATAATCCCCAGCCATATAAACATTTTACCATTAAAATAAAAGGAAGGTAGCCGCTACACTCGACCGATTTCCACGCGTGGCACAGCTAGTTTCGAATAAATACCCGAATATATAAATATAGGTACTTGTACGAGCACGTGTCGAACTGAACTTATGGCCATATATAATATCTATATCAAATCACTTCATCGTTGAAAAATGTTGCTTTTTATTATTGTTTTACTAACCCAGTTGAAATAAAACATATTTCATTTGCGTTTTCTTTGTGTACAATCTCATTTAAGTATATTTATATTACGTTTAACTGCCGTTCCCACTATCTTTTCATTTTATTTGTTTGAATTGCTTTGTGTTCGCTATCTAAAGTTTGTCTGAAACTTCTTGAACGAGTCGTTTTTATCGTTACTTTAAACGGTGGCTTCATTTTTAATAAATATTACTTTTGTTGTAGGTAGGTACAACAATTTTTAGTAGGTACCTACTCAGTTTATGCAACTGGTAAATAACGATATGCATACTTCAATACAGGCATAGATGCTATATTGCAACTATTATTATACTGTAGCTCTAAAATGTTGGCAAATGTTGTCGTTTTTAACCGCAGTATAGATTTATTATGTTATGGGCATAGGCGAAGGCCGCGAAGGTATTAACTGTGTCAAGCTCTGTGCATAAACGCGAAAATAGCGAAAATTACAAATAAAAGGCTAGTTATAATAATTAATAATTCATATTCACGTCATATGCCACCAAACTAGAGGATAACATGCTCCGAAATCACAATGGAGGTTTAAAATTATTCACGCCGCAGGCGCAAACCGAGCGCTGCTTTACATTCCCACTTCCGTTTCCTACAGAGTACCTGCTTTGTGCGAGAGCCGAGGCGACGCGACGCGACATTGAATATGCATTCAGTCACGCTGGCGATACGCAACTGACCAAGTTTATCTTTGATCATTTGCACTTAATTAGAAAAAAAAGTGTATCGTTGCCCTAACATTCAGTTCATACGACCGTACAGAATTATCTGAATTCAGAAATTTGTAACTTTACTTAGATTCAACTATAAAATAACCGAGACAGACAAAGATTGAGCACGGATTTCTGGTTCAAACCAACACAAAACCGAAAACAAAAGTATTTTATAAAATTTTAAAATTGTACGGTTTCATTACCGTACATTTATTTATGCTTACTTGCGGCCTACTTTAGGCCACACGGCAACAACGTATTTATAATAAGTTTCAATTATAATATAAATGATATTGCTATTAACATCCGAGCACTAAGCATCAAGAGAAAGAATTATTAATTTACTTTGTTGTGTTACTATAATAAATAACTTTAACTTTAACTATCTTTCTCCATTCAACAAACATCTAACTACAACCTACAAATCAAGTGTATGAGGCCCAGCCCATACATTTAATGGTCCTTCGAACCGGATGAGGTAATTTAGTGTTTTTGTACTTAAATTACGATATTGCGCGCCTTCTCAATTCACTGGTGAGACCCGCTTGTGGGAGGCCAGAAAACCGATTCGCTACCGTAACGACGAAAAAACGGATTTAATGGTCCTTCGAACCTTTGAGGTAATTTAGTGTTTTTTGTACTTAAATTACGGTAGCGAATCGGTTTGCTGGCCTCCCACAAGCGGGTCTCACCAGTGAATTGAGAAGGCGCGCAATATCGTAATACGAGTGCAATTACACTGGTTATCTCCAGCGACCAACCCGGTGAGGAGCTCCTGCACCGTCAACTACGTGCGGACCAGCATTTGGGCTTCGGGTCGTGAACTAGTGAAACTCAAGAACTATCGTTGGCTCTGCAGCACTGAGGAGCTTTCCAGTGTTGTCTATGCCCCTCCGCTTCATCTACATTCAACTTTAACTTCAACTACTGGGTAACTAACGTTCCAGAAACTAACTTCAGCTGGTATCAACTCACAACTACGAGGCTGATATCAAGAACTTCAACTTGAAACTCACAACTACGAGGCTGATATCAAGAACTTCAACTTGAAACTCACTGAACTACCCTCCGCTTCATCTACATTCAACTTTAACTTCAACTACTGGGTAACTAACGTTCCAGAAACTAACTTCAGCTGGTATCAACTCACAACTACGAGGCTGATATCAAGAACTTCAACTTGAAACTCACAACTACGAGGCTGATATCAAGAACTTCAACTTGAAACTCACTGAACTACGAGGCTGATATCAATTACCTGCAACTACACAATCAACGGCTCCGATCAACTACGATTCAACTAACTACAGTTTTGGCTTTAACTAAATAGTCAAGACTAGGAAATCATCATGAGCACCCTGGAGCAACAAAAGGTCAGTTTTGAAAACATCAAGACCTTGTGCGCTAACTACAAAAAGGATAGTATATCCAGAAAGAACCAAGACTACTTGAACAAACGGCTTACTTCACTTGTTGAGCAGTGGGAGGACTTCGAAAACCGACACCAAGTCCTTGAGCAGGAATTCGAAGACAAGACTATCGAATATTTTAAAGAAGATATTTACAGCAAAACAAAACTTATGTGCGAATCAACGAAGAAAGATATTTTGACGTTGTTACGTCAGCACCTGGGTCAAGAGGATAAAATCGAATTTAGCTTAACTGACATCGAGGAAGAAAGCGAAAATGAAACTAGCCAATTACGACTGTTGCTAAACAGGCAAGAATGCAACTTTAAGGCTATTGATCGAGCGATGTCTAAAGTCGAAATTAAGAACATTACTCAAAGATGGGAACTTGAGGATCATCTCAGCATCTTGAAGTCGAAATGGGAACCCATCGACAAACTTCACTGGGAGTTGGATGCCATACTTAAAGGCTCCAATGAAGGCTATTACAGCCTGTTCATCAGCATCGAGCACAAATACGACGAACTAAAGCGAAGGCTGAACAGTCAGATTTGGTCTGCTGCGCATTATCAACATTCAGCACCGAGGGTCGAGGTTCCTGAATTCTCGGGGAACTACAGTCAATGGATATCTTTTAAAGATCTATTCAAAGAAACTATCCACAACAATCCGTCGATTAATAACGCTCAGAAAATGCAACACCTGAAAACTAAGCTACGTGGAGAAGCTGAAAGATTAGTACAGCATCTCACAATTAGCACCGACAACTACGCATCCTGTTGGGAATTGCTAAACCAACGTTATGACAACAAGCGTCTTCAATTTACTTCCTACTTGAACACCATGCTTAATCTGCCAAACTTCCAGCATCCTGATGCGCAGAGCTTCAAAAGGATGCATGACGTCATACTTGAAAGCCTTAACGGATTGTCAAACATTGGCGTCAGCACAACTTCGTGGGATCCGATAATCGTGCACATTATGTTACAAAAACTCGACTCATCTTCTTACAACGATTATCAAAAGGAGCTTGAAAACCCAAGGGAGCTGCCGGCTTTGAATGATTTTTTGTCGTTTTTGGAGGCCAGATTCATGGCGTATGAAACGATGAAGCAGCTGAAGAGAGAAACGCCTACGTTCAACTATCAAAAGCCATTAACTTTCAATAAAACTTCCAACAAACAATATCCAGCGAAGAAAGCGTACTCCAACTATAAATCATCATTGCCAAAAACCTATCACACGTTGTATGGAAATTGTATTTTCTGCAATGGAAGTCACGTGTTGATGCAATGCCAGAAGTTTCTTGACCTGGATCCGGGTCAGCGAAACATAACTATTGCTAAACTGCGCGTTTGCAAAAACTGTTTGTATAGTCACGGCAACAGCGAATGCAAGTCGACAAAAACGTGCAAAGAATGTGACATGCGACATCATACTTTATTGCACAACTCAGCGAACGTCAACAAATATAACAAACATAACGAAGCGGGGCGACGGCCGACAACTTCGACTACGACTCCAACTTCGAGTCATTTATCTACGCATGATACAGAGATTCTTCTCACCACAGTTCAACTGAGAGTCCAGTCAGTCGACGGAACGTACGTCACCCTACGAGCTCTTCTTGACCAAGGGTCTCAAGTAAATCTCATCAATGAGAACGCCGCCCAACAGTTAAGATTGCCAAGAACGAAGCTTAACGCCATTGTCTCCGGCATCGGAGCGTCATCTGAAGATTGTAAAGGACGCGTACAGCTGAACTGCAAATCCATTTACTCGGATTACACCTTTGAAACTCAAGCATTGGTCATGAACAAATTAACTAACAACTTACCTAACTCATCATTTAAAAAGAATAACTGGCCTCATCTAGAAAACTTAAAACTCGCTGACCCCGAGTACAACGTGTCCCGCTCCGTTGACCTATTGCTGGGAGCAGATGTATATGCAAAAATTATCCTGGATGGAGTAGTCAGGGGCAGCCAAGGATCCCCTGTCGCTCAGCAGAGTCACCTGGGATGGATCCTCTGCGGAAAGCTCGAAACGCTCAACTGTCACATAACTATTGTTAACATGGAAGAGATTACAAGATTCTGGGAAACCGAAGATATAACGCGAAGCAGTGAAGACGTCCCTAGGGAAGATCATTGCGAAAACTACTACCGTCAAACTGTCCAACGAGCCGTAGATGGGAAATACATCGTGAAAATGCTCTTTCATCCCGACTACGAAAACAAGCTCGGAAACTCGAAATCTATAGCAGTCTCACAATTTTTACAACTTGAAAAAAGATTTCAAAGGCAAACGAAACTGGCAAAAATGTATCAAGATTTCATCAAGGAGTATGCTGACCTCGGACACATGAAACTTTCAGTTCGAGCTTCATCTCCTGAATATTTTTTACCACACCACGGGGTCATCAGAGACAGTTCAAAAACAACGAAATTGAGGGTCGTTTTCAACGGCTCTCAAACAACGAGCAGTAAGCACAGCTTGAACAGCCTGCAGCACAAAGGCCCCAACCTACAGAAAGATATTCAGAACTTAATCCTGAAATGGAGAACCTACAAGTACTCTTATACCGCCGATGTGGAGAAGATGTATCGCTGTATATGGATAGCTGAAGACCAGCATCCACTGCAAAAAATTGTATGGCGCGATTCACCAAACGAAAAACTAGAAGAATATGAACTATGCACTCTTACCTACGGAACTAAGAGTGCTGCATGGCTCGCTATCAGAACACTAAAGCAGCTTGCTATGGACGACGGCCATAAGTATCCTGCAGCAGCGAACGCATTAATTAACGATTTTTATGTTGATGACTTAGTTAGCGGTCATCACTCACTTGAGGCAGCAAAGGATCTACAGCTATCACTTATCGAGCTATTAAAAGGAGCCGGAATGAACTTAAGGAAATGGTCGGCTAACCACCCCGCACTATTAGAAAACCTGAAAGAAGATCAAATTTCAAGTAATTCGACATTTGATTTCAAACAAGAAGAATCTTCTAAAACACTCGGAATTTCTTGGAATCCCAGCAACGACACGTTCACGTTCAATTGGGACTTAACTCCAAAAACAGAAAGGCAATAACTAAGCGAATCCTACTCTCGGAGATCTCGAAACTTTACGATCCCGTGGGATTCTGGGCTCCAATAATCCTCACAGCAAAACTACTTTTTCAAAAGGTCTGGATGAGTCAACTAGCATGGGACGACGTATTGCCCAGCGACATTCAAGATAGCTGGAAAGAACTAAAAATGGAACTACCGGAAGTAAAAACTATTAAAATCGAGCGATGGGTTGGAACAACAGAAAACAAAATTGATCTCTTTGCTTTTTGCGACGCAAGCGAAAAGGCCTATTCCTGTGTCGTCTATACAGCAGGACGACAGACAAACAAGGAAACATCACCACCAACATAATCGCAGCCAAAACTAGACTGGCACCCCTGGCGAACAAAAAATCTCTTCCAAAGCTGGAACTGGCCGGTGCACTACTTTTATCGCAGCTTATCAAGAAAATCAAGCTGGCGCTACCTGGCTACGTCATAACTACGCATGCATGGTGCGACTCACAAGTAGTCTTAGCATGGCTCCAAGGTGACGTCTCTAGATGGGAAAAATACGTCGCGAATCGTGTTATCAAAATTATCGACATCATCCCGGCGAAGCAATGGCATTACGTCAAGTCCGAGTTTAATGCAGCCGACTGTGCCACGAGAGAGCTCTATCCGAGCAAGCTCATTAACTTCAAGCTTTGGTGGCAGGGTCCGGAATTTTTAAAATCATTCGACAACCATAACGACGAATAAACTCCAACTATATTTACAACTAACATATGTGTTGTAAATAAAACAAAACTAACTCATATATCAAAACAAAACGAACACGTGACAAATTAACTATTGCTCAAATACAGTTCTTTGACACGCGTAATACGAATCATCGCATGGATACTACGCTTCAGTGCAACGGCCCGCAATAACAAACCTGACTCTGCATATTTAACTACTGCCGAGCTAGCTAACGCAAATGAACTAATTATAAAATATGCTCAGCAAACTGACTTTGAGCGTGAATATAAACAACTTACGAAAAAAGAAATTGTCAATAAACAATCAAGTCTCTACAAACTGCACCCGTTTTTGGACAACAAGGGAATAATAAGGCTCGGCGGCCGTTTGAACAAATCCAACTTACCCGCCGGAATGAAGAACCCAATTATTTTATCAAAAAACGGCCGATTAACTCAACTGACAATAGATCAAGCTCACGCACTGACTCTCCATGGGGGAGCCCGGCTAACTTTATCCTATATCAGGCAGCGGTATTGGATAATCTCTGGCAACAGGACCGTAAAAGCTCGACTACGTCATTGTGTGCCATGTCATCGGTTCAAGCCTGCTGAAAACTACCAATTCATGGGAGATTTACCGAAACAAAGGATAACCCCGTCAAAACCCTTTACCCACACTGGGGTTGATTTCACGGGACACGTAGAAATCAAATTGAACAAGGGCAGAGGGGTGAAAACTTCCAAGGGCTACGTGGCAATTTTCATATGTATGGTTACAAAGGCCGTACATATTGAACTTGTTTCGGATTTGAGTACCGAGACTTTTCTCGCTGCCTTCCAAAGACTATGCGCACGTCGTGGGGTTCCTGAACACATGTACTCAGACCAAGGAACTAACTTCATTGGATCAGCAAAAGCTCTGCAGAAGGAGTACGAAGGGTTCCAGCTCCTGTTACCACCAGAATTCTTCAATGAGATGGGGAAACTGGAAGTTCAGTGGCATTTTAATGCTCCCGCATGGCCCAGCGCGGGAGGACTCTGGGAACAAGCCGTACGAGGGATGAAGCATCATCTCCGACGTGTGCTAGGGGATCAGAAGCTAACGTTCGAAGAGTTTACAACGTTGCTGGCAAAAATTGAAGCTTGTATGAACTCACGACCGCTTTGCCCCCTCACCGAAGATCCTGAAGAATTCTACAACACGCTGACCCCGGGTCATTTTTTAAACGGAAGTCCTACGCTGTCACTACCGCTCTCCGACTATAGTGACGTCAATACAAGTAGGTAGTAATTGTATGGGCTGAATCAACTCGATCGCTTCGCGATCTCGTTGATTCAGCCCATACAATTACCTGTAGCGACAACAGCGTGCCGAATTTGACACGGCAGGTTGTAAGTACTCATACTTTACTCGATTGCTAGCCGATCTCTTGTTGATGCAGCGCATACAATTACTTTTGTGGCGGCGCGACAGCGTTACCGGCTGTATCTATGATTCATGTTTCAGATCGCATAGGAACCCGACCGTATCAAACCATTTTAGAACGTTGTTATTATGCGCCAAACGAGTCAATAGTGATATTTATATCAATGTTGTTACAGAGATGTGTCAACTTTCGAATTACAAGACGTGAATTTAACTGGACTATGAAACGAAAATTATTGTACTAGGTATTTTGAATAATTTTGCCGCTTTACACTATTTTTCTCGATTTAATTTAGAAACGGAATCTGAAAGCCCCCAAACTACAGATTTGCTCGCAATCCCCTGTCGCATGACAAGCTTCTTGAGCGTTACAAGCATAAGACGTTGGCAAGCAGGCGTAATGCGGGGGAATAGTTGTATACAATACATGCGCAGGCCACAGGCGGCAGGCAGTTCCTTCACATAGAGCGCAAACCAAGCCTCTATACGAGGCCCCGATGGCTGCGGCCAATGCGCCGGGCTCCGACCGCCGACACTTGTTTATTAAATAAAAGTCGTCTGTACTAACTGAAATTCTGAAATTACACTAAAGAAAAAAAAAAGATGTCTGATCCAAGAGAATATTACATAACAAAACCAATAAACTCTTCAATAGAGATTTTATATACTTCATCCGAATTATATACTCTCGATCTAAACGATGCGTGTGTTGAAGAAAACTAAAAAATCTCTATTGAAGACTTTTTAGCTTCGTTATATATGAAACGATATCAAAAGAAAATAATGCGACTTTTTTTTCGGTGTAGTTTCACTCGTAAATCGTTATTACCGATTATAGATAATTTTCAGAATGAGAGTTCATGTTAGCTAGTTAGCATGATTATTCAAGGATAGAAAATCTGAGCTCCAATGGCAATATTCGAGTCAAGTAAATCTTGAAGTCATCTCAGTTTTTGGGTTTCCGCGCCCAAAGGGTGACAAATGGAGTCCTATTAATATAGCACCACCGTCCGCCAGTTTGTCTATCACAGGCAGTACATACTTCGCTTGTATATTATTGCTTAAAAAAAATGTATTAAATAAAAAAAATACTTAGGCGGGATCCGCATACCAGAAATGCTTTATTCAAAAGTATTGCTCTGTGATAACGAAACCCTTCGCGCGCAAGTTCGCCTCGTTCTTGAATTATTAACCCTTAAATGCATGGTGTAAGATGCAGCTTACATAAATAAAAATGAATTACTGGTTGAAAACTAGAAACATTTATTTGAAATAACATAATATTTTATAATGTTGTATTTTTAAATTCATGCATTTAAGGGTTAAAACATATGCCCATAGGTCTGGATAACCCTTATAATTACACAACTTTACAATATGCAACGAACATTTGCTCATTATTACAAATCTATAAGGTATCCCAACAAATCAAATTGTCAAATAAAATAATTATATGTGTTTTTCGGCCCAGTAGTCTAAATAACAGCGCATGAGTCGGTGGAGAGTACATGCTACTTCCTTTTAAGATTTGCGTATCGATTTTCATGTTACAAGGCGCTTTTGCACCTAACGCATTTCTTTTATGGAACGTAAAGGTGTGTTTATGATGAAGTCATAACTAAGAACAGTCGAAGTATTTATTGATTACTTGCATAAGGACTAAAGTTGTTTAGCTGTTTTCTTGTTTTAATTGTGCTGTCATCTAAGATTATCTTACTTACCATTGTAATCGCGACTTAATAATATCGTGTAATAAAAAGGACAGCCGCCGATTTGCGCACATTATTTTTCGCAAACCGGGACTCCGACTGCACAGTCCGCTTCAGAGTTCGTGATTTTTAATAAAAATAAAATAAGCCTTCTTCGTTCGCTCCAGCCGAGCAAAAGTTACACGGAACTTGCCTACAACAAGGAAACATGTAAGTGTATGTACCTATATAATACTTAATCGCTGGCAAGCCCATTTTGAATTTTTTCGCCAATTTTCTTAAAAAGTAAAATCAGTTCTGGCTTACCCAGAGATTTACTCGTAGTTTCACATTACGCCGCTATCTGTTAAATAAATACTCGGTCAGTTTATAGTATTTTTTTGTCTACGGTGTTTCAAATTTCGTTTTTTTCTAGGCCTGGTTGGTCGCTTAATCCATTTTGGGAGGACGAGCTGGACGATTCCTCGAGGGCGATTGAGGAGTCCTCCGTTCAATCAACGCCTTCGACATCGAAGAAAGCGCCTGAGAAAAAGCCTGCGAAGAAACGCGCGCCCAAAAAAGCCAAGTCGACGACAGCCGCCCAAGTGAAGGAGCCGTCGGCGCCGGATAGCTGCTCGGAATCCGAAGACGATGTTATCGCGCTTACTCAGCCGCAGCCAGTGAAGCGTAAACGTCCTGCGCAGGTGTTAGATTCTGAGGTATGTACCTAGCTCACCTAGATTTATAATTTATTTATTTACGCGATTTCCTAGACTATGGTTGGATATCAGATGGATGACGTCCTTGTTGGCTATTGTCGGCCGAAGTGTTTTAAAAAGAAGGAGGTTCTATGTTTGACTGTATATGATGAACATTGTAGCTACATAATTATTATTTCGCAACTGTTGGTAAATTTTCTTTATTAGCTCTTGTCTGTCGGGATATCCAATTAAATTACATTCAGTTATCTCATCTCTAATAATAATTTATATTAGCATCTCACGCGATTAACTTCGCATGCGAAATAAACGCATATCTTATTGTTTATGTGTGTCATATCCCAATTTCTACCAATTGTAGGCGCACAATATTTTCGATTATACTGACGGATTTTTCTGTTTGTTCTTGATTGGAAATAATTGACTACTAGATGTGCAGTGCTTCTTAGCATTAGCACAGGTATCAAATACTGAAAAAGAGGCGCCAACATTTTTTTGTGTGCTGAAATTTACTGAAGAAATATATGTATTTTAATTCTTTCTTTTTTTCACAGGACGAGACACAACCTGAAAAGGTCCAAAAGCCGGTGCGGGCGGCGACGTTGAGAAGTTTTTTGACTCAACGCGGAGCATCAGGATTTACGACTCAAAGGGATCCCACCAAGACAGGAGAATACTTCATCGAACTCCGCGTTTATAACAGCCGCGAAGCGGAACGGTTGCCGGCGGAAGAGCGCTGGAAAAACGCTCTTACCACATTGAAGGTGGCTGCCGACGCCAATACACCGCTGTTTAGAGCGGTCTCGAAGTTGATTCAGGTCGGCAAAGAAGACTTCGCTAAAATTCAACCGATTATGTATCCAAGTCCTCAGTAACTCTATTAAGATTCCTAATTTACCTAACCACTATACTCGACATTATTAGTATGCCCTATCTATATTATTCTCACATATAATCATTTTGTAGGTAACCCTAACTATAAAATTATAATAATTGTATTATTCGTTTCACGTGTTTTTATTCACAGTATATAACCCGATAAATGAAATAAGGAAATAAGGAAATAAGGAAATAATGAAATAATGAAATGATGAAATAATGAAATTATGAAATAATTAATTAATTGAATAACGCCGTAAGAAATACGCAATAAATAGTAGTTTTTTTTTCCTTCATATATTGCCAATAAAAAAGAGTAATTAAAAGAAATCATGTTTTGTAACGAGTGCAAAGTTCATGTTTCTAACTTTACGTCACATAAAAAGAGCAACCTTCATAAATCAAACTGTCTGATAAACACCAAGTTTGACAATGTACAAGTCATAGCTACTGCATTTAAAAATAGAATTAAAAGTTATAGAGTACAGTCAACAGCAAATAATGTGCATTTAGCTCCGGAACAGTTCTTAAATAATATTTCAACGTCAGTATTTGAACTAATTAAAATGTCGCTAGAAAAACATATCGCGTTGAAAGTAAATGTTGAACTCTTTGTTTCATACACACAGCCTAAAAATAATGAAAAGGCTATGAAGTCGTTTAATACTCAGTACGCCCAAATTTTTCGGAATACTGATATTTCGTCGCTGTATTCTAGTTATGCGGATAACCTTATAACCAAGTGCGCAGAGTTCGAACTTTCCGAATCAGGCTGGACTATTGATTCAATTAGTCATTTGGAAATAAATATAAATAAATACAACCCTTTAAGGGCGGGTACGTATGTCAGTTTGCCGGCTAAAATTCGCAATACTAAATCATGTTTGAACATACAAAACAAAGACGATTATTGTTTTTTATGGAGTGTCGTTGCGCATATGTATCCAGCAAGTTGCAATCCAAGTAGAGTTTCTTCATATCCTCATTTTAGAAATGTTCTCAATATTAAAGGCATGTCTTTTCCACCAACCTTAGAAGACTTAAAAATTTTTGAAAAAAATAATTCCGATATATCAATTAATGTCTATGGTTTGGAAAAAAAAAATACTGTGACGGGACCTCTATATAAGACATTGAAACATAAGTTGACACACGTTAACTTGTTACTTATTGAACAAAATGGAAAATCGCATTTCTGTTTAATAAAAAGTATTGAAAAGCTTGTTCGCGGACAATTGACTAAACATACATCTAAAATTCATTTATGTGAGGAGTGCTTCATTTATTTTGATACTGAACAAAAACTTTATTCCCATAATTGCGCTAGAGTAAAAACAATTTTACCTGAACCTAACAGTACCTTGGCATTCAGTCATTTTGAAAGGACTCAAAGAATACCTATCGTAATTTATGGAGATTTCGAAAGTTTGCTTCTAGAATATTCCGATAAAAGTAAGTCCAATCACATTGAAAATCTACAAGTACATGAAGCGACTTGCTTTGCTTACTATATATGTTGTCAATCTAAACCAGAACTAAATGAATACGTATCATATCGCGGTCCTAATTGTGCCCAGAAATTTGTAGAAACCATTTCCAAAGATGTACAGAAATTGCATCAGTTATTATCAGTTAACTGTGAAATGTTACCTTTATCTGATGAGGAAAATCACGCGCTAAAAAATGCCACGACTTGTCACATTTGCGGAGATCCTTTTAAAATTGGCGAGCCTATCATAGCTGATCATGACCATTTTAGCGGTAAATATCGAGGCCCTAGCCACAATTCTTGTAATTTAAACGCAAAATCCTGCGAGTTTATACCTATACTGTTTCATAATTTTTCCGGTTATGATTGTCATTTATTTATTACGGAACTATCGAATACTATTGGCCGCATAAATTTAATTCCCAAAACAAAAGAAAAATACATATCAGTTACTAAATTTATACCAATAGATGGTCAAAAACCAGCGCAAATGAAATTTATAGACTCATTTAATTTTTTGAATTCTGGTTTAGAAGAATTGGCTAAAACATTACACCCTAACGACTTTAAAAACCTCAAACAATTTTATACTAATCCTTTACACTTTGAATTACTTCGCAAAAAAGGAATTTATTGCTATGACTACATAGACTCGTGGGATCGATACAACGAAACTGAACTGCCAGATCGAGAGTATTTTTACAGTAAACTAACTGGTGAAAATATTGCAGACGATGACTACGAACATGCAAAGTCGGTGTGGAGTGAATTTAATATACAAAATTTGGGTGAATATACTGATTTATACCTTAAATGTGATGTGTTATTGTTGTGTGATATTTTTGAAAAATTCAGATGTATGAGTTTAACTTATTATAATTTAGACCCGTGTTATTATGTTTCAAGTCCGGCTTTGAGCTGGGACGCGATGTTGCTGTATACAAAAATTCAGTTGGATTTAATATCTGATGTTGAAATGTACCAAATGATAGAAAAGGGCATTCGAGGTGGTCTTGCTCAGTGCTCGTTACGACATGCTAAGGCAAATAATAAATATTTGTCAGATTACAATGCCAATGAAACAAGCTCATATTTAATATACTTAGATTGCGTCAATTTATACGGTTTTGCTATGTTACAAAATCTTCCAACAAATAGTTTCGAGTTTTTGAAAGATGAGGATATAGAAAATTTTAATGTTGAAAGTGTCAGTCGCGACAATCCTCAGGGATACATACTAGAAGTAGATCTTGAATACCCCTCCAAATTACATGATGATCATTCAGATTTACCATTTGCGCCAGAGAATTGTGTACCTCCAAGTAAAACAAGTCGTAAACTGATAGCAAATTTGCATAATAAATATAAATATGTCATACATTACGAGCATTTAAAAGAATGTTTGAATAATGGTTTAAAATTATTGAAAATTCATCGCATTTTAGCTTTCAACCAATCAAAATTTTTGGAGCCTTACATAACATTAAATACAGAATTAAGACAAAATGCTAAGTGCGACTTTGAAAAAAATTTTTTTAAAAAACAGGTGAATAGCATCTATGGAAAAACTATTCAAAACAAAAGAAATCAAGTAGACGTTAAGTTGGTTAATGTTTGGAAAGATGTTTCAAATAAAACGAACAAACTATGCGGTGCGGAAAAATACATTAGCGCTCCCAATTTCAAAAGTTTGTCAATTTTCTCGGAAAACCTTGTAGCCATTCAAATGCGACAATCTAGATTAATTTTAGATATGCCTATTTTTATCGGATTTACTGTACTAGAGCTAGCTAAAAAGCACTTGTACCAATTTCATTACTCTGTCATGAAAACAAGGTATCAACAAAATATTCGCCTGTGTTACACTGACACCGATAGTCTTTTGTATTTAGTCAATACTGCTAACTTTTATGATGATATGAAAGAAATGCTTCCATACTTTGACACAAGTAATTTTGAGGCTAATAATATTTACAAGATGCCGATAGCAAATATGAAAATTCCTGGTTATTTCAAAGATGAAATGGGTGGTGTAGTTATATCAGAGTTCGTCGGATTACGAGCTAAGTTATACTGTATTAACACTGAGACAGCGTCTATAAAAAAAGCAAAAGGGGTAAAAAAATGTGTGACGAAAAAACTCGAGATGAAGAAATATAAAAGATGCTTGTATAATGGCGAGGAATTGCGAGACAATATGTGTATTATTAAATCAAAAAACCATAAAATGTTTACTCAGAAATGGAATAAATTGGTGTTAAGCAAGAATGATGATAAAAGGCAATTAATAGAAGGCTCAGTTTCAACTTTACCTTGGGGTCACTATAGCAATATGGTATAATAAGATTAGTCGATAAGATTTATTTGTTAACTATATTTTTACAGCACCTACTTAAATAATAAAAATGTGTAACACTAATTAATTATTTTGTTTTTCAATAAATTATATTATGAATTAGAACTTTTTTTTTGTTTGATCACCATTTCCCTTTGTCTTGCTATTGTAAATAGGGTAGGTCAATACCAGTAGTGGTCTTTGGAAGAGTTTACAACTTTATAATAAAAAGCCACAATTAATGTATACGAATAGGTATGTATTCACAAAATGAAAAAAATATTTCACATGGTTCTATTTTACAATTTGAAACTATCACAATCACTTATTTTTTTCACAATTTTTCTTATTAAGCTTTCTGCGCCGTCCAAAATTTCGTCATAATTGTCCTCAACCACATATTGTGCGCTTACACAAACATCATCACCAATATTTCTCCGCTTGACTCCAGGAACAAGTTCATAAATATTAATTTTAATCAAATGATGTGCCTTTTCTTTTCCTTTTTTAGATACATAAGATAAATTGTGTGAATTTTCGGCTTGCGACTTTTTAATTGTTTTCTTTTTCGGTTTATTCTTCAAAAAGCGGCATTTCGTCTCATCAGGCAGTTTGGTTTTCTGATGCTGGACTCTGCATAGATCTTCTATGTCTTGAGTATTATAAAATAAGTCATCAACGAGACGGCTATCAATATCGACGCTTTCGCTGTTTTCTTGGGAGTCAAAGTTTAGCAGGTGTGACATTTTCTGCAATGAGATAATTGGAATTTTAAATATAATAAAATATTCGGCCATATAACAATAGATACCTTTTGGACATACAAATGCAGATGAACAATATATTTTAACAATACATTCGTAAATGAACTCACTTGAATTATGAGAAATTTCTGAATCACGAGTAATTTCTTCGACGACCACTGCAGAAATGGCAGCATCTTAGTATTAATTTTAAACACGAAATGTCATTTACCCATAAACGTGTCAGCTGACTTGGTGATATATAATACCTACGTCGCGGTCTTAATATATTACATCATCAAATAACATAATTAGGTACTAGGTATATAAGGACTTGTAATATTTTGATTCACCTCATACTTCATCATGAGGTTTGTTAAGCAAGCTGAAACATTAGAGGTGAATACTATAAATGTGGAAAAAAATGCACTAATAGTAAAGCATAGCGCTCTATTACCTAATACAATTCGCTGCATAATATGCGGCCCTTCTAACTGCGGTAAAACTAACGTTATGCTGAATTTATTGTTACATGAAAATGGATTAAAGTTTAAACACATTTATTTGTACTCAAAGACGGCTTTCCAACCAAAATATCTCTTCTTGAAACAAGTTATGCAAAATATACCAGGATCGAATTTTTATTTATTTAATGAAAGTAAAGAAGTCATTCATCCCAATGATGCTTTAACAAACTCCGTCATGATTTTTGATGATGTAGCGTGTGAAAATCAGATTAATATTAGAAATTATTTTGCTATGGGAAGACATAGGCAAATAGACTGTTTTTATTTATCCCAAACTTATTCCAAAGTACCAAAACAATTACTAAGAGACAATGCCAATCTTCTGATTATTTTTAAGCAAGATGATACCAATTTAAAACATATATACAATGAGCACATAAACACAGACATAGATTGGCAAAAATTTAAAGACCTTTGTTGTACTATATGGAAAAATCAATTTAACTTTTTATTACTAAATAAAGATTGCGCAATTGATAAAGGAAGATACAGACTAGGTTTTGATACATTTATTTATTTTTGAATTTAGTACATATACTAGTTTCATTTGGAAAAGTACTCACTTTAACTTCTGCGGCCGAATATAACACACAATAATTTGAAGTTACCAAAAAATGGAGGCCGATCTAAAGAAACAATTGATAACATCCGCAAATTGCATAAAAAAGAAAATTAGAATGATGCAGGATGAAGAAGATGCTGCTAACGTAAAATTAAAGAAAGTATTCAAGCCTATTACGGATTCTCTGGAGACATTGGGAAAAGCAAATGATGAAAAAAACCCCAGTTTATATATAACAAATTTAAAAAACGATTGCGAAACGCCTATGGACGATGACTTATCCGCAGGATATGAAAAATTCAAAGATCGCCTTGAAACTGATTCAAGCAAGCATTCAGAGTATTACGATGAAAAATTCAAAGACCACCTTGAAACTGATTCAAGCAAGCATTCAGAGTATTACGATTTTGACAATGATGTCAAAAATTCTAAAAATAATGTTAATGACACATTAATATCTCTTAAGAAAGAAGATGTGCTAGACATTTATGATAACATTAATGTTCCGTTTGGTATTCGTAGTGAAAATAAGAAACTCATGATGGGAAATTCTGCTGTCACTTTATCCTTAAAAAATAAAGATTCGAAAGAAAAACAATATATGCTTACAATCAATAACCGAAATTACGAAATGACTAGAGGTTTAAAAGAACTTTTAATTCGAAATAAGCCTGATCTTGAGATAGTAACCGAAAAAGACAAGATTATTTACAAAAACTTGCTTATTATTACCAGCGCCCACAGGCGAGATTTCCATCCCAACGGACAGTTGAAAGGAGACAAAGGATTAAAATACAGCCAGATCGTTAAACCTTTATTCACGGAGGCTAAGCAGGATTTTCCCGAAAAATTGCCTGATCTTAAAATTGGCGGTTCTTTGCCTAAATTAAAAAAATATAAGAAAGCAACGGACTATATTTATTGGGATGATCCAAATGAATTAATAGAGAGACTAAAATTATTAATCGCATCAAAAAGCGCTGGCAACAGCAATCATGACAATGAAATCCTGTCTATTATTGAAGAATTAAAAGAATCTGGTATTATAAAATAATAAAATTGTGCTAATAGAAAGTAGCAATTGGATTGCCTAGAGGGTTTGTGTGTAAATAAATACTTCAATGTTATCATCATTACATTCAGTAATCAAAAGAACGTCAAACATGAATGTGCGTGAAATTAAAAAACACTCTAATGAAATAAAAGAGAATAAAACTATAAATGAAGTTGAATTATCCGATAGCGTTAATATTCCAAAATATATTAATACGCAAATAAGAACTACCGTAAATAAGTTAGCGAATCTTTATAAAGTAATTGAGGCTTTATCAGCACGTATAAAAAAAATAGAAAAAAATATTGAACTTAAAGAACTAGAAGGAAAATTCAACAAGCACTATGAGCAAAGCCGGCGTAGTAAATGAAATTCATAAAAACGTAAGAGTGAACTTCCCACGAAGAACAGTTATATTAAGAGACATAGATGACCTTTGGCAGGCTGATTTGATTGATATGCAAGCATTATCAAATGTAAATTCAGGTTACAAATATATATTCGTAATTATAGATTGTTTCTCAAAATATGCTTGGGCATTTCCTTTAAAACAAAAGACGAAAGAGATTTTGTCAAAAACATTTAAAACATTTTTATCAAAAGGCCGATTACCAAAAAATTTACAGACAGATATGGGTAAGGAGTTTTACAATACTGATTTTTTTAAAATTGTCGAAAAATATAATATCAACCACTATTCTACGTATTCTAACAAAAAAGCCTCTATTGTTGAACGCTTTATTAGAACACTAAAAAATAAACTATATAAAGAATTTAATTTAAAAGGAAATTATAAATGGATCAATGGAACACTCGACTGTAAAATGCATGAGTACAATCATGCGTTCCATAGAACTATAGGAGCGCCTCCAGCTACAATTAATCAAAATAATAAAGAAAAAGTATCGCTAAGATATACTAATGCGCAAATAAAACATGCGAAGAAAATATCGAAGCGCAAAAGCTTTCGAGTGGGGGATTTCGTGAGAATAAGCAAATATAAAGGTTGCTTCGAAAAAGGATATACGCCTAATTGGTCTACAGAAATATTTAAGATAATAAAGGTTCAAAATACTTGCCCAACAACTTACTTATTGGAAGACGCAAGGTCTAGACCAATTTTAGGAGCATTTTATGTACACGAAATTCAAAAGACTTTACACCCTGAGGTATACCTTGTTGAAAAAGTTTTGCGAAGAAAAAGAAACAAGGTATACGTAAAGTGGTTAGGGCTGCCTTCAAACGAAAACAGCTGGATAGAAAAGACAAATCGGTTATAGGAAAGGTGACAGTACCTATTTAAACATTTATTGTTTTTACAATGTACTCATTTGTTTGCGAAACGCCGTGCTATAAACATTACGCTCACAGTTTATTTAAATGAAAACAATCATGAATAAAGATAAGAATAATATTAGTAATTTAAATATGAAAAAAAAATATATATCACCAACTTCAAAGGTTAAAACTGGTTCTGGATTCAGAAAAACATTTAATAATATTGTTTCACACACAAAAAAGCGTATTAGAAAATTAAAGCCTAAGTGCAAAAAAGTTTTAGCGGAACTAGCGTATGCAGCTGCTCATGAAATGGCGTCTGACGATTTACCTATAAAATTGCCAAGAGTAATTCCGGTGCCTAAAAGCGGAGGATTTCTGCCTTTAATACCCATATTTGCTGGGTTGTCTGCCGCCGGTAGTTTAGCAGGAGGTATCGCCGGAATCACGAAAGCCGTCAATGACTATAAGTTAGCTAAAAAAAATTTGGAGGAATTCAAAAAACATAATACGAATATGGAAGCATTGTGTATTGGGAAAGGATTACATCTTAAGCCATACAAAAACGGGCTAGGAATTTATGTGACAAATAAAAAAAACTAATTACTCGGCTACCCAAAAGAGCGTTAACTAATATTGATATCACAAAACATTCTAAAAACATACCATTTTTTCGCGGTGTTTTTATGAGAGATGAATTACCAGAATTTCCATTACCTCTGGAATGCGGGGTTATCAATTTAGATTCCTCTACAAATTCTGGTACTCATTGGGTAGCCTATGGAAAAATAAATAATTATGTTGAATACTTTGATAGCTATGGCAATTTAAAACCACCACAAGAGTTTGTCAAATACATGGGAGAAAAAATTCACTACAACTATGATAATTTACAAGGAAACAATTTATATAACTGTGGTCACTTATGTTTAAAGTTCCTTGCCTCATTTTGGGAAAGAAGAAATTAATTGCATATGACGTCATACTTATCAACAATATATAGAATGGTGTGTTGCAGAATCGCACATTACATCACCAAACGCGTTGAAAATTGTTTCGTTGAAATCTACGAAATTTAAAATACCAGAAACTAAAAATGATTATCTTCAATAAAAACTCCGAACATAGTAAAACTCCTAATATTACATCCGCAACATTGAAAGATAGAAGACGTGTAAAAGCAACAAAGAAGATTACAAAAAATAATAAGATTTTTTTACGTTCACTTGGATTTAAAATATAAGATGTTACAAATCGCAGATTTACCACATCATGACAATTCCATCGAAAGCTATGAAATTCATAGCTATAACCCTTACAATAACAATTTTAAAGTAAACGATGAAATAAGAATACCTATACACCAGCAAGATGTTTATGTATTACCATCAGCTAGCTCCATTTACATCGAGGGATGCGCAAGTATATCTACCACAGACGCAGCAGGGAAAATAACAACGAAAAAAGTGAAATTTATAAACAATCCAATATTATTTTTGTTTCAAAATATCAGGTACGAACTGAATGGGGTTGCAATCGATAACATTAAAAATGCTGGAATCACAACAACAATGAAATCTTATATTTCAATGAATGAAGGAGAAAGTAAAAATGCTGCTTTATGGGGTTGGAATTTAGATGGAGCCAAAGCAAGTGATACCCATTTTACGGCTATAATACCCTTAAATAAAATATTAGGATTTGCTGAAGATTATAATAAAATACTCATCAATTGTAGACATGAGCTTATATTACAAAGAAGCAGTTCTGTTTCAAATACTGTGATAGCTGAGAAAAATGAAAATATTTGTATAGACATAACAAAAATTCAGTGGCGTGTGCCGCATATTAGAGTTTCTGATCGCGAACGACTTGTACTACTAAAACATTTAGAAAAAGACCGACCAGTACAGCTTGCCTTCAGAAATTGGGATTTATATGAATATCCATTATTGCCTAAAACAACAAAACATTCTTGGTCTATTAAAACTGCTTCTCAGTTAGAGAAACCGAGGTTTGTTATATTAGGATTACAAACGGATAGAAAATTCAATACGACAAGAAGTTCAGCTTCATTCGATCACTGTAACATAACAAATGTCAAATTGTTTTTAAATTCGCAATACTTTCCATATGACAATCTTAATTTAAAGTTTGATGAAGGAAAATATAGTATATTATATGAGATGTATGCTAATTTTCGGCAGTCGTATTACAACGCTTGTATTGAACCGCTGTTAGATTTGCATACATTCTCCAAAATTGCTCCAGTTTTTGTTATCGACTGTTCAAGACAAAACGATTCAATCAAAACTGGGCCAGTTGACGTGCGTTTAGAAATTGAGTCATCAGAAGACGTTCCAGAAAATACCGCTGCCTACTGTTTGATCCTCAACGACTGCCTCTTTGAATATAAACCACTCAGTAACATAGTTCGAAAACTATCATGAATGCCGCCATCGTGGATGTTCAAGGTTTTAAAAGTAAAGACAACAAATTTATACCTAAAGAAATAGCAATTTTGTGCGAAAATCGCATTCTTGTTTTGTTGATAAAACCGCCATATCCATTCTATAACTTAACAAGTATGGAACGTTCACATGTGGCGTGGATAGAAAGAAACATCGGAATTTTATGGAACGAAGGCTTTGTGCCTTATTTTAATTTTAAGTGTTTGATATTACAATACATGAAAAATAAAAAAATATATGCTAAAGGTGCTGAAAAGGTGAAGTGGTTGAAAGAAATACTAGAAAACGATAATATCCATAATTTGGAAGAGCAAAATTGTCCTAATTTACAAACCTTGTATAACAATTATGCAACATCGTTGGAAATTCAAAGCTGTATTTACCATAGCAAGATATGCGCCTTTAAAAATGTAACTTGCTTAAAAAAGTGGTGTATAACAAATGATATTTTTTAAATAAAGAATAGATACACTATTTCAACCGTCGTTTGATTTTTGTTACGTGTGAATGAAATGGAGAATGTTGTATGTACAAAGAGTCATCAGTGTCATCACCTACCAAGCTAGCGCTAAATGATTCGATATGTGGTTTCAAATATCTGTCAATGCTGATAAATCACGTAATTTGCTTAGGTGCTAAACACATCGGTTGGAAATTGCGAATGAAATACTTTACTGGATTAAATATAACAGCTCGGATAGTCAGAATAGATTACGATTATGTAGACTTGTTACCTATCTTTTAGTTTTCCTCCTTGATGGAACACTGCTTATTTAGTAGACCAGAAAGGTTGTCGCTGCAGGTAATTGTATGGGCTGAATCAACGAGATCGCGAAGCGATCGAGTTGATTCAGCCCATACAATTACTACCTACTAATACAATAGATCTGCGGCGTCGATGGCAACTCATCGAGCATATGCACCAACAATTTTGGAAGAACTGGTCCAACGAATACCTAACTCAGCTTCAAACTAGAAGCAAATGGAACAAGCGAACAAAAAATATCAAAGAAGGCGACGTCGTAATTGTAAAGGATAACAACTTGCCGGCCGGAAAATGGGCTATGGGGCGTGTATTGGAAACGCATCCAGGCGCCGATGGATTCGTTCGAGTGACAACTATAAAAACACAATCGGGAATTTTGAAGCGTCCCGTCGTAAAACTGTCACCGCTCCCCATTGAAATAAACTGCGACGCAGAGGAAGTCCAAGAATCAAAACTTAACTTGGAAACCAAGGTGAAAAAAAATGCACACACCACGCAATCAAGCAAACTCGGAAGCAAAGCTCTCCTGACGTTATTTACGTCAGTCATAATATTGTGTGGATTGATATCTGGATCACACGCGAGCCGCGCTACTACAGCGGCTCAGATTTCTACGTTCGAACCAGAGCGCCCGGTGTATTATGACGCGATGGGAAAACTACAAGTGATCCATGATGAATGGACTCTACTGATGTACTACAACTTAACCAGCTACTGGAATGGCGCTCGTCGAATCGAAACTTATCTCCACGGAGTCGACGAGCTATGTCAAAAAACTGACCCTCGATACTGCAAAACCACACTGGAACAACTTTACCACGAAATGGACCTCTTAAACTATTACAACTCCCTGCTACTGGCTCCCCATAAGCACTTATCCAATCGGAAGAAGCGTGGCCTTATCGACGGAGTAGGCTACGTAACAAACAGTCTATTTGGCATCTTAGATCAGAGATTTGCAGAAAAATACCATAACGACATAAAGGCCGTGCAAAATAATGAAAACTACCTACTTGGACTTATTCAAAACCAAACGTCAATCGTGGAACTTGAAAATACTGCTTTGAAGAAATCCGAAGAAAATATAAATAGACAATTTAATGTAATCGAGGACTTCATGAATCAATCCAACTACAACTTCGCAAAAGTCGAATCGGAATTAGAAATAGCAATGGCAACTAGCTACTTTAACTCCGCATCGCTAGCAGCATATCTACTAATAAATAACCTGAGAAGCATTCAAGAAATGATGTTCAACACTCTCACCGACATTTATAAAGGACACATCGACGTACATCTCGTCACGCCCGTCAACTTAATCAAACAACTAACCGTGATCTCCGGAAAACTGCCTCGGACGCTTTCTTTTCCTATAGAAAACATAAGAGAAGACATCAAAGATCTCTACAAACTACTGTACGTGAAAGCACGAGTAACAGATCACTACTTTCTGTTCGAAATCCATATACCACTTATTTCTGACGAAGACTTCACATTCTACCGTGCCATACCATTACCCGTCAAGTCCAACTCGGGGGCGGTAATAATGAAGACAACATCCGAATACATCGCATTGAACTTCAGAAAAAACATTTATATACCTTTGACTGAAGAGCTTCTAAAACATTGCATACAACAAACGCCAGATAGTTATGTATGCAACAAAAATCTACCTATATTCAACTTAAACAATAACAATGCCCCGTGCGAAGCAAAACTATTAAGTCATCATACCTCCACATCATGTGACGTTAGGAGTACGTCATGCAAGGACGAGTGGATCGAGTTACACGCATCAAACACTTGGCTAGCAGTTTGCTGCGACACCTGTTCACTACGAACCATATGTGAGAATGACGTCACGGCACATACAATGACTTCATCCGGGATCGTCACTTTGCCGCAAGGATGTGTGCTACAATCATCGTACCTTACAATCCATTCTCATAGCCAGTACAACACCAAAATTGGAATAAACTACAACGTCAACGTGCCCACCATAAACACGTCGGTAAACCGAATTTTAAACTTGACATCTTACAAAATATCTTCATCAACTCCGGATTACATAGAAGAAGCAGATATTGATAATAAACTGGCAGAGCAACGCAGAAACGAACAAACTCCACTATCATCAATATCCGGCCATGACATACATCAGTATACTATCAGCTATCTGTTGCTGGCATTGGCCATCGCCTTTTTTCTCCTGTGGGTTGTGAAGCGACGTTTCCCCACACTTTGTACGAAACGTAACGTGCCACGAAGACAACGTTCGCACGAGTCAGTAAAACCACATCATGAAGAAATCGAGATGCAACCCATTCCGCCGACTAACCCGCAACGAGAGATGGAATCGAAGTCATCCGCGAGCCGAGCTGGACGCCCTCGAGGACACCACGCAGAAGACAACATTGCATTCCAATTTGATTAATTATTTACTTTTATTTGTAATGGTTCCTTCTCTTGTCGGTTAATTTTCCTTTTTCTTTGGGGTTGCCAATATGTACGGTTTCATTACCGTACATTTATTTATGCTTACTTGCGGCCTACTTTAGGCCACACGGCAACAACGTATTTATAATAAGTTTCAATTATAATATAAATGAGATTGCTATTAACATCCGAGCACTAAGCATCGAGAGAAAGAATTATTAATTTACTTTTCTCCAACTTGCTTGGAAATGTTCCCATTAATGTAGTAAAACTGGACCGCGAAATCGTTCGTTATATTTAGAAGGCGTTAATGAAAATTAAAAAATATATATATTATTGGCCTTAGCCGGGAAATCAATATTATTTAAATAAGACGATTAAGTAAAAAACACACCTTCCGTTTATAACGTCTCATACAAATGAGGGTAATCTTAATTTGGCCGGTTACTGCATTTTTACCTTTAATTTTTTCAAAGACTTTGATAATTCACCATACAGCCAATTGTCCACTAAATTTAAAAAATAAAAACTATTATAAACTTTTTAATTGTTCTCCGCGTTTAATTCTTGCACTGAACATTTTTTTGCTCTGCTACTGTCAATGTATTTGAAATGTCGACAAATTTCGAATAACGGACAAACAATTTAAATAATAATCTTATATGCGGTTAATTTATTTTCATGATTATTAGAGATTTCTCACGAAAGTTTTAATTTTAATAATATGATGATATTTAATGAGTGAGTTGAAAATTAATAAGTGTACCAAACGTAAACAAATAAACAATAAAACAGAAATGATTGTGTCCAAATCAATATAAAAGTTATTTCGAACTTATGATCTTCTCCGAATGATAAATATGGTATGGTTTCTAAAAAAAAACAGTGTGTTTAGAAGTTGTTAATTTAACTAAAATTTATAATTACCTGTGTGCATATTTTTTGTTATTGTGTTTTCATATATATTTAATTCTTATTCATATATTTTGTTTTAAATGATTCGGACCCGAAATTTTATTCCTATTCCTAAAAAAAATAAGTACCGAATGAACTTCATGGTACTGATATATTAAATTAAAATGTAGATTGGTGATTATTTCCAAGCATATTTGGAGAAAAGCACTATACAAGCCTCGGCGGGAATGTCAGTTCGCAGATTCGTATTATTGAAGGACTCGGCTACGCCTCGTCCTTCAAAATCATACTCATCCACGAACTGACTTTTCCCGGCCTCGGCAGTAATATACTATTGTTGTGTTACTATAATAAATAACTTTAACTTTAACTATCTTTCTCCATTCAACAAACATCTAACTACAACCTACAAATCAAGTGTATGAGGCCCAGCTCATACAAAAATAGAATAGGAGAAACTAACGATAAATAATATAAATACATAACTCAGATCAATAATTTGAGAATAGACAGGTGAAAGTAATATACACAAAAAAAAACATCAACTGTCAAGTAGCCTACTTAACAGTTGATGAGTTAAATAACATAATCATAAGTTACCTACTTGAAGTAGGTAACTTATGATTATGTTATTTAACTAAGCAAGTTTATACAACTATGTTACATAAAACTTACAAGTTACGAATCATATCGAGTGATATTCGACTTCCCTCGACATGGGTAAACCCGTTTCGTATGTGTTTTAGTATTATGCAACTATGTGCGTATTTATTTTACAAGAAGATACCTGAGTTCAGATTTTTTCAGCATTTAATTCAAATAGATAAACATTAAAATAAGTGAACAACAGTTGATCTAATTAAAATTATCAACATAATTCCACAACACAAACAATCTCACATCTTTTAGAATGTATGCGAAGTTACACGTTTCAGGCGGGTGGCTCCGGGGCGGATGGAAACAATTCGCTTAATGTGGCGCTGTGGAGCGCTCCTTTGAGTGTGAAAATAAACTTTTAGGTCAGGTACGAGCATCAACGACACTATCAAATTAAGCAGACGCTCTGCGAACTAGCTGCCAATTTAATTAGAACGCCCAAGAAATGCGGCGCATTTTAATTTCATTGGAAGTTTCAATAAAAAGGTAATCCGTTGGAAAGTTTACTTTGTTGCTCCATTGATTTTGAGTGCCAGTGTTCGGCTAATTAAAACCGACCAGCTAGGCGAACGGTGTAATTACAACTCTAGGCTTTTTTTTTTACAATGCCTGGACATAATAAAGTAAGCTTTACCTCAATTAGCCTATTTTTATATTGTGCTGTAATTGCTACGAACATAAATATTAAGGAGGATAACATTCAACCACACGGAAAAAAATGATTTAGCTGTGGTAGCTAAACTCGCTTTGCTGAAATTTCCTTTGCTGATGCAAACAATTTCTTAGCAACTGTAACAAAGCCTTTTCTATAGCAACTAAAACCAGTTAGCTACCCTTACTAATGATATTTAGCTAAATGAAATTCAAATTATTTGCTACCGCTACTAATTGATTAGCAACTATAGCTAATTGATTTATTGGTACCAACGAAATTTAATTACACATTGTTGTTAGCTGTGACTGCTAATAATTCTTAGTTGTAGTGGACAAAAACTGCGTGTGCTATCAAAATCGTTGCAATATTTTCTTGGTCTAATTCTAGGACGTGCATCGTGTCTCCGGGGCGGGCACAGATGAGAAAGATGCGAACGAATCTATTCCAGCTGTGCCCACCGGGGACGGATGGCACTGCATCTACTCCCATCTGTGCCCGCCCCTGTCACGTGGGACGGGTACAGATGGGAATACACCTGATTCCAGTACCGATGAATGGCTGGAAAGTTTAAGTAGTAAGGTATTTTCTATGGTATATTCTAAAAATATAATGTTCATTCATTTCTGCGTTTGATTTTTTTCTTCATATGTAACTAACTTGCGTGATGTTTTAATTAAGGACACTTTAAATTCTTAGTAAGTAACTTTATTTTTTTTTAGCAGCGGTAGCAGTAAGTTTATTACTCTATCATGGCTGTGAATTGAATTTGCTTCTTTAAGTAAGTGGTTTCGTTAAAGTAACGAATTCAATCAAAGCCACAGCTAAAACTAATTCGATAGAGTATTAAATTTACTTTGTTGTAACAGCTAAGAGTGTCATCTATACGACGAAACATTTTAGACGTCTCAGCTAATTAATTTCATCACGCAACAAAACCCTCTTAGTTACACTAACAAAACAAATTCACAGCTGCAGCTAAGATCATTGTCAAATATCACTAAGGTGATTCGATACAGTATCAAATTTACTTAGTTACTACAGCTAAGAGTATCTTCTATACGACGAAACATTTTAGTTGTCTCAGCTAAATAATTACATCACGCAACAAAACCCTCTTAGTTACACTAACAAAACAAATTCACAGCTGCAGCTAAGATCATTGTCAAATATCACTAAGGTGATTCGATACAGTATCCAATTTACTTAGTTACCACAGCTAAGAGTATCTTCTATACGACGAAACATTTTAGTCGTCTCAGCTAAATAATTACATCACGCAACAAAACCCTCTTAGTTACACTAACAAAACAAATTCACAGCTGCAGCTAAGATCATTGTCAAATATCACTAAGGTGATTCGATACAGTATCCAATTTACTTAGTTACCACAGCTAAGAGTATCTTCTATACGACGAAACATTTTAGTCGTCTCAGCTAAATAATTACATCACGCAACCAAAACTTTTAGTTACACTAACAAAACAAATTCACAGCTACAGCTAAGTTCAATGTCAAATGCTGCTAAGATAATTCGATAGAGCATCAAATTTACTTAGTTGCTACAATTAAGAGTATCTTCTATACGACGAAACATTTTAGTCGTCTCAGCTAAATAATTACATCACGCAACCAAAACTTTTAGCTGCACTAACAAATCAAATTCACAGCTACAGCTAAGTTCAATGTCAAATGCTGCTAAGATAATTCGATAGAGCATCAAATTTACTTAGTTGCTACAGTTAAGAGTATCTTCTATACGATGAAACATTTTAGTTGTCTGAACTAAATAATTACGCCACGCAACAAAACATCTTAGTTACACTAACAAATCAAATTCGCAGCTACAGCTAAGTTCAATGTCAAATGCTGCTAAGATAATTCGATAGAGCATCAAATTAACTTAGTTGCTACAATTAAGAGTATCTTCTATACGATGAAACATTTTAGTTGTCCCAACTAAATAATTACACCACGCAACAAAACATCTTAGTTACACTAACAAATCAAATTCACAGCTACAGCTAAGTTCAATGTCAAATGCTGCTAAGATAATTCGATAGAGCATCAAATTAACTTAGTTGCTACAATTAAGAGTATCTTCTATACGATGAAACATTTTAGTAGTCCCAACTAAATAATTACACCACGCAACAAAACATCTTAGTTACACTAACAAATAAAATTCACAGCTACAGCTAAGATCATTGTCAAATACCAATAAAGTAATTCGATAGAGTATCAAATTTACATAGTTGCTACAGCTAATGCTATTTCCTATGACTACGAATTATTTAGCTGTCGCTGCTAAAGAAATTATCAGTTCCGTCTAATTTGTTTAGCAGAGACCGCTATATATAACTAATAATATAAGTATATAGTTAGGAGGCACAGCTAAAATAATTAGCTGTCCCTGATAAAATACAGCTAAAATAGTTAGCTATCTCTGCTAATTTACCTAATATAGTTAGCTGCTACAGCTAAATTCAGCTAATATTATTTAGCTGCCACTGCTAATATTTCTATGTCTCGGAGTGATTTTAGCTAAAAATATTTGCTAACACAGCTAAGTTTTGGTAGCTAAAAACACTTTGCTACGGTAGCTAAAAACTTCGTTGTCCCTATAGTTTCGAAGGTTTTTAGCTACCACAACTATTTTTTAGTTACCACAGCCAAGTTTTTTTTTCCGTGCATTTACTAAGAAATGTTTTGTTGTGTAATCTATATTTTCAGCCGGCATTTTGAGTGCTTTTGAATACTATCTAAGTTTTATGATAAAAAGAAAATTAAAACATGTGATTTCGTAACATTACTAAGATAAAATATTTATTAAGAAATAATTTTACGTAGGTACCTATACTTCACTAGTAACTTTTTGTGTTATCATCATGTCACAACACCATTTTATGAGTAATTTATTCTTTTTTTCATATTTTCCGGTGTTTTTCATTTGCTTTAGAATACTATCAGCATTTTATTACGAAAAGCCGTCAGGCTTATACAATGCATGACCAGTCTTTTAAATAGCATTCAAGTTGATGTTATTTTACTTTGTATAAATATAATGTCTTGTAAATCTAATTGATAGGAATTTGTCGCAGCTCTGGTGCGAAGGCTGCGAGACCGGAATCTCCCTGGCGATAAAGCGAGGCAACTCCGCTAGTATTCTGGGGACCTTTGAGCCAGGGACCTTCCGGGACGGTTCATAGAACCCTTTTAGGTTTATAACTAGTTTTTCTTATTACTATTTTTATTAAAAAAAAAAACCGGTCAAGTGTGAGTCAGACTCGCGCACCGAGGGTTCCGTACAAACACTTTCCATCCTTAAGTGGTTAAGTTAAGTTTGCACCTGGTATGTATAGCGCCCCATACAAATGAGGTGCAAAGTTAACGCAACCAATCCTGTTTGTTGTATGGGAGCCCCCCTTAAATATTTATTTTATTTTATTTTTAGTATTTGTTGTTATAGCGGCAAAAGAAATACATCATCTGTGAAAATTTCAACTGTGACAGACGACGGACGGACAGCGAAGTCTCAGTAATGGGGTCCCGTTTTTACCCTTTAGGTACGGAACCCTAAAAAGTAAAGGATTAATAACATTCAACTATACTTCATGTCTCATTGATACCTAGGTACGTGATCAGTATCAGTAACGAATAGTTTACAATCGTAACAAGCAATGTCATAGCGAAATACACAAGCAACAATTTCTTCCAGCCCGAACGGACAGCATTCTAGATAGCAACTGTCATGGCGGCGTGTTTATCGTGGGCGCGCATCAGATCGGTGCGTTAATCAAAGCCCACGGCACGACGGTTGCGTCGGGCGCCCCGTTGGTCACACCTGCATAAATCCTGCTGCACTACGTAAGACGGTTCTGTTACAGCAGGCTATATGACTATACTGTTAGTGGTATGTGTTATCGTCGCCACATCGGATCGGCGCGTTAATCAAAACCCACTGCGTAATTAGAGGCATGTAATCTGTTACACCGAACCGTATTACGTGCTGCATGATAAAAAAAACCCCAAATATACCGTCGAATTGAGAACCTCCTCCTTTTTTAAGTCGGTTGAAAACAAAACAATATAGTAGCTACTATATTAGGTATTTCTTAATTTAGCAACACTATTGCCTTGTTTAGATAGTATATAGCTAATTAAAATTGGAATGTGATGAAAATATCATTATTCAAAATATAACAGAACAAAATAAACAATAACCAATTAAAATAGGTCTTATCTAAATCTAAAACTAAATCTGAACTAAGTCTAAAAATGGCCCCCGTGGCATTGTACCAAAGACGCTGGCAGCATTACCTCGCTGTATTGCTATACTAAGACGCTGAGCGAGGAAGCTGCCAGCCCTTTGGTCACCAGTGGTGTCGATGAGCAGTTTCGCAAGCTCTTTAAAAATAATTCTAGCGCTTGGACCCCACGGGCCCAGGGTCTCGACACCAAATGCGGTGAAGTGGTATTGAGAGCCGAGACCCTGGTATTTGTGTATTTTGCGGTTTTCAGCCGTCTCCGCCGCCCCGCAGGCCCGGATCGAGGTCCGTGGAAGGTGTCTAGCACCGTCACACCTATCGTATCGACGCATGTTGCGTCCCACACCAGCACGCGACCCATCTTCCACGGGACCAGGGTCATTCCGTCAGGTCTCTTGCCATCGTCTCTCGATACATCATTTGGTTCCAGGATCGCGGGAACGTTGACGGTGGCAAGAGCTCGGCGGATAATATCGTTGAGGGCGGCATGTCTGGACAGACGGCCAGCGCTGTGATGGCAAGATAACCCGTGGTGTCCCAGCTCATCGACCAATGTCCCACAGGGGCATTTGTGTGGAGAATTGGAATTGTACAGCTGACAAATAAATATTATATGAATTTATTCATTTTATTCTTACTTTTTGATAGTTAAATTCGATATAGATACCTACTTATTATACATGTATCGATCTAAGATAGGTATTTTATTAGTCGGTTCTATTCTAAAATATAATGTTAAATAAGCTTTTTGAGTTTCGTAGTCACACCAGAAACCTTTCAATCTTTATCTATCTCGGTAATTTTATATTCAAAACTATGTCAATATACAGAATTAAAACTCTATACGCTCGTATGAGATATATGTATCCCTCCTACACATAAAAATCAATTTTATCTTTAAAAAATATTAAGGCACCTCCACAATACACTTTATTTTCCCTAATTAAGTGCAAGTGATCAAAGAAAAACTTAGTCAATTACATATCGCCAGCGTGACTTTGAATGCATATTCAATGTCGCGTCGTCGCCCCGGCTCTCGCACAAAGCAGGTACTCTGTAGGAAACGGAAGTGGGAATGTAAAGCAGCGCTCGGTTTGCGCCTGCAGCTTGAATAATTTTAAACCTCCATTGTGATTTCGGAGCATGTTATCCTCTAGTTTGGTGGCATATGACGTGAATATGAATTATTAACTATTATAGCTAGCCTTTTATTTGTAATTTTCGCTATTTTCGCGTTTATGTACAGAGCTTGACACAGTTAATACCTTCGCGGCCTTTGCCTTATGCCCATAATATAATAAATCTATACTGCGGTTAAAAACGACAACATTGGCCAACATTTTAGAGCTACAATATTATAATAGTTGCAATATAGCATCGATGCCTGTACTGAAGTATGCATATCTTTATTTACCAGTTGCATAAACTGAGTAGGTACTAAAAATTGTTGTACCTACAACAAAAGTAATATTTATTAAAAATGAAGCCACCGTTTAAAGTAACGATAAAAACGACTCGTTCAAGAAGTTTCAGACAAACTTTAGATAGCGAACACAAAGCAATTCAAACAAATAAAATGAAAAGATAGTGGGAAAGGCAGTTAAAGGTAATATAAATATACTTAAATGAGATTGTACACAAAGAAAACGCAAATGAAATATGTTTTATTTCAACTGGGTTAGTAAAACAATAATAAAAAGCTACATTTTTCAACGATGAAATGATTTCATATAGATATTATGCAGCCTGCGGCGTGAATAATTTTAAACTTCCATTGTGATCTCGGAGCATGTTATCCTCTAGTTTGGTGGCATATGACGTGAATATGAATTATTAACTATTATAGCTAGTATTTTAGTTTCTTTCAGCAACAGACAAGATAAAGAAGTTGAACGCCGCGTCCAAAATGCCTGGAAGAGCTACTGGTCCATGAAGGAGTTCATGAAGGGAAACCTTCCACTGTCACTGAAGCGAAAACTCATCGACATGTGTATTCTGCCTGTCCTAACCTACGGTGCTCAAACATGGTCCCTTGCCGAATATCAAAAGTCCAAATTGAAGGTTTGCCAACGGGCCATGGAGCGTAGCATTTTAGGGGTGAAAAGGATGCATCGGCGTAACTGACTGCGACACAGTTTATATTAACTACTGCAGTGGTTACGTGCATTTGTTTTATGTACTGTTTTGTTATTATGTTCAATAAAAATCTTTAAATCTTTAAATCTTTTAAATCGTGCCCGAAACACCACGCTGCGCTCCAAAACACGCATAGCTGACGTAGGCAATAAAGCAGCCAGGCTCAAGTGGGATTGGGCAGGCCACGTCTGCCGTATGAAAAAAAAACTAGTCTTTTATTTGTTATTTTGGCTATTTTGGCGTTAATGTGTACAAAGCTTTACAAATTCACTATGATTCATATCGTTATAAATCCATTAATAACGATTTTTTCTACTCTAGTACTTTTTTCTGTCATTTATATAGTTACTTACTCTAATATAAAGACATAAATTATGAAAGTCTGTAAAAGTCTATACTCTACTGCCCAAAAAAACTGCTAAACGATGTTATAATGTCGCCAAAAAAGCATCACTTAGTACCACAGATTACAAGATAAACAGATGCATTCACACAATTTGCAATTTAAAAAAAAAACTTATTGTACTAAGGCATTGCTGCCAACTTAAAAAAAAGTTTTATCTTCAGTGCATGGATGCTTAGTATACCTTTATATATAAGTTCATTTTTTTACAGATGTTTGGTATAGTGAACGTATACCTTTATGTATAAGTTCATATTTTTTTGACAGATGGACGTCAATAAAAGAAAAAGTTTATCACAGACTATTTTTTTTTAAAATTTGTTTATTCCGAGCGGGAACATGTAATTATTTTCTTTGTTGTTTATTTGCATTTTATTTATGAAATGTCAAGTCGTAGAAAAAGTATTGTATGCAACGTTGTATAAGTAGGTCAAAAACGCTCGTGGCATCTTTCTTACGATGTTCGCTACGCTCACATCGTAACCCATGCCACTCGCGTTTTTAGCCCCCTCTTATACAACGGTTGCATAAAATACTATTAAAAATGTTTAAAAATGGTCAGGAATAGTGTTATAATGACGAATATTCTGTAATAGATACGTTGTAATCGATGTTCATAACTACTGGAATAAAATTTTACTGAAACATTAAGTAAGTAGATACTATTTACTGAATAATGAATATATTAAAAGAATAATACTGCTTTGCTAATCCGCGATATAATAACGTACTAGTCAATTAGTGCTAACCCGTCATTCTTACTTGCGTATTTTTTCACGCATATAACGAGATCACCGCCTGTACCACCGCGAAATAAAAAATAAATACGCAAATAAATATATGTGTATTATTACTTAGTGTACCTATGTAGTATGTACTCATTGTTTTATTAAGTATAACATAGATACCTCGTTTGTACGCAGTGTAGTATGCCTATTTTCTTCAAATAACCATTATTTCAGTTGCTCAAAGATTAACTGGAAGAGATCACTAATAGGGATAAGTTCGCCGTTGTACATGTTTAATTTGTTATGAATGCATTTATAACCATTTGTTGTGTACAATAAAGTGTTTACATACATACATACATAAATATAACAAACCACCACCAAAGGTACAAAACTCGACACGTATTCTCTGATGCTAGAAATGTTGACAGTATGGCTTCCACCAACGGAATAATGAGTACTTATTGTTAGGACCATCGATATAACCCATAAAAAAATAACACTTCCGAAACGCACAGCACAGCCACGATACATGTGTTATACTGAGAGAGCTCCAAATTATTTTCCATTTTTTTGCTTCTGGATTTTTTTTGGAATTTGGAGTAAAAGTATTCTAAAACTAATAATATTATTTATTAAAAGTGTAGCCATTTAAATAAAACGACACCTTCGAGAAATGACAGACAAATAGATAGCGGAGACCAAGCAATTTATTTGAAAGGAAATTAAAGGTAATGTAATTATACCAACGAGATTATACCTACATAAATAAACAACAAAAATCATGTAAGTAAAACAATCAAGCGATTGTATTCATATTGATTCATTAAATTTATTACACTTAAAATTAAAAGCTATATTTTTAACGATCCAACGATATGATGGCAAATTTATTGGACGTGGCTCAGTGAGCGCTTCGACATTGTGACTATATTTATACATTCACGTATTAATCGAAATCGTTTCAAACATTTACTGCCCATTTTTTTTTCAAGTTTTAGTACAGTGTTTCTTCGTTCTTTGCGAAATATTCTAATATAAGTATATATTTTGTCGTTCTCTATTATTTGTAGGTACGATACACGACGAAGAGATCCCACAGTCAAACCAGCCACTGGTTTTTATGTATTTAGCTTTAAGGAAATTGTAAAGTTCCTAATAATTAAATAAATAAATAAAATAAATAAATAAATAGACGAACCGAACGACGTGTAAGTTTCATTGAATGGCAACAAGCTAGAACCGTGTTGTAATAAATGCGGTGTCTACTTCAATAGTGATGGGTTGATTGCAATAGTGCTCATTGATTTTGACAATATTTTTTAATTTCTTTTTCTTAACTGCCAGTTTGAATAATTACCTATTGCTGTAAGTATAAGTACAGATTAGAAGTCCCTCCTTTGGTATAATTTTCATAGTTTACATAAAAGTGTTTCTGTTTAACCCAATGTTTGGTAGTTAGAGAATGCATTATGGAACTAAGTTCGCCTATTGTAATTATTTGAGCAATACAAAGTTTAAGTAAATAAAATAATTAATTGCTCATGCCAAGCGGCGTTTTCTTACATATACGACTTTATCATCAGTGTATTAGAACTCCCTATTCAATTACGATTACAGGCCTAATCTTTGGGATCAGCTTAGAAAATATTTGATAGTTAGGAGAATCAACAAGAAGCAACTGTGACGACTATAAGTCAACAAAATGCTTTTGAAAAGTCGATCAATAGTTGGACCGTGCGTTTGTTTTGTGGTAGATCAGTCTGTGTTATGACCACTCTGCGACCGGTGGCCGTTTTGAGAAACCGTTGAATACTACTGAACGGTCCATTTAAGGCTCCTGATCCGTTCAATAGTGCTGAGGGTTTTAACTTTTTTCTCTATGATCAAACATGTTTCTTAACATATTATCAATGTTACTACTTAGAAAAGGGCTATTGAGATTTATTGATATATATTTTAAACCTACAGTTTGAACTTCTCATTGATAATTTTTGTTTCAAAAACCACTCGAATTTGACAAAATTCACGCAGAAAACTGTTTTTTTTTCAACTTATTTTCGACTGCTCGCAGCGAAAGCATGACATAGCTATGTTACTACCTAGAACTAGAAAAGTATTATTCACTTCAAAAATTTGGTACAAATTATCAATATATTTGTCACAAAATGAAAAAAATAAATTCTAAAAGGAATAAGGCCTCCTAACTAGTGGTTCGAGTGCCCAACACTAGTGTCCTGCGATAAGCCGACAGCGACAGCGACGCCGCGATGTGTTTGCGGCTGCGGTCGCCCGCCCCGTGCAAACACCGCACTGCCATTGATTTCACTCAAATTATATAAAATTTCAAATTTGGAATGTCGGGAAATGTAGGTCATTAATGTGGTTTATACTTAAAAAATAAACGAATGTATAATGAAACCTGCTAATGATAATGATTTTACTAAAACGGTGGAATGGACATATTTTCAAGCACTAAATTCATCATTTTGTAATGAAATTGTCTGCGTTTATTTTTGTATCGTTTGTTAGTTTATGAATATAAACTTAATATTTATAAATGTTTTGCAAACAGTGCTACCATAAAATGTACATGTATCCAAATATGAATTGCTTGTGATAACATCATAAGTGATACCTTTGATTTTTTAGTACTTCATTATTTTCAGTTACCACATGTTTACGTTAAAAGCAAAACATCAAGTGTCTACATATCAACGTTAACCAGAATTCCATGAATAGTAACTTGCCTCGATATAAATAAACTTTTGTTAGTCCATTCACCGTTGACAGATTTATTTGCGGCGTTTATAATTCCCAAGGGCCTTGTAAAACGTTATACGAATAGTTATATAAATTCCAGCAGGCATTGGGATCACGTATTTCTATCAATCCAATGCAGGAAATTGGGCTTTTCTAAAGGCGGGTCAGAAGGCGAATCAGCGACGTCTTCCGATTGAGCCAAACAAGAAATGGGCTACATCTTGACGTTTCATTGTGACGCGCCCTTAGAAACGCAAAAACTGACGTTTAGGTTATTTATTAGGGACACAAAACGTTTGTTACAAATTTAGTGCGATATTATGTTGTCTGTTCTTTGGTTCTTGTGGTTCTATCATGGAGTTAATATTATTAGAAGCTCAACATTTAATATTCGAAAATAGAGATGGAGACAAACGTGAACCGCTCATGTCATCCCTCGAGTCCGACTGGCACTTGACGGGCTTTTATAAACTTATGTACCTACCTGTAATGAAAAACACATGGATGGATAACCTGACGAGTTGGACGGGAGTAGACGTTGCGTCACTGGGCGGCAAAACCACGAATGGAAAATAGTTCCGGACTGTAGTCGCCGACATACGCGGAGGATATGGCATTTAAGGAAGAAGATGTACCAACCTACTGGCGTTGAAATAAAACAATCTACACGAATAATAAATATTTGAGCCTCAGTGACTTTTTCAACCGAAACAAAAAACGGAAAAACGGCAGGACCGATTTGGAAAATATTTGATTTCAAAGAGCATAACTTTCTAATTGGTCCCATTTTCATATACCTATAACATAACTTCGTTTAATTAACTTCGGTTATTTTTGTTAAAAAGTGATTATACCTCATCATCCTCCTAGCCTTTGTCCCATTTTTTGAGAATGAATTCTCAATCGGGGTCGGCTACCTAAATCCCAAGATGTGGCGTAGGCACTAGTTTTTACGCAAGCGACTGCCATCTGACCTTCCAACCCAGAGGGGAAACTAGGCCTTATTGGGCTTAGGTGGTTTCCTCACGATGTTTTCCTTCACCGAAAAGCGAGTGGTAAATAGCAAATGACATTCCGTACATAAGTTCCGAAAAACTCATTGGTACGGGCCGGGTTCGAACCCGCGACCTCCGGATTGAAAGTCGCATGCCCTAACCACTAGGCTACCACCGCTTACCACTAGGCTACTACCGCTTACCTACCTACCTAGGTACCTTAAAAAGTGATTATACCTAGATTTTTAAATAATATTTAATAAAATGGGTACTTTACACAAATAATAGAAAAAATCTGCAAGAAACGTTACATAATGAAGATAAATAAGAAATATCGCGATAGACCCGTTATAATTCATGTAAATTACGAGTACCTACAAATCGCGAGAGTATTAAATTTATACTTCTATTTTATTTCTCCAAATATCATGGCAAACCGTACACCTAGATAAAAAAACAGGTACCGACAAAAAAAATTACCCCGCAAGATTCCAGGGGTCGTTCGTCTGTTGGACGGTAGTCGTGCGTGAGACAGTGACAGTAAATAAACAGCAAACTGACTTACTTATTATATTCAAATCATTATGCCCCAGAATAGAGCTATTATTGTCTATTTTTTCAGACTACCGTGATAAACTATCTAGAAGAAAATAAAAAGCTGGTTCCGTCAAAGGAAATTACGCCGCAAGGTTCGAGGCTGGGGTCGGTCGTCGGTCGCACGGTAGCCGTGCGTGAGACGGCGGCGGCCGCTCCATTAGACCCTACACACGTGTAGCTATTTGAGGAAACCTCGTTACCTCACCCGATGCGGCACTCACTCACTTCTTTTCTCATATAAAAGGAAAGAAAAAACTATCAATTTTCGGGGCTCCGAGAATAAGAGCGTATGTTGTTTATCTGGTTTATTCGCTTCGTTTTGACATCGTATTAATGTCGGGTATCTTTCTGTTGTTGGAATATTCGTTATTATTTCGAGATATGTGTGTCTGGTATAGAATATACGAGCCGTATTAGGTATAGGCCTCGAACAAAGAACTCTAAAGATATTGTTTGTTGTCAGTTGTCGACTTTAGTTAAGATTAAGACATTATTCATATTTCACTCTATTCGTATTCAGTAGCATTTTTAATATGTTGACCATGCGCGCTTCCATTGGTCAATATCTGGGGGCACGGTAGTGCCCCCGCCAAGACGAACAAAAAAGAGGCGGGGCACTACCTACCTTTTCTCGAACCGTTTCGTCTCATTTTCAAACCCTCATAGTTTCGTCCCAGTTAACACCAGAACGCTCAAATTCACAGGTTAAGATGCAGTTAGGGAGCATATAAAATGTACAAAATTTCATTGATCTAGCTTTTATACTTTAGGTTTTATTGGTACCTAAAATACGCCGATTTTGCCACTCACTTATACACTGACGTATCAAAACCTCTGGGGTACTTCCCGATGACCTAGAAAGCTGAAATTTGGTATGTAAGCTAGTATTAGTACACAAACAACAAAATAATTCTAAAACTTGGAACTTTTACCCCCCAACCCCTTAAACTAGGGGATGGAAGTTTGTATGAGAATTCTGCAAATTTTGATACTAGAGGTCTGAAAATTGGTATAGGGACTCCTTGTTATAAATAAAACACATAATATTCTAGGATTTTTAGAAAATCACCCCCCACCCTTTAAATAAGGGGATGTAAGTTTGTATGGGGTTCCCATAATAGGGGATAAAAGTCTATATATATATATGGGGCTAAAAGTAGGTATTTCTTAAATACACAATTATTACTACTTCTGTATCTACACTGACTTCGTATTTTAAATATTTCTTTATAGACCTACCAAAATGCGATAATAAATGTAGCACAATTAACACGCGGAATTTTATATTTTATATTGTTGAATCAATGATTTTTATATCCATCTTAAGCAGATTTAAGCGTAAGACGAATGCGTAAGAGGAAATGATATCAACAAGAGAAATATGCAAAGATAGAGCTCTGAAGACTCAAGAAACGCTACAGCCCAAAATAAATAAAAAAGCTAGGGCACCTTACAAAAAGAAATAAGATCCCACCAAAACATTTCATGTAAAATTGGCGGCCAAGACTCACATGCTCATAACGCTTTCGCTGTAAAAAGTTATCAGATCCCAGGAAAAGCCAAGCCCCTAAGCCCTGACTTTACTAACCCTACACCTTGGTTTCAAAAGTATGGCACTTGGCTGTTTCATAGTACCTTAAATAAGTCCAACGGACCGTTTGGCCCATTACGGTTTATATATTTACGGTAACCTATGAAACAGCCAAGCCATACTTTTGAAACCAAGGTGTAGGGTTAGTAAAGTCAGGGCTTAGGGGCTTGGCTCTTCCTGGGATCTGATAACTTTTTACAGCGAAAGCGTTATGAGCATGTGAGTCTTGGCCGCCAATTTTACATGAAATGTTTTGGTGGGATTTAATTGACTAATAAATAAAACTTATGTCATTTTCGCTACTTACTACTACTTACTTATTACTATCTTAGATGAAGAAAAATAGAATGACTGAGTAACTATGTTTTAATACACGTGTAGACCTCGCGAACATTTTGTGATGTGGCTAATTTGTTCTTTTACGTGTTCAACCCCATTTTGAAAATTTCGAAATAGGCAATAAAATCCATAGGTACCTATAGGTAAAGCGGTCTGTAGGCGAGAACAGCCGTGATCAGGTGGTATGAGCACTGTACTGCGGGCCTTTGATGGTGGCTTTTATCACGCGATAAATAAGTGACAAAGCATCCGTCACGTTTTGACAAAATGCGAGTGTGATTGACAGATGCTTTGTCACTTATTTATCAAGTCATAAACGCAACCATGATAGGCCCGCTGGGCATGGTTATGTGTACATTTTCGTGAACCAAGGTTTTCCAGATTGTAATTATATGTCTTTTTTGTCCGTGATCACTAGCTAGGGAAACTTATAAGAACATTAAAATGTGGAATAATAAAATTTCTGTTTATTAATGCCACGTACTTTTCGTTTCCCGGACCATTCTATACCACAGACGCTGCAACGTAAACAAGCGCTCGTAAATATAGTTCAGGAGCGCATACTAACGCTTGGTAATAAAAAGAATACTCATTCCGAAGTAGTTTAAGTTACAACCTTTATTTTAAGCAACTCCAGGCTTACATCCAAAGTAACTTTGTGTACTAAAAACTGTTTTCATTTGTCATTATTAATCAAGAGTGCTTCCGGTAAGTTACAAGTTGTACCGTATTAATCAACTCCTGTTTGCTCCGGTAAAGTTATTCCCTGAGTAATTCATATGTTGGATCCCGTTTTTCATGTACAAGGTAAATTACAGGGTACAAAATAGATTACACTATGTTTACGGATAAGCCCGCTCACTAAGGTTTCTTGACAAAAACTTTATATTGTGTGTGCACTGAAATATTCATTAGATCGCAATCAGAATAAGTATGAGGCTACATTTTGTTATAGAAATCATTACGACTATCGAATCATCATAATATTAGGTGAAAAACATAAGCCGCTGAACAAAGGCCTCGCCTAAAGTTACAATTATCGGACGTGCGCCGCCTTTATTCAACGGCTTCTCAGGCAACTGTGACACGCGACTCTTTCTCCCGCGAAAAATGTTATCTATCTCTTTCTTCGCTGTACTGTGAGAGCGTGACGGGCTAGGTTATGTCGCGCAACAAGAGTCACGAAGCCTAATTGTACTACATAGACGGGCAGGTCGTCGGTCAACCTTGTTGAGGGCCTTCCGACATTGCGTCGTCCGATACGCGATCACCTCTCAAGAACCTTTCTGCCCCTCAAGCCAACGGTTCTACGAGCAATTTATATTACAGATGTAGTAGATATAATAATAAATAATAATAATAATAATAAATATTAAGGGACAATCTTACACAAATCGACCTAGTCCCAAACTAAGCAAAGCTATGGGTACTAGACGACGATATACATAATATATAAATACATATATAGATAACATCCATGACCCAAGAACAAATATTTGCACAAATATTTGCCCCGGCCGGGATTCGAACCCGGGACCGCCGACTCAGTAGGCAGGTGTCTACCAACCGAGCCAAACGCGTCGTCTAATATCGTATATGAAAACTATTTAAGTTTATATTCTTTTTATTGTATCACCAACATTTTCAAAATTGATATAAAACAGAATGCGACGCAGACATTCTAAATATCAAGTGTTTGTATGCTATTTATAAACAAACAGGCACTTTTGCATTGTTAGTAACTCAAGAAAACCGAGAGAAGCCTCAAAAATAGGGATTTATCTTGAAACCGCTTCACGTTGGTATACGCTTGGCAAAACTGTAACATTCGCCAAAATGCTAAACATAAACGGTCCTCTGTTTCATCGTGAGACTAAGTTATCCTTTCTTTTCTTAGTAGCATATTGTGTGGATAGTACGTATGAGTGTTCTTAGGGAAAAGTAAGAGCATGATCATAAATCGGCTTTAGTTTGTCACCAAAATAAATTATAATTGAAAAAATATATAAAAAAAATTAAAAAAAAAGTTTAGAGTCAAATACCCTATCCTCTACAGATATAATGTTAAATCTGTTTTGATTTTGCGCAGCCAAGTAAAAAACGAGTACTCAATACTAATAATAGCAATAATAAATGTCACCGGGAAAATAGTATCTTTAATAGTATAAAATTCAAAACTTGTATTGAAGATCAGTTTTATTAAAATACTTAATCGGGTTTACTCACGTCGTAGAAGTCGAATAACGCTCGACATGTTGATTGAGCTTTTGTTTGGCCGCCGCCGCGACTGATGGTCTCTCCTGATGATGAATCGCGTACCAATTCGAAACATGTCGAGCGTTATTCGACTTCTACGACATGAGTAAACCCGTTTAAGTATTTTTCATCACATTTGCTCGTAAAAGATGGTATTACCTACATGTAGGTGTACTGAAGGACTATTAAGGCCTATATTGTTCCCGCGGGAGTTATAAATTGTTATAACTCCCGAGGGAGTTATGGTTTTAGTTTTAAAAATATAGTACGCACTCGCAGTTTACTTCAGACTAAGGAGGTTTTAATGAAGCCAAGGTTTTTTGTTGTACGAACAAAACTTGCCTACCAGCAAATTTTATTGTGTATTGAATTAATACGGTACATGTAACTGCATTAATATTTATGTTTTACAATTATTTAATTTAAGTGTACGTATTTTGAAATAATTTTATTAAATTTAATTTTGAATTATCGTTACAATCTGGCAGTACCTATGGCTTGTCATGTTTCTAAACTAAACGCAGTTCTTAGCATTATCTGTGGTAGACGACACAAAAAAAAGTTATAAAATTATTGGTTAGGTACTATTTAGTTTTGTAACAATATTACTGTTCGTATTTAAGTTTTATAATATATTACGGTGTTAATTATTCCCGCATAATATTGTTAATTGTTATTTGTTTAATGATAGATGGTAAGATTCTGTGTATATTTGTTTTCTGTTTTAAGCTGATGGCCGTTTTGCCAGTGCTTATAGTAAATTAAAAAATATATGCAGAAAAAAGTTGGTTGTCAATCGTTATCGTTTGATTAGTTTAATGTTTATTTTTGTCTTATGTATTTGTTATTTACTCCCAAATGTGATGAAAAATATTGTGTATATGGCGGGTAGTAAGGGGATTACAAACTCAGGACTTTAATAGACCTTCGTTAGTAATCCCCTACTTACTACCCTTATGACACAATATACTATTAACCCATTATAGACTGAGTTTTTTTGAGGTGTCCAATTTTGGTAATTTTTTTATATGTTGTTTATTAGAGTATATGTAACGAAATTTGAGCAATGAAAACTTTTTGTAATCTTTGGTTTTTGAAAAAAACGGTGGTACCATATGGGAACGCTAGCCTCGTACTGAGGTAAAGATTTGGAAATACTATGAAATGAATAACGTGCTACAAATATGGTTAGTATTATTTATTTAATAAATCAGCCTCCAGAGTTGCAACTTAATATATATATAGAACATTTGTTTGACTAAATAAATTTAATAAAATGAGCCTCCGGGATGTTGCAACATTTTTTTTAATTTACTTTACATGAAATTGGTAGTTGCATTGCATGCAGCACATAATCCCCCATCACATTTCGAGCATTCCAATCTTGACCGAGCCTGGCAGTTCTCGTACGCACATCTTCATCGCTTTGAGAAAGGATGAGAAGGTGGTTTTGAGAAGATGGTGTGGTAGACCATCATACCTTATGGAGTCAATTACATTACACGGCTGTCAGTTCTGGAATATTTCGAGGATTGCGGACGTCCTCCAGTAAGAGGTAGTTTTTGATACGTTTGTGCTATGTGCCGGCGGAAGACCAATTGACTACCTTTTTTCATAAGACCCAAGCATTACAAATAGTGGTATCTACAAAGTATCTTGGCTATTGTGAGACTGCGGGGGTGCAGTCAGATGGGGCTATTAAAAGAGCAGAGGTACGTTCTAGATGTTTATTGCCCGGAGGCCAAAGAAAGACTAACTATACATTTTATTTCATTGACGGATGTCACACGTCTTATTCTAAACATAAAAATGACTTTATTTTTATGTCGGTGGCCAATTAGCACCGATAGTGAAGTACCACCTTCACATTTCCCGCCGTCTCGGGCAGGACGAGGGACATTCGTCTTACTATAGAAATACTAGACAAAACTACTGCCTAACACATAATAGGTAGGGACCTATTATGTGTTAGGCAGGAGTAGTTTTGTATGTATGGGTATCCCTGCATAGGTAGGGACCTATGCAGGGATACCCATACATTCATACCCAGATGGTCTCTTGCTAAGAGATAACCAGGGTCAGGACATGAGCGGACACTAGCCTATGGCATATTACGTAATCCGACATGTTGTCTGACATTGGCTTCGCCTTTATTTATTTATTTATTTATTTTATTTTATTTATTTAAGGATTACCAACAGATAACACATCAGACTATAACATAGTAAAAGTACACAAATGACAAACAGGATGCTTATCCAATTATAGGTAACCACGGCTAACATTTGGGTTCTTTAAAGAATAAAATTGCTACTAAGCAGTGACTGCCATTACAGTCAATCTATGTTGAGCGTAATAGCAGGCAGTGCGGGTACACAAAAAAGAAGAAAAAGACTTACAAAAAAGAAAAAGACTTACATCTAAAAACAAATAAAAAACAATCATACAAATAACACGGATAAAAGACATAGTACAAATCCGAATTCAGAGGTTCATCATTGACAAAAACCCTGCTTAAAAAGACAAGGCACCAACTTGACTAGTCCCCAAAAGTCATCTGACTTAATAGATTAAAGCATAGACCATTCGATACAATTAAAATTAAAAATGACAGGCTTTAGCAATTTAATCGCCTGGTGTAACACCGGCCTAAATAAATTACCCAATTAAATCGCCTCGAATGTTCCCACCGGTGGCACTCCACTTGGCGTTGCGTGTTCGCGTAGCGTATTCGCAGTGTTTGTCTAAATATTCGTATGAAGTCCACATATCACAAATACGACATCCACACATGCGAAAATATTATCAAATACGCAAATATGTTTGCCGTCGCTCATACAACTGAGCGAGCCATGTGTAGACGGTGAACGCAAATATTTGCCATATTTGCGTCCTTTGAATCCTTTGATGTGTGACCAAAAACCGACAAGCGGGCGGATACGCGTGTTTGCCTATTTGCGCTATTTGGCATTTCGTGCAAATATGGCAAATATAGACGAATAAATCCTCCTCACATGGTCGTATTTGGCCGAATAAGGCAAATACGCGAACACGCAACGCCAAGTGGAGTGCCAGCATTAACTGCCTGGAGTATGACACATGACATACGTCGCATGCTCCAAACAGTTGTACCGCGGTATGTCACTGCCCTTATATTAGATGCTTGAAAACATTGTCTATGACACTCGCTTCAAACATCCATACAGGACTATCAAGTAGTGACAACCGTATAACATTAGATTTCTGGAACATATATATTTTTTTTTGTCCCAAAAATCTGTACCATTAAAAAAATAAATATCTGGATTAAATCTCCGATTTAATCTAAATACTTGTACCCAGACAGAACACAACCCCATAATTAAATTTACGAACATAGACTACAGCAGTACATGTCATAATGACATGTCAAATGTTATGTCAATTCATAAATTTAATCAGGTATCAGTAAAACTCAAAAAAATCTTTTTATTTAACCTACCTAACACCTAAAAACTCAAGAAATTTTATTTAATAATTACAATCATAGGTAAAAGTGAAATCTTCGCTTCGGCCTGGTGCAGTGAAGTCCTTGGCACAGCAGTCGCCAAGACCCCTGCTCCCGCCTGGTCAAGAGATGCGGCAAGCATCCAGGCGACCAGCTGCTGAAACGCCAGAGGACTGGAGCAGCCTTGGCCTCCGCGTAGTCGAGGGATGCGGAAAACATCCAGGCGACCAGCTGCTGAAACCCCAGAGTGCTGGAGCAGCCTTGATCTCCGCGGCAGTATACATGCAAAAATAAAAACTATGATTAGACATGCACAAATTATAATGCTGGAAACAAAGTGTTATAATTAATTATTGGAACTCTGTGAAAGTAATAAGTTAAAATTATTTCAAGTAAAGGTATTGAAAGTGCAATAAATTTAAAGTGCAATAAATTTATAGTGCAAGTAATTAAAAATTGAACTTCCTATAGTAATATCTTAGAAATGCAGCTAATATATAGTGGAAAGAAATTAAATTATAGTTACGATAGTGATATTTGCAAATGCAACAAACGCAACTGCATCCTTGTACAGTCAGCCTGAATTAAAAATTGCTGCAAAATAATAGTTTTATTATTTACACCCTAGAAATATAGAATCGTTTATATTATTTAAAATTATCGTTCATAGTATTTTTTTAATCTATTTATATGAATTACCATTTTCTTGGCACAACCATTAGGTGTGAGTTTTTGTACCACATAATTCAATGAAGATAACCGGTGAATAATCTAATAAGGCCCTACAAATAATCTACAAAGTTTTAAACTTCTTCCAGTCAACCTTTTTGGTTTTAAAATCATGACCAAATCATCAGGTTCATATTGAACTGACTTTGTCTTCTTGTCATATTGTAGTTTTTGTGAACGCTGAGCCTTTTCAATATATTTGTCATTGCTTTCTCTGATAAATCTTGTATGTAGTTCATTTTCTTCTTTAACGTAGTATGTTCTTCCTGATGAATTCTTAGCTTCAAATCTTGATTAAAATACGGCTCCCTTCCAAAAACTATATGATAGGGCGCAACTCCTGTAGATGCTTGAACTGAAGTATTGTATGAGAAGACAATTCTTGGCAATGCTGACGACCAGTCCTTCTGATCTTCTTGTATACATTTTGACATAGCTGTTGTCAATGTCTTGAAGAATCTTTCTATTAAGCCATTCGCCTGTGGATGGTGTAATGAAAAGGTAATAGTGTGTGGCTATGGGCTTATCAGAAGCACCAGAGCAACCAAAAAAAATAGAGTAACTAAAGGTGGTAGAAAAATCCACTAAATAAAAGATTAAACAAATCGACCAGAGGGGTCGCTGACCTATATCAGATGATTAGATCAATACAAAAAAAATAGAAAAAAATAAATCGGGCGCCAGGCTCTCACCATACGGATAGCTAAGAGGAATGGACTTTTAATCACAAGCCAAGTTTGAATAGGTTCTATATGAGGAAAAGAAATTAAACCAAATTTTCAAAACCAGAAGGGTTTATTTTTCACATTCATGCAAAAAGTACAAACAAATTCTATAACCTTGTTGTAATGAAGGATCGCTTAAAGTTATTTATTCTAACCTTACAATGTTAAGCCTGAAGGGCACAGAAACTAGATTTTCACTTTGGGTGGTATCGCTTAAAATTAGGACCTTATTTTACAGTACTCATTGAGGCCACAAACAGGTGTTACAAGTTCTCATCTTTTGAACGAAGGCAGATTAAATTAGAATAATGTCACCAACCTGGTGTCAGTAGGTACAAAGCCTAAGAGTTGGTGGTTTTGCAGGCCCGTCTGCCCCAGCGACGCTTCCTGCCACGAAGGCGGCTCCGACAGATGGGTCTCCAACGAAGATATTTCTATTTATTCCCACGTAGGGCAAAGAATGGGGTGAGAAGCACCCGAGGCAAATTTTATTACTAGTCGCGCAAGGCGAGAGAAAGTTCTAAAGCCACATAGGCGGTAATTAGTACCAGGGGTAAAACCCGGGGAAAGAAATATAAGGTAAACGTTTGCGTCAAAGCGCCACGACTCGCTAACGCATAACTAAAGAAATAATTGACATGAAAGATCGTCACAGTAGGACGCCAAAAAGTATCCAAAAATGCTAATCCATAAGGGAATACGAAAGCGGGCGATCACGTCGTCCAAACGGTAGGTGGACGGGGTAGTCCAAAAGGTAGTTCCAAAGGTACCAAAAAGGGTAGCAAAAAGGGCAAACGTTTCAGGTGCAACGTTTGCCCCGCTCCAACATCTCTGGAGGCTTCTTCATTCCGGCGGCTTCCGCACGCACGGGTCTCAAAAAAAAAAGGCTGCGGATGATCGCCACAAACGCAGACGAAACCGAAGAATCCCGGCCAGGCGAAGATTAATCAAGTATTCGACGATACAATTCCAATCCTTCTAGTCGAACAGAATTCCCAACGAAAAGAAAGCTGTCAAACCTTCCGTCTGACAGATTGAACCAACAAGAACTCTATTTAGTCGGGTCTATGACCACAGATTGTGACCCATCGTCATTAAGCTGCGTTCAGACGTCACGACGAAATCGCAATCGATCATCGTATAAGGACGATGAAATTGATTAATAAAAATACGTATGAAGAAGTCGACCACCAAATTCTTCTACTGTATTTTGCACCAGTTTTGAAGTGAAGACTGTACCTCTATCTGTGATGATTGATTTGATGCCCCCGAAGGTGCAGAATATGTTCTCAACAAGAAACTGTGCGATAATCTCTGCTGTGACTTTAGGTACCGCTTTACAAATGGCAAATTTGCTCATGTATTCTATAGCCCCAATGACATATCTATGTCCGTCCTTTGATTTGCAGAATGGGCCAAGCACATCCATTGCTACTCGATGACCAAAGTTTTGAATCTTCACATTTTGCAGTGGCGCCCTCTGGTGTAAAATATTCTTTTCCCGACACTTTGTACAAGATTTTATATAATTTTATATTTTCTTTTCTACATTCGGAACATAATAGCGATTCTTGAATTTTCTTAGAGTTTTAAATAAGCCAAAATGTCCTCCACTCCATGTGTTATCATGTAATTCTGCCATACATTCTGTAAATAAACTTTCTGGTAAAACTGTGACACTTTTCAGCTGGTTATTAACCCATACTTTCTTGCATAAAATATTCCGTTTCGTGTGATAACCTTTATATTGGTTCATATTTGATAATTTTTCAAATATATTTTTGTATTCCTCGTCAGCCTGTTGTTTCTGTAATAAATCTATTTTTTCAAAGCTATACAAACATAAGTCGTCCTGATTCGGTGAGATATTCTCTTCTGGTTTTTCCTCATTGTAGAGGGGATTTCTGCTTAGGAAATCTGCATGAATATTGTCCTTTCCCTTACAATGGATTATTTTAAAATTCCACGGTTGTATGGCTAAGGCCCATTTCGCCAAACGTCCATTCATATCTCTACGTGATCGTAACCATACCAGGCTCTTATGATCCGTAAATACTTCGAATTCCATGCCCCATAAATATTGTTTAAGATAAGATAAGATAAGATAAGAAATCATTTAATCAAGTAGGATTCGTTGAATCACCTTTGCATCGTCATAATCTACAGCATTAAAATAAGTAATTTACAATTTACGAACATTATAAAAAACAATAAATAAATCGGCTAAGCACTTACAATCCTATTACAATAATTAATTAATCAGCCGTATGCATCGTCAAAAAATAATATTCAAACAGCAAATTTAAAACATAAAACAAAGATTAAAATAGGTGTATACAAAAAAATAATAAACAATAATAAAAGAGCAATAATCCAAAATGAATTAATTAACAGAATGTAAAAATAAGGTAAAAAATAATAATATTCCAACGGCAAATTTAAAACATAAAACAACGCGATTAAAATAGGTGTATACAAAAAAAAACCATAATAAAAGAGCAATAATCCAAAATAAATTAATTAACAGAATCTAAAAATTAGGTAAAAATAAAAGATATCACAGCTAGTATTAAGTTTATCACAGATTTCAAACACTTCCAAAGTTAGCAAGGTAAACTAGGCCAGGCATTTTTGTCGTTCATGTATTCTTCAACAGTATAATATGCTTTTTTGAGTAGACAAGTTTTTAAGTATTTTTTCAGAGTCGGTAAGGGTAAGGGTAATTCAATTGCTTCTTTAGGTAGTTTATTATAATAGAGTAAACATTGACCCATAAATGATTTGTAAACTTTACGTACACGGAATTTAGGGATAGCAATTTTATGTTTACTTAAAATACGATAAGGCCCATATTAGACCTAAACATTCTTTTTCCGTTATTGTATAACGTTTTTCTGCGTCACTTAATTTCCTCGACGCGAATGCTACCGGCCGTAGATCCGATTTGCCCTGCATAATACATGCTCCCAAAGATTGATCTGATGCATCTACATACAGTCTTGTCGTCACATCTTCATCTGTTGTGAAATATCTGAGTATTGGTGCTTCACAAATCTTGTTTTTCATTACATTGAAGGCCCTTTGCGCTTCTGTTGTCCATTCAAATTTACGTCCTTTCTTTGTTAATTCTGTCAGAGGCAATGTTATTTGAGCGAAACCATCAATAAATTTTCTGTAATACGAAAATAGACCTAGTACTGATCTTAGTTCCTTTAAGTTGGATGGCGGATTTGCATTTTGCATTGCTTTTACCTTCTCCATATCGGGTCCAATGCCGTCCTTTGATACGGTATGTCCTAATACTGTTAAATTTGTAAACCCGATCTTACACTTCGTTGGTTTCAAGGTTAAATTTGCCTTCTGAAATTTTCGTAATACGTTTTCCAATGCCGTTAAAAATTCTTTATTAGTCTTAGCATATACTATGATGTTATCAACATATACCAAGACATTTTTGTATTTCATTTCCGCTAATACTGTACCCATTGCTCTCTGAAAATGAGCCATACTTGTTATCAATCCCATAGGTAATTTCTTGAAAGCATATAGACCTGATTGACAAATGAAAGCTGTTTTTTCTTTGCCTTTTCCTAGGCACAATTGCCAATATCCTGAATTTAAATCCAGTTCAGCAAAGAAACGTGCTCCTTCTAGACACGTTAATAATTCTTCAATGCGCGGAATAGGATATGCATCTGGTTTAATTTTCTTGTTTAAGCTTCTGAAATCTATACAAAATCTTGGTTTCCCATCTGCTTTTTCTACAATCACTACTGGTGATGCGTATGGGCTTTGAGATCGTTCTATAACGTCATTATTGAGCATTTCCTGAACTTGTTCTTCAATAATTTGCTTCTGTTTCTCTGACATTCGATATGGCGGTTTATGTACTGGTACCTCATCAGTCGTTTCGATGTCTATTTTGTATGCATTATATGCCCTAGATTTGACGGAGTGTAGGCAAATCTATCTTCATACTTATTCAATAGTGTCATTAGTTGTTGCTTCTGAGAATTGTTCAATTCCTCGCCAATTTGTATACTATCCTTATTCTCTCCTGCAAAATATACCGTTTCACATTGAATGCCTTGTTTAATTGATACTTGTAGTGGCATTGGTTTTCTTGATTTCTTTATTATATTATTTACCAAGGGCGTGGTAAATCTTCCTTGTAAACATATTTTATTTTCCTGAAAATCAATTTTGGCACCATTCTGTACCAAAAAGTCATAACCGATGATGATTTGGTCAGAATTAATGTCAATAATATTAAATTTGTGATTATATACAACATTGTCTACAACTATATTCAATTGTACTGAACCCTCAGTACAAACAAATTTGCCACCGATTATCTTCAATGAAATCCTATCATCATCACTAAATTTAATATTCAAACTTTTGACAATAGACAGACTAATACAAGAAACGCTTGCTCCACTATCTATCAGACTTGTCATTAAATATTTCTACATTTATATATGCCCTATTATGTAATGGTTTATTATTGTCTGTAATAGTATCGGAGCGTAGTGTGTTTAACGCCGCGCCGCTCCGGTCCCGCGTCGTCCATCTGCGTTTGGGCGATTATCTTCGTTCCGGTACGTTGATCTCGAAGGTGCATTTCCTTGGTAATTGCCACGATAATTTTGTTGTGTTCTTTGTCTGAAATTATAGGCAGGGTAACTACGGCTCACAGGCGTGTTCACCGCCTGATCGTTGGTCAGCGTTGCGAAAGCTGGTACCGGCGTATGTACTGGTATCGGTGTAGAAAATGCTGATTGGGGTGCCGTAGACACATTTCGGGATGAGATATTTATTGGTGATAGTGATTGTTCACCCTGTTGGCTTTGGATCATTGGATATGGAGTCTCGCTAATGGGGATAACTATTGAGGGTTTTTGCTCTTGCGAATGATACTCACTGTACCGATGACGAATAGCCGTTTTTAGCTCTGCCTTGGTGTTGATCACTGATGTTGTAAAGAAAAATTTAGCGCTGTCATGTAAATTTCTAATGAAATGTGTTATGAAATCGGCTTCTCCTATGTTCCCAGCCTTAGATGCCAGTGCTTCTAGAGCATAATAGAATAGTATTGGTGATTCATGAGTCTCCTGATGACGATAATAAAAACTTTGTACATAATTTTGGCTCGACGGGAATTCGTTCTTTAATTTTGTCAAAACATCTTCGAATGATGTGAAAGTTGCGTGGTTAGCTTTATAAAATTGTAACGCAGGTCCCGATAAATACACAGCAGATACGCTGCGATCGCCGCTTGTGATTGTGCTGGTTCATATTTTTTCACTTGGGCCAATATTTTGAATTGAAAAATAAAATCGTCGACATCTGATAAGCCATTAAAAGTGTTTGTTTCCATTTTCGTATGAAATCCAAACAAATCAAATGCACAAACAGTTTAAAATCGCACGAGATGAAAAATGATTATGGGTGATTCTATAACGTTACTTCACCCGTTTGTCGACCTGCTCCTTTACGGCAGTGCCGTGAATACATACAATACCAATGACTTGTTGTAATGCGTTATTGCAATATGTGTGCTTCTTCTTCTTGTTCGCTTATTCTTTATAGTATACCGTCAATCGTATATCAGCAGCTCGTAATTGCAATATGTGCATTTATTCTTCGTTTTCTGCGGACAAGGATTATTTTGGGAGCGAGGGAACTTTTCAAAAATCGCGCGACTCTATATATAATGTTAGCACTTCCACCACTTGTGAGACTGCGGGGGTGCAGTTAGATGGGGCTATTAAAAGAGCAGAGGTACGTTCTAGATGTTTATTGCCCGGAGGCCAAAGAAAGACTAACTATACATTTTATTTCATTGACGGATGTCACACGTCTTATTCTAAATATAAAAATGACTTTTTCTCCAACTTGCTTGGAAATGTTGCCATTAATGTAGTAAAACTGGACCGCGAAATCGTTCGTTATATTTAGAAGGCGTTAATGAAAATTAAAAAAAAATATATATTATTGGCCTTAGCCGGGAAATCAATATTATTTAAATAAGGCGATTAAGTAAAAAACATACCTTCCGTTTATAACGTCTCATACAAATGAGGGTAATCTTAATTTGGTCGGTTACTGCATTTTTACTTTTAATTTTTTCAAAGACTTTGATAATTCACCATACAGCCAATTGTCCACTAAATTTAAAAAATAAAAACTATTATAAACTTTTTAATTGTTCTCTGCGTTTAGTTCTTGCACTGAACATTTTTTTGCTCTGCTACTGTCAATGTATTTGAAATGTCGACAAATTTCGAATAACGGACAAACAATTTGAATAATAATCTTATATGCGGTTAATTTATTTTCATGATTCTTAGTTATTTATTAGAGATTTCTCACGACAGTTTTAATTTTAATAATATGATGATATTTAATGAGTGATTTGAAAATTAATAAGTGTACCAAACGTAAACAAATAAAAAATAAAACAGAAATGATTGTGTCCAAATCAATATAAAAGTTATTTTGAACTTATGATCTTCTCCGAATGATAAATATGGTATGGTTTCTAAAAAAACAGTGTGTTTAGAAGTTGTTTAGAAATTTATAATTACCTATGTGCATATTTTTTGTTATTGTGTTTTCATATATATTTAATTCTTATTCATATATTTTGTTTTAAATCAAACATATGATTCGGACCCGAAATTTTATTCCTATTCCTAAAAAAAATAAGTACCAAATGAACTTCATGGTACTGATACATTAAATTAAAATGTAGATTGGTGATTATTTCCAAGCATATTTGGAGAAAAGCACTATACAAGCCTCGGCGGGAATGTCAGTTCGCAGATTCGTATTATTGAAGGACTCGGCTACGCCTCGTCCTTCAAAATCATACTCATCCACGAACTGACTTTTCCCGGCCTCGGCAGTAATATACTATATTTTTATGTCGGTGGCCAATTAGCACCGATAGTGAAGTACCACCTTCACACTATATTCGGTATTTTTATTGCGACATGACCGAGGCAGTCGTTAGGGTTCACGTAATACAACTTCTCATGGGGCGTTGAGTCATCTACCACTTAGATTATTTACTTATTAAAGCACCAGCATCATCTTCGCCAATATCATCATTTTTCAGGTTCAAGGTCCTCATGAGTGAGTGAAAAGATGCAGTGTACACCAGGCATTGGCAATTATAGAGGACAATAAGATTGCCAATGCCTCGTGTACACTGCATCTAAAATGCTCCAAAACTTCATTAATACGATAAAATAATATTTTTAAATAATATTTCGTTATAATCTTTCGATATTATGTTAAATCACTTTTGCAAATTACTTAAAAAAAATAGTACTTAACATAAACTATATTTAAAAACCGCACGGGAACCGCCTAGCGATCCCGTACGGTACCAGCAAATTTAACGCAGGGTAGCTGTAATATTTATACCCACGACCGCTATTTTAAATTAATAAAACTAAAGCCACATTACTAAATTAAACGTTTTTGCAATAATAGTTATTTGTTATACAAGGGGGGAAAGTTGTATTTTACCCGCGAGTGTTTATTTGAAACACGAGCTAGCGAAAGGATCCTATGATTGACCACGAGCGAAGCGAGTGGTTCAAAATAGAATCCTGAGCGTAGCGAGTGTTTCAATACACGAGGCGTAAAATAACTTTTCGCCCGTGTATAACACAAAACTTTTCACCTCACTACAGCGAGGAAAAAAGAATAAGGGTTTGTACTATATCTTTAAAAATATCTGCAATAATCAACCAATTTGACATTTATTAAAACTAAGGTCTAATAAGCTTTCATGTAGGTATTTTAAACGGGATTTTTCAGAAAATAAGCTCATGTCAAATTTTTACTTTAGCTGCGTTGAAACGTCAAAACTCTTTCTCCACATGTGAATAAAAAGCGATTTTCTCAATAGACATCAAACAAACAAACTTGGCTTTCCGAGCTAGTGAGGTGAAAAATTGTATATTTATCTGTTAGCAAACAATATATCATAACTGACTCGAACGGCGGAAACATTTCTCCGCAAAATTTGCGATGCACCAACTTTGACCTTCAATCACACGCAACTGATATCAATAAGAACTGTTTTAGGTAAACAATATGGTGGCGACAGTCTCCTAGATCAACTTTAACCAATGAGAGCCCAACTTACGCGCCGCAATTTGGTCAATCACGCGCAATTAAATCACGTAAATAAATGGTCCCATACGGTACCGCTAGTCTATAATGGGTTAATATGGTCTCAGACATATTAAAAATACTTAAACGGGTTTACTCACGGTAGTTTTCGATGTAAAAATCAGTTTTCTATGGGGAAGGGTCACTCTTTCAGGAAATATCTAAACATCGCGATGCAGAAATTGGATGGGGGTAACTGGACATGCAGGGATGGTTATATTATAGGATACGTTTTACCCGAATACGTGGGCGAAATTGCGCGCACCTTAAATAATAGCGTTATCATATCAGTCAAAAGTCGTCCAGTGCTGTGTATAGGCTTCCAAGATTCTCCACAACGATCAGATGTGGACTGCCCCTAATTTAACGACTTGCTGTGATCTTGAGCAGATCGTCGGTCCATCTTGTTCGGCCCGGCCATCGGTTCTACGAGCAATGTACCCCGCCCGATACGGGAATGTATCCTAAAGGTAGATTTCATTCGTTCTACTCGGTCACTACAGTGCTTACACCAAAAAACAACCCACTATCCTTTTTCTACAGTCGAAAATTCATAATTCGGAGGAACCCTTTAGTAAACGTGGCCGGGCATACTCTTTACTATATTTTCGCTTTCAAATGCGCTCATTTCAAAGCCACACAAAGACACTTGCAAATCAATCAAAGCAGATGTCCCATAAACGTTCCATAAAGTACTACCAAACACTTCAAACGTATATTAGCGTTCTGGTTACCTATCTGAAACACTAATTTTTGTTTCTTTCATTTGTCCGAAAGCCTTTTTTTTTCAAAAACAGTTAATTTTTTAAAATTATAAAACAAACCTAACCTAACCTAATGGGTTCTCCAAGAAGATGTTTATAAAATTCTAAAAATATTACGGGTTTCAGCAAAAAAATGACTTTCGGACAAACGATGGCGAAACGTTACAGACGGGAAACAAAAATTAGTGTTTCGGATAGGTTACCATAATTATGTTCCACGAACTCTCACAATCATTACACAAAACTACAATCGTCTAGCGGTTGACAGCGGCGTTCTTTATGGTTTTACTTCAAATTATCGTAAATACTCATTGATTTCAAATATGAAGTCTGACTAGTTTATAGAGACAATTAATAGGTTTTGTTGTTTTTGGTACAATGCTTATGCGTAAAATATCAATAAGTGGTTTTTTGTTATCAGGAATCAGTATCCTTTACTAAACAAGCCTCGACATACGCTTTGCAGTATTTTTCGCTACCAAACGCGCTCACTTCAAAGTCAAACAAAGACACCTGAATTATTTCGAATACCCCATTCACTGGCGCTCTTTGAGGCACGACTCCCTGCAAATGAGGCAGGCTGTTATCGTGTATAACCTAGCGCGCAAACAACTGCTCAGCTTCGCTCATTTGCCCTGCAATTATCAAAGGAAATATCCATTGAAATGTTGCACAAACTCTACTGCACTAATAACCGTGTGACAGTTGACTGTGGCGTTATAAAATTGTATATTATCAGTATTATCACATTCACTTATTGATTTCTAATACTGTTTGTCTAGCCTATATAAAAAATAATACGGTTTCGTAGTTTTCGTACCTACCTGTCTAAATAAAGGATATAATCAATAAGAGACTATTATAAAATATTAAACTCAATTTTTCGTGCTGGAGTCATCATTCCGAGGAACATCTCAACAACGCAATTGACACAGGAGTTCCCTGGAATTTGAGATGTGAATACGAGTATACTGATATGTGATATATTTGATTTGATGTGATTTGTTAAAACTAGATAAGTAAGTGGCGACGTGAGCTGTAGCTGTAGAATGTGTCTCGAAATTGCTGATATATATAATATTTTTTGCGTTTTATCCCTGTATTAATGCTATTTTGAAGAAAAAAAAACGAATCTTTCTTATTGAACCTGCTCACAAAAATTCTCGAAGAACGGTTAAGAAATGCAACCTGTAGGCCAGAAAGCCTGTAATCTGGACATCTGCACGTCCAGAGATACGAAAGCACTTTTATCCAAGCTGAAACGAAAGCTTCGCTCTCTTCATCAGTATGTATTTTTTTATCAAGTTTTTTTTTTAATTTAAGTGAAATAAATAAGTAGGTTACTTGGATTAAGGTATAGTATTTTTTGTATGTACATATGTATGTGGCTTTGCGTGTTCATGTTGCCTTGGCTGAATCAATTTCAACTACTTACCTATTTTTTGAACAGGAGTCGCTGGGATCCACAGCTGACTATAGGACACTTTACCCAACTACGGAGAAGCAAAAAAAAGAGAGTTATAGCTTTATTTACTATAGTATACTACATTTTAATTGAATTTACGTTATAAAATGTAATGAGATTACAGATGTCCCACAAATGTATGTGAAATTAAAACTATATATACTATAGTATAATACTTATATAAAATATGAACGTAATGGCGTATGAGGTGAGGAATTAACTCCGGATAAAGCCTGCCGCATAAACAACTGCTTTCAGCTACGTTAATTTAACCCTGGCAATCATCAAAGATAAATGGCCTTTGAAATTTTCCACCAACATCCTGTTTGTACCAAATCTATGCTCGTTATTTGAGGATTTCCCGTGACACGTTTATAGTTTAATTAGCGACTGGATTAGTCACACGTATTCAAAATGTAAAAATAGGTACAATATATTTTTTGCTACTGACACGACCTGACTATATTTTTCTCTCTTATTTGCTCTCAAATGAAAACCATTTCGACAAAACGTAAAAGGTTCACATATACTGCCTTTTTTTACTAATACGTATCTATAAATAAATAAATAACTTAATTAATAAATAGCGGACAAACTCACACAAATCGATTTAATCCCAAATTAAGCTCATGAAGGCTTGTGTTATGGGTACTAGATGACGATATACACTTATATATAGAACAACCATGACCCAACCACAAAATAAATATTCAAGTTAATCACACAGATATGTGCCCTGGCCGGGATTCCAATCCGGAACTTTCTACGCCTTAGAAATAAAGCAGAAACTGTTACATCGAGATGATTGTTTTATAATACTATAAAAGGCCCCAAAATACGAATTTGAGTTCTTGTGCATGCAAGATCTGTGTAACTTAAGTTATTTCATAACGTATAGGCCAACAGACAAACGCATAACCACTTAAGATAACTAATAACGATAAAATCCGACACACATTTTTCTTAGAGGTTAGTAATAGCGAATCAAGAAAGGTTTGTTGAACATTTTCTGATCGAATACAACGGAAGATGCTAGTTAGTATGGAAAAAAATATCTATGCAAGCAAACGTAGATCGGAAACTGTAGTTTTAAGTAAAACGTTTTATCCAGTTGAGAGCATACCGGGCCACCTGTGGTGAGTCGTTGAGAGGCAAGAGCTCTCTGAAACAATTTTATGTGCAGGATTCAACACTTCATGAATAGTAATCAAACCGCCATTCTCCCTTCATTTATATCGCGAGAGACCAACAATGAAATGTAGATGAGGACTTTTTGCTTAAGCTCTTAGCATAATTTGTACGTACTTTTACTTAAATTCAAAATTATAAAATGACTCGAGACAAATGATCGGCCTAAATTACAATTTGAATGGGAATCTTCGGGAATAATTAAACTCTTCGAAACAAAGCTTACATTTTAATGCTTATACCTAATTAGAGACTCTAGAGTTTCGCATTGGTGTGTACTCCATTTATTTTGAAGCAATAAAAACAAACAATACAAGTTGCAGTTACAGCAGACTTGATTTAGCATGCTGCTAAGCATTTTGATCTGATAATAAAGTAGTCTACAAACAACGCAGGTTTTTTTTATTACTTTTTTAATTGGTTTAATGACGCTCATGTTTCATAGTGTTGACATGTAAGATACAGTTAACTGTAGAATTCTAGAAAAAATATAGATTCGACATAAAATATAAATCCTCCTTCAGTGATTACGATTTACATTACGGCGTTTTATTTTATTGGTAAATTGTGATATTTCGTATGATAGAGTTTTTGATTCAGATAATATAAAAAGGCAACGTGTATGTATAAGTCGCTGTAAAATTTTATAATTTATCTAGCGAAATTATAAACTAACCAGTTTACGTAGTTTATGAACTAACGATAGTCACAATCGTCCGTTTTCATATACCTACATTTTCATGTGCAATTCAAAAAATGTAATTATAGAAAAAAAAATACTGCTTTCAAAAATATGATATTATACGCTCTAAAATAAAACTACACCTTAAAATAATTCTAAAAGTATTTTATGGTAATGTTCATTTATTTTCTGTGGGAGTCACTCATGGTTCTTCCCCCTAAGAGGTTTATGACTATTACGTACCTACCTTAGGTACCACTTAGGTATACTTAAACCACAAAATGATTATGTATAATATATATATGCCGGGGAAGACCACCATGACTTATACGTTTAAGACCTATCAGAAGTTGTATCGTGATGAAGCTTGGCGCTAGTCGGCAAACGTAAGTTAATTTTTAAGATAAAATTAATAATTAAAAATGTATTTATTCATAAACACAATCATATCTAAATTACAGTGTTTGATGCCCCTTTTTAAGTATTAGCGGATCTATGGTCTGAAATAAGCAATTTTATGTTTATATTATTTTATTTATTAAGAGGATATATCACTACATTTTCCTATACTGTCAGTTTACATTAAGTTTGTACTTGGTAACTATGGCGTCGGATACGAATGAGGTCCAAACTTAACGTAACCTAGTTCTACAAATCGCAAAAATCGAAACGGTTCAACCTTGAAAATTTCCTTTCTAATTAGTTCCTAAAATTTCGTAAAGATCGGTTAAGTTTTGTAGGAGGAAACAGGCGAGAACGAAACCTCGGTTTGTATGGGAAAATAAGCAGCGGTTTTTCCTAGATTTACCGTCAGGGTTCGAGCTCGAACCAGCTTAAACTTATAAAGTAGACTAGTATTAGGTTTTTTTTTATAACAATAAAATATTTTTCTTTTCTGGCACCTCGAGATACACTATTTAAATTGTGTTTAATATCTTCAATTTATGAGATCCCGCTTTAGTTTGATAAATAAGAATCTCAAGCGCACTTTGTATTATGTAGTGACCGACCGAAGTTTCGGTTTCGGTTTCGGCCAGTTTCGGCTAAAGGTTCGGTTTCGGCCAAAAAATTGCCGAAACCTTTCGGCCGCGCCGAAACTTACAACATCGTACTGTCGTGTCGGGTCGCGTTTGGCTAACGTCGGGTGAGCTCGGCAGTCGGCAACTCGGCACGGCTGGCAATATGGCGTCGCTCGCTTGACTCCGCCAGCCACTGAATCACTTTGCTCAGGGAGGTGACGTTTGTGTTTGTTCTCCGAATAATGTTAAGTAACTGACCGAACGAGCCATTTCCGTTTCAGCGTGGCTCAAAATTCTTTCGTATGCCCGAATGTTTGGATGTCCATGCGCTTACCGGCTGTTGCCTTGCCTTAATGTCGCATTTCTCGACCGATTCTCATGAAATTTTGTGAGTATGTTCGATAGGTATTAGAGTATTTTTTCGTCGATACAGTTTTTCGTAATTTTCAAAATAGCGGAGAAGTGCGGTTAAAAATTTACATTTACTTTAATTTTACTTCATTTAGTTTTTGTTATGAATTTATCAACTCATAATGTAAGTTTTTGGCGCAAATTTCTTAATTTACAAACTAATTGATGGCGATATTGGTTATTTAGGATAAAAGTGAGGAGGTTTACTTATCTCATAAAATTACTTTAGGATTCGTCATTGTTGCGTGAATGCAATAAAATGAGTACCTACGTCTGAATTAGCGTTACGAGGCTGCCTGATTGCAATTATAAAAATTAAAACTCAATCAATTATTTTGTTACTAGGTTTTTAAACATGTTTCGTTTTATACCATCTACAGCGTTAATGCTTTTCACTATTTGGGTAATTTAATTTAGACCCAGTGTCAATGTTATAGTAGTGTATGTGACTGTACATAATGAAGGGTATTAAACACGAGTGTGGGTTTACGAAACGAGCCGAAGGCAAGTTTCATAATAACATCACACGAGTGTTTTAATACCTAATTATACTCAGTTCACGTTAGCGAACTAGTACCAGAAATCTTAGAGAGCACATAATTGGTCAGAGATAAGGGCGACTCATGCGCACCGGGTGAGTTTACATGGCGGCCGAACTTCAGTCAACATCTGTCTCTTGTACGGTGCGGACGTGCTCTCCCTTCAACTGTTTTTTGTTTTGTGTATGGTGTCCCGTTTTATTTGCGACTCGGCTTGTTTACTGGACTATTACTCGTATCTGCTCACTCTGCGACTCGGATTGTGTATTGGACTGTTTCCCGCTTACTCTGAATGAATGAATGAATGAATGAATGAATGAATGAATGAATGAAAATTTATTCGTAAACATACACGAACTGGACAACACATTAGAAATTAAATACAATAAAATAAAATTAAAATTCTAGGTGTGTATGCCACGAAAAGGTCACACCTCAGCATAAATGCTGGCCCGGAAACCAGCGCTGGTCTTCCGGTGTAACCTATAGGTGACGCCACGGGAAACCGTACACACACGGCCGCACTCTAATACTGAACGCAGCTTAAGCGCAGTGCCAAGACAATGACATTGACAGAAAGTGCTGTCAATGTCACTGCAGACCGTTAGCGAAGAAGAGAAATGAAAAAAATAATCTAAGAATGCAATGCCCGTATGTGTACAGCACATTAAAACATTTAACAAATTACATTTTACAACTTAGGTACAAAAGTGAAAGACAGTTACTAAAATTACAATAAATGTGGATGTGTAGGGAAATAACTAAATTTTATATAAAAGAACAGGGAGAAACGAAACCCTGTACAGTAAAGCCAAATACTAAACAAGGACATGAAACATAAGGCGACAAATAACAATACAATGATGCAAAACAACACAACATATAAAGGGACAAAAAACCTCGGTAAGAAAAATCTTAAAAAAACAAATCATTACAAGCAGCTCGTGTCTAGCCTCAAAGTTTCTTGATTCCGCTGATGTTCAAACATAAATTTTCGTACATGGATTTTAAAGGTCTTGATATATTTTAGGTTCCTAATTGGCGGCGGGATGTTGTTCCAACATTTTGTTGCAACATAGCGGAAGCTTCCCCTGAAGGCAGCTGAAGCATGTTGTGGAGTGGTGAGCTGCACACTACACTGGCGAGTTTGACACGACCTATTTCTGGACATCCATGACAGCTTCTCGAAAAGATATGATGGTATCTTATGCTGAATTACACCGAAAAGTAAACATGCCAAATGAAGCTTGCGACGGTGCTGCATTTTTAAGATGTTATGCTCATTTAGATAAGGGGTAACATGGGCCCTAAACGGAATATTGAAACAATAACGAGCACAGGCATGTTGAACGCGTTGGATGAGCCTCTTCGTTTTAGAAAGAAGTCGCGGACCAAACACCACATCCATATAATTTAATTTTGATAATACAAGTGACTCAACCAGTTGAACACGCAGTGATTCATTTATGAAGTGCCTTATTTTGTATAGAACCTTAAGCTTATAGAAACAACTTTTAACAGCACTCAAGACATGTTTTTCAAATCTAAGATCACAATCCATTATGAGACCAAGGTTACGTGCTTCATAAACACGTTCGATAGGTACATCCATCAATTTAACATCAGTTGACAGATTGAGTTTATTCAGTTGATGTTTAGTACCAAAAATAAGATATTTGGTTTTGGCCGGATTGAGTAACAGGCTATTATTTGTGGCCCAAGTCGATATTTGCGACAGATCAGTGTTAAGTTTGTGAATAGCATCATCAATTTCTGATGGCTTACATGAAATATAGACTTGGATGTCATCGGCATAAATATGGTACTTGCAGTGTGTTATGTGTGATCCGATGTCAGCAGAGTACAATATAAACAGAATTGGGCCAAGGATTGATCCTTGAGGCACTCCTCTAGTTACACACATCCTTTCAGAGACCCGCGTGGAGCCATCGTTAAGGCTCAGCTTCACACACTGCTGACGATCGCTGAGATAGCTGGCAAACCAAGTCACTGCATAGTGGTCGAAACCGTAGAAACTTAGTTTAGATAGCAATAAACTAATATTAAGACATAGTACGGCTCCATGTCCGAACAAAAGTCAGTTTTATGGTCCCATCCTGAAGAAAGCATGAAACTTGGCATGAATGTAGCTGTCATGTATGTGCTTCAATGCAGATATGGAAGCATGTCGAAGAATTATTTTTTCCCCCCATTCCCCCCCTTTTTATGTGCCAAATCGTGTTTTTTTTTATGAAAACGGGTACAGCTATCAGAAAACTGTCAAAGATCAATATGTTCCCTATGAAATTTTCTACAATATTGTCATTGGACGTATGTTGATAGAATTTATAGTTTACAAAATATGTACATGTAACTTTAAAGTTAACTTTTTACTAAAGATAGTACTATACGCGTACTAAATACCTAAAATAGCTGCGCGCAAATTTAAAGCAAGAGTGACGGAGCCCTGGCTATGGCGACAGTAGGGGCATGTAGGGGCGCGGGGCACTAACGTTACATTTGACGATTATCGCAAAACATTTATTAATTATGTTACGAACCAGAATGGAAATCGAGTTGATGTCGTTTTTGATGCTTATCATGAAGACAGTCTCAAGAATCATACACGGGAGAAGAGGGGTACAGGATTTCGTCAAAAAGTCACACCAGCAGGTAAATTACCAAAAAACTGGCAACAATTTCTTTGTTCGTCACAGAACAAAGTTGAATTTTTCAACTTCCTGGCTGATGGAATCCAGCAGGTTCAACATGCGAAAACGATTGTCGCAACCAAAGGGGAACAAGTTTTGTGTAACGATGCCACCGTAGATACGTCCTCCCTTAATTCAAAACAAGAAGAAGCTGATACCAGACTCTTCCTCCATGTTTCGCACGCCGTGCAGCATGGTCACACAGAAATATTAATTAGAACGGTTGATACAGATGTGGTGGTTTTAGGTATTGCCTTATACAGCGGGCTTAAAGAAATGGGTTTGAACAAATGTTGGATATCATTCGGAACGGGGAAAGCTTTACGTACTATTGCTATTCACCAACTCGTGAATAAACTCGGCCCAGAAAAATGCAGTGGCATGTTATTTTTCCACGCATTCACAGGGTGCGATACAGTATCTGGATTTTGTGGAAAGGGAAAGAAGTCCATTTGGAAAACTTGGAATTCCTTCCCTGAAGTTACCAGAGTATTTGAAACCTTGTCACGACCTCAAAATGAAATTGAAACCTATCAATTGGATGCTTTGGCAAGATATGTCATTCTGACTTACGACAAAACTAGCGAGGTAGAAGACATTAACCAAGCTAGAAAAGCGATATTCATCAAGGGACGGGCAATGGACAGGCTGCCACCAACACTCGGTGCTCTTGAGCAGCATACAAAGCGAGCTTATTTGCAAGCAGGATTGATCTGGGGTCAAAGTCTGATACCAAATCCTGAATATCCGAACTTTGAGAAATGGGGTTGGATGAAAGAAGACGGTATTTGGATTCCATTTTGGAGTACAAACAAAGAAACGTCATCATCCGTAAAGGAATTGACGAAATGTTCATGCCGCAGCTGCATTAAAGGACGATGCATTTGTAGGAAGTCTGGTCTTCCCTGTACTGGTCTCTGTAAGTGTGGGGGAGATTCTTGTGATATGCATTGATATAAATATATATATGATTAAAACTGTAATTTACTGTGTTTTTAATAAATTGCTTGAAACCCTAGCTTTAAATCTGGAAAGAGTATTGTAAAAAGGAAAAAAAGAGTACTTGAGTCAGACGCGGTAAGCTGTAACTCTGGAAATAATGCCTCTACGACTATGAAATAAGTGTCATTTTGTAGCTTAATGTATAAGGTATATAACTTCTTTAGACTATTTTATCACCACTCTTGTCGTTTTCCTATAAATAGAGCAAGAAAGAAAAAAGTGTGCCTGTTTTTACAATTTCATAATACGTTGGTGGCTGTATACAGAAATATATTAATCTTACCACTATAAAATGTAGTATCGTTTTGTAGGTAATTTATCGACGATGATTTGGTCTCTGAAGAGTAAACTCCTCAGTCTTATGGTTTTTGTAGAAAATTCGAAAAACCAGAATGAGGGAGATAAAAAGGGGGGGGAGTGGGGGGAAAAATAATTTCTTGAAGTGATTCCATATCTACATTGAAGCACTTAAGTGACAGCTACATTCATGCCAAGTTTCATGCTTTCTTCAGGATGGGACCGTATTTTAAGTTAAGGACTCGTACTAACAATCGAAAGCCCTCGAAAAATCGAGCAGTACCAGCAATGTACACAAACCTTTATCCTGAGAACATAATATGTTGTCAGTGACATCCAGCAGAGCAGTGACTGTACTTCGCCCCTTTCTGAAACCTGACTGGACCTCCGGCAACATACCATTATTCTCAAGATACTCTGTCAGTTGTAAGCATACAGTTTTCTCTAAAATTTTAGATAAACAAGGCAGTATACTAATGGGTCTAAGATCCTTAAGCTCAGATGGATTAGGGATTTTAGGCAGAGGACACACTATTGCCAATTTCCATAGGTCAGGAAATGTAGATGTAGCGATGGAGGTATTCACCAAATCAACTAGTATGTTCAAAGTGTATGGAAAAGTGGACACCAGCATATTTAAAGTAATACCGTCGATACCTTCAGCATTTGATTTTAGACAAGTAATAATTTTCAACAATTTATCAGCGCTAATTGGTTCAATATGGAATGTAGAATGGCAAAACCTGTGAAATTCAAAATAAGACAGTTGAGAAATGGTAACTTCTGTATTGATAGGTAAGGTTAAAAAATGTTTATTTATAATATTGGGATCACTGAAACAAGAAGGCAAGTCTGTGTTATTTCTAGGCAGCAGAGTAGATTGTAGATTTTTCCATAACTGTTTTGGATTTTTTAATTGATTATTTATATTATGTTTAAAGTAGGCAGATTTTTCATGGTAAAGTGCTTTATTTACTGTCGACTTTAGATCTTTATAAAGCTGCTTTTTGCTATCGGACCCGGTTTTATGGTAGTCTGCGGCAGTTTTATCTCGCAAACTCATCATTAACTTAATTGTATCAGTTATCCAGGGGTGAGAATTGTTTCGAATAACCAGGGTCTGTATAGGAGCATGCAGGTCAAATAAACAAACTATATGATTGGTGAACGCCTCAACCTCGTCATTAACATTAGGCAAAGTTGACATCAGATCCCACCTCACACTCTGCAAGTCCCAGTCAAAGAGTGATATATCTATATTTTTTATAGGCCTGAATGATGTAGTATACGGCCGCGGTTTCTCCCTCACAATATTATACTCGCTTACCACTATACAATGTCCAAAAGGAGAACCCACGTGAACAATATCTGTAACCTTGGCTTTCATGTCTGTGCAAACTACATCGAGCAATGTCTGACTAGTGTTAGTGAAATGTGTAGGTTTAGTTACTAACTGTGATAGCTTTAAACTAGATAAAAAATTGTTAAATCTGGTAACATCTGGAACAGTGGAGTTCTGAAGTAAATCTATGTTTAAGTCGCCCAGCAATATCAGGTGTTCGCAGTTAGGTATCGAGCTGATTGAGTCAGTTACGGCATCAAAAAATACATCGAGATCCATCCAATGCGGTCTATAAGCTGTACCTATCACTATTTTCAAACCATGTATCGTTATATTAACCCACATTTGCTCCACCAGCTTATGCCGCGGGTCTACAGGGTGAGGCCAAGTCGATACATTCAAACTACGTCGAATGTAGAACCCGACACCACCACCACGCAGACGCGTTCCCAACGGTCTAGGTATGTGACGGAGCCTGAAACCAGGGATTACCGGCGCCCGTCCCTCCTCGTTAAGTTGTAACCACGTTTCATTTATTGCTAGTAAATCAATATCTAGACGAGTACAAGCCGCTATAAAATTGTCATGATTTGTGCCCAGTGAACCCGCATTATACAAACCTACCCTTAGTCTATTATTAACCATATTGTGAAGCTAAATGTATGCAATGAACGCAGATGCAGCAAACCGCTTTTGCGTTAGAGATAAACAGAGAGATTTCTCGTCCTATCGCGTGGAGGTCATTTGAGTTGTGTATCTGTTGAGTGCGGTTGTCGTAAAAAGTGATGTAAAATAATAATTTTGTTATTAATTTGTGGCAGTGTTAATAGATAATAGTGGTACGTGTTAAAGAATTATGTGTACGGTTGCTACAGTAAGAGTGCAGTTTCGATAAAAGAACAGGAACTTTGAGACTAGACAGAATGTTTTGGCTGCAGGAATAAGACAAAAACAGAACATGTACATAAAGCAATGCGTGAAAAACCGGGCAATCAAACGCTTCGTTGGCCAAAAACACGCTCAAGGTCGTCTTCTGTTCGGATGCGGTGACGAGGTACATCCGTGCCTGGGCGCTGACGCACGTAGATCTTGCCGTCCCTGGTCCACACATACCGCCAGTCGAAATGCTGCTTTAAAGCCCGAGCTTTCTGGAATAGACGTCTGTTGTGGGGGGTCAGCCGCTCGTTTACGTAGAAACGGTATTCCGGTGCCTTCCGTCGTCGCCCCACGCCGAACCCTTGCCGCCTGGAGTAAGCGGTCACGCACGGCGCGGCGCGCCAGGCGCAGCACAAGCAGCCGAGGCCGCGGCGCCGGCCCCTGGACGCCCTCGTCAAGCTGCGGCGCCCGACCAACACGCGTAGCATCCACGATATCCTGCTCCGTTAGCGTGATCCCCAGTTTCTGGCCTAAGGTAATTACCAAATGCGTAGAATTTTCCCCGCTACTTTCGGGGACGCAGGATATCTCAAGATCGTTAGCCAATAAATCCTGGTCTCGGTCGAGTAGGTCCAACTTGAGCTGCGAAATTGTCTCTAACAGCACTGACTCAGCACCGCCATCGACGTCGCGAATATGTTCGAGTGTGTGAGGCTGGGCCTCCAAGGCTTCGACACGGGCACAGAGCGCGTCAATGCGCCCATCGCAGCCGTCGATACGTGACGTCAAGCTAGCCATGGCCGTGCGAAGAGCGTGAATCTCCTGGCTCATCGCCCGCATCTCTTCACGAAAGAGCCGGAGTTCAGCGACGAGCAGCTGCATGTCAGTGGCACGGGACATATCCAGACCATTGTCGGGCGGGGTAGCATCGAGTGAACCGTTGCCATGCGTGTACGAGACATCCATGATCGTGCTGTCTTCAGAGGGCACTTCAGGGCTCATGACAGCACGAGATCTCGTGGCCCCACGCTGCGTATTCACGTTGCCACTGCCACATCTTACTGGAGTTTCAGTGTTGTCCTTCCTAGGGCCTGCACTCGCACACTGCACACAATTCCAGGTTCCGGGCGCGATACTGTGGAGCGTCCCTTCAGGAACATTAGCGCAAAGAAGATCATATGAATTCCGGCAGTTACCGCAGTTTAAAAAACTACCGGTGATTTTATTTAGACAGCCAGCACAGGTTGACATTTTAAAGTGGCTTTGAGTACGTAAGGAAGAAGGTTTATAATCGCACTCTGCACTCTGCGACTCGGCTTGTGTATTGGACTGTTTACCGCTTACTGTGTGACTCGGCTAGTGAATTGGACTGACAGCACGTGGTTGAAGTGGTGGAACCAAAAATGAGTGTCGTTGAAGACAGATTTATAATAAATTTAGAAAATGATTCTGATGAGTCGGAAATTGAATAAATATTTTTATGAACAAACACTTGGTTTTATTATTTACACGTAACCCAGACAGCTATTTTATTAAATAAATGTATTAATATTTTGTATAACATCATCAACATTGGATTATAGTTTACTACCTTTGAATTTCATAATAGGTATCTAAATATTGATTGATGGACTTAATATCCTAAGATTCAGCTTAAGTAGCCTATCTAATATACGCCAATTGTGCGTTTAAAATTCTTAAGTATCAATGAATTAATTAACTTTAAATTGGTCCTTGTTTACTACGATATTAAAAACCACACCAAAAATGATTAAGGAATATTAAAATAAATATTCCGAGCGACGGCATGTAAGCCGAGGCTCACAGTAAGGTGCAATTAGAGGGGCGCAAACACGCCCACAGCCCTTTTTTTGTCCTTTTCATTTGCATACAAAAGTGCAACAGAGAGACCGCTATACTAGCTCGCTAACGTGAACTGAGTATAGGTACAGTTACATACACTACTTTATCTAGCCACGTATAATTAGCCTCCATGATGCATTCAGGAGTCGCACATTATAACAAATATTACCCGGTAATGGTGGAAATGAAGTTTTCTGTCAGTTGTTATAGTTTTTTTTTTAATTCAGGGACAAACTAGAGTTGGCCTAAACTATCATACCGTTCGATATCTTACTTACGTGTGCAAATTGACAATTCATTTCGAACTAAACGCCATCTCGACTTATATTAGAATAGAGATCAAATCGAATTTCCTTGTTTTTCAGAGATGTTCGAAATTTTAATAAATAATATTATCAAAATGGATGTTATTATTTAGCAATAAAAAAATTTACAGATAAGAAATTCGTGCTAACAAAACAGTCTATTTTTATGGTGGTCATAATGTGTGGTTCTTGAACGCATCATGGAGATTTTATGATATTTAGATAGATAAAAATATAAATTCAACAAAATTGAAACGTGACTTTGTTGTAATTGCTGAAATTTATATATTTTTTACTTTTTCTACCCCCACCATCTATATCCATCTGCACTTTTTTTAAATTTCTCTAATCGACAAAAAGTATCTAAGTGTATGCTTATCAAACCTACTCATAAAATTTCATGAGCATCGGTTAAGAAATACGACCTCCAGGCGAGAACAGAAAAGCATCCAATCGTCCGTACATACGAAAGAAGTTTGGACCAAACTAAACTGAAACACTTAGCTCCATCGGTCAGCGAAATTTTTCATAGTATTCATTATTAGATCTAGAAAGAACGGCCCGCTGACATTTTATACAACGTTTTGATCACGTTTATAAAAAGTTCGGTTTCGGTTCCGGCCGAAATTGTAATCAGAACCGAACCTTCGGTTTCGGTTTCGGCAGAAAAACGTGTTTCGGTCGGACACTAGTATTATGTTTCATGTATACGGGTAACAAAGTAGTCATACAACATGTTACCATGGCCACATTAGTTCTGGCATAACAAACATTATTCAATGATTTAAAAGCAAAAAAAACTTGTTAGGTACTCCAAAGATTAACTCATCAAAAACGTCGGTAATATGCGGCCGCCGTATTGACTCCGCTCCGCCTTTTGGCAGTAGACACAAAGCTAACTCCCGCCAAAGCTCTCTGAGTCCGTCAGCAGAAGTAGTTGGGCTCAATTTATGTATCTTTAGGGTTCAGTATCCAAAAAAATAACAATATTTTATGATTACTTTTAACACGCGGCTCCATAAGAACCAATTTAAGGACCAAACCATGTTCCGTGATGCCTCGTTGTTTACATAGGGTTTTAAAATGGCGCCATTACTAAAAAAATAAACTTCATGGTTGTCGTTTTCTAGATATTTTGGGGAGCAGATAACAAGATTAGTATTCATTTTGTTATTTAAGATATCGTTTTTATTCCAATTGATACCGCAAAAACCTAGATAATCCAAAAGGACCCATGACACTTTATAACAAAAAAAAACTCATAGAAAAGTCATACTGACTCCGCCTTTTAGCAGAACACACAGAGCTACCATCGCACCTCTAGATCTGGCAGAAGACTCAGAAGTGAACAGGCGCAATATTATCTTTAATGATTCAGTGAGAAAAACATTAATTTTATTTAAAGCACTAATTTTCACGTCTATCATCATCATTGTGTTTTTCACGAACACATTTTTAATATTAATAATAAAAACCTATTTATTTATTAATAAGGAATTAAAAATAATATTTAGTTTAATTATTTACATCAGTTGTAGGTACCTATACAAATTTGCAAATGCTTCGCACACAGTGTAACTTACAATATTTTTTGTACTGAACTCTTATTGTGTGGTTATCACTAGCACCTGACTGTTTTTTTTGCTGTAGGTGACCTTTTTCGAGGGGCATAATGCGGCGGGGCTGAATGCCGCGGAGGTGTATTGAACGACTGCCTCCGCATGTAACTTCTTAACCAAATTTCACTAGTGCTTCGACTGGGGAACAACCTTTTTTGCCTTTTCCTGTCGTTAGAAATTGTAAAACTTGTGAGGGGAATAATATTTTTCCAAGGCTGCTTCTGCAGACCGTTTTTTCGCCGGTTGTCAGACCTGCAAACACAACGCACCAGTTTTAGCAAGTTAAAAACGGAGATTCTTCAGCTCGTTTACTATTTGATATAGGATTGCTTTTGTTATTTTATTCGCAGGTTTATTTTGACAGTACAATCATGCCATTCAGAATACTTTCATATTCACTGTGCCTCTGTTATTACACATTTGTATAAAAAATCACGCCTTTTGTGTCTAGCGCAGACAGTTTTTGGTTTTATGAAAATGAATAATATATTTGACATGTTTTGCTTTTTTACATTCTTGAACAAAGGTGGGTATAGCGGTAGAGTAATAATCAGACGAACGGTTTAGTGTTTAGATTAGTGCATGAGCTGGTAATGACAAGATGTAAATTTTAAATTTATACATTATGACCTATAGTGTTATGATATGATCATATGAATACGAATTATTGTTTCCGAATTGACCGAGCAAGCGTAGTGAGCAAAGCGTCTCCGTTTTAGCTTGAAATATTCTTTCGTATGTCCATATGTTCGGATTTCTGACTGTTCTCATCCACAAGTCGAATGTCTCAACCGTTCTCAAGAAATTTTAAGAGTAGGTTCGATAAGTATAATAATGTATATAATTTTATTAAATTATTCAACTTTTTTAAATGTTTCAAAATGGCTGTGATATTTGACATTAAAAATGTTAAAATTTAAAATTTTCCTCCATTTCGAAAACTTTCAAGATCTGGCTCACAGAACCACTAGTACTTAAAATATGTGCCGGAAAAGTTTTGTATCAAGATTGTTCGACGAAGCTCCGGCAAACTACGCATTTATAAGATTTTTAATCCGCAACCACCACAGTACTCAAGCTGGGGGATACTGTTCACAGCAGATACATTACAGCAGATACAGGCTTGTTACTTTATTTATTCATTTGTTTGTGTGTTCAATGTGTGCTCAATTTTACGTGTGGTTTATACGATAAATAACGGACAACCTCTTACAGATCTGACAATTCCCACCGTAAGCTCTAACTAGTAGGCTTGTGTAATAGGCACTAGACGACGATGTAAATAGGTATATGGATAATTCGAGTCCATAATACAAATATTTGGTCTTGCCGAGATTCGTACCAAGGACTGCCGGCTGGCTCACTATTACATAATATGTAATAATGAAATAATACCAAAAAATCTCATTCAATCGTGTGTAACGTATATTTTGGGGGACTCGGTATCAGTGGTACTGATACTGATTCAGTACCATGTTTCTTATGCAATTCAAACTGTATCATAATGAAACTTCGCTTCACCTACTATTCAGACTGCGCAACTCTAACAAAAGGCATTACTCAGCCCATGGACTAAGTAACCTCTGGACATGACAAGCGAATAATAATACCAGGAGGGAACGGGACAACTATTTACAGAAACCGTTAAGAGCGACAGAGACATAGACAAGATGTTTTGTCCTTATCAGAGTTCCGCTTTTTTTTGTTTAGCGGATGATTGTCAAATTGACAGAGCTCCGCTAAATACTGCCGGGCAATTCAAATGTGCGTTGTAGCCTACTATAAAACAACGAATATTGTGTATAGTTTTACATTTCGAAAGTTTATATGTGAATAATAGTGAGTGCTATTAGCTATAGATTTGTAAAACAATGGTGCGTTGCTCCATAATTGGCTGTAAAAGCGACACAGGCCAAAAAAGTGAAAATATAAGCTTTCATAGGTAAGTGCGATGCTTCGACTTTGCTTTTGCTTGATTTCTGCAAATATATATATATTTAATAATTATTTATACGATAAATAGCACAGCAAAATCATATCAAAACATCAGAAATCTGCTTAAAATCTCATTTTTTAATATCTTATTTTTAGGTATTACCCCTACAAATTCAATAGTCTTTACGTCTTGTCAGTGTCAGTAGTCTTTACTCTTTGTCTTCACCTTTACTTGACGTTCCGCCGCGTTTTTTACTGCTTTTTAATTGGTCTGCTTTATTCGATTTTAAGGGATACCAGTATAAGAATTGGTAAATTACCCTTCACTCATGGAGTTTTACAAATATATTTTTTTGTTTTAGATTTCCAAAACATGATCAGGCTTTACTCCAATATTGGATACGTGCAACAGGACGATCGAATTGGGAACCAACCAAAAATGCTTGTATATGTTCACGACAATTTAAAGGACAGTAAACATCTTGCCTCATACCTCCTATGGGCTATCTTGCTGCGCTAAATTTATGTAAATAAATATATTTTACCATTACATTTTGACAGTTTTTTTTGTAGTTTTATTGTAATTATTTTATAATTTGTCCCATACAATATAATAATACATTAAAACTAATTCACACCGCTAACATTGTTAGCTAGTTGTTAGCCTAACAACTAGCACTGGAAATACGGGAGAATTATTTGGAACCTGGTAACCCTGTGTTAGTCATGTACTTTACTGCTGTCCCTTTCGGGTATACGCATATGCCGAATCCAAGAATCTTATATATAAGATTCTTGGCCGAATCCATAGGTACTTCATCCAAGACTCAGCCTGACTTACACGTATTCACGCTATCTGTCTGACTGACAGACAGACGTCTTGTGCCAGGCAACATACGCCCAAGAAGGCAGTACATCGCATAGCATATATACGACACAACAAGTTTCATATTTAAAACGTTAAGTACTATTTATTGTTCGAATATAAGTAGGTAAACTAGATAAAAAACTTCAACAGGCATACAAACAGGCATGTTCTTTTTGTGTCTTGTGTACAAATACCAAATATTGCCAAATGCCGCGTATGTGGGGTGCCCTCCCAAAGTTTTTCATTTTCACCTTAAGAGGCTATGTATAAAAGTTTTCAAGCAAGAGAAACTGTCAGTTTTCGAAAAGGGGTCGCGTCAATCGCAGCAGAGGGCTGAAATTAAATTTAACGTGTTTATAAAAAGAGAGCAAGCAGTAAGCCTCGCCTCGAGCGAGCCGTGACAGCCGTCAATCTGAGCCGTCGGCTGACGTCGGACATCTGTTACGTTTCTTGTTACTGCGACCCGTATCTTTGAAGAAATTACTTCTTACAGCCATGTCGCTGCCAGCCCTGACACACACCCTCGTTCTGATAATTTTCTGAGCTAAATGTGTTCCGTTCCCCTGTGTACCACTACGGCAGAAGCCTTAATCATCTGCACTTTAAGTTATTTGACGGTTAAACTTTGTAGCAGATTTGTCTTCAGATAAGTTAGTTCGGAAACGCAAACCGAAATGATATACTTTCTTGCGAAGTACAATTGCTGTAATTAAAATTTATCGTTGGCTGTTTGAACAAATGGGACTCCTGAAAAAATATGAAGACGGAAACATTCACGGAGCGTCGTCGCTTGAGAAATATAGCTCATTAAGGAATGTTTAGTCGAGCTAATTTAACCAGAGGCCTAAGGTACCCCAGGGGAAATCACGAGCTCTGTGCGTACTTGCTAAACTTTTTGGACGACTTTGTTTTAGTTATTAATATGTTTAATATTATATAAGGCTTACGAGCTAGAAATTAAACGAGATTAGGAATATGTTCTTCATAACGGTAGAATTATTTAAAGCGGCTCGGTAATGGCATGCAAGGGCGAGTACTCGAGTAGATATAAAGGTAAATCGCTTAGGTATTTGAACGAATGAGCCCGGTATTCCCGGTAATTGGAGCTGTCGCGTGGACAAATGTCCTGTCCAACGTGTGCCAGATAGTCACTCTAACTGCCGCTATTAGCCCGGAGATAATCTTAAATTACTACTGGGCCAGATTATTGTGGGCCTGTGCGATGTTTATATCATACCTCTTTGTTATTTTATGGTGATAATACAAAAAAATATTTGTAAAGGCAAGTGTAATCAAACGACAGCATTATTTTTCAAATTTGTCGTGTGTCGTTTGTTTGATTATACTTACCTATACACGATGATTCTTAATCGGTGATTAGGAGTAGAAAAATATTAATATCCAGCTAAAATTAAACTTAATAGGCGAGGTCTCATGCAATTTCCTCACTGTTTAATTAATTAAAAGTTAAAACATAATTAAAACTTATAACCACTAGATACAAGGTCATATTTTATCAATTATTGAAGTACGATACCTACCTCTACGTACGTCAAGTGCCATCGCTTTGGCGGGAAATTTGAAGAAATTTTCTACGACTTTGTTTATGTAATGACAAGTTATTTACTCATAAATTGGCATTGCCATTAAATTATTAAAGAGGTTGTAACCTCACGGATACAGATTTGTAGGGTGACAAGGAATATAAGACAAAATTGGTTTCAAAATAAAAAAAATATCATAGAAAAAAAAAGTTTTTTTTTTCTGTAATTACGACTTCAACGTGACCGCCATCAATTACTGAGTTAGAAAAGTTGGTACCTGATCACCGATTAAAAATCATAGTGTATATTTATTTTAATTGGTTTTCACCATATAATGACCACCGTATATTCAGTGTGGTTCGGTTAAATAATAATGAAAAAATACCGATGAAGAATTAGAGTAACGAAGCACTTATAAGGAATTTATATATTTGTAAATCATGTTCGGCTATGGTGCGTGTAACAATTATCAAGACCATCTGCTAAATAAATACATCCTGGGAACGAGCACCAACTTGTAATGTATGCTAAGCCCTAAACTAAAGGTACAGGACCTTCGCCTCTTCACACTCGACTCCAAATTCCACTCCTACAACGAAGCTCTAAGAAAACCCTACAACAATTACCTAGCCTTCCAGGGACTACCACACAACCTTCCAGGGACTACATCTAAACAAACCTAAATATGAAAGGATCTTTATACAGTTGAGCTGAACATTTCTTAATACTAATGGCCAAAAAGTGATCGGTTTAACCGTTGTGAACGTCTAGATGACAGGAACCCACGTTGAAGTAGTAACTCAAGCTCTTTTAAGAGAAATCTAACCGTGATGTGTCGCCTAGCGCTTCCGTACCCATATACTGTGCTATGCTACCATGTATTACCAAATAAATGTGTATTCTCTTACTTATTTAATGCAAGCTTCTCCTATCCTACTGCTACCTTGATTCTTTGTACTAAATTAAATTTTTAACTTAACTTAATGCTATCTATCCTCAAAATATAAACTGTTATTTCCTATGTGGCTAGCCACCAAAAATATCCACAGTTCCTATAGCAAATTCAATATGGAATATTATAGATACTCTTATAAAAATTATTTAATTCTATATGAAATATCAAATTCATTTAGTCCATAGTCAGATATAGTTGAAATAGGTTTCATTAGGTAACAATAAAAATCAATATGTGAATCAACCCAAACATTATTAAGATTCCGAAATGAAGGGTAATTTAGTTTTTTTAAAATTGCATGTTCTTACTCCAGAATGATTAGAAAACATATGTCTATGTACAATATGAAACTACACTTCATTACCAATCTATAAACAGGTGAAAGTTACAGGATCTATGAGATTTTATTATGAATTTAATTAATCTTAAGTTTTCATATTTGACAATATTAAATAAATTTTGTCATTACACCTTAATCTGAGAAGATGGTATACATCCCTTAAATAAACTATAGTAGAACAATCTGAAGTGGATTCTAGACCTAAGCAATAAGTAGGAAGTTGTGTTAGTCTTCACAAATAAGAACTAGTAAGGACTAGATTATAGTATAATGGAGAAGGTATCTTTATTGTGTATAAAAAAAAAAAATATAAATTTTTTGTTAATAATCCCCTACCACCCTGAGTGTGCGGAGAGTATCACTGAACGCTTTACCTATCTATTCCTGAGAAGCAAATCGAATTAAAGCGTTCAGCTAGAGGATGGGGAACTCCGCTCCTAGTCTAAGCTGAACAAACCACTGTGGGATCTCATCACATCTATGCATGACGTCCTACCTAAAGCAAAGTGTCAAGGATCCATCTTTTAGGGAAGCCTTTTGGCGCAAGCTTCTTAAGTTAACTACACAAGGTCTACTCTAAGGATTTTACATACCTATTTAACTAGTTAAATATATGTGATGGCTGCAAAGACTATGACAATGTAGTTATAATTGTATTTATAAGATCTCTAGTACACTACTCTTCCTTAGTAGGTAAGAACCCTTCTAATAAGTTCTAGGAATTGGTTTTCGTTTGACCATACTCATAAATGTAGTACACCCTTGAAATCATGAAGACTATTGTGTCCGTTCGGAGTATCTTTCAACTCTCGACTGACTCATTCCGATAAGGGAAATTACTTTCAACCCTTGTGATATAAATTGATTTAGTTCTGAGATCTGCGATGTAAATACGAGAACGAATAACTTTCATTATTGCTATCCATAAGTCCCCGGCTTTTCTTTTAGCAATTTACACTTCAGATACTCCACATCCAGTCTTAGGAATGCTTTGTAGTACTATACAACAATCCACAATTTCCTTATCAAAATTATAACAAAGTTTAAACTATTTCTGTTCATTGAGAAAGCGAATATCTACAGCTAATTGGCTCAACTTTACTTCAGTGATTCCATTCTATCACTTAAGCTATATCAAGGTACATTGCTTCAACACATAATCGGTAAATTTTAATTAATTATTTCTATAATTAATGTTGGTAAGTTAAAGGTGTTAAATATCTGGATGACCTAAATACCAGATTCCCTATTCCCAATCTTTACAAACCGCTACAAGACTGCTTTTCCCCTACTAACTTCCCCGGGTCATAACCACTTAAGAAAATAATAGTTCAACCTCTTAACCACTATACCTAACAAGGTTAAAATAATTTGAATAGATGTTATGTTAGTTAATGATGAATGGCCGATTGCTCGGAAGATAAAGAACCCCGTATTAATATTTCTACTGGAGTGTACCTATCCCCATACCCCCGTTCCTTAGCTAATACAAAGAATACTAGAGACCTGGGTCTCACATTTATATTTAAACGTGTATGGGCCTAGCTAAACTGAACTGTAAGTTCGGGTGATTAGCCCGAAGAAGTGACTATCATCGGTGTATTTGAGCCCCCCCCACGCGGCTGATGAGACGCCGGAAGCATGGAGTAGCTCGCCCTAATATGTGTATATAAAGCAGACATATAAATATATTAGTATATGAGACCGAGCATGGAGGTCCATTTGGCTTCGGCAAGCGCGGAAAGGCCCGCATGTCCATCACGTGTGGTCATTGCTTCCACCAAACAAAACTATCCACATTCGTAGGCTATTCACTGCACTTATATATGGCTAGTGCCCGAGCCGCCTAACTCGGGTAAAACTAGAAGAGTCTGAAAGATATTCGTTTAACAGCCGCAAGGTTAAATATCTTTCACCTGGCAACCATGTACCAAAACACTATTTCTGGCATGTGACTAGGCTTAATAGCCTTAAAGCAACAACCCCACTAATTTCAATAGGTAATTATAGTTCAAGAAACAAACAAAAACCCGACAGAAATTCCCCTTAGAATTAATTTTAATACCTTAACTGCCAGAAAGTAATGTTACTCCGACGGAGTTCCAAACAAAAAGAATCCCCTTCTACTAAGCCCTTGCCTATTTATAACCAATAGCTCGAGACATTCGACAGCTTCGACAGCTTCGACAGCTTCAACAGCTTCGACAGCTTTGACAGCTTCAACAGCTTCGACAGCTTCGACAGCTTCGACAGCTTCGGGACACTCGGGACACTCCCGACACGTCACGTGACGTAGCCCCCGCCCTCTAAGCGTTGTATATGTGATTTTGATTTCTTATTTAGTCTAAATAAAGCTCAATTCTTCTGTTGGTAATTTTTGTGAATAGTAATTTGCTATTTTAAAAAGGTAGGCTGTTTAGTCATTGTAATGTCTTTCTTCCCGCTTCCGTAACCATTCATACTGCTACTCCTATTAAGCATTTGTATTGCATATACCTATCAAATGATAATTTTAGTATTAGCTTGATGACGTATGATGCTAATATGCCTGAAATTTGATGATGATAATGATGATGTGAGTATCACGATGATGATATATGATTATATGATGGCGGGCACATGACGAGATCATGCGAATCGCCACATGCGACATAAGAAGTGAGACTTTGAAGATTCTACTATACAAGGTGTACAAGAACCTTGACCTTAAAATAGAGGCTTGAACTCCTATTAGCTAAAAAATATAGTACGTTTACTTCTAAAGAAACCTTTGTATTTTGAGAATATATTATCCCATTCGCTTTACCGACATTAAAGGCCGTGCCTCCTAAGAGTTGTTTCCATTGATTTCACGGAACGCTGATCCGATTTATCGAAGCTTTAACTTTGGGTGATAAGTATATAGGTTGCTAAAAACAAATAAAAAATTTACTTTAGCAGCGCTATTTTTATAATTGGTTGAATACCATATCAACTGATTAATACAAAATAAAATGCATTTTCTCAAACATGCAATGAAATATCGTCATAACGTGCGTTAAAACAGGCTTCGGAGTACCACGTTTCGGGCGGAACAACTCTAGAAAACTGTACAGGAATTTCATACAAAATTGAAGGCCAAGGCCAGGAAGTAATTTTTTTAAACATAGCTTTTGTTTTCATGAACAGGCTAGACAGCGAATTTTTTTTTGTAGTTTAAGTTTGAGAAAAGCTCTATACCTACATGCCTTAGTCGTGAAAAGGGTTTGCCGGCTTCGAGTCACTATCCGGCCTCCCTGCGGTTGGCCAGCCGTCTGTACCTATTCACCCGGCAAGCCCTTTTCCCCGGCGTCTGCAGTAATGTACTATTAATAAAATGTTTAATATATACAGTATATGAACTACGCGTATAATCAATTTGAGCCCTTTCATTTAGCCAAAACGATCGTCCCACAATCAACTCCACCTGACTCAATTTCACCAGTAAACTTCACCTATCTCGGTTATTGAGCGTGGCACACTAGAACAAACAAAGCAAAGCATAACTTAATATATAGCATGTTGGGATGTCCACAAACTTGAGCGAGAGTTTCAAAGAGGAACCCCCGAGTCTCCTTTATGCAAATCTCGGGTAATTTCTTTGGTGGGCGTCACTGCGGGACCCTTTGCTAAGATTAGGTTGACTCTTCAACCGTGGCGTACGTCTTATTTCACACTAGTTGATAAAATAACGTCACACGACTTAATACTCTGCTTCTGGACATTAATATTATGTGTTAAATGTTCGAAAAAAATGTCGAATGAATTGAAAGTGATACTTGACTTATTAATTTTGAAGAACAGTCGACGACTTTTTACGAGAAACTGTATGAAAAATAATATTAAGTATCCGTCAAAATAGTCATTTTTGTGACAAGCATTTATAGCCGACTTTTCTTTAAACATCCATTAATTTCTCACCGAGACGATTTTAAAGCCCCCGAACTCGGTTTAGAATTGCTTTACCTATTACTGTGTTTCTGGGGCCACCTTCCGGCTCCATCAGACCAGCCCCTTGGTATCATATTAGGTATTCAAAATTTCAGCTCAATCGGTTGAAGATATCTGCTTCAAAATTGAATAGGTAAATTCAACCCATTTTCAATACATTGAAAATTAAATAAAAGCTTGTATAAAAATATAATGATTGGCTAACGCGAATAAACCCAATGTAAAAGCTGTGTAGGCTGCGTACTTTTCTTAGCCCGGTAGGACGTAAGAGAGCTATGGATGGGGGCGACATTGATATCAAAATGTAATTTTACATTCGCAATTATAATTTTACAGGCAAGGACAAAATTAAAAGAATATTTAAAGACCTGGTTTAGGTACGCATTGTTTTTTTCGTCATCATACCCAAATTACGTAAGTAAACCATTGCGAATGTCTCATGTGTGCAGTAAATTGGATTCTAGGTATATTGATCGAATACCCAGTCATAACTCTTAAAAACATGGAATCGTTAATTAAAAAAGATAAATTATTTTATTATAATTTTAGTCATTTAATAGTTGGCATTTTATCCACAATAAGCATAATAGTAGAATATATGACAAGGGGCTAAAATAAGCCATCATGACACGAAGTGATTATTTGAACATGCGAAGGAGGACAAATATAACCTGAGTATCATAATGGCTTTTAGCCACGTGACATTTTGCTTTTCACTTCGATTACGAGAAAATTAAGAAAAAAAATATCTAAAAATTAAAATTGTTGTGTCGCCATGCGACATAGATTTGACAAACAGCTCCTACCGTTTTCTTAGTCGTTTTTTAATTTTGAACTGCAGTGTATTATGAATGTTTAATTTTCCTTTCAAATTGTTTAATTTATTTTATCTTTCAATATTTTAAATCAGGATAAAATAGATTTTGTTATTTTACTAGTCAATAAAAAATGACCGCTATGGTCTATTACGAATTACGAAATACTAAAATGATGACGTTTCGTAGTTTCGTATTTAAATCATTTTATCTAAAATTAATTATGTATATTAATTTATTTATTTACAATAAATGTTTGAAGTATTGGAATTGTTATTTCAGTAAACTCTAGTAAAACACCACCTTTCCAATAAACTTTTATATCTTTCACCAATAGTATATATATATATATATATAAGTCGCAGTCATCTGGTTGAATCCGCTATTTGATTGAATGACTAGCGCCTTCATTAAATGACTACTGGCTGACTGGGTGACTAGGCCCAACGTTGATTGAACAAGCGTCACTCAACGTCCAACTAGTTAGCGGATTGTAACATAGCCCTTTGGACAGAGCAGACGTAAAATCAGTCAGGTGATTGAAATGTAGTTTTTTAAAGATATAAAAAAAAAAAACTAACCTAAGCTAACCCGGCCGAGTCGGATCTGCTATGAAAGGTGATCAGGATTAGATGGTTACCTATCTGAAACACTATTTTTTGTTTCCCATGTAACGTTTCGCCAAATTTTCATTGGTCGAAAGAGAAGTGTTGAATTAGTTGGTAAAAATAGTCAGTATTGCCTATCTTAAGACTTAAAATACAATATAAAATCATAATAAGGTGTGTTATGTCAAATCATTACAAAGTCGGCTATATCCCATTCAACGACTACTTAATGCTAAATGACGTTCAGTCAAGACGTTGAACGTTATATTAAACAACTTGACGAGTTGTCCTTTAGTCATTCAATTGAATGTTGTCATTTAATGAAGGCGCTAGTCATTCAATCAAATAGCGGATTCAACCAGATGACTGCGACATATTATACACTTTAGTAACTTATCCACTAATACCTACACTATTTCACAGTCGAGGAGTCACTACCCGCTCCCGCCTGTGTCGGAACTTTTCGTCTTTTCTCATCCCTACTCCTATCATGCTAAATGTTAATGTTACCAGATTAGATATACAGTTGCAAATGAAAATACGACTGACAATATATCAATAATTAATTTACTAAAGTCTGTAACACATTCATAAAATAAACCTTACAATACAGAATAAGAAATAAACTATGTACAGTAACCGGACAAATCTCTTAAATGATTTTAAATATCTGCACCTATACATATATTTAGGCCGATCTGATCAGGTTGGTTTGTTTTTAATTATCCTTATCTAATACGTAGCTGGCCGCTAACAAGATTTCTTTTTTATTTTCATAGAAATGATTAAATGGTTTTTATTTGAACCCTAAGGGGCTAAAAGTACTTTTTGAGCAGGAGAAGTGAAAAGGCACTTTAGAGTCAATTCAATTTTAATGAGTAGGTATGAGTATGAACTTTCTTCATTGCTGAATAGCTGCCCTACCAATGCTATGAAAAGTCCGAAGGCTATGATATCATTACTCCTGTTTGGTGGTTTTGATACAAATTTGTCGCGGATATTAAACCAGATTAAACAAATATCACGCATATAAGTGGTGTATTGGGCAGGGCGATATTATTTGGTCATTGCCGTGTGCAAACAATGTCATTCGTGCCGTGTGCAAACGATTAAACTGATAAACGAATTTCCACAATTACAACACACAACTTATCTGGTTAGAATATTTTATATGCCGGTTGAAAGAATGTGACATTTTTAGTGTTGCAGTTTTACCAGTTAAAATGAGATATGCTTGGCAAAATGTTTTTAAAGGATTTTTTTCTGCCAAATCTGTTTTTTTATACACCTAATAAATAAATAAAACATTAGCATATTGGTACTTTGCTTTGCGTTTTCAAGAATCTTACATTAAGTAGGTACTTACATTTTAGAGTTCGTACGAATCAAAAAGTCGATACCCGCGAGTAAGGTCCTATAATAATATTTATCACCTCATGACTTTAATTTAAGAATTTAATAACCAGCTTCATAATCAATAAAGAGCTCTAACTAAGATCACAATTAATCACAAAAAAGTAATTATGCTGCCAACTACACTTAGGTAAGAGTAACAAGGCAGAATATTAAACTGAAAGTTTATTTTAACCTATTTTTAACGTGATGATATCTAAAGCGATTATGAAATGGGATATATTTAAATGCACATCTGTATAATTTTTCAGTACACTAGGTAACTCCACTAATTAACTGAATGCATACCAGAAAAACGAATGCTGTGCAAAAAAACAATTGATTAACTGAACATGTCCTACAAAAAAAACTTAAACATCATACAAAACGAGATGACCTTTTTAACCGAATTCACACCAAAAATATGGTTCGTACATCAGATATATTTGAAAGTTTCACCAAAAATACTGACTTGCACACTAATTATCCTCGCACTGCACACTAAGATCCAACACGGCCGGGTTAGGTTAGGTTTTTTTTTTTTATATCCAGTAAAATAGTTTTGCAAATACCTTTAAATAGTATATTCAATTCGCATTATTTAGAGTGCATAATTAGTGTGCAAGTCAGTATTTTTGGTGAAACTTTCAAATATTTTGATCGAAAAAAGGGAATATACAGATATCGATTTAAATACATGCCTTATGAAATTTACGCGGGCAGGACGGAAATTTTGACTCAAAGGACCGAATGAAAAAGGATTAGGAATTTCAAACACAGTCCGTTAATAAGTTTTATGTTTTAATTTCAGCACGTTGAAGTAATTTGTGGGAACGTCAGTAACACCAACGTGCTTTATAAAACTAGGTACTTTAATTTTAATACCGTTATTTTAATGTATTCGGACGGACATTGCATTTTACCTTATGTAAGATTACCTATAATTATTTGACGACGCGGTTGGCGCAGTGGTTAAGCAACAAGCCTACTGAGCCGGCGGTCCTGGGGTTCGAATCCCGGCAAGGGCAAATATTTGTGTGTTGATCTCGAATGGTTGTTCCTGGGTCCTGGATGTTATGTGCATTTATCTATATAAGTATGTTTATCGTCGTCTAGTGTTCATAACACAAGCCTACTAGAGCTTACTGTGGGACTAGATTGATTTGTGTGAGGTTGTCCGATATTTATTAATTAATAATTACTTATGTAGTTTGTTTGTTCTATACCTGAAACATGCCAACTTTGCCCGATTTTTTCGTAAAAACCCTAATTTCTATTTTTTTTTCTATGACGGGATAAAGTTTTTTTTTGTCTAACGCATCCATCGTATTCATATATGCATGCGTTTACAACAAGATTTTTTTTTTATCTACATTTAACTAACTTTTTTATCAATTTTCACCTCGGGTAAAGTTATCTAAACTTTTGCCAACATTGCCCAAATCATTTATTGTCGTAACTAAAGCCTCTACAAAGTTAAGATAAGGATCAGTATAAAATCTGCGGTAATAATGACGTTCCACGTAAACATCTTGGTCTTAACTATACAAACACGTGTGCAATATGGATGGGCAATTGTTACATGGGTAATGGGTATTTTGTTTTTTCCATACAAGCTGAATCAAGCAGTTTCAAATTGTTAGGGTTGTCACTTTTGGTTGAGTAAACTATTTTTACCAATACCATTATCAAAATGAAAAATGTATGCTTAATATTGGGAACTTATAGTTAGACGTTTATTTTTTTACTCCACGTTAGAATAATCTAAATAAAAATTGTCATAAAGTGTTTTATGGACTGTAAAGCCTGACCAGAAATATATGAGGATTGTCAAGAGGGCGCTATTTATAAGATTTATATGGCAAAACTTTTTCAACCAATCGCAACCGACTATAATGACATTAGTTTTAAATGCCTGTCAGTTCCACTATGTTAACCTCGTAATATCATTCTCTTTTCCTGACTGTTTTTCGTGTAGTAAACACATGTAAACTTTATTTATAATCTTAGTTTACGACTGTGAAGGGTTTTCGGCATTTTCATTGGATAATTTTAAATATTTGTCTTTTAAAAAAATCACCACGAATGATATTGACATTGTTGACAAACCATCATAAAATCATTGCCAGTGTAAGAAATTTGTTCCAGTGAAATTCCGCATTATGGCGCATCCTCATACATTTCTGGTCAGGCTTTACACGCAGCTACTACAAAAGTAGGCTTAATAGAAATACAATTTACCTTACCTTACATACATAATCCTCCTTCATTTACGCAGTCAGGTAAAATTACGACAAGGTGACAACCCTAACCCTTTTTTTAGGCTGGGCAATGTTAACTTTCATAGGTTAGTAAGTTACTGGATAACATTGCCCACCATCATAACTCTGGTTTTAATAAGTATTTTTAGTACAAACTACATTGAAAATGATCTGCGGTTCTTATTTTATAACAAGTAGTAAGATACATTCACCTGAGGCTTAGCCATTCTGTAAAAAATACACCAGGACTTCACCTAGAATTGGCCCACCAAATCACGCACCTTACTCGACGAGTTCCGACACGTTATCGAATGAAGTTGCGCGCAAATGTGATTCCCAGTGATACCACAGATATAATCTACTTTCCACTAAAAATAGTAGTGTTGCCATAAACATCTTGAAATTGTCTACAGTAACGTTTCTTTTTTTAAGTAGCGTTTTGGGCAAAGATCCCTGTGGAGGCAAAGTTGGCGTATTTCACGGTAACCCTAGTTTTAATGATTTTTTCTCAGTGCTTGATGTAAGGTTAATATCAAACTTAGCTCTCAATTTTACTACAGCTTTACTGACCGATATCAAATTGCATACAAAAATTGTCATCTACTTCAAACCAGTTCCATTTTATAATTATTTTAATGCTCGTAAAGCGACAAGTGTGAATATTGAATGCGAAAGACGTAATGACGTCACTTCACTCAAAAATCACATTGCCTCCTGTAGGAAAATATTTGGTATACCAAAAATCGGGTGCGTCCCATGAGATATAACTACATAAAATATAATTTCATATTAATAACGTTCACAAGATATAATAAACTTTTGCTATAACATCAAAATCAATATTTTTATTAGGAATAACGGTCAATTAGCATAATACTCATGTTGTAGAATATTTTTTTATATAACACTCAAATACTCTAAATTCAGTTGATATAACATACATAACCTATATCGATCATAGTATATAATTTCTTTTAGTATAATGATTAGAAAATATAATAGCGTATGATATACTAAATAGGTTACAACTGCTACCCCTATGCCCCTAAAATGGAACATGGGTCAAAAACCGATAACTGTAGGTTAGGTTAGGTTTGTTTTATGACCATGGATAGCGGAGCGAGCAAAGCGAGCGGAGCGTCAAAATGCTTGCTTGCATGGAGGTACCTACATTAAAATTTAACAGCGAACTATTGCATACGATATACGTATGTTCACAATTGATAATGGCTGATGAAATTCTGGCAAGTAAGAGTATAACCGTTTGGAAGAACTGTGATAAAATAGAATATGGGTCAAAAACCGAAAACTGTAGGTTAGGTTTGTTTTATGACCATGGATAGCGGAGCGAGCGAAGCGAGCGGAGCGTCAAAATGCTTCCTTGCATGGAGGTATATTAAAATTTAACAGCGAACTATTGCATAAGTGTGTACACAATTTATAATGGCAGATGAAATTCTGGCGAATATGCGACAAAATGGAATATGGGTCAAAAAACGAAAACTGTAGGTTAGGTTAGGTTTGTTTTATGACCATGGATAGCGGAGCGTTAAAATGCTTGCTTGCATGGAGGTACATATATTAAAATTTTACAGCGAACTATTGCATAAGTATGTACACAATTGATGTGCAGGCGGTTATTCTATACGAGCATTATGCATTTTGGTGTTAGATGTATTGAGTAATATACATTATGAATCTGAGATATTATGAACGTTATACGTTATGATCGTTATATACAATGATATTATACTTAAATAACGTTATACTTAACAAAAATAGATATTTTGATGTTATATCCAACGTTCGTTATACACCTTGAACGGTATACGAAACAAGCTTATACAATATGAGCGTATATAATATGAATATTATAGCATAAGTTCTTATATCTTATATTACTTACCCCAAAAAATCTCCAAATAAGGTATGGAAGAATAAGTGTACCTAAACTGTAATATCTCGCGTATTTTCGGAAATTAAATTTGGTACGGTGAAATAATGTTCTTTACCTACTAAGGAAACGTTTCGAAACAATTCGAGTGATTCGTTTCAGTATCCAGTCCGTCTAGCGCAACTTGGCTTCGTGATTCTTGTCGCGCGACAAAGCATAAGCCCGTCACTCTCTCACAGTAGGTACTGTGAAGAGAGAGACAGGTAATATATCACGCGCGAGTAAGAGTCGCGTGTCACAGTTGTGCTAGAAGTGCAGCAGTCCGACGCCATTCCTGTGCCAGTTTATATGAGGCAGAACTTTAAGATACACTACACGCAATAAAACAAAAGCAAACTAATAGATCCGGCAATATTCATGGCCATTTACAAAATGCTGTTAGCTTGGCGCAATTAATTTCATCTATATATTTTTTCTTATTGTTTACAGTCTCCTGTTTTTTAATTATAGCGAGTCTTATATTTCACGTTTGCAGAAATCAATGGATTCTGGAAACATCATCTTTGATTCTCGCATGCGTAACTTATCACATCACAACTAACATATATCGGAGACAGAAATTGTGAGGAAATCCACTAATGTTAAAAGCAGGTAATTTGAAAGGCAATTACAAAAGCGGGTTAGCATTTATATGTCCAGCGCGTACACTGCTAGAGGCGGGGCAGCGATGCGGCACTGATGCAGACTTGAGTCCTCGCTCGTATCGCATGCTGACGGGCGCCGATATCAGCTGTGAGATCATTTCTGTATGCGCCGCGTCGTGCACCAATCACTGTTGACTGCCCATGATTTATTGATTGAACATTGGTACTCATATGTTCAGCACGCATGTATTTAAAACAAACCTGCCATTTTACTAATTCCTTGTTTATTTTGAGTCTAAGAATGTGAACGCGATCTTTTTAGTATCAAATCAACTATTTTAAACACGGAAAATATTTAGTTTAGAAACACAAGATACCAACAACCGCCCTTACTGGCTAAATCAATAGAAACATGCTTTCTTTTCGTCGCAAAAAGTCACAGCTATTATTTAAGTATTTTTATTCTGTCGCACAATGCATAGTAAAGCGCTGTATGATGTATGTGCTTAATTAAGATGATTTTGGATTCGTGTCGAATTGTTTTCATTCAATGGAACAAAGATTGAAATAATTATGTTATTTACGATACAAATGCGCAAGGTAGCTGATTTCCGATGAATGTATAAGAGAACTTTAACAGTAACAGCTCACAACTCACAACTTAACATAATTTGGGTACTTAACTTACTTGTGTATTCGGATACTAATTAGTATGCACCTCATCCGCTGACTCGAGCTTTAATGAGCCGGGTTACATAATTTTAAATTGACTCGTAACTGCGAGGGAAAGAAACGTTTTAATTGAATCCGAGCCCACGTCGGACGTTTAAACGTTTATGTTTTACATTACGAGAGGGGAAATTGAGCACTGTCTTTAACGCCGACCTTAAACTAACACTTTAGTGGGTGCTGCGAGTAAATGTCAAGTTTGCGAAGTAAATACCAATTTTATCATGATTTTAGTTAACCTCTGTTAGTTTTTAACCCCCGTTAAGGTGTAATACAAATATCAATCAATGTAGACTTAGGCTGCTAGAGATGTATAGCGAGGAATGTGTTTTTTGTGAACCAATGTAATAATTTCATTATCCTCGTTCAGCGCAGCTAATCCTATTGGTTAACAAAAACATATCCCTCGCTACACATCTCTGGTGGTAACGCAGCCTAATGCCTTGATCACACGTACCGAGACAGTGGGCGAGACAGTGCTCTCGTCCCTGTCACACACAAGACAAACGGGCGAGACAGAGCACTGTCTCGCCACTGTACTCGGTAGGTGTGATCAAGGCATAACTAAGAAAGCATGGTTTTGATTTAAGTTTTCCTCAATAATTCAAATATTTCTATATTGAGACAAATACGAGTATATTGATAATTTCAACCAACTTTTTTGTGAATAATACTTTTCCTTGAGTTCTAAAAAATATAGTCCTTTTCAAACATCACATTTAGAGAACTCGGTTGAGTTAAGTTTGCACCTGAAATGTATGGCGCCGCATACAAACGAGGTGCAAACTTAACGCAACCGAGTTCTCTAAATGTGATGTTTGAAAAGGACTATATTTTTTATGATTTTATTACAAATGTATATTTTTCAGATTTTATTAGTATTTGTAGTATGTGACAATATTACTTGCCAATTTCCATAGTTCTAGGTCATCGGGAAGTACCCTATCATTTTGATTCCCTTGAGAGTGTCGAAATGTACGTTTGTTGCGACATAAACGGCTGTAATTTTTTTTCACGTTAGCGTAGAATTTTGATTTTTTCACAGCTTCAAGGGACTGTAGACTTGAGTATATGGCGTTAATTTCAACTCGATACCTCCACGCGTTCTAGAGTTAAAGGGTCTTGACAGACAGACAGACGGACGGACAATAAAGTGATCCTATAAGGGTCCCGATTTTCCGATTGAGGTACGGAACCATAAAAACTATCACAGATTGGACTAAGACTTATGGGGATGAATCTCTTCTAAATAGTCCCCTGTCACCTTCCACAGTTCCTCCTAAACTTCCTACATCGTTATTCCAAACATATATAATCACACCTTATTTCTAACGGTGTCGGCAGAGCCTACGCACATTCTTTAATCTTCAATCCTTAATATTTCATTTATAATTTGAAATCCAATTGATATTCGAAAAATATCCCCCACATATTCTATTTTGAGTAAATCATTCAAGGGTATATCTACAGCTTCCCGGTTGCTTTGAGCCATGAGCTGAGCTAAATGAATTTTCTGTCGTAGAGCTTCTACTCCGCGTGCAATTAAATGGAAAAGTTCCCACTATAGAATTTTAATACAACCTAATAGACAGCAGAGTAAACCAAACCTGGCCGATGAAAGCTGATAATGATCATTTTTCTCAGTAAACGGGGAGACTGCATTCAGCGCAGGCAAGAAAAATAACGGTTATTTTCAAGTGTTATCTAAAAGGAGGCGAGTCCTGTTTCGATAGGTATTTATTTTGGTTAGTTATGTGATTACGTATACCTTTTGTTTATTTATGAAATGCATCCCTATGAATGTCACTTATTTATATATCAAAAGATAAACGCAACCATCATAGGTCCGCTGACCATCGCAGACCAGCGACCGCCTAATTTCGTTTATAAATAAAAAATCAGACATATTGATAAACCGCTTTTAAAATTATGTAGGTAGTTTACCTTTAAAGTAAATCCAAATAGGTAACTAGTACAATAATCAAGATGATGTAATACATTTTCGTAAAACAATATTTTCGTATACCAAGTTTAGTGTTTGTCTATTTACCTCCTCCAAATTAGGTTGGTTATATTAGCATAGGAGTCAAAGGCACAAACTTCCTGCAACCCGTGCAATATCAACGTAACATCAACAATAGGTTACACAAAGCCGTAGTAGATTGTTTAATGTATGTGCAAAAGACGGCTACGTGAAATAGGGATATTGAATTCTAAACGCGTTCGCAGGCGTCGTACGTGCCACGCGACCAACTGTTCCGAAGCGGTAAAAAGTCCAAATAGACGAGTCCCGCAAAGAGGATAAGGACGAACCATTGTGCTCCATGCACTTCCGAGCTTCTGCAAATCTCAAAACAGCTCCAAGGGACATAACGAGAAAAGTTGTGTGCGTTGCGACCGCACGGCGCGGATTCTCGCCCGTATATCCCTATAGGAATTTGACTAATCTTTTTCGCCGCCCGGTGTCGCTATGCTTGTTCTATCATGTCTGCTTTTGTATGGTTATTTTAGATGAGAATACAGCATAGTGTAAAGACTTACATTATTATTAATTTAGTATAATGAACGGGCGCGCGGCGCCATGCCAATCTGGCGCCATCCGTTTTGTCCCCTCATCACGCCGAAACGGCTGGATTTTTTTAACCAATTACGGTAAAGCGATAGCTGAGCATTCAAAGATGGTTTTTGGATATTTTTACCCGTCTACGGTAAAAAAAATACGCGAACAAAGTTGCGGGCACCTCCTAACCTATTATAAAATTTAATTGAAAAACGGTATTTTATGGAGAGGAGTCATTATTTCAGGAAAAAATATTAACAGCGCGATGCAAGTGTTGTACGGGCGCGCGGCGCCGGCCGTACAGCGCCATCTGTTGGTATATTTCTTTGTCCTTTCATCCTGACGAAACCGTCTGGTCGGATTTTAACCAATTTTGGTATAGGGATAGCTGGACATCAACAGATGATTATATGATACTTTTTCCTGATAACAGTAAAGAAAAAGACGTATAAAACCTAGTAGGTATACATTTATAAAGCAAAAATTAAGTAGGTACCATAACAGCACCTATCAAAAATTAGTAATAGAGTTTAAAAGACGGAAATGTTTTCCCAATGTGTTTTCAGACAGCGGTAATAACAATCAGTTTTTTCGAGTAATTCGAATGTATCCAAATGATTAAATTGTACCTACTTGTGCATTCGTTGACTATATGTGTTTTGCTGTTCTGTGTATTTTCTAACATTAACGCATTACGTATGCATTGCTGTTTCATTCGATAATAGGAAGCATCTGAACTGAAGTACGTAGGTAAATAGAGGGAGAAATAATCAGTGCACCGAGATGCGATATTCACTACAAGCAAAATGGAAATATAATCAATATTTCCCTCCAAATTCTGTATGTAAATAAGTACAAATGAATAATATAAGTAGGCACGTATTTCTGCTCACATGCTACTTTTTTACTATCAAATTTTGTAACAAAAAGCACCTTTGCCTTGCCTTTTTATATATTTTATGTATCAACAACGTACTTCATCGCTTTTTATTTTTCCTAACAACCATAACTTAAGAAGCTGTTGAAATCCGGCTCCTTGAATGACATTAAATCCACAATTGTTTTTCTTGAATCGATTTGAGACCAGTCTATTCCAAAAGCCCTCAATAGAAACGGAAAGCCATCCATTTCACTTATCTACACAATTATTCAACTACCATAATAATGTGGGTTTTTCTACGGAACCTTTGTCTGTAATCGAAACACTAAGCCGAAGTGATTTAAGATTATGGTGTGGGATAATGGCGTTCATTTTCGTGCCTCCACGAAGCACAGGTGCGAGCCAATTTTTCCTAAATTCGTTAAATTTATATTCTTTGTAATTTTTATAGTAATGAGACGAATCAGAAAGTGGTGTAAGTAAGTGTTATAGTATTCGTTCGATATAATTTGTTCAATTCGATAAAACTAGCGGCTCCGTGCACCTTGTGACTTTATTTCAAAGTGGCTGAATTATCTCCGTCATTTTGAAAAAATAGTACCGTAAATAGGGAAGGGTATAATCGCCCCTCAAACTAAAATAATTCGCATAGTACGGTTTTCTTAAGTAAACAAGGTTATATTGAGTCCTATTGGGTTGGAATATTTTCTAACGGATCGGGAGTGTGCGTTAGGTATAAAAAAATAATTGTAAGCAACCTCTGTAAATCTTAGAAAAGATTATACAAATGCATTTCTTCTGTACTAGGGCATCGTATTTTACTCTTTAAACATTCCGTATTATTTTGAAACAGTTTTATCAGGAGATTATGTTAGCGCAATACGAAACGAGTGAAAAAATTATAATCGATTAAAAGACCATAAGTACAAAGTGACTTTCGGCAACTAAAATGTGTTTAAAACTATGAAAAGCAATGTCGAGCTCTTCTAGAGCGCTGTCATCTAAGTATGATTTTGGTTGTTAATGGTACAAACTGCAAGCCCTTTGTAGCGATTCACATGATCTCGTCATGTGCTCGCCATTATATAATCATATATCCTCATCGTGAGATTCACGTCATCATATCATCATCAAATTCCTGACACATTAGCATCAAATTTCGCCAAGCTAATACTAAAATCATCATTTAATAGTTATATGCAATACAAATGCCTAATAGGAGTAACAGTATGAATGTTTACGAAAGCAAGTAAAAAACATTCCAATAACTAAACATGTCTAGCATATCTAGAGTATCCAGGGTGTCTAAATTGTCTAGCGTATCTGGCGTGTCTAGCATATCTAGAGTATCCAGGGTGTCTAAATTGTCTAGCGTATCTGGCGTGTCTAGCATATCTAGAGTATCCAGGGTGTCTAACATGTCGGGAGATATTGAGTATAAATAGGCAAGGGCTTTGTAGTGGGGAGGATTCTGTTTGGAATTTCGACTGAGTAACATTGTTCTCTGGCAATTAAGGTACTAAATATAATACAAAGGGGAATTTCTGTTGAGATTTAAAATTATCTTTCTGGATTATAATTATTTATTAAAATTTAGTGGGATTTTGTTGTTTGAAGGCTATTAAGCTTAATTACATGCCAGAAATAGTGTTTTGGTACATGGTTGCCAGGTGAAAGATATTTAACCTTGCGGCTGTTAAACGAATATCTTTCAGACTCTTCTAGTTTTATCCGGGTTAGGCGGCCCAGACACTAGCCATATACAAGTGCGGTGAACAGTCTACAAGTATGGAGTGTTCTGTCTGGTGAATGCAAGGACCACACGTGATGGACATGCGGGATAATCCGCACTTGCTGAAACCAGATGGCCCTCCAGGCTTGGTCTCATATACTTATATAATTATATATCTGCATTATATACACATATTAGGGCGAGCTACTCTGTGTTTCCGGTGTTCTAGCCACACAGGGGGGCTCACTTACACCGATTTTAGTTCCAACCTCGGACTAATCACCCGAATTTATAGTTTAGCTTAGCTAGGTCCCATACACGTTTAAATGTAAATATGAGTTTTAGGCCTCTAGTATTTGTGGTGCTAGCTAGGGCGAACAAGGGTATAGTGTTAGGTACACTTCAGTAGGAATATTAGGATGGGGTTCTTCACCTACCGAGCAATCGGCCAATCGTCATTAACTAACATAACATCAATTCAAATTATTTTAATCTCGTCAGATATAGTAGATGCAGAGGTTGACCTACTGTTTTCTTAAGTGTTTATGACCCGGGATGTCAGTAGTGAAGAACAAAATCTTGTAACAGTTTGTAAAGAATGGGAATAGAGGAACCTGTTATTTAGGACAAACAGATATTTAGAACCTTTAACTTAACATCAATATTTATAGGAATAATTAGTTAAAATCATACAGTTTAGACTAGGTGCGGAGTTCCCATCCCCTAGCTGAACGCTTTAATTCGATTTGCTATCAGGTATAGATAGGTAAAGCGTTCAGTGACATTCTCCGTGCACTTAGCGGGGTAGGGGTTTTTCTAACAACAAATTTATATATTTTTTTATATACACCATAAGGTATCTTCTACATTATACTATAATCTAGTCTTTACTAGTTCTTAATTGTGATGTATATAACAACTTCCTACTTATTGTATAGGTCTAGAATCCATTTCGAATTGTCCTACTATAACTTATTTAAGGGATGTATACCATTTTTTCCAGAATAAATTATAATAGCAAAATTATTTAATTTTGTCAAAAATGAAAACTTAAGATTAATTAAATTTGTAATAAAATATTATAGGTTCTGTAACTCCAATCTATTTATAGATTAGTAATGAAGTATAGTTTCATATTGTACATAAGCACTTGACTACTAAACAATCTGGAGTAAGGACATGCAATTTCAAGAGCTAAATTATCTTTCATCACAAAATCCTAATAATATTTGGATTGATTCACATACTGATCTTTATTTTACATAGAGTAATCTAGTAAAACTATACCTAACTATGGACTGGATGAATTTTGTATTTCATATAGAATTAAATAAATTTTAATAAGAGTAAAATATCCCATATTTAATCATGCTATAGGAACTGAAGATATTTTTTAAGGCTAGACCACATAGGAAGTAATAATTTTATATTTTGAGGATAGATTAATTATTATTATTATAGATAACATTAAGTTAAGTTAGAAATTTAAATTAGTACAAAGAACCAAGGTAGCAGTAGGATAGGAGAAGCTTGCATTAAATAAGTAAGAGAATACACATTTATTTGGTAATACATAGTAGCATAGCACAGTATATAGGTACGGAGGCACTTAGAGACACATCACGGTTAAATATCTCTTAAAAGAGTCTGAGTTACTACTTCAACGTTGGATCCTATACAATCTAGACTTTCACACGGTTACACCGATCACATTTTTGGCCATTAGTTATTAAGAAATGTTCAAGCTCAATTGTTATGAAGATCCTTTCATATCTAGGTTTGTTTAGTTGTAGGATGTGGTAGACTAGGACCTGCTGTTAAGATATTCTTAGGTAATTGTGGTAGGGTTTTCTTAGGGCTTCGTTGTGGGAGTAGAGTTTGGTGACGAGGGTGAAGCGGGCGTAGGACAAGGAGGTTTAGTTTAGTAGCTCGGTAAACATTACAATTGGCGCGCGTTCCCAGGATTTGTTTATTTAATAAGTAGCACGTAGAGATTACACCTTGCGGGTGTTTTTCGTTCCAACACTAGTGTGAGGGTCGTCGTTGAATAGGTATTTTAGAAATAATAGCGTTCTCCAAACATTATTTTTTGATAAAGTCAACAGTTTTGTAAATGTTCACTCAGCGCCCCACTCTCTAACTTTTCAAACACGGGTCAAAAAATTACGACAAAATACATAAAAATGAAGCCTTACAAGTACTTTCAATGAAAACTATATCGTATAAAATCGGTCGAGCCGTTTTTGAGTTATCGCAAAATTTAATAATTTTCTTTAAAATGACGTAAGTGCCGCGCGGTGTCCTTATACTTCAAATGTTACACATATTAGTTAAGTGCCATACTGCATTAAAACATTCCGCTCAATCTAGTGCATATAATCGATAACTTCCAGAAGGTAATAAGTAATGACAGCTACTTTGGTGTTTACGACCTTTTTATAGAGCTTGAAATCTTTCTCGTAATTTAAGGCGACTCCGTACGTGGAATGGTGATTTTTAAAGTCCTAAGGCTCGTAATCTAGCCAACGAAAAAATTTGAAAAAAATATATGTTATTTTTGACTATTTCTTCTAAAAAAATATAGTTGGATTTTTTTTTAAAGCAATAATATCTATGGAAAAAATTATGTTGAAATAGGGTCATTTTCAATTTTCAATTCCCTAAGGCTTCTAAACTACAAGTGATATTTACACGGCTCTTTCGCAAGAACATTGACAATTCATTGATCTTAAATCGTATTGTTTAAAAGTTAGTAAAATGGAAAATCAGTCTAATAAAGCATCAAAAAAACTGAATTTCCGTGAGCGCGGCCGTGCCCGGGCTGCGAGCTCAGTGTAAATCTAACCGTCGAAGGGGAAGGCTGTGTCACTTGCTCTCGCGATCCATCTAGTTACGGAAAATTGTTATAGTACTGGATCCCGCGGAGGTTCGATCTGTCTTCGTGCGTTTGAAGTGTATTTTAAGAGAGTATAGTTCGTTTTTTCACACGACTACGCTATGCGACATAACAAAAAGCACTCATTTTCATATAGAATTAAATTCAACTGTTTTTTTCGTATTTAGGTTTCTATTAATTTTAAGTACTTATAAAAAAAATTGTCATTGCTTAGCATTCCCGAACACATTTGAATACTTAGATATTCTCAGTCATGGGCCCACACCAGACAGGATTCCCAGAAAATATTGGTGTGGGTTTTAGGGCCCTTCTCTGTGTAATATTAGAGTACATTAGGTATTTCGGTTAGTAAAAAAAAACTGATAATACAGATATTTAAGTATGATAACGTCTAATGATCTTTATGAATTCAACCCTAAGAGATATGAATATCGTAATGCAGAACAAGTATTGTTCGTTTGAATACCATTGTAATATTCGGTAAAACGCTAATTTACGAATACGAATATTTATTGTAAGTATTCACATTCGTTGCGTCACTAGTACAGTACATGGCATATGATATAAAAATACATTATCAAAAATTACAATAATTTTCTAGTCCAAGAAGGCAAGTGACAATTTTGGCATGAGGGCTTATTTATGTACATATAGTCAGAATACATATTTGCATCAATAAATTTCCCACTTCATATTTAAATCTAAATGAGCGTTAGTAATTATTGACATATCCGCCGGGCCTAGCTAGACATACCTAGCCTGGCCATAAGTTCTGTTCCAATTGTTTACCGTGTATAAAATAAAAACCTGATTTTTATTACATATCGTTTAAAGCCATAGGTATATTAATGATCGGATTACAGTTGAATTAATGAAAAAATATATAACTTTATTTAGAATCATCGTAATGCCCGGACTTGATTTTTGACTAATGCTCAGACTTTTTCTCTCTAAGTTTGCCAGAGGGCAATGAAACGATCTTGGATCAAATTAATCGATCGCGGAAGGAACGCCCAAACCCAAATAGCTTACGTAACCCAGACAACCGCTAAACTAAAGTAGAGCTGACACGTTTGCCACATGTCAACCGATCTGCAGATCAAGAAATCTACACTCACCCAATAAAATTCGGCGTCACGGTAGATCACGATGGAGATGGTGGGACTACCTGGATGTATTACAAAAGGGCTGGACATTGCTGATCTAAATAAGGACGAGTGGAAAAACGATAGAGGCCTTTACCCCACAAAGGGACGGCACAGGCTTATATGCATAATAATCTGAAAAAAAAAAAAAAAAACTTTTGAGTCATGTATAAGTACATTCAGTTATCTAAAGCTTGTTATTTTATTAAATCTTTTATCTATCCAAATATCATAGGTAAACCCTCCATGATGCGTTCAAGAACGGCACATTATGACCACCATAAAAATAGACTGTTTTTAGCACAAATTTCTTATGTCGATAGTATTATTTATTCAAATTTCGAGTATCTCTGAAAAACAAAGAAATTTGATTTGACCTCTATTCTAATATCAATCGAGATGACGTTTAGTTCGAAATGAATTGTCAATTAAGTATCGTAAGGTAAGATATCGAACGATATGATAGTTAGGGCCGACTCTAGTTTGTCTCTGAATTAAAATAAAAACAATGACAGCTGCCAGAAAACTTCATTACCGCCATTACCGGGTAATATTTGTTATAATGTGCGACTTCTGAATTCATCATGGAGGCTTATGTGGCTAGATAAAGTAGTATATGTAAATGTACATAATTAGCCATTAAAACACTCGTGTGATGTTATTATGAAACTTGCCTTCGGCTCGTTTCATAAACCCACACCCGTGTTTAATACCCTTCATTATGTACAGTCACATGAAGTACTATTTATTGTATTCATATATCACATTACACCATCAAAATATGTTATTACCTTCTTAAACTTCAAAACCTACCTTTGTACTATAAAATGGTAAATATTTATAACTAGCCTGTTTATGAATAACATTTTCCATCTTGAAATTTTATTTTTATCGGCTGAATTTCATATATACTGATTAAAAGTGATAAACCTCATTATTTATAGATTTTGGCATTTTTACCGGAAAAATCGGAACCCATAGGATCATTTTGCTGACCGTCCGTCTTTCTGTCACGACCCTTTATCTCGGTAACGCGTGTAAATAAATAAATCAAGAAAAAATATCTAATCGCCTTTGTAGGAAATATTTCAGACATGAAAATCTATTTATCGTACAATAAAACCTCACGATTAATGTTTTAATTAGAGGAAAATATTTATTTTCAAACATTAAAATTAATGAAGTGAGTGATTTAAAGTTCTCTAAGACAAAAACTTATGGTCCAACTACGCAAATACAAAAAAAAACTGCTTTAGAAATGTTAAAGATTTATTCATCAGATATCACGTGAAATTTCAATTTTATCAATTTTTATGTGTGATCTGCTGAAAGATTTCCAGTAGTTCTAGACCAATGTATGGTAGCAAACGATAGCTATGACTAATGAGAACAGCACAAGAGTTGTCATGACTGCAGTCACTCGGTACTCATTAAGGAATTTTAAATCACGAACTACGTGAAATTTCAAGTTTTACAATTGCAATGAGATAATATCCTATCCTAACAAGAATCAAAACTACCTACAACTCTGTGTGGTATAAGTGACGTCTCGTAAGACACTGTTTGAGTGAGATGGCGTTTGGGTCCATCAAGCGAGTCCAAAGTAATGCCTTAGCGCCACAGACACAGATTTACACCGCAGATGGGCCTAACGGCCTTTATAAATATATTGAATTACTACTAAATGTGTGATATTTTATAAAACAGAACCGGTAAAGTTGTCTAACTACCAATTTAACGAAAATATTTGTTTTTTTAGTACATTCTATGCGACGAATACGACTCAATTGTCATTCAAGTAATTCAAGATAAGCGACAGTAGTCGATCAAAGTAAAAAAGGATAGGCGACAATGGTTTCATAGTATCAAAGCATGTAAATTTGGATAAACGCCAATAGTTAAGATACGACGATCAGGTAATTTAATCTAACTATGTTATTTTTTTATAGAATCTTATATCGATTATGTTTAATAATGTGGAAATACGACATTTTTACTTTTTGGCTAATGTGCATAAGCATTTTAAACACACATGACACAGAGGGCGCTCCAGTAGCGAAGAATTATGGAATCAAAGATTTAGTGTGATTGACGTAACGATATGATAGCTCAGTTGGTAGAGCACTACGCTGGAAACTTAGGGTCGCAGGTTCGAGTCCTGCTTACATTGCAGTGGATCACATTAAATTTTTCTTTCATAATTTACCTTTATGTTAATTTTATCATAAAGACATAGGTAAAATGCCTCAAACGAAATTAAAATATATTTAACGATCAGGTAAAAACAGTTAACCAACAAGTGCAAGGTTAGTTGCAATAAAGAAAAATTATCCAAGGTGTTTGATCTGTTTTGACAAATAAGTAAAAAAGCTCTAACGTTCATTATTATGCAAAAAACTTTTTATGTAATCTCCATTTTGCAAAAAAAAAAAAAAACAAGTCGTTTAGTAGAAAAAAAAATTTAGAGATTCTCTAAATCACTGACGGGATAAGCGACACAAAAGTCGTCAGACAGATATTATTATATACGAGACCCAACCCATTCGATGCAGAAAAATCTGCCGATCCCAACAGTGTGTAAACTCGATATCCCCAAAAATGTCGCTTAGATAATTTCTACTTTCCAGCATCGGTATATTTTGACACTCAAGTAAATTAACATTTATAGGGTATCCATTGACCTTGAACATAGAAAAAAAACAAAAAAAATATCGTCTAGTAAAATATCGTCAATATCAACAAGTATAGGGAAAAATCTGAGAACATTACTAATGTAGTCATAAAAAACTATCACTGTTTATAAGTAAAGGACGTAAATCCATTTTCCAACGGTAAAGTTGAGTTTGTCGCTCTATTATTTATAGTTTATCTTTTCATTAGAGCAACATGACCCGGGGGATAAAGCTGTGCCTCCACTACTATGTTAAAATATCGGTTCATCCGCTGGGTCACGATATGATTTATTTATTAAAAAACGGTATTTTTTTATTTCTGCATGATTTTACACGTATAATCAAGAATCTTGTCGGCATTTTAACTATTTTTGGTAGGTACCTACACATACAAAAGAAACTAAAAAGTATTTTTCGATTCGAGATTCGAGACTTCCAAATGGCTAATTTCACTTGTTTTTTTGGAAAATAGCTTTAACGCATTTTATTTTTGATATTCTACTGTAGTGGGTAAATAGATATTTAGTAATCCGAAATAATTATATCATTGTTTAAATGATTTATTTTACTTCGAGATTTTTCAATGCCTTTAAATAAGGTATAAGGTTTGTTGATCTTCAACTCACGCTCGGACTATGCGAGTGTATGAAGCTGCTTGGACGCCACTCAACGAGATTATGAACGAAGTAATGTTCCGGGGGCGCACGGTCGGCGGGGGGAATAACGTTAGGCTCCGCCCAGATCCTCAAGGACGTTGGGATTAGGAGTCACCTTAAACCTCGGGCATAAAACCGCTGTTTTAAGCCCGTCTGTGGTGAAGGATGGGCAACTACGGAACCCTACACTGAGCGTGGCCCGACATGCTCTTGCCCGTTTTTTAGGGTTCTGTACCCAAAGGGTAAAAACGGGACCCTATTACTGAGACTTCGCTGTTCGTCCGTCCGTCTGTCACCAGGCTGTATCTCAAGAACGGTGATAGCTAGACAGTTGAGATTTTCACAGGTGATGTATTTCTATTGCCGCTATAACAACAAACACTAAAAACTAAATAAAATAAATATTTAAGGGGGGCTCTCATACAACAAACGGGATTGGTTGCGTTAACTTTGCACCTCATTTGTATGGGGCGCTATACATCCCAGGTGCAAACTGAACGTAACCACTTAAGGGTGGAAAGTGTTTGTACGGAACCCTCGGTGCGCGAGTCTGACTCGCACTTGACCGTTTTTTTGTTTTGTTTTTTTTTTCTTCAAATAACTCCAAAACAATCGAAAAGTATTAATTGTGAATCACAATATAGGTAATACTAGTGGTAATAGTAGGCATGTAAAAACAAATGAATAAGAATGTTACATTTTACAATTCGAATTCTTACAATAAACTTCATTGATAAACTCGATACATCACACGAATCGTAATGTTCTGAAATAAGATCCTTTTATCTAATGGTACACGTATCGGGCGGAGTGGACGCATTGTGTGCCAAATGGGCAAACTTGGATGAAAATCGCCACAACCCGACACACTACGCTTATATGGTTACATAATGTGTAATGTTGGATAAGTTTAACTCGCTTTTAAACATTTATAAAAGGGACCATTTTAAATGGAAGCCTGTACCACCTAGTGATACATGTTAAGTGTGTTATTCAAACTAAACATAAAATATTACAATAAAATTTTAAAATAAATCACTGCATTAATTTTTACGCTAGATCTCTAAGGGTCGGTATTTAGGGTTTAGCTTATTTCAAAACCAACATTCATACTTTCTCATCATTTAAGGAATCCTTTTTACTCGACGACCCAATATTCAATCTATATGAACAAATAACAATTTCGCTATGTTACGTTGCTAGTATGTTTCAGTCGTTTTTATTGAAAACTGAATAAATATAATTAAGTAGGTAAATATTATATCAGACTCCATTATCAGCGGTGAAAATTTATTGAATACGTTAGAGTTGGATCTACACATAATATTTTTAACAACTAGGTAAGTACAATTAAGTTGATGTACCTATGATCAAGATGTAAACCATATACTAACATGCATATATACATATAAATTTTAAAGACTTAAAAGAGGTTATATTCGGTTTTTAAACTCCTTAATGGGCATTTTTTTTTTTGCTGTCTATTTCTTTTTTTTCTCAGATCTCAATAGAATTTGGTGAGTTGGTAATGTTGCTTCTTCTGACCATGGTTCACGATATGTCCTAAAAAAAAATCTCCATTGAGTTACACAAAATGTATTAGAAAAATAATTGACCCATTGCCAATCTTTATTTTGCTGTCGAATTATTTGTTTTTCATCTCGAGTTCCTCATTTTGTACTAAATTTAAGTACAAAATACGAAATTTAGTTTAAAAAAATCCATACATTTTTTGTGACTCAATGGAAAATTTTGTAGGACACATCGTGAAATTGGGCTTACCTTGTTCAGTATAATAAGCAACTTTACCAACTCACCAAATTTTATTTAAATCTGAGAAAAAAACGAAATCGACAACAAAATAAAAATTTGCCCTAATAGGTAATTTTGTTATTTACTTGTCAATAATTATTGTCTTAACATTTAAAGGTTTTCTTTATACGCATCCAAGCTAAATATTATAATAAACCAGAGCTTAAAAGTATTATTCAAAAAACACAAATTAAAGTCATGGGGCGCGAAGGCAGGTTTTCCGAAGGATAATTTTGAGGTCAGCAGGGCGTATGGAGCGAGACAATGGCGGTCGCTGTCGCTGCAACTCGCCACAATACGACTTGCTACGGTAAAAGATCGTATGTTTATATAGATTCCATAGTGAGATACGACCTTTTACGGCACGGCACAATACGACTTGCCAAACCTTTCTCATTCCGTTTTTGTGTCGCGCTGTTACACAGATGTGCCGCCTCATCTAAGGATTAGTGCCTGTTAGGTTTTCATATCGTTCTCATGCATGAGTCGAATCTCGAGATTGTGACAGCGAGATAAACATGTTTTCTTTGTGATTCATGCAAGAGTAACTTTTATTTATTTGCACACTAGCTGCGCCGCGCGGGAACACCTCATCCCACTGCTACACTTACATTTTTCCGGATAAAAAGTAGTCTATGTCTTAATCCAGGGTGTCAGCTACCTGTATACCAAAATATATTAAAATTAGTCCAGCCGTTTGAGCATGAAGAAGTAACAAACATACAGATAAACACACAAACACACTCACAAACTTTCGGCTTTATAATATTAGTGTGATTTCATTAACCAACGGATCCGACCAACGTTTGCGACTGGGTACGATGGCGCGCCGAATTGCCAAAACAAAAACCGAAGTTGGGCAGTGTAACATGATACTCCAAAAACGATCCGTTGTCGCCGTAAACAGCTTTTGCTCGTTTGGCAATAGTCTATCACTATTATTATGAGAGGCAAGAATAAAACTTCGCGGACATTTTTTAAATGACTTGGCTACCTGTAGATGTAGTTCATCCGGAATTCGGACGTCCGGTTAACCACTTTAAAAAAATGCTATACTTACAGAATTTAGTTTTTCGTTGCATATATTCGTGGTCATAATTCTTGTCATGTCATATACATATGTCAAGGAGGGGAATATAGATATGGTTAGATAGGGACTGTGCTATAAGATTTAGAATGTTTAATTAGTGATCATAATTCAGTTAAACACAATCTCACATTTTCCAATAGTTGTTTTCCTACGCTCAGCTTGCTTATTCAGTACCTATATATTGATAACTCAATGCATTTAATGAATATACGCTCATTCACTTCACTTTGAAGTACTGAAAGAGCTCTGATTGGATAGCACCGGTAAAACCTGACAGAAATATAATCATTCAATGAAATTGCGTACCTGAAATTAAATGACTTAATCGCTGCAGGGTTTTCATTTGTTTGTGTCCAGACATTGCTGGGCCCGCCAGTTGAAAGCGATGTGTTATGAATTTCATTGTAGCGTTAATATTTATTTAAATACAATAATAGCATTCATTCTCTTATAAAACATTGAATTGGTCACCAATTCAATGTTTTATGTACCTATATCATGATCTATTTGGGCGCCAAGTTTTATGTATATAAAGGTGCTTTTGGGTTACAAACTTTCACACTTATTAATATTAATTAGTAGTAGGACTTATGTATTATGAATATGCTACATTTGTATAATTTAGGTAGTATGAGATGGTATCTCTGTATTATGATGACAGTTTTCTGTATCGTTTATATAAAAATGGGAAATATTAGGTGAATTCAATACAATACGGAAAACATTTTCCTCTCCCTTCTGACACCGCCAGCTGCGTTGAGCATAGATAACTTTTAGTATCGTTTTGGTCATTATTTAACCGAATCGCTTACTCATTATTGTTTGCTCTCGTGCAACTTATTTTGAGTTCTACTGTTTTTTTTTTGTTTCCTGATGTCATAAATAATTTACTTTCCAATACGGTGTTGAACATGTAAACCACAATTCACTCACGTCTCTATTGGAAAAAACGGAGAAGCGGTTAAAAATCTAGGAATTTAAACTGAATACCAACGTGCTTTGAGTTCTTCTTTTTATGAGTATGAGGAATATTGGTCTCACGGCTCAATTATTCTGATTCCATAGATGGCGTCAGTGTCCGTACAAACATGGGGTTAATTGGGAAGGTATCGTGTAAAAGCTGCGGTTAGAGTACGTACAACCGTTAGACGCTCGTCGGGTAATGGACGACGCCCGGTACTCGAAAAGGCATTGTGATTGAGCAATTTCTCGGTATCACGGCCATGTTATAAATATATATATGATCTTTTTTATTAAGCTACATTTAAGTGACAATGAGAAGTAGATGCTTTACACAGAGAGGGAGACAGAGATGATAAAGAGAAACAGAGAGAGATAATACGAACGTGCCAGTTGAGTTCTTCCTTTGGTGAGTAGCTGAATATTGTGGTCTCACGGCTCTGCAATTATACCGATTCCATAGATTGATTGTATTCGTGGCGACATTGCGATATCCTTAATTGAGCAATTTTTTGGACTTTCGCTGCCGAATAACATGTATATAACGGATATAGTGACCTTTGTTATTCAGACTGTTTTAAGTGACAATCACAAGTTGACACTTTACAAAGAAAGAGAGAGTAAGAAAGATGAATGGATAGATAGAGATATGCAAAAAGAGGAAGCGAGAGATATATATACATAGATAAAGATAAAGGGAGAGAAAAGGAAGTAGAGGTGAAGTAAGACATTGCCTACACCTTTTCCGCGGTACGACTAGAAATATTTCCTTCTTTTTATGAGTGCGAGGAATATTAAATTTCTATGCACAACGAGGATTCACGGCTCAAATTATTCTGATTCCATAGACTGTGTCAGTGTCTGTACAAACATGGTTGTTAATTGGGGTAGCCCGGTAGGTATCGAGTAAAAGCTGCGGTTAGACGCTTGTCAGTTCCGTATTCGAGGAGGTATTGCGATATCCCTAATTGAGCAATTATTTTTTATGATGTAAGAGAATATTATAAGAAACGAGTAGACGGATCATCTGATAGCAAGCGATTACCATCGCCTAGGACCTGCAACGCCAGATGAGTTACAATATAACGGATATATAGTGATCTTTGTTATTCGAGCTGGTTCAAGTGACAATGAAAAGATGACATCAGGAGATGGCTAGATGAGATCTCGGACCAAGCCTTTCATTTCCACTTTAGCGATATATGCAATCTCGAATTTGTCAGTGAGGAACAGAATAAGACAAAATATAGGTACCTTAATGAGAGGTTATATTTTGGAACCCAAAGGACTATATGATAATTTGCAAATTGAAGATTTTAAGTATATTATTCATATCGCAATAGTAAAAAGAAATGTCACCTTTCGATAGTGGTATATATCGGACATATATGTCATAAGCAACCTTGAATTTATTGCCCCCCGTGTCGTGTGTATTTCATTGTTCGGTCTTTAGTGTCATCTAACAATCAATTATCTATTTTAAGAGGCCTTATTCCTTTTAAAATGCTGATTGCTTTAGACATTTTTCTCTATGATCAAACATGTATCTTAACATATTATTGACGTTACTACCTAGAACAGGGCTATTGAGATTTATTGGTATATATTTGAAACCTACAGTTTGAATTTTTCATTGATAATTTTTGTTTCAAAAACTACTCGAAATTGACAAAAGTCACGCGGAAAATTCGTTTTTTCAACTTATTTTCGACTGCACGCAATGAACGCATAAAATAGCTAACTATGTTTCTAGCTAGAACTCGGGGAAAAGTATTATTCACTACAAAAAGTTGTTTGAAATTATAAATATATTTGTCATATAATGTTTGTTTCATCGTCGTATATATTTATGTATGTATCTATTTATATATATGTATATTATATGTATGTATGTACCTAATATGAGTATTTTAATTATATGTAATTATATTGTCTGATGCACCGCCTACAATTTCTCTGCTTTGCCCTAAGGTTGACTGGTAGAGAATGCCTCATGGCATTAAGTCCGCCTTTTGTACGTTAAGTTTTTCTTTTGTGCAATAAAGTTTAAATAAATAAATAAATAATATGAAAAAAATATTTTTTAAAAGGAATAAGGCCTCTTAATGCTATACTGCTATGTAGTCCGGAGCGGAAGAAAACAGTTCCTTTATGGTACCGGCCCTGTCCTCTACACACACCAATAAAATAAGTAGATTTCGCCAAAAAATTACAATATTTCTAATTATAATATTTCTTAGTAAATACCCGAAATTGGTATGCCCGTAATAGAATAGAATAGAATATTCTTTATTGCACACCTCAACAGGAAATAAATACAAACAAATTCAGATTGCACGTAACATACAATAGAGGCAAACAACAGGCGGTCTTATCGCTAAAGAGCGATCTCTTCCAGACAACCTTTGGGTAAGACAACCGTAATGTACCTAGGCGGAACAAAAAATATATGATTCGTAATAATTTATTTATTTATTTATTTATTTAAATTATCTACACAGCATTACAGTAATTAAACCAAGGCACTGTGAACTACAAAATTACATTACAAAAAAGAACTTAAATCTAGTTTGATTTAGGCGACGTAACAGCGTGGCTCCGTTGCGTCGTCTGGTCTGGCGCAGGATTCGGCAGATTGCCCCGGAACTGCCGAAACACAACACCCTTCGGCCAGAAGTCTGCACTTGCGATGGTGCCCTGCAGCGGCCACGGCACGCGCACGACAATCAAGCTGAAGTGCACGTAGTGGCGGGACTGCAGCTGGTGCACCCTCAGCGAGAATGCCCGTCTGGCTTTAAGCGAACAAGTTAAGTTTTGATATAACTTGATAATAAACATATTATAAAAATATTCTAGTTGAAATTACTTTACAAAATAAACTGATATGTTAGCTTACCTGCATCATGCCTCAAATTGAAAGTAAATTGAATAGAGCGTTAAAGGATAAAAGGTATCCTATGCTTAAATGTAGCTCGTCTTAATTACTACAACGGCGGTGAATTGACGAGATTGCATTGACCATTTCTACGGCCTCCGGCCACTGGTCGTCGGCACGACATGGACACTTTGAAACTAACATAAACCTATGGAAAATAAACTTAAGATATTCTAACAGGGTGTTTCTCAACCCACGCCATATTGTGGATTTATAGTGGTATGGTACTAATTTATTATACTGGCAAATATATATTTTTTGGAAACTGACGTTTAAAGTCAGTAAATGTCACTGGTGTCAACAAGAGGAAGCAGGATTAAATATTCCGCAAATTTCAAGTGTTTGGCATTATAAAACCAATACTGTCCACAGTGATGAAAGTCAAGTTTTTTCAATAGGATTCTGTATTTATTTCGCAAGAAGAATTAAGGATTGAGCAGCATTCCGTTAAACAATATTTTGAATTTAGTTGATGACAAAAGCTTTAAGACAATTCGCTACTGACGCAAATATACCTACACTTTGTTGCCCTATGAAATGAGGTAGCGCTACTATCCCTGGGTTGGACCGACTCTTCACTGAAAAAAATATCCAGTGGAGCCTACTGACATTACAGTAAGACTTACTGCAATAACAGTGAGGCCTACTGACATTTCAGTAAACCTAACTGTAATAACGGTTACGCCTACTGTAATTTCAGTAGGCTCCACTGGGTATTTTTTTCAGTGTTGTTAGACTATATTAGTATAGTAGGTACGCGTTGCAAAATATATGCATTTATATTTAATTGTATTGACGTATTAAAATAAATTAGGTTTTTAAATTTCATGCTATTGTATTGCATTGTTGTTTTTCAAGTGAATTATACGCAGGACCTACGAGACGCGACACATAGGGCCCTGAACGTCGCCACTTTCTGGTCCCGCACTGTAATATGATGTTATGAAACCATCGACAAGAGAAGAAGAAGAACTGAATTATAAATATTTATTAACAATATTTGATAATAATATCATTTTATTGGAATCAAAATGAAATCGACGGTGGGAAGGAGAAACCCCTTAAGCGACATTTTGCTAACTTTACAGGGGAGCGTTTAAAAGTATTAATTATCTAAAAAAAATCGTCGTTTCTAAAAAAAATCTAGTTGTTTTAGAGACTTCAGTTCTATGAACGTATTTTATTAAATTATTATACCTATCCATTGATAATAACGTTACTGAAAAAAAAACATAGAATCTTGTGTTATAAATGTCGCTTAATTTAATTGACCTGAAATAAAACCAGAGAAACCTTTTAAGCGACATTGCAATTTTTAGGCAGATACTAGAAAAAAACAATGAAACGACCTTTTTTATCATACTTATTACTAGAATATTACTTTAAGCAACTATAGTGAGGAAAACATTTTCTCATAGGTAATTATTAAAGAGATTTTGTGGTCCGGAAATGTGTTATGCGACTATTATAATAAATTATACATTTTAATACTATATAAACCCAATTATTGTTAAGTCATCTTAAATGGGTACCTAGTAACCCAAAACCGGGGAAAAAAACAGGAATGTACAGGGTAACATGAATAATAAAAAAAAAAAAACAGAATAAAAAAAAACGATAATGTTTATTCAAATTGCAAGTTTCCACTTTCTTTAATCATTCTTGTGTTATTCAAAATTTACTATCAGTATTAGTAATTTATTATATGTATAATACTAGTAATGGCATACATAATCTTAAATATTAAACTTTAAAGGCAGGGATACAAATCAACATAACTTAATAAATAAGTTATCTTATCATAGCTAATGTCTTATTACTTCTTATCAGGCTTAAATAAATCAATTATAAATCATCAGTCTTGAATTAGACAATTTTGTAATTTAAGTGACATGTGTAATCTTTAAATAATAATAGTAAAGTTAACATTAAAAATAGACAGTAACAAAAACGTACGACAAGGTACGGAAAATAAGTTGTAATTTGTGATTATTATACACATTTTTAATGAGTACCTACTGCCTACACAAATGAGTATGTTACTTCTTAAATATATAAATTATTACTTATAATAAGTAAACACTTATAAATTAACAACAAACTCACAAAATATCGTACATACCTAGCTGTCTGCGACGGCAAATAGCGAGACAACTGCCTCCTCCCAATGTTCGCTGCCGACTGAAGCGACCGACTGGTTACTTCGTGTTTATAAAAACGCCATTCACAGGTATATTACACTAAAAATGGTTCAATGAAGCGACGATTGACAGGTAAAACCGATAATTCAAGCCCCAGGATACCTTTTAGATCTTTCACTTAAACGACTAAAGCAAGTTTTAACAAATACATTAAGCGACACAAATGCTTAAATTCAACGTGTCGCTTAAAGGACCAAATACTGTTGTAATTTTTGTGACAATCAATTAACCGACAGCATTTGCTGTTCATAATTCCTGAAGACACGATTAAGCACCAAACCTTATATAATTAGTATTTGTAATAAAAACTTTAACGCCAATTTCAAGCAATTTTTAAAAACACTTTAAGCGATCACGTATAAAATTTAAGTGACGTAGTTCAAATTTAAATCAAATTATGTGTCGCATAAAGGGGTGTATTTTAAATGTGTCCACTATTTATAAGCTACCTTAACCGACATCAAAGTCATCAGATCGCTACGTAACCCGGATTAAAAGACGCAGAAAAAAAGCTGATTCCAACGGCATATAGAACTCAACTTCATTCAAAATGTCGCTTAAGGGGTTTCTCCTTTCCACTGTCGAAATGAAATTGCATAATAATTATAATTAATAAAAACTGTCGGGATAACATTACTAGGTAAAAGGAGGAGAATAAATAGTTACCCGTAAATATGTAACTAGGTAGAACTGAAATAGTATGTTTTAAAATAAACTGATATTTTAACGCATCCGCATCATATCTCAAAGTGAAATGAAATTGAATAGAGCGTAAAAGGATAAAAGGTATCCTAGATGCTAGAATGTACCTCGTCTTAATTACTACTACGGCGGTGCATAGACGAGATTGCATTTACCATTTCTACGGCCTCCGGTCACTAGAAGACATGAACATGGAGCCCACTTTGAAACTAACATTTATAAATCGACTAGCGACTCACCCTGGCTTCGCCCCGGTTTTAAGAGGCCTTATTTCTTTAAACACTTTTTTTTCAGATTATAAAAAATATATTGATAATTTAAAAAGACCAGTTTTCTGAGTGAGTTTTGTCAAATTCCAGTAGTTTTTGAAACAAAAATTATCAATGAAAAATTCAAAATGTAGATTTCAAATATATACCAATAAATCGCAATGTCCCTGTTCTTAGTAGTATTAATATTGATAACATGTTAAGAAACATGTTTTATCATAGAGAAAAAATGAATAATACAATCAGCGTTCACTTTTTAGTAAGCGACAGCGAGTTATGCACTGGTGCGTGACCGCTTGAATTTATTTCCGTCGACTATTCTAAATATGATAACGTTCGCGTGCATTATAAATAATATTGTGACTTTATTTTTTTTACAATGCATGTGCTCGATGAGCATGTGATCAAACTGTGCTGAAAGTACTACTTCTGCGCACTAGTGCTTTTTACTTTTCATTTTTTTTTTTTTATATCCGTATCTGACAGCCTGACACAAAGAGGTTTTATTATTTACAAAAAGTTTGATAAATAAGTCAAATACTGATTATTATCACGTATAAAAGTACAATAAAACCAATATTTCATTAATTAATTCATTTAACACGTCATTAATTACATTAGATATAAAATTCGATTAATAAACGAACTTTAAATAGTTATTCATTAAATAAAGGCTGAATACATGTATAGCAAAATTATGTATAACTATTATAATTATGTTTTGTTACTTATGTGTAAGTTAGTTGCACCGCCTACAATTTTTCCGCTTTGCCCTAAGGTTGACTGGTAGAGAATGCCTCATGGCATTAAGTCCGCCTTTTGTACGATAAGTTTTCTTTTGTGCAATAAAGATTAAATAAATAAATAAATAAATGTACACGCGCTTGTGCCATTTTGACATAAGACGAATAGGTATTAAAAAAATACTTTTGCACATGCGCAGTAGTAGATATGTCGAGCGCGGTTTACAAATAACTCCGCCATTTTTTATTGATGTCTAGTTTATTTTGAAGTTGTTTTGTGCAAATCTGCTGAAATAATTGCGAGATAAAGGGACGAATCATGAATTTAAACCCGTAAAATGTTATTGAAGAAGTAAAAAATGTGAACGACGGCATCTTGTTGGATAAATCAAATCAAAATACTTTTTTCCTATGTAAACAGTCTTTGTGAGTATTAAAGTATTTTCTATTTTCTCATACATGCATGCATATTAAAGTTTTGTACGGAACTCGTGTGTAAGTGATTTCCGACTCGTGTTTGTTTAATCACTCGCTCGTACCTCGCTCGTGACTACAAATCACACTCGTCTGAAATCACCTACCTTCCACACTTCTATCGTAAATAACTATTTCCGTTAGTTTTTATTTCTTTTCAAGGTGTGCTACAAAGAGTATTCTATCTATCTTTATGTTACTTATTTTAGTGGGCCTTTGATGGTCGCGTTTATCACGTGATTAAATAAGTGGCAAAGCATCAGCCGTCACTCACACTCGCATTTTGTCAAAACGTGACGGATGCTTTGTCATTTGTTTACAATTTACAACCATCATACTAAAAATATACTGAAAATTGTTGTTTACACTTTGATAATTTTCAACTTGAAGTTCCAAGATTGTTTCGCCATGATAATATCAATGACGTGACTTTGTTACCACACTTAGCAACGCAAACATTACACCCCTTCCAAATTTGTGTGTTAACGTCCTAAACAACTTACAAGTAAACGGATACCAATGCCTAAGAGCCAAAAGTTTGACGCTAATGAAATGGCTTATGTCAGAAGCTTAAGCGTCTTTATTTAATAATTATTCATTTTGAATAAACAGGTTGATTTTTGGGTCATGGAGCAGGAGTGAACGGGGTACTGGGGAGAGTTTCATTATGGAAATTCACCAAAAATTTTATTATAAGAACCATACATTTACTAGCCCAATACTTAACAAACGGCAGATTTTTCCAATCCAAAAAATTCTTCTCGTATTTTAAATTATTTCGTTTTCCATCGAATTTTTGAGTATCATCACAACGAAATGCAAATTGAGATAAATGGAATGCACACAAAAATATTTCGAATTTTACTGTCGAATATAAAATAAATTTAATGTTATTACTCTCTCCTGCACCACAAGCTGGAAATACGGGTGTAGTTGTTGACATTATTTTTTAACATCTCAATCGATCTGTTTTTTATTGGGATCATATATCTATAATACCTCAGACTAAATACATTCTGGTGACCGAAATGCTGCCAGCGTCTTCGAGACCATGCCGCGGGGGCACAGTTTAACACTTATTTTTAATTTATTTTAGGTAGGTATGTAAATATTTGATTTATAACTCAATTTAAGTTTTTTATACATCGCATATACGAGTATATATAATATGTTGTACAATACCATACCATACAATACAATACCATAAAAAAAGTATAAAGCAAATATTTACATGCCTACAATAAAATAAAAAAGTTATTAAAAACTGTGCCCCCTGTGTATATATAATTTACATGAGTATGCAGAAAACAGTTTTAAAAATCATAAAATGAGCGTACCTTTGAACTCGCATATTTTAATGTACTTTTATTATTTTGGATTTTTCTTTATTGCTGAAATGTAGCATTGATCTTATTTATGCATATAGTATGTTTTATAATTAAACATCAGTCTGGAGTGTAGACTTATTATTTCTATTGCAAAGTATGCCTAAATTTTTCATGTAAGTACTTGGGCACTCTAAAAATTTACGAGGTCAGGTGGGTAATAATGAGAGGCCGCTCCCGTTTCAAAGTCTGACCGGCACACTCCGTCCCAGAAAATAACGGGAAAATTTACATAATAGAGAATCCGTGGCCACCCTAGTCCTTTGAAAGCGGACCTGCGGGTCCGCGTCGAGTGACACCGTCGTACATTAAATTAACATCCTCTCACTTTGTGAAGCCAACACCGCCGCCTAATTTGAAATAATAAAGTGGTTGTACAAGCCACTCTGCGTAACATTGTCGGATAAATGGATAACGCTAAAACAGCAAATCAGCCAAAAAAAGACTTGTATTTCTGAAAATATGATACGCTGAGTAACATATAAAAAGTAACCTAAAGAGTAACATAAAGACAGTCGTAGCTAAGTAGATACAGAGTAGTATTCAGATATTTCACCTCAAGACTCGTAGGTAAGTAGATATTTCACCTCAAGGCGTTTATCGACCGACTTGACAATTAATGATATCGATTAACAGTTGATCCTTTGTTAATGGTTTGGTTTACCCATTACACAAAGTTACTCCTTGGATATGTCATATTACTATAACTGTGAGTAGCTATAAGTTACTCGTATAATACCCACTAGGTATAAGTCATATACGTAGTGGGTATATACGAACATAAATTATTTGTTGTTTAATTGGAATCTACTCATATGCAACGTTGTGTTTAATATGGTCAAAAACCCCTCTTATGGTCAAAAAATGATCGTCGCATCTATCTTATCTTGGCTACGCTCACATTGTAACCCATACCGACAGCTTTCTTTGATTCCTTTTATAGTTGTACGAGTATACTTTTATGTTGCTTAAAATACCATAAACATTAGTAGCGAACAGGACGCAACAATAGCATTCAAAACATTTTATGATACGTTCGTTCTTTTTTATAAGCTGTGCTAGATGGTTTACACGTGGAATTAAAACATCTATAATAACAAAGAGACGTTTTCGTTTTTGCTACTACAGAAACGGAAAAAACCATGGCAATAAAGTTAAGTATAATAGCTACAGCAAGATTCTCAAGAGGTGCATCAACCATGCTCATAAACTAGCAAATGTCAAGTATGTTGCCCGTTCAAAAAATATATGTAAAGCAACATGGGACATAATTAAAAACGTGACTGGTTCCAACAATATCGACACAAATATTGAAAAAATAATTAGTAATGACGACTTACTAACAAATCCTTCTGACATTGCAAATGCTTTCAACGACTATTACATTAATTTGACAAATATAAATTCTGATATTATACGTAAGCCTGATATTTCACTAGTTAAGGAAAATTCTGCAAATATATTCTTGATGCCTACTGATGGAAAGGAGATATGTAATTTAATTGATTCCCTAAATTCTACGAACTCAGCAGGTTATGACGAGATTCAAACAAAGGTAATAAAAGAATGTAAGCACGAAATTGCGGCGGTTTTAAGCTTCTTAGTGAATTTATCTTTCACGAGCGGCGTTTTCCCGGAACCTCTAAAAATTTCCTTAATCAAACCACTCTACAAAAAAGGAAACAAAGAAAGTGTTGAAAATTATCGACCAATATCGCTTATCCCGGTCATCTCAAAGATATTTGAGAAGGCGTTTCATAAACGTTTAATGTCATTCTTTAATAAGTATAAAATCATCACGCCTGAGCAGTTTGGATTTCAGAAAGGGAAGTCGACATCATTAGCTGCCTTCAATCTGTCTAATAAAATTCTAGGCTACATGAATAAAAGCTTGTCTGTATCCGCAATATTCTTCGACATGAGTCGGGCCTTTGATTTTGTCTGGAATTAAAACATCTATAATAACAAAGAGACGTTTTCGTTTTTGCTACTACAGAAACGGAAAAAACCATGGCAATAAAGTTAAGTATAATAGCTACAGCAAGATTCTCAAGAGGTGCATCAACCATGCTCATAAACTAGCAAATGTCAAGTATGTTGCCCGTTCAAAAAATATATGTAAAGCAACATGGGACATAATTAAAAACGTGACTGGTTCCAACAATATCGACACAAATATTGAAAAAATAATTAGTAATGACGACTTACTAACAAATCCTTCTGACATTGCAAATGCTTTCAACGACTATTACATTAATTTGACAAATATAAATTCTGATATTATACGTAAGCCTGATATTTCACTAGTTAAGGAAAATTCTGCAAATATATTCTTGATGCCTACTGATGGAAAGGAGATATGTAATTTAATTGATTCCCTAAATTCTACGAACTCAGCAGGTTATGACGAGATTCAAACAAAGGTAATAAAAGAATGTAAGCACGAAATTGCGGCGGTTTTAAGCTTCTTAGTGAATTTATCTTTCACGAGCGGCGTTTTCCCGGAACCTCTAAAAATTTCCTTAATCAAACCACTCTACAAAAAAGGAAACAAAGAAAGTGTTGAAAATTATCGACCAATATCGCTTATCCCGGTCATCTCAAAGATATTTGAGAAGGCGTTTCATAAACGTTTAATGTCATTCTTTAATAAGTATAAAATCATCACGCCTGAGCAGTTTGGATTTCAGAAAGGGAAGTCGACATCATTAGCTGCCTTCAATCTGTCTAATAAAATTCTAGGCTACATGAATAAAAGCTTGTCTGTATCCGCAATATTCTTCGACATGAGTCGGGCCTTTGATTTTGTCTGCCATGAAACACTACTAGCTAAATGTGAGCTTTATGGTATAAGAGGAGTAGTTAATCAATGGCTCAGGGACTATCTGCATAAAAGGTCCCAATATGTTGAAATAACGCAAATTGATTCTAGTAGCAACGAGTCTACTCATAAGTCATGTACTAAAATTAATAAGATGGGTGTGCCACAGGGGAGTATCTTAGGCCCCCTGCTATTCTTTGATTTACCGAATGCAACGACTTTTGACTGTACTCTTTTCGCGGATGACCTATCTGTTGTTGTGCCCTGTTGTGATGCTGAAACTTACAACAATGACTTAAACGGTGCTATTTGTAATATTATAACTTGGTTGCATAAAAATAATCTAAGCATTAATATAAGTAAAACAACATTTATTCAATTTATAAATAGAAATGCTAAGAAGCACTCTCTTAATGTAACTTTTGCAGAGCATACTGTGACAGAATCTTGTGAAACTAAGTTCTTAGGCATATATTTGGATGACAAATTTTGTTGGAGTAAACACATCGATCAATTATGCAGCAAAGTAAACTCATTTGTGTATGCCTTATGGAGGCTTACTAAGATTAGCACCAAAGAATCAGCTATACAGGCTTACCATGGATATGTTTGCTCCCTGTTAAGATATGGCGTTCTTCTATGGGGTAACTCTTGTCACGCGAAACGAGTTCTAATAGCACAAAAACAATGCATCAGAGCCATATGTAATGTAGATATCCTGACATCCTGTAGGCCCTTATTCAAACAATTAAATCTTTTGACCGTACCATGCATGTACATATACGAAGCTTGTCGTTTTGTTAAAGAGCATCCTGAACTATTCAAAACCAATAAAACGAACTGTAATTTTCATACAAGGTACCCAAATCGTCTCGTTATTCCTGCTAAAAAGACAAAATTGTATGGTAAGAGCACTTATTGCATGTCAATCGGCATATATAATCGTCTGCATGAGGACATTAAAGAGTTGCCAATTAACTTGTTTAGGAATAAACTTAAAAACTGGCTTGTACAACAATGTTTTTATTCTGTGGACGAATATTTTGATTATTATAAAAATTAATGGACATTTTATGCACATACTACATGACATTTCATTAGGTTTAAATAGCTACGTCGTAAGTCGTAATTGAATAAATTAATGTATTATTTCATAAGCTAAAGATGTTGTCTCTATATAAGGTAATGTTTGTTAGTGTTAACTTTTTTTTTTAATGAATTTCCTTTATATTTTTGCATGCCAGTTGCTGGTAAAATGTGTGTGTCTATTTAATTTGAAATGTAATATCATTTAATACCACATTTTATGCAAATAAAGACATTTGTATTTGTATTTGTAACATTTGGAGTTTTTCTAAAGCAATAATGGGGAAAGGAAGAAGATTTTCAGAACGATTGTCCCTGGCTCGCCAGTAAAGGAGCGTGAAAAAACACGTTTATCTTTTTTCAAAGCTACAAAATCTAGAATTCTTTATCAAGCGTTTTGAAAATTTTTATTCTATCAATTATGTAGATGTTATTAATTTTACAGTAGGTAATATGTAATTCTAAGAAATACGCTTCCTCGAAATGTCACTGGTTTTTTCCCGACGTTTTGGTGTGATAGGACGTGGCTTCATTGCTCCATTTGACTTCGTCGTGACATCGCGGAATGCTTAATACAGTATAAATTGTCACCGCTTCATACCCAGGACTAAATTGTGCAGACTTTACGTCGACGTAGACGTAGAAAAAGAAAGTACGAAGGTACATACATTATGGACCGTCTTTCGCTAATGAAACGATCTTTCCTTGAAGTAAATAACCACGTTCCTAAACAAGCTATTAAACATTTTTACAGCCTTCCAGGTGTATACCTAATTTGTGTCTCTGAAGCCTGGCGAAAAGATTTTATGTTTTGCGTACCAATACAAAAGAAACAATGAAGAATATTGTGATAGCTTTTTCTTCTTAGCTATGGAGTAAAGCACTTTCGACATTAAAGGCTTCAATTTTAATATTTTTCTTGGTTACCTATCGTAGGTCGAGTTTTTTATTTACCATCTGTAACGGTTCGCTAAAATATAATTTCTCCGAAAGCCATATTTTTTTAATAAAATTGTTCTAATTTCAGAATAATTATAAAACAAACCTAACCTATCCTAATGGTTTGTTTTAAACGATGTTTATAAAATCCTGAAAATATTATGCCTTCCAGCAAAAAAAAAAAGTGAATGAAAATTTGGCGAAACGTTATTGATGGGAAACAATATTTGCGAGTTGTAATAGGATAATATTTTTCAATCGTACATATAAGAAAAAAAACTTTGGATGACTATCTTATTAATAAAAGCAGCCCCACTTACATGTGTGTGAATAGTAGTTTGATGTATTATCCTATCCTAGCCGATTTCGGCCACGGCGACTGGACATACTAGCTAGTCAGAGCGTCGTTCGTGTGCTCTCATGTGACTGACATAGCCAATTTTTGCTGCAAATGTACGGCCACAAATGCTGCAAGTCAGCATCCCTCCGACGAAATTATAATTGATGACCACAGGTGGTCGGGTCTTCAACTCGTCGCGCTTAACGTCGAGTTTTTTTCGCCTTATTCCTTCGAAGGCTTGCACTTTTACCTGCACTGTATGCCTCCAGTTAGGTCGATCTTGGGCCAAAGTCTCCCAGCGCGAAGGTTCGATGTCACATCTTCGCATGTGGCGCTTCAGCACATCTTTGTACCGCAGGAGTTGGCCGCCTTGTTTCCGCTTGCCTTCCTGCAACTCTGAGTAAAAGACGCGCTTAGCCACTCTTTCTTCTGACATTCGGGAGACATGGCCAGCCCATCGCAGCTGCCGCCTCATTAAATAAGCTTCAATTCCGTTGACATTAGCACGTCGCAGAAGTTCCGTGTTCCGAACACCGTCGGACCAGGAAATGTTCATAATGTCACGGAGGCATTTAAGATGAAACCTATCCAATGTGCGAATATGTCTGCGATAGAGGCACCATGTTTCCGAGGCATACAGGAGATTGGGTAGAAATATTGCCATGTATACAGAGACCTTAGTCGGGAGCTTTATGTCATGTGAGCGAAACACCTTGACGCGAAGTTTCCCGAAGGCAGCAGCAGCCGCTCCGATCCTGCTGTTTATTTCGTCGTCAAGGTGGCACTTAGCAGATACAGTGCTCCCCAGATATCTGAACCTGTCTACCTGCTTAAGCGAGTCACCATCAAGCCGTATGTCAGGTGGCGTCAATGTCTCCACCCCCATCACTTCGGTTTTCTTGACATTGATTTTAAGGCCAAACCGCTGACACGACTGATTTAGACTCGACATAAGCTCTTGTAGACTTTCTGGGGAGTCCGCCACAAAACACAGGTCATCTGCATACATTATCTCCGTAATCGTAGCTAGAGACACCTTCGTGCAAGCCTTCAGTCTAGCCAAATTGAAAACACTGCCGTCAGTGCGGAAGCGAATGCGGATCCCATCAGTCAAAACCTGTAAGGAGTCTTTGACTACAACTGCAAAATAAAGGGCTATTGCTCAACCGTCTTCTGCCGCTGTCTGAAAATATTTTGCCGGAAACACAATTTGGCTTCCAACCTGACCGAGGCACCTGCGAGGCTATCTTCTCACTTCACCAACTTCAAGAGAAGAGCAGAGAACAAGGTCAACCGCTGTTTCTTTGTTGTGTTGACCTTGAGAAAGCGTTCGACAGCGTGCCTCGCGAGGCCTTGTGGCATGTGCTAGCGAAGCTGGGGTGCACAGATAAATTTGTAAGGTTGACGCGACTCCTGCATGACAACAACATGCAATGCTGTGTCAACGTAAAGGGCGAACAATCAGACTATTTCGGTGTCACATGTGGCGTCAAACAGGGATGCGTTCTGGCACCAACTCTATTATCAAATATAGATATAGTCTAGACGAAAGTTTTGAACCCGTAACATACCTACGTAATACTTACCTCCATGTTGTACATATATTGTACGTGTAAATTATTTAGGTATATACATTCGTGTTTATGCTCAACATGACAAAAATAACAATGCCGTTATAATTGATCGTTATTATTAGGTATTATACTTTTTGTGAGTTTTTGTTTGGCTGTAGGTAGTTAGTATTTGTACATGTGGGTATGCGTACATAATAAATGATCCAGTCCTTGTCTGGAACTTGTGTTTGACTGTTGCCCCTAGTCTTCCCAACATGGCGCAGCCGGAATTAGGCAATAAAAAGTACCTATAAATTGCAGTTCAAGTATTAGGCAAGTTATTTTTGTAGCCGATAAATTCGATAAATATTAGTGGTTTCGTAGATACGTTAATTACGGACACTGGTATCGCGATGGAAGCTGTACTGCCCCCGCCGCCGCCATTTAATTTTGTTAATAATTTGGAAAACGTTACTTCGGGAAATTTATCCAAGGAATGGGACAAATGGAAAAGTGCATTTTTGGTTTATTATGAGGCGTGTGAGCTGGCGAAGAAACCTCCTAAGGTGCAAATTAATATTTTATTGCACGTCATTGGTGAGCAGTGTCGCGAGGTACACGCCCAATTTGACGCTGAGTTTCAAACCGTAACGGATTTGTTGAACAAATTTGGTGAGTTTTTCTCACCGAAAAAGAATGTCACAATTGAACGGCACAAGTTCTTTACGCGTAATCAAAAGCACGGCGAGTCTATTGAGCAGTATGCGTTCGAATTAAAAAGATTAGCAAGTGCCTGTGAATTTCAAGAATTGATGTCAGATTTAATAAGGGATCGACTCATATGTGGCATTAATGAGGACACGCTTAGGGAGCGTTTGTTACGAGAACCAGACTTGACTTTACAAAAATCTTTGGAGATTTGCAACATAACCCAAATATCGAGGTTGCAAGCCGGCGCAATTAAAAAGGAATCGAGTGAGCATCAAGCTTATAATATTACGATGGGCTATGACCAAGATCAGTTTAGTTTAGAAGATGAGGGTGGCGCGTATAATCATGTGAATTGGTTGTCAAGACGAGGGTCGCGCGGCCGCAGCGCTCCGCGAGGCAGAGGACGTGGCTGGGGGCAGTCCGCCCCGCGCCCGGTCCCGCGTCGCAGCGCTCCTCCGTTTCGTAGTGCAAAACAACAACAAACGGGGTCTTATCATGGAAACAAAACAGCAGTGCAGTGTTCCAAGTGCGGGTATAATCATGGTGTCGAAATGCGGTGTCCGGCTCACGGGAAAGTCTGTCTAAATTGTAATAACTTGAATCACTTCTCGCGAATGTGTAAAGTGTATGATGTGCAAGCTGACGAGCCCGCCGATCAGGTAACTCATTGTTTTGATGTTACACGTAGTGACTGATCGATAGATTTAGGATTTGGGAACAGTTACATTAGGTTCAAATTAGATTCTGGAGCTGACGTGAACGTTTTACCGCGTAAATATTTAAGCCAAGTCGGCATAACTGAACAGGATTTATTAAAAACTTCGGTAAAATTGAAAGGTTATTCGGGTAGCGATATCATTGTTCTTGGCAAGGTTCATTTGAAAACGGAGTATAAACAGAACTTCTATATATTAGAATTTTTAGTGGCGGACGTTTCATCACCGCCGGTTTTGGGCCGCGACTCGTGTACTGAACTAAACGTAATTAAGTTAGTGCTTAGTGTCAACGTGGCCCAACGCTATAGTTATATTCCTAAGGAATATCATGATGTGTTCGAAGGGTTAGGATGTATGCCAGGCGAATATAAAATAGAGATTGATAAAAGTATTAAGCCCGTAGTCCATGCTCCTAGGAAGGTTCCGATAGCTTTAAAGGATAGTATTAAGCAAAAGTTAGACGATATGGTTAGCGAGGGTATAATTGCAAAAGTTGAGGGTCCAACAGACTGGGTTAACAGCATGACCGTTGTTCGAAAATCTAACGGCGAGTTAAGAATCTGTTTGGACCCACGGGATTTAAACCATGCTATTAGAAGAGAACATTTTAAGTTGCCTACTTTAGATGAAATAACTGTGAATTTGCTAGGGTCCAAATATTACAGCACGCTAGACGCAAAACAAGGGTTTTGGCAGCTACGGTTGCATAAAGATAGTACAGATTTATGTACATTCAATACAAGTTTCGGTAGGTATAAATTTTTGCGTTTACCTTTTGGGATCGTATCGGCCTCAGAAATTTTTCATAAAAGGATGTTCGAATTTTTTGATGATATACCCGGGGTTTGTTTATTCGTTGATGATTTGCTTGTCCATGGCAAAACGAAACAGGAGCACGATGACAGACTCAAGAGAGTTTTGGACAGATGTAGGGAGATCAATATAAAACTAAATAAAAATAAATGTAAATTTGGTTTAACTGAAGTTAAGTATTTAGGACACAAAATCAGTGCGAAAGGATTGTGTCCGGATAGTTCACGTACCTCAGCTATAAAAAATATGCCACAACCAGAAAATATTAAAGATTTAGAGAGATTTTTGGGAATGATTAATTATGTAGGTAATTTTATATCGAATCTGTCGAATAGGAGTTTTGTATTGAGGGAGTTATTACGTAAAGATACCGAATGGCATTGGACGGAGATTCATCAAAAGGCATTTGACGATTTAAAAGATTGTCTCGTAAAAGCTCCCGTGTTGCAATTTTACGATTTAAATAAACCGGTAATAATCTCGGTTGATGCTTGTAAGAATGGGTTAGGGTGTTGTCTCATGCAGGATAATTTACCGGTGTGTTATGCCTCACGGTCGCTTACGAAAGCTGAAACAGCTTATGCACAAATCGAGAAAGAACTGCTGGCGGTTGTTTATGCATGTGAAAAATTTTACACATATATCTATGGTAGGGGTGACGTAATCATAGAAAGTGACCATAAACCGTTAGTCACTATAATAAACAAGCCAATAGCTACCGCTCCAGCCCGTTTACAGCGAATGCTACTACGCTTACAGCCATATCATTTTAAGTTAGTTTATAAACCGGGGAAATATTTGTTTATGGCTGACACTTTGTCACGTGCGGTAGAAACGACTCGCGGCCCGCCCGAGGAGCCGCGGGATCAACTAGATTCGCGTGCGCAAGTCTGTGCCGTCGCAATAAGTAACCCTCTATTTGACTCACATTTTGTAAAAATACAAAAGGAGACGAAAAACGACACAGAGCTGCAATCATTAACCAAGTATGTCGAAGAAGGATGGCCAACACATAAACATGAGGTAGATGTTCAGGTGCGTTCATATTGGGGATACCGCGAAGATATATCGTTAGCGTATAGCATGTTATGGAAAGGTGACAGAATTATTATTCCTCTCTCGATGCGCAATGAGATGTTAAGGCGTGTACACATTGGGCATTTAGGATTGGAAAAATGTAAATTAAGAATTCGAGAAAGTATGTTCTGGCCTAACATTAACACTCAATTGGAGGATTTCATAAGCAACTGTCAAGCATGTCTTACATTCAAAAACAATAATAGGAAGGAAACTCTGATTCCTCATAGCGTACCAAACAGGGCGTGGTCAAAAATAGGTGTAGATATATTTCATTTCCATGGAAACAAGTTCTTAATTGCAGTTGATTATTACAGTAAATATGTAGAAGTAGTGCAATTAAATTCGTTAACATCTGATTACGTCATCAATGAACTCAAAATTATTTTTAGTCGGCATGGGATTCCTGACACATTAATTTCAGATAATGGTCCAGAATTCAGATCATACAGTTTTGATACGTTTTCAACAGAATGGAATTTTCATCATGTGACGTCATCGCCACTTTATGCACAATCTAACGGCCAAGTCGAACGGACAGTCCAAACTATTAAAAATTTACTAAAGAAAACCCACGAAGAAAAAACAGAATTTAGGTTAGCATTACTTGAATATCTGAACACACCAATTAGTAACAAACTTGCTTCTCCTTCTGAACTTTTAAACAGTCGCAAAATGCGAGGTATTGTACCGTGCCCTCCAAAATTATTATTGCCCAAAATACAACAGAATGTGAAGCAAGAATTAGAAGCCCGTCAACAAAAGCAAAAACATCAATATGATAAAACTGCTCGTGATTTGTCTCCCCTCTGTCCCGGCCAAAATGTAAAAGTAAGAATAGACAAGCGTTGGGTGAGCGGAACCATTATATCACTACGCGGTATACGATCGTATTTAATAAAAATCATTGGTGGTGGCACTCTGGTTAGAAACAGGCGTCATCTTATTAAAGATTCCGACCAGCGCCCCACAGCGCTCGATGCTCCGGTATGCTCGCTGCCTTACGATGATATCGCTACTCGAACTGATAACGCGCAGGCGTCGCACGGCAGCGCTGGCGCTGCCGTGTTCGATTCCCAGCATACCTCAGCCGCGCGCTCTGATCAAATCGATAATTATGTTACTCGCTCCGGCAGGGTGGTGATCGCGCCTGATCGGTGGGGCACGTGGGCCTGATGAGCTGGTACGTTATGCAATCGGTACTGGTAAGAAGGTCAATAAAATTAAGGAAGTTTGTATTTAGAATTAAGTCACTATTTTAAAATCTTGTTAGTCATAAGAAGATACTCAAATCAAAACATTATAGTTTTTCTATGTAATCAGTAAATATTCAACAATATATGTACACATATTTTCTTTGCATGAAACTCTTGAAATTTAATATTAACTATTACATTTTATTATTTACAATTTACAATTATTACAATTCATTAATTTTATTTTTTAAAAAGCTACATTTTGTAATTTGAAAATGTACATTTTTAATTTCTTTTGCATGTGTTTATTTTTACTTCAAATTCTGAGATTATACCTAATGAATTCAATTTTATATTTTATAACACTATTTTACAGTCAGTTTGATGAATTACTCAATTTTAAAGGAAATTTTATGTAGTCTTCATAATTAATTATTTATTTTGATCATGATGTTTTTAGATAAAGAAAAAATATTTTAAATTGTTATTATATTGTAATTGTTAACATTAGTGAACAAAGATATTTTTTTTATTTTATTTAAAAAGGAGGTTGTAGGTAGTTAGTATTTGTACATGTGGGTATGCGTACATAATAAATGATCCAGTCCTTGTCTGGAACTTGTGTTTGACTGTTGCCCCTAGTCTTCCCAACACCTACCCTGTACCTATCAAATAGACACCGCCACTTTATCTTATTGTACAGAATCAAGAAAGAAGAAGAATGGCGCAGCAAATTTATCGAATTGCTAAACCGGCCGAATCAGTAGAACTAAAAACGTAAATGCAGCAATCGTCGTAATTGGTTAACCGCCGCGCATCATTAGGTAATTGCAGCTGAGGCCCACTGCAGCCTGCGCCAGGGTTCGACAGTAGATCTTTGATCAGAAAGGTAGTATATACATTTGGGTTTCAACGACACTTCCGACCTTTTAGATTATGCGACAGCCCAACAGATCTCCAAGCAGAAAGGTAGTATATGCATTCGGGTCTCAACGGGGCGTCAGGCCTTTAAATTACGCGGTACTCCAAAGTATCCAATTCATAGAGTACCTTGGCACGCCAGAGACAAAACACGGGGATGTTAGATGTACCTAAACAAACAGTGTAAATAATTACACAAAAAAATAAGGCTCTGCTTGTTAAATGAGGCCTGCTAGGGCTGAAAATTCTATTGCAAAATGTACGTGCCCAAATACACTAAAGCTTAAATATTAGGGGTCAGTGTAGGATTGCCAGCGTAAATGGTCCTGCGACCACGCTTTCGAATCTTAATTTCCGGCACAAAGGCGTTTTTTGCAGGTTAAGAGTTAAATTCCCATAGCAGTGATTGGTTTTTTAATCAAATAAATTTGTTAGCAAATATTTAGGCGGTTTAAAACTATTTACGCCCCTATAAAAAAGAGTGCTACGTTTACGTGTATAATTATAAAGTTAAATACGCGGCGATAGTTTTTTTTTTGTATCATACCTGAAGTTTGTTGTCATGCAGCCGGGTAAGAAAAATGTCTTCTCTGCATAGGTTTTAGCCGAAATTAATGCTTACCCACTCAATATATCGGGATTTTTTTTCGAACAGACGAGTTTTTATTAAGTTCGCTTGTAACTACTTTGTAACTCAATGTTATCAAATCTTAGAAGTAAATTGTAACCGACTTCTAATTATCATATTAAAATGAAACATTGCATTTATATGTAGGAAGTAAGTAAGTAAACAATTTATTGTACACAAAAACAAATTATAAATACAAAAAAGGATGTTAAAAAGTTATTTTTGACAATTTTAATCAATGACACATTTTAATGAAATTCGATCAACAAAATTGACTTTCTTGTCACATAGGTACTAACGAAAAAGAAGTCAGTGCCTTCTGGCCCTAAATAAATAACATATCAACTACATGCATGCTGAAACGATGAAACGATTGTGTAACTTCACTCGATTTAATTGTCACCATTTAAATCCAAGAATATAAAATTTGCATCAGCTCAGTATTGGTTTGAAACTAGCACTTAATATAATATTTCGAATATGATTACTTTTGCTTTTGTAGTACGAGAAAGTTAGTAGTGAACTCTTCACACGTTTTATAGCTTTTATCGGACATTGAATCGAGCACAGAAATATATCAAGATAGAAGGAAAGAGTTCAGCGATTTGTAGGGAGACCGAGCGTGTAACATTTTGCGTAGGTACTTTGACGTCACGAGCGTAATTTAGTGATGGGAAACATAAGCCGCGCGAAAACGATTCAGAAACATCGATTCACAGATCGATTCGAACACGGCACCGATTCTATGAATCGCCACCCACACCGAACAGCGCCGCGGCCCAGCCGCCGTCACAATAATATTTGCTTTGCACTATGTACTTACATTATATAGCTGCATAATAAATAAGAAGGTAATTATCATTTCCTCTGTTCTCAAAATCGATTTTAATCGAATAAGAAAATCGCAGTGTACAGCAGCACATGGCAGCACTATTCTTACTTTTGACAGAAAAAATGAGAAATCGACCTTGAACGTGACTCGATAGTTTGAATAGCTTATTTTTACATCGCTGGCTTTGAATGCACGCCAAGGTTGGCTCGTCAAATTAAAGCCGCTATGGAAAGCTAGCGTTGGATACAACCGCCCGCCTCTGTTTTGATGAAAATAATAAAATAAATAGTTTTGTAATTAATAACAGATATTTAAGGACAAATTGTACATACCAATGAAAGGAAATATCTCGATTAACAGCTCCAATTTTATTGGAAGTGTTTGAACAATTAATTATTGCGCAACAAGCCATTTTGTTTTTAAGACCTGACGTCGCACACAGACCGCGGTCGGGTGCTGACTAATGTTCGCGGCGAGCAAAGTTGACACCGTGTCAACATTTCGCCACGCGAGGTACGTCCACTCTTTCCTTCTATCTTGATATATTTCTGTGGAATCGAGTTATAGAGCTGCCACTGAAATTTGCGTATCAACTGTATTTTCATGAAATTTATGAGATTCATTAATTAATTAATTGTTTTGACGGACTTCCAGCTGCATTTACTGGTTGGCTGCTTCTACACTTCTTATTATAATTTTTTTACAATATGAGATCTAGAATCATGCGTATAACTCGTGTATTTTTTTTAGCACTATACTTAACTTTAACGTTTCTCACATAGATATTCATATTTTTGCTCCCAGCATAGAATAATCTAAAAAGATTGTACTCACAAGAAATAGTTATAATTGTTATTTGCGAGGCCCAATAGGAGTAATACACTGAAAGAAAAATGCATATAGATAGGTACCAATGATTACGTAAGCATGGGAGGGGGGAAGAAGAGGCTTACTTAGTATTTTTTTAAGCAACTAAAAAGATTTTTTTTTCTAGAATTAGTTGCTGCCTAAAAAAACAAATCTTCCACGTCCACGATGCGTTTTCTTATCATTGGTCAACTCCTTTAGTTATTATTCTATATTAGCGATATATTATATGACCACATGTCTATGGCTCAAATGGGCAAAATAAACATTGTATGACTTCATATCACGTTTGGCACTTGGCAGAGTACCAATTATTTTTCAAATCCGAATCTACATCATGTTGTTTATTCTTCATGCAATTATAAAACAAATATGACCCATCTACTGAACCACAATTATCAAACAGTGTCAAAGGCGAGCGGTTGTTTGCTATATGTATTACACGACGCAATGAGCTGAATAAGGCAATTTGAACTGCAGTAATCTAGAAGCAAACGGAGCAAGATCGCATACACGCTCCGTGTAGTGACGTGCCGTTCCCGGGGTAATCCCCTTGCGGGGAATATAAATATCCTGTTTGGTATACGTACAGGAATAATAACATTTTCTTATAAATTTGTGTATATGTCGTGGTCAGTCAATATGTCTGATGTTTCATTAAATATATGATCGATCATTTCATGAAATGATTTTGTTTCATTAAATAAGCAGCTAAACAGACCATATCATTTAAACGTCAACGTTTGAGGATATATTAATCCATATCATTAATGTAGGTCATTATTTTACATTGTTGTGTACCGAAATAAATATTAGTAACAGCGCCATCTCTTCATTAATTTGACACTGCTGTAAAGGAGTGCAATGAATTGTGGACATGTGTAATGCATGTCCATCATAGATGGCGCTAATGGTTATTATATTTCAGAATAGAAACAAGTACAAGGATAAAAACGGATGGGGAATTAAAAGCTTACGTACCTAGATTGCGACTCTAATCGAAACTAAGATATGTACTGGTAATCCAAAGAGATACTGGCTTCGATCCCTGGTGTGGACCAGGTGTGTTCGCAAATCAATTATTTTTTGCGCATTGATCTATACACTAACTAATTTGTTTTTTTTTTTTCAAACAGTTGTGTTGCGAAATATAGGTAAAATATTCTACGATATGATAGCTAAACGCATGGGTACTTTACGATATCACTTCTATCATGAAGTAGCTATGCTTTTAGCTATTTATCGTCAAATGCTGATTGACTCATTTATCTGGCATTCTCTGAAAATTAACAAATAACTTCTTTAGGCTTTAAATTATTTTAGTTTACTACCTGTATGCACCCAAATTTCAAAATCCCGGGAATATTCCCCAGGTAAATATTCCCGCGGCATATCACTAGGCATATATAGCCGTATTAGCGATACGGTGGCGTAATAGCGTAGCCAGCTAACTTAAGCTGCAACGCAAACTTAATGTAACTTCCTCGGCCCAGCCCGATAATGTACCCACGACCCATTTATCTAAGTATTCCTCGTTTTAATTATCGAATTTTAAACGAGTCTTATCCCTCTTAGCTAAGTACCCGTGACTTTGAGTTAATCCGACTTTCTATGTACAATAAAATGGACAGATTTTGATAGATTTACAGATGTAAATTCTCACTTTTATATTATTTATTAAGTCTGTAAGATGCCTGCGAAGTTCGGCTGCGCGGAAGAAGTGGGTTATGATTGTTTTACTTTTCCTTAGTCGGGTAAAGTAACCTATAAACAATCGTGGATTCTCAGCTATCTGTATACCAAAAATAGTTGCATTCGGTTCAGCCGTTGAGGCACAAATAAAGACATATAAAAGAACAAACATACATACAAAAACTCCATTATTTTCTGGCTTAGTAATTGAAACGTCAAATGAAGAAGGGTCCTAAATACGAAATGATCATTTACACAAATCAGAACAGATGCATGTACTAAACACATTAATTTAATTTCATGTTTCATATACTCATTTACAAATACATAAGATAATAATGAGGGCTAAATTAACCAATAAACCACTAGTATATTTATATACTAATTATAAATTAACTAATTACCCCCAACTAATTACCCCCGTTAGTACCAAATCATTAATTTAACTGCTCACTTGCGCGCCTCACCCGGGGGTTTATATCAATTTCCTTGCAAGCTGTCTGCAGCTCGTTTAATTAAAAGGGAATCTGCTCCGTGAGTGCAGTTAAGCTCGTGTTTGCTCTCCATCTGCGCTTGTTGTGAGCGACCCGCTCTTGACCGGAGGGGAGACAGGGCAGTTTGCATGACTATTTTCATACATTTATAAATATGTCTCGTATATATTTATCATCGTCGCTGTTTTTTTTTGCTCGGCGGCTAAATTCAACGTCTTTAATTACATTTGTCTGACATATGTCTACTTTAGCGATGTTGCTCTTCTAGCATCAAAGAAACTAATCTGATGCAATGAAGAAGAAGAAGAAGAAGAAGATACATTTATTTTGCAACCAATTACATTTAAATTTTACATCTAAATAATTGAATTACATTTTTATATTAAATTTAACCTAAGATCTATTACTTCAATAGAAATTCTATAAGCTAAACGGTGTTTTGGTTGCAAAAATGGAGTCCACTCAGCATATGTCATAGCACTCTTGAGCACCACGACGCTGATCTTCCGTGGATCCAGATCAGGAAATGTGTTAAACAGCGTGCCGTGTAGTGTATCTGTGTTGGTTTGTGTAAAAAGATAGATATGCAAATAATGGGTTGTGATGTTTTAGAGTCACTAGTCGACATTTAACTACTTGTATACTTGGTGTGCATAATCAAGTCAATGATATACTACCACTCCAGACAAGCCTAACTGAGACGCGCAATCATATGTCAAAGTTCGTCCTTCTCACTCTGAAGCTCGACAAAACCCTCAAGCTATAATACTCCTTTAAACGTTTTTTAAAAACAAACAAAGAAGGTGCTCTTCTAATTGGAGGAGGAAGATTGTTCCAGCATTTCGTAGCAGCATACCGAAAGCTGCCACGAAACGCCGCCGTACCATGTCGCAGGCATACGAGCCGGAGGGCCTGTCTTTCATGCGCTCGTGAAAATATAAGCTTGGAGTAGAGATATGGAGGCTGTTTTTCTCTTATCACTTCAAACAGGAGTGAGGCCAAGTGATATGCTCGGCGAGCCTCCATCTTTAGTAGACCACCCTTGTTTAGGAATGTAGTAACGTGAGCACGAGGAGGAACTGGGTAGCAAAACCTTACACAGGCGTTTTGGACGCGTTGAATAAGTCTCTTTGTTTGTGATAATAAACACTGCCCTAAAACTGTATCCGCATAATTCAGTTTTGAGAGAATTAAACAGTCACATAATTTGATGCGCATATCAATGTTTAGATAGTTTCTGACTTGGTACAAGACTTTAAGGCGGAAAAAACAATTACGGACGGTTTCGGCAATGTGTTTTTCAAAGTGCAGCGTACCATCCATGCAGACGCCTAGATTACGAGCCTCTGGTACATACTCTAACTTGTCGCCATCAATAACTAGATTTGGCTCCTGGGAAAGAATCTTTGAGATTTGATTTTTCGAACCCAAAACCAAGAATTTTGATTTAGATGCGTTGAGAATGAGACCATTCTGTGCACACCAGTGAGTGATTTGATCTAGGTCCTGATTTAGCTTATCAATGGCTTGCTCCATGTCATTGGGCTTGAAAGAAATATATACCTGTAAATCATCGGCGTACATGTGATAGCTACAGTTACTTATACATTTTATAATATCTGCACAATATAAAATAAAAAGGATTGGGCCTAATATTGATCCCTGAGGAACGCCTCTATTCACAGGTGCCGCGTCTGACACCAGAGATGAACCATCAGAATTACGGACCTCGACAAATTGCGAACGACCTTTTAGATAACTATCGAACCACGCAATAGTGCTAGGATCGAATCCATAGTATGAAAGCTTAGACAATAGGAGTGTTGTATCTATGGTGTCGAAAGCGCGTGAGAAGTCCAACAGCACCAGAATCGTTCCCATTCCTACATCCCGTGCTGCTAAAATATTATCAACTACATCCAGAAGGGCTGTAGCCGTGCTACGTTTCTTTCGGAATCCAGATTGCATAGCGGGCAAAATATTATTTCCTTCTAAGAAATCCGTTAATTGTGTACAGGCAATTTTTTCTAGGATTTTAGACATCATTATAGTATACTGATAGGCCTCAGATCTTTCAAGTCCGTCGGTGGTGATTTTTTGGGGATTGGCTTCACTACTGCTACTTTCCAAAGATCAGGGAACACACCAGTGTTCAAGGATTGGTTTACTAGGGCAGTTATCACATTCAGCGTACGCGGCAATGTTAATATGATCATGTCCAGAGATATTTCATCAATCCCTTGGGCCTTGGTTTTAATGGACTGAATCACCTGCACTCCACAATGCTGATGATGTAATATACATCACGGACCTACGATATATCTCTAAAGTCATTAAATATCAATGTGTAATATGTTAGGTACCTGATTTTATTTATATTGTTCTTTTATTATAATCACTATCCACATACATACACAAAAAATGATGAACACATATTCAGTTCACTTTATTTCCATTGCATTATAAACAGCGGCATTAATTACCTCAGTAAAGTAATTACCCCCGTTAATATCAAATCATTTTATTCAAGTGCTCACTAGCGCGCCTCACCCGGGGGTTTTATAGTTATCAATTTCCTTGCAAGTGACTGCCGCCCTCGGCAGCTGTCTGCAGCTCGCTTAATTAAAAGAGAATCTGCGCCATGAGCACTCATGGTTAAGCTTGACCAGAGGGGAAACAGGGCAGTTAACTTGCTGTCTGCAGTATAATATACCTATATTCATATTCAGCTTTTAAATTGATTTATTTTTTAGGGTTATCAATAAAAATTAAGATCGCAAAATCATAATAGGAAGATCATGATTTCTCTTTTTTTATACAATTGACGAACTTGGATGAAATCTGTAGAAAAGAAATCACATTTCTAGGGTTCCGTACCCGAAGGATAAAAACGGGACCCTATTACTAAGCCTCCGCTGTCCGTCCGTCTGTACGTCCGTCACCAGGCTGTATCTCATAAGCCGTGACAGCTAGACACTAGACAGTTAAAATTAACACAAATGATGTATTTCTGTTGCCGCTAAAGCAACAAATAGGTACTATTCATGGTAAATAGTTATTTGTGCAACAAGAAAGCAAAGTTGTTTTTTGTTGCGAGTGCTGATTTTGAGTCCCGAGCAAGCGAAGGATTCTATGTTTGAATCACGAGCGTAGCGAGTGGTTCTAATTTAGAAGCCTGAGTGTAGTGAGGGACTCAACAGCACGAGATGCAAAAATCTTTGCCCTCGTGTAGCACACACAACTTTTTACCTCGACAGCGAGAACATAATTTTTCAACTTTTTGTATATTTTCTTCCTACCATTCAGGTGTAGGTATGTTATTATAACATATAATAGTCTTTGTTGCTAAATTCAATGATATTATTAATTAGAAATTAGTAACCTGTTGCTTGAAATGGAATAAAAATAACATTAAAATTAAAATTATATGTTCCAACACTGTACCAGTCCCTCACGACCACCATGGTTGTCATTATTTGATCCAATTGGAAGATTAAGCTCCTTACTTTATATTTTTACTCGTAAAGCACCAAAGAAAATAAATAACAATTTGAACTCGATATTTTTTAAAGTACGTTTCGAAACTGCGTCTATGATAAATTGGTGAAGTCATCAATTATTGGCACAGGTATTTACAGTATAAAGTTGAAAATCTTAACTTAGGTAACTATTTGAACAATAATCTATTTGATATATAAAAAAAACACAATTATTTAAACATTCGGTCGTTAGAAACAATTACCTACATAATATGTTGTAATCAAAACTTCTTCGGGTATTTTTTTTTAATTTTATGCTATAACACGTATCGGAACGTGTTCTTATTCGAGGTTGGATTCGAAAATTGAAATTCGAATTGACATGTTTTTGTCACTCTCTTTTTCATAATTATAGATATGGAAGTGACAGAGTGCATCGAAATTCGAATGATTCGAATTTTATAACTAACCTGTGGCTGAGAAATGACAATTCGTAGTCAACAATTGAAAAAATTAAAAAGCTACTTTCTACTCACGCTCGAAACAAAATCGCATTTTGTTACTGTTATCTCGCAGCAAAATCGCCATGTTTGAGCTGGTGAGGTGAAAATAACAATAATGAAGGAAGCTCCCATTAAAAAATAGGGGTTCTTCCCTGATTTTTCGTTCGACGAGCATTTCCTCATGAACCGTAATAAGTAGACAGTTGAGATTTCCAGTAAATGTATATTTTTGTTACCGCTATAACAACAAATAATAAAACGTAAAAAAAATGGTTGCCTGTAAAGTCGGTTTAACGGGCGAAGGAAGATTTTACGTGACAACGTCTTTTTCTCGGTAGAATATTTATTTGTATCATATCCATTCACAATTTCCCTAACAACATTTTAAGTGTTACTTTCTGAACGCACCCATCACATGTGTCATTAATGTCATTATAGTGTCATTATTTTACATGTTTTAAATCTAAATATGCGATAATCAGACTATTATGCATGTATGTTGTCGATTCCAAGTTCCAAACCCTTATTTAGTCTAGATCTACATGTAATTATTCTAAAAATACCGAGCCGACGGAACAAACATCATATGATTGACAGGTAAGTACGAACAGTTTGTATTTGTATGGGAATATAAAATTATCTTTTTTATTATTTTCCACTCATTTATTCAATATTTTCTCACCGTTTAAACCTTCCCTTGACTTCCACGAATATTTCAATACTAAAATTAGCCAAGTCGGTTCAGCCGTTCTCGAGTTTTAGCGGGACAACCGGCCCTCCTAATAGACGTAAGCGGGCGTTACACTTTTTCATGAGTGACTTCGAGCGCAACCTAATTTAAGACGTTGACACGTCAAAATAAAAAATAAGTAAAAATTAAATTATACAAAGAACGTGTTTTTTGCTCGATATTGGTACGGAACCCTTCGTGCGCGATTCCGACTCGCACTAGGCCGGTTTTTTATGGAATAAGTTGAAGTAAACAAACATTATCAAAACCACTGAGTATTTTTTTAAACTCGTAAAGTCACAAGTAGGTATGCATATGAAACAGGTATGCATTTTATGTAGAGCGTTTTCGATGCTGAGAAGAATAGTATTACCCGGTTATCCAAAAAAAATGTTGATTTTAAGTTGTTTTCCAAGAGAGTTCAGGTTAAAATTTCGACTTACAATCCTGAGTGCGTTTGCTTTTCGCAGGAGAAAAAACGGTAGCTACTCTAATTTCCGATTTCCGATTTTTATATAAAATAACGTATAAAATCACTGACAAAATATGGATCGAGATAGTAATAAATGAGTTTTGTTTTGGACCACGGTCCCATCACTGTATTTGGGTAGTTTTATGGTTACTGCAATGGAAAATAAAAAAAAAACGTGAAAAATGATAACACTTTTTATTTAATTTATTTAAATCAAATTAAAATATTTCGTTAATAAAATCATCATATATCATATCATTTATTCATGAACAATTTACATTGTGTTTGAATTTTAAATCACATTATAAAAATTACACAGTATTAAATTACACAGTACATAATAGTTGATAAAAGTAATAGTCAAAAATAATATTAGTTTAAGTTTTCAAATTAAATGTCAAGGCAGTTTATATAAACATGCATTATAATAATTGATAATTAAAATTGGATACCTACAATGACAAGTATATATGCTAAATAAAGTTAAAATTGATCATTGATAAAGTCCTCAACTGAGTAGTAAGATTTGTCTAACAGAAACTTCTTAAGCCTTGCATTGAAAATCTTACTATTTGCTATCGTTTTGACGATGACGTTTTCGCTCAGACGGCAATTTATTATATAGGAGCACCGATTGGAAATACGCCGCGTGTCTGACTACGTTAAGCTTCGGGACAATATTGCAAGCTATATCCTTTCGTCTTGTTGCCCATCTTTTTTCTCTGTCTTTTATGCTTTCCCATTTATTAAGGTGCTTTATTAAATCTGTGAGTAGCACGAGGATATAGAGGCATGGCACAGGTAAGATTTTAAGATTTAAAAAGTGATCTCTGCAAGATTCGCTCTGAGGGATACGTACAATAGTGCGAATAGCCCTTTTTTGCATTTTAAAAATAGCGTCCACATTGTATTTATAGCTATTTCCCCATAATTTGATACTATAGCGCAGCTTGGATTCTACTAGAGCATGATATACCATTTTAAGTTGCTGAATTTGTATCACATCTCTTAGGCTACGAAGAGCATAGCAAGCAGCTCCTATTGAGTTGGTCAAAGCCTGTATTTCATGTTTCCAATTCAAAAGCGCATCAATATGGATCCCTAGAAATTTCACTACTTCAGTTTGCAGAATTTTAACCCCATTTAATTGTATATCTAATAAATCTGAATTTTTTGTGGTAGCCTTGAACAACATGACACTAGTTTTACTAGGGTTCAGTTTCAAATTATTAACCGCAAACCATCTGTTAAATAGCAGTAGAGCAGTAAAAGTACGTAATTACCAATTTTTGACGTGACAACGTCTTAAATTAGGTTGCGCTGGGAGTCACTCATGAAAAAGTGTAACTCACGTCTGTTAGGAGGGCCGGCTAAAACTCGAGAACGGCTGAACCGATTTGGCTAATTTTAGTATTGAAATATTCGTGGAAGTCAAGGGAAGGTTTAAACGGTGAGAAAATATTGAATAAATGAGTGGAAAATAATAAAAAAGATAATTTTATATTCCCATACAAATACAAACTGTTCGTACTTACCTGTCAAACATATGATGTTTGTTCCGTCGGTTCGGTATTTTTAGAATAATTACATGTAGATCTAGACTAAATAAGGGTTTGGAATCGACAACATACATGCATAATAGTCTGATTATCGCATATTTAGATTTAAAACATGTAAAATAATGACACTATAATGACATTAATGACACATGTGATGGGTGCGTTCAGAAAGTAACACTTAAAATGTTGTTAGGGAAATTGTGAATGGATATGATACAAATAAATATTCTACCGAGAAAAAGACGTTGTCACGTAAAATCTTCCTTCGCCCGTAAAACCGACTTTATAGGCAAACATTTTTTTTAAAGAAAAAGCCTATCTGTTTTTTGAGATAAATTGTACTTAGTTAGGTTTGCGTGCTGATGGTAATATTGCCTTTTTAAAGCGTTAACAAGTAGGTACATATTCACATAACCGAACGAGAAGAGACTTGCATACTCATCATAACTTAATTTTACCATTACTTTTTTAGACGTGTGCCTTCCGTAAATTTAACCTATGACGGAAAGTAGCCACTCAACTAGTTACCGAACCAAACGTAATTTTTTTTTAATTAAACGAAAATATTGTATATAATAAACTTAACAAAGCTAAGCAAAACAAATGAAATGTTTTCCTTATCTACCTAATGGGCGTGACTAAAAAGAAAAAGGCTATAGGGAAAACATGTCTTTTTCCAAGAAGTTAATACAATTACAGTGTCGTAATTCTAATATCTATGCGACGTAAGAATGTCTACATGGCGGGCCAATTTTTATCCAAATTGGCTTTGTAGGAAAAATAAAGAAAAAATATTAGGTTAAACGAAACGAAACTGCAACACTGAAGGAAAATGTGGCGGTAAACCTGCATAGTGCGCGGTTTTGCCCGAACAGACGGGCATAATTAATAAATATGTTTTGAATCATAAGATAGGTATTATTTTTCTCCCATGCGCATCGGGTTTTTCATCCTTAATTAACTCGATTCCAACGAATCAGTCGAGATGCTCGTGATACTGTATCAACTAAACTATCACACCATTGTAAAATCATGATCTGAACAACACGAAACGTACTGAAAATAGCTATATCTATCAGTTTTTGTGGCCTTTATGCTAATAAGGCTGGATAAAGTTGCGACTCCTATTCATTTAATACAAATAAATATAAGTATCTGTATAAACTCTAATAATTTCTTGAAATAAAAAAGATATTTGTATTTAACGACACACAGATCACATTATTGAAATCAACAATATTCAAATTACTCTGCGGCAAATAAAAATGGGCCCAAAAAATAATCACATCCGTATTTATGACCTCTTGCCTGATCACAAAACACTTCATAAAACGTGGGAATAAATTGCACAATAAAATGATCGTTCCATTTTACGTCCGCCGTATCCTGTCTCGTAAAATGACAAAACTCTGGAGACACTACATCTGGAAGATCTCGCGTGTTTCTATTTACTTTCGAACCCTCATTTCTGCATTGCAATTTCATTAAGTCAAGTTCCTTTTTCCTGAGGGTGCTAAGTCGTTTTTGCTATCGTAGAATGATATAACATTGGAGGTTGGGAAAGTATTTAGACAAGGGATATGTCGCTCTCATTCCAATTACACTGCATTCATTATATTAATGAAACTGTAAACGGCAGTTAATTACACATTCTATTGAAGTGCATTCGGCACATGTGACTATTGTGATGTCACACTATTTGTAATCGCTTTGTGGGCCCGAATTCAAGAACGACAATTAATATCCCCAATTTCATTGTGGCATTATAATATCGGAAATATGTCCACGTTACGATATTCGATTATTGACTGTATTAAGTGACATGGAAGGTTAATATTTTAAAGGAGAAAAGGTAAAATGATAGATAAAATACCTTTTATCACTTTTTATCTTTTTTTAGCGCCATAAAGTATAAAGTTTAGTAAATTCGTACTATTTATTTAGTAATTTAATTAGAAAAAAATAAGATATAAACTTCTAAACAATGCAATGACATATGTTATATTTTAATCTTAGTTATAGTTTCGCCATGTCCGTCTGTCCGTCTGTCTGTCTGTCCGTCCGCGGCTTAGCTCCGTCATCATTAGTAGCAGAAAGCTGAAATCTGGTATAAGTATGTATTACGCCGACGTATAAGTATGTTTTTCGGGTACCTCCCGTACACCTAAAGTGGGGGTGATTATTTTTTTTTCGTTCCAACACTAGTGTGTGGGGTGTCGTTGAATAGGTATTTTAACCCATTCATTGCCGAGGACGCGAATTCGCGTCCCATGTATGTGCAATCGTAATGCCGAGGACGCGATTTCGCGTCCTCGAGTTATTTGTTTTTTTTTCTAGAAAACAAGTGTACTTAAATGCTGATACCAAAATGTTACTTTATTTATGAAGGATAATAATTATACTGTTGCTGGTTTTTGGATTCCGTGCATTTGTAATTTTCATAATTCTTATCTCGGATGCCGAAGACGCGAATTCGCGTCCCATGTATGTGTAATCGTAATGCCGAAAACGCGAAATTGCGTCCTTGACAACGTAATGCCGCGGACGCTAATTCGCGTCCTTGACAACGTAATGCCGCGGACGCGAATTCGCGTCCTTGAAATGGGTTAACCTAATGCCGCGGACGCGAATTCGCGTCGTTGCTTGGAAGGCGGCACTGCGTGATGAGTAAAAATATGAGGCGTCGGCAATGAATATGTGTAATCGTAATGCCGAGGACGCGATTTCGCGTCCTCGAGTTATTTGTTTTTTTTTTGCTAGAAAACAAGTGTACTTAAATGCTGATACCAAAATGTTACTTTATTTATGAAGGGTAATATTATACTGTTTCTGGTTTTTGGATTTCGTGCATTTGTAATTTTCATAATTCTTATCTCGGATGCCGAAGACGCGAATTCGCGTCCCATGTATGTGTAATCGTAATGCCGAAAACGCGAAATTGCGTCCTTGACAACGTAATGCCGCGGACGCTAATTCGCGTCCTTGACAACGTAATGCCGCGGACGCGAATTCGCGTCCTTGAAATGGGTTAACCTATTGGGTATTTGCGTCGTCGCTTGGAAGGCGGCACTGCGTGATGAGTAAAAATATGAGGCGTCGGCAATGAATGGGTTAAAAGTAATAGGGGTCTCCGAACATAATTTTTTGATAAAGTCAGCAGTTTTGTAAATATTCGCTCCGAAAATAAAAAAAATATTGTCCCCCCTACCTCTAACTTTTCAACCACGGGTCAAAAAATTATGGAAAAAGTCATGAAAATGAGGCCTTATAAGTACTTTCAATGAAAACTATATTGAACAAAATCGGTCGAGCCGTTTTTGAGTTATCGCAAAATTTCATAATTCTCTTCAAAAGGACGTAAGTTGATTTCCAGAAGGTAATAAGTAATTACAGTTACTTTGACGTTTACGACAGTTACTTTGACGTTTAGGGTTCCTAGTTGACTACGGAACCCTAAAAATCTAACTTTTTTTTCCGTATAAAATAATTCGGCACGCAATGTATTTGTTTGTTGTTGTTTGTTGACACTTAACATCGTGATGTGAAAACTGTCACTAGTAGTAACTACGCCATACATTGGTGCTCAGAAAATTTTCAAAAATTAATTACGCTATGGCAGTTAACGCTAAATTAATAATTGTTATAAATATCAGATTATAGCACTAAAATCTCCGTCTGGCTTCAATTTGCGGTTATATCAAATATACACGCTGTATTTCTGGTCAGGCTTTAAATAAATAAATAAGTATTAAGGAACAATCTTTCACAAATCGACCTAGCCCCAAACTAAGCAAAGCTTGTATTAAGGGTACTTAGACGACGATATACATAATATATAAATACATATATATATATTAACATCCCTGACCCAGGAATACATTTTCGAGTTCATCACACAAATATTTGCCCTGGCCGGGATTCCAACCCAGGACCGCCGGCTCAGTAGGCACTACAAACTGCACCAACCGCGTCGTCAAACATAATAACAAATAATGAACAATCCCAAATTAATTAGGAACGTGGCAATCCGGCACGAGAAAGTTGCACGTTGGCGTTCCTTACCTTTTTCAGACAGGCAAGGTACTCGTACCTACAGTGCAAATATGAAAATTTATTGAAAATTTACTACGAGAAAAAAAGCGTTTTCTTCGCGGTTACTGTTCATCGGTTAGTACGTTGTGATGTAAGTTTTGATGTAGTTTACAGGGTGGGCCAAACAAATAAAACCGGCGCCGAAGGCATTTCTATACAAAGTCAACAGCATTGCTAAGTGGAGACCATTTCGGATGTACATCTCTTAGGGCTCATTCAGACGAACGGCACTTCCCTTACAGACGAACGGCACTAGTACAACTGCAGCCGTCAACAGGTGGCGACGGCAGCCGTCAACAGGTGGCGACGGCAGCCGTCAACAGGTGGCGACGGCTACAGTTGTACTAGTGCCGTTCGTCTGTAAGGAAAGTGCCGTTCGTCTGAATGGGCCCTTAAACATCCTCGTACATACATCGTCTATAATACCTGATACTGAAAATGTAAATGATGTTTTATCTTGAATAAAGCTGATCTATTCTAATTCTAAATATTTATTGGTTCAGAGACAACAATAATTAATGCTGTGATGGAAATTATATACTTGTACGAGTATAATCCATCAATTTCCAATTTCAAGCTCACTGGGTTTTTCTAAAGCCAATTTTATGTTAATCTTGCCCATGTAATTAGAATATCAAACACAACGTAGAGAATTAGGATTATCTCAAATTTAAATTAAACATACGATAAACCCGAACGTTAATAATCATATTCTCCTGGTTAAGTTACTTCGTAGAAAGTTTCTTCGGAGTTGCGGAGCCTTTAGCTGATTACCCTCAGTTTAGTCGTAAATGTAAAATTTGCACTGAAATTTCGTTTGATTTAACAAATTAGCTTTCTTGTTGCTCATGAAGTTTTGGCTGAGTTAGTACGTATTTTTTCTATTTTCTAAGCCTGACTTCTTAACTTTGAGACTCACAATTTAATCGATGGGTCTAATTTTATTAATCTTGATGCGAAGTTTAATATAATAGCTATTCACAAATCCTTCGTAATTTGTGAGATTAGGTATGTTGGATAGAATCAATTTTGGCGGTTAACGGATAAACTACGCTCCGTTAATTTAATACGTCGTAACGCAACCGACCTCGTCTGCGGATTCCATCCAAACATTCAAATTAACATTTGAACAACCCGCTGTTGGATTTAATCCACTAGAACAATATCATTGTTAACATTTCATCGCTCCCGGCTATGGTGCGTCTACGATATTTAGTAGCTGAGCTTAATTAATTAAATTAAGCAGTCCATAGAGAGATCGTGCCATTATTATAATTAATAATGTACTCGATCCCGAGGAAAGCGTTACGTGCGCCTAAATTCCACGCGCTCGGATCATGGCCGTACTTCTAGCGCAACTCTGACTGGCGACTCTTTTCCTGTGGCGCGGAGACATTCCCGTTAGTGGGTTTGTATTCCACATAAAGTAAATTCAGTTCAAGTCATTTTTAACAAAAAAACTCTTTATCGCACGACAAGATAGCCTCTCTACGCGCCGCGACCTCACTTAGTAGCATTGGTATAGCGCACACAGGGGTGATCAAGTGATCATCTACACTTTCCGCCTGTTCGATCAAAGATTTTGATCAAAGATAATCTTCTATCTATCGCTTTCCATCCAGCACACTACAGTGCGAGAAAAATGGGGATGATTAACTATCCACGAATTCACTTGGCATTGCTCGTGTTATTAGTGTGGTCCATATTGTGTGCCTAGTCCATATTTTGAGGAATTTACGTACAATTTCAAACTTTTTGTATATACCAACGTTATTATAGTATCATTTATACCCATCGACAAGGAAAATTGTTATTGAATTATGAATGAACTGCATTTAGGACCTCCCTATGGAACTTTTTATACGTCATCTAGTTATGCAGGATAATAGAAACGAACAATTCATTCATCTGAAGTGGGTTTTTTTTCTTAAGATGACGGTGCTATTTTATTAAAAACCGTTGCCTAAGAGCTATTATTGTACGAGTAGCAGTATCTCGCATTCTTGTATTTTGTCGTCCTCGTTATTTAATCCTGTTTTCAGGGTTTTGTGACGTCACAGACACTTACAAGGTGTAAACTTAACGTATTATATACTTCACAACTGTGTCATTTCTCGATCGTCGATTCTAGATCGTCTTCATATCACAACTGATAATTAAAAAGATATATATTTCACAAATTAGTTCTTTTACATATGAAGTGTTTGTAAAATGAATGGTTATGTCGTTATGTCAAGTGATGATTTGTGATTTCATGACTTTTCAAGTATAAATAATTTGTTTAATGAACAGTTTGTGGTACAATTTTTGTTTATCATTCATTTCCCAAATTAATATGGTAGTCCAGTATCTAAATTAATCTGTCAACTATTAAATAAAATTGCGGTATTAAAAAAAATCCATAGGTAATTAATGATAACTAGTTGAGATAACTCGCACGATATCGTGATGTCACCTTAACGCCACATTAATTTTATATCCAATCTACTGGAAACAGGATTAACTAGCTTAACGAATTAGTTTGACCGATACGCTGATTTATCTACTCGTATTGTGGTGTGTACTTTTCGCAAGCATTTTCATCCGGCTAATAGTTCAAGGCCGACAGTATTTAACTATACTTACTTAATAAAAAATATAGTAGCATCATCGCACTATATACTTACATTTAGATATCATGTATACTCGTATAGTTATAAGAGTAGCGCTGGCTGCGTCCAGCGCATTGCAAGCACTTAGATGGTCTCACAGTAAACACCGCGAAGCGAATACGCGCATTTTATTTTACCATCCTTCTGATACTTAACCTAAAGACACACACCCACCTTAATTGGTAAAATATATATATTACCTGTAGTGGACCCATGACCACCCATAGGAGAACTGCACTCATTGGCTCGGTATGGCACCAGCAGGTCAGACGTCCGTCACAGCCGGTGGCTCTCCCGTGACTGTCTTCCCACCCGTACTCTCGAGACAACGTCATACCTACCCACATAATAGGTATTATGCAGATCCACAAACACTACATCCCTTCCTTATTTTAATATGTTTTTATAATCTGAATTTAATTTATTCTATATGTAATAATAATAGCTATGATTGTGTTATAGCTTAGATTGACAATGTATGATTATTACAAATAAAAAATCTATCTATCTAATCGAATAAATGGGTGTAGTTTAACTCTCTCTTTCCAGAGAGATTCAATTGAGTTATCGTCACTTGCAAGTCTTCTTATTGTAATTTTTTTAGTTTACTTTGACTGACTATATTATGAAGAGATAATCATTTCGTACAGGTATAAGGTCAATTTATTACGCTTCAAATTACTGCACATCTTTATCCATTTCCTCTCTTCCTTTCTCTTTCAAAATTGAGTCTCAGTCGTATCGAAGGTAGTCTTTTTTTTTACTACCAGGTTTTTTTTTTTCATTTGATTTAATCGACATTTTGACAGCAATAAATGTAATTCCCAGCTAGCTCTTTGTTTTAAAAATTACCATTCAGTGACTAGTTCTACATCTGTATTATCTAATGATTGAGAGACCCAGGGACCCAATTCGAGAATGCCGTTTGAGTGATCGCCAAACGTCAAATCTCTATTAGATAACAGTGATATCGCCATTGAACTGTCATTAAAATGCGATGAGCTTCAAGTGACATATCTCATCTCAATTTTTGGAAATACGAAGCCGATAATGTAGGTATGTCAAAAAATATTATTCATGCATATGAATTTCTGTTTTGAATGAAACGTAACTGACTAATTTCACGCACTACGCGGTCAAATAAAAGTATGCGCCTGTTATTTATGCCGTCACATACAAAGGAAACGCAAATTTAGCGCGTCCAAATTGACGAAGTTGCGATGTTCTAAGGAGATCGCCACTTGTCAAGTAGGCACACGTCAAAAGTGACGGATGGCAATGAAATGGAGAGATCTCCATTATATCTCTAAAATTGGTAGATCACAGTTATTTTTATCAGACGTGTAATTCAAGGGTTGTTGTCAAACGGTTTAATCAAAAGTTCGTCTGTAAAGCTCAGAATTCAGTATGATATTATTTATCTGACATAGAATCCACTACGTGATACTAATTCAATACGATTCGGTATATTTTTAACCTGTTCCCACATTGGCTTACAGGATTAATATTATATATTACACAAGAAAGAGGGCCAAGTAGAACGAATCGTTTAGAACAATAAACTATAATCAAGGTAATAACTTTTTACCAAAATAAATTGCTGGACAACATTCAATAGCTCGTCGTCATAACATGACCAAGCAAACAAGCCAAAACATGATGGAGTCGAATATTTATATTACAGAATTCCCACTACTACTCTCCGGCTCCATCATCAGACCAACTTCGCATCACAATAATATTGTAGGTGCTGTCTTCTGATTAACAGAAGCTTGCATTAGGTATCTAACTCAGTCTAACAGGTGAAATCTAACTTGCTACTATTGATTGCACCCACGGCATCCACCGAAACAGGTGAAACTAGAAAAATCTTCTAAAAGCCTGCCCAAAATCCTGTTCAGTTATTTGTCTTTTGCTTAAATATAACTGTTTTATGGCACATAATGCTCCGACTAGTCGGCTTGCTTCGTGCCCACCTCCGTAACTAGTGACGCCTACCAGTGTACCAAGTGCACGAGATAATTAGTTATATTTGCTGCAACTTTGAGATCAATGCAGCTCCTGCACTTACTCTTCTCATATCTCTATTTCTTTGACAGTCACGCTTGGCGCGTCCGCACGCAAGTAAAGTTTATTATATTTTATTTGTAAATAAAGTTGATTTCTCATATTAAAACTACCATTAACTTGGCGCGTCCGCACGCAAGTAAAGTTTATTATATTTTATTTGTAAATCAAGTTGATTTCTCATATTAAAACTACCATTAAAACGGTTTGACTTATTTCCCGTGTTTCTACTTAATAAACATTAACTTAACACGCATGGTTTAAAATTTCATGTAGGCCCATACCGCCGTAACATATTCACGCATGGTTTACAATTTTGTGTAGGCCCATACAGCCGTTATACATTCACGCATGGTTTACAATTTCATGTAGGCCCATACAGCCGTTATACATTCACGCATGGTTTACAATTTCATGTAGGCCCATACAGCCGTTACACATTCACGCATGGTTTACAATTTCATGTAGGCCCATACAACCGTAACACATTCACGCATGGTTTACAATTTCATGTAGGGCCATACAATCGTAACATATTCACGCATGGTTTACAATTTCATGTAGGCCCATACAGCCGTAACATATTCACGCATGGTTTACAATTTAATGTAGGCCCATACAGCCGTTACACATTCACGCATGGTTTACAATTTCATGTAGGCCCATACAGCCGTAACATATTCACGCATGGTTTACAATTTCATGTAGGCCCATACAGCCGTAACTGATATCGTATCTAATGCTGGTCGAAGGGACTTTAGTAAAAGGACATATGTCTGAAATGTAACTTCTTGGTATCCGCATAGGTAAGACGTTAATCTATAACAAGCTGAAGTTAGAGATGAAATAATCAAATAAAATCGGACAATGAACTGTGAATGACTGTTTTATTTTCAATTTTAGCAGTCATTCTTGCAAGCGTTGCTGCGTGCATGAAATAAGAACTTCGTTACAGAATGCTACAGTCCGTCAGACTACGGCATTAGTCAAAGATAGTTGCATATCGTTTATTCAGTTTAATTTAGGAAATATCAATTAATGATAAAAGAAGGGGGGCAGAGATATAAAATGACTTATACTATGAGACCAAATCGCCCCATGTTTAGTGATTTATTTGTCACATCCAAATTTATATTTTATATTTAAATTCGTATAAGTAGGTACTGCCCTGCCTACAACAAGTAGTAGCTGCCCTTGAAATGCAGTCAGCCCTTTTACTTCTAAATATGTCATTATAAAATTCCAAAATTAAAACTTCTGTACACCGAAGATACTCTTCACAGAAACAAGTGAAATAGGCCACTCAGAGATCACTGAATTGGAACATATACGTTTTTAGATAATTGTGTACCCATATGTCTTTGCGCGCTAATCGCGCCCCCACGACCAGTCCGATTTTAATCACCTTCAGCACACATGCAGCCGGACATCCACACACGGTTGCCGGCCACCACGGAGAAGAAAAGTCACAACCCATTTCCTCCTCTGTGCGAACGAAGCCCGCGGTCATGCTCTATTTAGGATGAATATTAGAATGAACAAATAAATAACGAAATACCCTACACAAATCGAACCAACCCCACAGCAAGCCGCGGCAGGCCCGTACCATGGGCACTAGACGAAGATAATTATAGATAAATCATATTTATAATCTTCCGCAGTAATACTACCGATGTCAAATATAGCGTTTTTTAATCGGACATATCAATACTAGCAGCGCCGCGCGGCGTCACCCGCCCGTCCCACGGGAATACCACACATTCTCGGGACAAAAAGCAGCCCATGTGTCAATCCAGGGTGCCGCCCCGCACCATAATCCATAAAAACTGGTCCAGCCGTCCGAGCGCGAGGAAGCAACTAACACACACACAACTAACTTTTGGGCGGAGGTGGGTCCAGAACAAGACATAATTTGCGACCGGTCGCTACTCTTGTACTGGGTTTGTCTCTATGGTAACTACCTGCCCGGTAGTTAACTTGGTGAATGGCCTCGGGGGGAGCTCACAGTTGCCTTGATCCTCGAGGCAAAACTGGTTGGGCTCCTTCCCGCGGTTACTGCCTGTTAACTACCTGGTTCTAACGAGGAAACAGGTAGCACGGAAACAACCAGTTGAGCCTCTAGAAATCCAAACCCTCCTTACTCCGCATATCCCACACAGTCAGCTGCAAGCGATGACGTGGCATGTCGCAGCGGGCTTTCCATCCACTAAGAAGGATGGTTAGCGGTAGAATGCCACCCGCGTGTTTGTGCCGTGCGCGGGGACCCGTACGGATGGAGAACGAGATCCTGGTAGGTTGAGTCGGACGGGGGTCGGAGTCGTTACCCCTGAAAGACAACACGCCACTTTGGCTCGGGATTCATCTCACACGGGCGGTCACGTCCTAGCCAGACGTGATCAATCGGCTGTTGCGTCCAGTCAGATGGCCGCGGGCGAGTGCCCTGGGGTGATGGGGTCCGTAGTCGGCGGCGCACGATTCCTGAGTCGCCTGTGGAGGTGACGATGGTTTTGGTGCCGTGCGGACTCATGGATAACTCATCCGGGGGCGCTATATCGGGCTGGTATCCCTGATGCGTCAAAGCATCCCCAGTAGGAGGGCTCCAAGGAGGGTGGGGAGCCAGTCTGACGAAGTCTTATGTGGTAGGTTAAATGGATTTCTCATTACCTAAAACGACGAGAAAGGGAGGACAAGCCGTACCCGCAAGGGAGGAGGCTAATGCGCAAGGCGCTACAGTGGGTGTTACTGCAGGCCGCAACACTGCCTCTGGCAGAGATGCGGGAGCGTGCCCCAGCCACATAGGTGGACGTGGAGGTAGAGGACATGCTGGACCTGTTCACTTCAAAGGTGCCGTCCGATCTTTTCCCCAAGGGTCGAAAAGCGGACTCGCTCAGAAGGGACCCGAAAGGGGACCCACTGAAGCGACCGGAGGAGTGAGCAGCAAAGGCATGCCGAAGCCTACCGGCCAACCGTGCCGTGCAGCCCTTCCGAATCCGACTGGGAATGTGCCCCATGAAGCGAGTGTGCCCAAACCTCAGGGTGAGGGTGCACAAGCCGAGGGTTTCGTTCTCAGCAAGAGGCAGAAGCGGCGTAATAACGCGCGAGCAAGAGCCCGTCTGACTTCACAGACGGGCGCAGGTGTGACACCGGACGCACCTGCAACCGCGGCCCCTTCAGGGCAAAACAAAAGGCCACTGGGTTTGAGTGGCGACTCTACTCTGCTGGCTAGCGCCTCCAAAAGGACGAAGGTAGGGTCGTATGCGGAGGCGGTGGCGGCGGAGAGGATGGCCATTATCCCAGTGGACTACCCCGCCGTCAAGATTCAGGCTGGGCATCTGTCCGCTATCCAGGGCGCAGTACTAGCGCTCCTGGACGGTGCACCTGATCCCCTGCCGAGAATCGTGCTCGGCAACATTGTGGGGGGCGCCCTCCACGTCAGTTGCCAAGGGAGGGGGGCCTCCACGTGGTTCAGCTCAGCAATCGGAGGAGTGGAGATTGCTGGACTGCACCTTAAGGTCGTGGACGCCAAGGATCTGCCGAAACCGGTCAAAATGGCCTGGAAGACGCGGGTCGTTGGCGCCCAGGACGTTAAACTAATGCTCCGTGTGCTGCAGAGGCTTAATCCTATGCTGCATACGGAGCAATGGAAGATAGTGGACACCCTGATGTCAGACGCAAGCACCCGACGCATCATCTTGATGGATCGGGAGTCGGCGGATGTCATCAAGGCGTCCAACTATCAACTCTTCTCGGGGGTGGATCTGAGCTCTTTCAAGCTCCTCGAGGATGCGGAGGAGAGGATGCTTGGGAGGGCGGAGGTCGACCACCGGGCAACCGGGGGCGGGGCGGCCACAGAGGGCGATGTGGCCGCGTGTGGGGACGCGAACCCAGTGGGTGGTGCGGTACTGGAAGGCCCAGCCGATGACGCCGCAAACGTCGAGGCCAAGGAGGCACTGTCGGCAGACGGTGCGGAGGCCAAGACGGTAGAGGCAGAGGCGGGCACGGAGCCGGACGCGACGATGGTGGAGAGAGAGTGGAGGGAGGATCGTGCTGGGTCACGCATAGGTCGAGAGTCATCGCCGTTGTCAACGGTAGACTCGGAGGCCTTGCGTGATATGGCTGATCTGTACCTGGGATGCGATCTCTCCCCCATGTCTAGCGAGGCGCCACCACAGGCCGCTGATCTCAGCAGGCCCAAAACCACATAATGGCGCAATGGCGGGTGTAAGGTGTGTACAAATTAACCTACAACACAACAAAGCAGCCACAGCCCTTCTGGCGAGGCAGTTAATTAATGATAAATTCGATATTGCTCTAATACAAGAACCATATATTTATAAAGGGGAAATTAGAGGTTTGGGCGGAACTGGCGGTACCATACTGTACCACTGCTCCGATGATAATATGAGGACATGCATCTACGTCAGAAATGGCATCGATGCTATGCCTTTACATGCTTTCTGTTCCAGGGATCTTACCAGTGTTAAGATCCAGAATAAAGGGGAGGGGAAGGCTCTTATCTTCTCGTCAGCCTACCTCCCTTACGAGGCGACGGACCCGATTACACAACAACTGCGGGATCTTGTCGTCGAAGGCAGCAAGGCGAACACCGACCTGATCATCGGCTGCGACGCGAACGCTCACAATGTCATCTGGGGCAGCTCGGATGTCAACAAGAGAGGGGAGAAGGTACTGGATTTTCTGGTGAGTTCCTCCTTACAAATTCTTAATAAAGGCAATGAACCAACCTTTGTCAACGCAAGGCGAGGTCAGGTAATTGATATAACGTTGGCTTCCAATAACACTAGCAAAAGCATCAACTCATGGCATGTTTCTAAGGAAATTTCTCTATCAGACCACAGATACATATGCTTTAGGTACAATACGAAGATAGATGTAAAAACTGTACTCAAAAGGAACCCTAGGAACACTGACTGGGAAGCGTACAAGGCTGACCTGAAAGTGGAACTGGGTGATCCGAAAGGTAAGCTCAATTCCATTATTGATATAGAGTTTGAAGCTGACAAAATAGTTCAAGCGGTATACACAGCTTGGACCAATAACTGCCCGGAAAAGAAAACTCTGGCAAAAAGAATACCCTGGTGGAATCCAGAGATAGCAAAACTCAGGAAAGAAACCAGGGCTATATTCAACGACGCAAAAGCCTCAAACAACTTTGAGAGTTATGCTCACAAGCTCACAGAATATAATAAGGCTGTGAGAAAGGCAAAAAGAAGCGCGTGGAGGGGTCACTGCGACCAAATAGGGTCTATACCAGAAGGTATGAGACTAACAAAAGCACTAGCTGCGTCAAAGTCAGTCCCGCTCACAACCATTAAGGGTAGGGACGGGAAAATGACGGAGACAGGGCTAGAAACCTTAAAAATTATGTGTAGCACACACTTTCCAGGCTCAGTGATACACGAGAGCGAATTAGACGATGTTGCAATTAGTGTATTGGAACAAAGCGCAAGCACAACCAGACACAATTGGGACACGTCGAAAAAGGTAGTAGACCATAACAAATTGAAATGGGCAATTTCAACGTTCCAGCCGTTCAAGGCTCCGGGACCAGATGAAATCTACCCAGTACTACTACAAGAAGGCGCAACCGTACTCATTCCTCATCTGAGTAGACTGTACAGAGCGTCTATAGCATTTGGACACATACCACGAGTATGGAGAATGGTAAAAGTAATATACCTGCCTAAACCAGGCAAGGCAGACTACGGAGAAGCCAAATCGTACAGGCCTATAAGTCTGTCTTCATTTTTCCTAAAAACATTGGAAAAATTGGTGGACAGACATATAAGGGATGGTCCATTAAAAAGACGTCCGTTGCACAAACTACAATGTGCGTACCAACCTGGAAAGTCAACCGATACCGCGTTGCACCTGGTAACAACCAGAGCCGAACGGGCCATAGAAAATCAGGAACTATGCCTGGCGGCTTTTCTAGACGTGGAAGGAGCGTTTGATCGCACCACGTACCAAGCTATCAGTGAAGCAGCTGCAAGACATGGCATAGAACCGACCATCTGCAAATGGATAGGCAACATGTTAAACGCCAGGCTAATAAAGTCGTCTCTGATGGGAGATGAAATACTAGCTACGGCTACAAAAGGGTGTCCCCAGGGAGGAGTACTCTCACCTACTCTATGGAGTCTGGTGGTAAACTCCCTAATGGAGGAACTCAACAGTGGTCCTATCTATACGGTAGGATATGCAGATGATCTGGTGATTCTCGTAAATGGGAAATTTCCCAGTACGGTATCAGCAATTATGAGTGAAGCACTGAGGAAAGTGGAGAAATGGTGTAACAATCACCAACTATCCATTAACCCAGGCAAAACAGTGGTAATACCATTCACGAGAAAGAGGATTCTTAAGGACATGCAGGAACTAAAACTGTATGGACAGGTACTCGAAATGTCCAGTGAGGTGAAATATCTTGGTGTCATACTAGATAAGGAACTCAATTGGAAAAAGCATGTCGATCACACCATAACAAAGGCTCTCAGAGTATTTGGGATGTGTAGATCAGCGTATGGTAAGACGTGGGGATTAAGCCCAAAGGTACTAAAGTGGATTTATACCATGATGGTACGACCGATCATCCTATATGGCAGCCTCGTATGGTGGCCAAGGACGTTGAGGAGCACATGCAGAGACGCCTTGACGAAGGTGCAAAGAACGGCGTGCATGGCTATAACAGGGGCGTTTAGAACTACGCCAACCGCGGCGCTAGAAATATTGCTAGATCTACCACCGCTACATATAGTGATACAGTCCGAAGCGCGCAAATCGCTGCACAGGTTAAAAACAATGGACCTGTGGAGTTATTGCACGCCGAAGACTAAGCACACTAACATGGAAAGCAACAATTTTCTTGACAGAATAACAACTATGAGCTGCGATATAATGCAGCCTAAGTTTGTATTCAATAGGAACTTCAAGGTACAAGTTCCAACGAGGGCGGAATGGGCCGAGGGTCGCGAGCCACCTACAGCGGATGGTGAGGACATTATTTGGTACACTGATGGATCAAAAATGGGATCAGGTACGGGAGCAGGCATTCATGCAAACGACTTCAATGCAAGTACAAGTATGGGAGGTTATGCGACTGTCTTCCAAGCGGAGACATACGCTATAATCGCCTGTGCCCAGGAGAACATAGATAGACTTACCAGAGGGAAGCACATCTACATACTCAGTGACAGTCAAGCGGCACTTAAAGCGCTAGGTGCGCCTAAAGTGGATTCTAGACTTGTGTATAATGGCGTCCTAGCTTTGAACAAGCTTGGAAGGCACAATAAGGTGCAACTGGTATGGATCCCAGGGCATGAAGGCTTCATCGGTAATGAAATTGCAGATGAACTTGCTAGAAAAGGGTCTGCGACAAGTTTCATAGGACCTGAACCATGTGTGGGTCTCTCGCAGGGAACCATAGCAACAGCCATCAAGGACTATGCCAAAAACCAGCACCAACAAGAGTGGAGGAAAATGGCAGGCTTGAGGCACTCAAAGCTATTCATGGAATGTATAGAATCAGGCTGGACCAAGAAATTATGGGAATACAGCAAAAGACAGCTCCGAATCATAACGGGGGTGTTTACCGGTCACTTTGGGGTCAAAGGACTATTGGCCAAGTTGGGACTGTCTGACAATACAGATTGTAGAATGTGTGGCGAGGAGGCAGAGACAATGAAGCACATACTGTGTGGATGTCATGCCCTCGCCAGACTCAGAATGAAGGAATTCGGTATTGGTTACCCAGAACCGAAGGAATTCCAGGCACTACCAACTGGTTCCATCATCCGATATATGAAGGTGGTGGAACAATCCTTTGAGTAGGCGCGATGGGGGTAACTACACAAAAGATCCCATTGGGTCGAAGTGTATCCGCAAGGACCCCTTCCTAATAAGATAAGATAAGATAAGATAACACACACACAAACACACTCACAAACCCTCGCCACAAAACAAAATGATCCAAAAATGTTAGACTCAATGCCTCAAGGCACTCTCCACCAGTCAACCAATGGGTTGAACTGAAACATAAATGTAGGAAGTTAAAAGACCACACAGATTAAATACTCATTTACATTATCATATATTTAAGAGCTAGGGTCTTGTCTGTGCAGTAACTTTCAACTTAATCTACATTCCGATTTTTGTTTCTTTATAATAAAATAATAAAGCATTAGCTTATTTTATTTCCTTCATATATTTTCCTTCTTTTTTGTCCTGGATTTCCCCTTTCCTTTTTTCTACTCGAAAGAACGCTCGTAGATCCACTATCAACCGTCGCGATCTCAATCTTTTATCTAACTGCATTTGAGATTACCTATACTTAAGATCTGATAAAATTATGTATTTCTTGTTATGTAATCGTCATTTAACAAGTTGACATCATAGAATTATGTTTTTTTTCTATAAGTACTGGATGTGCTTATTATTGAAGTAGACATAAGAAAAGTAGAAATGTAATAAATATTGCTAAGTATCGCCTGTGCATTGCGCTCAAAAAAGGATTAACGTACGCGCACGCACGTATGTATAATCTACGACATTGTCATGTCCCCATAGCAAAGCGAAGTAACTACTGATGTAATACTCGTACTGATGGATAATCTTACACGGAAACTGTAGATTATATTAATAAGTGTAATATTATTATAACGCTTGTCCGATTGTGTAGTGGCATTAAGAAATACGCTGAAAAGTGGCTGGATAACTTACACAAAAATATTAAGAAAACATTGCCACAGTTTTTTTCAACACATTGGCTTATATAGCCATAAGCGAACTGCATCAACCGGAACAACTAAACATTATACAGCGTTGCAACAATCATTCGCAGAGGAAACAGTGGCAATTGATGATGGTGTTCCATTATTTTGTCATTCCGAGAAATTAAATGGAAACCATCGACATCAGTAATTATTTATTAATCACTCTCAGGATATAACCCTATCTCATGATCTTCCGTATACCTGATTTATGTATGTCATTAAATTTGTGTTATTTGTAATATTGCAGCGTGCGAAATAAAGTAAATACCTACTACTAATAGTTAGCTATTACACAGCCGCAATCTCTCAAGGATGGTATATTGTAGGAAGAAAATGAACATAGCATAAATAGAAATATGAATGAATGAAGCTGGGTTGACATATTTTATATATTAGATCTGTTGCAATTACTAATTATTTTTAGTTTACTTGCACGATACACGTCTTAACTTGTTAAGCACACATTTTTAGACAAAAGTCGACATTTAAGTAAATAATATAGGTACGTGTCAGAAGACACAAACCGTAAATAAATTCCGAAGAACTACTAACCTGACCGCATGTTGTTTACCTCTGCCCGCTTATCCAATATCTCATGCTGTGTCACTTCCACAATGATGATTGAGGTGTGCCATAAAGAGTATTTGTATTTGTAAACTTTGAGAAAACCTTTGCTAACAAGACCACGCTGATTCCCGTCACTATTTTTCCACACTTCATTTCGTATATTATAAACACTGTTATTGCTAAGTTAACAAAAATAATTTCCTCGCATTCTTAGTAACACGTAAAAGGAAGTAACTAACAATTACTACTTTATGATGGTATACCGTAATCCCAAGTATGTATTATCAATCGCTACCCGCGCTACAAACATAATGTTGCCTCAATTGTACGAGTTTAGTCGTCGTGTTATTACATTACGTCGCTAGATGGCGTTGTCCAACGATTCTCTAATTGTATAACGTTCTTTTTCTTTATATTGTCAAATAGCTAAAGTTAACAGATTTTTTACGAATGCCTAAAATATTGTACTCATTATTTTCATTCGATTATCCGTTTGCATGTTGATATTGTTGTTGCATATAATGCCAAACAAGTATCTTATTTTCGACTTTTACTGTCTTAAAACATCAGACTAATCTACTCAATTATTAATAGATTGACTATTTTTCTTTCAATAAGAAACACCGGTAACTATTGAACTGATTAGTTAATATGTCACTATCGTAATTTACCCGATATCCCTTTCTCTTTTTCTTATTATTTTACTCACGATGTTTTGTCCTCGTCGCCATTATGTAGTGGACCCATGACCACCCATAGGAGAACTGCACTCATTGGCTCGGTATGGCACCAGCAGGTCAGACGTCCGTCACAGCCGGTGGCTCTCCCGTGACTGTCTTCCCACCCGTACTCTCGAGACAACGTCATACCTACCCACATAATAGGTATTATGCAGATCCACAAACACTACATTACCTATGTAAAAAAACAATGTTGGTCAAATTGATATATCCATTTTCTGGGAACAAGTGCTAGCCTGATGAGGGATTAAGCTTATTACTTTACCAAACAATAATGACGAAATTGTGAAAATATTTCAGACGGCGAATGATACATGAATATATAAATATATATTTTTATTGATAATGACTTTTGATGGACTGGCCAGATACAGCTCAAAACTACAACAGATGGAAAAAGAGGAGCGAGGCCTTTGTTCAGCAGTGGGACATAACAGGCATAGCATAATGATATCTACCTTTCTAGTAACAGTAATATACTCTTATAAAGTTATCTCTCTACACTTGGTGCACGCGAACTCCGTACCTTAAAAGAAAAAGTCTTGGGAAAGCAAGAGTCATTCATAACCCAAATAAAGCAAAAAAACCGGCCAAGAGCATGTCGGGCCACGCTCAGTGTAGGGTTCCGTAGTTGCTCATCCTTCACAATAGACTTAAGTTACGAGAAAGATTTCAAGCTCTCTAAAAAGGTCGTAAACGCCAAAGTAACTGTAGTGTACTTATTACCTTCTGGAAGTCAAGTTACGTCCTTTTAAGAAAATTATGAAATTTTGCGATAACTCAAAAACGGCTTAACCGATTTTGTTCAATATAGTTTTCATTGAAAGTTCTTATAAGGCCTCATGTTCATGATTTTTTTCATAATTTAATGACCCGTGGTTGAAAAGTTAGAGGGGGGGGGACACTATTTTTTTATTTTCGAAGCGAATATTTACGAAACTGCTGACTATCAAAAAAAATGTTTGGAGATCCCTATTATTTTTAAAAGACCTATTCAACGATACCCCACACACTAGTGTTGAAACGAAAAAAAAAAATCACCCCCACTTTAGGTGTTCGAGAGGTACCCCAAAAAAAACCCCGTTTTGTCGGCGTGATACATACACATACTCATACCAATCTTCAGCTTTCTAGTACGAATGATCAAGGAGCTAAGCCGCAGACGGACAGACGGACATGGCGAAACTATAAGGGTTCCTAGTTGACTACGGAACCCTAAAAAATGGAATCGGTCCCCATTTAGACGTGATGAAAGGACAAAGATTCATTCATTTTAACACATTTTGTATTATAGACTAGAAGAAACTTCGGCCGCGTATTTTTTTCCTTTACCATAGTCGGTTACTTACCTGGGTCGTTCTTCTTTTTTACCTACAATAGTCCGTCCTTCGTCTTATTATGGCATCTCAGAGTAATCATATTCGGTTTTATAATGTTCGAAAAATCATCCATATTTTTCTATCTATCAATATTATGTAATCTGTCAGTTTCTCTAACCAGCATTTTTTTTTCAAACGTTTGTTTATTATTTCGTAAAATGGCGTCACAGAGTGGTAAGCTAAAACGCGGTCTCCCCTTAAAAGGACCACTCTGTCACGCTATTAAAAAAAAACACAATAAAAAAACTGAATGGGCTGTAAAATAAGTTTTAATTAGGTAATAGTCCTAATAATAAAACAAATGCATTTTTTTTTTATTCTACTCTGAAACCTCAATTATCGATAGTTCAAAAGCCCAAAAAACGGAAAACCTTCGATTTAATGTAGATAAAAAAGAAGAACGACCCACCTAATAATTTTCTTATGTCCACTATACCTATGGCAAAATTGGCTAAAATCCGTCCAGCCGTTGCTTCGGTGTGATGAGCAGGTAAAGATTTTGCACGCCCAGACAAAGCCTGCTGTAAAGAGTTTTCCTGAAATAATGTCCCCCTTTCCGTACAAAACTGATTTACAATATTTATTTTAATAAAGTATTAGATATCAGTCTTATTAATACTTTCGTGAGACATATTTAATTTTTGTATTAAGCAGTTTACACTCTCGTGAAATTGCCAGGAACGAAAACCGATTAATACAATAATTAAGTATAGATATCGATATAGAGGTAAAGTTTTATACAGTCTAACAATGAAACTCGTGGACAAGACGTGAATGCAAATCACGTTGAATTAGGTAAATGTGTGGTCTAACCTAATGTCGAGCGAATAGATAACATTTAAATAGCTCGTTCCGCAATGTCCCCTGGCCTGTGAAACTGAACTCCGTTAGAATGCCCAGTTTAGCGTCTCCATTGCACGAGCGTAAGATTGGATTGCGGGTCGGGATGTGCACCATCTCCTTGCTTTCTATGTTTGCGAGACTCCCATATGAGATTATAACTCCCCAAGTTTGCGCCGTCCACCCCGCGTCTTCAACTATTACAGTTTGCTTAATTTAGATGCACTTTGGCTTATAAGTATGATGTCATAGACTTGCAGGCTTTACATGCGATCTCTCGCATATAAGGATCTCGCATGGAATTTCAAGTATCATTTCGCGTGATTAGTAATTTAATAAGTCCTCGGTCCTCCACACGGGGCATTTTTAACGTAGGTATTTATCCCCGAATTTGGAACATTTGGAAAATTGTGTTTTATTTGTATACGGACAAATACGAAATTTTCAAATAGCTAGTTCCGGATATTTAATCTGTAATAGAACATTACATACCTAGGTATTAGGGTGGTCCTTATTTTTCGATTTTTGAAAAGTGAAAGGGGCACCTCATCAAATCGTTATTTAGTATGAGTTATTTCCACATTATTTTTATTTCATTTTTTGATCGAGTTTTAGAGGTCGCGACTGAAGGTCAAAGTTTTGAAAAAAAATAAAAAAATTGCAATTTTATGAATCGAGACAACTGTTTTTTCCTGCGTTTTTATTATTAATTTTGCAGTTTTTTAATTAAATCAAGTGCTATTGCCTAATATTGGTGCACTAACGCGACTTCCACCTTCTTCTCGCACCTCCGTGACGCGACCGCGTGGAACGATTCTCAGCACATTTTCGTTACTCTGAGAGTGTGCACGTCATACTCAGGCGTATCGTTGTGAAGTGTCGGAATGGCGTCTACAAGCATTGGCATGAGCGTGTCAACGAAAATACAATTCACATCTTCAAAATGGAGCAGCTATTATGACCACAGTCAACAAAAAAAACTTATAGAGAGGTTCAGAATTTAAAGAATTAAGAAAACTTCCAAAAACTCGGTAACGTGAAGTAAAAAGGAAACTGACAACTGTGACTCATTTAAATAAAACAATTTAAGCAGATTATATCACGTATATCAATTATTTGTGCCTCTCTGACGTTTCGGTTGCTTTCCAGTTACCGTTGTCAAAGGTTGACTGAGAAACACACAATTTTTCTCAAACAAAGTTACATTTGTGCATGCTATCCATTTCATAAATATGAATTAAAAATAAAGGTGTACATACTTGCCAGATAGGCCTAATGTGTTAAGACAGTTACACGTGTGCGAGATATTTATTAAATAAAATAATTATAGCCCTTCTGCATTAATTATTTTATTTAATAAATATCTACCAGCGGTTCACTATAAGGTTTACTGAGGAGAAATAACCGCCGAAAGAAAACTCCCAGATCACCTTATTACTATGATATACTTTTAAACAAATACTCTACATATACTCCTTTTATCCCTAATTTGTTTACACCGTTCGAGGCCCAGGGTTTCCATTCTTGTGTCTTGCTTGATCCTTGATAAGATGTACAACAGGATCCCAAGCCGGCGGTAATGACTAACCATCTTCTCTATTGAAATTGGGATATTGTTTAATTTGATAGCCTCACGCAACATTCTGGGAAAATATCGTTTCTATCTGGCAAAGATTGAAGTACTTATTATCAAACTTTATTGAATGGTTTGGTTTGTCCATGCCATGCTCGCAGACCTGTTGCGACAATGGTGTTTGACATCTGCTACATGCTCCATAACCCGTGTAGCTATACTGCGTTTCGTTTGGCCAATGTATGACAGACCACACTCACAGTCCAGCTTGTAAACACCAGCACTCTGCAGAGGGATGCTGCTCTTCACGGGCCTCAGGTATTGAGACATCTTCTTCATCGGCTTGAAATATGTTTTAATGAAAGCCCGTTTCAAGATGTTTCCAAAATCCTATCCTATCTAAGTTGTCATCTACATCTAACAGTGAAAATACCATTCCAACACCTGACGTGAACCAGGAAGCAGGGCCTTCAACACTTCCAGTCTCACTTTTAAACAGAAACAGTATTTGCCTTTAATAGTAAAACAATTCGGAAAAAGTACCCCAAGACCCAAAAATCCACTCTTTTGTCATAATTTGGTAATTTTATTATGTATTGTAATGAATACCTTATTGTGTAGTTGATAATAATATCTGTTTTAGAGAATGTAACTGCAATTATTACCACTTGAAGAAGTATTTTTTCCATTTAATCAGATTTTTTATGTAATATGTTTGTTTAGTTTTTTTTCACAAAGTTTAAGCTGTGGTCGCGACCCCTAATTTTTGTCCAAAAATTATGAAAAAAATACTATTACCGATTCTTATGTTAAATAATCAATAGAAAAGGTGCCCCGTTAAAAGATCGAAAAAAAATATTTTTTTGCCATATAAGGACCACCCTACTAGGTATGAGTGTATGTAAAATTTTCCAAATATTCCAAATTTGAAAATAGGACAAAACAATATAGCAAGATAATTTTTGTATTTGCAATGTGGGATTATTATGTAGAGTATTCATTCAATGTCTTTCTAAATATTGTATTACTGTTTTTCCTACATGTGGAATAGTCGTATGACACGTTACTGTACGTATATAGGTAGGCATACTTCCGTATTTATTTATAAAAATTGTCACTCTCTAATGAAAAATTAAATAATATTCTTCAAATATAACTTCAAAAAAGAAGAGGTTCTCAATTCGTCGGGATGTTTGTTTTGAATCGATCTTCCTCTAGTACCCATAGTACAAGCTTTTCATAGTTTGGGACTAGGTTGATTTGTGTAAAATTTATTATTTCCACTTAAAAAAGATGTTCTATAATTACCTACAGAGCTGGATCCCACCATCCTATCGATGTTATGGATGTCTCAATCATGTATTGCATTATTATTGATTAATAAATAGTAAGTACTACTCTTGCATAAACATGACGCGTCTCGTACAGATTGCAGAACCGTATTATTTAAAAGGTTGTCAACACCTCACCTTTTATAACTTGAGCATATTTAGTTGCCTGCCCGTCTAGCACAACTATGCTTCGCGACTCGTGTCACCTGTCACTCTCTGACATTATAGCGCAGATAGAGACAGATATATCCCGCACAAGAAAGAGTCGCGTGTCACACTCGTGCTTGAGGTGCTGGTGAGCCAGTCACAGGTAAAGTGCGCTTTAGCTGCGAGATAGTAAACCGGTTTACGTATCTCAGTCATCTCACTCCATTGAGAGCGGGAAACCCCCAGACGGTTAATACGTAATTGCTCATAATACTAGACTACAAGACGCCGCGTACAAATTACCTACACTTAGTTGACGCAGCTTGTATAATGTATGATTTCGATGTATATACTTGTTCCAAGTACAAAAACCAATAATAAGAAAATAAGCGTTGCGGGTACCTACACTACGTTAGTCCAAATTTTCATTTGCTCGAAAGCATCATTATTCCGAATTTTCGTAATTCCGAGAATTAAACTTCTAATGAAAAAAAAAAAAGATTTTAAATTAATTTATATCGTATAACGAATGATCTATATCTAGTTACAGTCAACTATTAAAGTAAATTGATAACGAAAAATCGCTTGAGTGTTCACAAACGTCACAATACGACGCGTTTGGCTCGGTTGGTAGACACCTGCCTACAGAGTCGGCGGTCCCGGGTTCGAATCCCGGCCGGGGCAAATATTTGTGCAAAATATTTGTTCTTGGGTCATGGATGTTATCTATACATGTATTTATATATTATGTATATCGTCGTCTAGTACCCATAGTACAAGCTTTGCTTAGTTTGGGACTAGGTCGATTTGTGTATGATTGTCCCCTAATATTTATTTATTTAATAGGGCGGGCCACGCGCCAAGAAGGATCAAGAACCAACTGAGATGAATCAGAGTCCTTAAATAGGTATCCTCATCAATTTTATTTTTGACTATGGACACAAAACGTGACACAAACGTAAATGCTACAGCTCCACTGAAATAGTCATGTTTGTAAATGATAAATGAAGATGTGGTGAATTTTTTACCTAAGAAGTACTTAGTATGTAGTATGTTTAGGTAGATAGTGGTGCTATATTGTTGTTTACCGAGGTTTGTCTTCTTTTCACGCAACGACGGAGCAATAGATAGACCTCATTGTTTGCATAGAGCTGGAAGCACCAGAGAGTGAAAGCTTGACTTTTTGTTTCGGAGGATGAGCAAAATACATTTGTCACTCACAAAGGGTAAGCCTTGCATCGGATAATTGCCTATACACGCCTTCATACGGCTTCATTGATTAGATTTGACCCACTGAACCATAACCAAGAGAAAAAAAAACAGATGAAAATCCGAATTTGTACTGAAAACGGACAGGGGTCATGATCTGGAACACTCTTAACAGTCCGATGCAGCTCGATGATTGTGTCGTAATACGAACACTGATTTCAACGCCTTTTATCGGTTAAAATATCTTTGTTCATTCATCGCGCCGACACAGCCGGACGGATTTTAATTAAACAAATTTTCACGTGGTTATAAATTACTTTCTACCCGACTATGATTAAAAAAAGTTACCTGGACGAAGTTGCGGGCACATTTTAGTAGATTATAACCAAAGAGTTGACTAGAAAACGTACAACTATCTACTCATTGGTAACTAGTCATTAGAGTCCTGAAAAAATGTTACTAAAATAAAATAATTACAATACAAGAAACAATGCTTTCTGTTTCTATCATCATAATAATAGAACAATAATATAATTTATTAATAGAGAAACACGTGGACCGGCGTGACGCATAGAACACAATTAATTCATAATTTTGAAACGATTTTAGAATTGTGGTTTGTGTATTAACGAACGGCTTTAATTGGCCTGTAATTGAAATGTATAATTTATGTAACCTATCTAACCCCGTACTCGTAAGCTGAAATGGCACGTAGAAATCAGTTTCTAATGTAATATAAGTAGAAAATTAATTGGCCATGCTATAAGCAAAGTTTGGACTACACATTGCTATTCAAAGAGGCGTCTTTATGAATATATAGCAGACAGACTGTAAAAGACGAAATGGCTTAAATGATAGTAGATTTAATGTCAGATATTCACTATGAACGAAATTTTTGATCCACATAATAAAAGTGAAATGAAATTACTCAAATAGGTATATTTTTTTATTAGGCTATGATGAGAGCAAAATTTAAAATGATTGATATGACTTTTACTCCGGACCATATTAGTTAAAATTAGAAACAACTAAAGAATGAAATCCCAATGTTATCACCAACTCTCCGTTGTCTGTAGGTAAGTACCTAAGTGTACAAAAGACTATGTAATGCCAGCTTTCACAAGGACGATAACCCAATTACTCACTATAACCACCTATAACTTTTTTTAAACATTACATTTTATACAAAATAACCTTTCCATAATTAATAAAAAAGGGTTTAGTATTTTCCAATTATTTTTCTTGCCAAAACACATGCTGTACACATGAACTCATAAACAAACTCGCGACTCTCAATATCGCTTGTGATGTTTACCTCCATACCAACCAATTATGTACTGCTCTTAGGCACAACTGGAAAGAGTTTTGGTTTTCCCGATTGCCAAATTGAAGACGATTCTGAGAAATATATGTAGTAAGTACCTACTATTATATTGTAGTTTATCTGATGAATGATGAATGATTAATACCTACACGAGTGTCCACTCGTGTATTTGGGGTATTTATCGTCTACTAAAATATCGATATCAATTATAACGCGTATAAGGAAAATGTGTATTTTTCCAGGAAAGGTTATTTTTCTGTATATGTATATTTTATTAACCAATAAAACGAGCGAGGACAGTCATGACTCAGGGTCACGACCGTATTTTCATGAAACCATATAAGTAATACGCAATCAACCTTACTGTGTTCTACGGGACTTCCCTTGATCTATAACTATGTATCTGTATAGGTTACCTACAATCTACATAATACCATAATCTAACAATTGATAATGTCAATGCGCAGCAGAAATCAATGGAAGCATTTGACATAAATATAATGGTTGATATGATTTTTTAATTATATGTACCTATACATTTTTTTCATATCTAGACAAAAAGTCATCATCAATTGTTGAAGTCTAGGATAGGAATCCACAATTATTTATCTTTCACGACGTGACTAAAGCCGTTTCATAATGTATTTTAATAACAAAACCATTTAAGGAAAAAAAAAATTAACAAAAAATAGAACCGACTTCAGTAAAACTAAAAAGCCAAAATTAACCCGTTCAAGTACAGATTACATTTGACTCACCCTTTGAAGTCGATCCCAAACCACTCAGTTATTATATTTATATATTATAGTTTACGGGAGGTTTGGCCCCGACTTCAAAGGGTGAGTCAAATGTAGGTAATCTGTACTTGAACGGGTTATTTTTGGCTTTTTAGTTTTATTGAAAACGGTTCTATTTTTTGTTAAAAAAATTTTTTTTTGGTTTTTAGTGATCATATAAAATACTTATAGCGGGGTGATCAGGGAGGTCTTGAAGGCATGTATCTCATTTGAATTATTGCCTAACTCCTAACCGTTAAGGAGTTGTACCTTCCATCATCAGCTCAGCATTGGAAGATGATGACTACCATGAATAGTTTTAGAAAATATATGAAAAATATTATGAGTGCCTATAAAATTTCAGGAATTCCTTAAAAAAAAACATACAGCCGAACTGAAAACCCCCTCCTTTTTTTGAAGTCGGTTAGTAATGTTTTTGATATTTATCAAACAACTTTTGATTTAAAAATATGATCGCTATGAACAATTGATTTGTATTTTTATTTGTCATTATTATTGCTAGCACTGTGATCTCAACACATAACATTCGGAACGTTCATCCGTTCGCTATTTTATATTTTTGACTAATGGACCGGAACTAGGTAGTATTATTAAGTACTAGTAGTATTATTTTTATAAAAAAAACTATGTTTAACCCGGGGGTACTCGCTAGGTATTTTCAAGCACAAACACTCGCTACCGGGTAAAAATTACCACAGACTTTAAATGGCGTTATTTAAAAAAAAGTCGTTTAAATATAGTACTTTAACGGTATATACATATAATTTATATTCGTATTAATGAATTAAGCACAAAATATTCGTTATAATGTTCGTTTTTTTTTAAATTGAGCTTAATCTAAAAGAGTTACAAAATATTAAGTTTTTTTTCTATAGTCTAATAAAAATCAACAAAACATAATTATTATTTTAGGAACCATGCTAAATTGAGATCAATTATCAAAACTAGACTAAATTTACATGCAAAATCATAACAAGTAACAATATTTTAGTAATATTGGGTATCCTTCGGGTATTTTTCACCCATACTCACTTTACACATCCACTCTCGCCTGGCGCCGCGCGCGAACTAACGGGCACGCGGGCTGCGTGTGTGGTACTCGCTCACACACCCTCGCGGGCATGTGGGGAAGCCATACCAGGGCTGATTGCCCTCTGTGGCGGAATCTAGCTCCGTCCGTCACTACGGACGGGTAATCATTTGGGTCCACGGCGGTTCACTCGTCGTGGTCTTCAGGTTGTTTCGTCATGCGGCATGACGTTTGGGCCTTGTGGCGGATTCAGTTGTGGCCTCTTCGTAGCAGCTGCGGAGGAGCACGGTGGCCTCTCTGCGGCTTTGAGGATAGATGGCCTTTCAGCGGCGTTGTGGTGTCCTGTACTTGACAGGGGACTCAGTTTGGGGGCACGAGCTCTCTCGGTAGAGCCCGGCCCCTGGCGTCCGGTGGACGGGTGTGAAGCGGCGCGATTCCCACCAGGCTCGGGATTCCTGAGTGGTTCAGCACGGTCGAACATGGCTCTTGCCAGTTGCCCGATGAAGGCATCCAGCCCTTGCCATTCGAGGTCTCTGTAAATTGTCTCGTTGCGCATGTAGCGCGGCGCTGAGACAATGGTGCGCAGGGTTTGAGACTCCAGCGCACGCAGCCTTCTCTTGCTGGTTTCTGAAGCAAGACCATACCATGCGGGGGCCGCATAGGTCAAGCGGGACCGCAGGTAGGTCTTGTATATCCCAAGCTTGGTTTTCAAGGGAAGGCTGCTGGCAAGGACTGGTCGCAGTCGGGTAAACGCTGCTCTCGTTCGCCGTACTGTTTCGTCCACGTGCTTGGTCATCGTAAGTCCCCTGTCTATGGTCACACCCAGGTACTTGGCGGTGTATGACCAAGGGATTTCCTGTCCGGACATGCGAAGACTTTGCGGCTGCTGTTTCCTGCCCGTCACCAAGGCCTGTGTCTTGCCCACGTTCGCTGACAGGCGCCAACGTGATAGCCAGTCGGGTAAGACGTCAAGGGTGCGTTGCAGTTTTTGCGCTGCGTGTGTGGCGTTGAGCGACGTTGCGAAGAACGCCGCATCATCCGCATAGAGTCCCAGCTTGACGTCTCCCTCCACTGGGATATCGTCAGTGTAGCGAGCGTAACAGGCCGGGGACAGGCAGCTTCCTTGAGGGACGCCCGCGAGGGACGGGCGCTCCGTCGAGGTGGCGTCTTCTACCGCCACCTGAAATCTTCTGCCGGACAGGAAGGACGCCATAACGCGTACTATTCGCCGAGGAGCTGGGGACGTCGACAGCTTGTACAGCAGGCCCTCGTGCCATACTCTGTCGAACGCCTTTTCCATGTCGAGGAATGCTGCAACTGTGACCTCTTTCTTGTTCATGGCCGTGGCCATGTGGTGCAGCACCCCCGATAATTGCAGAGTCGTGGAATGCCCTGCACGGAACCCGAACTGTTCAGGACGAGGCTGGATGTGGGGCTGGAGATGGTCCAGCAGGAGTCGCTCAAACACCTTGGAGATGGTGCTGAGGAGAGTGATCGGGCGGTAACTCTCCGGCTTGTGAACATTTTTCCCCGGTTTTGGAAGCATAATCACCCGGCCAAGTTTCCACGGTTGTGGGAAGTGTCCCGAGCGCAGGATCCCATTGAACAAGCGCCCTACCGCCGCGATTGCGCGCGGGGGTAGGTGGTGGAGCGCCTTGTTCGGGATCGCATCGGCGCCCGGTGCCTTTCTTGGCTTGGTCCGCAGTAGTGCTCGCTTCACCTGGCCGGGTGCGAAGAAAACAGGGTCTTCTTCCGCCGCGATCGGTTCTGCGAAGTAATCTCCAAGGTGCCTCTCGACTGCTGTGACGTGCTCCACGTTGTCGGTCGGGTTCGGCCTGAACTGGGCTTCGAGGTGTGTCGCGAAGAGCTCCGCTCTGTCCTCCGCCTTGTACCTCGGTTGGCCATGTTCATCGTGCAGGGGGTGCGTCGGCGTCTTTGTCATGCCGAGTTGTCGGCATAGACGGTGGATCGAGGGCATGTCCCCGTCTACGGACGCAAGATGTTCCTCCCACGACTCTGCTGCATGGATACGCAGCTCCTCCTTCACTCTTTCAACGAGCCTGTTGAGCGTCGTCTTCAGAGTGGGACATCGAGTGCGTTGCCACTCCATCCTTGTGCGGCGTTTTTGCGCGATGAGAGCCTGGATCCGGGCCGGCAGGGGCTTGCGCCTGGAGCTGGCCGGGACGGTGTGCGCGGCGGTGTTGATGGCTCGTTGGATGGAGTCGGTGATCTGGTGGGTGGCTGCCTCCACCTCATCTGCTGTGGAGACCGGCATGGAGTAGGGTGCCTCCTCCATGGCCGCCGAGAATGTCTCCCAGCAGATGCGTCTTCTGGGTATCGGTGCTGGCGATACTACCGGCATGTCCCGGATTGTCATCAGGACTGGGCGGTGGTCCGACGGGAGATCTGCCAGTGCTTCATGGGAAATTACCGCTTTTATTCCCTTGTGGATGGCGAAGTCGATGGTGTCCGCTGAGTTGTGGTTGTCCGCGTAGTGCGTGGGCTGGTCGGGACCGGACACTTCGAACTCGCCATCCGCAGCCGCTTTTTCCAGGTGGTGACCCGTGGTGTCCGTGTGAGATGCGTGCCAGGTGGTGCTTTTTGCGTTGAAATCCCCCGCCAGGATGGTCGGCATGGGGGATTGAAGTAGTTCACGGACGTTAGGCAGCACCTCTCCCGGAGAGCCCACGGGTCTGTAGATGGAGTAGATGCGTAGTTCATGGTCGGCCACGCGGATGTCTATCCCCAGGGCAGTAATGGAGCTGTAGGCCTTCCACGCGACCGGTTGGTGGACGATGCGTCTCTTCACCAGGACAGCTAGTCCACGATATGGGCGTCCTGCTGCTACACTGTATTCGTCATGCCTGTATGTGACGTAGCCGCTTACTTTGAGCGGGGCATCTTCGCGCAGCATTGTCTCGCTGACCAACATTATATCTACACTCTGCTCTTGTAGAAAGTTTCGGAGCAGTCCGATCTTGTTGGCCAGCGACTGCGCGTTCCAGTACACCACTCGTAGTTCTTTAGTGAACAGAGCGGTGTGACTGGGAGGCGGCTGTTGCCACAGCTTCTAACGTCGCCGGATCTGCAGTAGCGGCGATGGTTAGGAGCTGCTTGATCAGTTGCAGCATCTTGTCTGCGGCTGAGGTGTTCTTTTTCGCTGCGGCTGTGGCAGCGATCGTCTTCTTCGTGGCGGTGGTCGAAGAAGGGGCTGGCATTGATTGCGCTGCTGCATTCGGCTTCTTCTTGGGTTTGTTTTTGTTTTTGTTCTTGTTCTTCGTTGGATTCTGCTTTTGTGATGGGGCAGGTTTCCTGGAGTCGTGGGCGGCAGTGGCGGTTTTGTTTCCCCTTGGTTGGGGGTCGTTCGCCGGCGCCATCAAGTTTGACGGCGCTGACTCTTCCACAGTGGGCACCTCTAGTGCCGCCCTTGTCTCCGGGCCCATCCTTAGTGGCTTTGTGAGCGCGTAGGTGCCCGCCTTCTTATTGCGGGCCTCGCGGATAAACACCGGGCACTTCGTGTGGTTAGCCGGGTGCGGGCCTCCGCAGTTGCAGCAAGTCGGCTTCTCCGACTTGGGTCGTGTGCAGTCGTTGGCTCGGTGTGGGCCCCCGCAGCGGACGCAGCGGGCTGGGTGGTGGCAGCCCTCCGATGAGTGGCGGAAGCCCTGGCAGTTGTGGCACTGCGCAGGGCCCCGCTTCTTCCTCCAGGCTACAAATTTGACGCCCGGCATGTTCATAAGCTCCCGGACGTCGTAGATGCTGCGCGCTTCTTCGGCGGTTGTTGCCAACTGCACGAAGAAGACGCAGCCCGGTCTTCCTCTCCTGGCTTTGATCGCCCTGACGTACTCGGCCTTGTAGCCAAGGTCGGTTAGCGCCTGGACGATCTCGTCGGGTTTCGTGTTGGTCGGCAGCCCGCGCAGCGCAACCTTCATCTTACTCCCTTCTGCATGGTTGTATACATGGAAGGGGAGAACCTCTTTCCCCAGTTCGTCCTGGAGTTTGAGCAGGTAAGCCTGCACCACCCGGAACTCCTGGTCTTCCTTTGGGTGGAAGGAGACACCATCGCCTGAAGTTGTTGCGTTCGGCGTGTGTCCCAGCTGCTTCTTTAACTCCGCGAAGTGACGGGGCCAGTCCGGGAAATGAGCCAGTGTTATTGGCTTGTATTTTGTTTTTTTGGTCACATTATTTTTTTGACCTTTGTCCTCCTGCTGCTGGGCAGCAGGAGTGGAGTCTGATTTTTTCTCCTTTCCCGAACTGGTCCCAGCACTCGGGGAGTTGGAGATGGTGGCTGCAGCAGCGGCGTAATTCCTCTGCGGCGTTTGCTTCGGCTTGGGAGCGGCGGCGGTCGGCTTCTGGGCCTTGTGGGCGCCTGCGGGGGTGAGGGCCGGCGGGGACTCTCGTTCCTGCGGGGCTGTCGAGTATTGTTGCAGGATGGTGAGCGGCGCTTTCCATCCGCTTTGGGGCATCTCTGCATCCGTTGCTTGGCTTACGCCGGCCGATTTGGAGCGGCGGCGTAGGCGTGGGTCGGTTGGCGGGGAGCTCTTCCGACACGGCCTCTTGTTGGGCGTCTCTTGCGTTGCGGGGCTGGGGCAGGACTTTCGCTTTTCTGCCGCTGGCGCAAGGACGGCTGGGTGTTGTTGGAGAAACTCGACGAAAGGTACGTCTTCATCCAACAGCTCAGTATCGTCGCCAAGCTGATACCCGGTGATCCGCACATACGCCGCCATCCAAGCCGCTAGGCCAGGTGACGGGAGCCCCTCCTCCAGCATGCGGGCGACCACGACCCTATCATGGTCGAGGTCCTCCCGATGTGTGGGGGCATCGTGCGGATGTTGGGCGGGCTCGACGAGTTGTGCAGCCCTATGGTTTTCTTTGTTTACAAAGATCGAAACCATAGGGCTGCTTGCTGTGGCGTCTGTCGACTTTTGGCGTCGACTCTTGTCCTTCCGGCCTGTTGATGGTGTCTGGCTGGCAGGGGTGGCTTCCAGGGCGTCGGTGAAGTCATCCAGGTCCGGCATGGACAACTGGGGACGACTGATTTTTTCGGGGGGTAGTTGGTTAACAGCCCATTTATAACTACCCTCCGAATTTTTCTCGACCGTGCGGGGTTGGGGGGCGCCCACTAGCGTGGACGAAGGCAGCCCGGGTCCCTGGGGACCCAAACCACCCTCCCCCTTCCCATCGGGACCGGAGAAAGGCTTCTTTTTCTTCCCGCCCTGGTCCTGGCTGGAGGGCCCGGCCTGGTGGCGGGAAGACTCCGTGCGGGGTTGGGGGGCGCCCACTTGCGTGGACGGAGGCACTCCGCGTCCCGAAGGACGCGTCGCACCCTCCCCCTTCCCATCGGGAGCTTTAAGCGGCTTCTGTAGCGCTTGGTGGCGGCTCAACTCCGTGCGGGGTTGAGGGGCGCCCAGTTGCCTGGACGAAGGTAGTTCGCAATCTGGCGATCGCAAACTACCCTCCCTCTTCCCATCGGGAGCGGCTCTCTTTTCGGCTTCCATAGTGGCGCCTCTGAACGGCATTCCGCGACGCTTTCTCACTGTCGGCTTGATGCCTGTCTCCACATCGTTTCCCCCGGGGCATCCGTTTTAGCGGGACCGGGTTCTACTCTGTGGCGAGGGGCACCGACGGTGAGAGGCAGCAAGGCGGCAGGCAGTCTTCTCGGCGGGGCCGGGTGATGTCAGCAGCTTTCAGCGAAAGGCGGAGATCACGATGAGCAGCGAAGTAGGTGCGTCCGAGCGGTTTTCCAAAATTGGGGTTCCGTTGGCGATCCCGCGGGCTGCGTGTGCATTAACTATCTATTTGAAGGTACCTAGAAGACCGAGATCATGAAATGCTCAGGTAAAAAAATATAACAAAATTTTACCACCATGTGGTATTTTTTACCCAGTAGCGAGTGTCGCCGGGTTAATAACAATATACATTTCTACAATTATATCGAGAATGTCTGATATTTTATATATAAGTAAATACCATAAATATTTTATATTTTTGACTAATTTACCGGGGCTAGGTAGGTTACTTATTCAAAAATATAATGAATTGGATTATATTATAGGTATACGTCGCACTTATGAATATTTTGGTAGTGCGTGATTCTCAAATTGATATGAATCTGAAAATCTAGCCATTTATTAGGTAAAACGCATCGCCAACGACTTTAAACATAATGTACTTATCCTTTCTACAGATTCAGATTCGTTTATTTGCATATAATACGTAATAAAAAGGTCTTACAATAATCGTTTTGGTAACAGTATGTACAAAGGCAAACCACTAAATATATAACGACGGTCGAAAGGAGAAACCCCTTAAGCGACATTTTGCTAACTTTACAGGAGAGCGTTTAAAAGTATTAATTTTCAAAATCGTAACTTTTTTTCTAGTCGTTTTAGAGACTTCAGTTCTATGGACGTATTTTATTAAATTGTAATACCTATCCACCAATAGTAACTGAAAAAAACTTAGAATCTTCTGATATAAACGTCGCTTAATTTAAATTGCCCTGGAAAAAAACCCAGAGAAACCCTCTAAGCGACATTGCAATTTTTAGGCAGATACTAGAAAAAAACAATTAAACGACCTTTTATATCATACTAGAATATTACTTTAAGCAACTATAGTCAGGAAAATATTTTCTCATGATTATTAAAGAGATTTTGTGGTCCGGAAATGTGTTATGCAACTATTATAATCAATTATATATTTTAAATACAATACAAACCCAATTATTGTTAAGTCATCTTAAATGGGTACCTAGTAACCCAAAACCGGAAAAAAACAGGAATGTACAGGGTAAACAAACATGAATAAGTAAATAAAAACAGAAAAAAAACGACAATGTTTATTTAAATTTCGAGTTTCCACTTTCTTTAATCATTCTTGTGTTTTTCCTAATTTACTATCAGTCTTAGTAATTTATTATAATAACACTAATACTAGTAATGGCATACATAATTTTTAATATTAAACTTTAAAGGCAGGGATACATATCAACATAACTCAATAAATAAGTTCTCTTATCATAGATAATGTCTTATTAGTTCTTATCAGGCTTAAAGAGATCAATTACCTATAAAATCAGTCTTGAATTAGACAACTTTGTAATCTGTGATATGTGTCATCTTCAAATTATAGTAGTAAAGTTTACATTAAAAATAGACACTAACGAAAACGTAGAACTTTTTTTTAAACTAGTCTGCGACGGCAAATAGCGAGATAACCGCCTCCCCACAATGTTCGCTGCCGACTGAAGCGACCGACTGGTTACTTCATGTTTATAAAAACGCCATTCACAGGTATATTACACTAAAAATGGTTCACCGAAGCGATGATTGACGGGTAAAACCGATAATTCAAACCCCAGGATACCTTTTAGATATTTCACTTACACGACTAAAGCAAGTTTTAACGAATACATTAAACGACATAAATGCTCCAAATTCAACGTGTCGCTTGAAGGAGGAAATATTGTCGTAAATTTTGTGACAATCAATTAACCGACAGCATTTGTTGTTCATAATTCCAGAAGACACGATTAAGCACCTAACCTTATATAATTTGTGTTTGTAATAAAAACTTTAACGCCATTGCTACAAGTTCAAGCCATTTTTAAAAACACTTTAAGTGATCACGTATAAAATTGTGAGTAGTTTAAGTGACGTAGTTCAAATTTAAATCAAATTATGTGTCGCGTAACTGGGTGTTTTTTAAATCGGTCCACTATTTATAAGCTACCTTAACCGACATCAAAGTCATCAGATTGCTACGTAACCCGGCTTAAAAGACGCAGAAAAAAAAACTGATTTCAACGATATATACAGTGTGTATATTTGATATAACCGCATACTTTACAGGGGCTTAGTATAGGCACTTATTAATATATTTATCCGTAAATTATAAAAAAAAACGAAGATTTTTTTTTAAACAAAATAAATCAGCAAGCAATGTACTTGTTTGTTGTTGTTTGTTGACACATAACATCGTGATGTCACAACTGTCACTAGTAATAACTACGCCATACTTGCTGCTCAGAAAATTTTCAAAAATTAATTACGCTTTGTCAGTTAACGCTAAGTTAATAATTGTTATAAATATCAGATTATAGCACTAAAATCTCCGTCTGGCTACGATATGCGGTTGTATCAAATATACAAGCTGTATAACTCAAATTCATTGAAAATGTCGCTTAAGGGGTTTCTCCTTTCCACCGTCGATAATATTCGCTGTAATAATGTCAAGGAAAAACAAGTCTGTAAGGTTATCCACCCATGAATCGATAACTTTACATTTTCAATCATTATCAGGATACCAATGGACAACAAGTAATTGGGAAGCGGTAAAAATACAAATTGTAGGTATGCTAATTCCACAAATAACTTGGGCAAGTTGTGTTTTGTTTTTAGAGAAAATAGGTAAATTGTGATCAGTGATTAATTATGCAGGTAACAATTATAAACTTTTCACTCAATTTCACGTTTTTTTTTCGGGGATTATCAAAAACACCAACTTTTTTAATAATAGGTTTTTGTTAATTATAAAAACATTCCATTTTCATATTATTATAAAATAGCTTTTCTACCGGTAAGGCAAAGTGACATGAAAGGGTACTAGAATTAAAATAGCAAGCTAATTTTTACGAAAAAAATTGCAATTAATAACTATATTGCGAGCCAGAGCGAGTTTTTCATACAAACAATTCTTCTCCCGTCGCACCACGCCAGTGCAAAAGCACCTTAATACTATGATACAGTGATTGAAAGTTCACGTTCGTGGTAGATAGTTTTTCCTCACTAAATCGATATGACACTCGCTTAATCTATTGACATAGCCTTAAAAAAACTGCCGCAATGGTATCTAGTCGGACGCGTAACGTCCTAAGCATTGGGAACTCCCGGTCATCAAGCCCGCATTTATCTGGCACTATACGGGACAGATATTTCCTGTACCCTTTTTCCTTGACTTGAGCATAGGTTTTGCACAACACAATTTAATAATAGGGGGTTATATTTAATGCAACGAGAATTTAGATAGCTAAAACAAAGGCGTAAAACGTGCCATTTTTTTGTGGCATTTCTGTATTATAATCATTGTATTGGGATTGTAGGATACTTTTAGTCGGCTAGAGTAAACCAAAAAAGAGGACTAGTTTAGACTTCTTCGCACCTTGGAGCCCCGTTTTGATTTCTGAATCATGACTGGCCAAAGGTATCGAGACTGTCAACTAATTAGGTACACACTCAAAATGCTAAACTACATTTATGTCATATTTACTTATTTATTTATCTGAAATAAACATATTTTATTTTTATTTTAAATCTTTTAATTCATAGTATACACGCTAAAGATGTAAGACTTAACTAAGTCGTAAGGCCCTTGTTGCATTTAGTTGAACGAAATTTATTTGGAAGTTAGTTTGTTTTTACAAAATGGAGGGTCAAACTGTCAGCACTGATGAGAATGTTTTATTTTGAAATAACATGCAGCATTGTGTACGTCACTTAAATCTATAGAAAGAAAGAGTGTGTGAGTCTAAGTGTTGATCAAGGAATTGGTGTTGACGGTATTCCACTTAATACACACGGTTTGCTAATTACTATTACGTGTAAACCAGCCTTAACTGAATTTGTTTCGATTGTGCTTATGCGGCTTTAATCCTTTTAAAATGCTGATTGTTTTAGACATTTTTGTCTATGATCAAACATGTTTCCTAACATATTATTGATACTACCTAGAACCAGGGCTATTGGGATTTACTGGTATATATTTGAAATCTACAAAAACTACTCGAAATTGACAAAATTCACGCGGAAAATTAGTTTTGTCCACTTATTTTCGACTGCACGCAATGCAAGCATGAATTAGCTATGTTACTACCTAGAACTCGGGAAAAAGTATTATTCACTTCAAAAAGTTGGTTGAAATTATCAATATATTTGTCATATATATTTGGCCGTGGAGTGCCGGCTAAAGAATAGCATTCCCCCATCTCTTCTCGTGGGTGTTGTCAAGGTGACTAAGAGATTTTGACACGTGCAAATGTCTCCTGCTAATGGGTCGGACTGGTGTCGTGCAGCAGCGACACTAACCCGCCTGCTCAGCGTGGCAATTAGAGCGAACCCTCCCATGGCAAGTCCCAACGATACATACACGGCCCCCAGTTCCTGGCCGCCCTGCTACTCCAGATCACGGCGGCGGTCTCGGTAACGGCAGGGTAGGGGGTGCTAAGAATCCCCGGGTTACGGAAGGCCGCCAAAACAAACTGACCTTGGCGACGTATAATGGACGCACGTTACGACTGGACGAGCACCTGGCGCAACTCGAGCATGAACTCGGAAAGATTAGGTGGCATATTCTTGGGTTGAGCGAAGTCCGAAGAGAGGGTGAGGACACGGTGACGCTTGAATCTGGCCACCTTCTGTACTACCGAGAGAGACACCAGCTATCCCAAGATGGCGTAGGGTTCTTGGTCAACAGGAATCTTTGTGACACCGTTGTGGAAGTTTCGAGTGTGTCGAACAGGGTCGCGTACCTAGTAATTAAGCTAACCGAGAGGTATAGCCTCAAGGTTGTGCAGGTTTACGCACCGACCTCGACATACTCGGGCGATGAAGTGGAGGATATGTTCGAGGACATATCGAAGACCTTACACTTCACCACTAAGGCCCACTACAACGTTGTCATGGGAGATTTCAACGCCAAAGTGGGAGTACAAAATTGCAGAGAATCGGTAGTAGGGTCCCGTGGTTATGTTAGCAGGAATCATAGGGGGCAAATGCTGGTCAACTTCCTCGAAACGGATGAATTCGTTTTTCAAGAAACAGCCTCAAAGGAAGTGGACATGGCAGAGCCCCGACAACATGACAAAAAATGAGATCGACTTCATCATAACGGACAAGAAGCGCATATTCAGAGACGTCTGTGATCAATAGGTTAAATACCGTTAGTGATCACCGACTTCTACGAGGCTTTCTGAATATCAATTTCAAGCTAGAACGTGTTCGTTTGATGAAGTCCAGGTTCCGACCTAACCCGCTCCAAACTATAAAGGGATCTGAAACGTTTCAGTCAAATCTGGAGAACCGATTCGCTGCCCTGGAAACCACAAACAGCGTTGACATTAACCAAACCCTCGAAGGTGTGGTCGGAACCCTCAGGGAGGAAGGTGTGAGATTTTGCGAATTACAGCGTAAAGGCAGGAAGTCGAAGTTTTCAGGAGAAACACTCGGGCTTATGACGGAACGACGTGAACAGTCACTTTGTCAGAAAGGCATGCTCTAAACAAGAAAATTGGTAAACTAGTGGGACGAGACCTCCGATACTCGTCAATTTCGCTCTTCTGGCAATCTGTCTCTCCCTCCCTCCCTCGCCACCGTACTGGTTTTATGTCCAAATCGTTCACCGTCCAAGTTTCCCGTCTCTGGAACCGCCTTCCCCTCAAGATCAAACAAGCTCCGAACAAATGCGCTTTCAAAAAATGTTTGCGTGACCTCTACGCTAGCAGAGTTGTGAATTCTTAGGTTATCTGATTAGTATGTTTCATCTGTATTTATTTATATGTGTATACATTATATAATATATGTATTTATCTAAATATTATTTATTAAAACTTGTTTAAGTTAGTTGCACCGCCCACAATTTATCTGCTTTGCCCGAAGCTTGACTGGTAGAGAATGCCTCATGGCATTAAGTCCGCCTTTTGTACGATAAGTTTTCTTTTGTGCAATAAAGATTAAATAAATAAATAAATACTCCAACACACGGTCTGTTGAAAGAGCTATTGAGCAAAATCGGGAGTCCAAAGTGTTTGTCCAATCTCTTGGGAGAAGTCATCTTATAAAGCTGACCACCGCGGATGGAGTAGTCGTTGCTTCAAGGCCAGGGATTCTCACGGAAGTTGAGAACTTCTACAACCTGTTATATACTTCACACGCAACTCAACCTGATCCCAGAAATGAGGATTCCAGAGCCACATTTACGCGCCACTTTAATGAAGACTTGCCAGAAATCAGCCTAGGCGAAATCGAGATAGCTATAACAGCTTAAAAATGGAAAAGCCCCTGGAGAGGATGGTATTACGACTGAGCTCCTGAAATCTGGTGGTAAACCGGTAATGAAGGAGCTCCAAAACATCTGTAATACTGTCCTCTTTGATGGGAGAACACCGGTGGCGTGGAGTAGGAGTATTGTCGTGCTGTTTTTTCCAAAAGGGTGATAAAACTCTTTGGAAAAACTACCGATACCGACCCATTTCGCTACTAAGTCACGTCTACAAGCTGTTTTCGAGAGTTATCACGAACTGTCTTGCACGAAGGCTCGACGAGTTTCAGCCCCCGGAACAGGCGGGGTTTCGATCAGGATACAGCACCGTAGACCACATTAATACAGTGAGGCAGATTATATAGAAGACGGAAGAGTATAATCGGCCCCTGTGCTTAGCATTCGTTGACTACGAGAAGGCTTTTGACTCCATAGAAACCTGGTCGGTTTTGGAATCTCTTCAACGATGCCAAGTCGATTGGCGATACATCCAATTGTTGAAAGGTCTTTACAATGCCGCTAGCATGGCCGTCCAAATACAGAACCGGCAGTCTGAACCTATCCCCATGGATCGTGGTGTGAGACAAGGGGATGTTATATCCTCCAAATCGTTCACAAATGCATTGGAGGATATGTTCAAGACGTTGTACTGGAAAGGACAAGGCATTAACATAAGCGGTGAGTACCTTTCACACTTGCGATTTGCAGACGACATTGGCATCCTGGCGGAAACGCTGCAAGATTTGCAATTTATGCTGAATGGCCTAGCTCCGGATGAACTTGAACAAAACCAAGGTTATGTTCAATGAACATATTAGTCCGGAACCAATTGCGGTACAGGGCAGCTTTCTCGAGGTTGTTAAAGAGTACGTCAACCTTGGGCAAATATTGCAGTTGGGTTAAAACAACTTCGAGAGAGAGGCTAATAGATGAATACAGCTGGGCTGGGCAGCATATGGCAAACTTCGTCGGGTCTTCACATCGCCAATTCCACAATGTCTGAAGACGAAAGTTTTCAACCAGTGCGTCCTACCCGTAATGACATACGGTGCCGAGACGTGGACACTCACGGTTGGGCTGGTCCACAAATTTAAAGTCGCTCAGAGAGCTATGGAAAGGGCAATGCTCGGAGTTTCTTTGAAGGATCGAATTCGGAACGAAGTGATCCGTCAGAGAACCAAAGTTACCGTCAGAGCTCACCGTATTAGCAATTTGAAGTGGCAGTGGGCTGGCCATATTAGCCGAAGAACCGATAACCGGTGGGGTAAACGTGTTCTTGAGTGAAGACCGCGGATCGGCAAGCGTAGTGTGGGAGGCCCTCAGACTAGGTGGAGCGATGATCTGTGCAGGGTGGCTGGCAAAAGCTGGATGAGAGTAGCCGAGGATCGCTTACAATGGCGTGCAGTTGGAGAGGCCTATGTCCAGGAGTGGACAAGAATAGACTGATGATGATGATGATGATGATGATGATGATTTGTCGTAATATGAAAAAATATTTTTTAAAGGAATAAGGCCTCTTAAATTCCCTTTCGCGAATAGCCGAACAAAAGCCCGCCTTTCCTAGCTTTTACACTGACCGGCGAAACTCGCGATAAACGCTTTTCCGATTCGTGACTTCTTAGTAGAAGCGCTTTATGCGCAAATAACCAAACATATGAATTTTATTGCAAGACAATAATAACAGTTCAATTTCAGTTTTTTTTTTTTTTTCGTTTTTCATATTTTTAATCACCGATTTTTTTATTATGAAATTATTTAGCATTATAAAAAAAGCACTTAGGTCAGGACTACGAGTGTAGGTACTCTGAATAAACATATTTTCTTTGTTTTCAAAATGAGCGTCTGTAGACTAATATTAATATCGCCATTTAATAAAACAATGGCATTAGTATATTTAATCAACTTTACGCCTATTTCGAATCAAATAATTAATTTAATTACCAATTTGTAGTTAATAAATGTCCCTCATCGTCCATGTGTAATAATAGTACGTTAAAATAAACTTTAATAAAAAGGAGATGGCGGGACGATCTGGGCCCTATTCAATAAACATTACAATCCGACAAATTTGTAAAAAAGTGACATAATTGTAAAATTGTAAGGTAAAAACTTGTTCAATAAAAGAACAAATTTGTAATTGTACTTACCACTGCTAAAAAATGTTAAAATGTCACACTTGTAAACCCTGTTCAATAAAACTTTGCAATTGCAAAAAACGCCTGTCGCTTTCGATGACAATTGTAATTTACAAATATGTCATGGTAAGTTACCATTTACAATTAAGTGTAATATTATGTTTTTTAATGACTAACAATGACGGTAGAATAAAATTCAATTGCTGACTTGTTCGACAAATTGCATTTCAGAGTACGTTCACGATTAAATCTCAGTTATTATTCCAACCATATGTCGGTACTTGGACATAAATAATATATTATTTTGAGTTTGCACTATTTATTTCATACCATTTTTTTATCTTACTTGGTAACTACATATTATTAGAAAAAACAAATCTAAATCTAAATTTGGATCACATACCACCATGACGTTCATAGAATGATACAAACCTCTATCTACGAATGCTGGTTCATTTTGCCAAGGAGCATCCATTTGCATTAGAGAACCATCTACAATACCAGCTATTCTAGGTATATTATGAGTCATCAATAATCTAGAAATCTCATGACAGTTTTCAGGCCAGCGGACCTAATCACCGAAGAATCTGTTAACAATTAAATTTGTCACCCGTGTCAGACAGTTGTGTACAGTCGCTTTAGAAATCCCATGCGTAAGTAACCTATCTGCTATTATATGGTATTGTGAGCCAGAACCCATCCAATGCAAAGCGCACAAAATTTGCTCGGCGGGTGTAAGAGCTGCGTTTCTGTTACTTCCGTGAGCAAGCTCGTTGCTCATTGCATTTATCAAATATTCGACGGTAGTTTTGCTTACTCCGAATTTATCATTAAATCTGAAATCGGTAACATCAAGATTGAAATTCCTCCTTCTTCGAAATGTTCGCCTGCGTCGCACAATAACCACTGGATATTTTTCGTCACTTTCAGTACTTGATGATCACGTGAGCATCATAATATTAGGTTTCGAAAAGCTACGGGTATGTCTAAACTGTATTCAACAATTTTTACACCGGGTGAGTGCGCCTGTCAGAATTTTGTTACAATTCTACAAATATGTAAACTTGTAACTACAAGTATGCGTTTAATAAACTGGTTATTCTGACAAAATTGAAAATTATTGCCTGTCAAGTGAAAATCTTTATTGAACAGAAATATGTAAAATTGTCGTTACAATCCGACAATTTTGTAAATTTTTCACCATTACAAAATTGTAGCTTGTATTTTTTATTGAACAGGAATACATAAAAATGTAAATTGTAATTGTAATTACAAATTGTAAATTGTAAGTTTTATTGAATAGGGCCCTGGACGCATTCTGCAAAGAATGGCAGAACCGCACTGGCAATAGGATCGAATGGAGAAAAGAAGGGGAGGCCTTTGCCCAGCAGTGGGACACCTAAACGGCTATTAAATATAAATATAAATATAAGTACATATTTATAGAGAATGCCATACCACGAGTAGTTATTGCCCGAGCGAGCGAAGCATTTCCGCTTCAGCTTGGCCCAAAAAGTTAAGTAAAATTTCGTATGTCCAGATGTTCGCCTGTTCTCGCCTAGAAGTCGCAATTTCTCAACCGATTCTCATTAAGGTTTGTGAGTAGGTTCGTAAGTATATTGAAAACGTCGACAAACAGACAAACGGATAGCGGAGTCTTCCCGTTTTTATCCTTTGCGTACGAAACCCCAAAAAACGTATTCTACATTTCACTAATTACTCTGAAGTTGTTTGGAAGAGATTACGCTTTGCTGTGTCAAAAGTTGATACTATAAAAACAAAAGAAGGTTGCTTTGCTAAACTGCTAAAATGTTCCGCCGCACCAGAAACATGTTATCAAGGTAACATTTGCAAAACTGCGTTTGGTTATATTCGAATTAACCGATTCAGATAAGGAAGGAAGTCAGGTTATACATAAGGTGTTTCCCATGCCAGTTGTTTACTAAAAACTATTATAGATGCAATTGCGTAACGTCACTTACTCACTAGTCTGACTTACATGGAGGAAAATCCATCATGTAGTCTGCGACAGGTTTCTAGGTTAAAGATCGGTAGGTACAAACTCATTCATAAAAACTGATAGGCACAAATCTTAACAACTATACATACAAAGTTGGTTTCTGAAAATATTTAACAAAATCAGGTTAATTAGTAACTTACTAAAAAAACTATTTTATATTATTTTTTTGTTCTAGAAAAAGAAAATATCATACACTTCCTTTTGCTTCTCCTTTGTCGAGTTAAAAGCGTCCAATCTATATGCTATCTTAAACCGTAGGTATACAGCTGTGTACCATTTTTTTTTATTTATTAAAAAAGTGGCTTTGATTACTTAGTGACCATGTCAGCCACATAATGAGGACCTACGGATATGTCAAAAATATTATAAAGTAGAAAGAAAAAATTGTAATTGTGTTTGTATGTTTGTTAGTCTTCACACTCACACGGCTGGACCAATTTTGATAAAATGCGGTATGGACGTAACTGACTCTCTGGATTAACACATAGGCTACTTAAAAAAAATTGTGCGAAGCTAGTTTGTCCTAATAAGTCTTATCATTAAGTAACAAAAATAGTTGAAATCGGACTTCTGCCCATGAATAAGCAAAACAAACAGTTATGACTTTTACCTCCTCCACTGGCGAAACTACGGACACCTTCTTATTTATTAAAACGTTCAAAGTATAAGAAAGGTACTAAGGTTAATTTATAGTACCTAAGTCACCTAGCTGTCACTTTCAGGTCAATTAATTTCATATGGATAGTTACTTTATTTTTATGCGGCTTATATCAAGCTTAATGTAATGTGTGACGACGACGCGTAATGACGACGCGTTTGGCTCGGTTGGTAGACACCTGCCTACTGAGTCAGCGGTCCGGGGTTCGAATCCCGGCCGGGGCAAATATTTGTGCAAAATATTTGTTCTTGGGTCATGGATGTGATCTATATATGTATTTATATATTATGTATATCGTCGTCTAGTACCCATAGTACAAGCTTTGCTTAGTTTGGGACTAGGTCGATTTGTGTAAGATTGTCCCTTAATATTTATTTATTTATTTATTTAATGTAGTTTTATAAATAATGGATTATTTAAATATAATATATAATATATCAAGTGAAATATTAATTTGATGAAGAAATATTTGAAACTGATTGAAAGCAGAGATATTTTTTATTTGTTGCCTATTTACAGAACAGCTTTCAGCTATTTACAATGTTTTTTTTTTGTCTCTGGCCATTATGTAATAAATGATAAAAATAATAATACTCTTTATTGTGCACCACATGAAAACAAAGATTGATTATAACAAAGAAATAAAGCAACGTTAAATAGACAAACAAACATAAACAAATATATAAACATATTGACTAAGTTTTAGTTCTGTTTAATGAATAATATATTATATTTAATATACTCCACTGAGGAATTAATTGATTTTTATAACGATCATGGAATATTATTACATCAAGCTCATACTGCCTGAAATATTGCCTCTACCACAGAATAAAGACACTACCTCTACCTAGTTATAGTTATTATAACTGTCTTTCACTAAACTTCTGTGCTAAACTCGGATTTCTAATTCAAGACCAAAAAAACTACGACAGATAGGTCACTGTCAAAATTGACAAAATTTAAATGACATCTGAGTCTGTTTCTTAGCTTGCACAAAATGTTATGAATACCTCAAGTGTTACAAGTACAATACCAGATTTTGTACCAAAAATCTCCGATGTTTAAGTTTTTATTATCTCCTCTCATATTTATGTAATAATGAATATATCTAGTTATTTTGTTAAAACATGGAGTTAAAGTTACCAATAAATAAATTATCTTAGTGTGTTTAAAAAAGAAAAAGGAATTTACTATTGTAAAAATATTTTATTGTATTGGCAACCTTGTGGTAGTTTTTTTGGTCTTGAATTAGAAATCGTAGTATATATACGTATTTATTTCAATTACAACCTAGTATTTCAGCGGCATAGGATCCACGAACACCCATTCCTTCTCAGAAATCTTTGTACCTACTTATTTCCCATACTTCACAGCAGACGTAATAATATGCTAACTACGAGTAATCCTCACTTTCTTCGAAACAAGACGGCAACTGAAATTAAATAAATTGAATGTGCGTAAGCGTCGCTCGTTTCATAATTAAAGTAATGCGTTGTTGTGTAAACACAGTGGGGTGAATGGAGGCGAAGTCTATTCGGTATGCGAGATGCGAACTCGTTACGTCCTACCCGCGGGCATATCCCCGTCTCAATTATACCTAACTTCATTACTCAGATTCCGTTACGAGCATAAGCTCTAAGTAGTCGTGGAGTCATCTCGTCGTAATATATACGGGAGAACTTTGTTTGTGTAATTAATTTGTTTCCTGTGCGCCTCTCGGCAAGTCGCGGTGCTCACACGACTCTTTTGCTGCGCTACAGTAAATTAAATTTATTTTTCGTAATATACATTTCTGAAAATACTGTTCTGTATCAGTGTTTGTTTTTATACGGGATTTTATTTACAAGTAAGTTTATGTTACCTCTTCATTTTATATTTTCATATCGCGTTCATTTCTAGCCCAGTATTGAGAAAAGACCTTCGATTAACATGAATTAAAACTGTGTCGACTCCCTCTAAATAGGTTTACTTCAGCTTATCATGCGACATGCGCACTTGGTAACGCGAAAATAGTTGAACAAAAATAGCGTAATTCACAGCTACTAAAGGTACCGTAAAACGGGGTTACTTTAAAATGCAGGGGCTACTTTGGAAAAGTGTTTTACGCCATATCCTTATTTTTTTTTACAATCTGTGGCAATGAAATACCTACCTTCAACAATGACCTAACCTTTTACTTCATTTGCTCAACCGCACTATGAATATTTGCGTTTTTATAACCATTTTAAATCTATCAAAGTAGCCCCGTATTCTCCTAAAGTAACCCCAGTTTACGGTACTGAAACTTAACAAGTATAGCTACCAGCACATACGGAGTTCTTATCCGTGGTTAGCAAGCGCACGATATGCACTACCAACTGGTCTAGATTTATTGAAAAGTTGATTCGATTAAAACTTTATTGCATAACGTAGCCAGTAGCCAACAATGTTACCCGCCAGTGATTCTCTTCAAACTTGGACCTCGGAGTTACAGCCGCAATATATTTCTCGCTAACAGCCTCTCCAACAAGACTACGTAAATGAAAACTGTTTTTATAACATCAAACGTAACAAATTCGAGATGCGTACAAACATTTACAATTGTATCCCTTAATAGTTGCGACCACTCTGCTGTTAAATTGCAAGTTTGGGGGTAATGAAGCCTCCCAAACAATAACATCTAATAGCCGTAGTTTGGACAAGAAGTTACAATTAACTTGCGATGTGTTCAATCGGAAATACTGCTAACGAGTACGCGCGTGTGGTAATTTGCTTTCGCGGAATAATGAACCAAAAGTAATTCCTTAATAATTGTTGGTGTGAAAGACCCGAGGAAGTTGTCGGGACTTGAAAGAAATTAATGAGTGTTAGCAACTCCCGACGTGCCGCGGCTGATCGGCGGACCAACTTGCCCGCCGCTTAAGAAAATTTCCCGCTAATTGCAAAGGACCCAAATTACTATTTCAAATGCCTCATCACCGTGAACGCCGCTTAACTTAATGCGGCTTTGATAGAGAGCTTGGACTTTAGATTTGACATGACAGTTTCCAAACGATTGAATTGTCATTTTTATTTTTCTGATAATTTATTTAACCATAATATAATGTGTCATACATCGCCGATTTGTGTAATTTTACCCATTCAATCGAAATAGAAAAAGTGTGGTAAATAAAACTTCAGTAAAGCTACCAAAACTAAAAAAAAATTTTGCTCACACAAAGATCTTTGAAACACAACTCCATTTTCATACCTAAATAAATTTTAATTAAAAAATAATTCCTACAGTGCACTTGTACAGCTCTTTTTATATGAATTACTTCATTTGACAATTATAATAAGCCTACATTTAAACTGTAATCTTATTAAAAGTCGTGCGACATATTTAAATATTCCATTAAGCGGTTTACACTCACGTGAAATTGACAGTTTTAAATTGCATTATCAAAATTACATACAAATAAATTACAATACTATCCTATTTATCGCGCGTATATCTCACGAAAATCACGCGTTCCGTACCTACGTAGAGACGTCAATCGCATACATACTATACCCGCAATCGTATTACCTTAATCACAATATTGCTCCACAGAGAGCAGTTTGTATGTTGTCGTAATGGCCTCCACTAGCGAACCCCGCCCCGCCATATACCACACCTGGCTATTTGTTAGCCACGGGTTAGGAACTTACCTCTATAGGCTGGAGGAAGAAAAAATGTTTCATTAAGGCGCGTAAGTGAAAAGAAAACCTGACGCTGTGATCGTTAGTTTATAACTAAGGATTTTGTTTATCGAGTCTTATTTTGGGAACGACTCACATCCATTGGATTCTGATAATCGAAACAAATTTCTCGAGGTTGTTAACAGCGGAATGTGTATTTTAATAATTTCTGTATTATTGTTATTTTTGATTATTAAACCTTTTCTCTACGGAAAAAATGAAAAAATGCATTGTTTAGTTTAAGTGTAACTTTTCATGAGAATTTTTGGTAGGAATTTTGAAAAACTCGGTTACTTAAAAAACTATCACAGATTGGACTAAGGCATATATTGTTCAAACTATTCCAAATAGTCCCTTGTTCACCTCCAAAAGTTCCTACATCGTTATTCCAAGCAGTAGACTTTAATATTATGTGGCTTAGATAACACGATTGTCACTTAACGATGGACAATAAAACGCGAGTATTTGAATAAAAAATACGTATTAATTAACAATTCTAATACAGGTATTATACCTCACTCTATTGCTTTTTTTTACAGTGCTTTGCATTCATACTTTCTTATTTGGTAGATTGTGTAAAAGACGTATTTGGATTAGTTTTTATGATTGCAGTGAATAATTTTCATGGGTAGATTATCTACCTACATAATAAAGAAGGGACAGATTTAAGTATTTCCTCAATATTGAGATAGCCGTAATAATAGTGAGATCATAAAACAATTCTGTCAATTTTTTGGCATCTGCATTCAAGGAGAAATTCATAAAATATTCAGTTAAAAAGCAACTTTTAGTACGTATGCATGCTAACGCTTGCATTTACGATCCGGCATTCCGCCTCTAATGAGATAAATAATCATACGCGAGAGATTCGCCAAGTTTCAAACTAAACAAAACTTTTGGAGTTCTAAATACATACAGAAATGCACTTTCTGGAAACTCCGAGCTGGAAAGTTGTTAAGAAATCGCATGATGCCGACATGCCGACGCGCACTTATTGAAAAGTAATATGTTTCAATTAAATATTAGCTTTTAGGTAGAATGAAAAGATCATTTTCATCGATTATAACATTTTTCTACTTGATGAGTTATTACTGTTATGGCGATACCAATTATTATTATTTATATAGTACAATAAAGCCAATACTTCATTAAACACGTTATTAATTACATAAGATTTAGAATTTGATTAGTAAACGAACTTTAAATCCTTATTCATTAAATACATTTGGCTGAATTACACGCCCTCGTGCCATTATAACATACCTACGTCGAATAGTAAAAAAAATGCGCAGTAGTTGATTTGTGCAAATCTGCTGAAAGAATGTCGAGTTCAAGTAAAAATGTTATTGAAGAAGTAAAAATGTTAACAACGGCCTCTTGCTGGTTAAAACAAATTAAAATTGTTTTTTTTTTCAAACTGTCTGTATTTTCTATTTTCACGTAGGTACATAGTAAATTTTTGTATGAAACTCGTGTGCAAGTTGATTTCCGACTCGTGTGTAAATGTGCTCATGAATAAAAATTACACTCGTCTGAAATCACCTACCCCATTGTATCATAAATAACTATATCAAGCTATGGGCCTTCAAAATTGTATTATAGGTTAACTGTAAGGCATGAATGGTTTGTCTAATAATAAAATTATATTTTACCCCTACTTATTGGTGACAAATCGGATTTATATTAGGTTTATGCCTAAACCTCATAATATCTGTGGGTGAAGAGCTGCATGAATTATAATTAGTGAATCAACTGACCGCTACGCTTAATTTCATTCGATAAGACACTCCTTAAAACTGTACGAAAGAATTCTACATTTTCAGTTGAATATACAAATTCAGTCGAATAACATTAAATTTTAATTTTTAATAGCAAGAAAGAAAACATGGATTTACAAACCTTCTTTGTTTATTTCACCGCAGTAACTAAGTAGGTGTTACTAAATTAGTTTGTGTGTTCATTATGTTCGGTACATTTTTTTCTATGAGTAATGATCCTATTTATAAACAGTGCAGTGCTTCTTGATAATTTGGTTGATAGTTTTACAATCAATAATTAAATTTATTCTAGAGGACGTGAGGAAAAAACACGTGATATGGCCATCTTGTTTATGTTGCGTGATTTTGAGGGGTTTCTTATCAAAACAGATAAAAAACGAGCCCTTTTGATGTATGTTTGCAAAATACTTACCAGCTAATTTATTATTTGTATCCTCTTGTTCTAATATTTGTATCTTAATTTCACTGTTTCTAATTATTTTTACAATTCATTTTGTTAAAACATTTTTTTATTTTCAGGATCACCATGATTCTAGTTGTGTCGTTGCTCTGTGTGCTGGTGGCGTTAGTTTTCTACTACGATCACAAACGCAAGAACACGCGCGCTAGGAAATTGCTTAGCAAATTCAACGGATCAGATGGACTACCCATCATTGGGAATGCCTTGGAACTCGGGTTTGACTCTGACGGTTAGTATTTATTTCATTTCTATGTTTCTAACAATGAGATCTTAACTATAAAGCAATATTTTTATAAATTAAAAGATTTGTTATATAATTAAGTTGTAACGGTAGCGAAGCATATAGAGAACACGTTTCCCATCAATTGCATCTTGAATCTAGAAGAATACATAAGCCAAATCTGCTGCGGCTTGCTTGGCTCAAAGAATAATTTACTTAATTACTGCTTTTATTTCAGGCGTCTCTAAGATTCTTCTTGACAAGTGGCGAAAGTACGGAATGACCAACTACCGTCTGACAGTGGGCTCCGAAGAGTGGGTGATGCTGTGCGAATCTGATGACGTTGGAGTGAGTAATAAATAAATACCTAAATAATAAATATCAGACAACCTCACACAAACCAACCTAGTCCCAAATTAAGCGCAAGAAGGCTTGTGTTATGGGTGCTAGGCGACGATGTACATACTTATATAAATAAATAAATACTTTAATAGTTATATAGAACACCCATGACCAAGGCACACATATTCGTGTTCATCACACAAATTTTTGCCCTTGCCGGGATTCGAACCCAGGACCGCCGGCTCATTAGGCAGCTGGTTTATCATTGCGCCAACCGCGTCGTCTAAGTAATCATTGCTAAAATACAAATTACCCCCATTAGTATGGGTCGTGAAGTCAGTCAGGTAATTACCTTCTCTCTGACGGTGTTTTGCCATTTTTGCCTGTTTTTGGCGTCGTTTAACGCGACTTGCAGTTGGGTATTCAGGGCGGATCGGACCTAACCTGACCAAGTGACCATCGTGTTGGGTACCTCTAGGTCGTTTGCCACCAACCCTGCCAGTGACGATGAGCTGATTGAGATTGTATATCTATGTGAGATTGTAACATGGGTTTAAATACCCTGGATGGCTCCGAGAAAAGGATGGTAAGACGGTCGTGCTATTTTACTCGACATGACTTCAGCTGTACTCTCAGGTCATGTACATTTCACAACACTATTTAGTTAAAACTTCTTACTTCTTATACAATCCAAGTAAAGTCTATACCTACTTTTACCGCCAGGCACTGAATTTGATTGAGTTCACACAGCCCGTTAAACGAGATAAAAATAAAATTTATTCTATAAAAAAAAAATCGGCCGACTAAGAAAAAACCAAATAAAAAACAAAAAGGTGCATCCTATATAAAATGTTTCATTCTTAGCCATTGTTATACTTTAAGGTGCTTTAAGTTGCATTATTTGAGAGATTACGAACAAGTGGTAATGGGAACGATGGTCGGTGTATTTGAATAATTAAATATTGATAAGGTGTTAATCCTCAGCTAATGGATTAACTGAAACACAGATAGCTAATTATTATCTTAATATAATTGTAGCGGAACGCTTGATAACGTGACCTGCACACTCGGTAGTAAATTTGTGAAATTTAGGTATACACGTTTTAACGTCATGATTTTCGGAATCATTCGTTGTTTTTTTTTTTATACTCGCAAGAAAAAAGGTATTTCTACATCAATGTAAAAGCGGGGTTTTCCTTCAATTATAAATTTGACCCGAAGTGTGCCACTTTCGTGGACTTCCCGGCTATGAGGATAATTGAATCAAAAACCTATGCAGTACACTCGTACGTCTTATAAAGCATTATTAAGATATATTTATTGCAGCTGTGATTACGCGTATGCTTATCGCATGTAATCATTGAGTAAAAACGTGCTTTCAATCTTTAATTCATGACCGAGTATTATTTACTTTATTATTTGTTGCAAAAAAAAATGTATCCAAATTATACAGATGATGATGATAAATAGCCAAAGATTGTATTGTTGTATTGTATTGTTCTTAATAATATCAATATTTTATATTGAGTGAGTATTTTATATCGACTTACTAGTAAAAATAGTAATAGTCCATAGTAAAACAAAGCCTAAGCGTATTTAGAGTGATATACCTATATCTAGAAATATACCCATGATAAAATATTGAAATTATGAACTTGAAAAAAGGTAATTTAACCGACTTTTCTAGTGAGAAAAGAGCAACTTGACCAACCTTAATCAACTGCCCATTGTCGAGAGCTCTTTGCACAAAAGACCCCGCTATTTGCATCTGAATCAGTATGCATTGGTGGCACACTTTCTCTACAGTATGAACACATACAGAATTTATAAATATACCATACTAGCAGTTTTTTGTGCATATTCAAAAGATAGTGATCGGATTCTATTCTCGTTTTACCAAAGCATAATTCAATCACAAAGTTACTCTGAAAAAGATAAAATACTTACGAAAGTGATCCAACTTTAAACAAATCTAGCCTTTGATGGATGTCTGTTTGTAAATGCTATAAGCGTCTTACTACGTGATCTGATCGGTTTTCTGTAGACATTGACTGAAGGACACGTAAAGTATTATATTTATGTAAGTAGTAGACGACGCAGGCATATTCAAATTTACATTTTTAATTTTAGGCGATCCTTGGACATCCGACTGAGCTAGCCAAACCTACTGAACGCAATGCTGCCATGATGCCTTTCTTCGGGAATTCTGTTTCAACATCTGAAGGTAAATAAACTAGAAATACCTATAGAAAACAAATTGCACGATGTATTGTATAAGGGTAATATTTTAGACGGAAGTTAAAACAAAACCTACTTTTGTTTGGCTGTGCAACCTGCAAGGCTCAGACGATGCATTTGAGCCGTATACGGTAGTGGTATTTAACGGCATTAGGAATTGTACAACCAAGCAATGCAAATTACGGTCAGGATAACAGAAACGGAACATTACCGGGACAAAAGGTTTTATTGTTCTAACCGCTTGAAAGTAATACCAGCCTATTTAAAAACTGCCTTTTATCATTTGTTTATGTGACAAAAGTCTAGTACGGATTTACATACCTATTTAATAATGTTTTAGGTGAAAGATGGAAATCAACTCGCAAACTGATGACTCCAAGTTTCCATTTCAAAACGCTAGAGGCGCGCGTCGACGCGGTCAACTCACGGACCCCCGCCTTCTACCAAGTTCTGGACCAATATGTAGACAAGAACCCCGTGGATATCTACAGATACCTGAGGCCTTTCATGTTTGACATCTTGTGTGAAACCCTGATGGGAGTCGATGACAATATGCTCGCTAATCCGGACCACCCATACCTGGATGCCAGCGCCAGGTAATGTTCTAATCAGCGTTATTCAGAATGGTAGCTTTTAGTAAATAAACAGGACTATGAACAAAAACTTTTTGGTGGTAACTATTTTTTGTGCTAATATTTTCACCATCAAGCCGTCGTTAGTACGAATTACTTCACTTAGAAATGTCTTCGTTAAGAAATTAGAAGAATAACCGTGTTTTTTATTTATTTCAGAGTTATCAAAATCGCGACTGAGAACTATTTTTCATACTGGAGGAATATCAGTTTCATCTTCAAACGGACTCCGATTTACAAAGAAATGATGGATACTATCAAAACAATCCGAGACTATAGTGACAAGGTATACTTGTTTATAGTAATGTTCCATTGCTCTTAGAAACCTATACTGGTTCATTATAAACTGAATGCTGAATAATATTGTGACATTATATTAAAACATCATCTTCTTTTACAGCTTATTCGTGAACGGAGAGTCAAATTGAACAAATTCATCGACGACATCAAGAGCAACAACAGAGAAGCCAGCGTAGATATCAATGCTCTGGTTCACGAGAAAGTATCAGAAAAAGCCTGTCTCCTAGACTCGCTTCTTCTCAGTACCCTGCCCAATGGTGACCCTGCTCCTGATGAGACTATTAACGAAGAGATCACACTGCTGTGCTTCACTGTAAGATTTTTGATATCTCAAGCAATATCATGCAGCTTAGCCTCCACTTAGTGAATGTAGAAAATTACATAATCTAATTGTTATATAAAAAGTTATAACATAATTTCTGTTACAGGGTCACTACACTACCACAATGACGATGGCACATACTCTGTATTGCTTAGCCAAGTATCCCGAAATCCAGAAACGAGTCCTTGAAGAACAAGAATCTATATTCAACGGTGACAAACTGAGGCAGCCTACCAACCATGACCTGCTCGAGATGAAGTACCTTGAAGCGGTCATCAAAGAAAGCATCCGTGTCATCCCTACTGTGACCAAGATTGGACGACAGCTGCAGAATGATTTGCCATTGAAAGGTTAGACTTTTTGTCATTGTTAGAGACAGATATATTTATCTGCTTTTATTTAGGTAGGTATGTACATCCCGTTTTACAAAATGATCTCGGTGCTAGGCTGACTGTAAGTTTAAGTGGTGGTAGATATTTCCATTAACCTGAAAGGAATCCAGAGGAATCCTATTTGTAATGTTGGTGGTGATGGTGCTCTATTTTAACTAACGCTAATATACGCTTTTCAGATGGCAGAATCATTCCTCCCGGAACTCAAGTAGTCGTCTACTACGAAGCCCTGTACGCCGATCCGAAAATGTTCCCTGAGCCTGAGAAGTACAAACCCGAGAGATTCTTCAACAGCTTGCATCCGTATGCCTTCGTGCCGTTCAGCGCTGGACCCCGGAACTGCATAGGTAATTACATAATCCATCTAGAGAGGTGTCCGAGCTGAACTCGACTATTCAACCGCTGTCTTTCGATACAAGTCATCACAAGTGTGTTCTTGGTTTTCGCAGTCATTTGCCATCAGGTCATCACTGTCAGCTTTGAAATGGAAAAACTACATTACTTACTAAGTAAATATAGGAGTAATTTATGCCAACTGTAATTTATGGCGACGCGGTTAGCTCAGTTTGTAAGCACTTGTCTACTGAGCCGGTGGTCCCTGGTTCGAATCCCGGCCAGGGCAAATATTTGTATGATGAACTCGAATACATATTTGTGCTTTCGTCATTGGCGAAGAAAATATTTTATCGTAAAATTAAAATAATTAAAATTCAAACACAAAGAAATGTTTGAGGCTACTACTCGGATTATTTACTTAATGGTATACGTTAGCGGCACAGGGACTAGATTAATATTGAAATTTATATCTCTATTGAGGGATATGTTGTTTATACAGAGCCGAACCACATTCAATATTATTTGAAACAGATAAGTTCTCAATAAGCACTGAGAGTTTAGGTATCGGATATTATTTGTTATATTTGTTTGTTAGGTTTCCGTTACGCTTGGGTGGCGATGAAGGCAACGCTCTCAAACTTCCTTCGGCGCTACGAGGTGCTCCCAGGCGCCCCTAAAGATGAACCCAAGTTCGCCCACAGAATCATCACGGAATCCATCAACGGTGTTAAACTAAGATTGAAAAAGAGGGAACTTTAGATTGCTTATTCAATTGTTACTGTGGCCAGAAAAGGCAAGGCTGGTCATTTCGTGTTATTGCCAAAGTATTTATTAGTTTTAGGAATAGTCTATGGAAACAATTGTGAACTAGTTTACTTTTTAGTGTAAGTAGGTTTTGTGTTTATTCGAATTTGAGTTGTATGTTAATTATTTATTTAGCAAGATATTTGTGTGTAGTGTTTATGTATGAGTATGAAAACTAAGACTAAATGTGATAATATATTAGATCAAATCAAATTATTATATCAAATGTGTGTATCTTTCTTTTATAGACGCTGTTATTGATCAAATATAATGTTATGCCTATCTGAAGCTTTACTTGTAATAAAGGATAGCAAAAATAGAATCTTAGTATTTATTTATTCCTCTGCTGAGTGGGTTGGGAATTTGTGTGAAAATATGGCCGATTAGCGACAAAATTCGACATTTCTAATGATATCGAATTTTTTCTAAACAATAACTAGGGTTTTCATTTAAATCCGATAAATAAATAAATAAATTGGAACGTAGGTCAAATATATAAAAAAGTAACGTCTTAATTTTAAACAAGCTGATTGCTGCGACTCAAAAATGTTTAATTTTAAAATGACTAATATTGTGTTTAAAATAATCTTATTCCGTAGAAAATACAAAGAAAACTAAAAAATTGGGCAAGTGCGAGTCCGACTCGCGCATGAAGGGTTCCGTACCATAATCTATAACAAGTTTGTTGTATGGGAGCCCCCCTTAAATATTTATTTTATTTTATTTTTAGTATTTGTTGTTATAGCAGCAATAGAAATACATCAACTGTGAAAATTTCAACTGTCTAGCTATCACCGTTCTTGAGATAGAGCCTGGTGACAGACGGACGTACGGACGGACGGACAGACGGAAGTACGGACGCACGGACGGACAGCGAAGTCTCAGTAATAAGGTCCCGTTTTTACCCTTTGGGTACGGACCCTAAAAAGACATTTTTTTTTAAACGGAATCTGATTGGTTATTCCAATGTCACACAAACGTATCCTGATTGGTAAATATGATTAAAAAGATCAACCATAGTTGCGCGTGCAGTGTATAGTGTGAGTGGTTGAGTATTTAAAAAAATGTGTTTTTCTACTATAACTTTTGATTACTTTCCTCATATTCGGAATGAAAATTAGTATGTTCAACTCTGAATAAAAGTCACCAATTTCACTCTCGAACTATTGGCGCTCTCACTGACATTCAGTAGTATTGCTTGATAATTTTTTTGTGTAAAATCATATGTATAATCATTAATCATACCTATATATTTATTTAATCATAAGCACATTATTTCTCCATAATACTGTATAATATTAGGAGGAAACTACTTCACTTGTGTTAATTAAGCTAAAAGTAGGTATATACGCTCATGTAGGTATTCATTACGTGTCCGGGCTTGAAAGTGGTTGAATTTGTCGTCAAACATTTCTGAATAAAATCAAGAATATCATATACCTAACAATCTGCTTTGTCTGGAGAGCTATGTATGAACTTTAAAAAAATCATAACTGGAGACAGGGTTACTGCACCAGGATTACATTATTATGTTCTTATGAATATAATTTATTCGCTAAATATTTTAAATAAAAACGATTTTTCGTAGTGACCGAGGGTAACGAGTGATTTTACACTAGGAACTTCGCACCCCACTAGTGACTAGCTGCAGTTGTATTCTAACCGCCGGCGAGATTAGACGTCGGCTAATGGCTTTTGTAGGGAGACTTTTTTGAGGTTTGTTCGTCATTCGGTGGCTTTTGTTTTGTGTTTTCTTGAATTCTGTGGAACAATCTGTATTATTTAGTTTCATCTACGCACATATCATTAGTGCTCTAAAATGCGTTCAGAAATCGTAGGAAATGACCAGCATTATTACAACCAATTTTACTATGAGATTTTTTTGTCTGTGGTAGTAGGTAAAATCTGTACTGTAATGTTATTACAGTACCGATGTTTGTAAGGTTAAGAGTTTAAATTAGGAACAGCTGTCAAAACACAAGTTGGTCTCTATTCTAGTATCCATAGATATTAATATTGTTATCGATACGAAACGTCAATTCAGTATGATCTCGAGTGACATGAGAATATGGATACATTCGTTTGTATATGATTTAGAAAAAAAAAACATTCGTCTTGACGGAGGTTCGAATTGCCGCCATTATTGTTGTCATTTATTTGTTGGTTCTTTGCTGTTACGAAAGTAGAATTGTGAAGTTTATTGCAATTCACATTTTAGTTGTAAATATTGTTTCAATGTAAATGTAAATTACAACTATTACAATAAATAATCTGTTTATGTATTTGTTCAGATTTATTTCTTACTGCATGAGTATATGTCGTTTTTAGATATTTTACAGGTAGCACTAGTGGTAGCGGTCATTTCCTTATGGCTTCTGAACCCTTCTTAGAGTACTTATGATATGTGTGTAGATAAAGTAGTGTATACAACTGTACATAATTAGGCCTTAAAACACTCGTGTGATCCTATTATGAAACTCGCTGACGCTCGTTTCATAAAACCACACTCGTGTTTTAAGGCCTCTAATTATGTATCAGTTGCATAAACTACTAGTGTTTGCAGATTTATAGGTTAATAATAAATATAAACTATCTCCGAAGGAATGTGAGTCCGTAATTAATTAATCGTTCTTATATAGTTTAAAGTTTTTCTTAAATCGTTAAAAAACTTAAATTTTGAAATCAATGGGAGTGATCTCCATGGATAATTTTTGACCTCTGAAGTCAATAAAATTGTTACTGCTATAAATTTTAACGATAAAATTTGACAATATTGTCCTGCCCCTCAATCGATCCCCAATACTCACGACCGTGATTTTATCGATGTAGCATATTTGACAATGCTACTCTTCTAATTTCCGGAAGTTGCTTGTTGTAAGGCTGCTTTTACTGGCATCTCATTGACATTTCAACACCTTGTTTATCCATCTCTTACTTAACTGGTGCTTCGGATGCAAGATCGTCATTTCTAAAACAAAAGCCTTGTCTGTGGTTCGTAAGATAATATTTCAGATTTTACAATCACCAATATCAAAGGCTCAATACTGCAGTTTTGGACTTGAAGCTCGCCAGCTACGAACGAACTACGCTAACCACAAAGAAGGCCTTTGTTCTTTTTAAAGTATGCTAGTAGGTATTTACACCCTTATTGAAGACGTAGAGGTGAGTGGATAAAGGATTTTAAGTAAGTTTAAAGAAGCCCCAACATTATTTAAAATATATTTTTAAACCATAAAAGCCTTAAAGGATCGAGGTGGGGTACGTATCAGAATGTCTAAAATTAAAAAAAACTAACTTCAAATAACCTACGTTCAAAATCCCTAAAATCTAAATAATGTTTTAAAATACCTAAGCCACTAACACCTACCTACGAATAACCTAAGTTTAAAATACCGATTGGACTAAATATCTAATGTTTAAAATATCTACAGTTATTTCACCTAACTTCGATACACCAACATTTGAAATACTAAATGGTTAAAATACCTAAAATATTGCACTTGCGAGCTTTTGAAAACCGGAAACAGTAGAACATGTATAGCGGAGCGAGCGAAGCGAGCGAAACGTCAAAATGCTTGCTTGCCCATGCAAGCATTTTGAGGCTCCGAGTGTCCATGCAATGCAAGCAAGCTTTTTTGACGCTTCGCTCGCTTCGCTCCCTCCGCTATACATGGTCACAAAACAAACCTAACCTAACCTACAGTTTTCGGTTTTTGATCCATGTTAGGTATTTTACATTTTGGTCAATTAACTGTGAGGTAAACCAAGTTTAGGAATTTTGTACATAGGGATTTCAAGTTTTAGCTTTATGAACTTCGGTAACATATCCATTTGACATTTTAAGCTTTCAGTATTTTGAATTTAAGTGAAAACATCATAGGGTATTAAGATTTTAGGGATTTTGAACGTAGGTTATTTGAAGTTAGTTTTTTGACTTTTAGACATTCTGATACGTACCCATCAAGGTGTTATGTACACTAAGAAGTTAGCTATCCATGTAAAAGGTGCCAAGAGATAAAATTGTAACGGATTAAAGGTGATATTATGTACTCAACTTTATTCATGTTAAAGTCCAAGTTGCAAACGTGTACCTAACTACTAATTTAATCTTTTGACTCTCTCTCGAATGAAGGTGTTTTTATTGCAACATAACACCTTCACTCGTTTTAAAACTTTTCTTTATATTATTATATCTGTTTAAACTGTGTGTTTTTGGTGAAAAAATTAACCAGCCCCCATTTTATATAGAATAATATTCCAGATTAATTACGTCATGTTCTTCGGTTTCACGTTCTGTGCAATAAATAAGTATGTGTTCTATTACAAAAGTCGGATAGAACTTTTTTAATTCAAGCGAAGACAATAAACCTACAAAGTTAGCCAGTCCGAGGTAGAAGTGCCGTTGCATTCTGCTGGAAATATTACCTACAGACTCAAAGCGCTATTACTCTAGTTTTAAAGAAGAGTCATGTACCTACTGAAACGAGTTTTTAACATCAGAATTATACAATTGAAAGCAGATTTCCTGATAAATCAACACGAAAAACACGAAGATTAGGCGCGCTCTAATTTAGTGCTTAACTTTGACAATAGTTACGAGTCAATGGGTAAAGTTTCCGCGCTTTGATTGTTCGCGCCTGATATTGCTTACAAAGGGATGAAAGTAGCGGGATCGAAAAAAGGCTCTCTATTTCGATAAAATTATGTAAAAAATATCGTGCTCGGGAAATATAAGAAAACCCACATACATTATTCCATTAGGTACAAAGGTAACTGTTTGACTGAAAATACTCATTGTTCCTGGCGCATTAACGGTGGCAGAATAGTTAATTCACAGTTTATCCCGCACCGGATCTAATAGCTGGTGGAGGCAATGTTTAAACGGTTTCTTCGGGTTCGTTTCTTTTGTGTAATTACCGTAGACACCCCCACATACGAATGTAGGGGAACTAACTGGTGGTAGTATCCGAGCATAAGACTACGGGTGTGGAATTTAAGTGATCTTATTTGGTGGCCGGCCGATTGAGGCTCCACGTAGACTGAGCGTGTTGCGAATCGACAATGTTTACCTGTTCGACCGTTTTGCCTAATTATTACTTGGAACCCGTATCGGGTCTAGTATATAATTCACCCATTATCCGGTAGCGCGGGAAATTTACGCCGCCGTGAAAAAAATGCTACGGAGTTTTGTTTACTCTGCACCCTCGGGACCTTTCTTTCTGGCAAAATAATTGTTATATAAGTATGAAGGATAGAGGACCATCCGGCAATAATGCTTGATGATAGGTAATTTTTATAAATAGTAAAAAAGGGTATTTCCCAGTGAAGATCCCTGGGGAATATTTACATTGATATCCCGTATCAAACTTTAGCATCTTGCCGTTTGTCGATACTTACACAATTTATTTACGGTGTGACAAAAAAAACTGAACAGTCGGTGGGCGTTACTCTCGCTCGACCCCATAACAATTTAGGTTGATAGCAGCAGTGTATGACTAATGCCTTTGATAGATCGCACCATATCCCAGCCATCTTAATCATGTCATCCATTCCAGTCAATATATGCAATCAAATATCCTGTACGCCGCGGTGTAAGTTGACATTTTCTGTTAACAGGTTATTTGATTCCAGGTGACTCATTAGATGATATATGTAAGAGAGATTAGACTATTTCGGATGTTGCGGGAACTACTGTTTGGGTTTGTGATTATAGTCTAGAGTTAAAGTTTAATACCTGAGATATACCTGACTTGACTTGATTTATAATCCAGATGGGGCAAAGGGCGTCCAGAGTGACTCCAGCCCGAACAATTTTGAGCTTCGCGATTGATCTCACTCCATGTCTTCCCGATTTGCTTTCCTTCGTTAATTCTGTATACCTAGATGTACAACTGTTGCAAATGCTAATTGTTATTATTATGATTTCTTGAATAAGTATTATTATTATTAAAGGTTATTATCATGAATAAAGATATTATACAGCGCCGCCAGGTTTATTTGGGACGACCATGTTTTCCAATACCTGTTTTGAGATATACCTGCGACATAGCTTATTTGGCGATATCAGCACTTGAACTAGCGCCACTTAGTGCAATTAAACGCGTTTGAGTATCTACCGCTGTAAATATCGCGAGTTCCAAGCGTTCAGAACTTGCCCGGGAGTGTTAGAATTGATCACATTTCGGCGAAAATTATGATTAGATCAAATTGACTTAAATTTTTAGACATAGACAATTCTAATGGTCGTCATCGGCGATTGGCGCAGTTTGTAGCCCACCTGCCTACTGAGCTAAATATTTGCGTTTGCGTATATCGTCGTCTAGCACCCATAACACAAGCCTTCTTAAGCTTAATTTGGGACTAGATTTATTTGTGTGAGTTTGTCCAATATACAAATAAATTAGATAGATTATCCACCATACTGGTTGATATTGTTAATGTAGATAATTTGAAACATTAATTAAATATTTCTAAAGATCTTAAATAAACGACAATACCTTCCTTAATATTTTTACTTCACTTGATCCTAGTATATTGCCTGATGTTAAGGTATTATGTGTGGCTTGAAGACGAAGCTCACTGGTTCACTCTTGTCCTGAACACACCTAAATATACAGATGCGGTAAAAATACTAAAAATATTTTAATTTAGATCTAAGTTTCGGATCCATACGAACATTGCCAATAGTGTAGGTAAGGAGATAACGAATGTGACGTACGGACAAACGAACGAAAGGAGATAACTAAACGTATTTTTTTAAAGACGCAACATGTTGACGACTTTGTTTTAAAAAACTATTTGGTTCTATCTTTATTTGCGATCGATTTTTTACTAGCGGCCGCCCGCGACTTCGTCCGCGTAGATTTTTGATGATGACAAAGATACCTATTAAAATAGGTAAGTGAATTTTATTCTTAGTTAAAATGGTCAGCACTGGAAATCGAGAGACGGAGGCAGTTTAATGAAAAGTATCTCTTTTAATAATAATAAATAATAAACTTTATTTCATAAAAATAATAAATAATGACCTTTTTCATAAGAAGGCATGTAATGATGCATGAGCTACGTACTTCAACTCTAGAGTTATCCTGAGTCACGGGACCACCAATCGTAACGCTTACGACGACGAGCTACCTAAACTACCTCCTGGTCCTACGCCTGCTTCACCCACGCCACTAAACTCTACTCCTACAACGAAGCCCTAAGGAAACCCTACAACAATTATCTAAGAATATCTTAACAGCAGCCCCCAGTCTTCTATATCCTACAACTAAACAAATCTGAATATGAAAGGATCTTTATAACAATTTGAGCTTGAACATTTCTTAAACTAACGGCCAAAATGTGATCTGTATAGGTGTGATTCGTCTAGGGCAGGATCCAACGTTGTTGTAGTAATTCAGTTTCTTTTAGGAGATATGTAGCCGTGATGTGCCGCTAAGTACCTTCAAACCTATACTACTATGTATTTTTGTTAATTGAACCTAATAAAAGTGTAATTTCTTACTTATTTAATGCAAACTTCTCCTATTCTACTGCTACCTTGGTTCTTTGTACTAATTTAATTTCTAACCTAGTTTAATGTTATCTATCCTCAAATTATCTAAATTTATTACCAAAAACATTCGACTTAAGTGGTAAAACAATTTAAAAACCTAAAACCTACACTAACCTAACTCTATCCAAGGTCTGTCATTCGCGGAAATGATCCCAAGATGCTGGCGGCGTTTCCCCGCTGCAATATAATAATATATAAATATTTATCCTCAAATTATAAACTCATTACTTCCTATGTAGTCTAGCCAACAAAAATATCTATAGTTCCTATAGCGAATTCAATATGGAATATTATAGATACTCTTATAAAAGTTATTTAATTCAATATGAAATATCAAATTCATTTAGTTCATAGCCATATATAGTTGAACTAGGTTACTCTATGTAACAATAAAGTCAATATGTGATTCTATCCAAATTTTATTAGAATTCTGGAATGAAAGATAAATTAGTTCTTAAAATTGCATGTTCTTACTCCAGAATGATTAGAAATCATATGTCTATGCACAATATGAAACTACACTTCATTACCAATCTATAAATAGATGGAAGCTACAGGATCTATGAAATTTTATTATGAATTTAATTGTTCTTAAGTTTTCATATTTGACAATATTGAATAAATTTTGTCATTACACCTTAATCTGAGAAGGTGGTATACCTCCCTTAAATAAACTATAGTAGACCAATCTGAGGTGGATTCTAGTCCTATACAATAAGTAGGAAGTTGTTTTAGTCTTCACAATAAAGAACTAGTAAGGACTAGATTATAGTATAATGGAGAAGGTATTTTTATTGTGTACATAAAAAAAAAAAAAATTTTGTAATAATCCCCTACCACCCTAAGTGCGCGGAGAATGTCACTGAACGCTTTACCTATCTATTCCTGAGAAGCAAATCGAATTAAAGCGTTCAGCTAGAGGATGGGGAACTCCGCTCCTAGTCTAAGCTGAACAAACCACTGTGGGATCTCATCACATCTATGCATGACGTCCTACCTAAGGCAAAGTGTCAAGGATCCATCTTTTAGGGAAGCCTTTTGGCGCAAGCTTCTTAAGTTAACTACACAAGGCCTACGCTAGGTTAAGCTACCTGCCTAAACCTACAACTTGCTAAATATATGTAATGATTGTAAAACTGATAATTCAGAAAAATGAAGTTATAATTGTATTTGTAAGAAGTCTAATACACTACTCTTCCCTAGTAGGTATGAACCCTTCTAACGAGTTCTAGAACTTGGTTTTCGTTTGACCATATTCATAAATGTAGTATACCCTTGAAATCATGAAGACTATTGTGCCGATCGGAGTATCTTTCAACTCTCGAATGACTGATTCTGATAAAGGAATTTACTCTCAACCCTTGTGATATAAATTACTTTAGTTCTGAGATCTGTGATGTAAATACGAGAACGAATAGCTTTCATTATTGCTATCCATAAGTCCCCGGCTTTTCTTAGCAATTTACACTTCAGATACTCCACATCCAGTCTTAGGAATGCTTTGTATTTCCATACTATACAACGATCCACAATTTCCTTATCAAAATTATAACAAAGTCTAAACTATTTCTGTTCATTGAAAAAGCGAATATCTACTACCAACTGACTCAACTTTACTTCAGTGATGCCATTCTATCTCTTAAGCTATACCAAAGGTACATTACATTAAATCATAATCGATAAATTTTTAACTAGTTATTCCTTTAATTAAGGTGTTAAATATCTGGTTGGCCTAACTAACAGGTTCCCTATTCACAATCTTTACAACTCGCTACAAGATTCTGTTTTCCTCTACTAACGTCCCGGGTCATAACCACTTAAGAAAATAATAGTTCAACCTCTTGACCACTATACCTAACAAGATTAAATTAATTTGAATAGATGTTATGTTAGTTAATGATGAATGGCCGATTGCTCGGAAGATAAAGAAACACCATTCTAATATTCCTACTGGAGTGTATCTATCCCCATACCCCCGTTCCTTAGCTAGTACAAAGAACACTAGAGACCTGGGTCTCATATTTACATTTAAACGTGTATGGGCCTAGCTAAACTGAACTGTAAGTTCGGGAGATTAACCCGAGGTTGGACTAGAATCAGTGTAATTGACCCCCCCCCACGCGGCTAATGAGACGCCGGAAGCATGGAGTAGCTCGCCCTAATATGTGTATATAAGCAGACATATAAATATATAAGTATATGAGACCGAGCATGGAGGTCCATTTGGCTTCGGCAAGCGCGGAAAGGCCCGCATGTCCAACACGTGTGGTCCTTGCTTCCACCAAACAAAACTATCCACACTCGTAGGCTATTCACTGCACTTATATATGGCTAGTGCCCGAGTCGCCTAGCTCGGGTAAAACTAGAAGAGTCTGAAAGATATTCGTTTAACAGCCGCAAGGTTAAATATCTTTCACCTGGCAACCATGTACCAAAACACTATTTCTGGCATGTGACTAAGCTTAATAGCCTTTAAAGCAACAAAACCCCACTAAATCTCAATAGGCAAATATAGTCTTAGGGACAAACAAAACCCCAACAGAAGTTTCCCTTAGAATTAATTTTAATACCTTAACTGCCAGAAAACAGTGTTACTCCGACGAAGTTCCAAACAAAAAGAATCCCCTTCTACTAAGCCCTTGCCTATTTATAACCAATATCTCTCGACTTTTCAGATACGCTAGTCATGCTAGACCCTTCAGATAACCCAGATACACTAGATGTGCTAGACCTTCCAGATTATCCAGTCCCCCCGTACACCAACGATCTTTGCGTTTTTCGCGACACTCCCGACAGGTCACGTGACCTAACCCCTGCCCTCTAAAGGTTGTATATGGGATTTTGATTCTTATTCAATCTAAATAAAGCTCACTTCTTTCGTTGTCAATCTTTGTGAATAGCAGTTTGCTATTTTAAAATGGTAGGATGTTTAGTTATTGGAAAGGTTTTACTTGCTTTCGTAATCATTCACACTGTTACTCTTATTTTGCATTTGTATTGCCTATATCTACTAAATGATAATTTTAGTATTAGCTTGATGACGTATGATGCTAATATGTCTTAAATTCGATGATGATAATAATGAAGTGGGTATCATGATGATGATATGTGATTATATGATGGCGGGCACATGACGAGATCATGTGAATCGCCACAGGCAGCACTGGTATTTGTACATGCCGGCCTGGCTATTAAACGAAAAGAGAGGTGTGGCAGAGTTCCCGAGGCTGGCCAAAATGTTTCTAAATGGTCTAGATGTTACCCCAGTTATTAAAAAGGCTAGTGTTTAAAGGCATAGCAAAAAAACAAAACCTGAATTGTGACCATTAAAAACTAAATGCACATAAGCGAATTTAATAATGCGATTACTATTTTGGTCGACAGGCTAGTAGTATTGTTTGAAGAGAGATTCAGTATATTCTGGTGCTGCAGTGCTCTATATTTCTCAAGAAGCTAAATAAAGTAAGAATAGGTATATAAAGTATAGATTTTTCATGTGCTGATAGACAACTCACTAAATATAGGAACACATAAAGTTTGGAACACAATTAATAAGAGACAGCACTAAGAAAATATTGTTGACAGTCAACCATAGGGCAAAAGGGGGTGCAAGTTCGTTTTAAAAAAAGGACTTAGTCACTGGGCAGAAGACAGGAAATAACAAAATTATAAACTGATCACCTTAGCGTAACACTTCTTTATAAACAACATTAGCGGTGTTTCTTTTGGTCTAAGTCCATGACCTAATAGGCATTAGTTCCATGACCAGACGATTGGCAGAACTCACCCTAGAACATGCGACGTAAAATTTACCGTGTGAGAAACAGTCCTCTCTTAAATCAATGCCTGCCAATTTCAGTGACTATCCTTGGGATTTATTAATAGTCATTGCGATTTTGTTTTTATTTAGCAGGTGTAAATCAAATGATAACATAAGATATTATGCTTTGTCATTTATCAAATGAACACCAAATAACGTGAAAACAGGTAAGTAATCAGTAAGAAAATGACTTGAAAAAAACCATTCAATCCGTACACTAACGCCACCGGTTGACAAACAAAATGACTACCTTACTACTAAAACCTTCAACCTTTTTTAACCCCCGTAGATAGAATTTTCTTAAAAGCTGAAATAACTTTTTTTTGTATTATAATAAGTTACACAAAATTTCAAGTCTAGCTAAAAAAATTAAGTTTTCCCCATACAAACTTTGCACCCCTATTTCACCCCCTTGGGGGCAGAACTTTTTAAAACGCTGAAATTACTTTTTTTGTATTTGATTAAGTAAGCTTTCTTCAAAGTTTCAAGTCTCTAGTTCAAAAAATAAAGTTTCTCCCATATAAACATTGCACCCCTATTTAACCCCTTTAGGGGTGGAATTTTCTAAAACGCTGAAAGTACTTTTTGTGTATTTGATTAAGTAATCTTTCTACAAAGTTCCAAGTCTCTAGCTCAAAAAAAAAGTTTTCCCCATACAAACTTTGCACCCCTTTTTAACCCACTTAGAGGTGAAATTTTCCAAAACGCTGTAATTACTTTTTTTATTTGATTAAGTAATCTTTATACAAAGATTCAAGTCTCTAGTTAAAAAAAAAGTTTCTCCCATATAAACATTGCACCTCTTTTTAACCCCCTTAGGGGTGAAATTTTCTAAAACGCTGAAAGTACTTTTTGTGTTTTTGAATAAGTAATCTTTCTACAAAGTTTCAAGTCTCTAGCTCCAAAAAAAAGTTTCCCCCATAATAACTTTGCACCCCTATTTAACCATCTTAGGGGAGGTTTTTCCAAAAATCCCTTCTTATCTCTAGCCCACGTTATAAAAGTAACCTACTGTGCAAAAATCAACTCTCTAACATTAGTAGTTTCGGCTGTGCGTTGATGAGTCAGTCAGGACTTCTTCTTTTATATATATAGATAGATAGATAGATGAGTGGTTAAGTCTTTCATTTGAAATACACAAATAAATATATATGCATTTTTGCCGCTACTTTCCTTTACTAGAAAACACATGACCAGAGTATACCTACTTAATTATCAAATCCTATACTGTCAAAATGATTTATATCAGTACCTAATTTATTGATCTTATGACACAATCGTGCGCTCCAAACCAAGTCGTCGTAACTCTGACAGCCGCTAATCTAAAGTGGGATTGGGCTGGACACGGTTGTCGTATGGCGTATACTCGACGTGCTGTGGGCCAAATAAACCAGTGAATCGATCCCATCCAGTAGGATTTGGTGGAGATAGTGGGATTATCTAGGGCAGCCATACTCAAGCTGCGGCCCGGTAGTCTTTTCAATGGTGCCTGAAAGAGAGGCAAAGCCAATATTAAACTGTTGAGTTATAGTTTTGTACGCAAGATTATTGCGGCCCGTAAGGTATACTTTGTGTCCCAAGGGAAAAAAAGGTTGAGTATGGCTGATCTGACACATTTCCACCGGGTTTGACTAATTGCCGTTTTGGATAGAAACGAGTGGAAGAAAGAAAGGAAAGCCTTTGCCCAATAGTTGGTCAGTACAGTGAGTATAGTCTAATAATAATCTATACATATACGTAATAAAGCTGAACAGGGTTGAAAGTCTGTACATGGCAGATATTCGAAAAAAGTTGGAATCGACAACAGAACACGTTCCAACAGTTTTTAGAATTTTAACGAACGTGAAAACGGCTGAACGGATTTTGATGAAAACATTCATTCTCATTAATCTATCGAGAAAATCCCCGGCCATATTATAACATGATATATGCTAGGCTATACAATTTTTACCAATAAAAGGGTAACCGTTACACCTGATTAAGTTAAGTTTGCACCTGAATCTGAATCTTATGGAATACTTAGGAAGGTGGTGCACACTTTTTTCTAACATAATATGCTAAGACACTAAAACTAAGAAATTCAAATGTGACATGAGTAAGCCGCTGAGGAAGGATTTTGCCAAATTAATTCTAAGTTTAGATAGAATAAAGATATCAACAAATTTAATTGAATAATCGCTGCTACGTCGCTGCCTCCTGGCGAAACGTCTCGCACAACTTTCAAGATCCCAATAGATTTGGACAGCACGGAAAGTCCTGTCTGCGGGGTATCAAGAAACTGTGATAAAGCAAAACTGACACAGACTGATTTCCACGCGTGCGGAGCCGCGGGCACTGTTTGTATAAGTACATATATTAGCAAAAATACCATTATCTATAAGCACACAACACTAAACGACACACACGAGTGCTCTACAGTTAATTTGTACCTATATGCGGTTTCAGACGTCGTCTAATCTTCTTGGTAATCAATAACTAATTAGACTGCTCACTGAATGGATTGGGCCGTTTGTAATTGATGGCAGTCTTTGAAACGTGTGCTTATTAGGTACTACAGTGTGCTCTGTAATATTAAATACTAGAAGGTACCCTCAACTTCACCCGGGGAGGTGAAAAAGTCATAACCCCTTTTTTGCTTTCCCGCGGTCTGTAGATGGTTATCGAATCGACAGATGGTCATGAGGTAATGAAGATTTCAACCAGTTTTGGTTTACGTATATAGCTGGGTAGCTGGTTGAAAGCCTTAGCTATGTATATCGTCGTCTAGTACCCATAGTACAAGCTTTGCTTAGTTTGGGACTAGGTCGATTTGTGTAAGATTGTCCCTTAAATATTTATTTATTTTATAGGCATTTTGAGGTAATAAGGCCTCTAGACAGGCGGCCTAGAGAGGTACAAAGACTACTTACCTAAAAGTTCACTTGAAAAATTAAAGGAGTAATTCTAACTGTAACCTTTTCAAAGCTTTTAACTGACTAAACGGATTACTGTCTGTTACCAATAGCGAATATACTTTACATCAATCTTCTTCCTGAAAATAAAATTGAATTTGAATTATCAATTTACCACCCAAGGAGGTAAAACCAAAGAATTAACTTATTCACTTACGATAGGTACTATGCCAGCCGCTTATTCCGTTACTCTCGACCTAATGAAAACTGGTAAAATAAAGTAACACAAAAGCATCGGCCGACTAAATATTTATTCCTCCGACTGATATCATTACGCAAATGGGGGAAGAAATAAAAGAAAAATCGTTAACTAAATTGGAATTAGTATCTGTTTCTCGCGTAGCTCGTAGCCCAGTCGGATAAAACTTTAATAATGGAAAAAGCCCGATGGCTAAACTTCCTTCGATAACGACGTTCTCGCAAACTTGGCCTGTGGCAAAATAAAATCAAACACTGACGCGACGACTAAATGCTGTCTACAGCCAGACCGCAGCCGCCATTTGCTTCCTACAACATTGTCGGTCCTAACTTCACTCGCTTTGTTTGTAAAATGCGAAGCAAATTATCCTGTTATGTATCTGTATAAAGTGTAGATATGCGCTATTTGTTCGTTCGTTCCGCGTGTCAGGGGTGTGTGTTTTGAATTATGCCACGACAGTTTTTACTTATAAAAATTACATATTGTATTTACTCCAATGTCACATGTCTTTATTCCAATGTCACAAACGTAACGTGGTTACTTCAATTACATTTTAAGAGGCCTTATTCCTTTAAAAACATTTTTTTTTCATAACATGTCAAATATGTATATTGATGTTATCAAGTTTTTGAAGTGAATAATACTTTTTCCTGAGTTATAAAAAGTAACGTAGCTATTTCATGCTTTCATCGCGTGCAGTCCAAAATAAGTAAAAAAAAACAATTGTTTTTTTTTTACTTATTTTCCACTGTAAAAGTAAAAGGAATATGGCCTCTTAATTTTAACGACTTTTGGCCATAGACTAAAACTTACTTACTTACTAACGATTTTATATAATATAGTACCTATAAGTGCGTGCTTAATGCGAAGCAAACTGAACGAGTTGGTTCGCTTTTTGCTTCGCATTGTGTTATAATGGCTGTTGTATAATTATTTGTGTGAAGTTTTTAACGTAGAGAGAAAACATGAGAATGTTTGGTTTTAGTGTCATTGTATCTCACTTTAATAAGATAACTTTTTAAATAACTAAGGTCCAATTTCACTATGCTTCGTTAGTTTTTAACGGTTAAAAGGGAATGTGCATCATTTTGTACAAAACTATGCAGTTGTCAATGCTACGACGCCACACACACCCGCAATCTTTTCTGATAAGTCTTTCGACTGACAAACACACATATTTTTAATATACCTACGGGTATATTTTTACCCGTCTACGTTGACGTAAAATATTGCTTCTGCTCTCCACGGCATGATTTTTACTGATAACAAATTATTATTGAGTTAAATGTTTACATTACAAAATGCACGGATATGAATATCGATCCTGAGTTCCCCGTCTGTCTCAATTATGTTACTCGTGCAATAAAGTAGTGATTTTGGTCCGCTTCAGGAAACTAATCAATCTGTGTGCATTTTGAGCATACTTGGAACCTTGTCAATTTGAAATTGATATCTTTAGTGACTTCGCTCTTGTATTTGATGTTTATTATTATCATGCCCCGGGGTTTTGGGTGCACAAGTGATTTAACAGCAGGCCGACAGGAGACGTCAAATGAGTGTTACGTAAATAATCAACGCAACAAAGTGGCATTATTGTGTTTGACTTTTCCATGTAGTACCCTACAATAAGTAACGATTACGATTAAAAAGTATTTTTTACATACCTATGCAGTGTCTAATGATGGTGCTAGGTACTCGCAGAACAGGCGGATGTATTTAAATATAAACTTATATTACCTATATAGATAACAGGGAGTAATGGTTTTTTTTTATAACTTATATATTAGTTAGTGCAGTCTTAGTCAAACCATTGCTTTTCAGTCTTTTAGTGAGTTATTACCGAAACAATTTGGTCAGCTCACACACGATTATATACCTAACAATAACTTCCCGACACATCTCTAATTAGTTCGATTTTAATTAATTAAATATATAGACCGAATATATTCATATAATAGACAGAAGATGAAAGACGGTATTAAATGGCAGCTTCATTATTTTATTGGGATTAGTGGCGTATGAACAGCGTCGAGAGACAATAATACCTTTGAGCCGGAGATCACTTCCGTCCGCACTGGACGTGATCCTATTTGCACTGAGACACTATAGATATATAGATATATATATATATATACTCACCCGACGAATTCTGCACCGTTATCTACAGCAAGGCTTCGAAAACGTTGAGCACTTCAGAGACTTAGACTTCAGAGGCTTGCTTTAAACGCATTTTTGGCATTCCCTACAAACCAAAACAGAAACTCCATCTTTCAAAATCACTATCAACCATTCAATATTGACGAACGACTAAACTGACATAATCTGAAAAGTTTCGCTTCGCGTCCACCAGACAATCGCGTGGGCTGGCCATCGGCCAATTAAACTAATTAATATGATGAAGCTGATCAATTTCATTTTCTGTCCATGAACAAAGTCCTTCAAAATTTTATTAATTTCACATCCAGTAAACTCAATTGACCAAGAGATGAATTTAAGGAACACGCCAAAAGGATTTAATTGAAAGTTCATCGATTGTCTTAAATTAAGAACTCATAAACTGTTCCTGTTTATTCCTTATTCCTTGTACTTGTATTTCTATTTTATAATCGCGTCTTTTTTAACTCCTCTTATAATACAATGGTTTAAAGTAAATGAAATTCTGAGGTCCACGACGTCGAAGACACGTGTAGGAAAGTTTCCACCGCGTCCATCAGATAATCACGCGCGTGAGCTGACCAATTAAACTAATATTATCGGTCTTAAGTGCCTTGTGCCTAAGTGGGGTGATACGCAAAAGTTTTCCGGCTCTGCATAACGGTATTATCCAACCGGACCCGACTCTGTGTCTAAGTGTTTAATTACTCCCGCCTTTGTTGTTATAAACAGACCCACAATCCGACGCCGGGCAGGACCACATCTGTGGCGGCATGCCGACATAAATTGCTGACTGAGCCCGCCTAAGTAAATTCTCCCTCTAATCTGACACTTTTAAATGAATTAATTCAGCTTCCAATGTTAACACTTACATAAATATGGTAATAACAACCAACTTTAACAACAGTACCGCCCGAACTTCTCGGTTGAGCACGTAAAGGGAAATTGGACTGTTGTTCGTCTTTTATGTAGAGCACTTGACGTGTTTTATTTAGTTTTCTTTTTTGATGTTGACGCGAAATGGTGTCTGAGATATTATAACCTACAATCTCTTTTCTTTCCATTGTATATACCTAAGTACAAGGTAGGTAGGTACGCATGTCACGACGTACCTAAATAAGTATGTGTTCATTTTTCTTTCCATTGTATATACCTAAGTTACTTGCTTCGTTTTCGTGTTTGATACAAGTCGCTCAGTATGCTGTCCCGCGAAAACGTCCCTCTGGCTCCACAGAAAACCAGCGCCGTGGGCATTGCTATACCTAGCAAAGCCAACAGCATTGCTGAGTGGAAACCATTTCGGGTGTAAATCTCTTGTACAGTGTCTTTAATACTTAGGTACGTAATATTGTAATTGTAATGATGTGTTATCTTGAATAAAGCTTTTTCTATTCTATTCTATTCTAAGTACAAGGTAGGTAGGTACGCATGTCACGACGTACCTAAATAAGTATTTGTGTTAATTTCTGAGTTCATTTCTTTTGACAAGATTGTGACACAAACTCATCTGACTACCTAATATGACCTGTAAAATCGTTTTACGTATAAATATGGCAAATGAATAAATGGCAGCATCAAAAAAACTTGGAAGCCACAATATTTTCCGAACATTATCCCTACCAATAAATTTTACCGGCGGTCCTGGGTTCGAATCCCGGCCGGGGCAAATATTTGTATAATGAACTCGAATATTTGTTTCTGGCTATATAAATAAAATATAGATAACATCCATTGTTATCTATATTTTATTTATATCGTCGTCTAGTACCCATAGTACCTACAAGCTTTGCTTAGTTTGGGACTAGGTCGATTTGTGTATGAGGTGTGCAATAAAGAGTACTTATTTGTATTTGTATTGTCCCTTAATATTTATTTATTTATACTACTAATGGTAAATGATACCATTTTGTCACTATCTACTGCATACAAAGTTTTGTATTTAATCAATTTAACGGCATCCGGAAGTAGGTAGGTACTCATAGTTGAACGACATTGTAAGACACCAACGTTAATTTATTCACAATACATCATCGCCTAATTAGATCTGCGTTCCATTCTAGATCGATTATAGCAGATTCACGCATATTTCCAAGTAAAATAAAAGATTTAGCAATTGCCCGAAATTGATATTGGCCAGTTCCGATGCCAATTACTGAACTATACGTTACATTTATCACTGACACATACCAGCTGAGACAGACGGGTTCAATCTGTTTTTGTTCTGGTTGTCATGAAATAGGACTATTCCTATTCGCTGTCCATCCGATTCGGTCGGCAAAAAGCCCCCGCAGAAGGGCCGGTCGCAGGGCCGGCGCGGGCAAAATGTCGGATGACGCCAGTTATCGGGATAATCCCCCGATTAGAGAGCTCGACACACCATTCCCGCTCCCTAACTTTCATAAGTCTTACGATGAACAGCGCAAATAACGCTGTCACGATGAGGGATGCAAACTAATCCCGGAAATCTTTTCGTGTAAATCTAACGCTCAATTTGGATACTTCATCTTGGGAGTTATTGAGTTATTCCTGTTCCTGTCACTTGTATCCTTAAACTGCAAAAGAGATAAAGTTTGAAATGAGAGGAGTATTATTACCACAAGCTGGCAAAGGTAGATTAGAAGGCATATTGGGAAGTACGGGATCATTTATAATTTCGGAGATAAGAAAATCCGACTAAAGAGTTTTATCAGCAATCTTAACTAAAGTCGTTAAAACAGTCGTCAGATAAAATTCTTTGAAGTGATTTGTCTCAATTCTCTAGACGAAATTGATTGAGCGAGCTCGCAACACGGAACTCGCTACCGACTCTGAAGTGTGTTATAAAACTTTAAAACAAAAGTTTTGTATTAGATCCAGCAGGTATAGAGCTGCGACTGAACGACCGTTGTTTCACTTTTCGGTCGTCGACGATCTGAAATTGAAAAAACCTTGATTGGCTGCAGTCAGGACTGGCACAAATCGGCTAGCTGCGCCATTCACGACGATTTCAAAGGCACGTCCAAGCCACCACTAAAATTGCCATTGGATATCCAAAAGAACTCCACTCAATCGAGAGCGTTTCAGTGTTCGGAGTGACAGTTTTGGAAAATCCGACGTGCCCGAAGTAAGGGAATAAATCGTACAAGGGTTTTGATCAAAGTTTGGAAACATTTCGTGTATAGAAAACGCACGAAGTATATGAACTTACATTTGACCTATGCAAAATTAGGTTTGCGTTAAAATTGTTTAAATTGAGTTGTTAAAAAAAACGTGAAATGTTTTAGCACTTCGTGATTGAATTAGCCGACTGGTGCAGTAGTAGGTTTGTCGGTAATCCTATTGCGGCTCTCGCACACCAGTTGTTCCCTAAAGTTCAGAGTGCGCGATTTCAACAAAACGCTGCCAATGCCAACGCCTCGCGACTTATCGCACAATCGGCGGCTTTGTACTTCTTAGCCAGACAGAAATGAACGTATTTCTTTCTAAGCTAATCTGCTTATTAATTGGCACTTTGTCTATCATACAATTTTGTGTTCAAAGAGAGTACATGTTAATTGCGCCTTGCGTTTTTGTCTAGGCATGTATTATAAAAATAGAGTATGATATGATAGGTAACATGACTGATCTAAAGATAAACTAAAACATAAAAATCCGTTGTTGCCCTGTTACCATTCATAGAGTTACTTTACTCTTTTTAAATCTAGACGAAAAGAGACATGTTATAAAGTTTAAGCATCTGAAAATTAGTCTGTAGGTGTCTGTAGCTACAAAATGCATAAACTATCTATGTTTTTTTACATCTAAGTATAATGTAACTTGACCGTTAATGTTCTTAGCTAAAAATTGAGATAATCCTTCAACAGTATTCTAAATGAGTAGGCGATTTTGTATACTTTCAAAGATGATTTGTTGATGCAAAAAATTACTCCTAACGAATGTCTCTTAATCATTTTACCCTAAAAGGTAGCGGTCCATTAAATATAACTTGACTGAAATTACTGCAATAAATGAAACGTTAATGGCAGCCCCCATTAGAATAAGCTGAATAGATTACCGAGTCATCTGTCAAACTGATTAATAGAACATCCTTTGTTCTCCATCACTATATTCATACAAGCACTTAGTCTATTCCTAATTGAAATTACGAACAGGATGTCTATTAAATTGGAGTTCACGCTAACCTAAATTTTCTTTAAATAAATGTCCCGAAATAATACACAAATCATGAGTTATAAAGTAAGAAGGCTTGTGTTATATTATATAAGGAAGCCTCCCAAGACCCATCAGTCAATATTCAATATTCTTGCTGATCTGACTAACGGCTGTACTTGTGGGGATTCGAATCCAGGATCGCCAGATACGCAGGAGGCCGTTGAACATGTGTGACTAACCAACAAACACGCCATCATGGCAGTCGCGTTTACCTTTACCATAAAGTTTTTAAGACCGAACTTAACCCGTAAATTATTAACATATTCCAATAAATATGTAAACTTAATTCACTCCACTACCCGAGGAAATCCAATTACGTAAGTTAATTTTTCGCCGCTCCAAAATCGAGATAACATCCCTAAAGAGTTTACCTAATACTGCACCGTCACTTCGTCTCGCATTATAAAATATGCAGATAAGTTACGGGAATTGATTCGAGGCACAAAGGACGCTAGCGAGCTGTCTATAGACGAGCGGCGAGATTTCGGCAGTAATTTCCCGGGAGGCCACACCTTTATCTCATGACACTGAAAATATTTTGAATAAGGTAAATAAGCTACATCGTATGCTCCAATTTAGCGCATTTTCTGCTATCTAATTTACTGCGAGCCGACAGCGTTTGATCTAGCTTGCTGAAATTTTGACATTTGAACTCAGCGCTTTTGAGTTAAAGTAGTACTCGTTCTGAGTTGATTCTAGTTTGCAAGCTATTTTTTAAATCGTAAATAAAAGTTCGCCAGATTAAAATGTTGTATAAGGAAGATCAAAAAATGCAAGTGACATTTGTTACCATTTGAGCTGTAGATAGGTGAACATTATAAAAAATGACACGAGATGTTTTTGCCTTATTTATGCATAAAATACTTTTTCTACGACTCGGTACTTTTACATTGAATTGAACTTTCGCTTAGAGCACGCTGAATATAGAATACCAAACATAAGTTTTGTAATCTGTGTTACCAACGAATCCTAAGCTTTTTTGGGCACTATACTATAGACTTTTACAAGCGTGGGGTAGTGAGAGCTGGGTAATGGGAATTTCAAAATGGATCACCCTAGTAGTATGTGTTCAGAAATGCTCAATAGAGGTCGCCCCCAAAAGGTATCCCCTGCGTATAGTTTCAAGAGACGGTTTGTGATTTTTGATCCGAAATCGTAATTGTTTTGGCTTAGCTATTAAATTGCATATATACTTTATTTGGCTTTATATTTCGTATGCTGTCATTTGTCTAATTTAGAGTAGAAGTTCTCGGAATTGTAATCTAAAATTAGTTATTACTTTTTATTACATTTTATAATGATTTAATTGCTACGCGAGGTCATTAGAACCTATCACCACAAAACGTGTAAAGTGGCAATTCTAAATGCAATATAATAATTATATTATAAATTATACTAATTACTACCATGTTAATTGCAATAAAACAAGCATTCAAAGTAAACCGCTACGTAAGACGTTTAGAGGGCGATAATAGCGTCGGAGTCGCACTAATGCTGAACTTCAAACATCGCACGGCCCTTTTAAATGCCAACTTTATATAAAGACATATTTTATCGATACCAAATCCCTATGAACGTGCCCTGAGTTAGCACAGGTATGATAATGAGCAACGTAACACAATCATATCAATATACTTAGTAGGTACCCAATTGCAATTACGTCTATCGTTCGTTACCGCCTTAAAAAAGGTTAAATAAATAATAAACCCCAAACTTATCCCAACAAGAGGCGTAATGAGGTTAATTGCAATAAAACAGGCATTCAAAGTAAAGCGCTACGTAAGACGTTTAGGGGGCGATAATAGCGTCGGAGTCGCACTAATGAATTAAACTTCGTCTTCCGCCACACTATCCCATTACCGCGCTAGGACAGCTCGGGTACCTACTGTAACTGCACTTCATGTTGTATCTTAATCCTGTTAAGATATGGCGTTATATGTTTTTGTGGTCGTGGGAATTAATTGCCCTGGCCTTAAATTAAAATTATCATTATTTGTAAGAAACTAACTGGTTTTCTGTATTACCTAATTTAGTTTATTATCAAACTATACGAGCAACGAAATAGTATAGAATAGGTATCATGTATTACATTAAATCTAAATTTGACATAACAATGACTTATTTATGTAGACGTCCCGAATGTATGGTTAGGCTAGCCTAGCCGAAACTTTATTTAATTATATTTAAGTAACGCATGAACATTTTTTGCTCGCAAATTTGGAAAAAAATCGTATTGAAACTTAAAGTGCTTAGTGGCACGTTGTGGTCATATCACACTCGGCTGTAAACCATCCTCACATTTCAGGCTCACGCTAAAAGATACGCTCTTGTATAATGACCAACGTAACACACTCATATCAATATAGTACCCTTTTGAAATTACGTCTGTCGCTCGATACCGCCTTAGGTAATAAAAAAAGAGAAATACCTAAATAAAAACAGTATTTTTTTGGTTGAATGAAATTAACAAAGAACAAATGTGTAAAAATTCAAAACTAAACGTTTCTGTTCTGATCGTGAATTTTTATGATAGTTTTCGTAGGCTAAGTAAAACTTTCTTTTTCTATTATTTTTGGGTTAAATAACCATACACAAGGATTTTTATGTGATACGGTTTTTGTGATTATAAATAGTAAAAATAATAGAGGGTACCTTGCAAGGCAGCAGAGGCGTGGCGTTGAACGAAAACTCAGGGCAAACCGGGGTAAACGCTTACTTTTTCTTCAGTAGCAATAAAACATGGTGCTCAGTAGTCCTGAAGTGGACAAGCCAGTGGAAATTGGGTTCTATGAACGCCAAGCTACTGCTGGCTAATTCTTTCTTCGCAGATATAGAGTCGATGGGTGCGTAACGATGGCTATAACAACTTTTGATATAATTTCAGTCGGTATAACGCTCATTTGATATAATGATTGAATGATATAACAACACTTAATATATCAACATTTGATATAATTATTGTTTCATATACTGATCATTTTATCGAATAACATTTAATATAACATTCTTTAAGTATAATGCATATTTCGTCTAATGAATTTATGGTATAACGTTTATTTTATCTAACGTTCAAATGGCATAACGTATAGGGTATAGAGAAACGGGGGGGAAGTTCAATTAGAAACGTAGGTTAGGTTAGGTTAGGATAGAAAAAAAAAATGGGTTAGGTACGAGCACTACACAAAAAGAAAGAAAACTGAGTTAGGTAAATAAAACAAATCATCATACGTTATAAATGTTGTTATACCATATGAAATTATACCAAATGTTGTTATACCAAATGTTGTTATACCTAATGAACATTATACCAAATGATGGTTATAGGAAATAAGTGTTATACTAAATGATAAGTATACGAAATAAAAATAGATATTTTGAAATTATACCAAACGTTTATTATATCAAATGAGTCATTATACCAAATGTTGTTATACCAAATGTTATTATATCAAACATACTTATACCATTTATTTTTATATCGATCATTACACACCCGAGTCGATTAGTCATCAATGGCCTTTCAGTCTTTTACAGACTATACAAACAGTGTCATGAAGAACAACGCTTTTCATGGCTATGCAAGCCAATACGAGAACGACACACGCGACCACAGGCTTGGCAGATGTAAGACTGGCCTGCGCGCGGTGAGCAAGGGTCGAGCTGATGTCTTTTGGCACGCTTGGTTGCGAGAGTCCTAAACCATGCGTCATCCAAGATCTATCGCCCATCCAACACCAGTTTCCGCCATTTGTCCCTATCCGCTGCGGACTCCTCCCAGTTGTGGACATGGATTTTAAATGCGTGCATGTCTCGCTTGGCGCAGTCTTGGTAACGCAGAATCGGGCGACCGATGCTTCTTTTGGCGTCCGCTACAGCGCCGAGCATAACACGCCGCGGCAAACGGGATGGATGCATGCGATACACATGCCCCAACCAACGCAATCTTCTCTGTTTCAGCAGTGCAAATAGGCTGGGAAGCTGTGCGATTTCAAGCACCCTTTCGTTTGTGACTCTGTCTTTCCAGTGTATACCCAAAATGCTACGGATGCAACGCATATGGAAGGAGTTAAGGCGACGTTCATGTCTGGCGTAAGACGTCCAGGTTTCAGCACTAAACAAGAGTATGCTCAAAATGCACGTTTGATAGTCGATAGTCGATTAGTATAACCCTCAGTAATCAATTAACCGATTGTACAATAATTGCTTATTAAGATAGGATAAGATAAGATAATATTTTATTCATCACACAATGCGTAATACATTTTATGTATTTATGAATCCATGAACACTGCTATACTACTGCAGGTGTGACTAGTCACTTATTACATATTATTTGTAGACATTAATTAAAAAATATATATATATATATATAAGATTATACATTGCAGTCTTATTAATTTGATTATATTTAAAATTCATTAATATTGTAAAGCCTGACCAGAAATATATGAGGATTGTCAAGAGGGCGCAATTTATAAGATTTATATGGCAACAATTTGCAACCAATCGCAACACACTACAATGACCTCAGTTTAAATACCTGTCAGTTCCTATAGTAACCTCGTAACATTATTTTAATGGAATGCACTCTTTTGCTGACTGTTTTTTGTGTAGTAGACACGTGTATACTTTATGGTTGGTTTTCGGCAAATTCTTTGGGTATGTTTAAATATTCGTGTTTTAAAGAAACCAGCACGAATGACATTGACATTGTTAACAACCATCATAAAGTCATTGCCAGTGTAAGAAATTAGTTCCAGTGAAATTCCGCAATATGGCGCATCCTCATATATTTCTGGTCAGGCTTTATATCGTTTTATTAGTTAATAAATCTTTTAATTTATTACGGAACACCGTCAGTCGTTGTTCTTCCTTCATCGATTCTGGCAGTTTATTGTAAAGTCGTCGTCCAATGACTCCAGGCATGTTCTTTGCCATGGCTAATTTATGTGGGCTTAAACAGAGGTTGTTCGGTTGCCGACTTGGTCGTGTAGAGGATCCCTTCTTCCGAAAATTGTGAATATTTTCTCTGACGAACATTATGGTTTCGAATATGTATAGTGCCACCGATGTCATGATGTTGAGCGTCTTGAAAAATTCTCGACACGAATCTTTGTAGCCGGCGTTCATTATAACTCGTATTGCCTTCTTTTGCATTTTCAGTATTCTCTCGTGATCTGAAGAATTTCCCCATAAAACTATGCCATATGACATATTCGAATGCACGTAGGCGTAATAAGCTTGTATGAGACATTCCTTTGATATAAGTGGACGTAGTTGTCTTAGTGCATATACACCAGTTGCCATTTTGCTGCATACAGAGTCTATATGGGTTTTCCAAGACATGGCAGGATCGATATTAAATCCCAACATTTTTACTATGTTAGAGCTCTTTACATAGCTCCCACCAAATAGATCGATTTGGACTTCTTCGTTTATACTTGTCTTGGCATTGAAATATATGACATTGGTCTTGTCAGAGTTTAAAGTGAGGCCATTATCAGAAAACCATTTCTGTACAGTCACCATGACAGTTTTAATTTTCTCTGTGACTATTTGAGTGGTTTTACCATAAACGATTATTGCGGTATATTATAGAAACAGATAACTATCAGATTCTCCTCTGATGCTCATTTATATTTATTTATTTGAGGAAAAGGAAACAATACACGTCAGAAATATTGGTTTCACTAATGCTCCGGTTTATTATACGAAATTTAATTCGAAGTTTTCGTTATAAATAGCTTTTAACAAGGTGCAACGAGTTGTGTGCATGCTATGGAGCATGTTACACATAAAAATATGTACGAATTTAAGTATTTATATACAGATTAACAATAATATATAATCAGATCTGTGACTTGTTAGTTTTATTTTGAACCAGTCAATTGAAGTCATCAAACGGTTATATTATTCGCAATTTAAAATATAATACACATGCTAAAAAAGTAAACACAGCTTTAAACTACTTAATATACAATTAAGCTACTTACATTACATATTCCAACATTTATAACATTTGTTCTTGGGTCCTTATTTTTATAAAGCAAAATTTTGAGGAGTCTGCTGTTCAAAAAAAAAATTTTTAGTATATGCTAAAAATTATATTAAAAATATATGTTTTTTAAATGTACATAAATGTGGCTTTATAATTGAATTTTTTTCATGCCCAAATCGTTGCTCATTTTCACGTAATCAGTGCAGAAAGATTTTTTTTTAACTAAGCATTATGGTTTAACTCTTAACCGCCAATTTCGCTCTTCTGGCAATCTATCTCTTTCCATCCCTCCTCACCGTACAGGTTTTATGTCCAACTCTTTTACCGTCCAAGTTGCCCGCCTCTGGAACCGCCTTCCCCTCAAGATCAAGCAAGCTCCGAACAAGGTAAATCTGCGAACAAGGTAAATGACTCCTGCGCAATGAGTTTGACACTCAATCTTTTTGGCATTATGATCGACTGGTACAGCATGCCCACTGACGTTCAGTTCACCATTAGTATGTAGATCAATAATATTACAGATAGTGTTTTTGATTTTCAATCTTGAAATATGAACTTGTTAAAGTTACTCAAAGTCAAAGTCTCTTTATTTTGCTTCAAAAGTGGTTACATGGTACAGGTCACAATGTAAAAAAAAACAGGTCTCACACACTTCACCAAGTTTGCCTTTTTTGGCATTATGTTCGACTGGTAAAGCATCCCCACTGACGTTAAGTCCACCATTAGTATGTAGATCAGTAATATTATAGATAGGTAAACAATAAAAATTCTAACTCTTTTCATTCTCAGTAACTTTCCGTAGCTACTTATTCCTCGTATTAAGTAGTCTTCGATTTGTTTTGTAAACTAAACTTTTTTTTATTTTTGTTAAACTTTTCAAGTTAAGACATAAAGCACGTATTTATCAAGCATCCTTTGTGGCAATTGAGCCGTAAAGCCCCTCTCGAAAGTATTTAAAGTAATACCGAAGAATTCTTTGATTTGTGAGGTAATTTAACTTGAAGGTTGTTTTGTTTCACTTCTGCCGCTGACGCGAAGAGTACCGGTGAGATTGCCTTCATAATTTTCAATCTCTGCGTATGGCATGTTATTCTTAATTTAGTTACAATCGTGTTCAAATTGTGCTATTTAATTGGTTTTCTTGAGAACTCCTGCAACCATTATCTGATTGCAAGCCGAGTGTAAAAATAATACGTGATGCCAAAATATTAGGTTTGGCCATAATCGTGAAACGAAGGAAAAATGGTAAGTGGTTTTGTTTTCTAATTACAATCAATATTTCAGCAGGCTCGTGGGCTCTTAAAAATTGAGTTTTATCGTAAGCACATCGACTGAAACGTATTGAACACTCTTCGCTAAAAACATGGTGATTAAAAGTACTCTTCCACCTTAAGCCTTATAAAATTAGTAAGTGTGTGTTTGTCATAATGAGTCATATATTTTATGAGTTTTCAACGGATTAAAGCATACACGTATTTGTTTTATATAAACGAACACTTTTAACATTGGATCAATCAAACCATTTCATCAATTGGATCATTTTTTCACATTGTGGTATAGTTCTTCCGACGTAGTTAACAGTGGGTAGTTCAATGATTTGGATCATTTTTTCACATTGTGGTATAGTTCTTCCGACGTAGTTAACAGTGGGTAGTTCAATGATTTGGATCAATGAAAACGGTATGTTGAATGCCTAATTTGAGCATATTTGTTAGTATTATCGTGTTTCGGAAAACAGGCACTCGGCTACTATATCTACCAGATAGATGGGTGTCAATCAGGTGGTTGTTTAGACGGGAGACGTGCGGAGCGGGCCGCATACGCTTAGGGTTACCAACACTTGAAAAACCGTTATTGCTTTTGTTGATAAAATATATACAGTACCAGCAGTAAAATATATACAATAATTAAGGAAGTTAGGAATCTCAGTAGGAACTCTCGCAGCCCTTTTGTGGCAAATTTAGTTCGGAGCTTCAATTTCATCGATTGCACACTTGACGAATATTTTATACTTCATTACTAGTCAATAGATGATACTTCTGGACATACGAGTATATTATTAACGTCACCATGACTTTCTTGCACCGTCTGTATCCAGCGGGCTCCAGCAATCTTCAAGAAATCATCGGTCCATCTTGTGAGGGACCCTTCCACGCTGCGCCTTTCTGTACGTAATCGGAACTCAGACGTTGCTACTTTGGCTTAGAAAGTAAGTCATCATCATCATCATATAGACGATAGACTGATATAATGAAGATGCTGCTGCACTGCTGGACAAAGGTCTCCCCCAAAGTACTCCGCAACGATCGGTCATGCGCCGCCCCCAACCAATTTCTGCCCCCGATCCTAACCAGGTCGTCCATATGACTCAAACGTTTAAAATAGTTTTTAAATGACATCGTTATTTTTGACTTCACTATTTTGTTTTAAATGAGATATTTATTTAATTATCAAGTATGTTCAACATGATCATCGTTCACGACCCTTTTAGTTATAATAATTCTTCATAAACAACGGCATGTAAAAGTACTCCAGTAATCCGTACCGATTTGCTCCTCGGTAACCCTACGGCTGAACCGTCGACTGCTCAGGAACACAAACACGGCGCAGTATAATGAATTAAGTTAGAACTCTCGCAGCCCTTCTTGTGTCACACCTCGCGCGTCCGACCTCTGGCAAATTTAGTTCGGAGCTTCGACGATACCAATCCCACACTTGACATTGCTTTTGTATCGTGAGCGAAATGTAGTACGGTAAATTAAATTTGCACCGTTATATAAACTTAACCCTTTTTGATGTGATCACTTTAGGTACAGCGCATGGCGTCGAAAAAAGAATATAGACTGTTAATTCAAAACTACAGTAATCTCTTTTTATAAGTATTTATAAAATACTAGCATTTGCCCGCGACTACGTACGCGTAGAACTCGTTAATTGATATTGATAATTAGACTTTCAGGGTTCTGGGTAGGCTATTGAATTTTTTTGGTGTTATCCGAGGCTAAGTCCCATTCGATTCAATAAATTATGCTCAGAAATGGCTCGAGATGGTGACGGACGATATATATTTTTGTTTGCGTAGAAGTCAAGTATTAAGCTATAAGCTCATCTCCCGATTTCACAATATGACAACATTGTCAATTTCTAACCGACCGTCACCTACCTCGGGCAGTTTCTGAGCATACGCACCCGCACTCTGCAACGTTAAATCGCATGATTGTGGTCAGCTCTTCAACTTTGTTCCACACATAAGACGATTTCAGGCATGCGTTTATCTCATCTGCTGGAGTGCCTCGCACGATAACTGGCCAAGTCTCTCTGAAATCACCAGCCAGTAAGTAACACTACCCCACCACCCATCAACGATCGATGACTGTGCATATCTTGCAGACAGCGGTCAAGTGCCTCAATAGCTCGTTTATGTGACATTGTATCTTGATAATTCGGGTATTATCAAGTATCCGAGTACCTAATAAAAAAAAATTTTAACTGTTTATTTCAATAAACGGACATTAAATTTCAGCTTAGACTCTAATCTTAATTTTTTAAGATTATATCGAACCTAAGTAGAGGAAAATATAGTATGTTGACAAATTTGCGATATTCAAGTATAAACTTACTAATCGGGAAGGCTATCTCTTAACATTTTTTTATACGAGGTTATAACTTGTTTAGTAGATTTACTATCATAAATTATGATTCATAATCGTAATCACATGGAAGTCTGTTCAACGCGCGTGGTAAGGCCTGCGTCCATACTCTGTTGCCGTATTCATTAGTTCAAGGAGGAATTGTGAATGCTGGTATGTTTGTTAGATTGCGTAAATTTTCTGGTTTGAATCTTCTATTTAACAAGGGGATATTATTAATATATTGGGTCACGATAGCTAGATCTACTTTGTCATGTACGGGCATCACCCTACAGTACTTGAACAGACTTTCATAGTTATATCTATATTTATATTTTATCTTAAGAGGTACAATAGTTTTTAATAATCTTAGTTGTAGTTTACATATATTATTTCGATGTGTCTTATAAGTTCTACCATAGCTAGACAGGCCATAGCTTATGACAGGATCGGCTAGCGTGTGTTCCTGTATCAGACTTTATTGTTATTTACAAAGAATAGTTTGGTATGCCTTTCCTATATTGATTAGTGTACGTCAAATACATGATATGTAGGGGGCTATTTTAACTACAATTATTTGCTCTCCATACAAATTTCATTCCCTTCTTTGTCCCTAAAAGGGATGACTTTTTGACATAAATTATAGCCTTATTCTGATATATAAGGTACATAACTGGAAAGGTCCATAAAGATTCGTCCAGTATTTTTTGATATGAAGTGGAACGTTTATAATATTATTAGAATTAGGATTGACGCCTAAAATTTGAAAAAAAGAAGGCATTTTTTGAAAGCGCATCCACGCTTTAAAAAAAAACGTAGAACTAAATAGACCAAAAATAGTACATTGTTCAACAAGGGACTAAAACAAGCCATAATGACACGGATTTTTTGGCTAATAGTTCGAGTGTCATTGTGGCTATTAAGTCCCGCGTTAAACACTCTAGATTTCACTTTGAATGCGAGGAAAATACACGACGTTCAATATAAAATTGCAATATTTTATGAGCATAGGAAGTGAAAAACTATATAATTATCGAACCTATTCACCAATTACGACGACCTGTAGGCGAAAACAACCGGACATCCGACCATCCATAATTCGGACATACCTACGAAATATTTTTTGCCCAAGGGGAAATGAAGACGCTCAATGTGCCGTCAATCACACGGTTAGAATAGTTTAAAATACAACGGAATTAGCCATGTTAGATGCTCGTGTTAAAAAAATAAGTTCCAAAACCTTGAGTATTTATTTGGAAAATATGTAATTAATATACATATTTTTCAAATAAATACTCCTCTCATTGATAACTTCGCTCCTTTGCCTTTTCATGGGATATGGTACTTCCAATTGGATAATAATAAAGGTTCCGAAAAATAAATGAAGGCGAAGCGCCAAACCGAACTGCTACCAGTTCGTTTCTATATTTTTATTCAGACATAAGTTTTCGGAAGTTTAGTAAAAGAAGCAGTAAAAATAGTATTTTAAATGACCACATTTTTAAATTATTTTTCGGAGGTTTTATTACTACCCCTTCCAATTTATAGTGTACGAAATGTATCTGGTCTTCTGTGGAAAACAAACACCGAGTGATACAAATTGAATCATTCGGCCTCTAGGTGATTGTGTCAACAGGATCACATCGGACGGAGCAATCGGGACGATTTAAAATGTCGTCCCGAGCTCATTATCCATTTAAAAGGGACGAGTTATAGCCAAAATCAACAGCACTCACTAACGAGAGTTCGTTTCGATTCCATCCCAATTTGTCATTCGGAAGAACTGCTACAAAGGGGCTTTTGAAAAGTGTTTAGATTTCCGTGTTTTTGTTTTTTAATTCTGAAATATGAACTACTCAAAGTCAAAGTCAAATCTCTGTATTTTGCTTAAATGTGATTACAATAGTACAGATCACAATGTAAAAAAAAGAGATCTTACACCACTTCACCAGTTTCTGGCATACAAAAAATAAATAAGTCTAACAGAACCGATTGGCTGATTTAACATGTCAAATAATTACTATATAATAACGCCAAGTATCATATGCCAGTCATATGTTTAACCTAAGTAGGTGGTGAAAATATTTATCCCACCAATAACATTCTGTAAAAAACTAGCCAAGTCTCGATTGAGCTGCTTGTTTATCTCTAAAAAGTAATGAAATCTAGACAAAGTCGTACCAAGTCTAAGGTTCCTTACTGCGATTTCTTTATTATTATAGTTAATGTTGTGTGACTTGGCCGTTGAAGAGTACACAAGGGTACAACACCAGGTGCTCCATGACACCATTGCACCAATCTGTCCCCAAAACCGCTACCCATTGACGATGGAAAATTGCCACTTGGAAAACGTTGATTCAATAACAGTCAGTCGGGTATCACCGCCACTCTTAGTCCAATGCATTATATTTTGACCAAATTTTGAGCGAAATTAATATTTTGGTGTAATTTGTTTATTTAATTTGTGTAATGTTCAAGTAGAATAAAGTTAATCGTTCGACTATTTCTTCTTGTAAACTTGTAAGTATAAGTATAAAAGCCAGTCTAGTCTTATCCAGAGTTTTCCTTTAATTTTATTTATATGCTTATTAAAAGCAGAAGGGGAGGCATTCGCCCAGCGGGTACGTATTACAATGCCGAAGTTCAAAATACCGAATTTCATAAGACTTATGGACGGAAGGCCGAAAATTAAAATTTCGAATGTTTGTTTGACCGAAAGTTTAAAATCCCGAAAGAACGTTGGATCGGAAGGATGAATACCGAATATTATAATCCCGAAGACTGTAATCCCGAAGAATGAAATCCCGAAGACTGTAATCCCGAAGATTATAATCCCGAAGACTATGATCCTGCCTGAAGGTTGTAATCCGGAATATTATTTAAACTGTCGAGAATTATATTTCTGTAGTCTTACAGATTCTAATGTTTATTTTATACAAAGAATATTAACCTAAATTACGTAACCTACTTGCCAACTACTATACTTACTATTTATAAGTGAGCTCGTCTGTGGAACCGATCTGCTCCGGCGCTGCGGGATGTGCAGCCCCTCCGCCCTAGCGTTAGAAAGTGCGGGCATCAAGCGAGTCGCAGCGGCTGAGGCTGGTCGCCGAAGGTGACCAGAAAGCCGAAGCTGTGGAGGCGAGCGTTGACAGCTTCGGTTCCAGATAAGTTCGTTTCGGTTGGCAGTCCATGACAGAATATTTTATCATAATATCGAATATTTAGTGTCATAATTTCCCACTTTCCCGGACTCTTTCCTTCTCTTAATCGACTTGCCACAGAACCGAAGCTGTCAACCCCGATTCCACGTGGTCTTGTCTGCCCTACCCCTAGAGTGTATATAAAAGGCCGGAGGCGCGGAGGCTGAACATCCCGCAGCGCCGGAGCAGATCGGTTCCACGGAAAAGTCAGATTAGTTTAGTGTCCTGACACTCTTAAAGTGCTCATTGACTTTCGGGATTATAAAATTTCGAGATTTTAAAAATTTCGGGATTATGAAATTTTGAGATTTTGAACTTTCGATTTTCTGAAAATAGGTAATTTGAGCTTCGGTTTATCGAATATCGGCTTTTTGAACTTTCGGTATTTTGACCATCGGTATTTCAAACTACTAGGTATTATGAACTTTCGGGATTGTAATACGTAACCCGCCCAGCTGTGGGACGCTATAGGCTAGATTAAATTAGATGTGTAGTAGCCATTACCATATCTCTAATACAGCTGAAACCAGCTGAGGGTTCTTCATCAAATAAATAATAAATAAATAAATATCGGACAACCTCACACAAATCGATCTAGTCCCAAATTAAGCTCTAGAAGGCTTGTGTTATGGGTACTAGACGACGATTGACATACTTATATAGATAAAGATATACTTAAATACATAGAACAACCACGACCCAAGCACAAATATTCGAGTTCATCACACAAATATTTGCCCTGGCCGGGACTCGAACCCGGGACCGCCGGATCAGTAGGGAGGTGTCTACAAACCGAGCCAAACGCGTCGTCAAAATACTTCAGACCTTGGATTTTTGACATCAAATGAAGCGGCCCACTAAGTTGAATATTAAAATACTTAAACGGGTTTACTCACGTCGTAGAAGTCGAATAACGCTCGACATGTTTCGAATCGGTACGCGATCCATCATCGGGAGAGATGATCAGTCGCGACGGCGGCCAACCGAACACAACAACAAGTTGAATATTTTTTGTAAAGGCGGTATGTCGATCTCTAATAGTTTGGTTGGGCTCTTGTGTTTTCTAATCAGGGGGGGTATTCGACCAACTTTAGCGATATAATGGAGATCTCTCCGTGAGAACGCCATCCGTCACTTTTGACGTCTCGCAACTTGACAAGTGGCGATATCTCTAGAACATCGCGACTTCGCCAATCCGGTCGAATTAAATTTGTGTCTCCTTTGTATGTGACGGCGTAGATAACAGGCGCATACTTAACTTGTCCGGGTAGTACGTGAAATTAGACAGTTACGTTTCGTTCTAAGCAGAAATTCATATGCATACAAAGTATTTATTAGGCTAGATGCCAATTACCTCCGTGTACAATGACCCTATTTAATCTTAACTGCCGAGATATCAAACTTCATTCATATTGCATTTTTGACTAATGTCTGATTGTTGATTATTGTCAAAATGAATTCATAAAATATAATGAAAAATAAGTTTAATACTCGAAAATATGAGATAATGAATTACTGCAAAATAATAAATAAATGTTAAGAGCACAAATCGACCTAGTCCCAAACTTAAGCAATGCTTTTACAGGTACTACTAGAGGATGACAATATATTATAATATATGAAAATATATTTATAATTTATAACATAATGACCCAAGAACAAATATTATATATGTGCCCTTGCTGGGATTCGAACCCAAGACCACCAGCTCAGTATGCAACTGCACTACATACTGAGCCAACCGCAACGTCTATAAACAAGCAACAAGACGTTATTTATTTAGAAGAAATATATCAAGAAAAAGAGGTAAATTTTCGAGATTCAGACAAAATATTCTGTTTAATTTATTTTTCCTTTCCCATCTCTGCACTCAATTTTATAACAATAACACGTTCTTACTGACGATTTTACCTAAGTGCAGCATTGTATAAACTTGTATTATCTGTTATACACCAGCAATCTTAATCTGGAGTCTTAGTATTTTAATAAATTGTTATATTGCACTGAAAGGTGCTAACTTTGTCGACTTGTTAAATAGCACCCTGTTTTTTGTCATTATCGGAAAGCTCAGCTACCCGTGTACGTAAGTACCAAAATTCATTGAAACCAGCCCCGCCGTTAAGGCGTGATAAACCCACAAACACGCTGTACAGAACGGCTCGACATGTTTCGAACTGATATAGAGCTCCTCTTCAGGGACAGCAAGGTGGCGAGGAGAGCGGGAACCAGTGTAGTCGGTCGCGAGTCACGTAGCAGCACGGATAGCTGACCCTGATGGAGAGCCCTTTTATATTTATTAAAGATCTCTCATGATAGTTTTAATATTATATTATACTGTACATACATATTAAAAATATAATTGACTCATTGACCGCCAAATTCCCATTACACTTATTTTTTAAAATATCATCAATGTACGGAAATTTTATTTTTCCAATTATAATATATTAATAGTATAGATAGATGACCAACAATTACTAATCTGTTTTGTTAAAACAAAATTAATACGTAGACGCAATATTCGTATGTGTTTTAATCTGATTCAAGAAAAAAAACACCATAATATAAAAAAAAAACATTGTTTTCCAGGTCAGGGCAGCGGAGCATGAAACAGACGATATATTGAACGACCTATGTTTATAGATCCATCGTCCATTCAATCCCAGTAATTACTACTTTATTACAGTAATAATGAGTTCTTGAAAACTGAAAAACGCTCTGAAGAACATGTTGTGTTTGATCCTCATAATAAAGTATAACTATTCGTCCGGGCCGTGAAGTGAAGCCTACTACACGATTACATTTTTGTTAGTTTTGCTACATTTTCTGTATCAAAAACTGTACCAACTAGCATTTATATTAATTCCTTTATAATTTTGTTATATTATTCAATTTTTATATAAATAAAATGGCTACTGCCCATTGGGTCAATTCTGCCAGTGTCAAAGTTGACGAACGTTGTACGGTGAGTTGAGCTTTTTGTAAAGTGATAGCGATTTACAAAAAACCACGCGGTCTACCGGGCCTTGACCCAAGAAGGGCTATGTACGCTTCAAGTTGAATTCTTTATTAAACATTCACTCATACGTTAGTTCACTGCACAATAGGCTATCAATACTACACATTGAACAACCAAAATGAATAAATAACGAATAACTAAACTTAAAGGCATGCGGCCATCTTAAGTCACAAACCGGAACCTGTTATATTATTGATATTTGTTTATTTCTTGATGACATTCATTCGTTATGACATTAATGAAAATGTCACACACGTTGACTACTACACGTAGAATAATTAATGAATAATTTAATCCTCACGAAATTGTAAAACAACTATACCAAAAAAACTCAAAATGTGTTATTTTGTACCCACGTTAAACAAAATGTTACCGCTCTGTACATAAAGTTATGACAATGTGCAAGTACATTTTGACTACCTCTCGATCAGCAATCGTCATCAATTCATCATCATCATAAATTATTATTAAACGTCATAATATTGCACTTTCCGATATTGCTTTTTTTCGATGTAACAAAAACATTCAGTGATAAGAAAAATAATTAGTGTACGTATATTTCTAATTTTTTTTATTTATTGAAAGGGCTTTCCACATCGCCCTGTAAAATCACTTTACAAACAATATACAAAAAGGAAAACAAATACAACTTAGGAACAACTAACGCTATACCTATAATAATAATAATTAGTGATATTTAAATTTGTATGTGGATAATAAAAATCTCATTAATAATTAATACAACAAAAAATTGGATCGTCATAAATTTCAAAGACAACTTTTTAGAGAAATAATACTTGACAAACACTTTACTTGACTTAAGAATATTTTTTGCAGTCATTGATATCGGCAAAAGCTTTGAACTGCCATTCCCGGCTTTATAGTATTAAATATATACATGTATAGATATTAAAAAGATCATATCTCTCATCTCTCTCATAAATTTCTCAGATTTCAATAAAATTTTGTGTTGCTAAAATTGCTTCTTCTGACCATGGTAAGCCCAATCTGACGATATGTCCTACAAATTTTTCTTTACGCAAAATGTATGACAGAAATTGACTTATGGGATTTTTTTTATTTTGTTGTCGAATTATTTATTTTGTATTTCGAGCTCCTCATTTTCTACTAAATTTTAGTACAAAATACGAAATTTAGTAAAAAAAAAATTCATAAATTTTTTGTAAGTCAATGAAAAATTTTGTAGGACATATCGTGAAATTGGGCTTACCTTGTTCAGCATAAGCAACTTACCAAATTTTATTGATTTCTGAGAAAAAAACAAAATCGACAACAAAATAAAAATCTGCCCATATACTTAAATGATTGAAGTACGATACCTACGTGAAGTGCCATCGCTTTGGCGGGAAATTTAACGAAATTTTCTACGACTTTGTTTATGTAATGACAGTGACAAGTTGTTACAGTAGCCGGCAAACAACTTGAGCGTGACCTTGACTGCGCAGTAGCCGATTTACGTACAAATTTACATGCGCAAATCCGCCATTTTGGTTCAAGTTGTTTGCCGGCTACTGTACTTAAAAATTGTCATTGCATTAAATTACTAATAAAGAGGTTGTAAGCTCACAGATACAGATTAATAGAGTGGCAAGGAATTTAAGACATTGGTTTCAAAATGAAAAATATGGAAAATTAAATGTTTGTTTTCATGTAATTACGACTTCAACGTGACCGCCATCAATTGCCGAGTAGAAAAGTACTTGATCACCGATTAAAAATTATCGTGTATACATAACATGCAAAGCTTTTTGAATAAAATAAGTGTGATGCATTAAACGTAATAATTAAACAATTATTACCATTAAATTATAGAAATAAATTGTCATATAAGTGTTATTTATTTGCGTTATAATTATTTAAATGTAAGTTTTAACCGTTTGAAGGTTTTGTCATTGTTCCATGCCATCCCATGTTACACCTGCGCGCGCTATTTGCAAGGCGTGCAAAAATTAACTCCCAAAAATATGGTTTACTTATATCAGAAATGCTTAAAACGCTGTTCGTCAGATTCGCCAATGAAAGTCACGTCACCGGTGCTGTAAAGAACATGAAGGACAACTCTAATGTTCGAAGTTTGACTGAATAGTGCCGTCCCTCTCAATCTCCAGTGAAATTATATTGAAGTGAGCAGGATGGAATTATACAACGGTCAAATTCGAACATCGGCATAGCCCTTCTTTTTATTTTCTCTGTATGTCTACGTCATCCCAGAAATAAGCTAAAGGCAAAAATGGTGGTCGGCGTTTTTTTGTCTGTTCAATGAAGTGTAATTGTAATTTCTTTTTATTTTCTTGGTATTCTACGTCACGCCACAGATAGAGGCAAAAGAAGCTGAAGGCAAAAACGTTTTGCATTCTTCGGCGACATTTAGCTTTCTAGCTCTCACAATTTTTTAATTTTTTGTGCTAGTGAGATCAAAATTACCTAACCATTTCAAATATTTTTAAAATATTTAGTCATAGTTTACAACTGTACTTAGTTTGTGATTATATTAAGAAAAATGCGGAATTCAAGTAATGCAGAAGATTTAAATGCAGAATTGATGCCTCCGAAAATACTTAATTCATTAAAAAATGCCACTATCAAAACTGCCAGCCTGTTGCCAATATAAAGCTACAAAAAAATGTAATAGCCTATACAAATTTCATCTTTTGGAAAACCGGCAAAAATACCTTGTCGCATTATGAAATAAAAAGTGTTATGAAATTATTCATAAATAAAACCACGTCATACTGTACAAATTCCATAAAAAATTATTGCGTACCATCTGTACTATCAAAAATTGTTGCAATACTTAAATTTTACTAGTAAATATCATTTATCAAGTATAATTGTTGCAATACTTAAATATTTTAGTCCGGCTAATGAAATATTAGGTACTCAAAGTTTTGCGGCAGGTCACACTTGGTGTAGTAGGAATTATATAGTTTTGATACTAGAAAATATTTTTGATTTTTACGGTACCTAAGGAGTAAGGAAATAAGTTACATATATGTTGACGTGCACTCACATATATGTTGACAGTCAGCTCACATACTTCTACCACTATGTCACAGTCAACGACAAAAACACATATAATATAATGTGAAAAATTAAATGTAGTGTAAATAAGACCTAGGTCGATAATACCATATATTAATCCATCAACAAGAAAATTACATAAGTACTATACCAAATTTCTACTCAATCGGAATGTTAGCTAGCACATAAAGTATCAAAATTATTTATAGAGGACCCACCTACTAAATTGTTTAAACCATAGACAATTGGTGATACCACAAGTAAATATCTGTTAACATTATTTGGCTAGCCAGATTCTACAAGATGTGTACACATAGCTTATGAGTTGTGAACTTGCAACTACGGAGTAGCACTCTAGGATGATTTAAGCAAATAATATTTAAAAATTGAATTGAAGCAAAGAATGTAAGGCAAGGATTTAAGCGTCAAACACGCGTCAAACATTATTGACAATGTAAATTCTGTATTATTTAACAAAGAAAATGCAGTGAATCAAATTTTAATTATATTTAGTAGGTTATCGTAATGAGTTATAATATAAATCTAAAATCGACGATCTAACGTTAAGCCCGATTCAAGCTTTGATAAATGAAAATAGACAAAATATTTGATTAGTATCAAGATCAAGCATAGGCAACTATTACGACAACTCATCATCGACTCAAGAGGCTGGTTAAGTGGAGACCTGGTGGTGCGGTGATGCTATGATTGATACAAACATCGAGTAGACACAAAGGAAAATAAAGGAAACTTGTATTCTCATCAGCTCATCACCGAGAAAGACTAAGCTGTTTCAATCCAACTAAAATTTTTCATACGTCGTCTTCATAAATCTATATCTAGCAGTGGAGTATTTTATGTGGTTCTATATATTCTTAATAAAACGTGTGTCATACAAATAACTTCGTTTTTACTTTCCCCTTGTCATAAGTAGGTAGATTTGGTTACATTTTACTTATGCATTCATCACAAATCTCAAGGAATAGAAAGCTGGTAAATTCGTATAAGAGTCTAGAAAGAAAATAAGGCCTTAAATCTTTAAAGCCTAATCCTGTTATAATGTCTAAATGCAAACGCCTGTTTTTCGTAACATGTTCATGTGTATGACCCGGAGATCAGTGAATATTTTCAGCTCTTTGTTAGTTATACTGCAAACTGTTTTCTAAATAATATTTTCTTCAGTTGCCATGACTCACACATTTAAATTAAACTATTTAAACTGATTATATAGCGTATAATGATTACTTTTATGTTTCTAGATACCAAGTTACTGTCCAATCCGGTTTTTATAATTGATAATACATTTTAAAACTGGTGTAAACTGAGAAACATTACTTTTTGAAAATGTTAATATGTGTCAGTGCATCTGGAAAGGTACCTAGTCACGACATCTAGTTACCGAGTTACATGAGTTTTTGTGGAAGCTGGTGAAAAAGTGCCAAAATGAGTTTGTGTTATAATTGGGTTATTTACATCCTAAGGAACACGTCTGTACAAGAATATCAGTAAAATTATGTTTTTTTAGTATATTTCTCCGACTATAAAGTTTAGTAGTCAGGGTACCTTGTCACGCCATGTCTTAAAAGCCTTTAAATTTTGAATAATTTTGTCAATATTTCCATCGCGGGTAGTCAACTACCTCTTTCTAAGATAAGGTATAGGATCGGTCTATAGCAAAATAATTTTTTGAACAAAAAAAAATACTTCATGTTTTTATAAGAAAACATTCAACTTGCATGACTCTTGTATTAAATAACTATTTATTTTAATTTAAAGACTGATAAAATCATAAATTAGGTGCAGTTATGTACACAATTGAGTTATTTTTTCCAGTTACTCCATTTATGTAAGATAATGACTTAGCGTGACAAGGTACCCAGTTTAGTAAAATGCTAAACTTGATGTCTTACACGACTAAAACAGAAGTTTTTATAAATAAGAATACATTAATTTCCGCTATAATTATCCTAAATAACATTTTGTTACAGACATTTCTTGCATTATAGGTACTAAAATAGTGATCTTCGAGTTTAACTTACTGAAGTTTAGTAAATGTCGTGACAAGGTACCCTAGTTACGTTTCCATACAAAAGTTTCGACCGAGCCACTAAACATTATTGTTAAAAAAAACTGCTTTAACACCATTTCTATTATACCATTGTTGTACACCACGCTAAATACCATTTGATCTTGTGATATAGCATGAATATACAAATTATTTTGTTGGTTTTTGATATTATAAGTGATCTTTTTTGTAACTGTTAAAAATGCGGTAATTATTAAATTTCTTTATGATTATGGAGTTTTCTTTCATTCAATTGTCCCAAAATGCCATAGCATATGTAACTATGATGAGAAACTAACAGTTTTAATCTCTTTATTTTATGAATTGGGTATAATTAACACTTTCGTGTTTCTTCCACCCTGGCATGTTCAATGTTCAACCTAAGAAATCAACATAATTAACATGTATTTTTAGACAATTCACCTTTATTATAATTCTTTAACATTCAAAGATTATGATTATACCCTTCACTATGTAACTTCGAAGTAGAAGTGTGTTTTTTGCCACTATAAACTTTAAATGCAATTTTCTCAACTTGTGCATTTCGGAAGTCGAAAATTCAAAAATTTATATAAAAGTAGTGGTTCCACCTACAGTCATTATTCTTTTTTGTATTGATAGCAAATTTAATCTACTTTTTGGAACTATGCATAACTCAATACCTGAAACAAGGTACCTTTCCAGATGCACTGACACATATTATGAAAGTCTATAATACTTTGTAAATTTCAGTTACATCGAATATCCTTAAAAATATGATAATATGGTGAGATGGTTTGAACTGCGCAGTTATGTTAAAGATATAATATGTGTAAATAATACAATAAATATTCAACGGGTATTATATGATATAACAAAATAATACATTGAATTTGGTAGTGCGACTTGTCGCTATTACTGCTATTAGGGTAACGCCAAGTGGTTTGAAACATGAATATGTATACTGTGAATAATAACACTTTTCAGTTTAGCAGTTTTCTATTGGTAGGTACTGGGAATTTACCCATTTAGCTATTCTGATAGAGATGAGATGCCTATCAACAACAGATAGCTTATACGGTGAGCTAGGAGCCATTTCATTTAAATAGGTACCTCACTAAATGCTATCGTTTTTGGCTGAGTACTCTACATATAGCCAGTCCAGTATGAACAAATAGGCGAGTCAAGAATTTAGATGGTTTATTTTTCTTAAAACTTTACATCAGAATACCGTGTTATGATATTTGCGTTGGCAGCGTATTCTTCCACGTACATGTTTGGTTCAAGTATTGGATTCAGCGGCAGTTATTTTTCAATTATAGATAGATTATTTCTGCTTCAAAAATCGCAAACGGTGACAACCATTGTTCGCTGGTATATAAGTAGTAGGCAATGTTCGTACTTCGCACCACTCAGTGAAAATTTTCTTGTATGTTTTCATTACACACTAAGCACTTTACTGAGAAATATCTCCCAATAATTATAAATTAAGCAATATATCTCAACTATTTCCATAACAGTGACACGTCAAACTGACTGTCATAACATAAAATTAAATGTCAATCACGATCACAAATGACAGTGTTCTTATTACAAATCACAATAACCATAAAGGTTTAACACCCCCCTGTAATAGGAACACCCTGTATAAAAGTATAAAGTGACATATCAAAGTAAACTATACACACAAAATAAAATATTAGCACAAAAAAATATAACACCCTGTATATACACCAACCTATCACTAACTATACACACCCTCTACCTACTATGAACACCTTAACCTAACCTAAGCCTAACGAATTTGTACATTTACAATGTTTAATTTTAGCTAAAGGTTTGGTAAGAACGTCGGCGATCATATCGTGAGTAGGTATGAATTTGACATGAAGGTCATGGTGTGCAAGTGCGTCTCGAATGAAATGGTGCTTGATATCGATATGTTTAGTGCGGGCGTGATATGTGCTGTTGTGTGAAAGTTTGATGGAACTTTGATTGTCGGAATGAATGATTATGGGATGAGTGACTGCGAATACTTCCGAGATCAGGGCTTTTAAGTATATGGCCTCCTTACAGGCTTCTGCAAGTGCCATATACTCTGCCTCAGTGGTAGAGAGCGCGACTGTGCGCTGCTTGCGCGCTTCCCACGAAACAGGTCCACCGCTCATCATAAATACGTATCCCGTGAAGGATCTCCGGTCGATGATGCTGTTGCCGAAGTCCGCGTCAGCATATCCCGTTGGAACAGGTTGGCCTTTACGGAATTGAAGTTTCAGTTCCTGAGTTCCTTTCAGGTATCGGAGAACTCGCTTTGCCGCCTTCCAGTGGGGCCTAATTCGAGTGTCGATCGCCAAACGTCAGATCACCGTTAGATAACAGTCATCTCTCCGTGATCTCGCCTTTGAACTGTCATTAAAACGCGATGATGAAGCTCATCGCGTTTTAATGACACATGTGACATATCTCATCTCAGTTTTGGAAATACGAAGGCGATAACAATTGTCAAAAATGCTATTCATGTATATAAATTTCTGTTTTGAACGAAACGTAACGGACTAATTTCACGTACTACGTGGTCAATTTAAAGTATGCGCCTGTTATTTATGCCGTCACATACAAAGAAAGCGAAAATTTTGCGCGTCCGAATTGACGAAGTTGCGATGTTCTAGGGATATCGCCACTTGTCAAGTAGGCACACGTCAAAAGTGACGGATGGCGATGAAAAGGAGAGATCTCCATTATATCTCTAAAATTGGTCGAATACCCCCCCAGTTCTCCAGATCTTCGATTATCCTAGTTTTTAGGGTTCCGTACCCAAAGGGTAAAAACGAGACCGTATTACTGAGACTTCGCTGTCCGTCCGTCCGTCCGTCCGACCGCCCGTCCGTCCGTCTGTCACCAGGCTGTATATCACGAACGGTGATAGCTAGACAGTTCAAGTTTTCACAGATGATCTATTTCTATTGCGGCTATAACAACAAATACTAAAAATAAAATAAAATAAATATTTAAGGGCTCCCATACAACAAACTTGTTTTATGTTACGGAACCCTTCATGCGCGAGTCGGACTCGCACTTGGCCAATTTTTATAGTTTTCGCTTTATGTGGCCATTAAACCCTAACTCTGTACCAAATTTCAGCTCTCTGAATTTACGGGAAGTACGTTCTTTACTGATGATCATGAGTGAGTGAGTGAATGAGTGAGTGAGTGGCGTAAATGCGAAACTTTGCTTTCGCTTAACTTCGGAACTAAATGACCTACAGACTTGAAATTTTGGATTTTAAGTATGTGATTATAAATTACTGGATGACAAAAACTTCTGCGTTCTGGTCTTATCCAGAGGTGCTCAAATAGGGGCCTGAAAATGCGGCGAAATGGTTCCAGTAAAGGATGGTACGGCAGTGTTTGCTTCGCGCTCAACTTGTCGGGGGCACTTCCGTGCCCCCCGATTTACAGAGTAAAAACTGTTATCGATTAGCCAACTTTTAAGTTTGCGTTTAAACCATAGGTATTTATAGGTAGATTTTTTTATGCTCTCGCTTAGTATATATTATAAATAGACACAATTCATACAATATGTAGGTGTTTCTACTATATAATTTTGTCGGCATTACCAGTCGACTACTGAATGTAGCTCGAATAGCATGAATATTAAACATTTTACGTTAAACCGATTTATAATCTATAAAAGTAATTAAAAACCTCAATATGCTACCGGTAGCTAGATCCCTTTTAAAAGTTGAATGATTGTTCCTTGTGACTTTCCTCAAATTTCTTTTAATTACTTGGGCATCAGTTATAAAGGACGTCTAATTGTTTATTCATCGAGTAATAAACTCTTCGAATAAGGGAACAATAACAACCGTCGCAACAATCGCGGACGACTCGTAACTCGGCCATAATTTACAAATATGTTGATTGAACGATTGGTCGCAATTCCAGCCTGATTGAGATTCTGTGAAACGTGAAATTGATAAACAACTGTGAATCGATCGAATTATATCTGTGGTAGCACAGCCATTTAGATTAAATTTACACATTGGGAGGGATAATTTAAACGTATTTAAATAGTATTAATTACAGTTCAACATTAAAGTACTAGTGTGAAAGTGCAAATTGAAATAGAAAGTCATAAAAGATAATATATGGAACCTATCTATGGAAATAATCTAAGTATGTACAAAATACACCAATATAACAATAACACGACCATTCGGTTTCAAGACAAACAGCTTGTTTGACTACGATGACATTGAACTACGTTTGCCCCTAGGTTTGCATAAAAATACTGTACAAGATGTGACATAACACAAGGCATCGGAGATGTTTCCCTAACGCAATCGAGAAACACACTTGCATAACAGTAGGGTGTCTCTCATGACGTAGGTATAGTACGAAACATTCGAAATGAGATGCAGCACAGCTGCACGCATGTGAGTAATACAGAAATGTTCCGGGAAATGGCCCGCGGGACGGGACAGCAGTCTGATTCAAAAGATGAATTGAAACCATACAAATCACTTGTAGTCTCATTTTTCAGCGAGGAATTTTACAAAACAAATCATCAACCGTATAAAAGGCTCGACGCTCCACATTGATATTCCCACGGGATTTTTAAAATACTCCCAGCTAAATGATAAAGCTATAGGTATAAACTCGGATTTTAAAGGCGCCTTTTTGACGAATCAGAGCAGGCACGTCAATTAGAAAATATATTAACATCTTCATTAACAATCCGTAATTGGAATTCTTTGTGGAACGCCCATCAATAAAAATTAACAAGTTAATCAGTCGATGCCGCTTGTTCACAACCTGTGCGCAAATAAAATTAACAAGTTAATCAGTCGATGCCGCTTGTTCACAACCTGTGCGCAAATAAAATTAACAAGTTAATCAGTCGATGCCGCTTGTCCACAACCTGTGCGCAAGTAAAATTAACAAGTTAATCAGTCGATGCCGCTTGTTCACAACCTGTGCGCAAATAAAATTTATTTCGCAGGTAAGTGGGAGCAGAGGGCCTTTTTGCGAGAAGATAACTCAAAATATAACGGATTTGCGTAAAATATGTGAACCCTTTTGTATGCTAATACGATCCCATTGGTCGGAGATTGAATTTTGGGTTATCATATCATGCTTAAGAATTATTCATGACAGATGTACGCAGATATTTTTAAAAGAATCTCTCCATAATGAAATTAACGAAATGAAAAGTCAGTCAATAAAATTGCCTCAGCCTTTATTGGACCAATCGAATTCAAATTAACTTGAATGATTGAAAAAAACGTAATCCTCGAAGGTATCAGAATATGCTTTATCCGCTTTGTAAGGCCCAGTTTTATTTAAGGACATAGCGTGGGTGGAAAGAAAAGTTTGGAAGCAATAAATAAATGCACAAGCTCAGTAATCGTTGGCGGCCATAGGGGCCGGCGCTAAATCATTTTATCTAGACGCCGTAAAACAGTTACATTGAATATTAAATGAGTAGCACATGTGGAATTGTGAGAGAGGGACAGATTAAGGGGCATTCGTTTCAGGAAGGCACCGCACGTCTCCCGAGCGGCGGGAAATTGAAACTTTATATTTGAGCGCACTTTATCTGACCGGCGAAGCTGGAACCTCTCTAGCGGAAAATCCTTAGTCGAAATAAAATAAAACGAAAACGAATTTCCTCAATACTTTCTACGACTAGAACAAGGTTTTGCTTCGGTTTGTAAGCGTTTTGTATTATTTTTAATTCACGCTTGTAAATGATTTTTACGCTCTGTAGTTAATTTAACCGTTAGTTTAAAATTGAATTTCTTTGCTTCAAGTGGATCGAGTCCAGTTACAGAGTACGAAATTATTCTTTTGATAATATTGAAATGAAATGAGCTGAAACTTTCCACGAATTGCATCTGGGGCGTAGCAAAATTAATATTTAGCTTGTCCTCTTCAACGGCACTCGACTACACAACTATTTTAATTTCAGTTCTAAAGCGATTTAGCACGAAACATTTCTCGGTATAGTTTTGTTCAAAGCGAAAGCGTAATTTAGGGCGTGTAGCGTTGTAAACGATCTTGATCGATGTTTTTACATTTTCTTTGGTATTGATTTAAACTTATACGATTTTCGAACATTATCACAGCAAAAACGGGACTTGTCGCGTATAACCTATTACGTTATATATACCTACCTAATTGATGCAATGTATCAAGATGACATCGTATTCTTGGCTATATAGGAGTAGGTATACCCACCTACCTATAGTGGGGTTAAACGAACGCAATACACGCTCAGATACGAAAAAATGCACCTTAGGTTTGGAGTAGTCTGAAATTCTAACGGACATGCCACGACTTCGACGGCAAGCGGCGCGGCGAGCGGTTGAGCGAGAGTTCTGAGCGCGGTGGTCATACGAGTGAGCGAGACACACGTACCGCTCACCGCTGCCGCTGTCGCGCAAGTCGTGGCCGGTCCGTACATGTCGCACCATCCCATCATGACGATGGCATTCATTCCCGGCAGGATTACGTGACGCAGACATAAATCAGTATAAAACCAACGTCACCTTCATCAAAAGTCAGAGGATTCAAAATTAACTGTTTTTATCCTCGTGTATGGCACGTTGTTGTGATTACTCGACGATACAGTAGTAGGGCCTCGTGCAGGGTTCGTCCGGATTGTTACTACCGTCTAGCCTACTAACCCACCGCCAAACAGCAATGTTCGCATTGTTGTGTTCCGGTGTGGGGGTAAGATAGCCGGTGAAATTACTAGCATAGAGGCATTCTATATCTTCGTCCTCCGGGTAGGCAAACACTTGTGACTCCTCTGGTGTTGCAGGTGTTTATGAGCGACGGTAATCGCTTTCCATCAGGCGATACGTTTGCTCATTTGCCCCCTATGACATAAAAAAAAAGATACAAAGTTACACGTTGTCACAACATTTCACATCATCGGCCACCACCACCACAACGCATACGTCGCCCATGATATGATAAATGCATAGATTTCCATACAAAAAGTTCACCTTTAGATAAACACGGTAGCAGGGACTCCAGCAAGTGCAAGAGCTCTTGGTCATCTTGGTGAGACTACCCACTGCGTCTTCTGAATCCTCCGATGCCGCGTCGAATTGGTGTGGAATTTTGATTTGCTACTCATCTGGCAGTCAATCTGTTAGCAACATTGTACCTACATCTAAGATCACTCACTCCTTACACGTTGTTCCTCGGGGAAAGATCTACAATGTCAAAGGACGCTCTCCGGGTTATTGAGTCGATATTTTGTAAGACTTATGAGCGTGAGAATCGACCGGGCCGACACGCGTCGTGCATTTTGACGATTGGACATGAATAAATGAATATTTACACAGTATTAACGAGCTGGCACTGTCTCCATGCCACCGGCCCCTTTACCCAGCCGGTATATAAATATTAATCAATCCTATATTGTGTTAATTACAATTCTGGAACGCCGTTTTAATTATTATGTTGACGTTATCCTTGTAACATATTCTGATTTGTTTCATAGCGGCGTATGTTTTTGTAAGCCTTTATTTAATGGGTTTCGATGGATAGTGTTAAAAAATTATGTTTATTATTTTAATTTTCATCGACAATTTTCCCTGGATGTCGTAATTTTTCATAAAATATCGATATATTTATTATATGGATAGGCTAAATAGGTTGGTTTTTATAACAATCCTAAATATTTAACGGTTTCTGAGAAAATTGCTATTGATGAAAATCAAATGAAAATTATACATCGATTTAGTTTCGTTTCGGCTATGCTCAATACAAGCTTATGTGGCCATTATTATAAAAAGAAACCTGTCAGTGAAATATAAGTTTACTGAAGTGTCATTTGCAGTAGGTTTTTTTGCATACAATTTTGTTTTGTGACATTTAAAAATATATAAAATAGATAATTTATTAGACCTCAAAGTTTGATCGAAAGTGAGTGTATCGTAAATTGCGATTATAAAGATAAACATAAACATTAGATATCAGTATACTGTCAATTTATCATTGAATTGCGTACATTGAAACTAACATTTAATTTAACATGTATGAAAAAAATAACAAATTAGGTATGACTAGATATTTATTAAAAAAAAGTAGCAGATGAAAATATTCTCAGTTTGGAGAACACAATTAAACCATGTATAAGACTATATGTACTTAATATATGACTCGACAGGAGATGGTGACAATTATGAATGACGCGTTGGAAAGAAAGGGAATGAAAGTCAATGCAAAAAAGACGAAAATCATGATATTTGAGAAAGAAGATAGTGTGACAGAAGTGAGTGTACGGATTGGGGACGAGAGATTAGAGCAAGTGAATGAGTTTGTATACCTTGGATCAATGTTTACGAGAGATGGAAAGTGTGAAAGTGATATTGAAAGAAGGGTTGCTGCTGGTAACGCAATAAATGGTGCATTGCAGGCCTTTATGGGCAGCCAGAAAATCTCTAAGAGGGCGCGTCTGGCTGTGCATAGAGGTGTATTGGTTCCAGCACTCATGTATGGAAGTGAGAGTTGGGTGTGGCAAAAGAAGCACGAAAGTAGAATAAATGCAGTAGAAATGAGAGCATTGAGAAGCATGATTGGTGTAAAGCTGTGCGACAGGATAAGAAATAGTGAAATAAGGGAACGTTGTGGTGTGAATGACGATGTAGTCACTATAATTGAGAAAGGGATGCTTAGTTGGTTTGGGCATGTAGAGAGGATGCATGAAAGAAGATTCACGAAAGTAATCTACAAGGCGAATGTGAATGGAAATGTTGGAAAAGGAAGGCCTAGACGAACGTTTCTTGATCAGATTGGAGATGTTCTGAAAAAAGGGCAAGTCAAGAGTACTTTAAACCGACGAGCATGCATGAGGAGATTAATGAATGTTGATGAAGCGAAAGATGTATGTCAGGACCGTAGCAAGTGGAAAGATGTGGTCTCTGCCTACCCCGTTGGGAAAAAGGCGTGATTTTATGTATGTATGTATGTATATGACTCGAGGATGACGAAAGGCCACTTAGACGTCGGACTTGTTCTTTTAATTTCGTTGTATTTATCGTGGCATTGCGATAGATACCGTATTTTTTTTATATTATGACGTAGACCAACGGTTCTACTGCACTGCACACTCGCTCTTGTTAATGCTAGTATTACGTGATTGTTTATTAAAGCGACATGTCAATAGCATGCAATGCCGAATATTTTTTAACAACTCTCCACTATCTCTGAACTAAATGAAATCATTATAAACCTCACACATATTCTGCGGAATTTTAGACCCTTAATGCATCATCTACAGCTCATCATCGTGCTCATCGACTGCAACTAAATCCCCAGTTCGAGAAGCCAATATTAATTAAGTATGATGTTATTTCATTTCATGATTTACAAGGTAATTAGAGCAACTCGCATCGCAAGGTTAGGTATGCGCCTTGTCAACAATGTCTGTATAATACTGTAATAAATCATCCCTCGCCTACGTGACTCTCCTATGCAACACTAAACTTATGACCCTTTTAATATGGTTCGGTATTTGTATCCTAATGAAAATTAATTATTACACTTATTTAAATAATAAAAATAATAGAGCAAATTACTTACGACGCGTCAACCTTATTAAATGAGTTATCATTGCGAGAACGGCAGATAATATTAAATTTGATAATAATCACAAAATTACACATTTTAAAATACAATACCTACAACTTTATAGGCGTAGGGATGTGACGACCCCATCGCCCGCTGGTTTTACCAGCGCAGTCAGTCACGCAGGGCAGCTTATGGCGAGCTGTTGGGGGGTAGCGAACCCACGTACCTGATTGCTCCTGGGGGAATCCTGACGGGGGGTGATGGGTCAGGGCTTCCGCCTGTGTCTTGGCAGAGGTTCACCGGCTCACCGGCCGGCCAGAGTGGTCGCGAGAGTTGCGGCTCGGGGGCGGATGTGGAAACGTAAGGGGTTAGTTGGCTGCGTAGCCCAGTATTACACCTCTCCGCCCTTAGCCTTCCGCACCGGTGTTGCCCTTAGGCCACTCTATGTGTCGCTATTTGAGGGGGCCCATCTAGCGGTCATCGTCTACCAGTGCCATTACACATGAGACACTTTTCCTGGTAGACGTCCGGCTGTCTCAAACAATAGCCCAGTAGTTAGTCCATCTCATCTCATATACAATAGCCTAGTAGTGTTTAGACTCCATACAACCACAATAGTTCTTGCATCTAGCGGGTGCTGTCTCTGTGTGCGTCCCATGACACAGGCAGGGGGAGCATCCGCATGGTGTACCCCTTACATTTCATTAAATTGTCGAAAGGGCCTCTGCACGTTGACTTCGGCTCCGTGCACGCCTCCCAAAGGTCCGCGACACCATTGTCCCGTGAATGGGTGCGACTATAATTTGACTATTACATACCTAATTATAACGACATAATTAAATATTACAATATTTTTTTTACTTTTCAGAAAATATTTTTGACCTGTCATTAAAAAACTCTATTGCGCAATGCTTTCGATGCTCAATATAAATATTAATTACCTGCGATTAAGTGTTGCCCTTAAGCTCGATCTTTATTCAACGACTTTCAAACAAGAGTAGGAAACACACTTTCTGGGAAAATAGGTCTAAGCAGGGTTTTCCATTTTATTTGCCATCTTTTAACACTTATACTCTTCAATCAAATGGGTTAAACTGAATTAACTGAATCATCAAACGAACTAGAACTCCGGCCACTTATATGAGTAAAACATAACTTAAACTGAACATAGGCTAAATTGTTTTTATTCGAATGCTTTTGACAATTATACCTAGTGGATTTTGTGTTAGGGGTGAATATAATAATCCAGCCTTTAATGAAGCGCGCGCGCCTCTCTGTGTAAATGGTCGAAGCTCTCACGCAGGCGGGAAATCTATATCTATGAAGAATAACATAAATGCGATGTATACGAATTAAATTATAATGTCTTCAACAAGTTGATTCGAAGTCGTAGTAGGCCTTCACAAAAGCGACCATATCGTTGAAATTATAGTGAATCATTAGTATGTATGTATGTAATATGTATGTAAACGCTTTATTGTACACAACAACTGGTTATAAATACATTGATAACAAATGAAATATGTACAAAGGCGACCTTATCCCTATTAGGGATCTCTTCCAGTTAACCTTTGAGCAATTGAAGGAATGGGTATACGAAGAAAATAGGCAAACTACACTGCGTACAACCAAGATATCTATATTATACTTAATAAAACTATAATAAGTACATAAACTAAGTAAGTAATAATACACATATATTTGTACTATTTATAAGATATATATTATATATACATATACATATATCTACATATAATACATATACATATTAGAATACATATTAGTTGCCTCGCTTACAATACATCGTAACCAGAGATGTGATGTATCTTAGATAAAAGTATCTAAAATACAGATACAAGATACAAAATACGTATTTATATCTTGTATTTGAAATACTTTTTAAATTTTTCATTTTGGATCTTGTATTTAGATAATATTTTCCTGGTATCTTAGTATTTTGAAGATACTATATTCCCTAAGATACTTTTACTAAAATAAACTTCGAAGATTTTCTTTCCGAACGCAACTGAACGCAGAGCGTCGTTCAAAAATTTAGTTGATAGAATCTGGCTACCGAAATATTACCCTTAGGGGCCTTAGGTTTGGCGGGAAATTTAAAAAATCTTCTTTGGGTCACACTTATTGTAGTTGGAATCAGGCTACGCGTACGAAAAAAGCCGCTTTTTGGCCCGGTGTGACATAAAAGTATTTTATCTTTAAAAAGTATTTGAAAGATAGGTATTTTGTAGTATTTTAGATACCTTTTTAGAAAAATTTTTATATCTGTATCTGAAATACTTTTTTGTAAAGTATCTTGCATTTTGTATTTCAGATACTTACTTTATTTGGGGTATCTTATAGGTACATCTCTGATCGTAGCTACCGGGATTCCCCATTACCACAGCTCGCAATTATATTACTATTATAGACTGTTGATATATACGTACGTATACTAAACCAAACTGAAATCATAAATAATGGTTCAGTACACTTCAGCTTTGCATTCTGCAGCTGAACATTCGCGACATTTTCATAATTGTTTCTAGTTCATGTAACATGCTGTTGGCTGTGCATATTGTAGGTTATTGAATGTAACTATGATTGCAATATACATTGTACGGTTGTTTTTTATCCGTATAATAAATAAAATAAAATAAATAAATAAATGAGCCTTAACTTGTAGCAGAGAATGCCTAATGGCATTAAGTCCACTATTTGTCCCTACGTATTTTTGTAAAATTTAAATAAATATATCTCTATATACTACACCTATACAATATACCTAAACAATGTCGAGAATATAAATAAGTCTCAAATTTCCTCTCAAATTATGATTAATACAAAAATGATAGGTGTCAAGTCCTTAAAAAGCTATCAGCATGATATCTCGTCTTTACTATTATAAAATTCTAGATTTGTATTGAAAATCAGTTTTCTATAGACGTAGTAAGTAGGGGTCATGATTTCAGGAAAGATGCAGGATCAGGATGCGTGATGCAGGATCGTCTTTTGTTATGTATGGACGTGCGGCGTCATGCCAGTCCAGCGCCCTCGTTTGGGCATCATTTCCTTTGTCTTTGAATCACGTAGTCACGCCAAAACGGTTGGACAAATTTTAACCAATTTTGGTACAGGAATAGCTGGACATCAAAAGATGGTCATATGATACTTTTGCCTGGTATAAAAAAAAATACGCCTACGAAGTTTCCGAGAAGACCCGATTAATACTATACTAGAAGGCGCCCTTTAGTATAGTATAAATCTGCTCAATTTACTCCAACATAAGAGCACAACATACATAAACAACCTGTACAAAGCAGCTTCCTTTGAATAAAATTGGCAATACTTGAATCAAATTACTGCACTCCACAAAAGCGCAGCCTGCAGCCTACTACTTCAAATATCATGTATAATCACACGAGTCCTGCATCCAGCATCCAGCCCAAATTGAGTAGCCTCTCTTCGAATACAGTGACACATTCTCTGAGTGGAAAACTTGCCAGACATGCACTAGAGTTTACAAATTGAAAACGTTTTACCATATATAATATTTATTATTTTGTTGGAACAGAACTTACCGATAATTTATAGTAGATCGTAAATAGATATTATTTACTGTAGGGTAGACCGAGGCGAATCGGGTCATTTTACGTTTGAGGGCAAATAAATACAACTTTTTAAGGTGATAATGTTTTCATTATTATTAAATTGGAAAAACTATTTATTAATTAACAAAATCCAAGAGTCAAACTTAAAATGGAACGTAAATCTGATTTATGAAAAATAAAATACAAAACTACCTAGAAAATCCGACTCACCCCATTTTTAGGGGTAAAACGGATCAATCAATCTCTGTTATAAAATCTTAACTAATAAAAGTTAACAATGTTAAATATAATGATTAAGAATCACAAATGGCTACTAATTGAGATCAACTATCATTGGTATCTTTATTGTTACATTTGAACATTATTTTTATTCCTGCTATTTTTATAATTTTTTTTATGACACCATCTATAGAAAGCGTCACATAAAATCACTCATATATGTTACTATATTTTTAAACAATAAATGTTAGACATTCTTTAGCCTCTTAGCTACAAAATCTTATAACTTAAATCGAAATAAACAAAATATTATAACTTTTAGAAACCAAAACTTGAACATTACACATATCCGATTCACCCCAAATCAGAAAATAAGTTATTTATAACAAAGCACTGTCCCACAGTGCAACATTTATGTAAAAATTAGACTTTTTAATCAATAAAAACATACCTAACTTTCTAATAATGAGATCAATTATCATTGCTATTACAAACGTCACATTTGAATGGCCCTTTGACACCTCCTCGATCAGCACATTTTTCATGGCACCATTCTTCGCAGATCTGGCATTGTATCCAATCTTCGACCGGAGGATGTATAAACTTTTCAGAGCAATAAATACAATACCAATCTCGAGATGACGAAGCACCTTTAGCTCTTAATTTTGGTGTCGTTTTATTTTTTTTTGGCACGTTCTCTTTATCTTGCTCCTGCTTTTTGCAATTGGATTTATTTTTACTTGTCTTCTCTGTGTTAACTTTAGTGGTTATTTGTTTCTGTACCCTTTTATTTATTTGAGTATTTTTCTTCTGCAAATTTTCTTGTTTCTTTGCGTCCTTTAGACGTAGGTTTTCTTTGCTTTTTGGTGATGTTAAATGTAACATAGGCTTATGGACGTTTCGAGCTTTTTTAGGTGGTTGGTCTGGGGGCTTCATTGGTGACGGTACAATCTCTTTTATAATTTTACCTTCCAGTCGTTTTAAAGTAGTTGGTGAGATGCCATCCTTAACCTGCTGTGCTGTTGTTTTTCCCTGTACCTCTTTGGCCTCTTGCGATAGTGATGGTGGTCCTTCTGTTTCAGTCAAATTTATTTGGATAACACATTGGGGATCATCTGCAGAAGGCTGCTTTTTCGCGTTTGTGGAAGTCTCTGTTAGAACTGTTGTTGCAACTGGCTCTGTACTGGCAGTTGGATGAACATCGGGAACTAGTGGCGCTGTCAAGTTTGTAGCAGGCTCAATTGGCAATGGCGATGTGTTTTGTACAACTTGTGTAGCCGCTGGTTGTGCACTTGTTGATGGAAGAGTATCTGTTGTTGGGAATTCAGAGACAAACTTTGTGTCCGGTACAGCATTGGGATTTAATGGATATATTCCGGTCTTTTCAAAGCCTTTTGTGGCATTTCCAACTGTCGCCGCCTGGTTCCACGCCTGTTTAAATATTCCACCAAAAGCAACTTTGGTAATTCCTTTTTCCGGATGTGAATGTTGCCATGCCGTAGCGTGTTGGTTATAGTATGTCTTTAAAGGTTTGAAAAAAGACACATCTAGTGGTTGCAGAGCGTGTGATGTGTGAGGGGGCATCAAAACTAGTTCTATGTCTGATGATTCACATAAATCAACCACAGATAAGCTGGTATGAGATGCGTGGCCATCCAATATTAAAATGACTTTTCCTTGTGTCCGGTATCGATTGAAATGGTTTATCCACAACTTAAATGCGTCTTCATTTACCCAACCCTTCTCTGTCATAGCAACTTGTGTACCAGGAGGCATCCCAATCATAAAGTCGTCTCGTTTACGAACGCCTTTAAAGAGCACAAATGGGGGTATAAACTGCCCTGCAGCATTCATACACGCCAAAACAGTTACATTTTCACCTCGTTCTACGCTGGTAATACTGACAACGTCTCTTGACCCTTTTTGGGTGACAACATTTGGCGGGCGATTATTAAGAGGAATACCCGTCTCATCCACATTATAAATACATTCGGGCTTTCCTCTAAGCTTGTTGTCATCTATAACCTTACTTAATGTAGTAAAGTATTCTGACACTTTTTCTTTTGTCATACCGTTCATTCTTGCTCGCGAAAGTCCCTCAGGTTTTCGAATAGCTAAATTCGGATTTCTAGTCATGAATCGATGGAACCAATCTTCGCCTGCCATTTCTGATTGTCTATTAAATTTATGTGCTATTTGCTTCCGTTCAGCGTACTGAAAAACGTACTTACGTACTGATTTCGGTGTAAGTCCAAATCCTCGAGTTGCTAATTGCAATAGTCGATCAGCAAATAACTTCTCGGCTTCCTCGTTCAATGTTGGTTGTCCACCACGATTTTTTAATACGCCTCGAGACAATGTGACCCTTCTTTGCAAGCTCGTGAACGGAACATTGTACAACTCGGCAGCTCGACGTAAAGTTAGCTCTTTAGTCAGCACCTTATTAGCAGCTGTAGTCATATTTTCTGCCGACCATTCTCCCTGGTGGGTTTTTTTCTTATATGTACGCACCATCTAAAACATGCAAACATACAATAAACTAAACAAAACCGTCCTAAAACCTCGTTTTGAAATTTGATCCTATTCACCCCCAATCAGATGATCCGAATAACCTCATACCATAGGTTTGAATTATTTTTGCTTAACGGAAATATGCCTTTAGATATAGTCAAAACAATACAAAATCAGGAAACAACATGCGTGATTAACAATAAGTACCAATGATTACTAACCTTTAGCCTTTTGCATTCACTTTTAACACGGAATGTATTCGCACATTTTTTACATCAACGCCAAAATCACAGCACACCCGCGCGAACGACTCATCGGGAAGCGTCACCGTGACTAACGCGTGAGCCTCATCCAATGGCAGTGACCGTGGCGGCGTGCGTGGGGAACAGAGCGAACGCGGGACGTTGATTGGCTGGCTGTAACTAACCGCGATCTTTCAAATTTGACAGATATGCTTATTTTGATCCGATTTCCCCAGTGATCCGAATCGCCTCGGTCGACCCTATCCTTCTGTAAAGTTATATTTGCGAGAAATTATTAGTACACAAACGGGCCTCATGTAATAACAATTATTCATGTCCCGTAATGCTGGCACACTAGTGTGAAATATTGTTATGTCTTACCTATATACTTTATAGCTGTATAGGACAAGTTCATGTTTCACGCACAACCTTGTTTCGTGACATATCCGTGGTCTACATACTAATGACAGGGTGACTTCTAAAAGGGGTTCCGATAGTTTAAGAAAATTTGTCGATACAAGCTGCACGTAAATATATGTATGAAGACTATTTTAGAGACTGTTTAAACATGAACCACACGAATTGAATATATTATGTACTTACCTACATTATTTTCTATTAGTGAAGCAAGTATACACTAAATAAAATTAGAAGAAAGAAAGAAACAATACAACGTCTTAAAATTATACGTAATATTAATATTGCTTTGCTAATCCGCGATTTAATAACGTGCCAGTTAATTTGTGCTAACCTTATACTAATTTGCGTTCTTTTTCATGTATACATGCATTTAATAAATTAAAGCAAAGTAACGCCTTATTAATTGAATTACAATACTATGTAATCACCAAATTGATCTTACCGCAATCATTACGAAAAAAGACAAGTAAGCGTATTTTAAAGCGATTGAACCTACGTAGTAAATGCGTTGGTTCCTTTTATTGATTAATTTATCGTTCAACTTTGAGAAGTCAGTTAAACAAATTGGTTACAGCCGCCCAAATTGCCCTTCTAATCCAGATAATTGAGAAGTAAATCGAAAGTAGATACCTACAACTTTATCTGAATTTGACAGCCGGTACGTCCGCCATAGAAAGTTAATAACATCGAGAAAGTTTTGATCCCTTTGCCCAAATCCTGTTCGATGTCGCTCTAAGCGCGTCCAATAACGGAAGTGAAATACAACGCGAATATTTTTTTGTTCTGCTAAAAACCGACCAAGTGCGAGTCGGACTCGCGCACCGAGGGTTCCCTACAAACACTTCCCATGTTAACTGGCCAGGTTAACTTAAGTTTGCACCTGTTATGTATGGCGCCGCATACAAATGAGTTGCAAAGTTAACGGGGCCGATCACGTTTGTTATATGGGAGCCGCAATTAAATATTTATTTTATTCTGCTTTAGTCCGTTTTTTGTTATAGCGGCATCAGTACTATCACGGTTCATGAGACACAGCCTGGTGACAGACGGACAGACAGACAGACAGACGGACAGCGGAGTGAACAGCGGAATGAGTTAGTAATAAAGTCCCGTTTTTTACCCTTTGGTTACGGAACCCTAAAAACGAAGCGAGTTATAAGAGCTTTCCCGCGTGCAAGGTGAAAATAACGTCTTCGGTAAATTTAGGTAGTGCTAACCAAATCCAGATCCAGATTCCAGGTGTCGACGGAACAATGCAATTCTAGGAACAAATCATGTCGTCGCTGCCGGCATGCAGCCTGCAGTATTCCTCGCGCCGATCCCGCATCGGTCGGTGCCACAAACCTTATAGGATTTATAGTATGTAGCTCTCTCTCGCACGCATCCTGCTCGAACGAGACCATATGAAACTTTCGACTGTATTAAAGCCGCTGTAGAATCGAATCAGGTACATGTTCTTCCAAAACCGACAGAGAACTAATTTCCTTGCGCTCTTTCGATCGAACGTGGAAAAATACACATGGTTGGTTGAAATAAAAATGGCTGTTGTAGCAAAATAGCTATTAATACTGTCGTAGTATAATGTCAATACTGTAATGAAATATAGAAAAATAAATACCTACAGGGATTTTATAATATGAAATTTCAAAGTCACGCTAATTTAAGAAAACTCGACATAATAATAATTGTATGGCAACCTGGTATATACTTAAACGCAGTTTTTCACGACTGAAATCGAAAATTACTTATTTTATCCAAACAATTAATATTGGTACACACAGAAGTGACAGCACGTCTCTGTGCCCATTTTGTAGGGAGCGTTTGTCGAACTTTAACGGTCATTTCTGACGTTTAGGGCAGTCTAAGTGTAATTCGTCTCATTTAATATTTAGTACCAATACAAATATTATACTTTTTTTATTTGACGTGTCATTACACTTCATCATGCCTATTGAATGATTAATTTTTGATACACTTAAAGCACGCGTCCATGTTACTTGTTTCTTTGTAAAGGTTATCGTTGATAGATACAATATGAAACAAATTATGAAACTTCGGCATTGGGCACCTCCTACTCATATAATTGCCTTAATTTTCTCCCACACATACACCCACAGTCAAGCAAACCAATTATAAGTTTTATTTCGGTTCAAAAATTACATCAAGTTGAAAATACGGGCTATACATACCATGCTATATCTACTATAGGCAGGGCACATACTAAGTCCATTAGTAGAACTGTTTGAACTTACGTAATTATATCGGGCCGCAGGTGCTCCAAATGCCTTCTAACAATAACTAAAATAATTAACGATTCAGTATAAATTTTCTCATTGCCATACCGTATGCCCGAATTGCCTCAATTTAAACGTTATACTTGACCTCAAAATGATCTAAAATATATCACCGCCGTAGAATAAGCAAAAGATGATTCATTTTATTCAGAGAAAAGGCAAAGAATAACGTCTCCGTTGTCACAAGATATATTATTAAATAATTTCATTTCAAATTTCATTTCATGTCGTAACTGGAGAGATAGCCTGCCTTCAGAAAAAGTAAAATACAAGTCAATAGTGAAACGCGTAACTTTGTTCAAAAGAATTCCCGTGTAAAAGGAAAAAGGAATAAAACTGTTGGCTGACGAATTCGACAGAGATTTATCGTCTTCCGCAGATTTTAGCGAATCCTAATTTGGTACAAGGCTGAAATTTGAAAATCCAAGTTCAATATTTGCATTATCTTCGAGTGCAAAAAGGATTATCGGGATCCACATCGCTTCCACTGGAAAGATTAAAAAATCTCCCAGAAAAAAGAAGGCCACTCGCTTTATTTACTGTGCATGTACGATATTAGTTAGATGGTTTTATAGGTTACATAAAACTAATTTTCCAAATGCTATTTTGGCCGCGACAAAGTGTGTTATATCGCCCCCTGCCTGCTATACGGCCACATCTCAAAAAACCATTTTTTCGAGAAATCGCTTGTTAAAGTTTTGGCAGCGTAGTGCGTGGTAGTAAAACGGGGCTTACTCGTCATGAATACGTCTTTTTTAATAAAACGTGTATATTTTTTAAGATACGAGGCCTTTAAGATAGGTACTTGGAGTTGTGGCCGTATTGCAGAAACATTTTGTTGAAATTTTGAGATGCGTCCAAAACCGAACAAGTATTATTGGAAAATGGTAACATAAAAAATATTATGCAAACACTAAAATAATTAAAATGCCTTTATTAATCAACTTTTGTTACAGTAACAACATCACTGTAAGCGATAATCAGTGCATGCAGCTTTAATACCAACTTTCTAGATGCAGATATCATCATCATTTTGCATATAATAATGATTATCTGGTACCTTCTCTTAAAGGCACTTGTATCTTTAATTATCGTGTTAACATGTACCATGTACAAGGTGGCCCCATAGTTTTAGGTTTTAGCGTGGACTAGGTTCCCGTTGATATAAGTGTACTGTTTCCCAGAATTCTTCAACTTCTTTACAATATTACCTTTTCATAGTACAGGATAAGCTTTTCGTTTTCTACTTTTAGGTTTAGCAATACTGGATGAAGACTGGTTCGAATCAAAGTCCCAATTTATGTGAGTCGGTATTTACAACGAATTTTTAGAACACCTTGCCACCAACATGTAGGACATGGCTCTCACAGTTCTATTTAGACATAGTCTCGAATAATATAATTCCACCTAAGTTCAACTGCATACACTGAATTCGGGTAAAGAAAACAAACAAACAAACTTTTGGAGAGGCCAATCTACAATCAAATCAAACTTATAGTTGACAAAATAATTCTGTGGAGCAGGCTGGATTCCGTACTGGTCCGAACTGCGTGCATCAGGTAATGTCGCTCACAACACACATAAAGACAGGCTGGGTTTCAAAGGAAAGAGAAAACCGTGGCAGTCTTTATCGACCTCTCAACTGCATTCGATACCGTATGGAGACAGGGGCTTATCTATAAGCTCATGACCTTGGTGCAGATGGTGGGACTAATCAACTCTATGCTCAGCAATAGGAAATTTATCGTCCACCTAGAAAACACCTCAAGCAAAGTCAGGAAGCTGAATAATGGACTACCGCAGGTATCGGTCCTGGTTCCGCTCCTGTAATAGGTTGAACAGGAGTGGGGTCAGGACAGATTCCGAAAACAGATAATCGGAAATTTATGTATGCTGATGGATGACATCGCCATCACAACCAGGATGGCAAATTTAAACCCTCGAAGAAAGCCCTTACTTGCGATCTGGAATGTTTTGAGTAATACTTTAAAAAATGGATACTGCAGCCCAATGCTAGTAAAACAGAAGTTGCGACATTCCATTTCTGCAAGAACGAAGCAAATTATGAGCCAAATATCTGCTTCAGAGAGACAGCGTTTAAGTTAAATCCAAACACCGAAGTACTTGGGTGTCACTCTAGACCGCAATCTTACCTATGCGCCACACATTAGTAAGTTAGGGAAGAAGCTACAGACGCGGAATAACATACTCCACAGATTAAGGGGAACTACTTGGGGAGCAACAGCTGACGTGCTACGCAATACCGGTCTTAGCCTAGTTTACTCCATGGCAGAGTACTGCTTGCCAGTTTGGCTCAACAGCGCACATGTGCATCAGATAGACGTGCTAGACCAAATCATGCGATGCATATTGGGAACCATCAAAATAAATGTACTCCTCTGGTGTGGCTGCCTGTGTTGAGTCATACAGCTCCCGCCCAACTAAAAAGACAACAGGCACTGGTCCACGAAGCACAAAAATTCGTGTATCGTCCCAATTTGCCCATCCACGTAGAATTCGCAGACCTGCCGCCTCATCGGTTGAAGTCGAGGCACCCACCGTACAATAGAAGAACTTATAATTGTATATGAATGACTGTACATAATATGCCATACGAATAAATAAAATAAATAATAAGTACTATCGGTACTTACTGTTGTGATGTGACACAATCAAAATGACGTTTATTTCGCTTATATTAAAGGGATTCATCGTAATAACACTAGAATAAGGTGAGTCGGGGCTATTGTAGCTATGGGGTTATTGTATCTTCTTACCATTATAATGGTCTGTGACCCTTAAAATGGTCTGTGTATATATAGGATTGTGTATATATACCATTGGTCTGTGTATCCTATATATACAATACAATAACCCCATAGCTACAATAGCCCCGCCTCACCTTATACGTTATTCTTATAGGACGCAACTCAAAAAATATTAGAAATATATGCTATACAGCCACAACTGGCAAGTGGCTGTCTTGTAGGGAGTCAACTGTCAATTTTTGATCAGATTCATAAGGCCACTTGTGGAAAAAAGGCTTTTAAGGACACTTTTTCTCATGGCTCTCGAAATAAGGTCATAAATTAAACTATCCTGATTACGAATCTGCAATAATCCAAAAAAAATTTTTTTTTGAGATGTGGCCGTATAGCAGGCAGGGGGCGATATGGTAGGTATGTGGTTGTAATACAATTATGTTTTTTTTTTTATTATGAGAATACTGAAAACAATTTCATATTTACTTTTGGATTTAAAAATAAAACATCATATTTGGATACCTTTGAAGTCTCATATTTCAAAGTCCCTTTACTTTTCTTTTGTCTTCATTTCACAACATATTGAGCAATTTTTATTCATTTAACTCTGTCTGTTCTAGAATTTAACATCAGTCATCATCCTATCATTGGTTTACTTAATATAGCAAGTTACTTTTTCGTTTCGTTGACTAAGTAACGATTATAATAAAATTAACCACACGTTAATCTGTTACAATACCTTCATAGAACTTATATGGCCTTGGTTTTGTTTGATTTGATTTTTATCACACAAATATCGGACTTCATATTATAACGTAGGGCATTATTAGTCAACCTTAGCGCAATTGAGACAGATTGTTAACAGGCGGATTGTTAAAAAATATATATATACCTATATGTAATATGCTTACAGAAAATAAAGCAAAACAAAAAATATTCAAGCCGAAATTGGACATCTGAAAATATATATTAGTAATTAAAAATAAATGCGATCTTCCTGTGTTCATAATACGTATATTCAAAAATGTATATATTTTACTTGTAAATAATAACCTACATTATATACGTAATTACCTATTTACTAGCAGAACTGAAATTCAATTTGTATTTCCCAGTTATTCGAAATGAAACGCATTTAAACAAAATAGTGGTATTTATCCGTTGAAATCAATATTTCTCATTTCACAATACCACGATTTCAATCTTTGTGAAATCAACAGAAATTTGCATACAAAAAGCGCTATCTGTTTTGCATAAATCGATTTACCTATCCTCTTTCAAAAGCTGGCTTTTTTCCTTCCCAATTTCAACGCCAAGTTTATTTGTAAACAAAGTAGCAATTGCTCTAGGGTATTACCAAATAAAAGTTTGGAACGCGGCCGAAAATTATTCTTATTTTTACGTTTTTATTGGTGGCGGTAAATACAAGCACAATGGCAACATTGTTGCTTGTTTGTTTGCCTGAGAAACGAATAGGGAAAACTCGGAAAGTTTTTCCGACTTAGAGCGTTAAGGATTACGTTGAAATGTGCCAAACAATATACCTCGGGCTCGGTCTTTGTTAAAAATGTATTCAACCGCCGATTCCTTCCTCAATGCTACTAAGTTAAAGATCATAGGTATAGATATATCCGACCGTATCAGGGTGGATTCGCGAAAACTGCACAAAAACATGTTCCCGGTGTTTTGAAAATGAAACAATACATTATCGTTATGTATTAATATGTAGAACAATACAGGACGTGTTTCGCAACAATAGGCCGGAATTCAAATTTGTCTATTTATTTTATATAATTTATAAATCGAATTAACACTGACTAAACATCATCACCATTAGCAAAAAAAAATGAGTTATGAAAGTTCGGGACATATTTCTTAAAAATCCACCGCACGCAACCCGTTTTTTTTATTATATTTAGTAAAAGTATATCCTGTCAATGTTCGTAAAGAAATCTCGAAGCGTTTCATGAATACTATCTAAGGATAAAAAATAAAACAAATTTTGGCACAGAATTTTGTCATCGCCATTGCGGTCGCGTCAAAGTATTTTTATTTTATTTCCGAATGGCTGAATACCCGAAACGACATCACCTACCCGCTCTTCAGTCACTATTACAAAGCGGACTAGAGTGCACGCGAGCTTGCTGCACGGGAAGTTAAATTTTTCGGCTTAAATATACCATTGGAAATTGTGTGGTCACATTTCAGCGTCATCACCAACAACATAATAAATCAGGTTTAGATAAAAATATTACTTTTATTCAACCACGTTGTGTAAGAGGTGTACGGTGCAATTTCTCAAAATGACGGAGTCCTCTGGTTTAATCTGTCGTTTTGAGTTTTGACGATATTTATCTGTTTTCGTCATCACCATAAACATCATTACCATTTTGTTGTGTAAATGGTAATGTTTTTGTTTGACTGGTAATGACGAACTGATACTTTTACTTCGGCGCATTTTAAGGAAAAAACCAAAAGAAAACTATATTTACGATCTTCTTGGTCGTATACTTCATAGCTGAAGGTCGTGTCCCTGAAAGCTTTTCGTTGTATTGTGTACTAGCTGTTTCCAGTTTGTTCGGTTTTCGGCTTCCTTCAGGGCAAAGGAAACTGGAAGACCAGTGATTTCGGTCACTTGGTCACACCATCGACGCGGGGATCTATCGCGGGGTCTTCTTCCTTCCACTTTGCCCATTATCACTAGCCTGTCAAGGCTGTCGGTATTCAGGCGAGCAACATGACTAAAATATCCAAGTATCCTTTGGTAGCACATGGTCGACAGTCTGGTTTTCACCCTCAGTTGTGTTAGGATGGATTTGTTGGTCCTCATGGTGTCCATGGTATCCTGAGCATCCTCCGCCAACACCACATCTCAAAGGCATCTATTTACTTTCGGTCTATGGCGCAGATTGTCCACGACTCTGACCCGTAGAGAAAGATTGAGAAGATCAAAGTTCGGACTAGTCTCAACTTGGTGACATTGGAGATATTCCTGGCTTGCCATATCTGTGTCATCTTGCTCATTGCAGCTTTGACCATCTGAGTCCTCCTTTTGATCTCTCGCTCACTTCCACCCTGATCAGTTAGTAGGGATCCGAGGTAGACAAACTCGCTGACGACTTCCAATTCCGAGATTTCTCCTGTCCGAGCGAGCTGGCCGGACCTGTCAACTTTCATGACTTTTGTCTTTGTTTTGTTGATGGTTAGCCCAACCAGCCCACTCTCAACCTCCACTCTATGGAATATCTCTGCCAGTTCCTTCTGCGATGTAGCAAAAAGTGTGGTGTCGTCTGCGTATCTCAGATTGCTAATCTTTACGCCACCGACAGAGATGCGTCCATCCCATCCTTCTAAGGCTTTTCTCATTATATATTCACCATAAATGTTAAACAGGATGGGAGAGAGAATACATCCCTGCCTTTACCCCTTTCTTTGTCTTGAAAGTTCCAGAAACTACGTCGTTAACCCTCACCACGGACTTTCCATCTTGATAAAGACTTGCAATCAACATTACAAGATAATTAGGTACGCCCATCTCCAGTAATATGGACCACATGCAATCCCACTTTACGCGGTCAAACGCTTTCGAGTAGTCGATGAAGCACATGAGGATAGGGGTATTGAACACCCGACTTTTTTCTATTATTTTCCTCATATTAACAATTTGTTCAATTGTTCCTCGTCCCTTCACGAAACCCGCCTGCTTACTAGGTATTCACGATATTATATATAAAAAAGAAAAAGAAAAGAGAGTCCCAACTAAATTACAAATATTCAGAGGCACCCTTGCTGTGCATCAAGTATTATGGAAGAAAGAAACCCAAAATTTAACATTTCGTAATGCTAGTTTGCTTTGAGTGTGTCTGTGGAGCTATATGTAACCATGGGAAACATCGGATATGGACAGGGTTCCACTTCCGAAACACCAGTGGTTCCTCTCATAGCCACAAAAAAGCAATATGGAGTCCTGACCAATATTACAAACACCGCAACTACAACATTTAGTACTGTGGGTCTACCATCAAATATACGGATTTTATCTAATAAGGTGATAATAAAAAATCTAAAAATTAGGATATTAAGACACCTACTAGTATATGTAAGTTTGATATTATATACCTAAGATAAATGTTACTCTTACAATGGCTGCTGGGATTATGGACATTTTGCGTTCGTAAATTAGGTCATTGTGCGACGGAGGGCCTATTTTTTATGTTAATTACCGTGTTACTTCAATTGCTTTACTTTTTCTGCATTTTTTAATCAAGGCTGCTGATTACCAAATTTAACAATGTATAATGTATATGATGATTTGGTGTAGGGACGCCCGGCCGGAGACAGGCGGGCTGTCGATCGCGTGGATGCGTTCATTCAGCCCAATTCCCAATTGGAGCCAACAATTACTGTCCCGGCGGCGCTCCCATTGAGCCTTCTTCCTCAAATCTCCTCGAAGGAAAGGACATCTTTAAGATTAATGTCCCTCAGCTCTTCTTCTTCTAGTTTGTCTTTTCTGAAGATGCTATAGCGTGCTGCTGCATACATTGCACACTCCGCTATGACGTGCTTACTTGTCTCCTCTTGTGCGAACAGTATGGATTACTTACTACATCCATAATGTTTAGGTGCCTGTTAATTGTGTCCCGTGATTATGCCTGTTGATAATCTGAGATTTTTCTTACCTAGTTCCAGGAGATACCTGGTCCTTTTCCTGTTTATGCCTCCTAGGATCACCTTCGAATGTCGACAGTCCGTTGTATCACGCCATTGTCTGTTAGCCTCTTCCTCCATTAGCCTGGCTATAACTCCTTTCGTGACTTCTGCCGATATTGGCAGTGCAGGTTCGGGTCCTATGAGTTCCCTTTCTGCCCCTAGTCTCGCCATCTCGTCTGCTCTTTCATTCCCTGTCACACCCTGATGTCCAGGTACCCATGCTACCATAATCTTTGTGTCTGCTCTCTAAGTTTGTTTAGGGCTTCCCTACATTCCTTTACCAAGGCTGAGCTTACCATCGGCTTGTCTAACGCTTTTAGCGCAGCCTGGCTATCTGTGTATATTACAACAGATCCCTCTTTCTGCGAACATTCATCTATTATTTGCACACATCTCATTATGCCGCATACCTCTGCCTGAAATACGCTAGCATACCTCCCCAGATGTATGTGTACCTTCTTCCCCAGCTTTGGTATCACTAAACCGGCTCCTGCCAGTTTCGTCGATTCCCGCCGAGAACCATCCGTAAAACAGATAGTCACGGGGTGCTCTACCTCTATTTTCCAGTTGTCCCTGTCTCCTATATGTATCCTATATTTCTTATCGAACATTTCTTGTCTCTTTATGAGGTCGTTGTTTTGGGTGAGCATCCCCATCTTCGAACATGCTTCCCTCTGAATGAGTGCATGTCCCTTGTCCACACAGTTTCCTCTCCATTCCTTACATGCTTTCATTCTATACCATTGTTCCATGGCCCTCTTCTCCGCTTCTATTTTAAGTGACTTGAGACCGAGCATGATTTCCATTGCTTGCGTGGGCGTTGTCCTCATTGCCCCCGTGATCATACGACATGCCAGTCTTTGTACTTTTGATAGTTCTTTGTGGTATTCTTTGTTGTTGGCCTTATGCCACCATACTAGGGCCCCGTATAGTATCCTGGGTAGTATCACTGCCTTGTAAATCCAGTGTATCATGGATGGTTTCAGGCCCCATTTTCTTCCTACCGCCCTTTTACACTGATGACACTTGCCTCGTTTAAGTAAAAAAATATGTTCATAAACAAAAAAAAGTTGCCTCAGATCTCTTACCTTAAATTGAACTTGTATTGTTATTTGTTGATATGTATCAATGTCGTAAATTACATTTTTCCTGGCATTGGGCGTGTGTCATTTACAAACTCTAATAATTTACTTTATATTCGTCATTACCATCTACTTGGTATCATTACCATTTTTAAAAAAGTCATTCCATATGCCTAGCGTCATTACCATTTTCATGACGTAACTTTTAAAGCCAATAACTTCTATTTTTATAAGTCTACATTGGTGCCAACTGCTGTTTTTTGTTGCTCTTTATTATATCTTTAGATTTACACCACTTAGCACGCATTCCCAACAATTAAAAAAAAATGACCAAAAAAAATATCAAATAATAAAAAAGGCGAATCCACCCATCACCGAAGTAATATCATGGTTTGCCTGTCTTACGTAATGATTTAAGTTACCTAGTGCCTTTGGCATTTAAAGACTACCTCGGCGCTCAAGTTTCCTCATCAAACGTAAGCGATAAGGCTGCCCTGCCGATCCCTACCATAGATCGCGTATATTCGGTAAAGTCACCTTTACAAGGGTTACCAGGCTCGTTCCCATGTCTCATGAATAATAGACCAGTAGACTTTGCATGCATTGCCGAGATAACAAAAGGACTGAATTTGGAAACTGTGCCGTGCACGCATGTTCGTCTGTGGGTAATCTTAAAATATTGCGTTACTGATAATGAAAAAAATCCTGTCCTTGCTTCTTTCGCATGTGACCTTTTTTTATGCTTAATGTTGACTGTGGTTTTGTTTAACAATCTGCCTACTGAGCCGGCGGTCCCGGGTTCGAATCCCAGCCAGGGCAAATATTTGTGTGATGAACTCGAATATTTGTGCTTGGGTCATGATTGTTCTATGTATTTAACTATCTAAGTATTTATTTATCTATATTTAACTATGTATATCGTCACCTAGTACCCATAACACAAGCCTTCTTGAGCTTAATTTGGGACTAGGTTGATTTATGTGAGGTTGTCTGATACTTATTTATTTATTTATTTATTATATTGATATTCGAGTAAAACAGGCGTTTTTAGAGTTCCGCACCCAAAGGGGTCCTATTATTGCTAAGCCTCCGCTGTGTGTCCGTCTGTCCAAGGGTTGTATTTTCCCAAACTTAACAGGTTGCTTGAAATTTTCATAATGTGTCATATGGCCGCTATAATAACAAAAACTGAAAATACAAAATAAAAACGTGTTTTTTTAGGGTTTCCTACGGTTCGTGCAGAACGGTTGAGCAATAGGTAGACACTTGAAATACAGACAGAGAGTATCATAAGTACAGTGGCCACTACTACACCACACAACAAATACAAATACTACTAAAAATATGTTATTTTTTTTATGGTATTCCCATTGTTTTATCGTGCTTAAATAATCCTACCTATTTCTTTTAAAAACCTGCTTTTTTCGGCAGGTAAAGGAAAATTCGCTTACCAACATGAACTCTTTGATGTAAACCAAAATGGCTAGTGGACTACCGCGTGCCTGTAGTTTCTTTTTAGCCGCAGATTCAATTACCAGCATCCAGTTACTAGTGTTTGGCCCGACGAAATTGGGCAAGTTATATTAAATTTTAATTTCGTAATATGCTTTCCCCAACTCAGGACCTTAAAGTTCTAAATAATAGTTTTCTTGCGAATAAAATGTGTTCTGAGCAGTCACTGAAAGTACCTATTACAAAATTTAATTTTCAGTTTCTTTTTCATTGAAAATTGAACTCAGAAACTATAAATTACTCTGCTAATAATAACAAATTTCACCTTCATTATGCAACAGTGTGTTCGTTAGTTAATGAGTCTTTCAGGAAGCAAACGTATGCCTATGTTATATGTGTAGTAAATGTGATTAATTAGGTTTTCGCAAAATGCATCAGGGGCCTATGATGGTTGCGTTTATCACATTATAATTAAGTGACAAAGCATCCGTCACTCACACTCGCATTTTATCAAAACGAGGCGAATACTTTATCGCTATTTATCGTGGAAAGCAACCACCATAAGCCCCCACGGAACGTTTTTGAGGTAAGTGGTTTATTTATTTAATCTTTACTGCACAAAAGAAATCTCGTCGTACATAAAAGGCGAACTTTATGCCAGGAGGCATTCTCTACCAGTCAACCTTAGGGCGAAATGAAACATTATAGGCGGTTCCGTAGTAGTTATAAATATATTTTTTCACAATGCAAATTGTATTTTATTCTAGTGATCTAGTTTAATCTAGTAATATCTTGGTAATAACGACTACAAAACACTACCTATTTTGTTTATTTGTATAATGTATCGAACTGGCGACCACACCAGTCTCCTTCGACGGCGGGACGATACGACAGTATCGCAGCATCCTATTTGCTCGCTTTGCCGTCGCATCTCTGCTCATGGGGCTTTCAACGCTCGTATCGTTCATTGTTTCCTAGATGCTTTTTCCATGTACGATTACCTATATCACACTTTCTTTTACTCTCAACCGCTCCATATGGAAAATTTACGAATAACGAGATCAAAATAAATAAAACATAAGTTTCGCCCCACATATTGCATTACTCATGCATAGAGAAATTTAAAATTTATCACATTGTCTGTTTGATTACCATTCTCTACGTTCTGTATTGTCACTCAACTGTTTCATTATATCAGAAGCTCGTAACACAATGAATAGAATAGCAGAATAGTGTCCTCTATTTGTTTGATGTTGAAAAATGGGACACCGGTTTTTTTTCAAGCTCTTATTTTCTGTTCGTATATGTGACGCGCACAAATAAATACCATCAAAAACATCAATCGTATATTATTATTATATAAACGTTAGGTATTAGTGGCGTGACGTTTATAGAACATGATTCCCACTGGCTTGCCTATTCCAACGATTTCTATAATTTCTGCTGGCGCTTGAAAAAAAAAACTGCTAAATCTGGTTCGGCTTCATCGAGAAAACGGGACGCCACGCCAATGTTGTTTTGACACTTCTAATGTAGCAAAACATTTAAAACTTTTTTTTATGTTTCAATCTAAGATTGAAGATTCGAGACTTCTATTCTCATTTTGATACACATAATATGGTTTTGTAAACAGAAACTCTCTTCACTTTTAGCCAAAAAATACCTGACTACAACGGCAAATCATAGTATTTTCGGGAACAACTGAACGAGATATTCTAAAAATCACCGAAATCGTCATAGATGTGACTATAAAATTTCAAGTTCCTTTAATTCCTCATGGATCCTGGCATCAAATCTTCAAAAAAAAACATGGGACCAATTCTCGAACAAAAAATAATTTTCCAAATCGGTTCAAGTATCAAACATTAGAACAACCGAATAGAGAACTTCCTTCTTTATGAAGTCGGTTAAAAAGAACTTAAGCTATTGGACATGTGACATGACAGAAGCCGTAGGTACTCATTTTGATTCTTTCACATATTAAATAAAGTACCAGAGCAGACTTTATTACGTCTCAGAGATTGATGTTGATTGTGCCTACCATTTGCCTACCGTGGTTACAGGCCCGTCACCTAATCTGAATAGACTCAATATACTTACCCAAACGTCATTTAGATGCAGGAGATTTTTTTGTGTTTTATGTCCAGAGGTTTGTTGCAATTCGACTGCGTGATTTGAAGTATTTCTTGGACATTCGTGAAAGAGGTTTTCGACTCGACAACCAGTCGAGTGCTTTTTAATAAAGTTTGACATCGATAGTAGTTCAAGAAAATTAGATTGAAATGTATGGAAAATTTGGCAAAATTAAAGGACAACTTTTATCTATCAGGGTATGTAGGTTATAGAGCCAAGTTTAATTTTATCTACTCTCCCCCCCTCTCAGGGGTGAGCGTCACCCCCCCGCGACCTCGAATGTGTCCCGGAGGGCGGTATTTTCCATTTTAAAAGAAAATGGTGTACGATACATACAAAGTGTATAGGAACGAAATAATCCTGAATAAATTTACTATAAACCTTTCATACATACAAAAGCGATATCACTTATAGAATCAGCGCAATCTGTTACCAAATACTAACGTTTTTAATTATTGATCTTTTTTTTCTGCTAAAAGGTTAGTTATCTCAAAAACTGCACACTTCTCGGCCAGAATATGTATGACAAAAGTAAATAATGGAAAATGTTCTTTCTAAAAATGTATAATTTATTTTTGTTACTCTTTCATTTACCGTTGCAATGCTATTTTTAAAATGTAAGTCATTTGGCCATTATGCGAAATATAAATATTCGTACTAGTTAAACGGTGTTACTTGCAATACCAAAGACTTCTTATATGTTTTTCTGTAATCTACAAGTATTGAACTATATTCTTTTTTTTTTTTTTTTTAGACCTTGTATTTTAGGAGATAAGGGATGTGTGGGGAAATCGTCAAGTTTTGCTAATTTTCGTAAATAACTTCAAAACCGTTTAATTTAGAATGATGAAATATATATATTTGAGATTTTCATAATGTACCCTTTCATTTGATATGTCACACGATATACTTTGCCATTTTTTTTTCTAATTTGCCCCCTAAAACTGGCCCTCATGTCAAAATTTATTAATTTGCGTTACGTTACGTTACACGTCCATGTTCGGTTCATCAATTTGCATATGTGTACTAAATTTCAACTCAAGCGGTCCAGTAGTTTCGGAGCAAAGTGTCTATGACAGACGGACGGACTGACACAGACACACGAGGGATCCTCCTATACTCATAGCGAATTTTCTCCGAAACTACTGGACCGATTGAGTTGAAATTTTGTACACGTATGTAAATTGATGACCCAAACATGGAAATGTAACGTAACGTAAAGTAAATCTAGTAATATGAAACATGGGGGCCAGATTTGAGGGGTAAATTAGAAAAAAAAATAGCAAAGTATATCGTGTGACATATCAAATGAAAGGGTACACTATGAACATCTCAAATATATATATTTCATAATTGTAAATTAAACGGTTTTGAAGTTATTTACGAAAACGAGCAAAACTTGACGATTTCCCCACACATCCCTTATTTCCTAAAATAGTAAGTCTAAAAAAGAAAAAAATATATAGAATATAGTTCAATACTTGTAGATTACAGAAAAACATATAAGAAGTCTATGGTATTGAAAGTAACGTCGTTTAACTAGTACGAATATTTATATTTCGCATAATGGCCAAATGACTGAAATTTTAAAAATAGCACTGCAACGGTAAATGAAAGAGTAACAGAAATAAATTATACATTTTTAGAAAGAAAACTTTCTATTCTTTACTTTTGTCATACATATTTTGGCCGAGAAGTGTGAAGTTTCTGAGATAACTAACCTTTTAGCAGAAAAAAAAGATCAATAATTAAAAACGTTAGTATTTGATAACAGATTGCGCTGATTTTATAAGTGCTATCGCTTTTATATGTATGCAAGGTTTATAGTAAATTTATTCAGGATTATTTCCTTCCTATACATTTTGTATGTATCGTACACGGTTTTCTTTTAAAGTGGAAAATACCGCGCTCCGGGACACATTTGAGGGCGCGGGGGGTGACGCTCACCCCTGAGAGGGGGGGAGAGTAGATAAAATTAAACTTAGCTCTATAACCTACATATCCTGATAGATAAAAGTTGTCCTTTAATTTTGCCAATTTTTCAGCTAATCTTATTGAATGTTACGATTTACATACGTTCGTTTTATTGATCAAATTGCAAATCTTTAAATTAACTGTAATTTCGCGACTACTTTCATAAGGTATCAATTATCACTCTTTCACAAAATCTACTGTTACTCTATTTAGAAACTGTTGAGTTTGAGTTTGTTTCATACTTTCTTACACGCGCGTAGCCGATAGCATGGGGAAACGTGTACATACGTAGCGAAAACTTGCTACGAGCACAGTTGAAAATGTTAACCATGGCATAAGATAATAAGGTATGGCATTCCGGAATGACAGATGAGACTTTTGACGTCATCACGATTGGTTGGTTGGTTGGTTCTGTCAGTCCGTTTCTACGCTGCCGGTGGTCTATCATAATGCTCCCCGATTCGCTTGTTACCTATAGATTATGAATGATGAAGATAAAATAAAACTTAGTCAAAGAACAAAGCATAAATGCAATTATTATTTTTTGTAGGACTGGATTATTTCATAGAGGCCTTATTCCTTTTAAATGCTGATTGTTCTAGACATTTTTCTCAATGATCAAACATGTTTCTTTACATATTATTGATGTTACTACCTAGAACAGGGCTATTGGGATTTATTGATTTAAATTTTTCTAAAGGAATAAGGCCTCTTAATTTGTTACCATAAAACGGCAACTTATCAGTGACGTAGAAAGTCTCACTATCCGGAGTATCATACCTTATTTTCTTGTGACATAAATAACAGAATGAGTGGTAAACGAAACAGAAATTCAAAATATCGATTAGCCAATCTGTATAACAGTACCTACCACAGAAGCAGAAGCCAAGAGAAGCCAAGTTTTCCTGTTACCAAAGATAAGTATCAATCTCGTTAACAGACTACTCGATAACAGGCTAACGTGGACAGTGTACCTACAGCTCGACAAGTCTCGCGAGAGGCTTGTTTCACAACGAGTAGCTCGCTCGTGTTGTGACCTGAACTGGCAGCAACTTCCAATTGGAATACGCTAGTGGGTCAAATACTCCAACTTCAACGTTCGTAGTTTTCAATGCAATATCAGATAAAAGCGCACGTGGCGTTGACGTCACGGTGTGCGAGTTGTATCAGAAATGAAATAATGTACAAAGTTATAGTTGGTACCTACTAGTATTTTTACATATAAAATATCTCGACCTCGATCTCTCACTAATTGTAGTTTTTGAGTGTTCTTATACTTAGTACAATGGGTATATCATTTATTTTAATATTACTCATCTAGTTAATTCTGGTCATTTAAACGATTAGCGAGTTTATTGATTACACGACCAAAGCACTGATAGGTTGGAATTTTATTATTTTTATTGTTGTATAGTAACCATTTTTGCTAAACATATTAAGAAACAACTGGTTGGAGGAAGCGCTTAATCGGTAGGTGTGGATATCTTGGGCTGAGGCCATTCAGCATATTTATATATTGAGAAGATGATGTTAACGATAAAGAATCGGCATATAAATGGTACCTTTTATTAAAGAGATTCTAAGTGAGCCCTAAACTGTTGGCCGCAGTCTATCTTTTGTCTCATGGCATTAGGTACGTCTCCGCCGGCCGTCGACTCTGCTTCATTTACATAGATCGGCAGTTTTCATTTTCATAAATGACCTATAAAAACGCCTACCAACCATTTTGCGGTAAACTATAAGGATAATATCAAAATAAAACTGCGGTCAAACAGTTCAACATACCCTTAATTAAAGCGTTGTGGGTTCGAATTGGGGCTAATGACAAATGAACAACTTTGGATCCTGTTGATTTGAACGCAATTTAACATTCACCTCTAATTTAGAAACGTCGTAAATGAAAGATCTATCACATTTATACTTTCACGTATAGGTACTAAAATATATTAGGCAGGTACATAGAATAGAATAGAATACTCTTTATTGCACACCTCAAGAAGAAAGAAATACAAATACAGATGACACCAAATGACACTTAACAATATATACAAATATACAAATTACATTCTAATTTTTAGGGTTACGTACCAGTCAGAAAATCAAATCCTTAGGTAATAATCATTAAGGTTCCTTTGACTAACTAAACTAAAAAACACAAAGAATATCGCATTTTGCTTTAAAGGGTTATTATGATTTAAACTAACACAAGGAACTTTAATTATTCACGCAATCAGCTCAGTTTTAAGCCTTATAGTTCAAATTTAATATGCTCCTATATTTTAAACATGAGCACGCAAAGTCATTATTATGTCGCTCAAGAGACGTAATCGCAACTTTTATTGTTCAAGAAAGTCTATGTACTGCTCAAATAAATAAAGTTTAAAACAAAATAACTAAAGTACCTAATAGTATATATTTCTTTATTTAATAAAATTATATTGAACATCAATGTTCTAGGGAGGGGTAATTATTACAAGAAAGGCGCCCGCCGTTCAGCGCCTATTGTTGTTAAATAAAATATTTGTCCTCTCCTGTGTTTATTTAAATACTTCAAATAAATCTTTGTTTTATTCTTCATTCACGGAGAACGACAAAATAAGTGCAAAACGTCTTAATCAAATCAGAGGAAAGCCTCTTTTCCTGACGACCGGAATAATTTCTACATTTTCGCCAAATTTATCGCCAATATAACCGCGACAGTATTACGGAACATTTGGCTATTACCGTTTTTAGAAAGATATTGTCTAATATATACGTGTAAAAGTAATGTCTAGTGAACGTAAGCACACGTATGTATGTTTGGTATGTCCATTTCCATCCACCCATTACTAACATCAGCGATCAATGCAACTTTACATCCAGGCATGCAAATAAACCATCTGGATCCACAGGGAGCCAGTTATCTATATTATGGAATAAAACCTACTCTTTCACGTATTTAACATGTATATATAGTTTGGCCGAAACTATTTCACGCTGTGTAAATCGAGTAAGTACGACGATTATTTAATGATGGCTTTGACTAAGGATCTTCACAATTGACACGTTAAAATAATTATCCTCATTTTTACTTCGACGTAGCGGGTTAAAAAATAATACATCGTGGCGCCTATATAATCCGATTCCCACTCACTTATCTATGCGATACATACTCGAAATATAGGTACTCGCGCGACAAAAAGATGTTGACGCCCGCCTCTTCAATCCCTTCAAGACCATGGACGATAACAACACGCCCGAAACGTCGATGTAACTAAATAAACGCCTTTTTGAACTTTGATTGTTATAATAATGTACAATGGGTATAGTTAGTACTATACCCATTGTACATTACAACCGTAGTACAGTCGTCATTGCGGATACTCCGAAATTAACAACGATAACACCGCTTAAAAACTGACGAGCAAAAAATAAACGTCCAACCAACGAGATAAACCCGCAGCTAATGTAATAACAAAACTGCGAATGAGTGAACTGAACAAAATACGTTTTTTTTTTCCTTGTTAATTGATCCGTCATTCCGTCAGACACGTCGATTGCAGCCATTTTATTTAGCTTTTATCTGGAAACGGTAATTTATTTTGATGCGATAGCTCTGGGCTAGTCGATCTAAGTGTTTGAGATATCCATTACTTACAATGAAATGGAACAATTTACCGAAACTAAGAGGGTAAGGTACGTCTACTAATGGCCCATCGCTGATACGTTTCATATTTGATAGAGTAAAATCAATCGGAAATTTAACGTACCTTTAATGCACTGAATCGGCATGTATTATAGGTTCGTGAATTTAAACAATTTACCTATGTACTTATGGCAACATATACACAACAAATTACTAAAGACATTAATTAAGTATTGAATATTTCCTATGGTTTATAATGAAGAGAAAAAACTAATGGGTCAGGCAGGGTTCGAACCCGCGTTTCCAACAACACGGGCGTCCTACCAGTTGGAATACTGAACCTGATGCGCGAGCCATTGAATTTTTCAACTAGTTGCTTCTTGCATGCCTTAGGATGGCATCGTAGCGCGTAATGTTTTTTTTTTCGCTTCATACATATTTACGCTAGCAGACTTGACTGCTTAAATAAAAAGTAATTACCTAATAGTTATTTATTTAACTTAATATTTAGTATTCAAAGAACATTGCATTTTGTTTAAACATAAGAGATGTGTTCACTTAATGATTCGTTTTACTCTGCATCGACGACAGCTAGACGACATAAAATTAGGACTATCTGCATAATGTAGGACACATATTAGGTAAATAGCTCAATAAGACATCTAATTACATAATTATCTCCTTTTATAATCGACGTCAAGAAACCGAACTTTTTTTTATTAATTTGAAAAATATTTTTTTTGTTTGAAAAAGTATTCTTTCTGGTTACTCATTGTCATTTAACATAACTTCGTGGCGTTATCGTTGGTTATTATTTGTTATTACAATCAAAGCCGTTACATGCGTATTAGTTAACTATAAATACTCGTAATAAAGCTACAAAAACTATCACTTGTATATTTAAGGATGTCAATAAAGTTATTCAGGAAAGATTGTCAGTTCGCACGCCACCCCAAGTCCCGTCATATAACAAATTATCGCGTTGACATACTGAATTATGTATAATCGTAAATATTTGATGGCTACTGACCTTTATTTACCCGGAAACTTCAATATACTTACACGAAATAACTTGACTGGAGGAAACCACAACATACGTTATTAACATTGTAATACAATAAGTCAGTAAAGCCCACTTTTTTAATATTCATATTACATTTAGTGGTCGAGACAGGTACGTTTTTAAAAATACCTTTATTCAAGGGGTTAAGGGTAGGTACTTTTATAGTCTTGTTTTTCATGGTAACATCAAAAGACGCACTGTTGTTTCCTCCTCACCTTTATGTCAGGGGGTTTTAGTCAGTGACTATAATCACTCCGGTTGAGACTATTAATAATAAAAATAAAATAAATTTGTTTATTACAGTTCTGAAGATCCTTATTACCTAATACGTTAGTTACAAAGAACATATCTCCTATGTTAGCATATACATTATGATATCTAGCACTAATAATGCAAAAAAATAAAGCTGATTCATTTAACGAATTTCACTAAGAACCTAAATTCATTATACTGCTTAATTTGTTTGAAATTCTGATTCAGACAAAACTAAATCGCTTTTCATGATCTATCTAAATAGAAGCTAAATATTCTGACAAAGTTTATTGGTCAATACTTAAAAAAACACAATATATCATAGGTACATTAAAAACATTCGTTCACGTAACGTTAGATGTAATAACAAGCATCATTAACGGACTGAACAATCTCTACTACTTGAATACATATAACATCCAAAGTTAAATAAAAAGTCTCACCTTCGAAGACCTAATTTCAACTTCTAAGTATCAAAATGAACCAGCTTCATAAAGAATTTGACAGCGTAAAACAAACAAGACATAACCGTCGAAAAGTTAAGTGGAAAAACTCAAAGTGCAGTTCTTCGCCGCTTAAGTGAGAAACTATGCATTTTGCAAGCCAGTTAACTTAGAAACTTGAATTTTACAGAGACGTCTGAAGCAGTTTAGGTTTCTAGTTTGTGTTGAGACCGGTGATTGCCGACAGGCTAGGTTAGATTCCATTGCTGTGAACAGGTGACCTAGGGCGACGAGAGATTGATGATTTCACCGATTTGAAAGGTTTTTACACCTTTTAAAAAATTTGACATTACATTACATGATTCATAAATTTATAAAAATAACAGCGCTCTCTCTCGCTTGCTCGTTCACTGCTGTAAAGTAGATGTGAATATTAACGTATTTACATAGAGGTCGCTAAGGTGTAAAAACCTTTCAAATAAACAATGCAAAGATCGACACACGAAGCATAAGGAAAAATTCGAAAGATTGGTTGGAGTTCGGGTAGCGAAGTGGTTAACGCACTGGATCGGCAATCTAGAGGTACCGGGTGCGATTCCCGGTCTCGTCCCCCAGGTAACTTATTTCAATTTTTCTTTGAGCTTTGATATCTTTGTATCAATAGTTTAATATAAAAATTGTGGTGTGTAACATTTATAAAAATACACATTAGACATTACATGTTTCATAAATTTATATATATTTTGTTGTTTTAGATACTATAGTAATCTGTATGATATTAACATAAATAAGTATGTAAATTGATATATTTTAATTAAATACTCAGCAGTAATGTCAGGTTAATGAAGATTTCAGAACATACAATACATTTTAGACGTTTAATACTGTATTTATAAACACTTGGCTTTTGCCTTACGTTGAACGCTACTGAATATTTGTCGTGATCTTTCATTCTTCTCATTTTCTCAAGAGCACTAAGTGGCTAGAATTGAGATAAAGTTAAGTTAATCCTGGGAGAAACGACCGAGAAGCGAATTTTTATTTGAGTCGTCGTCACACACCGATATACCCTGCGTGCATAACATCCACTCAGCATAATTTACCTATTCTTCTTGCTGCACAAGCAATATTTAATTTTATCATATGTAGCTTTTACATAATATATATTACAAAATTTTAGCATTTTAAAGTGCGAATGATGACAGCAGAAATTTTATAGTAGTTATGTTGTGCTATAAAATGAACTACCCTCACTTCTCGGCTATGCATACAAGTAGGTACATGTTTTTTGTTCAATCCGTGAAAAATTAAGGACAAGGTGAATTTCCTTGCCGCTGGGGCGGATAAACATGGAAGTCCTTGCACACTTAAAAAAAGGTCATCAAATTTACCATTAAATCACGTAAATCTAATGAAATAAAATAAAAAAACTACTTAATAATATTTTCTTATATATAATTATAGGTACATGAATGATTTTTATTAAAGAATATCTCTATCTACCGTCAAATGGTCCAACACTGCCCGTTTTTTTGGAAAATGATGTTTTTTTTTTCTATGCTGATACTAGTGTTTTTTTAGTCTATCGTAACAAGTATGATCACGGGCGTGTACTCAATTCGAAACAGATTTTTGTAATGCATTTTAAATCAAGATTTTGGCCGATATTAGAGGCGGGCCAAGTTACCCGGGGTTTTCTCCAACATTGGCCACGTCGATTTAACACAGAATTATATAAATAATGACACAAAGGTAAATTAAGAAAGAAAAATTCAGGTTCAAGAATTTTATTTCTCATAAGAATAACAACATTCACTTACATGAGAAAAATAATTATCACAATTAGTTATTAACATATGCAAACAAGAATTAAAGGCATTTTTTAATATAAACATTTGATAATTTATTAACATAATCGAAAGGTAGATTTATGTTCGGCCACACTCGGCCGCTCTGAGCGCGACTAAATAACTTCTTTAAATACAACTTGCGAGTACGCAGATCGAGCGCAACTGGATATGGCATTGAATGCGATCCACTACAATCTAAGCAGGACTCGAACCTGCGACCACTGCATTTCCGGCGCATTGCTCTCCCAACTGAGCTATTAGATCGCTACGTCAATCACACCAAATCTTTCATTCCGTAATTCTTTACGCTACTGGAGCGCCCTCTTCGTCATATGTGTTTGAAATGCTTATGCGCATTAGCCATACCCTAGGATGTGCGCTTTACACGCACGATCCCCTGTCCCCATTGCTTTACAGCAAGTGTGAAGACTGCGAGAGAGATGGCGCTGTTCTAAATGTTTTTATAGTTTTTTTTTATCGATTCTATGTTTTTATGTGGAAATACCAGATTATTTATAAAAATAAAAATGTGGTATTTCCACTTTATAATAATTCTAATTCTGTATTTTTTAAATTTCGGATACCCTTGAAATGTCGACAAACGTTTCACCGAATGCTTCATTTCGTCGAATTTTCATTTAGATCTTAATTCTTTTGTCGGCGAAGTCGACAATGTTGCACGCGATATTGAACTTGGCTCGCATTTAACATTTATGTTTTTGATGGGATATAGTATTAATCGATGCAGGAACGTTTAATCTATAATATATGACATCAATCTTTGATTTCATAAATGTTATATAAATATAGACCCTAAATTCAAATAGTCTTAGTTTGAGTCCTATTACTGTAAAACTTTCTGTAAAACATTCAAGAAAAAAAACGAACATCGGACACTTGTCATTTTAATGTAGTCGATATCCGAGAGAGCTTCCTCCTATCTAAATAAAATCAGTCATTTCTCCATTACTCAAAATCCCCGTTTCAACCTTCTCGTGAGTCACAGGGAACTCATCAATCTTTGTTCCACATCTGAACCAATCCTAATTTGACACGATCGAATTTATTTAACATGACGAATTCAATATGATTTCCATTTGTAGATTATTTAACTAAAATTCATTTATAATAAGAACTATTCTAATTTAATCCTCATGTTCAAATCAAAAATAATCTGCAAAAGTTAAACTAAGTCTTAGATAGATTCTGATTGGAAAATCATTTGAATGTGCAAAAATATATGATTAATACATAGGTACATGTAGGTATTCAAGTTTTATAACTATACTCATAATATGGTCGAATGTTTGCATTATAGGATAGGTAGGTATTCGATATACATAAGATTATGTGTGTGCCTAAGTTTCCTCGAGCACGCACTTGTGAAGTATTTATCTTCACAAATAATCTGAATTAATGGCACACGATTACATTAATGAATATCTGTAAGAGTTGTAGTTAAGAGAGTAATGAAGAACTGTTATGAAATAAACCTGGGGACCTATGATGGTTCCGTTTATCACGTGATGTAAGTATATGTAAAGCATCTGTCACTCACAAACGCATTTTGGCTTTAGATAATATTGGGAAGTCTCACAATCCTTAAACGTTGAGTATTTACATCGGCCAATTTGTAAAAGAAATGAATAAAAATAATGGACTGGGCGCTATTATATTTCTTTTTATTTACACGCCTTTCGATTCGCGGCCGTCAACTGCAGGTGCTCCGTAGGTCATTACTGTCATTAGGGGCTTCGCATCGACGCTTCTCCGCCCGTAGCTAACCTAATAAGCAATCTTACAAAGCTTGTAATCACAAAGCTTGATACTACCTACTTATCATGAGAAGATATTAATTATTTTGAATTACGGACGAGTTAAAAGGTTAGATACTAATGTTAAACGTCTACATTACCTTCGATAAAGTGTTTTTAGAATAGCTACTTTATTCGGTACGGTGAATAAAGTTGAAAATGACAATAGATTTTTTTAAGTGTATAGTTTATTAAGTGTATAGTTAATTATAAATTCATAGTTACGTAATGCGTTTTGCACTTAGAAACCGGATTTAAAAAAGCTCTGTTTTAGACCGTGTGTATGTCAATGCAGCTATGGAGTTAAATCTTTTGATCATTCTGAACTAGAAACAAAATAGCTCCTTTATTGTAGATTTCGCCTGTGATACATAAATATAATTCATTATAAGTAATTCCTACGACGCTCACATAAAATGCATCGAACACGTGCTCAAACAAAGTTTTAGACCTTCACGGAGAAAATCACGTACGTAGTTTTTAAAGTTATAGAACAAACATGTAGAGAGATAACATATAGAGACACCATGTATTATAGGCGGCATGTGCTAAGTAATTATTGAATTACAATACATTTAGGTACATTCAACTCGGAAAGTTGGTGTACCTAGTTGTGTTGTGGTTTTCATAAAGCAAACACGTAACATAAAAGTACTCTCTTATCTATCATTCCGCTCTGGCAGACGTTATTTTATCTCCGTCGTGATACACGTTTACTTATTTGTCACCGTACCGTGTAAAGAGAAAATAAAATTATTCTAGGATCGTCACAACAATGTGTTACAAACAAAAGATCGGAAGACAAAAGTTCTTTCTCCCATTGAAGAGAATTACAATCGCGTTTCAACAAACGAGATGGACTGCGGACTCATTTTGTACCCACTCGAATAATCAAATATCTGTCGCAAAAGAGCCGGTAGTGCGCGAAAAATAAACAAATGTTGGGCTTACTTACATGTCGTTTTCCTCTGTGCTTTGGCTCGCCATCATGATTAGTGTATTGTGTCGTTGGTTTTCTCCGCAAAAATGGAAACCAATCGTTTTATTTTCGTGTGACATGTCCCTTACTACGCCACAGGTAATAATTTTAGGTTTGAACCCCGGCAAGGGTAAATATTTGTGTGATGATGATGAACTCTATAATTTGATCCTGGTGTCCTGAGTCAAGATGTTTCTATTTATGTATTTAAGTGTACATGTATATCGTCGTCCAGTATAAACTCTAGTAGACTTGTGTAACGGGTAGGCCGTTACACAAGTCTACTAAAGTTTATTTTGTGTCCACTGCTGGATCAAGGCCTCTCCTCAAAGTTCTCCACAACAATCGATCGTGCGCTCGTACGCTGCCATCCAACAATGCAGTGGCGGAAAGCTCCCAGCAAGGTATATCGATGAATTGGTTAGGATGTCTGTATACGTGTCGTATAACTAGTGGCTCTATACGCTGTAGATATCTCGAGTTTGTTTAGAAATGGCTGAAATTTTTAATTTTGTACGTTTTCAACCCCATTTTAAAAAATTTCGGAAAACTGAATCGACAAAAAATATATATAAATATAAATATATACTATATACGAACCTACTCACAAAGTTTCATGAGGATCGGTTGAGGAATGTAGCTTGTAGACGAGAACAGCCAGAAATCCGAATATCTGAACATCCGGACACGAATGAAATTTGGGCGAAGCTGAAAAAGAGACGGTTCGCTCGCTCGGTCAATTAAGCTTCTCCTACTTCTCCTAATCCTACTACAACCACCGGAAGTGGGAGGGAACCAACCAATGTGTGAGAATAGTATGCAATTTCAGCATGACAGTCGTATTTACACAGATTAGTTGGTCGCACTATACTGTTTAATTTGGTTGAAATAATGAACATACGATTTTTTTTGTTGCTAATCAAATGGTGGTAATATATGGATTTAAACTTACACAATTTCCACGCGTTATTGTAACAAAACAGGACTTCATCGGACTTAGTCCCTTCGAGGCCATGAACGTAAAACTACGATACTACGATACGAACGTTCGAAACGTCGGGGTAATTAAATAAACCCCGTTGTATTATGATAAAATGTTCTGTTTGAAGATTAGAATCTGTGTTTTAATTAATTGTTCCTATTACAGAGCCACAATCGTTATTTTTGTACATGACCAACTACTAAAACACAACTAATCACGGCTAGTGTTTGACTCCATGTAGATTTGGCAACGCTCTGCCGATCCGATGCCGATAATTAAAGGGCGGCGTAACTCAATATACGCCGCCGGATTCCTGCAAGCAACCGCAAGCATTACATCTACGAACCGCAGTACAACCCGTTCAAACCCAGAGCGAATTACATCAATAACCAGTGATACACACTTTGAACCTTACAACGTCACGCATGATGTCTAAATTTGTAGTAGCCTTTGCGATCATTTTTTTTTTTTGGTTGCGTTGACAATGTACCACCTATTGCTTCCTGCATTGAATATCGAATGTGCTTATAATTCGAACCATTACAGGAATATCCATTAATACTAAGACCCGATTGGTACGACTTTAATATTCCCCATTTTTCTATATGGAGTTGAAACGTGGACGATACGAGCTCGAGAGAGGCAGAGGATCGATGCTTTGGAGATGTGCTGGAGGCGCATGATGAGGATACCCTGGACTGCCAAGCGCACCAATAAATCGATTCTCTCCCAGCTCAATATTAAAACCCGTGCCACCAACGAATTCTATCGTATTTCGGCCATATAGAGCGAAGAGGAGATGACAGTCTGGAAAAGCTGATCGTAGTTGGGAACACAGAGGGTAAACGAGCTCGTGGACGATCCCCAACCAGATGGACTGATCAAGTAAAGGACACGTCTTCCTCCAAGTTTTGCTCGGTTGTAAGGGAAGCAATGGACAGGACTCGATGGAGACAAATCATTCACAAAGTGTAAGCCATCCAGTGATGACCGCGATCCTCAGTCATGAGGGAGCGACAAGAGAGAGATATATATAAATATAACTGTATCTGTACTGACAGATATTATGAAGTACCAAAGCTCAGGTTGGGACAATTGGAAGCAAGTGCCTCTGTTACTAACTTATCCAGCAGGCCTATTATGGTTAGGTTCAAATCAAATCAGCGGACCTGTTGCTTTTATCAAGCGATAAATAAGTGACAAAGCGTTCGTCACATTTTCACTGTCACTTATTTATCCCGTGATAAACGCAGACATCATAGGCCCCCCAGGTCTTATATTCTAAACAACACAGTTTCATGAATTCAGCCTACATGCAGATATGCAAACATTGTAAGAGCACGCACGTTACAATGTACAATAAATTCTTAAATTAATTATAATTGTCCATTATTCTTCCTTATTCTTACATATTAATTTCGGCATAAGGCACAATGTCAAAGAGTATAAATAAGCTCAATTCAAATCTAAAAGTAATTAATAACCTAAACTAAAAGTCTACAACACCCCTGACACAAGTAGCTGGTCAGCATGAGACCCTCATTCAATGAGTGATAAGTAGTAATAGAAAATGATACTAAAACATAACTACAAAGGAATCTTGTCACTTGTTCCAATTAAAGCTGAATATCTTGGAAACTACTGGTGCTATTTCAACCAATATAGCTAAGAACCATCTCGACGGACAAGTCTTTCGATAAGAAAACTGCACTAAAATTGGTCCATATGTTTGGGAGCTATGATGCCACAGACAGACACACAGATGCTCAAATACATATATAGACAGATACACAAATACGCAGATAAACAGATACGATACATATGTTAAACTTATAACGCCCGCCCTCCTTTTTTACATTCTACATTTTTTTTTTTTTTTTTTTTTATTTATTTATGTAAAACAATAGTACAATAAACTTTTTAAATATCTGCCAAACTGCACAGCAGTTTGTTGGCAGAAAAACATAGTGCCCTCCACCATTGTACATATTACTATTGAGTAGTATCGCATTTTATTTAACTTACAAACTACAAAAAGTACACTGTAAATAAACAACAATATTGCTACTCGATAAGAAAGGAAAAGCCAGCTTGTAATCAGCAATCAAGAACATTTTCAAACAGTGTTAAGTTTAAACTAATTTTATTACTTAATTTTTTCACCAACAACTTATATAATATCGATTCAGAATTTAATCTATACCTATAAGATTCCCACCGGTTTGGCCACTTAGGACGGATGATGAATCGAAATCTACCTCAGCATGTCCTGTGTTTTTTGTTTGCCATTGCTGGATACATCCGTTCAGACATTCTGATCGAATCTATCCAGCAATGCTTTCTTTAGCCTCTTCTTATAAACAATTTTTGACACATCGTGGCAAGATCTAATTGAGTCTGGTACACTATTTAATATCGTGGGTGTGAGATACTTTCGGGTACGCTTCCCATAGTAATTATATACTTTAGGTACTAACAGTCTTCGCTTACATAATTCTTTAGCAACGCTCCTTGTTCGATAAGAGTGGTTCAATGGTTTTTTATAATCATTGCGCCTATACTGCTCCAACGCTATGAGCAGTGACCGTTTTTCCTGTACAGGGAGTATATTGCAAATCGAAAAAAGTTTGTCATAGTTTTGTCGACAGTCTCGCTTTGTATTTTTGTTTACCAGAAACTTTAGAAACCTAACTTGTAGTTTTTTTTTTTTTTATTAATTTCTTAACTGAATTTTTGAAGGAAAAATACCGTGACCATTTGCAATGATTGACACAAACAATGACCGTGACAGGAACGGTTTTCAATAGTCAACGTTTGTCAGATAATGTGACGGTCTCGCAACATCGCAATGATAAAGATTATAAACACTGGAGATGTTTTAAAACAAAAAATGCTAATATCTCTAAAACTAAGCGGAGTTTGGCTTACTTTTATATGACATTTTATTTTCTACACGTACTCAGGAATGCGCTGGTGAAATTTTTTGGATTCCTGGCGAGGACCCTGTATAACATTATATTTTACATTGTCATTGTATGGTACCTATTAACCTTTAAAATACAACACAAAACAGATCAATAGTTTTTTTTTTTATATACGTGTTTAAGAATACTTTATTAAGTACTAGCGACCCGCCCCGGCTTCGCACGGGTGCAATGCTGATACTAAATATACATATAAACCTTCCTCTTGAATCACTCAATCTATTAAAAAAAAAACATCAAAATCCGTTGCGTAGTTTTAAAGATCTAAGCATACATAGGGACAGACAGACAGACAGACAGCAGGAACCGACTTTGTTTTATACTATGTAGTGATAGTGACTATAGCATAGTACTGCTCGCAGTATCACCACAATCCCACATTGACGAGCATTCGCTCTGTATCAAAATATAGAAGGCTGCAGCTACTGTGGGAGTAGCTAGTACTCCTACAGTAGCTGCAGCCTTTAAGCCTTCTTCCCAGAAGGCTTTAGTGATACAGCGCGACAACTATTAACGATGAGATCCTGCAGCTGAATTCAATATTTCTAATGATGTATGTCGAAGATTATAATAGTTGTATTGTGGGTACATGAGTATTTTGCAATAGTCTACGTATACTAGATTAAAGCAGGCACTTTCTTTCATTGATTGGACTTTAATATTTCGTACAAGTCAAGTCGGTACCCAGTTACTTCTACACTGCTAAATGGAGGTGCCACGATTTTGCGCGACAACGGTCACGGCAGCAGCGGTGCGCGGTAAGTGTCTCTCGCTCACTCGGATCTCTCGCTCAACCGTTCGCCGTGGCATCTTCGTTCCTACCCGAAAAGAATACGCACGAATTACTTCGACTGACCGTCTACGCGTCGCCCACGAGCCGGCGCGTTAATCCGATGCAGCATGAATGAACATAGGTAGGTACGTGAAGTGAGTCCATGAGTGACGTCATTAAGTCACACGTGCATATAGCATACAAACCAAATTTTTAAATCCACTAGGTTAATACTCGACCATATACTATATTTTTTTGAACACTCAGACATTACTTTTTTTTTTCTTCCTCCCCCATTCCGCTTTCTGTACAGCTGGCGCTCGTAACACGCCTAATACAAATCCTGTATCGCGCTGTTAAGATTTTTCCTAAACTAATGACCCCTCCACACAGAACTGACTTTCAATACAATTTTAGAGTTTTATAATATGTAGTAGGCTGTAGATTAGCAAAATGCAGCGCGGCCTGTAACTAGGTGGACGCATAGATAGAAAGTTATTTAGCAAACTCATATGTTCTTCTCTAAAAGAAACAAATGAGTTGGTACTTGCAGACGTAAGAAATAAGAATCTACTAGCTTGTCAAATGCTTAACCTTTTGGTCGCTTTACGTCTAATACAAACAGAATCACTCACACGCTAAGCGCTCGCTTTCAACTCGCCCGTAAATCGTCAGTGTACGAAGGCTAGTGTTTGAATTAGGAAATTGACTTTTTATTTCAATTATTGCCTAAAAGTAGGTACTACTACGGTGTTTTATCATTTATCTATCACGAGACAAACACTGTCATCATAGATCTGCAGCAAATAACCATGTGACAATCGGTTAGATAGTATGAAAGATATAATGAGAATCGACGAAACATGCTACATTTAGCATGAAAATGCCGCGCCCGGTTATATTGCTGTCAGCGACGGAGTTGTCGAACAATTTATCACGTGGACAAATCAACCGAACTCTGCATGTAATGCAGCTATCGTAAACGAATATATAGGTTTTAACGTTGTTGTGACTCCATGTTACTTGGACGTAATTCGATTGACATAGACATTTAAGCAATTTTCACTACGATTTTAGTATTTTATAATAGATTTGTGCTATATCATGAGAAAATGTGCTTAATAATCGCCATACGTTTTCTGTAATTACGCCATACGTTTTTTGGAGGGAGAGGGGTAATTATTTCAGTAATAATCTTAACAGCGCTATGCAGCATTTGTATGGGCTTGCGGTAACAACCGCACAGCGCCATACGTTCCAAAAAATCTTTAGATAAATAGTAAAAAACGTTTTACGGGGACGTAGTTGCGACGTATACAACGTGTAAGAAAAACGCGTTCTGGAGTCTGGGCCATATTGCATTGCTGTTTTCAGACAGCTATCGTGATCTCATATGGACCTGTCAAATGCATTTGCTTCTGGCTTCTTTTATCATTCCCGTCTCAGTATATGAACATTGACTGCATAGGTATTGCTTTGATGCTTAAGAAATAAACACTGATTGACTAATGGCTCTGTAAGCTGCTAGACCTCGCGAAGATTTTTTTTTAATGGCTGAAATCTGTATTTTTTTACGTTTTAGACCCCCAAGTCTCCGCCATTTTGAAAAAACACCAGATGCGTGTGTGTCTTCTATGACTGTGTCGACGTACGCGTTGTATCGATACTACAAATCACAAAAAGACATTTAATAAGACGTTCATTATAACCTATACATACCTTTATAATAGGGAACAAATTTATTACAAGCATGCATGCATTAGGTATACAATATATAATGTATATGCTATACCAATAAAAATTTCAGAAACAACCAAACATAGCTGCTTACAATATGGCATAATCATAATACAGCCATTACAGATTCTAATTGAACGGAAAACGAACCAGCGTCAGCACGTGCCGAGTGTATGTAGTTAACGAAATGTTTTGGATGGTCGGAATATCGCCGGTCGATATTATAGCGTTAATGAGGCGTGTCGCACTCAGACACGTGTGAACCGAGCTTAACGTGACCACACTTCCTGCTGATTTTGGCAAGATTTTGTAACGTGTAATGTTAAAGCTAGCTGTAGCGTTATTGTTATAAACTCTAATATAACCACTTCTACTGTGGCATAATATACTATTACCGGTAGATTCTAAATGAACGGGAAAATAAACAACAGCCGGGCATGACATCCAATTATAGAATCGTATAATTAAATATTTTCTAATATTAGTTCTGTACTTACACTTATAGTAGTAGTATTTATAACCTACATAAACTAGGTCGATGCAGAGTCAGCCACCGGCTAAGCTTGCACCATAGATTGGAGCGGAGTTTTTTTTTTTTTTTTCGAAATTTTCTCTTCGTCACGACCTAGCGAAATTTAATTTTTGCATTTTAAAACAAAAATTTCTAAAATCGTGTGAGAACTCGCTGAGATCTGCGCATTGGTACAAAGTCCATTAGAGTCGATCCATGGGAGCTTCGCTCGCTCCGCTCCAATAATTGATAATCCATCCTAACAAATTCATAAACACCCGAACATAACACTGTGTAATAATACAGCCATTAGATTCTAAATGAACGGGAAACTCAACCAGCAAGCAAAACGAGCCGAATGTATCTTGTTAATGAAATGTTTTGGATGGTCGGAATATCGCTGGTCGATATATGGCGTTAATGAGGTGTGTCGCACTCAGACATGTGTGGACCGAGCTTAACGTGACCACACGTCCTGCTGAATTTGGCAAGATTTTGTAACGTGTAATGTTGGAGCTGTGGCGTTATTCCCAAGCAATTATTATACACCCTAACATTGCATACAATATTGTGTCATAATACAGATATCGTTACAGATTCTAAATGAACGGGAAATCAAACCAGCGTCAGCACGAGGCGAATTTATCGTGTTAATGAAATGTTTTGGATGTTCGGGATATCGCCGGTCGATATGGCGTTAATGAGGCGTGTCGTGCTCGCACATGTGTGTACCGAGCTTAAACGTGACCACACTTCCTGCTGAGTTTACCATGATTTTGTAACGTTGTGATAAAGCTATAACGACGCCAAGCACATTACATTATTCATAATATTGAAAGTTCCGGTTTCACTGGAAGCTATATAGGTTAGGAACAACACGACCCAATATGGTTATGTCATATGTCAGCTCATGAGATGCCATCAAGTGATTAAAATCGCTTTCTTTTTATTGAAACAAACAAACTTACCATTGATTAGAAGCATTGACTATAATTATGTATATTAAGTACCTACTATCTAGTGACCGCGAACTTCATCCACGCGAAGGACATAGGTTAGACTTTATTGCTTCTCCGTAATTGGGTAAAAAGTATACTACAACTATCTGTGGATACCTAACTACTCGTATATTGGAAATTATGGAAATCCATCCAGCCGTTTGGGCGTGATGAATGCACAACCAGCCACACATACAATATAGTTCGAAAAAGCCTATTTCAGTTATTATTCGAAAGATATCTTCAATGCACAGACATTTTATTAAGAGATTTTTATATTGGATGTATGCATTCTAAATTTATAGAATATATACACGATGATTTTTAATCGGTGATCAGGAGTAAAAAAATATTAATATTTAGCTAAAATTAAACTTAATAGGCGAGGTCCCGCGCAATTACCTCACTGTTAAATTAATTAAAAGTTAAAACATAATTAAAACTAATAACCACTAGATACATGGTCTTCCTACATAAAATTATTGAAGTACGATACCTACGTCAAGTGTCATCGCTTTGGCGGGAAATTTTACGAAATTTTCTATGACTTTGTTTATGTAATGACAATGGCAATGACAAGTTATTACTCATAAATTGTCATTCCCATTAAATTATTACAGAGGTTGTAAGCACACCGCTACAGATTAGTTCGGTGACAAGGAATTTAAGACAAAATTGGTTTTAAAATAAAAATTATCATAGAAAAAATAAAAGTTTGTTTTCATGTAATTACGACTTCAACGTGACCACCATCAATTACTGAGTTAGAAAAGTTGGTACCTGATCACCGATTAAAAATCATCGTGTATATACAAAAAATAAGTCTTTGCATAAATATTTGTTTCAAAATAAAAGTGAGAACCCTAGTCTCGTTCACACAAAAACATTTAAAGTTATCGCCTAATACATGGCCCAACTGTAACCTCATCTATCGGTTCGTGTATAGAAAATTGATTTTGCCAATACATAAAATCGAATAAATTGATTCGAGGCCCCGGGTCTGATGGAAAGGCGTTCTTCAACTGTTCTTAGGGGTAGGGTAAGCTGCGCAATTTTCGGCAAGAAAAAGGTTATAAATCAAGTTGTTGGACTGTACTTTGAAAGCGGTTGTTCGTAAATCAGACGCATAGCTACGCGGTAAAGGTGCGGTCTGCGAGTTTAAAGTATAGCCTAACAAGTGGCGATTTTACCCAGGGACAGTGGCGCTACACAGGTTTCATATAGCAATAATGTGCATACGTCATTTAATATTTTTTTTTTTTTTTTTTTTTAATTCGTCCTTCCGGACAGGCTAAGACCATAGGCCATACTGCCTCCGTCATTTAATAAACATTATAAAATGTCAATATCGGGATGTCATCAACAAATTCATAACATTGTTTACCGGAATGCAACGATCCTTTGTTGTTCTTCTGAATGAAATATTGATTCGTATTGAAAATCACTTGAGTTTTATCGCTGTGGATAGTTTTGGCATTATTATGCGAAAATTACCTAATTGAAATTTGCGGAAAATTTAGACCTGTTCCCTCTTTGTTTACATCAGTGACGTTTATTGATTTTCAACGCCAGTTACCAAATATTTGTCGCTGCCTGTAAAATAAATAAGTACCACTCAAAATCCGCAATATGTCGTCGGCTAAAAATGTACTTATTCGGTTTATTTCAACCAACCTATAAATATACTACTTGCAAACAGAACAAAACTCACATGTAGTTTTTCTCCTATTTTTGCCTGTAACTTACTCTTATTTTCTCCCATTCGTAAAACTACTAAAGTGGTTAAAGTCGGTTATTTAAATTTTTCAATTACTATCTTCAAAATATAGTGGACACTTTTACTACGCTTTCTAAACATTACGTTACTATTCAGTCAGATTAGGTTAACCTAAAAACTGTACCTGTACTCATACTTATGATCGTCAGTGCACTAAATAAGCAAATTTTAAATCACTCGCGAGGTAAAATCATTATTCCGGTACCTCTATAATAAAAAAACACCGAAATGGGTCCGATACGTTTATGGGTCATTAGCAGCCCATTTAATGTGTTTAAGCTGTAAAATTTTAACATTAAATTCTTGTTTGCAATTCTTTCATGCTAATTTCCGTTTGGTACATTGCAGACATATTTTATGGTATGAGATTTATCCAGGTCGATTTTTTCCTCACTTTTCTTGATTAGGGGAAGGGAAGGTAAAACGGAGTGGTATGTAAAGTCTTTCTAGTTCCCCATCTTGCCCAGTTGGGCAGATTGATTGCCAAAGACTATTATTAAAATAAGATGTATACTTAAACTTTAATAGGATCAGTTGTATAAACACCCCATCACTTGCCCTATAAAACAAAAAAAAACAAACAATTGAAAAATCTCTATCCTTAGATAGAGATAGGACTGCATTAGTCTTTGTCTGATGAGATGGAATCCCTTTTTCAAACACTGTAAACATTTAACATGTCAGATAGGTATTAGAACTGAAAAAAAATATTGGACAAGTGCGAGTGGGACTCGCGCACGAAGGGTTCCGTACCATTACCTGTAAGTTTTTTGTATGGGAGCCCCCCTTAAATATTTATTTTATTTTATTTTTAGTATTTGTTGTTACAGCGGCAATATAAATACATCATCTGTGAAAATTTCAACTGTCTAGCTATCACCGTTCTTGAGATACAGCCTGGTGACAGACGGACGGACGGACGGACGGACGGACAGCTAAGTCTCAGTAATAGGGTCCCGTATTTACCCTTTGGGTACGGAACCCTAAAAAACCGCCATATACTCATACTAAACTACTCAAACCTAGAGACCTCGCTTATAATTAAGTACCTATAACAGGTAAGTTGATGGCACTCTTATGAAACAAATTAATACAGTTTATAGACTTCAAAGCTGTAATAAAGCTACTGAAATACTGAGTAAATCAACATAAATAAATCTCCGTTATACAGGAATCTTTATTAATTAATGCTTTTAATGGCGTTGGACATTAGTAAGTACTTAACTAACAGTATTTCAAGAAAGCATAAACGCAGAATGTTTACGAACACTACAGGTAATGTCTCAAATAATTATTGCACTATTGCTGGAACTTCGTTAGTAAGTAATTTCAGCGTTGCAAAAGCGTTATTTATGGCCACCCTTACCTGATATATGCCGAGATTTCCGAGCTTCATATTCCAATTAACAAAGGACGCTAGCATTAATCTCTTTCATGGTTCATGAATATATGTACGTATGTAATAACATCTCATAATGCCATACTCAACCAACTGTCCTTCGTCGACTCAGCAAACCAAAGTGTGAACTCCCTGTCTCGCAGTCCTTATTAAGATTATACTCGCCTGACAAATAATTGCCTCTTCGCTTGCTTGGTTTTGCTGAAGTGTGGGCACCCTGGCCACCAAAGGTTGCAGCTAGGGGCTACCAGATAGAAAATAAAAAAATATGGAGCAAAAGCTTGAATTCCATTGCCGACTTGATTTAGTAGAAAAATATGTCGTAATCCAGTAATATATTTTCTATTATAGGAATACAATATTTGTATTTATAAGGAGTTACGTTACGTTAAGAACCTTTTTTAACCGACTTCAAAAAAAGGAGGAGGGTTCTCAATTTGACGGTATATTTTATTTTTTATTTTTTTATGTTTGTTAACTCAGAGCTTTCGACTGGGTCTGGGTGAACCGATTTTGATGATTCTTTTTCAATTTCAATTTTGTCCAGTTCTGACAAAGACATCCATGAGAAAATCATATAACTGTTATTGTACGTGCCATTTCGCTCATTGAAATCGGTTATTGTTTTGTGGAGATTTGATTATATTTGAATCACTAAATAGCAAAAAAAATAAATATTTAACAAGAAAAGAACCGGCTTCAAAAATAACTGAAAAGCCAAAAATAACCCGGTCATGTACAGATATTATATATGTGCCAGGGTCATGGATGTTTTATGTATTTAAGTATATATTTATCTATATAAGTATGTATATCGTCGCCTAGTACCCATAAAACAGGCCTTCTTAAGCTTAATTTAGGTTGATTTGTGTGTGGTTCTCTGATATATATTATATTATATCGTATTATGTACAGACTACATTTGAATTACCTTTTGAAGTCGGTGGCAAACCTCACGTAAACATCCTGTTTTCATAGTAATAATTGAGTGGTTTGACACCGACTTCAAAAGGTGATTCAAATGTAATCTGTACATGATCGGATTATTTTTGGTTTTTCTGTTTTTTGGAAGTACATAAGTTCTTTTTTTGTTAAAAATGTCTTTTTTATAAAAGTGTATTTTCATAGATCAGTTCAGTTCAGTTCAGATCTAAACAATTTGTGAAATTATTGTAACTAAACTTGTATTTTAAATTAGTCTCTGTATTATGAATTTTGAGTTTTGGTAGGTACAAAAAGGTCTGAAAAATCTATATCATTGAAAATTTAAAATCTCAGACAAATTTTGCGACATGGCAACCCTATTCGCAGCCGACGCATTCACACGCCCCGAATAGCAATAAGCCGCTATGAACAAAAATTAACACCGTTTCATACATCACTGTCCGAGTAATTATATTGAAGCTTCATTGTCGAAGCGTTAATATACTAACGGTACAATCGCTTCGCATATTGCAGCGGCAATGATCGATTCGCTACATTATTTGCGTATTAGGGGATAATTATCGATATCAAGTTGATTTTCAAACAAAGATATATTATAATCGGATTACAACAGGTAGGCAAAAATCTCAACTAAGGTCAGGTGAGGTAGCACATAATATTAGGGTAAAGGAAACACTCAAAATTAATCACAGTAGGTGTGCTGAAACCGAATTGTCAAAACAGTTCAGGGTAAAAAAAGAAGCTGCAGTTGATCGTATCATGTTTGTTTTTAGGCCAAGCATGGGTAAACCGAATTTGAAAGTTCAATCGTAGAAAAATTACATACAATAGGTGAATGAATTCCGTACACTACTACATGCGCCAAGGCTTTAGTGTGCTTTAGTGGGCAGATGGGGTAAGGGAAAGACATGAGGGAGCTTTAATAAGGATAAAACGATAAACTACAGCACATTTTTGTTTACCTTGTTTGGTTTAAAAACGTTTTGTCTAATTTTGATTTGCCTAATTTCAATATGTCGAAAATTATTTTGCATACTTGCCATATATATTGATTCAGTATAAAGTCACTTTGTCTAATGATAACTTGGCACATAATAATTTGTCTAATATTCATATTGTATTCATTATTGTTAAAAAAATACCAAATTTTGTATTTATAATTTTAATGTCTATTATGCAACAAATGTAATTTTATTTCCTATAAATACTGGACTGCTTTTTTTAATATTTTAGTTCACCTAATCTGCACATTATATTACGTGTTTTTCAACTGCTAAGGTGCAGGAATAACACTCTAGGGGTAGGGCAGACAAGCACCACGTGGACCCGGGAATCAACCATTAGATATTATGCGGTAACCAAAAATGTTTTAGCTTCATAACATTTTTTCGTGTAGTAATATTAGCACTTGTCTGTATTTTGTTACAATTTGTAATTTTGTAATTTGTATTTTTTACAATGTTCAGATTTCAGTAATAAAATAAATTACTATCAGCCCTCACTTATAGAGATTGTAACCATTAGATAAAAGGATTTTCGACGTGATGATCTTTTTTTAAGATAATATTCGGCAATAAAATCATTAGTTAAATTGATATCAAACGAATAAACTTTATTTTAAATTATGATTACATAAAACGATTATACTAAAAGTTGTCAGTCAAACTGAAATTAGGCAAATAATTTTTAGACAAAACAAGGTGATACTTACCTTCAAATTCACTATAGGAGCGTTACATACGAGTTTTTTTTTATCTAACTATATAACGACAAATATGAATTCTATAATAAAAAATAACTGAAAAGTCGTTCCATGTCCGTAATTTAAAGTCAAAGTTGTTCATATTTAAAATTAATATAAGTACAATAACCTGAGCCTCAAAATTACGTACGAGATTATCACAGTCTGAGCCGGCAGGCAGCGGTCTCGATGCTTATATCGACGCCTAGGATCTAAGTACAGCTATATTTCGGCCGTCTACTTTCATTAACGCGTATCAGACGCCAATATCTCACGCTAAAAGCAACCACATTCTGTACACATTAGGCCCACATCAAGACAACGCTCGAGGAAGATGATCTGAGGAGGTCTACTTCCCGGCTGCGCGGTTGCGACGCCGCATTACTCAGCCCTATCTGATGGCGTCTGCTAATTGACTGGAAGTAAAGATAAAACGCTATTTTTATTCGGCCATAAATCTTCACTTACGTATGATTTGTGGTTCTGAGACTCATTGACTGACTGCCCCAAATGAGTTTGAAAACAATCCGCTAAATTAATCATTGGGATTGTATGAGGGAGGAATGAAACAAAATTTGAAAAGGCAAATTTTAATCATGGTCCAACGTATACTCAATGAACGGACCTTTTCAATGTAAAATATTTGACATCATTATAGGTAGTATATTACAATATGTACATAAAGGTAAGTAATTGAACACGGAAGGCGGTTAGCTGTTAGCGAGGAAAGCGAAGGCGGTAACGGTGAGCGCGAGGTGCGGTGGGGCGAGGCAGTGCTCGGAGCGCGCGGAGCGTGCGCCCGCGCCGGCCGCGGCCCGCGCACGCGCACTGCCCCCTGTCTCCCCTCGGCACGCCGCCCCCGCTGCGCTCCCCAGGCTCCGCCCCCGCACTTTCAGCGGCGATATGCAAAAGTTCTCCTCCGCGAAATCCTGCGTCAACGCTAACGGATTGGCTAGTGGATCCCTGCCGCACTCGCACGGCAGGTGATTGCCACGTATAATTAGATTATCCACTTCCAACATGACCGACTCCGGACTCTCCAGCATGTGATTGCCGGTCAGTTTAAAAGTACGTACGCTGTTATTCTGGACTAAAGAAAGCTCTTCGATTCTATCGATTTTGTTGTTACACACTTCGAGCGTGTCGACGCGCTGCAGGCCGTCGAAGGCGCCCACTCGTACAATGCCGAGATCCGACTCCCGCAACGCGAGTTTCCCGACTCGAGTCAATCCTCTAAAAGTGTCGGGCAGGAGCGCCGGGAGATCCATATAAGCCAGCTCCAACACGCCGACGCTCTCGAGCCCCGCGAACGCTTGCGGCTCGATCGACCTAATGCCGGAAGGCAGTTCGATTTGTGCCACGTCGTTCAACCCGGAAAACGCGTGAGCCAATATTCTTCTAATTGGGTTATTTCTCAGAGATATGACTCTTATGAAGTTGGTGCCGGCGAAAGCGTAGCCCTCTATCTGCGCGATCCGATTGTGTGTGAGTACGATGGAGGTGATGTTTTGTAGGGCGGCGAAGGCGAAGGCGTCGACGGTGGTTAGGGGGGTATGTTGTATGTAGAGTTCCCTGAGCCTGGGCAGGCCGCGGAAGGCGAAGGGGCGGATGCGGGTGAGGTTGCAGGCGTCGAGGGCGAGGCGGCGGAGCTGGCGGAGGTGCGCGAAGGCGTCGGAGCGCAGCACGCGCAGGTCGGCGCGCGACAGTGAGAGCTGGGTCACCGCCGGACTCAGCGCCGACGGCACGCCGCGCAGGCTCGCGCTGTTGCAGACCACCTGCAACACACAACACATACATGTTATCATCATTAAGTACTTACAACACTACAATTTGGTATAATATCTGTGCACTTAGATTCGTATTGTCAAAACGGCGTTAATTTTCAAAGTGAGTATCTAAATAAAACTCATAAAATATGTATAGTACGTGAGCTGTCAGAATGCGATTCGCGTTTTATACTTGTCTCGCTCGCTCTTACCCGATCCAGATAAGAACCTCTGAGTTTTCTTCCAAATCCGAATCGCAATCTGAGAGCTCACGCATTGTAAGTGCCGCGACGCATCCTTGTGACTCGATTCTCTTGAATGTACCTGTTTCCTACTTACTATACTGATAATTATATACTTTTTTATATCCTAGACGATATGAAGTTACTCTACGCCATTATATTACTAAAATCATGGTATAAAAAAACAAGGTATGTTACTCCGGAATGGAATGACTGGTGGATTTTCTACGTCATCACGCTATGATTGGGTGGTTGGTTCTGTCAATCCGTTTCTGTGTTGCCAGTGGTGTATCATAATACTCCCCGATTCCCTTTGTTACCTGTATAAATCTCATAAAATCGTAAGTGTTTTAAATCAATTATTAAGACAAAATTAAATTTAGTCAAAGAACAACTGTACTGCGTAAAATCGTAAATGTATAATTTTTTTTTTGTGCGACTGACGGCAAACATTGTTTCCATATAATTATTCTGTTACCACAAAGCAGCAACTAATCAATGATGTAGAAAGTCTTACTGGCCAGTGTCATACCTTGTTTTCTTACACCATGAAGTTAACAACAAATATATTATCTACACTATGTTTTTAATCTTTAACTGATTTACTAATTAAGTAACAACTATGCCAGTTGCCTCAGGTGCCCTGAAACATGTACACGGATGCTACGAAAACCACAAAGTAACATGAATCCGAACTACCAGGAATCGAGTCACTTATGCACACACTGGCGTCAATGCCTTAGCTGCTACTTAATATGCTTACAGAACTAATTGAATTGAAGCTCAGTCACGAATTATCAGCTAGGCAAGTCGATACCATATTACCTAATACCTAATTTTGTCCAACGAACGTTTCTAAACGTCAAAATATATTCGTCATCTCTAAGACATCTGTCTGAAATCTCACTACTATATTCTACTTTAGCTTGTGCTTTATTCGAAGTAGGTAACTGTAGTGATACTTTCTTTCTCATGATGAGATTAAATTTTGATAAGGCGTATAGCTCAAAACACATGAGTAAAGAAACGGAACAGAGACTAAGCTTCATACAACCGCGCTGCGATAGGTACACTACTACAAGCGCGATGCGCGTGTGTGCGTGTGACCAAACTCCTCGTCACGTACACGCAGAAACTGGTTTATACTAGTTCAGTTTGGTCACAAGCGCAGGGCGCGCACCGCGTCGTGTTCGATTTCAATGTAAGTATTTGTTGTGCACGTGAAAATAATATATGGTGGTTTGTACCTCGAACAACACAAATGTGAGAAAATTAAATTGTACCTATGTTAATCGATCTGAGCAGCCTATAAATATGGCTAAAGATTCTATTTTTACCCATTAATTACAAGGATTTCAATGAAGGTAGTGTACAATCCGGTTTTTTAATAATACCACCTGATAATTTTATAGCATTTGTTGAATTACTGGAGCAAAAGTTTCGTGAATATTTTAATCTCGAAACACACACTGTTAATATTGGTAATAATATATTTAAACGAATGAGTAAATGTAAATTTGATATGCCATGTGAATGCTTTCCATTGGATTATTAAAAAAAAACTGTTCATTAGATTAAGGATTTATCATTCAATTAAAAGATATAATAAATTATTAAAAAAACAAAAGTTATAAAAACAAAATCTTTAGCGTAAGTAATTTGTTATCAATAAATAAATAAAAAACTGATCGATATCATTTTATTTATTTTTGTCCACCAGTGCCAACCCTACCATAATTAGGTATACATTTTGCGCGCTCTTTAGAAGCTTAGTCTCTGTTCCGTTTCTTTACTCATGTGGCTCAAAATAGCGGGACTTATCGCTAACGTGCAAAACGTCAGACGCGAGCAAAGCATCTATTTAGCGATATCTCATTTGTCAATTTGCCAATGTCATTATGCGAGCTGCATTAAGTGGCAAACCAAATATCAAAGTTATGATACTGAACTCTTGCTAAATTCGAGTCTTGAGTAACAAAATAAAGCCTTATCCAAAACATGAACGTCGCTGTGACATCTCATTAAATTTAATTTAAAACAACGTAACACGATCCCGAAGGACACAAATGATGAAAAATAATGTGGCAACACTCGATGCACGAGACTAAATCCCTGTGAAAATATTGACGGATCGGTTTCGTCGCGTCACAGCCGCTTATTGCCACTGTGTATTCCCTTTGCCGATAAAATTAATCCTTGCCCAAACATCCCCGACCTACTCTGACGCACGTCCATATTTTGATTGAATTGTTTCAACCTAAGCTTTACAAATAATCGGCCAGAACAAATATCAATTCAATTTAGACGTCGCTATATAGGTACATATCGAGGGCTTCATGCTATAGGGGCGTATGCGCAAAAATGCGATTTTTCGTTTTTAACGGCATCGTATTCATCTAATAACGATACATCGGGTCAATTTTTTTCATAATTTTATCGTAATTATAAGTTATTTAAAATAAATAAAATATGTTTTGGCGTATCATTGTAGGTCATAATTTTTTATCGATCCAAAGAGGCGTACAGGAGGCGTAAGCGCAATAATGTAATGGAATCTCATAATATGATCGGAGTATAAAGGCGTATATGTTCGTACGTCTATTCCTCGATTGTGTGATTTACCAAAAATTGTCGCACAAAAGCGGCGTATGTACATACGACCATATTTACCATACTTTTTAGTGATAGTTTCAGTCTTCGGCCTCATATACCGTCGCACCATATGGGCGCAAAGTCCTTGAACGTCACAACCTTTCTCCGAAAAACATCTCTAACTGGTAGGTTTCTAAGGAACCATCCTGCTCGTATCCCAGGTGGATTCGATTCAACATCCAAATCATAAATGCTCGATGTCATTCAAAGGACGAACCCACTTAGCATGAATCGCACTATCGCGCATAATATGCGAGCCGACTAGGTCCAACTTTGTTGGAAACAGAGGTTCCCAAGAAATAAGGGGCAGGGGGGCGCTGAAGAAATAGATAAACAGGCGTCCTTACATATACCATTATAGATTGCTACAATCATGCATAATTATCCATCTCAGATAGCTGCGGGGACAATGATAATTAGTCAAGCTGGAGAAGTTTAGGATAAGCAGAAAAAAGACGAGGAAACTCAATACAACAATGAACATTTGAGCACGGGCACAAATTAGTCAAGTCCAAACTAAGTCTCCTCTACAAACAGGTAACTGCAGTTTTAGGATCCCTACACAAGCCAGATAATACCTTTACCAGCTCAGCGGCGGAAGAAACAACCCTCGTACAGACTCACTTCTCGGGCTGTGAGTTATAATGGTTAGCGAGCTGGGTGGATGAGGAGAATACTCCAACGGAGAGAGAATGGCGACAAAAATACAGAGGGCTATTAACTGCTTGACTCATACAAATCACCAGAACCGAACGGAATAGAAGGGAAGAGAGATAATTATCAAGATATTTACTATTGTTTTGGCTGCCTTGTCATACAAAACCAGGTAGAAACCTTCTACTCAGGCGTTAGATTCTTCAGTGAAAATTAATCAGTTTTTTGCTTAAGCACTTGCAACAAAAAATATTCTGCAAAATACTAAAAACAAGTCTGTGCCTTATGCTTAGGCACATTCATCAGGATAAAATTCACCAACATAAAAGCGTTACTGGTAGGAGCCGGAATGAAAGAGATTCATCGGCATCGAAACTGGTGAAGCCAAAACTGGTGCACTCAAAAAGGCAGTGGTAGCAAAGTAAGAACCCTCGAAGCTACGTCCGCTCACCACTTTTGTGGAATCATCGCCACACTAAATGAACATCACTATTACACAGAGTCATCATATCCTGCGACATAGTAATACTAACGAGCGGTAATCACAAGGGTATGTGAATGTGACTTCACCCGCTCTACACTGGCTGTCTAACAACAAACTGACAGTTTATTCGAAAACACTTAACTGGTAATGTTCGCTAACAGATGCTTTGTGGTAACTAACCCAAAATGATCAATACAGAGCTCTAATTTGTCGAGCAAGGTTAATAAATAAAACGTAGCATGCCCGGCATAATCAGTTTTAATTAAGAACAAAACTATTCACCATTTAAGCTAAAATACAATCACTTCAGAGGTTGATTTGCTTGACAGCCACGGGAAAGCAGAACCTCAGCAGCTAAGGTGTCCTCGAGTGAACAAATAGTGGGCACAACATCAACCGATTTCCTTAGTCTATCTTATAACTCGTCAGCAACATCAAGGGTCTCCTAGAATTGGGCTTTCTGATGGAGTTGGGTTGGCAAAAGTAGTGTCATCAACTCGCCACGGCGTACGGTTAATGCTTCGTTTTTGTAGAAGACTGTCATGTTATCACATTACAAACTAGTTACTAGAACCTATTAATATTTCGTAAAATCCGATTTTTGCAGAGTGGGCACCTCAACTGCTTGGAGTTCGCAAGAAGTCACCTTTAACGACTTTATGACTGCTGTTCTAGGCAAAGACCGACGGGTAGACAGAGAGACTTTATTTAGCACTGAAGTTAATAATCGTTCGAGATGGTCAGCCGACTGGAGATCGACATCTGCCGTCATTACTTAACATCCCAGAATGTCGCCGATTCAAGAGCGGCGCTGGGTCATAAGTTCTTCTAAAAAGTTATAATCAAGGAAACGAATAATTTTATCAGTGAAATGTATATTCTTTCTTTACTAAATGCTTGAATTTTCCTTAGATCACCACTATACGACCACACTCAAAAGCCACTAGCACTGTTTTTTTGTCGGGCGAAACAGGCGTAAAAAAAATCAGAAAAAATTGAAGGAGATTCGTAACAATGTGAAAATTACTGTAAAAAGAAAGTATTTCGATGTAAAAACAGAACTCCGACCAATTGTCATTGAATAATTGAATAGGAAAAGATTTAATTTATACGCCCCTCAATTTCAAATATTTTTTAAGGAAAATCGACAGTTATTTCGAATATTTGCGCCGCAGTAAAGAGGCGTAAGCGCATAATTACTAGTTTTTAGAATACTTTACGTAAAATTGATCATACTAGATAAAAACAGTGACACAGTGATATAAATACTCCATGCAAATTTGCAAAAAGATCCGTCGAAGGGACAAAAAGTTATTAAGTTTTTTGCCTCTCCTGAAAAGTAGGGATTTTGCGCATACGCCCCTATAGCATGAAGCCCTCGATATGTGTTTATGTTTGATGGCATTTTCCTATTCTATTATCTGTGTGTACCAACATAGAAGTAATTCGTAGTTGATCCAACCTTTACCTACTGTTTAGAAGGGTTTTTGATTAAAGGTTAACTGTACCTACTTAACATGAACAAAGTATGGCGCAACTATATTTAGTTTAATAATAAAACGCTAACTAGGTTTTATTTTAGTTTATTTGTATGTATGTCCATTAGTCCCACACTTATACATTTAAGTACTTTGGATACTCATAATTATAATTCCAACATTCATAGGTATAGTAAATGTTCCCTATGCCGAAGTAATTCAAAATTCCAATTAAACTCCTACATACCTACTACATAATTAAGACTAGATATTTATAAAGCCAGCCATAAAAAATACTATGAATACAAACTACAATATTTTTTTGTATTCCTAATTAATTTTAAACTTTTCTTGTACTATATTATGTGATGTGACTTTTCCTAAAGCCAATATTAAAATTCTGGGTGAGCTGAGATGAGTTATAAGTCACAATAGGGTATTTGGAGGCCTAAGAAATGGGTTTTGTTTTATGTTTTGATATATGTGTTTTGACATACTGTGTGACGTTGTATCAATTTTGGTACAGTCACATACAATGGTGCTTTTAAGAAATAGTTTACTCCTTCGCGTGCCGACGATGCTTTATAAAAAGAGTGGAGCCTGACAGAATAAGCCCGTTGGTGACCTTCGGAGGCGAATTGGTAATTGGACCCTATTACTGATATTAATTGGAGAATTTTACTGGGTTTATATTTAATTGCTTTCACTCTGTCTCCTGCTACTTAAGAGAGCGCGAACCGTCTCTGGCAAAATGTAAAGATGTAAGTGAACTAACGACAACTCGTTATAACATAACATCGAAATTATTTTAGATTTTTCCCACGATTTTACCTGTATTCTACTTATCCTTGGGAAACAGGAAAATGATACGTCTTTTGCGCGTATTTTTTCATGCATTTCTTAGTTTCTTTACATTTTATTTTGAAGGCAGACACCTGAAATGTTCACAACATGTTGATATAAATCTTTCCTATCTATTTTTTACACACATTTCTTAAACTCGTTTACGGTTCTATTCTATTTATTTTTTTATTATTTTAATGACTAGAAGCGTAAACGAGTGTAAGAAATGTATTTTTATCGGCGCTTGGCTGTTTTTTTTATTAATTTCTAGCATTCTACTCCAAAAAGCAAAATCTAATGAATTTACAGTTTGCCTCCCTGTTTTGGCCGCAGCCGCAGAAGTACCGACAAAATCACTGTTTTACGTTTTCATTTGACAATTTGAGCCATATTCGTCAGTTGGCTTTAGTTCCGTAGACTATACCTACAGTTGAGCATTGAGCAACCTACTTTGAATCGCAACGCACGCTCGCCGGACCGAGTATTGACAGAGCTCGTGGGGCATAATAATCGCATAATTATTCAGGCATTCAGGTTTCATCGTGAATAAGCATTTCGTAGAAAATTTTCACTTCATTCATTTACTAGGGATTCAGCTGCATGTTTCATTTCATTGCTTAAATATTATTAATACTCACGATTGATTTAGGATCTAAATAATGGATCGTGTTTTTTTAATACCTGACGAAAAGTTAAAGATAGTTCTGCAGGTAACATTCCATTAAGTCGAGAGAAACGCAACACTTCTCACTAACGTTCTCAACTTCCACAATCTTCTTCAACCATTCATACTAAGGATGAGTTGCAGCTACTTTAACGGACCGATGATTTAACACTAAAAATGGTGCTGATATCATCCAGAAACGGTTATAAAAATTATTGCATAATTTATAATACAGGTTTTAATGTCCGTTATATTAAACAGTTTTAATTAAACTAATAGACATTAGAAATATTGAGAGCGTATAAGATATCGCTTCATAATTAAATATGTACCTATTGTATTTTTACGAATATTATCTATAGTAAAGACTCTTAAGTATTATACTTAAGAGTCTTTACTATAGATAATAAATTTCCTTTCTAGTGTTGAATTAGTGATGCTACGGATATTTGTAGAAGCCACAGACCACTGAACCCTAAGTGGTCTGTGGTAGAAGCCTACGAACATCTCGCAGCGTTGCGCAATGGTGCTACAATAAAATTAGTGTGCGTCTTTATAGGCAAATGCTTATAATGTATATAACGAGTATATATCACTTTCAATTACGCAGTTAAAGAAAACTGGCCCTACTCCTCATATTACCTACTCAATATTTTCAAACTGGAACATCAATGTAATGCATTCCAGCTTAGTACAGATATACCTAAGGAAAATGGTAATTGGTAGTCCCTAGCCAATTGGTAGCCAATGCGAAACCCAGTAAAATCTTATAGTATATAAAATATAGCACTAATTTATCTGTTTAATTAGGTAAGTACTATTCTCACGATTACCAGTCAATTATTAGATTAAATTATCTTATCCAAGTAGGTAAGAGTAAATGGTGCTAAGAGTTTCGTCTGACTCCGTTCAGCGGCTTAATACATAAACTTTACAAACAAAGTTGTTCCTTTAATTATAATAAATGATTACGTTTGCACGTACATGGAGTTGGTGTATTCTTACTCCGGCGTTAACTTTAGCCGTGTGTTAGTTGATATGGTTAACGTTCTGTGAACAATATTCGTGCACGTATTATGGATGGGTGTTAGGTAACCTTTACCACTATACGCAGGAGCTACGATGCCAACCGAATAGATATAAGATATAAGAAGTAAAGCAACTAGTTGAAAAATACAATGGCCTGAGCATCGGTTCGTGGTTCGGTGGTATAAGGTAAGGGTCCCTTGACTTGTCTAAAAATATTTTGTCTAATTTCACTTTGCCCATCAACTTTTACTATAATGAATGTTTTGTCTAAAGTCAATATATGTATAAATTCATTTTTCCTAGTTATTATTCTGTTGAAATTCGTTTTGCAAATTATATTCTTCCATAACTCTTGTTTTGTCGAATATTATTTTATTTAAAACTCACTTTGTCGATTCTTATTTTAACTAATCATTGCATAGCCGAATAACGTTTTTACTAAAATCTTACTGTATAATTCAGTCTTAAAACCGATTTTTTTTGGTTAGGTTAGGTTCGTATTATTACCATGTATAGCGGAGCGAGTAAAACGAGGGGAGCGTCAAAATGGGTCAAAAACCGAAAACTGTAGGTTAGGTTAGAAATGAAAGTACGAAGTAGAAGTTAGGTGCGAAATAAGATTAGAAAAAATAAAATTATGCGACATGAATGTAAGGTATACAAAAAAAGTCAAACAAACATTATACACAATTAGATTATACAAAACAAATATTAGATTAAATAAATTTATGTGAAATAAGGATTATACAAAACGACTTTCACTCAAACCAAAATTAGGCAAAGTGAATAATTATGCTAAATAATATTAGTTTAAATGAAATTAGGCAAACCGAAATCAGACAAAAAGTTGTTAGGCAAAACAAGGTAGGTACAACCAACGCTCGTGTTGGCCCGGTAATCTGTTCGAAACGCGAGTTTCCACCCGAACCATTCAATCGCTCAAATCGATCACAGAGTCTACATTCATTGTATACAAGTTGAATGTTCATCCATAGGCTACAAAAGGAATCTCAAACGCATCTCAAATATTGGCCTGCACTTCTTACGCGTATTTTTTTTTTATACCGTAAAAAGTATCCTGTAACTATCTTTGGATTTCCAGCTATCCCTGTACCAAAATTGGTTAAAATTTGTCCAGCCGATTCGGCGTGATGAGAGGACAAAGGAAATTATGCCCAACATGTAGCGCCAGACTGGCACGGCGCCGCGCACCCATACAAAACAAAAGACGATCCTGCGTCGCCCTATTAAGATTTTTCCTGAAATCATGACCCTTCTCCATAAGAAACTGATTTTCAATACAAATCAAGAATTTTATTGTAGTATACAAGTAGATGAAACGAATACAAACTAATTACAAAGTAAGAAATATGAATGTATCAGATTCAGCATGGGAAAATCCGAAAGTAGAAAATATTCATAACACTTAAGTCACCAATGACTATGATAATTAATAACACTATAAAATGGCTTTGGTATCGATTTTTTAATTAAAGGTACACTCAGATACACATAAATTTTACTATGGGCCGCACAAATGCATGGCCCATTTATGAATGAATTCTTTAATAAATGGGCCCTGCATTTGTCCAGCTCATTGTCCTTTACAAGCGACGTGATGTGCTTATTTATAGCTAGTTTTTTTTTTTTTTAATGGACCAGTTTATCACAAAACAATACACATATAAGTCGAATAAAAATAAACCAAAACAATATTTTGCCCTAACTTTCATAAAAAGTAGACGTTAAAATATAGATGTTCTTCGTGAGCAATTTAAACCAAAGCTTGAGACTATTTATTGGAAGCAGCGTTTCTCGACAAATCGTCCAAGTTTAAAGGACTTTTTATGAATCTAAACCAGCAATCAAGAAAATTTAAGTTCACAATTAAATATTTGGAACGATGCCAACTAAATGCTGGAAAAAGATAATTAAAGGCTTTTTGACTGGCATTAAACTTAGTTTGACTTTGCGGTTTAAACGAATTTAAACACATCAAAACAAAACATTTGCCAAACTCTGTGTGAGTTATGTGAGTTATCCAGCCAGTGAAATTTGCATAGATATTCAACGAAGACTAAAAATAAGTACCTAAGAGCGAGATAATGAAGTTCATACTGTGTGGATGTCATGCCCCTGCCAGACTTCGAATGAAGGAATCGTCATTGGTTACCCAGAACCGAAGGAATTCTAGGCACTACCAACTGGTTCCATCATCCGATATATTTAGGTGGTGGAGCAATCCTTTGAGTAGGTGCAAGAAGGAACATGAAAGTCGGGTCGAAGTGTACCCGTAAGGACCCCTTTAACAAGATAAGATAGGTATTTATATGGGACATACAGTATATAGTAATAGAATTATGCGTTTTTCCAAAAACAAGGGACTTTTAATTCTAGTTTTCTTGCTAGATCCTAATTGGCATTTACAAACTGTTAACTACTTAAGAACCTGCTTGTTAAAAATGTACCTAAGTTACATACCCAAATCATTATCTTTTATATTGTCCTCGGAAAATAAGGTTATTTAACGACAGATATTTAACTTACAGTTATTTATAACAAACACCAACAAGCTGTCCTTAGTTTTTTTATGATAAATAAAAAAAATGTTCTTTCATCTGATGTAAAATATAATGCTTTAAATATACATATTTACAATAACGAAACTTCTTAACCTTTTTCGTTGAAAGTAAATATAATAAATTTAGTATTCCCAGGACAAAAAGCTGAGAGATTGCTTCTTCGAAGGGCATTGACATTTGAACATTCGTGTGGCTTCGACCAAAAAATAAGTCAGTTTTCCTTTAAAATTTAAGGCAATTCATGTATTTGCTTTATTTGGTTGATTTGTGTGAGGTTGTCTGATATTTATTTATTTGCTTTAGAATCTCTGTATTTTGTTAGTACATGTTTGTGTACCTACCTATGAAATAAAACGTTTTTTATCTTGCAAATTGAACATCGTAGGTTTAGCAATCATAGGCAAAGATAACAATAATAGTTAAAAATTTGCAGCCCTCTCTTTGAACCTTTATAACGGGTTTTTTTCGATCATAAATTAAAACTAACAAAGCTTTATTTTACCTCTGTTATATGAAGTTATCTAAACAAACTCGGCGGCTAAGCGAACTACGTGACTTAATGATGGAATTCCTAATTGAGGCCGGGACTACTCAAGGTTCTTACGCAGAAAGTTGGTGAAGTTAGACTGCATCTTAATACTCCAACTTTGCTGTCTACCTTATTATAGGGGAAGATGCTCAGCTTAACAAAACACCTATTACCACGACCTATTTCGAACCGACTTCAAAACAATAAGGAAATATTATTATTATATAAATTGTGAAACCGGTTCACATCCAAGCTGGTTGATGTTGATGACTAATATCTAACTATCACAAACACGAAAAATCGTACCCCGTCTCATTCACTTATTGCCCCATGAACTGTTACGTATTATGTTTCGTATCCCATTTTTAGGGTTCCGTAGTCAACTAGGAACCCTTATAGTTTCGCCATGTCCGTCTGTCCGTCTGTCCGTCTGTCCGTCTGTCCGTCCGTCCGCGGCTTAGCTCCGTGATCATTAGTACTAGAAAGCTGAAATTTGGTATGAGTATGTGTATGTATCACGCCGACAAAACGGTAAAATAAAAACTAAAAAAAAAATTTTTTTTCGGGTACCTCTCGAACACCTAAAGTGGGGGTGATTTTTTTTTTTCGTTTCAACCCTAGTGTGTGGGGTGTCGTTGAATAGGTCTCTTGAAAATAATAGGGGTTTTCAAACATTACTTTTTGATAAAGTCAGTAGTTTTGTAAATATTCGCTCCGAAAATAAAAAAAATTGTGTCCCCCCCCCTCTAACTTTTGAACCACAAGTCAAAAAAATATGGAAAAATTCATGTTAATGCGGCCTTATAAGTACTTTCAATGAAAACTATATTGAACAAAATCGGTCAAGCCGTTTTTGAGTTATCGCCAAATTTCATATTTTTTCTTTAAAAGGTCGTAAGTTGACTTCCAGAAGGTAATAAGTGATTACAGTTTCTAGGGCGTTTACGACCTTTTTATAGAGCTTAAAATCTGTCTTAACTTAAACCTCGGGCTTAAAACAGCAGTTTATTGTGAAGGATGAGCAACTACGGAACCCTACACTGAGCGTGGCCCGACATGCTCTTGGCCGGTTTTTTCACATTATCATTAACTACTAATAATCACAGAGCTAAATTATTACATGATTATGAATTACCACATTGTATTACATTTTTATGGCGCAGTCTGTAGGATACGAACCTTCACTCCCAGCATCTGTGCACAATTGCACATCTCTGATACGCGACTCTTTCTCGCGCGAGATATTTATCTATCCCTTTCTGTGCAGTACTTTGAGAGAGTGACGGGTAACGTGCCGTGCGACAAGAGTCGCGGAGCATAGTTGTGCTAGACAAGCAGGAGGAGTCAGTAAAATATGCCCGGATTGTCCGGCCAGGCCATCGCCCAGCAAGCTCTACACCACGAACCACCTACCTATACACAACTAAATGTGGCAGTTACCTGTGACTGCGAAAGGCAGATGCAGTGCATGGGGCAGGGTGGCGGCGTCAGCGGAGTGTGTCCGGCCAGGCCGGCGCCCAGCGAGCCCCACACCGAGGACCATACCGCCCATCGCACCATCCACCTACATAAAACAAAAATGAAACTTAATTAACAATATCATACAATCTTGACCAATTGAAATACCTATAAATTACTTGTACCCTAGATGGTCCCTTTACAATTTCTGATTTGCACCAACTTCTAGTATCTCTGCCTGGCCCTATGGTTGACTGGTAGAGAATGCCATTTGGCATTAAGTCCGCCATTTATTCTGACTTTTGTTTTGTGCAATAAAGTATAAATAATTAAAACAGTTAAATCAATAAGTTATTACCGTCAAAAGTTTTTTTTTTGAGACAAGACTTTATTGCCGACTGTTCTTTTGCATAGCCATCTACTATACATCTAATCTAGATGCTCTTGTTAGCCGTAATTACGGAAAGTCATAAATCATATATAATTTGTTTACGGGCGGTTACCCGTAAGCAATAGGTTTATAGTTCTATAATATTTCTATGAGCGCCATAACTCAGCTTTACTAACACAGCCTTCCCCTTTACAGACTAGCAGAAGTACACTGATAACTGTACATTTGTAAACTAATATAAACCTCAGTAGTGTGTTACTTTTGTACAATCATGGCATAAAAATAAAAATAAAAAACATTTTTAGAGGTAAGTTCAAGAGCAATGTAGGCAATAAACGATTTTACTTTTTACATAGTCATTAACTGCTGATTCAGATAAATTCAACACGATGAGCTTAAATAGTAACATCGGAAGCGCTTGTTATTCCGGCACAGGATAATTTTCACAATATGGAACATCTAACATTGGCTTCCCCGAAGCCATTAAAATTGCTCTGTGTTGCGTCAAGTGGAACGACTGGCGTGCTTTGATTCTAGCCAACCTATAATCTATATTATATATATAAAAGAAGAAGTCCTGACTGACTCATCAACGCACAGCCGAAACTACCAATGTTAGAGAGTTGATTTTTGCACAGTAAGTTATTTTTATAACGTGGGCTAGGGATAAGAAGCGATTTTTACAAATACTTCCCCTAAGAGGTTTAAATAGGGGTGCAAAGTTTGTATGGGGAACAAGTTTTTTTTTTTATCTAGGAACTTGAAACTTTGTAAAAAGGTATTAAAATAAAATGGTAGAAAACTAATTTCGTCGTTTTTGAAAATTCACCCCCTAAGGTGGTAAAAAAGGGGTTAAAAGTTTGTATGGAGATAAAGTATTTTTTAGAGCGCGGGACCTGATTTTTTGTGCAAATTAATTTCAGCGTTTTCAAAAATTCGTCCCCTAAAAGGGTTAAAAAGGGGTTGAAAGTTTGAATCCATTAGAAATTCCTTGAAACTTCTTATAAAGACATATATAAGAATAAGAAAAATCATTAATTGATCGTTATTAAAAATTTCAACCTCTAAGGGGGTTAAAAAGGGGATGAAAGTTTATCTTGAGGTTCAAATTTAATTTTAAGCTAGGAACTTGAAACTTCGTAAAAAGGTATTTAAAATAAAAGAAAACAGATTTCAGCAATTTTGAAAATTCATCCCCTAAAAGGGTTAAAAAGGGGTTGAAAGTATGTATGATTTTTTTTGATTGCGGGATTTTAAACTTTGTATAAAGGCATATAATTAGAATACATGAAAAGATATTTCAGCGTTTTTGAAAATTCTACCCCTAAGAGGTTTAAAAAGAGGATGAAAGGTTGTATCGGGTATAAGTTGTATTTTAAGTTAGAAATTAGAAACTTTGTAAAAAGATTTTATTAAAAGATATGAAAACTCATTTCAGCGTTTTTGAAAATTCAGCCCTGAAGGTGGTGAAAAAGGGGTTGAAAATTTGTAAGTAGATCTAAAAAAAATTGAGTGCGGTTCTTGAAACTTTGTGTAAAGGCATTATTATTCGAATCAAAGAATTTATAAACGTCGTTCTTAAACTCATCGAATTTAGAAAAGCTACTCGTTCGTAGATGTACCTGATTTTATAATGATACCGCGTAATTAGAGCTAATTAGCCGAAAGTGTGATTCCAAACGCAATGTAAATTGTTAAATGAATAAATACTTATGACTTAAGAAAAAAAAAGTAAAAAAAGTAGTCGGACTCGCGTACGAAGGGTTCGTTACTATGTATTTCGTAAACAACTGCAAAAAAAGCACGTTAAGCAATTTCAACATTACTTAGATCTGAAAATAATAAAGATGTAAAATTTTCAAGATAAAGGTTCCACGCGGACGAAGTCGCGGGCAACAGCTAGTATGTCTATATACAATTATTATTGGATGTAATGTGTACTCGTAAGGTCACACACTGATTGGAAATATCCCACCCATCTCGCGTCGGTCGGGCTCCTCATTGCTGAGGGTAGTGAAAAGTCCCCGTCGAATGTTTGAGCTAGTTTGTAGCAGGCGATTTATCGACATATTGTAGAATTTCCTTGGAAATAAAAAAAAAACAATCAAAATTACCCTTAAGGCAAACTTCTTTTTTTCAGCAACGCACCTGTAGCCTGCCCGTCTAGCACAACTATGCTTCGCGACTCTTGTCACGTGTCTTAGGGTCACCCGTTACGCTCTTACAGTACTTTACAGAAAGAGATAGGTAATATATCTCGCGCAAGAAATAGTCGCGTGTCCCAGTTATGCTAGAGGTGCTGGTTTTCAAGTGTCTATGCATGACGGACAACATGAACATGATTCGGACCCGAAATTTTATTCCTATTCTTAAAAAAAAATAAGTACCAATTAACTTCATGGCACTGATATATTAAATTCGAAATGTAGATTGGTGATTATTTCCAAGCATATTTGGAGAAAAACACTCTTTGGACAAATACAGGCCTCGGCGGGAATGTCAGTTCATCCACGAACTGACTTTTTCCTGCATCTGCAGTAATGTACTTACTTTTGAATAGTGATGTCAAACTAATATGAGGTTTTGACATTACTATCCGAGAATAATACTGGCTCCACACAACTCACGGAGTTGACCGAAGTTGGCCGAAGTATGAGTTTCCGCAGCGGAGTGCCCCTCCACGTTATCATATTCGCCCAACTACGCGAGTAGTGTGAAGCCGCAATCAGCGTTATTCTTGGAATAAAAGTTTGCTTAAATGCACCCTAAGTGTCTCAGTGAGTTACCTCAGCGTGTGTGCAGGACCCATGCGCAGGCGCCGGCGGGGCGCTCCGCCCGCCGCGCGCTCTCACCTATACACCCCCATCGCTCCACCGCAACCTGCTGACAAATTATACGTCTTAGGTAGGTATAGTGACCCAAAAAAAGTATTCAAAAATACTACAAGTGGTTCAAGATAAGAGGATACCGTTGTTTTCCACAATTTCATTTGTACCGATTTTAGCATAACTAATTTTATTTAAATTTTGTGGCATAAATAATATACGAGTATGTATCAAAAACATTCAAGTAATCAAATGAATTATGATACATAATATTTATGTATTTATATTATAAACATTTTATGTCATAAAATTTGTTTACCATAAGACTTGTCTCTCGTAGTATTTTATACAGTTATGTAGGTCGTAATTTATGAAATCCATAAATATTATTTACTCTGATACTAGCACTAAGAATTAAAATCAAATGTATAGTATTTAATCATAATTTACAGTAAAATATGGTTCCATAAGAATTATAGGAATTAAAAATTATGGAAATTGAAATTAAATAAATATAATTATGGAATATAGGTCGTTAGGTTTGCATATACCCAGTCGGAGACTAGTTATACACCGTGACCGTTAATAACCCGAAAGATTTAAGCTAACGATACTAGATCCTAATTAGAGTATATAAACTTATGTAACATATAGTCCAAAAACTCATAATTAAGGAGATATAAATTATTTAAAACAAATCAAAAGTTAAGAAATCTCCCGTCTAACACACCCTAATTCATGTCATTATGCCAATGTTCAAATTTGAACTCGTCAAAGTGAAACATAGAACCCTGTAATATTGAGACAGTGATAAGTTGACACTTCTTGTCATAGAACAGAAGTCACGACATTCGCCGTTCGTCGTATGATTTCGGAGCGATTCGTGAAGTGTCATGCTCGCTCACTCTTCTTCAACTAAAGACTTGTTCACAAAGAAGTGGGCAATTAATATGATTTAATGTGTACTGTAATAGTAATTTAATTAAGAGACATAATTAGACCCATGTTGATATAACATTATTTACTCGTTTTGTCGTTAAAAATACGTGGTTTAAATCTTTCGGGTTATTAACGGCCACGGTGTATATTATAGTATTATCTATTTGTTATTACTTATGTATATCTTGTGTTTTGTTTATCATCGAATAAATGTTTCCTTTCTTCCTAAACAACAAAATTAAAAAAAAGACATTTAAACACATTACACAGTATAAAATGTAAAGTCTTAATTAGTAACTTACTAAATACTATTTTAATTTAAATCTCTCTAATCTGAAAAAAGGTACTTAAATAAGTTTATCTAAAAAAAAACAACAAAATGGTTAATTCAAAGGGTTTACATGATTTAATGAAACTAAAAACAACATTATTCGTATTGAAATAATGATAATAAGAGCGATCTATGTGGACAGTAAATCTAGCTTAACTATGACACGCGACTCTTTGTCGCGCGACATATACTACCTATCACCTTCCTTTCAGTACCGTGCGAGCAACACAGGTAACGCTGAATCGCGCGACACGCGGAGTCGCGGCAAGATATGCTAGCCCCGCTGATTGGCATGCGTGGGGAGAAGATTGAGTCATAATATGTCTATTATTCTATAGTAAATATAATAATTGTTTAAACAGGCGTTTCAATCTCCATCTACACGTCAATTTTATTAAGTAGGCCCGAAGCAATCGAATTGAAATAACAATCCTCTGAAACATCACACCATTCCAATCAAATCGTAAACGTTAACGATTTTCGTTTCCTCTAGCCCCTCTATTTATGCTAAACGTCAAATTTAATTCTAAATGTTTCCAATATATTTAAGCAATTTTTTACAAAAAAATACGTTAGCGATACCGAATTCGCCGCATTTTGACCCAACAATCGGAAAAAAGACATCATTCACACCAAAGTCTCAAATGGAGCATCAACGTTAAACAAATACAAAAATGTTTTATTTGGACACAGGATACGTGCATTCTATTGTCTGATTCAATTATACTTAAACGGAAATTGAAAATGAACACTTGATAGGGAGGCTCCCCCGGCCCCACGGGAACTCGCCCGCCTGTTTTATATGCGTACATTCAATGTTATGGATATAACATACACATACACAACCCAATTCAATTCTAAGACTATTAATGGATTTTGTTTTAAGATAATTGGTTAAATCTCTTAGTTTTGCCCCGGTTTACGAATAGCTTACTATCATAGAAGCTGCGGCGTCCAATTTCCATTTAAATTGATTTTACCAGCTAACTTTATAGAATGGATATTGCATACCTACACTTTATTTCACATTTAAAATTGCATGAAAAAAGCTAATTTGATAGCATCCACGTAGCGAAACCGCTTGTAAATGGAATAAAGCATAAAAGATACTCCGCGTTTCACTTTGCTTTTACTAACTAAGCAATTAACTAAAGTCAGAACAAGATAAACAGCCGTAAAGATCTTGCCTCCGAGTGTTAGACGTCTAAATTAATAGGCAATGCCTACAATAAAGGCAAACGTACACGTGAGCAGCAGAGTAAGGCGCAGCAATACAAAACGGTGTTTTGAATAATTTCCGAGTCGCATGCCAAAAATTTAAAATTGCAAGAGTATGTTTATGGTGCCGCGTGAGATTCCCGCCAGAAGGCCCCCGGAGCGCCATTATTTCGCGACGCACACGCTTTTAAACTAAACCACCATTAAATTGCACACACAATATTACGAAAACGCTTTTTCCTTAGAGACAACAAGAAGTGAAAGCCTCGTATATTTTACAAGGCAAAGTCGAATTAAAAGTTAGGAAACTTGGTAAATACTTCGTTTAAGTAACCTGTCGCTTCATATTTGAGAACCCGAGTAGAATTAACGCCACAAGTGACTGATGAAGAATTAGCTCAGAACATTAACAAATTATGGGTCCTTCGATACATTTTCAAAGTCAAGATAAATAAATAAATAAATAATAAATAAATATCGGACAACCTCACTCAAATCGATCTAGTCCCAAAGTAAGCTCAAGAAGGCTTGTGTTATGGATACTAGACGACGATATACGTACTTATATATATAAATATATACTTAAATACATAGAACAACCATGACCCAAGCACAAATATTCGAGTTCATCACACAAATATTTGCCCTGGCCGGGATTCGAACCCGAGACCGCCGGCTCAGTAGGCAGGACGCGTCGTCAAAGATAAATAACACTTTTTTTTTACGGGGCTTCTGCGTGTTCATGTGGATAAGTTAAATACGTTTATGGTAAGCGCGACAAAATTCAACCATCATTAGTCTGAATGGTGGGCTTTATGCCCGTAATTATTAAGCCAAGATAATGGTAAATTAGTGTTATCGCGAGTTTGGGTCCGAATTCATATAATAATAAGTTTATAATATAGTCCCACTCCCACGTTACTAAAATTATAAATACAGCTAGTAGGAAATCTAGTATAAATTAGTGATAACTGACAGTGTAGACATCGATTAAATATTTGTCCACTATTCAATGGAATTCATTAATTTGATTTAATCGCACATTTTCATTTATTCCATTGTTCGGAATTATTTTATGCGGATATTGATAGACTTGATAATTAAATGAGACAAAACAAAACGCGTTCTTTTTAAGTTTTTCGAATTTATTAAATTAATAAATAATTCCTTTGAGTAAAATGTGCTGTGTTTATTTTTAAGTTCGTTAAATTTGAGCTGGTATGTCGCACATGGCACCAGAATACTAGACGGACAAAATCAACGCAAAAGCACATATAGGTACTGTTAGAAAGTAGGATATAGTAGGTACAATGATGATTGGTGGTACAGATATCGGTCGAACGCCGATTGTCGAGGGCTGGACGATGACACGCCATTGGTATGATTGATCGCTGCGCCGGGAACCAATTAAACTTGTCCACTATACTGGACGACAGGAATTCAGGAAAATGAATGGAATGTTTGGACAAATTCTATCTCCTTTGTATGGCTATGACTAAGTTAATGTAATGGACGTATTCTTGAATGAATCGATAGAACGGTTTGCTCTAATGTTAATGTTAAAAAATAGAATTTACAACACTAAGTAATTAATCTCATTATACCTATTTTAGCTCGAAAATATAGCATGACATGATAGTTTTTATTAACATGATAGTTTTTATTAGAATAGTAATTATAAAAAAAAAATAGTTTCAATAAACGGTTCCATACGTGGGCGCGACAGCGTGCTATTTAATTTAATCAAGAATTAATTCTCACTAAAATCTTGCAAAAAAATACTACGACTCTCAAAAACAGCCTCAACAAATAACCATATTTCGATCACACTGCGTCGAGAATCTATTTTAATGTGATACTACTATCTTGTTAGATACATCGCGAAAGACAAATGATATTTGCATCCTGTTACACAAAAGCGAAGTGTATTTGCACACTCCAATTACTTAGCATCCTTTTTGTGAAATGCAGTCAAGCTCCATTGAAGTAGTAATATACAAGCATCCATAATCCAACCAGTACAACATATCCATAACACCAAGTCTATGACTTCCGGTAAACTATTGGTACCAAGGGTAAACAATTACTTTGGGGATAGAACCCTAAAAAAACGCATCCCGTACCTAATCAATAGTTTACCGGAAAAAATACGACGAGAGCCAAACAAAAACAACTTCAAAAGAATGTTAAAAAAACACTTTTTCACACTACTACCGTAATACATACCTTGTACCTAAACTAGAGATTCCACAAACATCCCACAGTCAAACCAGCTACTGGTATCTAGATTTAAGGAAATTGTAGTTTCTGATAAATAAATAAATAAATAATAATAATAATAACAATTTACTCTGTAGTTTTGTGAACATTTCAGATATTACAACACACAACTTGAGTCATCAAGGATAACTTAGCTGTGATATCTATATTTACCTAGATAATTATGTACTGACACTGACACATAAATGAAATGCATGATAACATGATATTCCTGAAAACTGTAAAAAAATCTTGTAATTTATATATTAAGCAACTCTGAAACGTGACGGTAACGTAAAATAAATAAATATCGGACAACGTCACACAAATCGATCTAGTCCCACGGTTAGCTCTAGTAAGCAATAAGCATGTGTTATGGGCACTAGACTCAGAGCTTTAGGCATTAGACGACGATAAACAAACTTGGGTGGATCAACTTTTTCTTGCTGTTATTCTGTCCCGTGACCGAGTGGACAATATTAATTAAACTTCTAAGAAAAGTGTTGATAATTTATATGTCTGGTATTGCCAGGAAATAGTCTACATAAGAATGGGCTAAATGCTTAAATTACAAAGCTTTTGCCAAATACAACCACGGAAAATAGTGGTTTTAAAAAGTGACCCAGTGGACATCATCACCATGGCAACGAGTGGCAGAAATTAGTTGATTGACCCACTTATATACTTAAATACATAGAAAACATCCATGACCTACATACGAACAAATATTCAAGTTCATCACACAAATAAATTTCCTTGCTGGGATTCAAACCCAGGACCACCGGATCAGTAGGCAGTCGCTTTGCCACTGCACCGACCGCGTCGTCCAATAGTAATCAATACGATTAAAATTCTATTATATTACTAATGACAACATTATATTTAGTTATTAATATTTCGGCAACCTGCACCAAACTTGATATCAAACTGTATAACATCATATAGGAAAGAAAATTAAGGAAATAAAATACGAAACCTACGGCAAACAATTAGGTACAATGGGTAGATGTATGTTGATCGACAGAGAAGCAAAGGATGAGATTTGTACAGGATCAGGACAGAGAAAATTGGCTCAAAGAGAGGCTACATAGAGAAAAGCGACTAACTTTTTCATTTCACCTACATGCGGACTATTCATACCAAGACTAGCCATAACAAATAAAGAGTTAAATTTTCCTTGAAATACAATTGAAAATCAGAGTAATTAGTGTACCTAATGGTATAAGTAATATAAAAATACCTTAGTGACTCTAAATTCTACCATTCGAAAACGATTCGATTCCCTAATAAATAAACTTTTATTACCTATACACTTTACTAGGAATTTTAAATTTCTCCTGTTGACTCGGCATATAAATCAGTGAAAATCTATGTCCTAGCCGCATGGAAATTCCGAACTGTTCCGTTCTGCCCCAATTCATACGTAAATCAAACTGTGGATGCGCTTGCGTAAAACATTTTAAATATTCGCGTAGTTTATGTAATCTCGATTTGCAGCACTCATTTTATGTTTTCTTTTTATAGTAAGTTACGTAACAAGGGTGGTAAACGATGAATTACAAACGAGTGTCTATTAGAATTAGTCTACTTTAATGAGTTTGTAATTTCTTTAACGCCCGAGAGACGTACGATGTTTTTCATCACACTTGCGAGGAAAATAAAACAAAAGTTATAAATAGTAGTTCAGTACCAATATATATATATATAAATGTATATATTTTAAACAAAACTATGTATCTACTATATTTAATACAATGTAATATTTGTCTTGCTCATAAAGATCATTATTAAGTGCGGCGTTTGTACCTTCTTGAATTAAGGAATAAAATAAATATAGGCTAAGCAACACGAATTTCTCTTAACAGTGTAAATAAAGAAGGCATGGCGGTAGATATTTCAGAAAACAAGATTTACTCCAAGTATATGGGCGACCTGAAACCAAAATTTGGTTTATTTAATAACGAAATAAATCTTCAATTTTCAATTCTTTATTTCAAGTTTTCTATTTTTACATTCTAAAATCATTACACGCCAAGCACACCTTTTTGACACACAATTTGAACAATGTAAGTTCTTCCTGTTCAAAACTGAAAGTAAAATTCGCGTTATTTTTTTATTAATGGTAGTGCGGTATATAGTGCGGCGCCTTAGGTATAGGTAATATTACTGCTTAATAATTCTAAATATGATATAAGTTAGGAAGCATGAGAATGATGAAGTAGGTTTAAAGTAAATTATTCCGCCTTTTACGGCTTAACTATACGGTTATAACTGTAGTGATATTTTTTTTCGTCTTGGTAGCGGTGCCAACATGCTCATAGATATAATAGAATGAGGAAGACTATATGAACAGTAAAAGTAGCTTAGTAATCGCAGTATAGGTATATTATGGTCTATTAGCACAAATTAATCTATGTAATAAAGGCTCGTACTAAGCTGGTAAAAACATAGCATACATCTGGCTGACTAAATCTGTCATGTTTTTTAGGAATAAGGGAGATTATTCCTACGCATAAACAAACATTCAAGCTTTTTCAATAATCTCATCCAGTATTATGTAAAGTTAGTATACAAAGTTTTTCAAGTAGAAAGTAAATTTAGCCTCAATAAAAGGATCCACACTGTAGGCTCTCAAGCATTCTCGTAATTTGTTGGAGTCCGAAGTTTCTAGCGAGGGCGTTGCCCGAGTACCTAGATTTGGCTGCGGACACTTCGGCGGAGATAGAATAGCGAAGTTCATAAAGTTCGGACGTCGTGTGGTCTGCCTAGCGGTAATTTACGAGACTACTATGCCGGGCCTTTAACTAAAATTAGGCGGTAATCCTTAGAATTAGCGCGATCCGCCTCTTCATACGCGTATATCACGCGAAAGTTTATAATCTTCAAGTAGGTAAACTTGCTTTGGGATATTTAATTTGTTTTGATAGTTAATCAGAATTAAAAACCCTAATTCGATGCCTTATCACGGCATTATAATGGACGTAGGTACAATAGTGGCATAAAAGTTATCATATCTGTGTATTTTCTATGAAAGATACAACACTATTACAATTACAATCTCAAAAGGTTTTCCAATGCGATTCAAATTTAGTATGAATGCTAATAATCATAAATAAACCGTTATTTAATTGTTTCCGCGTTAATCTCCCACAAATTGTCGCGAAACAGGACGACAATAATTTAATGTATTCTCATTTCCATAAAAGCCTATTTTTAAAGAAAGCTTGTAGCAGTCACATGTATACACGGGATTTTCGCCCATTTATCTCAAGATAAACGAGACAGGTTGAGTATAAGATTAAATGTGTCAACGAATACCTCCACACGCCCTTATTTCACACGAACAGCGTTCTTTATGAAACCAAATCCGTCGGGAAGAGGCGGTACGGATTCCTTCATCATTAATGAATTTTTCTCATGTGTGTGCTTTGTGTTTGTCATTCCAATGCTATAAATTCAGACCAGAGATGAGCCATAATAAGTAAGTAAAAAAAAAAACAATTAGGTATATTTATTATAGTTTTCATCTGACGTTCTCGCCTTCGTCTTTTTATTCCATGAAAAATTAGATAATGTAACGTCCGCGCGCTTGACCGTAGCAATCATAAACCAAACACCTTATTACACAAGCGAAAATAAAGTTTACTTAGGTAAATAAAAACACAGAACCTTTCAAAACACCGCCTTAAGGGTAAATACCCTCCGCAGGCCTATTACGCAGCCACGATGTAGAGAGGATCATCCGTAGGCAGAAGCCGCGACAATCAAATAAATGAAAATTTCGTACAATCCCGTATACAAACAATTGAATTCTCAATAGAAATAAATCTCAAACCTCAACGTTTCAATCATAATGCGCTATCTCAAGTGAATTAGTAGTATGGAATGCAAAACCGGCTATTTTACCGGTAACCTAATGCAGGAACTGCTGATGCAAAAATGACTTTAGCCAAAGTTTTGCCTCTTTTTGTCAGAAGAAGCAAAAAGATAATCGCCCTCCCCATTTTATTTCAGATTATGGACTTTTTGGACTTTATGTTTTACTCATTATCAAAAGCAAAATCGATAATTATTGTTTTTGTAAAAGTCCATAATCAGAGACAAAACAGTTAAGTAAGAGGTACACGTTTTTGAGAAAATGCTATTTAATCATAAGCATAACATAACACAGCGCTATCTCAGGTGAATTAGCCAGGAATAACTATAATTCTTGTATATTTATGGCGACGCAAAAGTTTTCACATTTGCCTGTCTCATTGTCGGGGATGTGTGAATCATACATAAACTTGTCGTATGCGATAACGGCGTGCTCGTACGGTTGTCGGGTATGTCGCAGCGACAACAAATCTTCTCGGCTGTCGCGCCGCCCCGCGACGTTCCTATTCACTTCTGTACCCGTACCATGAGTTTACAGTGACTGTACTCGCTAGCGATTGCGTAAACGATTTGTATGAAGAATTGTAGTTCTACAAAACCGCTAGGACCGCTGTAGGTACTATTCTCCATACAAATCGTTTACGCTGTCGCTAGCGAGTATAGTAAAGGTAATGAATGCGCGACACCCGGAAAAATGTGAGCTAACACCGATGTTATTGTGCATATTCCGATTTTGGAGATAACGAATGTAGCTGTCATACCATTTAGAATTTAGTTATTGTTAGGGCACAGATTTTTGGGTGCGGCTTTTGACAAGTTGTAGGAAGAGAACACCGCCGCATATCGTTTATCGTTGTTATCGTCAAATCTGTAGTTTTTTTACTTGTAGTTGTTTATTAAATAAGACATGAATCATTCCGATGATACGTACTCTTTTCAGCGGTCGATGATGAAAGCCACACCCAAAACTCCGAGCCTTAGTTTTCATTATAATATGGTATTAGTCTCTGTACAATCAGTCATTTTAACTCAGAAATTATCAACTTCACAAAACTTAATTGTTGTAAGTACCTACAGATATTGCCTTGTTTCAAATAATAATATGGGTTATTTTTTACTTAGACGATGTGTGGATATTGATAAGTAATGCACATAATCAGGGTTTTAACTATCTTGAATGGTATCGAACAGAAAAGATAAGGCAGATTAAAAGAAAATTATCACGGTTATAGATTGTCTAATAATACGAGTAGATGAGTAATACTTATACTGAATAGTGGATAGGTATCTAATAAAAATCCTTTCTTCGGTTACGGAATACTACTTTGAACATATGGAAAATGCATTTGGCCGATTTTATTAGGACTGAGTAATATTGTTTATTTATGTGTTTCAGATAAAACTTTATACCTAAATTAAAATATATCACGTTTTGAGATCAAAATTATCTGTTTGAATAACTTGAACGCATGAATAAAATATGTTTCACATTTCTTAGCGTATATCCGAATCCATTGTTTTTAGGGCTCCGTACCTAATAGGAAAAACGAAACCCTTATAGGACTTTGTTGTCTGTCCGTCCATCCGTCTGTCAAGACCTTTTACCTCGGGCGGGAAACTATCGAGTTGAAATTAAAAACAATATACTTACTCAGGTCAATCCCTTGAAGCTGTGAAAAAATCAAACTTCTAAGTTAACGTAAAAAAGATACCAACATTTATGCCGCAAAAAACGTATACATATACAGGGTGTAACCGACAGCGTACCGAAAACGAAAACCGTAGTTTTAGACCATAATCACGAACTGAAAACAAGTGTTCATTTTCTCGGAAAACTCAAGGATAAGATTTTCCAAAATAAATTATAAAACTCGACGCGCAATGTATTGCGTCCAATTCTCTCGGGTGCAGACGCGCGGGGAGGGGAGCACGCGGCAAGCATCGACCGGTTCCGGCGCTCCCCACTCCACTCACGCGTCAGCGCAAAACATACCGTTACGCCAATGCGCATCGAATGACATGAATGAATACAAATACAAATATAAAATGTGCGGGTAGGTAAACATAAAGCATGCGTCCGACCGCAGCGGCCTGCGCGAGCGCACTAGCCTGGCGGATCAATGACCGGCCAGTACCGTTATCTGTCCCACTCCACACGCTTTGTGTTGTACCGTAAAGCTTACATAATACTGTTTGTGATACATTGTGTTTTGCGGAAAATGCTATTTTCATGCGATTTTTCATGAAAAATTGTTACCGGTAGAGTTCAATTAACGGAAAAATAAAGAAAAAATTAATTTTCCCGCCCAGACTAATGGTCTAAAGCCATGGTTTCAGTTTTCGGTACACCGTCGGTTACACCGGTATATTTCACACTGAGGCGAATCAAAATTCATAGGGTGTTTTCCCGTTGACCTGGGACTATGAAATTTGGCAAGTATTATCGTAGTCTTATACTACAAGTATAGGAAAAAAATCTAAAAACAATACATTTGTAAACCTTTGTGTCAATATTTATACATTTGTAATTAAATCATCGAAAAGTGCTCGAGTGGAGACCTCGGACCAGCAAGCGCAGCGTAGGACGTCCACCTACAAGATGCACAGATGACCTTATAAAGGTTGCCGGAAGGCGCTGAATGCAGGTCGCTTCCAACCGGTATATAATTATGGAAGTCGAAAGGGGAGGCCTATGTTCAGCAGTGGACATCCTATGGCTGAGATGATGATGATGATGATGAATTAAATCATAAAAAAATATAGTCTTTATAATCAATCATTGAGTTTAGGCAACGGTATACATTGTACGGAACCCTCGGTGGGCGAGACCGACTCGCACTTGTCCATTTATTGAATATGAGCCGCGGATGAAAGCGATAAGCTCTAATAATATTCTTTGCAGTAAATTAATAGTTGGTACTATTATATACATATAAAAAAACTAACTATTGTGGCACAGTGAACCAAAGAGGATCTTGGCCTCCGAAACAAGAGAACGCCACCGGTCCCGATCCTGTGCTATTTCTTGCCAGTCATCGGCTTGAAGCTGACACAGATCCGCCTCCACACTGTCACCCCAGCGATATCTGGGTCGGCCCACTGGACGACGACCAGTCGGTCGTCCCAAATATGCCCTCTTCACCGCCCGATCCTCATCCATCCTCAGAACGTGACCAAACCAGCGAAGTCTGTGGGATTTGGTCTCGCCGATGATATTTGGTTCGGCCACTAACTTCTCGATCTCGGCGTTCTTCCGAATCCTCCAATTATATACATATACTAACCTAAAACCATTATACCCACAGTTTACCACCGCATAAATCATGTAATTCCACAATTTCAGGACATTGTCGTCAAGGGAACTGCTAAACTGTTAAAAGTTTAAAGATGCAGAACGACGGTCTCACGTATTTCACTTCAACTTGACATAGTTTTAATTAAATCGTGAAATACTTGAAACAAGTTCCGCGCATAATACAGAAAATGGTCCGTCAGTTCGTTAACTAGTAGGTATACAACATTATCATCAAAGCGAGGAGGCGACACGGTGCTAAAAGAGTTGCGAGGGTGACATCGTTATGACATGAATACTGATGGACATCGTCCTTTCCCTTCATCGCTTGATTAACATTCAGAACCACTCCCGACTCCAAGCTCGGTATTCTTGTAACAATACCGAGCACAAAATAAAAGCTTCGCACGTCCACTCGCTGAAAGGCGGACTTCCTATGCCGCCACCCAGTTTTTGCTCCATACCAAAGTTTTTGAAAGCTGGAACATTAGTTATTTTGATAGAGTTTAGTTGAGTTTAGCGCCCCGGCGGTTTTTAGTGTGCATGACAGCTATTTGATAAGATGTTAAAGCGACGCCCGAGTAAAATCTGATTTATTATCCTGGCTTGGCGCGGAGCGCGCATCAAGTTGTTTTGTGAGACTTCAAGTTGTCTTGCATTCTTTAAGGGGGACTCGGCGGAAAACGGAGTGTCGTGCAGACGTAATACCCGCCGTATATCCTTTACCAAATCCCTACATAAACACTATTGTATTGTAAGCAGGTAGATAAATTATTTATTTTTGTGTCACGGATCGAGTGGAGTAGTTATTGTTAGTGGCAGTGATGTTCTTTATTATCTTGTTTACCTTTGTAATCGGCTTAATTAAGGTACGTTCAATCAATATCCATGATTGGAAAACATTAATATACCTATATTTGCACGTTCTCAGATCTCAATCTGGCGTTTGACACTGATAATTATTCGAGATCTCGATCTCTACTATATTTTTACTTTAGCGATATTCGCTATTTGACCTTCTCCGTATTGTCTTTTTTTTTGTCAAAGAAAGCAAGTATATACACTTTGATATAGGGGTAACATATTGTGAGTGTCATCGTTAAAAAACAAATGACAGAAGCGAGAAATATTTCTAATTTTACCACATACTTTAAAACCTCAACTTCTTAATATACCTAACTGAATGCCGCTCGATTTAGCAATGGATATAATTCCGACAAAATGTCGTAGTAACGGCTATTGCTAAATGGGACTATTACAAAGCTTCGTCGAATTAGCGTCCAACGAATACCTACAACAGTGTCGTGTATAAAATAAACGAAACATCAGAATGTTCATTATTATAGAGAGTTTGTTCTGTCGAAATAAAGAACTAATAACCGCAATGTAGACACAGCCGCAGGCGGATAATGGAGCTAATTCAGTCGGATGCCGTGATGCTACGCTAACGCGAAATATCATTCATAAATTCATTTTTCCTAGTCCCTTTCTTCTATAGCGAGCACGTTTAGCCCCAACATTGTCACCCGAAAGCTTATTAGACGTCATTACCCTTGCTGGGTTCCCATTTATATTTTAATTAAGACCATTCTGGAAAAATGAAGCTGTAAATGTCTTTCGCACGTATTGAACGGCTCAATCTACTTGACACAGCAAATACCGCGAACTTATTTGACGGAAAGATAATATTTGTATAGGAAACGCAACAGCGAGTGAGTGGAGTGGTCTTTGTTCTGTTTAGCTTGGAGCCTATTACGGAACCTACTTGTACGCGGAAACAATTCTCCGAGATCACTTCAATACACTTGAAGTCTTTTAAGTATGTGTATTTTTTTACAGAATATCAATGTGTACCATGCGGCGTATAGGAACTTATATGCTATTTTTTTGTATAGAATACTTGGTTTAGAATTATTATTTGTGACAATAAATAATTGAAGCTGAGGTTTAGTTTCAATTCAAATGGGCTAAGTATATAAAGTAAATGTAAGTATTAAATGTGTGTTCACATAGAGTGTAATTAATTGCGTTTGCTTTTCAAATAAATACAAAGACCAACACACAAAGCATTAAGAAAAAAATGGAGAGGTATCTTGGCGTTGGGGTGTTGGGGTGATTGACACGTTAGACAGACAATCCAGAGGTCCCGGATACCGAGGTCGATTCTTCCACCAGATTACGCATTAAAATTTCTTTGTGCTTTTTTCTTCGTATCAATGGTGGTAATTTGTCTTGTTAATAATACATAAGTACACAATACGCTACGGCATGGATTTTTTCAAACATAATTAATATCAATAGCTATTCCACAGGACCTTGATAAAATATGTATCCTACTGCCAACAATATCCCCGCCCATTGTATTGATTAGGGTCCTTAATAAAATCGTAGTTTCAAGACAAAGCGCTTGTAATAATTAATGATAACTTGGGATCTTACTTAACAGGGCTAACATTTCCTTGGTACACTATCTCTAGTAATTTACGTAATGAGGAGTAATCAGAATAATCAGAAGGAGATTCTGTGAAATTTAATTCATCTAACATCTTTATCTGAAAGTATAATAGGAGTGAAGACAATAAACCGATCCATTTTTTTATTGAGAGCAAATGTCTTATGTCTATATGGGACTAAAAAAACAAATGCGTACCTTTGAAATCTCTTATTTCAAAGATCCTTTAACAGTTTCTTTTTTGTTCTTTAGTTCATGATCATGACATATTAAGCTATTATTAATATAACAAAGGAATGCTAAAAAATTCAACATCAGTCATCATCCCTATTCTTTACCGATATATATTTCTTCCGAAAGCCATTTTCCGATTAAGGAAAATTTCAATGAAAATGATAATGGTTAATATTACATCCTGTAGAGACTGAAATTCGATGAGCGGAGCATTATTTTCGATAGAACCTACACTGAAATTAGAATGAACATGTTTTCGGTGAAATCGTTGTGTGTGGAAAGAAGTTTGCTAATGTTTCGCAGAAAATTGTTTTACCGAACGTAATGTTTCGCATAATTGTTATTCTTATGTTATTGACTTTTTTGAAACAGAATACACCAACCAATTTTAAAATATATTTTCCGTTTCAGTTGCAGAAACATTAGCAAAATAAGTATCTTATGAAAAATTACGTTCGGTAAACAATATCTGCCAGATGGAGACCCAAGGTTCCATGAAACACTTAATTAAAGGGACCAACCGCTATTACTCAACAAGAGGCTCATGGATATGCATATTTCCAGTTCTTACCTGCGGTCCTCAGACTTGGTCTTTAGCTCAGAAGTCCAAACTTGGGCTTTACTAAAACGCCATGGAGCGTAGCCTATTAGGTGTACGAGTAGAATCCGGAACACCGCTCTGCGTTCCAAGACACAAAATGCTGACATAGCTTGGAAAGCGGGCAAGTTGAAGTGAGATTGGGCTGTTAGTTATGGGCCGTTAGTTAAGACCACTACAAAGAATTAAAGAATCGAATAGAGAGTGCAAAGCATACGAATTTTGCGTCGTCGACGGATGAGAAAACAGCCAAGCTGAGAGCAAAATGAGAAGACGTGATTATATTTACGGAGACAGAAAATACATTTATTAAGAAGTCGATCCAACTTGTCGAGAAGATATTTATTTAAGTCCGGATAACACACATCACCATAGTCAATTATTGGCAGGATTAGGGTATTTGCTAGTAACGCCACGTAACACCTTGGTTTTAATGGGAAAGACGTTCTTTAGTCTGTTTAGAGCGTTTGATTATCTTGCTGATTTCGCCTACCTGTACCTTCCAGCTCAGTGTGCTCAGCTCAGCTAAGTGAACTCCTAAATCCTTGGCACTAGGACTAAATAGAATAGGACTTTCATTGAAATTTGCAGCAGTGAGAGGATCCAGATCCAGTGTTACAAGCATATGACCTGACACTTAGACGGGTACTCAAACATGCCGATTTTTTTCAACCATTGCGTGCGTGCGTGCGTGCGTGCGTGCGTGCGTGCGTGCGTGCGTGCGTGCGTGCGTGTGTGGTCTAAGTTCAATTTGTCAATGGTAGCGGTAACGTCAGCTACTTTACATTGTTCGTAGAGCTGTAGGTCCTCAGCATACAGATGGTAACAACAGCGAAGATCGGGAGTTATGATATTATTACTGGAAATAAAACCTAGAAGGTATACCACTCCATCTAGTATATAGTATTCGACTCAATTGAGTTTTAGATCCGAGAAAGGACACAGGATAGTTTTCATCCTGGAAATTATCCCTAAAAAGATTGAAAAGTGAGTAAGTAATTCATGATGACATTGATGATGATGACCCTGTAGGAAATTTAATGATTAGACCAAAAGCACAATAGCTCTTACATTTGCTTAGGCGCTTTTAATAATCCCTTTTATTAATTAAGGTGATTAGGTGGATATCTATCGTGTTGTATGAGGTTGCTTCCATATTTCCAAGTTCCACACGGACGTTGTCGCGGATTCTAAAGTCATTCTAACAGTCGGCCGAAGCGTCAAGTGTCGGAATTTATTTTCCAGTCTATTTCACTGCGTGAATGCAAATAGACACTTAAAATATACGTTAGAAATATGCAAAAACTGACGACCATTTCCAAACTTTGCACTTCACACTTATGAACTAAGAGTCTATCTGAATAGACTAATTTGAATATTCGCACATATAGTTTTAACTCGAAATGGCGGCGTTCATTTTCGAATAAGAATACGTTGAGAAAAGTATTATACATTAATCAATTTTAAGTTTTTAGGTACTGTCCTCAGTATAGGATGTTTCCTAAACGGGTCATATTTATTTACGCAAATACGAGTATTATGTATATTAGATGGTACCCGTGAACTTCGCCCGCGCAGAAAAAAAAGTGGATAACGATTTTTTGCCTGTCCATAGTCGCGTAAATAGTATCCTATAACCATTCGAGGATACCTAACTACTCGGTCTAGCCGTTTAGGCGTGATGAGAAGGCAAATATTTAAAATTTACAATTATAATAGATGTTACAGTCAATCAATATTCTTTTCCGGTTAAATCGATATTTAACTGATGATAGCAGTCAAATGTGTTCGACTACATGTCTCCATATTTATTTACTTTGTAGAAAAAAATCAGAAAACTAGAGAAGAGGGTAAATTCGCATTTAATAATTATACTTTTTAGAAAAATGCCTTTGTCAAAATCTACTAAACTCTAAACTCCGCTAGTACCGAGGAAACTTACCTCGTTCTGTAGCAACGCAATTAAAGAATTTTTGTCCCAAATGTTACAAAATGTAAGCAACTGTGCAAGGTCTTAACTTTGCGGCCATAACTTTATAAAATAAGCAGTTAGTAGCTGGCAAAACGCGGAAATGTTTTAGAGCGCTTGTTTTAATTAGCAAATTCTAAACGTTACTCCGGTGCACTCAACCTTACTTGGAACTTTTTACTCTCGTCAATAAAAGATGGCAAGGGTGGATCCAGAAAGGGGAGAGGACATCATTGAAGTCATGAAGAAGCAAGGAGCTGAGCCAGGAGAGGGGGTAGGCCGATTTAGTCAGGCCCAAAAAAACCGTGGTCCACACCTGGACCCTATTTTCTGAAAATAGTTGAGATAGTGTATCCTTTTTTGATGACTTACTTATGACACACATCTATGCTCAAAATCTATTTTATATACATGTACCTACCAATTTATTTACGATTAAATATTATTAAAAATAAGATGAGACGAGTAACTTAATTTTTATTAGCGCTGTAAGTAGATATACAAAGTATTTTTTGAAACTTTTTAGTTACTCTCGCTCTCGTCAATAAAAGATGTTTTAAGTTATTCCCTTCTGGTCCACCGCTCTGATGAAATATTATAGTATATATTATATACATATAGGTACTCAAAATATACTCTATTCTACTAAAAAACTTAAAGATAAAACAGTCCATCATAAACATCAACGTTTTGAAGATTAACATGGAATAGCAATTTAAGGGAAAAACGTGCATCTTGAGAATAATAAGTGGTTCTAAAATAGCATATTCAGAACAATAAGTCTCCCGTCGGTACTATGCAGACAATGTTACACGAAAGCTGGGAATTTTTACTCCCGTCAATAAAAGGTGCAATCATACTGTATAGTCATTTTTATACTAACTTCGAAATACGGGCCGACGAAATGCTTCTCATCTCTCAGAATCGGTATTATCCACAAAATTAAGCAAATATTCAAAGGTCAATTTTTATTTAAGGTTTTATGTTATAGTACATTACGGCAGAGACCAGTAAGTAGGCCATACTGGCCGAGTAGGAATTAGACGGACCGAGCCGTAGGCGAGGTCCGGATATAATACGAGGCCAGGATGGCTCTTACGGTCGAAGCAAGTATAGTGCTTTTCTCAAAAATTAAACAAGAAAATTAGATTAAAATTATATTTTGTAGGTGACATTCATATTCGGCCATTTTCCAATGAATATTTTTGTTATATCCCATTTTTATTATTACACATTGTGATATTCGTCGTCGCAGGCACCATGAACTCCCATGATAACAACCTATAACAAAAATAATTATGAGTTTATACTTGGATAAAAGATATAGTTATATCGTTATCAAATAGTGGCAGCATTTATTTACCTTCATCGCCAAAATGGTTATCATCTCATCTAGAGCTTGATTTAAAAACTTTTCTATATTTTGCTGCTGAATATTTGTGATTTCTTTCCTTTGTAGCCATCCGATTGTCTCAGAAAGGTTGTTGAAATATTCTGACCTTATCACACATTATCTGACCAATTATTAACTTGATTTTCTTCCTTCCATTTAATGAATCTCTTGTATTTTTTTATATCTCCTTGGATTTAGTCGGAAGTAAATTATTTTAGCTAACTCTGCCTCCGCTTTTAAGTATGGAGGAGTGCCGTCTATTCGGAATCAGACTCGTCTGAACTCATTTTTGCTGAATTATTGTAATAGATCACACAAACAACTTTTTGTCTTTTAATTTAAATCCCGCCTTAATTTCTTTTTTTATAAATACTGCGTTTAATTATTTGCACTGTCTTACAAATCTAAGTCTTAAAGATAAAATTTAATTATTGTTATACATTGTTGTATTTTCTAACTAATTTTCATATCATAAAGCTTACCTTCAATTTTAACTCCGAGGTCTTTTCTAAACGACACATAAAAGGAAGGAATTCCGAAATATCATTGTCATTTTACACAGCACAATTAATGAACTAAACGCTGCATACAAACTTCCGCACTAAACCTATAGTCGCTACCTACTTTTTTTTTTTATATGCATCTTGAGTTACGTTTATACTGCCAATAGTGCTAACCTCTTTTTATTTTACATTTGCTCTTAGTGTAAATTGCAAGTGTATACTGCAATGTCGTCTCTTTCTTTTTAATCTATGAAAAAGGGACGCCACTTTTTAATTTCTACAATTTGCTGTCGCACTGTACTTATAATTAAAACAATTTGTGGAATGCATCCTTTTTACATTTATATACGACCTCATCGCCTTCACGTCCTTAGTTTTTTTATAGGTCGGTGACGATGTAAATCGTGTTTCGATATTCAAATATCTTGATACGTAATAGGAATTACATACTTACTTACTGGACAAATATTGATTCCAAATTTAAAATCTCGCTGTTTACTGGACACTTCTAAAAAGTCTTCGGTATGTTCCACTTACTGTAGTCTATCTAGCGATGGTAAGGCAACATTACATGCAATTTTTGAGAAAATTATTATTTACTATCAGTATTCTTACTGCCCTTAATAAATTGGAGTAAGTTTTTTTCAAAGGTCATATTATTATTAAAAAAGTTCAAGTATAACTATATAGGTACTTACAGTGCGTGAACTGACAGAATGTGATTCGAGTTTTATACCTGTCTCGCTCACTTTTACACGATCCAGATAAAAACCTCTCAGTTTTCACCCAAACCCGAATCCCAATCTGAAAGCTAACGGACTGTACTATCACCAAAAGTGTAAAAGTTGTTGACTCTGGTCAACAACTTTTACAACAGTTTTCCTTGAAACTGATGACATTGTCCAACTGAATTGGCATTGCCAAGATAAATGAATAAATAAATATCAGACAACCTCACACAAATCGATCTAGTCCCAAATTAAGCTCAAGAAGGCTTGTGTTATGGGTACTAGACATACTTAAATACATATAGATAAATATATACTCAAATACATAGAACAACCATGACCCAAGCACCTCTTTATATTCGAGTTCATCACACAAATTTGCCCTGGCCGGAATTCGAACCCGGCACCTCCGGCTCAGTAGGCAGGTGCGTACAAACTGAGTCAACCGCGTCGTCTGTTATATATATAAGATGTTATATATAAGATGTTAGTTAGCCACTGCTACCGTAATGCGCCTTTAAGGTGGTCGGGCTAGCTTTTGGCCGATAGTACTCGTACTTACCATTTTAGAAGGAAATAATAATCTTAGACAAACAAAAATATTTTGAGGAGATTGTTTAGTGTGTAGAGTATATGCAATATAGCGTATGGAAGCATCATTTTACAAAAAAAAATACCTCTGCTCGTCCTCCAGTTCACTGAATTAGTTGTCGTCTATTTTGGCACTGATTCGCTGTAACAGATGCGAGACGCTAGTTTTCTCTATGAAACTATGTACTGCATAATAAACTTCGATAATAGGGTTATGTTTGACGTCACAGTCGACTTGAATGTAGCAGAGTTTAACTACAAGAAGATCCTAGCTCGACTAATTAACATTAACTTTGTAATATCGTCTTGTATACTTACCTACTTTACTTATTTAAATACTTAAGTACAGAATAAGAGATTACAAAAGGTGGTGTTTTGATGTTTACAAAAGCAGTCTGAGAACCGTAGGTACTTAATTGACAACATTTCTTACCTTGAAATAGTGTAAATTTTAACTTATTTCATTACTTTATTACCACGGATCCCAAAACCTTTGTTTTCATTTTATTATACATATTCGTATCGAAAATAGCCCCAAAATCGGTACCAAAATTCACCTTGTGGAAAAAGTTGGCAGTCTCAACGCACAAGGAGAACAGCAGTACAATTTTCATAGTAAATCCGCCTTAGTAATAATCGTACGGTATCAATGTCTGCGCTGCGACCTTACTTGTCACTTTATATATATATTAAGATATTTTCGAAGAAAAAAGTAAGTAAAAGGTAATATTTTTTTATTATCCTTATTTGTTTTTTTTTTTTCGCCCTAATAAAAATGTAAGGTGGAGCCAAATTCCCAGATCTGCGCTGGTACGTACGATACCTTGACCGTTCCGTAGCGTGAGCCGAACTTCACTAACGGAAATGCTACGACTTCGGCGGCTAGTGCCGCGGCGAGCGATTGAGCGAGAGATCCGAGCCCCGCGGCCATATGAGTGAGTAAGACACACGTAACGCTCACCGCTGCTGCTGTCGCGCAAATCGTGGCCTGGCCTGTAAGAGTGAAGCGGTTACACCATCACGTGATGACGTGACGTGATCACGTGACACGATGTATGGCGCGCCCGAAAATACGCGGCTCACATACCTATCAAATTATTACGCTTGTCTGGCTTCGCCCTTAGTAAAAGTTAATGTCAATAATTCGGGAAACCCTTCAATCGAGGAATCATTTACATTTCCTTAAAGCAGTCGTGTTTTATTCGGGTCAAGTGCGTATACTTTTCAGAAAAAATAAAACATTTCGACTCGCATACTTCGAGGGTGAACAAGAAAACAGCACTCTTTTCACTTTTATACCACTTTCGAAATAAGTACAAAACGTAATTTGTTTCTATCTGCAACATATTATATTATTGACTGAGCGAGCGAAGTGAGCTCCGTTTCATTTTGGCCAAAATTCTTTTGTATGTACGGATGTTTGGATATCCAGATACTTTCCGTCTGTCCTCGCCTAGAGGTCGCATTCCTCAAGTTCTCCAAGGGTCGAAAACGAAAAAAATTACAAACTTCCAGCATACTTTAAAACCAATACTATCCCTGTAATTCACAAGGAGTTTTAGGCAACAAAATCAATCGATTGCAACAGGGGCAAAAAATAGTAAAAAATAAGTGTCAACATTCGCGAGTAAACGATCTCTTTCGGTAATTCTGACACCACTCCTAACAGGTAAATAAATTGAGCTCGCAAACCCGGCCGGGATGAGGACATCAAGATCCCGTTAGGTAAAGGGGCTGCATGACGACATGATAGGTCTATAAAAGAGCAGAAACAAATGGTGGGTCATAAATTGTGTCGTGCTACGCGTATGCACCTACGTAACGTAGTTAAATGGCTATATAAAGATTCGCATAGATCATCCACGAATGACCGCTCAGAGCCCTCGTCGGGGACAATGAAACGTTTTTAGGGTTCGTTCGGCACTCGTGTTTTATAGTGTCCCAGTACCTACATAAAATCAAAGTACTGTTTGCATGATTCATCAACTTTGGATGCGACCCGTTTATGAAATACTACCCTCTTACAATACTATCGGTTCCGGGTTCAAATGTGCCAATTTATGAAATACATTTTGTGTAACTCAATGGAAAAAATTAGGGCATTGGATTTTTTACCATGGTCAAAATAAGCAACTCTACCACCTCAACAAATTTGATTGAAATCTGAGAAAAAAAAATGACAGCAAAATAAAATTGGCCCATTAATTCACTCCTGTCATGCGATAAATTTATTCTACAAAGCATCTGTCACTTTCTATCACATAATGAGAGTGCAAAAGTGGTGAAAATTTTACCATTATCCATAGTGTGATAAACCTCAATTTTACTATAGATCTGAATAACCGTATTACAAACATTGAGGTTACTTTAGGACTATATCGATTTATAAAAGAATATCCCCCGACATCGACAGTTGATATTTAAACAACCGTTTTCATAAAACTGTACGCGCTCCCGAAAGTTGAACCCGAAAAGGCAATTTATTTTCATCAATCACAGGCTTCAGCAAATATTTTTACAGCGTACAGAGCAGTGGACAACCCGTGCAACGCAACGGTGACCACACACTATATATATATTTATCTTTATCAAGATTTTATATGTATGCAAACACTATATAGCACATAAAATCAATATTGACAAAAACTTAAAAACAAGACACGTGTACAATTGTGAACTTATCCCTATAAGTGATTTCTTCCATTTAAATGTTGATCAAATGAGAGGGATATTAAAGTGAGAGACAAACGAACACATTAATAAGGGCAAATATGGGCAAATACGCTTTTTATGGATAACCAAATGAAATATAATTCCAGGTAAATAAATATTCATGTAATTACATTATCATCATCAATCAGCAATCAGCCGATGGACGTCGACTGCTGGACAAAAGCCTCCCTCAAAGTTCTACGACATGAACTAAAAATATAGAAGATATAATAATAAATTTAATATTAGCTTTATAATTCAGAATTGACGAGATCAAGGACCCGAAAGTCATAACTTTTTCATTATTTATTCGTATTTTACACAAGAAACAATCAGATCAGTTTCTTTTAAAGAGGTGAAATATTTTTCTCTGAAATCTGAGCACGATGTTATACCTAATCAAATGCTTTAGAATGTTCGACTCTCAATTTTACGAAGTTTAAAATTGTAAATTCGAAACATCTGTTGCCAAAAATGATGACGAAAGAAAACGTGTCCCGGAAATATCCGTAATGGAACGGCGGAAAGACCGTCGAACACTTGGCGTGTGAAATAAAGAAAATACATGTGACTGCAGCGTATAACAAATTGGGGAAGCGTTTTAAGAAATATCCTAGTGGATTTCATGAACTGACAACACGAACGCCATTCGAAGTTCCGTTATTGGTTTAGGATTTAAAATCCTAAGCTAATACAGGATTATCAGCTGACAAGTAATCTGTTTTGGGTGGCAAAATGAAGTTTATCTGTTGTTTAAGCATACACAAAGTAACGAGATACTAGAATTTGTGTCGATGTTATTCTCCTTCCTAGTGAGATACAATCGATAATTGATAACTCTTTGCATGAAAATACGAGTATTATGTCGCCTAAATCTAACTAGTTTTGAGTCTAGTAGTTCACAGTGCCTTGGTTTTATTACTATAAAGGTGTGTAACTTATATTAATCCATACTAATATATATTAATATTATAAATGCGAAAGTGTGTCTGTCTGTCTGTCTGTCTGTTACCTCTTCACGCTCAAACCGCTGAACCGATTTAGATGAAATTTGGTATATAGATAGTTTCAGTCCCGGGGAAGGACATAGGATACTTTTCATCCCGAATAAATTTAGTGTTCTCGTGGGATGAGCGGGTAACACCGCGGGGCACAGCTAGTAATAAATAAATGAAATAAAAGTTATTAATAGGTATAGTGTTTTAATAATACTATGTTAAAAATACAAACCAACTACATAAATAAATTTATAGCAATGCATGCCACAACTGGTATTAAAGTCACAAAAAATTTTAAAGTTACGAAAACTTTCCATAAATCATGGCTTTCCCCAAAAAATCAGTATGAAAACTGGGCAGAAAATTGAAATTGCTTGCTTTAGTTTCCTTCCTTAAGCATATTCGTATCTGTAAAGATAAAAAGTATCCGCAAGATAGAGATAACTTCCAGGCTGAATTCTTCCGCTCCTTTCAAAGCTTTTTAAGATTAAATACATAAATCGGAATGTTCTTACATTGAAAAGAGATTCCAAGAGGTATTTTTGAAGTCACAAACAAGGTTTAGTAGCAAAAACTTTACCAGAACTTTGTCCCATTAGGCTTATGTTTTATTGGTTTCCTTTTCCCATATTTTAAATACCGAAGCAAGATCTAAAATAAGGCTTATTTCTCGTAGTAAAAATGTTTAACTCCGTGTTTACCCACAAACGATTTTGAAGATAATATTTAAATTTAAATAATTGATAACTTAAATGATTAATTTTAAATATTGGACATACTCGTACTATGTTATTTGATGGTTTTTAACTCTATTTCTATTAGACTTTATAATATTGTCTGATTTGCTATGTTCTCATTTTATTTTTATTCTTGTGTATATTTTCGTACGCCATGCGGCAAGACGTAGCTGTACTATTACTGCCATTGTCACCTTATCTACCTATGTTTGACGAAATAAACGTATTCTATTCTATTCTAACGCTTCATTAAACATGTCATCAAAAGCGTTGTTCTCTGAAATGTATAACTTTTTGGGAATTGTCATATAGCAAACCTAGGTATCCGAACCCCTAACTAAACTCTATGCTAGAAGCGTTTACGATGATCAAAAATGATGTATGTAAATCACGAACCTCCACCACCCACGCACCTAATGATATTTCTATAAAATTCTCTAGCATATACCTAACGAAAATGTCATCAAAACCACATCGAAACGAAACCAGGCTTTTGTATAAATATAAGAGACTGGGAACCCATCTGTCCAAGGACAGCTCAATAGCTACAATACTTAATCCAAAAAACACGGTACGAATAACGAGAGTAAATTCACGAGCGAAGCTGGGGGAAATGTGCACACAACATTACAAATGCCTCTTCGTAACGTCTAGTTTCAGGCTCTGAATAGCGCATTTGTTAACTTTGAGTTGAATTAGCCCGCAGTTTTTGTTGCTTTTAATGAGACATGGTCGGAGACGGACGGGCCAGATTATGACACATTCTGGCTAGACATAATCGCCAGCATCAGACGAACATTTTGTGTGCACACGGATTATTCTTCAGCTCACAAAGTTTATGGAAATAACATGTCATTAGATCACTGAATTAAGTCCGCGTATATCTATTTTCTTTACAGTTGCCGGGTAAAAAGTATCCATCTTTAGACCTCTAGTTATTCCTGTACCAAAATTGGTAATAATCCGTCCAGCCGTTTCCATTTCTGCCAACAGATGTCGCTGTACGGTGTACGGCTGACGTCGTTCGCCCATACAAATACTGCATTGATCAGTCAAGATTTTTCTTGAAATAATGATCCCTCTTCAAAGAACAATAAATACAATAAACTCGTAGATGTTCGCAAAACAGCTGGATAGATGGATCTATATTGGTACACTGCAGTGGTGGCGCGGCGTGAAACAAACCATCTGGGCAAGCCAGGACGGTTTATTATTTTTTCAATAACAATGCGCATAATTTTCTAAAGCAAATGATACTTTTCCCTAAATTCTAGAATTTAACATAGCTGTTACATGCTTTCATTGCGTGCAGTCGAAAATAAGTTAAAAACCCAGTTTTCTGTGCGAATTTTGTTAAGGGTTGTTTTTTTTTCTGACATTCGAAGATGCCGTCTGGGTTGATAAATACCACCCACGGCAACGGTATAAAAATGTGCAGCAATAAAGTGTAACGTTACGTGGAACGTCGTCAAGTAATTACGTCGCTTTGTTATGGCGCTTTATTAAATATGTTAAACAGCTGTTACATAATATTAATTATGCAGGTTGTATTAAATAAGTATTCCTTTCAACTCTTCTATTATTCCGGAACTTTACTATATCCTTCGCATTTGTCTATATATTTAATAAATAGAATAGTGACCATTTTAAATTGTTTACAATTGACAAGATTTCATATTTTTAAGACTATACAATTTTATTAGTTTTTTATTCCGCTTGGAAAGAAGACGTAATCTCTGTTTTAATATTTTTCCTAATATTACTAATTATTTTATTCCACACTGCCCAAAAAAAAAAAAAAAAATATTTTATTATTAAAATTTACTCTATGCTGGTGTCTAATAAAAAAAACCGTTGAGCTTGACATTATTGACATCTTATTTTTTTCCGTGGATAGGTCAGAGACTATAACTCTATACACGCATATAGTTGTCATAGATTTCGGTTATTTTATGTAGGTATTTTCTTTTATACATATAGAAAATAAAAATAAAAAAATATATATGTTTACACCCGCACGACACAAAGCTGTGTCGATCTCTTTATTAATTTCCATCTGTTAGAAATATGAAACGTTGTCAATAGTGTATCGGAACGACACAGCTCCAATGCGTGTAACTCGGGCAAACTTCAACTGCCATCGATAATACGGTTGAAGTAACTCTATATTTTATCAGCGTACAAGTGCGGCAATAAAAGGGCAGAGGGTCACAAATCTGTGTCAGTGCCGCCATCGGCCACATTGTGTTTTATCTCGCCCTGAACACTGGGCATCCGCTAAGAAAGGATTGAGAAATAGCCCATCGAAGCGTAATATTGTCATTTTCTCTAACTAGTCTTAACTACCTACATCGATTGTTTAAAGTTAGGAAATGTACGTTCAATTTTATTTTTCACTAGTGACCCGCTCCCGCTTCGCACGGGTGTAATGCTATATTATACATCTATTATACATATAAACCTTCGTCTTGGATCACTCTATCAATTAAAAAAACGCATCAAAATCCGTTGCGTAGTTTTAAAGATCTAAGCATACATAGGGACAGACAGAGAGACAGACAGCAGGAAGCGACTGTTTTATACTATGTAGAGATTATCATCATCGACATCAACTGCTGGACATAGGCCTCCACAAAGATGACTAGCATAATTTACGGGGACCTTAACAACATCGTCGGCTGACGCACACTGCGTCTTTACGTTTCAGCATCAGATCGAGAACCCATACACCACATTGAATCAAGCGTTACTTTGCGAAAATCCTCATTAATTAAAACAATACTATTGCTTTGCTAATCCGCGATATAATTACGTATTTTGTTGAAGATTATTTCAGCTGTCCGAATCCAGACCGTCAACATCTGCTGATGATGTAGAGACTTGTAGAGGGTCCAAACACGTGTCGAAAAAGTATTGTTATATTTATTTGCGTATCTATTTTTCTTTTTCATACATAAAATGCATGAATGCAAGAAACAATAAGCAAATAATCATAACGGTTTAGCACTAAATAACTGGCACGTTATCGCGGATAAATAAAGCAATATTATTGTTTTAACCCATACACCAAATTAATCATTGGTTCTTCGTGTTATATGCCCAGTCTCTTGCCATTCCAATGTGCTTACCCGCTCTGAGATTTACTTATGTATACATCTCTGATATTCCGATCATTGCAAAGACAAACTAAAGTATTAATTAAATCAAGTTTAAGTCTGGGCACTGGCTCATTTTGGTCTAGACATCTTTTCACGCATCAACTCCTTTGAATTTTTCTTTTTCTTGGTAAATTCAATCGTGCTCTAATAGGTATTACAACCGAGAGATGATAAACTAAATGGATTAATTTCTAATTGAATTGAAATTTAAATGATTTTTTTATACTCGCGTACTTTAATCTGTCAATTATAATTTCACAGACAAAATCACAATAACGCACTTTTTAATCCTATATCAAAATTCTATACTCTTTGGTACCCGCTACAGAACTTTAATATTCATAAGACATCTCTCTACTCAACTCTAATAATTTCAAAAACAGAACATCAGCATATTTGATTTAAAAAAAGCACGCTACTGTTCACTGATTGGTTGAAATTACTTGTCAAAAAAATTAACCAATCACGAGTCAGCCGCCATAACCGCGATAATCTTTTTTTAATAGGTCAGTTTTAGTTGAACGGAAAAGAATCACAAATAAAAATTCATAGTGGGGAATGACGATTAAAGTAAAAAAATATTTTCTGTGTTTTGCTCGTATAAAACGTATAGCATGCAATAGTTACACAATTAGGTCTTAAAGTCTCGTAGCTTACTTAGGCCACTCGGCAAGCCTCGTGAACTAAACGTGGTACTCGACTTTAATTAAGAACCTTCATTGTGCAACGATTGCATAAAATACTAAACTGAAATCAATCAGATGTAATATTCTACATCCATGTTTTTTTAACTTACAAGTAGGCAAAGAGCTCCATGGCTGAAACAGGGTCGCCTTAACTATGAAACGTTAAACAAATGGACGTTGACAGGGGTATCTTTATGTGAGCAAAAAGTTCTAATAATATGACATAATTCAAAGGAAAATGGGTAAGCGCCCTCACATATGTGAAAACATGTTTTTTTCTTGTTAGTCTGGGGTGATACCGCTCACAAGGTAACTATATATTTCCACTTATGCCTGAAGAGGTATTAAATAGGATAGGTATGCAAATGCTCATGCCTCTTTAGGACCATTGCCGTGGAATACGTCCAAGTCATCCAACGTAACAAGGATGACTGATATTGAATTCTAAATCACTTTGTTGTTGTATGAATAAACATAGCTGAAATATAGAAAAAGAAAAAAAAGCCGAAATATAGAAAAAATAAATCGATAAATCTATACTGTTTACCTTATGTGCAAGTTACTTTTAGGTGCTTTTAGTTTATTTTGTCGATTTTTCCTACATTGTTTAGATACTCTTTTAATTTTTACTAAAAACATGTTGGAAACTCAATAGATTGACAACCTTTTAAATGGTTATATAAATAACATTCTTTGTAATAAAGTAATCAAATCAAAACACGTTTTCCGGTTGTCTTCAATATTTCATTGGAATAATATGTATGGCTTCAACAATCCTCGTTTACCTGTTATGACTAACTTATGGAATTCATAATTCATGTGAAAATTTTGCTATTTCGTTTATTTGATTTTTTTACGGGAAAAGTAGCAAATAAGTATCAGATATAAAAAGGTAGTAATTATTTTGTAGATGAGTTAGTGATTAGTTAGTTAGACCCTCATTTAACCTGAGTTTTAGATACGGATAATATATACCTACTTATATAAAGCCTATTTAGGTATTTCCTAAATAAAATTATACTTTAGTTTTACTTTTACACTTATTGAGATTATTTTGTCTGCCCTCAGTACGTCAGTCCTCCGATTTTTGAAACTAGCAACTAATATTGGGGTTAGCAAATCTTTATTTTGTGTAGAAAGTAGAAGTAGGTAAACACATTCTTAGGGTTCCGTATCTGAGTCGGCAAAATCGGAACCCTTATAGAATCAATTTGTTATCAGTATGTCTGTCCGTCTGTCAACCCCCTTTCCGCAAGAATGCATGGCGGTATCAAGCTGAATATTAAACACTGCCATGAAAAAATCAAACTTCTAATTTAACGCCATTAAAAGATACGAATGTTTAGCTTTTAAGTAATTGCTATTTGCAAGAGATGATAATAAATTCGGTTCTTTTTTTTGTTAATATTTTACTTTGACGCTTTTTAGTGATTCATGATGATCGGGGAGGTCTTGAAGGTATCGTTTGAATTATCTCCTAACTCCTAACCGTTAAGGAGTTGTACCTTCCATCATCAGCTCAACATAGGAAGATGATGACTACCATATGCAAATACTTATATAGTTTTAGAAAATATAAGAAAGACATTATGAGTGTCTATAAAATTTCAGGACTTCCTTCCATTCCTCGATCTCGTCATCAGATCTTCACCAAAATTTTATGGGACCAACCTTGAGAAGTCTATTCATGAACCTAAAAATAATTTTCCAAATCGACTGATAAATTACGGAGTTCTGAGGTAACAAACGATAGAAAAAAAACATACAACCGAATTGAGAACCCCCTCCTTTTTTTGAAGTCGGTTAAAAATAGTACTTACTTTTATAAACTCTGACACAAAGTTAGCCGGTGTAACGGAAAATAGAACCGATTATAACGATGCGATGTTGAACTTTAACTTTTTAAATTGATTGTGTCACTCTGCGCTTTCTGGCTTCTGCACAATTTTATTCAATGAACACATTTTATCTCTGTCAGGAGAATTTTATAAAACCAAGATTATCTGGGACTCTGAATATCCATCGCACGATACTTAATAAATGAGTATTATTTTCTTATCAAAATCCACATCCATTATTTTGTTCTGTGAGTAGGCCACAAGGGCACTTTCACAAGTATGAATCTGTATCTACAGGCATTTCACAAGAAGATACCGTTTTTGAGAAGTAAGCCGAAATAAACTAAACAGTTAGTATTTTTTTCGTAAATCATACTTAAATTTTGGGGATAAAGATAGATTTACGCCAACTTTCGTAATAATCCGCTAACATCGCTTTTAAATCTTTTGGATTTATCGATGACAGATATATAACACTTTTATGAAATTTATCATTGGTATGCAAATGCTACAATTTTTTTTACTTCACGTAAAAAAATGCTGAAAACAGACGCCCGCTGTCATCAATTAAGAACCGAATCATCTCGACCTTGAAAGGAACGAAATCATATTTCCCTCATATTTATCCTTAAGAGGGCGCCGAGCGTTTGCGACTGAACCATAGAGCGCGGGGAATGCGTATTTAAATCGGCGCGCGGCCGCCATAGTAAAAATGTATGGAGAATTAAAAGCACTTTTTGATAAATCTGGACCTTTAATACCAAACAATAATTGAAATATTTGATGCGGACAAATTGTAATGTGAACATTCATCTTTTTTTTGAACTGAAAATCAGAATAGATTTCCATTGTTAAAGTATAAAAAAACACTTAACGCTTGCTTACGATTTTACAATTTTCGTCCAACTTTACTTAGTTCTCTAGGGTAAAATATTAATAATCTTATATTTTTTCCACGGAGAAGTTGTTAACACATTCTTGGAAATGCTAAATATATAGTTTAGAAATGGATTAAACAATTAGTGTTGACGTTATCTACTTAACGGCAACTGCCTATTTTTTCACATTTCGCTCGGTGCAGTCTTAATTTTAACCACCCGTGTTTCAGAGAATTGAATGCAAAACCTTCAAATCTTTCCATTTCCGACAATTTGTAGTGAGAGAAGTTTCCCATTCTAATTAATTATGTAGGTATTCGAATCCCGGCCTCGGAACAGGTTCGGGCGACACGTGTTTTGAGCGGATAACAAATTTAAGTGCTTCCGGCTACGGAGGATTACCCGGGTCTGAACCTACCCTTAACCCACAATGGCTCCATACTAAAAATGAGTACTTAATAATTATAACTTAACTTTTCTTTACTTATTTTATTACCTAACAAATTGACGACGCGGTGGCGCAGTGGTTAAGCAACAACTACTGAGCCGACGGTTCTGGGTTCGAATCCCGGCAAGGGCAAGTATTTGTGTGATGAACTCGAATATTTGTGCCTGGGTTATGGATGTTATTTTTTATTTATCTATATAAGAATGTTTATCGTCGTCTAGTGTCCATAACACAAGCCTACTAGAGCTTTATGTGGGACTAGTGATGTGTGTGAGGTTGTCCGACATTTATTATTATTTATAAATAAAGAATATTTCAGTCAAAATTATTTTCATGGGCAGATTCATCATAGGTAAAAGAAATGACCCAAAAACGCAATAAAAAGAGATGCTCAAGTATCGGGGTTTAAAAATTTTAACTGAGAGAATAGAACGCAATTAAATTCCCAGACTACTGGAGCGATTTATTTATTATGAGACCTTAAGCGAAGTTTAATTGTACGCGTCACGTCTTATGTGACTTATGTAAATCCCATTCTGCTCAACCCTTGGATGAAATGTGCTCAACCACTCAAGTATACTTACTTGTCCCATCCCTAGAGTCAGTTTTTATTTTGAATTTGATAATCATCTACATTTCTTTTTCTATTTCATTTTGTTTCCATTTTTTTTAAAACGAATTTTATCTCACTCTCAGTATTTTATTTCTCCTTTAGATATCGCTCGAGATATAGCATACAGGAAGATGTACATAAAGACTGTTCGGTTTCGTGGAGGAGTTGCGGTGGTCACAGTAGCGCTACCCCCTTTTCACGCAAAATAGGCACGATGGATTGCGACTTGCGGAAAATGTCCAGCTAACTATAGTTATCGCTCCGAACCGAATGCTTGCCCCGCCCCTGGCGTGAGGCCGGTCGGTGTGGACCCGGCTACTCGTATAAGGATCGCTACCTTGCCCCTACGGATCGTGTAATTTAGGAAAAATGCTACAGGCATATTTGGATCACGCAACATCTGGCCTTGTTAATTGAGCCCGAGTGTATTTCCAATTCGTGGATGTGCATAAAATGTTATTGACTTTATTGAGGCAGGATTAAATGCAAGACGTGTTTAACTATATAATTATATACTCGTATTACCTGATTCAAAAATCGTAGTGCACCTCTTCAGGTCCTAACGCAGATCTGTTTTTAAATAGCGGGTTCTGATCTTCAGTAGGGACCTAATTTATCTAGTGCGTGTCAATATCTAAGTTATTTTACCTATAGAAGAGAATATGTTTAATATATTTACATAAAATAAAAAGTGTGGGACAATCTTCCAAGAGAGCGTAAGTATTCCAAAAAAACCCGAATTCCTGTTTCTTCCAAAACTTGACGTTTTGGGTTCATCCTACTCAGCATCGATAGCATTTTCAATGTGAAGAATAAAAAAGGGTCCCAAAATTTAAAAAACCTTAATTTCTGGAAAAAACAGGGATTCGGTTTTTTTTTTCGGCAAACGCCCAAAAATCAAAGCCCACATAAGAAATATACAAGGGTACATGGGTAATACACTGAAAAAAATACCCAGTGGAGCCTACTGAAATTACAGTAAGCGTAACCGTTATAACAGTTAGGTTTACTGAAATGTCAGTAGGCCTAACTGTTATTGCAGTAAGTCTTACTGTAATGTCAGTAGGCTCCACTTGATATTTTTTTCAGTGAGCGACGGTGTACATGCATTTTACGTAGTTATCTACATACATAAATTAAGTATTGTACTTTGTGTACTTTGGTAACATCCTCGTCACACAAATACTTGCCCTAGCAGGAAATTGAACAAAAGACCGCCAGCTTCGTATACGAGTACGCTTCATCGTTAGCCAAACATTATGTACCTACAGATACTAGATATGGATGTAATTGAAGTGTTTGAGTTGGCTAGTGGGTAACATAATACTATAACATGATAAGACTTGCATGCATTAACCCCCTCCTCCCCCGAGTCGGAGGTCACTCTCCCCGAAATCTAATCCCGTTGCTAGCCTGCTTGGAGTAGATTATCCACGGCTAAATCGGCTAAATACGTAGCACTCCGTCCTGTGCCAGAGCTAGTGTTGCCAAATCTACAGTCCGAGCTCTGAGGAATGATAAGGAATGTCGACCTAATGAGCTAGAGTTGTGATTTAGTCGGCTCACACCCGCCCGTTCTTCAGCCCCCGATTCCTCGGAACTCGCACGGACTGTGATTTGCTGAAAATCAAGACCACGTTGTCCACGTTGAAAATGAAATCGGCATAACACGTTGTCCACGTTGAAAATAAAATAACAGATTTTGAATCGGGACAGTAAAAAAAACCGGCCAAGTGCGAGTCGGACTCGCGCACCGAGGGTTCCGTACAAACACTTTCCATCCCTAGGTGGTTAAGTTAAGTTTGCACCTGGTATGTATAGCGCCCCATATAAATTAGGTGCAAAGTTAGGTACTAAAAAACTACTGACTAGATCTCGTTCAAAACAATTTTCGTTGGTAGTTTTTATAGTAATGTACTTTATATGTTTTTTTTTAGATTTTTCATTTTCTTATTTTAGAAGTTAGAGGGGGGGGGGGACCAACTTTTTTCCACTTTGGAAGCGTCTGTCACGCAAACTATTCGGTTGAGAAAAAAAATATTTTAGAAACCTCGATATCATTTTTGAAGACCTATCCATAGATACCACACACGTATGTGTATGATGAAAAAAATTTTTTGAGTTTCAGTTCTAAGTATGGGGAGCCCCCAATATTTATTATTATTTTTTTATTTTTGCATCAAACTCTTAATGCGGTTTACAGAATACATCTACCTACCAAGTTTCAACAGTATAGCTCTTATAGTTTCGGAAAAAAAATGGCTGTGACATACGGACGGACAGACGGACAGACAGACAGACATGACGAATCTATAAGGGTTCCGTTTTTTGCCATTTGGCTACGGAACCCTAAAAAAACGAAGTCATTGGCAAACGATGTCATTCCCTGTCTCGATGTTATATTTATTTTCCTCTTCTCCTTACTTTTCTCTAATTTATATAATATATACTCGCTCAACTATTTAGCTAAAAATAAACACAATTGGCGTCCCGATCAAGGGTAAATCGGGACGTGTTCGTAGACCCCTGAAAATCGGGACATCTGGCAAGACTAGCCAAGTATTTGTAAGTACCTACTCATTAATCCACGGTCCTGCTTATCAAGAATGTTTAGGTATTATATGTGGATATATTGGTGTAATGTATGACGATGCATAGACAGGGTATGCAACCATTGGAAGGGTAGGTGAACCGTCTATGTATGTGTTTACAAATGAAGCGAAAATTGATAAATTTAATGATTCGGACAGGATTCGAACCTGCGTTGTCCGAATCATTAGGTACATTTTTCAATTTTCGCTTCATTTGTAAACATTTAGTTTATGTTAGCAGACTCTACTGCTTTAATAAAAAATAATTAATTCGGGTGTAGCACATCGTTACTATCGATTCTCAACAAATTTGAGACGATGGTGCCGACGATAAAGTCTAAATCTTTACGGTAGATGGCGCTACGATGCCACCCTAAGGCATGTCGAAGCAACTGGTTGAAAAATTCAATGGCTCTGACATCTGATTCGGTGGGCCAATTGGGAGGACGCCAGTGTTGGCCCGGAAAGCCGTTGGAAACGAAGGTTCGAATCCTGTCCGAATCATTAAATTTTTTAAATTTTCGCTTCATTTGTAAACATTTAGTTTACGTTAGCAGACGTTACTGCTTTAATAAAAAATAATCGTCTATGTATGGTTGAACAACAGTACACAAATAAGTAAACACTCAATGAACATTCCGTAATATTAGTGTGCTGAGTCGATTCCATTTTTGCAACCTGAATACCATTTAGTTCATAGCATTATTAGATAGGTAAGTTAAATGTCACTGATAAAATGCAATTTGTTTGTTTAAATATAAAATTTAAATGGTTTGCGAAATAAATGTATCGTGTTGGAGGTCTTCAGATCTTCTTCTTCTACTTCTATTTACCGCATTATAAACAAACCCATAATAGGCCACGCAACCGCAGTAAAAATGGTATGTATTTTTCTGTATTGTTTTTTCGTGTGATATAGTTATTTGTGCAACAAGAGAGCAAAGTTGTTTTTTGTTGCGAGTGCTTTTCTTGAGTCCCGAGCAAGCGAAGGATTCATTCTATGTTTGAATCACGAGCGTAGCGATTGATTCTAAGTTAAAATCCTGAGTGTAGCGAGGGACTCAACAGCACGAGATGCAAAAAACTTTGCTCTCGTGTCGCACTCATAACTTTTCACCTCAACAGCGAGAACATATTCGACTTTTTGTACTTTTTCTTTGAACCATTCAGGTGTAGGTAGGTTTACAGTCTTTGTTACTGATTTGAATGATATTATTAATTAGAAAATAGAAACCAGCTGCTTAAAATGGAATACAAATATAATTAAACTGAAATTATACGTTCCAACACTGTACTAGCTGGCCCTCACAACCACCACGGTTGTCATTATTTGATCAAATTGGAAGATTTAGCAGATACATTACGTGTTTATTTATTATTACGAGATTTTGTTTATAGTTTGATTGATATTTTTTCTCGTAAGGGACCCAACTAAATAAATACAAATGAAAATACCAATTTGAAGTCAATATTTTTTAAAGTACGTTTCGAAGCTGGATAATTTGGTGAAATCATAAATTATTGGTAGGTACGGGTACCTACTAACGGGTACCTACTTACAGTATAAAGTTGAAAAATCTTATCTTATTTAAACAAAAATCTATTTCACTTATATAAAAGATACAATAATTTAAACATTCGGTCGTTAAAAACAATATGTTGTAACTTTGTAGTTAAAACTTCTTCGGGTAATCTTTTAAATTTTATGGTATGACGCGTATCGGGACGTGTTCTGTTCTTATTCGAAGTCGGATTCGAAAATCGAATTTCGAATTGATACGTTTCTATCACTCTCTTTTTCATATAGATATGAAAGAGACACAGTGCACCGAAATTAGAACGATTTTAATTTTATAATTAACCTTTGGCTGAGAAATGACAATTCTTGGCCAAAAATTAAAAAAAATAAAAAGCTACTTTCTACTCACGCTTGAAACAAAATCGCATTTTGTTCACTGTTTTCTGACAGCAAAATCGCCACGTTTGAGCTGGTGAGGTGAAAAATTAATTTTATTAAAATCGTGCTTAATTCTCAATCAAAATGGGAAGCCGCTATATTGCCTCAAATGGTACCTTTTCATGATATTTTTCTAAGTTTCTATTCCGCTTTACTTATTAATATTAAATATCTTCTGTGAAAACATTCGATATAAGACCCGGTAAGTCTACACGCGATAAAAAATATTTCCCAACTTTTCTTTTAAGTATTGGAGTTTATAAGGAATCACCTCCGTAAAATTGTTTTATGTGTTTGTTTATCGATTGCTTTGCCTCGGTTTCTTAGGGTTCTGTTTTGGAGGGAAATCCCGAATAAGAAAACTCGAGCGTCTATCAATCCTTCTGTCTGTCAAAGCTGAGTTACTTTGTAATGAAGCATAAAAAAAATTAATACAGATATTTTGAAAACAAATATTTTGTTCATCTAAAATATAGTATATTTATAAAGCAAAAAGGACATAAATTTAGTCACACCTTCGTTGGCACTGATGCTATGTCACTTATTTATCACTTGGTAAACGCAACCATCATAGCCCCCCTAGGCGTATGAGATTTTTCAAAGCAAAGCTTTAAAGCAAAATAATATCTAACTAAAACTGAGTAAATAAAACTAAAATCGTTGACGCCAATTTCTTTTAGCTCTTCGATCTGCGTTTAATAAAATTGACAAGTTCTATACGTACGTAGCTAAATTAGATACAAGTCATTTCCACTTTAGCGATTTGACTCGCCACCTTATGCATAAAAGGGTATGAGAAGTATCTCAATGCATTAGCCCTGCTGGAGCAGACATGTTCATCATAATGATCTCATCATCATCATGGGCCCTTCAGTCTATTACAGACGATTTGTGGTCTTCAGTCTGCGAAGCACCGTCTTTGGTGGCTGAAAAGACCGATACGCGATCGGCATATCCGACCGCAAACTTGACAAGAGACACTGGCCATTGTTGATGTAGTATGGTCGCCTAGATGTCGTTTCTGCCTCTTGTCAGTCAATGTGCTAAACCATGCATCGTCGCACCACTTGCGGCCGTCCGCCACACACTTGCGCCAGTCTGTGCGCCTTACCGCGAATTCTTTCCAGGTTTGGTGGTCGATCTTAAAGGCACTGTCACGCTTCGCGCAGTCCTTAAAGCGAAGCAAGGGCCTTCCGACATTACGTTTTGCATTCGCTATTGCGCCTAGCAGAACACGTCGTGGTAAATGAGAGGGTTCCATTCTGTACACATGACCCAGCCAGGGCAAGCACCTCTGTTTAAGTAGTGCAGTCAGGCTTGGTAATTGTGAAATTTCCAAAACCCTCTCATTTGTTATCCTGTCCTGCCATGATATATTTAACATTTTACGTAGGCAACGCATGTAGAAGGTGTTTAAACGACGCTCTTGTTTTGCATACGTTGTCCAGGTCTCCGCACCGTACAAGAGTATACTCAGTATGGAAGCCTGAAAGACTACCATCTTTGTTTTTGTGGTAAGATGTCTGTTATACCATACTCTTGTACTTAGCTTTCCGGACATGGTCGCCGCTTTGCCAATACGGGTATCTATTTCTGCGTTTAACGAAAGATTGTTTGACACGGTCGACCCTAGGTAGCAAAAACTGTCTACAACCTCCAACAGCGAGCCATCTAGCGAGATACCGGAACCGTAGTAGAGCCTTGTGAAAAAACAACAGTCTTTTTGACATTCACAGTCATGGCATACATGGAACAGGCCCGAGAGAACTTGTCCACCATTGACTGGAGCTCGGATGTGGTATTTGCTACAAAGGCTGCGTCATCAGCAAAGAGAAGACTGTCGACGAGAAGGTCCTCACGGTTTCTTTTCGACCTAAGAAGCGAGACATTGAGCATCTTCCCATCGGTCCTCGTGTGCAGGTGGATTATCGCCGAAAGCAGTACGTAATAAAAGCAAAAAGTATATACCGAACAGGGTAGGGCCAGAACACAACCCTGGCGTACACCTCGGCAGACGTCAAATGACTCGGACATGCTTCCATTGAAAACCAGGGCGCCCTCCATTCGCTCATGGAATGATTTTACGAGACTTAAGAGTTTCGGCGGACACCCAATACTCTCCAACGCAATGTACAAACCTTCCCTGCTGACTGTGTTGAAGGCCTTGTTAAGGTCAACAAAGGCTACAAACAGGGGTGTATTCTGCTCTCTACACTTCTCTTGTAACTGACGAAGTGTAAAAATCATGTCCACTGTGGAACGCTGTGTCCGAAACCACACTGTGCCTCAGGATAAACGCGCTCCGCAAGCTTTTGGAGTCGAGATAAAATGACTCGGCCAAAGAGTTTGCCAACTATCCTTAAAAGGGAGATGCCGCGATAACAATTACAATCACCGCGGTCACCTTTCCCTTTATAAAGCATTACAATATTAGCGTCACGCATGTCCTGAGGCACAGCCGCTGCTTCCCAGCACTTACACAGTAGATTGTACATGATAGGTCTTACACAGTGGAGCTTAATTATTTTGGCCTGGGTGCCGTCGCTGCCGGGACTCTTACCACACTTCAGCTGGTTAACGGCTTTCATAAATTCATCTATAGTTGGTAGAACATCTAACTCAGAACACACAGGTAGTTTTGACATTCTTTGCACTGCTTCTGGCTGGAGGTTAACAGGCTGCGAGTAGAGACCTGTGTAGTGCTCTACCCAGCGATCGAGTTGTTTTTGGCTGTCTGTAATAATGGCTCCGTTAGCATCCTTGAGAGGTGCTCTTATAATGATCTAAGCTCCTATATTAAAGGATAATAATAAAAAGTAAAGATACCTAATAAAAAAGTATTTCAACGCATTATAATTTTTCATAATAGTGTGATAATAGTAACTTCGAACAGAGAATATCGCTAAAGCGAATGGTTGTTCGCTTAAGTACATTTGACTCCGTAGGTTTACGATGTTCATATTTCGGAAGGATGTGTCGAATTTAGCCGTGGATTTACGTTAAGTGGGTACCAAATAGCACGCGGCACTCAACCTGTCTCCAACGCTCGAGTACCTTACATTAAGATATAATAGAAATATTTCGGAATTATGTCATTAGAAACATCGAATTCAGCCCAGTGCCCTAATTTCATAGGTACTATCTATACATGTGTATACCTATGAAAGATGTCTCTCTGATATCTCATACAATAATACTTTATTGCACACCAATAACAGTTTACAAAAGAAAACAAGACACTTTTTAGGGTTCCGTAGTCAACTAACCCTTATAGTTTCGCCATGTCCGTCTGTCCGTCTGTCCGTCCGCGGCTTAGCTCCGTGATCATTAGTACTAGAATGCTGAAATTTGGTATGAGTATGTGTATGTATCACGCCGACAAAACGGTAAAATAAAAACTAAAAAACGATTTTTTTTTTGGGGTACCTCTCGAACACCTAAAGTGGGGGTGATTTTTTTTTTTCGTTCTAACACTAGTGTGTGGGGTATCGTTGAATAGGTCTTTTATAAATAATAGGGGTCTCCAAACATTTTTTTTGATAAAGTCAGCAGGTTCGTAAATATTCGCTTCAAAAATAAAAAAAATAGTGTCCCCCCCCCCTCTAACTTTTCAACCACGGGTCAAAAAATTATGAAAAAATTCATGAACATGAGGCCCTATAAGTACTTTCAATGAAAACTATATTAAACAAAATCGGTTAAGCCGTTTTATGAGTTATCGCAAAATTTCATAATTTTCTTAAAAGGACGTAAGTTGACTTCCAGAAGGTAATAAGTAACTACAGTTACTTTGGCGTTTACGACCTTTTTATAGAGCTTGAAAACTTGCTCGTAACTTAAGTCTATTGTGAAGGATGAGTAACTACGGAACCCTACACTGAGCGTGGCCCGACATGCTCTTGGCCGGTTTTTTATTTTTTTATAACGGTTGTCATCAGTCGGTCTTATCGCTAAAAAGCAATCTCTTCCAGACAACCTTTATTATTTTATTTTATACTACATACATAATATTGCGATATGCCGCCACTTCACCAAACCGATCGGGGTAAGTTTGCGACTCATGTACTTATATGCGACTTCATTGATATCAGGCGCAAACTTCATTTGACTGGGTAGTTACGTCAAATGCAGCTCGAATCGCAAACATCGCGTTTTGATAACAGTTCTAGGCAATATATCTGGGAAATCGCATGTTTAGTGATATCTCAAAGTATTTCCGAATTAGCGCCCTGGATTTATTTTGGGTGGAATCCAAATGCCACTCGGTACTCAATCTGTCTCCAGCGCCCGTGCACCTTACATTAATCTTCATCGTTAAACTTGATTCAGCGCTAATACTTTGTAAAAGTTACGAAATGGGTTCTACTGATAAAGTGATAAATGGGTTGATGATTTGTGCGTGATTATTAAAACGATGTATATCTAAGCAGGGGTAGCTAAACTGTCCAGCAATGTTGAACATTACACCAATATACCCAATCAACATTCTGCCAAATAAATACTTTAGGAACCAGACAGATTTTCTACGCACATACTCGTACACAACCGAGTCCGCAATAGTACGAAGAACAGTTATCAAAAGCTAAAAATACTACAAGATTGTTCTTGTCGCATTTAGCATGGTTCCTGCTGTTTATTATTCGGCTTTTTATTAAATATTTCTAGACGTATCCATACTATATATACTATATATATACTATATACTATCCATACTAATATCCATACTAATATTATAAATGCGAAAGTGTGTCTGTCTGTCTGTCTGTCTGTCTGTTACTTCTTCACGCTTAAACCGCTGAATCGATTTTGATGAAATTTGGCATGGAGTTACTTTAAGATCCGAGGAAGGACATAGGATGGTTTTCATCCTGGAAATTATCCCTAAAAAGATTGAAAAGTGAGTAAGTAATTCATGATGACATTGATGACCCTGTAGAAAATGTAATAATTAGACCAAAAGCACAATTGCTCTTACATTTGCTTAGGCGCTTTTAACAATCCCTTTTGTTACGTACGTGTGTTGTACGAGGTTGCTTCCATACTTCCAAGTTCCACGCGGACGTAGTCGCGGGCAAAAGCTAGTATACAATAATTGAAACTACTGTTATCTAGCTCTAACGGAGATGCCATGACTTTGCGCGACAGAGGAAGCGGTAGGTACGTGTGTCTCACTCACTCGTTATGCCACCACCCTCGGATCTCTCGCTCAACCGCTTGGCGCCGCTGGTCGCGTTAAATTGTGGCTCCCTAAAGGAGAATTTTCCATCTAAAACATGGCGGTTAGTAAGTCACTTAACCATAGACTCAAGAACTACTTATTCAATCTACATAAATTTCGGAGTTCGTTCCGCATATTTAAAATTTATAACTTTATTACAGTAAACTTCCTAAACAACAGATCTATCTACACGAAATGGCTAGAATTGAATAACCAGTGGATATACGGGGATACATTTATAGCACAAAGAAGGTGACGTATAAACTAGGGATTATAGGAATAAGCTTCACATCTGACTTCATAATTTTCTTTAACTCTGAACATTATATATTAAGACGATTCCTTAATATAATAATGTCATCCTGTAGGCGGTGAGTAAGTTCATACTAAAAGTCCAATCATTAACTCTCGTCTGCAAGATCACAGAGTAAGATAAACCAAAACATGAATATAAAACTAGGCTCCGTTTAAATAACGAATAAACTCTGTCCCCCTTTCGTACGTAATCAGCGAAAAACTTTACTAGCTACTAATATACATGACAACGAATCACAGAACCATAAAGTTTTCCAACCGTATTATGAAATAAGGAAACTCGAGCCCCACCTTTTTATTGCCCAGTAAGTAAACATATACCTGTAAATGGAGAAGCGAACATGACACGGGTCGGGATGGTTGTCTCACGCAACCCCGACCCTTAAAGTTCTTGCGATTAGGGGTATTTGTTCACATTTTGCCCTTAGAAGCCAATAAACGAAATTCTCGAACCATTCACGAACACTTATAATAATATTCTTAAACTATTGTAACGTTGAAATTTTTGAGGAGTAAATGAAATAGTTATCCAATCCTTAGTTAAGCAACAAGCAAGCCACAATGCTTACTTAATTAAATACCTCCAGTCCTCCACGCGGTGGAGCAAACACATTAAACTAATAAAAGAAGACAAAAATAATCAAAAATGAACGAACTTGCAAATAAAATCGATTATTTACCGACTCGCCGCTAGGCGGCAGGCATTTCTTATCTCAATTGTGTTAAAAAATTAACTGGCCCTCTCGCAGTCCGACGGAATTACTTTCCGAGTCTGCCGAATTTTTTCACCCAAAACACGAAGCAGAAAAAATAAGAAGGGTTAGAATTCCCGACACATTGAGATGTCGAGAGGCAGCGGCCAAAAATTAATTTAGGTAACAATTCAAGAGAATGAGTAGCTACAATAGCCGGCAGGCAGCGAAAGGGCGGTCGTCGCATAAGTCACTGTCACACTCACAGCCGTGCGCGACTTTTTGTTATTTTGCACCATTTGCGGCTGCACCAGCCAGCACTTTACTTTAATTTAAAAATAAAAATGTTGTGTGACGGTTTAACAACATTTATTGTGCTCTTGTTTGCTGCGCGCCGCTCCATGTCGCGCTCCGCTTTATGCTCGTACTCGGATTAATTCCGTGCACTTAACATTAATAGTTGCAATTAGGCTAAAGTCGGCATCTAGGCTAAATAGAAATTACTTGAATTTAGAGCGTAATCCGAAATGGCCTAATAATAATAAACTTCTACAATTCCCCTCATTAAAACAATGAGATGCCGGAAAATGAATGTTTAATGTGTATGAACATAATATTTTCATATACCTAAAAGATAAAATATTTCTAGGACGAGAAAAACGAAATAACAAGAATTATAGTAGCTGAGTATAAAACTAAATGTCGTTACATCTGTAAATACCGCTTTTACTGAATTTATGAATAAAATAATGATGTGGATTAAGGCTCCATTAAGCTGTGTAGCGCCGAAACTCTAACCATGTTAATAGTGAACTAGATCGTTATAACCTAAATGCCAACTAGCCTAAAATTCGAGGTACATAATAACGAAGCCTTCGAGAATCCACCGAGATTTGACTTTGAACAAATAAATATAAAATGTCTCACAAGTCCATCCAAAGACAGACAAGGAGACTATTTACTTAGGTATAATATAGGCGGCCTGGTCACGAGTCTTATAAAAACGCTCGGCAAAAAACTACGACATTTTATTCCAATCTCTATTAAAATAATATTAAATTAATTATAACTCGTTTTGTGAACTGTAATAACATGAATATAGACCTGAAAGCTTTCGCAAATTCAAAGCTTTTCAGCTCTGAGATATAAATTTATATTCAAGTGCCTCTCGCTAAATCGCGACTCGATCTCTGATATATTTAGGTATGGGTGTCTAATTTATATAGTAGATAAGATGGTTATTGTTATGTGCTAATGTGTGAAGCGTACCGAATTAACGTGTTAAGTTCTGTGTAGCTATATCTAATCTACACTAGCAAATACCCCTACATATACTACTTATGTACCTATGTAAGACCAACACAAAGGAAGGTAGATAATCCTCCTCATTGGTGAATACAATAATGCAGTACTTATAGCTTGAAGAATTTAAATGCATATTCGCAGCTATATATAGATGTAGACACAAAGCGTTACTATACCAATCGACTATAATTTGAAATAGATATGAAGAAATGATTAGTAGTTCAGAATTAAATTGAATTTATTTTGTATCAACTTACTTAATTGGCGTATGATTTTTGAAATATATAATTTCGATCGATTGAATTCTGTGTATACGTAGTGATATCATGGAGCCTATTGATTTTAACATTTAAATAAAATACCGATTTCAATTTATAAATATAAACCTTGTGAAAATAAATTCATAAAATTTGAGTATAATTTTGACCCAATGCCATATGAAATATAGACTTGAAGGTAAAAAAACGTAGGAATACTAGGAATTGTATTAAAATTGTATTTTATGCAATAGTTGTACAATGAAGGTTCTTAAAGTCGAGTACCGCAAGGTACGAGATTTTAAGACCTAAGTGTGTAACTATTGCATACAATACCTACTTTTTATACGAGCAAAACACAGAAAAAAAACATGATCGCGATGGTCATGGCGGGTGCCTAGTGATTGGTGAAATTTTTTGACAAGTAATTGCAACCAATCAGTGAACAGTAGCGTGCTTTTTCAATCAAATATGCTGATGTTCTCTTTTTGAAATTATTTGAGTTCAGATATCTTATGAATATTAAAGTTCTGTAGCGGGTACCATAGAGTATAGAATTTTGGTACAGGATTAAAAACTGCGTTATTGTCATTTTGACTGTGAAATTATAATTGACAGATTAAAGTACCTACGCGAGTATAAAAAACATTTGAGTTAAGTAGAGAGATGTCTTATGAATATTAAAGTTCAGCAGCGGATACCATAGAATATAGAATATCGGTAAAGCTTTAAAGAGTGCGTTGTTGTGATTTTGTCTGTTAAATTATAATTGACAGATTACAGTACGCGAGTATAAATAATATATTAACAGTCCGAAGCATTTTTTTTGTTTATCTTATTTATTACAATGTACTCGTATTGCAGCCTCATCACACCAAAACATCTAGACTATAGATCCGAAATAGGTTAACATCCGTCTAATTATCAGTACTTATTATTATTAATCTATTTATCAGGCAAATACGTTCAGTGCTGAACACCCCCCCATAGTTCGCCAGGATCACCAGGTGCGATCCTGTGCAGACCACATCCCTCGACTCCCCGCGACCCTAACGAGGTCATCTGTCCATCTAGACGAGGGCCGTTCCACGCTGCGCTTTTCTATACGTGGTCGCCACTCCAGGATTTTGATTTTTCCCCAACGGCCATCCGTCCTCCGGGCTATATGGCTATTTCCAATAGAATACTTTTTACCCGATTACCTACTGCAATGAAATAAGCGTTAGACACGGACGAAATTGCGGTCATGCTTTGTGTTTATTCTTCTTATTTAATAAAAAGTCTGTTTTTTGAAAGACATTCAAATGTACATTTTTATATAAGATTCGTTTTGGCCGCTTATCTATGTAGTAAAAGTCACGTATATTATTTAAATAGGTAATTATAATCCCGGTGAATTGCGAATGAGTTAGTTGGGTCCATATTGGCTCACATAAAATCGATCCTCCGAATTTTTCTTCTACTACCGATTTGTAGTCAGAATCATCACTCTTCCGAATTTTTTACTTCATACTTTTGTCCGTCATAAATTTGTACTACTACCAACCGAGTTCATAACATACAGTTTTCAGAACATTGTAATTCATAATGTCGTCACTAAGATTATGTGTGTAGTCATAATTCTGATTTTCATATTTATTTTATTCAGAACTATAAATTACAATAAACTTGTCAATCATAACATTTAAACATCGACACAGTTTTTCTTCATAACGTTTTTATTCATAATGCTTGTTTTCATATTTATTTCAATAATAACCATAAAAATTCATAAACATTGTAAATCATAACATTAAACAGAACTCTGGAGTCGACTCATATTAAAATTGTTGATTTCGAAACATTTTGATTACATTTGTATTGTTGCTATAATTCATCATTGAGGGTATCTATCGGTTTGCACTGACGCTACGTCTTAACTCAATCGGCTGCAAGAGTAGGGGTTTTGTAAAGCCACGTTTTGTACAGCCATATTTTCCGAGTCCATTATGACTCAAAAAGCATGCAAGCATTTTGACGCTCCGCTCGCTTCGCTCGCTCCGCTAGACGTGGTTACAATACAAACCTAACCTAACCTACAGTTTTCGGTTTTGGACACATGTTCCATTTTGGCGCAGTTCTTCCTAACGGTATGTATTAGTATATGATTACTTACTAAATACTGTTTCTTTTTAGGGTTCCGTACCCAAAGGGTAAAAACGGGACCCTATTACAGAGACTTTGCCGTCCGTCTGTCACCAGGCTGTATCTAAACAACGGTGATAGCTAGACAGTTGAAATTTTCACAAATGATGTATTTCTATTGCCGCTATAACAACAAATACTAAAAATAAAATAAAATAAATATTTAAGGGGGCTCCCATACAACAAACTTGTTATACCCCTTCATGCGCGAGTCGGGCTCGCACTTGCCCAATTTTTTTATCAATCCTGGCTATGCATTTGCTTATTGAATTTTGATGTAATAGTAGATTATTTACGAGTATACATACAAGCAAGCATGCAAACATTTTGACGCTCCGCTCGCTTCGCTCGCTCCGCTTTAAGTGGTCACTATACAAACCTAACCTAACCTACAGTTTTCGGTTTTGGACCCAGGTTCCATTTTGGCGCAGTTCTTCATAACGGACTCTTGGCAAAATTTACACCATTGCATAATTTTCTATAGTACACACGGACTCGGAAAACGTGGCTGTACAAAACGTGGCTGGGCAAAACGGGTTCCAGGTTGCAATAACGTTAGTTAGTGAGATTTTAGAATTAAACTGAGTGTTAATTCGTTATCCTAAATGAAAATAACAGGTATTCCGGTATTTTAAGATCAAATTCTGTCAAACTGGCACAAGTGAAAAGCGACCTTAAACTTACACCTATACAGTTGTTTGTACCTTGTCCCAAAGTGACTTCATTTATCCTTAGAGATCGGACAGGCTATACCTAAGCAAAAATAACCTACTTTATTACGATCAAAAATTAAGGGTAAAATTCGTTTAAAATTGATTTGTACATGAAATTATTCTTCTTTGTTTTAAACATCTATCGTTGTTTATGTTATTTGTACGTTTTTTGTAATAACATTTAAGAGGTGGTCATTTACTTCGCCTATGGACGGCGGGCTCATCGGGATGCCGCGGTAGGTCATTTTATCCGCATTGACAGAGTCAAATAAGTCACATTATTTATAAAAATAATAATAATGATGTCGGAGTTTATAAGTCAACACAAGTCAGTGTACAAACTATATGATAGTGAAGTTTATGAGTACAAATAAGTCTACTTATAAAATATATGATAGTGAAGTTTATGAGTAAAAACCAGTCTGCTTAAAAAAATTATGACAGTGAAAAATAGGATCAAAAACAGTTATGATGAATAAATGTATGAAAACAAAAAGTAGTATTAGAGATATTTATGATAAATTACATTATGATTTTAAATGGTTCGGAGTTATGATCGGTAGTAAGAGTGACTAAGTATGAGTAGTGACTATTATGATGAAAATTTTTATGAGAAACATTTTCGGAGTTCCAATAATCGGGGTTGAAAAATTATGTGAACTTTGGCGCACCCGAGTTAGTTGCTACAGTAAAATAATATGATTTACTGCTATATTTATAACTCGAAAACCGACTAAAACTGCTTAAAATAACACCGCTAAAAAGTCCCAAGGGAAGAGAAAACCTCTCGTAAAATTAATGTCAATAGTACCTTAGGAAAACATTTCCTTATTAATTACACGGGGAAGAAATATATCTGCAAAATAAACGCTGTATTCCATCGAGTTAAGTTTGCATCCAGTTTGTATAGGGCGCAATATAGATCAGGTGCAAACTTAATTTAACCGGATAGTACAACGGGTAGGCCCGGTAATACAAAATTAACGGGTGCCATTAGCGAAGAGTTCCCACCGGACTAGTTGCGCACGAATACTTTTATCAATTATTTACCTCATATTTGGGGTTGCGGGGAAATAATGGGATTAAACCGTATATTGATAATTATTTTAGTACGGTATTTCATATGAAAGATGACGAGGATGAAGCCACACATCAACAGCGGTCCTGAAACTTGCGTTACCTATAGAACTTTCCTCTTCAACCGTGGCTTTTAAACGACGAGAGAATACTGAGCTGATTCGATAACCACTTCGTCGATAGTCGCATTAAATTTTTATTTCATTCTGAAAAAATCGAAAAACGGTCGAGTGCGAGTAGGACTAGCGCATCAAGGGTTCCCTAAAAACTTTGAAAGCAATGAATATTGCTCCTATGAAAAGTGCGGGCACAAACTTAAATTTTCCGTTGGAAAACTATTGTCCTGATGCAAAGAAAATATTTAATGGAAAAGAGATATTGTAATGTAACCACAAAAACCTTAAGGTAACACGTAGGCTACTTTTTATCCCGAAAAAGCATGGTTTCCAATGGTGTACTTAGACTTCAACGCGAGTGAAGCCGACGGCAAAAGCTAGTGTCATAAAGAACCGTTGAAATCCTTGTCACCATGCGTCGCCTGACGTTGAGAAGATTTTATTTTAATTTAATAAGTAACCAGTTAAGATAATTTACCTGGTAATCGTGTAATTTTACGTTTGCGACATAGGTAGTGTCTGTTTCTATATGACCGATATGTAAAATTTACATGGGTTCTATATTTTAATTTAAAAAAAAAACATGCGTCACGGCGTCACATTATACAATGCATTGTCAGTAGGTACTTTTCTTCACTAAAGTAGTGTCTTTATTCCGCGACTAAATCAGCTTTGACATCCAAAATGAACAGTAGGTACTGGATTACCTAAAAAAATACATAAATATGAAGATAGTCTCACAATAAATCAACCTAATCGCTTAATAATCTCATTTAGAATTGGCGTCTGTCCTTACGGGGATATAGATAAAACCATCAAGCGGGAAAAAACGTCTCGTCTCTTATAAAAAGTATCATGTTTCGTACCCCTTTTTGTTGTCAAGTATATTACCGTACCCGGTAAGTATAGTACCCTAAATAATCCCGGGAATGAAGAAATAATGTAAAACTCTTATTCGTTTCCTTATCACGCCGCACACCTTCATCAAAATGTATGAATTTTTATTTGTACATTTGCGACATAAGAAGCGCGTGAACAAATAAAACAAACATAAAAACCTTAACCGGTCTTTAGATTTATATTTGATGAAATGCATATTTTTTACTTGTAATGCATATTTACGTACGGTGACTCGCAAAAACCCGCCTTTATACAGCGACATCATTAAAATGAAAAGAAAAACTTCGCATCCATTAGCAAACATTGCGAACACAAGAGTAGCGTTGAATCAAAAACTTTTATTCCCGCAGGTAACTAGTGCTAACATAAAACATTTATAAACAAACTTTACCTATTTGAATGTTTATATTTTATATTTATCACTCGCTGGCACTGTAAGGAGTTCATGCAATCACGCACGTTGTAACATTATACGCGAACGCGGCGCGCTTGGCTGCTACGAGGTTCGTAGCACTCGCGTGGTCGTCGTAGTCGGACTGACGGGAGCAGTGCTACGCGCTGCACTCGGAACCCGCGCAGACGCTGTAACCGGCTACGGCCCGCGCTACGGGCAGAATACTCGGAATGCATTTGCACTAGAAACTTTTCTTAGACGCTCATGGAGAATATAAAGCGTCTTTTATGTGGATTCTTCGAATTATCTCTGTTTGCTAAAGCGTGGGATAACGTCTACAGACAATTTCAGAAATTGCCGTTCCATTTGGATAATTTTAACCGATGAAATGGAATTATTTTATGGAATAATTTAAAAAACGCAAACGCTGAAAGAAAATAATATTATGAGTAAATAATTAATTAGAAATCGTAAAAAGTACAAAACAAATTATAACGTTTAAGTGTATTTACGTCACCCTAGGCCGTAAGTGAGAAAATCTCACTTCCTGGCCAGGGCAAGACGTTACACTTTAGACAAAGCACGGGCGGTAATTCGTAAAGCCCCAGATCGCATATTATATACAGGCCTCAAACACCTGCGATCGGAGACATTCATGAATTGACCGCCCTAGGTTATTTCAGGTACTGTACCGTAATCTGGGTTGTATAACAACACCCACCAAAAACTCAATTGAGTCTAAAATTACAGCTTTTTAATGTCTTCTTCTTTTCGTTTCCCTCTTGTCAGAGCAGTCGTGGTCTTCATGAGGGATGGTTGGGGGCTGCCGTCTCCCGCCTAACGATGTCCCGCCATCTTGACCGGTTCGCAGCACTTATATATACTCGTATATGCGTACAATACACATATGTAAGTGCTGCGAACCAGAGCAATACATAACATGCAATGGTTTTTAAGGTAGCTTATTCGAAAGAATAACTGTTATTACTTCAAAAAAATTAGAACATCCCAGATTACGGTACTTACTTATTGTTTTTGTTTGAAGTAATTTATATATACCCTACCCTATTACAGTACCCAGAGATGGCTATCTAGTTCGTTAAGTTGTTTACTAAACCTCGGGAAAACAACGTCCGCTAATTCAGCCCTGTGAAACCTTTGTGGTCGGACTACTACCTACGCAGGGAAAACCTTTTAAACTACTAACTATGTAGATAGGCAGAATGGTATTTACCAGCGAAATAATAATGGAAACAATTTTGTTATAATGCTACTCCATCTTTTCTCATCAAGTAAAATTTAAACAAAGTAAAAATAAAGTATAATTTACTTTATGGCTTCCTCTTGCATGTATATGCATGAGTAAACCGTCAATATTTGTGTCTTTTTCATATTGCCCACAAACACAAACGTAGACAGAATCTTAGTAGCATCACTTACTACCCATAAGCGCCTCTCTTACCGTTAATCTTACCTGTCCTTTCGTTCTTTTATTTTTTTACCATTACCACGAAATAAAACACCATGGAAGGTTTTTATTTCCGCAAAAGCCTTCTGACGACTATGGTACTAAAAAAAGGCAACACTAATTTTCGTTTCCCATATGTAACGTTACGTCAAATGTTCATTTGTCCGAAACCCATTTTTTCCAGAACTGTTAATTTTTCAGAATAATTATTAAACAAATCTAACCTAACCCAATGGGTTCTTTAAAACGATGTTTATAAAACCCGGAAAATATTAAGGGGTTTCAGAAAAAAAAATCTTTCGGACAAATGAAAATTTGACGAACCGTTACAGATGGGAAACAATGTTTCGAAGTTGAAATAGGTTACTGGCGGCTGAGGAAACCGTAGAATATGTAAGAATGAAGTACGGTTGTGGTACGGTGTCATCCTGAGGGTCGTCAAAATAGAATCTCGCCACAATGTGAGTTTTAATTCCTTCGTGCTGTGAGTTCCGAAAAGAATATTGACCGAAAGGCCGATGATGTATGTTCCGCCGTTTATTTTTGAGCTACAGTTGCATGAACTTAATGTTTTCATTCAATCACTAACCATTGTCACGTTGTCACGTATTTAGTACCATTAGGTAAAGACGATAAAGATTTTTAAGGACGCACTGAATTTACCTTTACTCCATGGACCAAATTACCTAACTTATCATCAACCTACTCAGTGACTGACAGCCAACGCACCGGGCTATACCGTTGGGACTCATGAGGAACTTGCGGAAATGTTTGTGAAGCATACAATTTACGAGTTCTTTACATAACATGTTACTAAAGTATTTTTCCACCAGGTAAAGTATTTTTTGACATTTACTTCTACACGTATATATATCATATATATATATATATATATATCTCTCTTGTAAATAGACCAGAGCGTCATCGCAATCTTCAATATTTAGGCTTCGTGCGTGAGTGATAAATTAATGGTTTGGCAACGACTTCAACAGTTACATTATAATTGAATCTGTACTTATGTTTTAAGTATTGAGGGTAATTTTTTGCTTTTCTCCTTATTTTTTGAGGTGGTTCTTTTTTATTTAATTTACTCAATAACACTTAACAAAGGAAAAAAGTAAAAAAGAAACAGTGTAATGAATAAAACAAAACACGAAAATGATTCTTAAGTTTTCTTTGTGATTTTAAGATTAGTAAGCCATTTTTCCATGTTTATTAAGAAAGATAAAAAAGAAATACGCTCCTCTTACCGTTTTCTACTTATATTATAGCGTTACTTAACAACTGTTCGATCGAAAAAAATACTGAATTCTATCTCCGAGAACAACTCAACGAATTACTAACAAAACACCGAAGCCGTCATAGAGAGGATAGGACATATTAGAAAATTTGAGGATTTCTCTGGATCTCGTCATCAGATCTTCACCAACATTTTATAGGACCACCTTGGAAATGAACGCCTACACTCGAACAAAACATGGTTTGGAATCATAAAGTGAGAAGATAGATCAACTTTTTCTTTATTTTATTATCGTTAAGTTTTATTCTTATAATTTGCATTTTTGTACCATTTTTTTTATGTAGACTTATTTTAATTAACCCTGACCTATGTCGATGTATGGGGACAATAGTCTATTCACGGCAAAGTTAAGTTTACCCCTTAATCTAACTACTTGATATTTTCGTTAGCTGGAGCAATACATACCTAGTTCGTAAAAAACCCTCGGTTTTGTATTTGTATTTTGTATATTTTTCTTGTACAGTAGGTATTACTTTAATTATGCTCTATCCTTTCTGGTTTTGGCTACCGTCGAACCCCAGATTATACCTGTTATCTCTTAGGTACACGCGCAACGAAATTGACGTCCAACTCTTATTTACCAGAGCCAGTACAACTTACTACTCAAGTAGTTGTCTAGTGATCGAAAACTTGTGCACTCCACGGAATTAAGGGTAGCGAAAACGTTCCTTTAATTTCATTCCAAATTACGTTTTAAAATGTTCGTTCTGTTCTCGAATGTAAAGAACATTTGAAAAAAAAAAAGGTTACAGGGAAACTCATATGAAATTAGCTAGTTCCTTTGCTTCGCTTTCCGCGTTTTTTTTTTTAAGTATTGTAGTCTAGTACTTTATTGTGAAATGTCGAAAATAGATGAACAACCAGTAATATATAATATTATATTTTATCTACCCAAATATCATAAACCCTCCATGATGCGTTCAAGAACCGCACATTATGACCAACATAAAAATAAACTGTTTTGTTAGAACAAATTTCTTATCTGTGAAAATGTTATTATTGCTAATTAATAACATCGATTTCGATAATATTATATCATTCAAATTTCGAACATCTCTGAAAACCAAAGAAATTTGGTTTGACCTCTATTCTAATATCAGTCGAGATGACGTTTAGTTCGAAATGAATTGTCAATTTGCAGACAAATTGACAAATGTCGCACGCAAGTAAGATATCGAACGATATGGTAGTTCGGGCCCACTCTAGTTTGTCTCTGAATTAAAAAAAAACTATGACAGCTGCCAGAAAAGAAAAGAAAAGTTTTCATTGCCGCCATTACCGGTTAGAATTTGTTTTACTGCATAAAATTGATCGATTTGTTGAATATAAACCATAAAATGAGCTATCAAGATGATATTAGAGATATTTCGGCGACGCCTCCCGATATCCGTAACAAAGCACCTAACGTCATTAATTACTTATTACCAGCTAAGTCAAAGAAACAGTAGGTATGGTAGTCATAATATGCGGCTCCTGAATGCATCATGGAGGCTTATGATATGTGAGTAGATAAAGTAGTATATGTAACTATACATAATTAGGCATTAAACACTCGTGTGATGTTATTATGACACTCGCCTGCGGCTCGTGTCATAAACCCACACTCGTGATTAATGCCCTTCATTATGTACAGTCACATAAACTACTATTACGAAATCATATGAAAGGACCAGCCATATACCTAGCATCTGTCACTATCACAGTCATAGGTGGGCGCAGTTAATCTGTTAATCGTTATTATTAGTGAAGTTACCTTCGCTTAACCACTACCTAAATAAAATAACGCTTAAAAAATGTTAACGGTTGAAAATTAAATCCAAAACGTAGGTACATATTGCTTTTAGGGCTGAAATCTGGAATAGTGGCATCAAAGTAACTGGAATAGTGACACAAATCCCTGATTTTTCTCATCCAGTGTGGTCTCAGTCTCTCTCTTATAATATTCAGCGGTCAGTTTAACTAGACATTTAAGGACTTAAATCCCGAACACGATTAATATGACCAAATGGACATAAAATGTGTAAAATTAGGCCGTCGTTTTCCTAGCGGCTCTGTTTGTGGGCAAGCGAAACTCCAAGCCTAAGCGATCCGTTTTAGGGTAAGGATCTTTAAATAATTTATCAGCCCATATGTAAGGGTGAATATTTTTTTCCAATGTAATAATTCCCGTGGGAATGTAGACGAGTTTTAACTAAAACGCGTTGACATTATAATTATAACAAGATGGTTACCTATTATGCAGGTATATTAAGATCTCAGTCAGATAAAGATAAGGTCGGTTAATTACGTACAGAGATTATTATTTATTACTACATTATTGAAATAAACACTTAGCATGTAATTAATCCGCCGTATTACCTTTATCTGACGCGTTCGAGTATTTTGAACGATCAGTTGCGGGTTGGCGATCGTAATAGGTTGGTGGTTTGTTGATAGTAGTTGGCGGCCCTGCTGCCCACCGCCACTATATGCACCTTAGTCGCCTCTTACGGCACCCGTGGGAAGAGGTGAACCTTTTCTATGCCGGGTCCACACGGACCTCGTTAGAATCGCAGGGAGTCGATGGATGCGGTCTGAAAAGGACCGCATATTGTGCCGAGCTATGGGTTTGGCCTATGTTCAGCAGTGGACGTCTGTGGCCGATAGATAGATCGATTGTAGACACTATTCACCGGTTGTATTATGATTAATATTATCTATTTATTTAATAGATTAAATTGTAAATATATTAAAATTTATAAAGTAAAATTATAATTTATATTACAATAATTATTATTAAATGATGTGAAAACATATTTAATGAAATTCCAATATTAATTATGTAATGTTACCAATTGTATTTAAACTCGCTGTACCTAATTAAGCACCTGCTAACACCCACTACTAACTGCATTGCTGTGCCCTAACATGGTTAATGTTATGGACTTAACCTTTTAATGTAACATCTTATGTACTACATGATAATGCAATAAAGAATTATGAATTATGTACCTACCTATATGAAGGGCTCAAATTTGGTGGAGATATTCATCATTCATCATCATTTCAGCCTATTGCAGTCCACTGCTGGACGTAAGCCTCCCCCAGGGTTCGCCACATGGCCCGATCTCCCGTTTTCGCCATCCAGTCACCACCAGCCACTTTTTTCAGGTCGTCGGTCCATCTGGCCGGAGGGCGTCCTACACTACGCTTGCCGAGTCGTGGTCTCCACTCGAGAACCCGTCTACTCCACCGATCATCGGTTCTGCGACAGATGTCACCAGCCCACTGCCACTTCAGTCTGCTACACTTCTGAACTACGTCAGTGACTTTGGTTTTTTGTCGGATAATCTCGTTCCGGACTTTGTCCCTTAACGAGATTCCGAGCATACCCCTTTCCATAGCTCGCTGTGTGACGTGTAGTCGGTGGGCTAGTTTCACTGTCAGGTTCCACGTTTCGGCTCCGTATGTCATGACCGGCAGGACGCACTGATTGAATACCTTGGTCTTCAGGCATTGTGGCAAGGGTGACTCGAAGATGTGACGCAGCTTTCCAAATGCTGCCCAGCCAAGCTGCACTCTTCTGCTGATTTCACTCTCAAAGTTGTCTCTACCCAGCTGTAACTTTTGTCCTAGGTAGACGTACTCCTGGACAACTTCAATGGCTACACCTTCGACGGAAACGGGCACAGGGACGATGTGCTCGTTGAACATGACCTTAGTCTTGTCCAAGTTCATCCCTAGCCCAACGCGTCTCGAGGCAGCATTAAGACCGGACAGCATTTCCTTCAGGTCTTGCAGCGATTCTGCCATTATAACTATGTCGTCAGCAAAGCGGAGGTGTGTGAGATATTTACCATTGACATTGATGCCCATTCCATTCCACCGCAGGGTCTTGAAGACATCCTCCAGAGCATTGGTGAAGAGTTTCGGGGAAATAACGTCACCCTGTCTTACACCTCTGAGCAACTGGATGGGTCTTGTTTGGTGGTTCTGCACTTGGGCGGACATAGTCGCCATTTGGTAGAGACTTCTCAGCACCTCCACGTATCGCCAGTCGACTTGGCATCGCTGCAAAGACTCCAGAACGGCCCAGGTTTCGATGGAGTCGAAGGCCTTCTCGTAGTCCACAAACGCCATACACAGCGGTTGGTTATACTCCTCGGACTTCTGTATAACCTGCCTGGAGATATTCAGTAAGGTAGAATGTGAGGTATCCTCCCAAATTTTAATCTTCTGCGCTCGAGTAACCCTACAAAGACACAGGTTTGCGCGTTAACCGCTAAAAATCTTGCGGTTTTTCGTATCACCTCGTTTTGAGAAGACTTCCGTAACTCCCACAGCGAGTATCGGAATCCTTGGTATCGAAATCTTGAGTGAAGTCTAGCGTTACGCAGCCATTCGTAAAACATAATGTATCAATTGTATTACAGTAAAGAAAATAAAATTGAAGGAGTAAGTACCTAAACATTTGTCTTTTGATCGGCGTCACTGCACAAAAAGACATATTATGTTATTTATTCATGTTCGCTGCTATACGCCAACGCTGCGCGGATGTTATTGTTGTCAATTTCCTTTTTCCTTTCGGCCTGTTGACGTAGCTACCTATACAGTTATATTTATGGACGGTGTAAGAATGTAGATTTCCTGTATGGCTTATTCCCATCAAACAACTATCTGGCCAGCCACCTGCCCTGTGGGAATATGGAATGGTTGAATTACCTAGGTCTAACTAAAAATGTCTAAATAAATGTCTAAATAAAAACTAAAAATGTAAGTATTATTTTCAAAGAATACAGAAGGAGAATTCACTAGAAATTTATCCTATAGAAAGAAAAACCGGGTGGTATTCCATTACGCCACGGAACTGACGGAACTTATTTGGGAAAATGCTTAAACCCTTTCCAGACCTTCCGATCCGATCCGATTTCATTCGATAAAATTAGGATCGGATCGGAGAGGATCGGAAGGTCTGGAACGGGTTTTAGATCCCAAAAAATATTGACATGTGGCTACATCAAACGTGAGAGACAAGCAACTTTTTGCATCTATGTCGCTAAAGCGACACCTGTCGGTGAATATACGATAAGGAAGAATATTTTCCACACTTCAAATATAATTTTGTAGCTTTTAAGAAATTATTTTATAGTTAATCTTAATTTGTTTTCTTTCCGTGCTCTAGTTATATCTTCTACACAATAAGTATTATCATTATCATTTTTTACGAAGACCGCTTCAGTAATCGAACACAATTCGGACCGACAGAACCTTCCTTTAAACTGTCACTGTCAGTGTCAGGTCAGCACAGCACTGTCAGCTGCTACTGCGGCTAGTGGCGCAATTATCTTATTATATTATTTTATTTATTTTCAGTTCGTTCAAATCTTTCGACCGAACTGGTTACTTCCATTTCTGTTTTTTGACCTAATTGTTTTTCCATACAAAATGAAGGCTAAATCTGGCTTGACACGATTTCATAACTGCTTTATCCTTCGTAATAGTGCGATTGTAAAAGAAGATCTTTGGATTCGGGATGGTAAAATTGAGAATCCTGAACGTGTATTTTATGTGGAACAACTTGAAGCTGACGAGACAGTGAACTGCGAGGGCTTGTTGATTGCTCCAGGCTTTATCGACATCCAAATAAATGGTGAGTAGATTTAATTCCTGCTTCTTCCTATACCGGTTAAATATAAAATAACTTATTATTTACAATAAGAATAAGGTTCTAAAAGAACAAAGAACAACAAAAAAACTAGGTCGCGTGGTATTAAAATGTAACTGCACTTTTAAGAATCTGTTTATTTTGTTATAAGTTCTCATTTCCTTATTTATACCTATTTATGTTTTACCTGTAGAATTACTATAGTAAAATCAAAAAGATAACTTTTTTACTTGCATGTCAATTACTAGTTTATATTTTTTTAGGTGGTTGGGGTATAGATTTTTCATATGATAGTGAAAATGTAGAAGAAGGTGTCCAGAAAGTGGCAAAAAATTTATTGTCACAAGGAGTGACTTCCTTCTGCCCAACCATGGTAACATCAGACAAGGAAAAGTATAAGAAAATTCTCCCTCGTATTAAAAAGAGCCAAGGAGGTACACATGGTGCCACTATCCTTGGAGTGCATTTAGAAGGTCCATTTATTAATATTGAGAAGAAAGGAGCCCATATGGATGAATACATTAAAACACTAGAGAAGGTATGTATTTTTTTTGTTTCTAACCTTGTCGGCTCATGATAGAAAAAGCAGTCAAGCATTCACCTATAGTCGGCCCTTAAGTTCTGTCACTGGCCTGGCCATCATTTCTAAAATTCAAATATGTATAGCAAAATAAATGATGCGTTTGAATTTCAAATGTTTTTCATATATTTAGATGGCATTTTTCTGGAGTTTTTGCTTACATTTACGATAGAGTGGATGACAAAATAAAATCATATCGTGCTAAATGCACCGCTGCAAATTACGATTTGACAACCCAATGACCCTGACATTACGCATGTTTTTTTTCCAAGGGGGTGTGTGAAAAAGTTTGTTAGGAGAAGTGTAATCCAGAGGTTAGTGGATCCATGCTCATAAATCTCAATATTAATTTTTGAGTTAATTTCACAACCAGACAAAAATACCCCACTACCCCAGAAACAGACAGAGCCTGCCAGGATAGTTTGTCAATAGTTACAGTTTGCCCAGGAGCAGGAATGGCGCCCAAGCAAAAATTATGGGTTGTCAATGGTTTTAAAATATGAAATTCGAAATTATAAGGTTATCATTTAATGTCCACATAAAATATTTAATTTAATTGAAAGGGTAAAAAATAGGACCCCATTACTAAGACTCCGTCGTCCATCTGTCTGTCTGTCACCAGGCTGTATCTCACTGAACTGTGATAACTAGACGGTTGAAATTTTCACAGATAATGTATTTCTGTTGCCACTATAACAACGATTAATACTAAAAACAGAATAATAATAAATATTTAAGATGGGCTCCTATACAAACAACCGTGATTGGATGTGTTAACTTTGCACCTCATTTGCATGCAGTGCCATACATACCAGGTGCAAACTTAACTCAACCCGACCAGTTAAGATGGGTTGTGTTTGTACGGAACGTGCGCGAGTCCGACTTGACTCGCACTTGGTCGGTTTTTTTTATTGTATTTTTTTTAATATACATACACATACATTTTTTTCATTAAACATTGGTATTCAAAACAGTATTTGTATCTGGGCTATTGTAATCAGTCCTGTACATACAAGTGGTGGGCATGTTATTGGTCTGCATCAATGTTATCAATGACCTACTTATTAAGTGCCTATGGAGATATTAACGTATCAAAGCCAATGAACCTGTTATCAGTTGTAATAAAAAACATAAACTTTAGAATGTGATTGTGTAATGCAGTCTGGATTGTTTGGTAAATATTGAATCAAGAAAAGCTGAAGTTATTTGATTAACATCTGGTTAAAACAGTTTACTGAGTGAGCGAAACATCTCTGATTAAGCTTGGTCAAATATTCTATCATATGTCAAGATCGTTAGGGTGTCTGCTGTAGTCACCTAAGTATAGGTTGCATTTCTCAATCGATTCCTATAAAAAAAAATTAAAAGTTTTAATAAGTTAGTTTCTTTTTGTCGATTCAGTATTTCGTAATATAGGGTTTGGCAGTGATATAGGGTTAGAAAACGTGAAAATTCAGCCATTTCCAAACAAACTTGCGAGGTCTACAGCTCAAGAAGCCACTAGTCCACTAGTCTATTGTGCTGTGACATAGCAACGCGTGTATTGACACTAGGCGTTGTTGGAGGACTTAGTGAATTGAAATAATTAAACCAGTCATCTATAAATGGCCCAATTCATTTTATATTATTATATGAGATGATAATATTTTAAATATTGATATAATGGATGAAGTATTCGTTGTATATCATTCTTACATTCTCTTCATACTCTCCAAAAATATATGTACATATAAAGTAAAAAAAAAGAAAAAGTAATGGTCACTTCTCTTGTCCAATACTTACTCCCACTGAGCATTGTGCAACACAGATACCAAGTGAAACATCTTGCAATATGCAATCATGGCTAGTTAAATGTCATATGTATTTTATTTTCAGGGTATAGACACAATTTACGAGATTTATGGATCCTTAGAAAGTGTTATTATAGTAACACTAGCTCCAGAATTGCCGGGCGCCACCCAAGCCATCAAAGACCTCACCAAGTTGGGCATCAAAGTCGCGCTTGGGCATTCAGCTGCTAGTTTGGCACAGGGAGAGGAGGCTATTGAGAGTGGAGCCAATCTTATCACTCATTTGTTTAATGCTATGCTGCCCGTAAGTATATTCAATGTATTCGTTCAGGTTTAGGTGGCGTGTTTATCATGATACCTATCTAAGTGTTCCACATGTATAAAAAGAGAAGTACTTACTGATAGGCTAACTTCTTTTACGTTCCGTCTTTTTCAAGCACATTGAATAAAGTCATACACACCAGCCATCTTGTATTAGATCCAATCTTCAGGCAATCATTACATAGAATAAAATAAAGTCGCTTACTGCTGTCTGTTTTTCCCTATGTATGCTTAGATCTTCAAAACTACGCAACGGATTTTGATGCGGTTTTTTAATAAGTAGACAGAGCGATTCAAGTAGAAGGAGATAATAGTCGAGAAACTGATAATTTTAGAGGTTTCGCGTGAAGCCAGTGCATAAAATTATACTAGCGCCCTAGTATAATTTTCTGCACAGTCAGCAGCATATACCTAACAACACTACCAAATGGCTTAACATGTTGTACAAACAATTTAATTAAGAAAAGCGTATTCTCATAATTATGTATGTATCTAGATATTTTATTAAGATCTCTATAATTGATCTATTGCTGAATGCGGACTGCAGATTTTATGTAATTATTCTTGAATCCTATCAGTAATCATTAGAGGTAATACATATTTAGCATATTATAAATCTAAAAGAAGGCCATTATCCAGTAGGAGAAAGCCGCCTACAGGCAAATAAAACAAAACATCACACAAAATCACAACATTCCATGTCAAATTATGATTTACAACACTCAAGTACTCACACTTAGCTTGTCAGCCCAATTAACAATAGTCAACCTTAGCCTTAGCATTGTACTAAGTGACCTCCACGCAAGGCCGTTGTTTTAGTTCCATCACCGTGACCCTGGACTTGTCGGGCTGCTCGCGTCGTCGACGCACAAACAAGTCTACTTCGGAATCATAGCAGATGGCCTTCACACGCATCCTGCGGCGCTGAGGATAGCCTGTCGGACCAATCCAGACGGTAAATATTTAAATAGTTATTTTTACCTATTAGATTGAGGCGATTGGTTGCGGATGCTGAGGCCGCTGGTTGAGGACCCTCTGTTATATTTATATCCTAAATTAATATAATGGTATGTCACCAATCTTCAACATATCAGCAAACACTTCAACACCGCACACTGCATTGTCAGATTGTTGATGGCCAGGCGACTGTAGGTAAGGTACCTAGGAGTCTTGTCTTTAGTCGTCCATGACCAAGAGTGACCATTCTTATTTTCTCTCGTTACCTATATTAGGTACGTTATTTTTTTTTCATATCTGCCCTTGTTTTTTGCATAGGCTTGGTGCTCGTGAGTGATGCGGTAGCAGCCCAAGGTTTAGCTGATGGCAGCTACCACATCGGACCTCAGGCGGTGACGGTGCAGGCGGGGAAGGCCTATGTTGCTGGAACTAAGACGCTCTGCGGCAGCACTGCGGTGCTAGACGAGTGTGTGCGCACCTTTAAGGAGGCCACAGGTGCAAGCCTGCATATTACTATAAATCTATTGTCCTACATATTACATATTATATTATAAGTGTATTATAGGAGCGGCGGGCCCTGTGATTTAGGGCGTAAAATATCGAATGTATGGAATGTGATAAATTTCCAACGAGATTTAAAAACTGTAGACAGTAAACTAGCATACTAATTCGGCTATTGTTCTAGCGTATAGTAAATAAATACGAGTAAGGATCTACACTCTCAAAGTCAGCTCGAGTATAAAGTGACGCGTATTGGTTACTAATAAGTAATAATATCAGCTGTTGTGTGTGCTGACCTTGCTATAGTCTGTCTAGTCTGTTTTTATCTATATAGTACGGCCACAGTAGATAATGCAATGTGTTATTATTCGTTTTCCCATAAAAACTTAATATTAGTACGCTATTAGTTACATTATGCTCTTTACACAATCTTAGAAATATTAAATAGGTATGTATCTAAATTTATGTAATTGTTTGAGCATTGTAAAACGAGAGTTATAAATCTCACTTCCTGGACAGAATCCATAAAGTGTCCCAAATCACCACAGCCAATGATGACAACTTGATCGCGTTCGATTTAGGCTATCTAGGACATACCTTATTAATGTACTGCTGTAGTTGCTTTGTAGCATGGAATACAATTTCCAACAAGTATGGGTGCAGACCAAAAAATTTGCTGCCTTAACTCATTTAATTAAAATTTGTATCAATTTTTCCATTGTACGACGACAAATTAACCATCGAATAAGTAATGTACCTTAAGGTACTGTTTTGAGGTTCATTATTGTGTCGTTAATTTTGTCGCACAACGGAACTTTTTAGTTAGCCTTAGAAAAAAAGCTATCGGAAAAAGTTCCGTTTTTTCCTTTCCGTTGTTTCCCTTATAACAAACTATAGAAATTAGAACAAACCTTCTGAATAATCAATTACAATACGATTAAAATCAGTTAACGATTCGGTTTTTCTCGGGTATCATCGCCTCAATCCGGAGACGGAAATGACACGAAATACATTACCGCGATTTCTTTTAGGTAGCATTCAATTTGAAGTATCATAAACGCAATGTATAGCACCTGCCAAGATGACATTACTACCCGGTAGACCTAAGAAATTTATTATGCAGAAGCGACATGAATTTTAACATTCATTATTTATTAAAGCTATACTTGTAGGTATACAATATATAAAAAACATATATAAGTCAGTATTTTACTGTTTGATGTAAGTAACAGTACCTACGATATTACGTCGGATTCATAATTAATAATAATCACCAAATAAAAAAATTTAAAAACCGATTTCATCATATTTTTGTTGATATTTCATAAACTGCTTGATCGATTTTGATAAAAATTACCTACATAGGACCATCTCGGAAGTATACCCTATCAAATACAAAAATAATTTTGTAAATCGGTCATATCTGTAAATTGATAATCTCTATGTGAGAGATGAGGGATTCACGACAATTACCGAGGTTGGCCGAATCGTGAACTGATTTTAATCGTACTGTAATCATATTTTTTCATGAAGCGTATTTATGACAGCGGCATGATTAAAAAACCTATGGCGGTAAACACAGAGATAATGTAATTAGATTTAAATCAAGTCAAACTAAATAATACAATTTAAACTTTCAGATTGTACCTTGGAGTATGCCTTGGAAACGGCCACTTTGCACCCGGCCCGAGCTCTTGGTATAGAAGACAGAAAAGGAAATCTTAACTTCGGAAGCGATGCCGACTTCGTTATCATGCACCCCAAAACACTTAAAGTTCTATCCACTTGGATAGCAGGCGAGTGCGTATATAAATGTGAGAGCAACGGAATATGAAATATCCGAATATTTTATCGAATTTAATAGTTAATATCGTACAATATATGCGTATAATGAAATATGTATCGACATAAAAACTTTTATTGTGATAAGACTGAAATAAAAAAATACAAGAAAATGTCTCCTTATGAAACTGGTTGAAGAAATGGCATATCGTAGGAAGCAACGTTAATGTTGGATGTTTAGACAGTGGCGCCGGCTTATATCTACACGTCCGATGTTTATAAATACTACTACGTCACTATGTACTCCACATTCTAGTAGGTAACTGTCTTCAAAAACCTCAAAAAGGACAATTTTTTTGGTATGTGATAAATGATAATGTTTAAATTTGATTTTATAAATTAAACCTTAACCCTTTGAGTGCCAAGCGGCAAAGCAATTCACCGTGCCACTGACGCCAAAAACAAGAAAAAAAAAGTGCTCCAAAATCAACAGAGATTGAAAAACACAGTGGTTTGAATTAGCATGTTTTTGACCATTGAAATTTTTGACGTCAATAGGCGTCGTTGGCGTCAGTGGCACGAATTCCCGATGACGTGATTTGCCGCCTTTGGCGGTCAAAGGGTTAAGAACGGTCTTCTGCTCATGGATGCGTTATTGAAAAAATACGTTATGCGAATAGACGATATTTCAAATGTTCCTTAATTTGTGATTGTGTTACCAATTTTTTGTCTGGCAATTTAACCATGTTACCACTAGGTAAGAAAATTATTTTATGCTTTTTTTTAATAAATTTTATTATTTTACCTAATCTGCTCATTATTTTTTGTCCCATCTATCTTGAACAATTTACATAATAGTCTATCCCCAAAGTTTCAAGGTTTGGGGTAGTAAAATAAAACAAAGTTTTAGTGGCATGGAAAATCTTTATTGAAGTAAATATATTTATAAAGTCAGTACAATTTAAGTTCAATAGTTTCCAAAAATATTAAAGTGCAGGTTGCTGATCACCTGGCAATGTTAAATATGATTATTTCTTAATTAAAATACAAGCTAATGTTGAGAAAACTGTAATATGTGAATAATAACATGTATATACCTAAATAAAATCATGACAAAAATATATTTTAGGCAGGCTCTGAAATACACTGCTGTGCTGTTGTTATCCTGGCCACAATTCACGAGAATAAACTTAAAATTATGTGAAAAAAAAAAGAAAACCGCTAAGGTCACGTGAAAACCGCACTCGCCTTATAAACTAAACAGAAGTAGGAGTGCCTTGACTACGCAAAAATAGTCCATTTTCCAGTAACGTTAGCGGCAATAATAATTTGGTCAAAGTAAGATGTGCAACTAGTTCAAACAAATAAATTCTACTCCTGTCCACGGGAGCACACTGGGAGGTTCACACCATCTCGTTCAATGAGACAGACCTATTCGAAAGTCAAAAATTCACTCAATTCCTTATACAGCAAGACACGACCTACCGTGGACAGATATAACCAGTTGGGCATCTTAACAATAAGTTTCATTACAATAAAATTAAACATCAAGTTACAAACCACGCAATGTATATTCATGTATACAATATTACTAAGTGTATTTATGTATATAATGTAAATACATTTTCATGCGAAACAAAATAATATCATGGAATATTAAAAGAGCCAAAATATTTGAGATTAACTCTACTTTGATACCATTAACTTCTAAGATCTAGGCACAATGCAGCAGAGACTCCTGTATGGATTACATAATAATTTTCGTTGACTGTGGGGCAAAATAGTTTTTCTTTATACAGTCAACACCATCACACAACGTATACTAAGGATTTAGCTACTGCCACTGTTTTCTTAGAATGATTTCCGACACCAACTATAGTTAGGTATATCAACATTCAAAACAGTTTAAACCCACCCCATACAACATTTGTGCCAATTTTTAACAGTCAAATAGCACATTATTGCTACCAACTAAACTTCACAATCTACCAAATTATTCGTATAAAATTGACACAAATCAACCGAGCGATCCGGTTTATAATAAATAGTCATAGAATCAAATTAAGAATGTCCGATAATTATTGAATTATTGACATAAATGAATGAATAGGAGTGAAATAATTATAAGATTGGGTATGTCAGAGGCAGTCGTACGCTACTGTGCTGGTGCTACTGAGCCCCCTGCAGCTCGCTCCCGCGGCAAGCTGCCGCAAAGGCAAACAACTATATCTAATAAACTTCAACGTTCAAATCTTTACGGAGGGTATTGTCTGTTAAGATATAATTTCGTGTTTGAAGTCCAGCCATCCAAAATATTCGATGTGGACTACTCCCTAAGTTTAAAATACTTTCAACAGAATTAAAATAATTATTGAGCAATATATTCCTAAGAGAATATAGTAGAGATTTGCTCGGCTGCACCAACTCTACGAAAATTCATATTTTCTATATCGAACACCTACTGATGCACACTCCACATGTCATTTTTTTATTCTAAGAATTTAAAATCAAATTATAACGAATAAAATGAATCTTTGGAGCGAAATTATCTTGCATTTTCACATGCACCTTTCACACGAAATATTAGAATACTTTTTTAAATTTTCGACCCAGAATGACAAAAAACATACAAGTGTAACTTACAATATACTTAAATCTAATTTCAAAACAAAAGAGTAGCTATTTGCCATTAACATGTTAATAAATGAATGTAGAAAATCGGGAGTTGCAGACAGATTCTTGTAAACTAATTATTTTGGATGATATGTTTTGTCATTTACTGAATAATTTGTGAGATGAGAAATATCTAAATGGCCATCTATGTGAACAAAAAATTATGCTTAAAGTTAGAGTCAATTAAAGATAAGATCACTACAATACGTAAATACCAAGAATTGTATATTAAAATATTTGTACTTTTACTGACTAAAGGAAAAAAACATTGGCAACTGCTAATAATCCTACTTGTAAAAAAAATAACTTGTATAATGTAGATTGAAAACGGTCATCTCAAATTCGTTCACTCTAAGATGTGGAATGCAATTAGAATTCTTTAACAATATTAAAAGGTATAATAATATATTAAATTTTTATAATCAGCTCAACAATGTATATAATCTATAATAATTTAAAAGCCTAGATCCAAACTGTGATATTTATTGCACAAGCACACATGTGGCTTAAAATTCCAATGGGAATAGAGCTCACAACCTTATTTATTACGAGACGAGTTAAGTTATTTCCGAACAGTGGAGATAAAACTGGTAAGGGTGAATTAAATTAAATCGTTTTCAATCTTTGAGCATGCTGTCTTTACCGTCTGCAAGATAATGGAATTAGATGAGGATGCCGTGTTAAGCTGCATTCCATCTAGTTAAGTGCGACGCGTCGCGTCCGCGATATAGAATAGACTCGTTATGCCACAACACTCCACCGGAACCATTGAGCTGTGCTTGGTGCCACAACATAGGCAATACGCCCACCTCCAATAGGGAGGGTAACATTAGAGCTCACCTTGTGCGCTGCGAACCCTACCACATCACGATACTTGGCACTAACAACACCCACGGTCCTCGCCCGCCCGCAAGCCAGCCCGCAACGCCGCACGCGTCTAACAATCAACTGCCAAATGCAGAGGAAGTCCGCAGTTTTTCAGTGCCACATAAAGTGATTCTACAACTACAGAAGTAATTTATTGCTGAATACATAAGGGAATAGATTCAAGAGAAATATATTTACCAAAAATTGTTTTTAAAGTGTATATATAGGTAACTTTTAAGATCTCGAGAAAGGCTACTGTAATGTACTCTAATGATACAATTATTATCAAGTAATGTCAATGGACAATAAATACCATTTGACCTGCCATTATCCCATGACAAAGTGCTTAGGTACTTGCTACAGCAAGAATATACAGCCAAGCGGGCGAGCGGCGAATACCCGCCGCGCGCCGCGCACTCTATCTAATAAACATCTCTAAACAACGCCACCGTACAGGCAAACTTGTGATACCGTTGTGTATATCCAATTGGAACTCTAACAACTACAAAAAATGTCTACAATGACACCTACGTAAGATATATGGCAAGAACAAAGGAAACTCGGTCGACGAAAGGATCACAATCAATGCAAAAGGAGGGTTAAACGTACAAACTATAATACTTTCAAATACAAGAATGTTCGTATTATTTCTGTTGTTTAAGAAATTACACGTTATAATGATATTTCAACGTTAAATTTATTAATATTGGAATTCACACAAAATAGTATAATTTGTAAAATTATCCAAAACTTATCACACCACTTTTTTAATAATTTTTATGCAACCCTAAAGCAACATTATTAGCGTCATACGCTCCCTTTGGGGCTTTATAACTTCTATTCCGGTTACTTCTACCGCACTAACACGCAATAATTTTGATCAATGACAACAAATAAAAATCGAACATTATAATATTAAAACCCTGAATACTAAAACAAAAAAGTTGGCAACAATTAGTAACTAATTTTTTTACAAATATTATACAATAAAATAATTACTATGTTCATGCACAAATATCGTAAGAAAATAATTTGGCAGTAAAAATTCGTAAATCTAAAGGCCTAAACACACTGGCCAAAAATACTATTTAAATAATAGGCCCAGAACGTATAACTAAACAAAATAGTAAAATGACAAAATCAGAGTATTGACCACACCTACTCATCCGCGAGGGTATGTAGACTCGTTACTTTAAACCTAGTTAAAATAAAGAAAATAAAATTCCCTAATGCTATCGGGACAAAAATCCTGAAACAAATAACTTAAAAACAATATGAAAAATAAACCCAAAAGTTACTCACTAATCAATAGAGGATTCAGACTCAAAACCGGACAACCACCCTCCGGCTTCCGGCTGGCCCGGCCCGGCCGCGGCCCCGACAATAATGTTGTCTCTCAATTATTGCTTATATCACATAACATGTCGCTAGTGTATTCAATATTGAAGGAGAACTGTCTCAATACACACAACAAAATAAACTATCACTAATTAAGTACAAACGTTTCATACAATGTGTTACTTTTCTATTGTTATTACTACAATAAATTATTGGATCTTATTATATTATAGCTCAGAAACATCAATATCGATAGTTGATGCAAAACGTGTTAAATTTGGTAGTGTCACGTAAGGTCACCCGAGATAATGGCGTCTGAGGCAAATGCGACTTCAGGAAATCAAAGAAACGAAACACTAACTAGCACCACTCTCTTTTTTATTTTAATAGTCCCAAACTTAGGGCAGTAAGGGCATGGGTGGTTTTAAAATGTTCCGCTTCTATGATATCATCAAGACGCATTTGCGTCATAGACGCAGTTACCTCAGGTAACCTCACTGGTATACATATTTCTATTTGCTATAACAGATTTTCACCGTTTGTTCGAAAGTTTTAAATGTACGTTATGTACGCTTTAAAAAGCCGATGGGATATTCATATATGTGTTTAGTAATTGAAAGTTACTTAGTCGTAGAGAGCGAGGTTTAACGAAAATTGTGTACTAATAAAAAATATCACACATTTATAGGTGGTATGGTAGAATTTTAATATTTTAGCTTTTAACGTTAAGTACCATAATTTGTAAAAACTTAAAAATTGACACCAATATGACGCCGTATTTAATGCAATGACTGACTTTATATAAATTACAAATAGGGAAATTGCTCTTATCTTTATTATTATAATTATATTACTTTATAATACTCTTTAGAGGTTAAAATGAATGAAGTCGTATGCAAGATTAAATGTCAGGCGTGTAAAATATTGACCATTACGTATTATTGTTAAGAACGCGCTTTGTTGAGCAAGATGTAGCTTTACTGGAGTCTAATGCGTAGTAACTAAGCGAATATCCGCTCCAGAGAGCTACAGTCGAGGGCTAAAATAAGTCAACACCACAAAATGTCAAAAATATGTTGTTTTAAACTTATTACTATTATGACAGTAAACATGGTTTGTATATATTTTTGTAACATTTTGTGGGTATATTTTCAACCCTTGACTATACATAATTACTATATCGATGTAAGTCATGTGGTTACTCTAAATTCTGTGAAAATCTGTTATTTATATATTGTACTGTCACGGCAAACTCAACTGCCTATTTTAATGAGGCATTTCATCTAAAAGTAATTATCCAAGCTTCTAAATAAATGCTACTCACCCTATGAGAATATTGAAAATTCGTACACGTTACGCCACTTGAAATCGATTACTCTTAGGTGACAATGAATCATCAAAATAAAATCTCAATTTTGAACATTAAAAATTGAATAATTATAAAAATATATAATTTGGCGTTTAATATGACCAATGTGATGGTTATGTGTATGTAATGGCAGATTCACATATAAATATACTTATCTGGGAATATTAAAACGACTTTATAATGCCCAATATTGACGAGCAACACATTTGACAGAACACTTACTCTCTTTTTAATACTAAGATAATGGAATAATTTTTGCAGAATTTATTGATTAATTCGTGAATAAGTTTTCAAAATCCTGCACATACTTTGTGACAGGTATTGTGACCTATTACTTTTGCAATAACAACTAACGACTCGAATATTCAATATGTAACCCTATGTAATACTTATGCCGTAGGCTATATAAACTGGTGCACTCCATATCTCTATGGACAATGACTATGAAGCTCTTCCCAATATAACGCCGAATATAATGTATATAGATGTGCAAATTTCGACTTGAAAATATACACAAAGATGCCAGAGTAAATGTCTGTGTGTTACTCCTAAACGTCAAGTATAATATCGTACCTACTAAATTATTGCAACGTTACTTACTGAGGCTTTTCAATAATAATTCAGCATTGTGCTGGTTCATTATAAATGTTTTGAATGAACCAAACTTATACAACATAGTGTATGGCTACGCATGAAAAAATTTTCAAATATGTTATAGGCTCTCAAAACAAGAGTACATGAAAAAACATTTTGTATAGACACAAGAATTCTGTAAATGGTAAATATATTTTAACGGACAATATATAATATTGTATACGAGATTAACCTAAACTAGATGGCACGTTACTTTAGTGTCGCCTCCTTTGGTCATTGCAGGACTAAAATTTCGTTAATAATAAACTCAATTGTGCGTTCGTATGTGTTCACTATCAAGCGAATGACTGAGCTACGTGTACGCATTACGCAATCATTAATGACACTACTAACCACGGGTAACATGTCGGAACAATGCAACTTTTGGAATGAGGCGACACTCCCACGCTGTCCCCTAATTGACATGTATTAACTTCACTCGAACTAGGAACCATACCAGCTGCTAAATTTAGGAAACAAATAATATGTATAATAAAAACAAATACACTAAACTTTGGATTTTCCTTCACTATAACTAAATGCAATCATATAAAATGAGACGAAACAAACCGAGAAATATACGCAAGTACTCAGTGCTTTGGAAATAATGACTTGAATGTCCTATCTACAAGCAGTGAGTGATACCTACAAATAACTTCTCCTTGTCATTGTAATTCAAGAACAAGGAACTATCTAGGGCTGTGGTAACAGATCACTGCATGCAGACAGGTTGGTAAAATCAGACTAAACATAACATGAAATTTAACACAAAATAACAAAAAATCAAATACTGGTTTAGCAAAAAATGTTAAGCTTGTAAAACAGCAATTAAATATAAAATATAGGGAATAAATGTGAGATCTTGTAGTATGCAGACTTACAGCCATCGAGTTTCTCCTCAGACAATGTATAGGGTGTTGAGGACTAGTACATGGTGGTTATTCTTAGCCAGAGTGACTATGTAGCCTTCAGAGGTTATCTTCAGCCCACAGCAACGCGAAACCTGCATAACAAAACAAAATTACTAAACGATTTCCATTACGATACAATATTTAAGAAAGATCTGTCTCGAGATAATAAAAGTGTAAATTCCACAAAAGAAATCAAAACTAGCAAATTCTTTCAAACATTGACAATAGTGCCATCTCTCTCTCTTTCCTAACACTTGCCGGAGAAGGAATAGGGCTAGATAATTGCATAAACGCACGTCTTAGCATGGTGAATGTGCTTAGCTTTTAAGCAAAAAGTGGTACTAAGGGCGTTCGGCGGAATATAATGCTTAATTAATTACACGAGATGTGCGTAATGTAAGGATCGGAGGTCGTGGGTTAGATGTAGTGGAGTCAAGTAATTTTTTTTATTTATATTTAACCTCTATCAATAATATTCCGATCACGGTGAAACAGTCAGAGTTATTTCAAACGATCAGTTCAGTTGATAAGCGTTAGTTATTGCTTTGAAAGTGTAAGAGAAACAGTACAAAACACGTAATTCTTAATACCTGGGGACTTCTTAGTCAGATAGGGAAGTTTAAGGCCACATTCTTCCGATAAGCCGATACGGGGTAAGAAGTGTTCCTCTTCGGCATACTATCCATAGTAACTATGTTATGAAACAACGAACATACCTTCACGTAGGGGCACTCAAACTCCGTGACGAGCACGCCATCTCTCGAGAACACGGCCACATGGAACTTGTTCCCGTGCGAGTCTCCGATGAGCACGTCGCCGGCGTCCGACACGTCGATGCCGTTGGGAAAGTTGGTCACGTTCTCGCAGCCGATGCGGCGCAGGAAGTGACCCTCGTCGTCGAACACTACCACGCAGTGCCCCTTGAAGTCGCAAACGTAGAATTCTTTGCCTGAAATTATTTCATCCACAGTTAGGTGATGTCACAGAAGACACAAGAGGATAGAATGCACTTTCTTTTGCTCTTTAGCAATTTGAGAGAACAAAACACACGCAAGTCAGTCAAGCAAACACGGATCCACGTAGCTAATAAGGATGCTACGTGGAGCCACACTAAGTAGTACTCGGAGACCTAGAATATTGTATCTAGCATGTAAGGGAAGGACATAAGGACTGTCCGTGCATTATGATCTATGTAACTACTAGGAGCCGTAGAAAAATAAGTGATTTACCATCCCTGACCATACAAACTAAACTTGTTAAACTTACCACTGATAGCGATATCAGATGGCTCCCTCATGCACTCACTGCAGTCGAACCAGCTCATGAGGTCGCCTTCTTCAGACAAAATGAAGACTGTCGGAGTGACGCTGTCCACAGCAACGATGAGGCCTTCGGCAGTGACGGCCAGCCCAGCAACAATGTCAATAAAACGCACCTAAAGAAAGATAAAAAAATATTATTGATAAATCTATATAATTCGTCAATATAATAGGACGTTGATGTCATCACTGCGTGTTTAATTTCATTTTAGTATTGTCGCAATATTCACGTTTTTCTATTGTTATATCGGTGTTTGTGTCTGTCTATTGTACTGAAGCTATCAAATGTATGGACTTGTGATGGTTTTCAGGAATGATTTCAGGCACATCCGAAGATATCAAAGGTTTCTTAACGCATTACTCCAGAAAGTAAAGCTTTTTTACAAACAGGAATTTTATTCAGAGAATATCCGTTATTGGTGAAGTGCATTCGCGACCTCTCATTACCGCGGTTACAGACTACGAACTTGTCGGTAGCGCTGTAAGTTGCCGTAACTTTGCGCGGGTACCAGAGATGGCCCTATCCTTGCCGGCCATGACGCCGGCAAGCCCTGTTCACGGCTAAGGCATGTATAGTACTTCTCTCAAACATATGCAATGAAATAAAAAAATACACCACCCAAAAATACAAAATTGAAGGCCTAGGCCGGGAAGTAATTTGTTTTTAATTTTAATGTAAACATGGCGTCTGTGTTTATGAACAGCTGATATATATATTTTTTCTAGTGGCTACCCAATTCAGCCATCGGACCAACAATATCCGCGTTAATGCCTAGTACACAGGAACTGATATTAAGAAAACAAATCTGTATGATTCAATGTGTTGATGAATAAATTTAAAATACTGTCTATATGTAAGTCACCAGAGACCATAGACAATATTAAAAATCCTCTGCCTTTATTTTATTTATTATAGAAATTGAGATTTTTATTATCAGGGTGTGTATAATCGCCCTAATATTCGAACACTACACACGTGGACGACTAATTAATAGAGAGCGGATTTGAAGTAGCGATCTCAATATTAATATGGATATGACTGGTATAATTTATTATTTTTTCTACATAGAAAAATAATGTAACTTATTAGAACAAAAAAGTAAAAATGATTTTGGAAGCTTTTGTAAATTACTGGGCAAAAATTATGATGATAATAAATAAAAACACCGTTTGTCAATTTTTGTAATAGTTTATTTCTTTAAGTTCTTCCTCTTTAATATTTTTTTGTGCACAATGCACAGTAAAAAAAAATATTAGGATTTTTTTTAAGAAATGTAAAAATAAAATAATTCGCTTCCACAATTCTTACAGAACAATTAGTTAATTTTGAGTTAGTTTATTAGTGCTTCCTCACAAACGAAGTCTAAGCAATAATGATACTCATTTACAGTGCATTTTAAGCATACACCATCGAAAAATACATTTTCATCCGTTATGTTTACTGTCCACGATGGTAACGATTGCATAAAACAGTTTTATACTTAAATTTCTTGGCAATTCTAGTTCAAAAAAACATTGTTTGCAAATTGCCATCTAAAACAAGAAATCCATAATATTAATGACATTGTTGAAATGAACTATCATGTAGGTACGTAATATATAGGAACTACTATCTTTGAGTTGTATAAAAACTCCTTTATTTATAATAAAATATTTTTCTTTAAATGTAGTTTGTTGCAAAAATAACATTCATTTAATCTAATTATTTATTTGCTTGCGGTGTGCGGTGTAATAATAATAGACTGTTAAGAACCTATATAAAGAACATGGCAGGTATTTAAAAAATTGCACTAAGAAGTCATATCCATATTAATATTGAGATTGCTACTTGAAATCCGCTCTCTACTAATTAAAGAAAAAAATATTGAGGGATTGGAGGGAAAATTAAAAAAACTTTTTTTTAAACATGGCGTCTGTGTTTATGAACTGGCTGAACACCTGAATTATGTTCTTTTGAGCGATGCATTTCATTGCATATGTTTGAGAAAAGCACTATACATGCCTTAGCCGTGAAAAGGGCTTGCCGGCGTCTGCAGTAATGTACTATTTATACTTACAGCAATCTTCTTCAAGAAATGTCCGTTCTTGGTGAAGATCTGCATGCGCGACCTCTCATTGCCGCGGTCACAGACTACGAACTTGCCGGTAGCGCGGACCACGGCCACTTTGCGCGGGTACCAGAGCTGGCCCTCCTCTTTGCCGGCCATTCCGAAATTGAACTTGTGGTTGCCGGACTTATCGAAAACCTGTACATAAGTTAACTTTTAGTGATATAAGTATTAACACATGTAAAAGTAATAAAGAAAAAAATATATTGATGTTTTGCAAAGCGTAGATATTCGCTGCGAAATTTACCGCTGCACTTCGGACGGCAATAGAAACTCGTCCGTACGGAAATGGAAAGTCAGTGTGATGTGCCATGCGGTTTTTGTATACCAATCAAGATTCTGCAGTACAAATTAAAATACCGCACTGAGCAGCGGGATGCGGCGGCAGTGTGATAACCGCCTTAAATATAGACTACAGAGAGTATTCTATTAATCTAGCTAGAGAAATAAAACAAATCTAGAACCACGTCAAAGGGGATTTAAGCTCGCAGGGTACTTTTATAGAAAAACCACCGATCAACCTCTCGAATAAATAGATCAATCAGATGAGATTCATTACAACACAGTTACAATATCTGTGGACCTCGCTGGAATGTGAAGCCCCTCCCCCTACCCTTGTACCTACCCGCGCTCGCCCCGTCGCGTCGCGCACCGTACCAGAGCGCCGACGTGACGTCATCGACGCCAGGTCCACAGATATTGTAACCGGGTTGTAGAGCGCAAACAAGCTTGCTAGTCAGTGAAACTATAAACGTACCGTAATGCGATGATTATTTGTGTCGGCGACAATGATGTCCTCGTCGTTTCCGAGACAGAATCCATGAGGGGAATTGAATTGTCCCTTTCCGCCTCCCAGCTGGCCGAACTTGAATCTGATGTGCATAGGAGTAGCTTTGGTGGCGCGCACGAGAGGAGCGGGCGGGGCGACTAGAGCCGCTTCTTCCGCGGCCGTGAGCAACGGACGTCCAGGAGACACTCCGCGCGGGCCAACGCCGCCCATGCCGCCTACTCCCACGCCACCCACGCCGCCATATCCGTTCACTTCTGGAAAAATTAGTACATTTACCTTCCGCCAGAGACACCCATCGCAGAAATCGATCTCTTATTTAAACAACTTACCCGTGTTCAGGCCGAGCTTGGCCAGCGCCTGCAGGTTGTTGTAGGCTTGCGGAGAATTCAGGTCCTGAGCTAGAAGCTCGGCTAGAGTAAACGCGGGAGCAGGCGACGCGTGCGGTGGCGGAGGCACGTCCTTCTCGGCGATGCTCGCCAACTGTTGCAAGTTGTATTCCACCATGGAAGGTAGAGCGGGTACTCCACCAACGCCGGGTACGCCTCCCACTCCGGCGACGTTGTTCACGTTCCCTACTCCAGGCATCACGCTGTTGTTGGTAACTGGACCGACGCCGGGGACTCCAATGGCGGGCACTCCGCTAACTCCCGGGACGCCCACGATGCTTCCCACTCCAGTGACGCGGCGCACGTTCCCCATAGGGAAATCGTCAAAAACGGGTGTGTTGGTCACAGACACGGCCGGTGAGTGAGAGTTGGAAGTCACCGATACGATCGCAGACGACTCGCTGGCTCGCTTCCTCTCTTCGGCGCGAGTTGCTTCAGTGCGGAACACGCCAAAGGTATCCTCAGTAACGCTGTCGAACTTATCGATCTTTGAAACGAATTCCAAGGAATAATCGACCTCAAATTCGGGAGCTCCTTCCAGCAAGCGGTTGAATTGCGAAGCTACGGTTTTCTTTAGCATTACAATCTCGGTTCCGTCACCCCGATTGAGCAGCCTCGCTGCAAACTTGCAGGCACAGTCAATGCGCTGGACAGTCTTGTCCACCCTATCAAAAAGGTCCATAACCTTGAGCTCTCGCTCCTTGTGGAGTCGTTCCAGTTCTTCCAGCGCCTTTTCACGGCGTCTCTCGAGAGCGGCTTTATAAGCATGAAATGCTTCATTAATAACGTTTTCAGCGTCATCTCGCTGGCGCTGCAAGTCACCGAGTGCGTCGTCCAGCCGGGCAGAGGCGCTGCCTGCAGCGGCCGCCCGGGCGTTGGCTTCGGTGATGAGAGTTCTGAGCTCAGCTCGCAAATTAGGTTCGGCATCGACGATGCGCTCACAGCGATGGTCGCCCACTTTGTGGTCGATAGTGAGACATTCGGTGCACGCTCCGACTTCGCACTCACAGCAATAAAACTTCAAGCTCTCTCCGATGTGGCGTGAACAAAAGATCGGCTTGTGCACGGCGGCTTTTTCCTTAGATGACCTCAAAGCGTCGAACGGCACTACTCGGTGGTTTTCGAAGCACCTCATAAATTCGTGTGCGGAGTTGCAGTTAGAACACAGGAAGTGGGAACAGTCGGTACACCGAGCAACGGCGGGTTCCTTGCTCTTGCAACAAGTGCAGACAACAGACTGATCCATGGCTGATACATCCAGAACGTTGGTGAGGACATAGTCTGATGGAAGAGAAGCAGCTCCACCACCAGGTATCTGTATACAAACATGTTTTATAAATATTCAAATAGATTTTTTGATTCTTGTTTTAGAAGTAATTACTGTTGATACCCTAAGGAATTAGTACCTACAACATGCTGTTAATGAAACTAAGAAACTATATGATGAGTATAGCAATACTTATACTCTAAAAACAATGACTCATTTACAATATATCAGACTTTTTGACAGTTGCAACACATTGGCATGGGAATGCCGTGCGCAATGCGGACAAATCGAGTGCGCTACGCTTTTGCAGCAATAAAAGTCTGCTACAAAGTTGTACAAAACATTCTTTGTTATTAAATTATTTTTTATAACAATGGAGTTGTTTATCGACGTACCTTTGTTTCTTGTTTGCATATTGGGCATTCAACGGCCAAATCATACTTCAGTGAATCTCCTGCTTCATTCACCATCAATTTGTCTATGCATGCTTCACAGAAAACATGAAGACAAGATAATACTCGAGGACTGCATAACTTATTGCTAAAAGAAACAAAATATTGGATTTAATTACTTTGCATGAATGAAATTAATGCATAATGCTAAATATAGCTAATTTAGACGGGAGTTTAAACTCTCATGAGAGTTTCATTGTAGTGCGGGGTTAGATCGCGAGAAAGTCGTCGTAGTGTAGGCAAGCCGGACAATGTAATGAAACATATAAGCTCTTTCCTCGTCTAAACGGTCCTTTGATAAGATTTGATTTTCAGAAGTATTTTAAAAATTATTAATTATTTTAGTAACTTACTCGCAAATGTTACAATTTTGCTCCTGATTCCCATTGTCGGTTGGCTCCAGAGACCCTTCTTCCGCTAAACTAACTAGACCATCTCCGTAGAGGTCCCCATTCAGTTCTTCCATTTTAGCTTATAATTATATTCGTGTATAATGTATATTCCTTGACCTTACTCAACAAAATTCTGAAAAAAAGAGTGTGGATTCAAATATCAGCCATTAACAAATGCAGTAGATAAGTAGTATATACTAAGTTGACAAAAGCAAGGCATGGCAGGGGTTCCCAAATTGTGCCTCTTAAATAGTAAATCGCCAGTTTTCTCTTCTCTGTAAACTAAAACTAGCTAAGCCAGCAATTCAATATTCATAACCTGTCAGTGTCGCAGACTGTAAAATTCTGTATCCCTGTACTATGGTAAAATTGTATCTGTCATATTCTAAATCAGATTTTTATTAAGTCTGCAAATATTTAATCGCACTCTATTTATGTTTGTGCGCTTGACATCCATACTCGTACATGCCTAGCTGGTTTAGCCGGGGTAGAGCCAAACAGGATGCAAACAGGCTCAGGTGTAGTCTTGATTTTTATTAAGTCATTATGTGTTATACTACCTGTGAAGATAGGTTTGAGCAGGGACCTGTTTTTAACTGCAATATACCTTCCTATCAGTGTTGTAGCAGCTAATTTCTATGGGGGCTAGCCGGAGTATGTTTCGCTTATTTTTTCTTCTACAAGGTACTCAATTACTGTAGGTAAAATAGGCAAGCCAGCAGTAATCGGCTTCTGTGGACACCATTGTCACTACTTCTTATGCCTGTCCACTTTCAATAAAAGGAAAGAAAATATTCCACACTACAACATATTAAAAGAGCTCTGTAGGCATTTAATTTTAAGTGATACTGCTATCAATTACTAGGTTACATACAATACCATTTTTGTAGAAAAATCTTAAGTTTAAGCAGAAAACTGTTAGGACTGACCAAATCATACCTTTAAAAATTTAAGGAAAAAACAAATTGTAAATCTGCTTTTCACAGTGTCTAATTAACTACCTTCAACCGTGAGATTTAAAGAGATTTTGGCAAGTTTTAAAATATGAAATTGGGCCTGATAATAGCTTCATTATTTTATAAATAAAGCTCATATAAGCCAAGATAGGGAATAATTCAATTTTCTGAACATAATTATAAAATTATTTTATACAATACAATACAATACAAGTACTCTCTATTGCACACCTCATAAAACATACAGGAGAAATTCAATGCAAGAAATTACAATTAGAGGTAAAAAACAGGCGGCAACAAGCTTTTATGACTTACAATTTGTTTTGATTATTTGAATGAATTTAATTAGAAGTGTTCAATTACATTTTTATTACACATTGTTGCTTATGGTTCCTTATGCGTGACACGGACTGCAAAAAGACCTACTTAAACTACTGGTCCCCCATTGGAATACCACAACATCTGAAAATTGTGCCACTGATTACCCACACGAGTGCCCACATTGCCTCATGTCATCCAATTTTAATGATCAAAAACTTTGTGATTCAGACCATTACAAGTTTGAGTCTATCCCTGTTCATTTTAAAGCACTTATTTTTTTGCTTCATTGAGCCTCTGACGCTCGGTGAATTAGTTTACCGCTAGGCATTCAAAAGATTAACAATTGATAGTCAATGTTCCTTCATTTGATAAGTGTGGTATTGTTGAATGTGGTATTACAGGAATGTGATGTTTGATGAATGAGTAAACAAAAATAGACTTCTCTAGCTCAATAAGGTGTTTGTTTTCTGAAGGTCATACAATAAAAAGGGTCCCAGCTATGAAATTAAATTATTTATTTCCTTAAACATGGTAGTTAGGTGATAAGCATATAAAAAGTTTATAAAAAGCAATAATTCCACATGTTTAACCAAAGATTGTATGCAAAATATAGTAAATTGTGTTAAATCCATACTTACTAATATTATAAATGCGAAAGTGTGTCTGTCTGCCTGTTACCTCTTCACGCTTAAACCGCTGAACCAATTTAGATGAAATTTGGTATATAGATAGTGTCAGTCCCGGAGAAGGACATAGGATACTTTTCATCCCGAATAAATTTAGTGTTCCCGTGGGATGAGCGGGTAACAACGCGGGGCACAGTTAGTATCTTATAAACCTAACTAAATGATAAACCATATTATGCTCTAAGACCTTGATGCTGGGAAATATAACCATGTTTAAATGACCTCCTTGTTTAATGTTAGTTTAATGTTGCAAAAAAAAAGTATTTATCGTAATAACCCTCTGTAAACATTATTTAAATATAAGTATATAATAAGAATAACTTTCTTAGAGAGAATCAGAAGGGTAACCAATTATGTGAATACAACAATACTTTAATAACACTAAGTAATTTCTTTACATATACACTATAATTGAGTATTCCAGTAATATCACAAGTGTTTTACAGAACTATGAAAGTAAAATATACTTAAATGGAAACACTAATTTTGAACAAGAGAAGACCCTATGCCCCATTAAGTTTTTTTTAATTCTTTGGTTTATTTAACAACAAATTGTTGATTTTAAACCAGTAACGACTGTCGTTACTGGTATTATATAAATTAAATGAAAATAAATTGGACTATAGATAGGTTCTGCGGCACTTGACACTTACAATTTACTTCATGTAAAATGTATGATGAACGAAGGTCACACTCGTATAATTCTTGAACTATTAAATTTCTCGTGTTCTTTATTGGCTATTCATAGTAAAATTCTTTAATTCTAGCCGCACAACACCAAAATGGCCCCATTCTAAATATGTACGCAAGTACCTACCACAAACGCAATGCACCAAACAGACAAAGGCGAAGGTCGTAGTTCATAAGCATTTTAACATAAATTACGACGATACTAATTAATTCAGGCAGATATTGAGATATAACAGATGATGAGGTATGATTTTAAACATTTTACTTACCTAAAGAGCTAAAACTTGAAGAAAATGCGGATAATCAAGCGAGCAGAAGGTACTACCACGCCGTAACCAAGAGGTTCTTCATCACTGAGTAAATAAATAAAAATTGAACATCAATACTAGCGACAGGTATTATTTTTTTCTAAATAAAATGGTTTCCTTCGATGAATTAAATTAAAGTTTTGTCACGTTCTCATTTTAAAAAAGGCGAATACATCAGTACAAAAGTATTGATTTTCCGTTGCGCTGCGCTTTTCGTTGGTGTTGCCATTACTTTTTTTATTAGATATTGAATCCTGCCTTGAATTCTTTTTTTTTACATTGCTGTAGTAGAGTAGTAGACCAATAAATTTGACTTTCAATAAAGTTATTGATATATCTTTCGATATAAAATCATACCGTTGTTATATCTTTTATGTCAATTAATATTATACTTGATGTGTTAGAGAGTAGTTTAGATAAGAATACCTTATTGAATGCAGTTGTTCCATCGCGCCAAGTACGCAGAATAATACGCATATTTTTCTAAATTTTATGTCCATTGTATATTAATTCCCTGACTTATTTATATTTACTTCTAAATTAAAAAATTTACTTTTAAAATGCCCATACTAAAAAAAAACATAACTGTAAGTGACAACTTTACGAAATCTGTCACTGTCAAAGTCAGCAGTGTCAGCACTCAGCTCAGCAGTCAATTTACTCAGTTTATCAATTAAGTGAACCAAAAAAAGTTAATAAAATTAAAATCCCTGTTAGCTTTAAAGGTATACATTGAATTGTCGAAGTTATTAAGAAGTAAAGAAAAAGAGATACTTTAAAAACAGAACGTTGGGTTTGGGTTGGGTTGGCTATTAATTAGCAATAGTAAAGAGAAACTTAAACGTGGGTCCAAAATGACGTACATACCCAACTGGGAAGAATTTGAAAAATCGGCAGAATTGTTGTATTTACGGGACCCATTAAACACACGATACAGCATGAAGTATTCCCATTCCAAAGGTGTATTTCTTGTTAAAATAACAGATAACAAAAAGGTTAGTATCATTTGAGTCATTTTCAAAATACATGTACCTACGTAGTTAAGGGTTTTAATTAAAACAAAACTTAATTGATTCCATTATGGTATCATTCATTCGGTAATACTTATAGAGCGCCTCGCTACCTTTTCAGGATAGGACAGAATTTCATTAGCTAAAAAATACTGTGAAAGTTTAATAGTCTTAAATCCTAAGTAGAAAAATCTTCTCCTTGGGGATCACACACACTGGTTATTCCTTGAAGCCTTAGAATAAATGTGCCTAGAAACCTAGCCAGTGTTTGAAAGTAATGCCATTTTTGGTTAGCCATGGGCTAAGTTTCATCCATATGCACATCTGTCATAACATCATTACCACAAGCAACACATCTCTATTCTATTCTTTTTTCATAGACATGCACACATGAATCCAAAAGTGGCATCATCTTTCGCATAATACTCGTTCATATTTATTCTAAGCCTGAGTAATGTAATGTTTTTAGCGTTCTGTACCCAAAAGCTAAAAACGGGACCCTATTACTGAGACTTCGCTGTCCATCCATCCATCCGTCTGTCTGTCACCAGGCTGTATCTCAAGAACGGTGATAGCTAGACAGTTGAAATTTTCACAGTTTCACAGTGCCGCTATAACAATGACTACTAAAAATAAAATAAAATAAATATTAAAGGGGGGCTCCCATACAATAAACTTACAGTACGGAACCCTTCGTGCGCGAGTCCCACTTGCACTTGGTGTATTTTTTTTAATTTGATATATGAAGCCTGTGGTATTAACATTCATTGAGCTCAAACATATCAATTATTATGCTTTTTTTTTTTCTATATAGTTCATAGAATAGATAAACTTTACACCAAGTGTATTCAGCTTGCATGATGTCCAGTGTTTGGGTGCACAAATGATGTGACTCCTACTGTCGACCTAGTGTTAAATAATTTGTACACCGAAAACATTGGGGTATGGTGATATCACACAGTATGTATAAAAGTAAATGGTTCTTGCAAATGCAACGGGCCTTAAATTCATTTGAATTTTGATGCTTTAGTGATTATCATGTATATCATTACATGTTTGCTACAAATTACTAAAATAGGGAATACAATTTGATTAAAATAGGTAACTGCTCCATTTGAACATGTCTCATCACTTTTTTTATATATATGTACATAAATGGCAAACTGTAAGATCACAATTAATTACTTATTTCTTTTGTATTTTAAGTACCTATTCCTCCCTATGCACTTCAATTTTTTTTTATATTTCTTTCTTTGTTTAAACTTGAAACCTTGATTTCAAACGAAAGTAACTAGGCAAAAATGTTCTAGTAAATATGGTATCATTTTTATTAACACATAGTTGTACATGGGGTCACTTTTCTTAGTATTTATGTCAGCATAACTTTCTTAGAGGCTACATTTTGCTTTTAGAGGCATCAAAATATCTATTTTAGATACTTTTACTTATAAGTTATATGTATTTCTTTATAAAAATGTCTTGTCTCTGTTTCAGTGCCTCCAGTACAAAACTGAAGTCCAACAAGATGTTAGAAAAATAGACCAGTTTATTTCTAATTTAATGAGACATATGGCGTCAAATGATAAATAAATCTTTAAGGAAATAAACAGGGTTTTTCTTTAATTTGATTTATTTTTTTACTTATTACCTGGCTACTTACATACTTTTGATGATACTTATTATAGTTGTACTGTTGAAATCGTTATTATTTTCTTCATAATAAAGTACATAAATAATTTAAATAATTGCAAATGTTTCCATGTTTTCTGTAGTAAATTCGGTTCTATGTTGATTGAATATCTAGTTGTCACTCATAAAAGCATGGAATTATCAATTGATTAGAAATTCTACCAGTTAGATATATTAAAGAAATGTTAATATATTCATAATTTTAGTCATATAATACTAGGAAATAAATTATCTAGTCTACTACCTACTATATTGATTGTGGAAACTACAGCTACTTACCTGTCAATGCTCTTATTTTATTATATCATCCTCCTAGCCTTTGTCCCATTTTTTGAGAATGAATTCTCAATCGGGGTCGGCTACCTAAATCCCAAGATGTGGCGTAGGCACTAGTTTTTGCGCAAGCGACTGCCATCTGACCTTCCAACCCAGAGGGGGAAACTAGGGCTTAGGTGGTTTCCTCACGATGTTTTCCTTCACCGAAAAGCGAGCGGTATATATCAAATGACATTCCGTACATAAGTTCCGAAAAACTCATTGGTACGGGCCGGGTTCGAACCCGCGACCTCCGGATTGAAAGTCGCATGCCCTAACCACTAGGCTACCACCGCTTAGGCTCTTATTTTATTATATAAATAGTCCAATTCTAATTTCGAAGCAAGTTAGTGGTTTTAAATACTCAAGTATGAATACCATAACAAAGTTAATATCGGCTTCATAGCACGTCCTAGCATGCTATGAAAAGTCCGAAGCTAAGGCTGAAATTTTTTATAGGTACATTATAAGCCTATGTCGAATCTCCATAAATTCCATAATCAAAGAAAAAACTTTTATTCAGGAACACCTAAACAAACTAAAAATCTGCAGAGGGCGCCACCACTGACTCTGACTATAATAAAATGAATATAAAAAACCGGCCAAGTGCGATTCGGACTCGCGCACCGAGGGTTCCGTACAAACACTTTCCATCCCTAAGTGGTTAAGTTAAGTTTGCACCTGGTATGTATAGCGCCCCATATAAATTAGGTGCAGTTAGGTATTAAAAAAAAGTTAGGTATTAAAAAAAAACTACTTACTAGATCTCGTTCAAAACAATTTTCGTTGGTAGTTTTTATAGTAATGTACATCATATATTATGTTTTTTTTAGATTTTTCATTTTCTTATTTTAGAAGTTAGAGGGGGGGGGGGGGGGGCAACTTTTTTCCACTTTGGAAGCGTCTGTCACGCAAACTATTCGGTTTAGAAAAAAAAAATTTTAGAAACCTCGATATCATTTTTGTAGACCTATCCATAGATACCCCACACATGTGTTTGATGAAAAAAAAAATTTTGAGTTTCAGTTCTAAGTATGGGGAGCCCCCAATATTTATTATTATTTTTTTATTTCTGCATCAAAATCTTAATGCGGTTCACAGAATACATCTACCTACCAAGTTTCAACAATATAGCTCTTTTAGTTTCGGAAAAAAATGGCTGTGACATACGGACGGACAGACAGACATGACGAATCTATAAGGGTTCAGTTTTTTGCCATTTGGCTACGGAACCCTAAAAACCGGCCAAGAGCATCGGGCCACGCTCTCAATGTAGGGTAGCTGTTTTAAGCCCGAGGTTTAAATTACGAGAAAGATTTCAAGCTCTATAAAAAGGTCGTAAACGCCAAAGTAGGTAACTGTAATTATAATTACTTATTACCTTCTGGGAGTTATCGATTATACGCGCCAGATTGGGCGGATTGTTTTGCAGTATGGCACTTAACTAATATGTGTACCTAATGTTCGAAATATAAGGACACCGCGCGGCACATACGTCATTTTAAAGAAAATTATGAAATTTTGCGATAACTCAAAAACGGCTCGACCGATTTTATTCAATATTATAGTTTTCATTGAAAGTCTAATTTTCATGAATATTTCCATAATTTTTTCAATTTTAGACGGGGGACGCTATTTTATGGATTTCCGGAGCGAATATTTACAAAACTGCTCACATACAAAGGTACTCTACTGTGCTGCTCACTATCAAAAAATAATGTTTGGAGACCCCTATTATTTTTAAAAGGGAACAATTTAAACGCTCACCAAAATGGCTTTTATACCCCAAAACTAAGTTCCAAATAAAATGAATTGCTTCCATTTAAATTAAACTCTCTTTATATAGTGCTCCCCAAATTAAATCATTTTGTATTCCAAAATCGATATACATTACACCAGAATAATTTTATGTTGAGTCAGAATATCTTTTTGCTTCCCAAAATGGATTTTTTGCTCACCAAATATAGTTTTCATAAAACATCAAAATTATTACCAAAAATTATCTTTTTGCTTCCCAAAATGGATGTTTGCTCACCAAAATGGATTTTTTGCTCACCAAATATTGTTTTCATAAATTAGTGTTTCAGCTAGGTAATTAACTATCTAATCCTGATCACCTTTCAGAGCAGATCCGACTCGGCCGGGTTAGGTTAGGTTAGTTTTATTTTTATATCCCTAAAAAACGCTCCATAATGTGCGGTAGTCATTATTAGCTATGCTATATCAATTTGAAATTTTCTCCATACAAATCGTTTTTTTTTTCGATATTTTCCGAATTTGACCGAATTTTCGGACAAGATTTCAGATTCATATGTTTGAGCCCCGAGAGCCCCCCGATACCGAGTTTTAGCCGCCTAGCACCAATTTGAAATTTTGAATCGTTATTTTTCGATATTTTCCGAATTTGACCGAATTTTCGGACAAGATTTCAGATTCATATTTTTGAGCCCTGAGAGCCCCCCGATACCGAGTTTTAGCCGCCTAGCACCAATTTGAAATTTTGAATCGTTTTTTTTTCGATATTTTCCGAATTTGACCGAATTTTCGGACAAGATTTCAGATTCATATTTTTGAGCCCCGAGAGCCCCGATACCGAGTTTTAGCCGCCTAGCACCAATTTGAAATTTTGGTGAAAAAAGCCATTTTGGTGAGCATTTAGTTTTTTGCCTCAGCAAAAATGACTAAAATGGAAGTAATAATATAAGATATTGGTGACATCCATTTAACAGTAATTTAGATTATTTGGTCTGAAATTAACTTTAATGGTGTTCATATATTTTTATAGGATGTAAGAAAAAGAGTTATTTGCTTTATTTATAGAATAGTTTGGGATACAATTTTGGTGAGCATTCATCCGTTTTGGTGAGCATTTATTGGTAGTAATTTATCAACATATTTGGTAGGCGTTTAATCATATTTGGTAGGCGTTTAAACACAAGCCTTTTTAAAATACATTATTCAACGACACCCCACACACTAGTGTTGGAACGAAAAAAAAATCACCCCCACCCCACTTTAGGTAGGTATGAGGGTCAAAGTCATTTATTTTATTCTGCTTAAAACGTGGTAGGTAAGTACCTACATATTAAGATGTTCAGACAGGTAAACAGAGAAACACACATTTCACCAGTAACTAGCATGCGAAATGGACACATATGAAACTATACTTTATATATAGTCACTATCTCAAATTAAAATATTACTTACAATGTCAATATCAATAATCAATATCTAATATTATTTATTATAGTAAGATAATTTATTATATACAACACTCAAGCTTTATAATAGGTAATCAAAAAAAACATGTACACGAAAAAAAGTTTTTAGTTTTTATTTTACCATTTTGTCGGCGTGATACATACACAATATCTACTCATACCCAATTTCAGCTAGGTTTACAATATAGATATATGTAATTACATGTTGCGAACTTATGCTATTCCGTCCGTCCGCGACTTAGCTCCGTGATCATTACTGTCCTTATGTCCCTAACTCCCTATGTATTTGCATGCCTACATAGATCTTTAAAACTACGCAACGGATTTTATGCGGTTTTTGAGTGATTCAAGAGGAAGGTATGTTTATTATTATTATGTATAATATAATGAATCCATTATTAAACCTGGCAAGTGTGTAGTGTAGAGGGAAGGAGCAGCACATTTCATCGGAGAATATTTCAAAAAAATGGCCAGCGGTAAGCAATAAAATAAATATTAAATCCAAAAGGTAGTAGAAGTTCCACAAGCGGCGCTGGGCTAGGTGAAACTGTGCCGTCCATAAACTACAGGATGTTAAATTTAAGCCTCAACTTACGGAGGGTAAAAATATTTCAACTCTTTGCTTTACGTTTTCAAAACGTCAAAACAATAGACTTGTGAGCAAGGGTGCTCAACTGAAGAACTCGAAGAACGATTTCACTCGAGGCGAAATTAGTTTCACCCCTTAGGATAAGAGATGGCGCCACTTATTCAAAAAAAGTTTAAAAAATTGTAAATCCTGAACGGATACTCCGATTTTGACGAAAGAGGTGCCAAACGGCAGATAATTACCCAATTTAACATAAAAAAAATTGAAAACAGGTAAAAAATTATTTTCGATACCCAAAAAATTATAATTTCTGAAAAAATATTTAAAATTTGTGATTTTTTGAAATTTTACTCGCAAAAATGTATGTACATGGTACTTTTTTTATTTATTTATATTAATATACAACTAATTTTACATTTATAAAAAAAAAACCCATATCATTAGCTCGTATAGTTCCAAAGTTATTGAAGAATACAGACATGGCGCCGCTGGGTCAAAAAATCTTACAAAAAATCTAAAACCTCAACGGATATTCCGATTTTGATAATTATGGTGCTAATCGACAGATAATGACTTAAATTAGTTTTAAAAAATGAAATAAAAATTCAAATAGGCAAAAATAATAATAAATACAAAAAAAACACACATTTTGAAAAATAAAATCATTTTTTTTTTGGACTTTTATGTAATTTCATATAAAAAAATATATGAATATGGCTTAATTTTACTTATGTTTATCATAACACTATTAATTGCTCGTTTAATAAAAAACCGCATATTGACATTAGCAAACAGGTTGTATAAGAGCCTATTCACCCGTTAAAACTCTAATTTAAGCTGTTTTAAGGGATATAAGTGTGTTGTGTGCTACTTGTGATGATTATTATTTGTACTTTCAACTGTGGTTATATTTTCAGAGCAATCAGTACCTTCGAAACGGGAGAATACTTTAATAAATACATGTACATAAGTTGCACGTGCGGCGGCAACATCGCACCGGCAGCACCCTATACTAAAATATTCAATAACTTTGGAACTGTACAAGCTCTTGATATGCGGTTTTTTTATTAATCGATCAATTAATAGTGTTACAATATACATAAGTAAAATAAAGCCATACATTCATACATTTTTTTGTATGAAATTACATAAAGCCCCCAAAAAAATGAATTCTTTTTTGCTAAATGTGTTTTTTTTTTTCCTTTTTGCCTATTTGAATTTTTATTTTATTTTTTTAAACTAATTTACGTAATTATCTGTCGATTAGCACCTTAATTATCAAAATCGGAATATCCGTTGAGGTTTTAGATTTTTGTAAGATTTTTTGACCCAGCGGCGCCATGTCTGTATTCTTCAATAACTTTGAAACTATACGAGCAAATGATATGCGGTCTTTTTTCATAAATGTAAAATTAGTTGTATATTAATATAAATAAATAAAAAAAGTACCATGTGCATACATTTTTGCGAGTAAAATTTCAAAAAATCACAAATTTTAAATATTTTTTCAGAAATTATAATTTTTTGGGTATCGAAAATATTTTTTTACCTGTTTTAAATTTTTTTTATGTTAAATTGGGTAATTATCTGCCGTTTGGCACCTCTTTCGTCAAAATCGGAGTATCCGTTCAGGATTTACAATTTTTTAAACTTTTTTTGAATAAGTGGCGCCATCTCTTATCCTAAGGGGTGAAACTAATTTCGCCTCGAGTGAAATCGTTTATTTTGGTCTAAATTATCACTGTGCAAAACGGCTTGCTTCCATCACAAAGTGCAGCTTCCAGGCCAAAACCGTCCATAACAAGTAATACTAAACTAATAACGTTGACCAAGGTTTTTTGTTAGTGTGAGTCTGGGACTATATAGAGCTTGGTCTGTATGTATGAAAACCATAAACACGAAGTAGAAAAATGACGAAGTTTAAAAGACATATGATTTTAATTGTATAAATAAGTAATTATTGATTTTACTTGCCTTTTATAATTATTTATTTATTTTATTTTTCATATCAAAATGTTGAATAAAGTGTGATAAGTACTTAAGATTTTTTTTTCCTCTATGGCTGTCACTTCTAGCTGCGTAATCTATGCTAGATATTTAAACATCAACGGAAATGTCAACGCAACCTGTCAGAGTACTCTATTGTAAAAAATTCATCAAATTTTGTGGTTTTGTGTATGAATTATACGTTGATACTACTGTTACGGTAAAATCCAAAATTTTCGAAAATGTCTGTTGATAAATACCGCAAGTGCTCTAAATATGGAATTACTCCACATATAGACAACCGAAAAGTATTTCATCGGTTTCCCAAACCGGGCAAAACCAACATCTTAAGGTAAGATACCATTCATGTATGTACTTATTTTTCATAATGACATAATTCTAAATTAATATTATAAGATAAGATCGTGCCCTCAGAATAAATATACAGCATTAATCTTATTAATACTCATAATATTGAGAAAAAATACTGCTTACACACGCAAAAAATGTTAGGAACGGAATGTTTCGTGTGGTGTTCGTCCTCAGGGTTCCTTCCTGGCATTTTTTACGTGCGTTTAAGCAGCTTTGCTAAATTTTACGCAATTATTGATGTATGTGTCGTTCCAAAAGTATTTTACAGAATTTTTGTTTTAGGTGTAAACCATATATACTGTTGGCCAGAACAGAAATCCTGGTCAATAGTCTCTTATGAAGTTGCATTCCAGTCAAAAAGTTTTGTGCTGGAGACACTTCGGGGACTCCTGTTTTGTTGACTCCGCTAAAAGTTACTCCGCTAGAAGTTGCACCATGCATTCTATTCCGGGAAAGAGGGAATATGTCATCAAATTGATGAAGGGAGATGAAAAGTCACGCTGATGAAATTGAAAAGGTAACCATCGCATTCTTTTCAGACATTAAATTATTTTGTCTGTAGAGAGCTCACTGGATACCTATTAATGATTGTCCTATTCTACTTTAATATTATACATGAGAAAGTGTGTGGCAATTTTTGGATGTTTGTTATTGTTAGACGATTTTTATGACAGAACTCATCCCTTTGGGGAAATGGAGGGGTTAAATTTGAATTTACTGTGTCAGGGCGGTCACTTCTCTTGGTTGAAGTATTATTATATTCTCTAATTGACTATTTGCTATTAAATTTTATTAGGTATTTAATTAGTCCCTTATGGCGACTAACGAGTATGAACGCGAACATATTTATGAGTAAAAGCAAAGTATATATTATTTGAACAAAAATATACTTACATATTTACGATATGAAATTGTATTTCTGATATCAGCTGAACGAGTTACTGAAAAACCCAAATCACGATATGTATGCTTATAAAATATTTAAAAAGTTCCCTCGAGATCTTCTTAATGTCAGGATTGGATGCTCACATGCTGGCAATCGGCACAATTAAACAAACAAACCCAATCGGTCCATTCATTTCCAAACAAAACCAAAACACATCTTCAACTAGAACTAAGAACTTCCTGCATTTCGTAGCGATTAAACATTATAAAATTGTTTAAATTATAGAGTATCGACAATCTGGATGACGCCCATGAAACGACACAAGTGCTACCACCAGAGCAAGTTCCATCGTCTTCTAAGCATCAGGTGAGCATTTATACTCATTATTTATATAAATGGACATTATCAAAGAGTATGTAATCACTACGTTTTAAGAGACGGGAGTGCCATACAAAAACCGTGAACTCGCATTAGTATGAAACGGGGGCGAAACATACTGCCAATATGAAGCCGCAAACAATATCAGTGTCAGTGTCAACTCATGACATAATGCCAACATCAAGAACAAAATAGGGATGTCACATGTTACACAAATTATCGAATTATCGATATCGATATTTAAAAAAAAATGGTTCAGGCGGGGTTCGCATTCGCACCCGCGTCTCCAACGGCTTTCCGGTAATTTAAATCATTAAATATTTCGCTTCAATGTAAACATTTGGTTTACTTTAGGTTACTGACTTCATAAAAAAAAAAACAAAAGTGTGCAAATAATTTTATTTCGTTCAAACTTTGCTTGGCTTGCTGATAAACATAGACGAAAAAAGCCGTTTCATCACTCCAGTCTGTGCTCCAGGTTGGAAGTTCTGCAACACAAATAATACCGGCTAAACAGAAAATTACAGAGTAAAAATGTATCTGTTTGTCCAGATGAAACCGTACCATTCATAGTCCATTGAAGATTTTTCGTAAAATATTTCTGTGACCATAATCTAACTCAAACTGGCATAAAAAGTAGTGATAATAATGTCTTATCCTCTCATCTGAGACGGCTTTAACAGCTGTATTCAAGTGCACACTTTTGTATAAGTACACATACTAATAGGCTTTTGCTTGAAGAAAGATATTCCGTGTTTTCCCAGGTATTTTTCACTTCAAATGAAAATTATCGATAGAACTTACATACAGCACTATTGTTTACATACATATAATGGTATGTATTATTTTACCCGAAATACCAAGTTTTCAATGAAACTTACGATTAACATGGTTATAACACGCAGTAATTAATTATATTTTTTACTTACCGATCTTCGAACGGTGGAAATCTTGCCATAATAGTCTTTTTTGACCGTCCATTCGACACGTTTTCATTCTGCATATTTCGCACTTTTTCCTTTTCAATCCACTCATTTTTTCAATTGTGATTGTCTTGTGTACATTCTAAACCACCACCACACCCAAAAAAATGCAAATAATGAAATTATTTATTATTTGTGATAAGAGCACAGAACCTTGACAGAACGAGCCTACACAACAAAAGGGAAACGTCAATTAACATGACATGGCGGATAAACATGGTGGGCAAAGTGCAACCCGCCTAAATTTGAATGGCGTCAAATATCTAATGCTTAGTGGGTTTCAGCGTTCTTTCAAACTTAGCTAGGAAAAAATTCACCCCCGTTTCATATAGCCGTTGTCGATCGTTTTTTACCTTGAGAGTTGCGCGAGGCTGGACATTATTAAGAACAATCATTTACCGAACAGACATCCTCCTCAATTTGTTATCGATTAAACATGCAATTTTTTTCCTAATTACAGAGTATAGGGTAACTGGTTGACGCCATGGACACTTCACAGGCGCCACGGCCACGACTGGAGCAAGTTCCATCGACTTCTGAGCATCAGGTTAAATAATTAAATGAACTCTTTAATTTTTCAAGCTTTTATTTAACTTGCATTGTATGTATGTATGTATGTATGTAAGTATGTTTGTTCGGGTGGAATCTTGCAACTCTATTTTAAAGCAGATATCGTCAACCGATTGAGCTGAAATTTTGCATACTTACTTAACTTTGATGACAATACGATAATATGATACCATGGGGCTGATTTGATGATGGAGCTGGAAGGTGGCCATAGGAACTCAATATTAGAAAAAGCAATCCTACCGAGTTTGGGCTCTTTAGAATCATCTAAGTGAGCATTTGATGGATATCCAAGATAGATGAGAAAAGTACAGTATAAAAGCTTGTCACTAAAATGAAATTTTTGATAGAAACTTATTACATTACTGTATGTATCTATCGATCTCTAAATTTTGCTTAGTTGTCTATGATCCAAGAAATGTGATCATTGATCATACATGCTCGATAATTTATATTATGTCGTTTTTAAAGTTTTTTAGCCATAGTCCTTTTTCTGCCTTGTATGGGCATTGTACGGTAACCTAACCGCAGGTTCGAATCCTGTCCGAACCATGAAATTTTTCAATTTTCGCTTCATTTGTAAACATTTAGTTTACGTTAGCAGACGTTACTGCTTTAATTAAAATAAGTGTTCGGAGAGCATCTAAGATACAAGTGAATACATGACTGTATATTATATAACTTAACTACCATACGAGTAAATACAATGATACATATATTTATATACTATACGACGTATATCCATATTAATATTATAAATGCAAAAGTGTGTCTGTATGTCTGTTACCTCTTCACGCTTAAACCGCTGAACCGACTTAGATGAAATTTGGTATGGAGATAGTTTGAGACCCGGGAAAGGACATAGGATACTTTTCATCCCGAATAAATTTAGTGTTCCCGGGGATGAGCGGGTAACACCGCGGGGCACAGCTAGTTATATATAATATTCATATAATAATAAATACGATGAAATGTCTACTGCATTTATTGAATTTTATTTTATAATGTGTTTTAAATTACATTACAGATGAAATTCCATCCGAAGCCCATGCTACGTCTAACCATGCTCAATTTGATGCGTTGTTTGACTCCCTAAATGCTGACAGCCCAGACCTGCGTGGAGGAAAGAAGTACTCCACTTACATGTCGCAGCCGCAGCCCACATTTAGATTTATTTAAGCGAATGAAAGAGTTTGTTCGGGGACTTAAATTTAAAGGAATACGGTCACCTCCGCCATCACCAGCAGGTTGGATACGCACAATGAATGCGGTAGAGAGACTGTGGAATAATGTAAACACAATGGGCGTTAGTAGCATTTCTACTTGTCGCTTAAATCAAGATCCGCTTGAAAACTGTTTCGGTTGCATAAGGTACCACTGTGGTTCAAATGATAATCCCACAATAATCCAATTTATTTCTGGGCGATAATTGAGTAACTTGAGACACACCGGTTATAAAACTAATTATGAATTTGATACTGCGATTCTGAACGATAATTTAAATACATTTTTGTTATCTGTATCAGTTCAAGGTAACAAACAACCGCCAGCAAGTAATTAAACGCCTACAGATATACCATTAGATCAGGTATTAGCTGATGCAACTGAAGCAGTAGACCAGGCAACTTCCGAAGCTCAAGCTTGTGCATATGTGTGTGGGTTCATATTTAAAAAAATAAAAAGTAACAAATGCCCCAACGGCATAAAATCATTTTTGACTGATGACACTTGTGCACCCATACACATGATCACAAGTTTTAGAGAATATGACGATTTAAGCAATAGCGTAAATTACGTTCATAATGACTATGTGCTATGTGTTGAGACTTGCGCGACACTTACAAATAACTTTTTAGAGCAAGAAGCTTGGACAGAAACTATTAAAGAAGAAAAAGTTATGCAAATGTTATATCAGGTAGATTATAAAATTTATAATCTGTGAACAGCACCGTAATATCAAACATTGATCATATAAAAAAAAAACTGTTTTTACATAGTGGTCAAGCGATATATTGCCCTTAAGAATAGAGAATTTGCTGGAGAATATCGCGAAAAATCATTGCAGAAGAAAATGACTATTTAAAAAAAATATTAGGTGTTGTTTATGTGTGTCAAAACCAGTATTTGTAATAGGATGATATAATAATTATAATTGTTATAATTATTTGTGCAACAAGAGAGCAAATTTGTTTTTTGTTGCGGGTGCTGATTTTGAGTCCTTAGTAAGAATCCTTAGTGTAACCATGTGTAACGAGGGACTCAACAGCACAAGATGCAAAAAACTTTGCTCTCGTGTAGCACACACAACCTCATCACCTCAACAGCGAGAACAAATTCGTTTTTTTGTACTTGTTCTTTCAACCAATAAAGTGTAGGTATGATTATAGTCTTTGTTGCTGATTTCAATGATATTATAAATGAAAAAATAGATAAATGCTAATAAAAAGGAATAACAATATAATATAATTGAAATTATACATTCCAACACTGCCGTACCACCATTCTCTCACAACCACCACGGTTGTCATTAGGAATTAGATCAAAATAATAATAATTTTGGCCGGGTGTATTGGAACGAGTTCTTATTCGAGATTGGATTCGAAACATGAATATCGAATTGATTTATGTTTTTATCACTCTCTTTTATATATAAAAATGAGTGCTGTGAAGTTAGAATGATTCGAATTTTATAATTAACCTAAGGCTGAGAAATGACAATTCGTGGCCAAATATTGAAAAGAAAAGTTACTTTGTGCTCTCGCTCGACACAAAATCGCATTTCGTTTACTGTTATCTCGGAGCAAAATCATAATGTTTGCTGATGTGCTGGTAAATTTATTTTAACTCGTGATAAAATTGTCGGAAACGAGGAATAATTATTAGAGATGTCTCACGAAACGTTTAATGAAATTATTGGGACAATATACAGGTATATTGTCCCAATAATTTCATTAAAGGGAGAGGGTCGATTTCAAATAAAAAATGTACATAGTTAAGGGCTTTAATCAAAATAAAACTTAATTGATTCCTTTATGTGACGAAAGTTAGTCATACAAAATGTATGGGTAACTTTCCGTAGGAAGCGACCGTGATTTTTTGTTAACTTAGTTTTTAACTATGTACAATTTTTTGCAATCGACCCGTAAATAGATTCATCATCAAATGTAGAAGTGCACAATATCCTAAAAAGCGTTAGATACGCAGCAAATAATGTTACATGGAAGGGATCGCTAGTCGATAATACCGCCTGTTGTTTACCTCTGTAGGGCTAGCATGTCTTGCTGCGACTTCGCTTGTCGATCTCGCACGGTATCGAAAGGAAAATTACAGATAGTATTTGTCACGTGACAAAAGAGTCGCGTGTCCAAGTTATGCTGGACGTTTTGCTAGTTATTTTATTGTTTCTCATGATGTATATTATTTTATTCTGTATTCAAGGTGTGCAATCGGAATTTATAATCTGCAAAACCTCATATTATTCTTCTTTCGTTGAGTAAAGAATGTAGATTTCATCTTGATTTAGTTTTATTTCACATACAAATGAATGATTACAATGAACGTTAATTCCAGAGTTGTGAGGGAAACCTGCAGTTCCAAATACTTAACTTACTGATGTTAAGTATGACATTATTATTATTAACAATGGTTTCTTGACATATCAGTTAAGTATTTGGACAAATAAGGCGTTACTTTGCGTAAATCCATATTAATTAAAACAATAATATTGCTTTGCTAATCCGCGATATAATAACATGTACATGTCGATTAGTGCCAACTTGTTTGCGTATTTTTTCATGCCATCATGCATTTAATGGTCCCACCATTATGCATTAAAATACACAAATAAGTATATAAAGGTAAGCACGAATTGACTGGCACGTTATTATATCGCGGATTAACAAAGCAATATTATTGTTTTGATTATTCAAGTTTCCCGCGTATATTGAACTGTCACTTTCTGACTGATGACACCTATTTCCGGTTCCGGTTTTGAGTTTTTACTGGGCTGACGTTGAGGCGCTGTAGGACTTATATACGTGTACGGGTGTGCGTGTGTGAGTATGTCGCATTTGCTTGTATGGCAGTTAGCGTTCTTCTCCTTGTGAGTATTTTATTCCTTGCTTGTGACTGTGGCGATAATGTGACATATTGGGGGGTTCATCATCGCACACAAGAATTAATTCTGCATCTACTTTACTTACAGAAATTTAAACGCACAGTCGGATACGCTTTGGCTTTCTCATCCTCATCTTAAATGAGGCTACTTGCCAACGCGGAACTGACTGTATCCCGGGCCTGGTTCAGTTGTAACTCAGGCTATTCTATCTGCTTCGCTTTTATATGAATGTTAAGACATTGTTCACTTTCTACCGTATAAACACAATATGATAATAAGGTCTATAATAGTCATTCACCATACCTTCAAAGTTGTATTCTAAATGCCGGACTCGCCGCGCCCGAAGAGGGTCCGCACCGAGTACCTCCTCTTCACTATGGCGGTCGCCCACGACTTCCCCGCCTGTGGTTAAATAAATCATTGATTCTCACAGTCGAACCTCTAAGTGCTCAAGCCTGTCACCTGTGATAGGTACTATACTGTTAATGATATATAATAAAGATTACTAAATTGGAACTGTTATATGTATGTTTCAATGATGTGATCCTTACTGTTAAGTTGACTCAATTATCATACCGTTAGTCTGTGAATGAAACTATATGCCCAGTTAATCAGTAGTATTAAATATCTTACAGTTGACTTCGTGACAGCAAGTATAAATTGTTATTAATTTGCTCGTTACACGAACCATAATTAGATTACTCATGATAGAAAATTACAATGAAGTTATACCATGAGTGTTATGTAAACTAATTGATTTGGTTCCTGATCCAGGAACGTCTGATGATCCTGGGTCAATTAATCCACCCAAGGTTATCAGTTCGGGCACTATTCTCTTATTTCTAGATATTCATAATCATCATACATGGGCTGACATCAACCGACGTCAGCCCGTCGCAAGGTACCATACGACGAGTAGACCGGAGGATCGACTTAAGAGCGAATTATATCACTACACGCAAATCCTCCTTTCTGGGTGCCTGTTCACTAGGCCACCCGCTGGCTTTCAACACGACTCTCGTGTATGCGTGCACGACTTATGGTTAGTACAAGCTGCTACACAGCATTGAAGTATTGGAAGGCTTATTAGCCAATGAGCATCGAGAGTTAAACAACTGCCACGAATCGATGGCTCGACATTATTTAGTACAAAGAGTTAAACAACTCATGCCAATCCTGCAGAAGTCAAACGACCCCCAGGGCTTACAGGCTTTTCCGCCAACCCCGCAGGAGTTAAACAACCCCCCAGGCTTTACAGGCGGCTGGGCGCATGCGCTATCCATCAGTAATCAAAATACTAGGGTTCAGCAACCCAGCGCATGCCCCGCCAGCAAATCATGGGGGCAGCATCCATATCGCGGCCCCCTTCCGCCTGCAGGCCGGAATGTTGGTCTACTCAAGGAGAAATAGTCAAGCCCGGACACCACAAAGTGTGCATGTCCTTCTTGATGCATATCATCTTAAATTACCATTAATATCATAAAGTTATAATCATCAATACACTGGCATATAATTACATAAAGAAATCAAAGTTATGTTCATAATGGTCTCTGTGATATTATATTCAGACCAATATAAGAATCATGAGATTCCTAAGATATGTTGAAAAGTCTGGTCAGCGATTCTTTAAAGTACCTTCACGTTGCTATATAATTAAGAAGAAAATAAATAAATCAAGATTGTAAAGGCTTAGGCTAGAACACTTAGCTTTCGCAGATCTCTCCGGCTGTTGCACAATAGAGTTTCTCGCACTGAGTCCAAGCACTTTATTTATCACAAATTACTCTTGAAAACGCAAGAACTTTAGTGAAAGAAAATTTGAGCAAGCAACAACTGGATTCTTACCATAGACAATATGTATTATTTAGGTGCGTTCCAAAACACGCAAATATCGCGACATTTCGCGACAGTGACTATTATATTCTTTGCTCGTGACTGATTATTGTGTGATTTTTTATCAGTATTTGTTTAAGAGAAATTATTCTAATTAATTAATATAAAAATTGTGATAACTGTTTCAGCGTTTTGACTTGTCAAAAAAAGTAGCTAATAAGATCTAATGAAGTACAGGAAACTAGTATAGCTCTCTTGCAACATTAGCGGCACCGAATTACAGTCCGACCAGAAAGAGTAGAAATTAAAAAGTGCCAATACTGTACTATCCTCCCTTTCTAATCAATATAAGAAAACGAAGATGACACTACAGTATTGCCACTTTTTAATTTCTACTTCTTTGGTCGGACCGAAGAGAATATAATCACTACGTTTTAAGAGGCGGGACTCTCATACTAGCCAATAGAATCAGTCAAGAAACAGTTTGCATGGCAAACCGATACCATAATGTGTAGGTCAAAGAACCAACAAACAGCAGTAGTACCAACCTAACGGACTAAAATAGTGTAGCGGCCTATACGCTCGGTTTTTTATCGATATCGATAAAATTAACAGGGTTGAAATAAAGGCATAAACTATTTTTTTTTCTCGAAATTTGGTTAGTTTTGACCCCACATTTAAGTCGTTTGTTGTACAGTGGATAATAATAATGATATAATATTTATTCTAATACAAGATTCGACTTAAATGTAGACCCGAAATAAAATTAAAAACTTTTAGTAATTATTTATTGTTACACATTCTTAAATTTGTATTTTATTATCCAGTCTTCTTTTCCCACTAAATCGACCCACTGACTGCATCTGAAAATATTTTATAATTAAAGCAGATTTATAATTTCTTATATCTAAGATTAAAATCAAAGACTCATAACAATTCTTTTAAAAACTGCCAATTTCTTTTATTACTGTAAAACATGTGGACATTGATTTGCACGCATCAGGTATAAGCTGAATGGGCATCATAAAATAATCAGTATTTTTGTGGTCATATTTCATGCTGGTCCTCACACAATTCGACTTTACGTAATTATTTGCATTTTGCACCGATAAACAAATAAGCCTGCATATAGTTATCGATAGATACAGTACATCTCTAGTACACAATAAAAAAGGAAATAAAATTTATCTAATTTAGTATGTTTATAACCTGCTGCTTTTAAATATGGCTAAAAGTTGCTATATCAATACTTACCGGTCTTCGTCTAAAGGAAATTTCGCCATAAACATTAGTTTATCGAAATTTTCACGACTAGTTCGATTAACACAAATTTCACAAGTTATAAACCGTCTTTTCGGTGGCATTGTCACAAAATATATTCACTAACCAGTGTTCGATCACATTTCACTACTTTCAATTACAAATTAAGACCAAAACAATTGGAAATGCACAAAAAAAAATCAAACGCAATGTCGTCAAACAAAACAATATGGCTGACGAGGGATGACCACAGATTAGACACTAAGAACTATACTGATGGAGTATGGTGGCTATTGTTTGCCATGTAAAGTCCATACAAAAGTTTTTTGTTCCTAGTTGCGTTAGACTGGGTCGGACTGTAACACCTTTAGGGGCACACTTTTGGATATATGAAGATGCTGCTCCTCCTTTTTGTACATTGGCAAGACTGGTATTGCCACTATTAAAATTCTCACTGGTGTTACTAGCTTTTACTTGAATAACGTTTTATGCGGAAATTAGAAGTTACGTTCGAATTAACAATTTGTTTAAAGAAAGTAATATCGTTGCTAAGATTAAAATAATCGGATTTTTACTGTAAATAGGATTTCATATTACATTTTAGCTGTATAAGAATAAAAAACCATCCACGTTAAAAAAAGGTTTCTTTTTACTAATTAGCGTTTAGTACAGTAGTCTCAATAATCCAGCACTTGAAGAGGCCGATAATCCGACATTCTCCACCCGAATTTTCTTTACCTTTGTCTATTCCTACAAGTCTTACAGTTATTTTTTTAAATATTATGAATTTTCCCCTACAATCCAGTACTTAATCTGAATATTCCAATAATCCGGCACCCCCTAGTTTTTAGGGTTCCGTAGCCAAATGGCAAAAAACGGAACCCTTATAGATTCGTCATGTCTGTCTGTCTATCTGTCTGTCTGTCTGTCTGTCTGTCCGTCTGTCCGTCCGTATGTCACAGCCATTTTTTTCCGAAACTATAAGAGCTATACTGTTGAAACTTGGTAGGTAGATGTATTCTGTGAACCGCATTAAGATTTTGATGCAAAAAAATAATAATAATAATAAATATTGGGGGCTCCCCATACTTAGAACTGAAAATCAAATTTTTTTTTCATCAAACATACGTGTGGGGTATCTATGGATAAGTCTTCAAAAATGATATTGAGGTTTCTAAAATTTTTTTTTCTAAGCCGAATAGTTTGCGTGACAGACGCTTCCAAAGTGGAAAAAAGTTGGTCCCCCCCCCTCTTACTTCTAAAATAAGAAAATGAAAAATCTAAAAAAAACATATGATGTACAAACTACCAACGAAAATTGTTTTGAACGAGATCTAGTTAGTTTTTTTTATACCTAACTTTGCACCTAATTTATATGGGGCGCTATACATACCAGGTGCAAACTTAACTTAACCACCTAGGGATGGAGTGTTTGTACGGAACCCTCGGTGGGCGAGTCCGACTCGCACTTGGCCGGTTTTTATTATTTGTTGTTATAGCGGTAGCAAATATTCATTCTCAAAAAATTTTTTTTCATCAATCACATACGTGTGGGGTATCTATGGATAGGTCTTCAAAAATGATATCGAGGATTCTCAATTTTTTTTTTCTAAACCGAATAGTTTGCGTGACAGACGCTTCCAAAGTGGAAAAAAGTTGGTCCCCCCCCCTCTAACTTCTAAAATAAGAAAATGAAAAATCTAAAAAAACATGATGTACATTACTATAAAAACTACCAACGAAAATTGTTTTGAACGAGATCTAGTAAGTAGTTTTTTTTAATACCTAACGGCACCTAATTTATATGGGGTTTTATATTTATAGATATTTTATATTTATATGGGGCGCTATTCATACCAGGTGCAAACTTAACTTAACCACTTAGGGATGGAAAGTGTTTGTACGGAACCCTCGGTGCGCGAGTCCGACTCGCACTTGGCCGGTTTTTTTAATAGTGCTAGGATGGATGATAGGAACAGTGTCCAAGAGTAGCGCTTTCTGCATTGGATACAATAATTGTTACAAATATGAAGTCAATAATAGTCGAGCGTGCACTACGCTGCTGCGAACTGACGTGGCGCGGTTAAGTATTGTACCCATTGTACCTGTTCTTTTTATGAAGTTGTACGTGATTATCTCGCTGCGGTGGTAGCCTGGTGGTTAGGGCATGCGACTTTCAATCCGGAGGTCGCGGGTTCAAACCCGGCCCGTACCAATGAGTTTAGCGGAACTTATGTACGGAATGTCATTTGATTCTCGATTTTCGGTGAAGGAAAACATCGTGAGGAAACCACCTAAGCCCAATAAGGTCTAGTTTCCCCTCTGGGTTGGAAGGTCAGATGGCAGTCGCTTTCGTAAAAACTAGTGCCTACGCCACATCTTGGGATTTAGGTAGCCGACCCCGATTGACAATTCATTCTCAAAAATGGGACAAAGGCTAGGAGGATGATGTACGTGATTATCTCGCTCTTTTATGGAGGTGCGACACGACATGTAACGTGGGTACTTAACTCACTACGCGATTATATACACAGTATGTGGTATGTTAACATAGGAGGGTATTAACTTGTTAATATGTTAAATAACGATGTTAAAATGTTATAAACTCGATAACTTCCGTTAAGTCTTCTGAAATTAGACGTAAGTATATCAAAGTTATATATTTTATGTAATGGATTATCAATTAACGATGTTACTACTATAGATATATTTGATTAACGGTGCAGAGCTATATTAGTGAGAGTTCGTACTTGCATTAGTGGACGCGGTAAACAAATGATATTTGGCGCGCCGCCCTTATCATTCCACTGTAGCGTATTGCGGGCGTTTTTTAACAGATAATAAAAGGGGTTAATTAGTATAGTTCCATATAAAAGTCAACGTAAAAAAAATAATGAGAAGCGAGTTATTTTCAAACATCAGGTACTTTTGGGTAGAATATACGCACGTGAACTTCTCGCTTGATTTCATACATGAACATGAGGAATCGAATCTTTTCATCTTGCAACACAAATTTAAGCTCATTCGTCACTAAAGTCAAGTGTCAAAAATGTTGATGGACATGTTATTTTACTGTCAAGCAGTGTGAAACATAAATAAAGCGTATGAGTTTTTATAGAAATCATGACTTAATACTTAGGCCTAAACAGTTAATATGAAATAATTTATTTAAAAATATATCCTCTACTTACGTATTCGTTTTAATGACATTATGGATGGATTAATTCACGCGGCATTGGAAGCAGAGGTATATCGCTGCATTTTACATTTCTTTGCGTTATTATAACCATGATTCTGTTTGTTTTTGTCACAATTATGATAGTTATAACGTAAATAATCTTCGTATTTCAGGTAATATTAAATCGAGCGAAACATGTGAATACCAACTTATCACCATTTGACAGTGGTGTCCCAGACCATAAAATGACTTGGACGCATGATAAAATGCATCTAGCGGAGCCCCTCGACGAATCGAGGATGAAGTTTCAGCGGAGTGTGGGTGCACCTTCTAAGTCTGTGGAGAAATTTGATTTGTTTAAGAAATTACATGAATTGTACAATGAATTGAGTCGGGATGAAGTGTTACATGGGAACTATGTGAGTACTATTCTGTTATTATTCTTGTAGTGGAGTGATATATCCTTCAGTTTATGTCATAATTTGCACCATCCACAATACAATCATGTACTATATACCTTGTACACTTATGTCCGTTGTATACTGTATAACCTACTTTAAGAAAATATATGAAAATATTAAGAATTTTCAGTTTTAGTTGTCAATGTAATAAAATTTTGCATAGTTTTTTCTGTTTTTGTCATAGTATTTATATTAAACTGTTTGAAATATAATTACGTCTTAATATTTTCTGGAGTAGTAATTCACCTTTTTTTTATCTTCTATTTTACAGCAAGGATTGAAGACAACGTCATATTTATTAGAAAAATTATTAGCAAAGTACAGTCTTAACACTTTAATCATAAACCTTTATCCTGGGAACAAGGGATATTCTTTATCACTTAAAATCAATGGCAATGCGGAGTACAATCCAGGAGACGCTAATGTGAGTATTATATCTACAATGTTATGTAGATAGTACAATTTATCAGTCTGGTTAGGGGTTTACTCGCAAAAAATATATTTATTATGTAATTGTTCTTTTGTTATGTAATAAAAAGAAAATTATAGTTTCTTTTAAATTTCCTCCAATTGGCAGACTTACCAGGTATAAGAATCTAACTTATGGTATTTTTGCTGGAAAAGAGATGCTTTGAATTAAAGATTCATCAACATGTAGCTTAAAGCATTTAGCCCTACAATTTTATTTTATATAATCTCTTAATTTTAGTCCATGTTGGTTCATTCAAATGTAAAAAAAAGATCTAGCAAAGGCTAGGTTCAGGTATGACAGTTATAAACAATATAAACATATACTTTTTATATCGTTAACTCTTCTGTGTTGCTAGTAACATTTACATCCCCATACCCATCCTTGTGAAATTATGTTAGGGTGGACTCTCACTGGGACCATTCACCTGTAATGTAACAATAAATACTATACAATTAACCATTACATTACAGGGGGAGGGCTCGCGATAAGGGAGCTCCCTTAAAAGTAACATACTAATAACTATTAATATTCTTTTTAGACATCAACAAGTCAAGAAGAAACCTTAATAGAGACTCCTAGATGGCCTTATGAAGAGGAAGATTTGCTCAGTTACATAGACAATGAAGAGTTACCTGTAGTGTTGTTGGACTTGCTAGAGTCTGAGCATTCATGCCTGTTCTACTCCGGTTGCATTATAGCGCAAATAAGAGATTACAGACAGGCATATCCCAGTTTTCTGTGTGATACACATCATGTCTTGTTGAAGCCTACTAATCAGGTTTGTAAAGTATTATTGTTGTTACCTTTTAATAACATGACTAAGGCTGCGTTACCACCAGAGGAGATGTGCGAGGATCTGTTTTTGTTAACCAATGGAATAACTTCATTTGCTTATACTCGCTCAGCGCAACGATTCTATTAGTCTAAGATCCCGATATAGAAAGACCTTCACCAAGATGTTTATTAGATGAAATGTATTTTATATTTAATTTAATATGTCAATAAATATATTGCATATGGGTTGCCTAACAAATTTTAGTCCTGTTTAATTAATAATTGTAAAGGAGATAAATTTGAGGATAGCCATGGGATGGAAAAAGTACTGGGCTCTTAAGGAAATAATGAAGTCTAAAGACCTAGGAATGGCAATAAAAAGAAAAACTTTCAATACCTGCATACTACCATGTCTAACCTACGGCTGCGAAATTTGGGCATTGACAAAAGCACTTAGAGCAAAGCTAGCCATCTGCCAGCGAGCAATGGAGCGAAGTATGACAGGTACACGAAGACAAGACCGGATTAGGAACACCCCGCTTAGATCAAGAACGAAACTGACTGATATCCTAACAAAAATAGACCACCAAAAGTGGAGATGGGTCGGCCACATGATGCGGGAAAAAAATGAAAAATGGAGCAGTAAAGTAACAGAGTGGTTCCCGAGAGATGGAAAAAGAAAGCGAGGAAGACAAAAAATTAAATGGGAGGACGATTTGAAATTGACTGTAGGATTAAAATGGAGAAGAGTTGCAAGTGACAGAAGCCAATGGAAGTCCTTGGAGGAGGCCTATGCCAAAAGGCACACTGAAATTAGGGATATATTGTAGTTTAATCGAAATTTTAATAACTTATTGTAAATTTACAAATTTCAGAATAAAGGGCTTTATTATTATTATAATTAATAATTTAAAAAAAAAAAATTTAAAACATTTCACCGGTTTGATTAATATTAGATAAATTCTATACCAATCGAAAATATGAAGCCCATAGAATATGCAAACGTTAGGTTGCCTATTCTTTTCCCGTCACAACTATCGGGTAGCCAGGTATAAACAGGTAAATCTATACCTACTAGCATTTTGCAACGGTCTGATTATTGAATTGAAATTAAATAAAATTAAGATTATTTTATTAGGAATTTATCTAATAAACAAACCGGTAAAATGTTTAATTTTTTTTTTTTTATATTTATCAAAACATACCCTGGACTAAAATTTGTTAGGCAACCCATATGCGATATATTTATTGACATATAAAATTAAATATAAAATACATTTCACCAAATAAACATCTCGGTGAAGGTCGTTCTATATCGGGATCCTCTACTATATTGGTTAACAAAAACACATCCCTCACTCTTGCTACGTACTTCCTCGCACTGGTGGAAACGCCGCCTTACTTGATAAAATGTGATCTGATTTTAGAGCAGCAGTTATTTGTATTGGTATAAATTAATTTTTTTGTTAATGTAAATCCATGTATAATTTAAAAAATTTAATTATATTTTAAAAATCTTGCAACAACACACAAGTACCTGGTTAAGTCAGACATTGCCAGGTGAGAACTAAAATTCACAAATTATTCAAGTTGTCGTATTTATTAGTGGCGCCCTTGCAAAAGAAGACACCTGTCCACTTATAACTCGGCTTGCGGGCGACCCGATCATGCCGTTTGTAGACGGCCCAGCGGCGCAGTGTTTGGAGACTAGGACTAATTTCAATGCAACATCCATCCCACAGAGCATAATAACAGACGCGTCGTGTATCGGAGGGCGATGTGGCTGGGCGGGCGAGGAGCGCGGCGCGCTCGAGGCTGTAGAATCGGCCTTGGTGCATGCTTCGGCGCCTCCACTATGCCTTGACCCGCGGCCGGCCGTCGGTCTACTAGCAGCCAGGCTTCATGCGGCACCACGATTGTTTAATACTCCCAGAATACGACGACAGGCGAGACGGTTTTCACAGGTTTGTAACAAGTTTACAACAAAAAATGTGTAAGTTTTGTAGCCTATGTTTGCCAAGCTCCTATTCTATAATTACATATAAGGATAAAATTCAAAAGGCGATACTATTTATTTGATCCTGACCTGAGCAGTCTGTCTCTCTCTCTGTGGTGCTCCCTCATGACTGAGGATTGTGGTCATTGGTGGTTGTGGATGCTGTACACCTAGTTTTTATGATGTCTCCACCAGTGCCTGTCTGTAACTATAACTAAAAGGCTGTAAAACCAACAGGCTTCCTACATGCTTCCTTCTGAGATAATAGTTAATTATAAATGCATACATTTTATAATTTTGTACGTATAGAAGTCAGGTTTTTACAAAATTATATGTTTAAATGCAAAGTTTATTACATTGTTATTATTTTTATAGGTGAGGGTCACTCGATCTTCGCATGTGTGATGTCTGACCCAGTAACCTTACTATAGAGTCAGTCACAACATAAAACTGATTATTCAGTAATTTTGCCGAACTAGCAGATTTCTTAACTGCTAAGTATCTATCCAATTATAATTTAATTGCATTAGTAACATTAAATTCAATAGATGATAAGATGGTTTGGTAGCAGACAGTTAGCAACTGTACAGAGACATTGGATTCATTTTACAATAAATAAAACATAATAAAATTCTGTGTACAGTTCATCATAGTTTGACTAATAGAAGAAATGTTTTCAGTATGCAATTATACATTTATAACGTTTATTAACAATTATTTGTTTAATAAATCATAATCCTGAATTTAATTGTTTTTTTTTTGCAGGTGGCAGTGAATAGGAAAAGAAAATTAGACCAGTTCACTCATTACCATGGGTTGGAATTGCTTGACCTGATCCATCGACAGAGAGCCAAGAACAGCAGACAATCCGTGCCCCACACGCGGTTGACGTCCAAGTACCCGAAGAAACCACCAGAGGTAAATTCAAATTGTAACCAAGTAAATAATCACATTAGGTTATTTATTCCCAATCTTCTTGTCATCAATTTGTACCTACACCTCTTTCCTATAGTTCTATTGCCTATGCATTCATTTAAAATAAATAATTTAATTTTGTACTCTACAAAAAACAGATCACTAGTAAATTATTGTCATCATCATCCTAAATTTAAGAGTCAGATGTCGGTGGAGCAATTTCCATGTAGGTATCCCGTTCTGCCGTTCTTGAGTCTTCTCCTTTACAGCCTGGTAAAATACGACGGTCACATTTTCCTTTATTTGGTCCATGTAAGCAGTACTAATTCCTTGATGTAGGTAAGTCCTCCTTGTTATTCCTCTCTCCTCTCTTTCTCCTCCCTTCAATCTTTCCTTCTATTTATAGTCTTTAGATAATTGTCGTGTTGCAGCAGGTGTCAAATAGTTTTTACTCTTTGGTTTTCCATCGTTTTTAAAATACACCTGTCCATTTTAGGTCTGAAATGAACGATTTTTATTTTATATTCGTAGCCTGCAAAGGCCTTAGTATAAAACAAAGTCGCTTTCTCTGTCCCTATGTCCCTTTGTATGCTTAAATCTTTGACACTACGCAACGGATTTCGATGCGGTTTTTTTTAATAGATAGAGTGATTCAAGAGGAAGGTTTATATGTATAATTTATCAGCATCGCACCCGTGCGAAGCCGGGGCGGGTCGCTAGTTTACAATAAAATCTGATTTCTTCACAGGTATTCAAGCCGATAGAGCCGCCAAAAATGGAGCCCCTACCCCTCGCCTTACCCTCCGAGCCAAGCGGACCGCTGCGGCTCGCCCGCGCGTACGAGCGACCTCGCCCCACCCCCGACTGCCAGCCCCAGCTCGTGGAAGAGTACATTCTAGAAACCGAGAAGACTTCCCCCCACGCAGGGGCGGGCTTCTTCCATATAAAACTGTCGATATTGCAAAGGCCGGCGGATCAGGAGTTCCTGGGAGAATTGTATGTGGATAGAGACCATGTTGAAGGGGAGCGGAATGGGGCGGCGTGCCGGTTTACCCTAGGTATTGTATTACTGCATTCGACTATCTTCGTTCGATTAATTACATTTAATTATCGAGGCTTTCCCCGGCGGATTTATGCGGTTCTTCGAGAGGGGAGTAAATAGGTTCTTAAAGGGTCGGCAACACGCGTCTGATGCTTGTGGCATCGCAAGCGTCCATAGGCGGCGGTAACTGCATAACATCAGGCGGTCCGCATGCTAGTTTGCCACCGTAGTAGTATAAAAAAAAATTGGGCAAGTGCGAGCCCGACTCGCGCATGAAGGGTTCCGTACCTACACATATATATAATCTATAACAAGTTTGTTGTATGGCAGCCCCCCTTAAATATTTATTTTATTTTATTTTTAGTATTTGTTGTTATAGCGGCAATAGAAATACATCATCTGTGAAAATTTCAACTGTCTAGCTATCACCGTTGTTGAGATACAGCCTGGTGACAGACGGACGGACGGACGGACGGACGGACTAATAGGTAATAGGGTCCCGTTTTTACCCTTTGGGTACGGAACCCTAAAAAGATATAACTACATTACATTATTATTACACAAAAGAGACAGCGAGAGTGCGTAATTTTTTAGACACAAAGTTTTTTGTGTGACCTAATTTGACCATCGATACAGCCATATCTTAATTTATTTTTTTAATGTATCGGTACTTTCAAAGCACTAGTGGTATGCAGATTCTGATATGATATCTATAAATAGAGCAACACCTGAATGAAACTATAGTGAATACCAGTGCATTATTCAGATAATATCTTATTAGTAGAGATCAACCTTTAAAATTATTTATGGAATACTAAACACCCATAGTGGTGATACTTTACGTTTTATAAGTATGGGATACATAACTTGCGACGCTGTCATGCTGTCCGAGTGGGACAGATCCCTTATAGCATGTTATAGCAAGTATATAAGCGTTATATATGAATTATCTTTCCAGGTTCAAGACTACAAGCCAACAAATACATCCAACAGTTCACGGAGATCTTCACGGAGGAGGGCCGGAAGTCAGTGAGGATAAAGCACATCGTGCCTGGCCAGATGCCAAGAGTGTCGTTCACTGGCGGCATGAGAGAAATGGTAATGAACAGATATTTTTATTATGTGAGTGAAGTGCTCATCATTGTGCATGATATTTGGTAATCTATGATATTTAGATTGTTTCTTGTAATACAAAGATCGTAATTCAAAATAATGCATTGCATTGTTGTGTCCCGTTTGAAAAGTTAAAATGACAATTGTATTATTAAAATGGAGTATTACTTTACGGGTACCTACGTCATATTTCAACAATAAATGTTTCACAAAGTGTTTCTATTCCCTGAATTCTCTTTTCATAGAATAGGCTTTGTCCTGGAGAAGTAACTTATTCATGATGTTTGAGAAATGTTGATGACTTTATAATTATCTTCTATTGAAATCATTCTTCATGAACTTGTACAATATCTAATGAAATGATAATTGGGCGAATCTACTTTTTGACCGACATCCTTTAAAACTTTGGTGTATAATTACACCTCTAAATAATAGCTTCTCTATGTTTAAATTTATGGTTTACGTTTTAACGTTCAATTCTAAGAGGGATGTTATAAGTTTACATGTGCATCTGTGTATCCGTCTGTGGCATCGTAGCTTCTAAACGGATGGACCGATTCGAAAGCGGTTATTTGAAGTCTATCGAGATGGTTTTACAGAAAATGTCTACTTATTGGAACGCCGATTTCTTGGTAACTCTATAAAAAAAATGAGTATCGCCGGAAAAGTGTCGAAAAGTTGATTAGTTTCATAAAGTTTTCCTGTAGAACAAGGGTAAATCTCTATTCTATTATTGTTATATTTATTATTTAATTTCTAATACGTTGTCCTCATTCCCCAGGGCCAACAACTACTGTTGCAGCAACGCTCGGCGGCGGCCAGTAACGCGACAGTACACACACACGCTACTACAGTACCCACACACGCTACTACAGTACCTGTTGTGTAAGTTGTGTTACGTATTGATTTATTAAACGGTTGTCTGCTGTATGAACATTGTGAGGCTGTGATAGGCAAACTGTCTCATCTACACGTATGTAGATAGATGTTTAAAACAAGATAAAGTGCCTATCTATCCGATAAGGGATTTCCTCTCCTAACACGTAAATCACGTAGTCTAATAATATATATAGTTAAGTACTGTAAGATTAAGGATAGAATTAAGATATACCTGAGGTTAGACGGTAATCTAGAGTATAGAGAGTTGTTGGTTAAATACTATATATATATAAATGATGTAAAGTAGTACGAGTTTCCGTTCCACCTTCCACCCCGACGCTACGCATACTACAGGCTGCTTTCTAAAAAAATCAGGCAGGAGGTCTTGATATCGATATCGATACAGTTATACAATTTGTGTGGTCGTAATGCGAGTTATGGCATTTGCGGAAAATTTTATAATTTGTGGCCTAAATGAGGTAGAATTATGGTCGAAAATACACGAATTTGAAATACATTTGGAACAGCTTTACTCACATCGTTAAAGTCGAATATTGCTCGAAATATTTCGAATCGGTTCGCGATTCATCATCAGAACCTCCGATCAGTCGCGGCGCGGTCAATGGAATACGTTTCTATGTGAAATGCACGACATTGATTTAGAGATCTAGAGCGTTTGAAAAATTCTCGTTTAGAGCATTAGAACGCTGGTGTTATGTTAGTTTTTCTTTTCCAGCACGCCGGCAATCGCGGCGACCCCTAATACTCATACAAATGCGAGACAGCTTCCGATACTGGTAAGTTGTACGGAATCAATTTGTTAAGTTACATCAGTATAATAATTATGTATGTGTATAAATTATCTTATTCGTTTCTTATGTGACACGTGGACATTATATGCAAAACAATGTCATAAGGCATATAACACATGTACATGTAAAAACCCAAAATCGTGATAACATCCTCAAAAAAGTGCTGTCAATGCGTCTACTTTCAATCAATGATACACGTGACAGTTTCGCATACAGCTGATCTTTCTTCTGTAAAATAATCGGTAACTAGACATTTGCAAGCAATACACATTTCTACGGGCAGGGAATGTTCGGTATGACCGATTTAATATTTAAGTTATTCCATTTTATCGAAGCTGTTATTTTTGTACTAGATAATGCCATATCCAACGAAACTTATTTATCACGTTCTAACTGGATGGTTCACAATTGCAGCAAGCCCAGCTCCAACAAGTGGCGAGCGTGGGAAATGTGGCCACGGTGGCAGGCGTGGGCAGCGTGGGCACTGGCGTGGGCAATGTAGGCAGTGTAGGCGTGGGCGTGGCCACGGCTGTCGCCGCCGACGCCGCGCTTAAGCAGCAGCCCTCGCCCACCACGCCGCGGCTCGAGCCGCAAGTACAAACTGCGGTTAGTTTTAAAGTTATTGTAGTTAGGCATGCGTGGGCAACGTGGGTAACATTCAGTTCAGGCTCTTGGGTGTGGCCTCGCCCAACAAGCCGCGCTTCCCGCCGCAAGTACAAACTACGGTCACTACGGAACCAAAGTAGCAGGATGACTCATTGTTAACGGTGACGGGAGTGGCATGGTGGGCAACGTCACATACCGCAGAAGACGTATACACCACGAAATGTATGATATTTTTTGCGTGAGTGCAGTGCCCCATAATTAATTTCTTTTGTTCATTAATATTTTGTTAGTACCTATCTTGTTTTAACCCGTTCACTGTCCGTGTCCCATATGTGGGGTCACGGCAAGCCTCTATTACAGAGACAAGGTTCACATGTCAAACTGGGACAGTGAACGTATTAAAGTTCCGTAGTTACATTGTATAATTTTGCTTCTATCCACATTTTTTTTCAATAACAACCCTGTTTTAGATCCATCTAATGATATGTATGTACCTTTCAGAGCCACGATATTCACTCGACGCAGGCGTCGACGAATCAGCTTCTGGCGCAACAGCTCACGAACCCGCCACAACCACTCAACCCACAGAAGATGCAGTCGGCCATCATCCACATACAGCACCCGCTCATGTCCACCGCGGGCACGTCGCAGGTATGTAACGACACAGAATACTTAATAGTACTACATACACAGAAGCAACAGCTCACGAACCCGCCACAACCACTCAACCCACAGAAGATGCAGTCGGCCATCATCCACATACAGCACCCGCTCATGTCCACCGCGGGCACGTCGCAGGTATGTAACGACACAGAATACTTAATAGTACTACATACACAGAAGCAACAGCTCACGAACCCGCCACAACCACTCAACCCACAGAAGATGCAGTCGGCCATCATCCACATACAGCACCCGCTCATGTCCACCGCGGGCACGTCGCAGGTATGTAACGACACAGAATACTTAACCTATTGACCGCCAAGCGGTCTAGCAATTTACCGTGCCACTGACGCCAGAGTAAAAAAAAAAAGATGTGCCCCAAAATTAACAGGGATTGAAAAATACTTGTAGCGGTTAGAATTACAAAGTTTTTGATCATTGAAATTTGGACGGCTGTGGCCGACGTGGCGTCAGGGGCACGATTTTTTGTTGACGGCCACAGCCGACTGTGGCGGTCAAAAGGTTAATAGTACTACATACACAGAATGGACACGCGCACCCCCGCACCGAATCAAGTTACCTCAGCCCGCAGGGGCATTGAGTTGGAATCGTGTTGGCTTTATAGATAATTTTGAAACGGTGGGCATTAGCTTGTGATGGTGTTGATGATGGTAATGACGATGATGGTGGTGGAAACTAGTGGTGGTGCTGCCACCATCACCACCAGTACCCACCATCACCACCACCAGTCACCACCACCATCACCACCACTACCGTTGTTTTGTGTGGTTGTGATAATTTCCTCTTACTATGTCATTTTTACATATCGGCAACTAAAGTAACAACTAGTTGTTGCAATGGGTCTGAGGCAGCCCTGGCGTCTTAAGCTAAGCGTCCACAGGCCCGCATCGCACGCAGCGGACGGATCGCATCAAGCGGATTAATTTTTCATTGTGCGTCCACTGTATCGGCATTGTACGGATTTGCCGACGCAAGTACCGCGCTTGGATTGCTGATGCCACAATGGAGGAAAGCGATGAAGAACAATTTGTCGTTATTGCTTGTTTGTTAGCAGAAGAGGAAGAACTTAAAGAAAATCTAGAAAAAGGAAACATAATTTCTGGATCCACAACATATGGAAGAAGAGATCGGACGACATCATCGGCACGCATCGCAAAAGTTGCCTCTCGGAGTATCGGTTGTAACGTAGTACGTTACATAATATTATTATTACTTTAAATGAGTAATAATTTAAGTAAATATTAACCGACCTTATATTTAACGTTAAAACAAAGTATACTATTAATAAAAGAACTACACGTACAATTAAAATATAATAATAAAATAAATTTATATTTAACAAATAATTACAACTAAGTAACTGTACAAAAATAATTACAAAAATACTACATCAAAACATTGTACGGCCCCACGTTGGGCGCCAATGTCGCGGTATAAGTCTTGTAGGGTCTATTCTTATTCTATAAGAGAGAAATTAAGTATCCATGCAAATAATGTATAATTAAAATTATAATAATCCAACTATTAAAAAAGTCTAAAAATCTCAGGGTCGAAGGTTTTTAACAAAATATATATATACATTTACACAGCCGCGATTTCTGTTTTCCCTACGGTTAGGTACGCTCGCCTTGAATGACGCGTGTCGGTATTGCCGATGAGCGATGCGTACGGCGCGGACCAGTGGACGCTCTTGTATGAGTTTCTATACAAAGCATACCAAAATCCGATACGTGCGATGCGTCTGATGCGTTTGATGCCGGCCTGTGGACGCTTAGCTTTAGAGGCACACATTGACAGGTGTTAATAGGCAGTGTCCGCCCTGTGGTACCGATAAGTCGGTTCAATTTAGTTTTATTTATCAAAGGAGTATGCTGCAGACTAGATATGTCACGGTACAGCTTTGCTTGCTAGTGCTTCAATCGAAGTTCGTATCGCGCCTGATTAAATATTTAATAACAACAGCATGAGTAATAACACGATTTCGAACTCGTATTTTGATAAGGGAAATGTCTTTGTATAAATGTCTCAATAACTTACTGAGCCGTGCCCGCGCTACCCGTGCGAAAGCAGGCCTTTATGATTCCAACCGTCTTAACGTCTTAATTTACAGTCAACAATTATCACATCTATTTCTCATACTTTTCGAGGTGTTTCTGGAGTGTATTTTATTTTATTTGCTATAACTCGGATGTATATCTCCAGGTACAAAATATCCAGTACACGAGCGCGTCGACGGCTCAACAAAAGGCGACCATCACAAAGCCGAGAACGACCAACCCGGCCATCAGCGCTCTCGTTACTAGCCTCATGAACTCCGCGCAACAGTTCCAACAAGGTTCATATGTTTGATTGTTGGTTAAATAACGAAGGATACACGTAAGATTAACTATTATTTTACAAATCGTCACATCATCTCGTTTGAGGCCATATTAAAAGTAGAAGTCTTGAATTATTTGTTTGGGAGGATTTTCAATGGACATGTTTGATTTTGGGTGGAGAGCATGACATGACCCCTTAATCGTCACTGCTTGGGAAACGAATAGGTTAAGCCTGAAAGTACGTATCTAAATCATTTATCGTCACATTAAATTAGACTTTAGTCTTAAATCGCATTCCTCGCTCAAGAATTCGTATAATATCCTAAGACGTTTCGCGTTCATCGGTTCGTCAACTTGTGCATCAGCCATAGGGAATGCAAAACCGGTTATTTTACTATAGAAATAACCGGTTGTAACCGGTTTTACTCTGATTCATATTATTCCCTAATCGGCCAGTCCCCTTACCACTACTGCTATTTATTTCAGCAACTTCAGCATATTAGATTTGCTGAATCCTGTGTGTGTCCTGTGTAATCTCGCCACGAATTTTCAATCTTAACAAACAAAATCACAATCACAATCTTAAGAAACAATTTTCTACTTATTTTTCAGCTGCCAATCAAAAATCCGCCGCCGTCAGTACAGCCAGTACAAGTGCAAACAAGACGATACTGAACTTGCTCAACAGTGCGCCGGCGGCCATGACGCATGTGACGTCAACAGCCGACAGTATTGAACACAAGTTGCTCGGGCGAACTGTGTCCATAGCTGGAGCGCGGCTCATCACCGCCACTACCGCTAGCCACACGATACCTACCTATACACAGCAGGTAAGTTACGTAACACGTAACCTCTTGGTAAGGCTACCATTTGTATACAACTCCTAAAAAAAAATATCGTGTCTGTTGGCTAGTATCGAAAATTCCGGATGTTTTTTTTTATTCTGCAATACTGGCCGCCATCAATACTACTGAATTCCGAAAATTAATAAAGGATGTTGGGCAACTTTTGTAACGCTCATGTTGGATAGCGGCCAGCGGCGGTCATAGGTGGGAGCGGAAGGTCCGATCGCGGTGTCTCGCTCACTCCTGCGGGCACGCGATTTATGACTTGACCTCAATTTCTTTTAAGTCAATGTCGCATGTACACACTCGAAATTCCTAAACTTACACCGGTGTATCTTACCTGTTACTAAGTTGACTCAAATATTATGACTTAATTTTTATTAAAGCAGTAATGTCTGCTAGCGTAAACCAAATGTTAAGAATGAAAATATGAATGGTTCAGGTGGGGTTCGAACCCGCGTCTCCAACAGCTTTCCGGGCCAACACGGGCCTCCTACCTATTGGACCACTGAACCTGATAGAATTTTTCAACCAGTTGCTCCATTCTAAACACTTATTGTTTATGTTTCCCATGTCTAGGTGCTGGGAGGCTACACATGTGAAACGAACGAAACAACGAATGTGACGAGCAGTGAGAGCGCGCTGTTGGAGCGGCTGATGGGCCCGGAGCCGGCCGCGCCCGCGTCGCAGGCGCAGCCCGTGTGCCACGTCCAGGTTAGTATGGCCGTCTCATACCCAAGCAGCACATTACTCAATTATGCAGCTTATCTTATAGCTTTATGTTCTAAATGAGTGGTTTAACAGTGTTTGATAAAACTTATAGCTTTAAACACAACTCAAAATTGTATATGAGGTCATCCTGTCACTTGTAGTTGCTTAGGATCGTTTTTGGTTTCTACTGTATTACTTATGGTGGGGTAAAGTCGATTTTGCTACTTAAAGTTGCATGCAGGTTTAAATTGTCACTCAATAATAAGCAATAGTGATATAAGGCCCCCATACATACCCAGGTTTACCTTCAGTTCCATCTGATCGGACTTAAATCCGTACCGTGTATGAATGAAACGGCTTAAGGTCACCACGCTTACGGCGGCCGGATGGACTGAAGCGATTCAATCACATCGGCCTGATCAGTTTTGCCCTCCCATGTATGGGGGCCTTAAGGCCTATAGGTTTATACCCAGTTGTGCTACTTGGGTAGTCACGAGCGGGCCGCCGAACCCGCGTACACCTGGGGGTGCATACACTTGTCGGGAATGCGGCCGAGGGATTAAGTCGCAAGCGCAAGTGTTGTCGCGATGCTGCTTAAATCATCTGTTATAGATGACAACACACCTATTTATTTATTGATTATCATAGTCACTGGTATTACCCTGCTACAAATGGCACTAATACATTGCTCACTCAAACTTGTAATTACCTACTTTAGCTTTAGGCAGAAAGCTTTACGGGCTGAAACATTGTGGCCCTGTATTCCGTGGGTTTGAACCATTTTCCGCTTCGTTTCCCAGGCTTGAAATGTGTACTGTATACTGTTTTAATTAGTTGATTATGACAACGCTATTTAACGTGTTTACTACATGTTGCGTGTAGAGATGTGCCATTTCAGAATGTTTCTGGAAACTTCTATAATTTTGTATGGGAATTGAGGAACGATTCCGGAATTTTCATGTACCGTGGTATTACCCTGTCTGCTTCAAATGGCTATACATATTTACTGTAGGCAGAAAGCGTTACGGCCTAAAACCTTGTGCATATCACTCACTGACCCTGTTTTCTGTGGGTTGTTATGCCACACCCATCGAATGCACACACAGGCTTGAAATTTGAACTGTGTACTGCTTTTATTAATTAGTTGACAACGCTATTTAAAGTGTGTCCGCCATTCAATTTTATAAGTACAAATCATACTAATATTATAAAGGCGAAAGTTTGTGTGTTTGTTTCTCTTGTATTTGTGTTTGTTACTCACGCTCAAACGGCTGGACCAATTTTGATAAAATTTGGTATGCAGCTAGCTGCCACTGGGGCTTAACACATAGGCTATTTGCTTTATATTGCTTTTTATATGATAAACCGCGGTCAGTTAGTAACACACCTTCAATCCACCAATTTCTTTTCCAGGGTCTAAGCCTTGCCTCCCTGCAAGGCCTCCAAGGCATTCAAGGTCTCCAGAACGTGCAAGTCCAGATCCCGGGTCTATCGGCGCCGATCTCACTGTCCCTCAACGTGTCGGGTGCGCCCTCCGGTCTACTAGTATCCGTGCCTCCTACGACGTCGGTCGTACTCACGAATCAGCCATCGGTGCTGTCCTTACCAATAGGTAAATGTTAGCTTACTGACGTATGTGCATCTCACTATCTCTCGGTGTCTGCGAATTAAAGTATGAACAAAAGACATTTATGTCTGTATCTGTTAGTTAATTAGTATGGGAGGCAGAGCGATTCCAATGTGTTCAGGCCCCACTGGCCTACTAGTAACCATGTCTTCTACGATGTCCAACGTCCTTACGACTCATGGCCTTATCAGTATCACACTTGCGATTTGCGAGCGAATTTTGTATGAAGGCGATCACGCAGTGAGTTCGTGGCGACGCTATTATTTGTGTAGAAAATTCTCTCGCAAATCGCAAGTGTGATAAGGCTCCCGGCCTTCTTCTTTAACAATAGAGGCGAGTGTTGCCATGCAAAATAAATTTTCCGTCATCCTAGGCCGTAAGTGGGATTTTCTGCCCACGGGGAGATCATCTCACTTCCTGGCCAAGGCAAGACGTAAAACTAAACAAATCAGGGGTGGTAATTCGTAAAGCCCCAAATCACATATTTATGGCCTTCACCTTGGGTTGCAAACACCTGCGATCTGGGACATTCACGTATTCACCGCCCTAGGTATTCTGTGCTAATGATGTACATCGTATTACAGCCCAGCTGGTCGGCAGCGGCGTCAAAGGTGCGGTGCGCGGCGGCGCCGTCCAAGTGGTCCGCGGCGCAGCGCAAGTGGTGTCCAGTGCGGGCGCCGTGCGCGGGGCGCGCCCGCCGCCGCGCGCGCAGCGCCCCGCGCACAGGCCCGCCGCGCCGCACCACCTGCCCGCCGTGCGCCCCGGTATGTACCTCACTATACAACCATGTGGTGTCCAGTGCGGGCGCCGTGCGCGGGGCGCGCCCGCCGCCGCGCGCGCAGCGCCCCGCGCACAGGCCCGCCGCGCCGCACCACCTGCCCGCCGTGCGCCCCGGTATGTACCTCACTATACAACCATGTGGTGTCCAGTGCGGGCGCCGTGCGCGGGGCGCGCCCGCCGCCGCGCGCGCAGCGCCCCGCGCACAGGCCCGCCGCGCCGCACCACCTGCCCGCCGTGCGCCCCGGTATGTACCTCACTATACAACCATGTGGTGGCCAGTGCGGGCGCCGTGCGCGGGGCGCGCCCGCCGCCGCGCGCGCAGCGCCCCGCGCACAGGCCCGCCGCGCCGCACCACCTGCCCGCCGTGCGCCCCGGTATGTACCTCACTATACAACCATGTGGTGGCCAGTGCGGGCGCCGTGCGCGGGGCGCGCCCGCCGCCGCGCGCGCAGCGCCCCGCGCACAGGCCCGCCGCGCCGCACCACCTGCCCGCCGTGCGCCCCGGTATGTACCTCACTATACAACCATGTGGTGGCCAGTGCGGGCGCCGTGCGCGGGGCGCGCCCGCCGCCGCGCGCGCAGCGCCCCGCGCACAGGCCCGCCGCGCCGCACCACCTGCCCGCCGTGCGCCCCGGTATGTACCTCACTATACAACCATGTGGTGGCCAGTGCGGGCGCCGTGCGTATACAACCATTTTAGCTTATAAATGTATTGAGATGACAGGTTTCAAAATTTACTTCTTAACGGCGGATCACTATAGTGTCATTAGAGAGCTTTCACTTATAGGCGTTATCGTCACGCTACAGCTGTATACAGCGCGCGTTAGTACGATGCCAATTTGCCAATTTGGCTAGGATGCGCGCCACAGTCGCGTTACAGAAAGACCCTTCATATTACAGCGGCTACGGCGCCGCAGTCGCGCTCGCGTCAAGCGAAAAAGCTGATACACCTATACATTGGGACAATATGAAAGGGAGCAGTGGAGCTAGGGACCTTTATTTAAATAAATGTGTCGATTACAAAAAATGCATGTACACGCGTCACCTTATGCCTCGCCGTGCCACTAATCGGGCAAATTGTTGTAAGAGGTTCGATAAGATTTACTACCTCCCTCTGGACCCGTGCTCAAGGCCCCCCGTCCACGAAGACCGCCCGTCTTACCTCCCACCTCCCATAACTACTGCTGTTAGTGAGGAAAGCGGTACCAGTGCTGCGCGGTGCGGCTGTCTGTCGGCCCCAGGGTCAGTATCTCTCTTACTTTACGACCGACAGAAGCCAAAATGTAGTTTCGCGGTGTTTGTTGTATTGTTTTATTCCCACACAAAAGTGTGGGGAAGTGGACTTTAGTTGTCAGGGTTGGTAACGCATTTGGAATATGTGAAATTTTACAGTTCTATCAGAATTCACCTCTCATCAAGGTTAGTGGTATTCTTATAGCCATTATAAAAATCTGTATCACACTGTACCAATAAACCTTCTCCATAACATAATGACGTTCTGCCATACAGGTTTCCCATCTTATTCTTTTTTAATTATTAATTTGTAACGCAGGTACTGCCCAGTTCATCACGCAAGCCCAGGCGCAGGCGTTAACGGCCCAGCAAGTACGGAGAAAATCCAATCCGGACAGTTCTTAGTAAATAGCAAACGCAATATTAGCACACTGCCCGTTAGCTGAATAATGTACATACATATATTAGATAATTTATTGTATAGTAACATAAGGCGCCGTGCAATAGTACGGTCTGTGGATGGAATTGTGATCCTATTTGCCATGTAGTGTGGCCTCATTTTGATGTTTTATGGATTTATTTTCCATTTGGACCGATAGAATTCATTTTGAACTCAACTCGATACGTAATCGGATGAATGCAATGCTTAAATGTTTTTATCAAAATATCTGAACTGCATGAATATTCCTATTGAAGTTTTCGTTTTTGTACTGAGACTGAAGCGAGATCCACGTAAATTGTATTCGCTCGGAATGGATAGAATGCTTTGTCATTTGGTTTTATCAAAATAGTGAAAAATATTTTTAAAGTAGCAAATCCTATGGCAGTTTTCTACAGTTAGTAGGTATGCGTTCAAATCTTTAGTAAACCATTCAATTATTTTAATATCATTCTCATTGACTTTGCATTTGTGATTCTGCGAGGAAGTCCCCAATAGGCAGGTTTACTCAATTATATTGTATGTATTTTTTCTTTTTAATATGAAATTCCATATATTTTTTTTAATACAATGAATTTAGTTTTGCTTTTAATCATGTGTGTCACACATTTTATTTAGTTTCTTTATCGTGTGAGTTTACCAATCATGTATGTTTTATAAACGCCAGTCACAAATCTATTTTTATGCAGTATGATATCGGTACGAAATTTGATTTTAATTGACATCAGTAAATAAAATGAATGATCATGACATGACATGTATTGTGACTAAATTTAAGTGTTATACTTGATATTAAAATAGAATGTTAATGAATCCCATTTTAAAATATTATAAGTGAAGATTTTATTTGTTGTTGGAGTTGTTAGAAGTGTAAATATGTGTTGTTAGGTTGGTTTTGAACGGATTTGTCTCCGAACTGACTTAAAGCGTTGAGTCGCAAAGTAACTGTAGTTATGATTAATGGAATGCTTTACTAAATGACTTAAATCAGAAAATAGCATCCTAGGAAAGGAAATAAAGTTCAAATTAAACAGGCTGCTCGTATTGATTATCTATGATTCTAACAATTTGCTGTAATGTAAGTTTTGCTTAATCAGTATTAATATAAAATAACTATTTTGTTACGAAATAACAATGAATTTGTAAGACTTTTCAATTGATTTGATACTATTTGGGTAGGCTAGGATGTTTAATATAATTCGTGTAGGCATCACATCATAGAGCTGGAGGAGTTTGTAATGGAGTTGTGCTTCGCCGCGATTAAGAAATATTCTCTCTGCTATTCTTAACTTTTGTAGTAAAACTACACTGATTGATCGATTTTATTACAACGGAAGAGCAATTAATAAATTCCTATTTAACTTACGTGGGGATCAATGAACTGAAATTGGTTGGCTTGACAATGCAACGTTAGCAATATTTATGATAAGCCTCAAGTACCTAAGTGTTCAAATGCCAACTATGTTCACTACAGTGAATTCCTAACGCATAATAATGTATCATATTATAACGGGTTTAAATGAATTCTTTTTATATATTGTATAGATGATTAATGTGTTGTAATTTCACTTTATTTACTCAATTATCTGAAATGGAAACTGTATGTCCATATTTACTCGGCTAAATGTTAAGCGCAAGGAAAGCTATACAATATTCGTCTATTCCTGCCAATATGGGAGTCACAAGAGGACGAATGACGTGTCTTTAAAGCATTCTTATATTGCTGTTGCTTTAGTCTATTATTTCATACAGCTATATAAAATAGACTAATCTTCATTCATGAGATTGGTCAGAAACCAAGAATATATTAGTTGGTCCATCAAACTATCCAATATCTTTAACGGCCCTGCCACGATTTTGGCGGTAAGCGGGAGCGGTGATCGGCGGCTATAGGTGGGAGCGGAAGGTCCGAGCACGGTGTCTCGCTCGCTCGTATTGCCGCTTACCGCTGGGCCGTAAGCAAGCTAGTAGTGCTACTTCAAAAATATCCTTTTGTAATGCAATACCTAACTATTTGAAAGAAAAACAAAATCCGTTTGAATTTAATTCTCTGGTGCAGGGTTTTCTCACCATCAAACCGCGATTAAATTGGATCATACATTGATAACTGCTGGCGTCGATTAGTGTGAGCACCTCCAGGAAACCCCAATCTCTTAAAGAGATTCTAGTCGAATAGACACCTGCATAACTTGATATTTGGTACAGTTTCCATCCAACATCGCACGCACAAGTTCGTTTATTTATAGTGTTACCCAACAAATGAATTCATAGGTGTGAGATGTGTAAACGTATCATTGTACCTATATAATAGTTTATTATATTTACTAAAGATAGGTGCCGGGATGTGTTCATGAAGGCATTCTATGACATGCCTTGTATTTGTTCTTGGTTATCGCCCGGGCTTATGGTGGACCGTGTAAATGTTATTTTGCAGCTGTTGCCACAAATTATTACTTCATTACGTAGGTACAGTGCAGCCATTGCTACCGGAATTTGAAAATACTCGGGCTTTTAACCCTGAATTGGGATTGCTGAAGAATTATTATGAAGATCTGAATTCGACAATATGATTGTTCTGTCCCTTTTGCTTTTTGATCTAGGGATAACGGGGGAGGGATTTATTTGCGCATTTATTTTTCTTTTGGAGAGTGGCAACATTAAATGCACGAAAAAATTGCAAATAATATTATATCGCGGATTAGCAGTCATTTTATCGTCATAATAAGGGATCCATCAGTTTGAATTCAGAACTTCAGATAAAGGGATACGCGATAGGTAGTTTAATATTAGTCAATTCTCAACTGTGAGATTTTGTAAACACTAATTTGTCAGTGTTAATAAAGCAATAATTAGTACTCCTTAAAGTAATACGTCCAACGATATATTGGTTGTGATAAATCATTATACTTTTACATATTACACTGATTCCTCAAGTTGTATACGATCGATCGGTTGCTATATTTGTCTTCTGTCTCTTATTATTGATTGCACGACATTGTTGCTTTTACAGTGAAGCAACTGCCTCTAACGGTGGCGGTGGCTCTAACATCTAATGGCGTTACCAGACTTCGCCGTAATTCCAACATATTCGAGCATCTTTTTCGCTTTGTATCGTGAACGAAAGAGATGCAAGTTTATTATACGGACGTAAAATGTTGTTAATTGTTTTATATTCCCAGTTTCTGATTTTTTTATTATCATTAAAGGTCCAAAGCAATTTTATTATTATAGTCATTGCAAACCATGGTCCTACTAATAGTACTATTATTTTACACTCGTTGAGACCCATGATGAAAACTGCCTTTTATTTTATTTTATGTCACTGTTCGGATATGTCAGTATTACAGATTAGTGCGAAATCTGAAACTAATACGGTATTTGACTACTCTAAAATAAATTGTATAATTGAAACCACTAAAGACACATTCAAAAATACACGGACTCGAATGAACTACCACAAATCTTTGGACATAATATTATCTTTAATTGAACAAATCTAAAAGGGAGTCTTGTTTTGACTACTGATTTTTATGACGTCACAAGCCCGTATCTTCATAAACTCTTCATAAAGAGTAGCTGAATTGAGATGTCATCAAATACTAATAACTAATTGTCGGGATTTTAAAATAAGTTACTGTACAACTGTTGAAAAAGCTGGGACATTATTCCTATAGGTAGGACCTTGGCCCTTACGATAAAAGCTCTTTGGCTAATGCCGAATAGAAAATGAAAGAGATGGAAGTCGATAAAGCAAAGAATCGATGTGTAGTGTCGGCTTAACGTTTAGGTTCGGTAGCAATGACTGCTCTGTGATAAATTGTAGGTACTTTTGGATGTAGGTGTATGAATTGTTGATCTCATTTGTTTTCGGACATGTAGCTCAATGTGTACATACGATGTTATTTAGTAACATAAAGTGAGAACTTTATCCGAAACATGTAAATGTATATTTTAAGAGATAATAAAACTGTATATATTTTTTAATGAAGATTTTTATACATAATCCAATTTTGTTTAGGCTGCGTGAGTAACCAGTGTCAGTCAACTGTGAATGTAGTTTACCATTAACGTACTCTATTGTAAATATTATTTTTAATGTAATGTGATATGCATTCTGACCTTAATTGTATACTAGCGGTGTATCATAAAATGTATATGGTTACGTTGACATGGATTTGTGTATCGAGATGATATTGTAAAAATTAACTTAAGTACGTTGTTCAGAGATTGAAGTTCCGAACATAAATAACTTTTACATAATTTGCTGTTTTCTTTCTGGGGAAAACTTTATCGGGTACCATTACTATATCAAAGGTCAAGTCACCTTTTGTGTTGCAGCAAATAGGCTAGTAGATCCATTTTTGGAATATATTTGAAATGGTTGATAATTATCTTACTAGCTCTAAAAAAATATTCTTGTATTTTTGTGAAAGCTAGAAAGCTAAATTTTATTAACCTATTGACCGCCAAGCGGTTTAGCAATTTACCGTGCCACTGACGCCAGAGTAAAAAAAAAAAAGATGTGCCCCATAATCAACAGGGATTGAAAAATACTTGTAGCGGTTAGAATTACAAAGTTTTTGATTATTGAAATTTGGACGGCTGTGGCCGACGTGGCGTCAGGGGCACGATTTTTTGTTGACGGCCACAGCCGACTGTGGCGGTCAAAAGGTTAATTGAAAATTAGAAATGTCATGAACAGTCAAAAACGCCGCCCGCCGTTTTTGCCTTTTGCTAATCCGTGGCGTGACGTAGAATTCCGCGTAAATATTCGAAATTCGACCGATGCATTGTGCCATCCCGCTCACTCCCATCTTTGACAGGAGATCGAGAGGAACGGCACTATTCGAAGTCGTCGGAGTAGACTTTCAGTTTTCTTTACGGGACCGATGACGTCACTATCATAAGCGAAAATGGCGGACAGCGTTTTAAGCATTTCAAAATACAGATTAAAAACCATATTTTCAAATTCAATTTTTTCAGCCATCTATCACTTATGAATAGAAAAATATATATTTAGGTTTCCTTTGCTAAATACTATACGAAATTAACATTCGTTTAATATAATTTGACATGAGTCAACTAGCCTATTGTGAAATACATCACCTGTCACTATTCTTTAACCTGTTGACTGCTGCAGGGCTACAACGGGTTGTGTTGTGCCCTCAATCACCACGATATAAAAATATGTAAGTATAGTGACCTATAGCTATATAGTACGGGAGACAACATTTATTGACGCTGACATGTGACATGTGTAGGCCGGCAACGCACTTGTGACTCCTCTGGTGTTGTAGGTGTCTATGGGCGACGGTAATCGCTTTCCATCGGGCTATCCGTTTGCTCGTTTGCCCCCTAGGACATAAAAAAAGAACAAAAGAGTGTTGTTTGTCTACCGTTGTGGCGTGGCGTGTGAATCCATATGACGACAAATAATACTTTCTCCAGTCTTTCAGTATTAGTACCTATGTATGCTTCAACTTTTTAACTCATTATGGCTATGGGTCGTAACTTGTGGAGTGGTTTGAGGACATGACGTGGTCACTCATTGGACGACCTTTGGCAGTCTAGAGGTCAAGCAGCTTGATTGAATTTTCAATGACAAGTCGTCATTGCGAACTATATTAATATTACAGTCTGTAATTTAGGTACAGATTACTGCGTGTGTACTTTATCGAGTTGGATTGATTGGGAATTTAGAAGGTATAATTTACATCCAGTCAACGACTAAAACTTATTTAAGTTCGTCTGTAATTTTTTGTCGTTAACTGTACGCATTGAAACTTCAACTGAATTTGGTTAAAAAAGTATGCCTTTTATTCTTTCAAATAGTTTTCATCTAAATTTTATAAGAACATTGGACACAATCGAAGCTTTTTTACCGATAAATAAGTATAAATAATTTCATATTCACATAAATCGTCTTATTTATACATACATTACATTTATAATATCAGTCCTCTCAAAAGGTCCATTCTCTCCCTGCAAATTAAAATTTACTATTTACATAGCGATAGGGATTCGCGTCTACCATACGTACATACATACATCAACAATTAACAATTAATAGAGACTATTTACAAAATATATTTATCGACATTCACTCGCGCATTCATTCTTCCTCAGTCGTTCACGCGTTGCACTCACACGATTTGGCATATGGATGGCGGCACGTCACTAGCATAGGTCGTCCCGGGCGAGCCACCAGGGCACGTTGCACTCGCGCTTCCGGCGGCGGCGCTCGGCGCGGTCGGCGCGCTTCTTCACGAAGCGCACGTTGTACGGGTCCTCGGCGAGCTCCGGGTAGCGAGCCACGTCGTGCACGTACTCGCCGTCGTAGCCGGCCGCTGAGCCCGCCTTCTGGATCTCGTCCAGCTCGGCCGCGGACCAGTCCAGCGAGCCGCCGAGTCCCCCTCGGAGCGCCTCGCGCTCGCGGTGCCACGCCTTGCGCACCGCCGCGGCGCGCGCGTGGTGCAGCAGCCGCGTCCGCTCCCGCTCCGCGCTCGTCCCGTACCGGAGGTTCACCACGCTCGTCTTGCCGTGGATCTTCACGTCCGCGTACGAGCGCCCTCCTTCGGTCACATCATGGAACGTGACGTTCAGCTTGCCCTGCATGCGCTTCAGCTGCTGCTTGTCATCTGCGGCGCGCCACGTCTCCTCTTTGACGAAGTAAAATACGTCCTGCTGATCCCCGTGGACGACTAGCGAGAATGGCAGCAGGTGAGATCGGTTAAATACCGACGTGTACACGTCTCTGTAGATGGCGTTCGCGGACGGCACGGTGGTCACCACGGCGCGCCCGCGCGAGTTCCGCGAGACGAGGATGCCGCGCCCGAACGGCGGCTCGGAGTCGGAGCCGATCCTCTTCGGGGCTAGGTCGAGAGCGTCCGTCTTCAGCTCGGACATGGCGGGTATCGAGAGGCTTCTGAAGTCCGCTATTCTCTTATTGGACATGTGCGATAGGAAACCGGACTCGATGGTGACACTGGGTAGCAGTGACATGGCGGCGGGCAGGCCGGGGCCGCTAGCTGCAGGAGCGGCGCCCCACACGGGCCGGCCGCGGGGTACGTTGGGCAGCACCGACCCGCCCGGCAGCTCGTCGGGGTACAGCTGCGGCGCCAGGCTCTTCGTGTCGTATCCGAGCAAATTAAGCCACGCAAGATGATCTGGAATTTTAAAGAAAAACATTGGGAACGGATCCAGAAAAAACGAAAAATTTATATAAGTAAGTAAATTCATAAAGTGTTTATAGTATAAAAACATCATTAGCCTGCTCATAAATCTTACCTGTTGGCTTCTTGTTTTGCGGCCTGAAGTTGATTGGATCGTTTCCGTTGAATCTGTACAAGTGTAGTTGCGTAGGGTTGTGAACCCTCTCTATGAGATCCTCCCAAATTGGCGACATCCACTGTCCAATCAGCGGGTCGTAGACTTTGCCATTAGCCATGTGTACCAGGGACGTGACTTGATCAAGGAGTCCACCGCAGAAGTCCACAGGTAAATACAAGTAAGGATTTGAATCGTAGACTATGTGGCCGTAAGGCGATCTCATGATTTCTCGAATGCCTTCTCCGTACTGATTGAAGACCATGACCGGCGTACCACATTGGTCAGTCGCGATGTAGTATTTGTGGCGAGCAACCTACGAAAAACAGAAACCAGTGTAAGAAATGTATGTTTAACTGCCGCATAATTCATAAGACTGATTTTTATTACAGTGATATATAGGTATCCTCGTTAATGTAATTAATTACCTGTGTGTAAATAAGATGTCCACGGTCGTCATAAACCAATGTCATAAACCTGTTTTCACGAGGGGAATAAATATGGCTGACTTCATGAGGTTTCTCTTTGTTTGTGTAGAAGAACTGAGTTACGTTTCCGAAATTGTCTTTACGTGTCGATAGTCTGGAAAAAAAGAAAATTAAATTTAGTACAAGAAAATTAAGTTTGAGTAATAAAATATTTACAACGGTTGAGTTGTCAAAGTTTGGAAGTCTTCAATAAAGTTTATTACATACCTATCAAGATGGTCATAATAGTATCGGACATCAAATCGGCCCCGTTTTGTTGCCCTAATGAGTAATCCTTTCGAATTGTATTGGAACCTCTCTTCTCGAGCATTTTGGGAGACTAAGCCTCGGCTGTCATATCTATATTGTCCTTCGCCGAACTTGATAATTCGATCCATATCATTATATTCCATGGGAATAGTGTTACCTCTGTATGTTAGCGAAAGCATATTCCCATTGTCATCGTATCGGAATCCCCACGGCTCTTGAGCTTCAACTCCGGTGAGCTGGCCATCGCAATCCCAAGTATAGTTCTTGACGTTAGTATACGTATTGACTCCCACATTTCTAGTGTGTGTTCGTGTCTGTGAAATTCTTCCATGTCTATCATACGAAAATTCCATTCTGAATACCTCCATTCTGTGGATGTTAACAGTAACTTCTTTCTCGAGGAATTGATCGTTCAAAACTCGGGAGAACATTGCTATTCCATCGTAGACTGATGTTTCATTCCATTTCTGCTTGGAGACGGTGAATTGCCCTAAGACTTCCGGAGCTCCAGTTTTAACGTTGTACACTATATGATGGGGAATTAGGGTTTGACCTCCGATACGACCCTGAACAGCAGTGGTTCTATAATTATTGTCATATTCGTAAATTATTTTCGCATTACTGAGACCGGTTTTGGCGCCATAATCAAGTCGTTCTTCCATTAGCAAACCTCCAGCGTAAGTGGATTCCCAGCGATAGTCAACATCACGGTCTACATGCAATATTTCCGACGGAAGTCCACTACTTTCAGAATAATGTATTTGAGTTTGACCATCGCCGTGAACAACCTCGGAAACTTTGTTAGTTGTGAAATAACGGTATACCACTCTAGCGCCGTCACCGGGGAACACTGTTTGGAGAAGTTCCCCAGTATGAGAATAATGTTGCAAGTATTTCTTAGTAGAACCAGGTGGAGAATATGTCACTCTTAGGAATCCGATAGAAGGTTGCACGCTAAAGGAGTGATTGGTTCCAGATGGCAAGATAACGTGAGTTAAACCGCCGTCTTCGTCATACAGATATTTAAAGCTTCTTTGACTGGCCAAAGTTATCTTGGATACGAGGTTTCCTTCATTGTAATAAATATTCTTTGTACCGTCTTGAGGACTAGTTATTTCGGAAAGCATGCCATGAGAATCATAGTTATATGTTTCTTCACTGACTCCCCACTTCCAACCGTTGATTCTGAAGAATCTGTCATAGGAAATGTTTAGTGGTACTCCAGCGCCGTGCGGTATAAATGACAAGGGTAATCCTCCTGCATCATAAGCAATTGTAAATAAGGGGTTTCTGTCAGCATTGAAGAAGGTCTCTCGGCTCTTAAATTGGTCAAATTCAATGATCAAAACCCTCGAGTCATTAACCCATATTTCTCTATTAAGAGTTTGCTGGGGATTCCTTACATCACCCACAAGAGTATACAGAGAGTACATGTTGTTGATGAGATTGTCGCCGAACGTAGTTGTCTGGTGAGACCACATATGAAGCATTTCCGCTTCGATAGGTAAGGCGGCTTCAAGTAATGGATGCTTAGCAGCTGCAATGCTTTCAAACTTTCCTGCCCATGGAGTTTCAAGAAGTAGAGTATTGTTGGAATAAATTCGTCCTTCAGTCACTTGTTTTCCGTTGTTGATTGTGATCTGTTTGAACGATTGGCCATGAAGTACGTATTCGCATTTCTTAGCAACTCCGACAGGAATACTGCTAGATGGATTTGACACAGTTACAGCTAAGCCGTAGTTCTTGGCAAGGCCAGACGTTATGTGAACTGGTTCTCCAGAAGGCATTATTATTTTTGTCACGCGTCCGAGTTCGTCATAGTTGTAGATGACAGTATCTCCAGCCTATAACAAATAATCAATACATTATGTAATGAAATAATGACGTTAATTGATCACATCAAAATTAAGACTATCCATACTAATATACTAATTACTAATTTACTAATTACTAATAATACTAATATACTAATACTAATATACTAATACTAATATACTAATATACTAATAATATTATAAATGCGAAAGTGTGTCTGTCTGTCTGTCTGTCTGTCTGTCTGTCTGTCTGTCTGTCTGTTACCTCTTCACGCTTAAACCGCTGAACCGACTTAGATGAAATTTGGTATGGAGATAGTTTGAGACCCGGGAAAGGACATAGGATACTTTTCATCCCGAAAATGTTTAGTGTTCCCGTGGGATGAGCGGGTATCACCGCGGGGCACAGCTAGTATTTTATACATACCCTTGACCGGCTGTTGAGTAGTCCAGTATTGGCATCATAATCTAATTCGATTTCAGTTGTATATTTTTCAGTTATCTTCGTCAGGTAACCAATACCAGAGATTTTCAGTTCAAGTTTGTGATCTTGCGTATTTTCAATAGAACTGACCACATTACTATAATCTCTAAGCAGCTGTATCTTGTTACCAGAGGCATCAGTCACAGCAGATAATTTTCCAAAGCTGGTGTTCTTGGAATACAAAAATGAATATCTAGTCTTTCCTGAAGTCAGATCCTTCGTGGTAATGTGTTGACCGTAGCGGTTGAAAACGTAGATCTCCGAAGTGGGAGGGTTGGGGATTCTAAATTCTCCATTTTCGTCGTGTGTTGGCAAATAGTGTTTTAATGCCAAAATATGTAGTGATCCTGTTGATAGGAAAAGGTGTGATTAGTCATTTAATTAACAGGAGAGTAACAAAAATAATGCTGAAAAATCATTGTTTTTTTTTACCTTGATCGACCACGTTGAGAACACCATCTGGAGTAACAGCAAGGGCAGAAATTGTTTGGAATTTAGCGTTAGAGGATAAGAGAGTTTCTGTACTAGTAGGAGGTTCGTCTCCCGCTGCTACACTCAGTCGACATGGGCAGCCTGCACCTTCATCGCGAGCATTCGCGGGTATAGCAGTCACCGGCACAGAAGAATTGCATTCGCAACTTAACTCCTTCAAATTCTCTTGCAGTTTTCCAGCAAAATGCATAATCTTTCCAGATGGGTCGATAGATTTGATTGCATTTGTTTTCTTTGAATCGGACTCGGCTACATACAAAATACCACTAGGTGCAAAGGCTAGTGCTTGGATTGTTCCCAAACTAGAATCTTCTCGGAATTCCGGATCAGTTTTATTTGACGCTTTAGTGACTGGCTTTCCGTCGCTACTCACGCGACAATGCGAAGGTTGGCCAGCTACGACTTTGATCTTCATGTCCACGGTTAATTTGAGTATAATCCTATCATCAATGAAGTAAAGGGAGCCATCTAAAGGAGACAATGCTACGCCAGTAGGCCATTGCAGCTGGGCTTCATAAGGAGCAATAGCTCCTCGACAGGGTACGGGTGACCAATGATTGTGATGTCCATGATGGCCAACTAACGTATGTATGATTCCATTCGGATCGACTGCTCGTATATTAGTTCCATCAGCGATATACATCGTTCTATCCGCGGCAATAGCAAGACCTTTAGGATGAGAAAGCTTAGCTTTATCAGCGGGTCCTTCATCACCGCAGTTTGATTCGTCACCGGGCACGCAACGGTCACCATTTCCGACCACTGGTTCTGAATTTAATGATGGATCACGCACTTTCTCTAGAGCAATTACTTTTCGCACTTGATGCCTTTCGGAGTCTGATATGTAAAGATTTCCATCTGCTGGTGATATACACATGTAGTATTGATATGCAACTTGGGTTGTCCTAAAAGTAAAAAAAATATATTAGTGACGTTGTATAGTCAATTTGTAACATTTTATTCATATTTTAGACAAGTAACTTACTCTAGTCGAAGGACAGTAGTGACAACTCCTTCCGGAGTGATACGGCGGACGAGATTGAAATCACCAACGTATAGAGATCCGTCAGGTCCGGAGGTTAGTGCCGTCGGAGTCAAGAGACGAGCATCAGCTGCCTTGCCATTGCAATAATCAGGGCAGTTCAACGCACGTTGGAGACCAGTTCCCATTACAACCTAAAACATAAATTATGTTATTTCCAGTCTTCGAAATATTTGGACATAATGCGAATCGTAGTGTTATATCAATAATCACTAACCTGAACCGTTCTTGGATATTGTTTCAGATGAAGTAGTGCTCCATCGCCTTTTTGCAGAATTCCTTCATGGAAATTATAGTGATGATGAATATCCAAGCCCCAACCACCGATGTCAGATATATCAACATCAAAACCTGCTAGAGTTGCCGTTTGTGTCTCCCAAACAATTGATGCACAGGATGAATATTCGTACCCAATTGAGATCTTGGCTTGCGCTTGACCATAAACCTGCAAGTAAACAGTCAGTTAGCAATGATTTTTGCAGTATGTTATGGTGTATTAAATGAATGTGGTTCCAAACGAAGAGTTCGCACCTTTTGTTTGTAGACATTTCTCTTGTTCCAAGCGAAGACATGTGTCAAATCAGGGTCGGCTTCATATGTATGTGTATGAAGGGATCCCTCGATCTCAACCCGCACATGGACGCGAGCTAAAGCGGCCGGTACGACCTTTCTGGTGAGTTGCACATGGACGCAAGACAGATATCCGGCTGCTTGGGACGAACGGTACGTCAGTTTCACAGAAGAGCCGGGGATTCCAATAGTTTCGCTCACAATCTGTAAAACAAAATTGAGTTCAGAACATCATCATGAAATAAAAATGCCAGTACTAGATCAGAGAAGTTTCTTTTAAACAGGACCTTGGTCGGCCAAGAGAATAACTAATCTTTTAAAATCCTTTGCTTAGCGAGTCGTATCATAACTGATTCTGAAAAATAGTCTCCACGCAAAAAAGAAAACATGCAAATGTTCAATTCAGCACGAAGAGTAAATGTTTACCTGGGCCTCAGGATAGATGACGGTTGGAGTAGTAGCAGAAGAGGCAGCGGGCGCAGCAAGTGGTGGCACTGCTACCACTTCGGGCCGAAGGCGCTCGTGGTCGTGGGCGGCGCAGGGCGGGGCCTGCACCTCCCACCACTGAGGAGACGGTGTCCAGTCCAGACGAGGAGGCGCCCTGGAATTGATTGAAGTGAACATTTTAAATTGTGTATAACAATGCACATTGACAGACATTAACTTGATAGTGCCATCACATGGATATTTTATGCAGGTCTCTTGCGAGAGGACCGTTCTTAGCGGTCTATATCGGGAACGATTAAAGAAATAGATTCGTGCGAATGAAGGGCACAGGAATATAACAACAGCATCATTATCATCATACATTTCGGGACGATACGAGGAAGAGTCGGACCCTTGCTGAATGCTGCATCCATATAATGCAATCTATTGGAGCAGTTTGTTTCTAATATAAGCAAGTGTCGATAAAATAGAAAATGTTTTGTAACCCTATTAGGGTGAAAACACAATTACAAGTTTACGACATCGTCGCATCGTGGCACGATGTCACGTCGTACCACGATGCAACGTGAGATTAAAAGCTATTTACATTACATGAAGATAAAGTTGCATTTATGTATTTTGATACGACGACGGAGCATCGTACCACGATGTCGTGTCTTGTGTTTATGTTTTTGTCCATAGTATAATAATTATAAGTTACGTCGTATACTAATTTCGTAGATTAAAAAAGATTAAACATAAAGTTTTTAGCACTCCAGGCTTCTAGCTATTTGATAATTACTCTATTCAATTCAGCACACCGCTGTCGCTTGAAATGCACATTTGACACTTGAAATGACTAAAGTTGTTTAAATCGTAGAATTATTTTCCTCTTAAACCGGGTGAAATTATTAAGCTAATTGCTAGTTGATATAATTATTTCTGTTATTCGTTTGTGAAAACTTGTTTGTGGATTGTTAAAATAAGCTGTCTAATTATACACACGTGACTGTACCTATGGATAATACGAGAAAATACTTATGTATTTATAGCCCAAACTTATTTTAAACACACTCAGTTTGTTGGTTAATAGTAGCAATGTCATGCTAAATAAAAATAAAATTTTGTGTAATCACTCCACACATCAGTTTCTCCGACAATCCAGACATTATTTAAGGACGTCTCACGTTTACAAAGAGTTTTCCTTACGTTCAGTCAGCAAAAAGACAGTGTTAGGTACCTAATCTTCATATACAAACAAAAGCCTAGTTAACTCATATTAAATTGTATTAAACTAATGTTTATTTAGTATAGAAAGTTTCTGTATTTAGCGTATAGAAACCTAAATACATATTTTTCAGTTCATAAAAGTACAAGATGGCTGAAAAAATTGAATTTGAAAGTATGGTTTTTATTCTGTATTTTGAAATAGTATACTTAAAACGATGTCCGTCATTTTCGCTTATGATAGTGACTTCATCGGTCCCGTAAAGAAGGGCTACTCCGATGATCGATATTCGACCGTCGAATTTGTCCAGTCCCTCTCGATCTCGGACGGCACTATACGACGGTCGAATTTCGATCATCGGAGTAGTCCATCTGTTTATTTACTCGGTATTGGCGGTCGGCGTTTTTGTCTGTTCATGAAATTTGTATTTTCAATTACTTAGTAAAATTTAGCTTTGTATGTAGCTCTCAAATTAATAAAATACATTTTATTTAGAGCTAGTAAGATCATTATTAACCATTTCATATATATTTCAAAAATGCGGGTACTTTTCTCTGCAGCTGGGTCACCAAACAGTTGACGCTTACCTCGGTGTCGGTACTTTGACGCTGTCATCGCTGAGCTCCATCTGCACGGGCGGCAGAACCACGATCTGGTTCCAAGGGACGAAAACAGTCTTCCGCAGGGGCTTGAATGGTGAACGCTGGAACTGCAGGGTCACTGCGCCGCCGCCGTTCACCAGGACATCGAACCTGAGAGAAGACGCTTTGTAGTTGTGAAGTGTCCAGCACCACTAGAACAACTGTGATACGCGACTCTTTCCTCGCGTGAGAAGTATTACCTGTCTCTTTCTCCACAGTACTGTGAAAGAGTGACGGGCGATGCTATGTCGCGCGACAAGAGTCGCGAAACCAAGTTGTGCTAGACGGGCTGCGGGTGTATTATAGTCGCGTTTCGCGCGTTGATAAAACATCTTGTTACTGGCATTAAAAAACAGTCAGGCATCAGTATATTAAATCCTCTTAATACAGCTTCGAATCGCATAATATGGAATGAAGCTTTTTTGTAAACAATTTAATGTATAATATTGAAAATAAATTTGTTTTTGTTAAATTGACGTAAGTCCCTACGTTCAGATGATTTAGAGAGACTTGATTATTTTTATTTAAAAAAGTAGAAAAAGTTATTCACGATTTCTGCTTTCAACTTTACGTACCTAGTATTGGTTTCTTTGTTCAAGCTCATTGCAACCCATGTAACATACTTTCACTTTAATAATATTCCATTTCTACTTGCGCGGGCGGAAAATGATTAGAATTAATAATATCCACATAAGTCAATAAATACTTTCGCCTCACCCTAACTCCTGTCAAGTGGATACCCCGAGAAATTCCACGTATCTATCCACATATATACGCATACTTATAGGGGAGGCCGAGCCTATAATTAACAAGGGTATGTATGACCAAGCGATGTTTTAAAAAACAGTATACTCCACACATAACTATTGATAAAAAAGTATAAAGTCAACGCAGTCAACAAAACGATTCAATCGCGTTTAAATATCTCATAGAGTTGGCACTTACGTATAATTTTGCAAAACATTGACGTAACTATCGCTTTCGTTTAACATATTATTAAAAAAACAAAAGAGCTGCAACAATTTGAAAAATATTTAGTCGTATACAGAGCCAGTCTATAAATACCATTATCACCAGGCTTCGGACTTATCGTAGCACGGTAGGACGTCAGAGAGCTATGGGGCTTATATTAACATTATAATGTAATTCATACTCTTACGTTTACGCTTACGAACGCCTCAGGGGAGAACGCTAACGCATTTTAGCAATTGTAATGAATGTTTCACTTTTTGCGCTTTGGTTAATATCCCATATGTTTGAGTTCATTATTTATTTAAGGTATCCGTGAGTATGATGTTAAATCTTGTCGCGAACCATCTACTATCACTAGCGAACCTCACTTCGAGTAAACCCGAGTACATCAAACCATATGATAGTTATAATATTATTTGGTTAAGTACTGACTGTATATTCTCTATATTAAATTTTAGTCTGTGGTGCAAAATTGTTGAACTCTTTAATACTTTTACTACTTTGTAATAATCTTGTTCCATAATAAAAAACAGGTGGTACTCTTCACCTGTACCTACTAGTTTTAAGTAGCATGTTTTGACTGTTTCCTGCATTTTTACTGTGTCTACCCATGTGAGTTGTAGATATGAATAAAGTAATCTATCGGTCTATCTAAGTATATTTATAGACCGCACGCTTGACCAAAAAAAATATGCCGAAAATGTTTTATTGTCGTTCATACGGTTCAAGATTTCTCCATACGTAATTCATCATCATCATCATTATCAGCCAAAAGACGTCCACTGCTGGACATAGGCCTCTCCCAGAGAACGCCACCATGACCGGTCCTGCGCCTCCCGCATCCAGCGGACTCCAGCGACCTTCACCAGGTCATCAGTCCACCTTGTGGGGGGGGCCTATTACCCACGCTACGTCCACCATACGTAATTGGTTTCTCGAAAATGGATTCGATTATGATGAAATTTTGAATATATATCATTAACGGATTTCGAAGGCGAAGCGCATATCTTCGTAAGTACCTACCTTTATTATAACTAAATAAACTAAGTCAAAGTAAGAGGTCTTACACTTTCATCAAAGTCCAATAAGTAAACATTCAATAATGATGGATGAGAAATATCTAGCAAACGTACTAAATAGTACATTATTGCAGTCCTGCAATTCCTGTTCTAGCCGATATCTATCTCCTATCTTCTATATATATATAAAAGAAGAAGTCCTGACTGACTCATCAACGCACAGCCGAAACTACTAATGTTAGAGAGTTGATTTTTGCACAGCAGGTTTCTTTTATAACGTGGGCTAGGGATAAGAAGGGATTTTTGGAAATAACTCCCCTAAGAGGGCTAAATAGGGGTGCAAAGTTTGTATGAGGGAAACTTTTTTTTTGAGCTAGAGACTTGAAACTTTGTAGAAAGCTTACTTAATCAAATAAAAAAAAGTAATTACAGCGTTGTAAAAAATTCTGCCCCTAAGGGGGTGAAATAAGGGTGCAAAGTTTGTATGGGGGGAACTTTTTTTGAGCTAGAAACCTAAAACTTTGCAAAAAGATTACTTATTAGAATACAAATAAAGTACTTTCAGTGTTTTGGAAAATTTTACCTCTAAAGGGGTTAAAAAGGAGTGCAAAGTTGGTATGGGGAAAACTTTATTTGTTTAGCTAGAGACTTGAAACTTTGTAGAAAGAATAACTTATTAAAATACAAAAAAAATAATTTCAGCGTTTAAGAAAATTCTATCCCTACGGGGGTTAAACAAGGTTGAAGGTTTAAGTAGTAGGGTAGTCATTTTGTTTGTCAACAGGTGGCGTTATTGTACGGATTGAATGGTTTTTTCCGAGTCATTTTCTTAATTCTTACTTACATGTTTTCACGTTATTTATTGTTCATTTGATAAATGACAAAGCATAATATCTTATGTTATCATTTGATTTACACCTGCTAAATAAAAACAAAACAAAAAAAAAAATTCAATACTACTAGCCTGTGACCAAAATAGTAATCGCATCATTAAATTCGCTTAATGTGCATTTAGTTTTTAATGGTCACATTTCAGGTTTTGGTTTATTTGCTATGCCTTTAAACACTAGCCTTTTTAATAACTAGGGTACCTTCTAGACCATTTAGAAACATTTTAGCCAGCCTCGGGAACTCCGCCACACCACTCTTTTCGTTTAGTAGCCAGGCTGGCGTGTACAAATGCTGCCTTCTTATGAAAAAAGGTCATTATTTATTATTGTTATGAAATAAAGTTTATTATTTATTATTATTGAAAGAGATACGCTTCAATTAAACTGCCTTCATCTCTCAATTTCCAGTGCTGAGTTTAAGATTGTTTTAACATCCTTACGATATTTAACTTTTTTTAAATCTTACTCATAATAACTAAGATCCCCATTTTATAACTCCAAATCCATGCGTTGCTCTATATCTTGCAGAGTCATTTTTGCCAAAGATTAAAAGCATCAGGTAACTGATGGAATAAGTATTAAGCATCCTGCAAACAATTCGCGTAATCAAATTGGAAAATCTTCTAAAATTCTTTAATATATCAAAAATCTACGCGGACGAAGTCGCGGGCGGCCGCTAGTATATTATGAATGTATATGTAGTGACTTTATCAAACAATGCGAGGAAATATGAAAATTAAAAGAAATAGATATTAATTATTAAGAAAATTATAGTTATTTAGTAAAAATACAATGTTAATTATATTTGAGCATTGAATACATAGCTCACAGTGTTTTGTTGTTAATGGCTTTTTGATATTAGCTGCAACACATTTGAAAGTAACGTTCGTCTTTGTTTAATTTCTCCATTTTATAAAAGCGTCATTCATTTTCTTCCCTTGTAGCCGGTGGTAACTACCATACTTAGGTACAGTAAACGGCGATAAAGAATGCACATCGGCAATCATCGCATTTCCGAATACAAACGAATGCTAATTTCCATGTACATCAATTATTAGATTTATCGTTCATCAGAATTTGAATTTAGAACTAAGTACTTTATTGTTGTTTTGTTTTGATTTCACGTGGAATATATAGAGCTGTAAAACTCGATGTAATTATATATAGTTATTGCTATAATGTTCTTGTTGGGGAAAAATAATATATATTCAGGCCCACATTCCTAAAACGGGTTGACTGAGCATTAGCAACTGATGTTATACAACTAGGATACTTAAATGTGGGTTTAAAGATCGACAAAAAGTGTAATTTCTTACATTAACATTCTCATGTTTTTTTTTAAATTGGTCGGCTCCAGTTACAAAATATTTATAAACATTGTAGATAATTTCGCGTGACTGGCAAAGTAACGGCTTACCTTTTTTCCCTATAGATGAAATAGTACAAATTTAATTTTGTGTAAGTTTTAGCAACTCTATATATATATTGACTTGGATATGCGACTGCACTCTCTCGAATTTGAACCACGACTGACAAAACAAACGTCATGGTGTGTGCGACACAGATATCGCTATACGAAGTCGAAATTAGCCGATTGCCTCTTTCCAAAGATCGATGTGTAAACTTTATCGCCGTTTACTGTAATTTTGCTTCATCTCTCAAATAGAATAGAATAGAATATACAGTCTGTATCAGAACGAAAAGCAAAGCTGAAAGCTGGTTGATGGTTAAGTGGAGTATGTTGTAATAGCATACTCATAGTATTAAATTTCAGTAGTTTTTGTGATTTTGCTCAATCTCAACATGACTTTAGGTCCTCTTATTTGCAGTCGGTTAAAGATTCTCATAACATCCTGTAGAAACTAAGATGTCAGTTTATTAACGTAAACAAACTAATCATCATATCAGATTACTGCAATTTCAACTATGACCGCACTACCACATATGCCTTGTAAGAAACACTAACCACTTACTGTAATCATCTTTTAGAACATTAATTATTTAGGTATTACAGGGAATTCGCATAACATTGTACAGTAAACGGCGATAAAGAATGCACATCGGCAATCATCGCATTTCCGAATACAAACGAATGCTAATTTCCATGTACATCAATTATTAGATTAATCGTTCATCAGAATTTGAATTTAGAACTAAATACTTTATTGTTGTTTTGTTTTGATTTCACGTGGAATATATAGAGCTGTAAAACTCGATATAATTATATATAGTTATTGCTATAATGTTCTTGTTGGGGAAAAATAATTCAGGCCCACATTCCTAAAAGGGGTTGACTGAGCATTAGCAACTGATGTTATACTACTAGGATACTTAAATGTGGGTTTAAAGATCGACAAAAAGTGTAATTCCTTGCATTAACATTTTCATGATTTTTTTTTTTAAATTGGTCGGCTTCAGTTACAAAATATTTATAAACATTGTAGATAACTTGGCGTGACTGGCAAAGTAACGGCTTGCCTTTTTTCGCTATAGATGCCATAGTACAAATTTAATTTTGTGCAAGTTTTAGCAACTCTATATATATATTGACTTGGATATGCGACTGCACTCTCTCGAATTTGAACCACGACTGACAAAACAAACGTCATGGTGTGTGCGACACAGATATCGCTATACGAAGTCGAAATTAGCCGATTGCCTCTTTCCAAAGATCGATGTGCAAACTTTATCGCCGTTTACTGTAGTTCACTTCAGTTCACTTTGACATTTTAGATTTGTCACCTTGTAATTATTATTTTGAAAGAGGTTAGGTTAAATCGCTTTTTAGGACTTTTTTCTTTAAATTTAAACTTCAAGTCGAGGTTTGACGTTCGTGTGTCAGATAAAATCTAGGGAGAAATTTAACTGAAAAATACTGATAATGCCTTTAAACTTTTCTGTGGAGGAATTTGTGGATATGATCCTTGTTTACGAAGAAAGTAGGAGTAACGGGAATGCCGCTCTTCGTCTGTGTGTGGAGAGATTTCCCGCACGAAGGCAACCCAACAACGCCCGTGTGATCGTCAATGCGATTATCTGTTTACGAAATAACAACGCGCCGGTACCAATTAATCGAGGAGGGCGTCAACGACTTCACGTGAGAGAGGAGGAGCAGGTATTGGATTTTGGTTATTGGTATTATCAGCTGGCATTTATGGCACTTATGTCATTTTATTAGTTGTGATTGATAAGATTGTAAGTAATTAATACAGGATGTTATAAAATAATGGTTTATTTTTCACTCCTGCAGTACTACTGCTGTAAAAAGATGCTAATTTTCCATAAGCCAGGCACCATAGTCATATTTATGGTCTAAACATTGGTGGGTCTCTTTCTTTGCCTTTCGTTCTGTTACATACTGTATATATAAGGCGGAGAACAATCTATAATTTACGCATTACGCTCGTTACTAAATATAGGATGAATTTTTAGTGTTTTTTTCGAAATTATAAATAAGCAGATAGATTCAGTTTATTTTGCCGTCTTTTTTACTTTTTAGGCACACGGAAAACAAGTATATTTTAGCTCCATGTTTAACCGTACCAAAAACGATACGATGACTGAATCAGCGGACAATAATCGTTTTTTATACTTACTTTGTTGGCCTAGGCCAGGAAAGTAATGCAGGTGCCATAAACGAGAACCTTTATGTCTCCATTTTATGACCAGAACGCATACATTTCCGAGAATGTTTGAGAAAATTCTTATTGCCCGCCGTTTGAATGCAGTAAATACATGAATGTTTGCTGCCTGACAATTTTCTTACTTAAGAATGTTTTCTTATTTTCATACAAACACTTATCCCATTTCAACTGTTAAGTTTGCGCCAGGGATGTATAGCGCCGGATACAAATGAGGAGCAAAGTTAACGCATCCGATCACGTTTGTTGTATGGGGCCCTATTTAAATATTTATTTTATAGTGATTTTAGTACGTAAGTAGGTACTTGATACTATTTAAATATTTATTTTATTGTGATTTTGTACTTGATACTATAGCGGCAACCGAAATGCATCGTCTGTGAAAATTTCAACTGTCTAACTATCACGGTCCATGAGATACAGCCTGGTGACAGACAGACAAACAAACAGGCGGTTGTTGCTAAATGAAATCGGGAACAATTTAAACGCTCACCAAAATGGCTTTTATACCCCAAAACTAAGTTCCAAATAAAATGAATTGCTTCCATTTAAATTAAACTCTCTCTATATAGTGCTCCCCAAATTAAATCATTTTGTATTCCAAAATCGATATACATTACACCAGAATAATTTTATGTTGAGTCAGAATATCTTTTTGCTTCCCAAAATGGATTTTTTGCTCACCAAATATTGTTTTCATAAAACATCAAAATTATTACCAAAAAATATCTTTTTGCTTCCCAAAATGGATGTTTTGCTCACCAAAATGGATGTTTTGCTCACCAAAATGGATGTTTTGCTCACCAAAATGGATTTTTTGCTCACCAAATATTGTTTTCATAAATTAGTGTTTCAGCTAGGTAACCATCTAATCCTGATCACCTTTCAGAGCAGATCCGACTCGGCCGGGTTAGGTTAAGTTAGTTTTTTTTATATCCCTAAAAAACGCTCCATAATGTGCGGTAGTCATTATTAGCTATGCTATATCAATTTGAAATTTTCTCCATACAAATCGTTTTTTTTTTTCGATTTTTTTCGAATTGGCCGAATTTTCGGACAAGATTTCAGAATCATATTTTTGAGCCCCGAGAGCCCCCCGATACCGAGTTTTAGCCGCCTAGCACCAATTAGAAATTTTGAAAAAAAAAGTCGCCATCTTGTTTTTTTTTTCCACAAGTGTCTAACAACCAATCTTTAAAAACAAAACCTGCTTTTTGTCAAACCAGCCAGCTGTGTGAATGACCTTGTTGTTGAAGCCAATAAAAAGTTACTTTGCAGGCCTAGGCCTGAAAAGCAGTATGAAATCCCTTTACAGTCTTCTCGAGTTGTTGCGCCCAAAAAGCGATACTTCCGAGCCTATTTTAAGGAACGTAAAGACATTTCATTGGATATTTGAGAAAAAGCCATTTTGGTGAGCATTTAGTTTTTTGCCTCAGCAAAAATGACTAAAATGGAAGTAATAATATAAAATATTGGTGACATCCATTTAACAGTAATTTAGATTATTTGGTCTGAAATTAACTTTTTAGGTGTGCATATATTTTTATAGGATGTAAGAAAAAGAATTATTTGCTTTATTTATAGAATACTTTGGGGTACACTATTTGGTGAGCATTCATCCGTTTTGGTGAGCATTAAGAATTTATTGGTAGTAATTTATCAATATATTTGGTAGGCGTTTAAACATATTTGGTAGGCGTTTAAACCCAAGCCAATGAAATCGTATAACTACATTTTCAATGCTTCATGTTTAAATGTTTTGCTTTGCATCAACCGAATTCCTACGCCGGAAATGTGGTTACTTAGCAGCCCTAATATTAAATCCTCGGTTGTGAAAATTTTAATCAGAAAAAAAAACACACACACAAAAGGACATTTCAATATAACAAACAGACGGACAGATGGGCATGGCGAAACAGTTAGGGGTACTTATGGACTTCCGTAACTCTAAAAATGGTAGACGAATTATCTTGCATGTGGCATAAAGAAGACTTGACTTACTTGAAGTAATTTGCATACTAATAATTACTCATTGTTGATGTCGATCAAACTCAGTTACATAATTTAGTATTAGACAAACTTATAGTTTTTTATGCAATCGTTACACAATGAAGGTTCTTAAAGTCGAGTACCTATCGCGTTTAGGTCACGAGGCTTGCCGAGTGGCCTGAGTAAGGTACGAAATTTTAAGACCTAATTGTGTAACTATTGCATACAATACTTTTTATACCAGCAAAACACAGAAAAACATTTTTTACTTTAATCGTCAGTCCCACTATGATTTTTTTATTTTCTAAAACTGATCTATAAAAAAAACATGATCGCGATGGTCATGGTGGGTACCTCGTGATTGGTTAAATTTTTTGACAAGTATTTTCAATCAGTGAACAGTAGCGTGCTTTTTGTAATGAAATATGCTGATGTTCTCTTTTTGAAATTATTAGAGTTGAGTAGAGAGATTAAAGTTCTGTAGCGGGTACCATAGATTATAGAATTTTGGTACAGGATTAAAAAGTGCGTTATTGTGATTTTGTCTGTGAAATTATAATGACAGATATGGTAGGTAGGTAGGTACCTACGCGAGTATAAATAATATATTTTTTAATACAGTTGCTCAAAAAGTGGTACTTTTCGTAGCTGCAAATCGTGCGAAAAGTTGGTTATTTCGAACTAGTGCTTTTTACTTTTCAAACTTTTTTAATTTTCTGTTGTACAACACGTCATACCCCATACATCCAAACAAAGGTCAATCACTTTCTGACTTTATTTATTACGTCATGCAGCATTGCAGGTGTATATCTCATAATTATGCTTAAAATATTTAAATTGCATATTGGATCAATCAAAGGGTTATCTATTTAAAAAAACTCAAAAACGGTGTTAATAATTTGTTTGAGTGACTATTATTTAATGAGCAAATGAGTATTATGCGTGACCTAAAAAAATTAAAAAGAAAAGTATTGTCACAGATTAGAAAATACAGTATTAAGCGTGACCCACGTGCTGCTTTATAAATTCATAATAATTATGAATAATCGCTATTTTTGTGTAATAAATAATATATTATTTATTTACAATTATATGAAGTGTAAAGAACTAAAAACAGATTCACGATGTTCATTGTTTGGAATCAATTAAATTACTGTGTAACATTATCATATCTCTTCTGAAATATTAAAACTATTTATTTTGATTTGGCTGAATGATGACAGCCGACGCCATCTTGAAAAAAAAAATTACAATTAAAAGTAAAACTTTCTTTTTCATTCAAGATTGTTTTAATTATGTGTAAGTGACACGTAAGATTTATAAAATAAGAGTTTTTCATAGAAAATGATGGATTCTGATGTTACCAGAAAAGATTTAACACCGCCCTATATACGAGCCAAGGCAAAAATTGCAAGTGAGAAAATTTTACCCGCAAAATCGAAAGAAAAATTACATTGCCGTCTATGAACATTTTATTGGCTGGAAACGAGAAAAAGAGAATTATTAACAACTTGAATAAAACTTTAAACTTACCTACCAGCAAAGGCCTTAAATGCGACCCTTGACAATTGCTCTAAAAATTGTATATAGGTATACCTACTCTTAATTTTTATCAGCCAGAAATAAATATAATTGCCCCTTTTCGCAAATGTATTAAAAAACGTTGTTTGGTACACGTGTGGAAGTGTCATTTTAACTCGTCCCGAGTCTTGACCCTCGCCTTGCGGCTCAGGCCAAGACTCCCCGGGACTCGTCCAAAATGACATACTTTCCACACTTGTATCAAAACCTACTATTGTGGTCGTTAAGTTTTTGTTGTGGGGGCTACGGGACTTTACCCATACTACGACTGTTTCTGTAAATGTACCTTCAATCCACGCTTGGCCTGGATTTTTGGGGTTCCGTACCCAAAAGGCAGGTAGATACTGTAATTTTTTGCAAAACGTGTATTAGCATGGCCGCTATAACAAAAATACTCAAAAAAAAAAAGTTACAAATTAAAGGGGATCCTTACAAAAAACGTGTATTTTTATATAATTTTTTATTGTAGGTACCTATCGTCCGCTAGTCCGACTCGCACTTAGCCGAATTATTATTTTCTAATGGTTAGAAAATTTACCACTTTTGGGATGTAACTCTCAAAAAGATTGACGAAAATGATAGGTTATTTACCAAAAGTAGAGAACCTTTACACCTTTTTTTTCATCAAGTATGTTTATTACACCTAAACTGTATAACCAGGTTTGTTTAATTAGCTATACTACAATATGTCTCAAAAATATAGGCATTACCCGTGTTCAAAATTTCATTCGTTAAATATTGTATAGATTCCGACGTTGTTGCACAGCATTCCCTACTAGTAAGAATGCTGATGTATGGGGTTGTTTACACTTCGCAAACTGTTAAGTGGGAGTTCATACCTTTGTTACTCACACTTATCACCTCAAAAGGTGCGAACAACCCTTAGTCGTGACCATGGATCCACATCCGTTTGTTTAGAAAAAAAAATGTATTCGATATTAGTAGACCAAATTTTACATAAAAAAGACTGTTTACTAAAGAGTAGAATAATATAATACTCGTACATAAAAATAAATATAGTATTGTTAAACAGTATCTGAACGAAACCCATGTTGTAGCAAACGATATTTTGAAAATGATACGTACAAAATTGGATCTTGCAATAAAAAAAAATGGTTTAGATGTGGATATTGAGTACTTTATATAATTATGTATTAGCTAAAATTTTCCAAGCTGACCCTCTCTATTTAAGAGTTTACCTATCTTATAAATATTGAATCACATGCCTGGTCACAAGACACAGGCATTCATTTGTGATTCCACAAATGAATGCCTGTGTCTTAATCGTATAAAGAAGCACAATTTAGAAAAATTAAAGAATGTTACAAATTTATATAGTATTTTTTAAGTCAAAAGGTTGAAATTACATTATCCTAACTCATTCGAATATGATACTTTGACTCTGACGCCGTATCATATTCGAAAGAGCAAGGTACGCTACTGTAATTTCAACTTTGTGACTAAGAATAAATGATTATAAAGGGTATAGCAGGATAGCCTAAGAAAAAGTGCCCCCAGCGTTTTTGGGTCGAAACTATAATCAAACGATGCCTTTTAAGTAGGTTATACCCTGCACAAAGTTTCATCCCTCTGTTACCCCCTGGGGGTGAAAAACACCCGATTAACCCCAAAACTGTTTTATTTTTTTTTTCCTAAACTATGAAAGTGACGAATTTCAAATTTTGTACAAATAATAATGAGACTAAAAGCTATATGGAAAAAAAATATGACCCTCCTAACCATTTTATTTCTTGTAAAAAAAATGAAAATAAAAATTGAATCACCCTGTATAACAAGTTCGGCTCTTGGTACACACACTATTTTTTTTCCAAAGATGAACCAATTTATATTCTACATCATACAAAAGTTTCATCGACCTAGTCTAGAAGGAACATTACGAAATTAATATAAATTGGCTCTTTGGTGCCTACTATTCATTTAACTCCTACTAAGAGCCTTGCATTATTAATAAACAATGGCCTGCGATCGGACCGCTGTTTGTGTCCGATTTAAAAAAGGTGGGGATAAAGAAGAATAAATCAAACTTATTTGTAATAAATAAAAACATTTTTTTCTTTACTAGTAGGTATTAATATAATAATATTTCTTACTGTGTATTCATACATTACGAGTAAGTAAGTAAGTTAAAAACAATTATTATTCAATCAATCGTCATCACTGTCTTCGTTAATAATTGTCAAATTGTCTAAGTAATTATCAAATATATGTTAGTCAGAATTTCGGCTGGTTTTATATTTTTTGGTTTATATCTGGCATTGGATAAATAATATATACCGGTTGATCAATCCAAATGGGTCAGTAGGGAGAAGTCAGAGACTATGAGATAGGGAAATCTGTTCTTAGGAACCATGGCGTCGGTTTCAGATTTAATAAAAACTGCATTATTATTTTTTTACAAGTCTCATACATAACCCGGTCAAAACCGCTGTAAAGAATGTTACAATACGACATGCGATTAATCACAGAATTTTAACCAGGTCAATTCCCGGTTAAATATGAGATTTATAAAAAAAATGAATGTAGTTTCTATTAAATCTAAAATAGACGGTTCCTAAGAACAGATTTCCCTATGTCTAAGAGTTTTCGTTTTCTCCCTACTGACCCATTTGGATTGGTCACCCTGTATGTTTAGAGATGGTTTTCTTCTTTAAATATCCATCCATTTACAATTGCATTAACTAACTGTGCCATGTTATTGACTGTTATTTCAGAGTTAGTCTTTAAACGTGTTACAATTGCATCAGCATTACTTGTACCTATCACTAATCAATCTCTTTCCATATTTGTTATTTAAAATATTTTTTGCAGACATTCTGGCTTCACATTAGAAAAGCGTAACCCTGTGCCACCCTGTGCGGGTTACGCTTTTCGCTAGGGTTTGCGGCCGTTAATTTTGTTTTTTTATTCGAACTCGGGCGGCAACGCGGCCGCGGGCAGTGTTTTTTCTTAATTATTTTGGTCGCAGGCGATCCTGGCGGTACTTTGCGTATTAAGCATAATATAATGAGTAGTGCCTACTAAATAGTACATTCATTTTAATTTCGCAATGTTCCTTCTGGGCTAGGTCGATGAAACTTTTGTATGATGTAGAATATAAATTGGTTCATCTTTGGAAAAAAAATGGTGTGTGTACCAAGAGCCGAACTTGTTATACAGGGTGATTCAATTTTTATTTTTATTTTTTTTACAAGAAATAAAATGGTTAGGAGGGTCATATTTTTTTAACATATAGATTTTAGTCTAGTTATTATTTGTACAAAATTTGAAATTCGTCGCTTTCATAGTTTAGGAAAAAAATAATAAAACAGTTTTGGGGTTAATCGGGTGTTTTTCACCCCCAGGCGGTAACAGAGGGATGAAACTTTGTGCAGGGTATAACCTACTTAAAAGGCATCGTTTGATTATAGTTTCGACCCAAAAACGCTGGGGGCACTTTTTCTTAGGCTATCCTGCTATACCCTTTGATTGCGTTTTTTATTAGGTACCTGCTTCGATTTGTTCTAAATAATTTTAATTAACATATTCTAATATGAACCTCTCCACCTTAAGAGGTTATTTTGCAAACATTGCAGAATAATGCTTTTGTATGTATCGTTTCGAAAAGCTTCAATTTAGAACAAATCGAAACAAGTAACAAACAAAAAACGCCATGAAAGGCCGTAGGATAAGGAAAGAAAAAATGCCCTTTATTATTAAGAGCTGTTTTCTATAATTACTGATATCTAGTAGATCAATTGTGCAAAGTTTTGTTGAAAAATTCCCAGTTCAGCCGGGAAAAAATTAAATCCAAATTCATGAAATATGACTTTTAATTCCTGAAGGAGTGACTATTCTAAATGATATTAAAAAAAGGCTTATTTAACGATCTGTCAGTCATATTACTTTTACGGTTAATATTGGAAAGCAACAGTTAAAATTAAAATTATATTTATTTTGGTCTGATTCTTATACCATTCTAACACTGACAAAGAACTTAAAAATAAATTTTCTTTGTAAAGAAATAAAATAAATTTTTGACATTAACATTAATATTAACTTGGAAAAAAAAGAACGACTTCAAAATAAACTGAAAAGCCAAAAATAACCTGTTCATCAGATTACATTTGAATCACCTTTTGAAACCTTACGTAAACTTCTTTAATCATTAAAGGCTTCATGCGTGGCATCTGGTTTTCATTCATAGTAATAATTGAGTGGATTCGCACCGACTTCATTATTGGGTTATTTTTGGCTTTTCAGTTTATTTTGAAGTCGTTATTTTTATCAAGTCAATTTTATGTAAATGTCACAAAATTGTTTTTATTTTTATTTCTTTACAAAGAAAATGTATTTCTTAGTTCTTTGTCGGTGTTAGAATGGTATAAGAATAAAATGTATCAAAATTCAACCAACATATATATTTTTAATTTTGACACTGTTGCTTTTCTATTTTTTCCGTCTAACTAATATGGCTGACAGATCGTTAATTCAGGTTTTTTTGAAATATCATTTAGAGTGGTCACTCTTCAGGAATGAAAAATTTTTTTTTTTGGAATTTTGCCTTACCTGTTTTTTACAGAAATGTAGAATCAATTTTCTTTCAGGACATTTATATACTATTTAGGTAACCAAATTAAATACTTTTGGAGTAAAGTCATATTTCATGAATTCGGATTTTATTTTTTCCTGTCTGAATCACTGGAAATTTTTCAACACAACTTGGCACAATAGTAACTATAGAAAAAAAATCTGCTCTTAATCATAAAAGGGCATTTTTTCTTTCCTTATGCTGCTACGGCCGTTATATATATTTTTTTAAAAACGGTCGGGAACGTAAACTTGATTGGCTCGGTTTGCTGGACAATAATATTGTATGAAACTCCTTTATTTTCCGAAGTACAAACTTTTTAAAAACTTAAAACGGCCATATAAGAAAAAGGAATAGGTTCCCTCAGATGTCTTGCTACGATTTTATATTCTTATACAATTTATTTTCCAATTACATCTTTACTTGGATATTTCGCGGATCATTTATTATAACAATATATAAGTTACATTTAATATAGTAATATTTTAGAGACGCATTAAAGTCAAAAACGGAAGATCAGTAGCTACGACTTATCGCGACTTTTTAGTTGCCTCAAATAGCTTATGGCGTTTTCAGAAGAAACATACCGGATACCCTTGAAATGTCGACAAACGTTTCACCGAATGCTTCATTTCGTCGAATTTTCATTTCGTCGACAAATTTTTACTCGTAAGTCATAAATTTTTCAGACATTTTGTAAATTACAACCTTTAGATTAGGTCAGGTTAGCTTAGGTTTGTGTTAATAACATTCAAAAATATTTTATGGTTTCAGAAAAAAAATGCTTTCGATGAAATGAAATATTCTTGTCTAAGAAACGGCAGCCAATGTCACATGGATAAAAGAAGAGACCTGAGTCATTTATTTATGTAAACCCCGCTGGCGCACTGGGTGATACTGACCTTGGGGCCATTTTTTATTACGAGAGACAATGTTAGGCCTTTTTGATCGTCCCCCTCCCCCCTACAGTGAGAATGTTTTTAAAAGGGGGTAAGAACATTCTCATACTGTTAGGAATCGCCAGATAGGGCTAGATAAAGATTTTACGAAACCCCCTTCCCCTTGCGTAATGAATGAGCGACCGTATTTGTTTGTATTCCACATTGTGTGAGAGAGACGAGTGAGACTAATTCACACGACAAGTTTAACCGTGGCAAGTTATGCTAGCCCGGTAGAAAACGTATTGGAAATATACTTAGTAACTAAATAAGTAACATACCTAATACCTTAGCGGCATAATTAGCGGCATAACGAACTTACCTCACTGAATTTTGTTTGTCATCATCACACTAACTAATAACTTCAAAGGAATCTTCAGTGTTAAATACATCTCAGTATTATTATAATATATTTTATAAAAAATATTCTCAATTAAACTAACTCCTTATTTATATTTACGTGCATAATGTCGTTGAACTTTAGTAGCAAAGCAAAGGGTAGAGATTTTATAAACTATTTAATGACCTAAATATTTTAACCATTAAAATATTACGGCCGTCTTCATTACGGTGCGCCGAACTCTAACCGGGGTGTGTTTATTTTAGAGGTTTAATAACTCTCGTAAAATAGTGAGTTCCTTAAATTATTCAATTAAAGATAAAGTATGTGTGTAGTAGCACTAAATTATTTACAAAAATTTAGTAAAATTGTGAAAAATACTTATACACTTTTCTTGTTTTCTCTGAATATGAAAATTTTTGGGATCTATGGACTCGAATCGAAAACATATCATATATTTATTATCTGTATGAAGGTAACGCAACGAACATCGATTATTGTGAAACCCTAAAAAAAACCGGCCAAGAGCATGTCGGGCCACGCTCAGTGTAGGGTTCCGTAGTTGCCCATTCTTCACAATAGACGGGCTTAAAACAGCGGTTTTAAGTCCGAGGTTTAAATTACGAGAAAGATTACAAGCTCTATAAAAAAGGTCGTAATGGCCACTGGAAGTTATCGATTATACGCGCCAGATGGAGTAAAATGTTTTAATGCAGTATGGCACTTAACTAATATGTGTAACGTTCGAAGCATAAGGACACCTCGCGGCACTTACGTCATTTTAAAGAAAATTATGAAATTTTGCGATAACTCAAAAACGGCTCAACCAATTTCATTGAATATAGTTTTCATTGAAAGTACTTATAAGGCCTAATTTTCATGAATTTTCCCATATTTTTTTGACCCGTGGTCGTGGTTTTATTTTCGGAGCAATATATATACAAAACAGCTGACTTTACCAAAAAATAATGTTTGAAGACCCCTATTATTTTTAAAAGACCTATTCAACGACACCCCACACACTAGTGTTGGAACGAAAAAAAATCACCCCCACTTTAGGTGTAGGGGAGGTACCCGAATAAAAGTTTATTTTTTTAGATTTTATTTTACCGTTTTGTCGACTCACACACACTCATACCAAATTTCAGCTTTCTAGTACTAATGATCACGGAGCTAAGCTGCGGACGGACGGACAGACGGACAGACGGGCATGGCAAAACTATAAGGGTTCCTAGTTGGCTATGGAACCCTAAAAAGGTAAACGGGAGTATTCTCGATTGAGAGTAAAATGAGTTTAAAATTACTATAAGTAAGAAAAAACAAATAATGTGATGTAGTAATAATGAGCAAGACTTACAGAAACTTTATTTTATTATACGTAAAAAAAATGGTCAGATGCAAGTCGAATTTGTGCACGAAATTTGGGCTCCGGACCATCACATATCTTTTCAATTTTATTTTTTACTTTTTTATTTTTAGTAATTTATTTTTAGTAGTTGTGTCTAGTGGTCATAGTATCACATACTCCAAATTTCCTTTTTTTCTATACCATTTAATTATTACGAAAAAAACGTAGTAGCGTACCCCCAATTTTTTTTTAAGTATATAGCAACCATACTAAATAGTAGCTTAGTAGGACCACTTGGGTACGGAACCCTATAAAACCAAGATTTTTGTGGCACAAATTGTGGTACATAATTTATTTTAACTAGGTACATTATCCAATATGCTAAATTCAACAAATTGTTTTCATTAAAACGAATAAAGTAAACATTTATTCTAGTAAAATAATATTAATTCTATCTATACATTTGAAGCAAATTGGATTCGTTATTTCCAAAATGTAGAATTCCAAATGTAAATGTGAAATAAACAGTAATATTCCTAGGGTTAGGTTTCGCGAGGAAAATATCACAAAAGGTATACCTACCTAACGTTAGGACGGATCGATATTTGACAGATATGAGACTTTCCTGTACCGAAACTCTACTAAAATAAATCTTTTACAACGAATTATTTAACTTTTCCAACGTTTAGTGGACTAATGGATTTGTGCGTCTTCGATTTTCCGGAAAAAGCATCATTACGATTTGTGGACCATGTGGAGCCATGTTCCGAACTTCCTCGATTGTAATAAAAACCCCACAGAATGTTATCCTACATTTCACGAGTGTCGTAGATTATCGCAGCACGTTAAGAGAGTAAACTTTAATGAGTGTAAAAAAGATCACAAAATCTAAAAGATACGAGACATTTCAAAGCTTTGAAATAGTTTCGGAAAGAAGTCTCGCACGGAGACGGGTCACGACCGCTCGTAAATTATAATCTCGAAACATCTCGATGACTGGCATGTCTTTGCTGTCGTATTTATGTAAGTACACTGATGTGAGACAACTTAATGTTCTATCGTGCATGATTTTTCATAATAAAGTAATCCTTAATCATGTTTGCCGTTCGATTTACTTGTAAGATCGTGTCTGTGAGTTTGGTAACTTCAAAATAAATGTTTAACAAACGCTATGGTAATCTGGATTATCCGTGGCATTTTTTTGTATTCTCGTTCGCATGAGTCTTGTTTCGTTCCGGCGTCGGCCATTCGATTTCATACTGAGCTATATGAACGCGCGAGTAATTTATAACGACCGTGGCCGAAAAATTAATGATGGTCGCACGGACGGTACTACAAACATTGTTATTGATTGTGTTTAATTATTGTATACATTTTGCTGTTTGTCACGCAATTCAATTTTTCCGCATCTAAGCACCGAGGAAAATAGGAATCTTAGGCCACGTCACGATCATTTAAACGTAATCGAATTGAGATTTTAAATTCTTCGGAACGTGAGCTTTGAATTACGGTCTGAATTGCGTCATGCCGATGCTTTGGAATTTAGGCACATAGATCTTTTTGGAGTTCATCAGAAACGTGAAATCAGTTCTTTTTATCGTGAAGACGGTGTTCCTTGACATGTAATTAAAGGTGCCCAATTCAAGGTAAACAAGCTGAACCGGAGTTAGGTTTGAGCCGTCAACTTTTAGGCCACACTTTTTTTCTTCTTTTGTGTTGTTCACATATTTTAAATCACACTTTTTTTTAACGATACACCACAAACTACAAATCAGCACATTAGATATCACCGTTTGATATTACAGAACTATTATTTTAGATTATTTGTTTCGAAAATAACGCCAGTCTCCTGTCGTTCATTAGTACGGGATTTACACCCCAATAGCTCCCACCAGACTAAAATCTCTTTATCCAATTCCATCTAATATAATTGTATAAATTACGTTTATAAAACATGATCCGTTCGCGAATCACTTTAGAATGTTAGTGAAATATTTTTTTTGGATTATAGAGATATAATCAGTCAGACACGAGGTTCATAAATAATAGCTTATATATCCATTTTATTTCTCTGAAAAACTATAGATTGACATAATATTCCTAAATTATACGAAACCTAACTTAAAGAAATGAAAGTGAATAATAACAACAATTTGTGGTCCTTTTTTTACTTAAAAACCACTATTACGAGACTATCACTAATATCTATAACGTAAGAACTGCCATATGGCACAGTTTTTTATATAAACGTAAAGAAGATCAAATAAGTACTGTCTGCCTATTATATGCCAGACATTTCATTGCTTACACAAAGATGCAAGATCAACGGCTTGCGTAAATGGTTCAAGTATAAAGAACCGAATACATCCCGAACGATCATCAGTTACTCACCATCCTCCCTGTCTGGTCAGCGTGAAGCCGAAGCGGGCCTCGCGATCCACCGAGACCCTGATGCCGATGATCCCCAGTCCTTGGGGCGAGACCACCTGCCCCCGCATCACAGACACGCGGCTGCACAGACCACTTTATGTCAGACCTAGTCACCATGCAAAGCACAACGCACTGCGGTCCGATACTCGGTGCCATCGAGATGCCTAACATACAAGCTATATAATCTCTCGTAAGAATCGACCCCATCGAAGGTAAACGTTGCGTTGACGAGTGGCGTGTTGAATGCGCTACAAGTTCCACTTCAAACGCATCGTCAGCGAATGCTAAACTTTGATGTGGTTAATCTTTGATACAACCTTTATAACTTTCAAAATATGATTATATTGGGTGTATAAGCTCTTATACAGCTTGAAGGTTACTTGTATAGAATGACACTTTTATGAATCACGTAATCGAGGCATGATTCGATAACACCGAAAACCGGGCCCCTGGACGATACCCATTACGCGAAACCATAATTAAATTAAACACTTTTTAAAACGTTAGCCATTATAGCTGAAAGCTACTTCAGTATTATAATTTAAAACCTAATCAAGTATTCATTACCTATTATTAAGTGAACACGATAAAGGCTTTAACGCGAAGAGAATTATAATTTGCAGTGTACTCGCGTTCAAATTCGGTTCAATTATTGTATTAAGTTTAATTTGTGGAATTAGATTAATGAAAATAAAATGAATTGTATCGCTAATTATTTAACATTAGTTTAATGAAAATATTATATTTAATACGGTTATATGGTTCTTTTTCTGCGGTAGGTATCGTCCAGTGCGCTTCCTTGTTCTTTACGGAACGAAGTACACGTGCTATGCGCTTTACTGGCAAAGTTTGTAATAAATGCTGTGAGTGAAGTAAAATTTAACAAAACCAATATTGAAAATAAAATAAGAAGTCTTCAGCATGGCACATTCTCTTATCAGGATCAGCTAAAGATCTAGGTACAATTTCTGTTTACTAATTGCCAATTGCAAAATAAATAACTCAAAGGAAACTTAATTTAACCTATTAAATAGATGCAAAGATGTGCGGTAAACGGAAATCCACCTAGAAGGGTGTGTAATGCATGTAACAACTGCCACATATACCATAGTCATAGTATCTTGGTATGTAAACTGTAACTTGTACTTTCGTATCATTATTATCATGATGCCTGAAATTGGTGCAAGGAGAATTTCACAAAACGCGAAACTAACGAACGAGGCTTTGTAATTAAAATTACAAAATAAATTGCACGTAATAAGCATTTAACTAATTATTACTATACGGCTACCTAACAAATTAATACTAACTAAAAGATATTTTTTATTCAACTTAAAAATCAATTTATCGATACCAAGCTTAAGTTGGAGGGAAAAATAGAAATAGTAAGAAGTTACCACGTCCCGCTGGCTTCTAAATGCTGCCTTCAATAAAATGACACGCCTACAATTTAAGGTATCTAAATTAAAACCTGTAAATGTAAAAGACGAGCACAAATACAGTTGGCAGAGATCAAACATCACAAATGTATCAATCCTACAAATATGTGACCTCAAAAGTTCATTGCGGTTCACATTGAAAATATCGTGTTACGTGTAGTTAACCTGAAACTTATAATTATAATGTATCATCATCTCATTTATAAAAGGTGCGTAATAATAATAAGTATCAATGAGATAATGAAGTTTTCAGGATTTCTTGATAAGCAATATATTGTGCAAGTCGTGTAAGTAAAACCATTTTATTAATTCTATATATTCTATTTTAGTATGGGCTTGCGTATGAAACACCTGACGATAATTAATGATAATGTTCAGTCAGGTGATGAACGCTTATCCGGATATCCATTCAATTGCACTTTGAAGACACCTACATAGAATACTAATTTAATATTGCGGGCTGTGAATAACGACAATGGAGTTGACATTTTTATAACCACGAATGGCAGATCTGTTTGGTTCAACATTTACTTGAAAATTTTGCCGCTAGAGACAATTCTGAAAGGTAACGTGCGTAGTCTTGTGACAAAGTCACGTAAATCTTATCAAACTTTACACTTAATTTAAGACTTTAAGAAGTTCATCGTTTGTTCGTTCCATATGCACAAGATTCAAATGTTAGTAACAATCCACTTCTTAAAGCCTGCACGATAATAACATAGAAATGCCGTCGACAGTTCGGAATTTTCGTTGCACCAATTTCCTAAAGTGTTAATTACATCGATGACCGTTTGATGGAAGCAATGGTTGTAATTTACAATGTCAACGAGTGAGATCTCGCTGTGAAGTAGTCGGAGTACATTCAAATAAGTTGTGTTTTGGTTAGTCACAGGGGTGAGGATCTAAACACATAAAGAGCTCGGGCGAAGGGTAGGGGGTTGGTTAACAGATGAAAGACGCAGACAAAGGGTAAGGAACACATAAAAGGGTAAGTTTATTTGAAGCTCAATTTGCGTGTTCGCCTGGAATTTTGCTCAATTGACAATATACAATTCGCGTCTCGATCGTATATTTTACAAGACCTACGCCTATTGAATTGTGTTTTGAACGTTTTGCGTGAAAGCGTAAATGATTTTCCTAAGTTTCATACAGTATAACAAAAGTAGTATACCATAGTATATAAATATGTGAACTATTATATAAGCACAGAAGACGAGACAAATAAATATTACAAAGAAATACGATTGTGGCTGCGGCAAATCATATCGGGAAGGCGCGATACCGCGGGCGCGGACGGGCGCGTGATTTAGTGGAGCGGAGTTGTCGCAGCCACACGGAACATTCAAGACAAACATACAGATGTTACATACACATAGAGAATGAAACGAATACAGACAAAGGATTGAACGAAAACTGAAAAAGCATCGGTGGCGCCGTTCGCGTGCCGGGCGGCAGGCGGCGGGCGCCGGCATCACACACATATGCAGGAGTTGCAACAAAAGGGAAGAGGTCAACAGATACTGAACACTGAGGGGCGAGGGCGGGCTGACTGACACTTACCATGGTGTAAAGGAATTCCAGAACTCGCTAGGAGTGGCGGACACACGGCGGCACAGGGACACAGAAAGACAGGACAGATTACTACACAGATACCTACATCCCTCAGTGCAACCCCACCCCGGCTCGCAATCGCTCCGGCCGATTGCCTGTCTACATTGGTTACCTTGCGTTTAACACTTGCTTTATTAATCGAATCAATTAGGTGCGCACTGTCTCACTGAGACGAAGCCCGTTTGCATTAGAACAACACCACCACTATCAATATTCAAATTTAGGCATAATTTGGAATAACAGACTAGTGTAACATAGCTGCAGGTTGCACCAAGATAATGTTTCGGAGTAAACAAGCATGCTGGATGGTAAATTCGCGGATACTCCGTGAAGTTCACTCGGGTGTATGAAACAAATGCCAGAACGCAATATAACCACTCTAGACTAGACTTGATTCAACTCAAACAAAATAGTCAAGCGGCTCGTGTTTTAATGCAAACAAACTTACAGGCGCTTTGCATATAAAGCGAGGTGGGTTGACTACGATTTTATTCAGTTTTGCGTTGTCTCGTTTTACTATCAAGATCGAATTAGATCTTCATTCGATAGTTTATATTTATACTTTTTTGCTTTTGTCAAGGCAACTAAAACTTTTCGAATACTTCGTATTAACTCAGATCATGAAAGACGTACACATAAATAAAATGTCAAAATAACAAAAATCAAGCGGTTCAAATATTTCCGTTGCTAAATAGTTTTGTGTCGAGCGAATAGCTATTCCAGTAACAATACAGTTCGGCACGAAAGTCTGTCATGATTCGAGTATGATGAACCTTATGCATACAGCATTGACTTGTTCAACTGGAATACAAACAAGACTGTTCCGAAGCCCTTGAACTCATAATCGATTTCATTATTTTTTTTTTTATTATAATCAGACGCTTTTTTGTTCAGACAAACAGGTAGGGTTAGACACACACAAGGGATAAACATTAGACAATACACAACACATCGGATCTGGTGTGAAAAATAATAAATACAAAAACTGATTAAACGATGAAATCATGGTTAGTGATGAAACTTAACCATGCTAGGATCGCAAATGATAAATCAATATTTTACACCGAGAAAACAGGAAAATCAAAAACACTTCCACCAGATGACAAAATAAATTTAAATTCACAAAATTGTTACCGATAAAATTAAAATAACCACACCAAATCCTCGGAGAGGTTAAGGAAGATGAGTGGGATCACAAATGGTTCGGGTGCTAGATCCTAATTACGCTATGTTATTATGAATTTTGTTCTTCTTCTCACGTTTATTACCTATTCGTCGATGATATCACGGATCTAAAATCATTGTAAAGTGCAAATATTAATTCATGAACTGTGCGAGATACCGACAGGCCAGTCCTATGTCGACTTGCAAAAGATACCGTTGCATGTGCGCGACGGGTCTATTCGTCGCATTCAATCAACTTTGGAACGATATCTTTTACGTGCATGAAGTGATTTGGTGTTTGTTAAATCTTTTTGTTTATATATATATTACATTAGGGCACTCACCTTTCAGAGTACTCGTCCATATGTGCGTAGCTCTGGACGGAGTTTTCCTCGATAAGGAATTTTACACGTTGGTAGAAGGATGCGGTGACGGAAGGTGGCTGTTTCCTCAGCAGCACCTCGACGGGGTCGTTGGAGGCGAGGCACATGATGTGGTCGGCGCATTCTGGCCGGGTGCAGCATTCAGAGTCGGAGCAGTCGGTCATGCCATCTTCAAAACCATTTGCCATTTGTAAGGTCAGCCATTGAATAATTGATCCTTCACCCATTTATTTGATACAAGGAGCTTTACATTGTGTCAAAATCAAAAGCATAATATAGTCAAAAGAAATTATTGAAGCTGGTAAATAATTATCGTGTGGAAAATTACTCTTTAGATGCATATTCTCTTTCCTACCTTCGTCGTTGTCCTCATTATCGGTGCAGGATAGTTCAAGTGCGATGGAGCAGTCAGTGCCGGCCCAACCATCTGCGCACGAGCATCGGTAGACGCCGTCTTCCAACAGACATTGGCCGTGACGCGAACAGGCATTGGGGCAGCCCGCTGTTTAAAATTGCATGAATACATTCAATTAGGTCTAGTCGTAAATTTGCAAATACTTGAAAAAGAAAAATCTTCCTACATCTAATGTCTACGCAAGATGTAACAACTGTTACATCTAACTCTTTTAAAGATAAAAATCTCCCACGATTTAACCCGTATACTTCGCAAGGTCGATTGGGCATTCAGAAGGTAAACGATTGCCCCTAATAAGTTCGTTAAACAACCATTTTCAATTGTACGCTGTGTGAACCGTGTCGCATTTTTCAAACAGGCTAACATTTTAGGAATTTAATGCTTCATTGGTCCTCTTGTCAAATATTATCGCTTATTCAAGCTCAACTTACGCAACGTGCAATGTCTCCCGTTCCATCCTTGAGTACAGACGCAGGTCCCGTTCTTGCATTGTCCATGGTCGTGGCATCGCTGGTCGCAGGGTCGTTGGTCACACTTGGTTCCTGTCCAGCCGTCGTCGCACCGACAGACACCCTCAGCACACACGCCGTGAGGCCCGCAGTCCAGGGAGCATACCACTATAAAAGTATCACATCAGAATTGGCTCCAATCACATAGACAATCGGTAATATGTGAGAAGTATAGTCAATTTCAACCCGTTATTGATATATTTTAACTGTCACATAAACGACGAAAGAACGCCGCTTTTTTCTATTTAAGCGTCAGGAAACTAAAAGATTCCGAAATATTTATTTTTCTACACGGTGTCGTAGGGTAGGTTTAACCCGCAGGCTGCGTTAAGTATGTAAACCACTCTAATAAGTTATACGTAATGTTGATTAGTGATAAGATTACACACGCGTCGCGTACACAAGGCAATTTCAGAACAGTCGTAATGCTGAAAGTAGGCCATGATATAAAGTAGGTTAAGAAAGAAATTAACCAGCAACTTTTTATTACATATTCACGTGTCATTACTTTGGAAAGAAGAATAAGTTTAAGGGTCTTAATTATACTATTTCTAAATTCTCGGTTCAGGTTCAGAAAATTCAAATATACCAAGATGTTAAAGATATTTTATAATTACTAAGTAATAATGTATCCTAGCTTGAGTGATATTGCGATCACTAGCTGAATATAAGGATTTAATAAAAGACGTCTACTTTCTTGTTAAAAGACGTGAATAACAGTTCAGCTTTAACTGGGATTATAAATATCAAGAGTAATGAACCTTCGTCCTTACTTAGTCCTAAGTTACACCCGATCCATTAACCATGCGCAAAAATTCTTTCCATTTATTTATCTTCTCAAGGTGATATTGTACGTGTCTTCAAGGAGGATCTAAAATATTTTAATACTGTATTGAGTCCTCCCAACTATTTGGACTATTCAGGCCCAAAAACACGCCAGATATTTTATGGCAACCCTTTGTATTCGGACAGTTTTAGTTTATCTTCGAATAAGCTTTTAAAGCGTCACATACAATATTGCATGTCTGAGCAGCTACAGTCGGCCTGAATGTACCAGTACTTAAACTACGGCATAGCGAAGTACCCAGCAATATTATGTAGGCTGATCGTACAAAAACTTTGTTTAATTGACAGATGAAATTACGTTCGATATATATCTGAGTATCCACATGTCTACGTACGGCGATTGTAGAATAGATAACATATAGATGAACCGTGCCTCGATAAGTACCGTCTTTTAGTAGCTTTTTCGCCACAATAATAATAGTGAATTATCGTCTAGCCGCTACTAATGATATTGCATGATTCAAAATCTGGAGATTAGATAGTCCATTCGGACAAAACAACCGTAAATGCTACCGTCTTCGAACCGATGTCGTCGAGTGCGACCTACTAAGTTATTGGTTTGCGTGCAATTCTTTAACTACTTAGAAAAAGACTGTTAAGATGTATGTTTATGTGACATTACGATAAGACACCTTTAGCGTAGTCGTTTTCAGTGTAAATCGGCGGAAGTCACAGCTGTGAGAAACTCCATACTCGCCGCAGCATCAGTTTGACTGGAAGTTGTGTGAATGTATCGCCATCACCTCGGTGTCCATAGACCTTAGCTTTAGATTATCACCTTTAGCGCAATCGTCTCCAGTGTACAGCGGGTCACAGACGCATCGCCCAGCATCCAAGTCGTATACGCCACGCTGGGAACACGCAGGCAGACACCGTTGCACGCGCGCGTCACGCTCACTACACGCTGCTCCGCGCCAACCCGCACGACAAACGCAGCGTCCTCGTACGCATGAACCGTGTCCACCGCAAGTTGGGTCCAGGCAGTCCTCTGTAAACAAAAGATGAATAAAAGTATAATTCTTTCACACAATGTTTTTAGGGTTCCGTAGTCAACTAGGAACCCTTATAGTTTCGCCATGTCCGTCTGTCCGTCCGTCCGCGGCTTAGCTCCGTGATCATTAGTACTAGAAAGCTGAAATTTGGTATGAGTATGTATACGTATCACGCAGACAAAACGGTAATTTTTTTTCGGGTAGGTACCTCTCGAACACCAAAAGTGGGGGTGATTTTTTTTTACATTTCAACACTAGTGTGTGGGGTGTCGTTGAATAGGTCTTTTAAAAATAATAGGGGTCTCCAAACATTATTTTTTGATGTGTGTGTAAAACGCACATCCTAGGGTATGGCTAATGCGCATAAGCATTTCAAAAACATATATGACGCAGAGGGCGCTCCAGTGGCGTAAAGAATTAAGGGATGAAAGATTTGGTGTGATTGACGTAGCGGTCGGATAGCTCAGTTGGGAGAGCAATGCGCCGGAAACGCAGAGGTCGCGGGTTCAAACCCCGCTTCGATTGTAGTAGATCGCATTCAATTTTTCTTTCTTAATTTACCTTTGTGTCATTATTTATAAAAATAAAATGTGGTATTACCACATAAAAAAATAAGAATCGATAAAAAAGATTCTATACAAATATTTAGAAACAGCGCCATCTCTCTCGCAGTCTTCACACTTGCTGTAAAGCAATGGGGATTGGGGATCGTGTGTGTAAAACGCACATCCTAGGGTATGGCTAATGCGCATAAGAATTTCAAAAACATATATGACGCAGAGGGCGCTCCAGTGGCGTAAAGAATTAAGGGATGAAAGATTTGGTGTGATTGACGTAGCGGTCGGATAGCTCAGTTGGGAGAGCAATGCGCCGGAAACGCAGAGGTCGCGGGTTCAAACCCCGCTTCGATTGTAGTAGATCGCATTCAATTTTTTTTTCTTAATTTACCTTTGTGTCATTATTTATGAAATTTTAGTAAACCAGGGTTTGATAAAACCCTGGACACTTTATTGAACGATATCAATCAATTACGGTCAACCTAATGCAATAGCTATCTATTGTCTATACTTTATAATAAAACATGGTAAATACCTTCGTCACATTTGGGTCCTTTCCACCCAGCTTTGCATCGGCAGTGTCCGGCGACACATTGACCTTTTCCAGAGCAATCAGCGGGTTCACAGTCGTGGGCTGGCACATCACATTCTGCACCCTTCCAACCCTCGGAGCAGTGGCATATCCCTCCAGCGTACGCTCCGTGCCCAGAACATAGCACCGGACATACACCTGCACATACAAAAATAAGTAATGAATAAGAGAATATTGTTTTTTAATTCCAATACCTGGTGTTTCCAAAGGATGTAGAACTTACTTTTAGAACAATCGTGCCCCTCGTAACCGTCCATACATTCGCATTTCCCCAAATAGCAAGAACCGTGGCCAGAACAGTCATCAGGGCAAGAATTTGTAACTCCTTCGGCCTCTGACACGATCATCTCGACTCTATGCGGCTGCAATTCGTCATTGTACATCGAAATGAACCATCTTCCCGTGTCGAGGTACTGTAATATACTGACATTTACTCGCATATCTGTCGATCTCTTGCTTATCGTGTGGTTCCATCTCTGAAATGGGCTAATCGTGCTCAAGAACGTTCCAAAGTCGTCGTGTTCGCGCATGTCGTGTCTATGCGGACTCCGTCTCCGCCGTAGCCTATGGTCGACCCTGCCACCTCGAATGAATTCCACGAAGTCGTATTGTGTAACGCTAGGAGCCACATTCCGCCGGCCGTAAACGGCAAAATTAGCTCCCCAGGGTACCGTAAAATTAAGGCTAACGTAAGCGGGCTGTTTGTTGCGGAATTCAGAACTCCAGAACTGGTATGCAGGTATCGTGGCACTGTGTAATTCGTCGAATTCTCTAACTTCTAACGCCGGTGACCAAGGCGGGAGCGCGGCTTGTTGTGCTTGTTGCGGTATCACCGCGGATTCTATCGCCGCTTCTGCCGTCGTTGACCAGCCGCCCAGCGACGATGTCGATATAGATTCTGCAAACAAGATTCCCACTAAGCATTATGCTAATCCAATTAACAAACCATATCATAAATTCATCAAACCATGTTACTGCACAAAGTTAAATCAATTTCAAATGTTTACATACCATCCGACGGCGATGATGTTGATAAAGCGTCCCTAATTCCTTGTGCGTGTGTAACCGCTTTTACGTCTTGAACCATTACCATGCAATTGGAATTGTCTATATTATAATTATTTTTAATTGACGATAACGCTGAAACAAAGAAACACAATCGTGGGTAAGATATTTCGAAATGCCAAACGGCTGGTTAGTTAAGTTTTTTCAGTTAAGTTCCGACCGTGTTAAGCCTGTAGAACCTATCGTTTAATCTGGTCTTCCAATTAAATTTCCAATAACTTTGAGTCTTATCAGTGGCGGGCCATCGATAATGCCCAGTAGCCGAAGTGTAATTCGACTTCGTAGTTTGTTCACACGGGTGCCGCGTTAGATTACAAAATGCGACACAATGAGAGTTGTCGCTCCGGGCGGAGACGTCGGTAGGTGTGTGAAGGGTGGGGGTAAGTGACGTGAAGTCCCGTCAAGTTTTAATTAAGCGAAGCACGGCCGAGGCGCATTTTGTGGCAGTGTGACGAAGCAATTGGTTCCGCTGCCGCGGGCCGGGCTCGGCAGCGCGCCGAGCACGGCGCACGTAGGTGGTTCAGCGACACCCAACCATTTCTTGCTCGAGGGAATGTCGTTATCTATTCATTGTATTTCAGTCGCCTGCTATCGAATCGATCATAGAAAGCCGCGCAACGCAGCTTAATTGGATAATTTTATTCTTCACGGCGCTAACTAAGAACAGCACGGGCTCGAGCACTGCCGAGTTCCTTCGATGACACGATTTACTTTTTGTTCAAAACAAGCGAAGCATAAAATAGCGTCAGCTACTGTTTCGTTTTCTTTACAACATTTTTAAAAAGATTCTTCAAAGCCTGTAAAATCAGCAGTAGAAATAGAAATATCTCTGTTTAAAGTCCTTCAAACGCTTCAATATAAAGTTCGCAAACAGAGATATGCAGGGGTGCAAATAAACGGCGCTGGTATTGTAATGCAAAGAGAATTTATTGTGTACATTTATTAGTTTTGTAAGACGGGCTAGCGGCCGGGATTTGTGCTTCGACGGGGATGCGATGTTTATTTGTTCGGAGCGTGCGCAGGATGTGCGCCTAATAGACGGGCATGCGCGCGGCCATGTGTCACTCGTCGTCGAGACTAATTACGTTTACGGAATCACTTTCTAATTTGTTGAGAGAATTACTGACGAGTTGTCGAAGCATTATCTGGTAAAATCAAGAGCTTTAGCCATTTGTTCATTTGTTCTAGTTTCATTTCGAAAGCTCTAAGATTTTCCAGGAAGCTCGACGCAACTAATTTTTTTCTCTAAGGAATTAACTTGAGTTCTTATCTTAAAAATAAATGCTAAATTAACATTATATGATGATATAAAGCTCATACAGCGGTAGAAAATAGGTTTTATTGACTGGAATCATATAAAAAGAACATTAAATACAGTTTTGTTTTGAAATTTATAAATAGCTCAAATCTTTAAGATGATCATTTTATTTTTCAACCGGATTGTTATTCAAACCCTGAAGTTCGTTTTTGGATACACATATGTAATCTTGTTGATCACATCACAACGCTTTTTATGACATTACAAATTACAAACCGGTAAGACGCTTTTTCTTAATACCTACTCCTAGTATAGTATACTTTGTAAATATGTACATGTAACAGAAGACCGCGTAAGTACCTAATTACAGAAATGAATGCGCTGATTTCGTTTCCACCTAAACGATGCAGTTGTTGTCATCTATACATACCCAGTCATTACGGCGAAAATAATAAATGGATTTGGAAGCGTCTGTGAATCCGCCCTATCGTCACCCGAATGAAGTTAACGGTGTAAAGTAACTTGGCATTTTTTGTCTAAGGGGCGCCCGCAGTGTTTTTCATAATTCCTGCGGATAACCCCAGGCGGTGTCTGAGCAATTAAGTTATCGTCTCCCCCGACAGGCGATCTGTCCCCAAGATCCTCTCCTGATAACCATCACGCGTCGATGCCATTTGGCCGCTCGCGCTCAGAATTGAACAATTTACATCAACCGCGTCGCCGATAGTTTAATGACAATAACCTTATCGGATCGGCGATTTAAGGATAAGTAGGTGATTTATATGCAGTGTTAAACGAACGAGATTTTTAAGTTAAACTTCTAGAGAGCAAATGGACCTAGTAAATGGATTTTTCATATTATGCTAGAATTTTTCAGTCGGCTGCTAATTATGTTGGTCTGGCTGGGCTGGGCAATTAGACAACGAAAATAGGCTTCCATTTTATTATTAAACATTTCTAATTTGTTATATTCTTAAATAATATTTTTGTATAATTATTTTTAAGTCAAAATTTTAAACGAATGATATTGTGTCGTAATTAAAACATATTACGCGACAGCGATAAACCGTTCGAAATGTGAATGTTAGTAGATAAAATGCGCTCAAACGACGCAATTTCCGCTCACGAAAATAAAATATGGCAATGTGGTAAGTCGCGACTTTTCCCGATGATCCCTCGTAAAATCTATAAATTATCGCCATTGAATAGCGGCGAGTAGGAAATGGAGGGTACTGTTGTTGACGACTGCTCGTGCCGTTGCGCGGACGATTGTGTGCAGATGGACGATGTTTGCTATCTCCACTATTTTTCGAGTTAATACAATTTATTGTAATACGATTCAGCATAGATTGCATCGTGCAGTGGGGGAGCGAAACTCGTTTGATGGAGTCTCGAGGGACAGACGCGCCGTCGCACTGACTCGGTATTAGTCACGTGATAAATCTCTCCGTGTGCCTCGGCCTATCTCCTTCCATTATTTACGATATCTCATATCACCGTCCTTGTTCCCGGCACTCGTACTAGACTCATTCACGGGAGGGTCGAGGCTCTGGCCTATTTTATAAGAAGCGCGGACAACTACAAATGTGTTTTGGTTCGCGGAGTGAATTTTAATCCAACTATGATTGAAAATTTCGCCGAACGCGATGCGGATTAGGTACTTGAGCCCCCTGATCTGTTTACTGATTTATATGGAATGCGATAAAAAGTAGTTGATTTCAAGAGAAAGTTATAACATAGTTAACGTATCGAGGGAGTCACGTGTCGGCGCAATCACAGCCATAGATTGCTCGTCTGCGCCCCCGGCACCTGAGATTCGATTTGCGAAGCCTTGAAGCTTCCGCTGGGAGATTAGTTCTTTGAAATCCAAGAAACATATTTATTTATACGTAGTTATATCACTATTTGGTAAATCCCTGGAACGATCCATTCTAGTGCAGAAGCGGATTATCTATAAGTAGATGTTACATTTAAAATCACATTGCATTGCATTTAAAATAACAAGCATTGAGCTTGCACCTTTTCTGCTAGATTTCTATAGAATAAAAGAGTAAAAAAATATAACGCAAAAAAATAATTGTGTAAACAAATAAAGTGATCCGTATTGCTATAAATAATATCAATATAAAACGACAAATAAACGCGCACATTTTGCCCTTACTCGCAGTCATTAGTGCTTTCAAAACAGGAACGTTTGACACAATTTGTTCCACTTCAAAAACAGTTTCGTTAATGCTCAGCGCTTGGGCTTTAATAAAACATTTGGGGTCCTCACAATTTCAATTACATTAAAAAGTTGACGTTGCTATTTGGCCCATTCATCTACTGCACCATGCACGTAATGAAGGGTGCAACAGATGGTCCACATTTTTTCATTACAATAGTACTACCGGCAGAACAGGAGATTAATGTCGGATTAACTACAAAACTGCTTTTTATTCGGTACGCATCCGGAACGCCAGGAGGCGTGTTCGACAAATATTTTATTGTGTTTCTGAAACCCCGTGATTAAAGGTCTGGAAATAAATGAAATTTAATGAGATGGGCATTTATAATCAACACACATGATTTATTTGTTGGAGGAATTACAATAAAATGGTCCAAATGTGTGTTTTATTTATTAATTAAAATTCAAGCATTGATCCAACAATATCTCTGATGTATGCTAATTCAAAAGTGATACCGAGGCGTACGTAATAGTTTACCGAGGGAAAAATCTCCATACTTATAGCCGAAAGGCATCGGCATCAGTATGCGACAAACGTTCTTATCTGCCGTCACTATTAATTTAATGGCTATCTAAATAAAGTGAGATCTGATACGATAAGCTTCATTGACTTAAACACCCTACATTGAATCCGTTGATTACATTACTTTAAAAAGCGTCGAATTGTAAGTGATTTATTTTATTAGACGTTTAGTACAAATCTAATCTCGGACTTTCTACCGAACGTAATTATTGTCTACTCGAACGCCGAAATCTATAAGCAATCGAAGTAATTTGAGGGAGTAACTGCCAAGTGAGGTGGAGATAGTCAGAATCGCTGAATTTTAAATTGGAAAAGTTGATAGAGGCACACGTAGCGTGTTGAAAGCACATTATTCAGTGTTTGTTGAAACTGTTTAGTATGGCCGTGGGTTAACTTAAATTAAAGCGGTTGTAGCAAGCCAAAGGAGGTTCACAAACGGCTTTATAATCGTTTTACCTACCAGAACATGTAAGAAACTACGCGGTGGAACTAAGGCGGTGGGAGCTGTGTAAAATTTACCGCGAGTTAAATGGCAAACGGCTCCAGGGAGACGACGGTTTCGACGAAACACCTTTCTAAGTAATATATGATGATAGCGCAGTGTTATGCTGAAGTTTTCAGGTAAATTGGCAGTAAAAGGTACCCGCTGTACCTATGTACGGAGCGACGGAAAATGATAGTCCTTGCCGAGTCTGATGTGTCTGCAAGATTTTATCGCGATGAACATTACACCTTTCATAGGTATCCGTTAATTTTCTAGTTACCAAACACGTATGCAGTGACTTTGTATGCGATGTTTCATGTTGTGTGAAGAAAGACACTTACATTGTAGTACATGCAATTGTGTATCATTAAACGTGATCGTGTAGGAAGAATATCCTGCGGCGGGGCCTGGAGCACCACGTTCTGCTAAGTGTTACGGCTAATCAACACGTTGGTTCTGGGAAGGCCGGGCACGTCTCGCGTGACGGCAGCGAGTCGTGAACAAATGGCCCGACTACTTACTACCACACGTTTTCACTGTTATTCGCGTTTTCTTTCTTTATTAAAAATAATGTGTGTACGAGTAGCGATTGTTCTTTTTATTACTAAACACAAGCGTAGCATAGTCGAAAGCCCGAATAAGCCTACACGCGCATCTCAATGATAAAAGTAGTTGTAAATTAGGTGTTTGTATTACAAACGTAAATGTAGCCTGCATATGCAATTCAGAGCCGGTTGTTTCGAGTTTTTATAGTTGACATCAGGGGCTGGGCGGGGTAAATGCACGGGTCGAATGTAGGCCAGCTCTACCACTCCGACAAAATAGTGCCCGTGTCGCCATTGATGCTATTTTTGTGATCCCTTGCATGTCTGCGGTCTGCAGCATTAACGTTACGAGCTCTTATTTGCGGTCGGTACCGTTCTCTGAAATGGCTAGACACGCTCATGGCTTTCTCAATGATTTTTACTTCGAGACGTCACAACATATTCACTTAGACTTGAAATAGTGAAACTCCCGACAATTTTATTAGTCTCCTAACCCAGTTGATTGGCTGCAGCGATGTAATATTTGTTCGTTGTACTACATTGTCGAGTCTTCGTGTCGCCGCCGTGATCGCAATAGCTGTTCGTTATCCGCTGTCAGAGTGAAACAGTGAAAATGTAAGCCTGCGACTATCAGGTGCTGTGTTTATGTTGATACGTGACATTCCGCAGTTAGTCGGGAATGCTTCGCTGCAAAACATAGCTCAGGCATTATCTACACAATGCCAGTAGTTTCCAGAATGTGCTATTGTGATAGAACAAAATGTAATTTGTTATTTCGGTGGAAGTTTCTATTCGTGGAAGTTTAGTGCTCTTCAGAAGGAGCTGTATTATCTATTGTGGTTGCTATAAATGATTGAAATGAACCGATTCATAAAGGATTAGGTAGGTAAATATGAAATATGACCGGTCGTTTTGGATAAGCCGATATGGCGATTGCTTGATATGCTCGTCGTGAAATAACATAGGACGTTGAAGTGTAAGATAATTTATAACCGCGCTAACACGGCCGCGCGGGGCCGCGGCACGCATCCCGCGTTGCCTTAGGTTAGGCGCATCATTTATATTGTTCTGATGTTTGTTTAATTTTTTACTATACCCAATGTAGATGCCGGTGTAGCGAGATTAAACAAAGAATGATGAAAGACTAATGGTAGATGTCTGTTTTCGTTGCAACATCGATGTTTAATCAACTCATTTGAATGTTCGAAGTGGATATTCAAATTTATCACCTTTTGTAATTGAATTTTGATGTGACGACGGAAAATATTTTTATGCTATGATGTATCTATGTAAATTATCTCCGATAGTGCGTTACGGTAAACGCTGTTTATGGTAGGCGTTTATATAGTGGGGGGAAAATAATTATCGGTTCAAAACAAAAGCTGCTAGGTGCACCCGGGGGAAGGATTATTACAATTCAGTGATTGTTGCCACTGTTTCGTATTAAAGTGTAGCTCGGGGCGGCACGGGCGCGGTTGTCGATAGTTCCGAATAGGACGAAATAAGAAGAGCGCCTTAATTGGAGGGAACCCATCGCCGGAGGTGCTACGGCGGCGCGATTTGCGATTTTTAACAGACCATAGCTTTTTGCATGCGAGTCAATTATGAATTGTCTATCATACAAAAGCCTGCTATTATATTACTCGTTCCTTTTTAAGTGTATTAAAATAAACTGAAGAAGCAAAACGGTTTGCAATTGTGGCAATTTCATACAAATATGTACTAGTTTTTTTTTATTACAACACTCGCATACTGTTTCGAACTTACTTAAATTATATAATTGCATAGTTTGTACTAAGTGCCTACCACTATACTAAGTAAATGAACCAAATTATACTAATACGTATCAAAAGGTTAGTTTTATTTTCAGGAACTCAGCGCATTCATTTAATTTATCAAAATGTTTCATCGAACTAAAATGAATAGGTACTTATTCAAATCGATTTCGCTTTATTGGGTTCAATTCATTTCGTTTCATCCTTTTAGTTTCATAATACATATACTGCCTACGTCTGTCATACGCGGTTGGAAAATGGAGTCGCTCACTAATTCTAATGGATTGAGTAAGAATAAAGTTATGAATATTTTAAATCAGCATTCCGTTCGAGTTAATAAAAATACTGCCTTAACGATGCACTGATGCGCCCCGCTGGCATTTTATAAATAAAGACCTGTTGGCGTAGTTGATTGTTTATAGTTATAAAGAGAGCCCGAGAGGTCACCGCCTGTCATTAGAGAAAAATCTTTGTCTCATATTTCGGGTTATTACTCAAATAAAACAGAGAGACATGGCCGTGTCCGGATTCCTATTTGGAAATAATTAAGTATGATAATTTATTCGGTAGCTATCAAAATCAGCAGTCTAACTAAAAATGCTAAAAGAGCGATAAAACATTTAGAACCGTACCACGCTGCGTTGTTGCCTATTCCAACGCTTATAATTACCTATATGATAATATAGTAAGATTAAAATGAACGTATAAAATACATGCATGATTTGTATCCTTTCGACGATCAGAAGCTCGTCCGCGATGTATGTATAGTATGTGCATTGAATGCTGCGGGCGATACACGGGCTGATTGTAGTTAAGCTACCTACGCAGCTTCCTACCAACGTTCCCATTAGTCCAATTGATGTACAGCGTATTGATCGAAGCGATAATAGAAATACGGACTAAAATTGCACAGGGAAAGATTCAAAGATAAATTACAAAGCGAAATTATGCGCGCAGCACTTATGTTGTTAAGCTAACTACACGTTGTTTCGAACTAGTGGATTCGTCGGTAAACTTTGATATCTGTGATGTAGTAAATGAATATCCCGAAGATAAGACCTGCATACCAACTTTTCAGATGAAACTTAATTCAAGTAGTTGTACTGAACTTGGGAACGCAGTAAACTTCTTACTTAATGGTTGGAGCATGCATAATGAAATGATTTCATGAAACTTATGAAATTATATTGCTAAGTGTTTTGCTCAGACTAGGTATAAATGTTATTCTGTTAAGTTAATGCTTACGATGAGCGATACATTTAAAAACTACAATTAGTTCTAAATTCCCAAGTTTCAGTCAATAACATATTTTTTTACATGAAACAATTCATTTCTGTACATCAAAATTTCGTTTAATCATTATGCATTGGACTAACGTGTCGATGGCCAACCTATCACTTGAATCCACTTCTATTATATTTGTATGTATTTAAACGTCTGATCGTTTGTATTGTATTTAATGCCTCTAGTTTTAATAAACCCACTAATATATGCCTTAATATTGGGTATTTGTATCGATCATCGAGTCAGACTAGACTAAGAATAGACGGAAATGGTTTGGCTTATTTCAATGACGCCTCTGATAAGACTCACTCACGGATGTTACATTCACTCGGAGGTCAGATCAATAAACGTGGAGCGATGTTCTAAATTTTTGCCAAACAACGTTTCAGTACATCTTTTGCTTAGTTTGAACTTTTGAAGTGTACCAAAATGCTGTGGAACCGTTTACCCGCTATATAAGTTTTCATATTTGAAGGTAGGCTCTCTACCTGCACCTGTCAAGCACTTGTGACACATAAAAATGTCTACTAGTGAAGTTGTGTGCCTTCCAAATTTCAAAAACGCAAATTTACGTGGCGCGAATTATAAGTGTAAATGAGTGATTCTTAAGTCGTGTACAGCGAACATACAAAAACATGGCGAACACAAACCTCGAACACATTATTTGATGAACATGTTTAAAGCGTTCGTGCGTACATGCCTTTAGATAATAACGAGCATCTCAACCGCTATCACATTCCTGTCACATTCATTGAAGAAAAAATACTTACAATATGAAGAAAAAATACTTACAATACTCGAACATTTTTAATAAATTGGACTTACCTCAAGCACAGCATCGCTTTATCAAACCTTCACGGTTATTGAAGCTATTTTATCCAACATATGAGGAAAGTGATAGCAGTTTAAACGCCCTTAGAATACCATGGGAACTTTAATGAGAACCCTATGAAACTTACCTATAAAATACGCGAGCATTGCCGCTAAGATGACACAGAGGCATATCATGGCGATGGCGAGACACTTCCACGTGCAGCGGTGCTGGCACCGCTTGTCTATGTGGAAGCGTGACGGGGAGTACACCGGCACCGGGCTGGGCTGGCTGGCGCGGAGAGGGAACACCGGCATCACCAGCGGCTGGTTTGCCAGCTGGCAATGGCCGCCGCCGAGCGTGCCGCCACCCAGGCCACCCGACATCGCCGACCCACCCAGTCTGTAGACAAAGAAAGAAAATTTTAGTGGTGCGTTTGATTAACCGAATATGTTACTTGATGACATTTGGAAGTCAAATACAAATGCGCGATGTTGATAGAGATAAGGATGGCGCCTTCATGTAGGTATCTCTACATATAGGTACCCTACTATACTTGCATTGTAGTGATTTAATTGGCAGTTACTTTTACAAACAAGCCAAATGCCAACAACAACCCACTATTGCTTTATGGTGGTTAACGTTTTTTTGCAACGAATGACCAAAACCAACAAAAGACGGTTCACAAGGTTGAAGTGCTCGAGGGGCGTCGAACCATGCGTGACCCGTTGTCCTACTTCCGATTATCCTCGTACATTTATGTTCTGAATTTGTCGACTACACCAATTACATTTATATATACGAATGAATCTGATTTCATAAATCATACCAAAAAAAGAATAAAGCGCGGTATATGAGTATAATGAATATATTACCTAATAAATAAGATGCCACGCCTACGTTAAAAGACTTATTATAAATATTATTTAAGGCGCCAGGATTACTACATTTTATCAGCAAAGACTCTTAAGGGAACTTCGATTTGGTTATAGACTGTTACTCAGGTACCTGTCCCGATAATTTCACGTATCCGCCAACTGTTGCGGCAAATCTGTGCCGCACCATATGGCAGACTTTTTATTGCGGTCCCTTCTAGACAATCAAAACGTATCATTATCAGGAATCCCAACAAAAAATATCATCGAGGCGTTTAAAATTTCCGCCCCGCGGGCCATTAATCAATTATCCAAAGTTCTCTGTCACGGCTAAATTTAACAGCTAAAGGTGGGGGACCATATGGTGTAGTGGCCAGTCCAACGTCTGCCAACTGACGCTTTTTACTTATAATACTTATCACATAAAAAAGAAGAACAAAACAAAAAAAGAGAACAAAAATAATTGGAGCAAGTTTAGCGAGAACGAAGCGTGACTTCGAAAGGGTTTGTTCCGAGGAGACTCTTGACTGTAATTTTCTTTTGAAAAGCGGTCGAGAAGCGGTTGGAAGAAGGACGAATTCATTAAAACGTGTACAGAAATCACGATGCCAGGGCAAGCAGTCTTCGCCTTTCAATGGCATTTAAAACATCCATCGCGATTTCAATTAGGCGATCAAAGAAAATCTGAAAACGTAATGAATAATATTGGTGCCACAAAACTGACTCACTCACTCAGATCACTCTCAGAGCTTTGCACAGAGCTTTGGACACGTAGCCAGTAGCAACTACGTGGCGATTGTCGATCATCATTACGTCCGCACCATTTCATAACTGTACATGAAATTGATTTTTTAAGCCCATCATCATTACGATTTTATTGTTTATGATCTTCATTCGGCGCTATTACTGACCCGAGTGCATCATTTCCGCGCGTTACCGAAATCGGACACATAATCTTTTGTTTTTGTGTGAAGGAAATTTTGTGGTGAAATGAAATGTTGCACAATAACCACATCACGTTATAATATATGCTCGTTCAGTTTCGGAGCGGAAACGAGCAGTCTATTTTACTAACACAAAAGACGAGCTCTCGAATAAAGCGGACCCTGTGAAGGAGAGAGATGGCTAAGACAATTAACGGAGCCGACGACAGTGTTATTGTAGGACAATACTGCGATATATCAAGCGCCGCGACCGGCGGACGGGTGTTCGGCGGGATTTTGACAGCCGCTCGTCGTGAGCTCTTAATGAAGCGGTAAATAATGAGGAGAGGTGTTGCGCTACGCGAGAGCCGTGTCTAATTAACGCGAGAGAGCCCATCACGACCAGTTTACACACATGACCCGACACACTCACTCAGGCTTCAAAGCCATTATTATGAACAGCATGTCAGCATATTCTGAGGACAACGGTATTACGATTGGGCGTAAACGATCGTGAGGACGTAGTCGGGCATCGGAATCGGAATGGCATGTCGCGGCAGGTAGCCGGGCTCGTTAGGCGTTGTCGCGCAGTTTTTTATCGCAGGCGCGCGTGCAGCGGTCAGTTCTAGTCTCGGAACGGGCTGCGCCGACCTCTAACTCGGAAACCACATGAAACAAAAAAGAAACGCAGGCACGGGCCGTGAGAACGCGTCTCCTTCGCCGCGGCCGTTCCGTGCCGACCATTTATCTTGCACAGTCGTGCGGGAATGGACCGGACAGCGATGTGCTTTTATTGCATCGCGCCCCTAAATATAGGCTTGTGGAGGCAAGCCGAGCTCTTAGCCCTAAAATAATGGACCTGATGAACTGGTTTGCTAGAGTCGAAGGCATAACGTGTAATGATTAGCATTTGTTTTTCAATGGTTTTATAAATTAAACGCACATACCAATATACACGAGTTTTAAACTCGCACGGTAAGATTGAAAGTGAAAGTTTCTTATAATCTTGTTAAGATTGTTTCCGACCTTAAGCCAGAATCTTTCCTAAGTTCAAAGTCAGAGACAGAATTGAGATAAAAGTTAGATCCAATTTTAGGGAGTAGACATAAGTAATTCAAGATCACATTCGGAGTAAATGCTTAAACAATGCTGGCATGTAAACCTGGCATTGTACTTACTTAGTACTTAGTATATAATATATCACAAAAAAATCATTGTGAAATTGTTATTTTTAATCGACATTATATTTTGTTTTATAAATGCGTTGTTTCAGTAGGTACAAATAAGTAAGCAAACCTTGCATATTCATTGCACCTAGCAAAAAATGATTTAAATATTTTACCATGTTGCTGGTTCATAAAGGGCGATGAAAAATATAGCCGCACCCCATTGAACATAGAGTTTCGTTGAGAAAACCTTTCAAAATATCGCAACACTACTCTTTTTCTCTTTTATAGAGGCTCCAATAGGCTACTAAGAGCATTCAAAGTTATTATCAGATTGCCCCCTCGCTCGATTTTCGTAACAGTTTCAACAAAAAATTGGTGTGAAATAAATATAATAAACTTATTATGACATAATGTTGCTTTGTTTGGGGAGAGTTTTTTGTGACCGCGGTGTGGATTCGGGTCTCTAGAGGTTAAACTGTTGATAAAAAACCTTATCTCGGGATTCTGGCGCACACGTTTGAATAATGACTGGAATGACGTCGCGTACGGGCAATTGATATTAAAAAGTGAACGCAAGGTGCGTAATACGTCACGGGCAGTCGAAACAAAGTTCACGCTTTGCTCGTTTAAATAATTTATTTATTCAGGCACAGGTGGAATGCAACCGGTCGCCTGCCACAGCTTGCAAGCTATTTGCGTGTAGGTACCCTAGCAGATGAATTGGACCCCAATAAAAGCCATTTCGATGAAAAAAAAGTTGCTCTTTTGACTTTTGACGTTTTAGGTTAGACCGCATTCTTATTTTACGCAGTAGGGCGAATGTTTCTAAAGGATGCGTAATTTTGAAGTGGCATATTGCGTCCATGTTTCTTAGTAACAAGTTGTAAGTGGTACATGGATGCCAAGTTTGAGGCAGTGCATTTGTCTCGTCCATAAGTTGAAAACAGCTTTTAAAAGTACGGCGTTCTAGTGTTAAAAAGCCTCAAGCCATAAAATCATTTAATAATACGCCGATGCAGCTGTAATAGATGCTTATAAATCTAGCCGATCAACGAAAGGTCCACTATATTGAATAGGTACCGAGGCATCAAGAAAAAGTCTCTATACGGCACCGCCTCAATCCATTCGATTTTCTTTTTATTGAAGGCTCTAAAACGCCCCTTAGCTACGTTGTATGCGAGGGTCGGTCGAAAAGCGGTTCAGAGATATTTATCAGGTTTAATAATATTTTGTTATAATGCTATCGCGTAAGTTTATGTTCGAATATCTTCCAACTAATTGCTCCGTGGGCTGAATGGAGAACAAAGAGATAACATGAAATTACCGTCTGTAACATCGGCCGAGCCTTCCAAACTTACAATGATGATTGTTTCGCATGATTCATGTATTGAACACAAATTAAGAACGCTAATGGTATACCTTTGCGAATTAACAATGGTGGCATTCGAGAGGATTGTATTTAAATGTCGGGAGGGAAAAATATCTGAAAGGTTTATTCTGCGTCGGAATTGCATATAATGCGCATGTAATTTGGTAGTTTCCATCGATTTACAAGTTGTAGTGTCTTCCCGAGGCTTTGACTCCGGTCCCTCGCCCCGATCGCAAGTCATGGGTGTAAATTCAAGAAAGCCCCCAATTTAAAGCGGAATGTGTAACAATGGCGTTCGCCCCGTTATGCCAATTTCCTCCCCCGACGAACAGTTCCGTATAAAGCAAAGGAATAAAATTATCATCTAAATGACAATTGCTCCACCCAAAAAAGTTTTAATCATGCCAAAAAATGCACGCAAAAAATCACTATAAACATTTGATGAGAACATAGAATTTGAGAGCATTAATAAAATAGGTATTTTCGGAGCGGCGTTCATGCGTCTCTATTAAACCCAGTTGGTCAGACACGCCCGAATCTCTCCTGTTAATAAGCCTGCCTCATCCGAGACCGTCTAAACCCAACGGATTTAATTAAAAAACATTTGTCAAAATGGGCTTTTAAATAGACATTTTGTTCACGTCGAGAGCGAAGTTGTTAATCTATCGCTTTATTAATTATATGTTACTAGTAATATACTACGTAATCTATGACAGTCCATTAAAATGATAGCTCCAATCGATCCTAAAGATTACTTAATAAAAAACGTACCTACTATAAAAAGATCCCAGTAATTACACTCGTATTAATATATACAAAACGCCTTATTAAAAAATTCGCTTTCCTACTAGCAACATTATTATTGTTTCTAATGAGTTAGATAACGGAACGCAAGAATCTTATTTTTGAAGATGAAAACATCCTAAATGCAACTTTTTAAGTGAAATAACAAAGGAATTTCATTTAAGCGCCGCCGCGACTTGGCTGCCCGTTAAGGTCGAAGGTTAGCGCGTCGGCATCCCGAGCCGATGCGATGCTTCAAACGAGATGTTTCTTTTTAAGCTGCTAAATAAATAAAATAATAAAATCTCATAGTTCAGATTTTATATTCTTCAATTATTTTCGGTTGAGAATGATGACTGAGACCTATACGAGCTAAGTATGACGGACGGGATCGCAAAACATGAATGACATTTACGATCGCCATGTAGATCTTACAACAACCCGCAGCCGTCCTATCATTCATTTGGCAGACTTTAAGATGATATAAACATTCGTTGTGGCTAGCATAATTAAACTAGATACAAATATAGCACAATTTATGACAGGACAAGTTATTAGAAACGGCGTCGAAGGAGTTGTTGAAAAGTTACCCAAGCTCGTGGGCGACTCTGTTATTAAAACAGCAAATAAACCATTTAATATGCACTATTTCGATAGTCCGGTCTGCGACGCGAAAGCGCAATGATACAGCGATTTAAATACTCACAGATTCGTTGAACTCGCCACTCATATTAATAACTCTTAACGCAATGGTTGTTTTACGCTCCGCGGTTAGGTAATGCTGATTCATGAATGGGCGAGTAGCTAGTGCAGGCGCGTTATATTTAGCAAACTTATTTTCTTGGAAATATATCAAACGACGGAAGCTCTAACATTTGAATTTCACAAGCAAAGCTGCATCTAATTAAGCGGAGTGTTATTGAGGATTTTGAGAATGATTAATTTTTGCACTAAGAAATCGTTCGCGTAATTTGAAAAGATGCCAACGGCGTGTAGTAAAAGCGGTTCGTTTTAATTAAACTTCCTTAAGCTAAGAATGCAGCCTGTTAATGTAGATAGGTTAGAGCGCCGTGAGCTAAGGCCTAACTAATCGCATGATGCATTGCCTCGAGTGCACCCGGTTCGCAAATATTTAGTCCCTTAAATTTAGACTAAAATCAAGAATCAACCTCCATTTCATATTGTAGTCTTTGAATTTCGGCGATATCAATCGAAAATTATTATCAAAAAGTTAGAAGATGTTAGAGTGATATACACTAGCATACGTGGTGCTAGTGTATATCACGAAATTTGAAATTATAAATACGTTTGTATCTAAATTTTTCTAAACATATTAATAGCAATTTCTAACGTATAAGTTATTTGAAAATATTGAATATTATTAACTGGTGTACCTATATTTGAAACCGTTAATTGACATTTCGCCAGGCGGTCGACAAAAAACAGAGAAAAGCACAAGTCTATCTTATATCTTTATGAAAACAGCTCTCAATTCACGTTATCAATATCATGTAGGAACTCAATAAAAATTAAAGCATCTATAATTAGCAAAGGATTCTCATTTTACTGGACTAAGTGTGTCGGGTGTCGGCAGCAGGTTTATTACGAGAAATGAATGGAAGTGATAGCGGTAAGCGGCCAATTACTGCGAGGATTCGAGCGTAAATAATCTGATCGTGCGCATATAAACTTAACCCCGATAACGCGATGCATTTGGCGCAGCGAGCTGTTTCAGAAAACTTCAAAAATTAACTTTGCATTCACTGTTCAGAGTGCAACTATGTATATTAGTGATCAGTTGCACAGAAAAGTCAACCGTATAAGTTTCTATGGTAGAATGTATACACATAAACCGTTTCCATTAAAACATATACAACATATACTATAAGTTTATAACCTCTATATAAGTATGTAAATCGTCGTCTAGTAGGTATATATAATACAAGCCTTCTTCAGGGGCTAGATCGATTTGTGTGGGGTTGTCTGATATTTATTTATTTTATTAAATTTTATTTATAACCGACTTTAGTTACATGTTTTGTTTCTGTAGTTTTAATTACGTCTGTACTGTGACCATGATAGATGGTTCGAGTTACTTCTGTTTTGTCCAAATTAATGTTTATTTATCTGTTAAGAGATGGCGCTAGTACCTAGCATCATTTGTGTGATATTTGAATATTAAAAATAGTGATAAGCAAAAGCTAGATGTCACTGATCCGTCCAAGGGATCTACTGAATCACGCGAATATGTAAGATTTTTCTTCGTTTCATAACTCCGCTTGGATGTTCTGTCAAGCCAATCCTAGAAGAAGCAGTAGAAACCAGTGTAAACAATTTAGAATAGTAAAATAACCAGTATAAATAGTGTCTACGGAAATATAAACCTTAATAGAAGCATTGTGAAGTTTCAGTTTTATTAAATATGTCACCGCGTATTTAAACATTCACAAATTTAATTACATCTAACATCAAAGTTTGACCTTTGAGAAGAAAGACATTTCATCTGAATAACTTAGTCGTACCAAAAGTTATAATATCATTTCAATGAAATTCAGCACGTAAATTACCTTAATTACATTTTTTTTATATTGGCAGACGATAGTAACAAACTCAAAGCTGATATAAGATAAACTTGACAGTTTATCCAATACCTTAATTTAATTACGAAGCCTTATCTTGATAATACAAAGACTTTTGCAAATAGCTAGCGGAATACAAACTTCTTCCAATAAAATATAATAGCCGTAGTAGTGGCCGATAAGAAAGTTTCTTAAGTAGTACTGATAACGTTTAGTACAGTCAGCTGGAGAAAAATATTATTTATTATTAAAAGAATATAATTAGTCCATAACTTAACATACACCTTTGGGGACGTATTTTTTGTTGTCAATGTAAGTCATAGTACGTTGAAGTTCCGCGTGACGTTTTTTAGCATGACGTGACGTCACGAGCCCGACGCGCTTAATCTTTGTAATTATTTTTTTTATTGACATAAGAAACAATACGTATCTAACTTTTGATAATCTAACTGGCGGGCAAATTTATAATTAAAAAAAAAACGTCCCATATGTATGAAGCATATAGCTGACTGTACACTGCGGTGATAGTAATAAACAATTTTCCATTTAGCTAGTCGGTCGGTCCCGCTCGTTTCCAATTTCCATACCGACGCCTAACGGAGAGTGTGCGATAGCCTTTTATTACCGGAGTTTGTCGCTGAGGATATAATTATGGTAATGCAGTGGAATGTAAATTAGGTACTGCAATAAATACTTTGAGCTAAGCAATAGATGAGCCCTATCCTATAGACATTCTATAGGATTAGATAGAGAAACCTGTTCCTTAATGAGTTTTAGAAAAATCTACTTCGGAAAATCTTAAAATAATGACTGATGTTAGACTGGTGTGTTTCGAGCATGTATGTAATTTATAAAGGTTTTATGGGTGCCTCGGTCACCCAGTGTTTTTGGGATGCTTATAGCTCGAACAACGGTATATTTGATATTTTCCTTATATATTATCATTCGAAAGCATAGGTAAATTGAAAATATAAATATAAATTTGAGCTGAGGCAAAATACTTTCTGTTAGTCTGTATTTCCATGATTTCACTTTTACATGTAAACGTAAGGCTTAAGCGAATTAGGTTTACAAGCTTACGACAGAAGATAACAGTTACGGAAATGTTTCTTTAATCTTATGTATTTATTCATTGATTCATAAAAAAGCAAATAGCGTTTACGTTAAATCTAATAAATGAAATGTTCGTGTTTATGTACACCTTTTACGATGTCACTGTGAACGGTATTGAAATTTACATTCCTTCGAAATGGCAGGATACTAATAAAAGTTACGAAGAATTTCTATTGAGGACAAGCTGCGAGACGATCACAATTTAAATTCTGACAATTCGTGCTGTTATTCCAATATTCATAAGCATAACCGTAAAATTTGTACATAATCTAAACTTCCGTTCCATTTGTGTTGCGCTAATCGTTCCGCAACTTAAAAAAAATGTACGGCCATAAAACTACCATGAAAGAATCTCCGATAAAACTGGGGTTGTTTATGCGATATTGAATAACTACTTAGCAGAGATACAGCCCAAGGACATTTGTTTTTATCCGCAAACATGACCTGATTCCTCGCTCTAAACTAAACGCTTGCCATTGTTCGCTGGAACGGAAAAACAGTTTTGCAGGAGCGCGTCCCTCCGCGGCCGGTCGTATTTCACCCGAGTTCAATATTATTTCGACAGTCGGGCACAAAGAGTAGGAAGGCCCGCCGCGGGCGTATCGCTCCACAATATTGTCCTCGTGCTCGATGCCTCGGGTTACACTGTAAATATTTTTCGGCGGTTGCCTGATTGAAAAATTTTATCGCATTCCACCCCCACTTCTTTCGATAATGGATTGTGCCCGCTTTTAGGCGCAGATCTGATATGGGTGGCAGAAGGTATGCCGGCTCTCTCGAGGCCTACACATACCGAACGTATTACATACTGGGCCAGTGTTGTGGCTCCGAACATACTGTATTGATTAGCTTTATCTGCGTTATTCTCGTTGTACGTTGAAGCTAGGCAGTGGCTGAATAGATAATTCTGAACAAATGACTCATTGAATTTATGAAACATTGCTTGTTTTACAATTTGCGGAAAATATATTCTCTCAACTCACTTGAAAAGTAAGCGCTGAATGAGTAGGAGTGCGCTCTCATACGCCTTTTCATAAGCAAGTTTGAAAACATGGCCGCTCGGACCGGCTTGCGTCCCGGGCCGGAAAACTTTTGATGTATTATGGTATTATTTTATAGTCGGATGGCATGGAAGAACATTGGAAATATTTCATCATGAATATTAAACTAGAATTTCGAAAACACTTCCTTGACAAACGAGTTGTTCTTTGAAGTAATTCTTAAAGCAAAGTTAAATGTGCATAGAGCCGGAGTTAAGAAAAGATTTGGTTTGTTCTCGGAAAAGTGATCTCTGTGTAATTATACCAACTCTTTCAAAGAACTAACGTTTTACTGTGTTTGTTCTTTTTATTTTGTCATCAGTATATTATGTGACAAGATATTATGATGGATAGATACAAACGACTTATCTATTTTCTGTATTTTGAACTTCAATCGAATAAGGGCAAAAAAGGTCTCTTAAAAACAAAATTTCCTTTAAACGAATAACTGACAGTTGTCATACTCTAAGAACGAAGGTAACGGTTATCCTCAGCATCTTAGTATAATAAACTAATACATTTTAATACACGTACAATATTGCCATGTCAATATCACGACTAATTAGCGTGAGAAAGTATCACATTACTCTATGTAATTATTGACAAATTTTGTATGCTGTGGTCTTCGGCGGTGATGCATCGGCTCGCGACAGCGACCCGTCGTAGTGAAGACACATCTCCAGAATATAGCTCTAATGATGTTTGTGCTGGCCGGGCCCGCCCGCGCCAATATTTAGACAGCCGAAGATACAAATGAGGATCCATTACGGGATTTCGTCGATCTGGGACTAATGAAAGACAAATAACTTGGAGTTCTAAGCATCAATAAGGGCGGCTGTATTAATCTGATCAACGCGAAACTGACCGATTAATCACGTAGTTACGAACCAAGGAATAGCGATCGTGTTTGTTTATCTCTCTTCTAATTTCCTACTTAAACTGGATACAGAGAGATTAAGAGCGACATTTTGATTGGAGTAAATCAATACACAGTCACGTATTTAAATTACAAAGTCTTAGGAAACAAGTAATAATAATAAATAAAACAATGATAGGGTACAAAGTCATAAAACTTTATAGTCCATATATAATTATCGTGACATTCAAAAGAAAAGCTTAGAGGAATTATAATAAAAATGCAGTAAAAGTAAAAGCTAACAAGAGCGGTAAGAACGCCATAAATATTAAGCGGTTGACAAAATGGCGTGCAGTGTTGCCACCAAAGAGGGAGAGCTGATTGAAGTTTTCACATTATACAATGTGTAACTAGTTCAATTTTCAACCTAAAGTGTAATATGAGACAGAAGAAGTGTAGTGGAACAACCACATGTCCACAGGGGGCGCGTTTGTCACGAGTCATCCGTTGCACTACATTAAACCCCCAATTTTGTGAAACCCCCATTGAACCATGGCGAACCCGTTCGAAATTTTCTTTAATCCGCATTATTCGACTTATGCGAAAGGACAGGCCACGGGCAATAATTTATCAATTAGACACGGCCGTTTTCGATTCAGGAATTGCACCATTTGAACAACCCGCAATTTATTGATACATTTTTATCATTTAAAATGAACAGCAATAAAAATAATGGAATACATTGATCGGCAGATTTCCATTTTATTATGCAACATCAAATGTACTGGTAACTTAATGTATTTTCATTTGAAAGAAATGACTGTGTCATAAAAAGGGCCATTAAAGATAATTCATTTCTGAATGTGTGTTAAAAACAGTAGCGTAAGTTGAAGAAGCTACACACTGGTTTCACCCTAGCCTGATTGCGCGCTCGGGCATCCCCTCAAAATAATGAGGGAGGGTAATGGGTCATACACTTTCTAGCACCGGCCGATTGAATTGCAAAGCAGGTCATACATGGCCATTGAATATTTACACGTCTAATGACTGTAACGTCGGCCGCAACGTATCAACTGGCATTTAGCTACTGTGAGAAGTCAAACTGGTTGACGTGGGGAGCTTTTTGCTTGCGCAATAACTTATATGCGAGTGTGAGTTTAATCTATGGACAAGAACTTTGAACCACTTTTGCTCTGGATGGATACCATCCAATCCGACGCAATATTGGTTCCAGAGCTGCATTCGGATTTAGATTCGGCCAATTAATATAAGTGCATACATGTCCGGAAGAAGACCCTACTTAATTTTCAGACCAAAAAATACCGCTGATATTGCAATTAGTAAAGTATATGTAATTAAATCAATTGGACTTAGGAGTTTCTTCAACGTTTTAATTATTTAAGTACACAATACACACCACAATACTGTCGGTAGCAAAAGTTTGGTATTAAGGCTTGGTTTGGTATTAATAAGAAAATAAGTCTCATTGTGGGCATATTATTTTACGTAGCTACTTTTGTTGCTGACTGTACTAGAAGTAATACATAACATTGCACCCTTTTAAGCACATATCTACAGCTTAATTCAGCGTAACGGGAATACTCGGGTACCTGTGATTAGACCCTTTATTATTTCTAACGTGAATAGCTCGTAGGGAGTAGATTGTCTATTCTTTGCGTGGTAATTAACAATTACTAATAGTATTTACTTAGAGCAGCTGATAAAAAAAAGTAAACTAGAGCTGATTTTCTAAATGCAAGAACTTCTTGATGCGTTCAATTACCAGGCCGGCACAATTTACATAATAAATGAACATTTCATGAACACAATCATGTTAGCCTGTTTCAATTAAGTTTAATGGCTGGTTAAACGGATATTCCCATAAAGAGAAAAAAAGGTATCATGATAACATCAGAGTAATAAGGTAACGCAATAGTCAAATAAGTTTTTTAACGAGCCGTTTTGTTAATCTTTAAGTAACTCGATATACGACTAGTTATAATATGTATATTCAGGTTGTAACTATAAAAATGGATCATTCACGTAAATGTCATACCCCGTAATAACCCTTGACTTTTCTTTGATTATTTTTATATAGAACCTGGAGTATAGCAATTAAAAACGTACCAAACATTATTCTTGCAATTTAATCCGACCGCGATAAAAAAAATATAAATGGCGACTTGAAACGGGAAATATGCCAAGTAATTATTTTGTCTCCCACTTTCAAATACAACCAATTATCACAAGTAGGTAATCGTAATTTAAGAACATCACCAAAACGACATTAACGGTATACGGCCCATTTTAAATTGAGAAATTAACTTGTTTTTCCAACGATCTTCATTCCGAATCGCCCACGCTAACACGTATTAAATTTTATAGAGGCAAGCAGGGCCAACGGCGACTTCGTAAATTTACCACCAATATACTTCACAGACGTTCACGTAAAAGTGTTTCGGGATCTCACGGGTCGCAGTAATGTTTGATGTACGTCGGGTCGTTAACCCTACTGAATCAGAAGGGATTAATGTGTCTCGGGTGTTATTGGTTCCTCTAATTACGTTCACGGTTCGGCTAGAGTTATGGTAATGTTCGGCAGCCTTCGTAGATAGCGGCCGCCGCCGTGTCACTGATACTTACGACTCAGAATTTAGGGTCTGTAGGGCGAGCCATTCGTTAGTCACGCCCGATGACGTGTACCTTGGACAAGACCAAAACTGTTATTAGAAAGATTTCGTCGAGACCTTTTTTTTCGGTACTTGTCTTAAAAGGTTTTTTATGCTCAAGTTATGAAAGCCGTTAATGTGTTGCTCGGTTTTTGATGTTTATTCAAAAAGCGGGGTTAGGTTAAATAGGGCAAGCTTATTAAATGGGTCCTTTCATTCGAAACAGTTTTAACCAAAAGACATTCCTTTCGTAGCATGTGTGTCTTCTTTAAACTGCACATTGCGGCAAAATGCATGAATTTCCGGGCATAAAACAAAGGCACTCGTCACGCGAAGCATGCAGTACCATGAACTCTAAAGGGTAGAAAAGGGCGTTTCGTGGTAAAAAGTAAGTTAGGGCGTTCCTTTGTTTGTATATGGCGCGAGTTAAGTGTTTAGATAAGTGCAGTGGAGAGCGGTGTGCACGTTTGTTATCTCGGAATATGGGAGTCGGGACAAATGGACCCACCCTGTGTGGTCCGTTGTTTGGCCAGCTCTCGCTCGGCCGTGAGGACACCTATATCAGAATTGGGTCTACAAGGCTTGGAGAAATCGCCTCTCTTGTTCGAGTACTTATTTAACTGGACGAAATGCACTTTCAGACCACGAGTACAAGGTTTTTAAATTGTATAACAATGATTCCGTATAGACCGTCATCGATCACATCCCAAAATGTTTTAACGTGTTAGTCATGCGCATGCTGGTAAGTAGAATGAGGTCAGTGTAGTCATGATTTAACCTACGAATGCTTTCTTGAATAAGAGCTTGTACTCGCAGTTGGCAACAACTGTTATAAATCGAACTAGCTTTCTTGTTCCGTACGGAAGGTGAGCATGTAGCCGAAACGATACTTTTCCAGTTTAACAACAAGAATGTAGTTAAGTTTACGTCCACTTTGTCCACAAAATAGCCTGCATTTCTGAGCACCGTTAAATTTCGTCGTGTACAACACCGTTGCCTATTTAACAACGCTTTTTATTGTCGGGGAATGAGGCGGGCTGTCCTTCTGAATTATAAAATATTCAAATAAGGAGGGAATAAATCCACGCGAGGAAACGTCGACATTACATATTACTGCGGGAATGCCAGCCGCCCATTCATTACAGTTATTTATAGGAGGCAGTGTCAAAGCGAGGTTTGTATTTATTCTGATGGCAGTTTGTTTATTTTTAAACGGGTTAGGCTAAAATATCCTAATCCGATAAGCGTCCGGTGAGCCGACGAGCGATGCCCCCATAGTTAAAAGAGCGTACCAGTATAAGAAGCGCTGGCGCCGCCGAGCCCTTTCAACTGTCGATGCGGATCGGCCCGCTCCAAAATAGTCTACGACGGCGCTGATTTGCTCAATACACTCGATGTCACTGTCACTGGACCAGTTTCTAGCCTGTCACGAACTCTTACACGATGAAAGACTGTTTTCTATAATAAGCTTTTCATCAGAGCTTGACATTTGAATATACCGTCAATGAGTTTTCTAACATGAAAAAAAAAACGTTGAATTTATGTATACTTTCTGTATTCTGTATTAAAAATATGATTTATTATTCAAAACAGGTTTATCCTTTCCGTAATCAACTAAAAACTACTGGGCTATGAATATGCGGAGACAATTTCATCACTACACGTTTGGTAATCATAATAGACAAACTCAATCAATATTGTGCGTAGACAATAGACATATTCAAAACGGAAACTATTACCGTCTTGCCATTGTATTCAGAGGCCTCACCTCAAAGAGAATATTATTCAAACGAAAAGTGGTTTGTTTACAAACGTTAGAAGATTATATTAGGGATAGTCGGTGACAGGAGATTAGGCCCGTGAATGTGTGTGTGCATTCGTGGAGAGCTCGGGAACGTTCTTCATACTGTTACAGCGAAAGGTCGTAAGCGTTTAAGAGTCTCAGCTTCACATACGCCTGTTTCTCTTTAAACACAAGCCAGCTTTGCCTGTCGATAGAAGTCAGCGTGAAAGATTTATGTCCAACTTTGTGACAGAGGGATCACTATGGACGTTCCTGGGATTATCCTTTGTCCCAAATACAATATCATACATTGTTAATAAGCTTTGTTGTGGGTCGATTGATCGATATCTTCAATAGGACCTGGTTTCACGATCAAGGGTAGTTATATCGTCACATCTGTGCTTTGATTGGTATCCAATTTAAATGTCAACAGTCTGATCGTTTAAGTTTCAAATACTAGTGCATACGATCACGGATTACCGTTTGCATTAGAAACGTAATATCTAGAACGACGGCGGTTCTTGGAACTGAGCATCCATCAAAGGAAGTGAAGACAGTGACGTCATAATTGGTCCGTTTGATCTCGCCCATCGAACTCAAGTGCAGTAGAGTTATCCTTAATGAAACAATTGTATTGAGATTGTACATTAAAGTTAAAGGAAGATAATTGAACTTCCTGCAGCGGGCGAAGATCTGATTGGTTCAAAGAGTTCTCTCCGAGCCCCTCGTGATGCGCGCACGCGGCATGCGATACTACTCGATGGGGTGTTTCCTCTCATTATACGACCTATTAATAAGATGCTCCAGGCCGCACAACAATCGATCACTATCCTCAATAATAATGACTTTGTTAAACTTTAAAGACGGTATAAAGTTTAACGGCGAAGGGTTGAAGTTGGATTACAAAATAATTAAACTTGAAGATTAAAATTTTCCAGACTTGGAGCAATCTTGAAAAAAGTAATCAGATAGATGAAGCTAAAAGATAAAAAATGCTAATGATCTGGATAATTATTTAAACAATCTATTAAGCAATATTTATTCGCGTTTAGTAACAGTAAAATAATATAATGCTCTACTTGTAGTATGTATTTATTATTTAGTGTTGCAGTCAAAAACTCAAAAAAGGCATTAATGGTATGGTATAATATATATAGCCTGACCAGAAATATATGAGGATGCGCCATATTGCGGAATTTCACTGGAACTAATTTCTTACACTGGCAATGATTTTATGATGGTCTGTCAACAATGTTAATGTCATTCGTGGTGATTTCTTTATTAGACAAATATTTAAAAATATCCAAAGAAAATTCCCAAAACCATTCACAGTCGTGAACGTAATGTTATAAATAAAGTGTACACGTGTTTACTACACGAAAAACAGTCAGGAAAAGAGTGTATTCTATTAAATGAGATTACGAGGTTAACATAGTGGAACTGACAGGTATTTAAACTAATGTCATTATAGTGTGGTCTCGATTGGTTGCAAAATTGTTGCCATATAAATCTTATAAATAGCGCCCTCGATTACTAACTCGAACTAGATTTCTGGTCAGGCTTTACATTTTTATCTTGTTTAATGGTGCCGCTTAAAATTGACATTGGGATTTTTTAATTCTAGGTATGTAAATCTGTTAAATTTCCTTGTAGCCTCAAGGATCCACAATGCCACTGCACTTTAATTATGTGATTATGCAAAACATGACATTAAATCATTCAAAATGTAGCCATTCACGTCTAGTTAGCGTTAGTGCACAGTCCCGTCCGCGCACCCCAGACCCGGCAATCTCGGTAATAACAGGAGAGGGTTGCTATAGGCAATATGCTCCAAGCCAACTTATCTCCGAGCAAATATCACTACTGTTTGTGCCGGCTAACTAAATACCGTGTGCGAGCCGGCAGGCTCAAAACACGGCTCCCGGCGAGACTGATGCGGAAAGAGATTTATAACTTAAGCTGAAAACTATTAGAGAAAGGTTTCTAGGATTGTTGTTATTATTTTAGCGGCGGCTTGTTATTTCTCAACTTAGTAGGAACTTAGGAAGACATTTCTATGACGCATATGCCGTTTCATACTAGTACTGTCAGTAAATTAGTTTATAAAATTTTATGCCTACTACTAAGGCAGAATACATATAATAATGTGTAGCAAACGTGTCAATTTGGTAGTAGGTATATATAATAGTGTAACAAACGTGAAAATATATTGAGATCCACGTAAAAAGAGCGCTGGACATCACATTGCGCAGTAGTAATTTATAGTGCGCAGGAAGATTGACAGCGCTCATTTACTTGAATTTAAGTATACCTGCCTATCTGCTGAACTAATTATGAATGAACTTGACCGTTGATGTAGATAGGTATCTATACACGATGATTTTTAATCAGGGATCAGGTACCAACTTTTCTAACTCAGTAATTTATGGCGGTCACGTTGAAGTCATAATTAAATGAAAACAAACTTTTATTTTTCTATGATAATTTTTATTTTGAAACCTAAATTCCTTGTCACCGAACTAATCTGTATCGGTGTGCTTACAACCTCACCAATAATTTAATGGGAATGACAATTTATGAGTAATAACTTGTCATTGTCATTGTCATTACATAAACAAAGTCGTAGAAAATTTCGTAAAATTTCCCGCCAAAGCGATGAGACTTGACGTAGGTATCGTACTTCAATAATTTATGTAGGATGACCATGTATCTAGTGGTTATTAGTTTTGATTATGTTTTAACTTTTAATTAATTTAACAGTGAGGTAATTGCACGGGACCTCGCGTATTAAGTTAAGTTTTAGCTAAATATTAATATTTTTCTACTCCTGATCACCGATTAAAAATCATCGTATTATACCTAGTCAAAATGAAAAGTTTGTAAGCGTTAGCGATAAGTGGTATAACGTGGTATAACTTGAAGCTCAAACAATGCACAATGTAGATCTATTAAAAGGTCTGATTACATCGGTTCAATTCGGGTAGTTATCCCACAGATGAAGTTTTAGTGGATGTTGATACAAAGCAGACCCGTATGAAGGGAGCGCTCCGGAGCGATCGTCTAAACGCTATTAACTAAGTTGCAGGTTTGTGTTGGAGTTTGATGGGTGAACGGTGTTTGCGCTGCCCGAGCAGTATGGAAATCATTTTCTTGCTCAGTCGAACTTCCCGGCTCCACGCGCGATCAAATATTTACTGCCAGCCCCAAACTTGTGCAGCTCCGAGCGACGAGCGTGTCTCCGCAGACATATCACGCATTTACTTCTCATTTTAATATTTACGGTAATTAACTAAAAGACTGTCACATAAACTTCACTTCCATCGACTACTTATAACGGATCTTAATCGACGTTATGTTGATTTTGCAACGTGGAATACATTATTACATGTCAATCAGCCTATTAGTTTAACATTAGTTATTCTATGGTTCTACTAAAAGTCATGAATATTTAATTCAAGTTATTTAAGACCTTTAATTAATTACGTCGCTAGCTAAATTTACATAAAGTTAATTATAATTACGTGCTTTGTTCTGAATATTTTAGCGCAAAAGTATAATAAGCAGCTTTCCGTTGTTTTGCGAGAGAGTAATCTGTATAGTATTAAAACAGAGAGGTCCTTTCAGAGCCGAGCATGACCGCTGGATTAAACAACAAACAAAACAATACCTGTCTGAGAGGCTCACGATTGAGATTGAAAAGTTGTGGCGGGAATATGGACAAAGGGACTCCAAGATTACAACTTGAACAAGTTCATAATTATTTTGTATCCTTTGATGTCTGCTGCTGTTTTTGTTCTGTGAATAAATTCGGCTCCGGTTTTAGATGACCTATCGAAACCTTAACAACGGTGGCAGTTACGGTTTCTACCGCTGGGTAATTACGAACATAGTCATTGTTTCTGTGGGCGTAGTTGGGGCATTGAATGTTTCGGGGCAAGATACATTTTTGGATACCTGGTGGAGCGGGTGAGGCAAGAGCGACGGTGAGTCGGTGACGCAACGGGCCACGAGGGGCGCCGCCGATGCTATCTGCCTGCCATTGTTGCGTGCACTTAACCGTCATATAGTTTTGCCTTGCCTCGTTGTATTCTAGCCTTGTTAACACATTGTAAAGAAAATTACATTCCGTATCTACTTACCTCAAGCGTGGCGTTAAAGAGTATTTCCGTTATCGATTATCGCTCTACCATGTCGAAATGCTTGCATCAGTTAATATTTGTTGTGGGTTTGATGGTTTTGATAATAGAATAATTATAGAGTTCCCGCGCGTTTACGGCCACATCTTTGATGCGCTACGGTGTTTATACTTCTATACGTTGCGGTATCTATGAAAATGATTAAATAAATATGAAGGGACATTCGTACACAAATCGACTTAGTCTCAAACTAAGCAATGCTTCCATTTGAATGATTGCGTTGAAAATTGTTGTTTAAGATTAATAATATATCACATTGCTTGCAAAGGTGTCAATCGTTTTTTTTTTGTGTTTAGCATAATCTCCATACAGTACACAGTAGGCCCAATACTGCCTACTTAAATTATTTTTTCCTTAACGTAACGACATGAGCATTAAGCTAGCATGTTGCAATATTAATAGTTGGGATTCACCCTTGGATCTGTCGAAATTAAGCAGAGCAGCGATTGGGGTGTCGCAGATGGCGGTAACTGCGTCCAGCACCGCGTTCGAATGTTCGGCATCTATGTACAAAAATAATGACTTATGAAGGTAGATAGACGTAGGTGGGATGGCCGCAACGTGGTCGCTTCAGCCAACCGCAAACCATTAGCACGCGCAGAATTGCATATTGTATCCCTTATCCGCAGAACGGAATACATTTCGGAACGAGATTGCTTACTGTGAGAACTCCGATCGAAACCCCCAAAGGATACCCCAAATAAGAGCCGCTGAATTAGTTTTGTGTAGTGCCTTACTTTAATAATGTTCTGTGGTCTTCAGAGGTTTCTGGGGGTTCTTGCCATGTTTATGTTGTCGTGCGATATTATATGAAGTAGATGTTTTCTGGCTTCAGGCTCTTTATTATTACTTTGAAGAGGGAACGAGCACGGGGGTGGCGCTGCTGGGGTCGGGAAGGTAAACAAGTGCCGTCAACTGATTCAACTACCTACTGGATTGTATTGAATATTTTCCTTATTTCGATTACTTCCTTTTTATTACGTTATTTGCTTCTGTAATGTACTGCTTATAGTTCTGAATTGCTTTTAAAGTCAAATAATATATTTCTGTCTCATTGCTTACGAGTATCGTCGTATTGTAAGTACACCGTAGCTTTTTTCTGATTAGATTTTTCAACAACTATTGGAATTAATGACGGATATTACGGGTCTTTGGATCTGTTATTCGCAATATACGTTGTATTAAAATTGAACGTACATGGATTACCTAATTGACGCGAGGATTAGTTCGATAGTAAAGCTTACTGAAAATCGAGCTGAAATTGTTAGGTTTATTTGAATATTGATATTGACAATTTTTTCCCCAAAGTATTGGCATGTAGTTAAATATGTCCATAGTAATCATGTAAACAAATTAGTAACATGCCTAGGAAGAAGCTAAGAACGGAAAATGTTAGTAATGAGTTGCTTACCTGTTAGTGGTTAATCGATGGATATTTATCGGTTACGCTACATAACAAGATCTTAGAAAATCTAATACGCGATTGGCTATTGAGATGAGTCACGAGAAAGGAGTGGCAATTCCACTAAGGACTCAAACTTTTGAATATTTCGATATAATTTTCGAAGCGAGGGATTTTCAATTCCAGTAATAAAATTGACTTGACATTATTGGTGACCCGTACTCGTCTCAATGGCCAAACACTGCAGTAGTTGATTGGATCATACATAGTCGTTGCGATTGCGCTCTGTAGACGATGATCAATAGGCTGGAGCAAGTTACAGGCGGCGCGTTTCTTGTGCTTTCCTGTCATAATCATAATATTGACGAATGTCATGAACAAAAGTCGAATTGAAAGAAGCAGCCTTCTCAGATGCGACGCTGTTTACCATGTATGTATGTGTCCGATATAAACTGCAGGAATCCTCGTTTTTGAAACACTGACTTCGAACATCCTAGTTTAATGCATTTGGTTTTACCAAGCCAGCAATGGCGAGGCGATCACTGATCCCGATTCTCATCGCGGCACAAGTATTTGAACACGGTCTTACGGAAGAAATATGGCCTATTTTTTCTTTAAGACCAAAAGAGATCGTCAGAAATCAGCCAATTCTGCATCGATTTGCTCAGGAATTTCTTTATCGCCACGCCACTATTAGGCACCAAATGTTATTACAATAATAAAATACGTATAAGTGAGCCCACAGAACGAGGAATCTTTGCCGCACCGCCGCCGCCGCCTTTATTTAAGGTGGTAAGGCAAAGATTCCTTGCTTCCACTGTTCGACTGACTCCTCGTTCAAAGCGCAGTACGCTGACAAAAAAATTACAAGGATCTCCAGCTTTAGCCAACACAGGATCATACAATGTGTGGATGACAATGGCGACTTACCTCGGGTCGACGAAAGGCTCAGCGTAGATGTTCCTTACGGGCTGCCGGCGCGGCAGCGGCGGCGGCACCGGGCTGAAACCCTCCATCATATCATCCCGCTCGCTGTACTTCAGCGACTTCATCGTCATCTTGACGTGTGGAATGCGTCCGTCCACTTCACAATCCCATTATTTCCATCACACTTGTAAAACGTCCGCTTTTATCACTTACATCGCTGTTAACACTGATGTACGAACGTTCGTCATCGAAACTAATTCACTTATTGTCGAAACATTTTCATTATCACTTTCATTTATATTTTTATTAAATGACTGGCTGATTCTTGAATTAAAAACGGGTTTGTTGTTAGTATATCGGGATTGTCGAGCCCGAGAGGTGCTCGGGAACGACCTCATACAACGGGCGCGCACGGCTGACTGCCGCTCGCGACCCTCGTCTCGGCTCACACTCGAGCTTTTGTCGTTTTTTGCGCCCGCGACGAGGTTCCATAGAAAAAGCTCGCCAAGTTAATAGACTATAGAAAAAAACGTGCCATACGAAAGACGAGGGATCACCGTGCAACGGACCTGACGTAACTGAATAAAACTAGATCCGATCCGCCCATGTTCAACATGATGCGGTTACATTTTTCATTTTAATTTCGGAGCTTTATCCATTGTGTCGAGTGTGAATAAAAGCAGCTTTTTCTATTTCAGACAAGGGTGCTCTTTGAGTGTGGCCGCTATGCAAAAAATAGATACTGTTATAAAATTTATATTTAAGAGATTATAAATCGTAACTAGATACAATGGAAATTAGGTACTAGTACCCGCCGCCTTTGTGTCTAAAAATAGTTTCTATACTGTTTTAAACAGGCGACCCTTTTTAAGAGGCACAGTTAAGAAAAGGAAAAGTATCAATCGAATCGATAGACACTATTATCGGCCGGGCCGGGCCAGGGTTCGCTCGACTGAATTACAGTCAATAATAAAATGGCGGCGACCGCGAGGGTGAGCTCGTCTGAATAATTAATACTCAATGAATTTATCTATTTACGAGAAGAGTGGAGCCCCGTGATAAAACTCGCGCTTTTACGAGACTAATAACTTCCGGTCTATAAGACTAACTAAGTGACAAATAGGGCGATGGATTATTTTCAGCGCGCTCTTATTCTATTTTTTTTTGCGTGGGGCGTGTGTCTAAGAATGATGGATGATAGTATAATAAGTCTCCTCTTTCATGTGACTTTACTGCTAAAAATTGGCCGCGTACCATACTCCGAGTTTGCGGCTACGTTGCATCACGGTGCTTTATAGCTTTTGTGTAAATTCGTAACAAAGGCCGGAGCATCTCAAATGACGTCACACAATATATGCTCGTGGTTCTAAATGCCGTGCCTTCAGCGTCAGCGCGTCCCCTTCGGCGGGCGGCTGGTTGATCTCAGTGCTTTGCATGTCAAACAAGTGCCCTCGCGCTGCACATGCGTACTAGCAACAAGCGGCACCCTTTAACGTTTTTGTTCTCCAAAATTGTTTGTTTTACAAACTCTTTAACCCCAGCTCGGCTCAAATTTATTTATGACCCCCTCTAATTGCATTAACCGTGATTTATAGAATGTTTACTAATTTAGCGTTCAGTTCCCGTGTGAGCACGCGCGTGACCATCAAATTCACACAAAAACTGATTCTCGAAAAGTACCGCAGATGGAAAGGGCCGCGGTAAAATTATGTAAAAACCTGTCCTATGGGCCTGAATTATCCCGCAAGGATAGAAATAAGAATATAAAAGAGGCTTAGAGTTTTCCTTGAGGCTTTTTGAAGAAGCAACGAATGCGAGATTTACATACATACATACATACGAGTACATGTAGGCAAACATGCCCGCTGCCGAAGAGTCTCGGGTACTGTATAATAAATTGATTTAAGCGCTCCTGACAGCTTTAAGTGTGTTTTGACAAACATTGGGGAATTTAAAGCCCCGGTGACAAAACTTTGTTTCGGGCCTCCGCGGCGGATGTCTACCGAGCGGCATGAAGTGAATGCTATAAAGTTACTGAGAAATTAAGTTTGCCAACTTTTATCCGAGGACATAAAAATAAAAGCAAAGCGATTGGGAATATTTCAACTCTTAGGGTTTGTTCGTTGACAATGTGTTAAATTTTAAACATTTCATTTCTCATAATAAAACTAACAGTTTCAATACTTTATAGGCGCGTATAGTTTGTACTGTACATTTTAATACAACGACCGCTTGCTAGGTCTTTAAGAATCGTAAATTTCGATATAAATTGCTAAGTGGGCGATTTACATCGGAAACTATAAAAGGATAGGACATTAATCACTCTAATAAAATTGAATGGAACTGTAAAATATCTTCGTACGTATTGCATATTCCTGCGAATGTAGAACTATTGCAAACGGGGAAGGATCAGCGGGCTTTAGCGCCGTCGGAGAATGCGATTCAGAACTTGAATTCACTTTAAAGACATTATGGATGGTGTCGTATCGGCTATAAAACGATTTCATAATTTCGTACATTCAGTATATTGGAGAAAGCGTTAGGGTATAAGTTATTCTCCGATTTCAATAGAGCGGGCGTGATTTATTGTAGAGTAAATTGTAAACTATAATAAATTTGCAGCGATTGCAATGCGAGGCTTGTGGAATAGCTATCAGTGCATATAAGGCAAGTAGGAAGCTCGGCGCATCGCAACCGAACGCTTTCCCATGGCGCACAGCCTGAGTGATGTATTCCTGGGAGGACTGATGTATGGCGAAGCTAGTTCTTGTACTTGAACTTGTATTGGTTACGCTCGACTCAAAGTAACATATGGCAGTGCACGCGTTAACTGTTCAACAATGCATAGCTCGCGTACCTACCTATTACAATTTATTGAGTCTAGAAACGGCCTATACAATACGTTGGTTATTCGTTAGAGGAGTGTTAAAGCTGTAACATTGTTGTTGAATTACAACACTGCGGCAATTAACGCGTTGCTATGTTTATATGTGAATAGCTTTGTAGTTCTGTTTAAGAGAGCAGTTGTACACGAATAAACACGTTTTAACCGATATATTTACACTTGCATTAACAAGGCACTCATTCGTTTGAACCATATTAATGTTCGCTCCTGCCCTAAATATATTTCGACATCCATCAACCGGCTGCGGGCCACAAAAAAACTAAACTATTTTAATTGGCGCAAGTTGAAACTACGAACAAAAAATGTGTGAATGAATCAGTTCACATCTCACTTGGGCATCTGTGAGTGCTTTGCTGTGGCTAAATGATTAATTAGGTTTAAAACTTTCATTGAGCTAAAATCTTAATGCAGTGAGCATCAGTCATTTAGTAAGTTATTTATTCAAATGATTAATATCACGCTTGGAACGCAAGATTTAATAAAAGCTTCTCAGTTTTAAGGTGGCGATTAAACACGAGCAAAACATGAAGAAATTTGGTTTAATAATCGCTATCTCTTTTCATATTTGTTCGTTTACCCCGTGTTAGCAACCCTAGGCAGGTCGCCGTGCGAGTGTCGGCACGTGAGCATGTGTGCCGTGTGCATGTGGAGCACGTCTCATAAGATAAAAGACGATATTGATTCCGTGACGAGAGCCGAGCTGTGGGAAACGATTCCTGTCCGTTTAATAGATGCCCCGAGGAAGTGCTTCAACGCTCTTTGTTCGACCAGCATTCTAAGAAAACCGTAAGTGGTTAAGACCAGGAGCGTTTCAGCCACCCGTTACTTCGTGTTAAAAAATTATAGGTACCTAATTACTAACTTTTGACTGACTTCAAAAAAGGTCTGTATGTTTTTGAGATCACAAATAAGACTTTTTTTTTTGTGAATTAAGAAGGTGTCAAAATGAAATTTATATTCTTCGAAAATCTTTATCACAAGATAACGGGCGGCAAAAACGCTCCTGGTATTTACCCGAGTATTGCAGCGCTGAAGCAATCAATTTTTAGCTAATAAACTTTCTTTTGATACCAACTTTGATATTTAGTAACGAAAATTCGTACTTAACATGTTATTGAGTTTCCAAGTGTAATTAACGAGTTGCGGGCACCGAGCACTTTATTCCCAGTTTAGTGACGCGCTCGGAAGGCTGTTGCGGTCGCAGGACTTGCCACATTCTCGTTGGGTAATTACGTCTCGTTCCCAAGCGCAACTATAACGTTTTATGCCTCATTTTGTTGTGTATGATTTGCCCAGACAATTAATTATCGTGGGAGGAATGCGGCGGATTCATTCAATGAACTGTCGATGCCTTTAGCTAACTGTTCGCGTGTTTGGAATTACGCGTAGAACGCCCGCTTATCGAACGACTGATAAACATTGTTAAGGGTTTGTGAATTTTATATAAACAAAATTGAAGTGAAGATCAAAGCGCTGGAAAGCGGTGATTAGCCCCGACAGTTGTTTCGAGAGCCGAGTCCACTCCGAGTCGTTCAAAACAAATGCTGTCTTCGCGAAACGCCGAGATAAAAGCGCCGGCTAGTGGCTTTTTATTTTCAACTTTTTTCTGACGCGCTGCCTTTCTGCGAGTTTTTAACGGTTAATTTGTCATTAGCCCTACATCTGTCAGCGAGGAGCGTTCCGTCGTCACGTAAAATTAATTACAATGCCGTATTCTAAGTACGTTTTTTTTATTGCTTTTGCATTCTTTGCAATAATCATTCCGAGAAAGAAACACACTGAATTTTACATAGAAAAGTCCCGTGTCTCTCACCTCAGTATGCATTTTACTCACTGTGAATACTTATGTATTTCTCTTAGTATGCTTTCTCTCGTAATGTAACAATCAACAAATTAATTTTTCATATTGTAATAATCATATGAAAATTTCATTTGTTTCTTGTTACATTACAGGCGAATACTCGCGGTTAGACCATCCTTTAAAGCAATTTAATATTGTAAATCTGAGTAACTTAAATGTAAAGTCTTGTAATAGATAAAACAAGTGATGCCTCGGAAGATTAGTCAAATTGACTTTCGTAAATAAGAGCGACAAAAGAAAATCAATGTTTAAGCGGCCGGTAATGGCACCGCGGCGTCATTAATGATTATAATGGGCAGGGAATTGTTTCTAGTGCGTAATGGCGGGAAGGTAGGGCGGGCCCGGAAATTGTCCTCTTGTCGGCCCGCAAGCATTAGGCCAGGACATTAGGCCAGGCGCCCGATGTGTGCGTGTATTTGTGACACGTGACACGGAGGTGAGCCCCCGAGATGTAATGTAAAGCGGACAATGAGTCAACAAAATTATGATGGATCCGTGTGAACGACGGACGGCCCATTAGCGCGATCGACGAATTTTGAAGCAATTTAGTTTAAGCACACTATATGGAATGTGCGTGAAGTTGGGAAATCATAATTATCTTAGTTACACTAGTTTTAAGCGGTAAATTAAACTAAGCTCCCAATAAAAACTAAAGTACGAAATTAAAAAAAATATGTATCTTTTTGTAAATTTCAGTAAAACGAATGGAAAGTACTTTTAACTTCTCCGCACATGAATGTATGAAAACTATGTAGTTACTTAAAGGCAGTATTTTCAGAACCACACTATAAAATACTTGTTTTTCCATACACTTAGTTACTCAATCGCGCCGTCGCGCTGGCGCGCCATGACGTCACAGAGCACGAGTTTTTTCTATGGAGGATTTTAGTTACTGAGTAATCACGTCTTTTGATTCCCATTTCTACAGTATCTCGTGATCTAATTCCACTGGTCAGTACGGGTCATACGATACTCATAAAAAAAACATTTACGTGCGTTTTTAACACGCTTTTATTAATTTCACATGTAACTAAGTTATTTTGTTAAAATATTAGTTTGTAACTTACAATGTAATCAAATCTCGAAACTAAATTTTAACCTAAGTACTTCTAATTGTTCTATATGTAGTTCAAGGAAATACTATAACCAAACCACTGAATTGAGCTTCATAATCCCAAGATCCTTTCTCGTCATTTCTATAGCAGGATTGTACGTGAAGCAGTTGAAATAAGAAAACACAAGAATTCCAACCGGGAGGACGATATTAAGCTTTCGTCTTCGTGGAATCCAGTGATCAGCAAAACTAAACAACTGAAATAATAGGTCGTTCAAATGCTACAGATATCGAAAGTGTTGTGTGTCGGTCGAGTGACAACCCCAGCAAACTAACAATAAAAACCAAGTGCGGGTAGTTCGAAATACTCGCGCGACAAGGAGAGGTCGATGCCTGCTTCTTCAGTCCTTCGAGAACATAAACGTAACATAACATCACGTCACATCAAATGTCGACGTAATTAAATAAACACTTTTTGAACGCGATTAAATCCCGTTTGGTTATGTTGTAAAAATGTGTGAAAACCGTGTGTTAAATCAATATACAATGCAATAATTTGGTATTTTGGAGCTGACCTCACAATGGAGACGAAAGCCGTAGGAACTCCTTAACAGAACAAGAAAAACTCATCATACTTTGACTCATTTCATAGGTCTTGATGAACAATTACAGTTTCTGTGAGAAAGTACAGTCGGCAACAAGAGCGTGTCCAGAAAAAAGTTGACAAAATCTTATTGTTGCATATTCCCTATTATGATGGACACGCGTGTGAGCGACGCTGGCTGGCCCATTAGCGCGATGGACGAATCTTGAAGCAATTTAGTTTGAGCACATAATTGCGAGAACAAGTCGAACCTAATTGATGTCCGGGGTCCGAGTTCAAGTTGCCGTTAGCGACTCTATCGGACAGGTTCTGGTATCGTGGGACTCGGGCCAATATGGCAGGTTGCTTTTATTGCGTTGCTAATCGTGTTTTATTTATCTCGGCATAGATAATGTAAAGATTAATTCATGCAGAACTAATAACATGACATTAAAAGAAGATTATAATGATAGGATCGTTTAAATACAATCTACAAGAAATAGACCCGATACGATGATAAATTAAGCTTTGAATTTCGAATCATGACTTTTATTTATGTAATGTCAATTTTATAATTAGTTTTCCAATTATACTGTACAGTGTATAGTGGGGACACTGCTAGGAAATGACATGAATATAATCATTCACAATCCATTAGGTACAGGAGTCGGTTTGGCAACTATTCATTCAATTAACGCCCTCTCGGTGTCGTGCATACTAAACCAAAGCAGTCGAGGAAGATATCTGCCACATGTCATCAATTAAAACGTCAATTAAACTCACCTATGGATGGAAATTCCATATTCAATTAATAAACTCATCCGGATTGAAGTGCTATAAATTTAAATCATAATATAATTCATTCTAAAATACATTAAAAACATCGCCTCCAATCAACACTCGATTGCCTTGTAATTGGACGCCATAAAGATAACCCACCATTCACAACAAAATAATGAATCGGTGATGATATGAATACGGAATAGAATGCATCCAACCTCACGGTCGCAGCCGTTAAAAGAATGATAGCAAAAGTTTATTTCGTCAACAACTCACGCGCGTGATATATGCCCGGCTCGTAACTCACAGTTTACACAGCTCCCCATGTAATTTGACTACGGTGAAAGCACATTTTAAGGAAACAATAAACACCAAAAAACAATAAAGAACAAATTAAAGTCAGACACAGAAGCGGCGGGTCGGTACATTGCGTCGTTTATAAAAATATTGCCGGGTATCACGCCACCGGGGCGAGGGGTCGAAGCTACCTGCCAGTGCATGTGGTATCGTGTGGCGTTCGGGCCGTCAAGTCTTCGGATCGTGAGGCGCGCTAGAATAACGAGGACGGAGGTCAGATTTGCGGGTCCGTGGTATCGGTCAGTGACCGCGGAGCGCACCGAGCGGACCTCGTCGGTGGAGGCGTCGTGAGGAATGACCGCGCGAGTACGACGCGGCACGGAACACGCGCGGACTGGGCGCCCTCCGCAGGCGGTTTGATGCCCTCCGCGCGACGCCGATGCGCGCGCAATCTACGCGACAGGATAATGCCGCCCTATCCTATGTCGAGCTATCGAGTTATCCACCATCCACCGTCCAGCTTAACTCTGTCAACTGGCCCGATGGACGTATGAAAGCTTCCATACACTTTACTTGAGATCTTTCTGCTGTTTATTCCAGAATAAACCGCATGTTTTTCTTATGCTGTTCAAATCGATTCGCATCTCATAGCACGAACACTATACCCACATCTACGTGGTGTCTTGAAGACTAGGTATAATTTTTGATTTCGAGATTGTAGATAAATCTTAATCGACAAACGACATCCCTAAACGGATTATGATTGGAGCATGCGTGGTAGGAGGGTTGAGGGTGGAAGCGGGCGGGGGCTGGCAGCGGGAGGGGGGTCGTGTCACCCGCGGCGGCGCGACGCTACGCCGACGTGATCTTGACACGACGTGTGCACGCTGCAGGACGCCGACGCTGCTCCAGTGACGGCTCAAGGGTGCAACTGGAGATACAGCTGTACGTCTAGCATAACTGTCATACGCGACTATTTCTCGCGCGAGATAATTACCCGTCTCTTTCTGTGCAGTAATGTGAGAGAGAGACGGGTAACGCTATCACGCGTGACAAAAGTCGCGAAGCATAGTTGTGCTAGACGGTCTGATCTCATTAAAATGCTACTACGGCACTACAGCGTAGCCATGGCCTGATTGCAAGGGCATCTCTGATTAAGGGACTAACTTGAAGAGTGCTCGTAAACAGAACTCAAATTGGCCTTACACAGAGATGAATATTGAGGATTAGTCGATACCGTAAGGTCGGATTGCTTTGGCTATAGAGGGTAATATTGCCACAACCAAAAGAAAAACCCTTCCAACCTCTTTAGCCAAACATTAGCAATTCGACGAGTAGATAAAGTAACCCAATGACTACCCAAAGCAACACGACCTGAGGGTGTTCTCTCACCTCAAAATTTATATGAAAAGCGCATTTGTTATTTGTTGCATTACAGGCGAATGCTCGCGGTGAGGCGTTTTATTTACGTTTTATTAGCTCTAACGTCAACAAAACTCAACCAATTAACCTTTCTTTGAATCTTTAATTCAAACTACAAGCATTAAAAACAAAATTTAATGTTGATTCTATTTTTTGTGGTGATACCACATTACAAGTATCATCCATATTATATACCTAAGTATTCAACCGTCTGTCTCTCAATTCAATAAAATAAAGAGGAGCCATGTTTGAACAACTAGTTAGTAACCTAGGCATGAATAATTTTCATTTTAATCAGATACCAGACGCAAACGTAATATGTATATACTCGTAATCCAAGGAGTTAAGACTTCAAGAACTGTAATTAGAACGACTAGCGGCTGTAACCGGAATACGACTTGAATAAGTACGTTTAATCTCGAAACAACTTCAAGTATTCATAATGATTTATGAAAGAGTTATGAAAAGTCTTCGCTGAATCACTTCTTAGGCCTTATAAGCGTACCGCGAATTTCATTTTCGATTACCTTTTCCTTGTTTCCCAAGTTAATTTAATTATTGCGGTTTGACCTAGGTGACCTAGATAAATAAGAGGAGTCAGTAACAAAACATGATAAAAAAAAATCATTATCAACACATACTTTATTGTTGATAGATAAAAATTAGATTGAATGATCATTGCTCTGCATACAAAATTGCAAGATAATGTAGTCAATCGGAGAGATTGAAACATATCTTGCGAAATTTCAAAAACTCGCATGTACCGATCATAAAACTACCTTAATAAAATTTTAAAATATTCCAACGAAACGGCGCATGAATTACATACATTTCACTTCGATTTGCATCAAAGAGTTGCTATCGTCGATAATGTCAAATATGTAATCTGAAAATCTCCGCGTCAGCTTCCCCATATCGTTCTGGGGCTTGAAGGCTTACAGCAAAACGAACAAACGGACAGTCGAGACGTGTGGATACGAGACTCTTGGCGCGTGACTCTCGTTCACGCTCGATCGACTTTTAGCTATGCCGTCTATCTCCCGGACAATCTATGAACATTGTGATCTCCAACATTCAAATTCCTCGTTGCATCAGGTGTCGACGTACCGACGCGTGGTAAAAAATGAGCCCAATGTTTGTCAAAAACCAGCTTCTGAGTTTTATTTGTATCGGACGCGATCACAAAAAAAAGGTCGGACAAAAGCTTGTCACGTGTTTAATTAAAAGCGTAATTTTAGACGGCGTTGTAAATTTTGAAAGCGTCGTTCAAATAATATTAATGTTATCTTGTATAATATTGTGGTGTATATTCATGGTTAAATTATTGGAGCTCGGCAGGGCTTCGCTCGCGCTCACCGCGCACCGCCGCGCCCTCGCGAGTCGCGGTAAAGGGTTTTGTTTTCTTTATAAACAAGCGCGAAGGTGCTGCTAACGACCCCACGAACAAATACGAAATTCGATCTTCTATTACGCATACAAATGGCTCCCTCGCCGCCGCCTCTGTAGCGTGAACGCATTGTCTTCGTTTCAATCCGATTGCAGCGTGCCCTCCAACAACCAAACTACACTTCAACTATGTCAATGTCTATTAATTTATTCTAACCACATCTCCTGTTTTTGACAGCCAGTCTTTCTGTCATAATGTCGTTAATTAAAACCAGTAATCGCTTTCGCCGTTCTGTCTTACAGTATTATTGAATTCTCATAAAAGAAAGTTAATGAAGAAGATCAATTTCTTTCGAGAATTTCAATAGGCCCTATCGCTTTGATCTAGACGACTTTGCCGTTGAAAGCCTTGTTTTAAGTAAAATTCTGACGATGATGTTAAAAAATATACTGTACAAAGCAACTCCGTCCCATTTTGCAACGAACGAACATTTTAATAACGTATATGTATCCTCACAGTATCTAATCATGTACTCAATTACAAAATATCATGCAAGCCTGCACATTTCTCGATATAAACAAACAGAATTCGATTAAATTAGATCCGACGCTCGCTTCCATCAGGTAACCAATAAATTTGTGCACCGGCACCAACCAAACATGGAATAAAAAAGACGTCCGTGGAAAGAGTGGAGGAGGGACGTAAATCGAAGCATTTCTATTGAGGGGCATGACTTCGCATAAACGTCGTGCACGAACGTTGTTTGTCACCGCGGTCGGGCCCGCCGCGACCAGCCGCGCCTTCGATCACTAGATAATGCCACAAAAGGGATGACCGAGCGATATATCTAATACTGAAATTCGTACATTTATTCAGTAATTCCTTTCATTGGGATTTTCTCGAAGGTCAAAGCTGTAGATGAAAGACGCTTTCGCTACCGGTACCTACATACATATCGGTGTGTATTGAAGGTTTATGGTCAACTGTGAAGTTATCTTGCTAGAATTGCACACTATCATAATATGTAACGCCCTATGTATTGTAAAGAAAATTCTTCCCACTGATTTGTGATGCGGGTCCAGCGCTTTTCTTTGGTTTATTGAGTACCGAAATCCATGTAAGCTAGTATCGAAGGTTCAAGGTGTGCAGTTATTTTGCTAGCATTGCATACAATCCTGTGTAACATACTCTGTATTGTAAAGAAAGTTTGTCCCATTAATTTACTTGCGCAGGCAAAGTTTTTCTAGCACTTTTCTTAGCCGTATGCATTCATAAAATGTAGATTACTAATTGTAGGCATAAATCAGAATAAAGTTGCGACCAAACCAAAGTGGTCAAAAATCATAGACGATTCAGTTACGGAGTGACTTGTCGTATGTACCGTATTCACCACAAGCTCTCCAAATGAAAAATACGTATCGAGAACATCATGCGTTTCGTTTTGGAGCAACAGTATGGTCGACCCTTTAACGAGCAAAAGTTCAGCTCCGTCAAAAACCGAATACCACAGTCCAATGCAAAAACTACATAATGTAGGTATTTGAAAAGTCGGTAAATGATTCGCTAGTCCGTAGCCCGCTTAGCCGCAGTGTCGTATCTAGATTTAATCTGCGAGTCAACCAGTGACCTCCGTAATTGCTAGGGAATGCTTCCAAATTGTATTTTTTCGCTGTAGAGCTGCGCTCGCTCCGGTATTTTTAAAGGAAATTCGAATTGAAGACTGCGATGACTTAACTTTAAAACCTTTATTATATTGGGTTTAATGTGAAAACTTAAGATGTTTCAAGTATTCGTTTTAAAATTGAACTACGGTAAAGGAAACATAAAAACTGTGTTTCAGTACTAAGTACATTATGCACAATAAATGTTATTAGGTGATATTATTAGTTAGATTAATAATAAATACCTCTTTATCATAAAGTTTATAACCAATTACTTACATAAATGAGCGTTCTCTCTTGTTGACAATACGCTATTATTACTTATTAAGAAATATGTAAAATGTCGGATTCCAGTTTCGACCAAGTTAATGACTAGTTGGCCACTGTGCACTGGTGCAAGCCAAAGTCCAAACATAGTTCCAAATCTTTTTTGACCTGAGTCATTGTTTTATAGGAATCCATGATATGCTTTTCGGTACATCTTATACCATGTCCCACACAATAACTAACAAAGCAAAGCCGATTGATAAGTGATCTTAACTATTCAGTAGCCTAGCGGGAATTGTTCCAATAAAAAACCTAATCCCAACTCAAACAGATTACATCAAAATGGATCTATGTACGCACAAAGAATTCGAAACACTGCTTGTCTTTTGTAAGCCGATATTTTGCTGATGCTGTTTTGTTAAATTGTAAATAGACTTAGTCGTAATTCAAATAACATGTTTCATTTGATGCAGTTGAAACATGATTCGAGCAAGTTTAAAACTTTAATTAGAATAAATTCGGGTGTTATATTGGAAACAGATTTTGTGACAACAGTAATAAAAGGTTACTTTGTTTCACATATAAGTGGAAAATATTTTAGGTTTACCCTTGTTTGGTCTAATAATTTTTTGCCTAATTTTGATTTGCCTAATTTAATTTTGTCTAAAATTACTTTGCATATTTATTCAGTTTGCCTAATATTCGTTTAGTCTAAAGTCATTTCGCTTAATGAATATTTTGCATAATCTTGTTTCGCCGAATTTTCATATTGCCTAATTTTTGTATATATAATTTCATTTTATCTATTGTTCAACTAATATAATTACATTTCCTATAAACGCTAGTTTGCCTACTACAATTTTTGTATAATTTCAGTTTGCCTAATTTGCACGTGCAGTATATTATTTTACGTGTTTTTTTATTACCTATTATTTATTTATTTATTAATCAAAGTATACACCTTAAATATATTCAATTCCCTGCAAAACTTAAGGATGACTTAAGGATGGAAAGTGTTTGAAGGGAACCCTCGGTGCGCGTTCGGGTCGCAGTTCAACCTAACACTCCTCCTCGCTTGGCTCGTCGTCGTACCTAACCTAAGCCAAGTCGGATTTGCCTTAAGGTGAAATAGGTACTGTTAGAAATCGTAAGCCAAGTCGGACCTGCGCGGCTCGCTCGCTTCGCTCGCTCGTTAGGGGCGTAGTTCAACCTAACACTCCTCCTCGCTTCGCTCGTCGTCGTACCTAACCTAAGCCAAGTCGGATCTGCCTTAAGGTGGAATACGTATTGTTAGGAATCGTAAGCCAAGTCGGACCTGCGCGGCTCTCGATTCGCTCGCTCGTTTGGGTCGCTGTTCAACCTAACACTCCTCCTCGCTTCGCTCGTCGTCGTACCTAACCTAAGCCAAGTCGGATCTGCCTTAAGGTGAAATAGGTAATAGGAATCGTAAACCAAGTCGGAACTGTGCGGCTCGCTCGCTTCGCTCGCTCGTTAGGGTCGTAGTTCAACCTGACACTCCTCCTCGCTTCGCTCGTCGTCGTACCTAACCTAAGCCAAGTCGGATCTGCCTTAAGGTGCAATAGGTATTGTTAGGAATCGTAAGCCAAGTCGGACCTGCGCGGCTCGTTCGCTACGCTCGCTCGTTTGGGTCGCTGTTCAACCTAACACTCCTCCTCGCTTCGCTCGTCGTCGTACCTAACCTAAGCCAAGTCGGATCTGCCTTAAGGTGAAATAGGTAATAGGAATCGTAAACCAAGTCGGAACTGTGCGGCTCGCTCGCTTCGCTCGCTCGTTAGGGTCGTAGTTCAACCTGACACTCCTCCTCGCTTCGCTCGTCGTCGTACCTAACCTAAGCCAAGTCGGATCTGCCTTAAGGTGCAATAGGTATTGTTAGGAATCGTAAGCCAAGTCGGACCTGCGCGGCTCGTTCGCTTCGCTCGCTCGTTTGGGTCGCAGTTCAACCTAACACTCCTCCTCGCTTCGCTCGTCGTCGTACCTAACCTAAGCCAAGTCGGACCTGCCTTAAGTGTTATGTTCATAAAATGAGTTTCAACGTGATGGTCGTTAGTTAGAATAGCATTCGGCAAAATAATCATTAGTTAAAATAACATTCGGCAATATAATCATTAGTTAAAATAACATTCGGCAATATAATCATTAGTTAAAATAACTTTCGGCAATATAAGAATTAGTTAAACTAATATTAAACAAAACAAACTTTATTTGAAGTGATGATTAGACTAAACGAGTTTCGACAAAGTGATCATTTATTGAAACAATAATTATGAAAACTGAAATTAGGCAAACCGTTGGTTATACTAAAAGTTGTTAGGCAAACTGAAATTAGGCAAATAATTTTTAGACAAAACAAGGGAATACCAATATTTTACCTACCTATAGGTATGCTTAATATTCTTATAACATACTAGCTGCGCCACGCGGTGTTACCCGCTCATCCCACGGGCACACTTAATTTTTTCAGGATAAAAATAAACCTACGTGTTAATACAGGGTATCAGCTACCTTCACACCAAAATTTATCAAAATTGGTCCAGCCGTTCGAGTCTGAAGAAGTAACAAACATACACATAAACACACCCACAAACTTTCGCCTTTATCATATTAGTATGATTCATCTGTTGCATTGCAGTACGCGGTCCTTTAAACAGTTTGGGGTGTTGAATGCATCCAGAATTTTACTCTCAAATGTGAAGCGCTTTAAGGGTTATATAATCAAGAAAAATTATGTTTACAAGTTTACATAGAGATACTTTTACTTAGAAATGATTATTTTGTAATGAAAGTTTAACAAGGCGTACATTATGCGACACTGCGGGTCAGGCGGCGGAGTGCGCGTTGGCGTACGATTTATGATCCTCGTGACTATTGTGTCGACTCTGATTGCTCCTCATGGATATTCGGCCTAGCACGATGTACATGCTCCGTTTACGTACACAAACGGGTTGTATGGACGTAAAACTTTTATGCCCCCGCCGCGTTTTACAGCGGGCCTTTTATTATTTAGTGAAAGGAGCGACGGTGATGTCATAAATCTCTGCTCCTGCTGAACTTTCGCCTCTTATCTCGGCAAAGAAATTATGGAACTTTCTGGCTTCCTCTAGACAAAGTGTTTGGCTTTTCGGGATCGCGGGTCACTAAAAGCTTTTAAGTTTACACAAATTAATGAGCGATTTTGGCGCCGCGAATGATTGAAATTACACGGACGTCGTGATCATTATATAAATTTAATTAAACAGGCAACGTAGTTCATTAAATTGTGTACTTGTGTTGGACTTAGTGAATGACAAGTTGGTTCCATAAATTAAGTCTGTGAATTTGGGTATCCTACCCAATAAGCAGATCTACGAATAAGTTTAGTTCCTTTCTGATAAATATTTTCACAACACAACTAAAGTTTGATAGTATATAAACATCTTTTAAAACGATTTCTCGTCGGTAATTTAGAATGTGTCCTTTTAACCCTGGTAACGAAAATTATGTATAAATATGTCCAATATTATCGACTTTACCATCAGCAATTTAGCAAATTTTCGTGTTACGCGTTGCTATCCGAAAAAGAATACATTCCAGACCGTGAGATTTTAAAAATCTATCGATAACACAAACACGATCCTACGCAAACATTAAAACATCGATTAAAGTTAATCGCATAAAAAGTACTAAGTAATAATCGATGTAATGCATTAATCTTGTGTTAACTAGGTTCTGTGTGGGCCCGCGACAGGCCCGCCGTAATTAAATTACGTTTAACGTCCGGAGTGGACGCTAAATCATTATCAGACATGAAATTGAACTCTCGAACAACGCGATATGATATGACGAAGGACTCCGTTAGTTTAATAGACCGGACGTTTGGTTTTGATCGAGCTCTGGATTTATTTTAATTTTGTAGGATAGTTTATTTTTTATGTAAACATAAATATGGATACTATATGAAATCAAAAAGTTCACTACGTGAACGTATGTTCTTAGATTGGAGCTAAGGAATTCAGCCTTTAAAATGACTGCTATAGCAGTCGCTAGTTACGGAAGGTGCCAAAGGGGTATGAAAAATTCGACGAAGAGTGATTTTGTAGAAGAAGGACGAAAAATTTTACAGAGTTGGAACAATGGCGTAAATATTATAATAAACGACGATAAAGAACATCTGATGCGTTTTCCCTGCCCTATCCCCACATGTACGTGACGTCTAGTAGGCAGGTTCCCATTACGCAAGCCAACTTAAGCTTACTTTGGGCCTGGATGGATTTGTGTTAACTTGTCCGACATTTTAATTAATTATTCAAGGAATCGAAAACATTCCCAATAATCGGTGCATCTCGTACATAACTGCGACTGTGACGCCTTTGTCGCGCGAATAACCCCCAATTGTCTATTATTGCATAGTATGTCTAGCATAACTCTTTGACGCGCGACGAATACTACCTGTCATCACTTTCCTTTCAATACCGTGCAAGCGAGACAGGAAGTGCTCACTCGCGCGACAAGCGAAGTCGCGACAAGATATGCTAGTGCTAGCCCTACTGGTGAAGCTCAGAAAGTCAAGTTGCGGCATGTTGGGCTAGTCTTTTGCTTTTGGTTGGATCAACTTTTTCCTGTTGTTATTCTGTCCCGTCACCCAGGAGACAATAGTGATTAAACTTCTTAGAAAATTGTTGATAATTTATAATATTGGTATTTTCAAGAGATGTTCTAAATAAGAATGGGCGTACTGTTGCGATTACAACATTTTTGTTGAATATTGCCGCCGAAAATCGTAGTTTTAAAGAGTTACCCAGGGGACATGACCATGGCAACAAGCAACGGAAAAAAGTTGATTGACACTTTTGCCTTGCTAAAGCAATAATATTGTTCACTGTTCAGTAAACTAATAATTCAAATAAGCGATCCGGTGTTATCCGAAAACACATTATGTCAGCTACAATGTCAAAAGTTCCGTGATATTGTCCACGGTTCATGTATGTGAATATATGTGGGCGTCAAATTAACATTAAAAGTAAAATCGTAAAATAATTTGAGCTTCATGAAGTCGACCCTTGATACGGCACGCCGGGCATAATTAACCAGATAACATAAAATTAACGAAGCCAACTCGTAAATATGTTCGCTTTATTATCTATAAATGTCACTAATTAATTAATTGAGTAATGATTAAGTGCCTTCTTGTGTGATGTAGGCCGATTTAGTCGTATCAATGGGCAGTTTATGCCGCACGGCTGCTTTACATCAACATCTAGTATGTGCTAGATCAAATTCACCAGGAAATCGAAGTACCATGAAGCGCGTCAGCTCCAAATAAGTTCTTGAATTTTATAAGTAACTTGCTTGGTTTTAAATCGATATCTAACCGATATCTGAAACGTACCTGCTAGGTTTTGAAAAAACTTGTGTACCTACTATAATATTGGAAATTACGGTTTCACTCACGGATATCGGTGCCCTTACCATGAGTTTACAGTGACAGTACTCGCTAACGAATGCGTAAAGGATTTGTATGGGGAATTGTAGTTCTACAAAGTTACCGCTAGGGGCGCTGAACTATTCTCCATACAAATCTTTTACGCTGTAGCTGCTAGCGAGTACGGTCACGTTAACTCGTGGCAAGGGTACTGTCTGTCTGTGCACATTGTTCGCGCGTTCAGTCGGTTTCTAAAGATAATCTTCATATTATGAGTTCGAAACAGGTTGGGCCGTTCCTGTTAACCGTGTATAAAATCGACGTTCTAAAAATTGCTTCCGAAAATTTGTCAGTTACTAGGTTTTGATATGGGACAGCCGTGCGGTTTATGCGTAACTTGGTTGTCGGCGCGTCTGGCGCGTAAACCCGCCTTACGGTCTTATGATCAACTTAACTGCTGGATTTTTATGCTTCTGCTTGATTAATCGTATTTCGGTAATTAAAGGCTATCTACCAATTTAAGGATGACCGATAAAGCTAATTTTTAATTTATGGACTACACAAAGATATCACAAAAAGTAAACTGGGGTAAATTCAATGTTTCGAGTGATATACACCTATATGTAATATCACCACGATTATATTTAACGGTGCGCCTTATTTGGCTCTAATAGCAAAAATTTTGTTACAGCGCCTGTTACCTACCTGTATTGTAATTGTACGTTTTTTTCTGCGTTTCTATTTCTTTCGTCTTGAGGTGGCAATAATGAGTATTCTATCTATCTATATATATATATATATATATATATATATATATATATATATGTCAATACCTAGTTAATTAGACCGAAAAACTATCGAGTTGTGAAAAAGCTTTTGCAAAGCTTTTACTTTGTGGAGAACTCAACACCAAGAACATAAAATACCAAGTTGCAAGCAAATTATCCAAGAGCAGAAAGTTAGCTAGAACTGATAACATTGTAGCTGTAGTCTGTCGTTAAGCAGTCGAGCGGTTCTATAATTATTTAACAGTGGGGATCTGCAGCGGCGTTAGTAAATCTCAGCTGGTTGTGACGGCACTTAATGCAGACTACCTAGACTCCCAGAGATAAGCCAACAAGCCTCTTTAGCTAAACAAGAGGCGGCCGAACAATAAAGGCGAGGTAAGCGTCGTGAAATATGGCAGAGACGAGGTGCGATAAGTCAGAGCTGGCTGGGCCGCTTCTTTTACCTTAATTAGCCATTCAATTCCCGTAATCTTGTTTACTCGTCAGGGCCCGCACGGCACTGCCCAGGTGCGATAATGGCCAAGCTATTTGCATGCCGATGCCGCCATGTTGTACCCCCATGCCCCATGCTCGGATCCGCTTGCTCTGCGTTGCGTTGCGACCCCCCGCTATTTTGGCCGGGCTTATTGGATCCGCTCGCGATTACTTTGTATTGATCCCGCCGTCCATTATCTACATTCGTTTATTTTGGTATCAAAGTAATGATACTGGCTGATCCGCAAATCCAATGGAGTACTATTTTGTACTGTTCGGGTTACTGATAGTTTCGCGTTGTGAAGCGGCGCCAGTGTTTTATAGACGATGTTAACATCCATTTAAATGCCATGGCGAAGCATAACAAATGTGGTGGTTTATTGTATTGAATGGGTATACATGTTTGACTTTATTAATTATTAATTTTGATTCCATGATAAATTAGACGGTAGATGTATGATTGCAAAATAAAGTTAAATTCACGAGAAGTATCATGGAAATAAAATTAACATAAAGCCTAAAGTAGGGCAGCATGTATCTACTTATTATTTTACGCGTAACACAAACTTTTTCAATTAATATAGGGCATCATACACGTGATTTTCATTAGTTTTATCAAATTATTCAGTAGGCGACAAATACTTGTTTGTGTAATAAAAAAGTTTCAGACCGGCTCGGCATTTTACGACAATTCGTTTGTAATTAAATTATAACGATGTATTACACCATTTAGGTGAATAATAAGAGAAGTTTGACGTAAGATTCTCTGCGACGGCGTCTATTCTTATTTTAATTGGAGAATCGTTTTATGATTGTTAGCCGAGTGAAAGCTTTATATCTAAGAAATTAAGCACCTAAAGCCTTCTTGAACGAAGTTTTTAAAGTAATGTTTTTCTTGCCGAGTGATTAATGCGCTCCAGTAAATTAAATGAACGTGAGATTAAATTACGTTCCTGGTTATGGAAATTACAAAATTAGCGAGCGCGTATACGTCGTGTAGGTACACAGACGCACGGGTGTCGCAGCCGCGGGCGCAGCCGGTTATCCTTGCGGGAAGTTTAAAAGAGACCCCTTACTAGTGTCTTTTGTTCGGCGGCGTCCTGCCAGCAGCGTCAGCGACTCAGTGGACAGCAGCAGCGATGCAATGTCGGCGCTACGTCAGCGCGACTGTATCGTGATGCCAGCGACGTCTACTGAGCTTCAGCGTCTCACCCAGCGCCCTTACGCTGCATGCCCACTGAAGCGGAACAGAGTGAAAAGAAGGGCATTAAATTAATCTGAGGAATGTGATTGGTGGATTTTACACAGTTCCGCTCCGGTGGACCGGCAGCCATATAGCGGCAATGCGATGACTCTAAAAGTCTTTTGATTAAAGATGTCGCGTTGTCGCTGTCTGGGCGCTGGTGACAAGCTGATGCTCGATGAACGCCACTGGCGCCAAACCGACATTGCGTTTACGCTGCGTCAAAGTTGCGTCATCGCTGTACGGGCGCTGGCAAGACGACGACGATCAAAACACGCTAGTGCGGGGTCTCTCTAATACAAAGTCAGCCGATCGAGAGGCTAATCGTAATCTCGAACAGTAAATTGAAGGCGATCCGTGCAACGCGCCATGCCGGCACATCTTCTATAAATACATTACCGAACACGCTTTATTACTCCACCATCTTCATCCAATCCTATTAAGCGTCTGCTCGCGAACAGCTTTCTTCGGCGTTCAGTTTTAGGATGGCCATTTTTTAAAATAGTATTAGGGTTCGATAATGGCTTTAACACGACGCCCCTGGCTAACGTCTATATTACGTCGTGGATTTGGCGGGCCCGGCGATATGCTAAACTCTGGTCCGCTGACGCTGCGTCTGGCCCGGCTTTCGATGAGATGCGATAATTTAACGACAACGCTTTCGAGATGTTCCTTCCTTCTTAGCAATTCCGCGGCGATATTGCTTCTTGATGCTGCGGATTCTGGATATCATAGAATTTAGACAGCTGTCGCTGAGACCGAGCGGCGATTCAGATTTATTTTACACTCCGCGCTACTCTACTATTTATTGCGTTCGCGTTTTAATAACAGTCGTTCCATTTCTACTCGCACGTAATCGTCGGTTTAAATTTAGATAAATGTGACATTTGGTTGCGTTTCTCCGCTGTTGGAAGAAAAGTTACAGCAATTCATTAGTTGTAAACTGACGCCGTCCATTGTTATGGTATTTTAAATAGCGGTGACGAACGTCGACACACCTGACAATTTACTAACAGGAATAGGGTGGGCGTGATTTATAGAATGGAATAACTTGCGAAATCGGAGCAATTTAAATCCGCGACGCACATTACGCTAATTACCTGCCTCCCTCTAATCTGTGCATATCAGCGGACCTGTATAATTAGGGGTGACAGCACAATGTGCGGTACACAATATGTCTGCACAAACCATATGTCTATTTAATTTGACCCCCGATTCAAGATGGCGGACAACCCTCGGTGTCGATTCGACAAATGCCTGCGGTTTGCACCCGTCAACTAATTGACGTGTTTTAAAGAAACACGGCATCTCGTATTAACATTCCAGTGGCTTAGCATGCATACGTTATACGTAGTATAGAATTCCTCAATTCGATGAACCTACATATGATATTGTCATCTATCCGATATCGCGGTACAATACTTGGACCTAATTCGAGATTGACATTTGAGTGATCGCCAAACGTCAAATCATAACAGTTATATCGCCATTGAACTGTCATTTAAATGCGATGAGCTTAAAAGTGACATATCTCATCTCAATTTTGGAAATACGAAGGCGATAATGATTGTCAAAAATATTATTCATGTATATAAATTTGTTTTGAACGAAACGTAAAGGACTAATTTCACGTACTACGCGGTCAATTTAAAGTATGCGCCTGTTATTTATGCCGTCACATACAAAGGAAGCGAAAATTTTGCGCGTCCGAATTGACGAAGTTGCGATGTTCTAGGGATATCGCCACTTGTCAACTAGGCACACGTCAAAAGTGACGGATGGCGATGAAAAGGAGAGATCTCCATTAAATCTCTAATATTGGTCGAATGGGGGGGTCCCCTTCTCTTCGACATCAGTTGCCATGACATTTTGTTTGTCATTGAGATCAGAATAAATTCAAGATGGCAAAGTCATATCGCTAAAGTAGAAATGTCAGGACCGAGTAATAAGTCTGTCTGTCACTCAATGCCGGTTGAATAGTAAAAAACTGATAAATTCCGACATAATGCCGTGACAAAACCGAGATGAGAAAGTCAATTGAAGATATGGCAAGGGTCCTTCGAATTAGTGCCCAGCCAAAATAAATCTCGCACCTTACCATTTATTATTCAGGTTCAACATTTTAGGGTCTAGAAGTTAAGCACTTTACAAATGCCACAGGGGCAACATTTATATCATGCCTGAGGTTAAGGATCAAAGAACCTTTTTCTCGTGTCGACCTTTTAAAGATTGGTCAATGTGAATAATGAGATTGGTATAAATGGCCCTCTTGGATTAAGATCCCGTTTAATCTAGATTAAGATCTAGACGAATAAATAAGTGTCTTGTATGTACTACTATAATTTATTAGTGTAATTCCAGTAGATCCATGAAGGTCGAGTTTATAGACAAATGATAAGCGTCTGGCCCTTTCCGATACGTAAATATGTGAGTGCGGAAGTGACGGAGGTTTTTTCTCGTGCGTGACAAATAAATACTACCAATCATAGGTCACCAGATTTGAGAACCACAGTTACCGAGGGGTTTGCTTCAAGCCACGTACTTAAAGCAAACCGACCCTTTACAATTACGGAAAAAGTGGCGCAAATCTTGCAATGTTTCATAAATAAAATTACCTACTGCAAAACTCAAAGTTAAACCGTTCATAGAAATGCTTAAAGAAATCCTATTGTTAGTAAGTAGATGAAAATAAAGAATGCATTCTTTTAACGTTTAAATTGTTTAGATAAGGGTTTTACTGAAGAAGAAGCTTCGTTTGATGAAGCCCTCGCTAGCCACTTGTGTATCTATAAATATGATTCAAGTGGTTTTTCAGAACGTGAGTCAGACCATTAATTTTTGTTCTCTACGATCAGAGTTCGTGGAGATATGTAGTTGGTTTAACTAAATATTTTCAGTTTCATAGAAAAAATTGCAAGGCGAAATATTTACTTATGTAAGAGTTGTCGTGACGCTCACGGGTGAAGACAAAAAAAGTTCCGTTGTGCGACAAAAATTAACGACATAATAACGAACCTCAAAACAGTCCCTGAAGGTACATTATTCGATGGTTAATTTGCCGTCGTACAATGGAAAAATTGATACAAATTTTAATTAAATGAGTTAAGTTAGCAAACTTTTTGGTCTTCACCCTCATCTGTCCGTCCGTCTGCTTATTGGCTGTCTATCTTTCGACGTATCTTCTTAACGTCTGTAGCTGAAAGTACAAAAATAGCATTTTAAATAGTCTGTCAACTGACTGGCACAAATATATTTAATAAGTTAATGATATAGGGTAATACGGGTAACAACGTACATACATGAAGTATGTTTAGAATCTGATTTTGGGTGGCAAAAGAAACATGCTGAATAGGCATGTTCTGTCATTCTGTTGTCTTAAAATATATCCGTTTTATTTTAAAACCTCATTGTAAACAAAATGACGTACCTGTCCTCGTTAATTCTATTTATAACAAGCTACCAGTAATACACTGTAATCTATGCCAGTAATCACATAATTATAGCCCGTAAATTTGTGATATTATTAATAAATAATAATACTTGCTGTAACCCATATTGTACGTATTGGAAATAGATTTTCTTTTCGTTGACATGTATTTGTATAAGTTTATTTCTGTACTATTTAATAAATTAGTCAGGCCGTTCCTGACAATTTCACGTGAGTGTAAACCGTAGTAGGTACCGTACCATAATTAAATATGTCTCACGAAATGTTTACAATTGAAGCGAAAATTGAAAAAAATTAATGATTCGGACAGGATTCGAACCTGCGTTTCCAACGGCTTTCCGGGCCAACACTGGCGTCCTCCCAACTGGACCACCGAATCAGATGTCAGAGCCATTGAATTTTTTGATCCTGTCTGAATCATTAAATTTTTCAATTTTCGCTTCATTTGTACACATTTTAGTTTACGTTAGCAGACGTTACTGCTTTAATAAAAATAAGTATGTCTCACGAAAGTTTTAAATACGTTATTAATTAAATTTTTGTGTTATTTTGACGCCTTTGATTTATGCAAAAATTTAACAGCAAAAGTACAAAAACATTTTGAGACTAGTCGGTAATTTAATACTAACACGTCTCTTCGAGAAACCAGGGTGGTGTACGCAAACTGGTTAAATCACACGAGCACGCATTTAAGTGGCTTGTTTCAGCATTATTCACTTATTTTATTAATAAACTATGATCGACATAAATACCTACCGGTGGGCTCAAATCGCGACTTAGGTTGTCATTATAGTTTGAACTTAAAATTATGTCTTAAATGCAAAGATATCACTGCCTTAACTTATAAGACCATAAAATGTAGTATATCTATATTCACCAAATAAGAAAAAAATATTTATGACTGAGAATATGTTTAATGTTTGGACGTTTGTAACCCTATATTATTAGGTAAATTTTTGTATTTACATAAACTTGGTACACAGATTGGAATAGAGCAGGGATTCCCAAACTTTCAGTGGGGCACTTACTTACTGGTATATTATTTTGTCTCGGTGCCCCAGGCCCTAATAGGATACAATGATGTTCAGTTAAACTTTCAGAGGAAAGTAAACAGGAGCGCTTCATCACGACCTTCTTTTGCGCCGTATATAGGATAGCTACTGCGCACATTTTAAGAATCTCTGGATGAAGGTACACGATACTACATATAAATATTTTAAAACGGCTTAGTTGAACTATATGTAGATATACATATAGTTCAATGCTTACGGAGGAAAATACTGTTATGAACAGACCTAGGAATCCGTGGGGCAAATTTCGTTGACAGGTAGGGACATCCTATATCGACAAATTAAATTATCGATGTTCGTTTTATATACTAGTGTAAAAATATGTTTTTATTAAAAGTAAAAAATAATAATTACGTAATAACTCAATACTCTTCTTCGTTTTTAAAGAGAAGAGAATATTTTTTTGCGATGAAAGGTGGATTGACATTTGTTACAGTATAGCTTGGACCCACGTTTAATTATTTCAGGTTGTTTTTTAAGCAATTCTTCTATTTTTTTAGGAGGCATTATTTATTTATATAAAATACTTATGTAATATAACGTGTTTACAAATGACACTGTCCGACGACATTGACAAGTACCTATTGTTTTATAGCGAGTTAGCGATTGTCTATGTAGGTAATTTACTTCTATTGAATTATCAAAAGAGGTTGAGATAATTATTAACTATTTTGTAGTGCTATAGGTATTACACCCTACCTACCTTTATATTAAATATTGTAACATAGCGATTATTTAAAATATGCTATGTTGAACAATTGAACAAAAACACACACAATGTTGGGGGCGATCATTAGTATATAGAACGAACATCGATAGTTTAATTTGTCGATATAGGATGTCCCTACCTGTCAACGAAATTTGCCCCACGGATTCCTAGGTCTGGTTATGAAAGTCGTTTAATTTTTTTAAAAGATTACAATATTCACTTTATTAATATCCACAACGTCTGAAAGTAAATAAATATTGACCGGTAGGACAGAATTAAAATGTAACTAGCAATCAACGCGATATATGACAAAGACAATGGTGCAGACAATCTAACCAAGTCTAGGAATGGCTGAATAATGAAACGACATATTCAGACACAACTGTAATAAGCGCCTAAATATAAATATTCGCCGCCCCCTTTGGGCAGTCTGGCTAAAGGTTAGCCGTACCTACAGCTATGTACGGTAGGGATCAGACGGTTTACCCTTGTTTTATAGACAAAAGTTTCATCGAATTTTCATTTCATAGAAATATTATTTCATCGAAAGCATTTTTTTCTGAAACCATTAAATATTTTGGAATAACTGACTAACCTAATCTATAAATTGTCATTATCAAGATTTCTGAAAAAAATATGATTTTCGGGGAAGCAATACGGAAACCACTAAACACCCTTAAAAAATTAGCGGATCCAAATAAACTACCACTAATTTTTGGTCACTATATTATTTTTAATTGTACCAAAACTAAGAAGAAAACGTGTTTTGACTCCTGCTTTTTATGACGTCACGAGCCAGTGTCTTCATAGAAATTTCATAAGAACAGATCGTTAGCGATTGTAGCTGATTTGAGCCGTCATCAAATAGGTACCGTATTATCTATCAATACCTACCTACCGTAATGAAATGAAAATTCGATGAAATGAAGCATTCGGTAAAGTATTTGTCTAGAAAATAAGAGGATCCCGGATTACATGTTACATGATATGTATAATTATTGTACGATGCGATTATATAATTATTTCACCCGTGTATTTTCTGAAAAAAAGTGACCTGCAGGCATCCTGCGATTATATATTTCAGGGTCAGGCTTTTGTCGGTGGAGTAATTTCCAGATTAATCTACACTCCACGTTTTTAGGGTTCCGTATTTATCATCACCGTCTTTGGAACGCTGACGTCGTATATAAAATCTATTTTGCCTTTTCCACGTTTCAATTTCATAACGCTATTTTCTAAAGTTTGCGGTGCATTCAGCTACGCCTTTGGATATTATAACATGGTGCTAATTAATTATAATACAAACATGAACACAGAAAGCTGTATGTAAGTATTCGCGAAAAGCGATAAGTTCAACTGCTGTTTCTCTCTTCTTGCTTCTTTAATGTTTTCGTATACCTGCGTGGTTTTGGGTTCTGTGTAATAAAGAATCTTCAAACCGACGGCAGTTATAATCAATAAAGGTCATGATAATAACCTGTCAAAAAACATTCGATTTTATAATGTAATTGTGGCCGTGATTAAATTACCCGCCTACTGAAAGCACATCAAAATTGACAACATTTGCAACTTTATGTAAAAGGTGAATATATTCCCACATTCCCCAAAAATTTACGACCTGATGTAATTTGGCGTACCCACCTAAATACACTGACAAACTAAACGGTCGCAGGTAACTTAGTAAATAAACTTGCGACTAAGACCGTACGTCCCGGAGTTCTTAAAACGACGAGAGAATATTTAACGACTTTTTCATGAACATAAAGATACTACTTTAAATAACCGTAGGTATTTTGAGTTTGTCTATAAAAGTCTTCTTTAGGCCATAGACTGAGTTTATTGCATTATTAGTACGTCGTCGAGACGTCGGTTATGACTATTTAACGGCTATTTAAATAATTTTCTAAGAAAAGCTCGATGTTTGTGGCGGGGCGGGGGGATCTGTTGAAAGGTAACTTGATGTTATATCTATTGCAGCGTGAACGAGCATGATGTTTTTGCGCGGAGTGCAATAACGTCTATTTTCATATTAAGAGCGGCCGTCAATGGATGAGAATGACATTAAATTGGTTAAATTGCTTTGCCGAGCTTTGTTCAGCAAGTCCCCTGGGATGTCCACTCGTCCGTCGCGACGGCCGGCCTGCTGTGCCGTCGATCGATTCATGGCGTACCTACTCTTCCCCCTCGGCCATCACAGAGGTGTTTCCGACTTGCGGTATTCGCTACGTGTGCACTGACTTTTACGCACATGTCTGATATTACAATGGCACCGGCGTAAAACGTTTATGTGTTGCCTTTATAGGAAACTATTAAACCGAAGGTAAAGCTAACAATTGCTATTGAACCTTCGTAGCGCTTCAGTAATTTAGCTTCGGATACGTGTGGTGTGTGTATCAAATTGACGGATACAAGCAGGGCCGCAACCAATCAATCAGTTCGACGGAGCGTCGCGCGATAATTGAACTCTTCCCTCGAAGCAGAGCGATTCAATAGATAATTACAATCGCAAACCAAAAATTACACGCAGCATTTAACCGTAGGACCCTATTACGTTTCACAAAGCTGGGTCGGCCGCATTCGATCGGCGATCTTTGCTGGCCGGCGGATTAACTCGCAACGGCACACAATGAGGGCCTTGAGAGGACGAGTTGGGAGGGGATGTATTAATAATGGTCTACGTAGTGAATGGAGCACTTACACGGTCCGCCGGGACCTGAATGTGTGACTATCGCGTTAGAGCAAATCGAATCGGCGCGGCCGACCGCTCGCAGGCGCCGAATTTACCGTTTCACTGGAACTGGAAGAAATCCCGAAACAGGCTCCCCGTTAAAATGAAAATATTGTTCTCCCGAATCAAGCCGCTCACCGATGCGCTAACAATGCGACTATAATGCCCGCCTTCTCCGCCAAATCTGTGATAAGAAGGACTTCATATTTCCTCTTTTATCTCTGAATACAAACGGTACCCTCTAACCACACTACCCACTGGAAAAACCATAATATACCTACTACACAAAGTAACATTCGGACTATGATTAGTAACTATGTTCATTGTGTATGCAAACGACGACAATTTGCCGACATTCAAAGGACAATGATATCTATTAGGCGCATTGTGAACTTTGGACTTTAAAAACAGAAATTTTACATTGTTTTGTAGATACGTATCTACCTACCTAATTGAAAAATTGAGGAAAACGCTCGACTTCTATTCTCTTGGGTGAATTTTCTTGAATTTCACCCTAGGAGTCACCTGTTTAAGAAATGTTTTTACATCGCCATTGGTATATTACATGTGTGCGATACGAGCCTTAATTGACTTGAATAAATGTTATTAAAAATTGAATAATGTAGGCGGGTAATCTAATTTAACTCGTAGGAATACAAGCTGAATATTTCAGGGCACATTAATTTTGCGTTAAGATATTCCAGTCACTTGGTTTTTTAGTACGTCGCTGTAATTTATAAAGGTAATTAATATTCTGCTAACTACTGATTGTAGGCAGTCATCATTATTCAAAGCAAAAAGTTTGATAAATGTAAGGTTCCTCAGGTACGTGAGCCGTCGCTTTCAATTCTATTTATTTTTCACGTAAAGTTCTTTTAGTAATGATATCATGATAAACATGAATATTTTTCTCAGACGTCGCCGTGAGTTTGAAGTTAAAATGGAAAGTCGACGTGGAAAGACGAGAAGTTCCATTGAAAGTCGATTTTTGAAGTTGTTCGTAGATGCGACGCGCACCTCTCGCTCAGTTCCGACGCCTTTTGCATATTACGTTTTTACATACCTACCTATTGTGATCCACAAGTCATAGTCAATAATTTATTAATTAATTTAATATATTCCAGTCCTTTGTACTATTACGCTACGTACTATAAGGTTAAACACTACGTAGGCAAGTAGGCAAGGAAAATCTTTAGTGAGAAAAGGAAGAGTACGCTTGTAACAGTATAAAAACTGATAAAAAAAAAATTCGCATAGCTACTTTCCTGTACTAGGTACATCTGATGACGAAATTCTGGTATATTAGAATCGTTGAGCAAAACCTCGAGGTTAGGATTGGTAAACATTATAAAAGTACTGATCATTATTTATGATTATGTACAGTTTCAGAGAAACGAGCAGTCAGAAAAATATAATATTTGTAAATAAACATAAAATATACCTCTGTAAAGAGAAAAAAAAAACCGAGAATACAATTTCGTCTTGTTAAATTATTTATACATATCAAACAATGTTGGAACGAAGTAAATAGGCACTGAGAATGAAGACAAACTGCGAACGCGGATACACTCGGCTGAGCGTTCGACAGCTAGCATCATGAAGACGTATTATGCTAACAGAAAATACCTAAAGCACAGCGCTATGTCCTTTGCAATACGACCCCCACAATCCACAATGAAGCTAGACAAAGTTTTTCTATTAAAACACGAAGAGAACACGTAGGTACTCCATGAATAGAATAAATGTACACATTTTTCCATTTTGTACGTATCACCAGTATCACGTGAAATGTTTGGGATTACTTAGACATGCCACTTAATTTATTTCTTTTACTCTGAATCGTGAGCCTTATCAGACTGATTTCAATTTCATCATATTGGGTATTCAAATAAACGAATTGGTGTATATATATTCGTATATATGACACTAGGTGCCCGCGAACTTCTTCGGAGTTGAAGACAAATTCATATTGCTTCTCCGTAGTCAGGTAAAAAGTATTCTATAACCATCTGGGGACGCGCAGCTACCCGTATAGCAAAAATAGTTAAGCCCAGCCGTTTAGGCGTGTTGAAAGGACACACATTTAATTAAAAAAAAATTAACCCTCGACCAAGCGGATGGATCAATTTGAGTGCGTTTTTTTTAATCGAAAGAATTGTCCGCTGAGATAGTTCTTAGCTAAAATATATATGAAATAGATATGGTGGAAACACTGGAAACAGGAACAGTGGTTTCCAAGAAATTCAGCTTTCATTGGAACAAATGACAAGATTTCAGCCAATATTTAAGCTAATAATTCCTTGTAGTTATGATCAGTTTTAGTAGCATTTTCTATATCACTCATTGAATGATGACCAGCTACTTGTGTCGGGGTGTTATTTTTTTTTAATTTGGGTTATTATAATATTTAATCTGTAATGTGGAACATATATATGGGTACGTACGTCTGATCCAAGTTTATGATGAAATTAAGTTTTCTTATTAGAGTGCTGCGGTATTGTAGTGATTCTGTGGAAAATCGGCGTCGCGTATACCGATCCCTGGCGTATTGGATGTAAAAATAAACGAAATTTGATTTTAAAAATTCATTGCTTCTCTCTCCGGAACTGATGTTAGTTCCGTATTCACGTATTATTTTATTTTCGACTACATTTTGTCCACTTTTCCGCATGTTGATATGATTTCAGCGTTTGCAGTTAGTTTGTAAATATTATAAAGTTACGGTATTGTTCATCAGAGTTATAGTAACTTAACTGTAGGTTATTCTTCTTTATGTACTTGTTTCATCTTGTAAACAACAATTGACTTCAAAGTTTTTGCTAAGAAGACTTTTTTGTAAACAATGATATTTATCATTAATTATCAAATCGGGTTGACTTCTTATCAAGAAAATAGAAGTTTTGGTTCTAAAACGCGTACTTTGAGGTTACAAGGTTATTTATTAGTAAGGATTTTAACATTTATTACATAGCATTAGTACAGTTGTATGAGGTAAATATTTACAACAATTACGAAATTTTGAATACATTATTGCACAGTCAACTGTGTTCGAGAAAATTTCTATTCCATACAACTTTCTGGGACACTTATTTTTCTTCGAATGTACTAAACGATTTTGAGTAAGATGAACAAAAAAATCATTTTTTTCTGAAGAGAAATGTTAATATACACTTTTTAAAACGTTTTTAAAACATGATTTGATCCTGAATAAAAACACACTTTACAAACATGTCGTAAAATCAAAATTTTATTTCCAAACCCACGCAACCTCAATCAATGACGATTAAGACATCGAACCAAAGTAAAAGTGTCCAAGCTTTCTGAAGCCGGCCAACTGCTGACCATATTACAGGCTTACACTTTTAAGGGCTCAGGATGTAGGTCATGGGCCAGATGCGAGTGTTTCCGCTTCCGAAGCGCTACTATGCGTTTGTGCAGCTGCTCATACAAGCGGGCAAAGTAAATGTTGAATTACGATACTCTTTAATTATGAGTATGCCGGTGACCATGTGTTTTGGGGGATCGAAATGATAGGGCAGGAGCGTGGCTGATTCGTGTAATTGAAGTTGTGGAGTTGGTTGTTTTTATGTGGGGAATAGAAAGGAGGTTAGCGGCTAAAGAAAAATATACTTTGTGATGATATTTTTAGTCTCTTTATGTATGTAATCTTAATTTAGGATACTTAGAAAAAATGTATGCCGTTAAAATTGTTTGGTCTGTAATTTAGGTTATATAACGAGGTCTGAATATAGTTAACACGAAAAATATACTTATTTTGGATTTTTTTCTCCTATCAACTAAACATTTGGTATAAGATACGTAGTCATATGACAATACTTGATTTAAAGCTAATTTGCGTCTACATAATGTAGGTACATATTTTTACGTAATCTGTGGTCAGAATTTATTCAATTCAGTAAACAAAATGTCCCACAAATTTTACACCTCAGTTCTGTACAAATATTATATATCTATGAACGTATATTTAATTAACTTAGAACGCAATACAGGTATAAATACTATTTTGAGGTAATAGCATATAACTTATACCATTCTCTATTCCACCATTTAGAACATCACTAAGAGCGGAAAGCAAAATGCATTGCATTAATACCAATCTTACTTCACATGTTGCCAACATCTAACGGGATTTAATGTCAAATTTATTATTTTCAATATCCCGCACAGTATTTACGTGGACATCAAAAAGGCTAAAATAAACTTCATACGCCTTGGAAATAGACTGTCCCCACTTACAGTGAGAAGAATAAGAGCAAAATTTCCGCTGGCTATTGCAATGGGTCCGTATGTGTATCGTTGCAATTTCAGAAATTCCCATTATCGCGGAGCGCGAAAAGGAGAGAAATAAGAAGCGGCGGACAATAGCAGTTATGGGTAGCGTAGCGCTTGCGGACCGGATTGCAGAGGACCACGGCAGAGGTGGCGGCGGAGGCGTTATATGCCCACACATGCAAAGATAGCTTATTAGCCTTCATCATCAGTCCAAGATCAGAAAAGGATAGAAATAAGTAGCGGCGGACAATAGCAGTTACGGGAAGCGTAGCACTTGCGGACCGGATTGCAAGACCACGGCAGAGTTGACGGCGGAAGCGTTTATGCCCACACATGAGAAGAAAGGTTAGCCTTCATCATTTGTCTAAGATCAGAAAAGGATAGATATAAGTAGGGGCGGACAAAAGCAGTCAGGGGAAGCATAGTGCTTGCGGACTGCATTGCAGGACCACGACAGAGGTGGTGGCGGAAGCGTTTATGCCCACACATGAGAAGAATGGTTAGCCTTCATCATTAGTCCAAGATCAGAAAAGGATACATATAAGTAGTGGCGGATAATATCAGTTACGGGCAGCATAGCGCTTGCGGACCGGATTGCAGAGGGCCACGGTAGAGGTGGCGGCGGAGGCGTTTATGCCCACACATGCAAGAAAAGAAGGGTTAGCCTTCATCATCAGTCCAAGATCAGAAAAAGATAGATAAGTAGCGGCGGATAATATCAGTTACGGGCAGCATAGCGCTTGCGGACCGGAATGCAGGATTACGGCAGAGGTGGCTGCGGAGGTGTTATATGCCCACACATGCCAAGAAAGATTAGTCTTCATCATCAGTCCAAGATCAGAAAAGGATAGATAAGTAGCGGCGGATAATATCAGTTACGGGTAGCCTAGCACTTGCAGACCGGATTGCAGGATTACGGCAGAGGTGGCGGCAGAGGCGTTTATGCCCACACATGCAAGAAAAGAAGGGTTAGCCTTCATCATCAGTCCAAGATCAGAAAAAGATAGAAATAAGTAGCGGCGGACAATATCAGTTACGGGAAGCGTAGCACTTGCGGACCGGATTGCAAGACCACGGCAGAGGTGACGGCGGAAGCGTTTATGCCCACACATGAGAAGAAAGGTTAGCCTTCATCATTTTTCTAAGATCAGAAAAGGATAGATATAAGTAGGGGCGGACAATAGCAGTCAGGGGAAGCATAGTGCTTGCGGACTGCATTGCAGGACCACGACAGAGGTGGTGGCGGAAGCGTTTATGCCCACACATGAGAAGAATGGTTAGCCTTCATCATTAGTCCAAGATCAGGTAAGTATAGAAATAAGTGGCGGCGGATAATATCAGTTACGGGCAGCATAGCGCTTGTGGACCGGATTGCAGAGGACCACGGCGCGCTCTTTAAAAGACACGTCTTCATCATCATCTGATCAGCAGGTATAAGTACATTTTTAACGTCGATCTTAACCTGATGATGAAGCCGGAGATGAAGAATGCTAGCCTAGAACATGTATATTCATACTAAAGTATCTTAAATTCAAGCTACAGGTAATTAATGATATAAAAAAACAAGCTAAAATAAAATAATACACAGCACTTTTTTCTAAATTCTACGCTACTGAACGGTATGAGTTACTGGAAAACTAATTATCGTACAGTTTTGTTATTAGTACGAATCTCCCGGGGGTGACTAATCTAATAACGTATAAGTATAATTACTAAATTAAATATGAACCTAAAGTTGGCCGCGAGTCGAAATGGAGTTACCCAAGTCTATTTCAGCCAATCGTTGGACATGCCTTTGCTAGTTATTTTCAGGTAGTTCCAGTTCTGATTCTGCATACATAACCACCCACCACAATAATATCGCGTTCTACATATTCTATATTTTAGACGTTCCCGGTTTTCACTTTGAAGCCATCCATTCCAACAGTTGCTGATTCTGCGACAGGTGGGACTAGGCGACTTCAATTTTAGCCTACTAATTATAACGTTTGGCTTATCAGGCGATCTTCCTTTCTGACATTATTAGTTCCCTCAAATACTCCATCGCACTATATAGACAAGAGCTTTTCCACCATATATTTTTCCCGCAACTGACAAACATTGACGAATAATGAGGTCGCATAAAGGCCTCATTTCCGGCTAGTGCCCATGCGATCAACTGACATAACACCTAGTAAACAACTATAATTATCTGTTACTATAGCAGCCATGTATAAAACTGAGTATATTACGTGAAATCCGAGCTTGGACGCCGTTGCCACAACATGTCCAATAGGGACTATGCATGAAGTTGGAAATTATAATTATTGTTATTACACTAGTTCACAAACAAATACTGCAAATCTTAATCTCTACTTGAAAGAACTTAATTTAAAATAAAACTTTTTAGTAATACTATCATTTCGACTTAATCGCGTTCAAAAAGTGTATATAATTACCTCGGCATTTCGAACGTGATGTTACGTTCATTGGTCTCGAAATGACACAAGGAAGGGTCCCGTTTTGTTATAATAATGTGTGAAAATCGTGTATGTTTAAATCAATATACATTGTAAAAAATACTGTTTTTTCAAGGTTTTTCATGAAAATCTCATTTAATTGATATAATGTTTATTTTTGTTGCATATACCCTATTATCCGCTTCCGTCTCTGGCCGACGCGGCCGTCTCCAAGCAACGGGCTCGCATGGCCGCGTCGCTTTATACTACGATCAGTCGTGTATCCCAGTCCCAGCTAAATGAGAGCCTTTGGACAATAATGAAGGCTTCATACTTTTATCCTTGGAGTAAATGATCAAATCATATTGCAACAAACAGCTATAGTATCTGTTATTTATTATAGCAGCGGTGTACCAAGCACCCCCGGCAATCTTGACAGCTGTCTACCATGGCCGCTCAATATCCTTGCCGTATGTTCATCTTGTCCGCATAGTGCTCAATATCCATTGGGTCCCATTGCTTGTTAGAACAAAGCGAAGAGATTGAACGTGAAATTGTCAGGTACGGCGGAAAATCAGTGACAAAGTTACCGCGCGGCTGTACGGGAAGTAGTCCCTGATGAAAGTTCCATACGAGTTCGAAACATGTCGCGCTGTTCCTAACAAGTTCACGTGAGTGTAAACTGCTTAATACAATAAGTTATTAAATATATCCTCGAAGATAATTCGGCCTTAAAGAAAGAGAAAAAGAAAGATCTTTACTATACTTTTAATCCGTGGAATCTTTTCTTATGTCATATTGTGGCAAACAGCTATGTCTGTTACTATAGCAGCTATGTACATACTAGCTGTTGCCCGCGACTTCGTCCGCGTGGAACCTTTATCTTGAAAATTTTACATCTTTATTATTTTCAGATCTAAGTAATGTTGAAATTGCTAAACGTGCTTTTTTTTGCAATTGTTTACGAAATAGTAACGAACCCTTCGTACGCGAGTCCGACTCGCTCTTGGCCTTTTTTTCGGCTAATTTGCTCTTATTACGCGGTATCATTATAAAATCAGGTACATCTACGAACGAATAGCTTTACTAAATTCGATGAGTTTAAGAACGACGTTTATAAATTCTTTGATTCGAATAATAATGCCTTTAGCACAAAGTTTCAAGTACCGCACTCAAAAAAATGTTTGATCTACATACAAATTTTCAACCCCTTTTTCACCACCTTCAGGGCTTAATTTTCAAAAATGCTGTAATGAGTTTTCTTATCTTTTAATAAAATTACCTTTTTACAAATTTTCTAATTCCTAACTTAAAATACAATTTATACACAATACAACCTTTCATCCTCTTTTTAACCCCCTAAGGGGTAGAATTTTCAAAAACGCTGAAATCACTTTTCTTGTATTCTAATTATATGCCTGTATACAAAGTTTAAAATCCCGCAATCAAAAAATTTTTTGATCTTCATACAAATTTTCAACCCCTGTTTCACCACCTTCGGGGCTGAATTTTCAAAAACGCTGAAATGACTTTTCTTGTATTTTAATAATATGCTTTTATATAAAGTTTCAAGTCCCGCACTCAAAAAAATTTTTGATCTTCATACCAACTTTCAACCCCTTTTTAACCTCCTTAGGGGTAGAATTTTCGAAAATGCTGAAATCACTTTTCTTGTATTTTAATAAAATGCCTGTATACAAAGTTTCAAAACCCGCAATCAAAAACAATTTGATCTTCATACAAATTTTCAACCCCTTTTTCACCACCTTCGGGGCTGAATTTTCAAAAACGCTTAAATAACTTTTCTTGTATTTTTATAATATGCTTTAATGTAAAGTTTCAAGTCCCGCACTCAAAAAAAAATTTGATCGTCATACATACTTTCAACCCCTTTTTAACCCTTTTAGGGCATGAATTTTCAAAAACGCTGAAATTAGTTTTCTTTTATTTTATTTTAATACCTTTTTACGCAGTTTCCAGTTCCTAGCTTAAAATTAAATTTGAACCCCAAGACAAACTTTCATCCCCTTTTTAACCCCCTTAGAGGTTGAATTTTTAATAAAGATCAATTAATGTAATTTTTTTATTCTTATATATGCCTTTATAAGAAGTTTCAAAGAATTTGTAATGGATTTAATCTTTCAACCCCTTTTTAACCCTTTTAGGGGATGAATTTTTGAAAACGCTGAAATTGTTTTTCTTGTATTCTAATAGTATGCCTTTGTACAAAGATTCAAGTCCCGCACTCAAAAAAATATTTGATCTCCATACAAACTTTCAACCCCTATTTTACCACCTTTGGGGATGAATTTTCAAAAACGCTGAAATTATTTTTTTTCCATTTTATTTTGATACCTTTTTACGAAGTTTCAAGTTCCTAGCTTAAAAAAAAACTTATACCCCATACAACTTTTCATCCCCTTTTTAACCCCCTTAGGGGTTGAATTTTTCAAAATTGCTTCTTACCTCTTGTATACTTTATAAATGCAACCTACTGTGCAAATTTCAACTCTCTAGCATTTGTAGTTTCGGCTCTGCGTTGATGAGTCAGTCAGTCAGTCAGTCAGGACACTTGCATTTATATGTATAGAAGATAGATAAAACTAAGTATTATGCGACATGCATCTTGCACGCTCAACACTCACTCTACATGTTCCCCAATTGTCCACCTAGTCCGCTTCCGCCTCTGACCGACACGGCCGTCTCCAAGCAACGGGCTCGCATGGCCGCGTCGCTTTATACTACAATCAGTCGTGTATCAAAACTGAATGAGAGCCTCTGGACAATAATTAAAGCTTCATACTTTTATCCGTGGGTGTATTCTTATGTCATATTGTTTGCCATCGTCGTATTTCAGAGTAGATTTATAATTGTAATTCAAAATGAATTAAAAGAATCTGAATGGACATTTTACATACCTACGTAAGATTTATTAAAGCAGAAGCATATGTTAAATTATTCGTTTTTCAACCGTAAAGAGTAAAAGTGATTGAAAAATAATATAGACTGATGATGATGTTATTTTTGGTTTAGTGGTTTGGGCGTGCTTTGTACTCGTATCTTAAGTAGCTTTTGTCACGGTATCAGACTTCTATTCGACTAGATTCGCTAATAAGAGCTAACTACATAAGTACCTATTTAAACTATTACAAGCTGTAGCCCACTAAACTGTCTTAAGGCACACAATGGGCCATCATGAGCCATGATAGGGGACGCAGCTATACGTTAGAGGAGACAAGCGATATTGCTGTCTTGTCCTGTCGTATAGCTGCGTCCCTTATCCGTTTATATTAGTTATTATATCATTATACATAATATATTAACTGCGCCCCACGTAGTTACCCTCGGTTTATGAGATAAAAGGTAGCCTATGTCTACGTGTTAATCCAGGGCGTCAGCTACCTCCATACCGTTTTTATCAACATTTATCCAGCTGTTTGAAAGAACGTGTGGAACGATAGGTGATAGAACTCACAAAAACATACAGACTCACAAACTTTCGCCTTTATAATATTAGTGTCATTTGGAACATCATCTATTGCTACAGCTATACTTACGGAAATTAGATCTTTTTGTTAAATATATTGGATATACATATAATACTACTTCATTTTCCTTTTCTCGATAGATTAATAATGTTGGACATGCGAGGTTTCATTTAATTAATAACGATTTTCTGCTCAAAATGTTCATCCTTATTATGTGTATAATTATAAGCTTCTGTCAATTGGGCTTCACTATTGGATCGGTCTTTTTATAAATTTCCTTATATTAACTACCATCAGAAATAAAGATTAGATAAATTATGAAACATATAATACATATATATCAAACAGAACACGGCTATGTTAGGTTAGCCAATTACATTTACTCGAAACGGAAGCTGGAATACAGTTCGTAGGCACAATGGCGGTATCAGCCGTCGCCGACGGATGGCACAATCCAGTACATCTAGTGTATATACGATAGATCAGTCTGGGATGACAAGCAGGAAATGAATGAAATGGCCGAAAGACCGCTAGCCCGGTGGGGATACACCTCATAATCTATTCCTGTCGCATATCGGCTGCCCACATATTCCACTATACTGATGCAATATTAAATCGCACCGCTTTTGATCAAAATTAGTCCCTATGATCTGACATGCTTTGAAAGAAATACTAGGATTAGATGTGTCGCGACTAAGCTTTTTATTAACCATTTTAATGAGTCTTAATGATGTGCCATGGTTGATAACTAGACACTTATGAGTGATTTTTTTTTATAATCGGACAGCAAGTGAGTTTATTACTATTTTTGACAAATTAACTATTTTTAAAACGTTATTACGTTTTTCTATATACTTGGCATTTAATTGTTCATCAACGAGAATTAGGGGATCCGAAACCGTGAAGTAACGTAATGTAAATAGTACAATCAGTTTTGATACGTTTTTATTATGACAACAAATCGGCCTTGGATCCCCTAGTGAAAATTCTTTTCAGTCCCTTTAAAAAAAGCACACGGCGTAGTAGGTACCTACCCCCATAAAATGTCGTTAGAAGGTGGGTATCGTATTAGTAAAAATATCAGCCGTAATTAGTCTGTGATTAGTCCCCAGAGAAGTGATCGTAGAGATGGCAACGAAAATATTAATAAATGTGATATCTCATAATAAATTTATCTATTAGATTAACGGAATTATACCCATTGCGCCGTCCTTTTCAAAGGACATTTCTATTAATACTTCCAAAAGGTTGTAGTTACCTATCATTAGTAGATTACATTTATATGAAAGTCATTTTCCTAAAACTCCACAAAGAGCATAAAAACTCATTGAGTTTCCACTTGAATAGTCGACAAGTCCCCTTTCCGCAAAAACAACCCGCTATGGGAACTTGGTCAGCATCAATTACTTACTTCGAAAACCCTAATCCCAGAGAAGTAGAAGTCCCTTTCGTCCTTATTTTAATATGGCTGGGGTCAAAGTTATAGTTTGCGCCACTTCATAATTTCGCGAGCATTTCGTTACTTTCCATTCATGCCTCCCTATTTATAAGCCAGCTATTTGGATACGTTGCATCATAACAAAATTTGAATTATAGTTAAAGGCATATACGGTTTGTAATTCAACCAAGCCGGCTACTTAAATAATCAAGTATCCACGCGAAGTTCATAAGCATGTTCTCTCTTTAATGTCTGTAAGCGCATTCCTTTTGTGCCTGCATTCAAAAACCACAAAGAGGCGGCGCCTATCTCATACCAAACCTGGGTAGAGGCGGTGGCGGTGCAAAAAGGTTTTCTGCGAGTAAAAAGCCGCCGATCGATTGGGTATTCCTCCGCCTTCTAATAACATTCCGGGACGATATTTCACGCGCACCTCGATCGCATCCGTGTACACCACTTAGTTCGACACAAAGCTACATGGACGATTTATTGTGTACAGCCTTCTGGTAGATAAAGCATAGACAATGGGCTGTCAGATGGCGCGGCGATCGTCGATCGGCGGCAACACGTGTATGCTTTTAGCTCTAGACTTCGACACCCAATTACGTGCTCGCTGTCGTCCGCATCATTCATCAACAGCAAACGAGCGATTTTTTATCAAACGGACGACGAAGTGAGGGAAAAACGGGAACTTCTAACGAGTAAATGATACGGAGAAGTTAGTAACTGCCGCCGAGATAATTAAGAAGATACTTTCGTACCTTACACATCCAAATGTGGAAACGGAGTTAGGGTGGGACTATGAAAAATGTCATCCAATTTCAAAACAGTAAACCGCATTGCATGAAAGAAATTTCGCAACAAAAAACGCAGCGTATTTTAGGGGAACACACTCCGCAAGATTCATATTTCCGTTCCAGTCGCCGCATGCAACTAATTATGTCACTTATATTAACAAAAAGTTAACCGTTCACTATTATCTTGTACCTTTCCATCGCGAGGGAAGTTAATTGTGTAAAGAATTTCATAAAAGCTGTAAAACTCGCATTGTGATATAAAAGGTGAAGTTGAAATAATAAAAAGTGTGGGCGCGAGGTTCGCGGCGATAGCTACGTCATTAAGCGACACGCGCTCGCGTCGCGCGGCTGTAATGCGTTCACGTTTCACGCGCCAGTAGTCACATTACGCGACATTTGCACCACCATGGATATGATAAAATCTTGGGCTGTCTATGCAAATAAAGATTGAGCTTTATTTTGCGGAAATACTTATCCACGTAATATAAGTGAACTCGAGCCATCCCCGTGGGAGGCGGAGACTATAAACCTTTAGTTGCTACGATGCTGCAGACAGTCGTATCTTCTCACTTTTTCCATATTCAAGGCTTGCCATATAAGCATGAGTACTAACTAGCTATCGAGTTATTCGTGTCGGATCGTCCTCTAGAGGAAGGTCATATGTGTAATGTAATTCGTTTGAGCGCAAATCTCGGTGATCACGGAGCTGGAAAATTAATTTATTATAATCACAAACATCGATACTTCGGTGTACGTTCTGAGACAGCTCTTGAATTTGAAATAATAAGCTTCAACCTCGTCACACGTCAAATAAAGACTGATTCTAATAGTCTACACAGAACAAACATATAAAGGTCGAAGAACAATCAATTTTGTTTTGTAGTACAAAAATAATAGTCGGTTCGTCGCCGCAGCCTTTTCCCCCGTGACATCTATCGAGCCGCGTCGTGTGTCACAATGCCGATAGACATCAGTACCCGTCGCTACGTAATGCTAAAGTGATTTTTATTACATTCGATTCGGTTGCTTTGTTCATATTCCGAGCACTTGTATCACAATAATTCTTGTCGGATATTGTGGTGGAAAAACGTATTTGGAAATTGCTTTGAACACAAGAATTTCGTATTGTGTTAGCTATCTGTTACTACTGGAGTCGTATCGGTAATAACGTCAAATCATGCCTATTATAATGATTTCGCAGTTAATACAATATACATTAATGGTCTTCGATGAGTGAGTACAATGGTTATTTGAATGCGTGACTTATGTTTTTGTTTGTGCACGGCAGCTGGCTAGTTGTACGGAGAGCTCGTTAAAACCTTAAATTAATTAAGGTCTTGCCTTTTGTCGCGACAGACTTGCGGCAGATGCAAAGGCACGCGTGGGCATGTCTGCGGGCCGTGTGGGCCCTGTAGCTGCATTCTGCAAGTTCGATACGGTTTCTATCGCTACTAGTAAGTGCATGCAGCTTTATGATGCGTCGGCACGCGACATTTTACACGCTTCGATGAACATGCTTTCAGTCTGTCACGACAGATCACCCAGCCTTAATCTAATTTAACGCCAATCATACGCCACTACAACAAAGCTAATTAGTGATACGTCATCTACAATAATGAGTAAAGAATAGGTATCTCCCATCTAATTCATTTAAATCCGTAGTTACGCATAAAGCGGGCAAAGCGAACGTCTGGAGCATGCCTAGTCCGAATGGAAGCATGTTACTGAAAGTGGCAGTTGAACATAAAGGAATGGGGAACGGTGTACCTCGAGATAGGCACTCTATGCAGGCTTGTAATTTTAGATATCGAACCTCCCCCGCCCGCCGGCTCCCTACCCTGCAGCGGATTAGAATGAGAATACAACGCTTTATTATCTTTCTTTTGACCGTATGTCTTACCTTTGCCAATCCGCCGTTTCCTTTCTCCGTTAAAGGTGAATTTATTGTTGTTTTTGTAATCCGAACTCTTTTTTCATTTAATTACCTTGTTGGAGTCTTTTAATGTTTCGAAGACGTCTAATTGGGGTGGAGGGCGCAAGTGGTAGTACGGAAATGTTATCGTGTTTTGTAACGTGAGTGGACGAGTCGAAGGGTAAGCGGCGGAGGTTTAGCAGCATGTCTACGTCGTCGCCCGCGATACGGGATCGAGAAGGATTTTATTAGGAACACGTTTTTACCGACTGGATCGTGCTACAGGCGACATTTATCTCCGTGGGGTGTCTCTTTGTAAATCGTTTGCGGATGAAAGATTTTCCTCCTTTTATTATTTTACATGTAATTTATGGCACTTCTCGGGTTTATGGTTTCCTCGATTAAAAAGTCTTCAGGCTGAAAAGCGAGAGTTAAGAGTGGGAGTATTTGAATAGAACCTTATAAATGAATCGGTGCTTGTAATAAAAATGTTACCTACTGAGGATCTGTGGCATAATTGTGATATTGAGGTAATTCTTTGTTTTAGTTAAACAGTTATATACATTTAATTATGATGGAAAATAATGTATTGTCATGTTAGGGTTAAAAGCAACGTTCTTATTTTAACTACTTTGTTAAAAGTAAGTTATTACTCGTTTTTATAATTAAAACAAGAAATTTAAACGCGAAAAATAAAAGCTCAACCTTGTTGTTTTTTCTAAACTGCCGACACAAATACAAAGTGCACAAAGTAAACTAAGTTAGATATTATACGGCGCTACACACGCGGTGTTTCGTATTTCAGCGATTTAATGCGAGCGAGTGCGGAGATCAAAGGACCCTTATGCATCATATTAAAGTTTTATTCGACGCCGCGGTCCCCCAACAAGGCAATTTCCTTTTCAATTACGCCTACTTGAAATAAAAATACAATTTTTATTTAGGTCGTGGTAATTAAAAAGGGATTCTGTAATCAAAAGGTAGACCGTCAGTTCCGGAGTTCCTCTCAATTTCGCTTCCGTTTGTTGGCAGCCACGCCTTCGGCAAAGGGAAGGGGCACAGCACGTAACCCGCCCATGGATGATCATGTTTCAGCCAATTTAAAATGCACAGCCACCTTAAGCCAGCTTTGTTAATATTTAAATCACTCCCAAAACATTAGGACGACCAAGGACTCATTAAAATTTGCTACAGGCGTCTGAGCACTTAACTTACACTGAAGTCAGATTGTTTCAGGTACAATTAATGTTATCTTTGTATAATATACGTTGGGTTGCTTTACAATAATGCAAGTACAGCACATTTGATCTAGATTTTTTTTATTGTAAATGAAATTAGATGAGCACTGTGAAGAAGTACTTTAGATTTTATTTGATTTAAACTTTATTGCACAAAACAAAAGTCAGTACCTACAAATGGTGTATTCTCTTCCAGTTGATGCAAATTTATTACAAAATAGTCTAAATGATTCGTAATTTTTGTCTGCAAATTCTACTTATCACATGTGTTTGGCACCATTACCGGTCACTGTTTAGGTATACAATAAACATATCTACTAGAAATTGCCATTTTCAAGTAAATAACTATTACTAATTAAAACAGTGCATCTCCACGAAGGCTATGCGAGAGCTGTTACTCGCTCACTTCACCGTCACAGTTGTAGAGCACTCCGCGACAGTCAACAAGAACGGTACAGTACAAAGCGAGTCGGATGTGCGACCGATTGGCGCTACAGCCCGACTCGATCGCGCTTCCTGCGCCTCGGGAAACGCCATGTGCTGTACTTATTGCGCTATTCTTACGAGGCTTCCGGATTTACGAGATAAAGCCTCCATGAATGTTGTACAGATGATTCAATTCCGGGACGCATATCAATTGTTACAGTAACAATTAAGGCAAATTTTGAGAAATCCCTGGTGTATCTATTAACCAAATCCCTCTTCAAAGGTTTTTCTCAGACATAAATACGCATTTTCAAGATGAAAGCTAGTTATGCAAAAGTGTTTGTAGTATAGTTTTGAAGAAGGGTTTCGCAAGTCGTATAAAAACGGGAATCATAAAACATTCACAGAAGTGATGCTATCTCGCTAATATTGTATGAGGTGTGAACGAAATTTATGTTCAGTTCCAAGAACGTGGTGCCGCATTGAAAAATCTGAATGTGTTAAATTGGTAACGTTTTAAAAAGTAATATGAATAGAATTGAGAACATTGGGCATTTATTTATCAAGTTTCGTCTGCGAGTTTTTCCCCTTGGTAGACGTTTATCCTTCGGGATTTTCGGGAATCGTGCATTTATTGGGAAAATGTAATCGTGTAGTATATAAATCCAAGAAAAAGTGGAGTACAAGTATATCACTCCTCGCCTAATGTGCTTTTTATGTAAAATATCCTGTCAATCAGTTGTTATTAATAACGATTAAAATAAATCTGAATGCAAAACGCCGAAACAAAAAGACTCGTTCAAAGCCTTCCTATACCTGCAGGTATGACAAACGTGAGTTGCATTGGGCGCCTTCGTACGGAACCAAATTTCGGTTTTGCAAGCCACATTCGTGCACATGACCGACGCTTGTGAAGGTCGAGGAGCCAGGTTTACCATTGACAGATACGTCAAGGAGGAGTATAGGTACTATACTTATGAATAAGTATGAGTATACCTATTAATGAAAACGTTGATACTTTAGGCTGGTTGTTTGAAACCGACTGTATTTATGTAAGCGTAAAGTGATGTGATTGGACATTTAATTATGAGATAACATCTGTCAGCGCCTTTTTTATGTTAACCAGATTAAATACGTCTTAGTATTGAATTTTGCTTTGGTGGAAGATATCCTTTATAAACTCAGCGGTACCTAGTGGTACAGCAATGTTAATATTCTTAACTGACCTCCAAAAAAGGAGGAGGTTCTATGTAAGGAGGAGGTTCTATGTTTCACTGTATGTATTTTTTTATTTAGTAAAATATAGGTATTTTGTATACAGTTCTTATCTTGGAATAAACTTGCGTAACACATTGGATTGCTACCATTAAAAAAATGTGTATGTATTTAAATAATAAGTAGTCACTAAACTAATAAACGCTTCGTGGCAATCCATACTTGTGGCACAAAATGTCACACTCTCATAACCCTATGATTGACGTTACTTTCCATTCGTTCAAAAGGAACGGAAGCAGTGTGAGCGCTCAACTCCCTTAGGTACCACTCCTTTAACTAATCAATCTATTTTCGTCCGAGAGAGAAGAGTACCGGAGCGATTTATCGAGATGACCTGATTGGATTTATATTCGTGTCACTTATGAAATACGCCCCACGTTCCAGATGTTGAGGCGTGATTATATTCCGAGATAGGCCTATTTATCTACCTATTCTTAGAAGTTTTTTCCTACTCAATATCACCGATTAGCAATTAGATCGGAATGCATTTAATTTACATTTTTAGGTTTTACGAAGAGATTATTTTTAATTAGGCGATTAGTTTAGATTAGAATAGATCAGATTCATGATAAAATCATTATTTAAATCATTCTGGTGATAGAAGCTCAGGTATTAAGCTTTTTAATTTAGAAACACAATGAAATACTACGCCGGATCTTGAATTTTATGAAGAGATAATGTCCTCGAAACGCCAGAGACCCTCTTGAAATATTCTAAGAAATTTGCGATTCAAATGCGCAAAGCCGTTTTAAACGCCTAACAAATTAAAGGCGGACTCGTTAAAGCAATAATTACTGTTTATGTGATGGAATATCTCCGCGTAAATAACTAAAATAGGTATCCGACATCGCAAATCTATGAATCGTTTTCCACTAACATTAATGGAAAAGCGAAACAGAGGTTTAACGTATGAACTTTTCAACGGGGAATGACTTTTTATCGTACCTATGGATGAAGTTGAGCTGCAAGCTTATGTTTTAATATTTTACCAGAAAGCCTCGCGCTGAATCGTCGAATGCGCAAACAAAGCAGGCAGTAATAACCGTGTCGCGGGTACTGCGGACCTGAAAGCCTCATAATCCGACGCTGCTTCGACAAGCGCCGCTCGCGCCACTCAGGGCCACTCCGCTGCTTTTTAAGACATCTCGCGTTTAGATTAGCGCTGATAGAGGTAGATAAGTCGACTTGTCATCTTTTTCCCGGTCCCCCAAAGTCCGTCCGGAAGAAAAATAAGCAGGCGAGAGATTAAATCTGTGAGCGTTTCCCTGTCTTTTTAAACAGGAGTCACAAGAGACGGCGTCTTATCGACGCGGCCCGTACCTATTTGCCGAGCAGCGCCGCCCGCGCGGCCGGCGCGGCGCCCGCACTCTCCCCGTAACTTCCCTTGTTTGCAAACTCGGATTGGATCTCGCGTTCTACTTTCACATCCGCAATCTAGTTTTATGACTTTAAAATGTTGACGCCGCTGACCTAAACACGGCTCGTGACGTTTGTACCCGTTCAGCTGATCAAGACAAATGGGCTGCGCATCTTCGCCTCGATAGTATTATTAATCACCCGGATGAGTCATTGTTGTGTTATATCGTATTTAATTTAATAAGGACATGGATTATTCCATTCTGAGAAATAACCGATTGGGCGGCGGAGCGATGGGATGTCGGCGACTTCACAGTGGGAGTCCGACATGACAATGAGATTCAAAAGACGTTTATACGCGACAGCCGTGCCGAGCAATGAATGCCTCTGACCAATTGATTTTAACACCGCTTTGTATACCCATAGAAAATGTGTCTTGCACTTGCAAGTTTTCAACACACGCGTCTTGCTGGATATAATTTATTCTTGGTTAGGTTTCGAGTTTTAGGTACTGATTGAACAGCGTTTCAGTGAGGTTTATTTCCCTGGAAGGCGTGTTGTAAACACGAGTGGAAGCATAAACAAATGCACTTGTAGACATATGTCGGGGAACAAGTGCAGCGCACCGGCACGGCCGGAGCGTGGGTCGCCTGCGCCGGGCGACGACGGAGGTGCCAGGATATAACTATTGGAATCAGTACTTTGACTCGGGGTCAGTTGTTTAATAGTATTTATAAAACGGATTTCAACTTGTATAGTAACTGCACGTTGGCGTTTGAACCGCCTGGCGCCCAGCGGGAAGTTCTTAATAAGTTGCAATTGGAATGCAGCCCCTCTGTGCACAGACCTTTGCTGTACCTACCTTAATATCCGTAGTGTGAGCTATGTAAAGTTTTAGTATTAAATTATTGTACCAACTCTATCACGAAGGTGGTCACATAGAAATAATATTTCATCCATTGCATGGGCGTGTCTCTTCCTTAATACAATACCTTACAGATTCAAACTCCAATTTATTTGAAAGAAATCAATATCTAAACTTTAAATTCAAATGTCAATAATATTAGGTACTTAACATACGAAGCTCGAAGGAGTTAAAATGCAGTTTATAATACAGTAACTGTGACTGCTAGGCGCGGGCGCGGGGAGTATGACGAGCCTTTGTTTAGAGCATAAAATTATACGACATCAGTAAATTCTTTGTTTACCCAATAAATGAATGCGCCCATACGTCGGTAAGAGTGATCGACCCTGCGTGACTGGCGCTTTTGCTTCGGAGTTTTCAACTTATAATGCACTTCTTTAACGAACCGTATTGAATTACATAGGGATAGACTATAATAACATTAATTTATTGCTCAACTTATCGTGGGACAATAAAAACAGACTCCCGTTTTATTAATTTAAAAAATGCTCAACGGAATCCGCAAACAGACAAGAATCTTAATAAACCATGGCTCTAAGAATAAATCCCCTAAATAAACCGGGCATTGTCAAAACACTCGACTCCACAAAAGTTGAAAGGAGAAACGTCAACTCTTTCTCAGATAATTCCCATTATCTGGTTTTACCTGAGGACAGATTTAGCTAACAATGGAGGCAGATGTCCCGCAAAACAAACTTGACAAACCTAAATCATCGGGGATGAAAAAAATCAGCATTAATTATACAATATAGTCCGCTGCGGTGGTGCGTGACAATAAATTGTCATCAATGACGGAGATCGCGGTACAAAATGTTAATGCCGCGTATTATGTCGGACAACAATGACGCATTGTGCAAAGACGGCATGTTGGAGACAAAACTTACGAATGTGTTTGTATTTTTTGTCGGCACCGTGTCGGATCGGACGCGCGGAGATCTATCAGGATTTTTTTGTGCATTATTTGATCTACGACGACGTGTTGTCAAATACGGTATCTAATGTTTGCAGTGAATGGAGTCTTGCATTCTTGTAATTTGTAGGGTTCTGTATTTTTAGCGTACCAGTGGAACTCTGTTTTTGCGTACGAAACTATTCGTATGTGAATCTGAGATGCACTTTACCGGTTTTACATGCACTAGTTGATTCAACGGGAACACTGGCGCGTGAGGCGCTTATTAGAAGATTTATTTATTTATTTATTCAAATTAGTTGCACAGCATTACAGTAATTAAACTAAGGCACTGTGAACTACAAAATCTAAAAAAGATGAAGCAGCATAAAATATCTTGAGATTACAAATAGATCAAATGAGTTCACTAACTTATGGTTAATTATATGTGGCCTAATTATGATATAAAAAAGTTCTTTAGAACCAAACGATAACTTATATAATAATCCAACTAAAAGCTAAGAAAATTCCAACTTTTCATTTGACTACGTATATCTATAATAGCAGCGCCTCGCGGTGTTACCCGCTCAGCCCACGGGAACACTATTTTTTGCGAGGTGTTTATAGGGGTCAGCTACCTTCATACCAAAATGATTCAAAATTGGTGTAACCGTTTGAGCGTGAAGAAGTAACAAACATACACACAAACACACTCACAAACTTTCGCCTTTGTAACCTTAGTGTGATATTCTACATTTCATTGCCCGTATGAAGGAGAAAACAAAACAAAAGTGATTTCACTTTTATCAACCTATTTTATTCAACGGTAAAACGTCCAAACTAAAAAGGCAGTAATATCATATAGGATCTTCCATGCAGTGTTACGTCCCTACCTGGTAGAGGATAGGTCGCGATTCCAAGCGGATTAGGAATCGTCCTTCGGTCGTCTTGCCTTTAAAGAAGCCGATATTGTAGCTTATGCACGACCGGTCGCCGAAACCTCGCTTCTTTCTTAAGACGGATTCCGGAATATTTGATTAGGGAACTCCTTATCTGGCTTTCACGAGCTATTAACATTCTTTCCGGTTGGCCGGGGGGCTTCTTAGAAACATAAGTTATTCCCGTCCAGGACCACAGGTAATGGGACTTTATGGGACGTATTACGCATCTGGGTGATTAATTGACGTGTTTTGGGTGGCGGGTGATGCGTTGTGTATGACATTATGATAATTAGGCACATATTTATAGTCAGTCCGATCTTTAAGATCAAATCGGGTCAATTTGGCACAAGTTACAAACAACCGTTTGCCAGTTTGACATAATTTGATCTTAGTTTCGGATAAACTATACTTAATAAACTTACCCAATTCAATAAAATCACCTCATGCTAAATAAATAAAATGCTTTAAAAAAGATATCATTGAGTATACCGTTTAATGGTTGAATATAGTTATTTTGTTTTTAATTAAAGATACTTTGATTAAATATGACGTCACAAAAAAAAAATTGGGCAAGTGCGAGTCCGACTCGCGCATGAAGGGTTCTGTACCATAAATCAGATTTGTTGTTGGGGAGCCCCCCTTTAATATTTATTTTATTTTATTTTTAGTATTTGTTGTTATAGCGGCAATAGAAATACATCATCTGTGAAAATTTCAACTGTCTAGCTATCACCGTTCTTGAGATACAGCCTGGTGACAGACGGACGGACGGACGGACTGACCGACGGACGGACGGACAGCGAAGTCTCAGTAATAGGGTCCCGTTTTTACCCTTTGGGTACGGAACCCTAAAAACGACGACGCACAAACCGTGAGCATTACATATTTAATTGAAACTTCAATAACATATCTGAATAAATACGATTTCTTTTAATTGGAGCCTAGAGCGAGCGGCGTAGAAAGTTATTAATTTTTAAAAAGATTATACATATATAAAACTCGTATTAAGTATACTTACAAACAAGACCACGATACTTTGATGCCAAAAAAGCCCTTAGGATACCGTTCACCGCATATTATATATTATTATAGCATATTATATATTATTAAACTTTATTGCACACAATACACAGGTAAAAGTACAAATGGCGGACTTAATGCCATAAGGCATTCTCTACCAGTCAACCATAGGACTAAACAGAAACATTTGTATGGTGCAGGGTCTTTTATGTAATCTGTTACATGAAACAATTAAATAACACATAAGTAATATACCTCATATGCAAATACAAATATATATATATATATGTTTATATATATTTATATAACATAAATGTACATAAATATGACATACAATATACTTACTTATATATAATAAATGTACCTTGTGTGAATCATTATGCTGACAGTTCGTCACAATAGCTTATCGGAGAAATGCTTGCGTAACATGTGCTTGAAGGTTAACTTGCTTTGCGCTTGCCTGATGGGAAGCGGTAGATCATTCCAAAGCCGAACTGCTTCAGCTGTGAATGAGTGCGTCATGAAACTAGTGCGGTGAAGGGGGACATTGAGTTTGAGATTCCGTGAGGTGCGAAGATTACCGCCTGGTCGGGCAATTACAAAAGGAAATTTGGATCTTAGGTAGTCGGGCGCAGCTGGATCGAATAAGATAGAATATAGTGTGGACAAGACTCGTAATGACCTACGTTCACGAATTGGAAGCCAGTTCAGTTGACGGCGAAAAGCAGAAATATGGTCATATTTACGAAGTCCGAAAATAAATCTTATGCAGTTGTTAAGAAGACGATCCAGTCTGCTCAATGAAGTCTGAGTAAGATTAGTGGTACACACATCAGCATAGTCGACTATAGGTAACACGAGGGCCTGTATAAGGAGAGTCTTAGTACTGATGGGGAGAAAGTGCTTAAACCGGTAAAGCGACCTCAGCGTGTTGGTAACTCTGCGACAAACGTCCGAGACCTGAGGCTCCCACGAGAGACCACTATCCAAGATCAGACCCAGGTTTTTTACTTGCGATACCAATGGTATTTGTACGTCTTCGAACTGGACTGGCGCTAGGCACGTCAGGTCTGCTGTTAGAGAGTAATCGGGGACTCCCGAGCACGATGGCCTGACATTTAGACGGGTTCACGGCGATCCCAAAATTGCGTGACCACGCTGAAATGTGGTTCAAGTCTTGATTGATATCCGCGACTGCACGATCCAAATCACTAATTTTAGCTTGAGTGTACAGCTGCAGATCATCGGCATTCAATATGAATACCGTCCTTCTGAGTTAGCATTTCGTTTGTCGCCAAAGTTGTGTTTGAACAGTGCAGTGTAGGACGTCATCCCATTGAGAGCGTAATGCGAGGCAATGTTGACGGGGCTTTATTTTTTATCCGACTACGAAAAAGCACAAAAAAGGTTCGATTCTTATTATTTGTATTTATTAAGAAGATTCTGAAACTATAACGTACGTTGAATCAATATTATTGCCAAGTTCATCCCACCGAAATTTCCTGCGAGGCGAACGTACTACCTGCATTTTTCTTTAATTTTTTTAATCTAAATATTTTTTTTTATGAAATGAAATAATTTATTCAGTAAGTAGGCCACAAGGGCACTTTTACAAGTCAGATTGTGAATCTACCGGTGTTTACCAAGAGGAGACCGCTGTTGAGAAGAAAGCCGAAAGAAACTCAACAGTAAGTCATTTTTTTCGTTAATCATGCTTAAAACAATAATTTATATTGTTACGCCGGTAGGTTAGGTCAAAAACTTTGAACGTCAATTTCAGTGCTTTAGAGGCGTTTTCAGCAGGCTGAAAAGTCATTTCAGGCCGTTTCAGAAGTTGCTCTATCACATATCTAAAGATTGAAATTGCACCCAAGTTGCCGTCGTTTTCAGGCGCCTGAAACATGTTTTCAGTCCGTTTCAGGGCACCCTCTATCAGATGACGCCATAACCTGAAAACCCGTTTTCAGGACCTCTGAAGCACAAATCATTATATGGCGAAATTTCCAGTAGGAGTGATAGAGATAGCACTAGTAGAAAGAGATAGCTATGCTCAGAACATTCGAGAAGTGTGTAACAGAGATAGCACTAATAGAGAGAGATAGCTATACTCGGAACATTCGAGAAGGGAGTGACAAGAGTGCACCATTAGAGAGAGACATCTATTGCCTAGAATGTTCTCGGCGCTCATGCTGGACCTTACTGGAATATTCGAGTAAAGGATAATCGGAGAGAAAGACTCTTAAGTGATTAGTGAGCTTTAAGTACAGTTCGTGTGAATAGTGAGTGCGTAATTTGTGTAATAGTGTGTTTTTGTTAATTAGTGGATTTTAAGTACAGTTCGTGTGAATTGTAAGTGCGTAATTTTGGTAATAAAGTGTGTGTTTTCATTTGTGGATTAATTTGTGCTTTTCTATCAAATACGAACCCCACGCTCGTAACAATATTTATGGTATAACTAAGTACATTGGTCATACGTAAAGGAGATGTATAGATTCTCCAAATCAATGTTAGCGAAGTAACTACATTTATACAAAATTTATTCAATTCAAACTAATGATTTCTCCAGAGATGTATAAAGTCTCTAGGCGTCTTGACATGCAATATATATGATACGATTAGTGAATTTAATTCCACAGATATGTATAAAGTCTCTAGGCGTCAACGTGAATAGGGAACAATACAAAATAATTAATGAATCAAAATTTCTTAGAGATGTATATGGTCTCTAGGCGTCACAACATGCAATAAAATGAAATAAAATTAATGAATTACAACAAAATAATGATTAAATATAAATTTCGTAGAGATGTATATGGTCTCTAGGCGTCACAACATGCAATAAATAAAATTTATGAATTAAATTCCTCAGAGATGTACAAAGTCTCTAAGTGTCATTCTACGATAAGCTGTTTTTTAGAGATGTATACAGTCTCTAAGAGTTCAAAGATAAAATCAACATTGAATTACTTCAATCGAGTACAGGATGAAGTTTCTCACGTTTACTTCATTTAACATCATACTAGCGGTTTACTACATATTTAATTAGCCCTTGCTAGCATGAACAGACCGGACCCGACAAACGGCACCCGTTCACGAGCATGACGCGTATCTCAGCCATCGCCTCCCTCGACCATGTTTTAGGGAAGGTTGCGACCCGATCAACGACGCCACCGTAAGCAAAGACCTTTAAGCGAGCATGGCATGCTCAAGCTGCCGGGCATGCGTGACTAATACTATTTGCCCGGTGAGAAACAACAAATTGCGCTCTCCTGATACATTAATGATATCGATATTACACACTAATATCGATACCCAAGTGCACAAGGTACTAAATTTTCGTAAAAAGTCGCTGCAATTACGACGTTAGTGCTCAACTCTATGTGGATTAAATTTTAGTGGCAAAAAAAAGGGCATCGATATAATGCTTATTCAACAATCAACTCACGGCACACAACACTAAACTACTGGCTTAAAGGCATCGATGTTATCTATAAAGTCATTTACAGTATAATATGCTTTATTTAGTAAGTGGCGTTTAATATGAGGTTTAAATTTGCTGCAAGGCAAATTTATTACTTCAGTAGGTATCTTATTATAGAAGCGTACACAGTTCCCCACGAACGACGTACTAACCTTACGGATACGGTGGGCTGGGCCCTGTTTAATAAACATTACAAATTGTAACTTGTAATTACAAGTGACAAGTCTACAACTTTCTGTTTAATAAAAATTACAAGTTAAAAGTTTACTATGGTGGAAAATCTACAAAATTGTAGAATTGTAGCTACAATTCTACATACTTCTGTTTAATAAACATTTTCGCTTTTCAAGGGGTGCGTCTCATTTCATAGAAAAACAATTAACATACTTTAATATGACCGAACACACGTTTGGTAGAATTTTCAGATTGTATAACAACGTTTCATAGAATGTTTATTTCATATATCGTTATTTCGTAGAAGCACAATTGATAGAAAGTCATTTCTTATAACAATCATTTGATAGAATGCACGTTTAATATAATTCACTTTTCTTATAACAATAATTTCATAGAATGTACGTTTAATAGAATGTATTTTTCATAGAATGTACGTTTAATAGAATGTACTTTTCATAGAATGTACGTTTAATAGAATGTATTTTCGTTAAATTACAAAATTTGAACAAGCGAGCGAGCGAAGCGAACGAGCAAAACCTTTTAGAGCAGATCCGACGTGGCCGGGTTAGGTTAGAAGGTCAGGCGGGCCTTCGAGGTTTTTTTTCCTTTGTGTACCGAAAAAGTTTTGCTTGTATTCATACCTACTGTTTACATACAAGAACAAATCCACCCAACCACTTCCAGGAAAGTATTAAGTTTGGAGCTAAGGCGGAGTACTGGAAAAAAAAAACATACGAGCGAGCGAGCGAAGCGAGCGAGCAAAACCTTTCAGAGCAGATCCGACGTGACCGGGTCAGGTTAGAAGGTCAGGCGGGAGCGAAGCGTAGCGAGCTCCCGCCTGGCCTTCGAGGTTATTTTTTTTTTGCGTACCGAAAAAAGTTTTGCTTGTATTCATACTGTTTACATACAAGAACAATCCACCCAACCACTTTCAGGAAAGTATTAAGTTTGGAGCTAAGGCAGAGTACTGGAAAAAAAAAACAAATAATTGGATTTTATACATTTTAATTCATAAACACGTACAAATGATACAAAATAGTCACTCTCTCTTGACAAAAAAATCTATTAAGTGTGTATTATGTTATTTGTTTATTCTATTAAATGTTTATTGTATGAAATGTTCATTATATTAAGTATGTATTATGTTATTTGTTTATTCTATTAAATGTTTATTATATTAAATGTTCATTATATTAAGTGTTCATTAATTTTAGTGTTTATATACGAAACAAAAAATATATCAAGTGTTGTTATAAGAAATGAAAATATATGAACTTATTTTCTACGAAATGATAATTCTATCAATTGATCGATTCTATGTGTTGAAATTATATTATATGTTATTCGATGTGATGAACGTTATACCATTTGTTGTTCTATGAATTATTACACACCCCTTTTCAAGTGACAATTTACATATTTGTAGAAAAAACTGCTTTATTAAACACACAATTGTAATTACAAGTTTACATATATTGTAAATTGTAGAGTAATTTCGACAGGTGCCGCGTCGCCTGTCAAATCATTACAAGTTTCGACCTCTGCCTAATACTGACACAAGAAAAAAAAAATTCTACACAAAAATGGTACCTACTGAAAAGTTAGTGATGTGATGGTCATGTGATTGAACGACGACCATGGTATGGCGAGCTTGTCCTTACTTCTTGTATTGTAGTGGTGAATGTCACTGTTGAGCTTGAATTCATGGAGGTTTTTCCGCACATACATAATATTCTCAAGAATGTATTGAGATGTTACGGTGAGAATGTTTGTTTCCTTGAATTTCTCTCTTAGTGACGTACGACCTCCTAGTGCATAGATTGCGCGTACAGCTCGTTTTTGTAGCACAAAGATGGTTTGAATATCCGCCGCTCTTCCCCACAGTAAAATTCAATATGACATAACACTATGGAAATAACTAAAATACACAAGTTTCGCCGTCTCGACGTTTGTCAGCTGCCTGATTCGCCTAACTGCATAGGCCGCGGAGCTAAGCTTACCTGCAAGAGTGGCTATACGCGCACTCCATTGCAGTTTAGAGTCCAGAGTAACACCCAGGAATACTGTTTTTTATTCAAATTCTAGTACTTCGCCTTTCAGTTCAACCTTGGCACAATTTACTTGTTTCACATTTGGTAATGTGAATTTGATGCACTTTGTTTTCTTGGCATTTAAAAGTAAGTGATTAGCCGTAAACCAATCCACAACAGTGGACAGCGCATCATTTATGACATCGACGTTGTTTTCTTGTTTATTCTACTTGCACTGCTTTGATATTGAATGAAAGAAGGGAAAACTAATAAATGACCTTTCATTTTGTGAAATAAGTATTTTTTTGTCTTAGTCAACACAATATTAGCCTTTTGAGCGGCCGGCCAGAAAGGAAGTTGCCTCAGACACCTAGCAACAAATCAAACGTCCTGCACTGTATATGTAGTGGCAAATGACGTCATAGTATTTGACTAAAAAGTCTTAACACATAATTTATGAAAAAAATTACGACGTATGTGGCCGACGTGGCTTCAATGGCACGACTTTTAGTTGTTGGCCACAGTTAACTATGGCGTTCAAAAGTTTAAAAGCGAACATAGATACCTGCTGATTGATAAGTATGTCTCTTTCGTACTGTTTGTACTAGGTCGCCTGTGACTTCGTTTGTGGAGAAGAAAAAGTACGTGTACGTCTTACATGTACGTAGTCGAGTAGAATCAAACTATTACCACCTATTACTTATTTGTAGCCACAGTACAATTAGTAGAAATCTGTGCAAACGTTTTGGCGTAATTGATTAATTAAGAAGAAATACGAACATATAAACCTTTTTTTATTCAGTATCCTCCAATAAAATATGATATTAGACTAATTTTTTATACAGTATGATGATAGATTACGTGCTCTTTAAATAATGTTTTATAAGCAAAGTGAAGCCTTGGTAGTGTCGTGATCCAGGCTTTATTCAGATCAACCTTTATTAGACGCCCCGGATAATCCGGATGCTTTTTGACGGCTTTATGAAAGGGTAATTAAGCCGGTTCAAAAATGTTCGCACGAAACGTTTCTGCCGCTATTTTGCTGAATATATAAATTCATAACGTTCGTATTGTGCTTTTGTAACTGGCTCGCTGCGTGTAATTTACAGGAATTTTCGACTTACAAATGAAATGGTATATATTTTATTCATCGCCGATACTGCAGTCAAAGAGATGGCAAATTAACGCTCTCCCGAGTATGACCTATTGCCCCAAATGAACGAATCCACGTGTAAATAACGCAATAAACCGCTGCAGCTGCAAATTCAATCATCTAAAATTGGAAAACAAGTTTCACGTACTGCTGAATACATACGAGTATATACTATCATAAAAAAAAATTGCATTGAAAGTCAGTTTCTATGGAGGGTTATTATTTGAGGAAAGATCTTATCCACCACATGTGAGCCGTTCAGCACCATCTGGTAAAAAAATTCTTTCCTCTCGTTACGCCGAAACGACGAGATGGATTTTTACTAATTTTGGTACAGTAGCCGGCACAACTTGAACCAAAATGGCGGATCTGCGCATGTAAATTTGTACGTATAGAAGTAATTCTTTTGGCTGAGCGAATCCACTTAGCTTTGTACCCGATGAACAATACCCATTATCTGTATTGTTAGCTGTGGCCACAACTGCCACTTCAAAATGTAAGGCGTTATAAGTGCAAATTACTTTTACACTAAATTAGTCTTAAAGTCAAACGGAATAAGGTTTACTCTTAAGCAAAGAGAACACAGATGTTGGTCACTTCGTAAGTGAAAGAGCAGTGAAGCTCGTTTCGATGCTTATAAGACAATAAGACTTATAAGACTAATTTAGTGTAAAAGTAATTTGCACTTATAACGCCTTACATTTTGAAGTGGCAGTTGTGGCCACAGCTAACAATACAGATAATGGGTATTGTTCATCGGGTACAAAGCTAATGGGATTCGCTTACCAGATGTGATTCGAACTATAAATCGGCTACTGCGCAGTCAAGGTCACGCTCAAGTTGTTTGCCGGCTACTGTACAGGAAAAAGGTATTTTTACCCGACTACGCAAACGAAGTTGCACCTTATAGCATTTTATAAATGCAGTTATTATTTCTCTAAATGCTGCTGGTAAATTCAAAATTAACCAATGTCACAGATATTGCGGCAAATTAAACAAACTCGTACATATCCAAGTCGCAGAAGACTATAACCTTGTTTTGATCTCGGCAAATCAGGGATTAAAATCGATATTTCGAATGAAATTTGTCCGAAATATGACCACTTCAGTAACGTGTTCTTTTCATAGCAATGGTTATGATTTTTTTATGAGATGTATATATTTTATTTGCTGGAGTGACGAGTGTAAGAAATGTCTATCTAATTTAGCCATATCTCCTATAAAACGTCCATTGTCTATATTACTTAATGTATCTTGAATAGCATGAATCGATAAATATTCGTTATATGGCTCTAAGGTCGCGACATTGATAAATTGGGGACATCACAATGACTCGCCGAATTCGGATTCTGAGCAAGATATTTAAAATAGATTGGCGTTGGGTGTAATTGAAGTACATATCCTACGAGGATTATGTCAGTAGTAAGATGGAGCGGCGAAGCTCCTTGCGACCCGCGGATACGGGACGCTGCGTCAGTTTAATTGTTTATTTAGACACGACCAACTTCCCGAATTAGGTCACCCGGAATCGCCACATTAATTAATATTTGTGTTTCAACTGTACCGTGCCCTTGAGTGATTAAGCGACATTTCAAATAACAGTTAGTTGTAGACAATTCCCCTTGTTTGCGTTCCGTAGACATTGGTAGTTTATGCAATTAATTTGCAGCACTCACTGTAATTGAGTTTGTTACAACGTTCACGTACCTAAGATCTATATTAGGATTCTCGAGTGCTCCGAAATTCGTAATATGAGACAATATTGGGCGTATCGTAATATGATCTCGTCAAATCATCTCGCTAAATAGGCGAAACGAATCGTGAATAATACTTGTGAATTAACGAGATAAATCCTTTTGTGTAGCGTAGGTAGACATATTAATAGGGCTGGAGATATCCTTCAATGTTGCGCAGCTGTGTTATTATAGTTTGGGCATTGTTGGTGTGTCTGTGTGCGTATAAAACGAAAGGTCTATCGCAGTTATTTGTTGCAACCGCGGTGACATCTGTGCTCGGACTAATAACATGACTGTTTTCCTTCCACCGACCTGTAAACACGCACTGTGATTGCCTTTTAAAAGTTCTTTATTAGCATTGAGTTTACTGCCGAGTTTAGCTGCGGTCGGGTCTGTAGTGACTCACTATTTTATCGTTTTGGGAGAGTTTTAACGACATTGCTTCTTGAGCTATTAAAGACGATAACAAAAGTGTTTCCAATCCGTTAAACAGAAAGATCAGGTCGTAGTTCCATTTGAATAAATTGTACTTTCTGATTAGTGTTTACTCGCAGCTTCGCCCGCATTGCCGGTAGTTATTTTATGCTATATTACCTATTGTATGCCAAATCTAATCTAAATGCATTCGAACATTCGTTATTGAAGAACAACTTACCTACTAAATATCCAAACAATATGAATATAAATATATTGATATGAATATGAATATAAATATATTCATATTTGGTTTATTGGTATCCCGCCTGGTGCTTCGTACCGATTACCCTATATAAGTATATATACATACATATGTCTGTATAATAATCTGGGTTTTTGTAGGTCCGTGATATAGATAGCCCATATGCGCCGACTTTTGCTTTTTGAGTCATATAAAGCGCCATTTTCCAATTGTCAGTCTGAAGTTAATAGAACACATTGCTATGAGTAAAAGAAACATAGAATGGTGAGATTTCAAAGGCCTAATTAAAAATTGTGTTGAATTGTAAATTCATATTTTTATCACTGATATTTGTACTTCAGGGCTCAAAACAAGCACACAATACGATTACTATCAGGCAAGCCGTATGCTTGTTTGTCACCATCGTAGTTTTATTTAATTAAATCATTCATAATTACCGCAACGTGTAATAAGTACTTGTGCCTCAATAGCAAGTAATTAATGTCAAAGTTAATGAAAATTTGATCCCAGATTCATGTAATTTGGGTTAATAACATTGAAAGGTGACCGTAGGGATATTTATATGGGGCATTTCGAATAGGATGGGGCCAAGCGTGTGCCTGACGAACCGTGCAAAATGATAATTAAGAGAAACCGCCCAGTCACCGTTAATGCGATAGCACGTAAATTACACCGCCGTGTTTACAACAATGACCGCACTCGATGTATCCTTCATTAAAATATGATAGTTATTGTTAAAATGGACAACCAAATATAATTCTACAGTAGCGGCAAAATATCCATCATATTATCTGTATATTTTGTATGCATGATGCCACACTCTACTGCTGCTAATACTTTTAGAAATAATCCTAATCTGCATTCAATTTTGAGCAAGTAAAGCGTGTATTGTTCTATCCAAATAGTTATTTAAATCGACGCCGTCGACATAGTGCCTTTTTTTTAATTCGTCCTATTTTATCATTTCACAATCAGTACTATTTGGAAGTTCAAATATACAATAATAATTGTAAGTAGGTACATTAAAATAATACACATTTGTATATATGATACTATTAAAATTTAGTAAATTTTTATTTGGATCCTATCCTTCGATCCTATTAATCTTAAAATGTTTGAATATGATACATTTTTGCTGCTATTGTAAATGTGCCACATCTAGAGCAAGAGAGCCACGCAGTGTAAACTTCAAAAACATAATTTATATTGAAGTGAAATGAACAGTTGATCTTAGTGGATAATCCGCCATTTTCAGATTGCAAGCTACGAATTTCCTGTATAAATGAACCCATTTGTACATTGAAAATAAATACGACAAAAATGAGCGAAATAGGCTCCTATTTGTATGTTGAAAATATATACGACTATTTGGAGATAGCCGAAACATGGAGGTATTCTCTATTTTATGTATTTGTTTTTACGTTGCCTTAAAGCCTAATCACGTCGAAACGGCTGGAAGAATTCCAATTACTTATGCAAGGTATCCGTATGTTAGGTTAGGTGAGTATGTCAATAGGTAATGACATCGACCATAGATATAGGAGATATGACCTTGTATCCAGTTTTGGTAAAGCAAATAAGAGCGCGTGAACGAAGTTGCGTGCGCTTTCTAGTTATAATATTTTTCTTATTTGGAATCAAAACATAAAGGCAAGTGCATCCCGCTGCTCTAGTTAGCATGACACAATCGCAGTTGCCGGCTGACGCAGACAATGCTATCCCTAAACACACAACACTGTGCCGCACAAACACAGATATGACTAAAGTCACACATAACAAAGACGCGCCGTTGATTGTTGGCAACTCTCTCCTTTATCTCGTGTACACTATTCTGATAAACGGATTAGCCTTCAGCTGGGAGGCAAATCAAAGGATCCATGCTAGCTTAATGAGATACGCACTTACAATATAAATAATATAATAAGAAACGACTCGTAGAGCCGAATGGAATAGAATATCTTTATTTGTGAAACATATATACAATAATTCGATGTCTGTAGAAACCTTCCTGAGTGGCGACTGTGTACTGGAAGACGCAGCGTGAAAGGCTCCCAACCAGGTAGACCGATATGGTGGTCAGGATAGTGCCGCTGCTGTCGAATGAGAATGTCGAACGACTGGTCCTTGTGGAGAGACTTGAGATAGGTCTTTGTCCAAACAGTGAACGTCTTTTGGCAGAAATGATAATATTTAAAAAAAAGTTTCGATAAGTAAGTTCAAGTTAATTATTTTAATGGCAAATAACAAGAAAATTTTAATCGACGAAACGGTACAATCTGCAGTTTTGAGAAACTTATTGCAAAAATGCATATACAGCGCTGGAGCTAGCCTGCAGTCTACGATTCAGTGTTCGTTGAAATTGAAGAACATTGCGATATGAACTAAAGCAAACAATAAAAGGTAAATAATAACTCAGGGGTTGTTGGACCAAGTGAGTCGGAAGCGCGATGCCCGCCCGGAAACTGCGTAGCTCCAGATTCAATTTCCGCAACCGGTCCTCTAATAAGGCCACTATTGAACCAGACTGAAAACATTATTTAAACGCTTTCAAACGAAAACATGAAAGGTACGGCATCGAGCAACTCAATACCATAACGAATTATAAGCCAGCGGAAAATGAAGCCACTTTAAGTGCTAACTTCCTAAGAGTTTGCACGAGCGCTAGTGTTTTAGGTTGTTGAAGTCTCAGAAATCCTAAGCGGCTAAGAAAGTAATCAGAGCTGTGAAGACGAAGTTATTCAGCAAAGACTACTGAGCTCATAACAAAGTTCAGGCGCTTTTTGTAGTGCGAAAAATAAAAACTAATAAGCGATTGCGTTTCAAGTGAGCTCCGAGGATCTAAAGTTCGCTAGGCAGGCAGGACATAACTCGCGCGCTGGGAGCTCGCGGGCTTCTACAAAAGGACTATCACGTGCAAGTAACCAACAAAGCGCCCAGTGCGCTGCGTAATTCGATATTCTCGGGTTGAATGATCCCATATCAACGCCGAGAGCCTTAATTCAGCTCTCGACGCGACAGACGCAGAGTGCACTTGGGCGTAAATAAAAAGTTGAACATCGGTGTAACGAGAGAGCCCGCAGACAATGACGCTAGACAATGTGTTAGCGAGATGACACTCCAGAGCACTAGCCGAGCGGCCCTCGCAACCTTAGAGTGTCACATTCTCGTGCACTTCTTTGCAGAACCCTAAGAATTTTCACTCCAGTTAATTTAAAAATAAAGAAATGCGAGGGAGCTTTTCTTTCCCTTTGCTTTTTTCCATATCATTAGAGGATGTGAGTAAATGTCACTTTTCACGTTTCTAAACGGCTTTTTCGAATAGGGACGCGGCGTTACAGTCTCCTTAGAAAACCAAGCACGTGATATAGTAGGATGAATAACAATTTCATACATCTTAGATGTGCATATTACGTCATTTGGAGGTAATTACGCTTATTCCGAAGCTCGAAGGTAGGGAGGGGATGAGTAAAAGTGCAAATGAATTTTAGTTCAATTATTCTGAGCAATTTGTGTTGAAACGTACGCGGTTTTGCGATGCGCGCAGTCTCACGGATCGACTGCAGCCCATTATCGCCACTCGCTTAGTGCGGAGCACCCTCCGCAAATGTCGCTCCACGTCAATCACGGTGCAGTGGTAATCACCGACATACCTGTGTTTTGGCGCGTGGTTTTAAGTACCGAAACAACGCACGGGTTAATCGTTAGCGTTTTTACGGCGTGTATTTTCGCATTATCTTAACAAATGTTGGGTCAGATAATGGTCAAAGTTTTGATTTCCTTATAAATCCCAAAGACAGAGAATGCCTAAAGGCATGAAGTCCGCCATTTGTACTTTTTTGGTATTGTGCAATAACGTTTAAATAAATAAATAAAGCCACTTATTTTATAAATTTATGAAACATGTAATGTCTCATTTTTTTATGTGGGTACACACCACAATTTTTATATTAGGTAACCCCTTGATACAAAGATCAAAGCTTAAAGAAAAATTTAAATGAGTTACCTGGTGGAAGAGACCGGGACTCGAACCCAGTACCTCTGGATTGCCAGTCCAGCGCGTTAACCACTTCGCCACCCTAACTCCCAAGCAACCTATCGAATTTTTCCTTATGCTTTGTGTGTCGATCTTTGCATTGTTTATTTTGAAAGGCTTTTACACCTTAGCGACCTCTGTGTGAATACGTTAATATTCACATCTTACCGCACCACTTTACAGCAGTGAACGAGCAAGCGAGAGAGGGCGCTGCCATTTTATAAAATGAAACATGTAATGTCTCATTTATTATGTGGTTACACACCACAATTTTTATGGTTTATCATCATTTGCTAAACAACTTTTTACAAATAATCACTTAACAAACAACGATTTACAAACTATTCATTTCACAAACCTATCATTCCTTAAAATGCTCATTTTACAAATAATTACTCGACAGTTATACATTTAGTAACTTAGACGCTTTATAAAAATATTGAATGACAAAGTTTCATTAAAAAAATGTTCACTTCACGAATAAATCGTTTTAAAAATCAGTTATTTTGCAAAACATTAATTGATAAACTATTGTTTCATAAAAATATTAAAAATAACTCTGTATGTAACGAAACGCAAGGCGGTATGAAGTTTAATACTCGAAACACTTGGGCCAAATATTAAACAGGCAATTACTTATTTCGGTCAAATTGTACTGGCTGTTGGCTGTTTCTGGGACTTAAATTTTTTTTACACTATTTTTTTTGCTGTTTTTCGACTTAAATTAGATTGAATCTTGTAGATTACACTAAAATGAGCATGCTTTGTTCTTTAAACTTTTTCTCTCAGAGAGATATTTAACGAGATATTGGGGTTCAAGAAAAATTTTTTTTTTCAATATTTGGCATTTTTGGCTAAATTACATTGAGTGATGTTCCACTTTTCAAGCAAGCATTTTGACGCTCCGCTCGCTCCGCTATAAATGGTCATAAAACAAACCTAACCTAACCTACAGTTTTCGGTTTTTGAGCCATGTTACCTAAAAAACCTCAATAACCTGAACACTAAGACGTCTGTATGCTCATCAGAACAATTATACTTTGTTAAAAATTAAGTATGTTAATATTTGTACTCGTAGAAAACTACACATAATATGAATGGCGTTCACACCATGGTGATTTATGAAACGAAATGTTTACCAAACAATGCATTTTATTAACGTTGTTTTATTATTCGTTATTTTGTTAATTGACTAGAATAATAAATGAATAATTGGCGAAATAATGTTTTGTGATATGATGTTTTGTCCAATAAATAATTTGTATAATGATCTATTTGTAAAACTATATTTTATGCAACGTCTGATTTGGGAATCGTTCATTTGTCAAACGGTGTTTGTAAAATGAATATTTATGAAACGTAGTTTATTAGCAAGTGATTGGCTACCAATTTTTATATATACCAGGTACTTAACTGATTTAAATTTTTCTTTAAGCTTTGATCTTTGTATCAATGGTTTAACACTCATTCTAGTTTGATCACTGTTATAGCGTCTTGTTGTTCAATTGTGGTAATAACAATCATGAGACCAGAATGACGATAAAACGCGCGGTTCAAACGCTAGGAAAATCGCTCGCACAATAGAACACTTGCGTTTTATACAATCGAGCTGAGCTCTCACTTGAGGACTGTTTAAAATAAGCCCGAAATATTAATTTTCATATATTTCACCGAACTCACAATAAGTAACGATCTTTATTCAAATTAAACGTTTTATTATTCCAGTCCCGTTTTGTAATATTTCTAAAAAGTAGGTACCTATCAATAAAACAAACCTTAAATATTATGTACACTAAACTGAAAGGTTCGCCGATATTCGATCAACGATGTTATCCATCTCCATTGGCAATTATTGTAGTATTTATATCTGAGCATTCTTCGGACAAACTCATGACTTTTACTGATTTATTAATCGTTTCTAACTTAGTTAAAGGCTGTCGCTGTACCAAAGGTCAGATAAAATACGCAATAAGCACGCTGTTCTGTTTTTGAAGAGCCCTTTAAATTTCTAAATTTATTGCAGTTTTAAGCACCGTTTATAATGCGTAGTAAGGGAGCTACCGAATATTATCTATCTTTATCTATTGTGATACTGAGTGAGACGGCTGATGTTGTAGCATGAATCAAAATCAACCTTCTATCTAGGTACATCTGTAATCTGTTGAATGAGAAGTGCATAGTCTGCAATCAGCCAAGTTTAAAGGAAGCCAGATAATCGCGTACCCAACTTCTCCGTTGCAGCAAGATGAATTCATACAAGTGTACATTGTGTTTTACTATTTTGCCTACGCATGTCCGAGTAAAAGCTTTGCTTTTATTTTCATTTGTCATTCGGAATAAAGATATGACGAGGCGTGGCCATTATTTGACGCGAATTGGCAGCTAGCTATCAAATCGACGCTCGCGATGCACTTCATTTCGCAAATTGAGATCATACATCATTCAACACATATTTAATTTGATGCAGTACAATCATTTCAAAAGGTTTAGTCCAGTGGAAAATGGAAGCCTACTAGTGATGCTGCAGTTTCAAAATTAATCGAACGAATCAAAATTACTATTCGATCAATTATGATATTTATGATTTCAAGAGTGGGGTTGGATTGGATTCAGGAGTCGGTATTTTCAAAACCAGTTATTGAATATTTGTTTATTTCATCAGGAGTTTTTCATAAGAACCAAGTCACCAACTTTATTATTTATTACATGGCGATATTGTTTATTTATTTGTATATAAATTTATGTCTCATTTCATCTGTAGTTTTACATTACAATAGTGTTTTTCTAAGGTTTTCATTCGAACGCAGGAATACTCTTATAAGACAAAATGTAATATAGTAGAATAATAAAATTACTACTCTGAACAACATCCAATCGCATTTTTAGGGTTCCGTACCCAAAGGGTAAAAACGGGACCCTATTACTGAGACTTCGCTGTCCGTCCGTCCGTCCGTTCGTCCGTCCGTCCGTCTGTCACCAGGCCGTATCTCAAGAACGGTGATAGCTAGACCGTTGAAATGTTCACACATGATGTATACCTATTGCCGCTATAACAACAAATACTAAAAATAAAATAAAATAAATATTTAAGGGCTCCCATACAACAAACGGAGCGCTATACATACCAGGTGCAAACTTTACCTAACCACTTAAGGATGGAAATTGGTTGTACGGAACCCTTGGTGCGCGAGTCCGACTCGCACTTGACCGGTTTTTATTAATACCTACCAGTAAAATTAATATTCAAAACAAAATGCACAAATAACAGCTAAATCAAGCAACGACGGCTACACGGCTCGTTAAGTATTAGAACGTTGATAAACGGCGTGAAAACTCCTGCATTATTTGAAACTCATCTCGGAACCATCAATTCCATAGCAATTCATTACTCATAAAACATTTCCGTCTGCCGGAGCACGCTGCTTGGAATCGGCAATTTCTCGGAAGCGGCAATGTGCTGTCCGTTTTTGGTCTATAATACTCGTACGACAGAGAAAAGGCCAGAACGCGAGGGAAAGTGGGGACGGTTGGCCAGCTGCCAGCGGCCTACCAACTCCTTCAAAAATTTATTATTCCACCTAATTTGAAGAGATATTTAAAGCGATATTTGTCGACAAAAGGATTGAGACGCGACCAAAACATTAAACTAATTTAGTTATTTCAATCGAATCTAAACAAACAGGAAAGAGGATATTTAATGAATTATACCTAGTTTAGTTTCAACAAGTATTAATCAATGTCTCAAAGTAATACCGAGAAAAAACTTAGTGTATTAAACAGCGTTCAACTTATGAAAAGCAAAGAATTGAATTGGAATGAGAGATACGAATTGTATTTTGAATAACTTGTTGAAATTTTAATCGTTTGTAAAAAAGCGAGAGATCTAAACATTTTTACATTATTGAATAAAAAAAATGGATCACAATTTAATTTTAAATATTCTAGTGTCGACATTTTGTGGCTTAACAAAAGAATATCATGGGCGACTATCGAATAATCTACATAGTGCCGATGCTATAAATTATATTACCCCTGTCTCCAACGCATGTAAAACTAAGATGCATACGTTTATATTAAAATAAACAATACAAATATGTAGATAGCGATGTCGGTTGGTCATACGTGTCGTTTTAGTGAAATAAAAGCTTTCCAATCAGACGCGGCGGGGCGCGAAAGAGATTCTAATAACATTCAAAACTCGTCCCGGGGGACGGTGTCAGTTTAATTACGGCGGACTCTCCCGGCATCGCGATGAATTTATTTTTTCAGGACAAAGGACGATTAAAAAAGTTCGTAATGAAAGTCGTCTGGTGATAAGAACGGGTGAACGCCAACCTTCGCGGAATGGGGTCGCGGTGTGTGTGCCGATTTTATCGATGCTTATTTTAGAATTCGTAATAACATTTTAAAATTAATCCATAAAGGCACTATTTTAATATGACTATAGAATTAACACTCAATTACCATACAAGTGAGTACAGCTTTATATAGTATACTAGCTTTTGCCCGCGGCTTCGCACGCGTAAACACAATATCATACGTTCACTAAACTTATTGCGAGGTCAAAGGCCGAGCTCCGCGTAGCACCGAAGGTGCGGAGCGTCCTAAGGAAGCCGCCCACCCTCTTAATATAAGTCGAAGTAACTTAATGCGAGGCCGCAGGCCGAGCTCCGCGTAGCACCGAAGGTGCGGAGCGTCGCAAAGAAGCCGCCCACCCACTTAATATAAGTTGAAGTAACTTAATGCGAGGCCGAAGGCCGAGCTCCGCGTAGCACCGTAGGTACGGAGCGTCCCAAGAAAGCCGCCCACCCACTTAATATAAATCGGAGTAACTTAATGCGAGGCCGAAGGCCGAGCTCCGTGTAGCACCGTAGGTGCGGAGCGTCCCAAGAAAGCCGCCCTCCCACTTAATATAAGTTGAAGTAACTTAATGCGAGGCCGCAGGCCGAGCTCCGCGTAGCACCGCAGGTGCGGAGCGTCGCAAAGAAGCCGCCCACCCACTTAATATAAGTTAAAGCAACTTAATGCGAGGCCGAAGGCCGAGCTCCGCGTAGCACCGTAGGTGCGGAGCGTCTCAAGGAAGCCGCCCACCCACTTAATATAAGTTGAAGTAACTTAATGCGAGGCCGAAGGCCGAGCTCCGCGTAGCACCAAAGGTGCGGAGCGTCCCAAGAAATCCGCCCACCCACTTGATATAAGTTGAAGTAACTTAATGCGAGGCCGCAGGCCGAGCTCCGCGTAGCACCGTAGGTGCGGAGCGTCCCAAAAAATCCGCCCACCCACTTAATATAAATCGAAGTAACTTAATGCGAGGCCGAAGGCCGAGCTCCGCGTAGCACCGTAGGTGCGGAGCGTCCCAAGGAAGCCACCCACCCACTTAATATAAGTCGAAGTAACTTAATGCGAGGCCGAAGGCCGAGCTCCGCTTAGCACCGAAGGTGCGGAGCGTCCCAAGGAAGCCGCCTATTAAGTAACTTAAACATATGTTAAGTGGGTTGGCGGCTTCCCTGAGACGCTCGTGGAACTCGGCCTACGGCCTCGCATAAATTACTAAGGGTTTATAAAGTAACTTAGCACCGAAGGTGCGGAGCGTCCTAGGGAAGATGCCCACTCACTTAAAATATGTTCAAATAACTTAATGCGAGGCCGCCCACCCACTTAATAAAAGTTTAAATGTATGAGCGGCTTTCCTGGGATGCTCTGAACCTTCGGTGCAATATGAAGCTCGGCCTACGGCCTCGCATTAAGTTACTACTTATATTAGTGGGTGTGCGCCTTCCCTAGGACGCTCCGCACCTGCGGTGCCACGCTTGTGAACATGATCTTGGTTTAATTAAAATTGAGGCAAGACTTATGTTTAAAAAATTGTTTTGAATATTTATTGTCTATTGTAGATTTAAATAACGTAATGCGAGGCCGCCCACCTACTTAATATAAGTTGAAGTGTGTGAGCGGCTTCCCCGGGACGCTCTGCACCTTCGGTGCTTCGCTTGTGAACATCATCTTGGTGTAATTAAGATTGCGTCAAGACTTAGGTATGTTTAAAAGATCGTTTTTAATATTTATTGTCTATTGTAGATTTAAAAAACTTAATGCGAGGCCGCCCACACAATGTGTGAGCGGCATCCCTGGGACGCTCTGCACCTTCGCTGCTACGTAGAGCTCGGCCTACGGCCTCGCATTAAGTTACTACTTAAATTAGTGGGTGGGTGACTTCCCTAGAACGCTCCGCACCTTGCTTCGGTGCTACGCTTGTGAAGATCATCTTGGTTTAATTAAAATTGAGTCAAGACTTAGGTAAGTTTAAAAGCTCGTTTTTAATATTTATTGATTATTGTAGATAATTATTCAAAGCACCTTGAAAAATAATTAGCTCATAGTCGTACCTGAACATACATATATATATATATATATATATATTAATGACATATATTATGATGTCAATAAATTATTTTCGTCTACAATGACAATGGTACTAATATAATAATGTGACCTGTCATAATAATTTCCTAAGTAACGCCATAAGATTCAGGTGCCAACTTAACTCAATCGAGCGTACGTCAATAATGGCGACAGCACCACTGAACGGATACGTGATGGCCTCACTGTTTTGTTATCCGTGGTATAATGAATCCAGCAAAGGAAAATGCATGAGATGACACGGTTATTATTTCAGTAGGTTCTGGGTTCAAATCCCGGCTAGGTTATATAATCCTTTCTACATTGTAAATTTAATAATTTTGTCTTGTCTCGAATAATGGTTGTTTTTCATACAAAATGCATACATTGTCGAGCAGCAAGCAACTCTCAATAACTGATACACTGCTGCTTATATTAGGTATGCGAACAATATTCAACAACTTCGGTAGTAATTCTCGAAGTCCAGGTTTACCCATCACAGCTACACCCTAGCTTGTGCCGAATCGTGGTCACAGGCACGCAACGACGTGCGTGAATCCTTGGCCTCGGTGTCGAGGAGACCCATCAATGGCTCCAAAACTTTTCATGTATGGAGCTGGTGTTATTAACTCAGGAAAAATCTTAACAGCGCGATGCAGCCGCTAGTATGGAGATTTTGTCAAGGAAACAACGCCATCTAGCGGAAAATTGGGTCATTGAGAACAAAATCTCAACACACCGTTAAAAACAAAAAATAATGATATATTTTATTACTTTGAATAAATTTTATATATAAAAACGGCATAGATGCAAAATTGTGGCTAAATATATCGTATATTTATCGTTTATTATACATTTCGCTACCTTATTAGTAAGTTAGGCCAAACACAAACAATACAAAAAATTTCGCCTAATGGTCTATATGTTGGTTGGTAAAACATATTTAAAAATGTATTTAATTTACTTAAATTGATTCGAGGTACTTTTATTTCAATTACACTCGATAAAATGGCATTAAAAAATCTGTTTTATTCATTAACAAATTGCTTCTCCGGGCTCTTTTATGGTCAATACTTACAAACTACAGAAGAATATAATTGCATATTCAATAAAAGAGCATTAATTAGTTCCTATTATAGCAAATTGAGTTTTTAAAGAAATGTATGTTTGGTTTTTTTTTTTGCATGAGCCAATTTACACCGAACATTGCACTCACATTTTCGTCTGTGTTGGTCGACAATTGGCGCCATCTTTTCTATCTATCTAACTAACACGGTTTCCGTAACTCAACATCTCAAACAACCTTAACCTTATTGTTAATACCGGTGAGCCGCGCAGAGGTATTATGTCGAATTCATGCTTTTTAGTTTTTGTTCACGTAACAGCCACGCGGGGGTCGCGTCGTTCTAAATTCAAAATCACAAACGCTGTCAATATAAGGTTACACATTGTAAGGAAAATATTTCATGGAATTCATGTTTTCAGAGATAAATATTAATCATAATAAAAAGTATCCTATAACCATCCTTGGATGTTCAGCTATTCCTGTACCAAAATTGGTAACTTTTTATCCAGCCGTTTCAGCGTGATGCGAGGACAACGGTTTTTTTGAAAACAGATGGCGCCAGGCTGGCATGGCATCGCGCGCCCATACGAAACAAATGACGATCCTGCATCACGCTATCGAGATTTTTCCTGAAATCATGACCTCTCTCCATAGAAAATTAATTTTCAATACAAATTTAGGATTTTATAATAGTATAGATAACTATATTCAACATACCACCTACATTTTCGTAAGAACTTTACACGAAGAAAATTCAGACACAGTTTAGAAATATCAAGTTACAACTATGCAAACATAGGCATATAGCAAAAGTAGCGTAATGTCTCGTACAGGAGCACGCAATGTATATTAATTACCAAATTATGTGAACAATTGCGAGTGTTTTAGTGTATTTAAAACCAAATTGAAGAAACAAGTACAAAATGCGTTTTTTGACCTTCTTATGCAACGTAGCATACAATACTTTTTCTACGACTCGACATTTAATAAATAAAATGCAAATAAACAACAAAGAAAATAATTACATGTTCCCGCCAGGAACCAACAAAAAAAAATGTCTGATAAAGCTTTTTTTTTATTGACGTGCATCTGTCAAAAAAATAAGAACTTATACCCAAAAAGTATACGTTCACTATAGTATACCACCAAGCACAGAAGAAAAAACTTTTTTAAGTTGGCAGCCAATGCTACAACAAGTTTTTTTTGTTATTGGAAATTGTGTGAATGTAGCTGTTTATTTTGTAATCTGTGGTACTAAGTAATGCTTTTTTGGCGACATTAGTCGACATTAGAAACAGGTAAACATTTTTATTACGGAGTATAGACTTTTACAGACTTTCATAATTTATGTCTTTATATTAGAGTTAGTAACTATATAAATGACAGAGAAAAGTACTGGAGTAGAAAAAATATTACATATGCGAGTTGTAACCAGCATCATAGCTAATTAGTTCTATTTTTGATATGACCGAGATATCACTTCTTAGTTCACAAAAATGTTACAGTGTAGAGGTATTTGTAGATAGGTAGTGTTTAAGTAATCAATTAGCGTTGTAGTACCATGTCATGCGTGTTTCATATTTTATTTTACAGAAATAAAATGGTAGATGAGATGATAATTGACGCAATTTATGTTATCGATTCTCTCACGAATAATATGCGTTTATGGCATCTTAGCGAAAGTAGCCATGGCATTTCAAGCGCCCCAAATAAAGCATACTTAATAGATCTCGTAGATAGCTCATAAACGATATAAAAGTGCCGTTAATAAGTTCCGATCGTTATAAACGGAAGGCAATATGTATAACTGGAAATGTTTAATTCGGTTGGTGAGAAAGACCGTTTTAATCAGTACGAGTAGCATGCGTAGGAGAGGTACAATAAAGAGCGTAGCGCCGCGGGCGTCAGGCCGCAGCGAATAAATTGACGCATACAAAGCCCGCTTAACTAGTCATCTCGTAGAGATGCGAATTTAATTATAACTTGACATTTAAGCTATAAATTATAATTAGTACAACTAAAATTATAGCGACATCTAATTGAGTAACGGGCCGTGACAAGACTTGATAAAATAATTTAGCTAACTTCGTAACGAATGTACCTACTTACTTTAGGTACTACATAACCTGGGCTACAAAGTTCTAAATAAGGGTCTGATTTCATTAGTACTCTAAATTACGTGCACCTAAATCCGAAAGATGAGGCACGTTGGAAACTTACATCAAAGGACGTACTCACAGTATCGTTAGTGTAATTTATTTAGATAAATTCGCCACATCAGACTCACGCCTTCTCGCCTTTTACTATGATCTTATTAGTTGCGACTGGAACATACCTGTTGACAAAACGAAAGGTTGGATGAAATGCTAATGGGAATTAAAATTTTACGACAGTAAGTAACGAGGAGTGCTTAGATTACGCCTTTGTCGACATTAACATGGTGGCCGCGGTCGCCAGGTGACCCGAGATGAGGGCTTAATATATTTCAAGTGGCGAAAAATAAGCGGACGGATGCGAAATTGGGTAGCGGGTACCGCGGTGCAGGAAGAGGTGCAGATAACAGGGACACGGCGAAATTGGTGTCGTTATTCGAAAAACGCCCCGATAAGCCCCTTCTCGGTCCCAAATAAAGGTCTATCCCGGTTTAACGTCTCCTATTATGTATTTGGTAGCGTTGCTTTAAATTTTTAGCGTTCATTAAAAGTTACGAGTATGACTGTTGAGTACAATACGTGTCAGGCTTATGTGACTGTGTAACTTAAGGTGCGTTTTATAAAGTGTTTTATAGTTGAATGGCCAGTGAAAGCAATAAAACGTGTAATAAATTGCAACACCGCAAAGGCGATGCGCAAGCAAGGGGGCTCGCTCAACCTGTATTTATTTGAGTGCATAATGCACAAATGTATGCGCGCGCGCTTTTACCCGCAGTCGCAGCGACACGCGTGGGCCGGGGTCAGACCCAGGATGATAGAATTTTGATGAAATCTATGGATGTGCCAACGTAAACGTCGAACGAAATATGACATGCCTAGTTTACAATTAGTTTTGTCTTCAAGTCTCAGTTTCCCTTGTTTTTTTTTAGTTAAAACGAAAAGTCGATTAGCAATTAAATAAAGAAAAGCTCAATCGCCTAAAGCATTTTATAACAGTCAACCATTTTAGTTAAAAAGGAACGATGTACGAGTATAGTGGTCAAGCGTTTTCACCTACGCAGTCACGACCTGGTGTAGCGACGATGTAGAAATATTGCTTCCGATGTCTTTATTAGACCAAGCTTTTGCACGCCCTTATTGCACGCACGTGATTTTTGGTTAAGAAAAATAATTCACATTTAATTCCAAAATAGCTCGTTCAAGAGCTCAGGGACAGGCGTTACATTGACGCAAGCCAAGCTGCCTTCTTATCGGACACTGCCACTTTTTGAAAATCATCCGTAAACACCGGAAAAAGCCTGTCAGCATTATTGACATGTTTTTTGATATAGAGAAAATAACATTGAATAAAAAATGCCTCCTCCCGGAGTAAGTACAGCGATTGCCCGTCCCCGCCTACGCAGTCAAAATAGATTAGATTAGATTAGATTATTTATTTCACGATAAAAATTACATTACAAATTTGCTTAATGTCAAAATTATACGAATTAATATCATGATCGTCAAAAATAAGGCAAGATTAATAATACAAGAAAATGTTTACAATGTCAAAATAAGTTTAAAATAAAAGGGAAAGTCAACAGGTAAATAAAATATAAATAAATGAATCTAGTATCTCCCAATAAGGATCGTCATCACAAACTTAACATAATAATGGAATCAAATTAATAAAATAACGCTAAGAATTTAAACAAAAATTATTTACACAATGTCAAAATATACCAGATTTCCAATACAAAAATAAAATAAAATAAAAACAAGAAATATAAAAATAACAATAAACAAAATGTCAGTTTACAGAATACAAGCATATTTTTATTATAGTTTGAGTTCCATGTACTCGTTGACCGAGTACAGAGGGTTTTCCAACAAAAGGTTTCTCAGCCGGCGCTTGAATGTGTTGTCACATGGTTCGTTCCTTAAATCGGCAGGTAAGTGCTCGAAGTAAGTCGGACCTATGACGCGCGGGTTCTTTGCTGAAAGTGCCATGCGGCGAGGCACCGTTCTAAGGCGCCCAGTAGAACGAAGCTGTTTGCCTTTGACGTTTACTCTTGCAAACTGTGCAATATTTGTCTTTACAAATAACAACACTTCAAACAAGTATTGAGAGTAGTGTGTCATTATTCGCTGCGACAAGAAAAAACCACGACATGGATCCCTAGGCTTGGCTCCAACAAGTACACGGATAGCACGTTTTTGTAAAATTAGGATCCTTGTTGCGTCAGTGGAATTGCCCCAGATGAGCGTGCCATATGCTAGTAGGGAGTGAAAGTGGGCGAAGTAAACTTGTTTAAGTGCCTCGTCTGAGATAAGTGGCTTTAATTTCCGCAGCGCAAAGACAGCACTACCCAACCTGTTACAAAGTCCGTCAACATGGCACTTCCAGTTTAGGTTCGCGTCAATCGTGAACCCAAGGAATCTACTTGCCTGACATATAGGCATCGGACAACAAGAGATACACGGGGGTATTGGGATCTTACGGCCAGAGAAAAGCATAATGTTTGACTTTGCAACATTTAATAAAAGCCCGTTTGCCGAAAACCAAGCCTGTAGTTGTTCACAGGCTTCGTTGATCTTGGCACTTAACTGATCATAAGTCTTAGCACCAACCAGAACCGTAGTGTCATCAGCAAATAACACAGACAACCCAGAAACAACATTCGATGGTAAGTCGTTGACAAACAGTAAAAATAGGGTATTTCCTAGGGCTGACCCTTGGGGAATACCTATATTAATATATCCAGCGTCAGATTGCAGCATTTTACCATTTGAGGGCAACTTCACAACTTGTCTGCGATCAGACAAAAACGAGGCTAATAGTTGGTGAGCGTTATCCCAGATTCCGTAAGAATTCAGTTTGTTGAGAAGAAGCTTATGATCAATTACGTCGAATATGGCGCGCGTCATCTGACTGCCGCGATAAATGACGGCCGTGACAAACTGCCGTCTTATCTATTCATACAGCGGCACTTCGTGACAATCCTCCACGGACTTCCCTAGAACGAGCCTTAAGTCTGCCAGTATAACTTATATAAAATACGTTTTAAAACATAAATATGCCTACTCCAAGCATAAGTACAGCGGTTGCCATTGCCGCCTACGCAGTCACGACATGGCGCGCGTCATCTGACTGCCGCGACAAATGACGGCCGCGACAAACTGCCGTCTTATCTGATACAGCCACTTCGTGACAATCCTCCACGGACTTCGCCAGCTGAAGTATTTGCTTGTCAGTATTGTTACTCTTATTTTCATGTAAAAATATAATTATTCTTTAATCCTGTTTGTAATGTACGTTTTTACGTGGTTCGTTAATCAACGATAGATGTACTTAATAAATAAAATTCCGTGATTAACGGGCAAATTACATATTACATTGCTGGCCGGTGTGGAAACATGACATATGGTAAGGAGAAGAAGTCCTTTATTATTCAAATACTGTCGCTATAGCCAAGTAGAATGGCGCTTTATTAAATAATAACTATATTAGCCATATTGTATGGGATACTCGTGTATATTTATGTAGTAAAAAAAAACTTCTCTGTTAAAATATAATTCCTGTGACAAAATATTTTGTAGTTTGACATTTGACCAGAGTGAAAAAAAAAAACTAGTTCTATAAGAATTTTATAATCCGTACTTTCTGGAAGAAGGAATAGTTATTAAGTTATCAAATAATTTCCCAACAAGGTGGTAATTAATATAAGTAGTTAATCAGTTTGTAATATCATTTACTTATTCGTAGACAGTCGTGTTTCACACAGCCCTAACTGATCCTTACAACATATCAAAAATCCACAACTACATTGCCCTTTGCAATTCTAATGTTGATTTCTACTTGGTTAATACCTACTCGTTACTAATTATATAAATAAATAAAATACTTACCTGAAATGAACACTAATATAATCTTCAATTTCTTTGTATCGGAGATTCGGGCACGCCACAACAATATCAACAAATCACTATCCGTAAGAAAACAAAACAGTCCACCTTCGGCCGCAATTGCTCGTCAATCGTCCACTGGAGCGCTAAGTCCGTGATTCGATGTGTGCGGTGAGGCTATTTGTATGTGTTGTGTTGTGTTGTTGTATGTGTTCTCCTATTCTTTGCTCTTGACAATTGACAAAATAAAAATAAAAAACAAATAATTATCCCTGAACAATGCGCTCCGAGTAGACACCACTCGTAAACACAAAATAGCCGTCATGATCGTGACAATATCGCGTTTGTTTCAGCGATCTCCATTATTGATCGATTTAATTTAGTCTGAAACGAGCCGCGATTAGTATCTCGACGAGAGCTCGTACCGACTATTTAAATTTAGTTTAGGAGATTAATTAAGCCCAGGCGACAGACGGACGCACCGAGCGCTCTGTCAGAACCGTCAATGGCAGCCGTGCCACTGTTTTATTCCGTCACTACTATCATGAATGGGAGACGCAATCGAATTTGCTAAATGACGCTCACACGAAATTGGTAAAGAGTGATTGATCGAAACGCGCCACAGCTAAATCATTTTACACTGGGCATAATTGAATCTGAATATTTAGACCATATTTCGCCGACATGCAGCCTGCAAAAAGTTAAAGTCCACTGAAAATGTAGGGATAAAACAGATTTAATATGATTTCCTTTTATTGAATGAAATTTTCACGCCCGCGTAATTTACTTTGCAGGTTTTATTAAATTATTAACTGAAATGGATCCCTCGTTCATACATCGGAATGTGTAGCCTGCAGTGCCGTCCAGTAAAACCATTGAATCATATCCCATAGTAAAGAAAAAGCAACCGATACATACCCGAATCGAGAAAATCATTACCTTAATACACCTGTAAAATTCGGGGTTTTCCACTTCTGCAATGCCTTTTTGTTCGCGTTTTTTTCTTTTTAATTTAATAACGTGGTCGGTGGCCGGGCTGGGGTTCGCAGAGGTAGGATGCTCTACTGACACGCGGTATTAGCCTGATTAGCTGTGAAGCGGGCGCGGCGCTGCAAAAAGCTTTAAAAACGTCGCCAGTAATTCAGTTAGGGAGGCAGTGGTATGGCGCGCGCTGACCCAACCATGATACCGGACGTTAACACTGAGTAAATATAACCTAAATATAAACGGTTACTGAACCGGAAGGTTCGACTTACTTACGGTAGTCGAATTGCTCAATTATACCTCATTTAGTTTAATTTGTACGTTTATGAATAGTATTTTATCGGGGCTAAAATTCAATGTAATTTTAGGAAGTACTTTGTGAGCCGAGAAAAGTTTCGGATTTGTGAACAAAATGTTAAATTTTAGGGATTAGAAACATAAATTTTGCGGGTTTCAAAGTGAAAATTCTGTTCAAAAATTCGTAGTAGGGGTTGTTGTAACCCGACAATAATTAGATACGGCGCGCTTTTACAGCGGCGCGACTCTGAATACCGTCCAAATTGCGCCCTTCCAATCCTGTTTATGCCGCGATGGAACTTTGAAGCTTCGTTTGGTGACCATTTTGTATTTTTGCTTTCACAAGTATTTTGAAATGTAATTTAAAATTTAACAATTTTTCAATTTGTAGCGAGTTAGGTTTATTGAAGTTTACGGAGGCAATTAGGTATCTGTTTAGAATTTTAAGCCGCGCCGTTTGGGCGGGCGTATTTGGGAGGCCTGCATTCCGGCTGTCCGGCGTTAACCATAGCGAATGCACTTCAAATTCCTGGCAGTTGATTAGTCCGGAACCGGATATCAAGCCTCCCTCGGAACGCTGTCGCTATGCGTTCCACCTGCAATTTTTGGCACTGTGTGCTGAAATTAAAGCGCACGATGCATAGAAGAATGAATAACCGATATTCAGCTGAATTCTAACGTTTCTGATGTCGTATTTCCGAAATATTACCAATATGTCTTCTTTATGCTTTATTTAGCTTAAACGACAACTTCTCAATGACCGTTAATGCAGCGCTATTAGCAACATTGTACTACATGTATTAAATTATTCAACGGACATTTTATACAATAAATTATTTTAAATATTATTTATCTCAACTTAACAGACTTGTTACAAATGGTTCGCTAATATGTTGCATAAAATTGATACTCATATTTTCATTTTGCATAACAACCTTTGACAGAATCATCATTTCTCCGAATTTTATTTTGCATAATTTTTTTCTCATTGTGATGTCACATAATTTTTTTTATCAAAACATTCATATGGCAGAATATGAATAAGCATAAAATTTACATGTCCCATTAAGTTCAAAAAAAAAAAAAACTAACCTAACCCATTAAGTTCGGTTCTAACCTAACCTACTTTACTGGCAGCAGTTCGGTTCTGTTGTGGTCATAGTTCTAACCTAACCTAACCGATTTTACTGGTATCAGTTTAGTTAATAATCGCCTAATCTAACCTAAAACCTAAACTAGTTTCCTAGCACTCGTCTGTTCCGTAAACTATGTCTTTATGCCATAATAAATTCGGCGATATCAATGTTCTGCCATATAAAATTATGAGAAATGAATAGTATGCCAACTGACAATTATGATACAGTTGCCGAGAAACTTCTTGAGCCTAACCTTGACTGCGCAGTAGCCGATTTACGTACAAATATTAAGGGACAAATATTAAGGGACATCAATCATACACAAATCGACCTAGTCCCAAACTAAGCAAAGCTTGTACTATGGGTACTAGACGACGATATACATAATATATAAATACATATATAGATAACATCCATGACCCAAGAACAAATATTTTGCACAAATATTTGCCCCGGCCGGGATTCGAACCCGGGACCGCCGACTCAGTAGGCAGGTGTCTACCAACCGAGCCAAACGCGTCGTCAAATATGCATGCGCAGATCCGCCATTTTGGGTCAAGAAGTTTCTCGGCAACTGTACTAAATGATTATGCTAAAGAATCATTCGGCTAAAAATTTTTCGGTGATAGCTGTTATGCGAAATGAAATTCGGAGAATCGATATTATGCAAGATAAAGCGAACCCGTTACAAATACATGCCACTTTGAAAATCCGCTTTTCAAAATTTGATAATTAATTCACTAACGTACTTAGAAACTCGGTGTAGATACTTTAGGAATAGGAGACACTGATAACTGTACATTTCTAAACGAATATTAACCTTACTGCAACATGTTAAGGTCTATGGGGTTATAGTTAACTGTGCCTTCGTTTGTACCCATCAATAACAAAGTAAAAGTAATTCCCATATTCTACTAATAAAAAATAGAGGAATGTCGTATTAATTTTCAACTGTTAACCTTTGTACATGGATTATATGTTAGAACATATGTAATATATCTTTGGAAACGTTTAACCACATATGTATGATATATATAACAACCACATAATACACAGAAACATTATTTTTAATAAATATTATGTAGATATTAACGTATACTCTCATCACCTCTAAACGGCTGGACCAATTTCAAGAATTTTACACGGGTAACTGAGTATCCCCAATTTGTTAAAGGATACATTTTACTCGACTACGGAGAAACAAAGTAAGTACCTAAGTAAGTATTCATGTATTTGTATAGAATCTTTTTTATCGATCCATATTTTTTATGTGGTAATACCACATTTTTTTTTTATAAATAATGACACAAACGAACGCGATCTACTACAATCGAAGCAGGGTTTGAACCCGCGACCTCTGCGTTTCCGGCGCATTGCTCTTCCAACTGAGCTATCCGATCGCTACGTCAATCACACAAAATCTTTCATCCCTTAATTCTTTACGCTACTGGAGCGCTCTCTGTTGTACGCTGTTTTAGAGTACTGCAAGTTGTTAGTTTTAGGACAAATCAAATTATACCTGTATTTCTCCCTAAGATTATCTCTTTGTTGGCTCTTTTTAGTGAAATATTCGTTATTTTTCTTAACAAAGAGACAAAGCTCCAAAATATATATCCCAGTCAGTGTTAAAAAGCGTTTTTCCTTAAAAATCCTTCGAAGAGATTCTTCAGTAGTCATGCGATATTGTTCGTATACATCTCTTCTGAAGAACAAATGTGCTCTGGAAAGAAGAGGACTATGACTTTTTCACCCTTCGGATATTCGCCGACGCCGTCAATACGGTATTTGATGATAGCGCACATCAGCTAGTCTTTATGATATATCAAAAACTATCTATTAATATGAAATTTCTATGGAGTGACGTCGTAAAAATCAGTAGCAAACACGTCTTCTTTTTAGTTTTTGTCCAATTAAAAAAAACTTTATGCTAATAGTTAGTGGCAACGTGTTAGTGGGTCCTTGTATTTTTGAATACGTGTTTAGTGGTTTCAATGATACCTACTATTTATTTTCACTATATTAAAATACCGAATTGTTGTCATGTATGTAAGAAACGTGTGTGTATGTATGAAAGCGCGTTTCAACCACAAAATCCGCACGCCCGACTTGGCGCCACGCGCGAACGCCTCCTGCTCTCATTATGCCAACCCTCGATCGCACGTTATTGATCACCGATATATTCCAATTATATGAATTCAACTCTATTTATATGCTGCTGATTAAAGTATGTGATGATTGATCGCGGTTTACAGAGCCTCGGTAGGCTGGAGAGTTGAGACGATTTTTGAGTCGAAAAAAGCACTGTCAGCGTTCTTAAATACATCGGTTAGCCTAATAAACTAGATTATACTAGTGACTCTGTGAACTGGAGACGTCGCGAGTCAGTTTTGAACCTGGCTGAAATGTACGTTTTTGACCCCCTTATCTCCGTTATTTTAAAAAACCAAGTGCAAGTCGGACTCGCGCACCGAGGGTTCCGTGCAAACACTAATCTCATCTTAACTGGCCGGCTTAAGTTGTTTGTACCTGGTATGTATGGCGCCGCATACAAATGAGGTGCAAAGTTAACGCAACCGATCACGTGTTGTTGTATGGGAGCCCCCTTGAATATTTATTTTCTTCTGTTTTTTAGTATTTGTTCTTATAGCGGCAACAGAAATACATCATCTGTGAAATTTGTCTAACTATCACGGTTTACAAGATACAACCTGGTGACAGACGGACAGACGGTCGGATAGCGGAGTCTTAGTAATTAGTAATGGTTCCCGTTTTTTCCCTTTGGGCACGGAACCCTAAAAAGTAAGGATTTTTTTTATTGACAACAAATTCTATAAATAGTTATAGTAGAATCGGTTGAGAAATGCGACCTGGGGGCCTATGATGGTTGCTTTCATCACGCGATAAATAAGTGATAAAGCATCCCTCACGTTTTGAAAAAATACGAGTCTGTGTCAGATGAATGAATTGATGCTTTCTCGCTTATTTATCACGCGATAAACGCAACCATCGTAGACGATACCATCGAGGAAACTGGACATCCGGATATACTAATTTAGGCCAAGCTGAACCGAAGAGCCTTTGCTCGCTCGGGCGATAAATATAGGGTGATTGATTTCCGTGTCCTTCATGAAATGCTAATAAGCGACACAACATCAATTAAAATGGTGGTATTTATAAAAGATAGCCGATTTAATATCGATTGTAATATTAGGTAATTAATTGTTGGGTAAATTTTCAAGGTTTCAGCTCCTTTTATTTCGGTGGGCAAGTTAATATAAATAAAATAAATACCCCCTTTTAACATTTTTTTCGGTTTCGTTGACTATTGCACATTTAAATAAAGACATTTAAACCAAGACCTTAGACGAAACCAATTAAAAACCAATTTCAACATTGCGTAAAAATATAAAATCATCAAGAACGAACATCAAACTTTTATGTGATTTTTCATCTCTGAATAATCTTTCTCAACGTAAGTAGAATCTAGTGAGTTAGCGTCAATTTCTAACTAATTTATTCTTCAATTTAGGTTTAGGTATAGTTCAGCGCACCTATGAGAGTTATCATAGTTTCCACGTGACAGCGCGACGCGAAGCATCAGCCTCCAGGCGCCGGGGTCGCCTAATCAACAACATTTCTCTAGAACACCAAGCAATTTCGGCTTAGTGGTAGTTGTGTGTCTGTGGAAATGAGTCTAGTAGTATCCAGTTATTCACTAGCTTTGTGTAGATAGTTAATTTGTAAGTTATATTTTTGTTTTTATAAATAATGACACAAAGGTAAATTAAGAAAGAAAAATTGAATGCGATCTACTACAATCGAAGCGGGGTTTGAACCCGCGACCTCTGCGTTTCCGGCGCATTGCTCTCCCAACTGAGCTATTCGACCGCTACGTCAGTCACACCAAATCTTTCATCCCTTAATCCTTTACGCTACTGGAGCGCCCTCTGCGTCATATATGTTTTTGAAATGCTTATTGCGCATTAGCCATACCCTAGGATGTGCGTTGTACACGCACGATCCCCAATCCCCATTGCTTTACAGCAAGTGTGAAGACTGCGAGAGAGATGGCGCTGTTCTAAATATTTGTATAGAATCTTTTTATCGATTCATATTTTTTATGTGGTAATACCACATATTTTTATTTTTATAAATAATGACACAAAGGTAAATTAAGAAAGAAAAATTGAATGCGATCTCCTACAATCGAAGCGGTGTTTGAACCCGCGACCTCTGCGTTTCCGGCGCATTGCTCTCCCAACTGAGCTATTCGACCGCTACGTCAGTCACACCAAATCTTTCATCCCTTAATCCTTTACGCTACTGGAGCGCCCTCTGCGTCATATATGTTTTTGAAATGCTTATTGCGCATTAGCCATACCCTAGGATGTGCGTTTTACACGCACGATCCCCAATCCCCATTGCTTTACAGCAAGTGTGAAGACTGCGAGAGAGATGGCGCTGTTCTAAATATTTGTATAGAATCTTTTTATCGATTCATATTTTTTATGTGGTAAAACCACATATTTAATTTATATTTTTATTTATAAAAATAAAAATATGTGGTTACCACATAAAAAATATGAATCGATAAACATATTTTTAATAATAAAAATATGTGGTATTACCACATAAAAAATATGAATCGATAAAAAGATTCTATACAAATAGTTATATTTTTGGTTTTGTAAATATATATCTTTAGTTCTGGAGACGTCATTTCTTTTTCTTTCCTTAAACTGTTGAGCGTTTCAATCACGTGTTTCTAGCGTCATTCTTTCATCATGTTTATTACCGCAACAGAAGAGCCAGTCGCTTTAATTATAATCAAACTAGGATCAAGCTCGGGAGTGCCTTCGGGATTCATAAAAATAAATTTACAACAGTCATCTATTATTAACAGTAGGTATATGCTGAGATGAGAATGACTAAAAAAGTCGTACAAACGCTGAATATCACCCGACTGCACGACTGTAATGTTAGTCACGTGACTATTTTATTTTATTGGGTGAAAAGGGCAGCATGCCTCATAAAATACATCCATTAAAACATAGGGCCTAAAGTATTCATAAAACACTGCCGCGAAATAAAATGAAGATATTGTTGCTTCAAAATATGTATGTATGTATGTAAACACTTTATTGTACACAAAAACTGAAATACATTAAAACAAAAGAAATACATGTACAAAGGCGAACTTATCCCTTTAAGGGATCTCTTCCAGTTAACCTTTGAGTAAATGAGTGCTAAAGACAAATGTAAACGGTAGACAGCCAAAGCAACATGTACAATACGAAGGAGGATAGTTTAACAATAATACTTACACATGAAAATGCAAAAAAAAAACAAAATAGAGAGAGATAGGCAAACAGTCAATATAATACATAATACGTAATAAAAAATAATACATAATACGTAATAAATAATGAGAATAAATTAACAAAATAAACGTGTTTACATTTGTGCGAGGACGAGTGGCATTAAGAGCTGTTAAAGCGTGCGTTTCGAGCATATTTTACATGAGTGCCCACGAAAAGTAAATAAACGGAAAACAAAAAAAAAATTGCTCTTAATTACATTAAATTATTGAAAAGGTTGCTTGACACAACTACTGTAACTACTGATGTTATCAAGATTTCTGGAAAATATTTACGTTTTTAGATACATTACCTCTTGACCCAACCTTTAACTTTGCACCGATGACATACATTTTGCTCGTGAAATATACACACGCATGACATACTAAGTACATTGGCTAACAGAGCCAAAACTCCGTTTTGACAACGTTACTTAAAAAATCCCTCATTCCGAGTAGGTTCATCAAAAAATCGTAAATAAGACCAGATATGTAATTACCACTTACTATTGTAATAAACTTAATATTGTTTATTTACTTTTACCACGACTTCAACGTAGTCTCAAACGGCGTGTTTGCTTAATTTTAATAATGTAACAATATTTTAAAGTAAAACATAGATTAGACGACTAATATCTTTTCAATATTTTATCATTAAATGCATTCGGAAAATCGAATGCTAGTAAAAGTGCCTAAATCGTTTCACGTGTAAGTTACGATGTTTAAATCGGTATTGTTCTCTACCAGAGATGAAATACGTGCAAGTAAAAGCGTGCCCAAGTAATTTCTTTTGGAGCGTTCGGATAAAGAAACCCTTGAATTTTATAGACATCAATCGCTCGCTCGCCTCAAGGGCTGAATTCCTATTTCCAAATAAATTAAAAGAATTCTTATCCTCTGCGGCTTATTCGGCTGCTTAATTCAGGTGTTCCATGGATGGCTTGGGAGAAAACTCCATTGCCTCGAAGCATATATATGCAAGCATATATGGAACGGAACGAGGATTTTTCCTGAAAATGTGGCATTGTTTGGCCTTAGAATTAGAACATTATTTTCTTTAAATATAATGTGATAATATCGATTGCTACATTCAATTTACAGCTTATTACATGCCAATAAACTGTGAAAGTATTTGATTCCTTCATAGGTCAATGAAAATGTAGGTTATTATTGTCTGTTATTTAGAAATAACCGATAGGTAAGTGAACTGTGTTGTTCTTATTCAAACTCAATTTAAATATATTCGAGTTATAATTTTCACGGAAATTATTCACCGGATGGTTATTAAAACTCTTAAGGAAGTGGTTTATTTTATAATAGGTATCTAAATAATATTTTATGTTCATTATGGTTAACAGGGATAAGATTACAATACAATACAACAATACTTTATTGCACACCAATTAAAGTTTACAAAAGGAAACAAGATAAATACAATTAAGATTATTTACCAGATGTTATTATGGTAAAATTTCTAATTTTAAACGTTGAAATAATAGCATATTTACTTTATAACGTTATAAATATAAAACAATAAACAAAACAAACACCGTCAGAAAAATAATTATCCTAAGGCAACAAACTTCTTAAATGCGATTGGGCAACATGTCTCTTCGATACGACCAGGCGCTATGGATCGGTAATCAACATTTTAAACGGATTATCTCCGATCAAATGTAATCATTGAATCATCATATCCATGAATAAAATAAAGCCGGTGTATTTTATTCAGGCCACAGCTCACTAACACAATTATTCAACATCATAGAGCATTGTGTAACTATCCCGGTGCATTTTGTTCATACCCAGTTGTTCCCTAATTTGTGAAGGCAACGTTGGCGCTTCGAATGGTTTTACATTTTTATTTTTTCATGCTGGAGCCCGTATTGAAATGAAATGAAATGAAATGAAATGATTTATTTGCGTAAACATGGTTGTAACATTGTGTGTTTGTCTTAACATAATTAGTATCAGTATCACTTGTTTAGCCAACATGGCATGCAAAAATTAACAGCTTAGATAGTAGGAATGTCAAATTTATATATCCAGGGAAATCAACTCTAAATTATGTCTATTCCTTAAAATTAAAAAAATCTGTCAACGTATAGAAACATTTATCTATTAACCATTTTCTTAATTTAATTACAAATACTTTGTCAGGCAGCAATCTTATTTCGTAAGGTATGTTATTGTAGACTCTATTGAAAGTGACTGATTCTATTGAAATGGCATATTTTTGTCACGGCTTCTGGTCTCACTGAAGTGAAAGATATCTTTCATAGCGAGAATCTTTTGTTTGTTCATTTCACGCTTTGCGACATTCGATTCTATACTTTTAAATTTAATTTGAAATGATATAGATGTTATTTAACGAGAAACAATTTACATACCAGAGAACCACCAAGAACGGTAAATAAAGTAAGTAAAATAATGGTAAAATATTGCCGAAGAACATATATAAAGAAGATGGTATCCAGGATAGGACGTATAAATAATACTAAATTAAGCAACACGATATTTAAAAGTAGCAATAAAATGAAATTTTGCATGTTTACTTTAAGTAAGATTAATAAATTTACTTAGATCTTAAATTGCTTTTAAAGATTATCTAATTCACTAATTCAAGACATTTTGGAGTATACAGCCTGTTACCGGCATGCGGGTAGGTATTTATTAAAAGTGATATTAATATGATCCATTAGTAATTGTTTGCATGTATTAGCTAATCATGATTATGTAAATGAGCTGCACAATTAAATTTCTTAAATCCGCACATTCAATGTAGTGGGTGTACAGCGTATTGTCGTTACTCATATCACGCTGTCATTTAACACTCACTTGTCAATTTACTTTACTGTACATTACTGGCAATAAAAAAAATGTTAGAAATTTAATAAAGCCTGAATTTAAGTTTATTAATTAAATTAAGGTCATGGATACGTTAAAGATCTATGTTACTTTACTCTACTTTAAGAAAAGCCTACGTGGCGGTAACACACTGTATAATAAGTAATTACTTTATCTGCGAGATTTAGTACCCAGTACTCCAATTTCAACAGCTCTTAAAGCTCTTTGTAATTTCGTGGCAATCTTCAGAGTTGTATTAATAGGTACTTAAGAACAAGACGGATATTGGTCGCAAATAAACAAGACAAAGTATGAAATGAAGAGTTTCGATCGGACGCAGGCAATCGTCGAATTGGTTCAATAGGCGCTCCAACTGGGTCGGAAGCAATTTAAAGTTTTTCCCGAATAAATACCTACGCCAAGTCAAAAATGCTCGCATGCCTTCGAATCTACACGATTGGAATGGAACGAAAACAGTACCCAGTAAATTGGAGCGAAAAAAAAATTAAAGTAACTGTTTCGGAAGTATGCTTTGACTAAAGAATGAAGTTATAGATTTGTTCAGACAAATAGATAAATAGAACAGTTATGAGTTTGTAAGCTTGTTGGGCTCTAGAAGGCGCCCAACACTTCGTTCGTGCGGGGAGGAACAAGGTCATTTACACAATATTAAATAATACAAACCGATAATCTTTGTATATAACTATACACACCAACATGAGTTTGGGTCACATGTTCTGAACTTGCACCCAGCAATAGTTATAGCCAGCAAAAGCAAATAAACTAAAATAAATAAAATAAGCTTGAATCTGTAACAAATGTAACAATACCTTACAGTATTATGTTTTAAGTACCTACTGTATGTTTTTTAATTTAAGCCGATTGATATGGCGTTAATATAACGAGACGACTGTTTTCTGCTGACAGCTTTCGACTAATTTCAAAAACAATTGCATGCAATAAGAATATTTGTCTGGCAATTCCTAATATTATCGTGTCTATGGTAAACAAATAAAGTTGTAGCACTGTCGACGGCTCACGAAGTACTCGAAATAAATAAATTGGATCTATTGGCGAGGTTGAAAGTTGGTCGCTCCAATCATTACTTCAATATAATCCAAATCTTAAAACTTTGCTGAGAAAAATAATTGGACGCTTGCAATGAATTATAAAACTTAGGTTGTAAGTAGAAGATTAAGATTAAGGGCATATATTGCTTATCAGGTTTCATTTATTACTTTATGATTAAAATTATATCACATATAAAGCATACCGGGTGTGGTCTGTAACAGGGGCAATAACCGGTTCGATTCCCGGTCTCTTCTGCCAGGTTACGCATTTCCAATTTTTCTTTATACTTTGATCTTTGTATCAGTGGTTTAGGAGCAATAAATTAAAACTAATTTTACTGAATAAAATTACCAACATTTGTTTCTTCAGCTTTAAGCAAAAATATAGTTTTCAGAGGATCACAATTTCTAACATACATAAATAGTATTTCATTATTATTGTACGCCATCCAACATTGATGACTTTGACTGACACTGGCTGTCACGCTACTAATTATCAAATTTCGCAATACATTGCTTCTTGACTAAATAAACAATATTTTACAAGTTATTACATAATACAAGCTATTTTGAAATAGTATTTTATGCAACCGTTGTATAAGAGGGGGCAAAAAACGCGAGTGGCATGGGTGAAGATGCCACGAGCGTTTTTTGACCTACTTATACAACGTTGCATAAAATGCAAATAAACAACAAAGAAAATAATGACATGTTCCCGCTCGGAATCAACAAAATTAAAAAAAAAATAGTCTGTGATAAACTATTTTTTATTGACGTCCATCTGTCAAATAAATATAAACTTATACATAAAGGTATACGTTCACTATACTGAACATCTGTAAAAAATATGATCTTATACATAAAGGTATACGCTCACTATACTAAACATCCATGCACTGAAGATATTTTTTTTTCAAGTTGGCAGCAATGCCTTAGTACAATAAGTTTCTTTTAAATTGCTATTTGTGTGAATGCAGCTGTTTATCTTGTAATCTTTGGTACTAAGTGATGCTTTTTTGGCGACATTATAACATCGTATAGCAGTGTTTTTTTGGGAAATAGAGTATAGACTTTTACAGACTTTCATAATTTATGTCTTTATGTTAGAGTTAGTAACTATATAAATGACAGAAAATAGTACTGGAGTAGAAAAAGTTGCTAAACAAATGTCCTTAAGTTGCTTTAACTTATTATGGTACATATTACTTAATCTCCGAGTAACATTTTAGTTGAATCCAGCCTTAGTCGGGTAAAAGCCGGTATTAACATCATGTAGATATGTACTAATACATACTTAAAAACAAAAAACAACAATTTGAGCATTAAAAACTCACATTTACTGAAACATTTTTACTTTAATACATAACTGTACATTTAAGATTATTAAATACGGGTGGTATTGATCCGATAGAATGTCAAAATCACACTAAGTACATAATGACACACTTTCGCCCTTGGCCCGTTAAATGTTGAGATTTTTCGTGTAACATTCAGAATATTATAGTTCTGTTTTTAAATGCATAGCCAAGAGTGTACAAAGAGGGCGCTGTTAGCGAGCCCTTTGAAGTCGTGCGAATTTCCAACGGGCACCTAACGAAATTGTTCTTTTATCCTGAATGTTCCAGTACTTTTGCACTTAATTTTTTTCTACTGCATGAAAGTGACTCAAAGGTGACAAAGAGCTTTGGCTAAATTCCTAAAACTGCGAGAAACACGGCTAAGTGAATTAGGGCCCCGAATCAGTTAAGTCTTAATTTTGTTAGGTACGTAGTAAAATAACAGAAAGGCTCCACTATCGAGTAATGGTTAGGCAACGTCTGTAATTAAAGACAAGTTGGTACGAATTATAGTAGACTGTTAAATTATTTTACACGGATTAGTTCAGGCCAAGATTAAATAACAGAAAAGCATCATTCACTCTCGCAAATTGCAAGCTCATGTAAAAAAACGTGAGACATTTCTTAGTAACAAAAGTAAACGTTGTACACCCGACCTACATACCTAAATAGGAACGTAACCGCTGAGAATTGTTTCATTCGAAACTATTTGAGGCAATCATCGAACATGGTGCGCCAAAACCTGAAGGGTCGAGCTTACACCTACCAACTTACCTATATTGTTGACACCACAGCGAGCCCATGATGGTCACGTGTCTATGATAAAGCATCCTTAACTTATCTTCTGTATATGAGATTGACCGTGACCGTGACGAAGGCGGAGGGGCTTTATCTATACTATTAAATATAAAATCTTAAACTTGTATAGAAAATCAGTTTTTTATGTAGAGGGGTCAATAATGCAGGAAAATTATTATAGCGCGATGCAGGATTATTATGGGCGTGCGACGCCAGTCGTAAAGCGCCATCTGTTGGTAAAATGATAAGATAAGATAAGAAATCATTTAATCAAGTAGGATTCGTTGAATCACCCTTGCATCGTCATAATCTACAATATTAAAATAAATGTTCCTTGTCCTCATTCGTAATGTAGTGTTACCGTATGGTAAAGAAAAGAAATACGCAGACGTAGTTACGAGCGTCTTCTAGTCATCTAAATGATAGTGCGATAAACGCCATAGACTAATTACTAATTGAGACCATTGATGGTTAGACAGCTTTGAATAAAGTAATATGAGCTGAGACATATATTATGTAGGTATGTACAATCAATAGGCCAGTCGACATCACTGTCAACTGTTTCCAAAAATAATAATTTATAGCCCATTTTAATATTCGATATTCACTCACGCGCCACTTGTTGTAATCGTATCAGCAACAAATATTCTGCAAAAATGTATACGAAATATGTTTTTCACTGAAACCGAGGAAAAGGGCCGACCTCCAAACAATTTATCAAAAATCAGATTACACAGGAATCTGTCACGGCGACAAGTCATCAAGCGACACCCTTCGCCCGCCGCCATGCTAACGGCTTATCTCCACTTTTGATAGTTTCACTCTATAAAGCCCTTTTTGAGCCCTTTACAAACCGTTCTATTGACTGTAGTATAGGTTTTTGAAAAATGTTCCCATTCTCCACGTACGAGTGGTAGGTACGCGGATGTGCCATTACAGTTTAATAACTGGTTTGTAAGTATAATGTTTAGTAGATAAAAACTGCGCCGTGCAAATTATTTTTGTAGTTTGCGTTACCCATACTCATACGCTACTCATATTGATGTTTATAATCATTATAATAAATGGTTTTTCTAGGCTGGTGATTGCTTTCCACCTATATTGATATTTGTTTTCTTTTACTCGAACAACATTGTCGCGACATTATTCTGTCAAGTATTAGTTAAATGCTACATGATCCGATGTGTGCTTTGAGTCTTTTTGCAGGAAAATTACCTACATTGTTTTTTCGTGATAATGTTATCTAATAATTTAATAATTTGGGAATAGATCGATTTGTGTGAGGTGGTCGGATATTTATTTATTTATGTATTTATACCAACCATATTATTACTGGTTTATATTCAAGAAAATATTACTTTTATTGAGATAAAGAAGAGCGTTATGAGTTTAGACATTTGTTTATTTAATTACAATAATCAATAAATAAATAAATATTACGGGACAATCTTATACAAATCGACCTAGTCCCAAACAAAGCAAAGCTTGTTCTATGGGTACTAGACGACGATATACATAATATATAAATAGATAACATCCATGACCCAAGCACAAATATTCAATGTATCGACTACAAATATATTTGACTCTGGACACAGAATAAAACACTGGGATACAATAATATTTTTTTCACTTCAAGCAAAACCATCCACGATTAGAAACATGGCAAGTTCATCTATTCACCTAAGCCTTTGTGAGTTGCGGTAAGCTACGTTAAGCCTCCCAGGCGCTAATTTTCCAAGAGGATAAACTTAAAAACATGAATATTATTTAAACCTAATTACCCTATCTCGTAATTGCCTTGTTTTGACGTCTACCCTTTGAGAGCTCGTCGGTTATTTCCCGACTCGTCAAAAGATATTAATAACCATCTAAGTCGAAGCTGTCTCTTTCTACCCGCATCTTGGTCGACGCATCGCGTAGGGTTGTCACATTAAACGACATAAACAAGATTAAATTATAATCTATGGGTTTGCCTAAATGTAACTTAACCATATGATTATGTCATCAAAGTATACATGTTATCAACAGTACTATAACCTGTGGCATTAGTATCTTCAAGATTAAATTATTTCGTGAATATCATTATTTGAACTCCTAAAGTTAAAACATTTGCGTTTTAATTTGTTTTTCCTGTGTCAACCCTACGGTTCCTCGCGCCCCGCCCGCTCGTGTTTTTCGTTAATACCCTTTCGGAGATGATAAGATGATGGCTTTACAAGCAAGTAGTAATTATGCTCGTCCAATTAATGCTCTAGGAAGTACCGAGCGAGCGTCACTGCCGGCAGCGCCGCCATTATTTACCAACCTACAGTAGATTAGAGTGTTTTATCGACGTGCCATAACAGATTTTGTTGTGTGTAAATGCACGGTATTGGTTAGCCATATTGGCGCGAGGCATATATTCGGCTTTACGGATTTTAGCTTGCGACATAATCCACTTTCCGCGTGAATATTTTGTATAAGCCCGTTACGTAAACGTTCATATTCACGCGCATACCTTACTAATGATCCATTTGAAACGTGAAATGAAAAAATAAACATTTTCACGGGAAAGTAAGGAAGTTTATAATAAGCATTATTTGTTTCGAATTGTGTTGGAGCACGCAGTTGAATGAAGTTTTACGATTTAGGACCTTCAGGATAAAGCAAAAAATTAAATAATTTGAAAATATCCCAATAATCTACGAGTATATGCAACAAAAATGACAAAGCCTGGAAAGTATAGGGAACGTAAAATAAAATAAATTGTAGTTGTTTTAGCCAGGAATTTATAGTGTACCTGAAATTTAATAATATTTCAAGTCCTTACAAGTGGGATGTGTCAATTTTTTACGACCTATGTTCATTCCGGGATCGTTTTTGGGAATAGGCCTCTTATACCGCGATAAACATTTAGATTGTGCCAATTTCTCTGCTTTGCCCTAAGGTTGACTGGTAGAGAATGCCGCATGGCATTAAGTTCGCCTTTTGTACGTTAAGTTTTTCTTTTGTGCAATAAAGTTTAAATAAATAAATAAATAAATAAATATGACACTTGTGAAAAATTATTCTTATATTACATTTTTTGACTTTCAGTTCTCCTTGCCGTTTCGCAGTAAAATTCAAGAGAATCGTGACGAGAAATACATAAGGAGAAATATGGCGTAATGTAAATATAATTATTTTATCGATTCCGCTTTTAATGTAGAAAAACTATATTTTAAAAGCATAACTATGACGCTTATGATTAAGGAATCAAAGATTTGGTATGATGTGTGATTGACGCAACGATGTGATAGCTCAGTTTGTAGAGCACTACGTCCGTAGGGTCGCCAGTTCGAGTCCAGCTTAGGGCCTTAGTAGAATGGCGCTCAAGGTAAAATAATGCGCTGTGTTTAAAAACGCGTATTTTTTAAAATTAATTACAGCATTGCATCGTCAATCATAGAGATTAACATTGCAACACTGTAATATTTCACCTAAAATACCTACTTCGTCAAAGTTAATTAAACTAATTCCAATCAAATGATGTAAATGGCTAAGCCGAATTTAAATATTCTATGACGATGCAAAAGTCGTAATTAAGTAATTTAAATTATTATTTTCTTATCACAACTCTGACTACTGAAATATACTGGTAAAGATTTTTCAAGAAGGTACCTATGATGTACTGTATTTGTATTTTATAATTTAAAGACTTTGTGTTCGTAATTTTATGAAGATATAAAGTGGATCAATCATTGAATTCTCATTCTGTCTTACCTTAATATCAGAGCGCTCACAATAGACGAAGTCGTTGTTGATGATGACTATGGGTGAAGCCAGACGGGCGTAATTTTTTGGGTTGTGAATCGCGTAATTTCGGTCGAGCCATACTTCGTCGTCGGTCGTGTGACGTGATGACGTGATATGAAGTATGGCGCGGCCGAAATTACGCGACTCACAACTCAAAACATTACGTTGGTCTGGGTTTACCCTATACATGTATACAAGTTGAGGATGACTATTTGAGGTTGTACAATGTACATGTCAAGTTCTATGTACATTGTCGTTTATGCCTATATCGATTCCGCGTAATTACAGGCACTTCAACAGCGCATCTTAAAGTGCTCAAGTCCCACTCAAAAGTGGGCGTTTTAAATTAGGATCGTTTTATAACAAACAAAACGGGGCTGTCGGAATCAAATCTGTTTGTCTGGAAATCTTTATTTTAAAGTGGCGTTGAAGTCGGGAGCGAGGCGAGGCGAGGCAAGCTCTCGAGTGTCGCGCGCCCTGTAATTTTCCCCTGGCTGTGCAGCGGGCGTTCGCCAACTAATTTGTCATCCGAATATCAAATTACGCGTGAAATGGCGCGTAACAGTAGACCTGGTGCTCCGATACCAGGGTTTAAAACAAAATTTAATTCACCGTCTGGCTGCAGCGCTGTAATTGCAACGCTGACAACTAATTTAAAAGTAATGGCACCTGAATTGATAGTATTTGTTCTTAATTTAATTTCGCGCTGAAAGGCGTATTATTTCGAGTTGTAATTACTGATTTTATGACAAAGTGTTTCAGTGAATTGTTTAAAACAACAACGCTTACCAATGTCACTATTATCATTGACATTGTGGACAAAATGCCAATAACTGTTTCATTTGACGACGCTATGCATTCGGCGTATTTCAAATTCATTTTACTAATCAGTGCCATTTCATGACACTAAATCGACCGCGTTCCCCGACAAAGCGGCAAATCATGTCGAAGTGCAGATTGATGAAAATACGTTCATAAATTGAGTCATATTATCCTCCTGATTCCGTTGCCCCTGTTATTATTGCGTGCTTGTCCCGACAGGCGATGAGGATTCATTACGGCTCTTCTTAGCGAGAGGTTTTATGATGCGCCGAGAGAAAGCCGTCTCATGCGCGGGGTTGCCATGGAAGTGCTCCATGCAACCCCGGTCGCCCCTTGGAGACGATTTATGGCGTTCTTGGGCGGGTGTTCTTGCATGCGATTGCGTGAAACCGTAAGTCGCTAATTCGCGGTCTCGTTTACAATTGCAGTCGCTGTTGACAAATTATAAGATTGGAATTAGGGAAGGATACGTTTTAACTTTTTTGTTTTTGCATACAAAAACCTTATAGTATTGCGAGAAAAGTGTGAAGATGTTTAAAATCTAAATGACGAATTACTACTATTACATGCTCTATGAAACTAGCATAATCACTACATTGTATAAAACAAAGTCGCTTTCTCTGTCCCTATGTCCCTTTGTATGCTTAAATCTTTAAAACTACGCAACGTATTTTGATGCGGTTTTTTTTTAATAGATAGAGTGCTTCAAGAGGAAGGTTTATATGTATAATACATGCATAATTTATCAGCATTGCACCCGTGCGAAGCTAGTTAATAAATAAACTATACTTTTTTTTAATATAATTTTGCTGCCCTTCTCGATCGACAAAATCCAGATTCCATCTTAAAAAGGGATCTCGGTATTCTGTTAACTAGCTCGAAAGAAACGTGTCAGAGCACAAGACACGTTTTGATCAGCGCAGACAATAGTTAGTGCGAATGTGCATTCCTAGGGTTAGGACTTTTGCTAGCTTACTAAGTTTAGTAACGATGAAACAATGATAATGATTTGTATCGTTATATATTTTTTCCTCCGTGGATTTTAGGACCATGGTATGCTACCAAGTCTTAACCCTACTCATCATCAATTTGTAAAAACACCAATACCTGGACATTTTCGCGAGAAACGATGTAATTATTAACTGTGACATAATTGGCATACTTTGTTAAGATTCCACTTTGTTGCTATTTCTAAGACACCGCCGGAAAAAAAAACTTGATTAAACTCGGTATGCATCTGTCATCTGTCAACGTCAAATAAAAAATAAATATATTTTTTCGCTCTTTGGTTTAGACAACAACCCTATTCAGCCCGTATTGTCTTAGATTGCAGTTATTTGATGTATTTTCTTATATTTCTTTAAATACAGAAGAATAAATTCAGATTTTTTTTTAAGGTACACGTCATAAAGCCCTGTCGATCTCTATATTAATTTCCACCTGTTATAAATATGAAATGTTGTCAATTAGGTACGAAATTTTTGATATAAAGCCAACAACATTCCACTTTGTTACTAAGTACTTAACATGAAAATGTTGGTTACAAAATTGAAATCATTAATATTTCTTAATTATGTCATAATTAAGTGCATCACTCCTGACGACAATGCCCACCACATCCTAAGCGAGAACAGTTCTCGCGTGGTTGCTAGGAGCGATAAAGCGTTGCTATAGAAATTTATCGCACGCCGGCCAGGATCCGAGCTCCTGCAAACATTAATGATTTGTCATTTACCGTGGTGCACTGATTAATCATATCGCGTAAATATCCGGGGATTTCATTTACACTTGATGGCAAATTAAATTGGATCAATTTACTTGTTTATAATGTTACTCCCTCTTAATTATAAGTAAGTGATATTGGAGTAGGTACATGAATACGATATGCTGGTTATAATCAAGTAACGTGAAATCATATTAACAGTAGTTTACGTTAATATCTTACGACAATCACCTCTTTGTAACAGTTTATTTGTTTATTTGTTTGTTTATTTGTGTAACAGTTTATTCCCACGCTGCATCGGAGTACATGGTCGCTCCTCTGTGCCTCAACGGCCCTCATCAGTTCTACGAGCAATGTGCCCCGCCGATTGCCACCTACTCGTAGTCTGGCAACTGGAGTAGCTATGTTGACGATCTTGATTTTCTTTAGGATCTTCTCATTTCGGATTTGATCATGCAAGGAAACTTTGAGCGTACATTATCAATTGGAGTTGATCGAGAAATGGCTTCAAAATCCAGCATTATAATTCGCAATAATATTATTAAAATCATCGTGAGACATCTTTAATAATTATAAAAACGGTATAAACTGACGTAAAAATTGTCAGGAGTGGCCCGACATGTTTTGTACTCGTATGAAGTTCTTCATCAGGGGCAGCCATCTGAGCTGCTTCGCGACTCGCGGCCCACTGAGAGCTCCATATGAGTTCGAAACATGTCGGGCCGTTCCTGAATTTTTTTACGAGAGTTTTAACCGTTTTTATATTTACTAAACTTCGCCCTGTATTTTTCTACACGTGACAAAAAGCAAAAATTACGGCGCAACAGGAGATAATGCCTTCCTGCCCCTCTGGTTACCAAGGGAAGTTCACTAAGGGTAGGTAATGCGTTCCCGAAACGGCACGAGACGTAACGACATCTAATTAATAACGTCTATCATATCTCTATTGCTATCCCGCTACGTGGGGCGAGGGCTTAGCGTAAGAGGATTGCTTATGGACGCATGATTTGTTCAGGAGGTCGTTAGCAAGCGATTTTTGTTCTGTACCAGTGATTACAAATCGCCGGGCGAGAGAGCGACGGTTGAAGTTTTGCTATATTTGCGTTTCGTTTTTTAAATCTGCATAAATGTGAGGATTGAAAACAAAATTCATCATACTCTTAAATTCGAAACTGTTGAGATTTTGTGTTGTGAGAGAAGATTTGGAATGTGCGCTTTCTGTGATGTAATGCTCGTGGTCATTAAGTATGTAACGTAGTCTTATTATTTCAGCCAATAATTCTTATGCAATCTCGAGACTGAGACAGTCCAAAAAGCTCCACGTGTACGACATCTTACTAAAACGTTATCGGGGCTCGCAAGCCATATCGCATTGGTGTTGCGACTGCTGCATAGATAAAAGGCTGGAGTCCCTAGCCGACACGGAGAAGTCGCAAGAGACACCACTTGACTATCAGGAAATTATGGAAAATATTAAACTACATCAACGAACTTAATATTAAATTAATTAGTTTTATGTCAGGTGAATTCAAAGGTGACGAACGTGGAGAAATTCTGAAGGTGCGATATATTCTGTGAATATACATATGATGATTATGATTAATGTTAGAAATTAGAATCTTTATACACATATCTGGATTATTTGTATGAATAGGTACCTTCATGTATATACGTGTATTTGCGGCTTCATTACGACAAAACAACTGGAAAGATTTCAACTGATTTTGGTTCACGGTAACTGGGAATCCACGGATAAGCAATTTTTTACATAGGTACGGCAAATCAAAACTTCAACCGTAAACACCTCGATCGCCGACATTTTGGACGGTGGCAAGATCCAAATTCCCCAGGTTTCAATTATTACTTATGCATTATAACCTTAGTTAACAAAATATGCTTCCAATTATTAATTTCGGATCCCTCAAATGCCTCTTAATTAACGAAATGTGTGTATGTCATATGTAATCAATATGCTTGATGTGTTCCTTGTCGATTGTGGACGGGACAATAGCGGAATGAGCGACGCAACGCAATCCGAGCATTCACAGCATACACTTCCAACCTCATATCACGCCATTATTTAACTAGAATATCAACTTTATCTCACTCAAAAAAGATTGATTTTCCTGTATGTACGGATGGAGATATGAGTTTTAGAGAGTAAATGAGAGAATATGCAGCCACCATAACTATCTACGCCCGGCCGCGCGCCATTATGAACTATTGTTCTCCTGAATATGTCGAAAAATACGCGTCGATTTCATTAAGGCACCTGTACGGCGTACGCATCCGCGTTAATAACGTTTATGCCCACAATGTGTAGATACAGGGTGTCCCAGAAGTACCACGTCACAGTGACACTGGAGGTAGGTCAGCTCTAGAGGAACCCAACCAACCTAACATGACCTCAGTAAAAGTTGCACGGTTTTCGAGTTATTACCGAAATAAAAACTTTTGAGAATTTTCCCCTTTTTTCTTACATTTTTAGTACCAGCATCGACACGGAAAGCTCTTAATGATAGTTTTTTGTATGTATCAAATCATGAATAGCTAATTCAGAAGTGTAAAGTATTATTTTGTCAGTAACTATTGTAAAATGCTCAAGAAAGCTTGATTAATCTTGATTTAATTTGTCACAAAAACACGAATTTTAACTTTGACCATCTGCCATGTTTTATTTTTATTAGAAACGAAACAAACAAATAACGTCAATAAATTAGGCATGTTATGCAGATTCAAAAATGGTATAACACATGTATCTTACTGCGATAACATTAGGTATTCTATCTATCACTTTAGCGATGCCCTATCGAGCCAACTTAAAACTTGAACTCCGAAAGCAGTCACTGTGTACAGCGATGACTCTTCTGTTATCTGATCCGATTATTTTGCCAAGTGCACGAGGGCTAATAACTAATGTTTTTCTCCCTTTTGGAGGCTAGCTTATTCTAAAGGACCGGATAAAATCATAAAATGATTTGATACATACAAAAAACTGACATTAAGAGCTTTCCGTGTCGATGCTGGTACTAAAAATGTAAGAAAAAAGGGGAAAATTCTCATAAGTTTTTATTTCGGTAATAACTCGAAAACCGTGCAACTTTTACTGAGGTCATGTTAGGTTGGTTGGGTTCCTCTTGAGCTGACCTACCTCCAGTGTCACTGTGACGTGGTACTTCTGGGACACCCTGTATATCAAGTCTTCTAATAGGTATGTGCGATAAATATTATTCAACAAGTGTTTAAAATTTTATTTGTTGGTTTCTGCTATATTAGTATAAGTACAATTTAGTGAGAAATGGCGTTGTTACGTTCCGTTGCTATCTTTTAGTAAACATACATGTAAATAAATGATATGCAAGGAACAAGTGTGCTGGGCGTACAGTTAGTATCATAAGTAGCTGACAACTTTAGTATGCAATTTAACATGAGCTAGTAGTAAAACTGTCAGCCAGTTTTGATGCTGACTGTACGCCAAGCAAGCTGTATAATATGACATAGCAATTTATTCCAATGTCATTTGAAAAATAAAGTTAATTCGTAAACGAGCATCCAATTTAATGATGCTTCAGAAAAACATGCAAACTGAAATAAAAAATACCCGTGTTCATGATCATGAAGTTATTAAAAGGTCTCTAATTCGGTACACCCGAGTTCGCGTAGTTAAAGTTTTAATTGCTTTTATCACGGGCCGTTGCTTTTAGGAACAGAAAGTGCGTGTGGGGAGATTATTAAATTGTATATTTTAATGGGTTATAAATTAGCGATAGCATTTTTCCACCACTTTAAAGTTTTGATATATTTCGGCGTGGCGACATTAAATTTCACGTGACCGAATCAGAATTTGTAGTGACGCCACCTGGGGCCTTATTATGATTAAGTTTGGGTTCTGATTTTAGTTGTCCCAACAAATTTGAATATACTATTTTGCAGTGGCTGACAGGTTGGTGGAACCATTTGCATGAACAGTTCGTAATAAGGGTTAGGCCCGAAATCAGTTGCTGTAAGTTCAAATAGTCAGGACCTTTGTTTGAAAATCAAGTTAATTACGTTAAATTTTTTAATGACAAGAAACCATAGATGGTACACTGGCCGTTTACATAGTTTGAATATAGTTGTGTAATGTCTGCTTAGTTAAAAAAACGTCAGAATTTTTTATATGCTCAGTCGGGCCAAGGGCGCCACACGGGATAAGCACACCTACCATAGAAAATTGGGCAAGTGCGAGTCCGACTCGTGCATGAAGGGTTCTGTACCATAATCTATAACAAGTTTGTTGTATGGGAGCCCCCCTTAAATATTTATTTTATTTTATTTTTAGTATTTTTTTGTTATAGCGGCAATAGAAATACATCATCTGTGAGAATTTCAACTGTCTATTAGCTATCACCGTTCTCGAGATACAACCTGGTGACAGACGGACGGACGGACGGACGGCGAAGTCTCAGTATTAGGGTCCCGTTTTTACCCTTTGGGTACGGAACCCTAAAAATATGGATAAGTACCTACACATATATACTACTAACGCCACCTTACAACCACGCCAAGCACAGACCATGTGACCAAGTTAGTTGTATACTAAGGCTGGATTTAACCAAAATTTTATTTCACGTTTAACTCTCGGATAGCAACGTCTTACTCTCGGATAGTAATGTCAAACTCTGTGGTCAAACTAATAGGTATGGATCGTAGAATGGTAGTAGTAACTAACTATACTATAACGCAACTATCATAGGAATATCATAGTATTAGTTACTACTACAACTACTAAGGCTGCATTTAACCAAGCTTTTATTCTAAGAATAGCCTTAATAGTAGTAGTAGTTTAATAATACTATTAAAAATGCCAACTACTGTATAAGACCTTTCTGATATGATCTGTATAAGTTTCGATATTCCTATGGTAAGGGCACTCACCTCATGTGGCGCGCTTGACCCGATTGACCTCAGTTTACTGAAATGTAACCATTATTAAGCGGTCCATAAGGTCCATTCAAAACTACCTCACTTGCGTTCACGAAATTCTGGTCAACAAACAGCGTAACATTCATAAAACATAATGAGATTAAAGCACCAGCAGATAGATGTTACGGAAAAAAGGCAAAAATCTTATCCTTAACTTTTAATATGATATTAGCCTACATAAACCAGTTGGCGTTATTGGTATTTACAAAGTTTTCCGTTTCGAAGCAAATTTGTTTTTAGCTTTTATGACAGATAATTTGTCAAGGGTAGCTGCGCAAGTCAAAGATAATTTATCTGTCTCAACCGCTTTATTTATTGCGTCGCGTTCGCATCTTCGTTGAGCCCCTTAAAGTTAGTGGTTAATGGAGCTTCTTTGAGGCTGGGATGTCACTCACTTTTGTTGGCGTATCCGTGAGTGTGGTCAGCCCGATGAAACTCCGCGTTTTTGCCCCGTTCAAGTGGATCTGATGGGGAACGAATGAACAAGAATTCTGTCTGGTAAGTTTTTCTTGTTTAGTACGTACGCTATACCAACAGCAATGCTTTTAATATTACGTCAGCTATTGAAGTTTAATTGACAAAAATAAATCCTAATAGTACAAATTTATATCCACTATTTTACAAGAACTTTGTTGAACATTATTGAAAATAGGAGAGGGAAGATGTTAGGTCATGTCTTACGTCACGATAACTATATCAAGGTGATAATAGAAGGAAAATTAGAAAGGGAAAGAAAAAGAGGAAGACCAAGACGGACAAATGTGGAGTAAATAAAAGAATACATAAATGAGAATTAGAAGAATGAGCTAGAAATTATTACGCCGACAAAAACCTTAATCTCAAATATAAGATGATGATGATTTTACAAGAAAAATATCTATGAAGACTCCTTCTCTCGCTTTCTAGCTATTTATTCCACATGGTGTTGGGGTCTGTCAGCCTTCCCTATCTTCTTCGCCCAATTCGCCCTATCCCTGACGTCGCCTTCGGAAACATTGCATTTCTTCATGTTTGATAAAATATCTTTGATGACAATTCTCAATTTACCTACAAATATAATACAAGTAACTTATGACCGAATACATAATATTCTAATGAAATAAACAATAATAATTTATTCAACAGTAAATTATGCATAAAACCAAGTGTAAAAGTCAAATCCACAACGCAGGCGTCGTCAGAGAAAACAAAACCTAATCAGCGACAGGCTTCGTCAAACAATTAACACACCAATAATGTTACACCCGCAACAGTATTCGTCAAAGTTGTGGATCGATAACATTTTGATCTTAGAAGGTGAAGATGGATTTAAAAAGGCTCGCCCCGAGTCGCACCTGGCCCAAACGTTCCCATTACACTGGCAGCATTCCCACGTTGTATGGCCAACGAAATCTGTTGAACCAGATACGACCCAGAGCGAGAATCACACAATCTGTCTATGAGCCTGCGACCCACCTCTCTTATACTAGTAGTGTGGCTCAAGTGTGACGTGCAAACGTGCTAACATACGTAGCGTCCCATAAGAGACACCGTCCCTTCTGCCATGGAACCAATGTTAAGCCATCTGGCCTTTTGCCATCGGTACGGCATAACCCTGGGGGCTCCAACACGCAAGGAACGTTGGCTGAAACCAAAGCCCGCCGAATGACAACGTTAATGGCATAATGCCTTGAGAACCGCACGGCGCACCTCTGACAACTTAGGCCATGGTGTTCGTTTTCTTCGCCCATGACCGATGCACCAATGCGGCTCACAGACCTTGGACCCTAGGCGCAAAGCCACCGCGATTCTTATAGAATTAGTACCCAACTGAGGTGAGGGCAATGCCTGAAGCCACGCTCCTGCTTTCACCTTGGCTGCGGCCCTAATACGTGCTTGATTGGAACCCTGTGCAACGCCCAACAAAGATGCATTTCTATATTTTGGTTAATGTCTAACGTACATTCAACAATTTATTTTCAATATTTAGCAATTATTTTATGCCGGATATCTTTGTCACCTGTAATATCTAAAATAAATGATGAGATAAAAAAAATACACACTATGTGAGGCAATATATATAAAACATTATATCTAAATCATTGTTTGAATGTTAATAAGGTTCTGTCAAAAATGACATTTTAGTGGCAAGCTTTTATAGCCGACTGTATTTTTCTTTGGATATCCATGAAATGCTCACTGAGACGATTCTAAAGAGCCCAAGCTCGGTAGGATTGCTTTTTCTATTATAGAGTTCCTATGGCCACCTTCCGGCTCCATCATCAGATCAGCCCAACGGTACCATATTATTGTATTGTCATCAAAGTTAAGTAAGTATGCAAAATTTCAGCTCAATCGGTTGACGATATCTGCTTCAAAATTGAGTTGCAAGATTTCACCCGAACAAACATACTTTAAACATACCATGCAAGTTAAATAAAAGCTTTAAAAATGCAAGTCACTTTTGAAACAATACTTCCAATAGAAGGAATCAAATCCTGCACACGTGCACAAAAAACTTAAAATAAATAAAATTAATTCAATTTGTAAAAAAACACCATTGTTTGCTTATCTATGGGCTTCCATTACCTTATAAAAAGGGGGTAATTATGATTGATGATAGAATATGATTCGTATCCACTTAACACATCGTAAAAGGGGTTATTTTATTGCGTCCTACGCCGAGGTCAATGACTAATGAACATAGTGACTCGACTGTTTTAAAGCACCTATGTAGTTGTTTTATAATGAATGAGGGAGCTCAAAACACTCGAAACGATAAGCCACTTGAAAAACATCTGCTTTTAAGATATTTATTTGATAATAATTATGATATAGGTACTTATCACAAACTTTAACTGGCAAAATAATTGCGTCTCTCTCCAAAGTGTTGTTGTTTGAGTTTAGTTGGGTTATTGGGATATTGAGTTACATTTCAGCGGTTCAGAAGGTCTGTATTTTGCCCTAGTGTGCGGAACGTCTTAATTGGACACTGACTAAGTAAGCAAAAATACTGTTTTGTAAAATGACATGGTCAGAAAATGATCTTATGAAAATCGTTTGAAAAATACTTAGAAAATGGTTTGAAAAATACTTACTTAGCAACGTCTAGGTTGTAAAATGTACATGTAGGCAGAATGACTCATTTTTAATTATAAATTTATGAAACATGTAATGTCTCATTTTTTATGTGGGTAGGTACACCACAATTTTTATTTAAGCCTTAAATACAAAGATCAAAGCTTAAAGAAAAATTGAAAAAGGAGCTACCTGGGGGATGAGACCGGGAATCGAACCCGGTACCTCTGGATTGCCGGTCCAGCGCGTTAACCATTTCGCTACCCTAGCTCCAGGAAGATCTGACGAATTTTTCCTTATGCTTTGCGTGTCGATCTTTGCATTGTTTTATTTGAAAGGTTTTTTACACCTTAGCGACCTCTATGTGAATACGTTAAATATTCACATCTTACCGCACCACTTTACAGTGGTGACCGAGCAAATTTTTTCATTTTTAATTGTTCTTGATTGTATAAGGACAACGTTAGCAAAAGGTCCTGAAGTCTTCATAACTAGTACCTATAATTTATTTATTTATTTATTCAAATAAGTTACACAGTATTACAGTATAAACCAAGGCACTGTGAACTACAAAATATAATTAGATGTCTTAGTTGCTACACTTTTTTTTTGTTGCAAAATGTATATGTCTACAACATATCAAAATAAAATATTCTTTCTAGCACATTTAACTGAAACGACATTTTCCATACTTTAGGCTCGGGGTCCTTTACTACTTTAGTTGAGTAGATTTGTATGCATAAATAAAAAAATAGTGAATTATTATATGTATATTGAATTTTTCATTTCAAATGGTTGTCAAAAACTCACTGTTGATCTATTAATTAACATAAATGAGCCACTACTACACAAAAAAGACTTTTAAGTACTACGGAAGTGATAATGAAATAATGTACTGTCATTCATATCAACTTTAACCAATTGGTACTTAGATTTTTTTATATATTTGACGAAATGACTACAAAGTCTTTGTATACAATAAAGACTTTCTGCCACATTGGCCGTTATGATCATCTGGACAATTTGTCAATTAGAACGTTATGATATTAGGTCGTTTTACAAAGCCTTTTCGTAAACTACGGTATTTTGCATTTAAAGTGTTTTCACATCAAAACATTTTGCTACCTAGACAATATACAATTAAGACGTTTTGCTTCCCATGTTAAAATACACCTCCTGAAGCGAACCCGATCTACCTGGACGAGCCCAAACTTGATATGTATCAATAATATGTTTAAAGTTTTCTTTTCAAATAAGTAGCTGTAATGAAATAATGCAGTATACGAGTATAAGTATTTAGAATCAGCTCATGAAGCCGCGCTTATTAGATACCTCACATGATTTAAAATATGAAATGTCAAAATCCCATACAAAAAAAAGGTAGCCAATCACTTGCTAAACAACGGTTCATAAATATTCATTTTACAAACAACGTTAGACAAATGAACGATTCCCAAATTAGACGTTGCATGAAATATATATTTACAAATAGATCATGAGACAAATTATTTATTGAACAAAACATCATATCACAAAACATTATTTCGCAAATTACCTATTCATTTATTATTCTAGTCAAAAACCAAAATAACGAATGATAAAACAACGTTAATAAAATGCATTGTTTGGTAAACATTTCATTTAATAAATCATCATGGTGTGAACGCCATTCATATGTGTAGTTTTCTACGAGTACCTACAAATATTAACATACTTAATTTTTAACAAAGTATAATTGTTCTGATGAGCATACAGACGTCTTAGTGTTCAGGTTATTGAGGTTTTTTAGGTAACATGGCTCGAAAACCGAAAACTGTAGGTTAGGTTAGGTTTGTTTTATGACCATGTATAGCGGAGCGAGCGAAGCGAGCGGAACGTCAAAATGCTTGCTTAAAAAATTGAACATCACTCAATCTACCAAAGCCCGCCCCCCGGGGAAAATATTTTTTTGAACCCCAATATCTCGGTAAATATCGCTCTGAGAGAAAAAGTTTAAGGAACAAAGCATGCTTATTTTAGTGTAATCTACAATATTCAATCTTATTTAAGTCCAAAAACAGCAAAAATAAAGTGTAAAAAAAATTTAAGTCCCAGAAACGGCCCCTCTTCTTTACAATCTGACCGAAATAAGTACTTGCTTGTTTAATATTTGGCCCAAGTGTTTCGAGTATTAAACTTCATACCGTCCTGCGTTTCTCTACATAGAGTTATTTTTAATATTTTTATAAAACAATAGTTTATCAAATAATGTTTTGCAAAATTACTGACTTTTAAAACGATTTATTCGTGAAGTGAACATTTTTTAAATGAAACTTTGTCATTCAATATTTTTATAAAGCGTCTAAGTTACTAAATGTATATTTGTCGAGTAATTATTTGTAAAATGAGCATTTTAAGGAATTATAGGTTTGTGAAATGAATAGTTTGTAAATCGTTGTTTGTTAAGTGATTATTTGTAAAAAATATGCACCTCATATGAAATGCCGTATATTACACTTATATCGTCGTCAAATACCCATAGTACAAGCTTTGCTTAGTTTGGGACTAGGTCGATTTGTGTAAGATTGTCCTTTAATATTTATTTTAATTTAATTTTATACGCTGGTGTCCTCGTCATAACAAACCTTACAGAATTACAAAAATAAGTTAAAGAAAACGAGGAATAAACCGCCAAGAAGCTTTTAGTTTCTAATATAATATCGGAAAACTAATTCTCTGGGGCTCTGTTCTAAAAATAAGTTGTGTCCCGAAATAAACAATCCCGGATTCGCAACAAGAAAATGTGAAGAAAGTAAATAACGATTTGCGAAAAAGTTGGGGTGTTTAGGGTTATCTGTGGGTCCTGATATATTATTTAGGTTCAATTTGAAAGCTAACTCGTTTGGAATGACGGTCTTGTGCCGTGAATAAGCAACGCGTGGGCCGGTGTATCAGGTCCCTTATAATATTAATGACCAGGCTGTTGCATTCCGTAAGTTCTTCTGTTTTAGATGCGAATAGGATATCGCCCGCTGTAATGAGGAAGATGTTCTAAACGTTTCTGTAAAATAAAGGCAGCTTGTTGCTGTTGTAAGAAGAGGCATGATGACAATATTTTTTGAGGATGTCAATCGATCCTTTTATTCATGGGGATTAAATGTTTGTATAGGGCTAACTACACTTAGACTGCTCCTAAAGTCAGAAATTACCGTTGAAGTTTGATATTCGCGCCGAAAACGCTCCATACAAATGGCTTCCAAACCATGACGTCAACGTCGACGTAAGGTATAGTACAATTTTTTTAAACTAAGCTCATCCACTTACCTGCATTCACAATGGCATTGTGTCTAATACAATCCTATCTGCTTTTGTTCTCGTAAGCGCCAACCAGTTACTTACAAAAAAAGGTTAGAACTACATTGCCTGGATATTGAATTTGCAACCTTATTCCTTGTGGAATAGGTTTAAAATGGTTGACGATGAGAGTTCATAGTCCTTTTTCAAGTATCTACGTTCTTGTGGAGAGTCGGACGGTTGTAATTCCAAAAAAGTTATGATTACCATTATTCTGTTAGTGTATTTTGTAGTTTCATGGAAATAGAGTTGATAATCTATATTAACCTTCCAAGGTGGTTACAATCTGCTTTTACTACGAGCTCGCTATCTTAATTTGTGGTTTACCACTCAATGGTATTCAGTTCTTAATTGGATAAGCTTAGCTTAGAAATCTTTTACTATACATAATATCAGTATGGGATAGCAAGTAATTTATGATGGTTAAAGTATAGCCCAACAGGGTGTTTTTCAGCCCACACGATATCGCGGATTTTTAGTACTACTAATTTAGTTTACTGGCAACGACACAACTGACGTTGAAAGTCGGTGAATGTCACTGATGTAAACAAAGAGGAAACAGGCCTAATTATTCCGCAATATACTTTGCTTAGCTTATATATATCTGTTAAACTAATAAGAAATAAAAAGACCCGAAATATTACGAAAATCATGTAAAATTCACAAAACACTCACGTAAAATAGGCGCATTGTGAAACGTCGAGTTGCGGAGAACCAGCAGGATATAAGTCTACCTAATACATATTGTATGCAGGTTGTAACTATTTTTTTTTTGAGTATTTATGCCATTCATTGTGTTACCTTCAACATGTTTTCAGAAAACTTAATTTCATGTCATAAACGAGATTTATAAAACACATTTTAAGTTTAATTCAGCTGGCAAAATTGGCTTGTTCAAAACATCGCACAGTCAATTTACGCAGACGGCGAGAGGTGGCAGTGTCGCTTTGTGTTACCATCGCAATGGCATTACGGCTACTCGATTTACGCTTTCCGTTGCATTTTTACCAAGTCGCATTTGGACTGTTGCTGTAGTGGCCAAAACCGACGTTCCTAAAAACACTGTCCAAGATATTGCCTCGATAGGTCACAGCCCAAGTGACACATACTGAAAAAAAAAATAGCTCAACTAGGTTAATTACTTGAGCATTATCCAAATTGTGCTTAGTAGTAACCAAAATAATGCAGATTTTACAAAACTTATTTTGGATACTACTGCCGTGTTACGGTACAAGGTCGTGGATGTCATAGTAAGATACGTCCCTTTAACGTATCATGGCAGAAAATATAGCAACTAACATTTGGCTACTGTTTGGCTCGCATTTGGTTACTGTTGTTGTGCTACTGTCAACAATTTACATCATTCGATAAAAAATATGGTATGTATTTCCATATAAAAAATTGAATCGATAAAAAGATTCTATAAAATATCATTCGATCAGTTGAAATTAGCTGTATTTTAAGCACTTATGCAGCTTGTGGGCTACTTGGGAGCGAAGTACCTCTTCGAAGCCGTTATGATATTCTTTCTCATTGAGATGTATAGAGACGCCATGCTACAAAAATCCAGGGCTAAACGAGTCCCAATATAACAACGTTACGCATGAAACGCTATGTACACTTGGACGTGCATGTGTGCTACATTGTGCCGTGACCTAATTACTGGTAATCTAGGTATCTGCGTACAGATACGTGGAGGCTTGCAGGTGACGGACAATGTGACAGCGCCACGTGACGTGAGCACGCTGCTGTCTCGTCCACGCTTGCATCGATTGTGATACGATAATACTTAGATTTGCATTGAAACAATGTATTTTCATTGTAATTTAAGGGTGGGATAAATAATTCTATCTCTGGTTCGTTAATACTGACTAATAGTACCTATATTATTTTGTATGTCTTCACTGGATGGACGTACGAGTAAACCTTTAAATACCGAGTCGGTACGTTGTATAACTAAGTCAAAAAATGCTAGTGGCATCTTCCTTTATGATGTTCGCCTATATGACGTAACTCATACTAGGTGCATGCATTTTTACCTCTATTATACAAGTAGCATTTTATGTAATCGTTGCATAATGAAGGTTCTTAAAGTTGGGTACCGCGCTAAGTGCTATATTAGACACTGTTTAAATCATCCTTCATAGATGAGTAGTTTCTAATATGCATTGTACTATATAGGTACTCATTGAGAACCTCAGTATTAGAAACTGTCACATGCGCTGAAAACTATTTTCGTTCGAGTGCAGTGGAAGAACAACATGTAAGCTTATACTGACTGACTGATGACTGACTTTGTAACATATACTTTCCTATAATAAAACTGCTATTTGTTCTCTTTCCTCAAGAGATTGCCGTTCATTTTTAGACCGTTACTTTAGTAAAAGTGTATAAAGCGTTACTTAGAAAAGTTCCAGAGAAGTGTCCCTGCCAAAACGTTGTAATTATTTTTTATTTTAGTTTCCCCATTAGAACATGGCTCGTGCGGGCGCGTGCTTCGGACGTAACGGCCGTAGCCAGTTCCTCGCCGGGTTAATTATATGAAATTATGACGCCACTGGGGATGCCAGCCCGCCGGCTCAGGTGAAGTTGAAACGTATGCAGTTTCTGAACTTTCCGGTAATTTAATCCTGTTTCATTCTCAGAGACAACGTGGAATTTTTGGACGAGTCTCGCGAAATGCTTACCTACGCGTAATATAACTATCTCGAAAACGAAACATCCAGATAACCCGTGATGTTTAACCTAGTGGTTGACTGGTAGAGAATTCCTAAAGGCATTAAGCCGGCCATTTATATATTTTTTTTATTGTGCAATAAAGATTAAACATAAAAATTACGGCGAAAAAGATGCACTTTCATATCATAATAGAGATAGAGAATGCCTCGCATGGCATTAATTGCATGGACTGCATGGGTTGGCATTACTTACAACATTAAGAACGTGGATGCCGTGTAAAAGCGCACAAAGTGAAAACGTTATTTCATTGAAGAGCAAACATCGCATCTTCCAAACATTTTTTACTCATCTCATTGAAACTCGAATACCCTGAAAACCAACGAAACTTCCGTCCTTGAAGGAATTGCAGAAATTAAATTTGATTGCAACGAGAAGAGAAAATAAAATTGCTTTTAGTTCGGGTGGAAAGGGAAGGCAAATTTGGTTATCTGTACGTAGTTCGTATGTAGGTGAAACAGCGGGTAAAATGCAGGTAAAAATAGGTGAAAAAGTGAAAAAAAGTAGACGCAGGGGCCCGAGAGCAGAGAGAAACACGTTCGCTGAGGAGTAATGCATTTTGCGACGTTCGCTGGCGCTTGCTGATGACATTTGTTAATTGCGCTTCTTAAATTATACTAACTGAAACTGCAAGTTCTAAACTCGACTCGCGGGAGCGCTTCCGACATTGCAACGGCCACTGAATAATGCTTTGAATTTATTTTAACTTACCTCTAGTCTTTTGATACGTGAAATGTGTTTTATGGCATGAAAAGCTTTTTTTGAGTGTATGATATTTTATGAAAGTATAATGATATTAATGATTTGTTGGCATACTTTCGTCGCATACGTACGTCGAAAAACGATAATTGCAAAAACTTACATGCGCAAAAAATCAATTGTGTGTCTTACGATTACGCTTTATCATAAAGGTTATCTTTGTTTTCTCTTCTATACATATATATATATATATCGCTTCATAAGATATTTTCCCACCCTTTGAAGTGGCGTCAAAAATGCGTTCTTTCGGTCGTTTTTATACATGAATTTACATTATAAAATAGGGGCAAGTGCTGTACCTGTGGACACTTTCCAGAATTTGACCTTTAATCAGTTGTTAGACCAAAACTAAGGGTATTACCAATAAATTATTTATTTTGTTTTAATCACAGTTAAACAATCTATAAAGTCCACATATATTTTCTACGCTAGCTATCCGGAGATGGCGGATAAAAATAAAATAAGAAAATACTCATTTTGTCCATAGGTACATCTCCTGTTTGTACCTGTGGACACTAACAACGTACCTGTGGACGGTAACGTACCTATGGACAATAATCAACAACATTCTTTGAAACAGAATAAACTTCTAAAATAACGTAATTAACAACATACAATTAATCAACATGTAATTATAAGTTGTTTTGCATATCATAATAACTTTTTATTCTTCTTGAAATGTAATATTCTTAGCAGAATCTCAAGTATAATTATGGGACTTTAAAAAGCCTCCATAGTCAGCAGATTTAGCATAATCATCGTTTGACACTTTACATTCTTAAGGAAAACCTCATTTTCTTTATGAAAAATAATCAACAATCAATAACAACATAATGTTAAGGAATCATACAGCTGTTGCTCCTCAGTATTGCTAAAGATCCTCCTGATATCATTTTTGAGAAGTTCTAAGCCTTCTTCACCAATATTTCGACAGTAATGTTTTTTTTTGTATTTAAAAATTATCGAATTTGGGATTTTAAACGTCTCTATGGCTTTCCTTACTGAAGTCAGAATGTCCAGGCATATCTTGTCTCTTTTTTCCCAGTTTTACTACGAGGCACTAAATAAAACAAAAATATGAATTTTACTGTCCACAGGAACATTCAGTATAATTGTACCTATGGACAGTCCACAGGTACATTTACGGAGGTGTCCACAGGTACAATTTCGGCGGTTTTTATTTTGAATTCATACCGGTCACTATTAATGCTACCTACGACTAACGAATTCTTGTAGAAATAACGTTTACACCACATAAATTAATATGCCACTGCAAAGACACCCGTAACATTTGCAGATTTTGCATTAAACATACTTAAAAAGAAGGAAAAAAACTTACTTTTTGTCACAAAAACTTTCGGCAGCCATAAAACACTCAGTTTCTGCCATCCTTAAAGATGGCGACTAGCTAGTGTTGCCATATGAAAAAAATGCTTGTCAAATAAGTGATTGCTATTGGTCTATGGTTATTCGTTTTCTTGGTATGAGTAGTGTCCACAGGTAAAACCGTCCACAGGTACAGCACTTGCCCCTAATATTGTAAACGAAAGTGTGTAAAAAAGATGTTAATTAAAACTAGCACTTGTGTAATATTAAAGACAAATACCAATTTACATGCGAATAATCTGCCACCGGACAAGGTCTAAAAATTTAAATATTCTTCATTTAAAACTTTAAACGATTTTCTCACGGTTAACTTTAAAATTAATGCAGTCAGTTTTCAAAGAGAGAGGCGGCGGGCGCTTTTATATTTTTGTTATTAGAGCTGAGATTCATCGTAAGTGTCTACATTTGTATGGGGAGAGTCTAGGGGGTTGCTGATATATTTAATTACAGACCACACAGCTGATTTCATTTAGTTTGACACGTGGAAATTTGTCTCGTCGTCGCTTTCCTCTCGCCTATTGAATGCGCGGGCGGAATGCAGAACATTCCCGATCCTTTTGATGAGAGCTAAGATTAATTTCGGAGGGTTTGAAGAGCTCAAAGCTCAAAGGAAATTTTAGAATATAAGTGCATTAATAAAGATTATTTTCAGCCTCTCGATAGGCACTCGTGTCATCGCAAAAAATGTCTTTATTAAATTTGCTATGGGCTTTTACCAGCGAACTTGTTCGGTAGACTTAATTTCAAAGTTAAAGGTAAAATTCAGTAAGCTTTATATAACATTAGTTATATTCAATTTAAGCCTTAAAAATGAGCTACCAAGTGTCGCAGTTTCTGTGTGAAGGTTGAATAGATAGGATATTTAATTAAATTTTTTATATTAAATTGGTTTGTAAAGAAAGTATGACCATATTTTTTTCAATTCAGTATGCTTTCCGTGTTTTTTAAGCAATATTTATATTTTTAGGTAGATTAATTAGACCCTACAATTTTAAAGATATTATATAGGTTATTTTATATAGATTCATGTCAACTATATCCAAAAATAAAGATATTCAAACTTAGACATCAGGGTTGATAACGCATTTTAAATCTTTACATTGAAGAATGTCTGTGTCTAAATCCTTTACCGTCCAAGTGTCTCGTCTTTGGAACCGCCTTCCCCTCAAAATCAAGCAAGTCCCGAACAAGTTTGCTTTCAAAAAAGCTTTATGTGATCTATTTGTTGGCAGAAATGTGAACTCATAGCTTATCTGATTACTTTGTTCATCTGTATTTATTTATATGTATATATATATATATATATATATACACACAATATATATATATATATGTATATATATATATATAGGTGATATACACACAATATATATATATATATATATATATATATATATATATATATATATATTGTGTGTATATCCTATAGGAATATGTATTTATCTAAGTATACATCTTTTGAAATTGTATTGATTTAGTTGCACCGCCCACAAATTATCTGCTTAGCCCAATGGTTGACTGGTAGAGAATGCCCTATGGCATTAAGTCCGCCTTTTGTACGATAAGTTCTTTCTTTTGTGCAATAAAGATTAAATAAATAAATAAATAAATAAATGTACGCGGTCTCCAGAGTCGACTTACTATCAAGCAACCTCAGTTGTCGTTTGCTTATTTTCATATAAACGAAAAACCTATTTTAATTATCACCACATTGTTAATTGTAACCAAATAGTAAATAAATGCAAGACGTAACCACTAATTTAACATTATGAGTTAATAGTATGCGCCAATTATTTTCAAAACATTTTTCATACCCGCACGTGGTATTTATTTTAGATAATTCATTAGGTTTCGGCTACTAGATCAACTCATAATAGACCAACTTTTTAAGTCATTGACCAGGGTATAAGACAAGCGTGAGGGTTAGACTTGGACTGATTTATATGTCCCATTTTGTTTCGATAATATTTGGTAACTAAGTTGGCACGAACCTATGGCGGCTAGGGTGGAGCTTCGAACTCCTTTCTTACTGCTGATGAGGACTGAGTTAAAGGGTTAACTCATTCTTTTAATATAATATTTGGTACCTACATACGGTAGTAAAGCATAGTCAGGTATGGCCAAGTTCATTTTACACCTGATATCTATGGTGTGCCCTACAATGTCTGTTCAGCTTTTATTATAATATTTGGTACCCACATACTACCTGGTCAAGTTAAATTTACGTCTGATATGTATGCCGTCGCATACAATGTCTCTACATCTGCATTTTACGAACCTGTGATGGCTGGAGCTGGAGTGCCCCGTGGTGGAACTGGACATGGGCGAACGTGCCGGGAACGCGCCCGCGGCGTGCCCGCCTTCCGACATCACGAACTCTGCAACAATTACAACCTATTTAATATATGTATCAAGTTAAAACAATAACTAGTTTCAACTAGCTCATAAATGCCGAACTTATGCAAAAACTTAACTTAAATTTAAAACTACTCAATGCTTAAATATTGACATGACCTCAAACCGAATATGTCGATACCTAATAGTCAATAGTAAATTCTCTACATGTAATCATTTATCCCAAAGGCCGTTAAATAAGATCGTTTAAAATAACAAGCTAACACAGCCCTGTTAAAGGTTCAGTCCGTACAAATTGACCGCAAGTAGAGTAAAGCCTCATTTTATTCCTCGGTGGGGTGTGGGGCGCCGGCGCTAACTATCAATCCTTCTGTCACGCCATCGACAGCGCATTTGTTTGTTCTCACCATTTTTGTCTCAGTACTTCTAGCTATATTCGTCGGCGCGGCGAGCGGACAGCGCCTCCGATCAATCTGCCGAGGACGGCCGCTGAGCATGATGGATGTCGGATCGAAGACCGAATGCCTCTTCTAACCGCTTTTACGCCTTGACAACAAGCTACCATACATTTTATTGACGACCATTTTTTACGCGGACCAAAGGCAGCTAGCTCTGTTTGTTTTCGATGTCCTCGCGATCTAATGAATTATTTAACATTGTTATCTTAGACTCGGCCGTTGTTTATGTGAGTAGCCTTTGTAACGTATAATAAAGGACGGCCTAAAACTAAACTCTACTTTAAATCTTTGTTCAAAAGGAGTGTTTTTGTGACAAGTCCGTGACAAATTTCCTAGTCTACTAAATCTTTTGGACCTATTTCAAACACAACCCTTGAATATTCTATTTGACAATTATTTCCTCCACGTGATACTTCTGAATAAAAATAGTGTATTCAATTATACCTACAATTAGTAGAACGATGAAAATACTTTCAACATTTTGATACGTGTCGTATCGAACGGATGTACATTAAAGTATCGCTGAAAAATCAATGGAAACCGGCGCGGCGTCTCTAACGATTTGTAAACAACTCATTCGATGTTATTCCTGGCATGAATGAGTCATATGATTAATACACCTACGTATTGTTTGTTTAGACAGTTAAGTGTACGGATGAGCGAGGCGTTGTTATAATTTTTGACTAATAACGTTGATGAGAGCGGAAAGCGCCTGTCTGAACCACTGCCGGAGCAAAAGATAATAAATAATAATATACGAATTTTATACAGACACTAGAAGGTGCCTAAAACTTCGTTTCATCTTAGTGAACGTTTCGTCATTTAAGTTTTAGAGTAGTATGAATTACATATCGCTTATCAAAAATTAAAACTGTCTATTCGATTTGGTGTGACAAGGTCGCAAGTCGCATCGCAATGGCAATATGGCAGCACGCGCCATCAATCTCCATAATTATCCATACTATCCATATCCATACTAATATTATAAATGCGAAAGTGTGTCTGTCTGTCTGTCTGTCGGTTACCTCTTCACGCTTAAACCGCTGAATCGATTTTGATGAAATTAGGCATGGTGATAGTTTAAGATCCGAGGAAGGACATAGGATAGTTTTCATCCTGGAAATTATCCCTAAAAAGATTGAAAAGTGAGTAAGTAATTCATGATGACATTGATGACCCTGTAGGAAATGTAATGATTAGACCAAAAGCACAATTGCTCTTACATTTGCTTAGGCGCTTTTAATAATCCCTTTTATTAATTAAGGTGACTAGGTCGATATCTATCGTGTTGTACGAGGTTGCTTCCATACTTCCAAGTTCCACGCGGACGTAGTCGCGGGCAAAAGCTAGTATTTTTATAAAGCATACATTGAGCTTAAGGGTTTTATTGTAAGCGGAGCGGAGATGTGCGGAATCGCCCACTCACAAAAGTGGAGCGGAGCTGAGATACAGATTTCAACTCAGGTGATTGGTCTATCCCATTCGTCTCGTCTCCGCTCCGGCTCGCTTCAATGGAGACGCACCCTTAGGCTGCTGGTTCACAATTACAGAAGCGGAGCGGAGAAAATGAACCAATCAGGTTGCGTTTTTGTAAAATTCATTAAAATCTCAGGAATATGATTGGTCCATTTTACACATCTCTGCTCCGCTCCGCTTCTGTGGACAGCCAGCCTTAAGTAACTGCATTTTATAACAGCATTGGTGAATAACCTTTACTCCAACTTCAGTATCGTGTAATTAGATTGATCCACGGACACTTGAAAAGAGATTTTTAATGTTTAATCCTGTTTTTCTCTAGAGATACAATAATACAATAATTTGTATCAATTTGATGTAGATAAACACGAATAAAATTAATAATATTAAATTAATATGTTGCCTCTTGAGTGTTTTGTAATACGTCCTCAGGCACCTATTATGTAATCGGTAGAAATCGACTGACCCCATTAAGTTGACATACTACGCATCGAAATTCAGCAAAATATAACTTGTATTCCGCGTGCTTGTAATCTTGCAAATGTACGCCTTGTGTTTGTATAATATGCAAATACGGTGAAGCGGAAGAAATGGAAACAAACTTGGATCCTCGCGATTCATTACATACGAGTTGGTGTTTGTTTACTTGCTCCGTGAGAACGGAAATTCTAACATCGAGTCATGCTTAAACAACTATTGTTAAAAGTAGAACAAAAGTATACGAGAACTAATTCGAATGTGCTTTGAAATATCGTCAAATAAGCGAGATCTCGGCCATATCTCGGGTATATTAGCTTTATCTGTCATTAAAACGCGTTGAGCTGTAATTCAAGTGACAACTCATATTTCAACTTTGGAGATACGAAGACGATAAATTTTATCGATTATGACAGATAATTTGATGTGTCGCTATTGTGGGAACTGATGAAAGTCATTCTGTATATGGCTACTTAAAAGTCTAAAATGACACAATATTTCAAAAGTATTCATCCAAAATAGAGATCTACTCGTCGAATTGACCCCACGCCTCTTAGCTTATAAGTTTCTCTTAATTTCATTTTAAAATATAGTGTGTGCCTTAAATCTTAATCCGGTAGAAGAATTGTGTGCACTATGTACAATGTGACTCTGGAATTTTTATTGCGCTAGTTCCGCCCATTAATTAAGTTAATGACAAAAATGCTTTATTTATTGGGAAAGTTTCATAACTTGGCAATCACACAGACAACCAAAAGCAGGTTCAAATTGACTTTTAAGATTTGAAAAGAAAAATAAAGACTTTAATTTTGACTTAACAATCCTATGCAACTTTTTTTATATTATAGCCTGAACTGCATCCTAATTTTTGACACTGACAACACTTGATTGTCGCTGCGTTAACGCATTCTAAACCCGATCAGCATTCGTGTGTGCATGGCTGCGTGCAGCTCACCGTCGCGTCACCTATGGTCCCACCGGAAACCACTGGCTTTCGAGCTAGCATTAAGCTGAGGGACCTTTTCGAGGCAAATCACAATTATGTATAGTATATAGTTATAGTATAGTTCATAGTTTTAATGTTTTTTGTCACTATTTATGTAATTTATTTTGTTCCCGAATACATTTTGTTTTTTTTTTCTAAACTAAATTTAAATGTGATTCGTCTTTTGAATTTAGAAATTATTTAACATTAAAGTTAAGAGTGACTTTAAGTTGTCATTGTTTACAGGACAACAGATATGTAAAGTACGTCAAAAACAACATTTAGTTACACAATATTTATTCTGCTAACCTAATTTGTTCGCAGGGCCCTAGTTGAAATAGCGGATTATGCCCGTAAAATATATCATCTGTTATACCAGAGTAAAAGGCAGTGCCATTAGCAGTATTAAAATAGTATTGTCTAAGTTTCGTAATCGACGTAAAATGAAAATTGATTGTCCCCTAACTAAGATAAGTTTAGAAAGTTATGGCGGAATGGAAGTGGTCGGCTCCGCTCAGTTCGGTGAGCTGGAGAGTACAGAAAATATAACCATTGAAAGCTGAAAATGGATACTAGTAAGTGTATTAAGACTGATAAAATATCAAGATTCAAGCTATTAAATTGAAGAGATAAGAAGAAGAACTGGCTAAGTGACATTTGCAAAATTTTACGGTACAGACAATTTAAGGGTCTCCTTCGCAATCCATAATATCGTATGTCCTAAAGTCAAATGCCATACCACATTTACTCTAAACACTTTTGACATAACATAATGATTATTTGCCATAATGATCTTACATCCTAATGATCATTAACCATAATATTACATTACCTAACGCTCTAAATACCTAATATGTTTTGTACTAATCTATTAACACATAAAACTTACCAGTCATAATATACAAAACCATAAATCACATGTCCTAAAGTCAAATGCCATGATGATTACTTGCCATAATGTTCATAAGCTATAATAACATTACCTAATATCCTACTTTAAGGCAGGTCAGACTTGGGTTAGGTTAGGTACGACGACGAGCGGAGCGAAATTTGATATTCGGGGTAATGACATTCGTATTTTCAATAATCGGAAATTTATTCCTCAGGAATTATGAAATTCGGAGTTTTAAAAATCGGAATTAGTAAATTCGTAATTAAATATTTCGGAGTATTTGGGTAAAGACTTTTTTACCAATTTTTTACGTTAAAACAAAAATAGAAAACCGGATTCGGACAAATATCGAATTGGCTAAACCCCGAAAACTGTAGGTTGGGTTATTGGCTGAACCCCGAAAACTGTAGGTTAGGTTAGGTTTGTATTGTGACCACGTATAGCGGAGCGTCAGACTTGCTGAACCCCGAAAACTATAGGTTAGGTTATTGGCTGAACCCCGAAAACTGTAGGTTAGGTTAGGTTTGTATTGCGACCACGTATAGCGGAGCGAGCGAAGCGTGCGGAGCGTCAAAAGATTTTCTGAACCCCGAAAACTGTAGGTTGGATTATTTTCTGAACCCTGAAAACTGTAGGTTAGGTTAGGTTTGTATTGTGACCACGTACAGCGGAGCGTCAGACTTGCTGAACCCCGAAAACTATCGGTTAGGTTATTGGCTGAACCCCGAAAACTGTAGGCTAGGTTATGTTTGTATTGTGACCACGTATAGCGGAGCGTCAGACTTGCTGAACCCCGAAAACTATAGGTAAGGTTATTGGCTGAACCCCGAAAACTGTAGGTTAGGTTAGGTTTGTATTGTGACCACGTATAGCGGAGCGTCAGACTTGCTGAACCCTGAAAACTATAGGTTAGGTTATTGGCTGAACCCCGAAAACTCTAGGTTAGGTTAGGTTTGTATTGTGACCACGTATAGCGGAGCGAGCGAAGCGAGCGGAGCGTCAGACTTGCTGAACCCCGAAAACTATAGGTTAGGTTATTGGCTGAACCCCGAAAACTGTAGATTAGGTTAGGTTTGTATTGTGACCACGTATAGCGGAGCGAGCTAAGCGTGCGGAACGTCAAAAGATTTTCTGAACCCCGAAAACTGTAGGTTGGATTATTGTCTGAACCCTGAAAACTGTTGGTTAGGTTAGGTTTGTATTGTGACCACGTACAGCGGAGCGTCAGACTTGCTGAACCCCGAAAACTATCGGTTAGGTTATTGGCTGAACCCCGAAAACTGTAGGTTAGGTTAGGTTTGTATTGTGACCACGTATAGCGGAGCGTCAGACTTGCTGAACCCCGAAAACTATAGGTTAGTTTATTGGCTGAACCCCGAAAACTGTAGGTTAGGTTTGTATTGTGACCACGTACAGCGGAGTGTCAGACTTGCTGAACCCCGAAAACTGTAGGTTGGGTTATTGGCTGAACCCCGAAAACTGTAGGTTGGGTTATTGGCTGAACCCCGAAAACTGTAGGTTAGGTTAGGTCTGTATTGTGACCACGTATAGCGGAGCGAGCGAAGCGAGCGGAGCGTCAGACTTGCTGAACCCCGAAAAGTAAAGTTTGAAAATCTGTGCGTACAAAACTATACAGCATTAAAATTGTGTAGGCTCTATTAAGACATATGATGATTATGGCAACTAGTATTAGGATATATAGCTGATAGGACACTTGATCATTAGTACTTAAGATAATAGTGCAAATAATCATTAGGATATTCAATATTAGGATGATCAATATTATTGCATTTACATTAGGATAAACGTTATTATGGCAAAAGATCATTATGACCACAGTTATTATGGAATTTACAAATAGGACAAAGGAAATTATGGATTCCAATATAGACCCACAATTTAATTAGTCAAATCAGTCCAGTCACAAAAAAGGGACCCAGCGAGTTTTAGATAGCCATATGGTGAACTAAGTAATTTTGTGGCCATCAACTTTAATACATAAATTAAAAAAATGGACATAGCCAAACGCGTTAACGCCTTACCCCTTCAATTGTCAATGGTACGATGTCACAAATGCATCATTTTCATTTATTTGCCCTTCTGATACTAGTTTTCTTTCGTCTGTGGTGATAAAAGACAGGATTACCCATGCCGTTCTCAAGTACTAGCATTATATAATATACCTATAACATAGTTATGTAAATCACTGCAGGGTAATTTTGTTCCTGAACCAGTGAACAATATCACTATATCCGTAGTTTCTTGATATCAGAGGATACAATTCATAGTTTTCAATAGGAAAATACAACACCATCTGTTTATATATGTGATTGCGGCAGTTATAATAGTAAAGGAGTTAAGTTACTGAATACAGTTTTACTGCGATCGAGGCGAACAAATGTACGTTTCAGGTTAGTTGTAACTAATTATTGTTCAAACAAGAAACTTAACGAGTGTGGCCATTAATCACGACGTTCGTTATTCTTTCCAACCGCGCCCTGTCGTGGCGAATGGACACACTCGGTTAGCTCGTACCAACACAGTTCTAGGGTTACTAGGGTTCGGTGTGTTTTCAGTAAGTTGTTACTTAATAAGGGAGTAAAAATAAGTAATAAGTCCTTTGCAATATATATGAAATAATTATGGTTTACGTTTTAAGCTACACATTCCCGCCATTCCGCAAGTTGAATTGACAAACAAACTACATTATTATCGAACCTGTTCACAAAATTTCACGGGAATTGGTTGAGAAATACGACATGTAGAGGAGGAAAGACAGAAATCCGGCCAACAGGACACACGAAAGCATTTTTGGTCCATATGAAACGGAGACATTTCGCCTGCTTCACTAGCTCGTTAAATAAATTGATAAGCATACAAAGGCTAGACTTGTGCTCACTCAGTATTCACTGTAACTATTAACATGTATCTAGGAAAACTGCTCTTATTATATTTAAATAATTTGCGGAAGCCTTCTAAGAGGTATTTAGAATAATTAATTTTATCAATCAATATGATAGTAAGTGACGATGACGCCGACGTCGACCATGCGTACCTAATACATATAGATAGTGCTCATTCAGAGATCCAAGTTATATTATTAAAGGAAAAGGCCCGTTGTAAGACAGTTCCATTCTCTAATCGTCCTAATAAGGAATGTAGAAGCAAATAAGGAAAATGTAAGGGCAACACGATTTGAGTGTTCGTTTCATTTGTCATTAATATCCAGAAACGGAAAGGCAACCGACGCGGCTGACAGATCCCACAAAACGCTTCCCGAAACTGTGTCGCGCGCGGCTTTATGAATACCATATGAGGGAACCGCTATTTTTACATAAAAATCGGTATGGAATCAAAGTTCACATGTCCGTGGCGGCCACCTTTAATTTTCCTTTTCGACCCGCGCTCTGAATACCAAAAGAAAGGACGGACTTCTCGGACTGCTACGAGATTCTGAATAGGATATTTCTTTTCACGATATCTGCTCATAGCTCATAGTCATAGGTTCTAGTGTAAGTTTGGTTTAATGCTAAAAAAAGTGAATCCGTTTGTGGCAATTTTACTTATGCGGGAAACGTAAACGCGGTCGAGTTTTATTGTTGCGTTGGAAACTAACACTTGAGGTTCAATTTAAGTAAAAAGAAGGAAGAATCATAACGAATAATCTAATGTCGATTTCAAATCTATGCACAATTAGTAATCAAAGCACACCACACATACCTATTCACGTACACAAGGTATATAGGTAGATAATAAAACCATGACATGAGCTAAGATAAGACCAAGTAAACAGTTAAATTTGATCCCTTTTTAAATTGTAAAAGAAAAAATATTCAAATTATTACGTTGTAGGTTGTAGGGCTGTTGAAAATTCCGTGACGTTCTGAAGGCAGCCGACAATGCCAGAGTAATTTTGCTTATTTCGGTTTAAATTACTTGATCTCGTTTACGGGCCTTTGAATGTTGTACAAAGTTTTCACAAAGTTTGCCCCTAAATTATTGTTCGCCATCACTTTCTTTTGTTTATTTAATGCAAGTTAACTACGTATAACATTTCTAAATTAGGTTACAAAACACAATTTGAAATGAAATCAAAGGATTGTTCTATACAGTCACGTTTAATTTTGAATGAAATAATTTATACAGAAATACGAAAACATAATAACGAAGAGTAGACTGTATTCTTCTAATCCGTGTCAAATATTGCTATATGAATAGAGCAATTTTATCAAATAAGAAAATGTACAAAAGGATGCCATTAAGTGTCAGTCGACGGGACGGGGCACCTTGTTCGTAGAACCGATTGCCGTTCGAGCAAAAGGTGCTTGAGTGGAGACCGCGTACCAGAAGACGCAGCGTGGGAAGGCTCCCAACAGGTTCACGGACGCCCTGGTTAGGATCGCGGGTAGCAATTGCGGGTTGAGAGCGGCGCACGATGGATCGGTGTGAAGAACTTCGGAGGTCTTTGTCCAACAGAGGACGTTTATCGGCTGATAATTATGATGATGATGATGACATGCTTAATATTATTTCTGCGATAATAACTACTATGAGGCGTCGAGACTCATCTCAATTTTTTTAAATGATTTCTTCTGCAAACGTAGTTAAACTGGTCCAATGTAGTGTAGATAACAAATTACAGCTCATCCCATATATATCACAGCTCTCGACGCGAACAAAACTCAGACATTCCATCAGACTAAGAATTTAATCTCAATTTAAATGAAGGTAATTCCCTTAGTAACTTTCCAACACAGTTGCTAATAACGAAACTTGTGGTTAATAGCAGCGCCGCGAGCGAGGGGAGGGGCTTACTCAAATTCGAAACAATTCAATAGCAAAATCTGCTTTTGTAAAATTTAAACTTGTATGATGTTTACTTCCGACGAGAGCCAAGCTTTATATTTAACAAATGAATGTTAATTAACATATATCAATACGATTAAAAGAAAAATCTTAATTAATTGCACGATGTACAATTTACATAGAATCTATGGAGAGTGATAGAGGTTGATATATAACGCCATCTATTGATTAGAACGGCGAAAAATGCTGGACTGTTTTTTTTTATTTTAGATACAGGGATAGTGTAGGATGGTTATCGGATACTTTTTATTTGATAACTATGGCTGTGTTATTTCTTCCTTCAGTTAATAAGTAACGAGCATCTTCTAGTATAAGTAAAAACTCCTAGATGCAAAAAAATATCGTGGTTATTTTCATAGTTGAAATTAATAACACTAATGTGACGTTTGCTAATAATATTTTATTGTGGCATTAATGTGGCAGTAAACGATGCAGTCCGGATTTATTATAGATATAAGCTTACGTAGGTATTATACTTTATACTTCCAGTAAGAGTAGGCTTTCAGCGCGTCGCGGTGCGAACATATCGAATCTTTATGGTGACATTAAACATATTTTTATGAGGATACGGCGGGGTGAGCTATATTATTACTCCGAGAAAAGCAAGCTTTCATTGTCCAGTAATTCCCGATAGAGAACCATCTCATAGCAAGTGAAGTTTGTGCAATAAACAATTTTGTGGTTAACTATAGCAAAGCGGCCGCACCATCGCGTACGATGCATTAACAGACATGTTTATGTGATTTTTACGTTCTCTGCGTAACATTTCCGGATAGTCCATACAATTTAATCGTAAAATATTACTTACTTTCTCGTGATTTATTTCTTTCTCACAAAAGAGAGCCTATTTGAACCATAATTTTAGGCTTTCACTACCATTAAGGGTTGTGTTTGTTGAAAATAAATAACAAGTCAGTTCGTCTCGGGAGCTCGCTGGTGTCGGCAGAAATAAGCCTAATTGAGTTAGTTCACTTCACAAACAACTCGAGAAATGTTCCTATTGGAAAGTTCCAGACGAGCTTGAAAAATTACTAATTTACATAGCCGTGTTCCAACTTGTTTTTCTATGAACTATCTAATTTAGTTCATTTACATCCTCTGGTTGGTTTCGGAGTTTGCTTAATTATAAACTTAATAAAGCAAATTTCTCATTTATTCTTTGATGTTGGCTTACAAAAAATGTGCAAAACGTCAAACCTGAATATATTTTACTTATTGCCGACGTAACCTAAAGAAAACATGCGAAGAAGCTGACAAAATGCCACGTCAATTCACCAAATTACGGAGTAATTGAACCGAATTCCAGAGTGAAGCTCATGTAATGAAAGCAGATAATGGGAAGCGAAGAGAAAGCAGGGGGCTTATTCAATTCGTTCGCGAGCTCACCCTGACACTGACTTAAGTAGATAGTTAAGATTTAGCCCGGAAAGCGCCAAGTAGCGCACACTAATGTGTACGTACTCAGAAAGTAGTCTTCTCAAGAATTGGCGCTTAAGTACCTCCAGCGGAAACTTGCTACCCATTAGTTACTTGTGCGAACACATTATAGTTTAACTTTTGTTTCTCTTAGTTACTAGAAGCAAATAACGACATGGCCGCTTCTAAATAAAACTATTCAGACCAAACTAGAGATGCTGCTAGAATATTAAAATGCTCTCAAGTAACTGGAGCTCATCGATGTGGGACGGGAGCGGACATACTGGGTGTACTCATATCTCGGAGTTGTCCAGTCAACAACCGGAGCGTTTCAGCTAAATAACACCACCAAGACGTTCAAACAACCGTGCACTTTACTCGATTGGTTCTGAGGTAGACCCTCCTTGGGACATTACTTGGATTTACACTTCTATAAGGTTAATAACTTTATTGAAGTGTTTTATTGAAACCTAAACTAGTGACTTTTAGAAAACTTATATGATTTGAACAGTGTTATAAGTTTATTGGTCTTCTCTAATAGTTAAATTAATCAATATTGTGGAACAGATTTAGACCTTTTCGAATATCTTCATCTAAGTACTAATTTCAAACATTAATTTTCAACTACTCCGCTACCTAAAGGTTGTCTGGAAGAGATCGATATTTAGCGATAAGACCGTCTGTTGTTTACCTCTGCCTGTTATTTTAATGTATCTCATGTTGTGTTGTATATTCCTTGATGTTTGAGGTGTGCAATAAAGAGTACAGCTGCCGGCAAACTTTTAGAGCATAACCTTGACTGCGCAGTAGCCGATTTACGTACAAATGTACTTACATGCGCAGATCCGCCATTTTTGTTCTAAAAGTTTGCTGGCAACTATATTTGTATTTGTATTGTATTTGTAAGTCTAAATTCATGTTATGGTCTTTTTGTGAAGACTAAAAGCAGTGATAAAGCGTTCATCTCGGTTCACTAATGTTTGACCAAAAACGTTTGACAAATGATCATTTGACCAAACAACGGTTCAACAAATATTCATTTGACAAACGAGACATTTGACAAAAGTATCATATTACAAAAAGTCACTTAGCAAATGATTATTTTACAAACACTACACTTGACAAATGTGTTAAATAACAAAATATCATTTAACAAATACTAATACTTCTTTTTCAAACATTATGATTTAGTCTGTAATTTCTTTTATGTTCTGGCGCTTCGCCGACCGTTGCCGCGGTACGCTCGCTTCGCTCGCTCGGCTCGCGCACTGTTGTGGTCGCAGTTCTAACATAACCTAACCCATTAATGAATCTATCCACTATGCTCTACGATCTAAAATAGTAAAAATAGTAGATCAAATTGGAGAAAAAAGTTAGATTTGCTTTAAAAAAACAAACGTAACACTTGTCAAATAATACAGTACCAGACGTTTTTAGACCAAGAGTAGATTTGTCTAATAACTCAGTTGCTAAATGATCATTTTGTCAAATGATTATTTGTAAAATGTAAATTTAACATCTGATCATTTGGTGAAGTGAGTCATTTGTAAAATGACTTGTTGTAAAATGATCAATTGGCGAAATGTTTTTTTGTAAAACGTTGTTTGTAAAGTGTAATTTTGTAAAATGACTTTTGGTCAAACGATAGGACACCGTTCATCTCATTACAAATCGCACCTAATAACCAAAATCGCGCAGACGCGCAGGCAGACATTTTATAAGTAGCACGTAAGTATACAAAAATAAGATCCCTTTAACTCTATTTACGAAAAATTCGTTTTCCATATTTTCCTAAGGATAAAATACTGATCCCATGCATATCTGATTCGATCTTCATTCGTATGTTTGCGTAAAATGTCCTCTGTAAAGGAATCTACATAATCAGAGTCAGCGAGACGCTGTCGAAATACGAAACCGGCTGTTGTGTAGGCACTGACATGTTCTTATCACGTGACTTAAAGGACTTCTCAGGCAGCTGGGAAAAGATTCTAGGATCACAACAGACTATAAATGTGATTTGACATTCAAGAAAAATATTCAACGTCTGCTACCTATCTGATTAGAAACGCATGAACGGAGCGCGAGAATCAAGACGAAAATTCGCCTGAAAGATATAAATTATATATAGCTCGAACAGTATCGCGGACGACCAATACCCTAACGCAATAAAACGTATGAAGCGAGTATTATTCGCATGATCACATTTCCTAATAAGTTCGATCCCACAACGTGTTCAATGTGCCGTGAAGTAATACGTGCGGCGCGGCCAGCGCCTGCCCGTCACTGTCCGCTTGCCCAAACATCTAGTCTTTTCTTCGACTATTATAATATTACAAATAATACGTACATTTTTAAGGTTCTAGTGAAACTATTTATCGTCTCTTAATTTTGTCGCTTTGTTATATTATATTCTGTTCCAATGTAGCGAGACTAAGTCACGGAGGTATTTTCATAATTGTTTTACAAGAACTCACTTGGCAGTAGGTATTCAAATCAATGTAAAATTCAGTTTGCATATTTATTTCTCTAATATATTGTATTAAGTACTTATGTCAATAAAATTCACTGTTCATATTAAAGGAAAACGTCGAAAACTAACCACTTTACATCCATCAGCTTGCAAATAGGTGTAAAGTAAGATGTCGTGTTGCGGAAAACTAATCCCGCGTCAGCCTAAACCTATTATTTAGCCTAATTGAAAATTTTCGAAATATTATTATAAAATTATCCACGCTAAGTAGTATAACACACTACTGCAGTCTAACGTACTTAATATCAATCCATTGTGAATAAAGCCCAGTAAAACAAGTGAGCATCGACCGATAAAATTATAACATTTAATTGAAATTATATTTAGATAGTGTCGAAAAAGTACCTTCATTAGTTAGCGGTGAGCTGTGAAATTAGTCTAATTATAACAACATTACTATACAATTATCCACGCTAAATAATATATGTATTAACTAATAGGCACTAGTGCAGTCTAACGTAATATAAATCTTTTGTGAATAAAGCAAAAGGCAGTAAAATAAAGCATAGACGCGTGCCCGCGACGCTTGTCATTCGTCACGGATTTGGGCGTGAAATAACGCGGCAACCAGTGGCTTGCGGTCGCGCCTGCCGTCGACGGGTGCGGTCACTTCGAATTATCCACGTAATTAGAAATCCAATAATCGTATTGGTTAAATTTTGGTTTGTATAATACTTGCAGGTATAGTTCATAGGGTGTGATTATAAGTATTGGTAAAAAACAAAAAACGTAGGCTAGAGCGTGCTTAAAATCAGCAGGCATAAACAAGCAAGACATAGACAATGGATTTTAATTTTAATGGATTTTTTGGGGTATAACAATTTATGATAATTTACCACGTGAATTACGATTATTGTCGGGACCAATATTTAAGCGAAAATTGACGGAATGGTTACTGGACAAATGCTTTTACAGGTGTTAAGGATTACTTGAATTATAAAAATGTTTGACATGTGCAATTATTGTAATATTAATTAATAATACCAAATTGAAATGTTATTTTAGCCTATTTACACAAAAATATTTGTACGCATGCTTGCATGCTGAATACGAGGACTTTTATATTATACCTTAAGACCATGTATATAAATGTATTCTGACAAATAAATAATTTTGAATTTTGAATTTGAATTTAATTGATATCTTTATAAACACTAACTGATTAAAATATGAGCACAAAACCATAGTGATACACCTACATATAAGTGCAATGTAACATCCACAAACCTATGTTTACAAATAAATTATTTGACTTTGACTTTGACCACTTTTTAAATCGAAAAATCTAAAATTGGTAATGCACTCAGTTTAAAAAAAAACAGAACTATGTATTTTTTTACTTATTATTTTATTCTAATTTTTTAATGTAAGTAGGTGTATTAGACAGCAGTGAGAAGTAAAAATCTCTTAATAATGTTCCGAAGCCGTAGATTCTAATTAGTTATTAAGATGTTTGACATATATATTTGTATAAATCCTATATATAGTAGAATGGAGACTAAGTCGCAAAAAGGCTTAATAGAAAAAAAACTTAATACAAATATTCCATGACGTTATGGTTCTAATCTTATATAAGTAATTATGTTCTATTGAGTAATAAATGTTCCTGTCGATTTCGAATAAAATCATTGTACTTATTGTTACAATCTGATTCCATATTTAATATCGTTCAATAAATTGATGACCCGAAATCATATTCAAAGCAATAAAACAACATTCTACTTGCCCGATGAGTCTTATTATTTATTGAAGGCAAGGGTGCGTCGGAAATCTGAATAATTCACCGGTTATTTATTAATGACAGGCAGGATAGGCACTTAGAAGGTCTTGTTGTTCCCGTGAATACAAATGTCCATTTCCGTCCACGCGAACATCGCATTAGAGGACATATCACTGCTCCTTTCCCCATACTATCAGTTTACGTTGGCACCCTGGCGTATGGCCACAGTATAATAAAGAGTACTAACGTAGTATGGCGTTGGATGCAAATGAGGTTCAAATAAAAAAAAAAGGTCTTTTATCACTAAATCCGACAGTCTGACGGCCGGTCCAGGTACACGGCGCGTGACATTTTGACTTAATATTTTTTTCTAATAATTTTAGAACCAAAATCTTATTTGGACATGATACTAGACGTATTTTTCTTAGTAAATATATGAACGGTTTTTTGTATTTGTATGGAGCGCTGAAAGTGAAAACGCTCCGTGCAAATGGCGGGCGTGCGTGACGTCATCACCCCTAACGGTAACAATATATGTAGGTATGGAAGAATAACTAAATTGTTATTGTGACCGTGACAAACTTGTTATAGATTATGGTACGGAACCCTTCATGCGCGAGTCGGACTTGTACTTGCCCAATTTTTTTTCTTTACTTCATGACCAATTGAGCTTTTTTAGGGTTCCGTAGTCAACTAGGAATCCTTATAGTTTCGCCATGTCCGTCTGTCCGTCTGTCCATATGCCCGTCCGCGGCTTAGTTCCGTGATCATTAGTACTAGAAAGCTGAAGTTTTGTATGAGTATGTGCATGTATCACGCTGACAAAACGGTAAAATAAAAACTGAAAAAAAAAAAAAACTTTTTTTCGGGTACCTCTCGTTCTCGTATACAGTCGCCATCAGATATATCGGATCATATAAGGCGTTCATAAATATCGGAACACGACTCTTATTGACTGGGCGTTACAATACATGTTCCGATATTTATGAACGCCTTATATGCTGCGATATATCTGATGGCGACTGTACACCTAAGTGGGGGTGTTTTTTTTTTTCGTTCCAACACTAGTGTGTGGGGTGTTGTTGAATAGGTTTTTGAAAAATAATAGGGGTCTCTGAACATTACTTTTTGATACAAACAGCAGTTTTGTAAATATTCGATCCGTAAATCCAAAAAATAGCGTCCCCTCTAACTTTTCAACCACGGGTCAAAAAATTATGGAAAACTTCATGAAAACGAGGCCTTATTTTCAATGAAAACTACATTGAATAAAATCGGTCGACTCGTTTTTGAGTTATCGCCAAATTTCATAATTTTCTTTAAAATTACGTAAGTGCGCGCGGCACGCTGTCCTTATACTTCGAACGTTACACAAATTAGTTAAGTGCCACATTTCTGTGGCCACACTGCATTAAAACATTCCACTCAATCTGACGCGTATAATCGATAACTTTCAGAAGGTAATAAGTAATTAACTTATGAAGTAATTTAAACCTCGGGCTTAAAACCGCTGTTTTAAGCCCGTCTATTGTGAAGGATATGGGTAACTACGGAACCCTATATTGAGCGTGGCCCGACATGCTCGTGGCCGGTTTTTTTTCAATAAATTTTCCGAAATCAACAGCAACATCAAAGCCCTGTGATCAAGCTCAAGCTTCCATAAATAACAATGGGTTATGTGGCTACGTAATAATATGGTGTAACATGAAAAAAATAACATCATCTTCGCTTTTGATCAGTTATAAAGCGGTATTTCAGCTTAAATTACGCTATTTTGTTACGCTATCCATTTTTATTTCTTTCGTAGAACCGATGGCCGATGTGGGTGATGCGTTTTGTTGTGGCTATTGGAAGATGCAGCGTAGGTGGTTGCGGCGGAGTTTTGGCCAAAAACTGACGCCTAGTACACACATTTCATAATAAGAAGCGCTAAAATCGAAACGGTCCGACACAGATCATTTCCTTCGCATTCCAGTTCCTAAAGTTGGTTAAGTATTGGAGGCCACAGATGAGAAGGAATCCTCGATCTGCATGGAAAAATAAGCAGTGATATTTCCTATTAAAGAGTATTTATAGGTATAGTTTGGATTCAGTAGCACAATCAAAGAGTTTCATTTAATAAGCTTTACGAATAAATATTTTTTAGAAAATTCTCTCATCACAAATATCTTCTGTTTGGCCGTACACGACGCCATTAGCCGTTGAACACCTCAATATTTTCTATATATCATATCATCCCTATTTCGGCGTTTCGTTTTCTATTATAAGTGAATTTTGTCGTAGCAGTTGCCACCACAATTCAGGCTAATAACAGTTTTTGTGACACTAAACACGAAAAAAGCTTTCCCCATTTAACGGTGCGTAAATGTGTACTCCATGTTGCCGCCCGCCCTTAAGCAGACATTATTAGGGGGGGTGTCGCACGGCGGACGTAAAATTTTGTAGCGATTTTTTCCCTAATACCTTTAAGCTACACAGTAGGTCACGTCGGGGACATAACTTGTACTGAGCTGTATTTGCAATACTGATCGAAATAACAATGATATTGGGCCTTTTGTAGCTGTATTGTGTTCGGTAGATGTTTAGTTAAGTGGTGGTGTGAAAGGACCATTATGCTGACACATGGTTTACTTGCTTACGAATTTAAACAAATGTATCACAAATGAGATTATGATGTAGATGATACTATTGCTATTGTGATATATTGTGAGTTTAAGACTCGAAATAATTTCATTTTTATAAGCTTACGTGGAGGTGAGTACCTCAAGAGTTTATATACCTAACTCTATGTAGGTATTAAATAATTCTTTAATAATTATAAAAACGGTTTAAACTTACGTAAAAATTGTCAGGAACGGCCCGATATATTTTTAATAATATTATTAAATATTTAAATATCCATAAAAATATAAGAATAATTTTCCGACACTTTTGACTTGTTTAATTCCTATAGATTATTTCAAAACCCAGGCTAGAGTGACTCCAACAATACGCTGGCCGCGATTACTTCGGACAATTCATAAAAAAGCAGATTCAATTAGAATAATGTGAAACATAATAGCAGGGGCGGAGGTGCCGAGTTGGAGGTTCTTTTTAATCGTAATTAGCAATATTTGTAAGCGGCACAAAGAGACTCGCCGTGGGTCGAGCGGGGACAAAGAGTCCCTTGCACTACAAAGGGCTTAAGGTTTAGATGACGCCGCCCTGAAAATTTGTTTCATTAAGCGGACCAGCCTAAAATTTTCTTTTCCACACCGCGACGGAATTCCGGTAACTGAATTTAATGTTAAATATTTCCTTGACTATCCTTTTACCAAAGCGTTTTTTGTGATAAAAATACCAAAGGGTGAAATTTTGTACGGGATATCGAATGACCAAAGTTTTATCGTAAACAAAACAATCACGTCCTTCACTTTCGTAAGCGCGCCTATTAAATTTTTTTCAAATATTGGTGACTTAACTGGGAATACAATATTATTAGTATGATCACATAAAAACGTACAAAGGTAACGGAACGTATGGTGAAACATACGTGAGCCGTAACCTAAAATATATATTTTCCATTTATAAAGGTTTTCACAAACCATCGATGCGAAATTTGATAGTTATTAAGTTTGAACAGGACACTAATTAAACCTTTGTGTTGACGAATGTTCGTACATTTGAAACAGAAATAAGGTACACGTAGGTGTCCAAAACGTCGGCTTATTTACACCTTAATTAACCAAAACATGTTGCTGTGTGTAATAAATTATAACAACGAAAAGATAGTAGGAAGTGGCATGAAAATTATAGCATGCAACAATACCCACCTGATGTATCCAGGGATAAAAGGATGGAGGATTACCGTCATCAAAAGCACACCAAGTGTTGTTCTTGATATAACAGCGTTAAATAAAAAGCTGTTCTGCGCGAACAAAGCGGTACGTGAGGCAAATTATTTATGTATTGCCGCGGTCGGTCTAATTACGTGAGGCTTTTGTTCTGCAGCCCTCTCAGCGACCCGCCCGCCAGCTACTTGCTAACCTGCCTTATATGGTGAGGCAATAGCTGCAATTGACGAACGATAGTAGTTTCTTAGACGCCTTCGAAGCTAATGGTCCTCAGTTCAAAATCCAGTTAGGGCTATATATTTATGTGAAGAACTCGAATATTTGTTTACGTAACCCTATCCCGCCACGTAACCCTCCATTTTAACGTGGTCAAGTAAAAGCTATCCCATTACCCATCTTTAAGCTAAGGACACGCCGTCGTGCCTACGCTGCTGCTGCTGCTGCGAGATCACCGATCGCTGCTCGCGCAGATCACCTACCGCAGTACCTAATCTTGATGGCTTTACTTTGGTGGAGGAAAAAAAAGAAGCCGGCTTATCACAAGTAAAGACCAACTTTACCCTGAGTGTCACAGAGTGGAGGAGGAGGACTGCAGTCCCGTCAGTGTGAACTTCGTTCCATTTGTAACCTTCCTGCAGGAGGAGTTCTGGCCGAAAGGTAAGAAAGGTATTCCGGCGATTTCGTGGACGGCTACCCAACACCTAGAAGTTACGTCGCACGTCGCTAAACTAACGTGTTTATGTTTATTTTATATTATTGTTTTATTTGACATGTATGTGAGTTTTAAGGTATTTATCTATTGGCCATAGTTAGATAGTTGGTTGAAAATAAATGATATTGATTGATTATAATTGATTACCTATGTCAATGCCGAAAGTATTATTAAATGCATTCTTGTTTTGCGTATATTAACATTTCTGTGTTGAATTTATTTGACGCGTACTGTACGAATTTTATTTTACTTTAAATTCGCAACCGCTTCAGCTTATGACTTGATACTTTTAAGTACCAACGTAACAGTAGTGTACAAGTAAATGTTAGATAACAATAACGACTACGAGGTCTCGAAGAATCCCACTTCATTACTTCCATTTTAAACCACGTAATTAATGCTACGAGGTCAGAAATATCCTGCATGGGATTTTGCTTAGCAACGAACAATGAGACAATGATGCTTTTAAGAACTCAGCAGGTAAAGCGACTTCAGGCGCTTATTATGGAATCTGTTGAGTTATTTCTTTAGCAGTTACCAAACTACTTCCGCCAGTTTGTCACGATAAAGTGACGCGTAATCACTAAGCTTTGATTTTTTTGTTATTGAAAGTTCCACAAACATTCAAAAGGCAACTTCATTGAAAACAAGACATTTTTGTCGATACTATTGGAGTGAATGCAGTGACGAATACAAGGTAAATAAATACATACAAGGTAAAAATATAGTCACCAATTTAGTTCTTACAAATACCGAAATACTTCTTGTCTTTCATTGTTTAATTATTATACATTAGGTACATAATTTTACTATTCATCAGATGTTAAAGTTATGCATATTGTCAATGGCATTTGACAATATGAATAATTTTACCATCTGATGGGTATTACATAAGATTATAACAAATCACTTCCAATACCGATACAATTACGCAGGGGGTTTACGGAAGCTGCAATCTCATTGCGCGTATGTCCATGAATTTAAATTGTTTTAAAGCGAATTGAACAATCGGCTTCGTTTGGCTTGTCATCACTTTTCGTAGGCATCCACTATTTCTATTGAATTCCCACGAGTAGTTCGATGGCTGAAACAACCGATAAGTTGTGCATAAACTATAAATAAAGCCCGAATTTCATACACCCACAGCCAAACAATAACAGATATGTATATTGACTGGCGTGCTCATTTAAATGAGATGATTTGTTTAATGCATAAAATAATCACTGAGTGCTGGTAGTCAGTGATATTCCTGGTCTAAATTTGGTCGAGGTATCATCGTAAAAACATCGAAAAGAACTGACGTTATACTAGTAACTAATGCTATCATACAACCACGGAACTAGAGTTAGTTGACTAAAGGAAGATGGCCGAAGCCTGAAGGTATGGCAGGGGTGCATGCCCACCTTAAAGGCTGCTATCGTTTGCGCAATCGAAGTAACAACTAAGATCGACTCATTAGAGATGTCAATCCCTAAAAATTCGTACATTTGACAACGGGTATCAAAATCAAAAGACATCACACACAACCTTTTATCTAACGCTTGTGTTACGTACGTACCTAATTTTTCGAAAACACTTTCATTGTTAATGTTATTTATTTCCTTAGTATTACATTTGAAACGTATGCCTGTATCATCTAATATTAAGGAAAATTATATCGATACACAAAACTCTGTTTCCTTTTTTCGTGCATTATTATTAAGCAGCTAACAGGTACGGTAAGTTTATCACCTCGGCGCGCGAATTATTATTTTACGAAGGAATACCATTCCCTTTTACGATGAGAGGCGGAGGGGAGCAATCAGAGTCGAGAGAAAGAAGTGGCATATGATATTCACACGTAATAAATATTAGAAGAGCTCCAGTGATTGCGGACTCAGGTGTCTCGACGTTCTTGCCTCCAATGAAAGTCAACCTCGTACTTCACTGGTAATCGCACAATTACAGCCAATAAATAGTACTTTATGTTTTCATTTGATTTGCCAGACTTAAAGTCATTTCACATGTAAAATTATTGGCGTTTGGTGGGTAATCTAAAATGTATTGAATTTATAAGGATCTCCTATGAGTATGAGACTGACCTTAGAGGCTAAATATTAATATTGACTGGATATTGTTGATTTATGTCTTATACCTGTGATACTGCTCACTAGCATTATCTTTTGGTCGTGCGTGAGGTGTTGATGGAAATCGTAATATATAAAAAATATCCTATAACCTAAATTCGAGTTTCTCATTACATATTTCTACGAAAAATCCTAATATGAAATTGAAGTTATATTTATAAAACAAAAAAAGTAATAACATCGAAATATTTATGCATATCGCAACCTCGGAGATCTCCGAGTTATCAGGGAGACGTAATGGAATTTAGAACCCAGTACGTCTAGCATGACTGTGCCACGCGACAAAGACTACCTGTCATTTTCCTTTCAATACCGTGCAAGCAAGACGGGTGATGCTGAGTCGCGCGACAAGCAAAGTCGCGGCAACAAATACTAGCTCTGCAGGACCAAAGAACGTCTCTTTTGAAGATTCTTATTTGTTAATCACCAACTTTTTCTTGGGACGACTTGTTTTTGGAACACAAATAACGCCCTCTTTGAAAAATATGTATCAAATTTACCCTCATAGTTAGGTTACCAATTATGCTAACAGCATCGCAGTATATTTATGTACCTACGCCTTTTAAGTGTAATACACCAACGCACTCAGAAAAGTTTCGAGCTTTCCAAACTACTCGGATATTTCATTACCAGCCATCGGTATATTGCTGGTATCGGTACCTACTCCATTTTCCTGCTTACACCAAAAGGGTGTTGATATGCGGGAAAGTAGCGTTAGTTACGACGTTATGGAACGAAACGCTTACAATAAACAATCGGAACACGCCAATAGGTAAATAGTTTGTAAATATTCCGATGAAGATTAATTTGCATACCTATTCCAGTTATAAACTGACCCGCAGTTTAATTAATTTAATTTGGCGTTGTGTTTTGATGTTCTTTCGCTAATTTAGTAACAAAATTGTCTCGCATTTTGTCCACAGTACATACTGTAAGGTTTTTGCCTCATATCTGTATTAGATTCATGTCAGTAGGCATCTGTATCAGCATGCGTGCTCAACAGTTGGCCGCCGGCTGGCGCGGGACGCGATTTCGTCGCAAAACGACTGGGAAAAACTACGTGCCTTATGTAAGTACCGATACACAGGGTACAAACTCTGCACGGATATGTATTTTGGACGGTTTTTCTTGGGTGTTTTAAAATTCTATTGATAGAAATTGAAATGGGGTTTTCTTGTCATATTTACGACAGCGTTAGCTCGAATTTTAGTTGATAAATAAGTAGCACAAAATAATACCTGTTCTAAAGGGTGGTACTAATTGTGATTATGATTTTTAGATTATTTCAAGAAAAACTGAAAATATAACGGTGAAAATCTTCGTTTGTAAAGAGGCCTGACCATTGTTTGCATATTTATTGTAAAGAGAGTCTACGTCTAGGCTAATACAATTCCGGAAATAAATATACATTTGGAATATTTTAATATTGTTATTGTGCCAAAGAATATCTACTTTTAGATTTTAAAACGAATTGGAAATTATCAATCATTCAAACAGTTATTATTCCAGTGAGAAAAGAAACAAATCAACACAACAAAATAGGCATTGAAATGAAAAACAAACAAGTGAGAGTAAACAAGATGCGCGCGCGTGCCACTCGGCCGAAGATGACCGGAGCGAAGCGTAGGCGAAGCGAAGAGAGTGGTGGAGCGCTGGATACGGCGGGCGGCGGCGCGGGCGGCGCGGCGGCGCTGTCATAGGACCCCCTCGCTCGCCGTATCGATTGCCCCAGTTGAGAGCGGAGCGGAAGTAATGATAGAGCGGGATGCAACCACTGCCCGATCGGGCTCCCCATTCACTACCATACGAGAACAACCGAATCGCATGGCTCGAATCCACCATCCTTTACAACAGAACAACCTGTGCAAACAAGATAGCGCTATCTAATCGAACCGATAGGAACCTGACGCGCGACATAGAATAGCCCATTGCCCAACTCTACCTAGTAACAGTAGTGCACTACCTACAATACACAAACAGTGTTCAAGATAATATTTAATCTTCCGTTTCTTTCATCTAATGTAATCCCGGGCACTGTGGGGGCATTAAGAATAATCCCCCGTTCTAAAGATTATTTCTCCTTTCGGTTAAAAGTCCAACAAATTGTTGTGAAGTTTAATTTGTCTCGTAAACATTTCTAAGTTGTGTTTAAAGTTCATTGCGTGGGCTAATAGACTCTTCAGATAAATTAGGCAAAAGTTTGAATCATCAAAGTAAACAAGTTCACAAAGTCGCGCGTGGAAGTGACATCCTGCTTATATCTATCGGAACGGATCCCGTAATAGCTTCCTCAATCTCAGCGTCAAAGTTCTCATAATAGTTAGTAAGAGGCCTTGGGCAGGGTCTTAAAACTTGGCTAAAGCTTCGTAACTCGATCTTCGCGATGGATCGGGCGTCTAAGATGATAGGTAACTCACAATACGTTATTACGATCAAAATACAATAGCTGTCAACTCAAAGCGGGTTTCAGTTATGTCAAAGGATGAATGCAGCTTTGTAACTAATGAGTACTTATCGTAACGGCGCACCGAATAGCTGCTGAAACTGCCGAAACTATTAATAACACAACGTAGTTAATAAAGTAATATTACGTTTACACGGAAGAGTGTTTTCACGTTATTAAATAAATAAATAAATATCGCACAACCGCTTACAATTGCTTGATAAGACCCTCGATTCTTTCCTCTCTGAAGTGCGGCTCTAAACTGTGGACTTTATGACACCACATCTCGTGAGTTGACAAAGTCAATAAATTGTTATTAGCCCTAGAGAGTAATGTGTCGTTGTATCGCCTGTGGGAGATATGGCGCTCCGATTTCCATCGTAAACCGGAGTTCATAAGCCATGAGGTTTCGGACTCGAAGCCCATCATCAGTGATATCGATTTTGCGATAAAACCGCCGGACAAGCGGCATCTTCGCCGCGGCGCCGGTGAATTGCTATAGAATCTGAGTCGACGTTCACATCCAATGATAATAAAGTGTAAAAAGAGTCATCGCTTTAACGTCCGCTTTATGGGCACTTCCGGGGGGGTCGTAAGGTTCTGGATGCGCCCAGATATATAGCGGCTGTTAAAACTCCTCAGCCAATCGCCGTGCTTTGTCGACAACCGACCCGGCTGGTGCGAAAACGATTTATAAAATTGGTTTACACCGAGTCTATCATTACTGCCCGTAGCAATGACGCTCGCACATCGAACCATACATTATCTTTGCGCTGTGCCGGTTGGTGTGTCACATAAATAATACGAACGGCATTCTCGTGTTTCATTTTTAACTGACCAAAAAAGGCATACGGATTTTTGGCAAACAAACTGTAAACCCTAACTTTATATACATATTTTTTCTTGGTAATAAACGACAGCGTGTGGATTAAGTTAACTTTAAATAGTGTATAAACTTTGAATAATATAATTTAAGTGTTTTACTTTGCATAGCAGAACGTAAGCCAGATCCAGCGTCGTTAAACAAACGTTAGTGTTAGGGATCAGTCAATAATAACTTAAGAATCCAATTAAGAAATGACTGAGGCTAGGATTTATTTAAGTAGTACTTTACAAAGTCTTTATGACTTTAGAGCGGCATTTATTATTGCTAAAGCTAAGCATTTAGTGTGTTTTCTAAGAGCGAAAATTCGATTTTAGGCTATCAAAATTATAAACAAAATTAACTAAAGTGTGACAAAGTCATGAAAAGCTTTAAGTGGACCTTATGAACTTTAAATAAATGAATTTTAAGTAGAGTTTGATACAAATTGGCCGTTGAAAATAAGAGTAGTACGAATTTGACTCGTAACCTGACCTGACGTTACCTATGACTGCTCAAGGTGACCGCGACGGAACCCTTCGCTATCCTACTTTTAAGGCCGACGTTTCTGGTGCCATTAAAATTTTACGATCGAGCTGGCGAAATGAATGCCAGAATTAGGTTAAGGAGTAGCATGGGCTTGGTTCGCGTGACGACCGCCCCATTCATTGCTAATTTAATACTGGAAAAAATAACAAAACAATCAATTTTTCTTTCAACATTGAATAAAGGTAAAGAAGACCTAGCCACGTTTTGCTACTCGGCACGGGAAAACCACCGGCGTCCATTTTAACCCATTAGCATTTTAGCTGCGGTATTGTATTTAATGGAAGAACGTAGTTTTTAAAAGCCATTAATTTCTGAGTGTAGGATTTGTTATGCTGGTATATTATAATTATCTTTTGATAATTCTCTATTATATGTACGAAATATTATTACGAAAAAATGACTAATTCAGTCATTTAATGAAAAGAGTGGAAAGTTTGTTGTAGGAAAATATCTGGTTTAAGAATTTTATTAGGTACTCATAAAGAATTTACAAAATTCACTTATATGAGCTAAGTTATATAAAAACAATTTAAAGCTAGCGTGCAGTACATAATTATATTCAGTTATAAATGTAATATATATATTCTATTTTTTATACATAGTAAAGTGGGTAGAAATCTGCAGTCGATACAACAGTGCCTTAGAGAACGACATTTACTTACATCGTACAATTTCAATACGTCGCCGCGTAGATAACAAACAAGTTAAAATGGATGTTCACGAGTTTCGAAGAAGGCAACATGAATGAATGCGGCATAGCCGTGCGTACTACAGACGCATTTACATTACATATTGAAAACAATTTGTTTGTATTAATTATGTTTAATTTGTATTCGTATTATGATTTTCATATTTATTTATAAAATTGATTTCAATATATTTCATAATAATTAATAAAATGACTGTAAATATAATTAGTGTATATATATTTTATTACTATTTTTTTTTTGTAATTATTATATTTTTAAATATAATAATTTCATTTATTAATAACTAACTCAATTAGTTTATTAGCATAATAATCATTATTACTATTTTTAGTCAAAATAAATTGAATGGTTTTAATTATTGTTTTTTTAATTGGATTGGACTTATTTTATGTTATTTTGTATGTAGAATTTAAGCTGTTTTTTGAACGTTGCTATAGTTTTAGCCTCTTTGATATCTTTTGGTAGCTTATTATATTTTTGAGCACCTTCGTAAATAATATTTCTTTTTCCGTAGCTCGTACGGGGGGTTCGTAATACTAAGTTATCAGCATTTCTCAGTCTTATTTTTTGTACTTGGTGTTTTTTTGTAAAACTTATACGTGAGTGTACGTCTTTTTGGAGTATTTTTCGGACTAATAAGCAGGTATAATAGTTATAGCACTGAGTGATGTTCATTATTTTTAGGTCTTTATATATTTTTTGGGTCGAGGTTCGGTAGTTGTAGTTAAATAGGGTTTTTATTAGTTTATTTTGCATTATTTGTATTTTTGCCAGGTTACTTTTAGCTGCGGTCCCCCATATTTCTATCAGATAGTCAACATGTGGCTTAACTAAGGAATTGTATATTAAATACTTTACTTTTTGTGGGAGACAACGAGCTATACTACGGATAGAACCAGTTAAGGATGCTAGTTTTGTTTTTATCTTCTCAATATGTGGCTTCCATGTTAGTTGGCTGTCAATTATTAGTCCAAGGTACTTTTCGCTTGATTTCCTATTTATATGTTGATTGTTTAATGATGGTTTTCGGTAATCATTGTTTTTTTTATTTTTTGCACAAAAAATTACATAATTTGTTTTGGCAACGTTCATGGTAAGCAAGTTATCTTGAAGCCATCCATTGAGGAGATCCAGATCACTCTGTGCGTCTAACATTATTTGTTCTATGTCACTTCCATAATAGAAAAGGCTGGTATCATCGGCATACAACGTCAGTTCTCCTTTCAACCCGATATCTTGGATATCATTGATATATATAAGGAACAGAAGTGGCCCTAAAATGGATCCTTGAGGCACACCGTATGTAATAAGTCTAGGGCTGCTTTGTTGTTTGTCGATTTTTACAACTTGGTGACGATTTAATAAGTAGGATTTTAATATAGCATGTGCTTTTCCTGTGACACCTATATGGTTAAGTTTGTTTAATAGCTTTTCATGACTGACCGTGTCGAAGGCCTTTTTGAGGTCAATGAAAACACCTCGTGCTAATAATCTTTCATCAATTTTTACCTTTAGTGTAGTAACTAAATCTATTGCAGCTGAGAGGGTATTTGATTTAGATCTGAAACCATATTGATATTTAGATAAAATATTGTTTAATGTAAGAAACTTATTGAGACGAGAGTAGATAACTTTTTCGTAGATTTTAGAGATAACGGGCAGTACTGAGATGGGGCGATAGTTTCCGGGATCAGTTTTGCAACCAGATTTGTGTATTGGCGAAATTTTAGCTGTTTTTAAGGTATCAGGATAATATAAATGTATTATCTTGGTTACACAACCAGTCCGTAGCTTAAATACTTTGTGCAATATCTAGTATAATAATAATATTCAAAGAAATACTAAATTTCAATTTGTTAGCATAGAAACATAACTGGGAACAGTAGTGTACTCAGGTTAAATCCATTATACAAAGTCACTTTACGTGCGCATTGCAGATAAAAGGACAAATCTCGGAGATAAAAAATAGTGCCTACTTATGAGACCCTAAGTAGGCATTTAACTTTTTATTCCGATCCCTCGTATGCTCTTATCCCCAGGCTTTTAACTAAAAGAACGAAGACAGGTGAAGACCTTTCACGAAAATAAGACTTGCCCGAAATGACGCTGCTAAAATAGAAACTAAATGGGTCGGCTGCTTAAAGTAATTCTAACCGAAACTACAGAATAAAGATACTATAGAAACCGCACTCTTTTGTTATTTACCGCTTTTGTAAAGGAATATGCCTACTAATATCTGATTGGTAATTTTAAATAACGTGCAACGTCGTTGGTTGTAGCACGTTGTGGGGCGTGTCATAATCGTAGGGTTGCCAATTTTACAGTATCTACTAGGTTCCATTCCCTATATTTTCTAACTATAGGTGATCACTAAGTATTTGATTTGGTGTTATAACACCATCCTCATAAATGAGGATTGGAAAAAAGTTATTTTATTTAAACTCTGTGGGGAGTAAATAGGTCATGAACATTGAACAAATAGATATCAAGCATTAGTTATAAAACTTAAAAAAACACAAAAATAAATATTAAGTACATTTAACACTACTGTAAAGCGCATCACTAATAATATTATAGTGCTTGCTATATTAAGCGATTTCATTTATTATGATGCATTCACGTAAATTACCAGGAGATTTTAACAATTTCAAAACAATTTCATTTCGATAACCAGAAGCGTGATACTAAAGCTAAATCGAGGCATTATTTTTAATAAGAAAAACGTACAAAGAATAGCTTGCGATATATGTTTAGACGTTAAATAAACATTATCAGACAGAGGCGTCAGAGCGGTAAACGCTGAAAGATGCTCCCCCGATAGATTTTCAGCTGTTTCAGTCGCCGCCTCGGCATTCCAAGCACGCGCCTTTCTTTTGTTTCACTCTGTTATAACGAGATATTGTGATTCCAGACCATTACAACACCGCATACACGGAGATGCGAATATCAAACACCGTATTAGATACACGTTTTCTTATTAAGACGCTGTACTCTGTGAATAATAATGCCGCTATTGGCTTCTCTCAGCGCGCGCCGTAAATAATACAAAAGAGCAACATAAATATTTATAAACAGCATTTATGAATACTTCATTATGATTTTTACTATAGTACCCTTAAAATAGACATTCCATCTGTATTAGATTCCTTCAGAAATAAATAACAATAAAAAATAATATCGCCTAAACTTTTAATAGACTAAAACTTTTCGTGGCTCGATAAAAACCGCTGTAGTTAAGTGAAAATTTCTAGGTTATTTCGTTTCAAGTCTTTGTACAAGTTCTAAGAAGCTTTCGGCACAGCTTTCAGTGTAATTTCATATCTCAGGCCTTTTTCTCAAATTAAATGGAATATCGGTATTTATTGGAACATTGTGTAAAATTTGGCTCATATTTTTATGAAGAGATAAATAGTTATTTGTTATGCAAGGCTGCAAAGTTGTTATTTGGCGCGAGTGTCGAAATTGAAAGCTGAGCGTAGCGAGGCTTTCAAGACACGAGAAGCTAAATAATTTTGCAGCCATACGGAACACACAACTTTTCACCTCACTACAGCGAGGAAAATGCAAGATGCAAGAAAAACAATTAACACATAAAAAATATCATATTTAATTTTGCCTTCTATTTAACACATCAAATTTAAAACATAACACACTCAAATCCAAACCAAATAAATACGAAAGAAGCACACATATTAAAAATTAAAAGTAATATTGCCGTAATTTGTAATATCGTCGTGTATATTTTATCGTTGAGTTTTTCTTAAGCACTGCTATATTATATTTGTATTTGAAACTACTTGACACATTCGTTGTGAATGTGGGAGAATGGCATTCTGGGAAGGATTAGTTGGCCACTCGGAAGTATTTTCCATAACACTTGCTTTGGAAGTTATTGGACGATGGGATCCGAACAAGATTATTTCGGCTTTATCTTCTTTAAAAACGCTAATAGTTTCTGTAAATTACTTATCGTCTCCAAATATTTATAACAAATCCTTTTTAGTTATAATAATGCAGGCTTTTAGCATTGAATAAATGCTCCAAATTGGGCTTAACTTTCTTGTTTTCGATATTTATATAAAGTGAGACTACAGTATCTATTCTCCACAGAACAAAACGTTGTTTACGTGAATTGCAACTTTTTAATTATTATTTTTTTCTCGGGTGCGTTCAGAAATTACAATCTTATGTTCCAACTTTTATAACAAATAAATATTAAAATTTGTGTTGTATTTAATATATTTACTAGTCAAAATATGTAAATGAAACTGAAATACTTACTATTAATATATATAAACATATTCAACATAAAATAAAGTGTAGAAAAAATTAAAACTTAAAAATCTGTAACCACAAACCAGGTTTCTGGACGTGATATTGTAGGTGTATTTTTTTTTAAAGAAGTATTCAAACGTACATATGATTTTAGCCGGCCTGACCAGATCGCCCTTTATTAGCGTGCGTTGATTGGTTATTCGAAGATTTATCGACTGATGAAATCAGTCACGCGTTGAAGGAGTCTTAAATATAAAAAAGTTACATGCACCACAGAAAATCAAAATCGTCGTGTTCGAAATTCAAATGACTTTTGCACGCTAGCGGATAAAATAGACTTTTGCACGCAGATTCTCTGCCTTTTCGCCGAATTACGTTTCGTCAAACGTTTCATTTCGCAAAAGTTTCATTTCGCCAAAAGCATTTTTCACTGAAACTGTAACCTATTTCGAATTGTTATAAAACAAACCTAACTTAACCTAACCTAATCTAAAGGATGACATTTACAACAATCTGAAATAGTTTACAGTTTCAGTGAAAAATGCTTTTCGCGAAATGAAACTTTTGCGAAATGAAACGTTTGCGAAACATAATAGGGCGAAAAGGAAGTACACCACATTTATAACTTTAGTATGAGAGCGCTAACAGGTACAGTCGCCATCAAATATATCGCAGCATATAAGGCGTTCATAAATATCTGAACACGACTCTTATTTACTGGGCGTTACAGTACCTACATGTTCAAATATTTATGGACGCCTTATATGCTGCGATATATCTGATGGCGACTGTCACAATTGCTTATATTTACATGGTAATAAGAATCATGAGAAAAACTTATACTCAGGATATGCCCTTTATTTCTTCATCAGTTCACACATAGAAAGTAGGTGTGTTCTACTTATGCATTATTACTTGTTAACTATTTTATATCGATTTAAATTTTAATAACTATTATCTATATTAGTATCAAAATTCACTGAGGCGTCTGCAGAATTTCCTTCCTCTTCATACGAAGATCATGCTTGCCCGCTCTCTTTTGCTCCCACTACTCGACTACGGTGACGTCGCTTTCCTGGATCTCCGGGGGGAGCTGCTTGACAAGCTGGAGCGCCTACAAAATGTCTGTATCAGGTACATATTTGGTCTCCGCAAGTTTGATCATGTGTCTCAATACCGCGCCCAACTTAAATGGCTTCCGATCCGTCAGCGCAGAGACTTACATGTTCTTTGTCTTCTGTATAATGTCCTTTTCATTCCTTCTTCTCCTCCTTACCTTGCAGAGAAGTTCTCTTACATGGCGGATGGTAGTGGCCATCGCCTGCGGTCTAGTGCGAATCTAGCTCTATCGATCCCACCGCATAGATCGCATGTTTACGATATGTCTTTTGCTGTGCGCGCCGTGAAATTATGGAATAAGTTGTCTCCCGCCCTAAGGCAGACGCAGTCCGTAGCATCGCTCAAGGGGAAGTTAAAGGGATTGTGGCTGTCAAACGAATAATAGGTTGCTGTTTTACATTTGTGCTTAGCACTCATTTACTCAAAGGTTAATTGGAAGAGATCCCTTAAAGGGATAAAAGTTCGCCTTTGTACATGTATTTCTTTTGTTTTAATGTATTTCTGTTTTTGTGTACAATAAAGTGTTTACATACAAAATCATTTTTGGACAGGGATCTTGATTTAGGAAAAATCAGAATAGTATGATGCGGGATCGTATTTTTTTTGGTATGGGCGTGCTGTCCACGCCGGACCACTTCGAGACCATGCCGGTCTGGTGCCATCTATTGGACCTCTCTTCCATTGTCCTCTCATGACGCCAGAACTGCTGGACAAATTTTAACCAGTTTCAGCATAGAGATAGCTGGACATTCAAAGATGGTTATACCTAGCATACATTTTAACCAGTTTCAGCATAGAGATAGCTGGACATTCAAAGATGGTTATACCTAGCATACATTTTAACCAGTTTCAGCATAGAGATAGCTGGACATTCAAAGATGGTTATACCTAGCATACATTTTAACCAGTTTCAGCATAGAGATAGCTGGACATTCAAAGATGGTTATACCTAGCATACATTTTACCCGCCAGCGGTATAAAAAATGTGGTTGTCTAATGTTTGACAGAATTTTATTTAAAATAATTTCATATGCCAGAATTTCATTTGCCCGAATTTTGGCATGCTAGAACGTTACTTCTTCCATAAAAGTTAATTCAAATAATAACATATCCCCGATTTTTTACATGACATATTGATATACAATACAAAATGATTTATTTAAACAAAATTCAGTTGAAACATAAAAAAATGTGTCCGTCAGTGACCAACTAGGCTGAGCCTGTATCTTGGCCATCTGCGAGTCCGGTTAACATATGCAGTTTACACAATAGTAGGCAAAAAATTAAGCAAAAATAAACATCAAATAAACTATTATTAATTAATTAATTAAAATTCTGTGAGTGTGTATGCGTCTGTGTGCGTGTGTAAGTCTGAGTGCGTGTGTGTGTGTGTGTTTGTGATATACAGCCCATGATACTGTTTCTGTTTTCGGTTATTCGGTTTTCGGTTATTTTATCTTGGTTGATTTAATGATGTCTTCAGTTTCACAGTACGACAGTGTATATAAACATTGTTTTACTTCCTTATTTGCTTTAGAGACAGGTAAAAGTTCAATGCTACAGCTGTTGCATACAAAATTGTAGATGCTAGAGTGAGCGTAAGACGGCGACCTCCTAGCGAGAGCGGATCTGTAAAGCGGGAGCGATGCTTTGTAGGTACGCTTCTGTAACATTTCCTCATGGCGTATATGTATATTAGAAACGTTATTTTCCATATTTTTGTTTACTGTAATTTTATAAGTCAGAAAATTCAAACGCCTTATAAATTGCTATCTATAAAACTACCAGAAGGTGGAGGTTTGAACCACCTAAACGCTACCGTTTCTCTTTTCGCTTTGATAGCTCACCTCGCGTGCTATTGTGGTCGCAGTTCTAACCTAACTTAACCCATTAATCTACTTTACTGGTAGCAGTCCAGTCCTGGCACTTCGCCGGCCGCCCGCTCGGCTTGCGCGCTGTTGTGGTCGCAGTTCTAACCTAACCTAACCCACCATTAATCTACTTTACTGGTAGCAGTCCGCTCCTGGCGCTTCGCCGGCCGCCCGCTCGGCTCGCGCGCTGTTGTGGTCGCAGTTCTAACTTAACCTAGACCATTATCCCATTAATCTACTTTACTGGTAGCAGTCCGGGCCTGGCGCTTCGCCGCCCGCCCGCTCGGCTCGCGCGCTGTTGTGGTCGTAGTTCTAACCTAACCTAACCCATTAATCTACTTTACTGGTAGCAGTCCGCTCCTGGCGCTTCGCCGGCCGCCCGCTCGGCTCGCGCGCTGTTGTGGTCGCAGTTCTAACCTAACCTAACCCATTAATCTACTTTACTGGTAGCAGTCCGGTCCTGGCGCTTCGCCAGCCGCTCGCTCGGCTCGCGCGCTGTTGTGTCGCAGTTCTAACCTAACCTAACCCATTAATCTACTTAACTGGTATCAGTCCGGTTCTGGCGTTTGGGATTTTTTTCTGCTACATGAATATGTCATTAAATATTATAGAATCAGTTGATTCTGGAAAGTAAGCTATATGGAATTTGATATTATGGCACAAGATATTATGAGTATTGATCATTCTAGTTAATGATTATTATGATTCACAAAAATTCTGGCATCTCATTTTATGGTATGTGAACGTTATGGAAAATTACTATTATGGCAAATGAATTTATTTTAAATGAAATTCTGGCAAGCGAAGGTATACCAAAAAATGTACGCGTACGAAGTTGCGGACACCTCCTAGAGATATTTATATAACTTTGTTTAAAATTACAATGTAAACGCGTTTTAAAATTGGTTCAGCATTTTCAAATAATTTAATACTAAGTGCATAACAGAACTTCATAAACTACAAATGAGATGGGAGTGCATATAAGTTACGTATTGTATAATGAGGTAAAACGTATGCATAACATCGAGCGGAGCAATTACTGGGTTGGATCGGAAGCCAGAGTTCGGAACTGTTGTAGTGCAACCTCATTGGCAAGGTTGCCTCTCAGACCCCGTAAGTACATGGCACATGTAAGCAGGTTCGATACCTTCGCTATAGTGTTTGTAAGACTTCAGGAGTGGAGCTATGGAGTGCCTTATAGCGTCAAACTTGTTTACGATAATGTGCTTGCATTTAGTTGGGTATACAGGGTGGGTATACTTTCACTTGCCAGAATTTCATGTGCCCGAGTTTCGTCTGCCATAATATTCAATTGTCTGAATCTTGTTACTTATAATTAGTTTCCCATAGTCATTGTTTACCATATTAATCCTATGCCAGCATCTTTGTTTCCCATAATAATAACCACATTTTCCAAAATGATTGAGTGAAGAGAGCGGAGAGTCAAAATACAAACCCAATCTAACCTAGTTTTAGAAGAACTGCGACCAAATAGAACATGGATCCAAAACCGAAAACCATAGGTTAGGTTGGGTTTGTGTTCTGACCCCGTATAGCGGAGCAAGTGAAGCGAGCGGAGCGTCAGAATGCTTGCTTCAAAATACAAATCCTAACCTAATTTACACTTTTAGAAGAACTACGATAAAAGGGAACATTGGACCAAAACCGAAAACTTTAGTTTAGGTTAGGTTTGTATTGTGATCATATTATATAGTCATAATACGTAGTATCTATGTACATACGTGCATAAATCAGATACTGTGCAAATGCATAGCCATGATGGGTTCGCAAAGAAACAATATTTAGTATGGCGTTTAATTATTCTATCAAACAATATTATGGCACTTAATACTATGGAAAACAATCATTATGGCATTCGTATCATTATGGCATTTATAATATTCCAGAATACAATAGTATGTCGAATGACTTCTTTAGTAAACGAAACATTCGGACAAATACAATTCGGGTCAGTGACATTCGAACAATTCAATATTATTGCATATAAATTTTAGTCAAATAATAGACAACCTAATCAATACAAATGGGTCAGCAGGGAGAAGTCAGAAATCATAAGAATTAGGGAAATCTGTTCTTAGAAACTATTGCGTCGATTTTAAATAATTTATCTCTAGAGAAAACCAATTATTAACTTGAGCGTATTCGGAATATTTGCATCAGGTTCATATTTGGGTAACGTAAATATGACCATGTTTCCAGTTTCCGTTCGCAGCTCAAGTGGCTTCCTATCTGCTTTCGTCGTAACTCACATTCTCTCTCTTTACAATATACTTTTTCACCCTGCAACTCCCTGCTACCTCAAGGAGCGTTTCAGTTACCTTCGTTCTATTAGGTCCTCTCAAAATTTGTTTCTGGCTGTCCCTTCTTCTTCTTCCGAATTCTATAAAAGCTCATTTACCTTTCAGGTTACTCTATTGTGGAACTCTCTCCCTGTTGAATTGAAACGTAGTCAATCCGTTGCTACTTTCAAAACACACCTCAAAGAACATTACTAGTCTCTCCTTTAATACTCTGGCACTGTGACTTACATAATCTGTGGTTCGTTACACAAAATATTATCTTAAATATAAGGTTTAAGTAAGTTTATATATGAGAATATATTTAGTTATATGTTCATTTATGTATATTTTTATGTATCAATATTATACTATTATAGGTTTTAGTAGATTTTAATAATTTTTCAGTAGTTTTCTTGATTACTTTTTGCATCGCCTACTCATCTCATTTCATTTATATTAATCCACTACCCAAAGGTTTTCTGGAAGAGATCGCTTTTTAACGATAAGATCGCCTATTGTTTGCCTCCATTGTAATGTTAAGTGCAGATACAGATATGTATTTGTATTTCTTTCTTCTTGAGGTGTGCAATAAAGAGTATTCTATTCTATTCTACCTATTATATTATTTCTTTAAAATAGTTTTGATTTTAAATGTTATTTTTTATTTTAATTTGTATTTATGTCTATTCCATGTTCATCTTAATACAAGACGAAGATCATGTCAAACGTCCATGGGTACATGGCCACCTTAGTAATGGTTAAGAGATCAATCGGCGGATCCGACTCGAATGGGCAGTGTTCGGGAAACTGCTAATCTCTAAAATACCTCAGTGTTAACCAGTGCGTATTACCGGTGATGACCTACGGAGCCGAGACGAGACATCAGTATCTTTAGCATCAGCTTGCCCTTTGCCTAAGGGCTCCTCTAGCGTTAGCCTCAGCTTTTACCTAATTCCGCTGAAGTAAAAATAGGATGTAACCTGTTTTCTTCCTCAGTGAAGAAGGTATATAACGGAGTTGCCACGACTTTGGGCGACAGCGGCAGCAGCAGCGGTGCGGTGTGTCTCGTTCACTCATATGGCCGCCGCGCTCGGATCTCTTGCTCAACCACTCGCCGCGCCGCTGGTAGTGCAATGTCGTGGCATCTCTGTAACGGGGCCAAGTATGTATTTTCAACCTTGTTAGAGAATAGATGCGTTGCCAACCTTGTACAGAACTAGCATTAGTGAGGGATGACCTACAATTCAACATACAAATTGTAAACCTTGGACATGTAAACAATAGCGCCGAGACTCAGCCATAACATTATATTTCATGCACTGTCATGAAAATCGAGATCAAAACAGAGTAGTTTCTACGTTTGGAATATGTAAATGCGCTCTGTTGAGTTTAAAGCTTCGTTCAAACGATCGAAGAGAAGCTTTTCTCTCAGGATGTGGTTATCTGGCAATTCGAACGTTCTCGTGTTTCGCGCTCAAGTGGTGAAAAGTTATAGCGCTTGCAATTTTATAAAGTTTCTGTATGATATGAAAAATTTTACTTGGCGCCAATTCGACGGAACTTTGTGATGGTATCTTCAATTTAGCAATATCTTAATTATTGCATTATATGAGGAATACAATAACTTTTGCAATTCGATCTGCATTTATGGACGAATCATTTAAATACAAACGTACGCGATTTATCATCAGGAGAGCCGATCAGCTGCCTGATAATGAATCGCGTACCGATTCGAAACATGTCGAGCGTTATTCGACTACGACGTGAGTAAAACCCGTTTATGTATCTTGATATGTCTGAGACTCACGGTAGTTTTCTATGTAAAATATGGACAAATTAATATCATTGAAAGAAAAAGAGAGATTCTTTAATTGCTCGCTCATGTAATTTTTGTCATCTTGAATTTTACTCCAATCAAGATAAAGTATAAACAGAAATAAAATTACAATTTGGCAACAGTTGAATAGAGCTGATCACTGAAGTACTTAGAAGTTGTCACTGTCAAAAGTCGATTGGGGCCCTTGTCACTTAATTTCATCGATTTTATTATTCTCCATACCTTTGCTTATTGTATAAATATATCGATGGTAAACAAGCGAGTGTCTTACACGTAAGGCTGAAAGGGGCGCCGTTACCAGGCCCATTTTCTTAGAAACTTTCACCGAATGTCAAACATATAGGGTTACGAGACATCAGGCCTTCGCTAATGGACACTTGTGGGGCCTTTTAAGAACGAAGACGTAGGCTTGCAGTAAGTAAAAGTAATTATATCTTGTATTCGACGAGCGTAGCAGTATCCAAAAATATCGATGTACTCGTAATTAGAGAATTTACGAATGATCGCACTTCCGTATTCGATCTGTTTAGGTTTTATTAAAAACAATTTAACGTTGCTGTGACTACTGAAGATTGATAAACTAGTTGATTATAATAATACGTATAAGGATTTCTCGTGAGAGTTCCCTTTAACGTTATACATTATAATGTATACAAGAATCTACAATATTATTATTTTATATTATATATAGACATAGAGAGTGACGGGAAAGGGGCAGGAAAAAACTTTAAAGCCAAATCAAGGGCTAAGCGGGGCTTCGAAATTATTATTATTATTATCACATAATTGTGAACTTATTCAATATAAGCTTAAGTTCCTTAAGATTCTTATATCGGGTAAATATTAATATACAGAAAGGCCTCTGCAATGTGGACAGAAATTACGACAAAATATGAGACATATACTAAAAAAAATTAAGATGCCATTTTTTATTAAACTCGTAAGCCTTAGAGCAATTCAAAATGATAATTCCATCCGTTTGCTTATTAATTAGATCCACAGTTTCATTGTTTTTCTGCTTAGTACTTGTAAGCATATTGTGGTGATGTATCTTTTGACTTAACTTTTACTGCAAAACGGACAAGTGAAACTTTTCACAGATGTCATAATGTCACAATTTAATTGTTTATCGCGGTATGAGATCCCTATTCCCAGAAATGGTTTCTGAACTAACATAGGTCGTAAAAAATGGTATATCCCAATTCAACCAGAATTAATGTATCGCATGAATTCGCTCCGCCTAGGATGAATGGTGGTTACGCAGCGAACCTCAAGTGTCAAAGAGACATGCGTCTGGCGGCAACCAATATAATATTCCCGGTATTGGTATATGATTTTTGATATATCTGCTAAACAAAATTATCCATCGTATCCCGGATGTGATACAATGTGATTGCCTTATCTCCGTCTCGTGATCTTTACATGTTATTCCGTGTATCGACATCTGTGTTGCAAGAGGTTTCCTTTTCCGTTATCGCGTATCCGTACGCCACTATAATAAATTAATCCTTTGAATCTATGAATTGTGTACGCAGAACAAGGCCGCAATGTTACATTGGGTTTTCGCGGAACCTACTACGTAATATATCTCAATATGTTACATGACTGTGTAATGAAATTACCCTGGCGCGTAATGACTACAACATGGGTATGTATCGGCGATTTATTATAAAAAGGAGCGTAGAATTTTTTGGCAAATGAAGACAGACAGACATCTTTTTGATAATTCCTATTCCTAAGTATCTTACCACCCTTCTGGACCACAGCTCAGGAGCAGATCGCGCCTGAGCTGTAGTCCAAAGAATCTGGCTATTGGCTAAGTGCTTACCCGTCGCTTATACAGGCACATTCCTTGATGCCAACACCCTCCGAGTGGCTGTTGGCCTTCGTTTAGGAGTCCCGGTATGCGCTCCGCACAAATGCCAGTGCCACATGATATCGACCAGCTGGGGGGCCTCGGACTATCCTGCTCAAAGAGCGTGGGCCGCTTTTCTCGTCACGCCGCACTTAATGACCACATCCGTCGGTCTCTTGCCAACATTAATGTACCGGTGGCATTGTGTGGCCACACTAGCCCCATCTCACCTTCACGGTACCGCGTACAGAGGCGACGCGGCGGCCGAAGCGGCGAGCTCCTCAAAAGACGCAAATATATGGGGTCCCGAAGCCAACTACAACTTATCGCTCTTTGGCTTTGAAACCCTCGGACCGTGGGGCTCTGGGGCACTTAAAATCTACGGCGACCGCGCTAAGCGTTCGATCGACGTAACCGGCGACAAAGGCAGCTTCCTCGCTCAGCACGTAAACATTGCAATTCAGCGGGGAAAAGCTGCCAGCGACCAAGGCACGATGCCACAGGGTCCAGTTTTATGGTTTTTTAGTTCTGATGATTTTTTTTTCTTTTTTCTAGATGTAATTAAGTATTGGAAGTATTGGAACTCAGGTTAAACATATAATTATTATTGTATCTTGCACTGATAAAGTTAATCCAGTACTTAAATCTAAAGATAGACATTACTGCTTTAGAAATATTAGTATTAGACGAAATTTAATCTTAAGTACCTACATGCAAGAACGAAATCCAAAAAATATTTATTATTGTTTTCTCAAATGTTAAACCGCTTTCTTACATCAGCGACCATGAATTGATACATTTATTGATACAAAAATGGCGGTATACCGTATTGTATAGAACATTGTTAATAAATTACATACATTATTATCACCAAAAGCAGCACTTATTACAATGGATCGACGAGCAAATTAATTGGCAGATATGAAATCATAAGACGCCAAATATTAAGTATCGAACGAAAGTAAATGTAATAAATGTATGAAATCCACGAGAACACATGTCTCACGAAACACTCAATACCCCCACTTCTGACTTCGGTTTATTAATATACAAAATTCAAACGAAGTTAATATTTACAAAGTCACATAAAATGAAATTAAGGTTTTAGACAATAAGCGAGAATATTCTGCGGCGTGGCGGCCCGATTTGCTGAGGCATTATAAAATTTAATTTTAATCCCGGGGCGCAAATAAGATAGGATTTCACCCTTGCTTATCTGGGTTACGTAACTTGCGTAACGAGCGTAGCGTAACGTGTTGCGTTACGTTTACGTCGCCGGATGCCGAACGACATTACGCGGGGTTTGTGAACGTGTTATTTTTTCCTGTATTATCATTTTGAGCCTGTATAACATCAATTGCGTTTTATGTATGTCTATGCGCGTGTACATGTATGCGTTGACATATTTCACTAACATTTCTAGACGCGGAGATAACCATGTCGAGAAATTGGTCATAGACGGAAACGAATAGGGAAGATCTCATGGAAGATGTCTTACTAGGCCAGTGAAAGGAAAAAACCGGCCAAGAACATGTCGGGCCACGCTCAGTGTAGGGTTCCGTAGTTGCTCATCCTTCACAATAAACTGCTGTTTTAAGCCCGAGTTTTAAGTTAAGAAAGATTTTAAGCTCTATAAAAAGGTCGTAAACGCCCTAGAAACTGTAATCACTTATTACCTTCTGGAAGTCAACTTATTACGTCCTTTAAAAGAAAAAATATGAAATTTGGCGATAACTCAAAAACGGCTCGACCGATTTTGTTCAATATAGTTTTCATTGAAAGTACTTATAAGGCCTCATTTACTACATGAATTTTCCGATTTTTTTTGACCCGTGGTTGAAAAGTTAGAGGGGGGGGGGACACAATTTTTTTTGTTTTCGGAGCGAATATTTACAAAACTGCTGACTTTATCAAAAAATAATGTTAGGAGACCCCTATTATTTTTACAAGGCCTATTCAACGACACCCCACACACTAGTGAAAGAAAAAAAAATCACCCCCACTAGGTGTTCGAGGGGTACCTGAAAAAAAAAAAAAATTATTTTACCGTTCTGTCGGCGTTATACATATGTGATGATTTTTATTGTTATATATTTTTATTTAATTATTTTTACACTTTTGTTCTTTTTAATTGAATTTGTATTGTACACACCGGAAGTCGTACGTGATTGGTCGAGTATCAAACGACCAATCACTTACGATTATGAGTGACCAATGAGAGCGTTATTGAATTTTGGAGGGGTTTTCTAGTGGGGGGTCTTCTTGTTGGTCAGTCGAGCGATCATTACGGTTCTGACTCTCGAGCTGAGAAGTCGCAATTGACGTTATTGATTAACCTATGTACTTATATATTGTAGTGTTGAGGAATATAATAATAAAGCAGTGTTAAAAGTGTTCGGGACTGAGTTTTATTTATCAAACATACACATATCATACCAAATTTCAGCTTTCTAGTAATAATGATCACGGAGCTAAGGCGGACGGACAGACGGACGGACGGACAGACGGACAGACGGACATGGCGAAACTATAAGGGTACCTAGCTGACTACGGAACCCTAAAAAAAGCATCAAAGTAGATATGTATGTAACCTGGTGTGAATCTTCCGGTGGTGTGAGAATGACGTACATTACGTTTGTTGTGCAATGACCTCCTTATTTGTACCTTTGCGTTTATTACAATGCATCATGTTAGATAAATTGAATAGCGTGACATCTGTGGTCCTTTGGCCAAAAAAATCTTGTTCCTTGAATCGAGCCAGTCTCATCTATATACATGACCGGATAATACCCAATAATTACATAGTTCGATAATAATTCATGTCATGTATAATGCATCGGCGGCCAGGCACTGGTCCGTGAAAGTCGTCACGGAACGGGAAATGTGCCAATTATCCGACGTCGTCCGTCGGGACGCTGTGGGAAGTTTTTCTAGGGGCCTTCAGCGGAATAACAATTTAGTTTTATCATGCTAGTAATTGAATAACAGATAAGTAAACAGAGGCAGAAAGATAGCGTGGACATTTTATCACTCGTGTTTTAACTACATAATGCTACATAGTAAGTGATATGTATGTGTTTGGAAGAGATCGCTCAATAGCAGTAAGATCCCATTTCGTCGTTTCGATTACCGTTGTTTAACGTGGGCAGGTATTTCAGGAAGCCACAGCAGACTAACAATTAAATTCTATTACACCAGTAAAGAGATACCGATAAGTATACAAAAACTTTCTGAATAAAGTATCAATTTTATAGTATATTTAACAAACGACGATGAGTATTACGTTTGTAGCGTCGGACTTATACGTAACATTTACTCTTATCATTTTTTTAAAGCAATGTTTTTTTATTCTGTGAAAAGACGATTCAGCGTCAATAAATTATACTTATAGTAATTATGCGATATAGAATTATTATGAAAAAAAAAAAGAATAAATATGACGAACCGTATAAAATATGAGATTTAAAGTGGAATCCCGAAAATTATTTATAAGATTTCAGTTTTGTTTTTATGGTTTATTTTATGCGGATCCATTTTAATAGTAAAATAAGAATAATAATAATAATAAGGCGAACGGTCTCATAGCGAAGAGTCTCGACAAACATCTTAAGAGACTCTCGCTAGATGGCTGGATCAAGGGTCAGATTCAGAAGGCGGTACTCCTGGACACGGCGCGCATTGTCAGGAGGTTCCTCTCTCTGCAGCCCTAACCACCGGTAGCCTGAGCCCTGCCCCGTTGCCGGCGGCACCCTAGGTTAGGTTTTTTTTATAATGTGTTTATATTTGTAATGTATTTTTTATATTTTACTTTTTATATAAATTTATTGTAAAAAATACCTATACTAAGAAACACGATTAAATGAGTGAATAATAATAATATAATAAATATCGGACAACCTCACACAAATCGATCTAGTCCCAAATTAAGCTCAAGAAGGCTTGTGTTATGGGTACTAGACGACGATATACATACTTATACCTTGCCATTGCCTTTGTACCTATATGTTATTTGTAATAGATGTATTTTGTAACTGTTTTTGTGTACAATAAAGTGTTTACTTACTTACTTACTTACTTATATAGATAAATTTATACTTAAATACATAGAACAACCATGACCCCAGCACAAATATTCGAGTTCATCACACAAATATTTGCCCCGGCCGGGATTCGAACCCGGGACCACCGGCACAGTAGGCAGGTGTCTAAAAACCGAGCCAAACGCGTCGTCAAATGAATGAATGCAGAAGCTGATTAGTAATACTGCAAGTGGGATAAACGTCAAAAAGAAGGTATGAATTTAGGAGATAGCGCGCCCTTTCTCCGAATGCCGGGTGCAAAATGAAAAATAAAAGCAGTGAAACTATAATGGCGCCGGATAGGTCGTGTCGCGTCCCCATACACCGACACTCACCATTAGTTTACATACAAATGGGTGTCGTTTTACATAATCCATCGCATACGATGGCGGTAATTTGTTGCAAACCGTCTGGATAAGCAAATTGATAGCACCCTGTATAATGCAGATCCGATAGCTTTACGGATAATAGAAATAAACTTTCATGCGCTTGTTTATGGGTTAATTTGTACTACGCTTTATTTAATGAGTTTAAACTAATTTTGGTAATGGATCGTACAGCCAAATCGTTGGAGCGGAAATGTTTTCGAGTGGCGACCACGTGGAATACGCAGCACACCTGCCGACATATACTTACTGACGTTCTTGGTGAGGAAAATGAGATGATAGTGGTCAACATAGAGAGCCTTCGGGTAAGTCTAGTGATGTGTCGTGATGTGTACGGCGTAGCATACACTTATGCAGGAACCATTATGTTCCGTGAATTTTTCTGGGCTAAGAGGAAGACAAACCGACGAACAATATTGTATAGTTAATTACCTATTCATACTGATGCAAACTTTAAGTTAATAAATAAATATCTAGGTGTCAACTTTACCAGAAAACAGGAGATCGCTTGCTGAAAATAGAAATGGTGCACATGTTAATCGCCTTTTAATAAAACTTACACTTTTGGTAAATCGGTATGAAAGAGCAAAGCAAATCAATCGCAGTTAAATATGTAAACCCACCCGTGACGCAGTGATTCATGCGTTAAAAAAGTACTTTCACCTTGAATTTTCTCCGTACTCTAGAGGATAAAACTAGGGTCTTTCCATTTAATAATGTGCACTTCGAAATTTTTGTAGACATTTTACTTAGATAGCCGATTAAAAGTTATATTCTTCGATGAGTTCCATCGCACTTATCAATAATAATTGTAAATTTCGTTTTCGTGATAGTAATCTGAATATTTCAAAAGGCGTAAGAATTTGCATCAGATTTAAATTTAAAGATGTACATTTATTAAATAGCTTATTTATTTGTGAGCAAAAATATTTTCAAATGTTTTGGAATAATTTTTGGATATATTTTAACACCTAGATTTCGTGAGTTACCAACATAGACGGGACAATTTTCGGTTTGATTAAAATACTATATTCATCGATATGTTACAGGTTAGAAGAGTGATAAGACATGATAAAATAAGATAATGATAAGATAACATAGGTAATGATAAGACACCTGATGCGATATGATCCCTTTTTAACATCCTGGAGGGCGAAATTAACGGAAGAACAGGCAGAGGAAGACCAAGATGCACTTATTTTAATCAAGTGAAGGAGAAAGCAGCTGCCGTGTTGTATCAGGATACTAAGAAAGTAACAACGAAAATGGAAGAGCTGCGATTACCTACTCCCCCGAAAAGAGTGATTATGAATGAATGTGTTAAAACCAATCCAATTAAAGCCTAGGTCATGACTACTCAATTCAAGGGACCAAAACTGGAATCAAAAACAGCGTTGTTGCGGGGTCAGACTTGTGTAAATAGATTCGGCGGTTCCAAGCTATTACGCAAACTGTCAGCGCAGGTGCGCCGCCTACTGCGCTCTGCACAGGATTTGCATTTGGAAATACTAATTTAACTTCTCTGCTGGCACAGGCCTGGGCTATAAGAGACGGGCGGAGCGTAGGATGATAAATAAATTTGGGTAGATTTGATCAATGACATGGGTAAAAGTTTGATATTTTGGTCAATTTATCCCTCCCGAAACTGGTAACAAACCAAATATTAATCTCCCTATAACCATCGTATATTCACCAAAATTGGTTTAAATCCGTCTTTTTGGCGTGAGTAATCCGCAAATAAAAAAAAACAGGAATCAATACTGATACAAAAAAAAGAAAACGTAAATCAAATTAAGGTTTTTTCTGGACATACTCCGTCGTATATAAAATTGCTAATCAAGACGACGCGTTTGGCTCAGTTTGTAGACACCTGCCTACTGAGTCGGCGGTCCTGGGTTCGAATCCCGGCCGGGGCAAATATTTGTGCAAATATTTGTTCTTGGGTCATGGATGTTATCTATATATGTATTTATATATTATGTATATCGTCGTCTAGTACCCATAGTACAAGCTTTGCTTAGTTTGGGACTAGGTCGATTTGTGTATGATAAAATTTTATACAAAAGAAAATGTCCTTCTTCTTACGCACGGACTCTCGTTACACAGTTTAATGATGGCAACGAAAAAAATTAGATTTAGGATTCTTATTACTTCATACAAACAAGAAGACTTGGTTTTGAGATAGAACAGGGTATTTGAGGTAGAACTGAAATAAACTTTTGACTTCAACGCTGCTTAGTACGACTGAGACTCTTTGTCGTGTGCTCCTAGCGCATGTGACAACTATTGTCTGTTTAAATGTCTTTCTGTATCGTGCGAGCAATAAGAGCGATGCTGAGTAGTAAATATATCGTGCTAAAAACGAAGTCACAGCAAGATGTGTTAACGCTACTTGTATTCCTTGAATGAGCACTAGTCGCTGGTAGCTTGTAACTTGCACCGCGGCCCTAAGTCAACTAAACAACCGCATCGTTTCTGGCTCATGCGAGTAAAACTAACACCGCTGCCGACCTTCGCGTCATGCACAACGAAGACAACTTGTATTTATGTTATTATAAACATAATGGAATGACATGAGCTGGATGTTGGATTAAATTATACTACAATTACCAGCGGAACGTCTTATTAAGGCGAAACAGGGGATGAAATTATAACAATGCTAGATCTGCAGGCTTCTGAATAAACCCAAGCATATTTTCCAACAATGGTTCGTCGCGGTTACCGGCTGTACACCAATTTCAGGTTTCATTTGCGTACGCACACACTCACGGAACGAATTAATGGCATTGTGTTAGACGGATTACGGAGCGCCGTCCATTTATATGTAAATAGTGACGCGCACGATCGAGCCAGCGAGCCGTTCACGCGCACGGCGCTCCGGCGCCGCGATCCCTCGTCGCATTGTGATGTGTATATGAGGCTTTACCATCAACGTTAAATAGTAGATAGCATAGTATTCGACTGATAGGTCAATGGCTCGGTGGATAATTTGCTGTTTAACTGCGTTTCTTATTGAACTGTACCGCGTCAACATGTGTCAACGAGTTGTCCAAAATTTGCGTAGTCAATTGCAGGAGTGCCATCTTCGCATCAATTTTTTAAAATAAGGGCATTGCCGTAGGAAAGAACATAATATTCAACTCAACTATTAAACGACTGAAAGCTGTTGACACGATAATTTGCATGTGCAAACCGTGTTTCGAATACAGGCCACAAAATACTACCTGCACTGTAAGGGTTAATTGCAGCCCACAAGCTAAGGGGGGAATTATTGTGGCTAGTTATTAGGATACTGACTGAAGGGGGGAGATAGTTGGACGTCCCAGAATGTCGATGTTGTGCCATTGTCTAGGTATAAGTAACTTGTATATCGTAACGCACATAAATTAATTATGTCGTGCCGATGCCGCTCATAACTCAGAGGTCTCGGATAATGGAATTGGAATGAAACGGGAAATCCGATATCTGCTTCCATATTCCTAATAAAGTTAGGATTTATATTTTCAAATGTATTACGTACAATATAAAAAGGGTTTCCTTTTCCAGTATTTATACGTGGCTGTGTCTATGCTTATTCTGTAGAATTTACTGATACAACAAATTTATATAACGACTTCATCCGCGTATTATGTCTATTTACCGTAGCCGGGTAATAATTATCCTATTAACATTTTTGAATGACGAACAACCCCTGTGCTAAAATTTGTTTAGCCGTTTTGGCGAGATGAGTGTGCAAAGAAATTATGACTAACAGTTGGCGCCGGACTGCCACAAAGCGATCCTGCATCACGCTAGTAGGATTCTTCTTCATAGAAACATGATTTACAATACAAATCTAGATTTTATAATAGTAAAGATGTTCGTTGATTTGGAAGCCAATTATATTAGTATAATGTGTTATAATTATAACAAGTCCGTGTACATGAAGTTCGCGCCGATTCGTCACCACAAACAAGTTGTATTTAACATTCCCTTCTAGTTAAAGAACCAAAATTTATTCGCGACTGCGTTACGAGAAGCAGGCGTCAGGTGTTTGCGTTGGTGCTGATTGCTGGGTGAGTTTTGTGGGTGCAATTCGAACGGCGCAAATTCGGTCTGAGTTGACAGACAGGGTGTTGTTGACGCGAATAAAGTTTTCACAAACAGGCTCGCTCTGAAATATCGCCACTTGCAGGCGTCGCGAGCGACTCCACACAAGCACCGAGCTACGAGCTGTGCATTTCGGTATTTTCAATGCTCGCTCAATTGTGAACACTCGAGAACAGCGGTTTAGGTTTAGTTACTAAGGTTCTGTACTTTGAGAACAATTTAAATTTATTGCTGTCACTCTAACGTCTGACTGCCCACCCAAGTGATACGAATACGACTCTTGAGCTAGATAAACATAATACACTGAAAAAAATATGTGTTAACCGTAGCCCAAATGTTAGCTGCTAGTTACATAAATCGGAGGACTTATAAACTGAGAGCTACTAGTACCTAACCAAAATAAGTTACGTAAAATTAGCATAATTTCGGTTACCTAACTACCAAGCACCACTTGGCTATTGCTCAAGTACATAGTTAAACTAGTTGTTTTTTTTTCTTTTTTTGTAATTAGAGATTTCAAGTTACAAACTTACTCCTAAATGAACTGTCAAATCTCAAAAACTAATTCAAATGCAGGATCTATCAAACGAGCAATACATTGTTGTGTAAGAAAGAGACTAGTCAATATGAACAAACTGACTTTCACATTTACTTTACACTATCGATATTTAGTTATAAACCCAGCACAGGTTTTCTTGATAACACTATTACGCTCTCTATTCTCCAGAATAACTCACATAATGCGACATTCTATTAAAAATCGTTGTTCCAGTAGGTAAGTCGCAATCTATCATTGTTAGCTCGGCGCGGCGCGGAGACAAACGCGTCGCCCGCGTTCGTTAGCCGTTCCGTCCCATCTTCCATACTTACATATTTGCATTTCCGCGACGCATTGGCAGCCTGGGAGAAAACACGAGCAATATAGATGGAAAAAATATTTCATACTAGAGGCACCCATGACTTTGTTCGCATGGAAGAAAATAAATCCTCTTTACTGCTTTTTTGTAGTCGAGTAGGTAAAATTCTGCTGTAAGTGTATTTATGCAAAAGTGCCCTTGTTTTGAAATCAGTCTGACCGTTTAGATGTGATTAGGCTCCAAAGACCTAAAATATAAAAATATATGTTTCTAATTAGTTGCCTCCACATAGCTATTAGTGCCATTAAACTAAATTCTACGGGTGCGCCAAAGTTCACATAATTTTTCAACCCCGATTATTGGAACTCCGAAAATGTTTCTCATAAAAAAATTCATCATAGTAGTCACTACTCATACTTAGTCACTCTTACTACCGATCATAACTACCATCATAACCATATAACCATTTAAAATCATAATGTAATTTATCATAAATATCTCTAATACTATATACTTTTTGTTTTCATACATTTATTCATCATAACTGTTTTTGATCCTATTTTTCCCTGTCATAATTTTTTTAAGCAGACTGGTTTCTACTCATAAACTTCACTATCATATATTTTATAAGTAGACTTATTTGTACTCATAAACTTCACTATCATATAGTTTGTACACTGACTTGTGTTGACTTATAAACTCCGACATCATTATTTTTTTTTTTACAAATAATGTGACTTATTTGACACTGTCAATGCGGATAAAATTACCTACGTCGTATATGAAACCGTCCACATTTAATTTCAAACCCCCACGACTTGTTTTAAAAGTATCAACATATTTTTCCTCCATATTGATAAGATAACGTATTAACACTCAGTTCAATTCTAACATCTCACTAACTAACGTTATTGCAACCTGGAACCCGTATTGTCCAGCCGCGTTTTGTACAGCCACGTTTTCCGAGACCGTGTGTACTATAGAAAATTATGCAATGGTGTAAATTTTGCCAAGAGTCCGTAATGAAGAACTGCGCCAAAATGGAACCTGGGTCCAAAACCGAAAACTGTAGGTTAGGTTAGGTTTGTATTGTGACCACGTATAGCGGAGCGAGCGAAGCGAGCGGAGCGTCAAAATGCTTGCATGCTTGCTTGTATATTTAATCGTAAATAATCTACTATTACATCAAAATTCAATAAGCAAATGCATAGCCAGGATTGATTAAAAAAGAAACAGTATTTAGTAAGTAATCAGATACTAATACATACCGTTAGGAAGAACTGCGCCAAAATGGAACATGTGTCCAAAACCGAAAACTGTAGGTTAGGTTAGGTTTGTATTGTAACCACGTATAGCGAGCGAAGCGAGCGGAGCGTCAAAATGCTTGCATGCTTTTTGAGTCATAATATGGACTCGGAAAATATGGCTGTACAAAACCCCTACTCTTGCAGCCGGCCGAGTTAAGACGTAGCATCAGTGCAAAACGATAGATACCCTCAATGATGAATTATAGCAACAATACAAATGTAATCAAAATGTTTCGACATCAGCAATTTTAATATGAGTAGACTCCAGAGTTCTGTTTAATGTTATGATTTACAATGTATATGATTTTTATGGTTATTATTGAAAGAAATATGAAAACAAGCATTATGAATAAAAACGTTATGAAGAAAAACTGTATCGATGTTTAAATGTTATGATTGACAAGTTTATTGTAATTTATAGTTCTGAATAAAATAAATATGAAAATCAGAATTATGACTACACACATAATGTTAGTGACGACATTATGAATTACAATGTTCTGAAAACTGTATGTTATGAACTCGGTTAGTAGTAGTACAAATTTATGACGGACAAAAGTATGAAGTAAAAAATTCGGAAGAGTGATGGTTCTGACTACAAATCGGTAGTAGAAGAAAAATTCGGAGGATCGATTTTTTGTGAGCCAATATGGACCCAAGTTCTACAATAGTATAGATGCAGTTATAATTTATGATAGCGCCGTAGTAAACAGGAGTTGCTCCGAAAATATGGACGTTAATACTAGCGTCCCACAGTTCCAAGACACATCCCTCGCCATCACGAAGATCATTAGAATGGTGTTGACATTTCCATGGACGTCGAGTTCCGAAAACACTTAGGAGACAAGGCCAACCTGGCGTCCAAAAGCTCAGCGTAGGTACTCAATACAGCGAAGCGGTACTTCACTATATTGTGCTATTTTATTATTTATTTATTTATTGAAAAACAGGTTACATAACATTACAGTTTACACCAATGCGTCATGAACCGAACAATGTTTATTTTGACGGCGAAACGGCGTGGCCCCGTTGTTCCGACATCTCGGATGTTGGATTTGGTAGGTTGCCCCGGAACCAACGAAACACGACACCTTTCGGCCAAAAATCAGCACACGCGATGGTGTCCTGGAGCGGCCGCGGCACGCGCACCACAAACGAGCTGAAGTGCACGTAGTGGCGCGAATGCAACTGGAACACCCTCAGGTCCCTCAGCGAGTAGCCGGTTTTCTGGCGAACATACTGCGTCACTTCTTCAGCGGTGGCAGTGTGATGCAGGCGCGACACGTATAGCGCCTTGCTCGGTGTGGAGACCCGCAGACCACAACCAACCGGTTCTGCAGTACCACACTGACTCTTGCGTGTCTTACGCTTTCTTGACACCGTTGTGAAACCCTCCTTGTCCACACTGGTGCGAGGGGTTTCCTCTTTTGGAGGATCCCGAACTTCACGCGCTTTTGAGGGCGCGGCTTTCCGGCGGGCTGGAACAGGTTCACCAGCAGAAACGACGTCAGCAAAACGACGACGTGGTTTCGATGAAGCGTTGACGGGAGGCCCCGCGAGGAGGGGGCAGGGGGGCCGCGGTTCAGCATGCACAGTGACATCGCTTTGCGCAGTGTCAGCTACACGCGAATTGACCGAGTTGGCATTTGACGCCCGGTCATTATTCTTGAAATTTGACGCCGTCAGTGACCGCGTTTCTGGGGCACCGTCGCGCAAACGGATGATTTCTTTGCGCAATACGTCAATAACGGCCTGTGATTTGTCAAATTTCTTTACAATTTCTGCCATGCCTGCTTTAAGAGCCACAATTTCTTTCAGCAGACAGCTCACGTCGACATGGTCTGGCGTATTGGATGGCAATCTAGAGCCCTCCGTCGCCACGAACTCAGGCATGTCGCGTTCGTTCTCCCTCAGGACTTCAATGATGTCATCGAGGGTCTTCTTTCCGGCTTTATCTTCTCTGCGATGAGGTACAAATGTGCTATACAAGTCGCAAGTCCGCAGATGGAATGTTGCTCATCATCTCTGGGCCGGAGCACCAGGATATTAACTTGGACCTTACCTCATTCTGTGTGTTCTATCGCTTGTATAAGTAGGCTGTTCTCTGAGGAATTATTCGACATGATGCCCACGGCCCACCTGATGTCTATGACCGCACCGATCACCACCGGCAGGGCATTCATCCCCGTACCTTAGAATTGGTTAATATGAACAGTATCAGAAATTCAGGTATTTTTCATACTAGCCTTAATTCTGAAATTGCAAGCCCTAGTGCGAATCCCCTGGAGATGCAAACGTCTATAGGCTACAGTAACCGCTTACCATCAGGCGGGCCGTACGCTAGTTTGCCATCTCCGTGGTATAAAAAAAACAGTGTAGACTGCAGTACCTACTTGGGTATAAAAATATGTAGTACTAATATTGATCAATAATACTGAAGATTTCTATTCCTATATATTTACAAGAAACTTCCATAAAATGCTAAAGGTTGTCTGGAAGAGATCGCTATTTAGCGATAAGACCGCCTGTTGTTTACCTCTGCCTGTTATTTGAATGTATCTCATGTTGTGTTGTATACTCCTTGATGTTGGAGGTGTGCAATAAAGAGTATTTGTATTTGTATTTGTAATGCCGAATATACATAGTAGCTGAATACTCACATTCACACAACTATTGTCACAATGTAACAAGATTCAATATATTTTATTAACTTATTAAATTTATTTATGGCTTAGACAAAATGTTATAATTAAACAACCGGTGAGGAGTACACTGAAGAGATTCGTCAAAAAAGAAAAAAAAAGAGTAGTTCCGTCCAATATCCTGATCCAAAATCCAGCGTAGGCTCGGGAACGACCAGTAAAATAAAATTCATGTTAGTTTCACCGGAATAACTCTTTGAGCGTGAATATTTTTGATGGTCGCTTTTTGTGACACGTGGTCTAGTCGCCAGGAATCCGGTATCTATGTGGAACTAAAAAATAACAGGATTTGAATATTTCTGGTAGCATAGATGAAATGTCTTTTTGTAACCAATCGGAATGTTTATTTCTAGTATATATTTGTTAGATGCAAGAAGCGTTTTTTGACTTGTTTGATTGTGGAAGAGGATCAGACTGGCCCTAAGAAAATTCACTATCACGTCATAAATGCCGTCGCCTTCTATGAATCATGATGAAGAAAATGTAGTATGTTATACATTTTGCATACAAATTTTTCATGTAAATAAGCCCGCCGTAGATTACCTGTTAGCGTTAGTGTTCTGGTCTAGTACAATCTGCACTTTTTTGAAGTCAGTATGGAGCTCCTGGTTGTGTTCGGTTCTACAAGCCTTTTACTGGCAGTATTTAGCCATTATAAAGAGCCAAAAGAAATTCAACGTAACGTAAAAAAATATAACTACAGGTCCAAACAACTTCATACATTATACGTTCAGGATGCTCACAATCAAGGGACCCGAATGTATAACATCGACAACAATACAAGCAGGTTTAACATAATCTGTATGACGTTCACTTTGTACAACTCACCCACATGCCCGAAAGGTCTATTAACATTCAAAAATTTCATTGTGCAACTGGCTAAAATAGTTTACCCACCTGTCAAACAAACCCCGACATTATAAACATGAGCCCGCAATATTTAAAGTTTATCGCATAAAAGCCCGACTCATACAAATCCCAGCTGACAAGCCCAGAGAGTGGCGGTCCGAACCGAGGGATGTCTGTATCTATCCAATTAAAAGTCATATTTCTCATCCCATTATTCTGAGGCAGGTGAATCGGGATAAACATCAGCATGTTTAATAAGAGCGATCTGTGTGCAAGGCACCGCAAACAACTTTGAAAGTGGCCCGGCCCAACCGCGTGGATGGGGATGACATCTCTTTGAAGATAAAGACGCGAGATAATTTTGCAATTTTCGTGGCGAGAGGTTAGCAATAGGTATGTACCTGCCTGTCATGTTCCTCAAATTAACTTTTGATGAAACCAACAAGCTTTACGTTTGTGGTGACGAAAATTCGCTCTAACTTTATTGACGGAGGATACAGCTAATTTCCAATTTGTTTGAACTTTCACCACTTATACATAGGTATAATTATCTTCTTGCGGAATCTTTAGCAGTTTGACCTTGATATATGTAATGTAAGTAATAATTAAGCCGGAGACAACGAAGGTCACACGAAAGGTAATGTTTTGTTCTACAATATCGTAAATTGTATTTATATAATAATGAAATCACGGAACGAACTTAATTTATTCAAGTTCCTGTTCAGTATTTCCATATACAGTCGAGGAAATTGAAACACGTACCTTCGTCGCTCATAATGACAATAAGGGTCAAATAGGTACTCATTTCAGTCTCCTTTACTATAAATAGTATTTTTAGGGTTCCGTACCCAAAGGGTAAAAACGGGACCCTATTACTGAGACTTCGCTGTCCGTCCGTCTGTCACCAGGCTGTATCTCAAGAACGGTGATAGCTAGACAGTTGAAATTTTCAGAGATGATGTATTTCTATTGCCGCTAGAACAACAAATACTAAAAATAAAATAAATATTTAAGGGGGCTCCCATACAACAAACTTGTTATAGATTATGGTACGGAACCCTTCATGCGCGAGTCGGACTCGCACTTGCCCAATTTTTTTATTTTATTTAGGACATTCATGTCAGGAACATATCTGCATCTATCACATTTTCTACACAACATTTTCAGTACCAACACCAACTACCCGTTTTAGTTCTAAATTATAATTAGGTACTGCTTTACTGTAACTAGACAATAAAGAACAATACCACTAAAAGAGTGTATTAAAAACCGGAAGGGTAATTTATGACAGAGAGTAATACAAGTTACCACTAAGTTCCGTATTTTAAATATTTGTATAGAATCTTTTTATCGATTCATATTTTTTATGTGGTAATACCACATTTTTATTTTTATAAATAATATTCCGTATTTTATTTATTTATTAAGGTGTGGATAAGTAGAAGTAGTAACATTTATGTAGAGATAAATTTACATCAATTTGCACCAAAAATAAAAAACCACGCAATAAAATGGTAAATTTAATTATACTTACGTGGATTTACCCGAAACTGAACTGTATGTATAAACTCAATATTAAGCCGCTTATACTGACGTATTCCATATGATTTTATTTGTCAACTACAACAATCTCCCGTTATAAATGATAATAATTTCATCTGGACTACAGGCACGATTTCGCATGACCTTTCTCAGAGTCCCTAAAAATCGAACGCGACCGACGAATGGTGACCTCGCTAGCGACAGCGTAAGCGATTTGTATGGAGAATAGTATGGCGCCCCTAGCGGTTACTTTTTAGAACTACAGTTCTCCATACAAATCGTTTATGCTGTCGCTAGCGAGTACTGCCACTCTAAACTCATGTTATTTTTTTTTTATAACGGCACAACATAGTGGCTCCACTTCGCCTGATGGTAAGCAAAAAGGGGAGCCCAAGTCGCAATGGCAACTGACTGTTAAGGGTAACTATAATCTTACTGGATCCCACTCCAGGGTGGTGATACAACACAATACGACGGTCGACGCTATTACCAACGAGTTAAGCCCTATAAAGCTCATCCTCACTCCTTTCGTCATTATTTCCAGAAAAATACAATAGCAACATCTGTCCGGCTTAATACGTATTATTTTTTACCTTCTATTACATATTGCGTAGGTCGGACAAGAGGTTTAACTTCTGTACCCCCAACGGCAACGCAAGGGATTATGAGGTGTATGTATTTACTGATATGCGGAAAATTACTCAATATTTCCTTCAATTATAATTTTCTAATGTGGAAAATTAGTTTACATTTCGTGCAATGACATTTTCGCATGCCTTTTTTATGGTATTTTTTTAAGTTGCACATCTGTGTGTGTTTGGGATGTACATAGAATTTTTAAAAGTAGTTACATTGAAAATTTAACGTGATCTTATTATATTATAAGTGATCTGCGTTTCTAGGCCGTGTTTTTTTAAAATCATATGAAACGATTTCAGGAAGTCTTTAATTTGTAAGTGAGTTTTTATCCCAGATGTATAATCCTAATTGGCGTTGACTTGGGGGAAAGTTCTGACGTTCTATTCAATCTGCACATCACAATCTATGGAAGCGATCTATCAGATTTGACGACTTTTTTATAATTTGATTGAATGAACTTTATCCTCATACTAAAATAATATAAAAATAATATAATAACTTGTTTTGAACCAAAAATCCATTATGGTACGCACAATACCGTGGAGCGTAGGACTTGGTTGAATAAATTTACAACCCATTGATGTTTCCATTACTTCAAAGAAAATGAACACGTCATATGTGACAGTCCTAAAGATAAATTTGTCACTATGATTATGTCAAACACAGAAATAATCCCATCATCTATTTGACATGCCGCACCCCTGCAGGCTTGGAAACGTGGGGAGTTTTGTACAGCGTCGGTTGGAAGCAGGCAACTAAAAATGGCAGGAACAGAAGATTATAGACTGTATAGGTGATCAGACGTCGTCAACAGGGTGATGTTTTGAAAAAGTTTGCGAGGGCGAGGGTTCGGTTGCCATGGTTAATAATACTCGCGCCGACGGTATTATACCCCGCAAACATGTTGGCAATTTTCCTGAAGTCATCATCGGTCGCTGTAGCAACAGGTACCTACTTCTTTATGGCAAAGCTTTTTATACGATATGATTTTTTTATGTTTATAACGACTTCGCACGGCAAAGATGTCAAAGGCGTCACTAAGCCTCAAAGAAAGAAATCGCTTTTAGGCGGATATTTTCTTAGACTATTCCCGGTTATTATTGCCGAGAAAAATGTTCTATATACATAATATTTGACGACGCGGTTGGCTCAGTTTGTAAGCACTTGCCTACTGAGCCGGCCGTCCCGGGTTCAAATCCCGGCCAGGGCAAACATTGACATTGACTGTTGAATTCGAATATTGGTGCTTGGGTCATGGTTGTTCTATGTATTTAAGTATATATTTATCTATATAACTATGTATATTGTCGTCTATTACCCATAACACAAGCCTTCTTGAGCTTAATTTAAGACTAGATCGATTTCTTTGAGGTTGTCTGATATTTATTTATTTACATAATATAAATTTCTGATTATTTTGTTTCGCTCTCGTACGTTGTAATATTCTCTAATATGATTGGTCCGTATTTGATATTCAATTCTTTTAAGCTTACTTTGAACTAACAAGTTTAAACCTCGATGCGGGTTTAATCAAGCTCCTCGAAAAGTTTTACACTCCTAATATGGTGGTATTCCCTTGTTTTGTCTAACAATTATTTGCCTAATTTCAGTTTGCCTAACAACTTTTAGTATAACCAACGGTATGCCTAATTTCAGTTTTCATAATTATTGTTTCAATATTGAATGTTATTTTTACTAATGATTATATTGCCGAATGTTATTTTAACTAATGATTATTTTGCCGAATGTTATTCTAACTAACGACCAGGTTAGGTTAGGTTAGAACTGCGACCACAACAGGACCGAAATGCTGCCAGATAAGTAGGTTAGGTTAAAACCGAACTTGATGGGTTAAGTTAGGTTAGAACTGCGACCACAACAGAACCGAACTACTGCCAGTAAAGTAGGTTAGGTTAAAACCGAACTTAATGGGTTAGGTTAGGTTAGAACTGCGACCACAACAGAACCGAACTGCTGCCAGTAAAGTAGGTTAGGTTAAAACCGAACTTAATGGGTTAGGTTAGGTTAGAACTGTGACCACAACAGAACCGAACTGCTGCCAGTAAAGTAGGTTAGATTAGAACCGAACTTAATGGGTTAGGTTAGAACTGCGACCACAACAGAACCGAACTGCTGCCAGTAAAGTAGGTTAGGTTAGAACGGAACTTAATGGGTTAGGTTAGGTTAGAACTGCGACCACAACAGAACCAAACTGCTGCCAGTAAAGTAGGTTAGGTTAGAACCGAACTTAATGGGTTAGGTTAGGTTAGAACTGCGACCACAACAGAACCAAACTGCTGCCAGTAAAGTAGGTTAGGTTAAAACCGAACTTGAAGAAGTAATAAAAAAAACGTAAAATAATATACTGTGCAAATTAGGCAAACTGAAATTATACAAAAATTGTAGTAGGCAAAATAGCGTTTATAGGAAATGTAATTATATTAGTTGAATAATAGATAAAATGAAATTATATATACAAAAATTAGGCAATATGAAAATTCGGCGAAACAAGATTATGCAAAATATTCATTAAGCGAAATGACTTTAGACTAAACGAATATTAGGCAAACTGAATAAATATGCAAAGTAATTTTAGACAAAATGAAATTAGGCAAATCAAAATTAGGCAAAAAATTATTAGACCAAACAAGGGTAAACCTAATATGGTATTATAACAAAGTACCTAGTCAAAGTTTTTTCGCGTTTTCATACAAAAGTTTACAGCAAAATATATAAAACTGCAAAAATTTACATCTCATTTTGTTGTCAAGTCATGGATAAAAGACACGCATGAGATAAATCTTTAATGGAAGTTCGCGTCGCCACACAATCCCTTATGAGCCGACTGCGGCGTTATTTAATAAACTCACACGTGCATGACCGAGCAAAAGTAATTAAAACCGCGTCAGCGTCACTGGGAACAAACAGTATAAAGCCTTCTTTGTGAAAGAGGGCGCTGGGTGCGATTCAAAGTTACATTTTTAATCAAACGTTGACCACGCCCGAGTGTCATGTGCCTATTCACGAGTTGTAAAGGCCCTTCCGACGTTCTCTTTGCGCGCGTATGGTAATGGCGCGGACACGGTAGGTAGCGATGTGCCTTGACATGTGTCGGCCCCGAAAATTAACTCCGGACACTGTTTGCGTGCGGACACCAATAACGCCCTCTGGTGTCAATCTACTAAGCTAGAGCCTATTCCTGCGAGCACATTCCAAAAATTTTTGTGTCGTATTATAACGTAACAGTTCGGAATTATCAATTTAATTTTAACCAAAACTTGATTGCTTAGAACAAACTTAATTACTTTCTATACAGGAGAACTAATTACTAAAAGTGCTAGCACGCTTCCGAAGTACGTGAGTGGCGAATCATAAGTTAGTTAAGTTAAAAAAACCTGAAAAGGTCTCGACATCAGACGCACGTGCGAGTAAAGATCTAGCGTTCTATCAAAGCTGAGTAGCTGTTCCGCCGAGTGAATACAACATTTTATCAGCCTCAAATATGTAAATTCGCTCTCGAATATTATGAATATATATAATAATAGCTGGCGCATCCCTACGTGGGCATATTCAACCCCTACAACATTATACTCCTATGAGCCATTTCATTTGGGATAGAGGCAATTTTCTGATGGTAGCACATCATTATTGTCCGAATATGACATAATGGAGCGTTGTTACGTGTCAGAGGGGATGAAATTAAGCCTGCAAACAGGGAAAACGGCATGTTTGTTGGTAAATAAAGAACTGCTTAACCATATTACGCCATGTATTAAGTCTTCGTGTTCCGTCTCTACTTTTTATACTCGGATTCGCCCAAAAAGATGTTTCCGAATTTATGTGTAGAGAAGTTAGTAGGGCGGCTCATTGCTTTTTCACTTGGTTACACAAATGTAGACGGATGAGGTCGTTCGCGGCTCCGCCGTTGACAATCGTCACCGATCGCTCAGTGTCCTCACTAATTGAAAATTCTCGTCAGCTTCATTTAAATCTCGATTGACAATAGAAGGGGCACTGTCACTCAAAATTAAACCGGACTACAATTTAATTGTCTTTCACCTTCGTCACAAATTGGGATGCAAATAGAACGGCGAGCTCGCTACGGACTTAAGTACCTATGTTGCAACTAAGGCAAGTTCCACGTCTCGAGTCCTTTAGTCTAGTATTTTACTACTTGAGTCATTAGTAAATCCACATCTGGCCGGTACTAAGGATACGCGTTCATAATAGACAACACTTGTAGCGCATGTTTGCGGTAGCCTTGGCATTGTTTTATATTCTCTTTTAGTAGTTAAACTAATCAACGCAAAAGGGCCAAAATTTTCCATTAAAATATATAAATGCCGTAGGAAATTCATAGTCAAATAAATTCTTACTACCTACCAATTAGGGATCCTTTATATCTAAATACGTACCCCTTAACTTAAAGTAAAGTTGAGGAAGGAAGAGGGTGCGAGCGGAAGAAATCCTCGATAACAGGGAGTAAAGAGTGGAAAATTATAAAACGCTAGAGCCCGAACATCGTCTTGAGTGGATATATTTATAATCGTTCAATTCTTAAATAGCAAACAATTAACTTAGGTACCTATATATTCGGAACTTATTTTTAGTAAACTTTAAAACTGTGCTTGTTATACCAAATTACTGTATATATAATTCCGGCACGATCATTATTAAAACAATAACGAGTAGCTATTAAGTAAAACTGTTATTAAAATGATATTAAACAAATGAAAACGTATACGAATACTTTGTATGACTTTCACCGTCATTTTTTATTCATTACCAAAGAACTGAACATTAGTAGAAAACAGTGAATGTGGGTGTAAGGACGATCCGTATTAAAATATTTTAAGCAGGCTATGAATATGCAAAGACACGCCGCTCGGTGGCGGCAGTTAACGATTTGCACGTTTTTGGACCACTCGCTAATTGCAAATGTGAACGAACACTTATGGCAAATGTAATTGCTTTTACTGATACGAGACACGCTGTTTGCCGTTTGATTTTGCACACGGGATGTAATAAAATGATATCGTTCCTGATGATACAGGTGAAATAATAAAAGTATCGCCGCGTGCGCTGAATATCGGTGTTTACTGTCGGTTTGTGTTATTAGGGCGGCTGCAAGTGCGGGGTTTCCTTATAAAGACTGGCGGGCTAGTTGCAGATTTGATCAAACTCAAAGTGCGGTACGATGTAGTTATTAAGCTCGCTTGTTGAGGAACGGGCGCCTTGATTCCGTGAGGCCTTTTCAAGTGTGATTAAGGTAGGATTGAAGCGGGCAGCGAACGTATCTATTCAATTAATGCTCAAGTCTGGAGTTAGTGCCTCTATTTATATTGAACTCTGTAAATTGCCCGCATTTGTACAGCCTCTACCGACCGTGAACGTTCGTAACTAGATTGCAACAAATTAGTATGGCCTCTTCAAATGTATGATTGTAATTGTAACATTAATTTTGATATTCTTTAAAACTTTACTTTGGACTATGTATATATTCGTGGTAAAGCAGTTACATACAGACCATACAGTAAACAGCAACATATTGAGGATAATAGGAAAAGAGAGAGGTGTAATTATGTTGATCATGATTTCTGAATGACCTGAATTTCGATTTTTCCCAAGTTGCTTTATCTAAATATTGGCATGGATTCCGGCCACGAGCAATTTCACCAAATAGGCACCGCTTAGCGGCCCATTTTGCGATTTCGATGCATTTCCGGGTCGAAATTACTATAATTCTGTGGAAAAGCGACGAGCGCAGTGATTCGAGATGCTTTTTTGTATTTTATACGCAGATTTTTTTTACAGTTTGTTTTTTTTAGGCTTCTCTCGGTTGGGGCAAAGTCCTAGTGTGGCGACCACGTATAGGAAAGCGCAGTGTGGATCGGTTACCGACTAGATGAACGGATGACCTCATGAGGGTAGCGGGGAATCAATGGATGTGGTCTGCACGGGATCGCACTTTATTGCGAGTCATGGAGGAGGCCTATGTTCAGCAGTGGACGTCTGTGGCTGATAAATTCATGTTTTATAAGATGCATTTTAATATTAAATCTATTCGAGCAACATTTATAACAAACATCTGGACTGGATTTGGATGGATCTGGATTTTTACATAGATTTATATTGGGCTTGGACTTATAATCTTTAATGGATAAACAATACCAAAAATACACTTATCTGACGAGAGCAATCGTAGGAGAAACACCTAGCTTAAAGAAAAATGATGCTACTATGTTTGGAAATTTACATGAAACATTAAGGCCAGGGTTAATGTTCTTTAAAGTTAACTTAAAGAAAATCCATTATGTTAAGCCACTCGTACTCGACACCTTTGCTTTTTACGATTATTGAGCACTAGTTACGAGCACTAATTACCTTTCTTAGTGTAAAATTTTATACAAAACGGACATGAAAAGCCAGGCTGTAATTTAAGTTGTTAAGAAGACATTAAATAACTAGCGGCGGAGACGCGGAACAAACTCGACTGAGGCAAATTGAGCGTGGTTATTATATCACACCCATTATAGAGGCGAAAGTTGGTGTGTGTTTGTATGCTTGTTATTTCTCCACAATCAAACGGCTGAACCAATATTGACTGACACCCTGGATAAACACAATAGGCTACTTTTTAACCCGATATTTTTCTTACCTCGCGCATAAGGGACACGCTACCATCTACATTTTATGTCCGCCCGCCTCCTAAGATAGTTCAAACTGTAGTTTAATTCAACCCTGAGATATTTTTTTTTTCATTTGTTAAATAGCCAGTTCAAACTAGTTTTTGGAAAATTCTCGACACAAATCTACAAAAAAGCCACACAATATTGCTTTCTGCACTCCCAGGATATCAAATTTGGTCCAAGTTTAAACATGTATCCTGAATATAACTTTCTATTAGTCGGCGCGCTAGTCACTGTCAACCTGTAATAAATTAAAGTCTCCATTTGACTTTCGAAATACAAATCATCTACCAAAGACTGGAAATCGCTGGGTGCGCGATGACAGCGTCAACTAGCGGTTACAATTACGGCGGAATTTTTAATGTCAAATGGCTGACTGTCTTTACGAAGAGTAAGTAAACAAACAAATAATTTCAATGAAATATCGTAATTATCTTTCAATTTATTCGATTATGTTAATCTATAGTGTCGATAAAACGTTGAACTTCTTTATTTCCCATCTAAAATGGCAAAATCAATAACTTTCAGATGTAATTCACACGGACCTTTTCATGGCTGTCTTCACGAGAAGTAAGTTACAAAATAAACAAATTTAACCGAATAACGCATTTCATGCATAATGCAACCGATCATTTATGACTGTATTTTCGTAATAATACAGATTATTTTGTTTTTTCAGTTAAACATGGCCAAATTAATTATTATAACTGGATTCTGCTCAATCAAACACAACATCGCTTTCAAATCCCAAACTACCATAAAATAGGAAACAATTCATTTTTGCTCAACATGTCCAAAATGTAAAAGAAAATAAACGCATAAACATACTACTCCCTACAACATACAAGATATAATATTAAAAATGTTGTTCTATAGGTTATACCTACTAACTTTTTCCTCTTGATAGCGATTATCCATTTAATTCGTTGTTCTCGTTTCCAACTTGCTTGTGGAAATTTATTTATTTATGATTACTGTTTTTGAATTTGTGATTACGTTTTTTGCCATTGTTTTTGCAATTAACTACGCTGCAGGTTTCATGCCGCATATTTATTTATTTTTAGATGCCTTAATTTCGCTAGTAAAAAGTGACAGTTGGCCTGACGAAAGTTCCTTTTTTGGCCACGGCGCGCGCTGCGATCGATTCGTGGTTCCCCCACCACCTACTTCGCACCCAGCGAATAAGGCAAATGTGACTTTTGATATCATATGATAGAAACGCAACACTTTATTTACCTACCTCTGTGCTCTCTATTTTATTTATATTAATAGTTGGCACTTTAGGCAGTAAGGGTATTCAATTCAATTCAATTCAATTCAATTCATTTTATTGCCAATTAGGAAAACCATGCAATACAGAGTAAAAACATACACAATCGAAAATTAAATTAAAATAGCACAATCAGAAATACAATACTAAACATCAAAAAACCTAATAAAATAAAATTACATAGTCAAATAACAAGTAATAAAGTCAGAAAAGAATACTATAACTAATTAACTCAGTGTAAACAGCAGTAAAAATGGTATGGGTATGGGTGATCTTTAACTGTTGTGCATTTATGATATCAACAAAAGTCGCATTTGCCCCATAGTCGCAATAGCCTCAGGTAACCTTGTCGCAGTTGTTCATGGCGGTTCAGTTCAATTCTATCACCACCTCCTCTGCCAAAACATTACGTAGATCCAGTTCAAGCCGGGTTTTCTGCTGGTTTACACTGATGCATACCATGGTCCATTAAGTAAAGCATCAATAATCTTCCTCTGAAGCAAGAAAAACGTACCTTCTGTACTCCGTTCACACTCATGCAGAGATATTATAAATTCTTCTTTTGGAAGTATTTCCTTAAGCCGTCCTGCAATTCCATCTTTGCACGAATATCCTCTACATAATAGGTACAATAAAGCCGTCTAATATCAATACATATAAAAATATATATTCTTTAAAATATATTATTATTATTAAGCCGAGAATGGCAGCTCAAAGAATATAATACTCACAAGGAGAAGAACGGTAACTACGTACAAAAAAATGGCCAATCGTTTTTTTTTAATACTAATAGCGCCAACGTAGTAGAGCTGTGAACTAAGTGACAGCGGGCTTTTTTGGCGGGGTTTTCAAATATGCCATATTGAAAGTTTGTTTTTTATTAACTTTTTTATTTTAGTGCATGTATATTCAGGTTAAATCTTGCAAATCATTTGTCAACCACTTCTCAATATATGAGATTGAGCTGAAATTTAATAGTTTTATAAAAAAACACAACACAATGAATTACTTTTAAATGGTAGCCTTTATTCATTTAATATCCTAAGCAAGAACTTTTACAAAATGTCTTTAAAAAGTTTACTACATAGGTGCACTATTATTGCATTGTTTTTAATAATATATTCTGTTGTTCCTGGAACAGAATACTTGCTCAGGCGGTTTTTGCAACTGTCAGTTTAATGGGAATCTTGGAAATGTCGTCCACATAAAACCTTATTCCTTTTGTACCTACAGTGAAGTCAAGAATTCTAGTGAAGACCAGTCGTGCTTTGGTCAACAATATGTGGCCCAAAATGTAGCCCTGAAATAGGAAATTACATTTTAACAAGTTAAATATTATTTAAAATAAACAAACAAACAAACAAAAACTGTAACTTAAAAACATACAATAACCGTATTAATAGGCAAGGTAACCTACTAAATGTACCTAAAACACGGCTAAAACAAACAGCTGGTAGTCCTACTTCATGTGTATTAAAACATACAGTAATATTCCGAGACAATAAAATATTCTTACCGTAAAATATTGGTTATTCCAGCTTTGGGGAAACGGTGAAATTGAACTGAATCGTCTTTAGTAGAAGTTGCGCCGCGTTAAGCACATTCAAGGAATATAACAAATCACATTTTCTATTTAAGCATTTGAAGACATGATGATATTTTTGAAATTAATCGCGAAACAATTTGAAATTGGCCGTTCGTTGACGTAAATTAAAATAACAGGCTGACATCCATCAGTTTTTTTTTTGGGACTTTATGGCTTAAACCCGTAACAGACGATTAAACAATCCGGCGGACCATAGAGACGCTGCTATCTGTGAGACGTATATTACTATCTCATTCCGACAGATAGCAGCGTCCCTATCGGTCCGCTGGATTGTTCGATCGTCTGTTACGGGTTTTATTGCCATCTGACCGGCCAGCCTAACATTGCCAGAATAAGAAATAAATCTTTTTTTCATCGAGCAATAAAAATATTGTTAGCCGTATATAAAATCTTGAAGCCAATTTTTCGTATGAAAGTGAAAAGACCTTGTGGCAGCTCGAGGCTTTTGCCAGTCAGTTATGCAGAGGCGCGTTCTTTAAAATATAAACATCTATCAATCTTTGACCGTTTAAATGACATTGACAATAACACATCATTTACTCTTCCGTTCAACAAAGTTTTTGCTTTTGACCGTCTTCAATAAAACCTTGTTGCAAATAAACGTTTTCATAACGGTCTCCGCAAAATTTCCTGGTGGAATCGTGGATCTTCTCTTATTTTGCAGAAACTATCATAACAGTTTAATCCGCTCTGTGCGCCACGTAACCAATTCCTTAAGGAATATCTAGGTTCTGCCTCATTTTGCACAACAGATTTCCTTGCTTTCTCATCCTGTACTTGACTGCCGGATTGCCGAACATAGATGAAACTGTCTTAGAAGAATGATCCAACTCCCATAGACCTGCATTCTTCACAGATGTGTCTTTTCCCACTGAACCTGATTCCACGCCCTTTATGGCAGAATCTTCAGTAAAGACAACGTCTCGTCCTGCTTCACCCTTTGGAAAAAGGTAATCAATGTGCCTTTCTTCTCGACAAACAAGTGACACACGGCTCCATTACCCTCATACCTCCAACTTCGATGTCCGGAAGCTTGCATAAATCAGTCTGATTTACATGCCCAAGCTGTCCTGGCCAAAATGACAATGAGTCCTCAGCTTGAACCGTAGCCGAAGCCCCTTCTATAATAGGAAAACAGTCATCCAAATCATAGATATACCGGAGACTTCACTAGCAGTAACCACAAGCTTACTCACAACTTAGTCTATCGACTGGTAAAACATCTTACAACCATTAGAATCAAATATCACTTTCCAACCATTCTGAACCAACTGAGATATGGACAATAGGTTAACTTTTAATTTCGGTACAAAGGAACAGTCTTGTACTGGCGACAAAACTCCTTTTAAATTTATTAGAATATTGCCCACCTATGCTTGTCATCTTGTCATCATTCGCACATGTCACAACATTCTTATCAGTAACCTTAAAGTCTCTAAACCAATGTTTTTAAAAAGGCTCCACTATCCAACTACCACGCCAGGGAGTTGAAGGACTCGTGCACCGACAGTAACTCCATAATCCAACTTTCTTCGACTTCGTAGAAACCGTTGATATGCTTCCTCCGTCTAAGTCCTTTATCAACTTTGGGCAGCCAGATTTCGATTTTGCCACATTTAAAACATTTGAAGTTTGGTACTGAACGCTGAGATTGTTTCCATGCCACTAACGCAGAATCACCATTCGAGGAATCATTAGAAGAGCTCTGACCGGAGTCTTCTTGTAGAAGCTTTTGCCGAACGTTTTCCGAGGTGAGTTTCATTCCTGAGTGCTCTAAAGCCATACGTAACGGTCTATATAAGTACATCAGGCAAACCCCGTAAAAGTACCACGGCAATAAAATCATCGTCGAAACTCTGGTTAATCTCCTTCAGTTTCTGAGCGTGACTCATGACAGCCGCTACATACTAATGCATCGAGTTATGCTTTTCCAAGTGCTCATCTTATAGCGAATTCATGAGAGTTATTCGTCTATTGATCCCTTTATCCTCGAAAATTCCTGCTAGCGCGTCCAACACTTCCTTAGCAAATGTCAAATTCTGTACGTACGGGTAGAGATGGGACTCCAAGTGTAGACAAATAATAGTAAATGCCTCTTGATCCTTCTCATGTTCTCCAGAATCACCTGTTTTAGGTAGCGTTGACGTAAATTTGAAACATTTTTCTCGAATTAGTAACATTTTTATTGCGAATTTCCATGACGAGTAAACCTCAAGCCCGTTCAATTAAGGAACCGAAAATTGGCGCTCTGGGCCATGACTTGATGGTTAAATCAGAGTCGCAGTAGTATTTTATTATATTTTATTCAGATGGTTGACGGTTGATTGTACAGTCTTACGATAACAACAACTAGGTAGCGTAGCAACCGTCCAACATAAGAATTGAAAATTTGTTAGTTTTTGATAAATCTCAATAAGTTACCCGATTTAGAAAATTGATATTGCACTTTGAAGCCCTCCGGAAGGCGCACATTTTGACATGTGACCCATTCGCATATCTCTCATATATGCGAAACTACAGGCAAATGTCACAATTTCATAAATTGTAATCAATGCTGCCTAAATGAAACAAAAGAAAACATTCATTTCACAATAAAAAATTACTCCTGAAATGTTTCATTTAAAAATCGTATTTCAATATTTTGTCGAATTTTCTTTTAAAATAGCTTTGCTTATTTTGAATGACCTAAAAACATACCGTCGTGAATACCTAATGGTTGCTTGATGTAAAGAAACCTAAACGTTAACTAAAACGCTTATTAAAGAAAAACTTTCTAAAAAAGAAGTCTAACGAACAAAAAAAGGAATTACTGTAATTCATAGCCTCCGCATTAAGAATAGCTTATATGACATGGGTTTATGAAAATCACAATATATATTGGACACATCCAATTTCCTTGAAACGAAAGGTTACAAATAATGAAATTTGCATGGAAAACCACCAGCTAAAAACATTTACAAAGGAAACATATAAAATTGAAGCGAGGAACATAATCTCACTAAAACTGTCTATAAATATGAAACAGTGACCGTAAAAGTAAATCCCGGCAATCAAATCGGGAACGCCGAAAAAAGTAAGGTTGTTTGTTGCTATCCATGGAACATACATGAGAATAGAACCGAGAACTATTTTACAGAGGGGTAAAAAGGTTCTCAAACCATGAATATAAATATAATGTAGGTATGGATATTGGTACAACCCTATGTCGCGTAACAAGAGTGCTAGGGTTGTAACTAGCTTAATAAATAAGAAATCTAAACTCATTCTTTAAGCAATCATTCATGAATGAAATAAAGTATCAATAATTCATTCAAGTATAGAGTGCTACGCTGCGCCGTAGTCGTCGTAGCATTATAATTCCAATTCCAGCTACGAGACCGTAGCTCCGGACAGACACTAACAAAGTTTATTTAAATGGAAGTAAAAGTTTGTCACATAATTTATTATGTCGATAAATAACAAACTTGACATTGTTAACCGCGAGCGGCAACCCTATTACAAGGGGCAACAGTAACAGTAGAAAGGTTATAAAAATGCAAGAAGCCGCCGGAAATGAATACGCCCGGTACAATATAAGCCCGTATAGCGGTACAAGATCGTAGTACCTAGGAACTGTGAACTGTATTACATTTTCTCTATTCTGCGTATGATATTTGAACCTAAAAATAATGTTATCGACTTTTAACTAAAAATTGCAATAAGTCACAGGGTTAAAACAATATAAAGGGTACACTACAAAACTCCGAAGTTTATTTTTGTCCGAATGCATCATTATTCCGAATTCTCTTAATTCCGGAAACCATATGACCTGATAAAAAATTAGTTTTTGGTATATCATGTAACCATAACCTAACCTAACCTAATTATATTGTGTATCATACCATCCACAGAAAATTTCGGATAGCGGTTTCAGTATTAAGAAAATTCGAAATAATGATGGTTTCGGATAAATTGTGTTTAAAATTTTTGGGTGTTCCAAATATTAAGGAATGAAACTCAATAATTTGCTTTTCTATTCTAACAGCGCAAAACAATTTTTTTTCGGCTTTTATTGCAATATATGTATCTATTGTCTGTGTACGATAATGATAAAAGTTTATTCAAATTTATCTGTGAAATGCGGTATTATAAAATAATTATAAAATCAAATCCCAACGAAATATTAATTAACTTTATCTTTTATGCTCGTTTTTTAGGGTTCCGTAGTCAACTAGGAACCCTTATAGTTTCGCCATGTCCGTCTGTCCGTCTGTCCGTCTGTCCGTCTGTCCGTCCGTCCGCGGCTTAGCTCCGTGATCATTAGTACTAGAAAGCTGAAATTTGGTATGAGTATGTGTATGTATCACGCCGACAAAACGGTAAAATAAAAACTAAAAAAAAAATTTTTTTTCGGGTACCTCTCGAACACCTAAAGTGGGGGTGATTTTTTTTTTTCGTTTCAACCCTAGTGTGTGGGGTGTCGTTGAATAGGTCTCTTGAAAATAATAGGGGTTTTCAAACATTACTTTTTGATAAAGTCAGTAGTTTTGTAAATATTCGCTCCGAAAATAAAAAAAATTGTGTCCCCCCCCCCTCTAACTTTTGAACCACAAGTCAAAAAAATATGGAAAAATTCATGTTAATGCGGCCTTATAAGTACTTTCAATGAAAACTATATTGAACAAAATCGGTCAAGCCGTTTTTGAGTTATCGCCAAATTTCATATTTTTTCTTTAAAAGGTCGTAAGTTGACTTCCAGAAGGTAATAAGTGATTACAGTTTCTAGGGCGTTTACGACCTTTTTATAGAGCTTAAAATCTGTCTTAACTTAAACCTCGGGCTTAAAACAGCAGTTTATTGTGAAGGATGAGCAACTACGGAACCCTACACTGAGCGTGGCCCGACATGCTCTTGGCCGGTTTTTTTCTCATATGCCAGAGGTCGAACAATAAATATTTTAAAAATGTAACTTATACGATTCCTTGGAACAAAATTGATAGTGAAAACAGGACACAAATCCCAGAAGGAGTTAAACGCGGGCCCGGGCCCAACAAAATGGCGTCACATTTTATTGTTTCACGTTATTCCTGACGCAACAGATTCAACGCAGTGACGCTTAAAAAGGTGTTTGCTAGATTTATTACCTTCCATTTCGATTTGTTTACTCAGTTGTTCAGATCCAATTACTTGGCACTGTTTCTGTACTTAATTAAAGGGACGCTTGATTACTCGCCCGCTGCGGGGCTTTGTATAATTGCTATTGTTTAGCAAATGAAGACAAATGAAACTTTAATTTAATGACACTGTCTCATTCAGACGTAAAGGAGAAGAAATCCTGTCTGCTGTCGCCGCGTAACCACTATATTTTAGCCGTAAATGGCGGGGACGTATCATCGTGTAGTGTACCGCTTACGGTCGACTGGCGGCGAATTAGTTCTACAAATTCTGCAAGGGCTCTTGTGACCCGTCAGAAATGTTATGTGAATTTAGTATATACTCCGGTTTACCACTAAAGAGGAGCACAAATTGATAATAACGATTTTTTGAGAAGCGATCGCTAGCACAATCATAAGTTTCAACCTTCAAGAAAAATATCAAAGCTTGAATGTTCGATCCATTTTTTTCAACCAGTCCCATAATTTTAATGATGCTTTGCAGCGCCATCTACCGTAAGTCTGGCACCTCAAGTTTGAAAACACATGCCATTCCCATCTTGATCAACAGTTAACAAGAATTGGAATAACATTTTTCGAATTTCGCGCTGAAAAATTTTTCTGGATATTTTATCTTTTTCATAAATAAAGCTCATCGTAACTACAAAATTCAACAATATTTTCTTACGCACTAACAAAATGCTATTGTCGGCTGATATTTAATAATAATATATAATAGACAATGGTAGGGCGGCCTCATCGCCAAAGCGTGTTCCCCTCCAGATTTTATTTCAAAAGTGTTTTTGGCACTTATACACGACACTATTGTTAAAAATATCTTTTTGATATTCCGTCTCCATTAAAAGATAAACTTATACACGTATTAAGCTTCGCTTCTCTATAAATCTCCTTTGAACTCCATTCCATCGCGTACTTCAGTAATGAAAATAGTTAGAAAGCACTTTAATTATGCTACATTCTTTGTTATTTGGGCTTGTCTCAAGACCTGCGAGGCGGGTAACTCGATTCCGTCCCGGTGAGAGTGGCTTACTTTTAATTGGCTGAAACTGCGTTTCGCTGCAAGCGTTATTGAATTTCTGTGGAGCTGCCCGTGTTGCCTCCGAGGGACGAAAAGTACTCGTTTCCATGTCGACAGCATACGTGCGCATGAATGACATGGAACCTAATCCGATTGGCAATGATGTAAAGCCATTAGAGCGATGTATGAGCTATCTCATAGATATGGCTGATTTATTTTGTTTTACTGCTGAAGTGATGATTGATGAAATGCAACATGATTTATGAAATAAATATTTGAGTGAAAGGATGATATATATGAATAATTATGATGTACGTCTTTCTTTTTATGTACGTTTCTTATAAGTATAAAAATACATTTAAAAAGAATCCTTTTAACTTACTAAACACAAAGATTAAATATTTTAAAAGCCGCGTAATCCCTTTACTGTGTAAAAACGTACATAAAATACTGAACCGGCAAGCTCGGAAGTCTAACGATTACATGAGCAGCAAACTTCTCGAAACATTCCTCCAATTTTTGCTTTGTCAAGCCCAACTCGGCGAATATTCGGCTCAGCCGTAATTAAATATTTTAATGACTATAGGATAAACTGTCAGGCCAAACAAGATACTGACGGGTTTGCTTTATAGCTGCTGAGTTAACGGGCGCGTTATAAACAGCCGAACCGCTGGCGATCGAACCGATGTATTAGGTCCGGCCTCGGCCCGAGTAATTACATCAGGGAATACGGCACGAGGTGCGCTGTTTTTGCCCCGACCTTACCGGCTCCAAACATGCTCCACGAGATTAGGTTAACCTGCTCTATTGCTCAGCGGCGATCGATCTTTATGATGCAGTTTGGCGCAAATAGATTAATCGAGTTTTTTGAACTCATATTGATCTCTGTTCGTTATCGCTTTCCAGTTCAAATCTCACATATACGTTTTGCTTTAGTCCTCAGATTGACTTAGAATTTGGCAAGAGTATGTAGATTCGATGCCAATACAATCTTGAAGTACTTACAGTCAACAAAAGTTATCTAGGGAAATGGTAGCATATATACACACAAATAACCTTTAACCGTACTTAACCTGCGAACGAACCAGTCGTTCCGTCCGTCATGTATAAAAAAACTAACGCATTCTCGTTAAGAGTTTTCTTCTCACTATTCACTATCCATAGTAAAGTTATTTGACAGCGATGTTTATAAGAGAGTAGAAGGAGTAACAGGGCTTGTCTAATGGAGCCGGGGCATCCGGCCGGCGGCCAACGGGCATTTAATCCTGTCTGAATTATGTGGTGATGCTTGGACCCGGAAAACGCGCCCTGTCCGCGCCCCACTAATTTCACTTTTTATTATACGCTTTCGGCTAGTTTCTGTTTGTCCTCCCTCGCAAATAATAACTTATTCAAGGTCTTACTTTATTACCTGGAAATAATTTGGACAACGACGATTAGGAGAGATACATTTTATGTTTACGACGGTACCATACTGGAGTAATCTGTTTTATATTACATAATAAAATAATTCCCATAACTATGAAAATTATTTACTGATGCTTAATCACTAACGTCGTAATTGCATAATATTTTCTCTGGTTTCTACGACTGTCACTCATTTAAATAACACGATTTAAATGGATTATAAGTCATAATTATGACTTATAATCCGTAATTTAATTCTCTACGACATTGCCTAAGCTTTTTTTTAGCTAATATGCTCCTAAACAAAGATATAAGCCGGAAGTTTGATACATTACAAGAAACTGCGAATTTTTAATTTTTTTTAAATGTGCATATCTCCGTAACTATCTGTCCTTGAAACAAATTTTAAAATGTAAGTTATAGTAAATTTAATTGTCTACAACATTGTCTAAGCTCTTTTCTAGCTAAAATGCTCCTAAACAAAGGTATAAGCAAAAATCTGCAGAGATTTCCGGTTTTTTTCAATATGGCGGCGGGCGCGGAGGAGGGGGTATTGTGCATTTTGCATTTTAAACACTCACTAACCATTCTAGACAACATATCAAAAATTCAAAACTACCGGACCGTTTGTAAGGTAAAACCCCTTTACTCATTGGATTACTTTGACTAGAATATAGATTGGCATCGTTTCGTTAACCATCAATCATATGAATACGTCTGAATTTACAGCAGCAAAATTCAGACTCATTAATTGTGTAAGTACGCAGCGAGGTGGCATTCGGGTTGATACGGTCAGGCGTCTGGGACTCAGCGCACATACATAATCGATGACGGGGATTTGCTACAGCGGACCAAGGACCATAGAGGTAGGTGATAAAACTGATAAATAATGTCACGGTGAAAAAATCACAGTGATCGTCAGTCGAATAATACCAACGGTGACTTGTCATAAGAAACTAGCCGAGAGCGTATAGGTAGTTGTGACAAGTTGTAGGCTTGGGGTTGCGTAGTTGGATATGAATCCAAAGTTATTGATTTTTTTATTTTATATGATTAAAGGAAGAGATTAATTTTAATCTTTGATATTCGGGGTAATCCTGTCAGGGTCTCGAGCTCAGGACACATACATAATCAATGGCGAGGATTCGCTACAGGGGACTACAGAGGTAGGTAGAATAATTTCACGATGAAAAGACACCAGTGATTTTTTTTGCAACTAGAACAACAGGCACCGGGATGGAAAAGTAGCGCTGTTCCCATCTCTAGTGGACCAAACTATGCACTACCCGCCTGTACTGTACCTACACGTGTACCTAATTATAAGACTACACAAAACCGTACGCTGCAAATGTCTGCTTTAATTAAGCTTCGTGACACACCCGGATGATACTGATCAGGCAATATTCCAATGCATTGATTTGGATGCGCGGACAACAGGAATTTATAATTAAATGATTAATTAGGTACGTCACGGCTTTCATGTTAAATGGGTCGTGTGACAGTGCGTGAAATCATTTCATTTATGAATTCTGCCTGGGGGCATGAAAGGCTAAGGGGAAAAACTGGCTAAGTTTATTTTCTAATAATTTTTTTAGTCCAATCCTACGAATTTGCCCAGTTGATCATAATATGACTATCTAAAACAGGAGTAAAACGCGCTGGGTTCCGATCCCTTTTTTCATATAACGCCGTACAGCCATGAGGTGATTTCACTTAAATTGTCTGTACTGTAAAATTTTGCAAAAATTACTTAGCCAGTTCTTACCGTAATTGCTTCATTTATGTATATTTGGATAAAAAATATAACTAACATAGAAATATATAGGTGTTTTTTTTTTACAATTTTGATACGAACCTTAAAAGCATAAAAAATCTTGAAATAATCAACCGGTTTGAGCTCAAAAAAAAAACGATGTGTCGTAAAGTTACATTTATATTCTGAAACATTGGACAACATGGGCTAAATGAAATTAATAACGTTTTACTTTCTCAACCTAACGCCAGATCCCTTATCCACAGCATAAGATAACAACCCATTCATAAAATTGTCCGTAACATTTGAGAATATCTTAAAACCAACATGCTTAATAAAATATTGGCTTAACTTCGTAGTGTATGATCCTCTTTAGCATCCCTTCCTTAACCCTCTCACGTAATAATATTACTCTATAGATGTTCCTAACGTTATTATTTTTAATAGGGAGACATAATGTTATTACGGCGAACACTACTGTACAAGGGCTAGGTAAATACCCTGTATACGGTCTCAGTAATGGACTGTAAAGTTTCCTCATCGAAGTTTACGCGACCGGTAGCTAATACTCAACTTGAAAGTGATTCTGACATTATACGTCCTAGGCTAGGCTTCTACAGAATCATTTGGCAAGTAACTTGGCTGGCTTGTTTGGAAACTTTCACACCGGAGGAAAAGTAACATTACAGAGTAACGAAATGTGCGCTGGAATTATTAATTATATTCATATTATTAATTAATAAAAAACTTACTTAAGGACAAATACCTACAGTAGATAAGACTTGATTGAAACATAATAATAATAAAAACATAGAAAATCTTACACAAATCATTCTAGCTTTGTTGGGACTGAGCTCAAGTGCGCTTGGATTATTTGAAGACCACATAGTGGCATAAACACGCATACTTACATCGATTTTTATCTTCGTATAAAAAAAAAAACACAAGCTTAAAATGCTAATCTTGACGTACGACTTAGTAATTCCAGACACAGTCCAAATTATGGGTTTAGCATAGCATAACTCGCGTTTAATAAAAGAATTCCTTCGTCGGCTATTGATTTATTTAGTTAATTTGTATGCCGGTCATGTCGTTATATTTTAGGGTTGAGATGTAATTGGACGCACAGAGTGCATCTGGATGCAGCCGCCGCTGGCACTACGCCATCTTTGCATAATTTCGTGTTCAACTTAAGATAGACATAAATCTCTTTTTGCAATACTACGTACGAGTACTTACTCCACTCTATATTCAAACCCGTGACGCGGCACTTACCTGAAACAATAAATATATAAGAAATATATTAATTAACGAACCACGATTGTCTGGAAATCCAATAACAATAATGGAGGTATTTTTTAATTTATAGATATGCGCGAAGCAAAACACATTTTCCACGTCTGTTGTCGGGTGAGGGCTTACCTGCAGAGTAATTGATATTTTAATTGATTATGCAAATGATGTTACTTCGCGGTTATTTAGAACTCGTATCTAAATGGTAATGGTAATTTACTTTATGCCAGTTAGCTGCTCTAATTTGAGGTGAACTATTAAATTTGACGCCCTGTGATTGAGTAGTTTCACAAGCCATGCAAATACTCCCTCGTTCCGCCTCCGACCTTACCGCTTCTAGTAACTATATTCCGTCTTAGTTAGGTGTTTGCTTGGATAGGGATTCATTGCATTCTCTTCGGGTTTTGCGGTAGCTTAATACGTATCTATTGACAAAATAGTACTTGGATATAACTTTCAATAAAGTCAAGATTATATTATTTAGCTGGATCGTTTTGTTTCAGAAAAATACTTGTCCGATACCCCGATCTGTAATTGTGTTTCTTGCAAATGATTTCTTATAACGTAAAAGTAACAGGCAAATCGAATTGATTCCAATATTCCCTCTACATTTTTCCTTGGATATTTTCGTACCTGTTCTACATTTTACATAAACTAATTTCCTTGGCAATATTGGTCTCACGACAGTTCTGTAGGCACGGCCGCCTCCCTCGAAAAGAACTCCTCCACTCGGGCCTTCGACGACCAAATCAAATCACTCGACCTTATCGATCTCTGAAGAAAACTTGCAAGTAAATTTGTTTGCGTACCGTTCCACTGGTGTGTAGTTTGCTATATTCGCTTTTGCTAGTTCAATAAAACCCTCCGTGTAATCATAAAATATAGATTGAAAATGTACGTATAGATATGATACACTTTTAATCCAATAGAGCTGCTGATTTAACGCAATTGCTGAGGTTGCATCCCCTTTGTGGGCCGCAGGGCCGGTCACCCTCAACTGAAGGGGAAACGCTAATATGAGGATATGAGAATTTACTGCATAATCCAACTGCAGGCCAATTTGTTAATATTTTCATTCAATCCACTCAAATAGTGGGCTCGTATGGAAATTAATGCCGGAATCACGGTTTGTTAGCTACTTATTATGCAAATAGGTCATCAAATTAAAATTTAATTAATTTATTTTCTATTTTGAACGTATGTGTTATTGTATCTACTTTTAACTGTGAAGAAACAGCCTTATATTTAATACAAAACCAAACCTTATATTTAATACAAAACCAAACTCAATGAAAAAGTTTTTTTTCCAAACTTGGAATCCCTTGCTATACTTAGCGCGGGCGTGGGCGCGGCGAGCGCCCACACAATCGATGTTAAATAGAGGACCATGGGCAAATTTATATGGAGGCTGGACCAAGAACCAACACATATGTTATATAATAGGTATTATTATCGGCTTAATTTTTTACTGGACACCAAGCTCGATTCCATTGGAGATCTGAGATATTATGCTGAGGTGTGACCTTTTCGTGGCATACACAACAACGATTTTATTTTATTTCTAATATTTGTTGTCCACTTTGTGTATGTTAACGAATATTTTTTATTCTATTATATTCCATTATATTCTATATTCGTGTTTGTAGTTAGAATGTGGCATACATTGGAACAAAAAAAATCATACTTCATAACCAGATCCACGTAGATAGTGGCATCAGTAGATTGACGATATCGTAAGTAAAGCTAGTAGCAATTGTAGTACCTATTTATTACAAGGAATAATCGTCATATTATGCGTGTAGGAGTGTATGTATAGTTATTTTTCAGTTTAACACTAATTGCAATCCTTCTACTGCCATTTACCGCTGCACTAGAATTCTGGCGCCACTATCTACGCAATGATCACAGTCCAGTATGAGTTCGTTAGTTCAATTTTCTGCCACATGTGCCTTATTTGAAAAAAGAGTATCTCAGCTCTGCAAGTTAAATTATGTAAGAGCATTTATAATGGGTCAGAAATAACATTTATTAATGATTTAACTCTCATTTTTGTTGGCTCTTGGTCCAATTTGGCGCAAGGTCCTTTAAAATATTATCACTTTATGAATTTATAATAAACCAAAATTATACTTTGATCTTTTATAGTTCTATAGGTAGTCAGTACTCAATACTCATATATATTTTGCAGTCAACATAAAATTAATATTTCCAGACAATAAACTCTGACATTGACTCTGAAACACCCTAATCTAACACTCAGTGGCAATATAAACAACCTAACCTAACTATAACTTAGCAATTCCCAAACTGTTGTGACAAACAAATTCAACACCGAAAAATATGTGGCAAACATTTTCGACTGGAAAATTTGTCTGCGCGGGCCCGTCAAGTAAACAAGAGAACGTTGGGTGCAGCGGTTGATGTGGTCCGCTCGGCTTGGTCGCCCTTTATCAATTACGGCTAAACAAGAAAAATGACCGTCCGTAAGCCTACACAAGGCTAATTAAAGCAAGTAGGTACATTTTGGGAAGCGTCGGCGCACCTGTCCGCGGCGTACGCTCATCCCCCCGAACAGGTGATTAAACTTTTAGCTAATTTCATTAAGAGAGGCGTATATTTTGATCAACACCCAGGAATTCCCTTTTTTATGCGCCAGACCGTCTTTCTCTGTGATTAATTTTACGATTCATTTCAATTTTGCTAATTTGATTTAGTGAAGTTGCTACGGTAGCTTGGCCTGGTCATCAAGTTCCCCTATGTATTGTATTAAATGAAAGCTAAGAACATAAAGTATATTTTTTATTGACTAATCTCAAAAGAAACTATGTTAAATATGATAAGAATCTTATAAAATTACTTAATGTTAAATATTTTTCTTATCAACATAATTATACCAAACTAACTATTTTCACTCAGTGACCCAAACAGGATCTTAGCTTTCAAAATGAGAGTATGCCACTTGTCCCGATTCTGCGTAGCCCATATTAAATCAATAATATTTCTCATTTACTAATAGGAATTCATTTCAATAAACACTACCATTCCGACTCGATTTTGTGTCGTATGGCCAATTTTCCACAACTACGGTAACGAGCATGTTTCACTAATTTTCTTCTTATCTCGGTTTAAAAAGAGTTTCAACCTAGTTTGTCATATAACCACCATTCATACCGAATAACTAAAAATCATAAAGTAATAACCAAGATCCCATCCCAATATTCGTTAGATAACTGGTTTTGGTAGTGCCGTGGCTACACTCGCTTGACTCTTGATAAAGCCCGATACAGGCGCTCAAAATCCTTTGTGAGGTTCGTATATGCTGTAGGTAATTCAACGAGCGAGGCATTTTAGCTCCGGAATCGTTCGCGAGTCCATGGACAACGGGCGTCATCGTAGTCAGTGCCTGTTGGAACTAATATCCTGCTTGCAAAGACTAATTTCAACCACAGAATCGAGTCTTAGTCATAGCGAGACATTATTATAGGTATTAATTTAAACTTACACGGTTTTCAAAGATTATTATAATAATACTCGACTTAAATGCGTTCAAAAGGTATTTATTTAATTACTTCAACGTTTCGGACGTTATGTTATGTCCATGGATTCGAATAGACTGAAGAGGTGGGTATCAACAACTTCTTGTCGCGCTAACATTTCCTTTTTGTTGTAATAAATAGCGAAACATCATTCATATCATCATCATCGTGTCCGATGAAAGACGTCCACTGTTGGAGAAACGTTCTCTACAACATTCGGTCGCACGATTCTGACCAGATCTTTGGTCCACCTTGTAAGACGTCTCACCACGCGGCGTCTTCCGGTACTTGATCGTAAAGTTAGGTTAATTATAGTCGTAACGGAGAGGTAACTTAGTAAATTATTTGCTACATTGTATAACATTTTAAAAATCTGAATACCCCAGATTAACTATTTAACAAACTGACACCTTATACGGTTGTAATATTTACAAAGTTGTCGTTTCGTCATCTGGTAAGTATTGTTACTACTATAAGTGACGCTCCGTGATCCGTATTGTTACTATGAGTGGGTACTATTTAGGGATAATTTGAAACTAATGACTCAAATTTTCTTACAAATTAATAAATGAAAAACTACGAACAGCAATTTTCCTTGAGCAGCGCGCTGTAAAGTCATTATTATTGTTGAGTCCGAAAAAAAAACTCACGAATTAATAAATGTAAGTAGTGCGACTCGCGACTGTCCAATTAAATTCCCACCGGCAACAGCTCTTATTTGGCGTTAGTGGCACAAATTCGTTTAGCATTTAAATCATATTCCGAAACCGATTCAAACAACTGTGTCCTGAATTAATAATGTCGAAAATGTTTAGTGGCACACAATTTTGCTAGATTTTCAGATTGCAATTTGCATGTTAAACGTCAATGTGACGGCGATGCGTTGAGCCCTATCACTGAATATTAATGCGACGTAGAGATTTTGTTTTACTTTGTGGGAACTCGATTATAATGCAAAGTAGCTGATGGTGCTATGGCGGCTCTGCATGCGAGCTGGCGAGCCCTGCCCTCATAATTGAGTAGAACAAGCAGGCAGACGTTGTAACATATGAACTTGCCTTCATATGTTACAACGTATGCCTGCTTGTTCAAATTGGGTTGGCTTTTCTTAAAAGGAAACTGATCAACCAATCTTGTCTCTGGTTTACTTGAGTAAAAGGTTCAAAAAAGTTTGGAATATTGCAATCGTCGGTCTTGTATGTCAAAATAAACAAATGAAATGACAAACTATATTAACGTAAGAGGATAAAATACATTTTGTCAAATTTTTTACGATAAAAGTCTTCTGTAAAACTTATATTTTTCCCCATTAACTAGGTACCTACTTAGTAATTCTACAAAATATCAAACTACAAAAACAACCGATGCAGACATTGTAAATACAGGGGTCACGACTGCAACATATCGAACTATCCGAAAAATGCCATTACATTGCAATTCAGGGTTGCTAGTGATTCATCAATAAAAATTATCAGTGATGGCAAGTGTGAAAATTTTTCCTCTGAACACCCCTTAGACCACTAGTGCCCTAATGGTGTTTACCCCGCGAAGGGAGAGGTCAACTACTATTTAATCTAGCGTGAATGATTCATTGATGTTTTGAAATACAGTGGGTAGGTACATTCTTAGGCAGTTCGTAAGTGCAGTCATGCAAGGTGTTTTTGGCACCCCTTCTTTTGAAGGGATAGTATTTTTTTGCAAAGAAGTTAATACCTACTCGTAATATTTCACGTGGATTTCAGAAAAATAGAAAAGTGAAGGTAACCAGAGATAAAGTAAATGTCACAGCATGAAATAAAAAGGAGTTTCCAACGTAATAGGGATTTTATATGCGCCAACCGCTCATAAGAATAATATCATAGCGTATCTTATCTACGTCTCGTAGATTTGAAATCAACTACGTACACAATTTATTAATCCACTCGTAATTTCAAACGAAATATATCTTGTCTCATTTAAAAACGTCCGGCAGCCGCGCAATTTAATTGCACGTCTGCGAGTGCAGAACGATTAGACAAAGAGGGTAGACAAGACGTCTCGGCTGAGTGTGGACGCGTGATGGATACAGCAGATAAATCAGCGCGCGGCACTCGACCGGGCTGACCAGATGCGCCCTTGTAATGTATAGCTGGGGTCATTTGGTTCTTTCAACTTATTGCTTGCACGAAACAGATAGCTGATTGCGGCCGAATTTGTGAAGCTGTTTCGGGGGTGAAAATATCTATTTATTTAGGGAAACTATAATTCAAGTTCTGGCGGCATCACGCAATCCGATGGTGAAGTATTTGATATTAAAAGATCTAGGTATCAACAAAGGGTTCAACCTTTATATTGACACCTGTCCGAAATCCGGAAAAATAAGTATGTTCATACCTTTAGATGTTTGACGCGGTTTCTTGTAAAACGCGGTATAAAATAACTAGGGTAACCATTTTCGGGACTTTATACTAGGGACAATTTTAAAATCAAAGTTCAAAATATACTGTTACTAAACTACTAGTTTTAAACTGTGACTTAGATTTTTACAATTAGCATCTACGCGGATTTTTAAACTACGGGAGCCTCCAAATGTCCAAACCCTAAAAATAACTGTTTCAAAAACTGACCCTGGCAAAAGCCATTTGGCAGCTTCATTAACAATATATATATATACTAATAATATACCTACATATGATTCCCGGATTAATAATATACATATAATATGACCTATATATTGGTCAAACGATTTATAATTTATAAGGATGTCAATTCAATCGAATTAGGGCTAAAGTCTGGATAGCAACTCATAATAATGCCATATAGTTTTATATCAACGTAGTCAATGTATGACTTTTACTGATTACCATAAGAGTTAGATACACCATCTGTAAGCGGAAACTAATTTAAAAAATATCACAATTAAGCTCTACGATTATAAATTAATTTCATAATGTGTGTTTTTTTAAATTTCATCTAAAAATATCCAAAGTTTTAATTGAATCCTCTTGTCATTCAGTATTAAACTTGAATTCAATAAGCAACTTTAATTCCTAAGTGCAATTAGTGGATGTGTTTTATTAATGTCATTAATCTGCGTGTCACCCAGGCGCTGTTGCGGAGCAGGAAATACCCCTTTAGGGTGTACCCTAAAGTTAATTTAGTAAACGAAAACAGAGATGTTCTCACTCGGTGAATAATAAGACATCTCCCTAGTGACGAAATCACGTGCCCCTGAACAACGCCCCACTGGCTTTACTAAAACAATGTTACATTAATATGACAGATATTACTGTAAACTCACGACGTCTGCTCTGAAAGATCTTGATCGTTCAAACAATGCTGCATTGTCTTGTATCAAAATGGGATTTAGCTTAACTCTATTAAATTGTTTATTAACCAGCCAGTCTAATTACTGATAGTACATATATGGCTTGCTGATAGCTATTAATAATCTTATTGTGCGTCAATATCACCTTCAGGCTTGCTGGCATTTATAATCTATTAGGCATGTTCTTAGTTCATTCGGCTGACTCAGCGTCACGACGGGTGAGTACCATACGTCTCATTTCTGCTTCTCTCGATGGCATTCCATACCGGAGGTGACATCGACTCATTCTTCCAATCGGACTTCATCAACGGTTTTTAAGTAGCTATCGATCAGCTGAGAATTCTTAACACATGTCTTATCCTGTGCTAAATATCATTCATTTTGAGAGATCGTTTCATTTTCTAACTTATCTGGTAATGTGATTCTGACGTCACATATCGCTTAGTTATATAAAAAAGTTTTCCTTTTTTCTGTCCCTAGAACCGTCCCATGTCATAGTATTTCCGTCCATAACAGTTGTTCGATTAGAGATTTAATTAAATTATTTAAATAAATCTTTATTTCAGACGTTTTACATCCATAAGGTGTTAGTAAATCTTATTGTATCTATATTAGTACATGTATGTAACTTACAACTATCACTTAACACTAAACAATGCAACCCCTTTTATCTGGCTGATCCAGTACGACAGTATAGGATAGTCAAACCTATCAGCAATGACACACAGGATGCTGTTGGAGCTCCCTCTGAGCCTGCTCAGCATCGAGGCGATTTTCTTGCGCATAAGCGCTGGAAATCGTCCGTGCGGGCCTCCGCAAACATGAGTGAGGCGCCTGGGCAGTCCCAACAGCATCCTAAATGAGTTGTTGTACTGAACACGCAAGGCGTTATAGGCTTTTTTAGTGTATTTTACCCACAGGCTGCTCGAGTAAAATGACTGGCAGTAGGTAAGTTTTAAACAGTGTATTTTTTACATTAGTAGAACATCGACCAAACCTGCGGGCAATCATATTAGCCCTGACAGCCATCGCCCTACGCTCCCGTTCGATATCAAGCTCAGCACTGAGGTCAGGTGTTATAATATGCCCTAGATATTTAAAATTTTGTACAATCGACAAAGCGGTTCCATGCAGTACAACAGGTGCAACAAAAGTGGGTTTATTTCTTCCCGCTTTAAAAACCATGGGTACACTTTTACTCGGGTTGTATTGCAGTCCATGCGTCACGGCAAACGCCTCACATGCTGCCACCAGTTTTCTAAGGGCACTGATAGACGGAGTCAGCAGCACCATGTCATCGGCGTAGCTGATGTTGTTCATACAGACACCATCAACGTAACACCCCACATGCATGCTGCTGAGCCCGGCTAGCAGCTCATTAACATAAAAATTAAACAGCCTGGGAGACATCAGCCCCCCCTGTCTTACCCCGCACTCGATTTTATACTTGGAGGACAGACCATCGGCCCACCTCACCTGGTTTACCTGACTGCTATCTCAGGATATGGACTATTTCTTTCGGTATGCCTGTCTTCCCTAACTTGCGCCATAAGATGTCACAGTCCACACTCCACTCGGTCAAAAGCTTTTGACAAGTCAAGAAAACAGGCATAGATGGGCGTTATCCTTTACGTATAATACCCGACAGTATGCTTCAGACTTAAAATGGTACTTTCAGTAGACAGTTCTGAAACCGAACTGAGCATCATGTATCTTTAGATGCCGATCGAGTATAGAGTCCAGCCACAGATCATATAATACTGTCCAGCATACTGTCGAGTATCTTAGCCGCTGTTGTTGCCAGCGAGATGGGCCGATAGTTGTCCCTACTAGACAAATCTCCGGTTTTGTTCTTGGGCACTGATACTACTATAGTCCTCATGAATGTGAATGATTAGCAACGGGATACATTGAAAATGAAGGAAAATGTTTGCCAGATTTCCATCGATCATAAATAATAACCGATACGACAAAAGCCATTGCCATTCGCCATTTAAATTGTGTTATGAAGAACAAAACTTTATCAAACAAATCAAATAACAAAAAACTATGAGCAAATATAATTAATTACTTAAGTGTATTATGTAGCCAAGTACACCGGTTGCATGCTAGTAATGTCATGTCACGGTAACAAACGACATGTCTAACCCTTCAGTGCCACAGTAGATTTTTATCGTAACCATAGTAGTCGTAGCTAACTTAACAATAATCTCCTAATAACCTTTCAGCATTCAATTTCATTTTCACGTTTCCATCACGTGCCAATACAGAGTATCAACACCATAGTGGCGTTTTGTCCTGTTATATAATACCTCTCACATTAATGAGATATTTTCAAACAATAAGTGAGGTGCCAACGTTTTAATATTAAATCTACAAAATAATAGAATCCCAGAACAAACGGTCCCGTATAGAGGTGACGTGTTTACAAATATAAACGGGAAATGAATCAGAATTTTGACATATGGTCATGGTCGAATTGAAAGGTCGGCTGCTCGTGACGGATTTTTAATTACCTTCAACCGCGTCGTCGGCTAGACTCCATATTGAATTTCTATAGTGGACAATAAATAAATGGAGAGGTTTAACTATCCGGCTCATATGGGATCGCTTCCAGCGTAATTAAACTCTAGTCCGAGCTCCTACCACTTTATTATAGGATCGTTATTAAAAAAGTTTCTTCAATTACGTGTACAAGTGTATCAATAATTGGAAACAAGCTAGAGTACAGGGAACTCGCGTCGACTCTTATTACGAATCCTAACGTCGATTGCAGGTAGGTATGTATAGGTAAAAATTTAGGTATTTTAATTACCCCAATCTTGATCGAATCTCCGTGCGAGCTTGATTGAATTTCCGGGCGAGGCTATCTATCGTATTTGCGGAGCGGTGCCTGCCGCCTCGCCGCTTGCGAGCCGGCTCACTGGGCTGTGACGTCACACCGTCGATTACTTTTTTTTATCTTCTATCGTAAACAGCCAGTAATAAAGTCTCCTTATTATTTTTTTATTAGCGTTTGTGGTAAGCCCATCGCTGGAAGTCTTTGAACGTGTCTACGTCGGTTAAAAGACGGCATAGTTTTATATAAAGTCTCGGCAGAAGACACTTAAAAAGGAACAAGAGATTTTACAGGACAAATATAATGAACTAGTTTACAAAGAACGTGACACAAAATAGAGTTTAAAGCGGCTACAATATTATTATATAAGAAACTAAGAATTTCTAAGATATTTAGTAATAAAATAAGGACATAATGGTACTTGAATTTAACGTTAAAACGTCCGTTATCGATACATCAAAAAAGCTACGTATAGGTAAGAATAAAATTATGTCGTCATAACGCAATAGGTCAGTACGCGATCGAGACGCCTGGAGGGTACCACCCGTGTACGCTTTAGGGGTACCATGATTGATGCGACGGGTAATAAGGCTCCAAGTATTGCAATTTGTTTACCCTTATCGCCGTTATTCACCTAGCTGCAATACAGAGACAGGCCGTATCGTATTTTATACCGATCAACAATATCGTCCCCAACGCTCGCCGATAATTGGAGAAAAAGTCCCCGAGGAACCAATTTTGCTGATGCCGCCTCTAAAGTGGGTGCGGGCGAGTAGGTGGTATAGGTAAATAAATTATAAACGATCCATCACTACCCGTCTTTGACAAAATGTATGGTACTCGCGCTCAATATCGATACCGAATATGATTTGTAGGATTTACTTCTTATGTTTTAGGGTTCTGTACTTCAATAGAAAAAAATCGGAATAAAACCTTATAGGATCAATTTGTTGTCCGTCCGTCCGTCCGTTGTTTGTTAAGACTCTTTATCTCGGGAACTTGAAGCTGTGAATAAATCGAACTTCTAAGTTACCTTAGAAAAAGATAGTCCCTACCTACTGACTTGACCTAGAACTATGAAATTAGGTAGTAATACCGTCTTTACTACAGGTATAGGGAAAAACTTGAAAACTATACATTTGTTATTAAAGTATAAAAAATTCGGTAAAGTTAAATTTGACGCTCAGTACAGTTTATCTTTTCGTTAGAGCAATATGCACTGCTTTCATAGTTCGTATGGAACCCTCGGTGCACGAGTCCGACTCACACTTGACCGTCTTTTTTTCCTAATATAAAAATACTTTTTCATAACAAATATATTTATACCCTTATTGGTTATCAAAAAGTATTTTTATAAACATGTTATTGCCGTCGGAGTTTATTTATATTTAAGGATTTCTACCTAATTGGTCCCACCGTAAATAGAAGCAAATTAAACAAATAACTTACTAAAACTCGTTCTATGATCCATTTAAGCTAATATTAGTTGTCGTTCTTTAATAGTAATTGCTGGGTAAAATTAGAAATGATTAAAATAAATCAATTTTGTAATAGCTCTTAGCAATAATAGTTCATTGAAATAATTGATACTCATGTTGTGGATATTATACTATAAACATAACGTTCCAGCCCCCCACAGCCACAGACGGAGATGCATTTAATGAAGTGTGCACAAGTGTCAATTAGGTACTTGTTTGCTGTAAAAATAGCAATACTATTCCCCACGGAACGGACAGGAAAGGCCGGGTGGCGCGCCGCCACATAAACCGTCAGATAGCTGGAAAAAATGGCTAACACTATTTTTACACCTACAGGGATGCAAGCATTTCTATTTTCGCGTCGAGCACAGAGTACCTGTAAAGATGCAAAATCTTTTTGGGGCTCATTAAAAATGGCTCAATGGAATAAAAATAGATTACTGTAGTTGACTATTAAACTAGAAATATTGGAAAGAAAGGATCATGATTCTAGGAAATTTGAGGTATAGGTATTCGACGAGCCACAATACGTAGTACATGAAATTAGGCTTCTACACTTAAGACTTGTGCCATATATTTATTCACATAACAAAAGTCAGTACATATGGCGGACTTAATGCCAAACGGCATTCTCTTCCTGTCAACCATAGGGCGAAACAGAAATACTAGAAGTAGAAGCAGAAATTTAATTGTAGTACCTACAGAGAGATGTTAGGATATATTAGGGATCTTTTCTTGTCTTTTTAAGATACATATGTGAGAGCGTGCGACTTAACAATGCAATATACACACTGTCCTTGCACTTGGGGAAACTAAAAAAAAATCTATACTACATTCATATAGCTTACTCAGATGTTCACTTTAAACATGCAAATACACATAGAGGCGAAATTGTATGAATATAAAACAATCAATCCTTTTGAGCTGAGAAAAGTAATTTGGCATCGCTTTCCGGAAATGCAATGAAAGTCATTTACATACGTTAGCGAGGTAATTTACAGCATTCACAAGTCATGCAACTGAAATTCTACAAGTTGCCGCAAATAATCGCGAGGGGACGGATATTTTATTAATTTTGCATTCAATCTCATTAGAGTAAATATTTGGTTATTTGTCTAAGCACCAAACGGGTCTTTATTATATTGCTATTTTCGTTTTTAGTTATGTATTAGGCGCGTTAGATTAAATTTCAGCCCTCTTCTCTAGTAATATTTCAAGTTCTCCACTACCCAAAGATTATCTGGAATATATCACACTTTAGCGATAAGACCGGAATTTTTTTATCCGTTATTATTACTACTGAGTTGTTCATTTCGTGTTTGTTTTACGAGGTATGTATTGTAACAGTTACAAGTAACAGTTACTATACCTACTGAAAATAAAAAAGTTTCGATACCTATTTAAATAATAATAAACTTTAGCGAGAAAGAATACTTACACATTTAGCATCCCTCGTTCAATTGAAACCACCCAACTTTCATAACAGTCCACATCTCTTGTTTTTCTTTGAATTTATGGACTCATTACGACGACTGGACCGGAGCGTTTATTTGAACGAGCCCCATAAAGAATACAGCTTGTGTGAATTTTATTGAAGTCCATTGCCCTTTCGTTAGGTCTGTAGTATATTCGATATTCTGTCTTCTGGGGTCGACACGTGTCCCTCATAAACCTGCTTTTACAAGGACACCAACCCCGCTCTGCCCGTCGAGGGGAAGTAACCTATATCGCAGTAAAAAAAGTTATGTGTTACGGTTAATTTTGGAAACGTCGAGATTTACCAGTTTACCGCATTTTTGAGTAAGTTTTTATTACCAGTAAAAGAAATAAACTTTCTTATAAAGTACCTATTGTCATGTTCTGAATAACAAAGAAGATAATACGATTTTGGTATAAAGCACACATTTTTCGTACAAAAACTTGAAAAAATCTATTGCATGAGTATGAATAGGTTTATTTTTATATTACTCAAGGACTTAACTCGTTTTCCGCTTGTTGTCATACTCATTTTAAAAAGCATATGAAATCACCACTGCCTCATAAAATAACATTGGTGTATACCAAGAATTTTCATCGTCGACGTCGTCTTGCAGGCCGTCTTTGCAATATAAGCGTGACATTCAGCAGACAGAGACAGCACTACTTTACTTTTACTGCGTATGACCTTAGTTGAAACGAAACGGCTAAGACTTTGACAGTGCGTCTTGAATTTCAAAAGGTTTTATTGCATTCCCCGCAAGCCCAGACACTTAAACTTTATTGCTCTGGGATTAAAGTAATATTTGCAGCGACTAAATGATGTCGAGGCAATTTCGTGATATTAAAAGTTGTCTGTGTGGAGGCGCGGGTCAATAGTTTGATGTTCTGAGGATGTTTGCGCGTATAATAGAGGAGGAACTTTCTATCGTTCACATTCTTGGCCGACGACGTGCGATAGCAGTACGTTCCTTTTCAACTATTCGCCGTAACTGCATAGTTTGGCGCTTCAAGCACCATCGAAAACATTAACAATGAAATATACCTATGAAGCTCACGGGATAGGTGCGTAGCGTGTATTGTCAAGCCGGATATTGAACCGGTAGATCCTTTCGGTCTGTGAAACGGATTCAACGAAGTATTTCCTATATACGAACATAATTAGTTTTATGCAGGGATTGTAGGGACGTATCCGTCTGCAGACGAGTTCACAGTCGAATGACTTGGCAAAATTTCTGTGAGGCAACGACAGATATATGCGAGACGCCCTGCAAGCGAGACGGGGTATAAAAGGGATCGGAAAAGTGCACGCCAGTGGAAGTGCTTTTGCTATTGGTGTCGTTTCCGAATGCAACGAATCTTTGTTGCACTCGCGAGAAACCGACACGTTCGTTTTATTCGATAAATACTACCTACTGCTGATATATTTGCGGAAGCTTTTTTTTGTAGCCACTGAGCAAAATAAAACGCTACTCACGTTAAAAAATCTGCTACAAACTCAATTTTGCTAAGTTTATCGTCACAATACTGTTACTTCTCATTTTTATGCAATAGGTATTTTAGAAAGAGAATTAACATTTTGTATATTATAGTTATAGGTTCTCAGAAGGACTTTACAAATAGATAGCAATATACCTATTTATACACACAATTTGCAGAAATCCCTTTATGATAGAGGATACATTACACGGTTGAACGTCAGACCCGTGACGGGTGAGCAAGCAAGCGCTAACAGACTTAACCAACTTCGTTAAAGCGTGCTTCGAAGTCATCGAGTCCTATTTTGATTTGTAGCATCAGTTAAGATGCACGAAGGGGTAGCGCGATCGATCCGCACACCCTCCAGATATGATTAGCACCTAATTGAATCCCGGGGTGAGATCCGCACAGTTTAGTTTTCCAATTTACGGGACTTTCCTTTGCTCGAGAGAGTAGAAGGGTTGAATTTAATTATCTTCACGTAGACGACCCTCAACTAAAACTCACAAAAAATGGATTAAATTGCATCTCAATTCGAAAAAAAGCTCTGTTATACTTCAGGATCTCATTATTCAGAATTTATAAAACTGTGGTGCAGACAGTCGGTACTCTTAGCTCCGCCGCAGCCATGAAGCACGCAGACCATTCGAATCGTTACCGCTAAGTGCTATTTGATATCTCAAAAGTGTGAGCAATTCTTTCTCTAATAAAATTCGTATACCCCTAAAGTAAACATTTCTTTAGGTTACTGAAAGTTTCGCTTGGATTCCTCGCTTGATTAAAATTCCGTTAAGTAAAAGGAAAAGTATTCTCTTTCGTGCCTAAATAAACGTCTTTCAAATTGTTGCGGTCATTTTGATACAACATGCTTGGCGGCACCGAAACTTGAAATTTCTGGAACTCAGTTTCAAATTTGAATTTTGAATATATACATAGCTGATAGGTTTTAACTTCTCGGAGCTGATTTTCACGTCTTTAAAGACAGATGTACGGTACATACATATAACAAAAATAGGTCATTACAGTTTATAAATGCTGAATTCAATATTCAGCATAAAAAAAACGATACTTTCACTTATGCTCATTTTTGTTTTACTTTGTGTACTTACTGCGTTGTGATGCGTGAGTTCGAAAATAGCTAAGACTAAACTGCTTCTTATAAAATACTATCCAAGTAATAAAATATTTATAAGAATAAATATCTGAACTACTCCTGGTTTTTCCGTAGGCAAGCCACCCTTAGTTTTATTGCTTTGTTAATCGGGTACTATTTTTTGCATGGAATTTGCTGATAATCACTTTCAACTGCGAGTTTGTATTCTGTCTGCGCCCTCCTCCCCTGTATTGCGAATTTGATAATGAAAGGGCCCCACTTGTGTGCTGCAGAGATAATGTAAATAAGTATGCAAATTCAACACCGAGTTCCATTCAAATGAACCTTTGCGGCTCTTTAAAGTTTGGCTTACAGCTAATCTAGCCGTGTGATACTCGCGTGCTAAGATTTCTACCCCTACTGGTTTGTTACAAAGTAAGCGTTCGTAATAGAAGTTATGTTTAGTAAACACAACCGCGGAGGTTCATGTAGGACTCCTTTCTTAAACCTTATTTATGACTTCGCAATACTCGGCTGGGTGCGGTGTAGAGGATGTGACCTAAGTGGAAATGAAAATTAAGACGAAGCATTTAAGTGTTGTTTGTGTTTCAGTATACAAGAATGCTACACAAAATGAGAAGACGGTTTTACATTCTTGCTTAATATAATAATTTAAACACAAACATTTTTAGAATTATTAAGTGGACATTCAAGTCACACATTCCCACTACGTTAAAATTTAAATCTTTCAGACATAATTAAAAATAGCCTGTCCAGGATATTTTTAGCAAACCCATTTTCAATATATTTTATAATATACTAAATTCATTATAAAATATGTTTAATTCTATTATCAGCTCGGTGAAGATCGATTTAGCTTCGGATCTTAGACTATCAGACACTAGAGTTAGTATAAGTTTTAGATTCGCGGTTTATTTTTAAATTTAATTTGTCTTGCTCGAATTGCCGGACAAACGAAAAAGCGTGTACAAAAATGGTAAATTAAAACACGTCAGCGCCAGTGATGGAACGTAAAATCATTGTTCGTCATAGTGCAGGCATGTTTGAGTAGCGGCGCGAGTAAAATATTTGGCCGTAAGTGAAAGTCGCGCGTGATAGCGTCGGCCCATCAATCATGTATCCACGTCTCGCTTCCGCCGATATCGAGGATAGAGATGGGCTTGTTTTTCTGGAACTGTTTTGAGTAACAGTTTCAAAGCAACTAAGTAACAGTTTCTTATGAAGTAACTGAGTAACAATTTCTTATGAAGTAACTGAGTAACAGTTTCTTATGAAGTAACTGAGTAACAATTTCTTATGAAGTAACTAAGTAACAGTTTCTTACGTACTAAACTACAAAGCAGTTTCTTTATAAACTGCTACTCCCTCGTTGTAACTATACCACATATTAATTAAATACATGTCACAAACTATAATAATTATATCGGGTGATCAATCCAAAGGGTCAGTAGGGAGAAATCACAAACTATAAGAGATAGGGAAATCTGTTCTTAGGAACTGTGGCGTTGATTTTAGATTTAATAATAACCGCATTTTGTGTTATAAATCTTATAGGTACATAATTTCATACATAACCCGGTTAAAACCGCTTGCGATTCCTTACAGAATTTTAACCAGGTTCAATTCCCGGTTATGTCATATGCGAATAAAAAAAATTGAATGCAGTTACTATTGTACGTAAATCTACAATCAACGCCATGGTTTCTATGAAAATATTTTCCTATCTCTTATAGTTTTCGTTTCCTCCCTACTGATCCATTTGGATTGATCACTCTGTATATAACTTGCTACCACCGTAACGCACATAGACGTAGCACGTACAGACTGTAGCGTAGTTTGAGTGACGCGTAGCACAAAGGCACTGGTTTTCGAAACAGATTAACTACTTGCCAAAAAAGAAACTGTTACGTTATGTTCCAAAGAAAGCCCATCTCTACTCGAGGAAACCTTTAAGGCACCGCCACATCGATAATGTATTACTTACGTTTAAAACCGACTTTTAAAAAACTCTACTCCCCTCGCTATTATTGTTACGAAGCGTGCAAACAAAATAGATTGATACCGGATCTCGATAAGCGCAAATTGAGTTTCTTTTTCACAAATTTTATCTGTATCAAAATAAGGTACGGCGTGTTTTCTTTTCAGCAAAGTCTGTTGTTGTTATTAAAAAAGTTTCAAGCAGCTCTTGCATTTTCATTACGATGGTAACATGAAATTGTAGCTACAGTGTTATAAAATAATTTTGAAGTGTGACTTCAAACACTACTAGTCCATGTGAGGATGTAAGTTAATTGGCTTGTTTTTACAATAAATTAGGTACATGCATGTGTTTACGTAAGTTTAAACAAAATGTGGCGTTGCTCTATTTATGTAATTACTAAAGATTAATTCCAAATTAATGCATTCACTGCCAGAAGCGTGGCCTAGGAACAAACTTGTATGACAGTGAACGCATATATGCGTTGCTGGCAGTGAATCTGTTAATAAACTATTAGGGTTCCGTAGTCAACTAGGAACCCTTATAGTTTCGCCATGTCCGTCGGTCCGTCTGTCTGTCCGTCTGTCCGTCCGCGGCTTAGCTCCGTGATCATTAGTACTAGAAAGCTGAAATTTGGTATGAGTATGTGTATGTATCACGCCGACAAAACTGTAAAACAGAAACTAAAAAAAAAAAAAACGTTCCATCTCTAGTGTATGGGGTGTCGTTAAATAGGTCTTTTAAAAATAATAGGGGTCTCCAAATATCATTTATTGATAAAGTCAGCAGTTTTGTAAATATTTACTCTGAAAATAAAAAAAATAGTGTCCCCCCCCCCCCCCCCCCCTCTAACTTTTCAGCCACGGGTCAAAAATTATGAAAAAATTCATGAAAATGAGCCCTATAAGTACTTTCAATGAAAACTATATTGAATAAAATCGGTCGAGTCGTTTTTGAGTTATCGCAAAATTCTTAATTTTCTTTAAAATGACGTAAGTGCCGCACGGTGTCCCTACACTTCGAACGTTACCCATATTGGTTAGGTGCCATACTATATTAAAATATTTCGCTCAATCTGGCGCGTATAATCGATAACTTTCAGAAGGTAATAAGTAATTACTGTTACTTTGGCGTTTACGACCTTTTTATAGAGCTTAAAATCTTTCTCGTAATTTAAATCTTTCTCGTAATTTTCGTCTATTGCGAAGGATGGGCAATAGTGCAGTCATTGAAGCGAAAAATACGGTCTTACCTCCGAATTTTTTTACTGTGAACCTATTTGCATGAAATTTTGGAATTAGGCTCATCTTACCCTTAACTTCAAAAGTGAAAATGATTTGAACTCCGCAACCACCCTGGGGGTGGTTGCCACCCTTCTCGGGGGTGAATTTTTTTTTTCAAAATTACCTCGGATATCGATAGAAGGCCTAATTTTAAGCAAAAAATCATCTATAAAGTTTTTCAAAAAATCCAATACTTTTCAAGTTATTGGCAATTGAAAATTCGCAATTTTTTCACGTTTTTCATCGGTTTTTTGCAAATATCTCCAAAAATATACGTTTTATCGAAAATTTTATAAAGAACAAAATTGTAGCAGGTAAAACAATGAACAATTTGGTTTTTTATGAAGTATTCTAAGTGCAATATTAAGCTAGATATTAAAGATCAAAGCCGTTTTTTATTATGTCTGAAATTTAATCGATGTGGTCAATGCCATCTAGCGGTATGTATTCATGCATACGTTTTCAAAATATATGAGCCATATTATGTATATATATACATTACAATAGTTGTGGGTCTCTATTATACTGCGTACTTTCACATTGCTCCAAATATTCACACTCCCGAAATTTTCAGTTACTAAGTAGAAAAAAATATGATAAGTTTTTGGACTATAACTCCTTCAATTTTCATGCTATCACAATTTATAAAAAACCATTGTAAAGGTAATTAAGAGAGCTACAACATCCTGTATTGCAATATATAGTAAAAAACCTTTTTCTAAAGCGGTGAAGGGTTAAAGGGCTTAAGAGAGGCTGTGATTGCGCTGCCACGCGCTCTTTAAACAATCATATCTCCGTCAATTTTTGTTTGAAAGGAAAAACAAAAAAACCAAATTGTTTGTCAAAAAAATACCTAAATTTTTAATTCGTACACTTTTATATGTATCTGTCGTCATTTTTGAGATATTATGAAAAAAAAGTGGGTTCTTTTAAAATTTGAAATTTTGTTTTTCTTTTTAATCGTGACTTTTTTGAAAAATATGTGTCCTGAAGCAGCCAAACTGATACTATCTATCAAACTCTTCATAATAAAGTTAATTCTAGGCGGAATACGATTAATTTTAATTTTGGTGGAAATGGCACTTATGAAACCCATTGATTTAAAAGAAAAAACATTAGATGCTCCCCTTATTTGCAATACAGCTCACTTATTTTACGTGCAAAAGACTTTTAATAGTGCTCATTTTAAAGCTTATTTCAAGCACTACAAAACCCTTTTGTACTAGAATGCATAAAATGCATCTGCTCGCCGCTAGATGGCATTGACCACATCGATTAAATTTCAGACAATAAAAAACGGCTTTGATCTTTAATATCTAGCTTAATATTACACTTAGAATACTTTATAAAAAACCAAATTGTTCATTGTTTTACCTGCTATAATTTTGTTGTTTATAAAATTTTCGATAAAACGTATATTTTTGGAGATATTTGCAATAAACCGATGAAAAACGTGAAAAAATTGCGAATTTTCAATTGCCAATAACTTGAAAAGTATTGGATTTTTTGAAAAACTTTATAGATGATTTTTTGCTTAAAATTAGGCCTTCTATCGATATCCGAGGTTAATTTGAAAAAAAAAAATTAACCCCTGAGAAGGGGTGGCAACCACCCCCAGGGTGGTTGCGGAGTTCAAATCATTTTCACTTTTAAAGTTAAGGGTAAGATGAACCTAATTCCAAAATTGTATGCAATTCGGTTCACAGTAAAAAAAATCGGAGCAATAATGCTTCAATGACTGCACTACAACTACGGAACCCTACACTGAGCGTGGCCCGACATGCTCCTGGCCGGTTTTTTTTATGTTGCACTTACTTTATGTCTAGTATTTGGGCAAATACGTAATCTACATAGTTTTTGAAACGAGTAATAGCATTGAAATCGGGTTAAATAAATAAATAAATATTAAGGGACAATCATACACAAATCGACCTAGTCCCAAACTAAGCAAAGCTTGTACTATGGGTACTAGACGACGATATACGTAATATATAAATACATATATAGATAACATCTATGACCCAATTTTAATTAATTTTTTTTGGTTAATTTTTAACCGACTTCCAAAAAAGGAGGAGGTACTCAATTCGAACTAATTTTTTTTTTTTTTCTATGTATGTTACTCGATATATCCGAGAATCGTGAACCGATTTTCAATTTTTTTTTTAGATTAACAGTTCGTTTTAGTCCTATCAACTGCCATTTTTGGCGACGCAGTTGGCGCAGTATGTAGAGCACCTGCCTACTGAGCCGGCGGTCCCTGGTTCGAATCCCGGGCAGGGCAAATATTTGTGTGATGAACTCGAATATTTATGCTTAGGTCTTGGTCGTTCTATGTATTTAAGTATATATTTTATATAAGTATGTATATCGTCGTCTAGTACCCATAACACAAGCCTTCTTGTATGAGCTTAATTTTATTTGGGACTAGATCGATTCGTGTGAGGTTACCTGATATTTATTATTATTTTGACCGAGGAGTGATATAAGCAAGGTAAAGTCAGAGTTCAAGATTTAATGAAATAAGTAAGAGCAGCAAGGACAAGAACCTAGTTGGAGTGAGTGCTACGCAATTTGCCAGGTCGCGGCCGCGACACGACCCCTGCACTCTGCCGGGTATTGCTTCTCCGGTAAGTGCGATCCAATTTGAGCAAGTTCCACGTAACGATACCCGGAAGAACATACTACGATAAAACTCCGTACTCCCGATACGGCTTGTTGATCTTTCCAGTTTTCTCAACAAGAATTTACGTATCAATCAATATTACTGCCCTTTGCATTTATGTGGTTATCTATCGGAAATAAAATGTCGACCCGTACATTTTGTCTCTGAAACATTTCTTTTCATGTCTACTTTTAGCCAGTCTTTACTTAGCTGAGCGGGACATAAGTAAGGGTTAAAGAAAGGTGTATTGCCCTTGTTACTTGTACTTTCTTACAATCTCGGAGAAGCGCGCAGAGACAACGCTCGTAATGGGCCAATATATCAAATAGGATTAACTATAAATGAGAGAAGCGCAACCGCCCGATACTTTGTTGTGCGACACGACTCGAAAAGATAGCAAGGAATTGATTTTCAAGGACCAATGAATCGAATAATGATGTAATATTTACGTCTGTATTTTGTCCTTTGAAACATTTATGTACAATTAGTAATTAGCACTCTTCTATTACTTAACTGCTTCAAATATTATGACTTGACATTAAATTATATTATGAGATTTAAACAGCATGTCAATAACATCGTTCCTAAACGTCAAGGTTATATATTTGTCGGAGACGGTCATGAGTACGGTAGCTCAACGAAGCCGGCGCGCCATCGGAAGGCGACAGTGGCGCCCCTTGAACCTGTTTTGGCGCGCTAGACAGAGTCTTGGCGGTTCACTCAGCGAACGCCCACCGACACTTCACTCTGGGCCACCGTCGAGTGCACTACTGCCTTGGAACTGTCCCGTTTCGTTGTGCTATACCAAGTTAGAATCAGTGAAACGTTATAACTCAACAATACTGTGTTAATTTAATAAAGACTATTGTGAGACTTTGATAACCTAGCTTACAGACCTCTGTGCCAGGAACTGTTATTTTGTGCTTCATTGTATAAGGAATAAATCAAGTTAATTGCATCCGTATTGTTTCATCTTGCTCGCAACTACCTCCTCGTCCACAACTATGTCGATTGGCTCATCTAATGTGCCACACCACACCGGCCATCCAGACCTGTCCCCGACATCAGAAGTTGGGATGGTATCTACGGCCCATGAGCGAACACGAAGAATGATGGAACACGAAGCGAATAAAACGGAAAAAAAAAGTTTGTGGTTACTCTTTGAAATACAACGAACCTGACATCACAAAATCAAGGAACAGGAGCTACAAGCGTTTCCGTTATTGAAACTCAAGCTAACACCGTCACGGAGACCTACAAAACCGTATGAAAACAAATGAAGATTGCACTGTTTATATTGTTTTCATTGCGAGAGAAACGGACATGAAAAATTCGATTGCTTACTTCATATAAAAGAAAACTACAACTTACCACCTCAGCGACAAAAGCCAGCAGTTACAATACAAACTACATACATCGAAGTTCATTGTTTACTTCAAGAACAGCGGGACACATCGTCAGTTGTTGCACCAGTAGAAGTGACCCAGAAGCGACAGTCAACTACAACTTACAAGCGACGCGTGAACGTAGGCACTATGGCTTCACCGACACATTTTGAAAAACACATCAGGTCAGTCGTTAACTTTTCACTAAGATTCCGATATTTTGTTCACAAATAAAAGTGTAGCTAGATTCTGGGGTAGACTTAAGTCGCACTTATTCAGTTTAGTGGGTATTTGTCAAAAAAAAGTACTAACGGGTACTGGTAAAAGCAACCCTCCAAGTAAAGTTGAATATTGCGTGATAGAAATTAATAATCATTTGCAACAAAGTTTATTGCACGTTTTGTAACGATTGTTTTCGTAGTGATATAATATGACTAAACGCGAAATGTTTCTACAGAGATTTAGTGTTGATTAATATGACCACTACGCAGTTTACCTACCCTTAAAAAAATTGCGTGATAGAAATTAATAATCATTTGCAACAAAGTTTATTGCACGTTTTGTAACGATTGTTTTCGTAGTGATATAATATGACTAAACGCGAAATGTTTCTACAGAGATTTAGTGTTGATTAATATGACCACTACGCAGTTTACCTACCCTTAAAAAAGTTTATCATTTTAAAATTGCGCTGGGAAGGTGCATCAATCATACACACTTAGAATTATTATTCTAAGCATACACAGTACTTAGTAGTAGGAGCGGCTGGGCTTAGGAACTTGCTTTAATAATCTACCCTCTGTTCATGATTTTCCAATCGTTCTGTAGAATTTATTTTTTTGACATCTTGAATAGTTTCTTACTCGGTGTACATTAGCTAGTGTATAGTTTAGCGCCTATAACTTCCGTAAGAACTGGTGAGCCTGAGATTTGTTACTTTGACGATTCTAATGTTACTTTTAACTGTGGTAATCGCTTTAGCCTAAAATATTTAAACTGGAGACACTAATAGGATTAGGAAAATATTAGAACAAGAATTTGAAATTGAAATTTGATTTTTATCATTAATGTTTCATAATCGGTAAAGCCTTGGTAACCAAAGGTTATCATACAAAGTAAAGTTTGTTATTAAAATGCAAATAATGATTTGATTTAAATCTTTTCTTGCATCTACGTCGTAGATTATTTGTTCACATTAACGAATCATAATTTCAGTGTACCTACCTAACTTTGCTAGATTGATTTGAGTTTCCTTTTTTTTTTGTTGGATTATTATTATTCGTTTGGCATGTTATTTCAGATAACAAAAGAAACAATTCATTTGACTATAAGTAATTACAAATCCAATTTCAGTTGTTGTTGAATTGAAGTTGAGTTTGTTGGATTTAAGGTTAGAATGACCGAGCTTTGTGATACTGTGCTTGAAGTTTTTGTTTCAGGAAAAGATTCGCGAACTTAGCAGCTAACAGCTAAGCCATGAGTCATCTGCTTCGGCTGTCACGGTACAAGACATCGCGTAAAGAACTGCGCGAAGGCGAGCGACAGGGCGCCTTCAACCACGGGGAAGAGGGTTGACGTGTGACGTCACCACACCACACCATATGAGGCAATCTGGTGAGGAGTTCTCATTTTATTGTGATTTGGTTGCCGAGTGATCGCTTATGGAAGAGTTAATTTCCAATAAGTTCCATGGCAATTGCTTGTATAATTCAGTGACTATGTATGACTTGTATCAGAAAATTGTTAGTACTGTGCAATAAATAAAGTTACTGAAGCGAGCCTATTAGAAATGTTGACATGTAGTAATGTAAATTGCAAGACCATTGGCCATAAACTTGACTTCCAAACATGCGCGTACTTGCACGATAGGTTGAGGGAAATGCCCGGGAGCTACGTACCATTTGAAGTAGACGAAAAGAAAAATATTGTGAGACTGGTAGGGAGGTTCTCAGTTCGGCTGGTCGACCATACCAGTCACTTCATCGTAGCCGTAGTCCGGTAGAAGTCGGCATCTGCTCTAAGCAGTCCGTGGATACGCGGTGCGCGGTAGGTGCTGGCGGAGGTCGGGTCACTCTCGCAGAGACCGTAGAGTCATAGGGGTTGACTCGGCGATCCCGTGGGGATGCGCGTAGTGGGTGGCTAAGTTAGCCCTAGGCCACGAATGAGATACCTGTTTTGTTGAACGAATTTTCGTTGATTTAATTGTTTTGATATTGTCAATAAGGTGAGCCAAAAGGAAATGATATGGTGGTACATGGTTCCTAATGTGTTTTCTAAGGTAGAAGTGGTAAATAGCTAGTTTGTTTCACAACAAGCAACATTGTAGTACAATCTCATTTAAAACGTATTGCACTATTGAAAGAATAAGTAATGTTACAATTGGTAGTTGGTTGTAAGATACCATAATTCGATTTGTATCTTTTGAAATATTGCGGTTATAAAACAAAACTTTTACTTAGTTGTGAAAATTATTTTTGTGATATTTTTTTTGTTTTGGTGTCAGTAACTATTTGATGCGAAAGGAAATATGAAGTTTTTGTTTTGTCTTAGGTACCATTTTGACGTGTTTGTCAGGACTGACCGAGTGGATACTGTTTTGGTTGTTGATTGTTTCAGAGCAACACACGAGGACGTGTGTCATCGCAGGATGGCCGTGTCGGAGACGGTCATGAGTACGGTAGCTCAACGAAGCCGGCGCGCCATCGGAAGGCGACAGTGGCGCCCCCTTGAACCTGTTTTGGCGCGCTAGACAGAGTCTTGGCGGTTCACTCAGCGAACGCCCACCGACACTTCACTCTGGGCCACCGTCGAGTGCACTACTGCCTTGGAACTGTCCCGTTTCGTTGTGCTATACCAAGTTAGAATCAGTGAAACGTTATAACTCAACAATACTGTGTTAATTTAATAAAGACTATTGTGAGACTTTGATAACCTAGCTTACAGACCTCTGTGCCAGGAACTGTTATTTTGTGCTTCATTGTATAAGGAATAAATCAAGTTAATTGCATCCGTATTGTTTCATCTTGCTCGCAACTACCTCCTCGTCCACAACTATGTCGATTGGCTCATCTAATGTGCCACACCACACCGGCCATCCAGACCTGTCCCCGACATATTTTTTTAATCAGTCATAAACGACGGATATGGATCACCCTCTCTTTATAAAATAAGCTGTGTATGTTATATTTCTCCCAATTTGCATATCTCAAAACCAAGTGCCTAATGTCTTTAATTCGCACTTTTTAAACATAGCTTCAAAATATGCCATACAAAGTGATGAGTCATTGTCCAAACAGTACGTCTGTGAGCACCTGGGTAGTGGTGATATGCCTGTGTTTAGTTTTCCCATAGTAACACGCGAACTCTTGGACAAGACCATAAAGTCCATGTTAAAGACACGTGCAACTATTGACGTGTATGACATATCCTTAGATATTATATTAAGTGTTTGGCCTGTTATCTCTGACATATTGGTAGTTCTCATAAATGATATGTTTCGTGCTGGTGTATACCCAGACGTGCTGAAGAGTACCAGGGTATGTCCTATTTACAAAGGGAAAGGCGACAAAACGGATGTAAATAATTACAGACCCATTACAATAGTACCTACCATCTCTAAATTAATTGAGTCAATTATGTCATCTTGCCTGATGACCTACTTAGAAACTAACGAGCTTATTGCGGAAAACCAATACGCCTATAGAAAAAACAAGTCGACCACTGCAGCTGCACACAAAATCACTGACTGCATCACCACTGGTCTCGATGACAGATACAAAATGGCAGCTATTTTGTGTGATCTATCCAAGGCGTTCGACGTTATCAGTCACAGGCTACTTCTAAATAAACTAAGTCTGTACGGTCTTCAAGGTTCTGATCACAAATTGTTATCATCTTTTCTATCCAATCGTAAACAGGTTGTAAAAGTGTCTTCCAATGGCAAAATGTTAATTTCAGATGTCGGCTGCGTAAGGCTGGGTATCCCTCAAGGATCAGCCCTTGGAAATGTTTTATTCACGTTATTCGTTAACGATCTACCCTCGGCAATTAAGAATGGCCTATCGGTGCTCTTCGCAGATGATACCACAGTCATAGTTAGCGCAAAAACATACGAACAGCTCGCCGGTAAAATTCATGAAGCTTGTGTGCAACTGCAGAAATGGTTTTCGTCGAATGGTTTATTATTAAATGTATCAAAGTCTAATGTCATGGTATTCTCGGGCCGGAACATCGCAATGCCCCCATGCATTAAAGCCGTCCCGATGCCATTGTGTAGTGAATGCAGGTTTCTTGGATTCATGCTTGACTCAAACTTGAACTGGAAGTGCCATGTAGACATGCTGTGCGACAAGTTGAGTAGTGCTGTCTTTGCTTTAAAGAAATTAAAACCGTTAATATCAAGTAACGCATTAAAGTCTGTATATTTTGCACATTTTCATTCAATTATGTCATACGGTACTGTTTTTTGGGGAAATTCCACTGATGCTCAGCGAATTATGATACTCCAAAAACGAGCACTTCGAATACTGGCCGGAGTAGAACCCAGGTATTCTTGCAGGGATCTCTTCATAAAGTACCGCATTATGACTCACTACTCACTTTATATATTCGAGGTATTAATGTATGTACGAAATAATTTGACGATGTTTGCACGTGTCGAGGTATCGGGCAAACTAATACGTTCTACGGGGAGACTTAGGACAGTCCCGCGTCGCATGGCACTTGCAAAAAAAAACCCGCGCGTCATCGGCCCAACGTTCTATGAACATCTACCCGACGAGTTGCGAACCGAGGCATCAGACGAGAAGTTCAAACATCAATTGAGAAACTTTTTATTGGATAATCCATTATACTCAGTAAATGAGTACATGGATAAATAATTTATATTTCATTTTATATTGTTTTTTGTTTCTTATAGGTATTTTTTGTTTTTTATATTGTTTTTTGTTTTTATATTGTATATTGTTGACAATCCTCTAAGGAGACACCTTTGACATATTTAATTTCATATTATTTGACGTAGTAACATATAATAATTGTTGTATTTCGCACCGTGTATAAATATTGTTGGTATATAGTTGGTATTTTTAGAATTTTTGACAATCCCTTAAGGAGATATTCTTATTATTATGATTATGACATGTAAATAATCTTTTGTTCCAATCAATTGTTATGTTTTTTTTTTTGTTTACTTTTTTTACTATTATTATATTATCTCATTTTTATCTTTATGACGATCATAGTATAATGCATGTAAATTGTCTTAGCGTAATTTATACTGACATTTTATATTATGAAATAAATAAATCTTAATCTAAATCTATTTATTTATCGCTTAATAAACGAATTTGGAAAATAGCTTCTTACGGGGTATTTCGCACGCAATTAATGGGCAGAGAGGGCAGTAACGACACGCAGACTTCTTCCAGACGTCGGCCCTCCAACATGAGCTTCCTTGATTAAAACTCGACATAATAAACGGTGCAACAGTTTTGCTACTCAGAAGCAAACAGTCTCAACTTCTATTTAAACATGTAAGGTCCCAGCCAATCGGTCCTGAGTGCTAGAATTTTCTTCGCCGCGCCGGTCTCTGGAGCAATCTCACGTTGAAGAGATGAAACCGCGATCTGATTTTAAGCTGCCGGTTGCCAATATTATGTCATCTCTTGTAATACGCATGAATATAAAAATGTCTCTAAAATGTTTCTGCTAGTTTGAGCACGACGTAAAATAACTGACAAATTGTCTGAATTTTTCCAGGAATAGATATAGTTGAGAAGTAAAAGAAGTTGTAAGTTACTTATACCTAGTTTGTATAGACTTATGTTTACCTTTCATAGTCGTACGCATACGTACGAGTATTATGTAGAAGACTCAATTGTACTTCAGGTACTTTCATATTTGATATCCTTACGCACAAACCTCCGCAATTCAAATTTTCCCACATTACCTGACGATCAAAATTTCGTAATTTAAAATATAACGTTTCTGAATCTCAAATGCACAAGATTGCCTGTTATACGTAGCATCTTCGGTAAATTAATTTTAATAATTTAATACAGAAGCGGACGGGAAGAAATGAGTGTTTTGCTTATCTTCCCGGCACGTCATTAGACAGTATTCTGTTTGGAACCGGAACCTCTAGCGTAATTTTGCTTCTAACGCAAAAAAAGTCTCGAACGCGTTTGTGACAACGCTATTAATACTAGAAATTTAAACGCGATCGGGATGTTTCGGTGACTTGGAAACTTACACTTGAGGATCTGTACACAAAATCATATCGCATTTAAATTCTACAGACACCCCTAATAGCCTAACCCTTGCACAGCTGCGAGAGGGTTGGACTTTCACAATTTTAAATTAGGCGTACGTAGGCAACTCCGGCTGAGTACGTTACGAAGCCACTTTATTACATTGGATTTGAAATAAATTGAAGAAAAGACTTGCAGCTAGAAAACAGCAAAAAAACATTAATATTTTACACAATCTTCAGTACATTACCAAGATCATAAAAACAATTGTGACTAGCAGACAACGCGCAGCACAAACTGAATTGTTCTGTTAGGATTATTTAATTTACTTTCGTTCTATCAACAGAAGTTTAGAAATATCTGATAAAGAAAAGGGCTGAAAACTCATTAAAAAAAGGGATCATACAGGATTAATTCTTACAGTGACTGACGTTTCCGAATACAGATAAAAAAGATAAAATCAAACATGATTGCCATAAGTAATTTTTTTTTTTCAAGAATTGTTGCAAGTAATCCTAATCTATCCTTGCATAAAACTTGTAAGACATAGTTTCCCTTTTTAAATTATTTTGTTTAATATGATTGCCAGGAGTCTATTTTTTTCCAAGAAAAGTTTCAAGTAATCATAATCCTTCCTTACATAACACTTGTAAGATGTTCTGGTTTTCCTTTTTAAATTATTTTGTATAATGTCACTGTGGGTAAGATTAACTTTTCACGCGACTAGCCTTTCCTAAGTACAGATAATAAAACGGCGACTTCGTGAAAAACTCCTCTGTCATTGATATTCAACTCAAACATGATTGTCATGAGTCGATTTTTTCCCAAGAAAAGTTTCAAATAATCCTGATCCATCGTTACATAAAACTTGTAAGTTGTTCGCGTCTCGACGGATAATCGAGTTTATACTTGGGGGTTCGCCATCAATCATTTATTCGTCGGCCGCGGATCCCGCTCTACGCGGAAAAACTTTAAAGTGCTCGCGTAACTGTGACGTATCGTACTTGCTCATTTGCTTGACCTACTTGCGCGATAATACTCACTACGTCTTACATGGGAATTTCATGTAATCACTTTTTTTAATTGCTTGGTGTAAAAAATATTAGAGCTGAAAAATAATGGCTTTGATACTGCATCGGCAGCGTAGTTGGGTTAGTTAGGGGTATTTGTTGGTGAAAGTAGTTTTAGTTGTATAAATTTCTCTTTAGTACCAACCTTTTCTTTATATCAGCTTAACTTAAATTGATTATTATAAATTGAATTCTACAGTGTTGGGAAAGGTTCAGGTTTCGTTAGCTAACGTTATCTTATTAGTAAAGAAAGAGCAAAATAATTTCATCCTCCAACTAAAAAAAATACATTAAAATGCCAAAACATGTAATAATAACATTGTTCTTAATACACACCATATTTTGTCATCGGTATTAGAATATCCTGAATGATACCGAATACTGATGTAACTGTAAACATTTAATCTAAAACCGGTAAGAATGTATCCTTATTTAACTGGACGAAGACAAAACATATCGAGACAACGAGGCCTGAATGAATTCCGTGACATTTTATCTAATCGGATGACAATTTTACATTAAACAACTTAGACCCAATAAAAACCCCTTTTACTGTCAAGCTATAAACGTCCATAATAAAAAAGACAGCCCAATAAACTTCCTCAACAAGCGTATGATGAAAGTATCCGCAAAATGCATATACCATAAAGAAGTAAGACAGATCTCGAATAGTCAACTAACTCGCATGAGTGTTTTATGAGCACTTGAGGGGCTTCCATACGGGACAAGTATCGCGGAATCGAGTCCTCCACTCGACACGACAATGTCGGATTTGATCGCGACCGAGCAAACTTTGATGGGCGGTTAAAAGTTTACGTATTAATATGTAGTTAGTGACTTGTTACCAAACATGCGGTGCGCATGCTAATAGAAACTACGGTACAATTGGATACCGAGCTAAAGGCGAGGAGTAAACGAATGTATGTATACGTAAGTTTAATAAGGCTAGCATTTTTTAAGTGATATTGAATACCAAACGTGTGATGCAAACAACTCAACTTCTAAAAACAGACTTTACAAGATTGTTTGTAAGAAATCACCAATAATATTTAATTATTAAGGTGCGTAGCTAAAATAATAATATGTAAAGATACGTAGTAAAATTTGCGTAGGTAGGTAATAAAAACTAAAATCACAATGATGCAGTCCCATTCCCACTGCTACGTTAAGTACCTATGCGCCGCTCATATCTACATACCAACTCCAAAATCGCATCGACAAACACCAACACAGGCTTACCTGTGTTTACGGTAAACAAGAACATTCTAATAATACGGAGAGATGATGCCGTTTGAGTTTTAATTGCAAACAACGCTTCCGGAAGCTCTAACAATACGGCATCATAAAAATTAAATTACGTCGGATCTCCGGGGAGGTTTCAATTTTCAAGCAAGGAGAGGTAGTCGGGCGCCGAGTCTTGCAAAATAATATTGCATCCGCAAGTGCGGTAAACAGAAGCAGGCTTGCTGTGTCGGTTAACAACTTAACAGCGTAATTGCTTGGACGAAACGATATTATTCACTTAATGACGATATTCAGGTTACCTAAATTTACATTGTTGTGGATTCGCGTTTTATGGAAAAACATGGTATGGCAACTTAGTTTACGAAGGAGAAACAGTAATCAACGATGGATATATACTTGATTTGCTTGTCAATTTATCCATGTACTAAAATTAGTTAAAATTAGCTTAGCTGTCCCGAAGTGACGTGGCTAAAATAAAATTATATTTACGTGCACACAAGCCATACAGACAAAAATGTCCTAATATTAAGAAATTGAAATTTTGTGTTGGTGCTTTATGCGTAGGATGGAACCGTCGAATGGATTTAGATAAAACTTAGTATAAATTCGAGAACCTAGGTAAAATTACAGATCAAAACACAGGATATTCTCATTCTAGTAATGGAAGTGAAACCGCAGATACATTCTGGTCACTACCTACATATTAGCTAACAGGTTGATACAAAGATTTTACAAGGTTCAAAAACAAATCGTGAATCAAAGACGCCAACTTCCTCCGGTGATTTCATTGCCATATCAAATTACTTGCGAAAATCGGAAATGTTAATTTGAAACTGCAAAGTTTCCCAACAGCTCAGGACAGGAGGGCAAATTAGAGGGAATGGAACATAGTTTACTTTAAGTTAAACTTATTACGGTCCTCCAGAAACAAGCACTCGGAGGCTCGCGGGTCAAGTGCCCAATTTGTCACCCGCGCAAACTTCCGACGAGTTCGCCCCGGCCTTGTTCGATTCCATTAAACTTTCAAGACCTTTTGAAGCTATTTTCTTGTTTGAATCGAGATTTGCCTAGTTCATTTCCATACTCTAGAGCGTTGCTTGACGTCTTGATCAAATCAAATGCTCTCCGAATAAACTTTATCACCGGCCAGATTAATCTCTCTTTAATATATAAATGACAATTCTATTTTTACTGCTCCTTAAAATGACTAGGTATTTTATAGGTACCTATTCGTTCGAAGTGCCTCTAAGTGAAAGGACAAATCAAAATAAAACTCTCTCCGGGACACTTACAATGCGCTATCATAAAAATTAAATTACGGTAGAGTTTCTGTGTAAGTGCGCGCCATTAGGGAGGGGGCGGAGCGGCGGCGCGCACGCCACATCAAAGCGCTTCATCCTGCGTCGGACGAACTCCAAATCGAATTTAGCAGCTTTCTTCTGTCGTCATGGTCCTGAAACGCCACTGAGTACATAACCCATCGGTTCGCTGCGTACCGACGACATATGAGACAGTATGACACACTAGTAAATATTGTATCGTATTCGAATAGAACCTCTGAAATAATCCTAAAACAATTTAATCACTACATTAGTATAAAACAAATTCGCTTCCTGCTGTCTATCTGTCTGTCCCTATGTATGCTTAGATCTTTAAAACTACGCAACGGATTTTGATGCGTTTTTTTTTATAGATAGAGTGATATAAGAGGAATATTTATATGTATAATAATACATGCATAATATAGTAGAGGAATACTTTTCACTTAGTATCAGTATTGCACCCGTGCGAAGACGGGGCGGGTTGCTAGTATAGCTATAAATTTATTTTCAAAGTTGTTAGCAACATACGAAATTACTTTATATGGGGCTAAAGAAGATCACCGCTGGGTAAATTAGTTTGACCTCCAGACTCGGTCCTTAAAGGGGACTTGTGGTAAACTAGCTATTTTCTATGTATAAAGATGTCTGCTGTACTGTCCTTGTCAATCTTGGGATGACACAATACACAAATCCTAACAGTTAGGGTACAATATTATGATCAGCCTAATAAATAAAAAATACTTTTTTAAGGTCCCGTTTTTATTGAGGTCAAAAGGAAAACACGGACCCTTATTGGATCACTTTTTTGTCCGTCCGTCTGTCTGTCAATATCCTTTATCTCGAGATCGCGTGGAAATGAATAAAACATACTCAAGTCTACAGTTCTTTGAAGCCGTGAAAATACAAACTTCTGAGTTGATGTAAAAAAAGATACGGCCGTTTATGCCGCAAATACGTAAATTTCGACACTCTATTTACTCTATCGTATTTTCCATTGACCTAGAACTATGAAATTTGGCAAGTAATACCGTCTTATACTACAAGTATAGGAAAAAATCTGCATACATTTGTAATTAAATCATAGTATTTCTTTAAAGTATGTAAACCAGGTTTAGTAAAGTTGGTCGCTCTGTACAGTTTTTTTTCTTTTGCAGTGCTTTCATAGTTCGTACGGAACATTCGATACGTGAGCCAGACTGGCACTACACCGGCTTTTTAAATGATATGTAACCTTGTTCGTTCCGTTCTAATCTAAGCCCTTATTGCGAGGTCCGCGAACGCATACTGTCTCTGATGCGGTCGTCCGCGTGGTGCATGCTGCCACCAATGGCCATCCATTCTGCGGGCTACATGGCCTGCCTGTGTCATCGATTTAAATACTAGTTTATTTCATGCTTGATAGATTTAGTTTCGTAATAATTATGTGACAAATTAGAAAATAAATATAACCTAAATTGAAAATGCTACTAAAACTAAACATCAAAACAAAATTTGGAATTCCTAGCATCAATATTAGCTTAGATCCAGTCGCTTGTTCCACTTAAACCTGAATATCTTGGCGACGAGAACTCCGATTTATATCAAACAAAGCTAAGAACCATCTCAATAAACCAGGCTATCGATTAAAAATAACTGCACTCAAATCGGTTCACCCGTATAGGCGTTACGATGCCACAGACAGACACACAGATACACATGTTAAACTTATAACACCCCTCTTTTTTCGTCAGGGGTTAAAATAATACGAGCGCCATCAGTGAATATCGACAGCAACTCCCTCGCCGCGCGTCGAGATCATCGTCTTCTCGGAATTTTCAGTTGTAGCAACACTTATAGCCCCTTAAGAGATCCCTTAAAGGTTCACTTTTGTACATGTTTAATCTTATGAAATGCATTTCATTGTTTTCGTGTACAATAAAGTGTTTACATACATACATAACCTACTGAAGTACTACTGATATCGAAAATATCTACTGTGTCCTTGTCTTGTTTACTCCTCAAATGTAATCTTTATGTATAGGTAGATAAGCTGCTTAAAAACCATCACAAAACTGTTTTTTTTTTCCCTTACCTTTAAATAGAAATACAATAAGGAAAATTAAACAGGGACCTAGTTCGAGAATGTCGTTTGAGAGATCGCAAAACGTCGACACTCTATTAGATAACAGTGATATCGCCTTTGAACTGTCATTAAAATGCGATGAGCTACAAGTGACATATGTATCTCATCTCAATTTTGGAAATACGAGGGCGATAGTGATTGTCAAAAATGCTATTTATGCATATGAATTTCTGTTTTGAACGAAACGAAACAGAATAATTTCACGCACTACACGGTCAAGTTAAAGTATGCGCCTGTTATTTATGCCGTCACATACAAAGGAAACGCAAATTAAGCGCGACCGGATTGACGACGTTGCGATGTTCTAGGGATATCGCCACTTGTCAAGTAGGGACATGTCAAAAGTGACGGATGGCGATGAAATAGAGAGATCTCCATCATCTCTCTAAAATTGGTTGAATTACCCCCTGGTCATGTACGGAGTAAACGAATGAGGTACAAAAACCTAAACTTTTATTTTTAAAAAATTTGCATTTTCACAATATATAATACCTACTTACTTATAATAGATGAGAAAGAAACTATTTTGATAATAGTAACTTAAATTTAGGTACTTACTGGGATTTAAATGTACCTACCTACCTACTGCCTTGGCCTTTGGCTTGGGGGCCATTGTAATTAATCTAATGATGTTATTTCAATAATAAAATCATCCTTTCCACCGGGTAGAATATAAATAAGGATAATGTATTAAAGTCTAAGAAATATATTTAAGAGGAAAAGAAAATTTAAATCAATATACTTTATGTGATGATAAATCAACCAACCCTAGTGGGCGGACAAATGAGCGGGAGTGCATATATATGCAACCTTTACTAAAATTAATATGTATGATAAAAATCTTAACGCAACGATAAAATTGTATACAAACATAGTACAGTGGAGTTGTCAAGTGTATGAGCGTGCATAAAACTTGTAGTCGCTACACCACAGATTTTCTTTTTATTCCTTATTAAATCTTGTAAAATGTAACTTAGTCCTTTTTACATGAAACTCAAAGGATGTTAAAATATAAAGCTAACTCCTTGCCGACCGCTAGTTAGGGACAGTGGTGCAAAAAAATCACAGCAAAGTGTAAACAAGAAAGAAAACGTCAAAACGAGACGCAAAAGGAATTAAAGTCTGAGTTCTTTACGTACGCGCCTCGGGCATTGCGAGATTAAGTGGCTAATTTGTCAGCGAGCAAACTTGGTGCCGCGGACTGCGGACGGTGCAATTCGATTAAACTTCTGCCGAAGTACCTAAGAGTGCGGCCTACGCCTATTTCAGCGATGTACATAAATATATAGCGGAAATTTAATTAGCTAACTCATCGGTGGAGTACTTCGGAAACATGTGCGTGCTTTGGCGGGTGCGGTGTGTTGCGTTTTTATAGATATTTTGCCCGCATAGAGTGAGTCTAAATGGATTAAAATCTGACTATATTTAAGATACACCTTCTTTTTTAACCCTTACAATTTCGTTTTTAAAGCATTATACCTATAAAAGGGTAATAAACAGGGGATAACTGGGTAAAAAGAATAACGAAGGAACAGACTCGAAGCTATAGAATATCCAGCTTAAATCATTTTCAGCAAGAACATGATTTGACTAGAAAATGTTATGAACCATCATCGTCATCCACATCAGATCATGTCTAAATATGTCTGATCGAGCGTCACTCACACACACGCATTAACAAAATAAACAGAAGTTTTAAAAACTGCAAGTCTGCGATAGTAGATATCAATTTACAATTAACTACAACCACATTTTTGTGAGACCTCTTATCTTCAAACTTAGATTAAAGGAAAGTTCGCTTGTTAACTTTGCTGACTCACCAACTAACTACCTACAAGTAAAAAATCCAGCAGCATAAATTTAAATAAAGTTGTTCACATTACAAATTAACCGTTCTATATTCTTGATGTTTTTGTTTGTTTAATTAATACAAACACTGTTTAATAGTAATGACGTCAGCGACAAGTATTCAGGAATTTCGAGGCAAATCCACGACGTGTAATATCATTATCAAGAGGTGGACACTTAAGACACGGATGTCAGGTTTTTACATTGTAATATTTCAATGATTATATTACATATATTCAGTGATGTGCGAATTAGGATAACATCCTCTTTATCCTCAGTATCTTCAAATTGTAGATATAACAAAAATTCCAAATCTGGAAATATTCCCCGTTCATATTAATGATATACAGGATGTCCCACGGCTATGCCACATAGAGGGAAAGTGCCTTAAATATTTTAGATAGGATATTTTGCTCCATTGCTACAATTTTTTATTTTTAAAATTAAGTAATACTACATTCACAAATAAAAAAAAATTGCTTGTCTCATCTGGAAATTGAACCGACCGAATGTGAAAAAAAAACATTCTGTATTTTTATGCTGCCAATCGAAAGAGTAAATGGGAAAGAATAATTTTCCTTAAGTTACATAATATGTCCAAATAAAGAAACACCGAAATTTTTAACATTCAAATTACTATAATATAAAGTAGCATACAAATTTTTACATATTTTTTTTCAAACAAATAATGCAGTATTACTTGATTTTAAAAATACAAGGTTGTCTCCATTGAGCAAAATATCCTGTCCAAAATATTTAATGTACTTCCCCTCCATGTGGCATAGTCGTGGGACACCCTTGGATTGGATTATCTAAACTTTAATTCTTTGGTCGCTAGCTTGGTATTAATGACAAATTTTATACGAAGATTACCGCACACAGAGGATTACCACAAAGACGATCCGGTTCTCAAGCTTCAATTCTTAGGTTTTCATGCTTCCAGTCTTAATTTCTCCCAATTTCCAATGTTCAGTATTCATTGTTAGTCCTCATGACGACCCGAATTTACTGTATATGCAACTCTGGAGTCGCTAGCTCCGGACGGGATACGAGCGCTCTCGCGCTCACTTGTTTACCTACTTGAGCTGTACATTTAGGCACAAACTTTGACACTATTGTTGGACATTTAGAGCAGAATATAGCCTCTTATGTATGTCGCGATAAAATCAGAAATGAGGATATCCGCAGAAGAACCAAGGCAGCCGACATAGCTCAAAGGATTGTACGGTTGCAGTGGCAATGGGCAGGCCATGTAGCCCGGAGAATGGACGGCCGTTGGGGCAGCAAAGTCCTGGAGTGGCGACCACGTGTAGAAAACCGCAGCGTGGGTCGGCCGCCGACTAAATGAACGGATGACCTCGTGAGGATAGCGGGGAATCAAAGGATGCGGTCTGCGCGGGATCGCACTCTGTGGCGAGTCATGGGGAAGCCTAAGTTCAGCAGTGGACGTCTGTAGCTGATAGATAGATAAAGTTACCTTACCTTCGGATAGATATAAGCGGTCAGGTTCAACGGGCTGCTCGCAGGGCGCAGGTCGATGCCGAAGAGTAACATGGAGTGAAGGACCACGCGGGGGCACCTCGGGCGGCGCCGGCTCCGGAGGGGAGTCGCACTCTCGCTCATTTGTCTGCCCACTAGGGTTGGTTGGACCTGGGAAGTGGAGCGTGCGGTTTACTATCTTATCACTTACAGGTATTACGTAGCTCTGCTCTAAGACAGTGTCAAAATATCTTTAACCATAAAAGCATAACTGGGTGTGTAACCAATACGCTCGAGTCTCGTTGCGACAGCCTCATAAAAGCGACATAAACTAAAGGCTCTGGGAGCGATAGACATCGCGAGTCTGCTTCAAAATTGCTGATGGCTGCTGTAATGCTGTCTATACTTTAAAGAAAAAAAACGAACTGAATCGACAGTACAATATAACGTATAAATATTGAACCTGCTAACAAAATTTCGCGATCTGTAGGCGAGAACAGCCGAAAACCTAGACATTTGGAATTCGGACATACGAAAGATTTTTTGGCCAAGCAAACGGTGATGCTAGTTTTGCTCGCTTTTAACAAATTTTATTTATACACTGACAAGTTTTTAATCCTTAACGGAAAACGAAGGGGTGTGCATCTCCGTCTAGGGCAACATAACTTCCAACCCGACAAACTCACTTAGTGCGGTTTTTGGTAATCAAATGTACTATCCTTCTATACTGGAAATAAAGCTAAGGAAGCTAAAAATTCCGAATTTTGTGGTTATTAGTCGGTTTTAGTGGTTTTTTTGTGTCGCTCAGTAAATGAGGGGCTCATGATGACCAGCTTGTTATTAAAATTACTAGATGGTGCTTTCATTACCGTAGTCGGGAAAAATATCCTATAACCTAAATTAAAAATTTAAAACACTCCTGTCACTTAGCTGGTCGTCGATGAGACCCTCAGTGATATAGAAAATGCTACTAAAACTGAACATATCACAAAATTTGGAATTCTTAGCTTTAATATTGGCTGAGATCAAGTCAGTTCCAATTAAAGTAGAATATATCTTGGTAACTACTGGTTTTATGTTCATCAAATATATCTAAAGAACCGCCTCAACGGACAAGTCTTTCGATAAAAAAAAACGCAATCAAATTGGTCCAACCGTTTGGGAGCTACGATGCCACAGACATACACACAGATACACATGTTATACTTATAACAACTTTTATCATCGGGGGTTAATTTTTAACCTTAAATGCATAACGGATGTTCAGTTATCCCTGTACCAACATCGGTTAAAATCATCGGCAAAAAACGTTTTACCAACAGATGGCGGTAAGGCTGAATCGCGCTGTTAAGGTAGGGGAAACCGGGACATTACAGGCACCCGGGGCAATATGAACACTCTATCTCCTCCCCCTACCAACCCGCGAACGCCGAAGGTTAGAGCTTAGACGGGCGTCAGATGGCCCCGCGACTGCGCGGTGACTGGTGATGTTGACATTCGTGCGCGTCTCCCGAAGCCAGCGAAAAATTTACGTAAGTACGAATTTTTATCTAATTTTTCTATATTTTGAGTTATCTGAATCTGATAGATATTTGTGTTATTCTTTAATCAACAATAACGTTTTAATACTTAAATATCTTTAGTTTGTATATAACTCAAAGTAATTTTAATTTAAATAAAGGTTTATAGATTTCAGGGTTAGTTAGTTAAATTTATGATGTTGGGGCATTATGGGCGGGGTAATATGGGCAGGGCCCGTGCTGCCCCGCTAAAATTAATAAGTGCAATATGGGCAGTGATGGGGCATCTGATTTGGGATGAGTTTAAGATAATTATAATAATCTGATGATATTTTTCTTGCAGCAGCAAACATGGTTAGATTATAAAAGGAATGCTAATCGCGGTGGTTGGGACAGTCAAAAAATGGAGTTACTGGAGTTATAAGTTAACCCTATAAAATGGAACTGGAAAAATCAAAGCCCCAAAGAAAAATGATGAAGATGTAGAGTGCCTAAATTGTGGAAATTGCTACTCTCAATCCAGAGGGTTGGGTATCTTATCGCGCGTGTAAAAGCGTGACACGTGAGCGTAGGCTCATTGTTCATGTGCAGACGAAGACAACGACGATGAATCCTTATAATCTGTTCCTTTTGTGCTATATTTCAGCTTATATACTTTTTTGTTTCTTGCCCATAGTGCACCGACTCATAATGCCCCAGGTATGGCCATATTGCCCCGAGCACGGGGCAATATGAGCAATTTCCATTTTTTGGTTTAATGTTAATGGACCACAGAAATGGTAGAATGAGCTAATTATTTTGTGATTAACGACTGTTAGTTAGTGTAATAAATTACTACTTAAGGAATTATGTATTTTAATCCATTCCCATTTTATAACGACATATCCTTAAGGGGCCCATATTGCCCCGGGTTCCCCTATTTCCTGAGAAAATCACCCCTCTCCATAGAAAACTGATTTTAAATAGAACTTTAGGATTTCATTAATATTATAATAGTTTAGATGAATAAACAGTTCGTCGATGTGTGCGCGCGTCAGCGGAACTATGCCTGGCATCCTTATCAAAGGCGAGCGCCACCTTCGGACCGCGCCAGTACCAGCTACGGCAGAATGCGTTACTGGAATAACTGGAACGGAATCCGAAACAGCCGAACAGTACACGGTTTACATGAATGACTTTTATGTTAAATGTTTACAATTTTTTTTTATTGTTCATGCGGGGTTCGAACCTGCGTCTCCGGCGGCTTTCCGGGCCAACACGGGCGTCCTACCTATTGGAGCACAGAACCGGATGCGAGAGCCATTGAATTTTTCAGCCAGTTGCTTTTTGCATGCCTTAGGATGACAATAACAGCACCAAAAAAAATACTTGTGTTATAATTTTACTATTAAAGAGGCTTTATACAAAAGATGCAAAATTGCAATATCTACTCTTCTTCCACTGCCAATACATAAATTATGACGATGTTCGAAATTGAATGTACGAGTATGTTTGTCTATACTCATTAATACTGCACTGACTACATATTTTTATTTAAACTAGTGACGCACGGTAAAAAGTTCGATATTTGTACTTATTTGTCTTAAGGAATTTATCCGTGACAAATGTAAACTTCATAGTGGAGTCAGTAACCACGTTTTATGTTTCTTTTAATGCCCTTTTTGTATTGCGCAATGAAGTTTAATAAATAAATGTGTCTGTCATAGCTCTTTATTAACTATAAGACTAATAAAGATGCCACAAGTATGCGTGACAGCGGCAGCGGTGTGCGTTACGCGTCACTACTTGACTAGCTCGCTCGTATGGCCGCGGCCACAGCGCTCAGATCGCTCGCTCAACCGCTCGCCAGTCGTGGCATCTCCGTAAAACCATTTCAATACAAATCGGAGACTATAACTTGACGAAATTATGCATTTGCAACATCTGCACTCAATAAATTACGGGTAAGCGCAATTCTATACGAAGTGGATCCAATTTATTTGCTCTTGTATATTAGGAATTGTGTGTGTAAATATATATATATATATATTATACCTACTGTATGGGTGCCTGTCGTATCGCATAACGTTTTTTGTCCTAAAAATGTTTGGCCGAGAATGTTTGGCATACTGTAGAATGGCATACTACTCGTTTGTCCTAATCATTTTTGCGCATACTCAGTTAAACTCCTAAAGCAAGTTTGTCCTAATATAGATAACTCTAAAATATAATTATCTTAAGCATAATATTCCTAACATGAATTGCCCTAAGAATTATTTTGCCTATTATTAAATTGGCTAAAATTACAACACCTAAACTAAACTATGGTAGGCGTGAAGTCAGAATCGTTACGTATTCTACCTTCAGGCAGGTCAGATTTTGGTTAGGTTAGGTACGACGACGAGCGAAGCGAGGAGGAGTGTTAGGTAGAACTGTGACCCTAACGAGCGAGCGAAACGCCAGACCCGTAACGTAAAGTAAATAACGTTTGAAAACTGTTTGCTAAAAATCATCAAGTTTTATGCGTAATGACATGTAGTCAAAACCAATTTTAACACATTATCCTAATATTGTAAGACCGAAAACTGTAGGTTAGATTAGGTTTGTTTTATGACCATAGATAGCGCAGCGAGCGAAGCGAGCGGAGCGTTAGAATGCATGGAGGTATATTGAAATTTTGCAGTTAGTAAGTTAGGTTAAAGACCGAAAACTGTAGGTTAGGTTAGGTTTATTTTATGACCGTGGATAGCGGAGCGAAGCGAGCGGAGCGTCAGAATGCTTGCTTTAAAATCTTCGAGATTTACTAATTATAAAAACGGCATAAACTCACGTAAAAATTGTCAGGAACGGCCCGACATGTTTCGAACTCATTTGGAGCTCTTCATCAGGGGTAGCTATCCGCTTCGAGATTTAGGTATAATGAAATGTAGTCAAAAGATTTTTAGCACATTAAATATTAGGAACATTACAATTATGCACATCAATTATTCGATAGTTGAATCATAGGATAAATGATAATAGGAGCAACAATTTCGGACAGTCAAAAATATGCGGAACAAAGTGTATGCCATACGTTATTAGGACAAAAGACGTTATGCGACACAACGATAGGACTAATAATTGTATGCCATCCGATATAGACCCCAGTGTCAACTGACAGGGTTGTTTGTTTGTTGCCATTGCGACTTGGGCTTCCCTTTTTACTTACTATCAGGCGGAGTGGAGCCATAATGTTTATAAAAATCTAATGAACTTACCATTATCGTGACGGTGGCGAGCGTTATTTTCGTGCGTAAAGTCATCAGGTCGGCGCGTGCGTCGCGATAGTGTCCCCCCAGCCTCCGGGGCAAACATCTCCTCACCTGTATAAATTAAATTCATTACTGTCGAGCAAAAAAGCCCATACTAACTTTTTTAGTTAAGTAAGTAGGTACCTAAGTTTAAAACGCTTTGTTAGTTATTAATATTTTGAACAGCAGTATCACATTCGCGTCTCACCGCCACTATACCCGAAGTAGTTTTTAGCCGCTTTGTACCTTCCGAATGTCATTTTTAGAGCTCACGCACTGTACATAAATTTATTTATTTATTTATTTATTTAAACTTTATTGCACAAAAGAAAAACTTAACGTACAAAAGGCGGACTTAATGCCATGGGGCATTCTCTACCAGTCAACCTTAGGGCAAAGCAGAAAAAATGTAGGCGGTGCATCCAAGCAACATAATAAGTTAATGACATACATTTAATACCTAATTACATACAATTATAATACTCACAATATATATTACATATATATACATAAAATACACATATAAATAGATACATACATACATAGGTACATAATTATATACGACGATGAAACTAACCAAGCAGATAAACTATGAGACGTCAGTTCTACCAGCAAAGAAACTCTGCACGGCCCTTTTAAATGCCAACTTACTCGGCAAGATTGCCAGCAGAGCGAAAATTACGGTAACGAGTGGTTTCAATATAGCAGAAAAAGGTTTTGAGGTATTCAGGGTAAATAATTAGAATATAATACACAAACACTATCACGTTGAATCGGTGACGTGTAATGCAACTTCCTTTTACAAAATCAAGTCGGAGGTTTTAAATAAACGAAGTGTTGTTCATGCCCCTTGACGTTTTTAAACAATTGGTACAAAGTTCAAAGCACAATTGAAATGCATAACCTAGCGGAAGACACTGAGTATCGATCCCGGCACCAGTCTAGCGTGTTAACCACTCCACCACCACAACAACAGGAGACATCTCAATTTCTTCCTTCTGCGTTGATCATTGCATTGTGTATTTGGATGACATTTACTACCTTAGTGACCTCTATGTGAACTTTTTACCGCGCTCCTTTACAGCAGTAAATGAGTGAGCCTCTTGACCTTAGGTCTAAATATTGTTACAATTTTATTCCCTATCTGTGCATTAAGATAGTTTTCAACTTTTCAATCCTATTCCACATTGTACATGCCCATAGGAAATTTAAATTTTGTGTAAAGCCGAATTTTGTGTACACCCATTTCAAAACTTATTTGTTTTTGACGTTTGCGCGAATACTGTATAGGGAACGAACGCTTTGCTCGTGTTTTAATTTTAGTCGTGAATAGGTACAAAGTTACACATGAATAGAATGTAGCGATTAGAATATTAGTAATTTTTCGCCACCTATGAAGGATTGTAATTTAATTAGTCTCTTTAAAATTAAACTGAAAAAAACATGTTCTAGACTCTCACAGAACAATACAATACACGTAGTCTTTATTGCACACCTCATAAAACATGAGAAATACAACGCATGAAATGCCTCGATATAATGATAAAATGCTATTATGTATAAATCTACTGTCAAAAATGAACCGCCTACCTAAAAATATGAACTCCGGAACATATACATGAGTATATTGCTATATTTAAACCATTAATACAAAGATCAAAGCTTAAAGAAAAATTTAAAAAGGAGCTACCTGGTGGAAGAGCTCGGGAATCGGACCCAGTACCTCTCGATTACCGGTCCAGCGCGTTAACCACCTCGCTACCCTAGCTCCAGGTAGACCTGACGAATTTTTCCTTATGCTTTGTGTGTCGATCATGGCATTGTTTATTTGAAAGGTTTTTACACCTTAGCCTTTTATATTCACATCTTACCACAACACTTTACAGCGGTGAACAAGCAAGCGAGAGAGGGCGCTGTAAGTTTTATAAATTTATGAAACACGTACCTACTTAATGTCTCATTTTTTTTATGTGGGTACACCACAATTTTTATTTAAACCATTAATACAAAGATCAAAGCTTAGTAGCGAAGTGGTTAACGCGCTGGACCGGTAATCCAGAGGTACCGGGTTCAATTCCCGGTCTCTTCCACCAGATAGCTCCTCTTTCAAATTTTCTGTAAGCTTTGATCTTTGTATTAATGGTTTAAATAAATTTGTGGAGTACCCACATTAAAAAAATGAGACATGTTTCATAAATTTATATTGCTATATTTTAACTTAAACCGCCCCTCTGGCTCCACAGAAAACTTTGGCATTGCTATATATATTTAGCCGCATTTAACAGCATTTTAGATGCACATCTCTTATACATACATATATTATCTTCAATACTTACCTAATATTGAAAATTGTACTGTTATGTTATCTTAACTTATCTTGAATAAAGCTTTTTCTATTATATTATATTCCACTTTATTCTACAACAGTCACTTAGTCTTTTTCATATGCACTTTTGAGTTTCTATGGGCTTCTTTATTTTGGGAACCTAACCAGCTCGATATTGTATTTGTCCACTTGTATTACATACAGTGCTCTGATATTAATCTTAAATTCATACAGTAGCATTTTACAAATATTGTAAAATAAACCGAGCTTAAAAATGTGGATGTGATATTTGCGCTCTCAAGTGCAAATTGTTTTGGTAAGTGTTGTTGTAAAAGTGAGTGGCATAGATGACACACGGTGAGACTCACACTGAGCATTTTTGAGCCCATACTGGCTTGTTTGTTACTATTATATCGATGGTATCGCCCAAAACTATTATATGAGTGCTATAAGCGTACTACGACGGTTATAAATTCATGCTGAAGTTCTGGTTCGGTAGTGCTTATATTGACATACCCTTAAAGGTCCTGTTCCTCGGGAAGTTCCTTCGATTGCTGCTCTCGTGCGGGAAGGGTGAATCTTGCCGCTGCAGACTGCTGACGTATCGCAGCATTCTGACCGGTAGATACGATCTTTATCTGTTCAAAAACCTCTTATTTACATACCCTTAGAGTTCCTGTTCCTCGGGAAGTTCCTTCGATTGCTGCTCTCGTGCGGGAAGGGTGAATCTTGCCGCTGCAGACTGCTGACGTATCGCAGCATTCTGACCGGTAGATACGATCTTCATCTGTTCGAAAACCTCTTATTTACATACCCTTAGAGTTCCTGTTCCTCCGGAAGTACCTCCGGTTGCTGCTCTCATGCGGGAAGGGGGAAGCTTGCCGCTGCGGACTGCTGACGTAGCGTGGTGGATCTTCACCACACTCCGACCCATAGATACGCCGCTGCTCATCTGTCAAAAAAAAAAGAACTTTGAACAACTCAGACAGAATCAAAAGTTCTTCGCAAGTTGGTGCGGAGAACATGTTTTAATGGTTTTTAGTGTAAAACGCGACACAATTAGAATGGCGTATGAACGCGTTGCAACAACCAGCTCATTTCTTCATTCAATTTATATTCATTTCGTCACATTTTTATTGGTTTACTTTCTACTACTAAGTCACTTTTGTTTTTCAATTACATCAAGCATCAAATGCATCAGGTACTCCCTAGAAAAATACCTCACAAATTAATAAAAAAAAAAACAAATACAATAACGCAAAATTTCAAAAAAATTTACCGAAATACCTACAATATTATCAATTTATCACTACTGTCAGACATAGGAAGGCAACATTAAAGACTGATACTCAGACATATTTCATCTAACGTTAACTCCTTGATACAGTATAATTCGCTTCCTGTTGCCGGCATCGCGTTTCGCACTCATTCGCGCGGTCCCAAACAAAGAGAAACAATGTTATTAATCAGAGCCACATGTCTGTTTTCAAATTTTCATCATTCCACACAAGTAGGCCAGAATTAGGTAGGTGCAAAAGTTTCGAGTGAAAGTTAGGGATATATGAGGCGCTTTGTTTGGGGTAATTGTAAACAATAACAAACGAATGTAGACGGGAGTCGAGCGCCGAGGCAAGTTGGCCGCCGCGGGCGCCGCGACCGCCCCACTACTTCCACAAACAAACTGAACAAGCGAAAGCGATTCACACAAAACCCGAGTTTGCTCCAGTAAATATTTTTCTAGGAAAATTTTGAGGCCGCTATTATATTTAAGGGACATTGTTCGTTTATTTGTACAGTCTTTAGGAGCGTGCCCTTGTGCAGTAGCAAAGAGCCCCGGGCCGTGTGTTGTCTTCGTTTACGTTGTGCCTCATTTTCCTAGCTTATTCTTCTCGGTCCTATAAACATTAATTTAGAATAAAACCTAATAATCAAAATTATCGACCTACTACTGCAATGAATAGATTACCAAAATCAGAGATGATCTTTTTAAACACTACGATATTATGATGTTAAGACTACCTGTGGAAGTTACTGCTAGTACTAAGTGCATCGTGTCTATGTGTGTAGATAATGTAAACTAGCTCACCTTCAGCAATCAGCAAGTTTCATCAAATCTTTTAACAATAGTGTTGTTTATTATTTTACGATTTTAGAATAGGATTAGACTAGTGGTTTTAAGGCCTAATTACATACAATGTACAGTTAATTACTTTATTTTCACACATATTCACAATCATATTATAGGTTATCTATTATGTAGATATGAAGTACTCAGTACTAACAGTAACTCCCGCGAAGGAATTAATAAGGCAGCGGGGGCGACGCACGCGAGGTCGCTATACTCGTATCATCATCATATATCGCGTCGTGATGTTTTGATATTCCTTTTCCCTGACCTTCTGCCGCCGCTGCATGTTGGGTTTTACCTATAGAATCTGATTGTTTTAGTAATTTGACGGCATATAGGTGTACCTAGATAGAATTCTTAAAAATTACTACGACAAATGCCACATCAATCAATCAATCAATTTCTAATAAGGTCCTAATATTGTTATCAGTTTGATATCTTTCCTTCAAATAATAATGATAACAAGGAACATCCGATCCGAGTAACAGAAACAGCACGTCTCGAGGGTAACGGGGTATGCATAAAACTGTTAAAAGTTCTCGAGTAACGACCGAGTGGAATATGAATTTAGAAAAACCTCGACCAGATTGAGAAGTTTCGCGATACTTTACAAATTGTTCGCAATGTTATTATGGTTTGGGAGAAACATGAATAAATTCAAAATGGAGGGCGCACCGGGAAGCCACGGCGCGCATGGTTTATTGTATCCGTGTTTAAAAAGGAAAGTTTACAATGAAACGTCACAGAATATTTATGGAGGAGTTAAAATTTTAAATGGTAGGTTCTTTGTGAGTAAGGGAAAATGCAGTTAAAAGTGAAACTTTTCAGACTTTTTTATGCACGTTGTATATTTTCAGTCTCTCTTTAGTTTATTCATATTTTTAGCGCATACGTTTATAATATTAAAATAATTGTATAAACCTTTGGATCAATAAGGTGCAAATATGCTATTTGATGGTCACTGAAGTTAGTTAATGGCTGAAAATATTTCAAGTGTTTTTGTAACACGAATAGTTCGGGATCGGGATCCACATGTCATTTAGTTATAGGTTTATCTTTTTATCCGACTATGGCGAATAAAACAGGCTATGATATATATTTTTCTTCTCAGGGTCCGTAGTCGCCTGCTCGATAGGTACCTATGATATAATCCTAAGTACTGAGAGTAGTGTAGACGTATGTAAGAATAGATATAAATAAATATTGACATACTTCCACTAACGGTCTGTTTACAGCATATATTTACTGCTAAACGCACGTAGGAAATATATGAAATCGCACTAATCACTAATCAAAGTGTAAACGGGCCCTAAGAACAAGTTCTAATTATTATTTATCGTGCATTAAATTACTATTCATCGTCTAGGTACTGTTTCCTGCCTAACCAGCGCCAATTAAACTATAACAAATTGCTTTTACAGATTCACAAAGCCAAAATAAGAGGGTTAGAATTATTGTAACACGACATCTGAAATAATATTTTAGGGTTGAAAGGTAACATTAATGAAAGTTCAGTTAGCCGGTTTCGGCCTCCGGCTGGTGTACGAGCTAACCGTTTTAGTTTACTCAACGATTCGGCAAACTTAATTAACATTAGATAGTTTCCGAGAGAGGTTTTATGTGGAATTGTATGAGTAAAGCCATGTTAGAGTGATTGTGAAATAAGAGAAATAATAAAGTTTACTGCTAATCTCAATGAGTCAGTATGGAACTTGCTCTGTTGAACCATGACACAGTCTTATTTGTCATAAGTAAGGCATATATGTGGATAGTACATCAAATCACGTTTTTTTAATGAAATCAAAGTAAATTCGAAATTTAATAAACAGAAAAAATAACTTACGAGACTTGCGAGAACAATAATCTTTTGAATAAACCACTAGCTGTGCCCCGCGGCGTTACCCGCTCATCCTACGGGAACACTAAATTTATTCGGGATGAAAAGTATCCTATGTCCTTTCCCGGGTCTCAAACTATCTCCATACCAAATTTCATCTAAGTCGGTTCAGCGGTTTAATCGTGAAGAGGTAAAAGACAGACAGACACACTCGCATTTATAATATTAGTATGGATAATAGAAAAAAATACAAATTCTGTTTTTGCGCAGACTCAGTATAGTAGTAATTATCTAAGCTAAGCTAATCCACTTACCTGCATTCACAATAGCATTGTGTCTAATACAATCCTATCTGCTTTTGTTCTCGTCAGCGCCAACCAGTTACTTACAAAAAAAGGTTAGAGCTACATTGCGTGGATATTGAATTTTCAACCTTATTCCTTCTTGAATAGGTTTAAAATGGTTGATAATGAGAGTTCATAGTCCTTTTTCAAGAGAATACGTTCTTGTGAAGAGTCGGACGGTTGTAAAAATCCAAAAAAATATGATTACCATTATTCTGTTAGTGTATTATATAGTTTCATGCCTAAGGAAATAGAGTCGATAATCTATATTAACCTTCCAAGGTGGTTACAATCTGGTTTTACTACGAGCTCGTTATCTTAATTTGTGGTTTACCAGTTGTGGTTTGTTCAATGGTATTCAGTTCTTAAGTGGATTAGGTTAGCTTAGATAATTTTTACTATATATAATTATAGTTTTATCAAAATTTTGCGGCCAGCTCTAAGAACTACTCTTTTAGGTATATGTGATATAGCTGGTCGCTCAACTATCTTAGACAAATTAAAAAAATATATACTTGCAATTGTTATTTAGCTGCCAAAGCAACGTATACGGTTAACATTCTAAATAACTAAGGCGATATACCTGAGATATATTTTAACACCCCGATGAGAATAAGATTGAAGCAACTGCCATTTCATATTCATTTTGACGTGCGTAACTATTTACACCTTTATTTTTAATAGTTAATACAAAAATTAGTTCAATTAGACATCAATTCAAACATAACCGCCCTGTTTCTACAAAAGCCTTTCAATTTGCTCGCAACTGATTTACAGACAGAAAAGGACCAAGTTTTTGCATAACAGAATACCAGTTCAATCCGAAAACAATAGCTGTTATTAATAGAAATGTGTATCTATTGCGGGCAAGACTTTAATTCACAACTTTAATTTTCCGCACCTCATAACTCAGTTTTGTATTTATGCAGTGTAAACTTTAATGAATATTCATTACGGTTGCTTTTGCAAAAGTGTTTTTAGTGAAATATGAGATTTACAATTTACAACCGGCATTCACAGTTAGACAATAAATAGGACTGGATGAAGCAACTGTTGTGTTTCGTTAGATATGCCCCTGGTTTATTGGGGCGCACCCGCTTCCTGCCACTTAAATATGAGAAATGATAGGTACGGCGAATAGAATTGTACACAAAATTAATGTTCTACAATCGAATTTACAATCGTAATACAGATTAATAATCGATGTTTAGTTGAATGTTCATTCCCCAGCCGTAAATAAACCGTTTTTAGTCTTAAGATCGGATGGCTTGTGGACGTTGCCAAGTAAAAGTTGATACTCTCACAGAACATATTGTGAAAATAATTTGATAAATAGGAAAATGGTGAAGTCGTCATAAATGTACTGTATAGCCCCAGTACCTGACGACGAAAGTCTTCGAACAGTGCGTGTTGCCAGTGATGACTTACGGAACTAAGACATGGTCGCTCATAATGGGACTCATAAGGCGGCTAAGCGTCACGCAACGTGCAACGGAAAGGGCTATCCTCGGAGTTGCTCTGCGTGATAGAATCAGAACTGGAGATATCCGCAAAGCACCTAAGTTAACGACATAGCTCACAGGATTGCACGGTTGAAGTGGAAATGGACATCAGGCCATGTAACCCGGAGAAATTGATGGCCGTTGGGGAACCAAAGTCCTAGAGTGGCGACCACGTATAGGAAAACGCAGCATGGGAGGGTCCCTACTTGGTGGTCGGATGACTTCGTAGGGATAGCGGGGAGTCGATGGATGCGGTCTGCACGGAATCGCACTTTGTGGCGAGCTAATGGGGGAGGCCTATGTTCAGCAATGGACGCCTGTGGCTGATAGATAGATAGATATAAGGTATCTAAGTGACGTCAAACTCATTGCGCATTAGTCATTAATACTGTGCAATTAGTTTCACACCGCTCTTACGTGAGATTAGGTATACCTACATTTAAAAGTCAACTTGTCAATGTATTTAAACTCTGACATTGACAAGCAGGGCGAATAGCTCAAATCAATATATCGCCGTGATATCATCACACATAAATCGCGCAAATTACTATGGTCCATGTCAATCAAAAAAGACTAGTTGGGACTGATCTACTTAAAACGTGCAAACAATGTTTTAAAATCCAACTGCTGGTAAGTATACCCCTTGTACTTCTCTGTATATCAAACGCAAACCTTTCTCTCGGCAACTACTTTGTTATCATTATCAACTTGTTTGTATCCCTCACAAATATTGATTGACTAACCTAATAGTGTTCTTATTATTTTCTTTCGCAGTAAATCATGTGAATCTTTTATGAAATGAGCTAGAAAGATTCATTCATATTGAACCTTCTTGTTACAGCTATAATATAACAATTTGCGCGGCAGACGATCCAATTCACCGAGGGCTAGCTTCCCTTTCGCGTCTTAGCCACTGAAGATTAAATATGAAAATTTAATCGACAAATTTAATTGAAGAAAGATATCGTGTTTTGCTTTAAGGAAAAGTAGGTATCTGTATTCTGCTTTTAAGATTTTTTAGAATTGTTTTCATCACAATCAATCCATACGGCGAGAATAAATTTACAGGTCTGGGAGTAAGTTGCCGTGATACCTAACGACTATATTCAAACTGAAGGTGTTAGTTGGCATAAGAACTTGAGTCCTAAGAAAAATCGAGCATTTTACGAGTCGAGCTGAGACCTAGCATTCATTTGCAAAGCGCCAAACTTTGACAAGTTAGGTTGCATTTAAATGCCGAGCCGAGCGGCCGCCCTCAGAGAAATTTGCATTTTTCAGTCTTTTGTGTCTCAAAGTTGAACCCCACTGTACTTCCAGCGCACCCTACGTAAATGTAGCTATTCTTCCTACCTTTAGACTGATACTATTCCAAAATGGAAGGTGCTGACAACCTTAGATGGTAGGTATTTTGTGCAAAGAAATATTTCATATGCAATAAGTATATTGTATATGTAGCAGGAATAAATATAGTTAAGACTCTACATTCTACAAAATACCTACTCCTATAAAACGTACTTAAATAATTATTTGTGTACTAAATGTCGTGTGTAAATAATTATAGTCATATCATTTTAACATCACTACGACTTTTCCATATTTCATTTCATTCGTGTTATTAGATTTAAATAACGCCTGGAGGTAAAAACATCATCATGAAAGAATCGTAATGCCTTCATAAAATATATTGAAAAGGTAATCGCTTCCTTTGGGGAGAATAACAGATTCTTTGCCCCAGCGATGAAAATGACCTGAATTAAGTTTTAACATTCAATCGTCGGGGTTTACCCTCGAGAGCGATCGCTATCCGACGTCTCGACCCGAATCCTGTTTCTGTTTTTATCAACGAAATTATAATAATATAATACACTTAGCACCTACATCTACAAATAAAGGGACTAGACGGGCTTACATTCAGTATAATTTAGTAGCGTTCGGTAATTTAAAATTAAATACATTAAACATTATACTCTCTCTCTCTCATTGCCTTTGTATTTAGGTATCTAGTAATCTACAATCGCTAATTTTTATTCTGACTTCTAAGGTTTCCAAGATAGGTAGGTAACCGAATTGAGTTTAAAAGTAAAAGCCAATTACTTACTCTGAAATAACTCTCAGGAATATAATTTGCTTCTAAAATTCAATTTATATATAAATTCAAAAGGCTTATGAGGTTTTTCATAGCCATGTCGTACTTGTATTTCGTGAAATTTTAAAATTTGGAACCTACACAATTGATAAGTATCTATAATATTCAAGTCTGCCAAATTGTTTTGATAAAACCATTTGTTAAGACGCTTATTTCTACGAAATTCTAGACTTAACCACAATTTATGACCTAACAAACTAAAGTCTTACCAAAATTTGTTCAGAACACATGAGTGAGGTTCGTCGGTAAGTTAAGTAGGTACCTATTTTTTTTTACATAAGTTCCTATTCTCTTATAATAATAAGTGTCTCGTATAAGTGGTCTTATTAATAATATTACAACATTGTTATCAAATGTTGTTTTCTTTCGTATACACGAAACTGAAATAAGAAAAGTATTTATATAATATAGTCAACAACATCTTATTTATACGTCGTAAAAAACCACATCCGCTCAGATATGTAAAACGTTTTCTAAAACGTTGTCATTAAGTCAGCCCGGATAAAATAGTAGATCGCACACCGAACCACTTAGAGCTATTTCCCGAGCATTGCGTGATAGCAACACTTAATTTACAAGCTCCGTTTAATTTGAACTATTTTGAGGCTCAGCGTGGAATTTAAATATCTCCAGATAAGAAGCTCACGCGAAAGTACGACGCCGCAACTACGGCCGGCTAAATTACACTCTTAGCAAATAAATGCGCTTCAAATATTCTCACTGCAATTCTTTTTCTCTGGCACATTAAAGGTTTTACTGCCATTGATGGTGAAATCCTTACGTTTTTAGGTCAGAGTTATATTCCCGTATTATGTTCACTGGTACTTTTTTTTTATTCGTCTTTTATATAGTGCTCGCTCTGGTTGGTTTACATACTTATTGTTTTACTAGCTCTTGGCGGAAGCCATATCTATACAAACTTTTATCCCTTATTCATCACTTAAACTTTCTTGAACATAAGCACATTTTGCGCAGAATACTCAAGTATAACCAACCCCTTGTTGTGTACCCATACCCATTTTACTTTTTTGTTTAAGGCTGTTAATTTTTTAATCTGTACATTTTTGTCTAAGAACACGTAGGTAATTAAACCCAAGATATTAAAATTGCAAAAACTTTATGCTACACATCAACCAAAAATCCCCAATTTATTGCGCTTTGCATAAACAACTTCAGTAGTAATGAAAAACGAATCATGTAACTCGCACCTAAATCAGAATTTTGCATATCAAACGCGGAAATGTCCACATAAAAGTAGAATGTTTATTTAGCTATTCAAATTTTGGTCTCCAATAAAAGCTCGCACGCGCCGTTTCCGGGCCTAATACTCGAACGTTCATCGTCCAACATCCAATTCGTACCATCCCCTCACTCAAATATGTTTGTAACAGGGGAGTGACTGCGACGCACAATTTCAAACTGCTAATGTCGAACTCGAAAAGGCCAGAGCAGAGTGTAGAGATTAGACACAGGCCCATCAATTACAAGTAATCCGCAACACGTGCGTGCCGTGCTTCAGTAACCTATTGGGATAATTGAAGTTTTCTCCGAACGCACACATGCAAAGATGCCTATGTTAATGTTGCAGTGATAATCAAGTCCAGATTACTTCCATAAATTGAGCTACCCTTCGCCTGTCTGTGTGCTAATCTCAAAAATTACTGTACGCATTTTGTAAAATTTTCACCCGTGTGTCAAGCAAGGGGTGGCAAGGGGCAGACTGAAATATTTCTACTATCTTCCCCGACGAATTGAGAACACTCGTCCTATTTTGAAGTTGGTTAAAAATAGATGCAAACATATTATTTTCATGAAAATTAACGTAAAAGTAGGCTTTGGATAAAAAAACTATTTATTTAATAGTACTAGGTACATTACCTACAACCTAGGGCGGTGAATTAGTGAATGTCCCAGACTGCTGGTGTTTGTGGTCCGAACCGAAGGTGAGGGTCATAAGTCATAAATATGCGAAGGAAGTTAATCCCAATTACGGCCTAGGGTGACGTAATTCTTTTTATATACCAATATACTTAATTAGTACCGCATGTATCATATTAAATATCAAACCATTACTCAAAAAAAAAACATACTTTTACCAACCTACAGTGATTAATCCCAATGCAAAAACAGGTGGTAAGTACCTAAATCTGAACTTTGATGAATAATAATTACTAAGCTGAGTTTTTGCACGAATTCAGACGAAACCACAAAAATATTTTTATACACAAAATAAATGTCCACTGCGATGCCATGTGCTCTCAAAGAGCATAACTCTCATACTTTAATCCATGACGCTCGGATTAAGGATTAGTTTCGGTGATATTTAGTATTAAATATTTTGAATAAGAAATTCTTTTTGAAGCAATACAGACTGACTAAGATTGATTGATCTGTTACTTTGAGTAAGAAAAAAATAAAACGTCTGCAATGCTTTGTGTAGTAAAAAACGTAGGTGTGTAAAAAGGGTACCGAAATTACAGGTTAATTGTGCTTTGAAAAATAAATCATAATGACTAAGAAATTTTGTCCGTCGTAGGTTTTTTACTGACAACAGTTACCGCTTCAAAATCATTATTTCAAGAGCAAAAATTGCATTTATACTATGTATTATAATGATTATAGTGAAATGGTTTTTTCACCTCACCAGCTCAAACATGGCGGCTTTGATGCGAGATAACAGTGAACAAAGATGCAATTTTGTTTCGAGCGTGAGTAGAAAGTAGCTTTTTATTAGGGTTCCGTAGTCAACTAGGAACCCTTATAGTTTCGCCATGTCCGCCTGTCCGTCTGTCTGTCCGTCCGCGGCTTAGCTCCGTGATCATTAGTACTAGAAAGCTGAAATTTGGTACCTATGAATATGTGTATGTATTCCGCCGACAAAGCGGTAAAATAAAAAACCGGCCAAGAGCATGTCGGGCCACGCTCAGTGTAGGGTTCCGTAGTTGCTCATCCTTCACAATAAACTGCTGTTTTAAGCCCGAGGTTTAAGTTAAGAAAGATTTTAAGCTCTTTAAAAAGGTCGTAAACGCCCTAGAAACTGTAATCACTTATTACCTTCTGGAAGTCAACTTACGTCCTTTTAAAGAAAAAATATGAAATTTGGCGATAACTCAAAAACGGCTCGACCGATTTTGTTCAATATCGTTTTCTTTGAAAGTACTTATAAGGCTTCATTTACACGAATTTTTTTGACCCGTGGTTGAAAAGTTAGAGGGGGGGGGACACTATTTTTTTTGTTTTTGGAGCGAATATTTACAAAACTGCTGACTATCAAAAAATGATGTTAGAAGACCCCCATTATTTTTACAAGACCTATTCAACGACACCCCACACACCAGTGTTGAAAAGAAAAAAAAAATTCACCCCCACTTTAGGTGTTCGAGAGGTACCCGAAAAACATAAAATTTTTGAATTTTTATTTTACCGTTCTGTCGGCGTTATACATACACATACTTATATCAAATTTCAGCTTTCTAGTACTAATGATCACGGAGCTAAGCCGCGGACGGACAGACGGACAGACGGACATGGCGAAACTATAAGGGTTCCTAGTTGACTACGGAACCCTAAAAAATAAAAAATAAATATTTTTTTTCGGGTACCTCTCGTACACCTAAAGTAGGACCGAATTTTTTTTTCGTTTCAACCCTAGTGTGTGGGGTGTCGTTAAATAGGTCTGTTAAAAATAATAGGGGTCTCCAAACATAACTTTTTGATAAAATCAGTAGTTTTGTAAATATATGCTCCGAAAATAAAAAAAAATGTGTCCCCCCCTAACTTTTCAAACACGGGTCAAAAAAATATGGAAAAATTCATGTAAATGGGGCCTTATAAGTAGTTTCAACAAAAACTATATTGAACAAAATCGGTCCATCCGTTTTTGAGCTATCGCAAAATTTCATAATTTTCTTTAGGAGGACGTAAGTTGACTTCCAGAAGGTAATAAGTAATTACAGTTACTTTGGCGTTTACGACCTTTTTCCGTCTTTCCGTCTTAGACCGTCTCTTGTGAAGGATGAGCAACTACGGAACCCTACACTGAACGTGGGCCCGACATGCTCTCGGCCGGTTTTTTGTTTAATTTTTTGACTATGAATTTTCATTTCTCAGCCACAGGTTAGTTATAAAATTCGAATCATTCGAATTTCGACGCACTCTGTCTCTTTCATATCTATATGAAAAAGAGAGTGATAAAGAAATATCGATTCGAAATTCGATTTTCGAATCCGACTTCAAATAAGAACACGTTCCGATACGCGTTATAGGTAGTCGATGACCGTAACTTCGCCTAGGCTTCCTATCTTCGCCTACCAAATATCTCTAGAGTTTTCAGAAGTATCTAAGTGTTTCTAAGAGATATCTAAAGGTCGTATGAGGAGCTATGCGCATCTCTTAGAAACACTTAGATACTTCTGAAAACTCTAGAGATATTTGGTAGGCGAAGATAGGAAGCCTAGGCGAAGTTACGGTCATCGACTACCAAAAAATTAAAAATTAAATACACGATGAAGTTTTTATTGCAAAATATTGTTTTTAACGACCGAATGTTTAAATAATTGTGTCTTTTATATAAATCAAATAGAACATTGTTTAAATAAATAAGATTTTTCAACTTAATACTGTAAATACCACCAATAATTTATGACTTCACCAATTTATCATAGACGCAGATTCGAAACGTATTTTAAAAAACATCGAGTTTAAATTGTTATTTTCTTTTTTATTTTATTTTTTTATTGCTTTACGAGTTAAAATATTAATTAAACTACAAACAAAATCTCGTATAAAGTAAATAAACACGTAATGTATCTGCTCAATCTTCCAATTTGATCAAATAATGACAACCATGGTCGTGACGGACTGGAACAATGTTGGAACGTATTATTTCAATTTAAATATATTTTTATCTCATTTCAAGCAGCGGGTATCTATTTTCTAATTTAATAATGTCATTGAAATCAGAAACAAAAACAATACACATACCTACACCTGAATGGTTGGAAGAAAAAGTACAAAAAGTCGAATATGTTTATTCCATGTCTTAACTGCGTTTACATAGTCACTGATCAACGTATACTTACGTTAAAATCTTTGTATGAGACTTCATGACGAATTGTTGTCTGCCGCTGATCAGTGTGTTCACATACTAAGGTTAAGACTTCCTTGTTCAATAGCTTACCCTCCTGTACTAAATGTTTATTTATAGTATTACGTACCACGAATCACGGCATGGTCACTTTTAATGGCAGCAGAATCTTAATAATGCGAGTGATAATTAAATATGTACCTGGAGGAATCCCCAGCGCCCGCCCGGCTGGCAGTCTTGTGAAATATTCAATCACCCTTGTTGCACAACTAAACAGAATAACCAATTACCTACTCTGTGCATAATAATCATTTAGCGAAAATGATGAAGGCTTATTTATATATGCCTTTTGAAAACAATAAAGTGTCTTAAATGTCACAATATCTAATAAGTAAGTACTATTTAAATGCGAATGGGTGTTTATTCTCATTTCGTGTAGCAATGGAGTAGGTATTCAAAGCATTAAAAATATTGAATTCTAAGAAAGATGCATGAATCGGAGATAATTAAATTTAAAGAAAAAGCCAACTTTTCATTAAAGTCAAGCAATACCTAGAGATCTAACTGAGATTCTAGTTTTGTTTAAATACTCAGACTTTATAAATTAAAATAATTTCTCCGAATTACATAGCAACAGTGAAATAATAAAATCCAAATAATAATCGGCTTCAAATATCGACTGACACCCTCAAAGATGAATCCCGGGTCGGCGCGGATAGATAGCGGTAGGTACGTAAACTTTCTACTTCATTAATAATGTGATTACGCCCTCGAAGTTCTGTACTTAATGACTTATACTACACCTACGTAAAACATAAAACGTATTAATTACAATAAGTACTGGGGTTTGAGAACAAAACACAGTGAAATGTTAATGGGCTGAAGTTACCGCCACACCTGCGGTTTCACGGAGTCAACTGCTAGCGTTTCTGTTAAAGAGGGTAAATGAGGTTGTCTATGGCGCCCTCTCGCGACCCGCCGCACAAAACGACAAAGAGAGGCACGGCAACATTTACAGAGAAAATGCCCCGAGGGCAGCAAGTAGTCCGGCCCTCCACCCTTTGTTTTCTTACCCGGCCCTCCGTGCCGCGGCCCGACTGGCAGACTTACTAAACCTTCATAAATTCATAATTCTAATAATGTAAAAGAAAAGGTTCTATGTTTGCTCGGTTTCTCTGGTTAAATTGCAAAACCTAGTAGTTTAATTTTATGAGCAGACCGCAATTTGTAAACGATTTTATGTTTGACAAACATAGGTAAAATAGATTGAAAATAATAAATATCTGGAACAAGTGGATAGGATGCGGAAGAGTTCCAAGTGCGCGGTAAATTTCGTTACAGTCTTAAATGGATCTGTAGATCACTGCTGCGTTTCGGCATGTGTACCTGAAAGCGTTCCGTGCGTGTACTCACTTAAGTGTACAATTTAATACGCAAGGTTAAAAGGTTTCCCGGCAATGAGCCGCCCTCCAGACGCCGGCACGTATATCTCCGTACCGCAGGAATTTCTAAATCTTCATAAGATAATGGATCGCTCCGAAAGAAAAGGACCTCTCTGGCTTGGAACTTTGTTGAATTCCTGACTCGTAATTAATAAAATTACTTTTTGGGAGCTTTCTTCGACTTCAAAGAATTTTAGCATAAAAGAAAAAAGTTAAGTAGATGAATTATTTTTGAATTATAAAGGGAATAATTTCAAATGTTTATATACTTAGGAGTTGTTCCAAAGAAATTTTCTTTGTCTCTTGCCGGGTTCGTAACTCATACTGTTGTTGAAATTCCGTGTCTTTGTAACTTAGCTACGAGTAGGTACATTATCATAATATTGGAGGAAAGATTTCACTCATGGAAATTTCAATATCTTTTACAGAAAAAATATCTGCTCAAGAGAAAGGAAGACATCGAGAGACCTACCGACCGCAAAAGCAATGAAACTATGTATTTACTCTCCAATTGAATTTAACAAGATTTATGCTTCCTTTAAAAATCAGAATTTCTTGAACTTACAGTATTTTCTGAGTTACTCAAGTCCTCCTTGGGCTCAATTTACTTAGCTCCTCATTTTTAGCTCCAAATACAAAGTTGGTCTGTAATTAAAAACTCAGGTAGGTACGTATTATGAAAACAAACTTTTCTTTCCGTATTTACTTTAGAATTAAAAATCCCACCAAAAACATTTCATATAAAATTGACGGCCAAGACTCACATTCTCATAACGCTTTCGCTGTAAAAAAGTTATCAGATCCCAGGAAAAGCCAAGCCCCTAAGCCCCGACTTTACTAAACCCACCACCTTGGTTTAAAAAGTATGGCATCAACTGGCTTCAAGCCCCTAAACCCGGAGTTTACTAACCCTACACCTTTGTTTCAAAAGTATGGCTTGGCCGTTTCATAGAGTACTGTAAATAAGTCCAACGGACCGTCTGGCCCATATGGTATCAAGAAACTAAGTTTATGTCTTTGATAATATATACTTATAAACTTAATTCCTTACGATATGGGCCGGACAGTCAGCTAGACTTCTTTACGGTAGTCTATGAAACGGCCAAGCCATACTTTTGAAACAAAGGTGTAGGGTTAGTAAACTCCGGGTTTAGGGGCTTGAAGCCAGTTGATGCCATACTTTTTAAACCAAGGTGGTGGGGTTAGTGATGATAGTGAATGATTTTTTTTAAATCCTAGAATATGTATTTTATTATTTATAAATAATAAAGGAGTCCCTATATCAATTTTCAGACCTCTAGTATCAAAATTTGCAGAAGTCTCATACAAACTTCCATCCCCTAGTTTAAGGGGTTGGGGGGTAAAAGTTCCAAGTTTCAGAATTATTCTATTGTTTGTGTACTAAACCTAGCTTACATACCAAATTTCAGCTTTCTAGGTCATCGGGAAGTACCCCAGAGGTTTTGATACATCAGTGAGTGCGTGGCAAAATCGGCGTATTTTAGGTACCAATAAAACCTAAAGTATAAAAGCTAGATCAATGAAATTTAGTACATTTCATATGTTCCCTAACTGCATCTTAACCTGTGAATTTGGGCGCTCTGGACGGGACTGGGACGAAACCATGAGGGTTTGAAAATGAGACGAAACGGTTCGAGAAAAGGTAGGTAGTGCCCCGCCTCTTTTTTTTCGTCTTGGCGGGGGCACTACCGTGCCCCCAGATAAGGAGGCCATTTTGTCCATAGCATCACTCAGGGATAGCATCATTGATTTTTTAAATACAGATCAGGACGGAAAAATAAAAAAAATCTTAGCAATTGCAACTTTTACACAGATGGGACACAAAACCGAATTTATGATCTTTAAGGTAATTAATTTGTGTTGTAATTACTTTGTTTCTCTGTAACCTTTGATCCTGCACCGACTACATCTTTCTGTCTAACCCAATGGTTGACTGGTAGAGAATGCCTAAAGGCATTAAGTCCGCCATTTGTACTTTTTTTTTGTATTGTGCCATAAAGTTTAAATAAATAAATAAATAAAGATGCACTTATGATTTAATTTTTTTTTCTTTCTTTGAGTTTTGTTGTCATGATTTTTATGTACCTACTTGTATACATTGCAGATTACATAAACGGCTTACAAACAGGTTTCAGTTTTTTACCTGAATTTATACTGATTAATTTACCTGCTGTGTTGACAGATAAGTAGGCTTAAGTGCTTTTAAAATGTAGAGGCGACCCAACTCATCTGTCTCCGAATTTTATTTAGCAGCTCTTTAACGGGTCACCTTTAACTCTTACCTCAAAGTAAGCTTGAATCAGTTTTTGGTAATCAGTATGGTGGACATTAGACAATACAAGTATGAAACGCCATAATACGTGTCCCTAAGTACTGATAATTAATAATAATAACGAAAAACCTAATTTAATAAAGAATAAAATAAAGAGCCTAATTTAATAAAGATTAAGTACATTTATTTATTTCATAATAAAAAGGACTCCGCAGCAAACTTAGGGAAAAAGTGGTTTCAGTCAAATCTCACTAAATTTCAGTATATAATCAGGGGAGTTAAATCTACATCAGATTTAACTCCCCTGATTATTTTTTTATAAAGGCGCAACTCTCTCAGACGTATACTTTCAGTATAAATTACGATAAGACAATTTACATGCACTTACTAGAAGATCGACATAAAAATAAAATCGACCAAGAGCATGTCGGGCCACGCTTAGTGTAGGGTTCCGTATTTGCCCATCCTTCACAATAGACGGGCTTAAAACAGCGGTATTAATCCCGAAGTTAATATTACGAGAAAGATTTCATGCTCTATAAAAAGGTCGTAAACGCCAAAGTCACTGTAATTACTTATTACCTTCTGAAAGTTATGGATTATATGCGCCAGATTGAATGAAATGTGTTAATACAGTATGGCACTTAACTAATATGTGTAACGTTCAAAGTATAAGGACACCGCGCGGCACTTACATCATTTTAAAGAAAAGTAAGAATTTTTGCGATAACTCAAAAACGGCTCGACCGATTTTATTCAATATAGTTTTCATTGGAAGTGCTTATTATAAGGCCTCATATGTTCATGAATTTTACCATAATTTTTTGACCCGTGGTTAAAAAGTTAGAGGGGGGGACGACACTATTTTTGGATTTCTGGGGCGAATATTTACAAAACTGCTGACTTTATCAAAAACATATGTTTGGTTACCCATATTATTTTTAAAAGACCTATTCAACGACACCCCATACACTAGTGTTGGAATGAAAAACAAATCAACCCCACTTTAGGTGTACGGGAGGTACCCGAAAAAGAGGACGTTTTTTTTTAGTTTTTTTTTACCGTTTTGTCGGCGTGATACATACACATACTCATACCAAAGGGTATAGCAGGATAGCCTAAGAAAAAGTGCCCCCAGCGTTTTTGGGTCGAAACTATAATTAAACGATGCCTTTTAAGGAGGTTATACCCTGCACAAAGTTTCATCCCTCTGTTACCCCCTGGGGGTGAAAAACACCCGATTAACCCCAAAACTGTTTTATTATTTTTTTCCTAAACTATGAAAGTGACGAATTTCAAATTTTGTACAAATAATAATGTGACTAAAAGCTATATGTTAAAAAAATATGACCCTCCTCACCATTTTATTTCTTGTAAAAAAAATAAAAATAAAAACTGAATCATCCTGTATAACAAGTTCGGCTCTTGGTACACACACTATTTTTTTTTTCAAAGACGAACCAATTTATATTCTACATCATACAAAAGTTTCATCGACCTAGTCTAGAAGGAACATTACGAAATTAATATAAATTGGCTCTTTGGTGCCTACTATTCATTTACCTCCTACTAAGAGCCTTGCATTATTAATAAACAATGGCCTGCGATCGGACCGCTGGTTGTGTCCGATTTAAAAAAAGGTGGGGATAAAGAAGAATAAATCAAACTTATTTGTAATGAATAAAAACATTTTTTTCTTTACTAGTAGGTATTAACATAATATATTTTTCACTTCTCATGCTCTAAAAGTTCGACTTTATGCTGTGCGTAGACGACATAAAATCGCTTTTTATGCTCTAGAGCATAAAGTAAAATCGTCGTCGAAGACCAAGGCGATCGGTCCAACAGCCACGCGAACAACTTAAAACTTAAACCCGTTCCAGACCTTCCGATCCGATCCGATTTTCTAATACACTACACATTATCCGATTTCTTCCGATAAATTGGATCGGATCGGAAGGTCTGGAACGGGTTTAAGCTGACATAAGAATACCAATGATAAAAGTTCCTTAATCCAAAAACCAGATAAAAAAAAAACTTAAAACTTCATAGAGTATATTATTTGTTTTATTTCGTTTCGTTAATATTCTAAGACCAAGGCAAAGATACCAACAGCCAAAGTATATAAAACTTCTTGGAAGAAACTTGTAATTTTATTATCAATTATTACTTTTTAAATTTATTTTTAGTTTGGTAAATCAATATATTATATTATATCTTTAACATACAACAATAATTTATATAGATATAATAAACAAAATGTTTTAAAAATGAACAAATGAATAAATAAATAAATGTTTAAATATGCCATGAAAAACTATTACTTTTAATATTTCTCATTGCTCTAATGTAACTTTAAATTTTATTTAAATTTGTTTTTAAGTATAATATTTACATGACCTAGTTTCATTTCCTCGCAATCAAAGTGAAAAGTAGAGTGTGCAACTCGTCCATAAAACGCATTTTACACTCGACTTTATATTCATCCTCGCTCGCAAGCTCGCTCGGATGTATAAACGTCTCGTGTAAAATAGTGCGTTTTATGCACTTGTTGTACAATCTACTAATTTACTGTGTATTCATACATTACGAGTAAGTAAATTAAAAACAATTATTATTCAATCAATCGTCATCACTGTCTTCGTTAATAATTTTCAAATTGTCTAAGTAATTATCAAATATATGTTAGTAAGAATTTCGGCTGGTTTTATATTTTTTGGTTTATATCTCGCATTGGATAAATAATATATACCGGTTGATCAATCCAAATGGGTTAGTAGGGAGAAGTCAGAGACTATGAGATAGGGAAATCTGTTCTTAGGAACCATGGCGTCGGTTTCAGATTTAATAAAAACTGTTTTTTTTTTATAAGTCTCATACATAACCCGGTCAAAACCGCTGTAAAGAATGTTACAATACGACATGCGATTAATAACAGAATTTTAACCAGGTCAATTCCCGGTTAAATATTAGATTTATAAAAAAAAATGAATGCAGTTTCTATTAAACTGAACTAACTAGTAGTAATGGTATACTCACAACTTGAGGAAGAGCGGTGTTCTCTTAGCACAAGTATCTCGTATACTTAAAAAGAGGCACCAGTGCAGAATTGTAACCCTACATATATGATACCAATAAACATTTTAGATTTTTTGATTTTGATTTTTTGATTAAATGTAAAATAGACGGTTCCTAAGAACAGATTTCCCTATCTCTGACAGTTTTCGTTTTCTCCCTACTGACCCATTTGGATTGGTCACCCTGTATATGTTTAAAGATGGTTTTCTTCTTTAAATACCCATCCATTTACAATTGCATTAACTAACTCTGCCATGTCATTGACTGTTATTTCAGAGTTAGTCATTAAACGTGTTACATTTTTCTTGTTGGTGTGCAATAAAGAATTGTTGTATTGTATTGTATTGCATCAGCATTACTTGTACCTATCACTAATCAATCTCTTTCCATATTTGTTATTTAAAATATTTTTTGCAGACATTCTGGCATCACATTAGAAAAGCGTAACCCTGTGCGGGTTACGCTTTTCGCTAGGGTTTGCGGCCGTTGTTTTTTTTTTAATAATTAGTCTGTATAATGTAAATCCGTAATTGGCCAATGTTAAACAAATATGTATCTGTTTCAAATAATATTGTAATTTGTGCTATGGATTTTGTATCAATAACTCATTAAATAAATAAATAATTCGAACTCGGGCGACAACGCGGCCGCGGGCAGTGTTTTTTCTTAATTATTTTGGTTGCAGGCGGTCCTGGCGGTACTTTGCGTATGAAGCATAATATAATGAGTAGTGCCTACTAAATAGTACATTCATTTTAATTTCGCAATGTTCCTTCTGGGCTAGGTCGATGAAACTTTTGTATGATGTAGAATGTAAATCGGTTCATCTTTGGAAAAAAAATGGTGTGTGTACCAAGAGCCAAACTTGTTATACAGGGTGATTCAATTTTCATTTTTATTTTTTTACGAGAAATAAAATGGTTAGGAGGGTCATATTTTTTTAACGTATAGCTTTTAGTCTCATTATTATTTGTACAAAATTTGAAATTCGTCACTTTCATAGTTTAGGAAAAAATAAATAAAACAGTTTTGGGGTTAATCGGGTGTTTTTCACCCCCAGGGGGTAACAGAGGGATGAAACTTTGTGCAGGGTATAACCTCCTTAAAAGGCATCGTTTGATTATAGATTCGACCCAAAAACGCTGGGGGCACTTTTTCTTAGGCTATCCTGCTACCCTTTCAGCTTTCTAGTACTAATGATCACGGAGCTAAGCCGCGGACGGACATACAGATAGACAGACAGACGGACAGACGGACATGGCGAAACTATAAGGTATAAGGGTTCCTTGTTGACTACGGAACCCTAAAAATGAGATATAATAATAGTAAAAAACATAACAACTTATTGCAACAAAATTCAGTTAAATGTGGTTAAATTATAAGGATATCTCCTTAAGGGATTCTCAAAATTCAAAAAAATTATACATACCTACAATAACCACGGTGTTAAATAAAGCAATACATTACATCTCAATACATCAAATAATTTGAAATTACATATGTCAAAGGTATCTCCTTAGAGGATTGTCAAAGTATAATAAATAAATAAATATTAAGGGACAATCATACACAAATCGACCTAGTCCCAAACTAAGCAAAGCTTGTACTATATTGTATATGCACTACAAGAAACCAAAAACAATTTAAAATAAAATATAAATTACTTATCAATACACTCATTTACCGAGTATAGTGGATTATCCAATTAAAAGTTTGTCAATTGTTGTTTGAACGTGTCGTCTGATGCCTCGGCTCGCAATTCGTCGGGAAGATGTTAATAGAATAATATGAACAATACCTAAGTACCAGTAAGTATCATCTCGGCTTATCCTAATAGTTTTTTGGTTAGTTATTAATTCCGTGTTTGCCATCTTTCTCCATTTGCCATCTTTTGTAACAATTAGGTGTTTGTCTCTTTTTTGCTAAAACTTTGTTAGCATTCGTTACAATATTATTTGTGCTCGTTTTTTTAGTGTGCCATGCTCTATATATATTTTTTTTATATTTATTTATTTGGGACAACAAACAGTAACACACATAGATTAAAAACACAATACTATATATTAACTAGTAATCCTTATGTTTTATTACTAAGCTGTGAACTTTTCGTAGCATGGTAGGAAGATAGAGAGCTATGGAGTCGACATTAATGTTAAAATGTAATAAATACTCGTACTTATATAATTAATCTTATGATTGACATAGAATAATATTTAAAACCCTGAGTTGTTTTTTTCATCATCATGAAATACATAAGTAGATTAAGATTTATTTATTTCATAATAACAAATAACATTATAAATTATCCTAAGTTAATTTACATGAATCTTGATATTATGATCGTCAATAAAAACATATAATAAGATAGTAAACATTCAATTATGTCAAATATACACTCATAATATAAATACAGCAATAATAATAGAATCATAAAATGCAATGCCAGATACTGTACTCACGACTTTTACCATGCTGGAGTAAATTGGGTTCAATATTGATCGAGTATTCAGTCGTGACTCGAAAAGGCATGAAATCATCAGTTAAATACTTAAATCTACATGTTTGACATACTACAGCAAACTAATTTATTTAAAATTTTAGTCATTTGATACTTAAGAGGCGTACCACAATAAGAATAAAAGCATTTAGAATTAAATAAATTAATGACTATAAAATATATGATGCGATGCGATCCCCTAGCCTTGTCGATGGCAGAAATCACTAAAACTTTCCAAAACAGACGTAACTTTCAGCAATAAAGATAATAAAGTAAACAACTGAAAAACATTACTGGTATTGAACAATCATACAATATGGCTATATGGACATATCCTTGCTCCTTCAGAGTCAAGAAACTGTTTACATTGCTTATACTGCGTCGCTGGCTTATCTGTGGCAGTATAATCGCGATGGCCGCCCGCATGTCGCGTCGAGCGCACGCCGGTGCAAACTGAAAAGCGGATACACCACACAGTACAACCTAATATGCTAAATTAGGCTATTGAAAACTGCCCAATTTCCAAACTTGGAAAGTACCATTTTTCAAACTTCGACAGCTAGATGGCAGACAGTAACAACGTTACGAATGACACCTGTCCAAGATCTTGCCACTGTAGTCCGTCTACTGTCCATGTCTCCGTGTATGTCTACTTTAACGATGTGCTCAATTTGCAGTAACCATGACGGCATTTTCTTTCTTATTGAAATGGCTAGTTACATTGCTAAAACTACTAATGACAGACGCGAGTAATATACCTATCTCATCATATCTCTTTTCAAATGTGAACTATACATAAAATATTAGTTATATGGCGATGAATGAAGAACGTGGCATTTTGTTCAGCTTTTGTATTAGCCCACATAATTCCCACATCAACAAAACGAATCACAAGATAGTTACTCGTTACGGAGACAGAATGTCTTTAAGCTGGCCTACTGTAATTTTGTCAACGCCGACATTGACAACAGTATGCCGTAGTTTACTTCGCGGAGTCACATAAAGCTTCGTTTGATGAGGGTGGCTTTCAAATTAGATGGTTACTTTAATGTCAGCTTAGAGCATACAGTACTCTAGGAATCTTTTCTGTGCAAACTAATAATAGAAATGTGACCTCATATAAAATTTGCTATGATTTTCGGTGTAGTTGCTTAAAATCGGTAACCGAAATCGTTCTCGTAATCAACGGAATTACTAGAACAGTCAACAGATACACCCTACGTGAAATTTAGCTCTTATAGCCACTAGTTATATTGATTGAGATTTTGCGAAATTGGTTACTTGTTGATTTTATTGTTCTTCTCTTGGAAGGTTTAATGGCGCTTCGGAGAAAGATACGAACGAATACAGTAATGCTGTATTTATTAAATAATGCAACATTTAATGCACTGCACAAACGAAGCTCAGCACTAGCGAAAGCTTTCAGCTAAACAAATGGATCCATTTGCCGCGCCATTCAGCAGGAATGTTCGAACTGACACCCGCGGCCACAATAACGACACAGCATAAGCAATTTAATCAGTATCTTTACTGTAATAGGTAAAACCTCATAGGAGTGTGCAAGTGTTGCGATAAGCATAGATTTAACTGTAAATACGAGTAGGTATATGTAAGTAGGTACTTGATGTTATTCTTTTGTCCCGAGACAATACTTAACAAACTTCTTCGAAAAGTGTTAATAATTTATATTACTGGTATTGTCAGGAGATGCTGGTTTACATACATAAGAATGGGCTTATAACTGTAAAAATTACAAAGTCTTTGGGATATGGTATATCGTTATTTTAACCTTAGTTTTAAAGAGTGGCCTTGGATACATCACTATGGCAACGAGCTACAGAAAAAAAGATAATAGAATCTCATAGTTTTAAGTTTTTAAAGGTTGATATTCGTAATGGTATGGTAGACTACAGTGTAGATTACATGGAAACGATGTTCCTATATTTGTGTCAGGTTGATTCACTGATAACATCGTATAACCGAAGCCCATGCACTGCGTGGGATTCATTAACTGTGAAAGCAATTTTACTAAATAATCAATCAATCAATTGGATTCCGCCCTAACTCGTATTTATGATTAACTTCCGAAGCGCGGTGACTCAATACTTTCAATTACGTCACAGCTTCAAAAGAAAAAGGCAGTATATCCCTATGAAACTCGTAAACTTTACTACATAGTAAGCAGGTAGCAGGAAATCGGGCACTACAAAAACACCTGTCACGTACATGAGTCATATTTATCTTTAACAACAACGTGAATACTAAATGGGTGACAGCTGACATTTTATTTACTAACACAATGAAAGTCTTGTATATAGCGAAGGCAGTGGAATTAAGCCTCGCTCAAAACATGTCACTTATTAATATGTTCTCACAAATAAGTTGCTATAGATACTCGTATAAACAATTCCGTGTAATTTTCTACATAGAAGAATGATATCGAGACCTGTGAGGCGTCAGGAAAGCCGCTAGTGTAAGGTAACTAACTAACTAGAAAGAACCATACCAACTTAACCACTCGGTTGGGCTGTTGTCACGAGTTCCCTGTCAAACCTGAACAATAACGAATCATACAATAATAAAGGTTGTCTGGAAGAGATCGCTCTTTAGCGATAAGACCGCCTGTTGTTTACCTCTAATTGTAATTTCTTGCATTGTATTTCTCCTGTATATTTTATGAGGTGTGGAATAAAGAGTACTTGTATTGTATTGTAATAACAAACCGCTACAGGCTTAATTGAATAAAACTAACTGCTTGCGATTCAAGAAAGGTAATATCAGTTCCCCGTTTTTGAAAAACAATAACCTCGGAACATTGCGGAGAAACCTTTATACGGAAGAGTCTCAATGAAGTTGCACGCAGAAGAATTTCCATGCAATAACGCTGACGTCCCACGGAAGAAGGGAGTAAGTAAGTATGGGGATTATAAATACTTAGTACCTTTTTGTATGGATGATGGGGCATCGCCTCGCCTCGCCGAGGATTCTTGCCGAGCGAGCGGAGATATTGCGTACTTACCGGCCTTGCCTCTAATAACACCACCGATATCGTTTGTGTAAGGAAAAATACGAAATGAAATGGAAACTAGCCACGGCCTTGTGGTTTCCAATCTCGGTTTACAATTTGCCTGCGGCGTATTCCTACTTTAATTTTGATCTGTGAAGTTAGCTTGGATTTGATACAAGTACTGCTCGGTTATCTTGTTCATACTTCAATACTTATACTCGCGTAGGGCCTAGAAGAAAGAGTGATAATATTTGAACACGTAATACGAATCATTTCAGGATTAGTTTAAATAAATATTAAGAGAAAGTCTTACACAAAAAGGTCTAATCCCAAAGTACGGAGTAATACAAATCAGGAGTAATAAGGGGGAGGTATTCGACCAATATTAGAGATATAATGGAGATCTCTCCTTTTCATCGCCATCCGTCACTTATGACGTGTGCCTAGTTGACAAGTGGCGATATCCCTAGAACATCGCAACTTCGTCAATTCGGACGCGCAAAATTTTCGCTTCCTTTGTATGTGACGGCATAAATAACAGGCGCATACTTTAAATTGACCGCGTAGTACGTGAAATTAGTCCGTTACGTTTCGTTCAAAACAGAAATTTATATACATGAATAATATTTTTGACAATCATTATCGCCTTCGTATTTCCAAAATTGAGATGAGATATGTCACTTTTAAGCTCATCGCATTAAAATGACAGTTCAATGGCGATATAACTGTTATCTAATAGAGATTTGACGTTTGGCGATCACTCAAATGCCAATCTCGAATTAGGTCCCAGATCCTGAACGCAGGAACAATAAATCGAGTTCATTCAAATATACCCCGCATACGGGATTCAAAATTGATGTGAAAAGTTATAATAGGTACCTACTTATATTATAACATATCTATATACAAGTCCACTACGAAAATGTAGATGGGCTAAATCAATTTTCAATTATTTGTATTGCAAACAGCAATTCCCGTCTCATTCCCCCGCTATATTACTGTCGAATGCTCATTGCCCAACTGGCCGAAGCCTATTTCATCGTGACAGTTGTTTTTCCATCTCGAATTAATCAGGCTATTATACTCTTCCAAGAGACTGAGCTCGGCAATATCACGACCAACTTCCGCATGGTCTCATAAATCTATAGGTACATTGTGCACTTGTCATCATGTTTGGCGCGCGTACATTTGGTACATGAAGTGTAAATATGCGACTAATTGAATGAAACCATAAAGTGCTGAAATTATACAGTGTTCGAAGTTCGACAAACAACCCTATACGGGTGGTGTGTTCGATACAAATGTTAGGTTTCAATGTGTCGATAGCTTGCATGTAAATAAAATAGCGAGTCCGTATTTTGTTATTGAAACTTTTAAACACATTTACTAGTAGACATAGGTACATAAGTTGTTTGGGCGTCACTAAAATACTAGTTGTTTCTCATTAATATGTGCATGAATACTAGGAAATGGTCCACACGTTCTAATAGTTTAATAATAAAGCATAAGTTGTGTTTAAGTATGAAATCATACATGACTTTCAAAAGTTTGGTGGAAGTGAACTCGGCGAACTTGGTCTTGTGTGCGCTCCAACTCGCTCCAAGATCCGGCTTTTGTTCTTAATCTAGCAACTAATTTAATTAATACTAGGCGGCTTATTTTCCATCGGTTATCATTTTATTGCATGACTTAAGTTGAACAAGCTATAAAGCTGATCATTGATTAAGTATATCTTAAAAGTTCCTTTAACGCAAGACTACTGCGGAGACCCTTGGAGACGGCTTTTTGGCAGTAGATGTTTTCCGGCTATAAAAATATACGTGTAAAATATGAATAAATTGTAAATACCTGGGGTGTCTATTGTGGTAATTTTAAAAAGAAAACAAAATTATACATGCGTATCTAATTAGCGGTCTACAAGGTTCGCACAGTTTTCAGTGCACCTGCCTGCTGAGCCGACGGTCATGGGTTCGAATCCCGGCAAGGACCAATATTTTTGTGATGAACTCGAATATTTGTTTCTGGGTCATGGATGTTATCTATGTATTTATGTAATATAAATAATGCACCTATATACCGTCGTCTAGTACCCATAGTACAAGCATTGCTTAGTTTGGGACTTCGTCGATTTGTCTATGATTCAGGCCACCGTAGTTATTTACATTTTAATACATCCCTATGTTTAAAAAAATCTCTTACCTAAATTACCATCATACCAAAAAGAGAAAACATTGCCAACGTTAAGATGGGGTTGTAAATATTGAATTACCTGAAAAACAAACGAAAGCGAAGGACGAAACTGTTTACTTATGTTATGTTTCTACTCAACCTCCTTTTTGAAGAAATAGCTTGCACGTGTAGAAATCCCAAACACGTGATACGAATGAATTATTATTCATGGTAGTAATTAACGTTTTAATTAGGTTTATTCTGAATTACCACAAAATTCGTATACAATCATAGAGGGACAGAATCGGTTACCTTCATTATGCACCTGTTCTATGTACACCAATACCAACATATACAAACTACATACATGAAATCCTCTTACACGCGCGAAATTAAGTACTACAAAAGGCGGAAAACGATAACAGTCTAATAATAATTAATTGTTAGATACTTGGTACATTCAGCATTGAATTTATTTTAAATAGGTCTTTTAGATTTAGATTTATTTATTTCATAATATAAAATGTCAATATATATTATAAATTACGCTAAGTCAATTTACATGCATTTATACTATGATCGTCACATACATTAATAAATAAATATCGGACAACCCCACACATATCGATCTAGTCCCAGATTAAGCTCAAGAAGGCTTGTGTTATGTGTACTAGACGACGATATACGTACTTTTATAGATAAACTTAAATACATAAATACATAGAACAACCATGACCCAAGCACAAATATTTATTAATACTTGGAAATAAAATATGACGATAATAAAAACAGCGAAATTAATTGTAAACAGATAAAATAATTGCATGTCTAAATTTTAAACAAATTTAGATAAAAATGTCAAAGAAGCTCCAGGATTACCAAAATACAAAAATTAACACGGTAAAAATAACACCGAAAATTACAGTCAAGTTTAAATAGATAGATATATATATATATATATATACATATATTGATGCACGTGCGAGACCTGAGACGGGAGACGCGAGACGCACGATGCACATACGAGACGCGAGACACAATACAAAAAGACAGACTTTACGTGTAGATACATTATACGGAATCAAAAAAATAGACCCCTAATTATGATAACGTGGAACTGCTACTACTAGTTTAACTTTTTCTTCTCCCTCCTCTTTGAAATCAGCGGACTTCAGAGTGTAGAAGTACACGAACATTGTCAGCGTTAATTAGGGTTGTCGATGTCGGTCTAAATAATGAACGCTACGCATTACCGGACGAGCCAGTCACGCGGACAGGTATCCAGAGTTACATTGATCGGCCCAGCCATGCATTAAAGCGGCGCAAATATCATCGCTCGGGTACATTAATCACATTAGTATGGGTAGTCGGAGGATGAGCTCGGAAGCCGACGATGCAAATCAAAATATTTATTTATTAGCATCCGCTTTTGGCTCATGCCAAGCACATACTCATTGTGTGTTTGTTATAGACAGACGTAAGTTATTCGAGTTTCAAGTTTACTCGCTACACATTAGAATCATTCGCCAACCTTTTGACATACGCATTTGTCACAACTGGTAAAGGTCCTTACCCACAACACCGTATACTATGACCGTGTGGTGGACGTATCAGGCACGGAATGTAACACAACGTGACGTCGCATTAAATCGCAATAAAGGTCTGGCAATATCTAATGATAAAGTTTTGCACATGTCAAAATTGCATTACATGTGTCATATTATGAAATTTACGATTTTTGCTATTCGAGCTGCATGATTTATGAAATTGACACTAATAAATAAAATAGAATAAATATCAGACAACCTCACACAAATCGGTCTAGTCCTAAATTAAGCTCAAGAAGGCTTGTGTTATGGGTACTAAACGACGATATACATACTTATATAGATAAATATATATACTTAAATACATAGAACAACCATGACCCAAGCACAAATATTCGAGTTCATCAATGCAATTATTTATAACATGTCGGTTGCACGGCCGTAATATCGCTAATTTGGGGAATGTCCCAATGCGTTATCGAATCAGTACTCGGAACTTGCTTGCTAGACCAAATTACGAGTTTCTGTCGAATTTTGCATGCCCGATATGCCCATATAGTTCTAGGGCTTCTAATATTTGCTTAGCACGTTATTTCGAATATCGTTAGATGGCTTAAACTCGGTCCGGGTTTCATATTTCCCGGCACTAGGGGAGTATTTACCATGTAACGAGGAGGTAACATTATCATAAAGGTTCGTGTTATTGCGGCTCAGATATTGCAGGCGCGCCTTTCACAAAATACGCGGGATCCAGGCTTTCCTTGCGCTTTAATTACAAAAAACTTGGACTATCTTTGCTACGTTTGAGATACAAGTTTGAGTTTGTTTTTAAATGTAGTTCATTAAAATATCTTATGTTTCTTTACATAAGACTTTACATTTTGTTTTCTCATGCGATTGTGTGTTGGTGGTTGAACAATGCGAGTTAATTTTTGCCCAGATACAGCGGTTACGTTGATTTTGTCTGTAATTGTAGCTTTCATAGTAACATCCTCATCTTCTTCTTCTTCGTTACACTCTTTACAGAGTGGTCGTGGCCATTATGCATTTGTAGAGTTCTGAGTGACCCGTTTGACGACACGTCGCCATTCGTCCCGCAGGGCCGCTTTCCGTGAGCATTCATTGACGGTAACTTCCTCATAACGCACCGTAAAAAATGTGCAAGATGATGTTTTCAAATTATTTTACAAGAGCGTAGCTCTTTAATTAAAGAAAAATCCACCTGAGCCTTTATTGTTATTTATACATAAAACAATTGCAAAAAAACCTTATAATTAATTCAAGTTTTAGCTAGCACGTGAGGTCCGTGATATTTAGATCCTTTCACTCACCCTCTCATCTTTGCCCCGTGTCGTGTGGATGAAAGAATGCGTCGGGGCTGGTTGGTTGTAACGGAAATGACTTAAAGGAAGCAGATGCGGACGTGAAACTTTGCTTCCTCGCAAATACGCAAACGCAATACGTTTTAACCGACTTTAAAAAAGGATTTTCATAGTTTGATGTTTTTTTTTCTATTCAATCATCTGGAATCCGATTCTAAAGCCGGACCTCAAAAAAAATCGAAGGCTTGCTTCAAGTATTATAAAGGCGCATCTATCGTGCTTTTTAATAACGCGTGCCGTGCAGTTACTTTTGGAAAGCATCATTTGGTAATGAGGAACTGATATAACTTTAGCCTTTTCAAATCAAATACCATAGGTACCCGAGTAACAAAAATTGGTACTATAAAAGTCCTGGGAACGTTTTAGGATGTGCCAAATAGTGTTCATGATCAGCACTATAATGGTGTTATAAATGTTTACAGAACCCCAAAGAGGCCCTAGTTTTATCACTGATTAATTCTATAAACATTACATAAAGACTCGCGCGGTGATAAATCAGCTCTGTTGTTGAAGTATAAAAGTGTCGTGAAACGCTTTTTAGTACTAACATAGTGCTGTCAGGAACTATTATGTCACGAATTTGCACTATAAAAGTAACCAAAACATGTTTATAGTGCTGCTCTGCACTGTAATCGATTCCAGTGTTTTTTCTCGTCAAAACTGTTTCCCATTTTATTCTTTAGATGTGTTATGCCATCGTGGTATTGAAAGAAATAAATATCGATAAGTTATTTATGCTCCATTGTTACTTAACGTAACGTGTAATCAGAAGGATATCAGCACTTGCGAAAAAATATATATTGATAAATCCATTATGCTGATTTCAAATTTGACAATGCGCCCTGATAATAATCTTGTTTTAATTAAATTAAAATCAATAAATTAAAGCCTATGGCTGCTATAGTACACATTGGCTCCAGCCGTCTCCTAATATGGGCTATCATGGCGTAAACAGCGGCCATATTTTTACTAGTGATATAATTGATAATAAAAAACTGCTACAGATCTAATTAGTCCATTAATTCATAATTTTAACTCTTTTATGTCACGTTTTAGTCCCGTAGCAGTAACACAAATTCACTTAAAGGGCTATTTAGAATTTTAGTTATGTAGCAACTGCACTAGGAGTCGCTACAGTACTAATTAGTGCTATAGAAAAGTGTTCATCACTTTTACAGAACTAGCCCCATAGCGATGTTGAGGAAGCTTTTAAGAAGCCATAACGTTACGTAATGCTTGTACAGAGTACTTTTATAGTGCAAATTGATCCTATAACAATGTTTTCATCACTGCTACAGTGCCAGTACTGTTAAAGTCATTTTGACGCAGTTTTAGTGCTGAATGGATACATAAAAGTGCCAGTAAGTTCATCTACAGTACTAAATAGTACCATAGCAGCTTTTTAAATATCTAGTAAAGTGCAACACTTTAAAGATTCTTTTGTATGGTCCTGTAAGCGTTCTAAGAGCTAAAATATAGAACTTAATTGCTCTTTAATTTATAGAATTAAAACGCTCCTTTAAACACCTTTATAGTGCAAGCAGTCACAATGGATACCAGTATAGGCCGACTATATCACTGTTTGGTGACATAACGCCCTTGTTATAGAACTTTTTGTTACTTGGGTATGTATGAATTAAACAGCTGCATAAAAAAGGAAATCCTTAAACCACTATTAATCAAGTTTTAGTTGGAATGTGATCCTTTTTGTAGATCCTTTTACCTCACCCTCTCACCTTCGCCCCGTGTCGTGTGAACGAAAGAATGCGTCAGGGCTGGTTTTACCGGAAATGACTGTAGTGGAAGCAGATGCGGACGTGAAAGTTTGCTTCCTCGCGGATGTGGCGCCAAAATACGTTCAATTGAAAAAGTGATCGTTTCTTTACAAATATAGTTTCGATTTAGGAGTAGGATAAAGAAAAGTGGTATTCATGTTAATTGTTTCAACTGACTTAAAAAAGGGTCTTAAGTCGAAGCGTATGACATCTTCTTGTTGTTTTATGTAATCACACTAGAACTCTCAATTAGAAAACGTTTTTTTTTATTTGAAAGCTGCACATATCAATTGTGATATCCAGTCATCACTTCACCAGTCATTATTCGAGTGTTTCAACTGCCTAGCTTTCGTGGACACATTTTTGGTGAAGTGCGTGTAATTTTTTGTGGGGTCAAGATATTCCATGGAGATCCCGGAGTTATAAAAATTAGTTTGAAAACCAAACAAAAGCCATTTTCTCGGTAGTAAAGTCGTGTTCTCGGAAGTGCTCCGGAATAAACACTAGAATAGTGACCAAACGACTTCAACGAAAACAAATTTTATTCCCGGCAGTCTGTGGCTTCTTTCAAACAATAAATATAATTCCAAATCGGCGATAAAAGTAATCATGGTGCCTAAATAATAGCGAAAAAAATTGTTAATGAGCATATTAATACAAGTAATTTTACTTGAAAACTAATCAGCGAAATATACGTATAAAGCGAGGATTCATACTTGATTGGTTTAGAAATAAAATACGTTAAATCCCATTCCAGACTTTCATTCCCTCCCAATGTAGGTACTGAGCGTTTGTCCTCATCGCACCGAATACCTTTCGACAGACGACTCTCCGTCATAATCCCAACTAAACCTTTACCGATACCTTATCGACAATTTCCACCGTTCCAACTTCGACCTCGCAGACCAAACATAAGACTCATACTTCTGTGAACCTTCCTCCCAATTTCAGAAAGGCTGTTATCACAGAATCACATGAAGCATTGTTAAGGCTCCCTGTTTTAGTGTTATCGATATACGAATGCGCATCTTATTTGCGTATCGCGCGCACATAAAGTTAAATAGTGTTATTATGGTGCCAGAGATTGCTACTTTGTCCCAATGAGATCCAAAAACAATACGTAAAGAGCAGTCATCAGTAGTTAATAAATGTGAATATAACGTGCAGTGAAACTGTCGGGCTGTAACATTTCGCGAACTAAAATTATTTGTTCGCTTACAATAAGGAACGTTAACAAAACCATTTGCATTGTACAGCGTGGAAAATGTGGAAACAGGCGTTTTATTTCAGCGCCGGCTTGTTGACGTTTAATATACGTAAAGCTTACGGCCTCGAGTGGAACAAATTGAACAGGGCCGTGCGATATTACCGATCTGGTATTTACTCCATTTACTTTTCAAACACGAGTTATCATATATCATTGATATTTGATTCGAAGCTATCGACTTGAGTGAGATCCGTGGCGTATATATGGCATTATTTCGAGGCAATAAAATCGGCGGGATCCGCAATAACATTATGCAGTGTCCTGTATGAGTTCATCAAGTCCGTAGTTGGCATGACAGAAGGATGGCGAGCGAAGGTTGCGTCGTGTTTACGTGTAAAGTTTTCCTCATAAGCTCACCGCAGGGCGCTCCCCTATCAATTGCCTTGCCCCTCGCCCCGCCCGCACCCCGCCCGCAGGCTCCACTAATGATCCCACTTGTTGGGGGCTCAGCACGGACCTTCGGCCGTGTCACTCGGTGAATAACAAATTCCAAGCTGATCCTAGCCGTAGCCGCTGAACAAATATTAAAGGCCATAAGATTGTCATGCAACTCGCGGCTGGCAGACCGCTCGCATTTTATTATTATTTTTCGTATATGTGGTACATTTTATGGGTAATGTAAGAAATAATATAATGCGTGTTGGTACACGTTGTCAGAGAGAATCATAACCCAAAAGAAAAAGTTTATCTAAAGTAAAATAAAACCGAGTTAAGTACTTTTTTGGCAACTTTTCTAATCAAGATGTGTTACGGCCCGGCCATGACTTCGGTCTTAGTTTGACTGTCAATTTTTACAATATATAATTATTTATTTAAAATATTTATAAGATTATTTAAAAGTATGACTTAAGAATACTTATGTATAGAAAATAGGCCAAAACAGACGGATAGCATTTGAAGTTCAAATTGCATATCAAGGACAGTTAGATTGCAGTTCACGTAACTGAATCCAAACTGCACAAGCTGACCGACCGGTCGGACCGACTGCATGCCAGTGGCAAACGAATTTTGCAATTGGTTTGCAGTTTGGATGCAGTGAGACCAACTGTACACCAGCTGCATATCGACTGCGCAATTGGTTTGCAGTTTGGATGTAGTTATGCCAACTTAGTTCAAACAGGCAGTTCAAATGCTCTCCGTATGTTTCGGTTCATATACTATTTAGGTTAATTGTGTTTATAGAACAGTATTTCTTCCGCTAATTAAAACATATGGTTTACCCTCCAAAATCTCGTCATGTCTGTTCTTACGGTGACCTAGTTTCATGCTCGATGGGAGTCATTCCGTACCCAAAGGGTAAAAACGAGACCCTATTACTGAGACTTCGCTCTTCGTCCGTCCGTCCGTCTGTCACCAGGCTGTATCTCAAGAACGGTGATAGCTAGACAGTTGAAATTTTCACAGATGATGTATTACTATCGCCGCTATAACACCAAATACTAAAACAAAAAAAATAAAAATTTAAGGGGGGCTCCCATAAAACAAACTTACAGATAATGGTACGGTACCCTTCGTGCGCGAGTCCCACTCGCACTTGTCCGATATTTGTTTTCTTATTGCAAATGACGTTCTAACAAATTACGACTCACGGTTAACACTTACCTAGGAATCTAATTTTTAGTCTCATCATCATCATCATCATCAGCCTATTCTTGTCCACTGCTGGACATAGGCCTCTCCAACTGCACGCCATTGTAAGCGATCCTCGGCTACTCTCATCCAGCTTTTGCCAGCCACCCTGCACAGATCATCGCTCCACCTAGTCTGAGGGCGTCCCACACTACGCTTGCCGATCCACGGTCTCCACTCAAGAACACGTTTACCCCACCGGTTATCGGTTCTTCGGCTAATATGGCCAGCCCACTGCCACTTCAAATTGCTAATTCGGTGAGCTATGTCGGTAACTTTGGTTCTCTGACGGATCACTTCGTTCCGAATTCGATCCTTCAAAGAAACTCCGAGCATGACCCTTTCCATAGCTCTCTGAGCGACTTTAAATTTGTGGACCAGCCCAACCGTGAGTGTCCACGTCTCGGCACCGTATGTCATTACGGGTAGGACGCACTGGTTGAAAACTTTCGTCTTCAGACATTGTGGAATTGACGATGTGAAGACCCGACGAAGTTTACCATATGCTGCCCAGCCTAGGTGTATTCTTCTATTAGCCTCTCTCTTCTATTTTTAGTCTATTAACATACTATCGGGAGCGAGAAGCGAGGCAAACATTATGTCAACCGTGGTGAAAGTTACAAATTAGTGACTTACTATCGAACTGCTGCGTGGCCTGAGCGAGGAGCGAGGCGAACACTCTGTCAGCGAGCGGCGGCGGCTGCGGCGGGCGATCGTCATCGCTACTACTGTAGCGATCGCCACCCCACTCAAGCGATCGCTGACGCCGAACGCTTCCACCACTCGGTGCGTTCGTCAGACCACCAGACAGCCCGCTGAGCGAGCCGGCCTTGCTCCGCCGGCCCGCCCGCTCCATCCTGGTCGTGCTCATGGCATTTTGTCAGAGCATCTGTGGACAAGAGAAATACTTTATAGTGTCGATAGTTAGACAAAAGCGTGGCAGCTTTTTTAGAGATTTTTTTAATATGCAGTATCGCAACTAGGTACATTATCAGGCTCTCCACTATGACTGGTCGTGGGCCGCTCTGCTTATCTACCGATGACCCTAACCAGATCACCACCTTGTCTGGGACCTTCCTATGCTCCATTTTTGGTACGCGGTCGCTACTCAAGAACCTACGATGCGACATAATGACAGTCAATTGAATTTACTGATATATCCTCTACGGTTATCGTAGTTGATATCTGAGATTCTGAGTTACAAAGCAGAAACATAACAAGACCAACTAATATTACATCGTCTACATTAGCGATTGACTGTGCATTCAATTCAATAACAATACTCTAAAACTTTATTTAAAACAAAACAAAGCACATTACAAACGCCAATTCGATCTGAAAGAATACACAAAGCATATTGTTCGCAAACGGAACCGTTCGTTTAAATACCTTATCAGCCCCGAACGGCGGGTAAGCCCTTGCTCAAAACAAAGAATCTACACGATATTTTATCGAAGCGGTAACGACGTCGTGAGCGGAAAAGAACAACTGTAATAAAGAGCCTACAAGTTGTTTGGTTAGCGACCCAACATAAATAGGAAGTTGGCGAGCGTGCGTGGGACCTAATCCAGTGGATCGCGCCGCGGCGCCGCCCGCGGCCTACGAGCCCGAACGGTATTAATTCTCGTATTGACTTAGTAAGTTTCATTGCAAACTTCTCTTTGCTTTGCAGTCACTTTGTATACGGTATTTCCGTGGTTATAGAGGCCGGTCGCACTTTAATGGAAATGCTTAATTTAAACATCATGTGCGCAACACGATTTGCGTAGTGGTCTATTGGGAAAAGTAAAACATCATGTGTCGACACTATGGAATGCTATCCGGTCCACCAGCTCCGGTAATCCGACCAGAACTGGCCGGATTTGGTATCATTGCTAACCTCACATATTTAAGCCATGCACTAATTTCATGACTTTGTATAATTTAGAACTACACACTCGCGTATCGTCTATTTCGCTTATCTCTAGTAATGTTTCGTTATCCATAGTAAATTAATATTTTAGTTGGTTTAATAATTAATGAATTGTTAGTTGTATGATTGGCAATCATTGTTAAATTATTATTCTTTTACTCGTAAGTTCACCCAAGCGTTTTAAGGAGCAGCCACACGCTGTTCAGAAGACTTTGACGAACGTTAACGCAGAGAAAATGTAGTACACACATCACCGTAGTCGCGTAAATAGTATCTACAACCAGCTTTGTATGTCCTGCTATCTATTTTTTTTTAATCCGACCGATTCGGCGCGATGAAATGCAGACAAATAATTTTATGCCGACAGATAGCGCTGTACGCGACCATACAAATCCTACATCGCACTGTTAAAAATGCTTCCTGAAATATTGACCTCTATTTATAGACATTTTCAATACAATTTTAGAATTGTCCTAACAAAAAAACCTTAAACACCAGTATCGGCCTGGGGCAGACGCAACAATTGTTAAGGTTTGCTGCACTCATTTCTCATTTCGTATCGACAGAATAAACAGAAGCGGTTTCATTAGAGATTCGCCGGCATTCCATAGAGCTAGGAATATGAAATAGTGAATTGATTAAAATTACTTAATATGGTGATTCCAGAATGACATTTAGTCATGAGCTACACTAATATTACAAAGCTATACAAATTGTTGTTCTCCGAATACTTGATTTTTCTGACCAATATAGTGAAACATTTTGTACACCGACCAAAAATATAAATTTGAGTGATTTAAACTTAATAGGAAATCGTTTTACCACAATTTATATTTACGTAGGTAACAAAAAAAGTTTCGGCGAATACGAATAACATTCTGGGAGCAAATGCACGAGTTTATATATGAAAGACTAGACGTTTAAATGGCAATATCGTGACCTTACAAATATTGAGAATTACTGGCCATTATTCATGTCACTAGTTGCCAATTTACAATATTTACATTATCTACAAGTATATCGTCGTAGCGTAACCGACGCATTGTATAAGCATTGTTTAGTTTGAGATTAGACCAATTTCTAAATGATTGATCCCTAATATTAAATGATTACTTACTTATTTTATACTGCCGTGTCTGTGGATTCTTCGGTCGGTGACAGCGGGCTAATAGCGCGTCTGATAGACCGCTCGGTTTAATATAAAAGCAGATCCTGTTTACCGACGCGTCGCGTCGTTTATAAACGCGCCTTCGACACAGACAGCTCTACAAGCTTTTCACGGTCATTTGTGCTCTCATTCTAATTAACGTTACGCTACTTTATAGCAAATATAGCGTAACGATCATAGAAACTTGAATGTTCATAGGGCACTTCATTATTATTAGAGATAAAGTAAGTGGAAAAAGCGACGCGTTAATTAGAATGTGAACAAATATGGATAATGACCGTTCAGAATTCTATACTCAACGTTGCCTTATCGTGATGTGGAAATCTACGCCGAAATCATCATATTTGTTTAGTTTTAGTTTATACTGCCGTGTCTGCGAGTTCCTCAGTCAACGACAGTGGGCTAATAGTGCGTCTGATAGACCGCTCGGTTTAATATTTAAAGCAGATTCCTTGTTTACCGCCGCGTCGCGTCGTTCATAAACGTGATATTATATTGTATTTCGGTACTTAAATTCATACTGCCGCTGCCGCGTTTGCGGGTTCCTCGGTCGACGACAGCGGGCTAATAGCGCATCGGATAGAGCGCTTGGTTTAATATTTAAAGTAGATTCCCTGTTAACGTAAACGAAATGTCATATATTTGGGTATAATTGGGACAGCCGCGTCTGCGAGTTTTTCGGTCGACGACATAGGGCTAATAGCGCCCCGGTTTGCCCGCCGCACCGCGTCGCTCATAAACGCGTCGCAATACAGACGGATCTACAATCTGTATAGAACACGACTTATGTTGCAATTGAGAAAATTGAATAGAATGAATTTATTCTATATAGAATTCCCTAATATTATTCCTTAATGTGAACACATATTTATTGATTATTTATCTCATGCTGCCGTGTCTGTGGTTTCCTCTGTCGACAACAGCGGGCTAATAGCGCGTCTGATAGACCGCTCGGTTTAATAATACAAAGTACATTCGCTGTTTGCCCGCCGCGTCGCGTCGAGTTTAGAGATAGCACAATTTAGGGTTTTTTAGCCCCCAGTTAGACCCCAGGGCGATAACTCTATCGTACTTTGACATGTATGTACTATTTACAAAACGAGCATTTCTCAAAAAGTTCGTACAAAGACGTTAATTAATGTTCAATTGTATTTTTCTATTTTGTTACCAATTTTCTTTGTCAATTTCCAATACATTGATTTAACAACATAGCCATTACATTGATATAAAATTACTAAAATAATTGGTAACAAAATAGGAAAATTATATTGAACTTTAAGTCTTAATTTTGTACAAACTTTTTGAGAAATGCTGAAACAATAAACCGGCCAAGAGCATGTTGGGCCACGCTCATTGTAGGGTTCCGTAGTTGCCCATCCTTCACAAAAGACAGTAAAATAAAAGTTAAATTACGAAAAATATTTCAAGCTCTATAAAAAGGTCGTAAACGCCAAAGTAACTGTAATTACAAGTTTGAGCGAAATGTTTTATTGCAGTATGGCACTTAACTAATATGTGTAATGTTCGAAGTATAAGAACACCGCACGGCACTTACGTCATTTTAAAGAAAATTATGAAATTTTGCGATAACTTAAAAACGGCTTGACCGATTTTATTCAATATAGTTTTCATTGAAATTACTAATAAGGCCTCATTTTCATGAATTTTTCCATAATTTTTTGACCCGTGGTTGAGAAGTTAGAGGGGGGGACACTATTTTTTGGATTTCCCGAGCGAATATTTACAAAACTGCTGACTTTATAAAAAAATGATGTTTAAAGACCCCTATTATTGTAAAAAGACCTATTCAACGACATCCCACACGCTATTGTTGGAACGAAAAAAAAAATTCACCCCCACTTTAGATGTAGGGTAGGTACCCGAAAAAAAATTTATTTTTAGTTTTTATTTTACCGCTTTGTCGGCGTGATAGGTGATACATACACATACTCATACCAAATTTCAGCTTTCTAGCACTTATGATCACGGGGCTAAGCCGCGGACGGACAGACGGAGAGACAGACATGGCGAAACTATAAGGGTTCCTAGTTGACTACGGAACCCTAAAAAGAGACCCTTCATCACTTTTTTCAAGTATAGTGTCAATACACAACTACAACTTGCAAAAAGTCTCAGCATAGTGAAATCTCGCAAGATAAGAACAATTTGGCACACTGTTAAGGAAATTGGCATTCAAAAGCGGTATCTGTATCTGTGCAGTCAGAAATCAACTCATTTTTGTAGCGCATAAAGTTCACATGATATTTATATACTGTTTATACAAGGTGTCTCTGACCACGGGACTTTAAATGCAAGGATCAATTGTGCTCTCAAATCTTTAGCTCTGCAACTTTGTAAAAATATCTCCAGTCAAATGTTTTTTTTTTTATATACAAGTTACTTTCAATGTCCGCAATCCAATGCTAAATTGACAGCATACTGTTATTCTTAATGTTAATATTTTAGAAACGTCACATGTCCAATGAATAATCGCAATTGATGATGCACTGACTTAATGATTAAACTTCGAGTTCTAAAGTAATAAATTATGTATTTTTTTTATGACGCAAAACAAAATTAGATCAGTTAAGTGAGTAGGATCAAACTTTACTTATATTTAAAGCCTCTGAGGCAGGCTGTATAAGCTGACGTTTAATATAAACGAGCATCGAGTTTGTGTAGGAACTGAGCCTGCATGCTCTGAACATTCATTTTGAGTATGTAAACTAGACGTCTGAAGAAGGTCAGCGTAAGATGCAGTTTTAATACAGCCCGCCGGCGTGCGGGTCATATTTCACATGCTTGTCTTGCTCCCCATTGGCTCACGCTTATTTTATACGTGACGTGAAAGAATACTTGTTACAGATATCTTTATAATGTGTTTTGTTGCGGGATTTGTTGACGAGGTTGAGGGAATGTTGGGGTTAGACGGAGTCCTTCGCGACGCTTTATTAGTTTCTGTCTGGGGAGATAAACTTGGAATTCGTGGTCTTAAATAACATATCTTATTATGATACATTTCAGAAATGTAGATATCTATTGCGATGACGCGTTTAATGTTTATTGATAACTATAAGATTTTTCTTAAATATAATTAAGAAATATATTTTATTATTATGGAACGAAACACTGTAATAGAAACAAAATAATGGATATTTGCACAAAATTCTTTTCATATTTATACTCAGATCCACTGAAAACTGAAAACACCGAAGACAGCTTCCGGGTCAACTCAGATACCTTCTCCCCTATAACAGTAGATGAAGTCACAAGAGCCTTGTCTACGATGAAATTTGACAGAAGCCTGGAGCTGATGGGGTAAGCACAGAGGCACTCGTCTTCGGCAAGCAAACTCTTCTGTCACCTTTAACTCAACTTTTTAATAATATTTTAAAAACCGGTCAACTCCCTCAAAAACTTCTTCACTCAAATATTATACTCCTTCACAAAAAAGGCGATAAGAGCGACATCGCCAATTATCGACCAATTAGCCTAATTTCTCATGTCTACAAGGCGTTTATCAAGGTAATTGAAAATCGCATTGCTGGGCACCTTGACCGACATCAACCTCCCAATCAAGCCGGCTTTCGCCCTGGATTCTCCACCACCGACCACCTTCACACACTAAATCAAATTGTAGAAAAATATTGTGAATTTAACTCTCCATTATATCTAGCCTTCGTGGATTACACCAAAGCCTTTGACAGCGTCACACATTCCGCCATCATAGCCACACTTCAAAATCAACATATTGATCCGATTTACAGCAATCTGGTGAAAACTATATACAATAACAGTACAGCAGACGTTAGACTTCAGTATTCCGGCCAGTCGTTCCATGTGCAGCGAGGTGTCAAACAGGGAGACCCGCTATCTCCGAAACTATTTACAAGCACACTCGAAGAAGTCTTCAAGAGCCTGGCAGTTTCCTGGGAAGCAAAGGGAATAGCAGTTGGCGATAGAAGGCTTTCAAACCTTCGTTTCGCCGACGACATCGTTCTCTTTGCTTCTTCTGCAGACGAGCTTCAGCTAATGCTCCAAGATCTGAGCACAGCAAGCCTTCAAGTTGGACTAAGAATGAATCGTGCTAAAACCCAAGTGATGACCAATAGCACGAAACGTAGGGTCGAGGTAGATGGGCAGATTATACAATATGTCGATGAGTATATTTACTTGGGCCAGCTAGTCTCTTTCAGCAACAGACAAGATAAAGAAGTTGAACGCCGCGTCCAAAATGCCTGGAAGAGCTACTGGTCCATGAAGGATTTCATGAAGGGTAACCTTCCACTGTCACTGAAGCGAAAACTCATCGACATGTGTATTCTGCCTGTCCTAACCTACGGTGCTCAAACATGGTCCCTTACCGAATATCAAAAGTCCAAATTGAAGGTTTGCCAACGGGCCATGGAGCGCAGCATTTTAGGGGTGAAAAGGACGGATCGTATCCGAAACACCACGCTGCGCTCCAAAACACGCATAGCTGACGTAGGCAATAAAGCAGCTAGGCTCAAGTGGGATTGGGCAGGCCACGTCTGCCGTATGAACCCGGAAAGGTGGGCCAGCATAGCCACCAAGTGGGTGCCCCAAAACGGGCGACGTAGACGTGGCCGGCCCAGACGGAGATGGCGGGATGACATAGACGCATTCCTCAGCAACTGGCCGGAGGCAGCGTCAGACAAGGACCTGTGGAAATCAAAGGGAGAGGCCTTTGCCCAGCAGTTGGACAGTCCTACAGGCTAGATAAAAAAAAAAAAAAATTTAATGATTTACCATTATCCCCTAGACGTGTTGAGACATTTTAATTTCCTATGAGTTGTTACAAATCCTTTAAAATTAAAACGAAATTTAATTCCAAGAAGATATTAGATTTTAAGTGGATGTTTTAAGCACGCCTGTAAGTAATGAAATTTTATTGAGTCAAACTATTTAATACAAAATAATAATAATACGGTGAATAGAGGCTAAAGTACTATGTGTGACCTTACAAACGGTCCGGTAGTTTTGAATTTTTGATATGTTGTCTAAGATAGTTAGTCAGTGCTTAAAATGCAAAATGCACAATTCCCCCCCCCCTCCGCGCCCGCCGCCATATTGAAAAAACCGGCACTTTCTTCATATTTTTGCTCATATCTTCCTTTAGGAGCATTTTAGCTAGAAGAAAGCTTGGACAATGTTATAGAGAGTTAAATTTACTACATTCTCCATTTTATTTTATTTTTCTAGGATAGATAGTTACGGAGATATCCACATTTAAAAAAAACGTAAAAAATCTCAATTTCCTACTGAAAAACAAACTTCCGGATTATATCTTCATTTAGGAGCATTTTAGCTACAACAAAGCTTGGGCACAGTATATATATGAGCTAAAGCAGTATGGAAACTACGAACAAACGGTCGAAACAGCGCACACACACAGACGCAAGCGTTTACGAGGCGTCTCAACGGACTTCACGGTGATGTTAGTCGCGCGTGGCGCATCGAGACGACCGGTCATTGTTTGTCTTTATTGCGCGTGCGTGCGCTGTCCGCGATTTTTTAAAGATGCCACGAGTGTATTGCGTTGTATACGGCTGCTTGAATTCTGCTTCTTTAAAACCAGAGCTTTCTTTTTTTAAACTTCCTGCTGATATTGGAAGGAAAGAATGCTTTATTATCACTACATAGTATAAAACAAAGCCGCTTCCTGTCTGTCTATTCCTATATATGCTTAGATTTTTAAAACTAAGCAACGGATTTTGATGCGTTTTTTTTAAAGATAGATTGATTCAATATAAAGTTTATACGTATAATACCTACATGCATAATTTATCAGCATTGCATTTTGTATAATCGAATGTTCGGGGGTCGGGACCGACCGACGCGAGGGTGATGCGTGCCGGCGCCGCCGCATGTGCGGCCCACTCTCCTAACTAACCCCTCGGCTGTCCGTGGATTACATGCGTAAACACGTCGAATACTGCGTGTGCTATGTATATATAAGTATTAATATTGTAAAGGATGACCTTTATACCAATATAAAAATTGATAACAATATAATAATATAAACATTGTGGTGTGTATCCACATAAAAAAAAAGTCAAGTGCAAGTGAGACTCACGCACTGAGGGTTCCGTACAAAAACTTCCAATTTTAACTGCCTGTTTAAATTAGTAAACTCATTCGATTATTATCTCCTTTATTTATCTTTCATCTTAGGCTAGGTTTTTTACAATAAATGTATATAAAAAGTAAAATACAATAAAGTAATTACAAAATCTAAATACATTATAAAAAATCTAACCTAGGGTGCCGCCGGCAGCGGGTGACAACCCTAGCGCGTAGGTATTTATCTTCAAAAAAGGCCTTAGTTTCCATACTGCTTTAGCCCATATATATACTGTGGCTTGGGCAATGTTGTAGAGAATTAAATTTACTATAATTTACACTTCAAATTTTGTTTCAAGGACGGTTAGTTACGGAGATATGCACATTTAAAAATCAGGAAAAGTCGAATTTTCCGAAAATTTCTCAAAATTCTTGGTTTAGAACGCTGTCATTCAGTTACGGACTAGTCTAGGACAAATTAAAACATGTAGGAAATATAATTGCTTATAAAAGTCATGTTCATTTTTACATACATTTTCGGAAAATGTGACTTTATTTTTTACATTATCTCCGTAATTATCTGTCCTAGAAACAAAATTTGAAATGTAAATTATAGTAAATTTAATTCTCTACAAAATTGCCCAAGCTTTGTTGTAGCTAAAATGCTCCTAAATGAAGATATAATCCAGAAGTTTGTTTTTCAGTAGGAAATTGAGATTTTTTACGTTTTTTTAAATGTGGATATCTCCGTAACTATCTGTCCTAGAAAAAAAATATAAAATGGAGAATGTAGTAAATTAAACTCTCTATAACATTGTCGAAGCTTTCTTCTAGCTAAAATGCTCCTAAAGGAAGATATGAGCAAAAATATGAAGTGAGTGCCGGTTTTTTCAATATGGCGGCGGGCGCGGAGGGGGGGGGGGGGAATTATGCATTTTGCATTTTAAACACTGACTAACCATCCTAGACAACATATCAAAAATTCAAAACTACCGGACCGTTTGTAAGGTCAAAATCCTTTATTCACTGAATTATAACACATTTCACTATTATTTTTCGCAAAAAATCGTCCATTCACCCCAAGTACAAACAATGACCGGCTTTCAATCAGGAGTTGCATTCATCAGTACAATAACGGCGATTAAATCCATTGTTTTCTGCACTTGTGAATATAAAGGTAATTGTATCCATTAAACACAATGAGTTCAGCGGTTTGTATAAATTATTTAATGAATATTTATGCTGAAATTTATTAGTTATTTATTTATATAATGCGATCAGTCAATACCCCTACTCTATCTAAGGGTGTGTTTTCACTGGCACGGAGCTTGGCAGAGGGAACAGTATTAGACCAATGACTGTACCTACTCGAAATAGTGCGTGTGTAAGAGCTTTGCGATAATGGTAACACATCCTAATAGTTGAAGCTGTAACAAAATATCCTCCTAATGCCTAAAGCAAAATTTTGCTCATCTTCATTCGGAAATATCGATTTTCGATGGTTATAAGTATAACCATAGAGTATATTTGTATAATACCACACTTGTGCTTAAATACGTCCCATCGAGGGGTTTAGGCAAAAATACACTTCCTAACTGCTACGTAATGAGAGGTTTTAAAATACGAGTGTTTTTTTTAAAACGAGCCGTAGGCAAGTTTCATAATAGGATCATACGAGTGTTTTTTAAGACCTAATTACAGTTGCATACTCGTTATCATAGATTTTCTTTTATGAAAATATGAAACACTCAGTTCTGCCAGTCAGTCCGCGGAACAGAGGAACACTTAAGGTGACGGTGGGGGGAGGTCAACATTTTTTTAAATTTTGATCAAAATTGATACTGTAATGGTGACCTCGCAGTGGCTGCGGTACTGTTATGAAATTATATCTCTGATTTTGGTCGCTGCCAAATAATGTAGGTCCTTACCTATAATATCTGAACTTGTTATAGAAATTTAACAAGATGGGTGTAGATAAACGGTACTTGCATTACGTAGGACCTGTTCGTTTATACATTTGTAGTAAGAGGTATCATACAATTACGCTTTTTTCTTGTATATACTTAAAGGAACTAATCTGGCCACCGAAAAAATATAAATTATTTCAACTCGATACACTTCACTCCGTCTAAAACTGCGTTTTTTCATATCAAATTGCTACTCTAGTGCTACTGCCACGTATTGTGGGCGACATTGAAACTAGTTACTATACAATATTCCCCTCTACAATATTACACTCTATATAAGTGTGAATTTTTGTTTCCCATCTGTACGATTCGCCAAAATTTTCATTGGTCCCGGAAGCTCTTTTTTTTACTGTAGGTACATTATTTTAGAATCATTATAAAACACTAGCACCCCGCCCCGGCTTCGCATGGGTGCAATGCTGATAAATTATGCATGTATTATACACTTCCTTTTAAATTACTCTATCTATCAGCAGTGGGACAATATAGGCTCTTAATAATAATAATAATAATCTATTAAAAAAGCCGCATCAAAATCCGCTGCGTAGTTTTAAACATCTAAGCATACATAGGGACAGACAGACAGACAGACAGCAGAAAGCAACTTTGTTTTATACTATGTAGTGAAATCTAACCTAACCTGAAAATATAAAACTGAACATATCATGGCTTTCAGGAAAAAAATAGTTTCGGTCGAATGAAAAGTTATACGTCGTTGCAATGTTCCACGTCACCGTAACATTACACGTTACGATGACATGACATTCACAGACGGTTGAACTATACCCAGGCTCGCCCCCTTTGACTAGTGTAACTTGCTCGGTTGCACATACATATGATATGACATATCTAAAGCTATATTAGTTGACAGATGGACGCTGATACCGAATTAGGAGTTAATTAGTTTACGACGTGACTGTAAATAGATACCAGCCAATTTACATAACCGGCTTAGCACCGGGGCTGAGCCGGCCCAGCGCAGATTTGTAGAGGTACATATATATAGGCTTTGCCTATCGGTATTATGTATGTCTGGGTGCATGGGAGCAAATGGTTTGATAATACTCAAATTCAGTTTGACGATACTCATATTCAGATTTCGTAATTATTTGAGCAATGTTAAATTATGTATATACAGTTATATATATATTAGTTCGTGTATTACGTAACGTACTCAAGCATCTATAAAAATAACTATTGTTTACACTAATTTAATAACATTTTCGAAAGTGCTAAAACGATGATAATTATAATGAACATTAATGTATCGATACGGGTAAGTTAATGATGAAGCGTTTACGCTAAGAAAAATAATTGTGCGTTACACAGGAAATGTTAACCATGCGCTGTGCACTTTTCAAAATACGTTTTACGTTTATTTACATGGATTTTTTAAACTGTTTTTTAGTTTCTCACGGAACATAGTACAGTATATTCAGTGGTAACGCGTATAGACCCTAAAACTTTAGTCAGATGAACTGCTACGAAAACTTCGTAGCAGTTATTGCTACGCCGACGTAGCGTATCTCAATGAGAACATACCTAAATAAATTGCGCAAAATACGTTCATTTTTAGCATGTTGCTTTTTGTCCTTCGAGTTGAGAAACCACAGTAGAATGCATGGTTTTTATTGACATTAAAATATATTCACAAAACCAATAATAGAACTGCAGTACCCCCGAAAACATACACAGTAAACGACACAATCTGCAACGTCTTCTTGGTCTATCGGTTGCGGGTACACATTACATAGTTAGTTTTATCATTAATGTAAGTACATCAATACTAGCTTGTGCTTAGTGCCCTGGGAATATTCTTCCGATTGTTCCAATGAGTATCTCTAGGGACGGTATAGGATTAGTGGCAGGCGCTACTGATTACTTATTCAAAGTCGTATCTCATGAAAATTTTATTGGACTTAGAACGTACAATTATTATCGATACGATTAAATCGATGACTCGTAATAACAGCCGTCACATCACGGTATTCTTACAATTTTGTCACATTAGAGATAGCAGAAAAATCTTCACAATGGTATCAGATTTGAAACAGTGGCGTATATAATTGGGAATTGGGAGTCGTGTTCAGGCTGCTAAGTCGGGTCGGGTCGGATTAGAATTTTAATCACGTAAGGAGCAGGTCAGCGCGTCACGTGTGCAGAATTCGGTGCAATCGCGGCGTTGCACTGACTGCACTGAGAATTACACCAACCAATCGCGGAGGTTGAACTCAGCGCTTAAACTACTTTAATGCTTAACCCCGTTAGACTGTAATATCTTATCTATGTCTGAGATGATAAACTACTCTGAGATGTGGTATCCAGGGATGGTTATAATTTAGTCAACTACTTCACTAACCTTTTTTCCTTTTTTAACGATCACCTACAAGGTACAATTATATCACATTATTGATAGCACAAAATTCTTCATAATCGTATCAGATTTCAAACAGTGGTGTATATAATAGGTATAATAGAATTTTAATCACGTAAGGAGCAGGTCAGCGCGTCACGCGTGCATTATTCGGTGCAATCGCATCGTTGCACTGACTGCATCGAGGATTACACCAACCAATCACGGAGACTGGATTCAGCGTTTTAGCACGTTAAACTGAGTGGCACATCTATGACTTATATGATATATTCGTTACATGTGATATCCAGCGATGGTTACAATATATGTGGTTACCTCACTAACTCTTTCGAGAACCTTCTGCACTAACATAGAATCAAACAGTCAGGCAGCCAGGGTTAAAAACATCTTATCCAGCGAACCAAACCGTAACTTCAAATTCAAATTCAAATATTTTATTTGCTTTACGTACAAGTACATGCAAATACAGTTTTAGCATACTTAATACAATAGTCAATTTATAAATAGGTACCTATTAACAATTTCACAACGATATTTACACTATAATTACAAAAATACTTTCTATTCGTCCAGAGCAATAGCAAAAAATTCATCAATTGAGTAGAATGGTCTATTAATAAAATAATCTTTCACTTTTTTATCAAAAGCTCTAATGTTACTACATTCCTTGATGTCATCATTGAGCTTATTAAAAACCTTAATGGCAATATTATTAAAACTATTGTTAAAATGCGCATAGTGTGATTTGCTTAAAGTTAAATTATTTTTATTTCTTAGATTAAAGTTATGTAATTGTGAATTAGTCGAATATTTATCCTTATTTTTAAACACGTTAATAGATAGGCGGTACAGATATAGTGACGTAATTGTTAAAATTTTGTTTTCTACAAACATATTTCTATGAGTAATGGGTATATCTTTCGATCCCACAATAAGTCTCATAGCCTTCTTTTGCATAAGCAATACAGAATTTATCCCAGTACCATTGCCCCAGACTTCCAAGCAATACCTAACAATGCTCTCAAAATAAGAGCAGTAAACCGTTTTTAATATCTTGGTGTCTGCTATCTTTGAGAGACTTTTTAGTGTATAGCACGCATTAGCCAACTTTTGTTTACTGCTTCTATTTGGTTATGCCATCTCAGATAGGGGTCAAGTTCAACTCCCAAAAATCGGATGGAATCAGATTTCTCTATGGGCATGTTGCAATCAAAGTCTGGGCTTTTGGAACTTCGACGGAAAATAATGTAGAAACTTTTGTCGCAGTTGATTTTGAGTCCATTGAAAGCAAACCAGCTCTCCAGTTCCTCCCAACATTTTTGAATCCTAACATGAAATTCTTCCCTGGTATTTCCACTTAAAATAATGCTCGTATCATCTGCATATAAGTACGGTGTACCACAAGTAAGATAGCTAGGTAGATCGTTTATGAATACTAGAAATAATAGAGGACCTAGTACTGAGCCCTGCGGTACACCGTAGTATATGATTCCTTCTTCGGAACGAAACGCATTTTTCTCTGCGTTAGAAATTTCTACGTATTGTGTGCGATTAGTCAGGTAGGATTCAAAAAGATTTAAGGCTGTGCCACGGACACCATAGTGCTCTAGTTTGTTGAGAAGTATTCCGTGATCGACGCAATCGAACGCTTTCGTTAGATCACAGAATACTCCTCCACATGTGTTACCATTGTTCAAATTGAGCATTACTTCGGAAACTAAATTTATAACTGCGTCTGAAGTGTTTTTCCCCTTTCTGAAACCATATTGACATGAGGTAAAGAAATCATTTTTCTCAAGGTGGCCTTCTAATCTATCGGCCAAGCATTTTTCGAGTATTTTTGGTATCACAGACAATAGAGATACTGGCCTGCAGTTGTTTAGCTCAGTGCGACTTCCTTTTTTATGCAGTGTTATAACTTTGGCTTTTTTTAGTAAATCGGGAAACACACCCATTTCTAAGCATGTGTTAAAAATTAAACAAAGAGGTATGCATAGTACATTAATATTGTCTTTTACAAATTTTGTGTTAAGATTATCAGTTCCACAAGAGTTGCTATTTTTGAGGTTTTTAGCGATTTTTATAACTTCTGGCTCAATTATGGGATTAAAAAATATGGAATTACCATTTTTTAATTTCATGTTATGTAATACTGTCATGTATTGTTTATTAGAGTTATTGCTAGTTGATTTTCCGACAATCAGAAAATAATCATTAAAAGCATTAGATATGATCCTTACATCTGTAGTTGTCCCACTGTCAAGTTTCAAAGTTAACTTCGGTTTCATTTTAGCGGGTCGTTCTTCTTTTTTACCTACAATAGTTCGTCCTTCGTCTTATTATGGCATCTCAGAGTAATCATATTCGGTTTTATAATGTTCGAAAAATCATCCATATTTTTCTATCTATCAATATTATGTAATCTGTCAGTTTCTCTAACCAGCATTTTTTTTTCAAACGTTTGTTTATTATTTCGTAAAATGGCGTGACAGAGTGGTAAGCTAAAACGCGGTCTCCCCTTAAAAGGACCACTCTGTCACGCTATAAAAAAAAACACAATAAAAAAACTGAATGGGCTGTAAAATAAATTATAATTAGGTAATAGTCCTAATAATAAAACAAATGCATTTTTTTTTAATTCTACTCTGAAACCTCAATTATCGATAGTTCAAAAGCCCAAAAAACGGAAAACCTTCGATTTAGTGTAGATAAAAAAGAAGAACGACCCCACCTTTGCCTGTAGTTTCCTTTACTAAATTCCAAATAGTTTAGGCCTTATTTTTAGCTTTGGAAATAGTTCGATGCAAGTGTTTTTTTTTGGCGTGTATTAGTACTTTTTAAATGTGTCTTTATAAAGCTTAAAATAATTATTAAATGCTTCGTCGTTCACATATCGCGATTTCACTAACAGTTTTCTTTTTCTCAGACTGGATTTTTTAATACCCTTTGTTATCCAGGTGTTTGGTTTCTTACGAGATTGAACTTTTTTTAAAGGAAAATGTTTGTCAATAAGTAAAAATATAGTTTCATAAAAAGTTTTCAATTGGCTATTAACATCTTTATTAGCAAAGGCTATATGCCACTTAACATGTTTTATTTCCTCTTGAAATTTTATAGTAGCCTTTTTATGGAATATGCGTTTCTCTGTCGTTTTCTGTGGTGCCGATTGCCTCATGAGTGAAGTTGGCAATTCAAGTATCTGGGCATCATGATCTGAAAAACTGCACGGTACTACATAGGCTCTAGTATATTCACTAATATCAGTTAGAATGTTATCTACCATTGTTGATGTATTGGCTGTTATACGAGTGAAATCAGAGATTGTGGGCTTAATATGATGTTCTAATAGGGTACGAGAGAAAGATTTTGTTTTACTGTCATCTTTATCTGCAAGGTTTACATTAAAATCTCCTGCGATAATAATATTATGCGACCTGAATAAGGTATTACTAAACTGTTTAATAAATAGATCGAAACTTGAGCTTGGGCACCTGTAAACTACCAGTAAATATATACTAATGTTATTTCCCAATTCCAGACAAATTTCGCAAGCCTCAAATACTTTTTCTACAAAATATTTAGATACATCAATTACTTTAAAACTATTTGAGTAGTCGTCACTTACAAGAATAATTGTACCACCGCCCTTAAATAAGGTTATTGATGTTTGCATTGCAACGGTGTACCCTGGTAAATTTAGACATGTATATTCGTTAGGTTCAAGCCATGTTTCTGTAAGCATGATAACTTTAGGTTTACACTTAAGTTCCCACTAAACAAAGGCTTCTAAATTAAGCAACTTATTTCTGAGTCTGTTTATGTTTAGATGCATTATCCCAAGATTTTCAGTTACGTGGCTAGTTTCTTCGAGGCAATTGACTGTAAAAAATGGGAACTATTATAAAATCTTTCATTTATTTGCTTCAATGCAAGACTTACATCAGTCGCTACTTTAAATTTGCCTTTTATACGTAAGTTAAAACCATTATATGCATAATCTTCAATACTAAGGTTTTCATCTATATTTTGGAGCGTAACATTATTGTATTTTGACAAAATCTGTGCTAGACCTGCATTAACTTTACTAGCAAATACATTGTACCCTCTGTTATCATGGTTAACACTCAACGGAATGAAGCACACTATAACGTTACAATGAGATAGGCTCTTAACAGCATCCTCCACTAGCTGCAGTGTTTTAATTGGAGAATGGACATTGTAATCACTTCCTCCGCACATTATGACGACACAATCTCTGGATGTGAATTGCTCTGTCTTTAGAGCAATATTTAGCAGTACTCGTTCCGTCGTCCCATGCTTGATTATGTCTCCAGTGAAATTGTAGTCCCGACGCAACTGCGACAGCATTGATGTTATTTCGATCCCATGCATGTCTGACAGAAGTAGGAGATTGGACATTGCTTCTCGTTGTTTCCGTTGTTGGGTTTGGTTACTCTTCATTTCAGATATATCTTTCGGATTGCTTTCCACTGAGCTCTGAATGTTGTGTACATCATTTGATTGAATATTAAATGCAATTTCCGGGTTTCTTTCCGACGTGCTCTGAATGTGCTGTGCTTTATTTGACTGAATATTCAATGCATTAGTCGTCTGATCTATGAGGCACTTTAATTTATCTGTGTTTTCTCTTAAACTGTTTACTGATTGCTGTATTGTGCTGAGTGCAATGTCTTTATTTTTCAAAATTTTGTAATTTCTGTTTAAATTTGCATATTTTTTAATAATGTTATTTAATCTATATATAAGAGTTTTGATTCTTTTCTTGAATTCATGAGTTTTTTGTTCAAAATCCTTAAATTTATCTAAATCTGTCTTAACTCAACTGTGAGATGATAACACTGGTTCATTGGATTTAATTAAATCACATAAAGTACGGTTTTCGTTTACGGTTCTCTAGATCATCGATTCTCATAGCAAGAGACAGATTTTCCTTTTCTCTCTTCTCAATTTTATGTTTCAACCCCACTTGTTTTGTATTGTGAAGAATGTCCTTAAAAATACATTTAGATTCTAAACTAACGTACTGTCTTTCTTTTTGTTCCAGAAGTTGTTTTAACAATTTATTTTTATTGGCTAGTTGAGAATATTGTTGTTCGTGGGTTTCATCTGTTGTTTTTATCTTTAGCCGAAGTTGCGAATTTTCTAATTTAAGTTTTTGTATTATTTGTTCACTGTCGCTTATTTTTTTCAGGTATTTCAGACGATCGGATGAAGCCTCCTCGTCGCTTTGTGCCATGGCCATGTTGTTGGAGGGTGTAATTCTTTGTCGTAGTTGTATTTTCTTAGTTTCCTTTTGTTTGTCCATCTTAGTAAAGGGTGTGGACAAGTAAAAATGTAAAATAAAAATTAGAACAAAAAGTTATGTCACGGCTGGGATTCGAACGCACTCCTCTAGCGCTCAGCGTTATTTTAGTCTAGCACGTTCACGACGACGCCACTCGTGCAGTTAGTGTAGGGTTCGAAATACACACTTGCATTCAAAGTGTGTAATTTAAAATTTGAAATAATTACAATGTCTAATGTATTTTGTGTACATAGTCTTATCCACATAAACAATACGAATGCACGCAACTACTACTCGAGTTCGTTTTTCTGTATCGTACATAAAATTATTATAGATTGTTGCACTGAGTTTCTAATCCACCCTCACTTTTTATCGCAATGCTTATAGTATTTAAGTCTCAAATTATTGTTGTTAATGCAATATTTACGGAAAGCGCACTAGATTTAATGTTTCGATTCACTCTTTATTTCTTTTTTTAAATCACTAGTAGTCTCCAGAATGTTTGTTTACACTGAGATTTGCACTAAGTTTCAGCTATTATTATTTTTAACTTTATTTGTCCTTATCACTAACAATTCGGTTAAGATAACACTGTCACATATTATTTGTGGTATTAATCCACAGTATCACAGGTATTTCACAATGAATATTTGATATAAACAATTTTTTTGAGCGCAATATTACGGAGACGAGGTTGAATTGGCGGTCGTGGCGCCATCTCTGAAAAAACCAGACAACACTTATACTAACACTGATAGTGAGATGTGTGAGTTGTTGCTTAATACACACTTCCCAGGCTGCTACATTACGGAGAACTGTGCATGGGACCAGGCAGATCAACAGGAATTTGATCAATCACCTGTTGAAGCCACACACACTGCCCAAAGAATTGTAACACTGGAAAGGGTGTTATGGGCAATAAACAGCTTCTCTGCGTTCAAAGCGGCAGGCTTAGATGGTATATTCCCAGGGCTTATGCAGTGGTGCAAGGACACCATTGCGCCACACTTAGTCCAAATATATCAGGCCTGCCTAAGACATCGATATATTCCCAATAAAGGGAGAGAAGTTAAGGTGGTATTTATACCCAAACCAGGTAAGAGCGACTATACGCAGCCAAAGTCATACAGGCCGATAAGTCTCACGTCGTTCCTATTAAAAACTCTGGAACGCCTCTGTGATCGCGATCTCAGAGATGGGACCTTGGCGCAATATCCTCTTCACCCCCAACAACACGCCTACAGTTCAGGCAAATCAACCGAATCAGCACTACACAGCGTTGTTTCACCCATAGAACACGCATTATCAACACAATCCTCAGCACTTGTGGCTTTCATCGATATCGAAGGAGCCTTCGACAAGACGCAATTCAACAGCATTAGCCAAGCCCTATTCAGACATTGAGCCGATCAAACCTTAGCAGGTTGGATCGACAACATGCTGAGACAAAGGGCTGTACAGGTAACAGTGAATGGCACAACTCGAGCTATCGTGTCAAGAGGCTGCCCACAGGGTGGAGTTATATCACCACTCCTGTGGAACCTTGTAGTGGACGGATTAATCCGGAAGCTCAACGAGGCAGGCATCTACACTGTAGGCTATACAGACGATGTAGCGATCCTCGTAAGAGGAAAGTTTGAAGCAACCCTCTGCGACCTTATGCAAGAGGCACTCAAAATCGTCGAACAATGGTGTTCTGACCATGGCCTGTCAGTCAACCCAGCTAAAACAGAACTAGTCTTATTCACCAGGAAGCGAACCATACATATCAGTCGCTTTCCAGAACTCCAAAACACAACTCTTATTCTCAGCAAAGAGGTCAAGTATCTGGGCGTCATCCTGGATGACAAACTACTATGGAACAAACACTTAGAAAACAAATTGAACAAAGCCTGCGTCGTATTCTGGCAGTGTAAAAGACTAGTTGGTAGAACCTGGGGCTTACACCCCAGGATCACAATGTGGCTTTACACTGCGGTGATAAGACCTATTATCACCTACGGCGCTGTGGTTTGGTGGCTCAGAACCAAACTGACAACAGTCAAACATAAACTGCAGCAATTTCAAAGACTTGCTTGTGTAGCAACGACGGGCTGTATGAGAACAACACCCACAGCGGCAATGGAGGTACTGCTAGGACTGCCACCCCTTGAACTGTTCATTCAGCAAGAGGCGGCATCAGCAGCTATCAGACTGAAGACGCTTAACCTCTGGGGTGTAGCACACGGGGGTTATGCCGAAATACTTGAGGAGGCTATCAAACACGAGCCAATGATAGCTGCTCCCAACGACAAGATACCCAAACAGCATTACTTCAATAAGAGCTACGAAATCGAGTTGATTGAAGAACCTAACGATCAATCCGATATACATGAAATACGCATATATACGGACGGGTCAAAGACACAAACAGGGACAGGAGCTGGAATATACTCACCTGAAATAAACGTAAACATATCAATAGCCTTAGGCAAATATAGTTCCATCTTCCAATGTGAATGCCTTGCCATCACACAGGCTGCTAAGGCAGTTGCTGCGCGAGGTATCAAAGACCAAAAGATACGTATTGTTTCCGACAGCGCTGCAGTCTTACGAGCTCTGGAGAATAAAACAATCAAATCCGGGCTCATACTAGAGTGTCACTCAGCATTGCAAACGATCGGTTCGAATAATCGGATCACGTTGCAATGGATTAAAGGGCATAGTGGGTCTCTAGGTAACGACGCAGCCGACCAGCTGGCAAGGAGAGGGTCCGATCAATCGGCAATTGGCCCAGATCCTTTGCTCCCCTTGGCGGTTAACCAGTTGCGTACATGGCTTCGTCACAGAACACGAGCACAACACGCCGATCAATGGGCAGAAACCAGTACACAGTCCCATACCCAGACACACGCCTGACAAAGCGCTTATTATCGCTAAGCAGGCCCGCCCTGCGAGTAGTAGTAGGCACTATCACTGGACACTGCACACTTAACAAGCACTTATATGTTCTAGGAATGACCGATAGCCCCCTATGTAGGGGATGCCTGTCGGCCGAAGAAACAGCTACCCACGTGATCCTGGAATGCGCCGCCGTAGCTAAGCAACGGGCTGAAATCCTCAAAGCACCGAGGTCACTTCGTGAAGCCTGTGGAGACACCAGGAGAATCCTGCGCTTCTGGACGGAGTTAGGCTGGCTAGACTATTAGCTGGCAAACATGCACGCACAACGGCCCGAATATACACGGGCTAAGTGCGAAAAACCGAGCCCATAACCATACCTCACTAACTCACTTCTAAGTTACATTATTAAAAAGTTGGGATTTGGCATTCAGCTACATGTTCGTATACAAAGGACAACACTGAGAAATAGTGTATACTTAATTACGATTTGTTCCCGGAAACCGATACAATTTTTACATTCACCAACAAAATCTTTTCTAACGAAGGAGAATGGGTTCCATAATTACCGATGTCGGAATAGGAAGAGCAGTTGCATAAACTACTAATACACCAATAACGACACCAATTTAACGCCTTTCAACTGACACTTTCGGATATATAAAGATAGCGCTCCTCATTTTCTACACTCCATTTGGAACAATGCGACAACGAGTAACTTCACCTCGTTAGAGGGTTAAAACCGTCTATGAATAACTAACACGTGGCTGCAACGTCCGCCTATTTTTTTTCTTTAACACAGTCTGGATAAAATTATCCTGTAACCATCTTGAAATATCCAGCTATCCCCGTACAAAAACTGGTCAAATTCCGTCCTGTGACGCGGCGTCACGAGCGGACAAACAAACATTTACTAACAGATGTCGCTGTACAACTGACAGCGCGCGCGCCCATACAAATCCTGCATCAGAACCTCGCTACGCATTATTTCACTATCAACTGGAATTCTCTCCACTCCGTGCCATGAGGAGATTACGTCGCAATCGCTATTTGAGCCAGTTGTAATCTCAGATAGTGTAGGCATTTGCTCAAGCCTTTCTATTCAGGGTTGTACCTTTGCAGGTTTGATTGTTTGTGATTTGTCAATTTAATTTGGCACAAAATAGGCAATGAAGATAATCCTTGTGTTATATGTTAAATTTATTTCTGAAAAGCATTTACTTGGTTTTCGCCCTCTTCAACGAAATACAATTAATTTTATGCAGTATTAGATATTTTTGTACATTTTTGTAAAACAAGCAAGTAAATGAGTGTTATAAAGATTATACATACTTCAACGATACGTTTTATGAATAGCTAAAATCAATATAAATATTTTTATCCGCGGTGGTGTCAAACAACTGTAAGGTCCGCCTGATAAATGGAAGGGTTACCGAAGCCTATGAATGTTTGCACCTTCAGAAGATCCGCATGCAAGTTACCAATCTTTTAAAAATCAACCTTTTTCTAACTGTATGTCAATAGATGCGTGGTGAAACCTGAAAATAAGAACGGTATTCACACTAAGTATATATACTAACTACTTACCTCAACTTATTTAAAATATTTTTTTTTTTTTCAACTTATCGCGCTTGACCAACCTCAATATTGACCGAAATTATTACCACGTTATATTTTATACTTAGCTAGCTTTAGCAACATGTAAGTTTTTGTGAATGTGGACATGGGTGTATATGTGTTAGATATTAAACAACTTTAAGTATATTTTCACTGGATATAACAAGGTTTGGTATAATTTTTAAGGATAGCATCACTTGAATTAACAAAGTTAGGCCATATGACAATATTTGATCCCACCAAAACATTTCATGTAAAATTGGCGGCCAAGACTCACATGCTCATAACGCTTTCGCTGTAAAAAGTTATCAGATCCCAGGAAAAGCCAAGCCCCTAAGCCCTGACTTTACTAACCCTACACCTTGGTTTCAAAAGTATGGCTTGGCTGTTTCATAGGTTACCGTAAATATATAAACCGTAATGGGCCAAACGGTCCGTTGGACTTATTTACGGTACTATGAAACGGCCAAGCCATACTTTTGAAACCAAGGTGTAGGGTTAGTAAAGTCAGGGCTTAGGGGCTTGGCTTTTCCTGGGATCTGATAACTTTTTACAGCGAAAGCGTTATGAGCATGTGAGTCTTGGCCGCCAATTTTACATGAAATGTTTTGGTGGGATCTCATTTCTTTTTGTAAGGTGCCCTAGCTTTTTTTATTTTTTTTGGGCTGTAGCGTTTCTTGAGCATCAGTCTTCAGAGCTCTATTTTTGCCTATTTTTCTTGTTGATATAATTTCCTCTTACGCATTCGTCTTACGCTTAAATCTGCTTCAACAATCAAAAATATAAAATTCCGCGTGTTAATTGCGCTGCATTTATTATTGCATTTTGGTAGGTCTATAAAGAAATATTTAAAATACGAAGTCAGTGTAGATACAGAAGTAGTAATAATTGTGTATTTAAGAAATACTTACTTTTAGCCCCATATACAACATACACTTTTATCCCCTAATATGGGAACCCCATACAAACTTACATCCCCTTATTTAAAGGGTGGGGGGTGATTTTCTAAAAATCCTAGAATATTATGTGTTTTATTTATAACAAGGAGTCCCTATATCAATTTTCAGACCTCTAGTATCAAAATTTGCAGAATTCTCATACAAACTTCCATCCCCTAGTTTAAGGGGTTGGGGGGTAAAAGTTCCAAGTTTTAGAATTATTTTGTTGTTTGTGTACTAATACTAGCTTACATACCAAATTTCAGCTTTCTAGGTCATCGGGAAGTACCCAAGAGGTTTTGATACGTCAGTGTATAAGTGAGTGGCAAAATCGGCGTATTTTAGGTACCAATAAAACCTAAAGTATAAAAGGTAGATCAATGAAATTTTTTACATTTCATATGTTCTCTAACTGCATCTTAAACTGTGAATTTGGGCGCTCTGGTGTTAACTGGGATGAAACTATGAGGGTTTGAAAATGAGACGAAACGGTTCGAGAAAAGGTAGGTAGTGCCCCGCCTCTTTTTTGTTCGTCTTGGCGGGGGCACTACCGTGCCCCCAGAAATGTTGTTATACCTATAATTTAATAATTATAGTAACCCATTACGTGCCCATGTGCAAATATATACCCGAGAAATATCGCTCAAATGGATATAATAATATATACTTATATCTGTAGAAATCGTTGCGCCTTTGATTTGATATTCATCTGACTATTGAATCGGACGTAGCGTAGAGATCTAATCAAATAGCAAACTAACACTATTACAGCGTGTTGCCCACTATTACGAGCGGGAGACGTGTGGGGCCTAATCTGCATGACTATTGAATGCTCCTATTCATGGCGATAGACTAGCGTCGCACCCGGGTTTGTGTATGTCTACAAACGCACAATTTTCACACACTATTATAATAAGGCATGTATTTAAATCGATATCTGTATATTCCCTTTTTTCGATTAAAATATTTGAAAGTTTCACCAAAAATACTGACTTGCACACTAATTATGCACACTAAATAATGCGAATTCAATATACTCGTACTATTTAAAGGTATTTGCAAAACTGTTTTACAAAGAGTATGTAATCACTACGTTTTAAGAGACGGGAGTGCCTTACAAAAAGCGTGAACTCGCATTAGTATGAAACGGGGGCGAAAACATACTGCCAATATGAAGCCGCAAACAATATCAGTGTCAGTGTCAATTCATGACATAATGCCAACATCAAGAACAAAATAGGGATGTCACATTTTACACAAATTATCGAATTATCGATATTGATATCGGTATTTAAAAAAAATGGTTCAGGCGGGGTTCGCATTCGCACCCGCGTCTCCAACGGTGTTCCGGTAATTTAAGTCATTAAATATTTCGCCTCAATGTAAACATTTGGTTTACTTTAGGTTACTGACTTCATAAAAAAAAAACAAAAGTGTGCAAATAATTTTATTTCGTTCAAACTTTGCTTGGCTTGCTGATAAACATAGACGAAAAAAGCCGTTTCATCACTCCAGTCTGTGCTCCAGGTTGGAAGTTCTGCAACACAAATAATACAGGCTAAACAGAAAATTACAGAGTAAAAATGTATCTGTTTGTCCAGATGAAACCGTACCATTCATAGTCCATTGAAGATTTTTCGTAAAATATTTCTGTGACCATAATCTAACTCAAACTGGCATAAAAAGTGGTGATAATAATGTTTTATCCTCTCATCTGAGACGGCTTTAACAGCTGTATTCAAGTGCACACTTTTGTATAAGTACACATACCAATAGGCTTTTGCTTCCGTATTTACCCAGGTATTTTTCACTTCAAATGAAAATTATCGATAAAACTTACATACAGCACTATTGTTTACATACGTATAAGGGTATGTATATTTTACCCGAAATACCAAGTTTTCAATGAAACTTACGATTAATTAATTATATTTTTTACTTACCGATCTTCGTCCGGTGGAAATCTTGCCATGAATAGTCTTTTTTGACCGTCCATTCGACACGTTTTCATTCTACAATTTCGCACTTTTTCCTTTTCAATCCACTCATTTTTGCAATTGTGATTGTCTTGTGTACCTTCTAGACGACCACTACACCCAAAGAATGCAAATTATTAGATTATTTATAAATAATGACACAAAGGTAAATTAAGAAAGAAAAATTGAATGCGATCTACTACAATCGAAGCGGGGTTTGAACCCGCGACCTCTGCGTTTCCGGCGCATTGCTCTCCCAACTGAGCTATCCGACCGCTACGTCAATCACACCAAATCTTTCATCCCTTAATTCTTTACGCCACTGGAGCGCCCTCTGCGTCATATATATTTTTGAAATGCTTATGCGCATTAGCCATACCCTAGGATGTGCGTTTTACACACACGATCCCCAATCCCCATTGCTTTACAGCAAGTGTGAAGACTGCGAGAGAGATGGCGCTGTTCTAAATATTTGTATAGAATCTTTTTTATCGATTCTTATTTTTTTATGTGGTAATACCACATTTTATTTTTATAAATAATGACACAAAGGTAAATTAAGAAAGAAAAATTGAATGCGATCTACTACAATCGAAGCGGGGTTTGAACCCGCGAAAATAAGAATCGATAAAAAAGATTCTATACAAATATTAGATTATTTGTGAAATTTGAATTATTTGAAAAGATTGCAGAACCTTGACAGAACCAGACTACACATCAAAAGAGAAACGTCAACTAACATGGCATGGCGGACAAAAATGGCGGCTGAAGTACAACCCGCCTAAATTCGATTGTCACCAATTGTAATGAATGCATTAGCTACCTACTAAATAAACAAATCCTGGGAACGCGCGCCAATTGGAATGCTTACGAGCCAAGTACTTTAACTCTAAGTATCCTGAGTCACGGGACCACCAGTCGTAATGTCTGCTAAGCCCTAACTAAAGGTACAGGTCCTTCGTCTGCTTCACCCTCGTCACCAAACTCTACTCCTACAACGAAGCCCTAAGGAAACCCTACAACAATTACCTAAGAATATCTTAACAGCAGCTCCCAGTCTTCTATATCCTACAACTAAACAAATCTGAATATGAAAAGGATCTTTATACAGTTGAGCTGAACATTTCTTATAACGAATGGCCAAAAAAGTGATCGGTAAAACCGTTGTGAACGTCTAGATTGGTCGGATCCTACGTTGTTGTAGTAACTCAAGCCCTTTTAAGAGAAATCTAACCGTGATGTGTCGCCAAGTGCTTCCATACCCATTCACTGTGCTATGTTACCATATATTACCAAATAAATGTGTATTCTTTTACTTATTTAATGCAAGCTTCTCCTACCCTACTGCTACCTTGGTTCTTTGTACTAAATTAAATTTCTAACTTAACTTAATGCTATCTATCCTCAAAATATAAACTGTTACTTCCTATGTGGGCTAGCCAACAAAATATCTATAGTTCCTATAGCAGATTTCAATATGAAATATTATGGATACTCTTATAAAAGTTGTTTAATTCTATATGAAAATCAAATTCATTTAGATCATAGTCAGATATAGTTGAACTAGATTTCATTAGGTAACAATAAAAATCAATATGTGAATCAACCCAAATATTATTAAGATTCCGAAATGAAGGGTAATTTAGTTTTTAAAATTGCATGTTCTCACTCCAGAATGATTAGAAATCATTTGTCTATGTACAATATGAAACTAGACTTCATTACCAATCTATAAAATAGGTGGAAGTTACAGGATCTATGAGATTTTATTATGAATTTAATTGTTCTTAAGTTTTCATATTTGACAATATTGAATAAATTTTGTCATTACACCTTAATCTGAGAAGATGGTATACATCCCTTAAATAAACTATAGTAGAACAATCTGAAGTGGATTCTAGACCTATACAATAAATAGGAAGTCGTTATAGTCTTCACAATTAAGACCTAGTAAAACCTAGATTATAGTAGGATGAAGAAGGTAACTTTAAGGTGTAAAAAAAAAATATAAATTTTTTTTTTAGAAAATCGCCAACCCTCCTAAGTGTGTGAAGGAATAATACTGTATGCCTTAGCTATCTATTCTATTTTGGCAAAGCTAATTAAGACATACAGCACAGGGATGGACGGACCTTCACGCCTGGCTAATAACTTATCAAACCACTGTGGGATCTCATCACATCTATGCAAAACGTCCTACCTTAGGCAAAGTGTGAAGGATCCATCTTTTAGGGAAGCCCTTTGGCGCAAGCTTCTTAAGTTAACTACACAAGGCCTACGCTAGGTTAAGCTACCTGCCTAACCCTACAACTTGCTAAATATATGTAATGATTGTAGAACTGATAATTCAGAAAAAATGAAGTTATAATTTTATTTGTAAGAAGTCTAATACACTACTCTTCCCTAGTAGGTATGAACCCTTCTAATGAGTTCTAGAACTTGGTTTTCGTTTGACCATATTCATAAATGTAGCATACCCTTGAAATCATGAAGACTATTGTGCCGATCGGAGTATCTTTCAACTCTCGAATGACTGATTTTGATAAAGGAAATTACTCTCAACCTTTGTGATATAAATTACTTTAGTTCTGAGATCTGTGATGTAAATACGAGAACGAATAACTTTCATTATTGCTATCCATAAGTCCCCGGCTTTTCTTTTAGCAATTTACACTTCAGATACTCCACATCCAGTCTTAGGAATGCTTTGTATTTCCATACTATACAACAATCCACAATTTCCTTGTCAAAATTATAACAATATATAAAATTATTTTTGTTCATTGCTAAGCGAATGTCATCTGTCAGCTGATTCTACTTAACTTTAGTGTTGCCATTCTAACACTAAGGCTATAACTAATGTACATTACTTTAAATCATAATCGGTAATTTTAACTAATTGTTTTATAAATATTGATGTCAAATTAAAGGTTTTAAATATCTGATTGGTTTTAAATAACAGGTTTCTCTATTTTCTTTACAAACTGTTACAAGATTTTGTTTTTCACTACTGACATCCCAAGTCATAAACACTAGTAAAGCAGTAGGTCAGCCTCTGCATCTACTATACCTGACGAGAATAAAATAATTTGAATAGATGTTATGTTAGTTAATGATGAATGGCCGATAGCTCGGAAGATAAAAAAAACCCCGTCCTAATGTTCCTATCAGTGTACCTATCTCTATACCCTGTTCCCTAGCTAGTACAAAACACTAGAGGCCTAAACCTCATATTTACATTTAAACGTGTATGGGACCTAGGTAAGCTAAACTATAAATTCGGGAGATTAACCCGAGGTTGGACTAGAATCGGTGTAAGTGGGTCCCCCCTTGCGTGGCTAAGACACCGGAAACGCAGAGTAACCCGCCCTAATATGTGTATATAAAGCAGACATATAAATATATAAGTATATGAGACCGAGCATGGAGGTCCATTTGGCTTCGGCAAGCGCGGAAAGGCCCGCATGTCCAACACGTGTGGTCCTTGCTTCCACCAAACAAAACTATCCACATTCGTAGGCTATTCACTGCACTTATATATGGCAAGTGCCCGAGCTGCCTAACTCGGGTAAAACTAGAAGAGTCTGAAAGATATTCGTTTAACAGCCGCAAGGTTAAATATCTTTCATCTGGCAACCATGTACCAAAACACTATTTCTGGCATGTAATTATGCTTAATAGCTCTCAAACAACAAAGTCCCAATAAATTTTAATAAATAATTATAATCCCGAAAAATAATCTAAATTCCAACAGAAATTCCCCTTAGAATTATATTTAGTAAGTACCTTAATGCCAGAGATCAGTGTTACCCGTTCGAAGTTGCAAGAAAGAATGAATCCCATCCTTCAATTCCCCTCCGTATTTATACTTAACTGTGGACAAGGTGGACATAGTGGACATAGTGGACAAAGTGGACAAAGTGGACAAAGTGGACAAAGTGGACAAAGTGGACATTCTCACAATTTTGATCATTACGCAGTATAAATAAAGCTCAATTCTTCCGTTGGTAATTTTTGTGAATAGTAATTTGCTATTTTAAAAAGGTAGGATGCTCAGTTATTGGAATATTTTTACTTACTAAACGTAAACATTCATACTGTTACTTCTATTAAGCATTTGTATTGTATTATAATTATTAAGTGATGATTTTAGCATTAGCTGGCGAAAAAAGATGCTAATGTGTCGGGAATTTGATGTTTGACAATGATGATGTGAGTCTTACGATGGTGATATATGATTATATGATAGCGAGCACATGACGAGAACATGTGAATCGCTACACAATTATCTAATGCTTTGTAGGTTTCAACGTTCTTTCAAACTTAGATAGGTAAAAAATTCGCCTCCGTTTCATATAGCCGTTGTCGATCGTTTTTTACCTTGAGAGTTGCGCGAGGCTGCTGTTTTACTGGATATAAAAAAAAAACTAACCTAACCTAACCCGGCCGAGTCGGATCTTAGTGTGCAGTGCGAGGATAATTAGTGAGCAAGTCAGTATTTTTGGTGAAAATTTTAAATATATTCGATGTACGTACCATATTTTTGGTGTGAATTCGGTTGAAAAGGTCATCTCGATTTGTATGATGTTTAAGTTTTTTTTGTAGGACATGTTCAGTTAATCATTTTTTTTGCACAGCATTAGTTTTTCTGGTATGCATTCAGTTAATTAGTGGAGTTACCTATTGTACTGAAAAATTATACAGATGTGCATTTAAATATATCCCTTATAATAACACCCTTCTTTTTGCGTGGGGGTCAAAAACGGGATTTAATTGCGTTCCAAAAGTGTTTATTTGTATACCTAGACGTTTTCAAAGTGATGTTACTTTGATGGTAACGAAGCGACTGAAGAGGCGGTTTAGTCACGCGAATATTTCGAACTACCCGCACTTGAGCTTCATTGACAGTTTGCTCACTGGGGTTGTGAGGTAATTGAATAAAATTGGTCTATATTGATTCGTAGAATTTTTTTTCGTCGAATGTTTCATTTCGCCGAAAAATCATTTCGTAGAAAGCCATTTTTCTTTGCAACCGTCAACTATTTGAGATTGTTATAAAACAAACCTAACCTAACCTAACCTAATCAATAGGATGATATTTGCAAGAATCATGAAAAATGTACTACAGAAGGATAAAAATTCTACGAAAAAATTTTCTACGAATCAAAGGGCTCCCTGAATGAACACATTTTGAACGCGATTAAGTCGCATTTTGTTATAATAATGTACAAACGCATGTCAAGCTACAAAACTCAAGTTAGAACGGAATTCACGTAGGTAATCTCCGGATTCATTAGCTTAGGTTAGCTACGCGACGACGCGTTGGGCCCATAGGTAAGTCAATACGGCTTTATCTATACTATTATAAAATTTTAAAATTGTATGAAGATTATGGTTGCGTTTATCACGTGCAAAGCATCTGTCACTCATACTCACATAGTCAAAACGTGACGGATGCTTTGTCACATAATTACCGCGTGATAAAAGCAACCATCAGAGGCCCACAGTTTTCTATGGAGAGGGGTCACTAATTCAGAAAAGATCTTAATACCGCCATCTGTAGGTAACATTTTCTTTGTCCTCTCATCACACCTAAACGGCTAGACGGATTTTATATAACCAATTTAAAGATTTTAACCATTTTCTACAGGGATAGCTGCACATCCAAAGATGACGACTATGGTAAAGAAAAAGACATACGCGAAGGAAGTTGCACACTTCTAATGCATATTAAAGTCAGCCCGGAAGTGTAAATAAAAACTTAAAACATGTTGCCGCGGCTAATGTTTAACTGATAAATTAGCATACATCGGGGATTTCAGAGCGGGAACGATTTGAAAAAGAGTAGAGATAAACAGATACGTTAGTCTGAGAAAATATCATATTATGCCTAATGAATAACTACCTCTCTGCGAATTGTATACACTCTATGAGACAGTCTTATTTTAATTCATGTAGTACTTTAGCTTTATTACCAAGCCTCGGTAGATAACAATAAAAATAACTTTAATTAAATACCTGCACTAAAGGCCGTTTCCGGTTAAGGGAAGAAAATATGCCCTTTTGTGATAATGGACAGATTTTTTTTTCTACAGTCAGTTACGTCTAGTAGAGTAACTGTGTCAAGTTTGGTTAAAAAATTCTTTGTGGTTCCGCAGAATAAAAATAAAAACGGAAATAATGAAATATGGTTTTTCTCCAAAACTATTTAACTTTAATGTACTATTATTTTTTCATTCTGTAAAGCTTAGTCAAGTTCATGTTTTAAGTGAAAATGGTATCTCTATATCTAACGATTATGTAAAAAAATAGGTAAGTCAAAATTTAAATATATATATTTTTTTACTTTTGTGAGAGATACCACTCTAATTGACATTTCTAAATAAGCCTTAGTTAACGTCCTGTAACACATATTAATTTGATGGATAAAATCGGAAAGCAACTGTGTCAAAATGAAATAAATAACGGCTGGAATTCATTACTATTTAATTAGTAAACTACTCTAACACTGCTAAATAACCAAAACATAATATCCTCTTTACAAATAAACAAGATTTGACAGTTACAGTGACATTTGCTAGAAAATGTCACCTTTTTAGTTACGTAATGAAAAAAAATACACTTATTCTAATCCTCATCGCTATCTTCATTGACAGTAACGTGAATTCCGTGATTCAAAAAAAGTCCGCTTAAAGTTTCAGCAGGCCGAACGATTTTGGACAAGTATCTTGCGTGCGATAAATAATAAACAATAGCAACAATGTGTGAACAACACCCTACTGTTCGCATTCCGTTGGCACGTCCACAATAATGCCGCCTTATGGATCCAACACCAATGCTGTTTGGGACATATTCGATAAAGCATCTGTAAATATTTTTTGAAATATGGCGAGATTGGACTTTCAGTTTCAGTATATTAGAATTTTCCTTCACATATTCCAAATTCAACGAACCATCTTCATTAAGTATTTCTGATAGATACGAAATCGCTACTTATATCATTGCGAGGTGATATAATGATGTAGGTTTCTTTCTTAATATTTTTTTGATTGCATTCGCTTTAGAATTCATTTTGTAAAGACGAGTTATCTTTCTAATGTCCCTGAAATGTCATGTTACATTTAAAAAAACAATTCATCTTTATTACTGTCATAATATGTATTTATTTTAATTTCGGTAGAAAGAGGATTATTGCGTGGCGAAAAAAGAATAGTTTGTAATTACAATTTCAAGATAATGAAGTCATACCCGAAAAGTCTTTTAAATTCCATTTTACAGTTAGTGTCCGATTAAAACCTTTAAATTGATAATTTGGTATAATGTTAAGTAAAGCTTATATACCAAATAGCAAAAATGATTAATATATACATAGTTTTTAATTTTTATATTATTAGAAAAATAATGACATTTTCAATAACAATAAAAGGCAAATGTCACTAACTGTCAAATCTTGTTCATTTGTAAAGAGGATGTATGCTTTGGTTATTTGGAAGTGTTAGAATAGCTTACTAATAAAATGTAATAAAATCCAACCCAGTTATTTATTTCATTTTGACACAGTTGCTTTCCGATTTTATCCATCAAATTAATATGTGTTACAGGACGTTAACTAAGGCTTATTTAGAAATGTCAATTAGAGTGGTATCTCTCACAAAAGTAAAAAAATATATATATTAAAATTTTGACTTACCTATTTTTTACATAATCGTTAGATATAGAGATACCATTTTCACTTAAAACATGAACTTGACTAAGCTTTACAGGATGAAAAAATAATAGTACATTAAAGTTAAATAGTTTTGGAGAAAAATCATATTTCATTATTTCCGTTTTTATTTTTTTTCTGCGGAACCGCAAAGAATTTTTCAACCAAACTTGACACAGTTACTCTACTAGACGTAACTGACTGTAGAAAAAAAAACCAAGTCATAATATTAAAGGGCATTTTTGCTTCCCTTAATCGGAAACGGCCTTTAGTAGTTGACATGATTTTCTGAATAAACTATAAATATTTTTCCATAATTGGAATTGTTAATCTGCGGCGTCTTGCTGTAAATATCCATTTCAATGAACTGACCGATCTTTCCACGTCGACAGTTGTAATAGGTGCATATTTAAACTTTTTGAAGGAATCAATTGTACACGAGAAGTTTGCGATTGGAGTTATATTTCTTTGCCTTTTAACAATTTATATTTAATTTTTAGCGTGCTAATATGGCTACTATGACATTAGCTATTTGCCGACCGACGCCATCCGTGGTTTCGTCAACACTGCCGTAAATATATTATTTTCTAAGCTCATTTCGTATTGTATTCATTTTTTCATCGTAAACTTTACTCAAATGAACTGAAGAACTTTTTTACAGTTTTTCCAAATTTACTGGTATAGTTGCCGGCAAACTTTTTTAACAAAGATGCCGGATCTGCACATGTCACACAAATCATTCACATTTGTACGTAAATCAGCTACTGCGCAGTCAAAATTAATATCGGATTGGTTACCTGCGTCCATGGTAATTAAGTATATTAATATTACAGCCCACAAAAAAATTCACGAGCTCACTATTGAAATCATATTTTATACTTGTGTGTTTATTGGACGCAACATGTCGCGTCGCGTTACACCAAATTTCGTTTGAGCGAAGCTAACATTGCATTTGGTGCAAAAAATAAAGAATCTTGAACCTCTGTCTGGATTATTTTCTATCCATCACGAACGCACAAACTCGTAACGAGCTTTTTTTCTTGGAGGCATATTTGTATTGATTATAATATAGTATTTTTAAAATTCGATTGCATTGTAAATTATCTATTAGGGTACGGTATGACAATAAGTGCCTAATATAATGTCAATATTGATATAAATGAGTAGGGACTTAACTGAAGAGGTTGATAATGACTGACCATTATAACATGTGTACCTATATGAATGATTATTATTTTATATTTTTCAATTAATTATTCATGACGTAGAAACCTGCTAGAGTACATTCTGTTTTTTAAGTCAATACCTACTCTTTGGCTAATGTCAAACGTTCCCGCTCTGAAAACCCCGATGTATGTAAATTAGACACCCGCTAAGGAATGTAACTCGCTCCCATCGTCGTGTAGAGAACTATATCTTGGGTCTCTTCAACGCAAGAGTGAATAGGCTGTTGCTGAACCAGCGAGCTACATCATTGACCCCGAAGTCGCTTACCATCAGGATACTGAAGTCAATCGCTGGTCAGTTTATTAAGTAATAAAAAAAATATTATGGAAAAATGTGAGCGTTGGAGCGTAGGTCCAAACATTTACTAGTCGATTTTTGAAATAGTCAATTTCATATAAATAAGTACACACCAAACCGCGAGACTTATGATTACGAACATTTGATTCGATAATCCCGTCTCAGATGTTGGTCCTCCTACGGATATATACTACAATTGTATACTACTGATGATGGCGGCCGCTAATGTAATCCCATGAGGTAATCTGCTATCGAGCTGAACCAGCGGAGTCCGCGTCTATTCATTTAGTTGCGTTGAAATGAAAATCTTTGTACTTGTAAGTACGTATAGTTTATCGGAAGCTCTAATACCAATTTATGTATAACGGACACAAGTGGCAAATGACCTTATTCCTGAAATAATAAGGTATTTTCTTACGTGTACCAGTCTGTCATAATTTCCTCTTATAGTTTCCCGCCTAAAGTCCCATAATATATAATTGTTTATCAACATATTCAAAATTAACAACGAGTTTGACTTTTCACTTCATTTATAAACGATAAAAATAAAGTATCCATATCTATGACATAGATGAAGAACATCGACAAAAAAAACTTGACATTTGATATGTATGTACATGTTTTTGGTACATTTGCCCATTACGGTAGTTATTGGTGACGGGCGTTATACGTAGATTACATACATATAACATACTCTGCAGTGTGACGCTTGGCGCTAATGTAATCCGTAAGAAAATTTTCGTTGACGCACTTGATATTTGATTATGCAATGTGTACGAAAATTCGACGACATTGCAAAAATAAAGTATCATAAATGTGTTGATGGCTTTCTCTGTCTATTGCCTGTTACTGATTCTTCCAGTGCCGATGGACACTTTTTGTTAGTTCTATTCATGACCAAACATGGGATCAACCATCAGGGTGCAGGGGGCATCAGGTGCATGTTTGGTAATTTTCATACTTTTTGTTAGTTTTATCCACGACCAAACATGGCATCACCCATCAGGGTGCAGGGTGCATGAGCAGGGGCATGGATAGAACTAACAAAAAGTGAGAAATTGACTAAATATGGGATCACCCATCAGGGTCCTGTACGTAAATTACATTATTTATATAATTTATAATGTAATTTACGTACAGCACCCTGATGGGTGATTCCATGTTTGGTCATGGATAGAACTAACAAAAAGTGTCCATAACAGACTGTGCAGTGGACGCCGGCCGCTAATGTAATCCGTAAGGTAATTTTCGCTCTTTCCAGAAGTCGAATTCACGATTAGATAAATAATCAGTGCTGACAGTACTGACTTATCTTTTGAGCAATAAAGTCTAAATAAATAAATAAACATAAAAGCACTTAAATTCCTTCATATACGAGTACATATTCTAATAAGTTATAATATAATATAAAGATAGAAAATAAATTAAATAAAGTACATTAAATATCAAGTAGGTACAATTCCAAATATGCATTGCATTGCATTGTGTATATGCAACTTCCAAAAAATTTAATTTTACATAAAGTGTTTACTTAAGTATATAAGTCGTCTTCTCTTCACGAAATTTGCTGTGCCCAACAGGGTCCACATTTAAGTTCCTATTATGTAACTGTTACGAAACTTAAGTTTACCTAGTATCCTGTAAACTATCATTGTGGAATGCAATAAATGATTGAGTATTGAGTATTGAGTATAGATATTTTATTAAACGCCTGTTTTTTTTTATAGCGTTTCTAAGCGGCCAGTGCTGAACCATGGAGGTTTGCCGCGTTACAATGGTGTACGAAAATTCGATGATATTGTAAAAATAAAGTAAATATTGCCTGTTACTGATTCTTACAGTCCCAGTGGATGCTTTTTGGTACTTACATTTGGACCATACATGGGTGATGGGTGCTGTACATAAATTACATTATAACAGACAGTGCAGTGTGACGCCGGCCGCTAATTTAATCCGCGAGGTAATCTGATATCGAGCCGAGGCAGGCACGGACTCCGCCGTTAATTGGGTTGCGTTTAATCCCCACGTTGCAACTTTAGACTCATTTTCGCTGTCCAATAAAGCTCCTCGCGCTTTATATCGTCTGAGCTTAGTCCAGCCATTTCTAATTATACGCCAAAGTAAGCGACTGCAGAGGAACATAATAGCTCCTTATCTACACTTATACATGCAAAGTAGTTTCTGTGTTTGTATAATGTGTTAATCCTATTCGAGCTTTTTGCTAATGTCAATTATTTGTGTCCAATTTAAGCACTTGGGTTCATTTATTCAATTTCACATCAAAGTACTTATATTTGTATCAAATTGTCAACATTTATTTACAAACTTTTACTACTTAATCTCTCAACTAGTAACTAACTACTCCTTGCATTTCTCAGCCTCAGCTCAGCCATAAAATAAAACGCAGTGTTATAAATACCACGTAAAAAATTACCGTAAATATTACAAAATGATTTACTTACACCTTATCATAACACTTGGACTGACTTCGTTTATAGGACTAAGTTACGTCAAACTAACTGGTAAATTTTAACTTATAACTTCGGGAAGCATATAACTTCGACGTCCAGTGACATAGTGTGGGTGTGACTCACCGGGTTTTCAATTGGAACAAAACAGTGGTTTCTATGGGGGAGAGTATTATGCTCTAATACATTCAATATACTCTATGGTGTGACTGTTCGACATACGTCCCGTGTAATATGTAAACATCAAACTGTCATCATCAACTCTAAACATCAAACGCTTTGATAATAATTTAGCTGCAAAGAGCATGTGCACGTGCATAACACGTTGTACTGTTTGTAAACTTACATAAAGGATTTTATGAGCAAATTGAGGATCAGTATAACGGAATGCAAAACAACACAAACATAAACCAATAATGATGATACCTATAAATGCATTCCCTCAGATTGTAATTTAACATAAATTTTCGGTAGAAAGTGAAATCTCATACATGTTACACTGGCTAGGGCGCGAGCGGGTGAATCAACAATGGAACTCAGTTAATTTAATTCCATTCATGCCAAGGACTTTCGGTCAAACATTTCCCGGGAGCTGACTAGAATTAGTTTATTATGACACGAGTAGACTTATTAGATTACTAGCTTTTGCCCGCGGCTTCGCACGCGTAAACACAATATCATACGTTCACTACACTTATTGCGAGGCCAAAGGCCGAGCTCCGCGTAGCACCGAAGGTGCGGAGCCTCCTAAGAAAGCCGCCCACCCACTTAATATAAGTTGAAGTAACTTAATGCGAGGCCGCAGGCCGAGCTCCGCGTAACACCGAAGGTGCTGAGCGTCTCAAAGAAGCCGCCCACCCACTTAATATAAGTTGAAGTAACTTAATGCGAGGCCGAAGGCCGAGCTCCGCGTAGCACCGAAGGTGCGGAGCGTCTCAAAGAAGCCGCCCACCCACTTAATATAAGTTGAAGTAACTTAATGCGAGGCCGAAGGCCGAGCTCCGCGTAGCACCGTAGGTGCGGAGCGTCCCAAGGAAGCCGACCACCCACTAAATATAAGTTGAAGTAACTTAATGTGAGGCCGAAGGCCGAGCTCCGCGTAGCACCGAAGGTGCGGAGCGTCTCAAAGAAGCCGCCCACCCACTTAATATAAGTTGAAGTAACTTAATGCGAGGCCGAAGGCCGAGCTCCGCGTAGCACCGTAGGTGCGGAGCGTCCCAAGGAAGCCGACCACCCACTAAATATAAGTTGAAGTAACTTAATGCGAGGCCGAAGGCCGAGCTCCGCGTAGCACCGAAGGTGCGGAGCGTCTCAAAGAAGCCGCCCACCCACTTAATATAAGTTGAAGTAACTTAATGCGAGGCCGAAGGCCGAGCTCCGCGTAGCACCGTGGGTGCGGAGCGTCCCAAGGAAGCCGACCACCCACTTAATATAAGTTGAAGTAACTTAATGCGAGGCCGCAGGCCGAGCGCCGCGTAGCACCGAAGGTACAGAGCGTCCCAAGGAAGCCGCCCACCCACCTAATATAAGTTGAAGTAACTTAATGCGAGGCCGAAGGCCGAGCTCCGCGTAGCACCGTAGGTGCGAAGCGTCCCAAGGAATCCACCCACCCATTTAATATAAGTTGAAATTACCTAGTGCGAGGCCGAAGGCCGAGCTCCGCGTAGCACCGAAGGTGCGGAGCGTCCCAAGGAAGCCGCACCCACTTAATATAAGATGAAGTAACTTCATGCGAGGCCGCAGGCTGAGCTCCGCGTAGCACCGAAGGTGCGGAGCGTCCCAAGAAAGCCGCCTATTAAGTTACTTAAACATATGTTAAGTGGGTTGGCGGCTTCCCTGGGACGCTCGTGGAACTCGGCCTGCGGCCTCGCATTAAATTACTAAGGGTTTATAAAGTAACTTAGCACCGAAGGTGCGGAGCGTCCCAGGGAAGACGCCCACCCACTTAAAATATGTTCAAATAAATTAATGCGAGGCCGCCCACCCACTTAATATAAGTTTAAATGTGTGAGCGGCTTTCCTGGGACGCTCTGCACCTTCGGTGCTATGTGAAGCTCGGCCTATGGCCTCGCATTAAGTTACTACTTATATTAGTCAGTGGGCGCCTTTCCTAGGACGCTCCGCACCTTCGGTGCTGCGCTTGTGAACATGATCTTGGTTTAATTAAAATTGAGGCAAGATTTATGTTTAAGAAATTGTTTTGAATATTTATTGTCTATTGTAGATTTAAATAACTTAATGCGAGGCCGCCCACCTAGTTAATATAAGTTTAAGTGTGTGAGCGCCTTCCCTAGAACGCTCCGCACCTTCGGTGCTACACTTGTGAACATGATCTTGGATTAATTGAAATTGGGGCAAGACTTATGTTTAAGAGATTGTTTTTAGGGTTTTGTACCCAAAGGGTAAAAACGGGGCCCTATTACTGAGACTTCGCTGTCCGTCCGTCCGTCTTTCACCAGGCTGTATCTCAAGAACGGTGATAGCTGGACAGTAGAAAATTTCACAGATGACGTATTTCTATTGCCGCTATAACAACAAATACTTAAAATAAAATAAAAAAAATATTTAAGGGGGGCACCCTACAACAAACTTCATGCGCGAGCTGGACTCGCACTCGCCCAATTTTTAATATTCATTGTCTATTGTAGATTTAAATAACTTATTGCGAGGTCGCCCACCCACTTAATATAAGTTTAAATGTATGAGCGGCTTTCCTGGGACGCTCTGCACCTTCGGTGCTATGTGAAGCTCGGCCTACGGCCTCGCATTAAGTTACTACTTATATTAGTGGTTGGGCGCATTCCCTAGGACGCTCCGCACCTGCGGTGCTACGCTTGTGAACATGATCTGTGTTTAATTAAAATTGAGGCAAGACTTATGTTTAAAAAATTGTTTTGAATATTTATTGTCTATTATAGATTTAAATAACTTAATGTGAGGCCACCCACCTACTTTATATAAGTTGAAGTGTGTGTGCGGCTTCCCTGGGACGCTCTGCACCTTCAGTGCTACGTGGAGCTCGGCCTACGGCCTCGCATTAAGTTACTACTTATATTAGTGCGTGGGCGACTTTCCTAGAACGCTCCGCACCTTCGGTGCTTCGCTTGTGAACATCATCTTGGTTTAATTAAGATTGAGTCAAGACTTAGGTATGTTTAAAAGATCGTTTTTAATATTTATTGTCTATCGTAGATTTAAAAAACTTAATGCGAGGCCGCTCACACACTTATATAAGCTTAAATGTGTGAGCGGCATCCCTGGGACGCTCTGCACCTTCAGTGCTACGTAGAGCTCGGCCTACGGCCTCGCATTAAGTTACTACTTATATTAGTGGTTGGGCGCATTCCCTAGGACGCTCCGCACCTGCGGTGCTACGCTTGTGAACATGATCTTGGTTTAATTAAAATTGAGGCAAGACTTATGTTTAAAAAATTGTTTTGAATATTTATTGTCTATTATACATTTAAATAACTTAATGCGAGGCCACCCACCTACTTTATATAAGTTGAAGTGTGTGAGCGGCTTCCCTGGGACGCTCTGCAACTTCAGTGCTACGTAGAGCTCGGCCTACGGCCTCGCATTAAGTTACTACTTAAATTAGTGGGTGGGCGACTTCCCTAGAACGCTCCGTACCTTAGGTGCTACCATTGTGAACATCATCTTGGTTTAGTTTAAATTGAGGCTAGACTTATGTTTATATATCGTTTTGAATATTTATTGATTATTGTAGATAACTATTTAAAGCACCTTGAAAAATAATTAGCTCATAGTCCTACCTGAACATATATTAATGACATCAATTAAGATAACCATAAATTATTTTCGTCTACAATGGTACTAATACTATTATAATAATATGACCTGTCATAATAATTTCCTAAGTAACGCCATAAGATTCAGGTGCCAACTTAACTCAATCGAGCGTACGTCAATAATGGCGACAGCACCACTGAACGGATACGTGATGGCCTCACTGTTTTGTTATCCGTGGTATAATGAATAAGGAAGCAAAGGAAAATGCATGAGATGACACGGTTATTATTTCAGTAGGTTCTGGGTTCAAATCCCGGCTGGGTGAAATCCTTTCTACATTGTAAATTTTATAATTTTGTCTTGTCTCGAATCATGGTTGTTTTTCATACAAAATGCATACATTGTCGAGCAGCAACTCTCAATAATTAATTGATACACTGCTGCTTATATTATTAGGTATGCGATCAATATTCAACAACTTCTGTAGTAATTCTCGAAGTCCGGGTTAACCCATCACACTACACCCTAGCTTGCGCCGAATGGTGGTCACAGGCACGCAACGACGTGCGTTAATTCTTTACATGTATGGAGCTGGTGTTATTAACTCGGGAAAAATCTTAACAGCGCGATGCAGCCGCTAGTATGGAGACTTTGTCAAGGTAACAACGCCATCTAGCGGAAAATTGGGTCATCAACAAAATCTCAACACGCCGTTAAAAATAAAGAATGATTGATATTTATTACTTTGAATAAATTTTATATATAAAAAAAACTACATAGATGCAAAATTGTCGCTAAATATATCGTATATTTATCGTTTATTATACATTTCGCTACCATATTAGTAAGTTAGGCCAAACACAAACAATACCAAAATTTGCGCCTAATGTTCTAAATGTTGGTTGGTAAAACATATTTAGAACTGTATTTAATTTACTTAAATTGATTCGAAATACTTTTATTTCAATTACACTCGATAAAATAGCATTTAAAAATCTGTTATTCATTAACGTTTTTAATTGCGTCTCCGGGATTTGGTCGATACTTACAAACTACAGAAGAATATAATTGTATATTCAATAAAAGAGCATTAGTTCCTATTCCTATTGTCGCAAATTGTGTTTTTAAAGAAATGTATAATTTTTTTTTGGGCATGAGACAATTTACAACGAACATTGCACTCATATTTTCGTCTGTGTTGGTCGATAATTGGCGCCATCTTTTCTATCTAACTTAAGATCGTTTCCGTAACTCAACGCCTCAAACAACCTTAACCTTATTGTTAATGCCGGTGGGCCGCGCGGAGGTATTATGTCGAATTCATACTTTTTAGTTTTTGTACACGTAAGAGCCACGCGGGGGTCGCGTCGTTCTAAATTCAAAATCACAAACGCTGTCATTATAAGGTTTACACATTGTAAGGAAAATATTTCATGGAATTTATGTTTTCAGAGATAAATATTAATCATAATAAAAAGTATCCTATAACCATCTTTGGATGTTCAGCTATTCCTGTACCAAAATTGGTAGCTTTTTATCCAGCCGTTTCGGCGTGATGCGAGGACAATGGTTTTTTTGAAAACAGATGGCGCCAGGTTGGCACGGCGACGCGTGTCCATACAAAACAACTATCCGGCTGCATCACGCTATCGAGATTTTTCCTGAAATCATGACCTCCCTCCATAGAAAATTTATTTTCAATACAAATTTAGGATTTTATAATAGTATAGATTACATTAAAATTAGTTTGTTAAACTGAATTTAGATAAAAAACGAAATCAAAATGCAGTCGACGATTACTAAGTTAAGCCTTAACCACGTTTACCTCCGAGAGCACAAAAGAAAAATGTAATATTCTCAAATTGAATGTTTCCCGATTTCAGTATTTAGCAATTTCACGCTTTGTAAATGTAATAATCTACGCCACAGTGGATAATTCAATTCCCGTAAATACATGGGCCGTTACCGAATTTCCTTTGAGAGATGGAGCGTGCCTCGCTGCGAGCCGGCACGTCTCTCTGAACTTCGGAATTCCAATTTTGAAAAGTTTCCCAACAAGGGCCCGCTATTGACAGCCAGTGTCAGAGACCCACTCGGAGACAAAAACAGAATATCATCAAGTTTCCTAGTTCTGCGCCCTGCAAGTAGCGAGCGGTCGGCCGCATCCGCATTCAACTATTTTGCAATATCAAGGGTTGAATGACCTTTTCGTTTTCTCTCGTATACTTTTACGTATTCGTTGAAATCGTACAGTAGCGGCAAAATCTCTCCAAAAAAATTGAACATTAATTTAAAGATTATAGAATCCGACAACAGGATCCAAATGAAAATTTCCGATGTACCGAACGAGGCGTGCGAACAACTCCAAAAATGGTTTTCATCTAATGGCCTGCTACTTAATGTATCTAAATCTAATGTTATAATATTTACTGGCCGAAAGACCACACTGCCGCCGTGCATTGCTAGCGGCCCAATACCGTTAACCAGTGAGTGCAAGTTCCTCGGTTTTGTGCTGGATTCAAACTTAAACTGGAAGTGCCATGTAGACCGGCTCTGTGACAGGTTGGGTAGTGCTGTCTTCGCATTAAAAAAAATAAAACCGTTGATATCCAAAAATGCGCTAAAATCCGTCTATTTTTCGCATTTCCATTCATTGATGTCATACGGGATAGTCATTTGGGGTAATTCTACTGATGCCCAACGAGTCCTCATTCTCCAGAAGCGCGCACTTAGAATACTGGCTGGAGTAAAACCCAGACATTCTTGTAGGGATTTATTCGAAACGTACCAGATCATGACGCACTACTCACTTTACTTATTTGAAATTTTAATGTTTATGAGAAAGAGTTTGCCAACTTTTGCACGTGTCGAAGTGTCAGGCAAACAGATTCGATCGTCAGGCAGACTCAGAACAGTCCCGCGTCGCATGGCACTTGCAGGTAAAAATCCGCGCGTCATCGGCCCGACCTACTACGAGCGTCTACCCGCCGAAATACGAACTGAACCATGTGACGAAACATTTCGACAAAAATTGAGAAACTTTTTATTGAATAATCCAATGTATTCTGTTAGTGAGTACATGGACATGAAATTATAAAATGACATATGTTTATTTAGTTATTTCATGTTTTTCTGACGATCCCATGGGAGATATGTATATCTATTATAAGTTGTGCATGCTAGTTTTCCTATTCATAGTGACATATATTTCTGTTTTATATGACATTGCATTTTATGATTCTACTAGCATTAACCCGCGGCTTCGCTCGCGTGCCTATACAATATACATCATCCTATGGGAACAATGCTCTTTTTTTCAGGATTAAAAGTAGGCTATTTGTTAAGTTAGGGTATAATCTGCAATCTGCATTTCCCTGATGCATATCCGTCCAGCCGTTTTAGCGTGAAGAAGTAACAAAACATACACAGACTTTCGCTTTTCTAATATTACTGGGAAATACTTTTTATTTTATCATAACTCCACTTTATCAAATCAAACCGAAAACTCAAGCACTCAAATCAACCGATCTCAGCTTTTAGTGTACCAAATAAAGTTCACTTCAAAATCCATAACTCGAAGTGAAGCTAAGACCCGAGCTCCGCGTAGCACCGAAGGTGCGAAGCGTCAACACCGCGAGGCCGAAGGCCGAGCTCCGCGTAGCACCGAAGGTGCGGAGCGTCCCAGGGAAGGCGCCCAACCACAAAATACTATAACTCTAAGTAATTTTAACTCGACGGAGGGCCGAAGGCCCGACGGCGAGTCTTAACGCCGCGAGGCCGAAGGCCGAGCTCCGCGTAGCACCGAAGGTGCGGAGCGTCCCAGTCAAGTCGCCTGTAGTGCGCGAGCCCAAGGGCCCGAAGGGCCCGCAGGGCGAGCCCACCCTGAACCTTACCCTTCTCTCAAGTAACTTAATGCGAGGCCGCAGGCCGAGCTCCGCGTAGCACCGAAGGTGCGAAGCGTCAACACCGCGAGGCCGAAGGCCGAGCTCCGCGTAGCACCGAAGGTGCGGAGCGTCACAGCCAAGGAGCCCAACCACAAAATACTATGATTCTAAGTAATTTTAACTCGACGGAGGGCCGAAGGCCCGACGGCGAGTGTCAACGCCGCGAGGCCGAAGGCCGAGCTCCGCGTAGCACCGAAGGTGCGGAGCGTCCCAGTCAAGTCGCCTGTAGCGCGCGAGCCCAAGGGCCCGAAGGGCCCGCAGGGCGAGCCCACCTAGACACTGGCACCCTCCACACCTTCCTAAGCAAACAAACCTGCGTGCAAATTCGCATCCATCTTCTACCTCGCTTCCCCTTTCTTAAGCAATTTTAAACTCGAACTACATTTCTTCAGCATTTTCACTGGCAACCCCTCTCGGGTGACAGAACCCCAGGACAGACCCCCTCGCGGGGTGCTTGCACCCCGCGCACCAAGCAACCTCACTCGCATTGCGACAACGCCACCAATTTCACAACTCCCGTTGCCCTTCCCTTAGGAAATTTTAGAACTCGAGCACCGATTTTCTAGCACTCTCCACTGCCAACCCCCTCTCGGATGACAGAAGGACGGCTACGTAACCCCCTCGCGGGGTGCTTGCACCCCGCGCACCGAGAAAATACTAGTCGTTAGAAATACTCCTGTAAAGTTTCGAATAAAATAGTCTAACTAATCTTGTTTCCCCATACAAACTTTGGACCCCCATTTCACCCCTTTAGGAGGTAAATTTTGAAAAATCCTTTCTTAGTGCACCCCTACACCTTATAAGGAACCTACGTGCCAAATTTGAACTCTGTAGAACCAGCCGTTTAGTATTTAGACATTTCAACCCCATTTCGCCCCAACAGGGGAGATGGTAATTCACGTCCGCCACGTTGGATTTTAAAATCGTGGCAGTTTTCGTAATCAGCGACCCGATAAACCATAAAAACAATACCCATGCTGATTTTCAGACTTTGTCACCACATTTCTCCCTTTTAGGGGTTGAATTTTCAAAAAACCTGAAACACGTGTTTACTCATTTATCGTTAGGAATACTCCTGTGAAGTTTCGAATAAAATAGTCTAACTAATCTTGTTTCCCCATACAAACTTTGGAACCCCATTTCACCCCTTTAGGGGATGAGTTTTGAAAAATCCTTTCTTAGCGGATGCCTACGTCATAACATCTATCTGCCTGCCAAATTTCAGCTCGATCCGTCCAGTGGTTTGGGCTGTGCGTTGATAGATCACTATGTCAGTCAGTCAGTCACCTTTGAGTTTTATATATATAGATATATATATATATATATATATATATATATATATATATATATATATATATATATATAGATTATTATTGCTGTAGTTATATTATGATGGTGTATTTGACAAAATTTAATGATTATTATCTAATTTTATGTTCCTATTGACGATCATAATATCAAGATTCATGTAAATTAACTTAGGATAATTTATAATGTAATTTGTTATTATGAAATAAATAAATCTAAATCTAAAATCTACCCACAATCGATAGCGAATTTATTACATAATTAATAGACAAGGCACAGATATGATAGATTTTTGCTACTAGGTACTGTATGTGTTTTAGATGAGATAAAAGACAAAAGGAATATTGTCCACCATTTTTGTTTTCTATCCATTTATACTAAATACGTTTAATTAGCTAGCTAGACAATGGCATTACCAATTTAATTACTTAATATGTTCGTTAATTATATTTATTTTTGTAGTAGATACAGTTTGGTTTTAACATCGTATTGCCCAAACACAACTTAAAACGGAAAATAATCACACAAATAGATATTGTAGGTAATTAATTATCCATCTAAATAGCCGACAAATGTAACTAAAGTGAAAAAAGCCTACAACTACCGCCGAAAATCTTAACAATAGCTAACACACATTTCCTCTTACCACGCTCTTACTCTTAAAGTGGATAAACGGCTTTCGGCGCTAAAATAAAAGAGAAACCGGACAAAAAAGTGTCTTGTAATGAAGAAAGAGGCTCCGTGATTGTGTGCCAAGTGCGGGGTAACTTCGGCCATGATTCATTGTACAACACAGGAGGGGAAACCGATTCTGGATAAGCTTTTTACGGCCATCCCTTGAGTTTACCTGCCAAATTAAAAACGTTGTGAACTTGTTTTGTGTCGCGTATTCCTAATATTCCTATGCTGGATATGGCGCAGTAACAATGACTCATGTTGAAATTTGCAAATAGGTACTGTAGTTATGTGATTATCAAATTTCAGTTGGTTGAATCCCTTTTTGATGAATGGGAGATGGACAGGCAAGTCACAGCCTAGACCACTGGAGATACATGTGATATACCATTCTGACGTCAGATTATTATTATTTTCACAAAAAATAACCGACTTCAACGAGAAGTACTTGTGTTCCCGAGAACAAAAAAAAAGAGTTAAGTACATACTACAAAAACATCGAAACAATTATTGGTGTGGCTATAATATTTAAAAAGTTCCCTCGATTCCTCATCAGTTCTTCACCAAAGTTTTATGGGCTTACTTGAAGATCCCTATTCTCGAACAAAAAAAGTCGAAAACAGTTCTTTAATGACGAATTTCTGAGGTAACAAACATTTAAAAAATATTTGTACTTAAATAAATCAACTGAATTGACACCTCCGTCACTTTTTAAAGTCTGTTGAAATTTAGACGATAAACACTGAAATTCTACAAAGTAGACCGTAGGTATCTGTATATAATTTGAACACATTCACGAGCAGGAACCCGCTTCATAGGCGCTCTCGCTCTGCTTGTAGTTAGTAAGTTTTCACTACAATAATACGCATTTTCACAAGTTTTGGAGGAGGAAACAATCGAGAACGAAACCTGGATTTGTATAACCCTGTTTGGACCTCATTTATATCCGACGCCATATTTACCAGGTGCAAAATTAACGTAAACTTATAGTATAAAGTAAGTTCATTAGGTGGGGTAAGATTAGGTAACAGTTAATCTAGTTATTGGACTGTAGTAGTCTTGCCTCGGTGCTAGTCTTATGTTCTTAGCCCACCTTCCCTTAGTATGGGAAAATGAGATTTAAACAAAATGACATTTGGAGAGAAAGATGGTACAATGAAAGCAATAAATTTCTGCTTTGGCCTTAAGATATGAAAAATCCTGAAAACATAAAAATAAATCCAATTATTTACGATTTTATAAACTTCGTTGATAGGTATCGGTAGTGATAGGTATCTAACGCGTCGCAATACATCTTAGGTAAATAAAGTAACAAAATAAACTCCGTCGTTGAAATAAAGTTGCTCACAGCGCCATCTCTCAGTTACATCCTGAACTGGCTCATGAACAGAAAACGTAACGCGATGTTAAAGGGCGCCATCTAACATCGTTGTGAGGAACTACGACGCCCGCTGCAAAGCGTTTCTAGCGCCAGCATTTGATGTGCATGTCTTTTGAATTGGATAGGAACACTTTACTCAACATGAATGAAATCTTTCAGTCCACGTACAAGTAGGATATCGGAACTCAGCTGATGTATTAGCACAAATAGCACAATACGTAATGTTGTTTTTGTTTTCAAATATAATATATTTACCTACCTACATATTTTTTAAGTTTTTCTGCATATTTCCTCTAATATGAAACCGCAACTTCGCATCCTATTCACCAATGCTATTATGTTTTTAAATTATTTTGGAAGTGCCGCCGCTAAGTCACATATTCTGTAAGATAACAGGTAAGTATTATATTCTGCATTTTTTCTTCTGACATGACTTGTTTCTTGTTTCCGATTCTTAGACTCACTTTTTGTAGTTAACTTTTAATTTTACTTTAGATATCGTTATTTTTATTTTAAACTAGCTTTTGCCCGCGACTACGTCCGCGTGAAACTTGGAAGTATGGAAGCAACCTCGTACAACACGATAGATATCCATATCCACCTAATCACCTTAATTAATAAAAGGGATTATTAAAAGCACCTTAGCAAATGTAAGAGCAATTGTGCTTTTGGTCTAATAATTACATTTCCTACAGGGTCATCAACGTCATCATGAATTACTTACTCACTTTTCAATCTTTTTAGGGATAATTTCCAGGATGAAAACTATCCTATGTCCTTCCACGGATCTTAAACTATCTCCATACCAAATTTCATCAAAATCGATTCAGCGGTTTAAGCGTGAAGAGATAACAGACAGACAGACGCACTTTCGCATTTATAATATTAGTATGGATCTCTAAACCGTTTAGGTTGTATAGTAGGTATAATGGTTTTGAAAAACACTTTTGGATCTGTAACTCGAGTAAGACACAAAACTGATTCCACCTAACCTATTGAATGTTATTACAAATATTACACCTGTCTTCTTATTCGGAAAATTATTAACAGACATACAAACAAATATTTCTTTTAAAAAAAACAGAATGTTCAAAAAATAAAATTACGAAATGCCGACAACCTAATTTTACGTCATCCTAGGACTAATTATGGAAAAAAAAGTATCAGCTTTGAAGGTGCTAAGTTATATAACAAACTTCCTAAAGACATTAAAGAATGTAAGTCTACTGCTAGTTTTAAAAAAACTCTTAAATTTTATATCCAAAATAACTAATTATATCTTTATGTCGTGTACTAACAATAAATATAAAAATAAAATAATAATATAGTAATAATAATAAATAATAGTTCAAAGTTATATTAAATAAAGAAAGAAAACAATAGTAACAATACCGAAACAAAACTATTACAACTTTAAAACATTTATAATATCTACTTTACCTATATAGCCGCAAATGCCGCATCCATCCGCCGCCGCCAACCTGCACCTTGGTCTGCTTGCCTTGCTTACAAATACTTGCAACTACGACGCGGCATCTACGATGTGAGCGCACCCTCATTATTATTTGTTTTTCGTTTGTTCTTAAATGTACTTACCCTTCTTTTTTTTATATGTCTGCATTGTACGTTTTTATCATCGTAAAACCTTATTAGTACCTACTTAAGTTCTCATTTAAGCGAATTGTATAATTCTTATTAGAAATAAATGTCTTAAACCATAAACCATATTATTATTGTGACATTTTGGTATTATCGTATAGTTAAATTAATAATTTTGTTAAATGGGTAAAGACCAAAAAGTTTACTACCTTAACTCATGTAATTAAAATTTATACCAATTTTTCTCTTGTACGGCGATAAATTAACCAGCGAATAATGCACCTTAAGGTACTGTTTTGAGGTTCACTATTGTGTTGTTAATTTTTGTCGCACAACGGAACTTTTTCCGAACTCTTTTTTTCTAAGGCTAACTGCGCATAAATTACGTCCAACTTTTTGGTCCTTACCTAAATACCTTTTCAACATAGTTTAATAACACACGAACAATTTATGCATTGAGGTCCATACTCAATTAATACAAAATAAATTATGAAGTTTAGTTGAGACTGCCTTTATATAGAGCATGATAATATTATCAATTAATATGTAAATTAGCAAATACTTACCTACCTAAAACGAGTTGCCGGTTGTACTTTAATATCACATTAACAAAAATACATTATAATGTATTTGGGAAGTAGTTATAAAATAAGTATAGAGGTCTCGGCCCGGAATATAATTTTATTCCTTTCGGGGTCGAGACTTTAGGTCCGTGGGGTCCCAGCGCCCACAAACTCTATAAAGACCTCGCTAAAAAATTGTTTGAAACTACTGGGGAACGAAGATCTGGCAGTTTCCTCGCACAACGCATTAGCATTGCTATTCAGCGAGGAAACGCTGCCAGCGTCTTCGGGACCATGCCGCGGGGGCACAGTTTTTTACAACTTTTTTAGTTTATTTTAGTTACGTAATTATTTTATTTAACAAAAATACTATGTGTATACTAAACAAGGATTTTTTTTTAAGTTTGACTACACCTAACTTTGCACTACAATTGCCTGCTTTCCTTACTTAAATCCTTTTTATAGTATTTGCTACGTTAAAAGTCGTCAGATAAATCTACAATTCTACACTAAGTGGGTTAGGGTGTTGCTTAAAAATTAACTTTCAAACACCCCGCCATTATGTTCTAGTAACTACCCTGATTAACGGATGCTAGTTTTTTTTTTTTTTTCTTAAATCAATTTTAGAGGTCGCTACCGCTTGATAAAGTTTTGGAAAAAACATAATTTAGGTGTCAATATGACAAGCTTGGCAGTCACTATTTTATATTTATTTTACTTCTATAACGTTTGTCGATTGCTTGGGAATCCCCCTTGATCGATACACACCCCTCGACCCCCGGCAGGCCGCGTTAAGATAAGCAATCGGTCGAGTTTAGAGTGCACTGCACCCTAATGCGAAAAAATCTACTTTAGTGTCATAATAATTGAAATTTTAATTTTTATTTTACTTAATTATCATAATTTTAATTAATTATAATAAGAATGTATGTAAATTATATTTGTTTATTTGAACATGTTTTTATTGTTTTTCCAAAACTTTGACAGCTGGTAGCGACCCCTAAAATTGGTTTTAAAAAAAAAAGCAAAAAAACTAGCATCCGTTAATAGGGGTCGTAGAACAAAATGGGGGGGGTGAGACTTTAAGATTTAAGTTTTTTTCCTTTTTTCGCCATATAAGAAACACCCTAAAGTGGGTAAGTGTAAGTTAAATTCTTCAGACATTGTTGGAATTTACATAATGACATGTCATTTTATGTATATTCAGGTTCTGGAGAAGCAATGTGTGCTATTTATTTATAGTGCCAAATTAATTAATAATTTGTATGAAATGAAATGAAATAATTTGAAGTGAAATAATTTATTTAGTAAGTAGGCCCCAAGAGCACTTTTACAAGTCAGATTGTGAATCAGCAATCTACCGGCATTTCCCAAGAGGAGACCGCTGTTGAGAAGAAGTCCGAAAGAAACTCGAGAGTAAGTCATTTTTTCGTAACTAATACCTTAAACAATTACATCACATTAGTGTTATAACTAATTTTATTACATGCGTAGGTACACGTTAAGGAGATATACCTACTCCAAATCAATGTTAGGAAGGAAAATAAAAAATAATTTTTCTAACGATAATTTAATATATTAAATATACGCAGAGATGTATAAAGTCTCTAGGTGTCACAACATACAATAAAATACAATTAAATAATTTAATTCCACAGAGATGTATAAGGTCTCTAGGCGTCGAATTCTTAGAGATGTATATGATCGGAGTCGTATTCCTAATCTAACAATTATTGACAAAAAAGTAAGCCGAGAGAGAGAGACCTGTGATGACGAATATTATGATATGCATTTAGGGGTCCTACTAACGCGGCGACAAGCTCGATAGAGCGGCGCGCAGCACGAAAATGCATTTGGGGAATTAGCATGCTTTTGCATGTCAAAATTGTACCTGATGTAATAACGCCTAAGTACCTAAGAATCAAAACGGCCGTTATTTCCAATGTAAGTAACCTACTTCGTAGCTTGATTTCTTTGTTTACTTTGTATCGTACCTACGATAGATACATGGCGGGCCTATCTACTGCCTTAATTTGAATGAAATCTTATTTATAATTGCAAAGCATTCGACATAATATAGGTCACAAATGAAATATTTAGATCGAACGAATATTGCACTGCCGTTTTCGTGCGAAGAGGCTGAAAACGGGCTGTTATAAACTTTAATGAACTGGAAAAAAGAAATTTCATTTCACGTAGCACCTAGGCGTACTCGTAATATCGTAGCTGGGTTGCGTAAAAAGGTAGTTACAAGTTGAATTCTCGTTAATAATTCGGTAGCAGTTGTTAAATGATATTCCCGAAATTGGAAACCATATTGGGTAGTGGAGCGTGGGAGTTGTTTCAAATTGATTGGTAAAAGCTGGTAAATCAGGCGCGGAGGTTGTAATAAAGACCGCAGCGGAGTCTCCGATTAATTAAGATAGGCTCGAGCCTTCTCCTTACCTTAAGAGGGAATACCATTGCTTATTTTTCCATAAAAATCGAAGTTTCATTCTCGTCTTTTTCCTCCAACAAAACTAAACCAATCTTTACAAAATTTTAAGAACTAAATGGAGAGGAAATGTTTTGTGTCGGACTGTTTCGATTTTTCGCTTATTTTTATCAAATTTGTGTACTACGCGTCTGTTTTTGGGCCAAATTCCGTCGTAAACGGACGCCTATTATAATATTCTATAATACTTTGCACAAAAATCAAAACGGAACACTGAACATTTCCTAAAATTTCCGTTCCAAAAATTTCGTAAGGATTGGTTAAGCTTTGGAGGAGAAAACAAGAGAGAACAAAACCTGGATTTGTATGGAAAAATTAGCAGTGATATTTCCACTTAAGAAGTTTCTATGGCCACGCCTTATGCCCCGCTCGCAACATGATATATCGCCCGTGTTATTTTGTCCGAGGTTAGTAGTTTTAGAGTGTTTAGTTAATTACTAAAATGCTTGACGGTTATATGAAACATTTATTTGTTTAATGATACATTAGAAAACTGCGTTGAAACTTTGAAAAATATTGGTAAATAAACAGTACCTAGATCCTATTAGCCCGTAATATGTAACTTTTTTACATTTTTAAATTCTACTTATGTATTATTAACTTAATAACCAAACCTAGGAATCCGTGGGGCAAATTTCGTTGACAGGTAGGGACATCCTATATCGACAAATTAAACTATCGATGTTCGTTCTATATACTAGTGATCGCCCCCAACATTGTGTGTTTTTTTGTTCAATTGTTCAACATAGCATATTTTAAATAATCGCTAGGTTACAATATTTAATATAAAGGTAGGGTGTAATACCTATAGCACTACAAAAAAGTTAATAATTATCTCAACCTCTTTTGATAATTCAATAGAAGTAAATTACCTACATAGACAATCGCTAACTCGCTATAAAACAATAGGTACTTGTCAATGTCGTCGGACAGTGTCATTTGTAAACACGTTATATTACATATGTATTTTATATAAATAAATAAAGCCTCCTAAAAAAATAGAAGAATTGCTTAAAAAACAACCTGAAATAATTAAACGTGGGTCCAAGCTATACTGTAACAAATGTCAATTCACCTTTCATCGCAAAAAATATTCTCTTCTCTTTAAAAACGAAGAAGAGTATTGAGTTATTACGTAATTATTATTTTTTACTTTTAATAAAAACATATTTTTACACTAGTATATAAAACGAACATCGATAATTTAATTTGTCGATATAGGATGTCCCTACCTGTCAACGAAATTTGCCCCACGGATTCCTAGGTCTGTTAATAACTAAGTACGATAGCTAATTAATACTTGTTTAAAGATTTAAGGAAAAAATTGCGAAAGTTTAAAATGCATTCATCGATACAGATTATGGATTCTTTACCGATGATTGTTTTTGAATAGCTATTATCTAATTCAATCACTTGTTTTGTAATTATTCCAATTCAATGGCGACGACTCAATAACCGACCATTTTGCCGATAAATAAAATTGCAATTTCCTGTACCTGATATATCTAAGTATTACCCCTTGATTGCGTAAGTAATAAAACTTCGGATTTTAACCAAAACTCAACGAATGACACTGGAGAAGTCGTAAAAACGAACATAAGTACCTGCATAAGTTAAAAAGTCCACGCTGTGAAGTAAAATATAGAAAGCAAAGTAACTTTGAAAATTGAATAATTGCTTTCTTGAAGTATAATAACCTGAAAGCGTATTTTATGGAGGAGGTAAGTAAGAGTTGGAAGTTTGTTTTCATTCAAGTTAAACGGAGATACCCCAGGCGAACATTACCGTCTGTTTCTTGGGAATACTATTGCAGTGTTGTATCTATTCAGGTATTCGGATTGCTATTACAGTTGCTATTCAGCTTTTGAATCTTGATGCAATGTTCATGCCGGGAATACTTAATCAAAGTATGCAGTATCAGATACTAATTTCAGGTATGAGATGTATTAACAAGAAAAGGTATACCTACCAAGAAAATATATTTGTCCTCTACCTACTCTACCAAAAATACCATTTCATAAAGGTGATGGATTCGTACCGTGATATTAACGAGTAAATGTAACGAATAAAAACGTACACTGTAAAAGAGGGCATTAAATTATTTCAATTCACATACTTTAGATAAGCAATCTTTTAAAAGAAAAAATCTATTTTCCCACAATCCCTGGAAGGCTTTTCAGTGCAGTGTCTTGCTTACTACTATAGGAAGTGTGAACCTGTTTTTATTAATCCTGTTCCTGTTTACAAATATTATTCCACAAACAGGAAAATATATTTTCTCCTAATCGAACGATTTGGTCTGTCAATGCCCCCTACATCATTCAATGAATCCTAATATAGGTACAAGTAGTACGAGTACTAAAGTGTAATTTAACAATACAGGGCCAGTATCAGTGCGTCCAATCCAGTTAATGTGTCAATCGTAAATTTATATTGGATTGTCCTGAGGCGTACCTATATCGCTCCGTACGTGCTTCCACAAGGAATTTCATTATTACCCTAAGGGCTAACCTTACAAACTCTTTCCTAAACAAACAAAGCCCTTACGAAATATTTTTTTAAACTCAAGACAAAAAAATATTATTCCCGAGTTGAAGTTACCCGCCAAACAAATCCTAATCTAATAAGTAGGCAAACCAACCATTAAACGCATGACATACTAAAGAGGATCATCTTTCCCGGCATCGGGCAAAAAGATTTAGGTGAAAGAAGCTTATTTTTGGTAGGGCTGACAGCGCGATAGTGTGTGGCCCATTACAGGCAAATTATGGCGGCCATTATTGTCCGCGTGTCCCGCGCCACGACCGTGAGTTACGCCCGACCCGGGTCAATGGGTTTTAAGAAATCCTTCCCGACGTCCGACTCATGTAAATCGCTGTTTATATCAGGAAATTTCAACAATAAGAAATCGTTTACAGTCGGGGCTTATTGTTTTGTTTAATTAAACGTTTCGCGTTTTATATTATACTAAGAGATTCCTGCAATTTTGTTCGCGCAGAATAGCAAAAGGCATAAGCGTACCTGTAGGCTTTAGTTATAGTCGATACATAGTATTGTAATTAGATTTAAAATCCAATTTATTTGAACAAGCGAGCAGCATTAGGTAGTAATATTCGTCCGTAGGTGTACGAGTATAATTATCGTCATCCTACTCGACTTCTATTAAAAATTGGTAAAAATCTTTATTGCCTTTTTGCGCGATGAGTACGACAGTGACAAAGGTAAGTACTCAGACTAATAGTTGGCGTTATGGTGGCAACCACTATAACCCCTATAGCCCTTGCCGGCCCATTCAATGTAAACGTGCAACCGGTTCAACTAACTTTTAAAAAACCTGCGCACACGTTCAATTCAACACAACAAATTCTTTTTTATCGTTACCCCGGAAAAGGTTGATAGAAAACCGTACGCACTGCCTGATGGTAAGCCCTTATAGCACTCTAAGCAGCTATAGCCTGTGGATGCCTGCAGTGCCAAAAGCATCACTTGCGTGTGGCCAGCTCATTAACGTATCTAATACTTAAACGACCTACATACTAAGTTGATCGCGAGAGTCAGATCATGAAAATGGTTTCAGTAAACGAGGCATTTAATTTTTAGTTTTAAAATGGCAAATATAGAAGAGTTTTTTTAGAAATATGGTACCCTAAAAAAACAAGATACGGTACCCTAAGTAATTGATTAACTTTGACATTTTAATTAGGTAGTGAAATAAGAAAATTCTTCTTCTATTTAATTAGTTTCTCACGATAAAAAATTGAGATGAATATTTTCTAAAATCGTTTAATCATATAACAAACCATAGAACATACATAGATAGTCGAATAAAAAGTATAGAAAATAGATCAGAGCCGCGCAAACATACGTTATATAGCTATAACACACACAATATGACTTGCTAAAATCTTTGTACAATCTCTTCCCTTCACTATCGTATAATAATTCCCAGAGATAACACTATCCCTAAGTTTGTTAGAGGTCATTAAATCATTCGCGTCACTATTAAGTTCGCTGCCTTGTCCCGGAAAATTGTTTTAATTACCGTTCTACCAAGTTTATCCCAGCAAAGCACGAACTAAGGCTGCGCTATAACGCTACATGAGTGGTGAAATATGAAGACAGATTATGTAAGTTCGACCTAACTAAATAGCTGCTGAAGTTTGGACTTGGTTTCCTTGGGTTCTTTAAATGTTATGGTAACCCAGGTAACGGCACAGTGTAGTTTTTCGGTGCCATCATTACTACTTCAAGTTTTTTTACATATATGTTACATACAATACAACTCAATACTTATACTTTTTATTATTATTATCCTGTATGTCGCACCCGCTCACGGGACAATAGTGTCCCGGACCTTTGGGAGGCGTGCACGGAGCCGAAGCCAACGCGTAGAATGGCTGTATATATGTTTTGTACGTAGGTATACAACTTAAAAAAAATCATTAATACACATTCTGTCGGCTTGCGTACTAATATTGACTCCAAAAATTGGGCAAGTGCGATTCCGACTCGCGCATGAAGGGTTCCGTACCATAATCTATAACAAGTTTGTTGTATGGGAGCCCCCCTTAAATATTTATTTTATTTTATTTTTAGTATTTGTTGTTATAGCGGCAATAGAAATACATCATCTGTGAAAATTTCATCTGTTTAGCTATCACCGTTCTTGAGATACAGCTTGGTGACAGACGGACGGACGGACAGCGAATAAGTCTCAGTAATAGGGTCCCGTTTTTACCCTTTGGGTACGGAACCCTAAAAAGTAACTTTTTAAACTGGCATTCACAATACATTTTAGACGCATTTGTAATTCTTTACCTATAGTAGGCTTTATAAAAACATTATATTCATTTCGGTTGTCAATTTACAAAACAATAGTGGTTCTCTACTTAAAAATCAAATAATTCCGGCTATTAGATTTTTAGAGAACCACTAGGTATTGTTTTGTAAATTGACAACCGAACTGAAGGCAGTTTTTTTAAATTACGTTACCAAGTTAATCCCGGCAAATCATGAACTAAGGCTAAGTTACATAAGTGGTGATGGTGAAATATAAAGACAGACTATGTAAGTTTCCACCTAACTAAATAAATAGTAAAGCTGGATTTGGTTCACGGGTAACGGCTCAGCAATTATCCAGGTTGATTTAGCTACTAGTCCAGTGATGCGCAACACAGAGTGCGCTTAAAACCGGACCCGATCCCAAGGCGACTACAAAGAGGGAGCGATTAGGGTCAAATTATTGCTATCATTACCTACAGTTCTGCGCTCGAGGGTAATCGCGCTACGTTGGCGCATTGTAATGTGAAATAAACTTATATTTTTTGCACGAGGACTCTTTTGTTATAAAATATTAATTACTCGCTTAGAATTGAATATACCTCTATTGTGTCTATTTATTAATAACATAGCTGCAATTCAAAACCTTAACGTAAAGTAAAAATTCCCAGGGACTACGTATATCTAATCTGCTTTGTTTAAATGTCTCTTTTTTTCTCTCTCTCTCTTTCTGTTGACACACGCTTATATCTTGTTCTACCTATATATCGTTCAATGTTTTTTTTTTTTTCAAATATTAGAAGTCGATTACCTGTTATTAGGTTTTAAAAATTATATGAACTCAGAGAAAAGACAGGTCTAACAACTTTAATGGCTAGTGAATTTGTACTGGAAAGCTCTTTATATAAAACTAAAGGCACAGCAATTATCCAGGGGGGTAATTCGACCAATTTTAGAGAGATGGTGGAGATCTCTCCATTTCATAGCCATCCGTCACTTTTGACGTGTCCCTACTTGACAAGTGTCGATATCCCTAGAACATCGTCAATCCGGTCGCACTTAAGTTGCGTTTCCTTTGTATGTGACGGCATAAATAACAGGCGTATACTTTAACTTGACCGTGTAGTGCGTGAAATTAGTCAGTTACGTTTCGTTCAAAACAGAAATTCATAGGCATGAATAGCATTTTTGACAATCGTTATCGCCTTCGTATTTCCAAAATTGAAATGAGATATGTCACTTGAAGCTCATCGCATTTTAATGACAGTTCAAAGGCAATAACACTGTTATTTAATTGAGTTTTGACGTTTTGCGATCTCTCAAACGGCATTCTCGAATAAGGTCCCATAGTGCAACATAGTGTGAGCCTAAAACCGGACTTGATCCTAAGGCACTACTAAGAGGGGGCGATTAGGGCCAAATTATTGCTATCATGACCGATAATTCTACGCTCCGGGTTAATCGCGCTACGTTGTCGCATTGCAATGTGAAACAAATTTGTGGTGTTTTTTTTTCAGAAATTATTTTGCTCTACCAACAGTTTAGAAGTTATTAATTATTGCGGTCATGTTTGTGTTTATTTGCACTTAAACATTAACGCACAATAACTGACAAATGCCTAGGTATGAGTAAAATTAACTGCCTCTTTTCTCCAACTCGTTCTTTGGTGTTGTGTTGACACATGCATATTACCTATACCTAAATACATATGTAGAACTTAAGAATTATATCTATCTCTCGTCTATCATGCACACGCCCTTATTATATACATACATATATAATATCGAAATGTTTAAGCAAAAGTTTAGTTAACTGTAAAACTGAACTATTCAGCGTTAGATAAAACAAACCTAACTAAACATAATGGCTGTTCTACAATGAACTTTCAAATAATCCTGAAAAGTTTACAATTTTAGGACAGAATATTACAGTCTGCCAAATGAAACAGTTTAAAATATTACGGCAACTTTTGGCTAACCAGTAGAATATTTTTGTGTTTTTTTTCTACCTTAAGGGTTGTTTGGAAGTAAAATGTAATAAATAAATAAATAAATATCGGACAACCTCACACAAATCGATCTAGTCCTACTGTTTTACATAATGAAGCTGTTTAGTAAAACAGCTAGCTGTTAATGGATATGTAAAATAGCTATTCAAGTAATTAGCGACATACATATACAAATAGGTACATACACTTATATATATAAACTAAGACTTATTTATTAATGGCTAGATAATTACATATATTACTTTTTATAATGCACTTCAGAAAGGAGTTTAATAAAAATTGGGCAAGTGCGAGTCCGACTCGCGCATGAAGGGTTCCGTACCATAAAACAATTTTGTTAAATGTTTATTTTATTGCCCCCCTTAAATATTTATTTTATTTTATTTTTAGTATTCGTTGTAGTAGCGGCAATAGAAGTACATCATCTGTGAAAATTCCAACTGTCTAGCTATCACCGTTCTTGAGATAAAGCCTGGTGACAGACGGACGGACGGACGGACGGACGGACAGCGAAGTCTCAGTAATAGGGTCCCGTTTTTACCCTTTGGGTACGGAACCCTAAAAAGAGGTGGTCAAATCCCGGCCAGGGCAAATATATTTTGTGTGATAAACTCGAATATTTGCGCATGGGTCATGGTTGTGCTATGTATCTTATCTTATCTTATTAGGAAGGGGTCCTTGCGGATACACTTCGACCCAATGGGATCTTTTGTGTAGTTACCCCCATCGCGCCTACTCAAAGGATTGTTCCACCACCTTCATATATCGGATGATGGAACCAGTTGGTAGTGCCTGGAATTCCTTCGGTTCTGGGTAACCAATACCGAATTCCTTCATTCTGAGTCTGGCGAGGGCATGACATCCACACAGTATGTGCTTCATTGTCTCTGCCTCCTCGCCACACATTCTACAATCTGTATTGTCAGACAGTCCCAACTTGGCCAATAGTCCTTTGACCCCAAAGTGACCGGTAAACACCCCCGTTATGATTCGGAGCTGTCTTTTGCTGTATTCCCATAATTTCTTGGTCCAGCCTGATTCTATACATTCCATGAATAGCTTTGAGTGCCTCAAGCCTGCCATTTTCCTCCACTCTTGTTGGTGCTGGTTTTTGGCATAGTCCTTGATGGCTGTTGCTATGGTTCCCTGCGAGAGACCCACACATGATTCAGGTCCTATGAAACTTGTCGCAGACCCTTTTCTAGCAAGTTCATCTGCAATTTCATTACCGATGAAGCCTTCATGCCCTGGGATCCATACCAGTTGCACCTTATTGTGCCTTCCAAGCTTGTTCAAAGCTAGGACGCCATTATACACAAGTCTAGAATCCACTTTAGGCGCACCTAGCGCTTTAAGTGCCGCTTGACTGTCACTGAGTATGTAGATGTGCTTCCCTCTGGTAAGTCTATCTATGTTCTCCTGGGCACAGGCGATTATAGCGTATGTCTCCGCTTGGAAGACAGTCGCATAACCTCCCATACTTGTACTTGCATTGAAGTCGTTTGCATGAATGCCTGCTCCCGTACCTGATCCCATTTTTGATCCATCAGTGTACCAAATAATGTCCTCACCATCCGCTGTAGGTGGCTCGCGACCCTCGGCCCATTCCGCCCTCGTTGGAACTTGTACCTTGAAGTTCCTATTGAATACAAACTTAGGCTGCATTTTATCGCAGCTCATAGTTGTTATTCTGTCAAGAAAATTGTTGCTTTCCATGTTAGTGTGCTTAGTCTTCGGCGTGCAATAACTCCACAGGTCCATTGTTTTTAACCTGTGCAGCGATTTGCGCGCTTCGGACTGTATCACTATATGTAGCGGTGGTAGATCTAGCAATATTTCTAGCGCCGCGGTTGGCGTAGTTCTAAACGCCCCTGTTATAGCCATGCACGCCGTTCTTTGCACCTTCGTCAAGGCGTCTCTGCATGTGCTCCTCAACGTCCTTGGCCACCATACGAGGCTGCCATATAGGATGATCGGTCGTACCATCATGGTATAAATCCACTTTAGTACCTTTGGGCTTAATCCCCACGTCTTACCATACGCTGATCTACACATCCCAAATACTCTGAGAGCCTTTGTTATGGTGTGATCGACATGCTTTTTCCAATTGAGTTCCTTATCTAGTATGACACCAAGATATTTCACCTCACTGGACATCTCGAGTACCTGTCCATACAGTTTTAGTTCCTGCATGTCCTTAAGAATCCTCTTTCTCGTGAATGGTATTACCACTGTTTTGCCTGGGTTAATGGATAGTTGGTGATTGTTACACCATTTCTCCACTTTCCTCAGTGCTTCACTCATAATTGCTGATACCGTACTGGGAAATTTCCCATTTACGAGAATCACCAGATCATCTGCATATCCTACCGTATAGATAGGACCACTGTTGAGTTCCTCCATTAGGGAGTTTACCACCAGACTCCATAGAGTAGGTGAGAGTACTCCTCCCTGGGGACACCCTTTTGTAGCCGTAGCTAGTATTTCATCTCCCATCAGAGACGACTTTATTAGCCTGGCGTTTAACATGTTGCCTATCCATTTGCAGATGGTCGGTTCTATGCCATGTCTTGCAGCTGCTTCACTGATAGCTTGGTACGTGGTGCGATCAAACGCTCCTTCCACGTCTAGAAAAGCCGCCAGGCATAGTTCCTGATTTTCTATGGCCCGTTCGGCTCTGGTTGTTACCAGGTGCAACGCGGTATCGGTTGACTTTCCAGGTTGGTACGCACATTGTAGTTTGTGCAACGGACGTCTTTTTAATGGACCATCCCTTATATGTCTGTCCACCAATTTTTCCAATGTTTTTAGGAAAAATGAAGACAGACTTATAGGCCTGTACGATTTGGCTTCTCCGTAGTCTGCCTTGCCTGGTTTAGGCAGGTATATTACTTTTACCATTCTCCATACTCGTGGTATGTGTCCAAATGCTATAGACGCTCTGTACAGTCTACTCAGATGAGGAATGAGTACGGTTGCGCCTTCTTGTAGTAGTACTGGGTAGATTTCATCTGGTCCCGGAGCCTTGAACGGCTGGAACGTTGAAATTGCCCATTTCAATTTGTTATGGTCTACTACCTTTTTCGACGTGTCCCAATTGTGTCTGGTTGTGCTTGCGCTTTGTTCCAATACACTAATTGCAACATCGTCTAATTCGCTCTCGTGTATCACTGAGCCTGGAAAGTGTGTGCTACACATAATTTTTAAGGTTTCTAGCCCTGTCTCCGTCATTTTCCCGTCCCTACCCTTAATGGTTGTGAGCGGGACTGACTTTGACGCAGCTAGTGCTTTTGTTAGTCTCATACCTTCTGGTATAGACCCTATTTGGTCGCAGTGACCCCTCCACGCGCTTCTTTTTGCCTTTCTCACAGCCTTATTATATTCTGTGAGCTTGTGAGCATAACTCTCAAAGTTGTTTGAGGCTTTTGCGTCGTTGAATATAGCCCTGGTTTCTTTCCTGAGTTTTGCTATCTCTGGATTCCACCAGGGTATTCTTTTTGCCAGAGTTTTCTTTTCCGGGCAGTTATTGGTCCAAGCTGTGTATACCGCTTGAACTATTTTGTCAGCTTCAAACTCTATATCAATAATGGAATTGAGCTTACCTTTCGGATCACCCAGTTCCACTTTCAGGTCAGCCTTGTACGCTTCCCAGTCAGTGTTCCTAGGGTTGTATTTAAGTATATATTTATCTATATAAGTACGTGTATCGTCGTCGAGTACCCACAACACAAGCCTTCTTGAGCTTAATTTGGCTCAAGAAGGCTTGTGTTGTGGGTACCCACAACTGAAGCGCATTATAAAAAGTAATATATGTAATTATCTAGCCATTAATAAATAAGTCCTAGTTTATATATATAAGTGTATGTACCTATTTGTATATGTATGTCGCTAATTACTTGAATAGCTATTTTACATATCCATTAACAGCTAGCTGTTTTACTAAACAGCTTCATTATGTAAAACAGTAGAACGACATTTAGCGTTTTTTCTGTATGTTTTATTTTAATTAATTACGCGAAATTGCGCAAAAGTTTTGCACAACGTGGAATTACAAAATTTTGTTTTTAAACGTACAAATAGTGTGATTTTTTTGTAATCCTTCGAGCAAATCAGTCGATTACTTTGATATTATTTTTGGCGATATAGCATGAATAAGAAATTAGTCGCTGGCCTAGATGTGTACCTATTCTCTGATTTGTCATTGAATTATGGAACGCTTTTTATGATACCCTATTACATAATAAGCTTGCTTACCTAATACCTTCACTGATTTATCATTTAATTACGCAGCGTTTTTATGAAACTGTTAGGTGATAGAATGAATAAAAGGCCAGTTAATGTTCGGGGCCCAGGCGTTTGGAATCCCGTTCGGTCAGCGAAAGAAAATTACGGGTCGTTCGGGTAACGAGCTCACTGATTGACGCGAACCTCTTGATTAAACTGATCAGTTTTTGCCTCTTATGAAAAGAACTCTATCAACTTAACTTGATGTCGATCTTTGCTTCATACTTAACCGTAGACGAAATGCTTGGCAAAATTTGGAGTTGGCAGTGGTTAAATTTGTACTGTTCAGCTATGTACAATTAGTGTAGGTAAAAAACTCAAGTAATGCAATTTTTTCTTAAGTCAATTGGAACGTGTCCGTTAACGTAACGTATCGACAGTGTAAGTGTGTGTAAAGATTTTCCACAACGATTGCTTGCAAACGAATTGATATATACCAAATAAAGTTTCGAGTATTGGCGAGTAATACCTGTTTTTGTAACTATGCTATATCGTTCAGATTACATTATTTACACAATGTCTCTATTTTATGATGACGACGCGTTAAGTAATTTCACTTTGCGAACAAAGTAGAAATAGGAAATGTTTAAATTACCTAATCGTTTCACTGTAACGAAAAAGTTAACACTTAATGTACCTAATACTGCGACTTTGTATGATGTCGTAGAAACGCTACACTTAATAACTACCACCGCTCACTTCTTTTGTATAAATAGTGTCAAACTTAAGGCAGCAAGGGTATAGGTGGTCTTAAAATGTTATACGTCTATGATACCATCAAAACTCGCAAGTATCTATATACGCAATAGCCCAAGGTGACCTAACCTACTTAATTTATATACGTAACTAATCCCATACACTTAAATATCTACATTTATGCTGATACTATGTAATGTATGTGATTCAAAAACAAACAAGTATTAGTAGCAAGAACAGTGTCTAATGGAATAGGTTTCGATCCCTTTAATGTAATTGGACCTGTCAGGAGCAACAGGCGAACAGGTAATTACAAGCTACTAACCAAAATAACAGACTGCTCTATAAGAAATACGATATTTTGCCGCTACTCCGCGTAATGTAAAATAAATCTCTGTTTGACTTTCAATTAAATAGAATGATGATTAATGGAATTTTATTGTTTCGTTGTTAAGTATAGCGCTTGACTACAAAATAATCATTTGAGTCCATTAGTTTGTTAATTGCTTTCATATCTTTACATTTATACAGATCTTTGGGAAATACCCAACATTCCACACTTGTACCATAAAGTAACTATTGTTGAAGAACGATAATATTGAGGGTGATATATTTTGAGCTTCAGCTAGATGCCTATTTACCTGCTTGGTTGTATGTTCGAAGAACCAGGGAAATAGAATCAACGTTTTTCCCAATTATAATAAAAATAACTGACATATCAGCTCCATTCAAAATTACCTGCCTTTACCTCAGGTAGCTTATATAAAAATACTTAAATAGCTACTCTATTTCAACAATAGTCTTATCAAAGGGACTAGCTCCACTTCGTACAAGCACATAAGCGGCTTTCCCCACATTCAAATAAAAGTATTTCAGGGGCTGAATTTGTCGTTTGTAATGGCAAATATCCGAAATATCACCATTATATTTTTATGATCAGTTTGGCAATGCGTTATAATTGAAACAGCCATTATGTTTTTTTTTATAATCAATTTGAACGTAAGTACTGTATAACACTTAAATTATGTATCAAGGAAGGAAAGGAATTCAAGCATCCATGACCCAAGAACAAATATTTTGCACAAATATTTGCCCCGGCCGGGATTCGAACCCGGGACCGCCGACTCAGTAGGCAGGTGTCTACCAACCGAGCCAAACGCGTCGCCAACATATAGCGTCTAATAATCGATAGCTTACTTAAAACATATTTACTTCGGTAACTAAGCCATCTACAGAGTTCGGTGAAGGCTTTATAGATGGCGCTGTTCTTAACAATCGTTATTAAATTCAACCTCTAAGGGGGTTAAAAGGGGATGAAAGTTTTGTCTTGGGGGTCAAATTTAATTTTAAGCTAGGAACTTGAAACTTCGTAAAAAGGAACTTGAAACTTCGTAAAAAGGTATGAAAATAAACTAAAGAAAACAGATTTCAGCGTCTTTGAAAATTCACCCCCTAAAAGGGTTAAAAAGGGGTTGAAAGTATGTACGACGATCAAACATTTTTACGAGTGCGGGACTTGAAACTTTATATAAAAGCAAATTATAAAAATACAAGAAAAGTAATTTCAGCGTTTTTGAAAATTCAGCCCCGAAGGTGGTGAAAAAGGGGTTGAAAATTTGAATGAAGATCAAAATTTCTTTTGATTGCGGGATTTTAAACTTTGTATAAAGGCATATAATTAGAAGACAAGAAAAGTGTTTTTTTTTTTTTTTTTTTTATGTCATAGGGGGCAAACGAGCAAACGTATCACCTGATGGAAAGCGATTACCGTCGCCCATAAACACCTGCAACACCAGAGGAGTCACAAGTGCTTGCCTACCCGGATTTCAGCGTTTTTGAAAATTCTACCCCTAAAGGGGGTTAAAAAGAGGATGAAAGGTTGTGTCCGGTATAATTAAGTTGTATTTTAAGTTAGGAATTAGAAACTTTGTAAAAAAGTATTTTATTAAAAGATAAGAAATTCATTTCAGCGTTTTTGAATATTAAGCCCTGAAGGTGGTGAAAAAAAGGTTGAAAATTTGTATGTAGATCAAACATTTTTTTGAGTGCGGTACTTGAAACTTTGTGTAAATGCATCAAATTATTATTCGAATCAAAGAATTTATAAACGTCGTTCTTAAACTCATCGAATTTAGTAAAGCTATTCGTTCGTAGATGTACCTGATTTTATAATGATACCGCGTAATTAGAGCAAATTAGCCGAAAAAAAAGGCCAAGAGCGAGTCGGACTCGCGTACGAAGGGTTCGTTCGTTACTATTTCGTAAACAATTGCAAAAAAGCACAATGTTCCGTCAATTGTCAAATTTGAAGTAACTGATAAGCGGAACATACTTTTTTTTTAATTTAATTTCGAGGCAAAGGTCCTCAATCCACTATGTGACGTCAACTTCCGGTTTAGCAATTTCAGCAGATTTTTTCCAAAAATATAGGCATAAAAATTTGAAAATATTTCTTTTGTCTTATATACTCACTTTTCTCCAAATGGATTTCGATTTAGGACTTTCTCAAAATATGAAATGTTGTCAATTTCAACATTACTTAGATCTGAAAAATATAAAGAAGTAAAATTTTCAAGATAAAGGTTCCACGCGGACGATGTCGCGGGCAACAGCTAGTTATGTCCATAAGGCAATAATAGGGCCGAGAAATTACACAATAGACTACAGATACTGTACGATCATTCCTTAATTTAGCACTAAATAGGTCGATGTCTGTAAGATTGTCCCTTAATATTTATTTATCGCAATGCCTCATCGTATACGTTTCATTTTTAACTTATCTGTTATTAAGGGAGGTCGACAATTAGCCCTTTGTCCCATTTGTAACGCGCGACAGAGGCGATGCAATAACGATACAAAGCGCAACTGTATCGATTCAGCATTGCGACAAACGCGGGGCTGTTTCACGCGAGTCGCGACTTTATCTCGGCTGCATCGACGCTAAATCGCGGTTGTATCGCAACTGTATCGCGATAGTACCGATACCGAATTGCGTTTAGGTACGTGTGCGAATATGTCTAGCGACAGCACCACGGCTGCATCGCGAAGTTTTTGCGACTGCATCGCTACTGAATCGCTGCAAAAATTCGCCGTATGCTACGTTCCTAAGTAACAAATATAATAGAAACGCGACACGATAAAAAATGTGTAAACGCAGAAAGTCGCGCTGAAAGTAATCGTTTTGTTCGCGTTCCGAGGGATTAGCGGCTCGCGGAGTTAATACCTGCTTTATCGTGTAATACGCGTATCGTTCAACTTTAACAATTTCAGCAGCTCTTAAGCCGTAATTCTTTTGTATACGTATGTATGTATGAAAACACGTTATTGTACACAACAACTGGTTATAAATACATTCATAACAAATAAAACATGTACAAAGGCGGACTTATCCCTATTAGAGTCGTTTCCAGTTAAACTTTGAGCAATTGAACGATACGATACTAAAGGATATTGGTTACTAATAGCAAATAAAAGATAAACTTGAGACTGAAATATTTGATGTTATATTTTCCGAGAACATGAGAAGAACGAACAAAAGACGAATGACATCCATAGACAAAGTAGAGCACCATAAACAATCACAAAACTACTAATTAAACTTTATAAAGAAAACATATTGCATTCATAATCCAACACCCCCTCTAGAATGTAAACCCATTTTCTTTATACAATACAAATGTTTCTCTAAAGTAGTCCCCTTTGTTAAAATGTCAGCTACCATTTCACTACCCTTACAATATGCAAAAATAATATTTTTGTTATTAACATTATCTCTCAAGAAATGAAATCGAATATCTATGTGTTTTGTTCTAGGTTTGTAACAATCAACAGAAGCTAAACTTATTGCACTCTGATTGTCACAATTAATAGATAGGGGACACTCATCCTGTAAGCCAAGTTGTTGTTGGAGTTGACGGAGCCATAGTCCCTCCTGTGTCGCAGCAGCCATCGCCATGTATTCTGCTTCAGCTGTGGATAGGGCAACTGTAGATTGCTTACAACTATTCCAAGCTATGGCACCATTCTGAAAAATGTAAACGTAACCGGTGCAGGACCTTCTGTCCTCTGGACTGCTAGCCCAGTCTGAATCACAGAAACCTGTTATCTTATTAGACGCATCTTTGGTGTAGCACAACTTGTAATCTTTAGTGCCTTGCAGGTATCTCATTATCCTCTTGACACCGAGCCAATGCTGGTTTGAGGGGTTACTGACATATCAACTTAGTTTATTAACTGCAAATCCAATATCAGGTCTCGTTGCCTGAGCTAAATATAATAAACATCCAATTGCCTGTCGATATGGAATGCTGTCATTGATGCGTGTATCATCGGATTCAAATTTGGCATTAACTTCTATTGGAGTTCTCACAGGTTTTGATTCTGCCATACCATAACGGTCTAATATCTCGTTGACATAAATTTCTTGATCCAACATTATTTTTCCTTCTTTACGGTTTCTACTGATATTCAACCCTATAAATTGTTTCGCTTCACCAAGATCCTTCATATGAAATTCTCCCTTTAATTTTTCTTTTATTTCAGTCGTAATGTTACGATCACTTGAAAAAATTATAAGGTCATCAACCCATACAGCCACAAAAATCATTGTGTTTTCTTTAACGCTGTAATAAATACAGGGATCTATTTTTGATCTTGTTAAGCCAATTTTCTGAAGTACGCTATCTAGCTTAAGATTCCATTGCCGGCTGGCTTGCTTCAAACCATAAATGGATTTCTGTAGCATACATACTTTGTTTCCTTCTTCATAAGATTCGGGCTGGACCATGTAAATTTCGTTTTCTAGATCTCCTTGTAAAAATGCTGTAATTGCATCCATTTGATCTATTTCCAGGTCGTATTTTGCAGCCAATGCAATTAAGTATCTTACAGATGTGTATCTTACGACAGGTGCGTATATTAAATCATAATCAACACCTTTTTTCTGAGCATAGCCCTTTACAACTAATCTTGCTTTATATCTGTTCACAGCCCCAGTTTCATCGGTTTTTGTTTTAAAAATCCATTTGCAAGGTAAAGCTTTCTTTCCAGCTGGTAAGTCAGTAAGCTTCCAGGTATTATTTCTTAATAGTGATTGGTATTCTTCATCCATTGCAATTTTCCATTTCTCAGCATTTTCAGAGGATAGAGCTTCCTTTACTAATTCTGGATCTCTGAGATTTTTAACGGAACAAAAATAACTAGGTGTTGAAACAGTCTTGCCAGTCTTGTCTCTAGGTCGTAAGGTCACGGTACTCGGTGGTAAGCCCTGTGTTGATCTACGCGCGACATAACAATCATCTTCGTCTGTGTCTGTTTCATACTCATCGGAGCTGCCACTTATGCTCTCTGCTTTACTGAGCTCTGAAGATTCCAATAGTACTTGTACTGTTCCGGGTGTAGGAGCTGTCAGAGACGGTGATGATTGCACTTCTTCAGTGGAGCTTGAGCTGTTAACATCACAAGGTAAGTATATATTATTATTTTTCGTTACATTCTCCAAAAATTCGACATCTCTACTTTTCATGATTCGATTTGTTTTAGGTTCAGCAAGACGGTATCCTTTGGTGTTGTCACAATATCCTACAAAGATCATCCTTTGCGATTTCGGGTCCCATTTCTTACGCTTTTCTTTGGGAACTTGCATCATGACTTCGGAACCAAAAATTCTCATATTGGATAAATCGGGCCGATTACCTGACCATAATTCATACGGAGTTAATTTACTTAAAGCTGTAGTAGGCGAGCGGTTGATGATGTACGCCGCAGTAGCAGTCGCCTCAGCCCAGTATGGTTTAGGTAAATCTGCATCCAATAACATACACTTCGCCCTTTCTATAAGAGTACGGTTCATCCGTTCGGCGAGCCCGTTTTGCTGCGGTGAGTATGGTGTGCTGGTTTGATGTTTAATGCCATGTTGACTTAAGTAATTTTCAAAATCTTTGTTACAGTATTCAAGGCCATTGTCTGTACGAATAATTTTAATTTTCTTATTACACTCATTCTCGGCTTTCTTGTGAAAATCTTTAAATGCATTAAGGACACTGAGCTTGTCTTTAAGAAAGTATACATAGACTGATCTGGAGTAATCATCCACAAAAGTAAGAAAATATCTCATACCTCCTAGGGACGGCGTCTCCATGGGGCCACACAAATCAGAATGTATCACCTGGAGTACTTCTGTAGCTCTGGAGCCCTCATGATTGAAAGGTAGTCTTGACTGTTTTCCCTTTAGGCATGTAGTGCAGGTCACGGGTAATTTCTTCTTATCTGAAGTCAAGCTCACTCCTTCGGTGCACTCAGGTAACCGGTTCACATCTGGAAAGTTTAAATGTCCCATGCGTCGATGCCATAGGACAACATCTTTTGAAATATCGGAAATGCTCAAGTTTGCATTTATTTCTCTATCAACTGTGAGTGTATATAAGTTATTCTCTAATTTAGCATTACAGACAAAGTCTCCTTTATTATTTAAAATCTCACACTTATTCTGTGTGAAATTTACTGTACATCCACTCTTGACCATGGCACTGACAGAAAGTAAATTACCAGCAAGTTTAGGTATATATAAGACATTGCATACCTGAATTTTCTTCTCAACATCACCATCTAAAACCATATTTACTTTTCCAATCCCTTGAACAGGAAGAGATGAATTATTTGCAACAGTGATACTTGATATCGGTGGATTTGTCACATCATACAACCAGTCGCTGCGGTTTGTCATGTGCATTGAAGCGCCAGAATCCAGGTACCATTTGTTGCTGTCACTGCCTATTGTTGCACAAGAAGCGGAAAAAACTGCAACAAAGCCTTTATCATCACTTTGTTTACATGAAGTTTTCTTCTGTGCCCGACAATATTTACTGAGATGTCCAAATCGATTGCAGTTGAAACATCTTGGTCCTTTAACATAGTTCTGTTTCGGTTGAGAGTTATTCTTCTTGAATGAATAGAAAGCAGTGGTTTCGGAACTAACTTCTTGAAGAAGTTTAGTTTTAATAGTATCGGCACTGATTTTCACTCCGGAACTCTCAATGGCCATAATCATGGGTTTGTATTTGTCCGGCAAACCCGCTAACATCAAAGTTCCTAGCCATTCGTCGTCAACTGAAAATCCTATATTTCGCAACTTATGAGCCGACGTCATAATTGTATTGACATAGTCTTCGACACTTTTCGAGGATTCCAAGCTTGTAGTGATAAGATCTTTCAATAAAGCCACTTTTCGCGTCAAACCGTTGTCATCAAATGCGCTCTCAAGGTTAAGCCAGACCTCCTTCGATGTCTTTGCATCTTGTATGTGGACGTAATTGATCGAATCCACTAGCAAAATAAGTTTAGATTTTGCTTTTATGTCTTTGACAGAATCGACATTTTCGCCTGTGACGCAAGTCCAGAGATCTTCGTGTTCCATATATGCTTTGACGGCAAACTTCCATGTGGCATAATTATCTCGACCAGTGAGTTTTTCTATACTAAACGCACTATTAACAGCCATTTTTCACTTTTTCACTAGCAATTATAACCTCAAACTGTATGACGCCGAGTCCGGTAGAATTTTCGTTTCAAATTTAAGTTTCGGTCTTTTCTGTTTACTAATCCGAGTAACCAACGATTATCCTGCGTTTTTAACGCTCTGCTACCATAAAGGATATTGGTTACTAATAGCAAATAAAAGATAAACTTGAGACTGAAATATTTGATGTTATATTTTCCGAGAACATGAGAAGAACGAACAAAAGACGAATGACATCCATAGACAAAGTAGAGCACCATAAACAATCACAAAACTACTAATTAAACTTTATAAAGAAAACATATTGCATTCATAATCCAACAGATACGTTAAAGACGCGACTGGATATAAGCTTAACTAGATCTTTAGGAGCCTAACCATAAGGCCTAAATACATCATTATACATTTTTTTTATTTTTATTTAGCGTTGTGCTTTATTCTAAATAACCGGTAAGACGCTTTCTTTATAATTGAGAGGAACTGACTACTAGTTATGAAAATACGAGATGATTAAGACGAGAAAATGGTAAAGACAGTCGCGTACGGAAGCTACCATCAATAACCATATGGTATATTATACGACTAAATATCGACGACAATATCTGTCGGGTCCGCTATAGTACTAATATAATTATAACATTCTAAAATTGCATTGCAAATGGTTTCTTTTTTACGAGAGTGTTTATTTCAGGAAATATCTTAACATCGCAATGCAGAATGTGCATGGGCGCCAGCCGTACAGCGCCATCTATTGGTAAAAAATATTTGTTCGCTCATCACGCCGAAACGGCTGGGCAGATCTTAACCAGACAACCTTTGAAAAGATGCAAATATTATTTCCATCCAGTTCCCACCTATAATACAAATCTCGTATTGGAGGCCTCCCTCCGAATTGAGCTGATTCAGACAGGATGATCTCGGGAATAATACGACTACGGTGTCTGCCGACATACCGAAATATTGCTACCTACACAAACATTCTGGGGCGTAATTGGAAGTGACACTTGATATATCCCCACCCTAGTTTTATTTTATTACGGTCATATAATTTGATATTAACTTGATTTTTGTTATACAATTAGCTGAATAAAAAAGCTGCGTTATGTGATATTGGCAAGTCAGCATTTTAATAGGTCCATATTATATACGACATTATGGTTATGCCGCCTGTCACTTCCATTTCTGCGATTATCGTACATTTTACACTTTTTAATATTGAATTAATTAATATCATCAATCCTAAAACATACCAAGGAAAAAGAAAATATTCACATCGCAAACATAGTTAGTTACATAGTGACGAGATCTCAACCATCGGCAATAAGAAACATCGAATTTAGTCCCAACACCCACTTTATCCTATTGTGCCTACAAGTTCCTAATTGTGTACCTAATTACAACAGTACCTAGCGATGATTTGTTTTCTACACATGTAAGTTAGTGTAGAACTGTAATAGTACTCGTAATAAGCCGACCGAGTGTTCTCATTATTTTTCTTCGAACTGTATGCCATGAAAAGGATAAAGCCCTTGATTAATATAAAAGATTGACATTGTCACATCATATCCGATATATACTTTTTGCTATGTGCGTAGTTTATATGCTAAGCGTTAACTTTTATGAATAGCTTAACTGTAAAAAATACTTATAAATAGACCAGGCTATTTGGAGGGCACTGAATCGAATTTTTATGAGCATAATATATTATATTGCAGCTTCCTCACGCCAAAATGTAAAGTAGAGATGTAAAGAGGATTATGACTATTTCTTACGCACGAACCACGTGCGCGCTAAATGTAAGCTAAATATTGGATTTAAACGTATGATGATTATATTTTGGACAGGGTGCCATTTGAAACGTAGGCCCTCCATGGGCCCGATATTGCTTTGGTGTAATTAAAACTATTATTTTAATTTTTTATCACGCTTTTATTAGCTTTACTTGTCCTATACAGCACAAGGTAAGCCAATCGTATTTGGGCCACATCGCAATTGATTGGTCTTGATGAGAAGCAATTAACTTCTGACTAAGAAATAACAGTCTGCAACAATAGCGTGCCTCAGTTTTTCTTGCGAAAACTTGTTACAGTAAAATTCTAAAAAACTTTACATTTTAACTGTTTTAGTATACAAATCCATTCTGTTAACCGGGTTTAGCTTTCTAACCAACAATTGTTTTCGCATACAAATCATCGGATATTGACGCGATCGCATCGGCCGTCATGCGGCGATATAAATCCCGTACAAACACAAAGAGCAGTGTTTACCATAAAATCGCATACGCCCCTAAATCATAACACAATAAAATTTATAGCCAGCGGAAGGTCCGGCCTCAAGTGCTGATAAATCAAATACATTTTCTTCGTGTGACCAGGACGGAAAATCTTTCCGGCAAATATACCGGTCGCTTTGTTGGGTCCGTCGTTAACTTTACACCTACTACATGTGCTGGCCGCACGATTTATTATTACAGTAAATATTATCCTAGTTTGTCTACCAGCATATGTTATTAATGACCAAAAATACCATATTTAAAGAGCTTTCGTAGAGTATAAAAAAATGCCCCAATAAGATCAATAGCAGGCACTCTGCTATAATATGTAAGTCGTGGATGTAACGGTTTTATTAAGTAAATAAAAAAAATATTTTTGATAGAACTCGAAGAAACGTTAGCGAGTTTTCTGCGGTTTATCTTTTAATCAATCTCCCTGCATACCTGTTAGAATTGTATTCTCGTGACACAACCAGCTCAGGATAGAGCAAAATAAATAATTTATTAAGGACAAGTTAACAAGGGTCTCATAAAGAAGGCAAAAGGTCGGCTATTTGTTTTCAGCGAGATAGCTCGGCCCACTTTGTTATTTAGTGTTTGGAACGGCGAAGCAGCGCCGCGCCGTTGCGGACAAGACGCTGTCCACGGGCTATCTCGAAAACGAATGTTCTACACCTAGTGCCGATTTTTATTTGGACTCTCAAATGGGTTTTCTCGTTCGTTCCATTCACTCTGCATTCGATGTTGCGTCGTCACCATTGCATGTTTTGACGAGTTAGTAACTTGATTCCGATATTCGGAATCACGAATTTCAAAACCCCGATTTTGATATTTCCGAATGAAACAAAACGTCGAATGTTTAAAATTATGATTTTTAGGATTCCGTAGTCAACTAATATATGTATATGTATATATATGTTAATTGTAATAGATGTATTTTTTAACTGTTTTTGTGTACAATAAAGCGTTTACTTACTTACTTACTTACTTACTTACTTACTATAGGAACCCTTATAGTTTCGCCATGTCCGTCTGTCTGTCCGTCCGGGGCTTAGCTCCGTGATCATTAGTACTAGAAAGCTGAAATTTGGTATGAGTATCACGCCGACAAAACGGTAAAATAAAAACAAAAAAAATGTTTTTTTTTGGGTACCTCTCGTACACCTAAAGTGGGGGTGTTTTTTTTTTTCGTTCTAACACTAGTGTGTGGGTTTTCGTTGAATAGGTCTTTTAAATATAATAGGAGTCTCCAAACATTGTTTTTTGATAAAGTCAGCAGTTTTGTAAATATTCGCTCCGGAAATCCATAAAATAGCGTCCCCCTCTAATTTTTCAACCACGGGTCAAAAAATTATGAAAAAAATCATGAAAATAAGGAAGTACTGAATGAAGTATATTGAATAAAATCGGTCGAGCGGTTTTTGAGATATCGCAAAATTCCATAATTTCCTTTAAAATGAAGTACCTAAGTGCCGCGCGGTGTCCTTATACTTCGAACGTTAAACATATTGGTTAAGTCCATACTGCATTAAAACATTCCGCTCAATCTGGCGCGTATAATCGATAACTTCCAGAAGGCAAATTACAGTTACTTTGGCGTTTATGACCTTTTTATAGAGCTTGAAATCTTTCTCGTAATTTAAACCTCGGGCTTAAAACCGGTCTTTTAAGCCAATAGACGGGCTTAAAAGACCGGTGTTAAGCCCAAGGATGCGAAGGATGGGCAACTACGGAACCTACACTGAGCATGGCCCGACATGCTCTTGGCCGGTTTCTCAAAATGTCTAATATCAGTGGACCCAAAATAAAAAGCCCGGATTTGTAATATTCCGAAAAATCAAAAGTACCTACAAATTCCGAATTTTAACAATTAAAAGACCGACTTAATTAACAACTCCCTGCCGCCGCGGTATGCTCGCTTCGCTCGCTCGGCTCGCGCGCTTTTGTGGTCGCAGTTCTAACCTAACCTAACTTACAACTCATCAACATTGTTTTCGGGCTTTTTACTTTTCGGTATTATAATTCGGTAAAATAATTCCATGATTTTTAATATTCGCAATTTTCTTTATTAGAAATACTGACATTCGGAGTTATGAACATCTGCAGCATATTGCAGAGTATTTGGTTGTTCGCATACACAAAATTATTTGTATATCCTTTTGTTATTACATAGCTAAATAAATGTTATAACATATTTTAAAATAATTATTTAAGATAAAGTAAAGTTTAAAATATAAATTTCAACAGTTTAATATAGTAGTAAACGGCCTAACCTTATATCGAATTAATGAAAGTACAAAAAACAACACAACAAAATAGATTACAAAAAAAGTGAGGCGTAAAAGTTGTAGGTACGAAATCGCGAGAATACCCCTTCTACCCGTAGCTTCGGTCGCGCAAGTAATTGAAAAGTAACGTGAAGTCCCTGTTCGCCACAGGGCCCGCAGAGGGACCGCTGCTGGTTTCGCATCTCGGGTTCTATCCTAAGCTGTGGCTAACTGGCTCCTAAGTGCAAAAATAAGTATCGAATATATGTACAAAAACTGTATTGCATTAGAGCGATGGTATATATTTATGGGAAGAATGGGACCACAAATAGTTTTGAACCTGACTGTACCACGTCCAATTCAAATTCAAACTATTTGTGGATACACAGCTATCTGTGGTGCCGTCTGGCAAAAAAATCAAATCCATTCAGCAGTTTAGGCGTGATCAAACTCACTAGAATTCTCTCACTCACCTACGAAACCAAAATGTTGGATACAGTGACCCCTAACGTATTTTAAGAAAAGCAGGTGTATTTTCAAGGATAGTGTGTTGAAAGTTAAAGGAAAGGAGGAAGACATTGTGATAAAATCCTGTGACATACCATATCCATAACATGTGACGCCGGGAAAGAAGGGCTCGCCGGGTGAGTAGGTATAGGTATAGGTATAGGTATAGACGGATGCGAGGCCGGAAAGCCCTTTCCACGGCTAACGCATGTATAGTGTTTTTATCAAACATTTGCAATGAAATGAAATATACACCATTCTAAAATATATAATTCCGCTGTTTATCATGTTCATGAACACAGACGCCATGGTTTAAAAAAATACTTCCCGGCCTAGGCTTTAAATTTTGTATGAAATTCCTTTACAGTTCTCTCAAGTTGTTCCGCCCGAAACGTGATACTTCGAAGTCTGTTACAACGCACGTTATGACGACATTTCATTGCATGTTTGAGAAAAAGGTTTTAATGTAACTTTTTTTACTTTCCGAAACTTTTTCTATGCTTTTAATTAAAAAGAAATGTAAACGGCCAGGATTTTAAATTCCATGACTCCGATAATTTCCGATCCGACCAATTATAACTCAAACTTGGTTTTTAGGATCAGAGTACATAGGCATCTTATGGATGTTCTAGCTCCAAAGTACAGTCGTGGCAAGTCGTGTTTGTCACTTCTGGAGCTTAACACCATATTACATAAAGCCGAAAAGGGACGAAACTTTTCATTCCCTGATTATGCTTCGACGATTTCATCATTTAAGTAAAAAAATATTTAAGTTCATTCTCGTATGTAAATAAAGTTTCTCGTAAATTCAAAGTACGTAAAGGACGCCTGTACGTAAATTAAGTAAATACGAGTAGGTAAAGTATTTCAGTTTTGTTGAACATTTAACATAGTTGCATTATTTGTATAACAGAAATTACCTCGTTATACAGTAAATATGTCATGTAATGAGTGTATTATTAGCACATGTTGAACACAAATGACATTATTTTGAAGTCAAAGGTAGGGTAGGTATAAATACGATTTATTTTGTTCACTTTCATACGCTTTTGGACATCCAATCAAGGATGTTTTCGTCTCCTTCAGCGTCTTCCTCTCGTGAAGGACGATCGATCTTTTATTCAATTAGACATATAGCTTTTCCTTCTTTATGTCTATGTATGTGTACACGAAATAATACGTCACTGGTCGCAGTGGGACTAGTTTGTGGCGCAGATATAGCGGTTGCTGCTGAGTTATGGCGGGAACACGACCACTTCCGCTCAGTCACGTTACACCCTGCCTTCTTTTCCAAAATATTTTGAAATGCAAAGAATGTTTTACAACTGTTGTTGTGGGTATATTCTGTAAATCTGTACACGCTATAATACGTCACTGGACACACTGGGGCTAGTTTGCGGCGCAGATAGAGCCCTTGTCGCTAAGTTATGGAGAGAACACGACCACTTCCGCTCAGCCCCGTTACACTCTGCAGCCTTTTTTTCCAAAACATAGAGCTAATATTTTGAAACGCAAACAATGTTTGACAACTGTTGTTGTGGGTGTATTCTTTGCATCTGTACACGCTATAATTCGTCACTGGACGCACTGGGACTAGTTTACGGAGTAGATAGAGGCTTTGTCGCTAAGTTATGGAGGGAATACGATCACTTCCGCTCAGCCCCGATACATCCAGCCTTCCTTTCCAAATAACAGCGCTAATATTTTGAAATGCAAATAACGCTATACAACTGTTATTGTGGATGTATTCTTTACATCTGTACACGCTATAATACGTCATCGGACACACTGGGACTAGTTTGCGGCGCAGATAGAGCTGTTGTCGCTGAGTTATGGCGGGAACACGACCACTTCCGCTCAGCCCCGTTACACTCGGCCTTCCTTTCCAAAACACAACGGTAATATTTTGGAATGCAAAGAATGCTTTACAATGACAACGGTTAGCGTTGATATATTCCGTCTTCACCATAAGTTTCTATATGGATTTTAAAATTCATTATTTAAGGTGACGGAATAATAATATGTATGAGTGTATTTTTGTAGATTCGAAAATAAGAAGAAAATTTTAAATTCTCACTACCTATCGGAGCCGATTAATATCTAACAATTAACAAATCGACTGAAACCATTCAATCTCATTTGCACGTAGTATATGCTTCACTTGAAGTAGAGTAATTGGGTAGTGTCCGGAGTAAAAGTAGTTATTAATTTTGATGATTTTGCAAATATGTGAAATATGAATTATGACACAAGGGAAGTCAAGTTTTATTATTATTATGAATTAGGTATTAATAGTAGGTTTATTCGGATGAAAAAGAATTAATGATAAGCATGTTACATAAATACAAATCGTAAAGAGCATGTCTAATCCTAGTAAGATTAAGATATACTGAAAACTCTGCAGTCAGTACCACTTCTGACACTAAGTTCACGAGCAAATATGCAGTTAATGCGAAGGTGCTAAATACAAGCTGGGAAGTTAAGTTTTAATATTATTATGAATTAGGTATTAATAGTAGGTTTATTCGGATGAAAAATAATTAATGATAAGCATGTTACATAAATACAAATCGTAAAGAGCATGTCTAATCCTAGTAAGATTAAGATATACTGAAAACTCTGCAGTCAGTACCACTTCTGACACTAAGTTCACGAGCAAATATGCAGTTAATGCGAAGGTGCTAAATACAAGCTGTTGCCAGCAATTTCGACATATTAATTATCATTCCAGCTCGTTGCTGGGATGAGCGTGGAATATGCAAGAATATTGTTAATTGAATCTGACATACGTGCGGCTGCGTCGTAGTTTCAGGCTTTGGATCAAGAAATAAACATGAAATGCTCGCATGGAGATTGAAAATTAACAAACAAACAAAAACATAAATGGAGTGGAAACAGGGTTAACAGAGGCATGTTTTAGTCGCTACGTGGTGAACTGAATCAGTAATCCGTCCTTTGAATTTGGTTGGGGAACAAAAGGCAGCGATCCGGATCGGTGGTGACCCTACACCTACGGTACAGCACAGAATAATTGCAGTGCTCTATCTTGTTTTCCTTTGAGCCTTTGTGCACTGACTCTCATTATGCACAAAAGAAAAGTGCTACCACAACATGGTTATGATATACTTGAGAGGAACAACAAAATTTGCAATATGCAGTAGAATACATTCTTGATAATAATTCACGTACTCGTACACGTTATAACTGACAGAATACGTTATAAGTCGTGGCAAAGTTCGGCTGCAAAGTTTCGCGCTCACCTCTATGGCCGCTGCGCTTGGACCTATTGCTCCACCGCTCGCCCCTGCCGCTATTCGTGTAAGTCGTGGCGTGTCCGTAACAGTACAATATAAATAAGAGGGCTCCAAATAAATCGTCTCGAATTTACTTGCGGTGATCGACGTTATACAGGGTGTAACCGACGGTGTACCGAAAACTGAAACCATGGCTTCAGACCATTATTTTGGACTGGAAAATCGTGGAAATTTCTTTGAGAAAATTCACAAATTTTCCTCGCGAGTTTTCATTTTTTCTTTATTTTTCCGTTAATCGAACTCTACCGGTAACAATTTTTCATGAAAAATCGCATGAAAATAGCATTTTCCGCAAAACACACAATGTATCACAAACAGTATTATGTAAGCTTTACGGTACAACACAGAGCGCGTGGAGTGGGACAGATAACGGTACTGGCCGGTCATTGATCCGCCAGGCTAGTGCGCTCGCGCAGGCCGCTGCGGTCGGACGCATGATTAATGTTTACCTGCCCGCACATTTTATTTGCTTTACTTGCTTGAATGAAAATAATCTTGTTAGACTGTTTTAATTTATCGGTCAGTTGTTATTGGTGTTAGGTAGTACACTAGTTGTGATCTGTGGTTGCGTTGTTTTTATGGTTGCATTCATTCATGTCATTCGATGCGCATTGGCGTAACGGTATGTTTTGCGCTGACGCGTGAGTGGAGTGGGGAGCGCCTGAACCGGTCAATGCTTGCCGCGTGCTCCCCTCCCCGCGCGTCTGCACCCGAGAGAATTGGATGCAATACATTGCGCGTCGAGTTTTATAATTTATTTTGGAAAATCTTATCCTTGAGTTTTCCGAGAAAATGAACTCGTTTTCGGTTTAAAGAAACTTTATTGTCTAAAGAAATTACAGAAATTTCACTTACAAGACAACTTATAAATAGTTAACATAACTAAAATCAATTTAATTTTACGCAGTAAGCAAGCATTTACATATGACAATGTTGACACAAAACAGATGAATCTTAAATGAGCGAATTGGTTAGAAATAATAGTTATATAGTAATTTAAGAATCGACCCTATGGTCGGTAACAGGAAAAAGACATGCATTCGAGTATATTTTTTGTGCGGATTCTTATCTACTAGATAGGCTTGTTGAAAGGGTCAGTTAAACGATACTTTTAAACAGTAGTTAATTTATCGGTTCGATGTTACATATGAGATGCATATATTTAGTATAAACGTAATGCAATAGATATAACTTTATCCTATAATACTTTTATTGTGATAATATATAAATTTGTATTTTTACGTAGTTAGATTAGTTTAATTGTTTTTTTTTTCATAGATCCGATAGCGATGATTATAAGATTATGAAATTTTATTCATTTAAGAATAATTTTGGACTGGTATGAGTGTCAGTGGCACTTTTATGTTAATGTATTATGTGATATTTTTTATAACGTGTGATTTTAATTGACTTTTAAAAACATTCATCGGTTTAATATCTTTTACGGTTTTAGGTAAGTTATTATACAATTTAGCTCCATCGTACATCAAATTTAGGATTCCGTATCTAGTTCTGGGAAAACGTAGTGCTAATTGATCCGCGTTTCTGAGTTTTATTCTTTGGTAAACTTTTTGTGCTAAACGTTATTTCCGAGAGTATATTACCATCCAGTATTTTGCGTATTAGGAGACATGTTTTATACACGTAAATTTGTTTTAAATTCATTAGACCAGTTTTTTTTATATAGTGTTTCTGTTGGTGTTAGATAGTCGTAGTTGAATAGCACTTTAATCACTTTGTTTGTTTTCAGTTCGTGATTATGGTCTAAAACTACGGTTTTCGTTTTCGGTACGCTGTCGGTTACACCCTGTATATGTAATGTACATACATTACCTTTGTCTGCCCGAGTGAAATAAATCATAGTCAAATATGACAATAAAAATGTATATTGTTTCGCCAAATTTTAGGGCAGTCTAAGTGTAGTTAGTCCTGTTGGTTTTATCAATCACTACAAAAATCAATCTGAACAATCGAATGTAAATCGATAGTATTAAATCGAATTTAAAACGTAGTAACACTTAATCACATTTTTGGTATGGCAATTCTTCGCTTACCCTCATTGAACTTGAACGGACGTATACTTGCTTCCCAGTGTTCATTAAAAAGATAAAGTAATATAATAATTATCTGATCGACGTAATCTTTCATTTCACGACCCTAAAATAAACAATAAGTCCCATACAGACATTTGATCGCATAAAAAACAAAATCGATTGACATCATCAAAAAAAATTTCGTCATGCTTATTTAATTGGATAAGATCGGAAAGCGACCTACCCAAGTGAAGTGTAAGTATCTGTGTGCTCAATTATTTCCCATGCCTAATTATAGATCATTTATTGTCATCATTCGCGGATCTCATTAGTATTGAGTCAATTATTGACGACTCAATAAATAACGGCTGATGTTGATAATTTTAGTTCCTGGTTTTCTACATTACATAGTTTAAATAACCACTTATGTATTCTACATGTAAACATTCGTTCCATAAAGAAAAAATTCGCAGAGTTACTTCTAACTGAAAATAGAAATCCAAAAAATATTGATGTACTAGTAATTACTGAACCAAATATTAATTATTCTTTATTAAGTTTTTATAGTATAAAAGGTTACAATCTGCATAGTTTTACCCGCACAGGGCGAACAGGAGGGGGGGTTCTTGTTTACACGCGCACGCGCAAGGACATGCCGGCGCGGGTGAGCGAGACTCCCGCGCCTAGCTTCCGATCGGCCGAGTGCGTTTCCATTACACTCGAAACCAATAACCAAACTGTGTACTTAATATGTGTATATAGACCTCCTAAAACATTAAAACAGGACAAAGTAGTTGAATTCTTGCAGGACATACGCTTGGTTTTTAATAAAATTCCTTTAGATGCTAATTTGATATTTTGTGGCGATATAAATATAAACTTACTAAATAAAGAAAACAAACAAGTTATTGAATATGAAACTATTATGTCCGAGTTTGGCCTAACCAAATGTATTAATATAATCACACGTAAAGAAATTGTAGTAGACAAAATTGTTACATCTTGTATGGACCTCCTCGCCAACGGCTCGTATTAGTTCAGCGGTGATTAAACAAAAAATATCGGACCACTATTTCGTGTCTGCTGTGGTGCAATGGAACCGTGCACCGACGCGCGAAGCGTGCGGCGACGCCGGGGCAGCCGGCGACGACGCGGCCGCTCGCTCGCGCGCAGGGCTGCCAGATCGTATAATTGGATACAAAAACTGTATAATTGGACCGCTGATTGTATCCTGGACCATCTTGTATAATTGGATACATCAATTATTTCAAGCTAGAAAACTCAGTTGTATTCCGAGTATAGAGAACGTTCACAAAAAAGAGCGGCAATTAGCCGTCTACACACTTTTCGTATCCTGGCAATCATTTTTGTATAATTTCAGACTTGTGGCTGAATAATGGAAAATATTCTACTGGCAGCCCTGCTCGCGCGGCGGTGGCGCCCTCGGCAACACTAGTGGCGCGAACCGGAACCAAAATGCGAGCGCTGAGCGAAAGCGTGTCCTTGACAACCGCAAGGTCAGAGAAATGCTTTTGGAATGTAATTTTGATAACTTGATGTCCATAAATTGCCCCGTTGAATTATATAACGCTTTAACACAAATATTTACAAACATTTACAATAAGTGCTACATATATAAATCTGTTCAGTCTAATAATACAAGAAACAATAAACCATGGATTAACGATAATATTAAAAAAGTTATAGTTGAGAGGGATAGACTTTTTGATATATGGTGTAATGAACCAAAAAATATGATGAAGCGAATTATATACACAAAATATAGGAATAAATGTACTAAAGCCGTAAATAAATGTAATAACACATATGATAAAAAATGCATACCTACTAGATTGTAATAAAAACATAAAGAAAATATGGGAAAGAATAAATATATTATTGGGAAAAGATAAGAAAAATTTGGATGATACTATAAAGTCAAATATGGAAAATGTAGGTGATGAAAAATATATATGTGATAAGTTCGCTACTACTTTCTCCGATGAAATCAAAGACACTAAACATAAATGTAATGACGTTTGGCATAACAGGGACGACTATGTAAATAGATCAGACATGTGTATGAGATGGCGGCCTGTTCAAAGTCACAAAGTTAAAAAAGTAATTAACAACATGAATGTAAACAAATCTGCAGGCAGTGATCTCGTACGCATGGCCGACATTAAAAATGTTGTAAATAAAATAAGTCCTGTAATTGCAAAGTTGGTTAATTTATCAGTCAAACATAATAAATTTCCTAGTAAATTAAAAGAAGCCATAATCAGACCAATTTATAAAAAAGGCAACCGTAAATCTTTTACTAACTACAGACCTATAGCGATACTATCTAGCATTGACAAAATTGTAGAAAAATTTTTTATTGACCAGCTTGGTTAGGTAGGTACTTATTTTAGTAAAAATAATATAATAAACCATAGTCAACATGGATTTCAGAAAAATAAAAGTACAGCTACATTATTATCACTATTTACAGATGAAATCAATAATTACTTAAATGAAAAGAAAATTGTGTTGGCAGTATTCTTCGACTTCAAGAAGGCGTTCGACACCTTGGAAACGAACACCTTGTTGAAGGCGATGAACGAGTGTGGCGTGAGTGAGCCGCTGAACGGCTGGTTCCGCGACTACCTCACCTCACGAACCTACAGAGTAAGAGTTGGGAACACCTATAGTCGTGAGTGTGACGTCACGTGCGGGGTGCCGCAGGGGTCGGGCTGCGGACCGATCTGCTACTTGATGCACGTGAACAGCTTGTGCGGTGTGCTGCGGCATTGCTCGGCGCACATGTTCGCGGACGACCTCTGCGCGCTGCGCGCCGGCACGGACCTCGCGGACACCGTCCGTCTCGTGCAGGCAGACGTCGACGCTGTCGTTAAGTGGTCTCACGACAATGGGATTATTCTCAACTCTGACAAAACTAAACTACTGATAATCCACTCACCATACTTACCAATAATAAACATCCCTTCCCTTCTTTATGCCCATACTTTTCCATGCCTACATAATAATAATTTAAATTGCAGTTGTAAACCAATAGAAAGAGTTAATTGTATAACATATCTCGGCATGAAAGTAGACGAACACTTTTCCTGGTCTTCCCATATACATTTTATTCATGAAAAATTGAGACTTCTATTAGGCAAATTCGTACATTTAAGCTATAGAGTACCGGTAAGCACCCTTAGATGTTTGTACATGTCACTAGTAGACTCTATTTTGGGCTATGCTCTTGACAGCTATGGACTCACAACTAAGACTAATATAAATAAATTAGAAAACATTCAATTAAAATTCTTGAAACTCCTAGTAAACAACAAAACTAAAAATAAATGTAGATCTGACTATAAAGAACTCTTTAAAATTTGCAATATTTTACCGGTTAGCTTAAAGCATAAATATCTTCTTGCCATAAATAACCATAGCCGCCAAGAGTATAGCTCAGAAACATCCATAATCCAACTTGTACAACATATCCATAACACCAAGTCTATAACTTCCGGTAAACTATTGGTACCAAGGGTAAACAATTACTTTGGGGATAGAACCCTAAAAAAACGCATCCCGTACCTAATCAATAGTTTACCGGAGGAAATACGACGAGAGCCAAACAAAAACAAGTTCAAAAGAATGTTAAAAAAACACTTTTTCACACTGCTACCGTAATGCTACCGTAATACATACCTTGTACCTAAACTAGAGATTCCACAAAGATCCCACAGTCAAACCAGCTACTGGTTTTGTGGGACAATGTATCTAGATTTAAGAAAATTGTAAAGTTCCTAATAAATAAATAAATAATAATAAATAATAATAATAATTAATAACATTACTTATTGTCATGCTCATTATTAAATAATACAGAGTATGCATCACGTATATTTTTTTAATCCGCATGTATCCATTAAACAGAGTACGAGCAAGTAGTCATTATTATTATTAACAATAACCCAATGGGCAAATGATAAACATTCACTTTACTCTGACCTCTATAAACGCGACGGCCATTTATTGCCTTTTATGACTGGCGGCAAACGTCCATTATTGACAGACACGGCACACCATAAATTGATCGCCATAATAACGCGCTAGGTAAATTACCAAGTACTATGTTTTCGATTAATTGGGCCGCCAGTCAAATGCTACAGCGTTCGATGCAAAACCAGGTGAAACTGCCCAATCCCCCGCAACCCAACAGTATTAAGCCCGACCGTATTGCACGGAACTAGAGTTGAATGTTGTTACTCCGAAATTTGTCGCTCGACTACGAAAGATGACCCTCATAATGGCCCAAATTGTAATTAGCGGAACTGATGTACTTCTCTGAATAACCGCAATTAGTGTCCGCAAATTTCAAACGATGCGAACCAATAATAGATTATTTAATCAACATACCTTGCGGTCATTAGGTTGCCATAATTTAAGTACCTAAGCATTTATTATTTCAGCCATTTCTACATATATGTTATCTAGCACAAGGTTTATCCCGTAATGTGTATTTTTAATATTAGAAAACTGCGTGGTGACTATGCAAATTTTGGTTAATCGGTTATCTCTTGTGCACTAGGTAAATAATATAACTCTGAATGGTAGGTTACACATAAATTCATTAATTTCACTACGGCAAAATCTCACGACTTGCGACGACAACGCCACGACGTGCGAGAGAGATCAAATTAGTACCTACTATAATTACTTGCTGAGCATTTAACGGTCACAAGGTGCGTATAAAGACTGAATTCAATTGATCATAAAGTATTAACCCAACAATACCTGAGCTCTTAATCCACTCGTCCTACGTGTCTACCTTTCAAGTATTGGAACACGCCCCATATCAATTGTCAGACCAAGCTATTTTGAATTCAAAGATTCTCGTGCATGTACGAGTGCCGATACGATACAGTAACTTAGTGGAACACATAGGTATAACTATTACCACAACAACACGTAACGTACAGACAATAATGTGGAATATATTTCAATTCCGCATACAAAGACCTTTTATTTGATGTATCACATGATAGGCTTCAGAAAGAAAGAAAATCTCATACAACACATTGATTATCGATAAGACCGCCTATTGTCTACGATTTATAAATTAAGGTTTCAATTGTAACCTTTTTCTTGTTGGTGTGCAATAAAGAATTGTTAATAAACCTTCCCCATCTATAGGTACCCCTACGAAGTGACTTCCGCACTTTCGTGTTGAGAAAAAATTAAGAACAAGTACAGTACCGGTAAATTGCGGATCTAAGTCTCACGAAAATCGTTATTAGACGGTTATTTTAAACAATTGGGTCTTCTACTATAAAAATCGAAAACTTTTAAGAGACAAGGAAACTCGTAGACTAAATAAATTGTTTTAAAGTATGCGCAACCAACATAATACTAATTTTAATAATTGTACATACATTTTCATATCGCATTTTATTAATTTGTATACCACGTCCCTAGAATAAGTTTTTTATTATTCTTACTTTTATGTCAAATTGTATACCTACCCATAAATAGTATCTCATAAATTGCTGCGCCCTACTTCAGGGTACATGATGTGATCTCAAATTTGTAACTTTACCACCTGTTTTGTAAAACCATTATGTGCAATAAAGTATTGAGTATTGAGTATTAAATAGTTACTCAATACTTAAATCATCCGTATCCACGATTAAGACCCGTTTTGTCGTAGCCATGAGTGAAAATCGTAGACATCCTACGTACTAAGGAAAATAAGAGTAACTAATCCTACCATCAAGTGCATAGTCAGTAGAAAAGTAACCTAAAATTCAAAATTCCGCAGCAGTTTCCCAAGCCAAGCTAAAGACCCTCTGGTAAGTCAGAATGTGTCTGCAATAAGACTAACAAATTTCAGCGTACAGTGTTTTCAAGTCTCATTATAATATTTTCCGGAGCGGGCAACCGTAATTCTTAAGCTCTCATTTGCGTTATAGCTATTGTGAAACTACAGCACACCTGAGTGAAACGAAACGGTACGATACAATTATAAAATCGAGTTACCTTGCTGGAGTCATACGCCCAAAAGAAGCGTCAGCGTGTTTTACATAAAATATAATGGATAGTGATTACAGAATATTCAACTTACAGCTTCTTAGTCATCCTGTATTTCACGCATACTGCTTTACTGGTAATTATCATACTAAGCATACTGCTTCTTAGTCAAATTCACATTTCAGGCATGCATACTGATCTTTTGTTTCGAGTAAAGAGTGACATGAGTCAGGCAAATTTCATTTTTAGGTATGACTTCATTGGCATATCGCTTTTAACTCTATCAAAAGGGTCCATAATGCCATCTCACTCTGCGTACCATGCATCTAGACAAAGATTATTGTAAATCTTTGACATAGGCATACCTGAGGTTTGTTACAGGATACCTATTCTTCATCCAACTACGCTGCACGCTGAAGCATAAACAACCTTAAGATAGTGTCTTTATTTTATGTTCAAGGTAACCTAATTAATAATTTGATTAACTTATATGGCACCTGGGACGTTTGTTGCCGATGCAAACTGTTTATAGTTGAGGCTGATACCGCTGACACCGCTGATACCGCTCAAATATGATGTAATTAATAAGTTATATTAATAAATGCATCCATTTAAGTTTTATTTTGTTAAAAACTCTGCATCCATTTTGCATTAACGAGTTCGATACACACCGACGCATTTATTTGTACGCAAAAGCCTGGCCATAACGTACTTTGGCATCCGCTCGGTTTCATATTTGTTATTTCAAAATTTATTTTCGATGCCAAAAATAATATGCAATTCGGTCACCGATATTCTGTATAGGTATAGGCTTGACAAATTTGGAGGTGCGCGTATTTTAGGGTTCCGTAGTTAGGTACACTAGGAACCCTTATAGTTTCACCAATAGTGTTCCAAAAGTGTCGGTATGTCACAAACGTTTTATCTCAGAAACCGTCAAAGTTACACAGTTGAATATATTAACATACATATAATATAGCACGCACTATTGTTACCGGCATAGAGGTGCAAGAGGCTCACTTTAAGTCGGAGCAAGCGCGCCAAACCGGATAAGCGCACCGCACCTGCCATAAAAATATGGAAAAGTACATATATGTTATATTTACTAACTACACATTACCGATGTTATACAACTGAGTGGCGTGATTTAATAGTTAACATTTCCATATTTTTTATGGTAGTTGCGCTTATCCCGTGTGGTACGCTTATCCCGGCTGATCTTTAATAAATAAATTATGAAAAACTAACGTTCTTTCAAAATTTTCTTACACAACTAACGGTACATGTTTATAAGTATAAGTTGTTAACTTACGTATATTCTTTAACCAACTGGATAATAATAAAAATCCACAATCATTGTTAACGTATAAAGCATGTCTCTTATTAAGTTCACAAATTATTTAAAGAACGCTCTACCTGTATGCCTAAAATATCTTCCTATTCAACTTGCCTGTGAGTTACAAGTGGGTTGACTGAGGCATAACGTCCACTGGCCACTTCTCTCGGCCCAGTTACCCCAAACAGTGGCAATGTAACTAGACAACTTGGCCCTAGAACTATTCATAAAAATATTCAATTTCTCGCTCCAACGACAAGAACCCAATTTCTTTGTATGTTAATAAGATTTGCCAAAAAATATACCGTGTGTACTTACGAAAATATTGCCCGCCTGGGGGATATAGCCACGAAACATGATCTTATGTTAATGTGTTATATAACCCCAAATTACTAACGTTGCTCGTAGCCGTAACAATATTCATTAATGACATCATAATTTCCAAGGCTGAACCTGAACCTTATGACAAAACGAGCGCGTATTTTTAGCTAAGCCAATATTAATACCTAATGTTTAGCATTTCCCCGGCATTCGCGCAACTTCTAAGACAGGTAGGTGTATTGGCAAACCCTAAAACGATCCCTGAACACAAACTTAAGCCATTTGTTGAACAGGAGCAAACATCCCTAATTAGTTTGTTCGGATGTCAAAGACGAGAGAAGCGATTGGATTGGTTCAGGTACGTGCAGGAATATTAACAGCGGCATCATTTTGTAAAAGCTTGTCTAGTCAAAGATCCTTGTACATGTCATTTTTCGACCGACGATTTATTCAATAACGACCACATGCAAAAGCAAAGTAGTCAAAACTCGCACATTCTAAGGCTTAGGTATTCATAGGAATCCAAAATGTACTTAAATGTACAGTATTTAGCGGCGGTATTTACAATTGTTATTTCACTAATAACACTGTTTTTAGGGTTCCGTAGTCAACTAGGAATAGTTTCGCCATGTCCGTCTGTCCGTCTGTCCGTCTGTCCGTCTGTCCGTCTGTCCGTCTGTCCGTCTGTCCGTCTGTCAAATCAAATCAAATCAAATCAAATCATTTATTTGTGAACAATAGGTATACACATAATGTAAGTAATTATGCTAGATGGTAGGTACATACATATAAGTTAGTCCAGCTATGTTCTGCCTCAAGGCATACAAAATCTTATAGCTAACATGCGCATTGTTGTAGATTAGTGTTATCGTTTAAGTATTCGTTGACAGAAATCAATTTAAAGCCCGCTTAAATTCTAATACCTACATTTTCTTTTTCCTTAATATTAGCAGGTAGATATTATTTTATGTTATTCTACCCGTATAAGGAAGAGAGATGCCTCTTAGCACAGGTATATGGATACTTAAAAAGAGGCATCATACACTGTAATATGACTGAAATGATTATTTTGAATATTAATTTTTATTCTTTTTAGATGGTTAAAATTTTTTGGGGCCATTTCTATAATATTTTTTGACATCAGTCTTGCCTTAGATGGGGCTGCACACAACTTGTTTTTTAATCTTCTACTTGAAAATACTGAAATTCATTAGGATTTGATTTCACAAATTCGTCTGTACGTCCGTCCGCGGCTTAGCTCCGTGATCATTAGTACTAGAAAGCTGAAATTTGGTATGAGTATGTGTATGTATCACACCGATAAAACGGTAAAATAAAAACTAAAAAATTTTTTCGGGTACCTCTCGTACACCTAAAGTGTGGGTGGATTTTTTTTTCGTTTCATCCCTAGTGTGTGGTGTGTCGTTAAATAGGTATGTTAAAAATAATAGGGGTCTCTTAACATTACTTTTTGATAAAGTCAGTAGTTTTGTAAATATTCGCTCCGAAAATAACAAAAAAAATGTGTCCCCTCCCCTCTAAGTTAGCCAAAGTTATTTTCGTCAAATTTCATTACCCAAACAAATTTTAGCAAGTGTTTTTATTCAAATTTTCATTCACCAAAATAATACTACGAAAAATTACATTTAGGCATTTGGTCTAGCAAATGCTTTATTAAGGCAAAACAAAACAATGAATCAAAAGGAACATTTTTCATTTACCAAATGATACTTTTGGCACTGCATATAGCCCGATACGGGAAGGGTATAATTACACCTTAAACTAAAATAATTCGCATTGTACGTTTTTTTTCTTTTATCAGCAAAGTAATAAGGAATACTAACGGGTATGAACGTTTTCTAACTGATCGTGAGTGTGCGTTAGGTATAAAAAAAGTTTTTGTAAGCAACCTTTATAAATCTTAGAAAAGATTATCCAAGTTAATTTCTTCTGCACTAGGGCATAGCATTTTATTGTTTTAACATTCGTTATTATTTTCTAACAGATTTGTCGAGAGATTATGTCAGCGCAATACAAAACGAGTGAAAAAAATCTCACTCCCTGAAAAGATTATACAAGTGACTTTTGGCAAATAAAATGTGTTTAAAACTATGAAAAGTAATGACAGTTTTAATTTATAACAGATTCATCAATAGCTTTATTTTATATAAACAATCGAATTTTTAAATCTTTCTCTAGGCCACAAAATTTTACGCAAAATTGACAAGTTGGCTTAGTGAACTCATTATTATAAAAGTAATCTAAAACATAGAATTCTAACCAATTCATCCACGGGAAAAAAAAATATTACTTTATCAGTTGTACGCGACATTTAAATTCGAGCGTCAAAGCCTTCCAATTCTGAGCATTTGACGGCTTTAGCACTCGAATTTTATCGAATGTATTATTCCATTCTCTGCATTCCAATTAGCCGTACGTTCAACATACAGACATTTTTTTTCTTATAATATACAAAGGTAAGAATTTTTTAGTAGTCAGTAGTATAATTTTATTTTTTTGTTCATTTTACTTACCGTTTTTTTTTAATGCCTGTAGATAAGTTATACTGTCGGTTGATCTCCAATCTCCATTCGCCGCTCGCACAATTAGAACGTATGAAGCAACTCAATGAGTTTTACAATCGAAATATCATTTCAGCGGTGCGCGGTTGACGGGGCGAATAACGTTAATCTCCTCACAAATCTGTGAGAGCCATACTCGCCTTAAAAAAATATTAATTTTGCATTTCCGAATAACCCGACAGGTATAGTCTGAGTTGCTCAAACTTAAAAGAGATATTTTATACTTTAAATTATGGACGTACGGGCTGAGCGCTCGGATCCCGGGCGATAAGCATTCGCCTAGTCCTTACGAAGTACAGCGATCTGCTGCGGTGCGCCTTGCGCCGCGCCGTCCCCGTTCTCGTACGAGTACATTCGGTCGCGAGCACTCCTGCGAGCCGCCTGCGGTCGCTTATCATAAAAAATTGTCCTTGAAGCGCCGCCTTCCGAGTGGACGTGTTTTTTTATAATAATATTTAACTACTAGATTCAGTTGTGTGTTTTCCCGTAAATGGGTAAGTGTTGCATAATTATCTTTAGACTAAGTAGCTTTTGTAGCAATAAGCGCAAATTATAAATTATTTCGTAGAAACAGGAGATTTACCGTTACCAACCACGTCATTGGGCGAGTTCTTTGTCTGGTTGAGAACATTCCTTTATTTCTGCGTAGTCGCGCTTATACATATCGTAATAACTGAATGTGATGTGTAGTTATAGTTATGTTTTTTTTTATATTGATCATTAGTAATTATTACATAAATAAATCATTTAGAAAACTATGGTTCTTTGCTGGTTAACGAAAATAAGCGGATGTTACATTTCATGCGTAGGTACAAGTTTTATTGTATTTTGATCACCTATTTCTTCCTCAAATCGCACAAGAATCAAGTTATAAAGTTAAATCATTAGTTATATCATGAAAAAACTGCATAAAATAGGAAAAATCAGTAAATTATTTTCAACATAACTCGGAACATTTTCACATGTAAATATTGCAAATCGGTCAAATTGCGTAGCATAAAACTACGATGGAAGCCAGCTAACATAGATGTCTAAATAAATCAGTCGGTTTAAAATCCAATTTCGGGATGCCTAGATATAAAATAAAAATTACCCCCATATTTGGGTAATCTTAAGCAAATTGATATTTGCTTTTGATATTTCTCCGATTCCGACAGAGAAAGAACGGTGTAAAAAATTAATAGCAGGAACTGAGAAAAAAACGATTTTTGTACTTTACACGAACGAAGTCGCGGAACTAATATTGGTGATATCTTATCTACTTATGTTGTTTACAATTTTACTACTTAATTTCCATGTTACAGAATGTCCCAATCTCCGAAATCGACCTCAAAGGCGGCGCGTCCATGAACGTGAACTGTCACGATGGATTAAAAGTATCCTGAGTAAAATAGAAAAAAAAGAAGAAAAAAGAAGAAGTATCACCCTATTTTTTTTTAGTACTGATCAGAAGAAATTGACAGTATTCAAGAGCAAATGAAAAATTTTGTTTAGAAACGAGTGTCGTAAATACATTTGTTATAAACAAGTATTTTAATTACAGGATGAGGATGTTTTCAAGAAAAAAAATATCTGTTTTTATTTAATTTCTATCATTTTATTCCAACAACTATTTTAAGTTTAAACTAATTTCATTATTTTTATTATCACAGAACCCAATTACCTGTCGCCTATGGTCTTTTAAAATGAGGAACATATCAAATTGATTTTTAATCGTAAATTGGGATATTTTCAAACTTAACAAAATAGGAATACATAGGTTTTTATCCTTTATTTGATTATATCGGAAAATGAGTAAAAAAAAATAAATGTTGTCAATTCAAGTACTTGGAACGTTTCTTTCTAACCACTTTTTTGGGGGTTTTTTTGCGACCATGGCAACTCTTACGCCTGGTCGCTCGGTGGCAAATCTATAACTACCATACTATGACTGTCTCTCACGATTATTATTCTACCATATAAAGTAAGGGAGTACGCGAAATGATGACACCTCTGACAATATTTTTCAATTTAGTCGCATTAAGACCACTTTACTACGCTACCATATAATGTAGACGTGTAAGCAGATGATGATGACGAATTGATGACACCACTGACAATTATTTTCGACTTAGTAGTTCGTAAAGATCCCTTTACATTATAATTTTAACCTGGCGATCTCTTGAGGGTCATATCCCCAAAGTTGGAAGGTGCCTAGGGTGCGGCCGATCCCGAAAGCGAGTAACACTTCGGTCGTTGTGAATTACAGACCATAGCCGTTCTTTCTACCCTTAGCAAGTTTTTTGAAGTAGGTCATACTTCACAGGTTTGTATGCAATTATGTACTATTTACCTCCTCCAATTTTTTTTATCAGGTAATACTGTTACCAATCGTTTTATTTTTTATTTTTTTTCTTATGCATGCTATTTGGAACAGAGATAGTTTATACCCTAACTTAACAAATAGGTTATTAATTATCCTGTAAAAAAAACATCGTTTCCGTAAGATAGTGTATAATGTATACATAGGTTTGGACGCTGGTGAAGCCGCGGGCAAATGCTAGTAACATATTTTTTTGCTAGATTACAAGCCTTAGGATTTTAAAATATATTATTCATATTCACCATTTCACGTACCTACTCGCCTTAACCTAAGGCAATAAAGCTCTCGTTTGAATGACATGACGTTCGGAATTACTTACCCGAATATTATTCGAGATTAATCCGGTGCAATGCGAATAGAACTAACTTTTCAAACCTATATATTTACATAACGGCATAATATTTCTAAAGAACCTTAAAGTCATGTTCAGTCAAAGTTTAGAATTACATATTTCCAAGAACCGAAACATTAATTTAGTAAGATCAATAAAACGCACTATGAACTCTTCTAAAAGTTGCTAAATTAAATAAGGACAATAATACACCGAATGAACAATACAATATTTTAACATTGTCTTTTGTAGAATTTCTGAGAATTGGGCGGCCTTGGCGCTCAAATTTAAATGTCGCGTACAACTAATAAAGTATTTTTTTTTTCCCGTGGATGAATTGGTTAGAATACTATGTTTATAGATTACTTTTATGAAAATGAGTTCACTACACCGACTTGACAATTTTGCGTAAAATTTTGTGGCCTAGAGAACGATTTAAAAATTCGATTGTTTATATAAAATCAAGCTATTGATGAATCTGTTATAAATTAAAACTGTCATTACATTTCATAGTTTTAAACACATTTTAGTTCCCAAAAGTCACTTGTATAATCTTTTCAGGGATTTATAATTTTTTCATTTGTTTCGTATTGCGCTGACATAATCTCTCGACAAATCTGTTAGAAAACAATACGGAATGTTAAAACTGTAAAATGCGATGCCCTAGTGCAGAAGAAATTAACTTGATTTTTTTTTCTAAGATTTACAGAGGTCACTTACAAACACTTTTTTTATACCTAACGCACACTCAAAATCTGTTAGAAAATGTTCATACCCATACTAATGGGTGAGTAATAACTCAATCTACTCTAACTGACTACAAAAAATAACGCACTTGTATTTTATTGAAGTTCAGAACTGTTCGCGTATCGGGCTAATAAGAGCTGCGACCACAACAGCGCGCGAGCCGATCGAGCGAAGCTAGCGTGCCGCGGCAGCAACCGGCAAAACGCCAAAACTGACCTGGCTGGGTTAGGTTAGTTTAGAACTGCGACCACAACAGCGCTCGAGCTGAACGAGCAAAGCTAGCGTGCCGCGGCAGTAGCTGGCAAAGCGCAAAAACCGACCTGGCTAGGTTAGGCTAGGTTAGAACTGTGACCACAACAGCACGCGAGCCGAGCAAGCGAAGCTAGCGTGCTGCGGCAGTAGCCGGCAAAACGCAAAAACCGACCTGGCTGGGTTAGGTTAGGTTAGAACTGCGACCACAACAGCGCGCGAGCCGAGCGAGCGAAGCTAGCGTGCTGCGGCAGTAGCCGGCAAAGCGCCAAAACAGACCTGAGTGGGTTAGGTTAGGTTAGAACTGCGACCACAACAGTGCGCGAGCCGAGCGAGCGAAGCTACAAAACACTAGAATATAGAACCATTAGAAACAATACAATAGAATAACTAAAAAAACTAAACTAGAATTTCGCCAGAGGCGCGGAGGGAGAGCAGCTCTCGCCCGCCGTGGCGCAGCCGAAGCTGCGGAGCGGAGTGTGGGCGACCGTGCGTTGGTCACGCAAGTTGCGGAAGGGCTGCTCTCCCCGCAGCGCCAGAGCTACGACGGAGTCAGTTTTGCCCAAAAAAAATGTTGCAAAACACGCTTATTTTAATAGCGTATTCTATACGATAACATCATAAAAAAATGTGTCCAGAAAGTCCAACGTTTACAAAAGTTTGACGATACAAATCATTTGCCTAATTTTATTTTGCGTAAAATATGTTATGCCAACTAAAACATTTGACTAAATATGTAGTCAAAGTTCCAGTTGGCAAAACGAGTCATTGCCTTAACGTTAATGTGCCAAACATTAGGTTTACGTAACAATTTCTTGCGAAAAGTTAATTTGGCAAACGATTATTTGGCAAATGAAATTCTACGAAAAATGTTTTGGGAAGTGATAATTTGGCAAACATATTTTGGTAAAACAAAGGTAACCCGTTTTTTTACCTAGCTTGGTGACAGTCGTTACTTAATAGAGAAAAATACCAATAATAAAATTTAATAACTCAAATACTTACGTACATAATACTCCTTCAAGTCCAAACTTATCTAATTTAAACGTTGCCGAACTGATACAACGTCCACGGGAACATTAGACAAGGGTTTCGATCTTAACATGAAGCGACTTGTGAGAACTACGACTATTCCACTCATAGTTTTGATTTGTAGTTCTGACATTGACTTCGGCTGAATAGCGAGCTCTCCAAGCGACAATATACGGTTCACTGAATGTTTTCAGACTCGAAACTCGGCCGAACCGTCGAAGATTAAAGGCTTTTCATCCAATTTATAGCGAACTGGGAAGTCGCTCTCACCTGCAACTTGTATGAGTGTAACTTCAGAAAGTTGCCGTTATAAGGAAGACAACAAATGTCATACATACGTCACGGACGGCGGGTCGTTTAATAATTCAGACGCGCTGACAAGCGCACACACCCCGGGAAAGGTTAGGAGGGCAGGTTTTCATTAACACTATAGGAAAACAATAAAAGTTCTCGGCCTATTTTTGGAGGGAAAGTTCTAGAAGTTATCCCATAAAGGTCACTAGTAAATATCTATTATTATTAGTGACAATACCGAATGAGCGCACACATTTTAACAAAACAAACCAATAGTTCCATATACCATATGTGATGTGGATTCTCTGATCTGGTCGTGTAATTGAGTACCTAATTATAATCGAAACCAAGTTTTATGATTTAATGATTTAAGAGTTATCGGTAATTTCACTGTGCCTCCAACGTGTCTGAATCATACATAGCAACATCAAATTGTATCAAATTCCGGTAACACTGGATGTGTGTTCCATTTGAAATTGGTTTATCTTAGGCGTGCTCCTAAAGGGTCCACTAGTCCATGTAAGTACCTACACAACCAATGACGTATTTATTGCTTGTAAGCCACGGCCGAGTCACATATTCTCGGAGGTGGCCTTAATTCACTTACAATTAAATTAGCGTCACCCGATCCTCTTGACGCTAAATAAATTAGAACGGAACCATTAAGCCGCAGGGAATTTATTTCCTAATCTATTAGCTCAGTAGGTACCTTTCACGGGGCGTGCACGCGCGAGCTTGGATCAGCGGCTGAATTCGACATTTCAGTTGTCATCCGTCCGCAAATTAGATCAAGATATTTTCCCAAAGAATTTCATTTCTCAACCAGTGAATTACCTAACTTATTACTGGGTTCTACACAACAATGAAAAAGAAAAACAAATTAAGTAGTAATATTTTGGGCTTCGGATAAAGCGTCAGTTTGTATGGCAAATGCAAATGAAACAGCGGACCATGAGACAGTTTGGGAAAATAATTTTGGCGCAATAAAGGATTTCCATGACCACTACACAATTAAATTAGCGACGTGATCTATTAGAAATAATTGTTTATTCATTGGAATAAATATTACCTACTATATTCGAATGACATACACTAGAGATATCGCAGCGTCATATCGAATTCGGACCAGGAACGATCAAAGAATGGCAACCTCACGACACTTCCCGGCCCACCAATCACTTAGTTAGTCACTAACCGTTACTATTAGAACACAAATATCATCAATGGTCGATTATTGACTGGCTTCGATTAAACTGCTTTTAATTTAGGTCCGAGTTCCAAACGAAGAGCTTATAATTTATGCAACGAAAATGAAGCGCCGTAAATAAATTTAGACAGTTTATTTAATAGGTCAGATGTACCTGTGCATTTTCTTCATGAAATACTATTTATTCTACATCAGGCAGAAAAACGCAGGTAGTTGTACGAATTTATTGACTAGGTGTCCGCGCAGAGGAAAAGACTAAATCCTATTTTGTGCGCCTATTGGTGACATAAAATGAATTCTAATAACCATCCGAGGGCGCCAGGCGTGAGAAAATGCATGACTACATATGTAAATAGTACTTAATATATGTAGACTTGTTTCTATGTACTTACTAGGTACAGTAAAGGATACCGAATCACGTACCTTTTTTACCCTTACCTATTGTCATTGGGAAAAGAGCTAAAAAGGTACGTGTTTCATTTTCTTGACTGTACACACAAAAAATTCAAATTATTCAGTCATCATAGTCCACTTATTTTTCGTAAATTATCTTCGATGAGATTAAATTGTAATGGTTATAATTCACCTAGGTACCAGTATATAAGTCAAAGAGTTTTACCAATTGGCTTATACCGGCTTCTTTAAGACAATCCGAGACTGTTTCTCATACCTGAAACAAAAATACCAAAAGTAACTACATGTTAACAATTTTAAAATAGATGTACACTATTATATCCTTTTCAAATACATTTAGCAAGTTTCTATTGTGTTACACACATCCGTCCCGTTGAAAAAGGTGTGTGTGCCAAAGTTGTCCAAGAGCACGAGTTAGTAACGAATAGGTACTTAGTTGTAGTTTGGTACATACATGTATCAGGGTCATGTCAACATGTTTTTCTGGCAAATAATTATCATTTAACAAATGTAGAATAAGAAAATTAAATCAATAATTGATATGCAATTAGCATTAGGTGAAATTCTTATTAGATTGAAATTGACAAGTGTAAATAATGACACAAAAGTTCATTTCGAAATAAAAGTGTAATGTGATCCACTGCAATGTGATGATGATGACAAGATTTGAACCTACAACAGAAAAGGTTGCGTACTACTTAAACTGAGCCATCACATCCTTATTCAACCACATCAAAGGTGGACTCCTGGCACAAGTTATTTAATAACTTACAAGGAGACACCGCTGTAATATTTTACTTACTATTTGTTATAGTAATAAATAATTTTAATTTTAATATTTGATTCCATGATCGCTTACATTGTGATTGGTAATAATTCTTGAAAGTGTGATTAGAAACGTCGAATCTAGCTTCTAGTTAGTGACAGCCATTTAACTTCAAATAGTATAGCTTAGAGTCGTAATCGTTAACGATATTGCAGCCATATAACGGATATGCCAAGGCAACTGATGCACAGATTAATAGTTACTAGCGTCTCTCTCTGTTTCATACTCAGATATACCTTTTATTGGTATACTAGAAGGTGCCCGCAACTTCGTTCGCGTAGTCAGTTAAAAAGAATCCTATAACCATCATTGGATGTCCAGCCATCCCTGTATCAAAATTGGTTGAAATTCGTCCACCCGTTTCGCAGTGATGAGCGGACAAAGACATTTTGAACAACAGATGGCGCTGTCTAGCTAGCGCCGCGCGCCCGTACAAGTCCTGCATCGCGCAATTAATATTTTCCAAATTTTTCCATACAAAACTGATTTTCAGTACATTTTCAGAATTTCATAATATGTAGTAAGTATAGATTCTTAATCAGTCTGATCTCCCTTTGTGACGAAGCCATTAAATGGCTAACAGATTTTAATTTCTGATTTGTAACATTAATTGTATGTGACCTGTTTTAACTACTACGTAATGTAAAAATATTTCTGACCATTGCAACGGATATCATTGTCAATATTTGCATTCTATTTAATAGTACATATATGGCAGAGTGAGATACTTAGACTGTATTACTTTTACTTTGTAAAATAGTGTGCTATAGAAAATACATGAATATAGAAGGGTGTCACCGTCGCCGTAGAAACAGCCAAGCACACAATAAGAGAAAGGAATAGAGGCTTCATTATTGAAAGTGCAAGCAAGTGCGCGAGGCACCACCCGATTGCGTGGCGCGAGGCATGGCTTCCTCGACCTCGTGTTAAGCGTATTGCATCTAGAACAGATAGTCAGACACGCATTCCTTTTCTATACAGAGACAATGTTATACGAATATATTTCATCAGATTTTTTCACAGCTTCGCTTGAGAGGCAAAGATATTTTGCGAACTGCATTAATTTTTCCGTTAGGAAGTTATCAGGAGACTAAATAGTAGGCTTTAACAACGCAAGTACCCGTTTTGAAATTGAAATTTAAAACCTAGCATGTAGTTAGACAAGCATGCATGATTCCAATCATTTAGACGACTTTGGTCTCATCACATTCAACTATGTCCAAGCGTAAGAAAATCAAAGATACCAATTAGCATTAATAAATTGAATAAACGTTAACATAGGTTTTGAGAACTTATTTATATTTTCGACTGTAAAAATGCGAATCTCGATAATCGCAAAATGGGATCTCATCTGATTCGCCGACGGCATGGCGGCGCTTAGTCGTTACAACCTGCAAGTTCTTTACTGCTAATCCGAGTTTGATTAGTTCCCGCCTTTACGACTAATAATGGCGGATGACAGGGATCCCCATATACACAAGCACAGGTTTGTACGCTCACACGTATTTGTAGATAGGGGCTTTTCCTTGTTTTAAGAGCTGTGGTGACTGTCGTTCCATTTTCAAAATATCGCTGTGACTTTATTACGCCGGTTAGTCATGACACGTTAACGTTATTAACTGAAAAATGTTTAATTAAATCGTTGCAATAGCATGACCATGATTGTGACAAACTTGTTGGTCAAATTAAGAAACTTCAGCTGATGTGTAATAGTAACCGCATTAATACCAGTGTTCAATGAACTGAAGTGAGAAACTTCAACGTGTAGTCTTTTGAAGTTATTCAATATTGTTTTTAACTTTGAACTCTTAGAGACTTTATACATCTCTAAGAAATAGCATTGTAGAATGACACTCATACCGAAGACATCCCGGACATCAGTCTGTACGAGATTAGGATGGCCCTGAAGCAGCTTAAGAACAACAAGGCGCCGGGCGAAGACGGAATCACCTCAGAGCTTCTGAGAGCGGGTGGAACACCGGTACTTAAGGTCCTCCAGAAGCTCTTTAATTCCGTCTTGTCCGAGGGCAAAACGCCTGAAGCATGGAATAGAGGCGAGGTGGTACTGTTCTTCAAGAAAGGTGATAACCGTCTATTGAAGAACTACAGGCCCATCACGCTTCTAAGCCATGTTTATAAGGTGTTTTCAAGGGTCATCACGAACCGTCTCGAACATAGACTTGATGACTTCCAGCCTCCCGAACAAGCCGGTTTCCGAAGAAGCTATAGTGCCATAGACCACATAGATACGCTGCGGCAAGTTATACAGAAGACTGAAGAGTATAACTTGCCATTATGCTTAGCGTTTGTGGACTATGAGAAAGCCTTCGATTCGGTGGAAACATGGGCGGTGCTCGAGTCACTTCAGCGATGCCATATTGACTATCGGTACATTGAAGTGTTGAAGTGTTTGTATAGTAACGCCACCATGTCGGTCCGAGTTCAGGAGCAGAGCACAAAGGGAAGAGGCGTAAGACAGGGGGACGTTGTGTCCCCGAAACTGTTTACGGCCGTTATGGAAGACGCCTTCAAGCTCCTGGAATGGCAAGGATTTGGCATCAACATCAATGGCGAATACATCACTCACCTTCGGTTTGCCGACGACATCGTAGTGATGGCAAAGTCGATGGAGGAACTCAGCATGATGCTCGATGACCTTAATCGAGTTTCTCAACGGGTGGGCTTAAAAATGAACATGGACAAGACGAAAATCATGTCAAATGCCAAGGTTGTGCCCATCCCAGTCTCTGTTGAAAACTCGGTACTCGAAGTTGTTGACTCATACATCTACCTAGGACAAGTGGTCCAATTAGGTAGGTCCAACTTCGAGAAAGAGGTCAACCGCCGAATCCAACTCGGCTGGGCAGCGTTCGGGAAACTACGCAATGTCTTTTCGTCCGACATACCTCAGTGCCTCAAGACGAAAGTCTTCAACCAATGTGTGTTACCAGTGATGACTTACGGCACCGAAACGTGGTCTTTCACAATCGGCCTCATCTCAAAGCTCAAAGTCGCTCAACGAGCAATGGAGAGGGCTATGCTCGGGGTGTCTCTACGTGATCGAATCAGAAATGAGGAAATCCGTAGACGAACTAAAGTGACCGATATAGCTCACCGGATTAGCAAGTTGAAGTGGCAATGGGCAGGCCACATAGCACGCAGAGCAGATGGCCGATGGGGCCGAAAAGTGCTCGAGTGGAGACCTCGGACCAGCAAGCGCAGCGTAGGACGTCCACCTACAAGATGGACAGATGACCTTATAAAGGTCGCCGGAAGGCGCTGGATGCAGGTCGCTTCCAACCGGTATATATGGAAGTCCAAAGGGGAGGCCTATGTTCAGCAGTGGACGTCCTATGGCTGAGATGATGATGATGATGAGAATGACACTTGGAGATTTTATGCATCATTGAGGTATTTAATAACAGTAAATTTGATTATATTGCATGTTTTGACGCTTAGAGAATAAGGTATCTAGGCCTTAAAGTGATTAAATCTATATTTCTAAAAGACGTACATACTTATATTGTATATCGATACAATATAAGTATGTACGCCTGTTAGTAATATAGATTTAATCATTTTAAGGCCTAGAAACCATATGCATTGCTAAGGAAATAAAATTAAATATTTTTTTTCTCCAACTTGCTCCGAAATGCTCCCATTAATGTTAAACCTGGACCGCAAAACTGTTCGTTATTTTTATAAGGCGTTAATGCAAATAAAAAAAAAACACATTGGCCTCGGTCAGGAAGTAAATATTATTTAAATAATACGTTTAATTAAAAAACACATCTTTCGTTTATGACGTCTCATACAAATGAGGTTACTCTTAATTTGGCCGATTACAGCATTATTATAAGTTATGAAGGGAATATTTTTACTTTTAATTTCATCAAAGACTGAATATTCACCATACAGCCAATTGTCCAATAGCCAAGTATCAAAAACTGAGGTAAAAAAATAAGAACTAGTAGGTATAAAACTTTTTAATTGTTCTCTGCGTTTACTTAGTTCTCGCCCTAAACATTTCTCGGCTCTGCTACTGTCAATGTATTTTAAATGTTGACAAATTTCGAATAACGGATAGGTAAACAATTTTAATAATAAGTTTATATGCGTTTTTAGTTTCTTTCAGCTTTCTTCTCACTTCCTTCTTAATGGATATTCTCATTGTATTGGGAAGAAGTAAATTAACACTGAGACATAAAATAGCAATATCAGGCAGAACCGATATCACAAGCTAAAGAGGAATAACCTACGAGATATTGCAGTATTTTCCTTTGTGACAACATTTCTATGCACGGTGATACTTTTTTTACATCCAATCACTGTGACTTTTTTATTTCGACTTTATTTATCACCCACCTCTACGTACTTGGAACTGTCTGCGTGCGATAGATTTATGAACTTGAATGTTACGTTTAATTATTCTTGATAGCATTGTATTACCCCCGCAATATTATTTATTGCATACCTGAAGAACAAAAAATATAAAACAGTAAGTTAACGAGTATTTTTAAAAACAACCACTTTTTTATAATCTTAGGATATATGACATCCAACTAATAACTACATAAAATATTTAAATAGCAACGAAGTATTGTTTGAAACAGTGCAACACATACCCACGACATACAGGATAAATATTAATTTTATACTCATTTCAGCAGCGCAGCCACACGTAATGTGGACACCACGACACACATACACACGATTAAAAATAATTTGGACCTCATTTCACATAGCTGGGCTTTTAAAGATAAATGAACTTTCATTGTTAAGTAAACTCAAAATAAAACTAGGCAAAATTAACAATAAACGAGATTTAATACGCGGGGCAGTCGGGTCACAGGGATAGACGCATAAATCACAGCCCCAAGCAAGTATAAAATTAGGTAAATTAAAAAGGTACCCCTGAGGATACCGCACCGGGGCGGAGAACAGACACTGGCTGTATTATTTGGGTTTAAACGTTCACTAGAGTTAGCTTTATATCTAAGTATATCATTGTGTTTTGTACTAAATGTAGGCAAGTGTAACCAAGTAATTTCGACAGGTAATGATGACTGACATCATGCTTTATTCGTATAAAAAAAGTTTCCTCGCTCAGTTTCTTAGTATAGCAATATAGCGAGGTAATGCTGCCAGCGTCTTTGATACAATGCCACGGGGGCCATTTTTAAGGTTCCGTAGCCAAATGGCAAAAAACGGAACCCTTATAGATTCGTCATGTCTGTCTGTCCGTCTGTCCGTCTGTCTGTCCGTCTGTCCGTCCGTATGTCACAGCCATTTTTTCCGAAACTATAAGAGCTATACTGTTGAAACTTGGTAGGTAGATGTATTCTGTGAACCGCATTAAGATTTTGATGCAAAAATAAAAAAATAATAATAAAAATTGGGGGCTCCCCATACTTAGAAATGAAACTCAAAAAAAAATTTTTTTTCATCAAACACGTGTGGGGTATCTATGGATAGGTCTTCAAAAATGATATCGAGGTTTCTAAATATTTTTTTTCTAAACCGAATAGTTTGCGTGACAGACGCTTCCAAAGTGGAAAAAAAGTTGGTCCCCCCTCTAACTTCTAAGATAAGAAAATGAAAAATCTAAAAAAAACATATATGATGTACATTACTATAAAAACTACCAACGAAAATTGTTTTGAACGAGATCTAGTAAGTAGTTGTTTTTAATACCTAGCTTTGCACCTTATTTATATGGGGCGCTATACATACCAGGTGCAAACTTAACTTAACCACTTAGGGATGGAAAGTGTTTGTACGGAACCCTCGGTGCGCGAGTCCGACTCGCACTTGGCCGGTTCTTAGACTTAGTTTAGATTTAGATAGATTTATTTTTATTGGGTGGTTGTTAATTTGTTGTGTTATATATAATTATGAAGTTATTTAATAAAATGTAAAACCGGCCAAGAGCATGTCGGGCCATGCTCAGTGTAGGGTTCCGTAGTTGCTCATCCTTCACAATAGACGGGCTTAAAACAGCGGCTTTAAGCCCGAGGTTTAAGTTACGACTAAGATTTCAAGCTCTATAAAAAGGTCGTAAACGCCAATGTAACTAATTACTTACTCGTATTACCTTCTGGAAGTCAACTTACGTCCTTATAAAGAAAAATATGAAATTTTGCGATAATTCAAAAACGGCTCAACCGATTTTGTTCAATATAGTTTTCATTGAAAGTACTTATAAGGCCTCATTTTCATGAATTTTTCCATAATTTTTTTGACCCGTGGTTGAAAAGTTAGAGGGGAGGGGACGCTAATTTTTTATTTTCGGAGCGAATGTTTACAAAACTGCGGACTTTATCAAAAAATTATGTTTGTGACCCCTATTATTTTGAAACGACCTATTTAACGACACCCCACACATTAGTGTTGGAACGAAAAAAAAACTCCCCCGCTTTAGGTGTTCGATAGGAACCCAAATGAAAACAATTTTTTGATTTTTTTATTTTACTGTTTTTTAGTACTAATGATTACGGAGCTAAGCCGCGGACGGACAGACGGACATGGCGAAACTATAAGGGTTCCTAGTTAACTACGGAACCCTAAAAAAGAACTTATCTAAGTTGACTTTCATGTAAATATAACTCTACTAAATTGGGAATACTGCAATATTTCGTCGAATTAGGGTTCTGTTTCACTTCTTCTTTAAATCTAAAAACAGAAGATTGCCAACATTGCATCGACTGCAGGTGCTGTGGCAGCCAAAGATTTTTGTAAAACCAACTGCACCAGAGCAACCAATGTCACAATCTCAATACGGTACGGTTGTATTCGAAGTAACTGTGGCAGTTGCAGGCTTAGTGGACAGTTTCGAGTAGCCACTAACGATTCGCGGCACGTAGTCGGAAACAGAATTACTAGCTGCGGGAGATCGGGAGCCGGGCCAACTCGCGTCATATTAAGGCAAGGTAATAATGAGCGCGCTGTTTCGTACTGTCTTAACTGAAACTCCTATAGAGCGGATTATTTGTGGACAAAATAAACTGTAAACCATTCAAACCGCATAACGTACAAAATGCGTACTTTAGTAATCAGCTCTAAACGAAGTAACCAACGTGACGTTTTTTCTCATTAAGATAAATAAACGTTACTGATATGTACCTATCCAATATCGCTAAAATACATGTGACAAACAAGTGCAAGCAATAAGCCTAATTTTGATAAATCAAGCCAGACTTTCCTTATATGTCAAATTGACAATATATGCCCGTTATGTTTTAGTCGTAATACAGCCAAGATAGTTATGACCGAATTGGGATGCCACAATGGCTCATAGAGTTTGGCCACAGTATACGTTTTTTATTTACAGTTAAATCATTTATTTTTGACAATATTAGCGGCCCAACGCGCAAAGACCTTTGTAAACAAACTACACATGAGTAACCTCGCAATCTTAATACGTTTTGGTTGTACACGGTGCAACGTTGGCAGTTGCAGGCTTAGTAGACAGTTTTGTTTGAGTAGGCATTAACGTTGGCGGTACGTAGTCAAAAACAGAACTACTTATACTCACTGCGGGAGATCGGGATCCAGGCCAACTCACGGCACATTAACGCGAGATAATAATGAACGCGCTGTTTCATTTTGTCTTAACAGGAACTCTTATTTGGCGGATTAATACTTGACGACGTTATATATACTTCAATGTCAGATAAAGCCATAGTAATTTATGTTGGTGAGTATAAAAGTTTATATAATTTACTTCCTAATAAACTTATTCAACACATACAAAAAATGTCGTCTAAAATGACGATGAGCCAATGACCTAACCTGGCGCTGCTTGTGATGGTTGTTTACGTTTACATTTTCCTACAGTTGGTACAAAATATAAAGAAATGGATGTAAAGCTAACTCCAGTGTACGATTAAACCCGAATAATACAGCCAGTGTCTGTTATCCGCCTGTGCGGTATCCTCAGGGGTACCTTTTTAATTTACCTAATATCGTACTTGTTTGGGGCTGTGATTTATGCGCCTATCCCCGTGACCCGACTGCCTTACACATTAAATCTCGTTTATTGTTGATTTCAGTTAGTTTTGTTTAATAATATATAATATATATATATTATAAATTATATATTATACTAATGGGTTACTCAACAATGAAATTTAATTTATCTGGAAAAGTCCAGCCTTGTGAAATGACGTCCAAATTAATTTTAATAGCGTGTATGTGTGTCGTGGATACTTAAGTACTTGGTTACATTTGCCTACGTTTAGTACAAATCACAAGGATATAGATATAAAGCTAACTACAGTGAACGATTAAACCCAAATAATACAGCCAGTGTCTGTTTTCCGCCGGTGCGGTATCCTCCAGGGGTACCTTTTTAATTTACCTAATTTCATAGTTGTTTGGGGCTGTGATTTATGCGTCTATCCCCGTGACCCGACTGCCCCGCGTATTAAATCTCGTTTATTGTTAATTTTGGCTACTTTTGTGTTATAATATAATTATGAGTTTACTTAACAATGAAAGTTAATTTATCTTTAAAAGTCCAGCCATGTGAAATGAGGTCCAAATTAATTTTAATCGTGTGTATGTGTGTCGTGGATACATTATCTGGCTGCACTGCCGAAATGAATACAAAATTAATATTTATCTTGTATTTCGTCGATACGTGTTGCACTGTTTATAGCAATAATTCGCTGCTATTTAAATATTTTATGTAGTTATTACTTGGATGTCATAATATCCTGAGTTTATAAAAAACCGGCCAAGAGCATGTCGGGCCACGCTCAGTGTAGGGTTCCGTAGTTGCCCATTCTTCACAATAGACGGGCTTCAAGGTTTAAATTACGAGAAAGATTTCAAGATCTATAAAAAAGGTCGTAAACGCCAAAGTAACTGTACTATACTTATTACCTTCTGGAACTTATCGATTATACGCGCCAGATTGAGCGAAATGTTTTTATACAGTATGGCACTTAACTAACATGTGTAACGTTAGAAGTAAAAGGACACCGCGCGGCACTTCCGTCATTTTAAAGAAAATTATAAAATTTTGCGATAACTCAAAAACGACTCGGCTGATTTTATTCAATATAGTTTTCATTGAAAGCTTTTATAATGACTCATTTTCCTGAATATTTCCATAATTTTTTGACCAGTGGTTGAGAAGTTAGAGCGGGGGGGGGCACTATTTTTTTTATTCTCGGAGCGAATATTTACAAAACTGCTGACTTGATCAAAAAATAATGTTTAGAGACTCCTATTATTTTTATAAGACCTATTCAACGACACCCCACACACTAGCGTTGAAATGAAAAATAAAATCATCCCCACTTTAGGTGTTCGAGGGGTACCCGAAAAAAAAAAATATTTATAGTTTTTATTTTACCGTTTTGTCGGCGTGATACATTTACATACTCATACCAAATTTCAGCTTTCTGGACTAATGATCACGGAGCTAAGCCGCGGACGGACAGACAGACGGACAGACGGACATGGCGAAACTATAAGGGTTCCTAGTTGACTACGGAACCCTAAAAATGGTCTCTTTTAAAATTACTCATTAACTTACCGTTTTATATTTCGTTATAATTCAGGTATGCAATACCAAAATAATATTGCGGGTGTAATATAACGCTATCAAGAATACTTAAATGTCACATTCACTGCTAAAAGCATGACTTTATTGTTAATTAATTATTGTCTATAGAATTATTGTCGATATAATTTTTTTCTTGTCGCAACTAATAATGACACACTACTCACAATACTTGTTTGAAGTGTTATTATTTGTAAAGACAAATATTGCTCAGTTTGCACGAGTACACGTCAAAGGCAAACAGCTTCGTTCTACTGGGCGCCTTAGAAGGTGCCTCGCCGCATGGCACTTTCAGGAAAGAACCCGCGCGTCATATGTCCGACTTACTTCTAGCACTTGCCTGCCGATTTAAGGAACGAACCATGTGACAACACATTCAAGCGCCGGCTGAGAAACCTTTTGTTGGAAAACCCTCTGTACTCTGTCAACAAGTACATAGAACTCAAACTATAATAAAAATATGCGTGTATTACTGCAAACTGTCATTTTGTTTATTGTTATTTTTATTTTCTTGTGGTTTTAATTTATTTTATTTTTTGTATTGGAAATCTGATATATTTTGTCATTGTGTAAATTATTTTTCTTCTATGTTTATTTTATTCTTGGTGTTATTAATTTCATTTCATATTATGTTAAGTTTGTGATGACGATCATTACTGTGGGAGATACTAGATTCATTTATTTATATTTTTTTTATTTACCTGTTGACTTCCCCTTTTATTTTAAACTTATTTTGACATTGTAAACATTTTCTCTTATTATTAATCTTGCCTTATTTTTGACGATCATGATATTAATTCGTATCATTTTGACATTAAGCAATTTTGTAATGTAATTTTATATAATCTCTTTTTTATATCAAAAATCACGAAAAGTCTACAGATATGTGTGTACGTGCGTACATACCTTTGCTTGTGTATATGAGGATCCCTGTCATCCGCCATTTTTAGTCCTAAAGGCGGGGACTAATCAAACTCGGATTAGCAGTAAAGAACTTGCAGGTTGTAACGACTAAGCGCCGCCGTGCCGTCGGCGAATCAGATGAGATCCCATTTTGCGATTATCGAGATTCGTATTTACACTCAATTTAACAAAATTTTTGAAATCTATTTTACAGATCATTTTAATTATAGGTATATGCTTAATGTGAAGGGATACAATTTTTTATTTTCCTCGCGTTTGAGTATACCTAGTTGTTTTGTATGTGACCAAAGTCATCATTATCTCAAGCAAATTAAGCCGAATATGGGCAATCAGGGGAAATAATTCGTGTAGTTTTGAAAATTGGTACAGTTATACCTTATGGTGTTTAGATGAACATACTAAAAGTCCCCGAGGGTGGGGGCTGTGCTAAGGGAGTAGGGGGGTTGAAGTTACCTTTTTTCTGATTTTCGCTCATATCTCAAATATTTGTAGAAATAGCATTATGATTACTTCGGACAAAAGTTTTCACATAAAATTCCCTACAAATTTGGTCATATTAATTTTTACTCTACGATCAATACTTTGGGAGCTACAGGGTGTTTAAGTTAACAGAAATATCAAAAATGGTCGTTCAAGAAAACGTAGTTTTTTCGTAGTTGCTCATCATAACACGCGAACGTGTTGCAACGTTGTGTAGTTGAGAAATTCCCGTTACCGGTAAATTCCCATTTGGGAATATTCCAAGTAAATTCCCATTGTTCCCGGGAATATACGAGCTCGGTGGACCCATTCCTTTGATATTTCGTTTTGAGCTAATTAATTGAATACCGTGAAATACGCCAACTTTGCTTCCACATGGAACTTTGCCCAAAACGCTACTTAAAAAAAGAAACGTTACTGTAGACAATTTCAAGATGATTCCATAATCATTTAATCAAGATGATTCCATAATCATCTTGAAATTGTCTACAGTAACGTTTCTTTTTTTAAGTAGCGTTTTGGGCAAAGTTCCATGTGGAGGCAAAGTTGGCGTATTTCACGGTACAAGCAAACCGTTTTCACTTTTTGACTCATCCTGTGTCATCACTTAGAGTGAGTATCATAAAATTTACCTGATGATGGACCCTGGAAGCCCGTAATGGATCGGATCTCAAGATACGTTCAACGTAGACATGTGCGGTTTTCACATTTCAATTCAATTTTGATGAGCAGTTAGAGCCAGTATCATTAAATAAACCTGATGATGGACCTTAGAAGCCCGTAATGGATCTCAGGATACGTTCAACGTAGACATGTGCGGTTTTCGTATTTCAATTCTCCTTGATGAACAATTAGAGCCGATGTCATAAAATAAACCTGATGATGGAATCCTGGAACCCCGTAGGTAATGGATCTCAGGATACGTTCAACGTAGACATGTCTGATCTTCGCATTTCAATTCACCTTGATGAGCAATTAGAGCCGGTGTCATAAAATAAACCTGATGATGGAATCCTGGAAGCCCGTAATGGATCTCAGGATACATTCAACGTAAAAGAAAAATAGTTTTTTAGGGATACGACGTCATCATAACGTTTTTTTTTTAGTTTAGAATAAGCACGCTTAGTCACCTGCTGATCGAACATATAATCCCCATATCGGTCCGAGCGTGCGAAATTACCGTAACGGAGCTGCCACGACTTTGCGCGGCAAGCAGCAGCGCAGCGAGTGATTGAGTGAGAAGTCCGAGCACGGCGGCCATACCAGTGAGCGAGACATCCGTACCTACACCGCTGCCGCTGCCGCTGTCGCGCAAAGTCGTGGTATCTCGATAAGGCCTTAGCTACTACGGGCGTCAGCGCGGCGCGGACCGCCGAATAACGTCATAGTTGGATTTTGTACTATAAAATAATTTGTATATTTTCATGTCTGGTATTATATACTACCAGAACGACAAGATAGTACGCCAAAATACTATAATCTCTTGACCATATCAACAAAAATATATATGCACCGTGTAGCTCCTAAAGTAAAGATCGTAGAGTAAACATATGTATGTCAAATTTGTAGGAAATTTTATGTAGAAATTTTTGTTCGAAGTAATTATAATGCTATTAAAATCTGAATAAAGTACCTTCAACTCTCCCTACTCACTCAGCACAGCCCCCACCCTCGAGGACTTTTTAGTACCTATGTTCATCTAGACACCATAGGGTATAACTGTACCAATTTTCAAAACTACACGATTTATTTCCCCTGATTTTATTAATTTTCTTAGAGTACATGTACTTGTACATATGCTTGGGTGAGCTACGTTCTATATTTCAAAACGGTTGCTTACGTTGCTAAAGTCGTGTTTGACCCGAAACATGTCGAGTGGTACTCGACTATAACGACATGTTCTGTAATCTAAATATGCTCTAGTCTCTCGTAGTTTCCTAGTTTCAAGCAACGGAAAAATGCAATTCCCAAAGGATAAGTAAACATCTTTGCCTCTCAAGCGAAGCTGCGAGAAAACCTAGTAAAATGCGTTTATATCACATTTAGGGATGTTACGGAGGTGGCTTTACCGGAGCCGGAGCCGGATCCGGAGTTTCATTTTTTATTTAACGGAGTCGGATCCGGAGCCGGAGGTGAAGCTGGTATCCGGAGCCGGAGTCAGAGTTTTAACGGAGCCGGAGCCGAGTACCTTTGTAACCTTGTTTTAAGTAGAAGTTTAATGTATTGAAGTGCAAGTTTAACTAAACAACACCATACAATCAAACTTTTTGTGTTAATTATTTGTAACTAAATGTCTACGGAGCTACCTTTTTTTCCGAGTCTGCTTTTGCAGTCTTTATACCCTTTAGGCTGCAAAGATTTTAGGTGGCCCTTTAAAGACATTGTTGTTGTTCCTTTCTTAGAATACACTTTCTCACACAGTTTACACTTTGACGAGTTTGTATTTATATCAACAAACAAAGTAATTCCATATGGCACTAGTAAATGACTTCATTTTTAACGTAAAAGCACTCACTAATACGGAACTAACTGAATAATAAAATAAGACAAAAAGCGGGTGATCTCGAGTGATAGGTATATAATTCCCGGACAAGTCAAAACTTGTAGGCGTGCGCCGCGCTGCCGTGCCGCGGCAAATGCAATAGCAATACCTTCACCTCCGGTATAACTTCGGTAAAAAAATAACGGAGTCGGAGTCGGAGGCGGAGGTTTAAAATAAAAAATAGCGAAGGCGGAGGCGAAGCCGGAGGTGTAAAACCAAACGGAAGTTCCGACTTAACGGAGGCGGAGGCGGAGCTCCGTAACATCCCTAATCACATTATTTAAATATACAAGTTCGAAGAAGTCGTGCCATGGATGGACCACACAATGTAAAGGTAGAGTACAGGAGTACGAGCTGCTTTCTGACGCTCTAGGTATAAATAGCGTTCCGGGCCATAGTTTTTCTATAAATTTAGGGTGCGCGACACCTACTCTTATTTTGTATGGTTTCTCACTCGAGATAAACATATAGGATCAGTTTGTTGTCCATCTGTCCGTCTGTCCATCTATCCATCTGTTAAGACCCTTTTCCACAGGAACGCGTGGAGGTATCAAGCAGATATTGATATCAAATACTAAAGGTCAGCAATCCCTTAAAACAGTGTAAAATCAAACTTCTAAATCAACGCTATCAAAAGATACGATAGATTATAGATTGATTGATTATAGGTTGATGCTGCATGTGTTGATGCTCTAAGGCAATCATAAACCGGTACGTCGCTGGGATTACGATTCGCATTTTATCGGCTTTTTACGCTATTTTCACCCACATGGCGTTTGATCAACTGTACAAAAAGTATGGAAAAAGAAATCGTGCCGGCCCCGGCAGATTACAGCTGCCAACATAAATTCGGAGCTCTCTTGGAATTTATCTCGTTTGCTCCCACGCGCGCTACTTCCAGTGGTAACTATACCTGTCAACGGAACTCCCACATTTAATCGCACTTGCAAATTACTTACAAAGGCCGAAAATTGATCGATTAAGGCCACATTTCCATAGATAAAAACGCGTCGATATGAGGTTAAAAACTGAACAACAGTTTTTAGTTTTATTAGACAGAGTTAAAGTTGGTTTTATATGTCATACAGTCAGAATCAAAAGTAGTAAAATTGGCAGTTACTTTTGATGCTAAGCGTACAGGTCCACGCAACGTCAATGCAACGTCATCTCCCCGTACCGTGAACTTTTAAGGCGACTCCGTACGTGGAATGGTGATTTTTAAAGTCCTAAGGCTCGTAATCTAGCCAACGGAAAAATCTGAAAAAAATATATGTTATTTTTGACTATTTCTTCTAAAAAATATAGTTGGTTTTTTTTTTAAAGCAATAATTACTATGGAAAAAATAATGTTGAAATAGGGTCGTTTTCAATTTTCAATTCCCTAAGGCTTCTAAACTACAAGTGATATTTACACGGCTCTTTCGCAAGAACATTGACAATTCATTGATCTTTAATCGTATTGTTTAAAAGTTAGTAAAATGGAAATTCGGTCTAATAAAGCATCAAAAAAACTGAATTTCCGCGAGCGCGGCCGTGCCCGGGCTGCGAGCTCAGTGTAAATCTAACCGTCGAAGGGGAAGGCTGTGTCACTTGCTCTCGCGATCCATCTAATTACGGAAAATTGTTATAGTACCGGATCCCGCGGAGGTTCGATCTGTCTTCGTGCGTTTGAAGTGTATTTTAAGAGAGTGTAGTTCGTTTTTTCACACGACTACGCTATACGACGTAACAAAAAGCACTCATTTTCATATAGAATTAAATTCAACTGTTTTTTTCGTATTTAGGTATCTATTAATTTTAAGTACTTATAAAAAGATTGTCATTGCTTAGCATTTGAATACTTAAATATTCTCAGTCATGGGCCCACAACAGACAGGATTCCCAGAAAATAACACTTTTGGTGTGGGTTTTAGAACCCTTCTCTGTGTAATATTAGAGTACCTTAGGTATTTCGGTTAGTAAAAAAATCTGATAATACAGATATTTAAGTATGATAACGTCTAATGATCTTTATGAATTCAACCCTAAGAGATATGAATATCGTAATGCAGAACAAGTATTGTTCGTTTGAATACCGTTGTAATATTCGGTAAAACGCTAATTTACGAATACGAATATTTATTGTAAGTATTCACATTCGTTGCGTCACTAGAGTACGGTACATGGCATATGATATAAAAATACATTATCAAAAATTACAATAATTTTCTAGTCCAAGAAGGCAAGTGACAATTTTGGCATGAGGGCTTATTTATGTACATATACCTACTACATATAGTCAGAATACATATTTGCATCAATAAATTTCCCACTTCATATTTAAATCTAAATGAGCGTTAGTAATTATTGACATATCCGCCGGGCCTAGCTAGACATACCTAGCCTGGCCATAAGTTCTGTTCCAATTGTTTACCGTTTATAAAATAAAAACCTGATTTTTATTACATATCGTTTAAAAGCCATATATTAATGATCGGATTACAGTTGAATTAATGAAAAAATATATAACTTTATTTAGACTCATCGTAATGCCTGGACTTGATTTTTGACTAATGCTCAGAATTTTTCTCTCTAAGTTTGCCAGAGGGCAATGAAACGATCTTGGATCAAATTAATCGATCGCGGAAGGAACGCCAAAACCCAAATAGCTTACGTAACCCAGACAACCGCTAAACTAAAGTAGAGCTGACACGTTTGCTGCATGTCAACCGATCTGCAGATCAAGAAATCTACACCCACCCAATAAAATTCGGCGTCACAGGTAGATCACGATGGAGATGGTGGGACTAACTGGATGTATTACAAAAGGGTTGGACATTGCTGATCTAAATAAGGACGAGTGGAAAAAAGATAGAGGCCTTTACCCGACAAAGGGACGGCACAGGCTTATATGCATAATAATCTGAAGAAAAAAAAAGCTTTTGAGTCATGTATAAGTACATTCAGTTATCGAAAGCTTGTTATTTTATTAAATCTTTTATCTATCCAAATATCATAAACCCTCCATGATGCGTTCAAGAACGGCACATTATGACCACCATAAAAATAGACTGTTTTTTAGCACAAATTTCTTATTTCGATAGTATTATTTATTCAAATTTCGAACATCTCTGAAAAACAAAGAAATTTGATTTGACCTCTATTCTAATATCAATCGAGATGACGTTTAGTTCTATTCTATTCTAATTTTAAAATATGGCTTCCATCAGGTTAATGATGATTTCGCCAATTTCAAGTTTGCTCGTAAAGCATGCCGTTGTTCGGTGAGGTTTTGCTTTTTGTAAAGTGATAGCGATTTACAAAAAACCACGCGGACTATCGGGCCTTGACCCAGGAAGGGCTATGAACGCTTCAAGTTGAATTCTTCATTAGGTATTCACTCATACGTTAGATCACTGCACAATACGCTATCAATACTACACATTGAACAACAAAAATGAATAAATAATGAACAACGCAACTTAAACGCATGCGGCCATCTTAAGTCACAAACCGGAAGTCGACGTTTAGTTCGAAATGAATTGTCAATTTTCAATAAAATTTGACAAATGTCACACGTAAGTAAGATATCGAACGATATGATAGTTAGGGCCGACTCTAGTTTGTCTCTGAATTAAAATAAAAACAATGACAGCTGGCAGAAAACTTCATTACCGCCATTACCGGGTAATATTTGTTATAATGTGCGACTTCTGAATGCATCATGGAGGCCTATGATATGTGGTTAGATAAAGTAGTGTATGTAACTGTACATCTAATTATGTACAGTTAAAACACTCGTGTGATGTTATTATGAAACGAGCCGAAGGCAAGGCAAACCCACACTCGTGTTTAATACCCTTCATTATGTACAGTCACATTAAGGACTATTTATTGTATTCATATATCACATTACACCGTCAAAATATGTTATTACCTTCTTAAACTTCAAAACCTACCTTTGCACTATAAAATGGTAAACATTTAAAACTAGCCTGGTTATGAATAACATTTTCCATCTTGAAATTTTATTTTTATCGGCTAAATTTCATATATACTGATTAAAAGTGATAAACCTCATTATTTATAGATTTAGGTATTTTTACCGGAAAAATCGGAACCCATAGGATCATTTTGCTGACCGTCCGTCTTTCTGTCACGACCCTTTATCTCGGTAACGCGTGTAGGTGTCGAGTTGAAATTAAAACCGTCTACACGTCGTAATTTGGTCTGCAGTCCCTTGAAGCTGTAAAAAATCGAACTTCTAAGTTAACGTAAAAAAAAGATACGGCTCTTTATGCCGCAAAAAAACGTATCTACGCTGGAAAGGAAAATTATCCAAGAAACACGGAGCTAACTTTACAGGAGATCTAAAAAACTACGAACTTTAAAAAAAAAAAAGTTATTTTATATTCTGTGGACCTACTTTTTAAATGAAGCATTTTATAATTATAAACAACATCATGTTCTCTACATGTCGCTTTTGTTATTTTGTCTATTAATGGAATAATTTAAAATTTAGCATCGCTTACGCAAAATGGCTGTCAAAATAGAATTAGGTAAAATTATCTAAACGACACGTTTCCCGAGATATTAGTCAGGTAAAATAGTATAATCTACATTTTACACAACAATCAACACAGTAAACAATATCTATGTGCATACGATGCTCATTTTATATAAACAATATCATGTTTTTTACATGTTGCTTTTGTTATTTTATCTATTAATGGAATATTTTAGGATTTAGCGTCGCTTACGCAAAATGGCCGTCAAAATAGAATTAGGTAAAATTATCTAAACGACACGTTTCCCGAGAAATTAGTCAGGTAAAATAGTATAATCTATTACACAACAATCAACACAGTTAACAACATATATATGTGCATGCTCATTTTATAGTCAGGTAAATATATAAATGTGCATAAATCAGCATGAAATAAATCAAGAAAAATTATCTAATCGCCTTTGTAGGAAATATTTCAGACATGAAAAGCTATTTATCGTACAATAAAACCTCACGATTAATGTTTTAATTAGAGGAAAATATTTATTTTCAAACATTAAAATTAATGAAGTGACATTTAAAGTTCTCTAAGACAAAAACTTATGGTCCAACTACGCAAATACAAAAAAAAACTGCTCTAGAAATGTTAAAGATTTATTCATCAGATATCACGTGAAAATTCAATTTTATAAATTTTTATGTGTGATCTGCTGAAAGATTTCCAGTAGTTCTAGACCAATGTATGGTAGCAAACGATAGCTATGACTAATGAGAACAGTACAAGAGTTCTCAAGACTGCAGCATTAAGGAATTTTAAATCACGAACTACGTGAAATTTCAAGTTTTACAATTGCAATGAGATAATATCCTATCCTAACAAGAATAACAAAACTACCTACAACTCTGTGTGGTATAAGTGACGTCTCGTAAGACACTGTTTGAGTGAGATGGCGTTTGGGTCCATCAAGCGAGTCCAAAGTAATGCCTTAGCGCCACAGACACAGATTTACACCGCAGGTGGGCCTAACGGCCTTTATAAATACATTGAATTACTACTAAATATGTGATATTTTATAAAACAGAACCGGTAAAGTTGTCTAACTACTAATTTAACGAAAATATTTGTTTTTTTAGTACATTCTGTGTGACAAATACGACTCAATTGTCATTCAAGCAATTCAAGATAAGCGACAGTAATCGATCAAAGTAAAAAAGGATAGGCGACAATGGTTTCATAGTATCAAAGCAAGTAAATTTGGATAAACGCCAATAGTTAAGATACGACAATCAGGTAATTTAATCTATGTTATTTTTTTTATAGAATCTTATATCGATTCTGTTTAATAATGTGGAAATACCACATTTTTTCTTTTTGGCTAATGCGCATAAGCATTTTAAACACACATGACACAGAGGGCGCTTCAGTAGCGAAGAATTATGGAATCAAAGATTTAGTGTGATTGACGTAACGATATGATAGCTCAGTTGGTAGAGCACTACGCCGGAAACTTAGGGTCGCAGGTTCAAGTCCTGCTTACATTGCAGTGGATCACATTCAATTTTTCTTTCATAATTTACCTTTATGTTAATTTTATCATAAAGACATAGGTAAAATGCCTCAAACGACATTAAAATATATTTTACGATCAGGTAAAAACAGTTAACCAACAAGTGCAAGGTTAGTTGCAATAAAGAAAAAATATCCAGGTTGTTTGATCTGTTTTGACAAATAAGTAAAAAAGCTCTAAGGTTCATTATTATGCAAAAAACTTTTTATGTAATCTCCATTTTGCAAAAAAAACCTCAAAAATCAAGTCGTTTAGTTGAAAAAAAATGTACAGATGTACGTCTAAATCACCGACGGGATAAGCGACACAAAAGTCGTCAGACAGATATTATTATGTACGAGACCCAACCCATTCGATGCAGTAAAATCTGCCGATCCCAACAGTGTGTAAACTCGATATCCCCTAAAATGTCGCTTAGATAATTTCTACTTTCCAGCATCGGTATATTTTGACACTCAAGTAAATTAACATTTATAGGGTTTGAACATAGAAAAAAAAAAACAAAAAAAAAATCGTCTAGTAAAATATCGTCAATATCAACAAGTATAGGGAAAAATCTGAGAACATTACTAATGTAGTCATAAAAAACTATCACTGTTTATAAGTAAAGGACGTAAATCCGTTTTCCAACGGTAAAGTTGAGTTTGTCGCTCTATTATTTATAGTTTATCTTTTCATTAGAGCAACATGACACGGGGGATAAAGCTGTGCCTCCACTACTATGTTAAAATATCGGTTCATCCGCTGGGTCACGATATGATTTATTTATTAAAAAACGGTATTTCTTTATTTCTGCATGATTTTACACGTATAATCAAGAATCTTGTCAGCATTTTAACTATTTTGGTAGGTACCTACACATACAAAAGAAACTAAAAAATATTTTTCGATTCGAGACTTCCAAATTATGGCTAATTTCACTTGTTTTTTTGGAAAATAGCTTAAACGCATTTTATTTTTAATATTCTACTGTAGTGGGTATTTATAGTAGATATTTAGTAATCCGAAATAATTATATCATTGTTTAAATGATTTATTTTACTTCGAGATTTTTCAATGCCTTTAAATAAGGTATAAGGTTTGTTGATCTTCAACTCACGCTCGGACTATGCGAGTGTATGAAGCTGCTTGGACGCCACTCAACGAGATTATGAACGAAGTAATGTTCCGGGGGCGCACGGTCGGCGGGGGGAATAACGTTAGGCTCCGCCCAGATCGTCAAGGACGTTGGGATTAGGAGTCGCCTTAATTTGCACAAATCCGTTCCACCCAAGTCACGATGAAGCAACATTAGTTACACTTCGTCGCAACTTTCCGTCATGACGACATTACGGGTAATTGTATTTCGGTGCCCATTTAAAATTGTAATTTTTGACAAATACTTTTTCTCACCGCTTTCGCTTACATCGAGTCTTTGATTAATTCTATAAAAAGTATGGGGAAAGAAACCAAGGCTACAGATTACAGCTTCCAACACAGATTAGGAGCTCTCGTAGAATTTATTCCGTTTCCCCCACGCGCGCTCATTCCAGTGGTAACTACTGTCTACACCTGTCAACAGAATCCCACGTTTAATCTTATCTACAAATTAGTTACAAATTTTAGGAGATTTGATGATTGCAGCTCAAGGTGAATTTCATCTTTCGATGCGATCCGCGCTTTATGGCTACAATGGTAAGAAAGTTTTTAAATTTGTTAGGAAGAAACAATATTTGAATTTATATTGATTTACTGTGATAGTTGGGTTAAAAGTCCCTTTCAGCTATCCCTGTTCCCAAATTGGTTAAACTCTGTCCGGCCCTTTCGGCGCGACAAGTTGACAGAGATTATTTACCAACAGATAGCGCTGTACGGCCCGAATAAACGTTGCATCACGCTGTTAAGCTTTTTCCAGAAATTATGACCCCCCCGCCCCCCCTTTCATAGGAAACCTATTAATTCAGTGAATAAAGGATTTTGACCTTACAAACGGTCCGGTAGTTTTGAATTTTTGATATGTTGTCTAGGATTTATTTTAAATTAATATTTACAAAATGGGTAGTTTGCACAAATGTAACTTTGACAGAGAAAAATTGAGTTTTTCTCAGGCAACCTTTGACAACGGTATCTGTAAAGGTACTGAAACGTCAGGGAGGCTCAAATCCTCTTCAACATTGTCTAAGCTTTTATCTAGCTCAAATGCTCCTAGACGAAGAATTAAGCAAAAATGTGAAGAAGTTCCCGGTTTTTTCAATATGGCGGCGGGCGCGGAGGGGGAGGAATTGTGAATTTTGCAATTAAACACTCACTAACTATCCCAGACAACATATCAAAAATTCAAAACTACCGGACCGTTTCTAAGGTCTCCCCTAGTACTTTAGTCTCTATTCACCGTATTATATTTCCAATACAAAAATATTCCAAAGGAGCGTGGAGCGCAGTATCGGGAACACCAGAAAATCGCAATGAATTAGACATGATAAACTAAAACAAAAACAAAAGTTTAGACGCAGTCAAATACGCAAAAAACTTTAATGGAAATGGGCAGGACATGTAGCCAGGCTAAAAGATAATAGATGGACAAAGAAAGTAAGAAGGAGGCCTTCACCTGAGACAGGATTCTTGCTTTATCAAATTAGTATTCATAAAGCTAGACCTAGTTAATACAAATTATATTGTTGTGTCTAGAGACATGCTTATATTAGACTAATTATTTACATTCACTGTTAAAAACATATTTAAAACAATAATACTTAAATAGCTACGGACATTGTACCTACTAATTGGCAAACAAAAAGGTTTTTTTATCTTATTTATTTTATGGTGTTATAACTTATAAGTGTAGGTACTTATTACTCGTAAAACGATACGAAAACAAATGAAACGCGTTTCGCTTCATGAGTTACTACTCGTATATTTGCATTGACATATTATTTTGATCGAGGAATCAACAAACATCAAAATAAAAATATTTATTTCCATTCGTAATACGCGTCATAAACCTCGTTTGATAACAAACGAGGCAATGTCACCGCCGGTAAAATTGATGGAGGTGAAAATAGCTTCCATAGGTTCATAAAAATGCCTAGTTTAATTGCCGCGTATAGTTCTTTTTGTAGAACACAATGTAGGTATTACTTTAACGACGACTATGGCGGCCATTTGCGTGTAAAGCTTGGCTGAGTAACTTTACTATGGTTATATATCTATAAAGGTGTATAAAAAAAACTGGCCAAGTGCGAGTCGGACTCGCGCACCGAGGGTTCCGTACAAACACTTTCCATCCCTAGGTGGTTAAGTTAAGTTTGCACCTGGTATGTATAGCGCCCCATATAAATTAGGTGCAAAGCTAGGTATTAAAAAAAATACTTACTAGATCTCTTATTTTAGAAGTTAGAGGGGGGGGGGGGGACCAACTTTTTTCCACTTTGGAAGCGTCTGTCACGCAAACTATTCGGTTTAGAAAAAAAATATTTTAGGTGATACCCCACACGTATGTGATTGATGAAAAAAAAATGTTGAGTTTCAGTTCTAAGTATAGGGAGCCCCCAATATTTATTATTATTTTTTTATTTTTGCATCAAAATCTTAATGCGGTTCACAGAATACATCTACCTACAAAGTTTCAACAGTATAGCTCTTATAGTTTCGGAAAAAAATGACTGTGACATACAGACGGACAGACGGACAGACAGACAGACAGACAGACAGACAGACAGACAGACAGACAGACAGACAGACAGACAGACAGACAGACAGACAGACAGACAGACAGACAGACAGACATGACGAATCTATAAGGGTTCCGTTTTTTGCCATTTGGCTACGGAACCCTAAAAAGAGTACATAATCAAATACGAAATTTTAGTACTAGAACCGCTGCTCGCTCCAAGCCTTTTAATCATTTTAATACTGCACTAATTGCTTTCGAAGTCAACAAACTCCATTATTAAAAATGTTCTGAATCGAACAATTGTCACTCGTTTAAAAGTTAAATAAGTTCGGTCAGTCGTTTCCCGGGCGGCTCAATAAAACATAAGTCTTTTAGCTGTCCTAATGAGCCGGGGTCTTTGTTTTTCCCGGTGACTGCATAAGTTGTGAATGAAAGTGGGATCAGGGGTGCGCCGGCGATGTGCGGTCGCGGGCGTCGGATCAAATCGCACTTCATTTGTTCCCGTCAGATGCCTCCAGTGATGGATGGCCACGACGGCCGCGGCCGGTGCGCCGCCTGTTTTTAATTGATACCGTCATTTTTGTACCACCGCTCCCGCCTACGCGTCACAACTCGTTTCGGTTTCATTACATAATGGCACGAAATGTTTCCGAACATTTATCTTTCACTTTAGACAAATTTCCCTCTTTAAGTAACCGGTTTGGAACTAAACGTGGTCATTTGATATGTCTGTCTGTATATTTGAAACATTGACGTGAATCATTAATGTTAACATGGACAATGATACGTACAGGGTCTTATTAAGCTTTAACGAGCTATCAATAAATCGATATGACGAACTTTATGTAACTCCATCATTAGGGTTCCATTTATCACGTTTAAAATAAGCTGTGCGTTGCCATGGAGTTGCTTGTTTACGTTAAAATTTACTGTATTTATTGTATAACGAGGACATGGACTCGTGTTAGTTTTCACAACATACATAATGAAATGTAAACTGTATAAAGTAGGTAAGTAAATAGAATACAAATGAACAAACATTAGCCTTCGCTGTTATACCTAGATAAACGTTGAAATACATTCCATTTTGTTATGATATTTAGCCCTTTGACAATAATTACGCCTTCGCTATGCTTTTGACTAAAACCCAAAAAAACACAAATTTCAAATAATCTAATAGCGTGAGTTTAAGCTACTATATTTTCATCTCACTTGCTCGTCTTGTCTTTACACATAGGCGATGTGGGTTGCGTTAACGCCATGGGCTGTAACTGTTTTTGATATAACATTACAGCAAGTTGGGAGACGGACCGACCGCAAACATGGCGTATGAAATTGCACAGGATCGTCACGCAGTCCTGCTAGATTTATCAGTATACTACATCTGCAAATATCGTCCCTATTGTATTTCGATATGGCGGTCATCATTCTCAAAAAAGCCGGTCAAGTACTAGTCGGACTCACGCAACAAAGGTTCCGGTCAAACTATGAAAACACTGAATATTGCTCTAGCAAAAAGGTAAACTAGATTGAGGGGCAAACTTTGCCATGAATAAATTATTGTCGCCATACATCGACATAAGTCCCGACCTAGTCACTTTACGTTTCTTTTACGTTACGTAAGATATATTGTATTGTATCATTTTCATTTTAATTTTTTCACCTAATGTAACTACCACGTATCTACATAATTCACCGTTTTCCAGCCTTCTTATTTACTTGCCTTCTAATTCACCGCTTTCGGGCCTTCTTATTTACTTGTGCCACATGATGCTTCTTGCCAAATTTCATGATTGTCAAGGAAAGTACTGTATAGATTTTGATTCCCTTGCCAGCGTCAACAAATGCAGCATAAACGCTCAAATACTTTGATTACGTTGACATAAAAGTTAAATTGTTTCACGGCTATAACGGGTAGCAGACCTATTCGATATTAATTTCAGCTTGATACTTCCACGCGTTCCTGACAAAAAGGACTTGACAGACAAACAGACACACACATTGAAAAATGGCATTACTTACACGTTGTGAAGAAAAATATCATAAGTTTTGCTTTGGACCTTGTACGGATTCTCATTTGTAACTATAGCCGTCCTTGATACACACTTTTTTTATTAAATCAAATAGTTTATTCTGCAAGTATGCCACAAGGATACTTCAGAAGAAGAGACAGGAATTGAAAAGATAGCCGAAAGAAACTTTACAGTGAGTATTTTTTTCGTAAATCATACTTAGTACTACATTGTATGTTATAATTAATTGGTACACGTAAAGAAGATGTACAAATTCTCCAAATCAACGTTCGTTGCAGTCATATAAAATTTAAAGTAACAAATTTCTTAGAGTTGTCTAAGGTCTTTAATGGTCACGGCATGCAGTAAAACACAATTCATTAATTTAATTCCACTGAGATGTATAAGAAGGTGAGACGTATGATATAGAGGCGAGCGATCATAGGATCGCCTGATGTAAGTGATGTGCCGTTCTCGAAAAAGTTTTCCGATTTGTATGGGAAAAGAAAATTCTCGAAAACATGTCCCATACACATCGAGAAACGTTGGGGAGAATGGCATCTCTAGATGTATCTACTAGTAACGAGCTGATTAACGTTAATTATATCTATATTTTCGAGTTACGCCCTAAATGAAAATTCCGTCTGTCTTTTTAACTTTTTTTCCACGGCACACACTAATGAACACAGTACACCAGACCGCGGAACACTGTTAGGTATAAAACACACTAGATTATCCACACTGTTCAAATGGAACGTACGTCACATACGATTACCGTGGAGAGAAATAACCCTTGGGCTGGACATGACCAAAATAGAAAAAAGGTTTGTCGATGAATAAATGACAAAAAACCGTTCCATGATATACTTCCGAAAAAGTTTTATACACGAGTATCATATTACCTTCGGTATCCACAATTACCTATCTAAACCCGGGATTGTTAAAGGAATTTATCATGTATTTATGTATTAAATATTATTTAGGAAATGGTACAGAATTCCGAAATGAGCCAACTGAAATATTAAAATACATAAAATATAAACGTAAGCAAATACCGAAATTAATTACTGTGTTTTCTTGTATAAAACAAATACCGGTATTCCATCACAGGATTTAAATAAAACCATTTATTTAGACGCATTATATTTCCATGGCGTCTAGAACTCTATTGCGTATTTTACGCGAAATATAATACGTTTAAAATGTTTTATTTAAATTAATGGATATAATTTTATTTTTCTCGGTACCCTCAATTTTCACTCACTCAAATAATCACAATCCAATTTAAACGTTTCATTCAGATATATATTTTATAACAAACTGCACAAAAAAGGCCTTTGCAACGAGAAGTATTTTTAACAGGTGCTATTTGAAACTAATATTTGAACCTCTCTCCACCTCGATAGAATGGAAAGCAGTCTGTCATTCTTTTCTGGCTTACATAATGAACGAACATAAATCTATAGTACAAAACGTGCAATACAAAAGCGTGGTTACGTAGCTTTTGCTACGGCGTAGCGTCGTAGCACGCGTAGCACGTAGTGAGGAACACAGTTACAGTCGGCGCTCTGTGAGACTGTGACGAATGACGCTCGCGACATCTCATTGTAAGCCACATGTCCTACATAGGGAACAAAGTACTTATAGTGGGGGTGTGTTGCGGCCATGCCAATGTAGGCTGAGTAAACGACTAATAGGAGCAATTGTGGGCAATGCGACGTCTTACCTTATAAACTAATTTTGAGGAATTAATGGAAATACAATGCCCGATTCAATTATACGAAGAGTTCACCCTGTTATGTAATAAGATTTATAACGCATGCTATAAAGTTCAACAAATTAGAAATGTATCTAGTAATAGGAATAATAAAGGCTGGATTAGTAATAATTTAAAAAATATGATCTCAGAAAGGGATAGGTTATTTGTAATATGGTGCAATGATCCTAAAAATATGTTAAAAAGACTAAATTATACTAAATATAGAAATAAATGTAACAAAGCCACTTCTAAATGTAAGAATGAATATGATAAGCAAAGCATATTAAAATGCAATAATAACATTAAGAAAATTTGGGATAAAATAAATTGTCTGCTAGGTAATAAAAAGCAATCTTTAGATAGTTCTGTCCTTAGTAATATGGAAAAACAAGGGAGTATTAAAAATATTTGTGATAAGTTTGCATTTAACTTCAACAGTGAGATAGAACAGATAAAACACATATGTAATGACAAATGGCTGGACCGTAATAGTTATGTAAGTAAGACGAACGTGTGTATAAGGTGGCAACCCGTGCATAGCTTAGACGTTAAAAAAATCATTCGCCAAATGGATAAAAATAAAGCACCGGGAAGCGACCTTGTACGTATGTCCGATCTGAAGCTAGTCATAGATAAGGTTAGTCCAGTCATAGCCAGATTAATTAATTTATCAGTAGCTCAACATAAATATCCGGATAAGCTAAAGGAATCACTCGTTCGTCCAATCCATAAAAAAGGTGACCGTAAATTATTCTCTAACTACAGGCCAATATCCATCCTTTCTAGTATAGAGAAAATAATTGAAAAATGCATAATAAACCAAATTAGTTCTTTTTTACAAAATAAATAATATATTAAATGATTGTCAACATGGTTTCCAAAAAAATAGAAGTACCACCACTCTACTGTCAAAATTTACTGATGAGATAAATACTCACTTAAACGATAAAAAGTTTGTAGTTGCAATATTTTACGATTTTAAAAAAGCATTCGACACTTTAGAAACTAATACCCTTTTAGATGGAATGGACAAATGTGGTGTGGAGCAGCCGCTGAACTGTTGGTTCCGCGACTATCTCAAATCACGTTCCTATCGTGTCAAGATTAGTGACAGCCTAAGTGAAGAGACTCAGGTACGCTGCGGAGTCCCTCAAGGCTCTGTGTGCGGACCTGTATGCTATCTTATGCATGTTAACAGTCTATGTGGAGTAATACGTAACTGTTCAGCACACATGTTTGCCGATGATCTTTGTACCCTACGTGCCGGCACCAACATTACTGAGACATGTTCAGCAAGATATAGATGCAGTAGTAAAATGGTCTCACGATAATGGAATTATTTTAAATACCGAAAAAACTAAACTTCTAATTATAAAATCACCACACTTCCATAGAACAGAAGAGCCATTGCCCATGTATACTCACAGCTTTAGTTGCTTTCACAATAGTTTACAAAACTGTCAATGCAAGCCCATTGAAAAAGTTGACTGTGTAACTTATCTTGGAGTCAAAGTAGATACCAAATTTTCATGGCACCATCACATTAATTATATATGTGGCAAACTAAGAATATTTTTAGGAAAATTTTACCACCTAAGCTTTAAAGTGCCAAATAATATATTTAAATGTCTATACTTTGCAATAGTAGATTCTATATTGGGATATGCTCTGGATTGCTACGGACTCACATTTAAATCTTTAATAGACAAATTAGAAGCAATACAAATAAGATTCCTAAAATTAATAGTAGACAAAAAAACTAAAAATAAATGTAATGGTAATTATTTCAAGCTTTTTAAAATTTGTAGTATACTCCCCGTTAGTTTAAAACATAAATATCTTTTAGCGGTTAACAACCACGGCAATCGAGAGCATACCCCAATACTAATCGAACATAAACACGGAACAAGGTCGGTATCCGCGGGCAAATTTGAAGTACCAAGGGTCAGGAACTACTATGGAGATAGAACATTGAGCAAAAGGATTCCCTACCTACTCAACAGTTTGCCCAAGAATATCCGACACGAGCAAAATAAGTCCAAATTTAAAAAGTATTTAAAAAAATACCTATTGCTGACACTTGAGTGAATTGCTGACACTTGAGTGATAAAGTTGTCTATACAAAGTGTCACTCAAGTGTTTAGAAATAACTATTGTAGAAATATTATATAGAGACTCATACCTGCAGACAAACAGTACACACCGTTTTGCAGGAAATTGTATATGTTTTTAGCTTTACACTTTAATTAATAAATAAATAAATAAAAAATAAAAATAATAATTAGGAAACTAAATATCAATAAGTACAGTACAAATAGTTGCTAAGCTTAAGTTGAAGTGGGTGGGCAACCGATAACAGTCGGAGCAGAAAGGTTCTTAGGTTTAAAGATCTTTATTTTTTCTCATAAGAATACCATGAATATTCACTTACATGAGAATCTTAACATGCAACTAGGTATTTTAATCGGTGAGCGCACACTTATAAGTAAAAATATAATAGGTATAATACGCACACTTAAAACTAAATACAATAAACTTATTTATAACTTAATTTAAAAGTAATAATTAGTTTTTTTTTTTTTTATCGGGTATGCAGTACAATTGCATATAATGCGTGCAAAGCGTACTCGCATTATCGGCCCGAACCGGCCGGCGCATAGAAACAGTGACCGCCTACCATGTGCTGACATCGAGATGTTGCTTGTGTTGGCCGAGGCCAACACAAGCAACCATCGAGCACCCGAAGCCAGTGCATCTCACTCGCACGCGCAAATGAGTACGAAAGAGATAGACCGCCATCGAGCGCCCGATATATACTCGCCCGCGCCGATCGCAGTCAAACTCATGGTAGGCGTACAGCGATAAGATATGGCGAAATACACAGATATAAAGAGCGTGGAAGTGACAAAGTGGCTGGTGGTACTAATGTCGTGTTTTGGTATATTTTATTTTATAAGACACGGTAATAATATTAGAGGTCACGGGAGAGTTATTTATTAGTTATATGATGATTCAGTAATCTTTTAAATGTAACAAGGGACTTCTTGAATAGTATACAAGTGTAGGTTGGACTGATGATCTACTCAAGATCGCAGGAAGCCTTTGAGTGAAAGCGGCGCGCATCACATGTAGTAAGTTTTTCATACATTTGCATTTATTACATTTAAAATAATTTCACACATCTACGCCACTGAATGCGTTTAAGTATTTTTGTAATTATAAAGTTAAGCATTTTTTATCTCCAAATGCACTTGGCAAGCGATTTCACGCGCCCCAAATGCATTTTCAAATATGATTCCTTTTACTTTTCGGGTATGCGTTAATTGTAACCCTTGTATATATGTGTATGGCTTTAGTTCCACTAGTCGTAGGCTTGTAGAACACTATTAGTGGCTCCTGTGCTGACGTACTTTCCAGTTATTTCATATCAGTTAAGTGGAAGCCCGTATTTATAAACTGTCATTTCAAAGTCCCTTTAGTGACTCATTTTAACAGGGTTTCTTCCAGGAACTCAAAAAAGATCTTTATGAGTTTGTTACGATTCAAATATCATTTACGTAAATATTTAAAAACCTGATCTAAAACACGATTATTTTTCTCTAGGATGAAACTATAAAATGGTATATAATAAAATAAAAAAATGTCTTTTCCGTAATGCTTCCCTTCCTCCTTCAACATTATGCAGCACTATAGTGCGGTCACAAATGTAAAAAGATTACCATATCAGCCTCATATAAAGGCATTTACCATGTAACCGCCAATAATCGATTCATCTCATTGGTCCCGTAGTTAGCGCGTTGATGAAGATTTAGCCGCCGCGAGTGTCGCCTTCCATTTGTCGGGATCATGACCCTATCTCGAACCAGCCGTGAATTCTCGAGCTCTCATTTGCGTAATGTGATTACAAAAGCACATCTTTCGAGATAAAAGCCTGGGCTTTCTACGTAAGTAATGAATTTCGCAGTCTCATCCGTGGAAGCTGAAACCCTCATAATTGTAAGTCGAAACCACTGACGCAATATCACAGCGACACTAAAATCACCGTTCAAATTCAATTGTCCGTATTAACAACAACGTTCCCATTTAAACAGAACAAAGATTTCGCTGCCGAAGTCGTTTTTATTTGAGAAAAGTAACAGAAAGAGACTTGACTGCAAAAAACGCCGAGGTAAGTTGTTCAGTGTTCTACAAATTTATTCACACTCCATTAATAAATGTCGAGAGTTGGAGATACCGGCGAGCGTTTAGAAAACGTTAACAATTTCGTGTCGAATTTTGCATTAAAGAGGTAACTCTTTACAAAAGGGCTTTAAGATGGTGAAGCTCCTTTTTTTGTAACAAAGACATTTAACGAGCATCAACAGTGCTCGAAGGCGAGAGTGCTTCGTCGGTCGGCCAACACGTATGTGGGTCTAGTGCCCGCTTCACGATGCGAACTTCTTTATGCCGGGGATATTTTATTATGTATGGTTTGGTTATATCAGAACAAGCACAGATTACGATAACAACACCCAATTGACGATTATTAATATCGTCAATTAAATATCGTCGTAGTACTCGTATATTGAGTAAATGGTATTAGAACCTGGAATGCAGTACTGTACCTGGTACTTTAATCAAATTTACACGATACATTTTTACGTAGGCTCACTTAGGTATAGGTACACACATTGCTTTTAATTAACACAATTCAGCCATAGCTCAGTACATAATCGACAAAATTGTTTTCGTCTTTTATAATTTGAACCTAATTTAAATGTAAGGAAGCCTGTAAATGCCTACTTTATTTTTACATTCCATGTTAGTTTTTCTGAAACCTTGTTGCTCCAGTCCAGTACAGTTTGTGACAGCTAGCCACGTTTGACTTAGTAATATTGAAGATATTTAATTTGACGCCGTTAAACACGCCGTTAACGTGGAACATAAACCAAGAACATTATAACCGAAGCAAGTAAAAGCCGTTTAATTAAAACTTTGTCTGTTATAATTATGACGCGGTCTCCTAAAAGTCACGGAGCGCAGCCGCCGACCGTGCCGATACACACGCTTTATTATGGCAGTAAACTTTACATTTTTAACACCGCCCATTACGCAGCTGCGACATAAAAGATTAAACGACAAATTCCGATTTACACCGATGCAGCATGTCGTGAGCATATTAATTACGTCGAATTACATCAGTAGTACGTAAACTTTCCACGACGTTATCTCAACAAGGTAAACCGACAATCTAGTTGGGATAGCGGAAAACCGTTATATCTTGTCAGACGATGTGATGAACCTTAGAAGAGAGGCCTTTGTCTAGTATTGCAGATCTTTTGACTGGTATGATGAAGATGATGAATCAAGACAAGCAGTCGGAATTATTATTTCTTTCTGATAAATGGCAGTAATTTTTTTTTTTTTGCAACGACCATTATGCAGGTGCGACATTAAAAATTAAACGAAAACTTCCGATTTATTTATGATGCAGCCTGATTTACAACATGTCGTGTCATGTTAATTACGTCGAATCATCTAAGTGCGTAAACTTCGTGACGCACCATTTTCTCGCAACTAATTATCGTGGAAATTTCCTTTCCTTACAAAAGATTAAGGACTTAATTATTTATAAGTTTAAAACATCATGCTTGTTTTTTTTTAATATCCGACTTATAAAAATCTAACAGTTTCGAAGATTAAAAAAAAGCATGTGGTAAAATGTATATACATCGATGATTTTGTTATATTTTATCGCTATCAGCTGTTTCAAAACGCTTTCATTGCTGGACGAACGGCTCCCCTAAAGTTCTCCACGGCTATCGATCGTACGCCGCGTGATTCTAGATACATATATAGGACCACTTATAGCCCAAATAAACAAGGGTTGATGATATATTTAATCGTAAGGTTATAACAGATAATAACAGTATAGGAGTTCCGCGCACATACGCGACTATCATCGCTTCGCTAGCAAAAATATCTCTCCCTATTGTGCATTATCCAGCACATGCGCAGAGCACTATAAAGGTTCCGGCTTAAAGTTGAATAAATGAAAGCGGTTATCACAAATTATTTAACTGCAACGTTCGGCACGCAGCCAGCGGCTGTGCTCAACTATTCAGGCCGAGAAAACCGCAGTCGCTCAGTTGTTCATCACAGCTGTAACTTAAAACTTCATTCAAAAGAGTTCAGTCTGCTCAACTCATTAGCCCTACTTTATATGCGCCCGCTATAATTTAAACAAAAAGTTTATTCGCAGCATTCTATTCACGCTGAATCGTAATTCATGTGATTATTGAACTTTTCCGTACATTTACCACATGAAGCGAATCGCCATGGAGAATTTTAGGTAAATAATAAAGTTGGAGAATCGGATCGCTTGTTTGTATTTACGCGAACAGATAAAATGCGTCGATGTCAATTTGTATAAATCCCTTTTATATCACGTGTGTGATATGTACGACGTTAATGAATATGTCAGCGGAATGAGACCGCCGGCTGATCATATCTGCTGATTACGAAGCCACAGGTCGCGTATTCTGCACACTCGTAACGCGCCGTCCCGCTCGCTCCTCACGGTATACGGTAGGTACATAATTCATTTTTAATCTCATTGCTCACGTTTCAGCTCACGTAAGGCTGCCGACATAAAAGTTCATCGCGTCCAAATTGGAAACTTTTCTTGTCGCTTTACTAGGAAAATAACTCTCGTAATGTGTAACAGAAACACTGAACACAATTTTATCCTGGTAAAAGCTTGCTTTAGGCTTATTTGGAGTTTCATTTGCAATTGAATTTTAGTTTGCAGACAAAACTTTTACGATTTTCAGCACTCTATCGCGGCGTGTAGCTCATATATTATGAAACGAGGTTTAATATTGAAAAACATTTGACGAAATCAATTCTCACTACATTCGAATTAGGTGGTGCCGCGGGCGTGGTAATCGATTTTCAAACAAAATGTCGTTCGGATACCCCATTATTCTATGAAATTAGTCCAAACTAGCCATTACCACATTTTGTAGGAAGGCAATGTTGTAAACAATAACAATAAACCATACATTTGAGCTTGATCAGTTTAGTAAGTACTAAGTAGCTTTACTTTATGTTCATATACCGAGCATACGTCCAAAGCTAGCTAAAGTACACGAACTTTGCAAGTTCCGCTTAAGTTGTGAAGACAATTAATGTAAGTATTCAAATACCGGACGTAAATCTAAACATTGGCTTATGTATATACACGATGATTCTTAATCGGTGATCAGGAGTAGAAAAATATTAATATCCAGCTAAAATTTAACTTAATAGGCGAGGTCTCACGCAAAAAATTAAAACAAAATTAAAACTAATTACCACTAGATACATGGTCATCCTACATATTATTGTATTACGATACCTACGTCAAGTGCCATCGCTTTGGCGGGAAATTTAACGAAATTTTCTTAGACTTTGTTTATGTAATGACAATGAGAATGACAAGTTATTACTCATAAATTGTCATTGCCATTAAATTATTAAAGAGGTTGTAAACTCACAGATACAGATTAGTAGGGTAACAAGGAATTTAAGATAAAATTGGTTGCAAAATAAAAAATATCATAGAAAAATAAAAGTGTGTTTTCATGAAAACACCGACTTCAACGTGACCGCCGTCAATTACTGAGTTAGAAAAGTTGGTACCTGATCACCGATTAAAAATCATCGTGTATATATAGCCTGATAAGTTGGTGATTAACCCTGGGATAGTGGCGCTACAAACAGCTTTTATATGGCAACAATGTACACACAACATGTTTCACGACGACTAATTTCAAAGTTACTCCGTACTATGTTTTTCTTCTCAGATAAATATGGAATCATAAAAATATAACTTTTCTAGCATCGCTGGGGATATTTTGCTTGTGCGGCTTTAATAAGGAAAAATAATTTCAAATTTACGGATTCTTTATCCCTACTTACTCTTTCATCAGTGACATTCGAAGACTTTCAACGTCAGTTACCAAAGAATCCTCCTTGCCAGTAAAATAAATTAGTACCACCAATAATCCGCAGTATGGCGAGGGTTAAAATGCAACCTGTCGGGCTATAACAGGTCCCTAGTTTGGTTTTTGGTTGTTTTTTTTTTTTTATTTGTGCCTGATCCCGTTTGTCATGTAGTTATTACGAATCAGATTTCTTATAATATTTCAGATGGTGTGCGGAATTCCAATACCATGTTCTGCCATTGTTCGTATGGTTTCGATGGCAGCCGTTGCTTTGCCTTTTTTCATGTTCTTGATGGTCTGAAGCCGCAAATAAAGAGGAGGATTCTAGATTTTGTTTTTAGTTGCCGTGGGGTATGTGGTATGTCTATGTTGGTAAGTATCTATTGTGGATCGAAGAACAGACAACTGGCAGAATTATTTTAAGTATTTATTCAAAGCGATGTACCCCAATATTTAATTCAAATTTAGTCTTAATATGTTTTATTATGGACTTTACAATGCTTACATTAAACCGACAATAAGAATAATAAACAGTTATTTGTAGAGAATTGTTTTTGTTTTCAGGTAACTTTAGAACAACGAAATGGAGGTTCCGTCTCGCAGCCCGTTTGCCCAGGGCAAAGTACTTTTACGAGTTGCCCAACTTCGGAAAACTTGGCATTGAGTTATAGATTCCCAACAGCCTTCCAAATACTTGTTTGTTTTGTTCACTTCGACCGTAAACAAAGATATCCTTTTTGATCTATCTGACATATTTGGAACTAAAAATACTATTCGTTGAATAACGTTCCTCAGACATGTTATTTCGATAAAAGGTAAACTTCGTTACATTAGACAACGAAATAAAATTGATAACTTTAGGCAGCTGTCATATTTTAATAGACTTTAACTACGTTATTTTCTTTTCTATTAATTTTCTTGTATGTCAAACGTCGATCAAGTCGATAGACATTGAATAATAAATAATTTAGTAGGCTACACTAATGTTGATGATATAGTTGGTTTTAAAAATAACAAGTTATTACTTATTATGGCCGAAAAGGGTGCTGTTTTTCAGCGGTTCCGGGGCAATCTGCCGAATCCTGCGCCATATCAGACGACGCAACGGAGGCAGTGGTGCAGTTACGTCGCCTAAATCAAACTAATTTCTTCTCTACCTTGTCAACTAATTCTCATGAATTTTGTGAGTAGATTCGACAAGTATATACATTTTCTAGTCGATTCAGTCTTTCAATATTTTTTAAAATGGCGGAGATATAGGAGTTGAAAACGTAAAAAATTACAAATTCCGAAACAAATTCGCAAGGTCTACAGCTCGTTATTATATACATCATAAGTATGTAATTATAGCTATTCGACGAGGTCTGTGTTACCTAAGCTAAATCGCTAAAGATATTATTCAATAAAGCATATATTTTACATCATTACAATTGATCAGAACTGTCCCCATGTGGCTACATAAGTTGTTTGGCTGTTTATTTCAGTGAACGTATATATGGATTTTTTATTTAATTATTATTTGTATGTACACTTTTCATAAATAATAGTATATATGTATAGGTATATGAATGTGGACTATTTCAATATTCAGTAGCCATTGAGTGCTGTGCTAGCTATAAAGCGCCCAATGACTATGAATAAATGAATGATGTATTTATTTACATAAAATATTGTACAACAGGTGTTACATAATAAATGTTCCACATATTATGCCGCTGGCGCGACGTGTAAATATGCACAGGAGTCAATACTACAATTATTATCATAAGAATTCTCAAATAAAACATGTCCTATCTAAAGCTAAGGTAATCTGAAACCATCATGTTAAATTAAATGCTACATACAATAATAAATAACCAGTCAGTATTACATGTCAAATAAATTATATGCATATCATGTCCTATTAGAATTAAAGCAGCCAGTAAATATTACATAAGTTACCTTTATCCTACCTATATACCTTTATGACTTCAATGTTCATTGAAATTATACACTGATCAATAAAAAATAGTTGACCGAGCGAGCGAAGGATCTCCTTATCAGCTTGCCTATATTTTTTTTTCGTATTTCTTAATTCTCGGATTCACGAATATTCGGGTATCTGGCTGCCCCCGCCTACAGGTCGCATTACTTATATAGATTCGAGAATTATGTGTATATTTTTGTTGATTCAGCTTTTTTAAGTTTTTCAACATGGATTAGCATGCAAGTACTTCATCCATTTCTTTAAAATAATTAATAATTTTTAACCATTATTAAGGCAAATAACATAAAACTCCGACGGTAGCAGAACTATAGGTACCTGCTTAAATACAATGATGTATGGGCAATATATAGGTAGAAAAAACATGTTGTGTATACTCTTTAAACAGATATTATCCCTATGCTTAACTTATCTATCAATTTAAAATCTTTGTAGTCCCACTTAAAAAGTTCAAAGTTACGGGGGAGGTGAATCAAATTTAAGCCGCACCTTGTGTCACCGAAGCGAAGTAGGTCAAGTTTTATAGGACCCCTCTCATATACGCGTGATCCACTATCTGAGGTCTTCAGTTAGATGAGAGGGCGGATAGCGTCCTGCCATAAAAAAGCGGATCTAGGGCAGTCACTTCGCTCACGTCCCGTCGCCGTCCTAGTTTATATAGACGTGTGTCCCTCAAACCGCAATTTATATCCATCCACAAACGACCCCGCCTCACCAATTAATTACCCTCTATATTTCAGTACGTAACGGAAATTTTATGTCATTTGTTTTGATTATCCATTAATCGCTTTAGAAACCCGCTAACATTCCGCCATCCAACCTGGGGCCCAATTCGAGACTGACATTTGAGTGAACGCCAAACGTCACATCTCTATTAGATAACTGTTATATCGCCGTTGAACTGTCATTAAAATGCGATGAGCTTTAAATTGACATATCTCATCTCAATTTTGGAAATACGAAGGCGATAATGATTGTCAAAAATGTTATTCATGCATATGAATTTCTGTTTTGAATGAAACGTAACGGACTAATTTCACGCACTACGCGGTCAATTTAAACTATGCGCCTGTTATTTATGCCGTCACATACAAAGGAAACGAAAATTTAGCACGTCCGAATTGACGAAGTTGCGATATTCTAGGGATATCGCCACTTGTCAAGTAGGCACACGTCAAAAGTGACGGATGGCGATGAAAAGAAGAGATCTCCATTATATCTCTAAAATTGGTCGAATACCCCCCCTGAACATCGACAAAGGAAAAGTGAAACAACATTCTTAAATTGAGATCAAAAATGTTAAAAAGTTATTCCTTTTAAGTTATTCCTAAAAGAGTCCGGACAATTTTTGCTTATAAAAGGGACAGTGACTTTCAGGACACGTAAACTCATAAACATAAAAGAAAGCTTTTCTAAATTGCCAGTTTGTCCCTAAGAATTTGGAGCCATTTTCGTGGCGACGTTTCCCATAGATACCAATGCGTATTCATAACAATAGCTTGGAATCATTAAGATAAACCTCGTACTCAATGGAAGAATGTTATGCGCGGTAGGCACAAGTAAAAATATTTAAAAGAAAATTGTGGCTAGATGGAATCTTCCCGGGCACACCGATTGTTACGTGTGTACTCGTACGTGCAGGCCGACCAATTTCCTTGTTTCGTTTTTATTTTTATTTTGAGGTTTAGGACGGCACTCCAGGTTATCCCAGCGCGGACAACAAGGCACGCAGCACGTACGCTGTACGAAATTATCTGCCCCGAGAGAGGGCGCCCAGAGCGACTTGAGGAAAATGTAAAACGAAATAACTTACGCCTACCTGAGCCGTACGCCGGGAAACACTTTTTTTTTTTCATTTTAACACGGCAAGGCTGCAAATAAAATGTTTGCTTTAAATAAAAGTCGACTGAGAAGGAATGTCGGGCTAACCTAATTTATATACGGAACTTTTGCCCTTTTAATTGTTTCGGGTGGCTTTCTGAATTACCTTTCGTTCGTTACGTTCGAGTGTTTCGATATTGAAACCACAGAAAGCAAGTGGTAGTCGGTAAATTAACTTGTACAACTTCCGTTCGTTCGGAACACATGTTCCGGTATACCGGTACTAAAGACACGCATTTGTAGGAAAAGCGTGTTCCCGCCATAACTCGGGCGACCTCAGACCGCACGATATTAAAACTATAAAGTGTGGCGCGCGGCCGATTCCACGCCCCTTACGAGTGTCGCACGACTGCCCGCTGCCCCAACCGCTGCTCCGTCCGTCCTTTATATCTAATCTATTTTACTTAACACGTTCACTGCGGGACAAATCTTGAGGAACTTTCAACTGGTGCGGTTGAGGTCGAATCAGCCCAAACCTAAGCTCTTTTTCAGTGCGGGTGAGGCCTAATCGACCTCGAATTTCAGTAGGTGTTTAAATCCTCCATAACTTTGCCTATACTCGGACTAGGCATTTTTTTTCATGTGCTCTACATTCGTCAGTAAATGCTTAAAATACCCTTAGCGTCGCCCTTGGTTCTGACTTTTGGTTAAAGAAAAAAAACCTTCAGAATCTTTGAGGCCTTTCAGGTCTCAAAAAGCACTAGATTTTATCTAAACCTAGTGAAGAGAATAGCAAATATCGCTAAATTATCGATAAGTTTATTATTGGTTTCCTTGTAACTAGAGTACCTACCTACATGCTTTACTTGGTTAAAAGGTTTGTTTTAATACTCTAAAAGGAAGAAATCAATCTTTCGATTATTTAGAACAAACCCGTTGATTTATGACATTCTGTAAACAATATATTCACATAAATAATGACACAAAGGTAAATTAAGAAAGAAAAATTGAATGCGATCTACTACAATCGAAGCGGGGTTTGAACCCGCGACCTCTGCGTTTCCGGCGCATTGCTCTCCCAACTGAGCTATCCGACCGCTACGTCAATCACACCAAATCTTTCATCCCTTAATTCTTTACGCCACTGGAGCGCCCTCTGCGTCATATATGTTTTTGAAATGCTTATGCGCATTAGCCATACCCTAGGATGTGCGTTTTACACACACGATCCCCAATCCCCATTGCTTTACAGCAAGTGTGAAGACTGCGAGAGAGATGGCGCTGTTTCTAAATATTTGTATAGAATCTTTTTTATCGATTCTTATTTTTTTTTTTTTTTGTGGTAATACCACTTTTTATTTTTATAAATAATGAAACAAAGGTAAATTAAGAAAGAAAAATTGAATGCGATCTACTACAATCGAAGCGGGGTTTGAACCCGCGACCTCTGCGTTTCCGGCGCATTGCTCTCCCAACTGAGCTATCCGACCGCTACGTCAATCACACCAAATCTTTCATCCCTTAATTCTTTACGCCACTGGAGCGCCCTCTGCGTCATATATGTTTTTGAAATGCTTATGCGCATTAGCCACTCTAGGATGTGCGTTTTACACACACGATCCCCAATCCCCATTGCTTTACAGCAAGTGTGAAGACTGCGAGAGAGATGGCGCTGTTTCTAAATATTTGTATAGAATCTTTTTTATCAATTCTTATTATTATTTTTTTTTTTTGTGGTAATACCACATTTTATTTTTATAAATAATGACACAAAGGTAAATTAAGAAAGAAAAATTGAATGCGATCTACTACAATCGAAGCGGGGTTTGAACCCGCGACCTCTGCGTTTCCGGCGCATTGCTCTCCCAACTGAGCTATCCGACCGCTACGTCAATCACACCAAATCTTTCATCCCTTAATTCTTTACGCCACTGGAGCGCCCTCTGCGTCATATATGTTTTTGAAGTGCTAGTCTAAGTCTTATTTTTTTTTTTTAAAAAGATCGAATCGATAAAAAAGATTCTATACAAATATTTAGAAACAGCGCCATCTCTCTCGCAGTCTTCACACTTGCTGTAAAGCAATGGGGATTGGGGATCGTGTGTGTAAAACGCACATCCTAGGGTATGGCTAATGCGCATAAGCATTTCAAAAACATATATGACGCAGAGGGCGCTCCAGTGGCGTAAAGAATTAAGGGATGAAAGATTTGGTGTGATTGACGTAGCGGTCGGATAGCTCAGTTGGGAGAGCAATGCGCCGGAAACGCAGAGGTCGCGGGTTCAAACCCCGCTTCGATTGTAGTAGATCGCATTCAATTTTTCTTTCTTAATTTACCTTTGTGTCATTATTTATAAAAATAAAATATGGTATTACCACAAAAAAAAAAAAAATATAAGAATCGATAAAAAAGATTCTTTACAAATATATTCACATGTACGATAAAAAACACTTGTCTTCATATTTACTTGTGTAAAGAATATATGGTTCTTTATATAAGTTAATTTCACGATAAGCAATTTTTATAAGTATCAGTATATTTAAGGAAAGTTAAAAGAATGCTTATAGATTTATTAATTTATTATTGAGTAGTAGAATAAGACTTAAACAAAACATTATCATACATTAAAAACATCTGTCGAAACAATGATTTTTAAAAATATAATTAATCAGGCAATGTTGAGCAAAGTGATTATCGTGAAACACACGTGGTTCTGCATCGATAACTGTGGCCGCACTAACGTGAAGCGATCGACTCCCGCGCCGCCCGCGTCCCGCTCAGTGCGGCTTTGAGGTCGCTTTTTTGAGGCATTAATAAACCTCAATCCGCACTGAGTGAAAACAAAGTATACCCAGTGCGTTTGAGGCTTATTAAGACCTCAAACGTTTTTCTTGTACCAACGAGTCCGGCTTTGGAAAACATAAATAAATGTATATTCTCTCTCTCTCTACGACTCTGTCGTACGCCTTATAAGTAAACGGCAGCAGCTCCCGCACAAGAGAGATAACACGAACTTTTAGCCCCGCACCAAGCTAAAGTCGCGATTGAGGCCGATTTGACTCAACCCGCAGTGAACGTGTTAACGGACCCAATGTTACCGATTCTTTTCTCCGATTTCCACCCATGGAATATTTAGTTAATTTTTCCCACTGTTCACACTAATGGGACAAATTTAATAATAGACATACGCCGTCTGCAAATGGTAGATGCGGAACATGTGCGTATTTATGAGGCTCCTCAGGGACTCACACGCTGAAGTTCCCGTGGTAAGTACGTCGAGGCAAGAAGGGGTAAACATAAAATGACTAAGTTATCGCTCTCAGAAGACATATACAGTCGTAAAAGTCTGAAAGGGAGCTCTTCATATGAAAATAATCAAGTAGGAATCGATGCTTGTACGGTTTTTCTTTCTGAACATCGACTGTGACACGAGAGAACTTTGTACATTTACGCTTTTCGAGTTACAAACAAAATTATCTGATAGTATTTACTTACGAACGCTACTGTTCGTTGGATGTATGAAACGGCTAAGGTGGGGTTGTTTCTGCACGCATGATGAAATATTTACGTAGCTGCCTTTGGAGCGGTCACCTGGCTAACCGCAACAATGATTTGTATTGGAAATTTGGTGCAATGTACTTCGGTTTTCCATAATTGCGTGGCAGAGCAATTTAAGCGATGGTTACTAGACCAATTACCATTTAACGTGACATAGGCTTAACGCGGCCAACGTAAACGAAATAAATGTACAAATTGTATAATCCAAATCCAGAATCAAATAAATGTTACCTTATAAATATAGCCGAGCTCGGTAACCGGATACCTGAGGGAGTTTCCTTATTTAGCTCAGATTAGAAATTACGGTTGTTTTAAGTGGATTTACACTTAAACAGTGAGCTCTACGTGATGTATTAAGGAATTTTGTGATTTAAATTAAGTAACAGAAAATTAACGAAGCCATCCTTATTTGTTTGAGGTTCAGATATTCAACTTTCTATGATTTTAAGTATTTTTATTTACTTTCTATAGACTCAATTGCCTCTTTATCAAATTCCAAATGTCTCGTTCTCTTTCATCTTTGACTCTAAGCACAATAAACCATGGCAGTGTCGCATTGAGGTATTGCTCATTCCGGCCTTTAACGTCGGCTTTTGATAGCTCGCTGCGAAACGTAGTATTAAACCGGGTATAACCGGTACAACCAGTGTACGATTATCCTGTCACTGATAGCTGTATTGCAGGGGATGAGATCGTAACAGCGCCTTATTTTAACACTTAAGTGGAAATTAGTACAATAATATTAGTATCATGTAAATAAAAAATAGGTTTGTTAATTATGCAAGCGTTTTTTATTGGATGTTTTATTACACTATTAGCTCTCGTAGTTTATACAGTTCTACGCGTGTTAGTCGCGAATGAATGGTTTTATTCATAATGGTTGTATTTGTTTAGTAAATATAGATTGCATGCTGCTTATTTTATTACAGTGGTATTCTATACAGTGGTTGACAGGCAGGCATTATGTCCGTCATTTGTAAATATTTTTGTACCGTGCAATAAAGCTTAAATAAATAAGATGTTTTTTAATTATTATCTACAATCAAATCATACACAAAGAAGAAAATAACCAGAAATTTCATATAAACGTATAAGTAGTCCGAGCTGGAAACACGTTGGGTACACTGTGCTCAGTTTAAAAATGTATCTATGTTAATACAAACAGCCGACGGCTCAAGAAGGGCATGCGCTTTCTGCGACATCTTTATCCTATTTACTTTTAGATGGAATACATACCTAAATACTTATACAACAAAGTTACGGACAAAACACAATTCCGCGTAACGTGGTCATGACTTGAAACGTCGCGTCAACGAGATTTTAATTTTGAGTATTAAGTATTTTAAAAAACGTCGCGTCAACGAGATTTTAATTTTGAGTATTAAGTATTTTAAATTTGAGTTAAACGTAAATAATGTTTATGAATCGAAAAAGATATAATAAAAACGTTTGAACTCTCATATTATAATCATATATTATCATATTTCAAAGTTTTTTTTAATTATTTTTAATGCGTTTTTTTTTGTTTCACGACAAGTTGAGCTATTTCTATTCATATAACTACAGCGCCAATATCCTGAATTCAACATCAGTCACCGTTACGATTTATTTAAATGGTTAAACTAATGTGCATAATGTACACACGGTAGAGTAGTTGCAAATAACAATGCTCTTCAACAATTCATGTAATGGTGTAGTTGTTATCAGTGTTCCACACCGCTATGACTATGACACAAAAAAATACTGTGTGATTGAAATGATGCGCAAGTTTTCCAAAACAATGGAAGCTTTAAGTAGTAGATGACCCGATATCCGTATTACATTTTTTTAGATATTTGTTACTAAAATTATATATTGGTTACAATTTAATTAATTTATGTACAACTTTAATTAATTCATCACGCAATAGATACATGAAATGATATCAATTAGGGTAACTTTGTCCCTTCAGTATAACATTGAGCCACACTTACACACTGCCAGTTTTAATTGTTTTACTGCTACAGCGCATAGGAAATGTATTTTTCTTTTCAGTACTTTTTTCTGTCATTTATATAGTTACTAACTCTAATATAAAGACATAAATTATGAAAGTCCGTAAAAGTCTATGCTCTACTGCCCAAAAAAACACTGCTAAACGATGTTATAATGTCTCCAAAAAAGCATCACTAGTACCACAGATTACAAGATAAACAGCTACATTCACACAATTTGCAATTTAAAAAAACTTATTGTACTAAGGCATTGCTGCCAACTTAAAAAAAAGTTTTATCTTCAGTACATGGATGTTTAGTGTAGTGAACGTATACCTTTATGTATAAGTTCATATTTTTGACAGATGTTTAGTATAGTGAACGTATACCTTTATGTATAAGTTCATATTTTTTTGACAGATGGACGTCAATAAAAAAAAAGTTTATCAGAGACTATTTTTTTTTTTTAATTTTGTTGAGTCCGAGCGGGACCATGTAATTATTTTCTTTGTTGTTTATTTGCATTTTATTTATGAAATGTCGAGTCGTAGAAAAAGTATTGTATGCAACGTTGTATAAGTAGGTCAAAAAACGCTCGTGGCATCTTTCTTACGATGTTCGCTGCGCTCACATCGTAACCCATGCCACTCGCGTTTTTTGCCCCCTCTTATACAACGGTTGCATAAATTACTATTAAAATGCTGTTGACTGTAAAGTGTCCGTTACATTTGACACATGACAGGACCCATATATAACGTAAATCTGCATGACATAGTAGTTTTTCAAGTAAGTATCTACATAAATATAAACATTTTATTTTTCGTTATATTTTTCCTTATCACGGTGCTAAAGTATTCAATCATAATAAATCATGACATAAACAGTTACGTACTACATGCTTTTTTTTTTAAACTGTGTTGTGACCAAATCGCTCGTTTCAATTCATGTGCTATTTCTGTAAATTGGTAGAAATCAATTAAATCGATAATTTATAACCTGAAGAAAGAAAAATAAAACAAATTTGACGACGCGGTTGGCTCGGTTTGTAGTGCAGCTGCCTACTGAGCCGGCGGTCCTAGGTTCGAATCCCGGCCAGAGCAAATATTTGTGTGATAAACTCGAATATTTGTTCCTATAACATCCATAACCCGGATGTTATCTATATATGTATTTTTATATTTTTTATTTATTTAAACTTTATTGCACAAAACAAAAGTCAGTTCAAATGGCGGACTTAATGACAAATGGCATTCTCTACCACTCAACCATAGGGCCAAACACAGATACTAGAAGTGGGTACAAATCAGAAATCTGCTGGTATTATTTATGTCATATCGTCGTCTAATACCCATAGTACAAGCTTTGCTTAGTCTGGGACTAGGTCGATTTGTGTAAGATTGTCCTTAATATTTATTTATTTATTTAAATACAAATACAAAAATACAAAATAATTAAATACAAAATAATTTATTCAGTAACTTATTTTACATTACAGTATCTGTACTGGTGCCTCTTTTTAAGTATACATGATACTTGTGTTAAGAGAGCACCGCTCTTCCGTATGGTGTTGTTACAGCTAGCTTATGCATATAATAATATTACTACAACATATTATATTAACAAATAATTTTCTTAAATTTAAACAATTAAAATTACTTTACACTAAAATTGTTTTAAAATATAAAAGTTTTGTTTCTTTACCTATATGTGCATGCTATCTGAAGTTTAACTTAGGTCTATCAGCATTAATTTATTTTGTTTATGTGTGTGTGTGTGTGTGTGTGTGTGTGTGCGCGCGCGCGTGTGTGTGTGTATGTGTCTGTATGCGTATGTTGAGTGTGTGTGAGTGGGTACGCGCGTGGGTGTTAGTCATGTAGGTTTTTGAATCAAATTTTCAATGTCGAAATAGCTTTTGGTTTGTAGCCACTTTGTCAACTTCAATTTACAGTCATAAGAGGTGGAAGAATAAATACTTATATGTTTATTTATAATATTGTACAGGTTTGCAGATTGAGCTGCCTGTTGTCTCCTTGCGAATGCGGTTTTCACTATAGGAGCGGGAATCACTTTGGTCTTTTTCCTACGTGTTGCTGTTGTATCCGGTGTATACGTTGTAGTCTTGTGTGTTTTCAGGATTAGGTGTAATATATACAATTTCCTTACGGGTAGGAGATCACAAAGCTTATAGAGTTCCTCAGTGGGGAATCTATACGGCTTAAAATACATCACTTTTAGCAGTGCCCTTTGAGCTCTTTCTAGCTCAAGGAACTTAGTTTTTGTAGTACCACCCCAAATAGGAATACAATATGTGAGGACAGTTTGAGCTAGCGATATGTACACTCGATTTAACATGTCCTTCGTAATTACATGTCTCAGACTCTTAAAAGTCCATATCAATTTGCGGATTCTAGTCATTATACTCTCTGTATGTAAGTGCCAGGTGAGACGTTGGTCAACTACAACTCCCAGGTATTTCGTGGATTCTACTTTATCAATGGTTGGACAGGAACAAGTACTTTGCATGTTGCCACAATTATGAATTTTGATGGAAAAGTTAGTATCTGGTTGCGTACTAATGTAATTTGTAAAGCAAACATAGTTCGTTTTAACTGTGTTTAGGGTGAGTAAATGTTTTTGGAGCCATCCTGCAATTCTCGCAATGCCAAGTTCTGCGAACAAGCGCACTTCCTCCCATGAATCCCCAGAGAATACCACAGCAGTGTCATCAGCGTACGTGAATATAGTTCCAGCGGCTATGGGCATATTACATAGCTGATTTATATAGATCAGGAACAGTGTAGGGCCTAAAACACTTCCCTGTGGCACTCCGTATGAAATAGCACGCTCATCACTAACATAGTTTAGCAGTTTGACCTTTTGTGTCCTGTTTTGCAGATAGCTACTAAGAAGACGTAGAGGGGCACCTCTTAGACCGACCTTTTCTAAAATGCTGACAAGGATAGGAACAGAGACGGTGTCGAAAGCTTTTTTGAGGTCCAGAAATACCGATAAACATTTTTTGTTTTTATCTACAGAATTTATAATGAGAGAAGATAGTGAGGAAACCGCATCTTCTGTCGAGATACCCTTTCTAAAGCCATATTGAGCCTTAGATAGAATATTAAATTTGTTTAAGTAATTTGTTAGTCTGATGTTTATTAACTTCTCTAGGATCTTGGAAATGGAGGGTAACACCGATATTGGCCTATAGTTTGAGACGTCATCTCTGCTCCCACCCTTGTACACTGGAGTTATTATAGCTTGCTTAAGGACATTAGGAAATACACCTTGATCAAAGCACAGATTTGCCAAGCGTGATATTACAGGCACCACAATATTACTGGCAACTTTTAAAAATTGGGTTGGGATACCGTCCCAACCAGGAGCACTACTTGATTTTAAGTTAGACAAGACCGAGAGCACTTCATTTGGATCGGTCTCGAAGAGTGTAAACGAGTTTACCATTGAATCAATTGAGTTCAACGTATCTAGCGTAGTATTGGTAGTTGAATCACTACTTAGCGGAATAACTTCAGCAAGTGATTTGCCAACGTCGGAGAAATACTGGTTTACAGCATTTACTGAATCCAAAGGGGAGCCTTTGATGTTCAGAAGTTCACTATTCTCGGTCTTATCCGACTTCCGATTAGTTACCTTATTAATGGCTTTCCAGAGAGTTCTTGGGTTATTGCTTGCTTTTATTAATTGCTCCTTTTCATATTTCCTTTTAAGCTTTTTGATTAAACCATTACAAAAATTTCTATATCTTTTGTAGGTAATTTTTAAAACATTGTTGTCTGGGTTATCCCTTACGCTTTTTTGCATGTAATTCCTATTCCTAATACATCGCAAAATTCCCGGTGTAATCCAGGGTTTCAGTATCCGATTATTTCTGGGTATTAAAGTTACAGTAGTACTTTCATTAAGACATCCTCTAATTTTATTAATAAACACTTCAGTTAGTATGTTTGGATCGTTTATATTGTATAACTCTGTTAGATTTTCTTTTGAAAGAATAGCGTGCGCCTTATTAAAGTCTATACTAATTTTAGTTTTTTCGCAAGTGTTAGGCACATGCATGTGTAAACTTCCAAATTTAAGTAGTATCATCGCATGATCAGTAATGGTAGTATCTAAAACTAGAATTTTGGCGTTTGGGTAATTTATATCAAGTTTCAACATGAAATGGTCAAGGCACGCCCTTTCTCTGGTCGGCAGTGTGTGTCCTGGTAAGAAACCATGCGTTGCCATCGTGTTTAGATAATTTAGTCTATTTGTCACTTCAAATGATAGTTCCTTGCTTTTATTTGCGATATTGATATTAATATCACCGGTTAGGATGATATTTTTACAAGTTTTTATAGATTCCAGGTGTGAGCTTAAGGAGGATATGAAGGAGTCTGCTTTGATATTTGAGGGCGATCTATATATACCAAGAATTATTCCGTCTACAGTAGTAATTTCTAGACATGATGCGTGGGTTAGTATTATTTCCCGAACACTGACCTTGCGAGTATTACTGACATATATATTTAATGTTAAAGAGAATATTTATTGATAATAAAACCGACACCTATGAACAAACAAAAATCCACCACATGCTTCGTCAATTAAAAATAATGCATGCAATTCACAAAGTATATCCGCAACAAGCTTCGTCAGAATCAAATGACATGAAATAAATCCGCAACACGCCTCGTCAAGGAAAACTTAATCTCTTAAATCCCCTCTCAAGGCCATATTTGGTCCAAAAGTCCCCATTATGCTAGCAGCATTGCCCCGCTGAATGGCAATGGAGACTTGCTGAACCAACCATGACCCAGAGCGAGGATCGTTGCCCCTCTCTCTCAATCGCCGCCCTAAATCCCTAAAAAGCTCGCGAGCCTCACTACCCCAAGGTCCAGCCGTTTCCACAGCGACGGGTACGAAATCGTACATCGACTCTAAGGCTGCGTACTTGGCATGTTTCATCTTAGCGGCTGTTTCCGCCGCTGAACCCGCCAACCTCGCGGTTTGCCTCAAATGGGACGGAGCAAAAGTGCTAACGCACGTTGCGTCCCATAAAAGACAACGCCCTCGCTGCCATGGAACCAACGTAAGTCCGTCCGGTCTTTTGCCATCCGTTCGAGATAAACCAGGGGGCTCCAACACACAGGGGATAATAACGGACACCATGGCTCGGCGGACAATTTCGTTAATAGAATGATGGCGCGAAAAACGCCCTGCACATCTCTGGCAACTTAAGCCATGGTGTCCATTTTCCTCCACCATAACTCCACAAATGCAGCGATGCGGCTCACACACCTTGGTTCCCAGTCTTAGGGCCACTGCTATTCTTAGCGAGTCGTTATCAAGCAGTGTACCCAACTGAGGAGACGGCAAAGCATGGAGCCATGCACCAGATTCTGGCTTAGCAACCGCATTGAGACGAGCTAAATCTGCTCCTGAAGCGTCATCCAATAAACGCGAGTAGGATAGTTTGCAGAGGATATCGTCCCACCCTCTCTGTGCCACCAAGTTGTCTGGCCGGTCATCCGTCGGACAGAACATTCCCCACTTCTCAAAGGCCTCAGATACAAAAGGCAAGCGGATATTGCTGCCATCAAGTGATAATATGCGAGTAACAAGATCCGCTGAGCCATGTACAGAAGCCAAAAAAGCTACCAGGCCGATGTCCTGAACCCGACGAACTCCAAGACCACCGAAACGGATAGGTAAAACCGCTTGGCGCCACTGTGCCTCATCCAAACTTACATTGAGCACCGACTCTAAAATTAACTTGAGTGTAGCATCGATTGCTTCCAGCTCTGATACGAACATCCATGTAGGTGACGTTCGCAAGACATATACCATCCGGGGCAAAGCAAAACAATTCCGAAGTAAAGTAAGTGAAACATGTCCCGAGAGATGCTCTAGATGTTCCTGTACTGAAGAGAGTGCCTGCCTTTTGAGTTCAAGAGTAGAGCGGACACCCTCGAGAAAAATCGGAGCCCCCAGTAAATTAAATGAGGACTTGTCGGTCTGCGTAATTCCCGGTAAAAGGGAAGTTAGATAGGGGGTAGAAGGGAAGGGAGTTTATTTAATTACTACTTAACATAGAAAGTTCCAGTGAGTCCAGATCAGTCCGACGGCTCGTAGCTGAAAAAAATATTGAATTACGAAAATAAAAAATATGCAGATTAACAAAAAAATCGTCGGTTAAATTGATTCGATCAACCATTCATAATCGTTAGATTTGGCATACAATATGTCGTTGCTACATCACTAGAAACATCAACAGCCAAGTCTCAAATGTAGGTATGTTTAAATTTTTTTTAACCATAAGTGGTATTTCAGTGGTACTGTCAAATATTTATCGCATGATAAAAACAAACGCCATAGGCCCCTGGATTAAGACGTAGAATAATAACATAATAATTATATTTCTCATGCACCTTGAAAATATTCAGTAAATATATATTAATCAACTTAGCTTGTTACCAAAAAAGTTCTTTACAACGTTTATCTTGAAACAAATACGCTTGTTATTAAATCTAACAGGGATGCAAACACAAACTTCGTCGTTGATTTCTTTGTACAAAGAGTTCCGAGTTCCCAACTTTATACAATAACAGGACCTACCTGCCTACTATGTACCTAACTTTTGCAAGTGTAAATAAATAGATATTATTTTCTTATAAATAAACAAGAGTTTCATGGAACCGTTTGCGAATTTGCGATATTCTTTCATTATTCATAAAGCATCAATATTTGAATCTAAAATCAATTCACTTGCAAAACAAAAGTATTCTGATCGTTCGAAATAAAATGTTTAGGGTAAAAGCTGTGTTATCGTTCAGTTTCTTTTCATGTCAAATAGTAATGTAATAGTGTTGAATGTCGTTGACCGGGACGGAGCAAACGGAGCGAAATGGTGATCCACGCCGACTGGGGTGAAATTCAGAAAATTCGAGCATAGTTGAGCCTTGAAATTAACTAAATACGTAAAATACATTGAGATCAGTGGATCTTTGATGGTCGCGTTTATTACGCGATAGATAAAAGAGAAAGCGGCGTTCACACTCATACAATTCTACACTACGCATAACAGATCTATGTTTAATGGTACGGTCGAGTTTATCACATTATAAATAAACTAGAAGATGCCAGCTACTTCGTCCGCGTAATACTTTTTTACTATAGTCAGGTAAAGAGTATCCTATAACAATTTTTGGATCCCTGTACCAAAATTGGTTAAAATTTGCGAGTTATGAGATGATAAAAGAATTATAAATTTATGACCAACAGATGGCGCCAGACTGGCATGACGCCGCGCACCCATACAAAACAAAAGGCGATACTGCATCGCGCTATTAAGGTTTTCCTCCCAGGTTCTTGTTATGACCCCTTTCCACAGAAAACATATTACATAGTAAAGATGATAAAGCATCCGTCACTATCCGTTATATGAAGTTTACGCGTATTATCAAATTTTGACTTAATACAATCGACGTTCAAGGGCAAGCTCTCCGACTACTTCCGAATAATTTTATTGTAGATGAGAGTCTATGGGTTTTGTTATATCGGTGACGAGCCTGGCAACGCCTGCCACAGTCGCAGATTAGAAGACTTTTTTGTTGTACGTGACATGATCGGCCGATGTGTGTGTACGGCTACGATTGTATACGCAGCTCGCATCTAAGGGTGCCTGTCGTATCGCATCACGTTATTTGTCCTAAAAAAATTGGGCTGAGAATGTTGGGCATACTGTTGAATGGCATACTACTCGTTTATACTATTCATTTTTTCGCATACTCATTTAAAGTCCTAAAACATGTTTGCCCTAATATTGAAAACTCGAAAATCGAATTACCTACAACATAATATTCCTAACATTAATTGTCCTAAGAATAATTTTGCCTATCATTAAAATGGCTACAATTACAGCACCTAAACTAAACTATGGTAGGTGTGAAGTCAGAATCGTTACGTATTGTACCTTAAGGCAGGTCAAACTCTAAGGTTAGGTTAGGTACGATGTCGAGCGAAGCGAGGAGGAGTGTTAGGTTGAACTGCGACCCAAACGAGCGAGCGAAGGGACCGAGCGAAACGCCGGAACCGAGATTTTTATTATCCCCTTCGCTAAGAACATCACAATTATGCATTCGACAGTTGAATCTTAGGCACAACAAACGATAGTACAAATAATATTTAGGACTAACGATAGGAGCAACAATTTCGGCAAAAATATGCGGAACAAAGTTTATGCCATAGGTACGTTATTCGGACAAAAGACGTTATGAGACACAACAACAGGACTAGCAATGGTATGCTATCCGATATAGACCCGCATTTATGTTATACACTAAACTATAATGACAGCTGCAATATTTACTTCCCAGATCAAGGTTAATGACATACGTTTATCTCTCTCTCTGAGGCGGCGTCAAGAAGTCAAAATGAAATGTTAAAACCGAGAAGTTCAGCTTACTTTTACTAGTGATATGAGATTCAGTTTTTGTTTTTGAAGTTTTTTAGCGTAATTTGTACATTTACGCATTACGGCAGACAGCATTTTCGGAACAAATCACACCGTGACTTAGAACATGACACATATACGCATCTGTCATTTTCCGGAGAAGTGTTTCACTTTTGGAGCGCTATTTAACTATGTACTTATATGTATAATATCATTACCCAAAGCGCAGAACAAAGACAGAAAGTGGTTCCTCGCGCGCAGTGAGCCCGCCGTGCCACAGCTGAAATCACTTTTGACACGTTTTCTGAACACGATAGCTGGCAGCCCCACGTACGTGCCCTCCACCTGACTCACGAAACTTCGGGATAAGCCGACAGTTCTGAATGCTAACGTGCCTCACTTCTTTAACGCCTTTAACTTCTTTAACAGTAAGCAGAACAAAGTTTAACAAGCCGTCGTGAAAAATTATCACTCAGTCAGCAACTAACTTACTTGTCTGACTTCTGGTTAAGTTCCCGATACTTTAATTGCTTAGAAGCACGTCAAAACTTGATTCGACCTCGTTTTTGTCAAGACCTGCTCTGTTTTTCTTATTAATCGGATTGTTTCTGCCAGTTTAATTCTCAAATAAACCACGCTTCCGTCAACAAAGTTGCTTCTGCTAAGAAATAAATTAACAATTCCTAAGGTTGGATTATTTAGAAACGCCACGTAACCTCCTCAAATCCCTCCATTAGACGTTGTTTACTTAGTCGGTGCGCAAATCTTGAGAGGTCGACTCACGAAAATGCCCCATGAATATGCGATGACACAAACCGTACACACTCTTTCCATTTAGAAACCGTAATGAAAACTCACGCACACGCCTTGTTTGCTTATCAATCAGGCGAACATTTAAATTTCTTTGGAGGGTCAATCACAGCGCTGTGACATGCTTCAGGACCGAAACACTTTTACATTTAAAAAAATAGGTAATAAACCCTATCCAGTCAGGTTTATAATCACAAACTGCCTAATTTATAGTTATTTATGGACAACTTTTATTTATTGCAAAGTAAAACGAATAAACATGAAACAAAATAAATATGACTTCTACTTATACATTACTCATAAGCGACAAATTTTACGAACATAAAATAGTTATATTCGATATTTTGTAGAAATTGCTGCAACTGCAAGAATAAATGGTCACTCAGAAAGTTCCATGGAGCCGTTACGTTTGTCACTGTGCAACTACTTTTACTATAATATATTATCCTCGATTCTCCACTGCAGTGAAATAAAACAGCGACGCGCCGAAACGACCCAAGCGTGAACAGAGACATTATTCTAAAACCAATTTAATTTAGTTAATTGTAAGTGGCTCTAGAATTTCTTAATGCAAAACTATTTCAAAGTGGGACGGGACACAAAGTTTAAATTGACTTCAACGAGAGCTTCGGGTCACCGCGAAGAAGCCGATTCGTTTGATTAAAGGTCAAGTGGCATGTAGCCGGTAAACAGCCGCTGGCATCACGTGAACAATGCCTGGGCACAGACATTTCCCTAAAGAGGGTGAAACGCACGCAACTTGAGCTCGTTGAGCGTGTAAGGATGAACGCACAACGAGTTAAATTTGTACGTATAATATCCTGTGGAAATAATATTTTTAGCTATTAAGTGAAGTATTTTTAGACGAAATTGCTTTTGTAATATAAACTCGGGACCGGCAACAATCTGTTACAAATTAATATAAATAATAATATTAATTTCTAAGTGTTGTAGGATAACGTTTTCTAAAGGATACATTTTACGTTACGTGGGACACAATACAGTTTAACTTCAACGCGGATTTCGGGTTACCACGAAAGAGTCGGTTCGTGTGATTGAAGGTCAAGTGGCATATAGCCAGTAAACAGCCGCTGGCATCACGTGAACAATGCCTGGGCACACACGTTTAACTCTTCTAATTTGAAGTACCAAGGGTCAGGAACTACTATGGAGATAGAACATTGAGCAAAAGGATTCCCTACATACTCAACAGTTTGCCCGAGAATATCCGACACGAGCAAAATAAGTCCAAATTTAAAAAGTATTTAAAAAAACACCTATTGCTGACACTTGAGTGAATTGCCGACACTTGAGTGATAAAGTTGTCTATACAAAGTGTCACTCAAGTGTTTAGAAATAACTATTGTAGAAATATTATATAGAGACTCATACCTGCAGACAAACAGTACAAACCGTTTTGCAGGAAATTGTATATGTTTTTAGCTTTATACTTTAATTAATAAATAAATCTATATATCTATCTATCTCTAAAGAGTGTAAGACGCATGCAACTTGAGCTCGTTGAGCGCGAGTGGAATTTGTAGTACCTACTTATCCTGTGCAAATCTTCTGAGCTATTAAGCGAGGTGTTTTTAGATGAAAGTGCCTTTGTAAGTTGAACTTCCTGAATCGGCAAAAATTGGTATAGATACATTCTGACCAAAAAGAGTAGAAAATAAAAAGTGGCAATACGGTAGCGTCGTCCCCGTTTTCTTAGATTGATTAGAAAGGGACGACACTACAGTATTGCCACTTTTTAATTCCTGCTCTTTTTGGTCAGACTGTAAATAATAGTGGTTGCTAAATGTTGCAGGTTGCAGAATATCGTTTTATGAATGTTACATTTTAGTACAATACGTGAGACGGGACATACAGTTTAAATTGGCTTCAACGCGGGCTTCGGGTCACCACAAAGGAGTCGGTTTGGTTGATTGAAGGTCAAGCGGCATGTAGCCGGTACACAGCCGCTGGCATCACGTGAACAATGCCGGGGCACAGACATTTTTATAAAGATGGTAGGACGCACGCAACTTGAGATCCTTGAGCGCTAGTGAAATTTGTATATTAATGGAATTTGTAGTATGCGTCTCTAGTATTTTTAGATGAAAAATCGCCTTTGTAATATAAAACTTACTAAATCTTGCAAAATTAAGTTTTCCAACGGTAAAGTTCAGTTTTGTGCGCTTACTCGGTGCGCGAGTCCGACTCGCACTTGACCGGCTTTTTTTCTCTGTCAAAGTTGCATTTGTGCAAAATACCCATTTTAAAAATGATATGATATTGTTAGATTTTATCTATCTTATACTCATTCGGTTTGACACAACGAGAGAGCCAGAATATCCCTAGCAATGTATCATATAGAAGTATAACATAGAAGTCTAGACTGCATACACTATGATAGCTGTAGATATTCTACATAATTCCAGATTAAATTATCATATTATCATGTGCCAAACTAGTTAATTCTCGATCATAAGATATTTATCTTTATTAAGGTTGTCTGACATTTATGTATGTATTGTACGAAAGAAAGCACCCGTAAGATATATATACCCAATGCATATAAAAGTAGGTAGGTGTACTTCTGCTACTCAGAATACCTCTTTAATAATTCACTTGCAAATTAGGTTCCCCAAAAAAAATCGTTTACACTGTTTTTTGTGGTATAAAGCTAGAGTAGTTTATAGTATTTATTGAAAAATAATTCCTTGATATTTATGCAAGATAGGTTTTTATTTTATTATATATATATATATATTATATATTATATATATATATATATATTATATATTTATATATATATATATATATATATATATATATTAATATATATATATACAATACCTCGCTTGTCATTTTTAATGCTATTGGGGTATCCACCTGACAGTGTTACGATAACATTTTCAGTAAATTACTTCGGCGTCATTCATAATAAATTGACACGAGTTACATGACAAGGACAGCTGCAAAATAATGATTGATTTCCATAGAAAACAAATTAATGTTTAAGTAGTTACGTCAGTATTCCACAGGTCGTCAGTGATACGCGAGACTTAATTCAAGACTATAATATTATTCAAAATTCAGTTTCGTTATTCCACCTTTTAGATACGTGGCCACATTATTTGAAATAATTTTTAAGGTTAATATGCCGTGTTAGGCACGTACACTGTTACCTTAAACTTCAATCATATTCTATGAACGAACACACAAATCTGGAAGAAACGTTAAATTTATGTAGATTTTGTTTCACGAAGGATGCGCAGCTCACTATCGGCCTTCCACAAGGGGACTCCATCACAAAACTCATTTGGCATGCAGCCACCTACAATGGCTGGTGTGGATGGTGGCGGTTTAAAATACCTGCTTTTTTACACAACAATTTCGAGGCAACTTCCCGCGACGGAATTTAAACAAGAGACACTGGTTATTTACTTCTAAAATTGCTTTACGTAACAACTTTAAAAAAAACTATATGGCATCGGGTATACAAATTAATTATAGAGGAACACATAAAAGAGAAACTGAGCCACTTACCCACTTACCTTCGACGTTACATCGATTCATCAATTTATTAAAAGGATTTATAATATAAGCACGCGTGGGAGTGAAAACTGGCTTGGAAAATGGGGATGTATTATAATCCTACTTTGTCTTACCGACAAAGATACAGCGGGGTCCGATCCATCTCCACAATGCCTGATCAATCACGATTCCATTTTCAACCTCAAAGATAACTCGGAACAATACTGTCATTAAGTGATTGACGAAAAAATCGAGAGCTAAATATCAAAGTTATCGGAAAAGTTAAAATAAAATAGTACGAAGTGGACCAAAATGATCTGTATGGATGTTTCGGACGGGTGCACTCGCAAATGGTTCGTTAGTTCAGCGGCGACGAGCTCGCATCCAATCGCGGAAAAAATGGCGACGGCAAATACAAATCACGGTTCCTTTACACCCCTGCCGCCGCAGCGCACAACAGACGCGGCATTTGCGAGATCTAAAAACAAATTTTGATACTCGTGTTCTTTAATCTGTCAATTATAATTTCACAGACAAAATCACAACAACGCACTTTTTAAACCTGTACCAATTCTATACTGGCTACCCGCTACTGAACATTAATATTTCATAAGACTACTCAAAGTCAATATTATTTTATAAAGGTTTAACTCCTTAACGATTAGGAGTTAGGCGATAATTCAAAAGAGATGCTTGCAAACAAGACCTCCCAGATCAACCCTCTCTAATATGTATTTTATTTAAATCACTGAAAAACGTTTAATAAAGAACATATTTTAAATAAAAAAAGAACCTTAAACCTCACGTAAACTTCTTTATCCAACAAAAATACTCGTATTCTAAAACCAAATCGTAATAATTATGTGATTCAAATGTAATCTCTACAAGAACGAGTTAATTTTGGCTTCTTAGTTTATTTTGAAGTCGGTTCTATTTTATCTACATTTATTTATAATTTTGAATGCCATGCATTGCTATTTCTCAGTGCCAGGTCCACTGTGTAAGAAAAGGTCATGGCGCTGGCCCAATGTTACATTTTCAGAGTAGTTAAAATTTGACTTAATCTCATTATAACAATGTTCAAATTAGAACTTGTCAAAATTCAAACATAGAACCCTGTAATATTGAGCCAGCGCATGGTAGTGGCGGTGACTCTGTCCTATGTTCTGTGCCTGGGATCCGCTCGCGGCGCGCTTAAAACGGAAAACGTGTTTCGCGCGGCCACATCAAACATACAGCGCCGGGCGTCCTGACAACATCGCAAAGAAACTTCAGGTTTAATACAGTTCGTTCCTGCCTGTGTTTATTCCTTGATGCTCGGATTCTTGATAAATGCTTCTTAGGATAAGGAATAAGAACTGATGATATTGGATTCATCACCCATACAGCGGCCGGCTCTTCTGTTGACATTGCAAACAAACTTCAGGTTTAACTCAGTTCGTTGCGGCTTGTATTTACTCGTCCATGCTCGATTCTTGATGAATGTTTCTTAGCTATGAGTGCTACTGATGATACAATGTATCATGCTTCGTTAAACATACAGTAGCCAGACCGTCTGACAACATCGCAAAGAAACTTCAGGTTTAAATTGAGTCAGTTCCTACGTGTATATACTCTTCGATGCTCGGATTTCCGACTTCTTACCAAGCGTAAACTGATGTCGATGATACACGAATCGTGACAAAATGTTATTCACATCAGATCAAAGCGGTAAATAAAACATTGAGGGGATTTCCAGCGAGTCACTTTAAAACATCAGGTTTGTAAGCCGTGGACAAAAAAAAAATTGTCCAACACAAGTAATATGATCTGGGAGGGCAATGCTTACACACTTTAAAAAAATATTAAGTTCCTCGAATTATACGAAGTACCTGGGCGCAATAAAGTCTTTTTTAACTTTCACTCCACTTCCTTCACTCGCATACTCGTTGAAAAATTACTGATGCTTTATCATTTATCTATCACGCGATTCACGCGATAAACGACCGTCATGGGCCCCCAGAAATAAAATTATACCAATTTTTGCATCATAGTCATGACCTTGTGCAATATGTACATTTCACTAGAAGCATAACTATTCATACAGGGTGTCCCTAAAACCAACGCCAAAATGAAGAGGGGTGATAGAACAGCTCATAAGCAACCATATTAAGTTAATTTGACCTTAATAAAAAGTTCATGGTTTTCGAGATATTTGCATTAAAAAAAAACTCGTGACTTTTGAGGCCCTGCGTCAGTATGTCGATTGCCACCACTGCAAATTTAGGTATTTTTTAAATCTGTTTTTTGCAGGATGTTACTAAAAACATATCCTATCGAATGTAATTTCAATTTATTACATATCATGATGCTTTGTCGGTAAAAATAATAAAATAAAACAAATTATATCAATTTATTAAATTTAGCCAGCGGTTTTGATCGAGTTTCATTTAAAAAAAGTATTGTAAACGTGGCACACAACATAAAAAGATAGTAAATTTATTGTAGTTTTCAAAAGGGTACAGCATTTTCTAATTTACGCAGCAGTTTACGAGATATTGATATTTTACACTAACAGGAGCTCATACTGCAGTTATTACATAGTATGGAACCAAAGCCCCTACTAGGCTCAGAGTTTGAATTTCGAACAAAAAATAGATTCAAAGAATACACAATTTGAAATTGGAACACAATTTGAAATTCGAATTCAAGTCGGCTTTCTGATTAAAGAGTATTTTAATAATTTTAGGACACTTCGTCAATTCGTTTGATGTTCTTTATTTAGTTTGGTTTCTTATTTTCTTAAATAGACTTGATTTACCAATAGAACTCGTGTTTGCCTTGTGATTTGGATTTTTGGTACAATTTAACTTTGCTTTGTGCATCTTGGACTCGAGTTCTGCCTATTGATTTTAAATTCGATTTACTTTGGCTCTGTTAAGATTAATTGTAGTGCGTTTGTTACAAATATGCCAGAGAATTATACTCCTCAAGAATATGCCAACATGCATTTTGTCTATGGGGAATGTCAGGGTAACTCTTGTGCTGCAGCTAGACTCTATCGGGAAAGATATCCAAATTTAAGGCATCCGGACCATCGAGTATTTCGAAATGTTCATCTCGCATACTCACAAGGCGTTTTGCCTGGCAATCGTGGTGGATTGGGAAGACCTAGAGGAGATTACGATGAAGATGTTTTACAAGAGATTCAAAACGACCCATCCACTTCGACACGGAACATTGAACGTAATTTAGGGATATCAAAATCTGTTGCCAATAGAATATTACGTCGATATGGATATCATCCATACCACATACAACGTGTTCAAGCGTTGCTGCCCCGTGATTACCCACTTCGTGTTCAGTTTTGCCAGACAATGCTGCAAAAACAGAGAGAGGATCCCAATTTTATAAATATGGTTTTATGGTCCGATGAAAGCACTTTTAAGAGAGATGGATTTATGAACATGCACAATTTACACAGTTATGAATAAGAAAATCCTCATTTAATGAGGGAAGATCGGTCGCAGTACCAATTTAAAGTGAACCTCTGGGCTGGAATATTAGATGGGAAAATAATTGGCCCATTTGAATTACCAGAAACGCTGAATGGTCCAAGTTATCTGCATTTCTTAGAGAATGAGTTGCCAAATCTTCTCGACGACGTACCTTTAGCTACGCGGAGGTCAATGTGGCTGCAGAATGATGGCTGTCCAGCACATTATGCACGCGAAGTGCGACTACATTTAAACCAAACTTATCCACAGAAATGGATCGGCCGTCTGGGTCCCATTTTGTGGCCTCCTCGATCTCCAGACCTAAATCCTCTGGATTTCTATTACTGGGGTTATATTAAAGAAAAAGTTTACAATGAACCGATTAACAGTATAGTGGAGCTGAGACAACGCATTTACGCAGAGGCCCAAAACGACGTATCAAGAAGTGCACGTCACATCAGTCGAGCATTTTTAAGGAGATGCCGAGCTTGTATTCAAGTCAATGGCGGACAATTTGAACATTTAATTTAGTTACATAAAACAGGTATCGTATTTTTTTAATGTTTTTAGTTTTTTTATTCACTAAACAGATAAAAATGGCAACCAGTATTATTTTTGCATTATCTTATAAACCGCTAAATAATTAAGTCACTTCAATACCATTTTAAAAACAACTCTAAATTTGCTATCTTTTTACGTTATTTGCCAGGTTCGCTATGATCATTTCATTTTTTTTTTATTCTAAAATTTAATTGTGTTCCTATTCTAAATAAAGTATTCTTTAAATCGATTTTTTGTTCAAAATTCAAACTCTGAGCCTAGTAGGGGCTCTGGTACCATACTATGGAATAACTGCAGTATGAGCTCCTTTTGGTGTAAAATATCAATATCTCGTAAACTGCTGCGTAAATTAGAAAATGCTGTACTTTTTTGAAAACTACAATAAATTTACTATCTTTTTATGTTGTGTGCCATGTTAGTTTACAATACTTTTTATAAAGGAAACTCGATCAAAACCGCTGGCTAAATTTAATAAATTGCTATAATTAGTTTTTTTTTATTATTTTTACCGACAAAGCATCATGATATGTAATAAATTGAAATTACATTCGATAGGATATGTTTTTAGTAACATCCTGCAAAAAACAGATTTAAAAAATACCTAAATTTGCAGTGGTGGCAATCGACATACTGACGCAGGGCATCAAAAGTCACGAGTTTTTTTAAAATGCAAATATCTCGAAAACCATTAACTTTTTATTAAGGTCAAATTAACTTAATATGGTTGCTTATGAGCTGTTCTATCACCCCTCTTCATTTCGGCGTTGGTTTTAGGGACACCCTGTATATTTATTCAAATGTCAAGTACATATAACAAGGTACATCGTCCCACAAAACTGTTTTCATTGTGTGACTATGGGATTATAGCAATATGATTTTAGAGAATAAACACAGCTCAATATAATGCCTGAGTGAACACATTTTTGGAGCGTGTCATAAAACGTACAGGTAATTTCAACCGTGTGCGATTTATATTTCGCAGCCAACGGTTCAGGCTGTCGGCAGAATAGAGCCTTCACCACTTGCACTCGCTCACCCGCGCGCAAACAGATATTTATGTGCCAACTAAAATTTACTGCGAACAGAACGATATTTTACTGAAAACAGCCCTCATTGTATTATAAAAGCTATTCATTGCGTAAGGTAAGTTGTCGTAAGACAGAAACACAAATTTAGGTATGAGGCTTTGTTAAAAACTAGCTTTTGTCCGGATTGTAAAGCATTGTTTAAGAATGTTGGTGGAAAGCGCCGCCCCTGGCTCTCAGTTATTGTTTCACGATTTGGAATCGGCCGTGCTATTCAGAAATTTGTCAAAGGCGCGCTTCTTCCGGTTTCAAATGGCTTGGACCGTCTAAACTCTAGGTTTATCCAAGTTATAAATCGCGTGAGTGGGACATATTTTAAATTAATAATTAAAACCCTTATGGTACATGTGCATGTGTAAAGAAATCTGCTTGTTTCAGAAAAACATAATTTACATTTCTACTTAGCTTAATCTTAAATTTAAAGATTATATGCTACGGAAATTAAACTCTATAATTCACAAATAAAATTATCAATTATGTATTCATTATAATGTAAATGTTAATATCTTTCAACTATTTCTGTGTCTCTATTTCTTACAAATGACAATGACAAAAGACTTGTCTCTTAGTTAATTACTTCACATACCTCTTCAAAACATCGCTGGCTGCTTCCTGTATCACGTCACGCACTGGTACACTCACAGAAAAGCTACAATGTTAATCCACTTCTCAATCAGAGTGTACGAAAGCACTTTGTGCTCTAATCTAATGCAATGTTTACTAAGAAACACTCACGACTCACTCGTAATTGACTGTCGTCAGTAACGTCATGATAGTCACGAGTCACGCAAATGTCACGTGGTTATGCAGCGGCTCATCACGCGGTCTGAAACAAAAATGACCTTTATTTAACGATGAATCCTTTATGTGCTAATCTTTTTTGTTTTTTATTAAAAAAAACTATTAAGTACGTATAGTCAATCCGAAACTCTACCATCAAATTATGTCAATTTGGCAACTAGTATATACAAACGACCTTTATAGTAATAATTCAGTGGATTGGCACCGACTTCAAAAGGCTATTCAAATGTAATCTGTAATTTTTTTGGCAACGGGTTATTTTTGGCTTTCCAGTTTTTTTTTAAGTCGGTTCTTTAACCCTTTGTATGCCGTGTCCTGAATCCGTCCGAGACATTTGAACCTTACGTTAAAATACCAGTTAATTTCAATTTCATTATCAAATCATTGACATGGCATACGAAGGGTTAATTGTAAAAAATTTTTTTTTTCTTTTTAGTGATTCAAACAAAATACATATAGCGGGGTGATCGGGGAGGTCTTGTTTGCATGCATCTCGTTTGAATTATCCCATAACTCCTAACCTAACCGTTTAGAAGTTATACCTTCCATCATCAGCTCGGCAAAGGAAGATCATGACTATCAGACGCAAATTAAAAAGTTGTTCATTCAAGTTTAGGTTGTGCAAGATTATAAAGTTGTTCATGAACAACTTTATAATCGCGGACAAACATACATACCTTACATATACAATACGGGTTAAACTGAGAACCTCCTGTTTTGAAGTCTGTTAAAATACCAAAACCTTCTCCTAAGTGTAACAAATACTTTTCTGAAAACCGCATCAAAATCGGTTCAGCCAAACGCTAGATAATCACGGACAAGCATACATACATACAAACAGGTCAATCCGAGAACCTCCTTTTTTTTAAGTCGGTTAAAAATTAAGGCGCTCACTTATGCCAGTTTGACATGATTGAATCTAAGAGTACCGGACAGACTGTACTAAGCTTTTACAAGTGAGAAACAAGCTAATCTTACCTACGTAAACCACACTATAGACACAATAGTGACTGTCGATATAGGTCTACTCTGCGCATATAAAAAATATATATACTATGGGACAATCATACACAAATCGACCTAGTCCCAATCTAAGCATAGCTTATAACTATGGGTACTAGACGACGATATAAATCAATTATAAATACATATAGATAACATCCATGACCCAAGAACAAATATTCGAGTTCATCACACAATCCGAACCAAGGACCGCCAGCTCCGTAGGCAGGTGTCTACAAACTGCGCCAACCGCGTCGTAAATTGATTAGATGCGACGATTTTCATATGTATTAAGATATCTCGTTCCCCTAGCGGCGGCCGCAGGCAGTTAACGCATGAAAAGTAAGCAGCGACGTGTGCTGGCTAATCATTATTGGTATCAAGCGTCGATAATAAGTCCTAAGTATAGTTCTCGCACCGCCATATAGTAGCTAATATCAAACGAATACAAACGCCAATATGGAAAGCCCAAATACTGACGCAGTTAAGCTCATCATCTAATCTAAAGTAGGTACTCACATTACAGGTCTGTATGTAAATTACATTTCAGCCGAGTACAAATGCAAGCTTAAGACAATTTCTAGCTCTAAGGGAATAAAAATATATAAAAGCTAGTTACATTAACGAACAATAAAAAGCTACAATATGCATAAATATTAAAGATATTAACCAAATTGACTGTAATTATTTATTCACCAAATCCACTTACCTATAGGCCATACAGTTTCCCGAAAGCATGATAGCCGTCAGTGCCAATGTCACCTTTTTATGTACCTACATTACATTTTGTTCATGCAATCCATGTAATTATCCAGGGCATCCGCAGTGGAAAATTAGTCACGTAGTAAGAGTTAGCAAATGGGGCTGGCCCGCGCCTTCGGTGAGCTCGCGCGTGTGTGCAAAGAATTTATCAACTATATTTTAGACTACAATTTGCTCGCAACTCCCTGCGTAAGATTAAAAAGACCTAAAATACTATAGTGATTAAATACCTCTGAATTCATTAAACTAAATCCAACGCCTTAGCCACTTTTGTGCCTTGTTATAACAGTTAAAACAAGATACCGAATACTATTTACGTAAAAATAATCATGACTACTGAATGTAAAATTCAAAATTACACGGTTCTATTATGCTCATTTTTTCAAGCGCCTACAAGTCTACAAGGGACTTATCCAAAGCAGGAGATAATAATCGGATAATTTCTATGGAATTTGTATTCGAGATGGCATTGTCCAGAATACTTATTTCTACTTCCATAAGAAATGTTAATGCTAAGTGATGCATCTTTACATTACAAAACAATAGTTTTGATGTATGTATTCCACAAAAATATCAACTAAAACTTTAACTCATTGCGCTAAAATTACTAGGTCGATGCAGAGTCAGCCACCGGCTAAGCTTGCACCATAGATTGGAGCGGAGTTTTATTTTTATTTTTTTCGAAATTTTCTCTTCGTCACGACCTAGCGAAATTTAATTTGTGCATTTAAAACAAAAATTTCTAAAATCAGTTGAGAACTCGCTGAGATCTGCGCATTGTTACAAAGTCCATTCGAGTCGATCCATGGGAGCTTCGATCCAATAAACATGGTTGGAATTGGAAAAACGGTGTCTCTCAGCAAGTGTCGTACTGTTGAGTTGAGACTCCCATTGAGGGCTACGATCTGAGACGCTGATTTCCCGTGGATGCAAAAAAAAATCGGTATAAGTCCGCAACTCCACATGTATTTTTAGCTAAAAGATTAATTTAGTTTAGAGGCTATAAAATGCGATGCCACGGCTAAAATCGTAAATAAAGAGAATGTTTCAATTTTCAATATTTCCCATGAAAAATGCACTGGCGATGACATCTAACTGCGGACGATTACTTTTTAATAGGGTCGTTAAAGAGAGAAGATCTGACATTCGCAATATCGGAAGTGATTTCAAAAAGCTTTTGGCTAACGGAGAGTTTTGTTTCAAGTGATTTATTCGATTTCTTTGAGTGTCGCTGATGGGCTCTAATTTACTGCTATCAAAGTGAGCATATACATTATACCGTAGACCCAAGGAAAAGACAAATTTCATCAATTAAGTTCGCCGCCCAAATGGAAAAGAAAAAGAATAACAAAAGTAGTTTAAGTTATATATGTGTCGGCGGCCGATCGTAAAATCCGGCAGATCACGAAATTCCTAGGCATATCGTGAAACGCCGCCATTTCATGATTTGGCTAAATGACAGCCGCCATATCGTTCAAAACATAAAGTTTAACGATTTGCCCAATGTCGTTTAGGCAGATCATGAAATTCCTAGGCATGTCATGAAAGGCCGCCATTTCATGATCTGGCTAAGTAACACCCACCAGTGACGTTTAGGCAGATCATGAAATTCCTAGGTATACTCTGGGAGCAGGTTCGTTTTTAGGGTCATAAAAAAAATAACCCTAACTGTTTACGTAAGGGTCATAAAAAAAACCCTAACTGTCTAGGTTAGGGCACAGATTATATAATACTATACGGTTATTTTTTTTATGACTCTCTCATATTGACTCGGCGGCGGCGTGAAATTTTTTGCATATCTTAGTGAATATAATTTTTGTTTTATTCTGTTCGACGTCCAGGGTTTCCAGTCTTGTGTCTTGCTTGATCTTTAATAAGATGTACAACAGGATCCCAAGTTGGTGGTAATGACAAACCGCGTCTTCTCTATTGAAATCATATTTTTATCCAAATCATGAAATGGCGGCGTTTCGCGATATGCCTAGGAATTTCGTGATCTACCGCATTTTCACGATGTGCCCGGTATAGAGCTAGGAATATCGACGAATGCGTTGCTCTAATCGATCTGCCGTATTTTTTATATGCCTGGTCAACTTTTAGCCAAATCATGAAATGGCGGCGTTTCACGATATGCCTAGGAATTTCGTGATCTGGCGGATTTTACGATCGGCCGCCGACATATGCAAAAACGACCTCTTGAGATAACTAGATATGTCACATACCCTTTATAAAAATAACTACTAAACCAAATCCCGTTTGGGTAATAGATAGGTATTCCAAAACTATTACAATACGGAAACAATATAGTTACTAATAACCTATTAAATTCATTTTACATATTTTTAAACAACCATATTTGAATAGCAAGCACGAATTAAATCATGTAAACCTCTTTAGCGTGCCATACATTAAAACAAACTGAGCACAAAGTTGATACCAGATAATTACTCGTCGACTATAACATTATTTTCATCAAAGCAGACCACATATCAGTAGCTGACTAAAAGCATGATCAGACTTTTCCACAGTGAATTTTGTTAGGACGTCCATTTGGAGCATTTGCGCTCTTTATTAACTACGGTAACAAAGTTGGCTCTTCATTTTGTACCTGTCCCGTTAGAGCATAACGAGAAACAAGGCAAACTTACTGCACGGTAATCTGGAGCCGAACAAGAAGAGACGGACCTCCATTATTTACGGTAGCGGTTTGTTCCCGTTTTCAGGACAAATGAATTGGGCAATAAAGCGGCAAAATCCGTCAACTTTTCCCTAATGAAACTTTTTTGACAATAAAACGGAATGGGAACACTGAAAACTTTTTGCGTTTTGTCTTTGATCAGTTATGCTTCCTTTAGCGGAAAATTTTAACCTGGTAACAATGGCTAATTCCCGCACAACAATGAGGGCACTGCGAGTTGCTTTTATAGTCCCCGACATTGTCATGCTGACTAATAGCTACAACTTAATACAAATACCAGTATTTGCTAGACTATTAATATTCCAGTGCTGGAAAAACTAAACAATATTTGGATAATGGAGACTGAAGAATTGCGAACATACATAAGCATCCAGAAATGTGTTCACAATTTATGCTCCCAGAGCGGAGCAGATGTTGAAAATTTGCTGAGCAAGATCCAATTGGATATATATCAAAATGAGGCGAGGGGCGCGAAAGGCGCGCGTGATCACACTCGCCGCACCCTTATCAATCAAATTCGCGATGAAACTATAACAACTTTCAAATATCGCCAAGTAAAACGTATTCATACGTATATTGGGCCGTAAACAACATTTTGCCTCATCGTCCTGCAAAACGTTACCGCACAAAGTGAGTTTAAATGACAGTAATAAGACAAACGGCTATTCCAGCTTCACTGAGAAACTAGAATCAGAATCAGAATCAGAATCAGTAATTTATTTGCTTAAACATGGTACATACAGTTGGTCTTAAATCTACTTATAGAACTACATGTTTCGTCACACAGACTAGGACATTAAGAAACTAAAGCAAGAACGTTTTTACAGGAAAAATGTAAGTAAATATACCTTTCTTCTTCTCCTATTACGAAAGCAAACAATAGCAAACTTGCTTTACGTGTTCCTCAACAAGTAATAAACACTATGTTTTGCTTCCATTATCTAAGTTCGGACATTTTTACTATCTATTGAAGAAAGGAAACCCGAAGTTAGAAAGAGTTTTAGTAGAGTTATCGCGTGAATCTTGAGCAACTGCCACCGAGCAAAGATAAATGCTCCTACAATTTGTTTTTATTCCAAACCTGACCGGGACTATTCAAAGTAAAATAATATGATCTGTTGATCGAAGTGATAAGTTGGAAAACAAAATTATGCTGCCAGGAAAGGGCGTCATAAAACGAGCGTTGAAATTTACTTTTATATATCCCTGTCTATCAAAATTCACCTCAAGTAATTACACGTCTGGGGTATCCCATAATATTATCCATATGGAAGCGTATGATACGCTTATCGTTCGAGTATATCTGAATTGCATTACTAATACCGAGTGACAACATCAATATGATTACCATCTCAAGATTTCGCACAATCTATATTCCATCTGATGTGGAAGATGATTGATATCCATCTCTACTCGTAATACTTATATACATACATGCTGAGTTACCATGATTTATTATACACAAAAAAGTAGCTTAAAAGGATTAAGATTATATAGCGCTCAATAATAAAATAAAGTCTAAAAGCAAAAACGCGTTTTTCCTCTCTCTTAGTGGACATCTTGGTTCTTCAAAGCCTTTCTACTAAAACGGATTCACTAATGTAAATCGAAGTAATCTGGGTTTATCTCTAAGTTGAAGACGACTCCTCAAATTGGGTTGCGTGTTCATTTTGATTAAGTATCAAAGATTTATTCAGAATGTAAAGTAGATCCTAAAATATTTATACCATATTTAATATTTAATTGCATTAATGACTACGTCTGAGTAGATGAAATCATTCATTTCAAAATCCTAGGAGCTAATACTTCTTAGATTGTTAATCGATTTGTGGAAGTAATTAGTAATAATTCCAGTGCTTGATGGCAAATAATATAAAAAAATTTGAAATGCAAATTCCTTCCTGACGAGTCGCCACGGTACTGTGACTTTTTCATCGTGATATTTTTCGTCATCCGCCTCTGAAACGAATTAAGTAATAAGTAAACCGATACAGGAATGTATTCCGAGAAGTATAGAATACAGATCATTACCTTTATTAAATCCTCGCAACACTGCTCTATACATTTATATTCGTGATATCGTTATTCTATCGCTCGTTATTGTAAACGATTATATTATGTCTTCGATGAAAACAATCGTTTATCCCTTGAAGCAGAACCATTTTGTAATGAACTCTACTCTTTACCTAGCACGGATTGTGCTGGGTTTCAAAGGAATTTGATAATAAGCTATTAGAACAGAAATGTTATCATCTATGAAAGTAATGTAATATGCCAAGGATACCTACATCGTATTTCGGTTTTACTTTACGGAATAGAAAAAAAACTTTATTTCAGGATAACGCATCATTACATTTTTTTATCAACGCATCATTACAGGATAAACCAACTTTTTGACTCACTTTTTCTATTTTATTAGAACCAGAAAATATTTGTTATTTTTTCGAATCATATTTTATTTTTCTTAAAATAATCAAAATTGTGACTAACGATTTTATGAAATACATACAAACACATAATATACATCTAAATAATGTACTGTGTGTGCAAATGCGCATATGTATACGTACGTAGATAGGTGCGTATATCGTCGTGTAGTATGTGCGAGTATAACACAAACATTTTGTCATTGTAAGAAGTTTATTAAAATCACAACCACATACTGTACGGATCACGCATGACTCTTAGTATAACAAAAATTGTGCACTATCCAATCAGAAATGGAAAATATTTTAGCGGAGCATCCGTGCCAAGCCCACAAAGTCGCCGTTGCCGGTATGTGACGTGCATAATAAATTTATTGCCTCATGATACCCACACATCACACTTCTAAACGAACAACATCACATGTGCCAACAAGACTCACGAATAGCCAGCTTTATTCCATCAGACACAATATCATCACATAAAGTACAGTTCGTAAATCCCATCACACCCAAGGCAATTTCGATGAAAATCGACGTATATTTATATATACGACTAAATTGTTCAAGTAAGATTTAACCTCGCCTGAAGTGAATTTCAGTTGAGCCGGCTTTTGCCTGGGCCATTGAACATGAGGCTGTGTTCACACGAGCGCCACATCTCCTGCCAACTTCATGCTGCCTCAGACTTAAGTCCGCCATTTTAAGCAGAGACCATAATTTGCATCAGTTAGTAGAACCGAATCGTTGTAGTCGATCACAGGCGAATGACAGACAATTTATGTACTGTTTGTTCGACAAGGAAATAATCGTGCAATACCTATGCATAAAACTGATTTTATAGTTCACACACAGTATCCATTACATAAAATGCCTACTACCTTTATTTAAAATTCCTAGCATTTCCCTTCATGTGTCCTCCAATATATTGTACTGACTTATTAAAAAAGTTTTTCTAAGGTTCCTAAAATAATTTTCATTACAAACATTCTAGAAACCTTATAAAATCTTACGAAAGGCCGTTCCTGTATATAATAGTAACGAGACGGTGTAGATAATTTGATGTTCCACATTATAAAAATGACGAAAACATCATAAGATTTCCGTATAGGTAACCTACTACTACGTGAGGTTCGTTGTTAACGTTTGCAGGTCTTCGGATTGAACTGATGATACTTAATATCAATTGCCTCTAAGATGTATATAATTTTTTTCCCCTGTATTTTCTTTTTGCTCTTCGTATGTTGTCGAAATTATCAATATTATCAATTTATATATAATCTATATACAGGTACTTACATAATATTTGATTTAATTTTATTTTCTAATATTTTCTTCGGTTTCCGCGACTATTACACATTTAAATAAAACAATTTAAACGGATTATATCGCGTATATTAATTATTTGAGCCTCCCTTACAGATATTGTATCAGTCTACCTTTGACAACGGTATCTGTAAAGGTAGAAAAAACACAATTTTTCTCTGTCAAAGTTACATTTGTGCAAACTACCCACTTTATAAATATTAATTAAAAATAAAGTGTTCATACATGCCAGATGGGCCTAATGTGTAAAGACAGTTACACATGTGCCAGAAGTTTAAGTCTTTTTGTGACGTAAATCTCAGACACAGAATAATTCTGGAAAAACGCCATAAGTAATTCAAAATGTGTGAAAATCGTGCGAGTAGATAATTGTCTCTACCTTAAGTACGAGTGAAACCTCGTGAGCATTTTAGTTCTTCATTTAAACTTTAAACTAAAAATAGTTTTACGTACAGATCGTGTAGGCGATTAAACCTGAGAGTTACTTTGAACGATACGTAGACACGCGAGGTAGGTACATGGGTCACTTCAAATTTGTGGCATATGACTATTTTGCCGAATTGCTATATAACATAATTATCATTGATTGACACATTATTACAATTTCGTTGATCATATATATTAGATATGATCGCACCAAAACAATGTAGAATACAAAACACAAATTAAAAAAAAAGATTGATAATGCAGCGGAAAACAGGCATTCTAAGCTTTTTAGTAAGTTAAAAAGCTTAGAATGCCTGTTTTCCGCTATCTATCTAGCTAACGGAACTTAAGTATTTCAGGTATCTTTCTTCATAAAAATGATTTTTGTAACGTTTATGAGTATTTTGCGAGGTTAAATAGCTGATATAAACTTGATGCGTCTATCTCGATCTATCCTTTCATGCAATACCTATATTTTGGAAATCTTCATACCCTTGTGCTTATTGGAGCGTAAATGATTAGAGATACGCATCTCTACGATAAACATTAAGTACGAGTACATCGCTACAGTATCTACTATGAGGGCATAATTATGTAGATTATGTAGGAGCACTGTGTCATGAAAAACACACAGTGGCATGAAATATGTCAGACGCTTTGTGTACACATGTGCCTAAGATGGAATTGTATTATTCGTTATACAAATTTTAAACACCTTCCATATTATGTAGATAATACGTCGGATCAAAACTGTCACCATTATTGGTTAGTTTATTTCAGCATAATGGGTATATTACACGCGCTCCATATCAAGAAGCGTGCTACTTACACATATAGGTACGATACTGCTTGCTTACAAGTTTATCTTAAACGGTTTTGTAGTACACCCATTAACCGGTGAACTCAGACTGAACACTCTAATATAAATTTAAAGTAAACAATGGAAACCTTAATTAATTAATAAAATAAGCTTACTTATAAACCATCAATCAATTTACCTTACGCTATCAATCTGAAAATCCCCAGGATCGCCAACAAGAGTATTTTATAAGAGCCATTCAAACAAATTAAGCGGTAGTTAATTAATTGTTTTATAAGGCTTAATGTGTTTAATTGGGTCAAGGAAGTTAAAGAAGCTCGTAGATCGATTTCGGCGATGTCTTCGGGCGAGGGGAGGTAGTCCTAACGTCATATCAGGCTGTCTTATCGGAAACCAAAACAGTCGTGTTTCAAGTTTGAGCACGTCGCCAGCACGGGCGGACTGTAAATGCCTTATTTCCGCACGCTCCCTGTGTGGCCTGGCTGCGTCACACTCAGGTGTCGTATAATATTCGCTGCTAGAGATAAGAAAACGTGTTATGGCAGGTTTAATCTGATGCTTAATTACACTGGTTATTTCTCTTATCGTGATATAATGTAAGATCAAACTAAATACTTCTTAAGAAAGCAAATAGGTCCGAGGGTCAATAAGATATAGAAACTAAATACCTACGATCACCAGATTAGTTACTACCCTGGTCTAATGTGAAAGAAGCTTGCGTAAAGGTGTTTGAATTATTTCTGGGTATTATTGAGCGCATTAGTTAAATATTTGTAATACTACCTTTTTTAAGCCGTTATATGTAACATCCAATGAGCCAAGCTAAAAACTAATAACAGTGCGTGACCTAACACGGCAATTTAATAAACGTTTGCTCATTTAGGCATAAAACCCTCCATTCCGCATTCCTTCCACGTTGTGTAGAATAAATCGTATACCGCGAACGTACTGGAAATAATTGAAATCATTAAATATCTAGTTTCCGATGGATCAGCTGAAGTGGAGCCAACTTGAAATGCAGTCGATGCACGATCGCGACTGAATAGGGCTCGGTGCAAAATCCCGCCCCGAGAAATGCTCGTTTCGGGATTCGCAAAGTTCCAATAGAAGGCAGAGGATGCTCCTGTCTCCCGGTCATGCACGTCGTTAAATTATTTTCAAACTTGCCGTTTTTAACTTCGGATGGAAAAATTAAGCTATGTTTCAACTATGACACTTCTGATCTAAAGTGATTCTTTACAAGGCAGCCCTCTATCGAGAATGTTTATTTAGATGACTACCTTGTAAAGAATACCTGCAGTCTTTTGAAACACTCTTTCTGTGTGTGAACACCACTATCGGAATGAAAACAATGCGCTACTTAATATGCTATGATACGGTCTTCTTTATACGTGCCCATACCATACGAGAATACCTCGAACGAAGCATGATCTTGGGTAAATTAGAAGTCAATCACACCAAAGGGTGAATACTGTCAAGACGGTGAGTAATAGAAATGTTGATATTTAAAGCGTCATGTGAAGATACAGTGGAGTTGGTGCCAAACTTCAGTCACATTGGAACTACGAAGAAGAGCTATAACAATAAAGTCGTCTATATTTGGATAAACAAAGATTATTTCAGTTAAAATAATTACGATATGCTATTCGGAGACCGCTGAAAAGATTGCTTTGGATATTTGTATGACTGTATTGGTTTTTTTACCCACCCCATAAAAACTACTGGCTGGATTTTCTGGTATAGTATAGGTACTTATTTTTTTAGCTATAGTCAGAAGTGAGCTATCCACTTCTGACTATAGCTCAAAAATAAGTTATGACTTTCTAGCTGAATATCAAATAAGCTAGAGGAATCTGTAATACTGGGTTGGCCGATCCTCAATCAGACAAATTATTCTAATAAGTTTTATAAAAATAATATACCTAATAAATAAATAGCAAGAAGTAGATGTCACTTGTAAGTAATCTTTATTTCATTATCCTACACCTACACCTACTTTTGCACAATTGGAAATTGGATACGGACAATGCGATGATATTTATACAAAATACCCTACGCTTCGTTCCCTAACAAGAGAATAATTGCGCTAATGCTGAACTATTGTGGGCGGGAAAAATACTTGATTATATAAATAAAATATCTATAAAGTGGGTGCGTAACGATGCGTATAAATTTATTTGTAATAATTTTAGTCGGTATAACGCTCATTTCCCAATGAATATAATCACACTTAATATATTTACATATGTTATAATAATAATTTTATATAAAGATCATTTGATCGAATAACATTTAATATAACATACATTTAGTATAATGCATATTTCTTATAATGAACATATAATATAATGTAACGTTAATTTTATCTAATGAACAGTTAGCATAATAATAGGTAAGGGCGGAAGAGCTGCTCTCCCTTTCACTAGATAACATAGGCGATATCCTAACTTGTCTCTTTCCTGAAGTCAGAATCATTACCTTATCTAAATTAAGGAGGGTCAGACTTGGGTCAGGTTTGGTACGACGACGAGCGAAGCGAGGAGAAGTCTTAGGTAGAACTGCTAGCCTAACGAGCGAGCGAAGCGAGTGAGCAAATCGCCAGCACCGAGTTTTCCCTTTTATATAAAATGAGCATTATAATATATGATGATTATCTATATGTATAAAAGAAGAAGTCCTTAATGACTCATCAACGCACAGCCAAAACTACTAATGTAAGAGAGTTGATTTTTGCACAGTAGGCTACTTTTATAACGTGGGCTAGGGATAAGAAGCGATTTTGAAAAATTCAACCCCTAAGAGGGTTAAAAAAGGGATGAAAGGTTGTATGGGATACAAGTTTTTTTTAAAGCTAGGAACTTGAAACTTTGTAAAAAGTTATTAAAATATAATGTAAGAAAACTGATTTCACCGTTTTTGGAAAATCATCCCTTAAGTGGTAAAAAAGGGGTTGAAGGTTTGTATGGAGATCAAGTATTTTTTTGAGCGCGGACTTGAATCTTTGTGGAAAGGCATATTATTAGAATACAAGAAAAGTTATTTCAGCGTTTTCAAAAATTCGATCCTCAAAAGGGTTAAAAAGGGGTTGAAAGTTTGAATCCATTACAAATTCCTTGAAACTTCTTATTAAGGCATATATAATAATAATAACAAAATAACATTAATATAACATTATTAAAAATTCAACCTCTAAGGGGGTTAAAAGGGGGATGAAAGTTCGTCTTAGGGTTCAACTTCGTAAAAAGTTATGCAAATAAAATGGAAGAAAAGCGATTTCTGCATTTTGGAAAATTCATCCCCTAAGGTGGTAAAAAAGGGGTTAAAAGGTTGTATGGATATCAAACATTTATTTGAGCGCGGGACTTGAATCTTTGTGTAAAGGCATACTATTAGAATACAAGAAAAGTAATTTCAGCGTTTTCAAAAATTCATCCCCTAAACGGGTTAAAAGGAGTTGAAAGTTTAAATTTATTACAAATTCTTTGAAACTTCTTATAAAGGTATATATAAGAATAACAAAATAATATGAATTGAGCGTTATTAAAAATTCAACCTCTAAGGTGGTTAAAAAGGGGATGAAAATTTATTCTTGGGGTTCAAACTTAATTTTAAGCTAGGAACTTGAAATTTGAAAATGGAAGAAAACTACATTCAGCGTTTTGAAAATTCATCCCCTAAGCAGTTAAAAAGGGGGTTGAAAGTTTGTATAGAGATCAAACCTTTTCTTGAGCGTGGGACTTTAAACTTTCTATAAAGGCATATAATTAGAATACAAGAAAAGTAATTTCAGCGTTTTCAAAAATTCGTCCCCTAAAATGGTTAAAAAGAAAAAAAATTAATCCATTACAAATTCTTTGAAACTATTCATTAAGGCATATATAATAATAACAAAATAACATTAATTTAACGCCATTATAAATTCAACCTCTAAGAGGGTTAAAAGGGGGATGAAAGTTTCTCTCGGGGTTCAATTTTAATTTTTAGCTAGGAACTTGAAACTTCGTAAATAGATATTAAAACAAAATAAAAGAAAACTGATTTCAGCGTTTTTGATAACCGATAAAAACGGGGTTTATAGTTTGTATGAAAATCATTTTTTTTTATGAGTGCGACTTGAAACGGAACGGAAAGGAAGGATTAAAATACAAGAGAAGTGATTTCAGCGTTTTTTTTTTAATATAGCCCTGAAAGTGGTGAAAAAGGGATTGAAAGTTTGTATTGAGATCAAACATTTTTTTGAGCGCGGGACTTGAAACTTTGTATATAAGGGCATATTATTAGAATATAAGAAAAGTGATTTCAGCGTTTTTGAAAATTCAGCCCAGAAGGTGGTGAAAAAGGGGTTGAAAATTTGTTTGAAGATCAAAAAATTGTTTTAGTGCGGGACTTGGAACCTGATTTCATAATGATTAATTAGAACAATTTAGCCGAAAACAAAACTAAAAAGAGGCCAAGAGCGAGTCGAACTCGCAAACGAAGTTCGGTACCATTACGTATTAAATGGCAAACAAAATACGTTTGTTGTATGGGAGCAGCACTTCAATATTTATTGAAATTCAGTAACCAACATCAAAGTCCACTTGACTTAAATCTCATACAACTTGCAAAAAAGAAAAGGAACCAACCAACGTGTGCGTAGCTTCAGCTATCTATAGCTAGAATAGTACAGGAAGCGTAAAAATTGACTTTCAATTTATAGGTCGGTATTACCTGCAGATTTTCGATGGGTCGTTGATACCTGCGTTTACCTTAATTTCAACATTGCTTCGATCTGAAAATAATATAATAAAGATGTAAAATGTTCAAGATAAGATTCCACGCGGACGAAGTCGCGGGCAACACAGCTAGTAATAAATAAGCCTTATACCAAAACATTATTATGATAAATAAAAATATATATTTTGAAATTATATTACATGTTCATTATATCATATGAGTAATTATATCCATTGAAAATATATTAAATGTTGTTATACTCAATGAAATTATATTATTTATTTTTATACCGATCATTACACACCCCAATAAAGTACAATTCACTCAGAACGATAAATGTTGTTGCATCCAACTGAATACGGAATGCAGCCCTCTACGAGGTGGACCGACGATCGTTTGAAGATCACGGGGAGGTGTCGGATGCGAATATCGCAGAATTGTAATTTTTCTATACATCTCATCAAAAACCCAATCCATCTTCCCCCCACTCTCCTTGATATTATCAATTGGGTTTTTGATGAGATGTATAGAAAAATTACAGTTCTGCGATACTCGCATCCGACACCTCCCATGATTGTCTCTATGACTGGAACCATGACTAGGTACTTTATAATTCCTTGGCATATTGAAGTATTTAGAGTAGGTTAAATCAATAATCTATTAAAATATATAAACTTAAGTACCTACCTAATTTTTTATGTATACCTGCGTAGATAATTTATTCACAACACTATCTATGGAAACCCCGCTGTGTTAATAAACCCCATTGCTATTAATAGCAATACTCGCGAGTTGCTCGGTATAGCCTCAAAGCCCTCTGCGTTCATGACAAAACGCAATATCTACTACGTGCAAAGTCGAATGAAAGCGTAGCCAATCTTAATGTCCTCGCTGCATGCACGCCTGAACCAAAGAAAAACCGCTCCGATGATGATAAACAACTAATTTGCCTATATTTGCCTGCGCCACTGCAGAACGATTTAGTGCTTCTTTAATATGGGTCAAAATGTGGAGTGACGTGTTTTGAAGTTAGGTACTTGTTTGTATCGACGACGGCGCTGTTGGCGCAGTGGTAGCGCCGGTGCCTACTGAGTCGACGGTCCTGGGCTTGAACCCCGGAACCTGTGTGTGAACTTGAATATTTGTTCGTCCGTTCACGTCACGGATGTTCTATGTATTTTAGTACATATTTTATCTGTATATAAGTATGTATATTGTCGTCTACTTAGTACTTACTCAACACAAGCCTACTAGAGCTTGCTACCTATCGATTTGCGTATGGTTTGTCCGCTAAGTATTTAATCGGATACCCTTGAAATGTCGACAAACGTTTCACGAAGTAACTAAAGAACTTATTATTAACCTGTAAATGTAAAAAATAAAATATAAAAATATAACACACTAATGTGCTAAAAATAGTACACTTATTGTTGAAGGTCCAAAGAAAGAAACTAAATAAATAAAGGGTCTCGGCTCTCAATACCACTTCACCGCATTTGGCGTCGAGACCCTGGGCCCGTGGAGTCCAAGCGCTAGGGTTATTTTTAAGGAACTTTCTAACACCACCACTGGTGACCAAAAAGAGCTGGCAGCTTCCTCGCTCAGCGTCGTAGCACATCAATACAGCGAGGCAATACCGCCAGCGTCTGTGGTACAATGCCATTAGGCCCATTTTAGTCATAATATTTAGTATAATAATAGGTACAATATATATTTAGATATACTTATTTTAATTAGTAATTGTTAATCTGTTATGTTGTGTTATAAGTACATGAATAAATAAATAAATAAAACAATTTATTTAGTTTCCATTCCACATTTTCTTAAAACTAAAAGCGGCCACGTAACTTTTGAAACGTATCACATAACTAGTGTCACATTAAGGAACGACTATTCAATTTAAATCGTAGCCCGGAGGGGCCCATACCGCTCGGATTGCTTTTAGGTGAACTAAGCGTTTTCTTCGAGTTTCCAGCATAAAGTTTTAAAACGCTTTTTTATTACTTGCGTATGATATACTTACCTAAAAATAGCAAAAATGGGCAAATCTGCGGCAACTTTCATAATATTATTAAAAAATTTTTGGGATTTTTAATGTTAAAGCTTTTTTGGAGACGAGTACAAACTTGTAAGAGATCCAAGCAATATAAGGAATCGCATTAGAAGCATTGGTATTCATTAGAAAATTTTAAAGGATACACTTTTTCTTGAGGTTTTCTAACTTGAAATAAATAAATACTGGACAACCTCACACAAATCGGTCTACTCCAACTGTAAGCTCTAGAGGTTTGTATTATGGACACTAGATGACGATATACATATGTACTTAGCTACTCAATTGCTTCGAATTTTGAGTTGGTCTCTATTTATATAATAAAATAAGCGCGATGACAGGTACCCCTAGTTACCAAAAGCAATTGAGTGGGTATATAAATAAATATATACTAGGTATATGAATATAAATGTTAATGTAAGATATATAAATGTCGAAGAAGATATTTCATACACCCAATAAAAGTCCATTTAAACTTGAGCATAGATAACCATGCTGACATGACATCAGAAGTCGTCAGGTGGTCGATTATTAATAAAAATAATAAGACAGGTTTTGTATTTGCACTGTAGATACTTATAGTAAGAAGATGTATATTAGGAGAGTGCAAAGTGTCAGAGATAGAAGATCGCCGATGAGATGGACCGACCGGACCCAAGCCAGCGTGTCAACCACTGTCAATGAATGCTTACGGGCAAGCGGCACTACGAGACGAGTGGCGACGTGTCGTCAAACGGGTCACTCAGACCTCTACGAGTACATAATGGCCACGACCTCTCTGTAAAGGATGTCCCGAAGAAAAAGAAGAAATATATTGAAGTTGAAGAAGTTTAAATATCCAGTATTACTCATTCTTGGTAATGAAGACGCATGAAATATACATATATTGCTCTCTCCTGTGGCGCGGAAAAGGTACCTATAAAGCTACTTTCTTGTATGGAGCCCCCTTAGCAAAAGTTTGCATTTTACCTTAGCACGGCAGCGTTAGTGGGTCTCCCACGCACTCCGACTCACGAGTAGTAGACACTAGACAGTTCAAGCCCTGGTTAAAAAAGTAATTCAAGTCGTGCTTAAAAAAGAAAAGAATATTATATACTTACTGCTCAATAGAAAATAAGCCTAAACGTGAAAGGAAACTTCACAAATCGTGATTTAAACTTACACGATTTTTGCACATTATTATAAGCAAACGGGATTTAATCGCGTTCAAAAACTGTTTATTTAATGACGTCGACGACGTTTCGAACGTTCGTTTAATTGTTCATGGTGCCGAAGGGAATCGGAAGGGAAAACAGGGAAAGGTTCGAAACGTCGAGGTAATTAAATAAACACTTTTTTGAACGCTATTAAGTCGCGACTTGTTATAATAATCACAATAGTGGAATGAAAACTACGTAATTTCAAAGCCCAAAATAATTTTTATATCTTATTTCAAGTCAGGCTGTATTCAAGGAGTTTTATAATCGGCAAATCAAAAACCCGTGGCCCTTATATTTCATTGAGCATATATTAAGAATTTTGTTTTGGGCACATTTTTACTTTCCTTAAATAAACAATAGTTTTATTCTAATGAGCAATTGGCTTTTGCTAAGCCACGCGTAACGCTGACGTGTAACTCGACTCCGAAACCATACAAATGAAACATTTCTCACGCTTTATTAATTTTGTTTAAATCTAAGAAAATGTGGCGATTCTTTTCAGGGTTCTCTTTTCAATTAAGTAATCGAAGTCAAAACTTAACACAATGCAATGGCACTTATAAAAGTCTAAATCTATGTTCGAAAAATATAATACCTATCCAAAGAGATGAACCGCCGCAAGTCATCGGTATCTCGTCAGGGTAGGACACAGAGTGGCGACCGCGTACCGGAAGACGCAGTATTAGGAGGCTGCCAACAAAGTGGCCCGTTGATCTGGTCAAGATCACGCGAAGCCGATGGATCTACGTGGCGCACGACCGATCTTTGAGAGACCTTTGTCCAGCAGTCAAATTTGGCCGATATGACGATAATGATGATGCTGATAGTCAGAGGAAGTAGCTTTTTCTCAGTTACCAGCATTTGCAAGATATCATTGACTCAAACGGTAGGTACGCTATGGAAAATGGATAGGAATTAATCTTCCTACATTGTCATCTACCCTAACTATGGCAATCACTTTGCGCGTGGTGAATGCAGACCCCAGTTCGTTGACACGATTAGTACCTAGGTACGGTTGAAAGACCCGGCCGCCCATTGCCTTCCAGCATTTCAGGCCATCATCTGTCGCAGACATTCAAAATGAAATGAAAGCTTCGTCTAACTTAACCTTAGTCAACACATTCACTCCAGTGAAACTACCTTTGAATCCAACTATTTAGATTAAGCAAAGTTTTCGAAGTTCTTCGGGCGAGTTGAAAAATGCCATCAAAGTGAATTCGAAACTAATTCAAATTGAGCTAAAGTCTATACGAAAAGAAAGAGGCGAGGTATCTTTTTTCCAAGCGAAGCCTACTACTAACTTTTCAACATATTTCTGAAAAAATATAAGTAACAAAAGTTTATTTATAAATAATAAGTTAAATAAAAAATTAAATAACAGTTAAATCATTTAACAAACGTATAATACAAGGGACAGTTAAAAACCTATAAATAAAGTCGAGTCCATACTCCATACAATAAGTACGCGTCCGAAAACTCCCACAGAGGCGCACCCATCACCAATCACCAAGAGCTCGCGAGCGTCCCGCTCCCGGGGTTTCGAGGAAATGTTTACGGCAGTTATCGAAAGTCGAGATGCATGTAGACGAGTGTATACGCGCGAGAGAGAGAGAGAGAGATATATAGAGATAGAAAGAGAGAGAGAGAGATATTTTTTTTGTCTCGAAAGTATTGCCTATAATTCCCTCCGTTATTGCTACGAGGGGCGTCTGAAAAGTTCTAAGCCTAAGATAGAAAAAAACAATTTACACAAATGAACTCGTGTTTATTTTTCAATATAGTCTCCTCCTAAATCAATGCATTTTTTACATTTTTTATACAGTGCTTTTAGGCCATTAAAAAAATAATCTTCATTTTGCCCTTCAAAATGCTCCTGTACAGCCGCCTTCATCTCTTCGTCACTTCTAAATCGCTTTCCCCTCAACTCTTTCTTCAAATTATTGAATAGAAAATAATCGCTTGGGGCTAGATCTGGGCTGTAGGGTGGGTGGTCAATTTCGTCAAAACCAACTTCCTTCAGAGCACGCCTCGCAACATTAGCGATAGCGGTGTGAACGGGTGCGTTGTCTTGCAAAAACAAAATGCCTTTCCTTAGTTTACCCCGCCTTTTCTCAACTATGGCTTGTCGCACCTGTCTTATTAGATTTGCATAATAAGTTCCGTTTATCGTAGAGCCTTTTTCTAAATAATCGATTAAAAGAATGCCATCACAATCCCAAAATACCGTAGCCATTAACTTAGAGGCCGACTTTTGCACTTTAAATTTCTTCGGCGGCCTTTCACCCTTTTCAATCCACTGCATCGACTCAGACTTACACTCCGGATCATACTGTCTGATCCATGTTTCATCAACAGTTACTATTCGGGAACAAACTTCATCTAAATCATCTTCGCACAATTCTAAAAACGCCCGAGAAGTTTCCACACGACGTACTTTATCGAAGGCCGTTAGCATTTTCGGTACCCAACGAGCACTGACTTTACTCATGTACAAATGTTCATGTAAAATTTCTCCGACTCTTTCTTTACTAATACCTAAGACCTCAGCTATTTGCCAAACCTTAATTCTTGTATCTTCTAATACCAGCTTTTTGACTTTTGCTACGTTTTCTTCGGTCACTACCGATATTGGCCGCCCTGAGCGGGGGTCGTCTTCGATCGATTCCCGTCCGAGTTTAAATAAGTGACTCCACTTTTTGACTGTGGCATAAGAAGGCCCAGAATCACCGTAAATAATAGCCATTTCCTCAAAAATACACTGCGGTGATTTGTCACATTTTGTAAGGAATTTAATTACAGCACGGTGCTCAATTTTCGTAATATTCGTTGGTAATTCACACATGATGTACTTTTCCGTTGAATATCTCGAAACAGAATAATAAAAACGTGACATGTTATTTTTTAATAATTTGTTTTTAAATGGCCTTTCTAGTGGCCAGTATCATAATCGCATATATAACCTCGAAATACCTTAGGCTTAGAACTTTTCAGACGCCCCGCAAAATATTGTGTCAAAAAAAATACTTAGTAAATTAACTCTTAATATAAGCGTATGTTTCATACATTATGGCGGGCATTCCGTCTTGCGCTCTCACGTCCCTTTGGTACATTGTGAACCACGTAAAACAACAGTTGGCAATCGCACCGGGTCAACGATCAAATGTTTTCCCCTTTTTCGTCAATTTGAAGCTATAAATTTTACAAAGTTGGTTTTACAAATCTGAGTCTACAATATTTCCCAAGAGAAGACCACTGTGCACCGTCGAGAATAAACGCTGAAAAAAAAAACTTAATCGTCATTCATTGTTCAATACTATTACAATAATATCAAGTAGACCATTAGAAGTTAAACTAAAGTAGTATGTAAATACAAGCGGCCAGGACAAATATTTGTGTGATAAACTCGAATATTTGTTCTTGGGTCATGGATGTTAGCTATAACTATATGTATTTATATATACCCGCCGCGGCTTCGCAGGGGTGCAATGCTGATAAATTATGCATATAAACCTTCCTCTTGAATCACTCTATCCATTAAAAAAAACCGCATCAAAATCCGTTGCGTAGTTTTAAAGATTTAAGCATACAAAGGGACATAGGGACAGAGAAAGCGACTTTGTTTTTATACTATGATGATATGATATACTATGACGTAGTGATGTATATCGTCGTCTAGTACCCATAGTACAAGCTTTGCTTAGTTTGGGACTAGGTCGATTTGTGTAAGATTGTCCCTTAATATTTAATATTTATTTAGTTAATCTTTTATACAATACTGGAACAGGTATTGCCCGATACGGATGATTTTCAAGGCTGACGGCTATAACCCCTTTACTTCCCAACCTCTGTAACAAAGTACCCACTACCTAAGGTGCCCCTAATAGAGGTAGGCTCAAGCTAGCGAGTTGGTATAAAGCGAGGAATTTCCTCACGAGCGCCGTGTCCAGAAGTACCACTTTCTCTATCTCTGACCCTTGATCTAGCCATATATCGAGGGCCTCTTAAGATGGTCGAGACTCTTCGTTATGTCGCCGGTAGCTTCAATCACTATATCGATATCTCACATAGTGGAATCGTAAGTGTCGGCGTGGTCGGCACGCTAGACGTGTCACGCAGTATGGTAATATGTAAAATGGAAATGGACAAATATTTATCGAATGATGCTGATAGACAAGGCGTGAAAAGAGCGTTAAAAACGCATAAAAAGCATAGCAAAAATGAGAAGAGCAATAGGACATTGTTGACATGCAAGGCGTAGTAAAGCAATGGACATCAGATATTTAAAATCCGATCAAGTAATTTGTTTTTTTTTTTATAGTAAATATGACATCCATAAGTTACACGATAACTTTAGATTAAACAATCAAATTAGATTTAAATGTCACCCACGTCAAAACTTAGTACTTAAAAGAAAAATACTAAACCTACAAACAGTTGACATATAAGAATGGAATTATCCTTTGTGTGGAAGCTTATTGGTAAATCCGCTTAAATCAAAAGTATCATATGTCCGCCAGTCGCAGTAAATTCCCAGTATCTACCTTTACTGTATTTATTTATAAAATTATGGTTCATACATTACACCATTAAACGGAAAGTAATTTAAAATTGATTTACTGGAACTTTGTCAAATTCGATAATGTATAAATCTAGTTCACCGAGCACCACAAACCAGTAAAACTTATTGTTCTTCAATTTATTTCAGCTTTTCTACCCATATTTTCGATATCACGCACTAATTTACAAATGGAATGTTGTTGGAATCGAGTGTATGAATAATCCACTGTTCTGTATTCCAGGCATGCTCTGTCGACGTATTTTTTTGTATACAGGCTGCATTATTATTATCTCGTATCATGGAAGAACATATATCATGCATTTACATGTCTATTTATGTTATATCTAAGATGCTCTTTGTAGATTGATCCAGAACAAGTATAAATGTCATTCATTTCTTTAGCCAATTTAGGAACAAGTTAATGATCTTAACTATTAAAACAAATATTTTTAAAAGTGCATTGTGATACTGATAAACATTATTCTTCAACATACGTCAAGCTAATACGTCAATTTCTAAGACAGTAATATCTGTCTCAGTATGAATAATAAGGAATACCAATGGGATGCAACGGCAGCAATTAAATTCCTCTCGTCTTATCGGATATTGAGTCTTTAAACTACCTGGAATTGAAATGTCTCTTTGCAGATTGCTTTTCTGTCCCTTTAGATACGTCCCAGTGTACTGCAGTTATTGTTGACTTTGTTTACAAAGCCAACTAATTGGTAACCACTTATCCGTGTGCAGTTCGAAATTCATCGCACAGGACCCTTGACTTGACTCGTAGATACCATTTTCAAGCTACTTCTGTTTTAAAAATTAACTTCTAACTTACTACATTTTACTAGCAAACTATACAGATAAAACAGACAGGTATAATAATAAACATAAAACTTTCTAAGCTACAAAACGAAACTTTCCAACAACACCAAGAAACGTATGCATAAAATCGCATACCTATAAGTGTTGCACAATTGGGAGAGTTAATTCCTCGGGTTATTATCACGTCAGTTTATGCGACACTTGATTAGCTTAGGCATGGAGGTCCGCGAGGGCGGGGAGGGCGGGGCGACGTGCGGTCGCGTCGGCGGAGCGCCCAGCACTGCCGCCGTGCCGCCCGAGCCCGGCCGCCCCTCGCCGTGCATCCCTTAGCAGCCGCGTGCTCCTTAGCGCGCTGCACTGCACAAGGCTTAGTCCTGGCGCACACAGATCCCTCTCCATCCTTTGTGAACGTTATATCGGTCATACAGAGCCAAGCCTGGGTTTTTTTTAAACCTTAGATTTAGACCATTGACTCTTCTCTGTTTTTTTTTTTTTTTAATTAAAAGAATAATTATTAAAGTAGAGATTATTCTTAGTTAATTATGTACCGAAAAGACTACTTGGCACATCATTTTATGATTATTTTTTTCGAAAGTTAGTTTACATTTTTCAATTAAGAATAGACTTGAAGTGAGAAAATCTGTATAAAGAGCAATTATAGGAAAATATTTCTACTGATGTTGAAGATCCATATCAGCTATCACATAAAAAATAGCGTATAAAACCACTTTTTTCTTTGTTATGTATGTTGCGAACGGCACGCAAACCTCACTCCGTACGCGTGATATTTTATTGGGTTATCCGCCTATGGTCAAAGGTGTGATTGGTCAAAATACGCTGTTGGACAAAGGTGCCTTTGGTCAAATTTCGATTTGTCAAAGGTGCGATTGGTCAAAATCCCGTTTTTGTCAGAGATGCTTTTGGTCAAACTTCGTTTGCCAAAAGTGCGATTCGTCAAAATACCCTGTTGGTCAAAGGTATCTTTGATCATGGTTTCGTGTATTTATTTGCACAGTCAGCATTAGATAGATATTGCCGCCCAAAGTAGCCAAATTTATCTTAACACGCCTTTGGTGCTATCGGGATAAGGTCGTGTTAAGATATATTTGGCTACTCTGGGCGACAATATCTATCTGATGTACTATGTGATGTATGTCTATGTGATGACAATATTTATCTGACTATACAAATAAATACATGCCATTTTAGAGAGAAATAAAACAAAATTGGGAAGAAATAGCAGAGGCCCCAGATAATTTAGTGAATTTTGACTGGAGACACGCCGAAGATATAATCAAACTAATGAAACTAGCTATGGCACCTATTGCCGAGGCACTTGCGGACATATTGTTATAAACCACGTAGGTAATTTGGTCATTAAAAGATTTTCAGTTAATAAAATTGATAAAAAGAAATTAGTTGTCTCATTGGAATGCTCGTTTGGTTGTTGTTTGATGCACCGCCTACAATTTCTCTGCTTTGCCCTAAGGTTGACTGGTAGAGAATGCCTCATGGCATTAAGTCCGCCTTTTGTACGTTAAGTTTTTCTTTTGTGCAGTAAAGTATAAATAAATAAATAAATGCTACGTTAATAAAAAAAATATATCTTGTTAAGAGCTACACGAGGGTGGCCATAAGTGAGCTTAACTTCTACCTAGCCCTTTGAAAGGATCGTCACCAGAATGTTTATAAAGACCACCCTCAATAGATATCGTTCGTAGGTACGGTTAACCTCATAAGTAGCTGAACACTTTTGTACCTTGTCGCATTAAACGTCATGTTAACTGCCATACGAATTTGTTAAATGAGTGAAAGCAACAAGGTACCAAAGTGGTCAGCTACTTATGAGGCTGACTGTCCATTAGCGAAAGCATTCATTAGCGAAAGCATTATTTAACGAATGGCGACTTAGACAATTTCACACCTTGGACCAAACGAGCATTTGGCAAATAGCATATTTTGACGAATCATCTCTTTTGGCAAAGCTCATCTTTGACCAAAAGCACCTTTGACGAAAATGTTTTGACGAATCGCAACTTTGGCAAAACCACAACTTGGACCAAACGGGCCTTTGACAAAAAGCGTATTTTGACTAATCACACCTTTGACCATAGGCGGATAACCATTTTATTATCACACCAACTGGCGTTATAGAGATCCAAAATGTAATTGCTGGTTTTATGACTAATTTGCAGAGACTTTTTTATACACAGTACTAACAATTTTTATTTCAGCGTCATTTGAAATTGGTCATTAAAATAAACCCATTTTACGTTTCGATAACAAATGAAATTTATGATTAATAGGATAAAAAGTTTCTAACCTTTTCAAAGCTCTGTCACACACAAGCTATGACATCGGAATAAATCAAACGCAATGTTTGACCCTATACAAATACATTTCGGTTGATATCGCTGTGCACACCGTGACCGATTTACCTGTCTTTTTAGCGTTGAACCGATGGCGCGGATATATCGGTCATTGGCGTTCAAAAGGTTAAAAGTTAAGTTTTTATTTATATTTATTCTTGACGTGCCGTAGATCTATACCTAATAGGGATAAATTGGCAAGTTCTTGATGAAATATTTACTCAGTCAACTATGACTGATAAAAGTCTTGCAAATAACAAACGGATTAAAGGACATTGGGTACTTTACTATGGAAAAATTCCCCACGGCGGACAAAGCTGAAACAAACCTCAATTGAAAGCTTGTAACTTCTAGTTTTGCTATGCAAAGGGGCATTACTGTGGCGTATGGGAATGCCGAAATATAATTACATTAATAATTCAGGTACGGTCATCGTTTTACTTTAATATTGTACTGTATGTAAATGTTTATTACTGTATGTAGATACATTTAGTGTTATTTGATGACAAGCTTGGCATAGATAGCAGTTGAACTGGCAGACTCAAGAGGTTGTGGTTTATAGCCTTGTCAAGTTAGAGTACGCGCACATTTTGGGCGGGCTGCTACGGGCCGGCTCGCAGCGCAGAAATCGCTTTCGAGAATTTTATATGAACTATCACACACTGAGGCGGGCCGCGTGGGGTGAACACGTTGAAGAGTGTTCCCGAGCATCTCTCCTGAGGTATACGTCCTCATTTCTGCCCTTCGTGAGTAGGTTGCGTAGTGTAGTGTCACAAGGACACGGCGAGGACCGCTCAAGACGTCAACCCAGACTACGACTTTGACTGTTTAGATTTTGTTTCCATCGTTTTCCCCATGGATCTCGTAACCTTTCTCCACGGAGCGGCCTGCTCCGAGGATCCCAAGGAAGCCATCGAATCTGTTGCTGGCTTAGTTTCACGCTTTTTCAAGCATGAAAAGGGGCTGAGCCAGAGGTTCGCTGACTTCTCGGTGGCTGATGCGTTCGGGTCGCTGAGTGTGCTGGAAGTGTCACAGGACTCATCGTCTCCCACGGCCCCTCCGGTCCCGGTCCCGGTTGCCACTGAGGCCCTCTCCCCCGCCGGCAGAGCAGAAGGCCCCTAAAATGGCCAAGGCCCCTAAGGCCTCCAAGCCCCCAGCGCCCCCTACCCCAAAGGCAACCCTGGCGCCGTTTAAGACGCCGGAGCCCCCAGTAAAGGTGACCGCGCCCGCCCCAGTCACCCTCTTGGCCCCTAAGGCCAAAACGGACTCGGACGTACGGAAATCCCCAAATCCCCAAAGGTGCAGGAAAGGTAATCCGGAGCCCGATCCGCACTGTTAACCCCGCCTCCTGGACGTTAGCAGAGGTCCAAAGCCTCAAAGAGCCCCTAGTTATGCCCCTCGAGCAAATCCGCTTAGATGGTCTGTCGTATTTCGTTAGAAGGTCACGACCCGATAATGATTGCGTCAGTCTATCTGTCTCCCTCTAACAAACTCTTACTGACAGACTTAAACCTACTTGCTCAATCAGATCCCAATGGAGTCGTCTTCGCAGCAACCGACTTCAATTCTAAGCACACCGCGTGCAAGTGCGTAGCATCTAACCCAAACGGCGTTCAGTTTTTCAACTTCTTGGCCAGAGAAACAACCGAATTGTCAATCATTCCCCCTATGGAACTGACCCATTTTCCAACCATTGTCGAACACCGACTCAACATATTACATGTGGCCCTTATGCAGAACGAAACCTTACAGTTGCGTTCTGTAGAAGTTGGTCGTTGCGTTAGATTCTGATGATCCGAGCATGCCCTGGATGACAACGCGGAAGTATCGATGCCGATCCCCAGCAAGAAGACCTCCAAAAACCGCCAGAAAGCGACTTCAGTAGCTACAGCAGCAGCAAGCTTTCGATGTTTGTAAACAATGAAAACCTTGTTGCTGCGGTATAAAAATCTCATTTTCTCAGCTTTCCCATTAGTTATGGAAATAAAAAATACACAGTGGTAAAGCCCGTAACATTGTCTAAAAACTTTAATTGGTTTCGTTTGTGTCCGCCAGTGGGGAAAAAAGTACCCAATGTCCTTTAACTTATTTTTAATTTACTTTAATCTTAAATTTGATACTTACTTATTTTTGATAAAAAAGTAAATCGTGTGTAAGGTGTAAAGCCTTTCAAATAAACAGTGCAAAGATCAACACACAAAATCATTAAGGGAAAATTCGAAAGGTATTCTAGCGTTAGGGTGATGGCTGGACAATGGGCATATTGGACCGGTAATCCAGACGTACCCGTTTCGATTCGCGGTATCTTCTCTCAGTATACCCATTTTAATTTCTTTGTGCTTTAATCTTTATAATCATTGGTTCAAAAAAAATAAGAGCTATAAATATTTATTGTATTTGTCGTTTCCGATTAGCATCCATAATTTTCCAGTACACTGCGAATGGTACAAACTAAACATGATATACAAATTAGAGCCAGTTGTTCTGAACATGAAGCTGACATCTGACATTGTCGGCATTCGTGCCATGTGCAGCCGACGTGCGCGCCGGCGCTTACCGCAAAACTGCTGACTCTTCTACCGCTAAGCACCGACTTATTAGCATAAAATAAATGAGTTGACTCACTCCAAGGTGCACCGACTCGCTCATTCTAAGCTCCTCGCATCGCAGAAATGTTTCCGGAAAAAAGTTAGCCCGGCTCCGCTGCTAACATTTAACTTAATCTGTTTCTTCAAGTTTCCGAGTGCAGATTGCGTTTTTGCTTACATCAAAGAACCGGTGACGCGCATCCTGTGATACATTCGAAGTCTCCCTATTTGATCCCGCGGCGGGAGAGTAAAACAATTACGAAAGACAATCAAGTTTAAACAGAAATTGCTTCAAACATCGATGACTGCTTCCAGCAACTCCATCGAAGTAGTGCGTTAGTTCGCATCTAGGGCACCTCGGTGAACAATGAATTCTATGAATTCAGAATGCAAGTCAGTGAGTGGAAATATTCTGTTTAACATTGTTTGGACAAAAGGAATTTCTGGATGTTTTACATCTAGAAACTAACGCCCGCCTGGTGAGCTGCTGTATTCGAATTTCGTCCCTAAAAAAATACAATTCGTATTTTGTGTGTGTCATTAATGTCATTATATAATTACGTGCGGGGATCGCACCGCGTGCACCGCGCCGACCGCTCCGCCCTGCTAATGGGCCGCCTTTGAAACCTAATCCTTTACTCGCTTTAACACGTTCACTGCGGCAATCTAAAACTCTGTCCTGAATTTCAGTGCGTTACGGGGCCTGATTGACCCTGTAGTGGTTTTCGCCGTGATGCGTTACGGGTATAAAAGTGCCCCGTACTCTCCCGTCAGTTAAAACTGCTCTTAAATCGTAAAATCATATTTTTTTACAAATTTGTTTTCATCAATTCAAAGAGTATAATATGACATATGTGACCCTGCTTCCGCACGTAGACACGATGAAAGGTTATTAAATTAGAAGGAAAAGAAAGTACGGGGTTCTATTATCCCCGTATCGCACTAGAATTGACAGAGTACGGGGTTTAGCGGACCCCGGACCGCACAGACTTTCTGTTTGTCGATAAGTTGATAGTGATGGGAATAAAAACAAACGATACATTTTAATCATAATTATGTTTTAAACGTGATTTAAACTGTATATAAAAAAAAAAAGTGGAACAGTCTTAAGTCACTTGACTAACATACAAAATATTGCACATACATTTAAGCTGTATTTAATGTTCTAAATTATAACAATTTAAATACATAAATAAACACTCTTCTTAGTAAAAAAAAATATCAATAATGTAATAATGTAATCTATAAGTAAACTGCTATATGACTAGACCTTAAAATTATTATTTTCGATATTAGACTATCACTGTAATAATTACTGCTCATTTACTTTACTTTTCTCATAGAAGCAGGTTCCTAAGTACTTCTTTAAGTATTATATGCCAAAATAACAATTTTACAATTGATGTGAAACTGAATTACTTACTCCACTTTAGCGTAGAAATAACTGTATTACTTAAGTAGTAACTAGTGCATGCTGTGTTTGCCTATAATTGGTTGTGCATCAAACTTATCTCCTTATAAATTGTCATTATTGAATGTTGTGATGTAATATAACTGTTGGTGAACCTTAAATAAAGAAAAAAAAAAAAACAGTGGTATTTGGCACTTACGTACACATGGTTTTCTCCGTATGATCTTATCTGCGATACAATTTACCGATACCGATAACAAGACTTGCAATTATGACTGCACTAGTGACACTGACCTCATTAGCCCGTACGGGTCAGCTAATATCTATACGGGGTTTTCAGTACCCCGTATCGCACTGGAAGACAATTTTTGTTCTGTGGTCGGTACGGGGTTCGTGGGACCCCGTTTATCTTTTATATATCACCTGAAAGGACTTTAAAAAAGGATCATAATTATAAATTTGTGTCTATTGTTGACCAAAAAATGCCAAAGTTACGGGCTCCGCACCAGCGAGTAAACTCTGTTTTTTGTCCTCCGCACTGAACGACGAGGTCGTACGGGGCTCGGAGGCCCCCGTACCGCAGTGAACGTGTTAATTGTTTTAATTTTAAAGCAGCGGCACAGTCCGAGCTGACAAATAAATTCATTTCTAAAGAGCGAAAGATATTATTTTTCCAGTCGTTAAACCTGAAGAGAAGTATTTTAATAATTCTTAACAAATTCTTAAAAAAATATTAAATTCAGCTGACTCTGTTTAAAACTTAGTTTATATCGAATTCTATTTATTACAGCATAAAAATAAAGAATTAATTTTAAAAAGGCATTCAAAATACAGTATAAATAAAGTATGCTTTTAACTTTAACTTTACCCAAATCGTTGACCGTCATTCGAAACATGCTTGTCTAGCGAGTTTATCCGGGTTTATTTAACCCAGTTCGTTATCTAATGTGTTCTCAATGAGCGAGAATAAACGCGTCTGCGGACGACAGCGTGACCGGCGCGGCGCGTAGACGGTATGACACCGGAACTTAAAACTGGGACGAGAGCCGCCGTGACGCACGCTGATACATTTATTTACAGTGGGGAAATAATAAAACTCGAATAAAATAGTGAAACTCGGAATATAGCTTACAACATCATAAAAGACAAAAAGCCCAAATAGTTACAAATTAAAGAAAATACTTCTAAATTACCCAAATCGTTCTCCGACCTCTTCAAAACATGCTGGACTAGCCTATTGAACGCGTTCGCCACCAAAGATTTCGTAGCGCTACGCTTGTTGCCAATACCATAGGACAATGCGTTTGTACCTATAGTTGCTACTAGCATGGTGCCCAAGGAGCGGGTTCCCGCTGTTGAAAGTGTTAACCCGTGTATTATCTAATGTGTTCTCAATGAGCGAGAATAAATACGTCAGCGTGACCGGCGCGCAGACACCGGAACGGAGAATTGGGACAATAATAAATAACCCTTTGTCCAATTTCAATGTGTAGTTGGTTCACCTGACTCGCAACACCATTTCTATCATGAAAACTGGATGACCTTAAAATTGTGTCCAATGTGATTCGGTTTTAGTACCTACCCAGACTGAAATTCCTATGAATATAGAAAATAAGCCTTTAATCGCGTGGCAGTGAATCAAAAAGTGACGGCAAGTCTACTGATATGAGAAATATTTCTCTTTATTATCCACACATACGGTTTGATTTCTAATAACCAATATTCTGTACATAAGGCAACCTGTAAGCAATGGTAACCTAGCTCAAGATATTGATTTAAACTTACACGACTATCATACATTATTTCAATCATCAGTTCAAAAAGTGTTTATTTAATTACCTCCACATTTCGAATGTAATGTTACTTTCATGGTCTCGAAGGGACTGAGTGAGCGATCGAAGGGAGCTGAGACCATTATATTATAACAACCTAGTTCAACTCAGTCGAAAAAACGAAAATCTTCACTCCTGTGGTCAAAAGTTTACAGATTTTGTCGTATATTAGGTATCACATTTGACATTTCAATATAGCATTGTCATATTAGCATTATAGATGACTAAGAGGAGACATCGTTTATATAAATACGAGTCTAATCAGACAATTAGGTCCTGAAGTCATGTATGAGTGCAGGAAAAACGTGACGCGTAAAACTACCCAACAATAGTCCCATCCACACAACCATTACGCGGTAATATATGACAATTATTATAATAATTGTAACGAATTAGGTTTGTTTTGGATCATAGTTGGATGATTGGACTATAGTTGGGTAGTATTACGGAAATTAAATTTGTGTGTGACCCATATAATCTTATTAAATTACAGATATTCGTAGGTCTCATAATTCTAGGAGACACCGTGTCCCGCCGCAGGCACCTCGGGGAGCCTTGCAATTTGGCGCGGCACTAACGTGTAAATTATTACGAAGATTAGAATCAACATTTTCTAGGAAATGCAAATGAAGCGCAAGCTTAAAGAAACCGAGGTAATTTAGCGCAAATTGTTTCGTACTAAAGACATAAAGGAGATCTACTTATTTGTTTCATGCTTGTTGGATATATTAAGACTAGCTGTGCCCCGCGGTGTTACCCGCTCATCCCACGGGAACACTAAATTTATTCGGGATGAAAAGTATCCTATGTCCTTCCCCGGGACTTAAACTATCTATATACCAAATTTCATCTAAATCGGTTCAGCGGTTTTAGCGTGAAGAGGTAACAGACAGACAGACAGACAGACAGACAGACATACTTTCGCATTTATAATATTAGTATGGATATAATATAGGGGGTAAACCCCCTAACTAATGACCTGCCTAAAATGACCGGAACCAGATAGATACAGAAATCGTGAGTTTCTCAAGAGTGTACATACCATACATAGTATGTACATTTACTTAAATAAATTGCTGTCTATATGACAAGGCTTATTTTTAGCTAAATCAAACTGACAAATTATGAATGCTGGTAAGGAGGTTAAAACGACAATATGCTTTACCAGGAAACAAAACAGGACCAATAGAAATCTCTTCATTCACGGTAGTGACGCAACTTTAGTCACGGACCTCAATAAATACTATAGCATAATTATACATAAGTAGTGTCCCGATCGAAGCACGAGACAAATTGCCGTTAACTATGAATATGTCACTACGTGTCCGCACAAATTGAGGCGCCAGCATGTGCGATAGAGTAAAATAGACGAGACAAAACCGGACATGTTGTTCGTTCATTACAATTTGTGCCAGAGTGGATGCAAATGTAGGGATACAATAACTAGCTCGGCGTAATGTGCTCCAGCACCAACTTATTATGAAAATAAAGGTCTCTGCAACTTCCTCTGAGTAGCCTTCCTTTTTTTCCTTGCTGTAGGTGGCTAAAACAGTACCCTATAACCATCCTTGGATGTCCATTTATCCCTGTTCCAAAAACGGTTCAAATCCGTCCAACCGCCCTAGCGCGCGCGAGTAGCGCTACCCCCTTTTTACGCAAAATAGGCACGTTGGATGTCGACTTGCGGAAAATGCCCAACGCAAGTAACTAACTAACCGTCCTACTGCCTTGGCGTAATGTGAGGACAAATCAATTCGAGCAACAGATGGCGCTAAACGGCTGGCACCACGCGCTCTTACAAAACATAGGCCTTCTTGCATCATGAACCACAGAAACTGATTTTCAATACAAATGTAGATTTTTATAATAAATTATTAGATATCTCTTATTAAACAGTCTCAAGAAAATACAAAATCGAAATCCATGTCCGTCGTACTTAAACCTCTATAATGTCGAAGAGGATTACACGACTAGACGTCCTCGGAGACCGAAGAACTGTTCCATTTCACAATGCTTTCATGGAAACTTAACGTTTCCCCCGACATGTTGAGTGTTTAAAAATTGTCATATCATCTTAAAATTACGCAAAATATTTTAAATTCTGTAGGTAGCTAGATAGCTAGTCTTGTGTTTAGTGATTTTTTGGCTACTTTATAAGTTACTAGGACAAGGGCACCTTATAAATTATCTAAAAATCTACTTCGTGCCCGCATTTTTTTTCCAAGTCCGTAGTCTAGAAAAGTATCCTATGACTATCTGTGGATTTCCTGCCATCCATCCCGGTACTAAAATTTGTTTAAATTCGTCCAGCCATTTCGGCGTGATGAGCCGACAGATAAATTATCACCAACCGATGGCGCCGCGCGCCCATACAAAACCAAAGGCAATCCTGCTTGCTCCTGAAATCATTAACAAATCTAGAAATTTATAATAGTTTAGATGACAGATATGTCTTTGTCAATGCACTTACAAATTCAACGACTTCACGTTAAAATACCACCCCTGGTATGACTATTTATCAGGACTAATACACAAACTTCTACATATTTCTATTATATTATAGAAATATCTAAATGTTCATTTTATTGAGTAGCCTTATAAATTTATACGACAATTTTACAGCGATTCGCGCAATAAAATATTGCCTTGCGAGCGGCGCCGAGAGCCGTTACACTTTATGTTCAACTATTGTTTGTTTCTAGTTGTCGTCATTTGTCTATGTGTAGGGGTGAGTTGCCTGGCGCAGCGATCGTGTGTCAGGCTCGACCGCCACCCGACCGCCGGACCGGGCGACCGCACGACCACCGACCACACGACCCGAACCCTGGATGGTGGCCCGCCCAGACACCGAGTGTATCGAGTAGGTACGCTCAATATTAAGATTTCGGCAAAAATACAAGGTCTTCGAAGTCATTGGTGTGTTAAAAGTGATTTGTAAGGATAAAATGAATAAAGCTCGTATAATAGTGTTTTTTTTAGTAAAAGTTAGAACAATTGGCTATTAATTTTATGTAGGTATAATAGACAACGTTAAATAAAAAAATTAATGCACGGACAACATTTAACGCTAAAGACGAAACGTGAGGAAACATATTATTCCAAATAGGCTCATCGACCCGTAAAGTTGTACTGTGGAAGTTGATTGCAATAACTAACTTCGGGCTACATATTACTTAACTTCTGTGACGATTCAAATTTTACCCCCAACATGCCAAAATCATAAAACCCTAATAGGAAATGTAAATATAATAAATAAATACACAACAACAGAAGCAAATTAAATTTAACAACCGCCTCGGGAGGGCCAGCTAATACTTGGGATTAACCCTCCTGCTAATGAAAAAGCTAAATATAATGTTTACTCCAAACCTAGTTATCTTAGAATTTTTGTAGAGCCAGATGGAACCCTATACAAATGGCGGATTAAAACCGCGCGCAGTCGTTTTTTCAGCCAACAGCGGCGGCGGGCGCGAGTTGTGCAGTTTATCTGATCCAAAAATAACTCGGAAGTTTTATCTGCAATCTGTAAGAATTTCGGACAAAATTAAACTCAATAGGCCATGTCAGAAATTGTTCCAGCAGGTACTTGGGGGCCTTTTTCGCCCCCTAAAGGTCGGAAGCCGCGATTAGCCTGCGTTTGAAGTCTTTATGGCCAGTCGTTCTCAGAATAATGTGCCGCTCAAATTCAAATTTCTAAGAGGAGCTTTACCAAATGTCTTGCCCTGTGGTATTAAGGGCCATGGTAAAACAATATCTTCTTATTCTGCAGACCTGGGAATGTTTTGTGGGCGGAGTTTCCCTGCTCGGTAATTTTACAATAAGAAAACCGGCAAAAGGGGAGTTGCAGTCGCTAGTATCCGAAACATTCTAAATTATTGTTTAGTTAATTTGATTATCTGCTGGTATTTATGGCAGATTTTTTTTTCAATAAAATATACTATTAAGTCACCTCAAGTCACACAATAAAACAATTGAAACGATTTATATTGCGTGTATTCATTATTCGAGCCTTTCTGACGTTTCGGCTAATCTTACTGTAGGATGTTTGAGCCTGTTTGGCTCTAGCCGCAGAAAGAAATATATTCAAGAGACAGAAAGAAAACGTCAAACCAGTTTTATATACTATTTTAATATAATTTACTTCATACTATATTTTTGGGCGTATATTACAATTAAAGAACACGCAACTCTCACTTTATTAATGAAGTTATTTATTTCCGCTGAGGAGTCATATTCGGAAACGGAATTTCAGTACAACGGCACCCTAAACATAAAAGTAGTTGTCATTTTTACTACTGGCCTATGTCAAATTGTATACAAAAATTGTCAGCTACTAGTGTTAGACTTTTTATATTGTAATAATAAATATCAAGGGTAAATAGTAATGCATCGGCAACGCCAGAACATGATTAAAAAACATTATTATTAAAAAGTATTAATTCAGGCGTCGCCGATGGCTGTTGACGGCGATAGTGGTGACATGGTGGCCATAACAGAAAACTACTAGTTTTGCCACGCTTATCGCTGTCAGTTCAGACTTTTGTTTTTTTAATTATATTATTCTGGGTTTGATTTTTGTTGAAGAGTATAGGTAAATGAAATGTTTTGTGCTATTTCTTACTTTGTATTTACTTATCTCCGTTACAGGATGTACTTACAATAAAATAACTGTACGATACGTGTTTTATACGTCTGGGTCACCAATTTAGCGTGTATGTTGTGGTACGCTAATCTATTGCAATTAAATGCGACACTCGGATTATTAATACGTTTACTGAACGGAAAAATGCAGATACAATAATAAATTAAAAATCAAGCAGCCGCGTAGCGAGACGAATATGAAGTGATTGACTGTTCTGCTTTTCGTTGTTATGGCGACGCTAGGGATGTCCGTCGCTCGTAGTGCGGCGCCATACGTGGATTCTTCTGATACTTTAATTTACGAGAGCCAACAATAGTGATACTAACTGTACAGTGGAGTTCATTTACATCTACACACTTACGAGAACAAAAATATCTGAACACGACCCTATTGTCAGGAGCATAAAATCGTGTTCAGATATTTTTGTTCTCGTAAGTGTGTAGATGTAAATGAACTCGACTGTACAAGTATTTAATATGCAACTTGTAAAGGACATGCCGTAATCAGCGGTACATGTCTGAGTAGTAAGCGCAGATTTATTTAACAGCAAATGCAAATAATATCTGCTCTAATAGCCCTTTTATTTATCTCCACGTTCTCGCAATTTATGTCCTCAACTTTTGTCTACAACGTTTTGATGCAAGTTCAAAAGATTGTAACTGCCATGTTTTACATATTTAGTTACGTCTGTTAACTCGAGAAACGTAGAACGTACCTTCTGAGTACACGCATTATTTTATTTAGTTAGATCATTTTAAAAATGAACATTTCTATATCTGGTAGCCATTTTTTACCAATATAATTTCCATGTTTTTCAAAATGAGAATGGAAATGCTCCATTAGATACATTTTAGCAGATTTTAGCAGATTACACTTGGAACTTTAAATTCAGTTGGAAATGTCTAAAAACACGTCCTGCATTTAAAAACAGACTGCTGATAGAGTCCTTAAATGTTAAGAATTTACGAAAAACCGTCTTCATTTTATTAATCTTTAAATCCAAAAGTTTACTGTATTACTTATTAATAATTACTATAATAAATTTATGAAACATGTAATGTCTCATTTTTTTTTAATGTGGGCACACCACAATTTTTATTTAAACCATGAATACAAAGATCAAAGCTTAAAGAAAAACTGAAAAAGGAGCTACCTGGTGGAAGGGGCCGGGAATCGAACCCGGTACCTCTGGATTACCGGTCCAGCGCGTTAGCCACTTCGCTACCCTCGCGCTCCACGTAGACCTGTCGAATTTTTCCTTATGCTTTGTGTGTCGATCTTTGCATTGTTTATTTGAAAGGTTTTTACACCTTAGCGACTTCTACTGTATGTGAATACGTTAATATTCACATCTTACCGCTCCACTTTACAGCGGTGAACGAGCAAGCGAGAGAGGGCGCTGTTAGTTTTATACATTTATGAAACATGTAATGTCTCATTTTTTTATTTTTTTATTGTGTGTACACCACAATTTAAACCATGAATACAAAGATCAAAGTTTAAAGAAAAATTGAAAAAGGAGCTACCTGGTGGGTTCGATTCCCGGTCCCTTCCACCAGGTAGCTCCTTTTTCAATTTCATGGTTTAATTACTATAATATCATGTTTTCGTTAAGCTTTTCAGGCGAAAGAGCCTGCACTGGACGTTGATGAGTTAGCCTGTTACTCAGGAGTTTTGTTTATATGTATGTATCTAGCATAGACATTATTTATTTTACATTTTAACCCAATAGTAAATGTGAGCAATAATTTTATTCATAGAGGCAAAGGTCATGCTCCCGTTTTATATATGAATTTTAATAGACGACGATGAGGTCGTGTGTATGAAAATAATTGCGGTCAGGGCGTAAAGACCTCTCCGTGATGATACGCACCTATTTGCATAATTACCTGACGAAATGGAATTCCAATTTGTTGCAAAAGCCGAATGCAAGTCAAGTATTAATTTATCTTTTACGGAAGCTTCTATTTGTATTTAATTCTAGTTGCAGTATTTACATACAGTACAGGTTCTTGACTTGTAGGTACCTAACATAAATGATTTCTAATAAATAATTATTCTTACAAGAGTTAATTCTGTAGATTTTTATCAAATTAATCATGTCAAATGGTACAGTAAGTATCACGAGCATCTGAAAATTTTAATATGCAATTTGACATAAGCCAGTAGTAAATTGTCAGCTACTTTTGATGATGACCGTAGGTACCATAGTTAGATTTCGTAAAATATGACAGCCTTGATTTATTCACAAATTTGAAAGCAAATTTAGCGTTAAGTTAATTTGAAGTAATTCACCTTGACTCCCTGTCGGTTGCAACTGATCAAGACGTCAAGAGTGATGACCTACTTTTTAAGTCTACGAAAGGTAAGGTACCTACGCTGTGCCTTGCTTTATTCATTTCGCTCAGACAAGTGATGGATTAAGGTACATTTCTTATTCTACTCCAAAATCCAATCTTTGACAATAAATATGTATATCTAAAAAGATGCGGCATAAATACTGTATTGCCCTAATGTATCCATTCAATTGAACCTATTCAGGTCTTTCTAATGACGACACTTTCTAACGACACATCCGTTAAGTTCGGACCGCAGAACAAAGCCCTACAGAAGTTTCTCTCTTTTAAGATAACATCGCAAAAGCCTAGAATGTTTTTTATTAGCTGTTTACGTAAACGCGACGCATGGGGCGTGGAGGGACCGCCTAACGCGCATCTGAAGTCCGCGAACAAAAGTTGAGAGCCGAACCAAGCACCATGGAGCGCGCCAGTGATAGTAGTGAAGGCTATTAAACTGTGTCTATATTAAGTACTTTAGTGTGAATCACCTAGTCACAATACTTCTCTACTTCGACACAAGATTTTATATATATAGCTAAGATACATAACCACATTAATAAGTGAAACGTGACCTTGCCATTCGAGTGTTTACCCAGGATTCCTCCATCGGGACTCCATATGCGGCCAGGTATTGATGCGATATTTTAATTTCGCCGGTGACAGCACGCACCCGCCCGGGTAAAGCCCGCACGTCCGACCTGTATTTGATATTTTTATAGCCCCTCCACATTATCATGAGATATTGCGGACCGATTTAAATATGAATGGATGTCCTGACAATTCTATGTCTTTTATACCAAAGAAATAGGACATTTGTATTTCGTTTTCAAGCACTTTAAAGCTTGAGTGTCGGTTACATACCTACTTAACTCAAAATTTATTTTACATCAGAATAGTATTTTCATCACAATTGCTCATAAACAAGGGTTTACGTGCTAGAAAAGCGGGCGGCAAGTCATAAATTACGCCCTAGGGTGGTAATTAATTTTTATCACACTAAGGGTTTACATGCTAGAAAACCGGGCGGTAAATCGTATATTACGCCCTAGGGCGGTAAGTCGTATATTACGCCCTATGGTGGTAAGTCGTATATTACGCCCTAGGGTGGTAAGTAATTTTGGTACTGACTACTACTACTTTTAAATATAACAATTTAAACGGATTATATCGCGTATATTAATTATTTGAGCCTCCCTGACGTGTCGGTACCTTTACAGATAAAGATAAATTGTTTTATATAAATGTGTGACAGTCGCGGAAACCGAAGAAAATACTACTACTTTTGTTTTATTTCCTCCAAAGTGTGATGAAAAACGTCGTACGTGACTCTGGTGTAAAGGAATTCCTCGTTTACCACCCTAGTTACGTAATGTACTATTAACCATTTTTCTCAAACATCCAAGGAAATTTCGTTCTTATAGTCGTAGTAATAGAACGCGAAATACGTCTTTGTATAGCACTTGTTGAAGATTCGTTCTAATTTCAAATTAGATGTCAATAAAGGAATTTCATACAACATTATGGCCGTGGCCAACAAAGAGATTGTCTTTTGTTTCGGTGGGGTTTATTTCTTTTATTGATAATCTATGGCATACTGCCAATGAAAAAAAAAGGTAGTTTATTTACGTTTTATTTCTTCTATTTAACTAGATCATTAAATTAGATTAAAACAGATATTCATTAAAATAAACAAGGAATCACGTTTATGTCGTTTATTGTAAAAAAAATATAACAATAATCTAATTAATAAGTTGTTGTTATTTATTTTTTAATAAATAGAATCATCTTAACATTTGGTGGCAAAAACATTAAACCGAACAGCTTAAAGAAATTATTTGAAAAAAGTATAAAGAATAGTAAAAATATATGAATATGTAAGTTGAACATTTGTATTGTCTCCTTGGATTTATTTGAGAAAAACACTATACAAGCCTCGGCGCGAACAGGGATTGTCGGCTTCGTATCTCTAGCTAGATAGCCTCGCTATCACTCGGCCATCTATTACTCCTCGGCCAACAATCCCCCATTTCGCGGCCTCTGCTGTAATGTACTATACTATTATATATAATGAATTTACTTTAAACGATACTGGAAAAGGTTCCTTCGGCACCGTCCATTGTATTTAAAATTGGCACATTTCCAGTTGTTGGGCCACCGCAACGTGATAATAACTTAGATATAACGAAACAGGCTATTAGATATGGGCATAATGGCCACGAGTTATTCAAGTATGTGAAATTCACATTTTCGTATGTGGCGTTAATTTCCAACATCAAACGAGCGCGCAACTTACATCATTTACGCAAAACTTTGCTGAAGCGCACCGGAAATTCTTCCCTTCATAATTTGCTCTGTGAAATATTTGACACCACCCATCATGATTATAAATTCGAAACATCGTACATTCGATAAATTATAGTGTCAGTGCTTTCCAGTCCGCCTAACAGAAAAATGCCTTTATTAAACTGAAAAACGAATCACGTTCTGAAAAAAGTTTGGAACGCAATTATTGTGACAATAAAACGCCAGAGTGGTACCGACATGGAGACAAGTCATTAAAAGTAAAATGAACATAAAATATGCTCGAATTTGTTCTGTTTGTGAGCTGCTAAATAATGTAACGTACACGTTTCCTTTTAAATGATATTTTATGGTGTTGACATTTTCCAAGCACACCGGTCGGTGCGGTCCCAAGTTGTTAAGCCGAAAGGGTTCGTACATTATGATTGTTATAGGCAAAAGGTCCACTTTATTGTCCTAATGTTGTGCCTTTACGTGATCATCATTTAAGGCTTGTCGAGCGCCGCCCTGCTCCTGCCGCAGTATTAAAGTTTTAACACTCTATTTCAACTTACAACGTACACATTTTATGGGCTGTTGTCAAAACTTTAGTTTTTTATTCTTTCCGAGTTTTTGGGCTTTCCAAAGGCATTCAATTAATGTAGTTGGTTGTTGTCGTATAATTAATTCATATCATGATTCAAGAGTTTTCATGCACACAGACACAAAACATCTAGACAGACAGTCTTACATAATTGGACCTAATGTGAAATTGGTCTCTAGCCACGTAAATTTAGTTCTATTTGATACACACAATTACAGACACCAAATCCAAATATTTGCGTTCATAGGTAGGTATAACAAATATTTCACTCTTACTCAGAATCGATCCTTATACTATTAACCTCATAGGTAAAATCTAGTCTTACAGGAAGGTAAACAGTAAAATCAACAATAAATAATCTGAATATTAATTCGCTATATCTACTGAAAAAAATATCCAGTGGAGCCTACTGACATTACAGTAAGACTTACTGCAATAACAGTGAGGCCTACTGACATTTCAGTAAACCTAACTGTAATAACGGTTACGCCTACTGTAATTTCAGTAGGCTCCACTGGGTATTTTTTTCAGTGATCAACAGAACTTAATGTCAACAAGCTAATTAGTATTAAATAATATAACGAGAAAGTAATCAGTATTTCTCTGAAACAATCATGTTGCTTCCCGTGAGGTTTGTCTGATTGAAAAGGCCAAGTAGTACAGTAATTCACTTCCAGTGCTAGAACTAATCTTCCAAACGTCGAATAATTAAGCTGTATTTGTACAGGTAGTACTCTAACCGCTACCACATGTAGCGTCGCCATTCACTGAAATAACCACATCATTTTTATCACAGACCATAAGAATATTATAGACTGGGTATTGGGCGGGGCACGCATAACCGAGCTTTAGCTCAAATCGCCAAATACATGTCAACGTGATGTCAACAGTCACTTAGTTACCGTACGAACGTGCTTGAGTAATTATGTGCCAAAAAATTAGAAATATGCCGAATTGTGCCATTATAATCGTCACAGGCGAGATCTGCATACTCAAAAAGATACCTGATACAGTTTAATTTCACTGGGAAGTAATAAAATTCGGTATTATGTAATATTTCGTAAAATATTGCAGTGTATTATGACAATTATACATTACTAGCTTGACATGGCAACTATTCACGCAACATCTTTAGGAGCACGCAATTTATACGTCCGTCTGACAATTTAGTGCGGGGGAATAAGTCTAAACCACAAATTGTCGATATTCTGTATGGAGGTTTTAATGTGAGCCGCTCGTGTTTCATACTAACTTGTACATTTTAATAATATAATTTACACTCTTTATCACCTTGTTTTTAGGGTTCCATACCTCAATTGGAAAAACGGAAATCTTATAGGATCACTTTGTTGTCCGCCTGTCCGTCTGTCTGTCTGTCAAGTCTCTTTATCTCGAGAACGCGTGGAGATAGCGAAATGAAATTAACACTATATACGCAGCTCTACGGTCCCTTGAAGCGGTGAAAAAATTAAACTTCTACGTATACGTGAAAAACAAGATACGGCCGTTTATGTCGCCAAAAACGTACATTTCGAGTCAACACTCTCAAAGGAATCAAAATGATAGGGTCGGTACTTCCCGATGACCTAGAACTATGAAATTTGGCAAGTACTAAAAATACTTATAAAAATCTGAAATCGTCACATACTATGTGTAGTATTTGTAGTATGTGTACTACAAATACTTATAAAAATCTTAAAAAATATAGTCTTTTTCAAACATCAAGTCCACCTTTTGTACGATAAGTTTTCTTTTGTGAAACAAAGATTAAATAAATAAAAAAATTGGTAAATCATATTTGGAGAACTTGGTTGCGTTAAGTTTGCACCTCGTTTGTATGCGGCATCATACATTTCAGATGCAAACTTAATTCAACCAGGCCAATTAAGATGGGATAAGTGAAAGTTTGTACGGAACCCTCGGTGCGCGAATCAGAATCGCACTTGGCCGGTTTTTTTTAATTCAGACAAGTAACTTTATACAGCGAAATCAATAGCAATGGGTGACAAAATCATTATATTAAAACGATATTATTGTTTTGCTAATCCACAATGTAATACGTGCTAGTCAGTTGACGACGAGGTTGGCGCAGTTTTAATGCACCTGCCTACTGAGCTGGCGGTCCTGGGTTCGAATCTGGGCAAGGGCAAATATTTAATAATAATAATAATATACTGGTGTTACCTTCCTGCTCCATAAGTCCGGTAGTACCACAAAGTCCGGTGGCGAAAAACTATAGACCCATCACGTGCTTGCCCACTTTAAACAAGCTCCTTACATCCATTCTGAGAACAAAAATTAACACGCACATTGTTGCGAACAACGTTTTGGCCTTTTCTCAGAATGGGTGTAGGGTTGGGTCCCGTGGTACTAAGGAGCTCCTCCTCATAGACACGACCATTTGCCAACAAGTCCGGCGGAACAGGGGGTCTCTCTCGGCCATCTGGATTGACAATAAGAAGGCCTATGATTCGGTGCCTCATTCATGGCTAGAGAGGATCTTAGAGCTGTATAAAATCGAAACAGCTCTAAGATCTCCCTTGTATGAGGCGCGTGTATGAGGCAGTGGACCACAGTCCTTCGTCAACCAGGTGGCGGGGATGGCCCCCCTGGCCCGCAGGACTTGATAAGGATTGAGAGAGGTATTTTCCAGGGTGACAGTTTGAGTCCTCTGTGGTTCTGCCTAGCGCTGAATCCGCTCAGCACTCTGCTGAAGGATTCAGGACAAGGTTGCCGGCTTCGAAGAGGAGGTGAGGTCATTTCTCATCTGCTGTACATGGATGATCTTAAGCTGTATGCACCAAAACGGCAGGATCTGGTGGAACTACTGGAAGTAACTGAAACCTTCAATAGCGCCATCAAAATGGAGTTTGGTGTAGACAAGTGTGCGATCATGCATGTACAGCGGGGGAAAGTTGTAAATTCCGAGAATTTACAACTTTCTGAGACAATGTCCCTCAGGTCTATCTCCGAAGCTGAAACCTACAAGTACCTTGGTATGTCACAGTCATTGGGTATTGCGGACGGAGACATTAGACAGGCGCTGAAGGAGCGTTTCTTTTGTCGTTTGACAAAAGTACTTAACAGTCTTTTGTCCGGTGGCAATAAGGCGCGCGCCTTCAACGCTTGGGGATGCCTCTGCTCACTTACTATTATACATTACTATCATATTCACGACTATTTTGATTTGATCACGCCCTTAAACTTTAGAATCATACCGCTGGCAGAGCTTACATTGCATTTTCTGGGTCGTTAATTTTTTTTTAAATGTTTTAAAATTGTAACGTAAAACCTTACGATATTTTGCCAGCGTTAATATCAAAAGTGACACTACTGAATTGACGGAAGTAGAAATCAATTTCTTGTCAATTCGAGGCTTTGTCGTACTGAATCACAAAGTCTCATTTGCCTTTTATTTTATTTCTACTTAAGTTATAATAAAAATAAAGACATAGTCTGATATGCATATAAGGGCTAAAATTCTCGATACTTTGATCGTAGTAGTGTATGACCACGTAATACGCACTAGCCAATGTCAACTCACTTGTGTTTGTTGTAAAACCTTATTTTTATACGAATATAATTGTGTGCGTGTAAAAGTCGGCTACAGCGGTGCTAGAACCATGGAAGAAAGAGACTAATGGAAGTGGCAAGTAGGCGTTCCCGTGTTTCCAAGCATATGTGCCGTGGCACCTCTCCGTCGTCAATCGCTAGTCAAACGCAGACTAGATTTGACGTGCGAAATTTTCAATAAAAAATAACCATTTTAAATTGATCATGCCGTATTGTGCAGTAATAAGCTGCCGAAATTTAACCCCTGGCAAAAACTGTCTCTGAAGGAGGCATTTCGTATCATCGCTAAGTATTATTTAAATAATAATTTAATTTTATCCTTTTTCTCCATTTGGTTGATCGTGATTTGAGGAATCACGTTAGTAGAATACAACTTTATTCCTTGAGAAATACAGTTCATTATCGTTTGTTATCTACATTAATCAGTAATCGAGAAAATTCGCTATTCAAGACGTCAAAGTGAACGCAACTCAAGTAGGGATGCGGCTATGTTACTATCGCTACTATTGTCGATACCAATTTCGAATTTGATAACTGAAATTAAATAATAGAAGAATTATTAAGGGGAGACCTACGCAAAAAAAAATGTTTCTAGCTTAAGTTTGCTGCCTTATCTTACCGTTTAGAAATACCCTTCTTTTTGGCTCCGTCTAAAAAAGTATTTAAATATGTATTATGTTGAATATGTTTAGTAAAAGTTTAGTTAGGATAGACATAAACTGCCGGAAATGTATGATTCATCACTAGAAGCAGCTTGTTTGTGTGGAGTGTTATTTTTGCGTTACCGGAGAATATGTACTTATAAATGTGTTGGAATGTAGCTATTTTTTTTTTGTTATAAATGAAATTTCATATTGTTTTGTCGAGGACGGAACTATCGATAATTCATACTTAATCTTAGGTACCATCACGTTTTAACTTAAAATATTATTGACCACAGTGTCATCTGTAGTCGAGTAGCAGAATTTTGGTGACTTCATGTTAGCTTTTGGTGACTTCCGAGCATTTTTAAAACAAACTTATGTTACAATTTTCGAACATTGTAATTTACATCGCAAATGAAGCGAGGTAAAGTTGCTTTCAGTCTAAAACTGACGTAACTGAAGTGACATTTTGTTGTTGATATTGCTGTAACTTTAAACCAATGAAAAAAGATTTGTAATAGTGTGACGTGTAACGATTTGCCTTTACTCGTATTTGTATGAGTTTGGCGACAGTGGTTTTCGTACGATTTAACCTACATGCCAATTCCATAGGTTCTTTCTTACATGGCTAGAACAAACTGCGCTGAATGCCATCTCCATATACTCCGTGAGTTTCCGAAATAAATAAATATTAAGGGATAATCTTACACAAATCGACCTAGTCCCGAAATAAGAAAAGTTTTTACTATGACTACTAGACAACGATTTATATAATATATAAATACATATTATTATCATTAGATTGATTTACACATTACTGTACACATTGAATGAAATCGATGAAACCTCAGAAAGTTCTCGAATTAACGCTTTATATAAACGAGAATTAAATTTTGATGTCTATTTTATAGATCACTAGCTTCTGCCAGCACCTTAGCTTTCGTCGTAGAAACATGGTACAATGCAAACAGGGCTTTTTCGTGATTAAAATTAAGCTATATGTTAATGTGGTGTGGTATAAACTACCTCCGTTCCAAATTTCCTGCAGTAAATCCGTCTATCCGTCTATCCGTCTAGCCGTTTCGGCGTGAACAAGTAACAAGCATGCGAACAAACACGCAAGCTTACGCTTTTATAATATTAGGGGATTGTTAATTCTTATTTCGTCATCTGACAACGTGATTTGCTCCGTGGTAGTGCCTACCAAACTAGCGATCAAAAGGGCGAAAGCCGACAAGGGTATTATTTGTGTGATGAGCTCGAATATTTGTTGCTGGGTCGTGGATGTTTAATTTTTATATTATAAATCATCGAATAGTAAGCAACAACGCGCAGTAAAAATTAATCATTATCGTAGTAGTTTGGGACTATATAGATCGATTTGAATTTTAAGATCGTTCCCTAATATTTATTTATTTAAAAGTTCGCAAAACAAATAATCGGCAAGTAGAGCCCGCTATTCCTTTATTAGGTTGGTATATTGATCAAGTATCGGTGCGGAATGCCTGCTCAATCTCAGGGTGCCGTCGAGTGTGGACGACTAATCAACAAGTTACGTGAAATACTGTTTGATACTATACTAACTATACGACTTCATTTACATTTAGGTTACAATAAAGTTACGTTTTAGAATAGTTCATGACTTTGTTGCATAACAGCCAACAAAGAACATTCATTTTATATATGTATAGTATTCATTTTACATCTGTAAAAACACACAGATGATGGCAGGACACTTTTTACCTGACTACGGGAAAATGAAAAGAGGGTCATAACTTTTTCTTCCTCGCGAGAATAAAGCATAAAGCATGCCTTCTAGTTTTCTTAGAAAGATGCCTCAGTAAATAGTTTTACTTTTTAAACTTACTTAGAATTGCTTATTTACATAGTTTCTAAAAGTTACATGTCTCGTTACCACACATTGCTCACGAGTTCAGGAATTTCCAATCCATACTAATATTATAAATGCGAAAGTGTGTCTGTCTGTCTGTCTGTCTGTCTGTCTGTTACCTCTTCACGCTTAAACCGCTGAATAGATTTTGATAAAATTTGGCATGGAGATAGTTTAAGACCCGAGGAAGGACATAGGATAGTTTTCACCCTGGAAATTATCCCTAATAAGATTTTAAAGTGAGTAAGTAATTCATGATGACATTGATGACCCTGTCGAAAATGTAATTATTATACCAAAAGCACAATTGCTCTTACATTTGCTTAGGCGCTCTTAATAATCCCTTTTATTAATTAAGGTGATTAGGCGGATATCTATCGTGTTGTACGAGGTTGCTTCCATACTTCCAAGTTCCACGCGGACGTAGTCGCGGGCAAAAGCTAGTACAAAATAAAGAGAACCTAGTATTCATTATCATCATAATTTTATTGCCTTGCACCTTACACTACGGCAGCTTCCTGTGAATCCTATGGTACTGTGTTTGAATCATCACATACTTGTGTTATATCATGACCTCGATTATTGTTTCTTAGCGGTGGAAGTTTTCTATGTCCTTAAGTATATATTTTGTACCTAAGCCTCATGTCGTCGTCCAGTGCCCATAACGCAATAAACTAGACTTGATTTGGCACTAGGTCGATTTGTGTGCGCAATACCCAAAATTCGTTGAAAGATCACTATATAAAATTATTTATATTATTTACGGAACACATCATAAACAACATTAAAAAATAAAAGTGGCTTTTCAGCAAGCAGCCCGCGTATCGACAGCGATTTGTATAACGCCGGGATACATTATCAGATGACGCGACGTATCCCGCGGGACAGTAAATATGGCGCTGCGATTAGCCCCCGCCTGCGGCTACGCGCGCCGCGCCAGTACACACTATTCAAAGAGATGTCCGCAAATGTGGATTATAAGACTCGTATCTGCAGATATGAAGTCATGCGTGTATGCACACATAACCAAATCATCGAATATCAACACGGTTACCGTAAGTCAATTGTGTCCACATCCAGGAGGGTTTCTTTTCTACTCGTAGGTAAAGCGTTTTATACAGCTCATTGACGTACGAAATTTAAATCTTAGGAAGCAGAAGGTTGGCACTCGAAGATTGAAAAACCTACAAAGCAAGGCGCACTGACAGAAAAGATGCAAAATAATTCCGCATGTAAAGAGATTCCTGACGTGGTGGAAATTGAATCAAAATATTGGTGCAGCAGTTCTTGATTGACATTAATACCATAGAAGAAAATAAGACTTTCAACTAACCTTTTAGGCATTGCAAGACGAAAACCCAAACCTTTATTCTTAAGATTCTGATTGGCATTACGGATGCGGCTGCTATAGAATGCGGAACGTCCGCAATTGCAGACGCGGATTCCCGCAACATCCCTTATTCGAACTACAACATTCATGACGTTCACACATTCTGAAACTTCTATAACAATAACAACGAGCGATGTGTGCTCATACGAGTACGCTCAAATCCAAATCGGATCTCTATTAAACTTTCTCGGCGTCTGCTCATTGTTGAAGGACGTTATCGAGAATACAATGATTTCCCCATGTCTTTTGTGGCAACAAGTTGATGAAATATTTGCTCAATCGCGTGTGTAACATAGTTTCATTTATTTCTCTTCACCCCAGTCACTGGACTGAAATAATAACAGTACATTGGACGCAATCAGCAATCCTCAATGCAGGCATGGTTTGTAAAAAAAGATTTAAATCATTCGTAGGATTAAGTCTTTACTTTTTATTGGATACAACAGATCGTAATTTATTGCAAACAACAAATTTGTGATCCCGCATAATAAATAAGTTCATTATTTATTTAACTTATTAAGTTACGACATATAATTTATGTACAGAATTTTAAATTCAACTTTTCTCGTTATTTGTTTCAATTTTTTCATCATACTTGCTCGTAAATCAAGGGTTTACATGCTAGAAACCCGGGCGGTAATTCGTAAATTACGCCCTAGGGCGGTAAGTATTTTTTTTTTATTGAATAGTAATATGATTTAGAGCAAAAAGCTTTTATTATAAAGTTACTATCTTTCTAATTTAATGTCTTAAATGCTTGTTTAAACAGAAGAGTAGATAATTATTATTATAAAAGTACATAAACACCTATTTTCATGATATTAATTAATATATTTTCATTTGTTTTATTGTATTTTGTAAATTTCTATTTTAATAATTAATTTTCGTATGTTGTGTTTTTGTAGCTCATTATACAATATCCAAACGCAATATTAACATTATCTGTGGATAGTCTACAGGAACGGCCTCTGATTGGCCGGAGGTCTGATTTGCCAACATGGCGGCAGAAAATAGAAAAAAATATGTACCTACTACATGGTGTGTTACTGTGATTTATGGTGCATTTAATCGCGTTGTTTATCTTTTCGACGATGTATTTCTGTAAAATTTAATGAATTGACTATATTTGATGCTATCAAATGAAATGAAATCATCTCTAAGGAAAGGATTCCGCTCAAAATTATTATCAACGCTGCAACAGACAAATCTAAAGAAATGCGAAGTCATAACTGGATTTAATTGAAGATGAATATTTAACAACGAAGGTAACTCGAGAATATACTTAGCTACATAATATTTATAATTATGTAAATTTTAAACTTGCTTCTATTTTAAAGTGATTCCTTTTGATTGAATTGTCTTGAAATTTCATGAAATAAGCTAACGGTACATGGGCGTCGCCAAGGGGGGGCAGGGGGGGGCAGCTGCCCCCCCCTAGAGATCCAAAAATATGTCCAGTCACTTGACTTGTCTGATGGATCATACTCGCACATCAAAACTCAAATGAATTCAGTAAGTAATAATTGACAACATTTCATATTTTTAAGACTATCATTTTATTACTTTTCTGAATTCTGCTTAAAAAGATGGAGTAATCTCTGTTTTTATTTATTTTCTGAGATGATTATTTATTTTATTATTAATTTATAAAAACATACTCATTTTAAAATGTGGCAACACCAAAACCAGAACTTAATGGAACGGTTACTTTAGTCGTTTTTCTTTAAAAAAAAAACTTCTAATTTTAAAATATGGCTTCCATCAGGTTAATGATGATTTCGCCAATTTCAAGTTTGCTCGTAGAGCATGCCGTTGTTCGGTGAGGTTTTGCTTTTTGTAAAGTGATAGCGATTTACAAAAAACCACGCGGACTATCGGGCCTTGACCCTGGAAGGGCTATGAACGCTTCAAGTTGAATTCTTCATTAGCTATTCACTCATACGTTAGATCACTGCACAATACGCTATCAATACTACAAAAATGAATAAATAATGAACAACGCAACTTAAACGCATGCGGCCATCTTAAGTCACAAACCGGAAGACAAAAAAAAAAAAAAAAACTTAATAAAACTCGGTATGCATCTGTCATCTGTCAACGTCAAATAAAAAATACATTTTTTTTTTCGCTCTTCGGTTTAGACAACAACCCTATTCAGCCCGTTTTGTCTTAGATTGCAGTTATTTGATGTATTTTCTTATATCTTTAAATACAGAAGAATAAATTCAAAGATTTTTTTTTAAGGTACACGATATAAAGCCCTGTCGATCTCTATATTAATTTCCACCTGTTATAAATATGAAATGTTGTCAATTCCAATCCATTCCAACTCCTCCACAAAATGGATGTAATAAGGAGACTAGAAGTCCAGTCAGGGGCTAGAGGGAGATCGTTGATGAGATCGCCAGTGTATCGGCTGCCGTCAGTAAAGGTCATGAAAAGTGGCGACGTGTCTCACCGGCAGGTGACACTTTGTAGAGACTATGTAGTGTACCGAAGAAGAAGAATTGTCCACATAATATAACATTGGTACAAAAAATATAGAACTACTCAAGTGGCGCTGAGCTGAAGACCTGAGTTTGCTCTAAAATTGGTATATTTTATTACGTTTCCAGCCCCAATATTAACGCCATTTTGAAAAAAAAAAAAACAAAACTGAATCGACAAACGTAGACCAGGTCTACTGGGCAGCCTCGAGTCTTTACTCGTCGCGTCCAGCAGATTTTCGGCTCGTTGCAAAATCTCTCGGTCCGTTGCTTCGTGATAATTCTGCACTTGCATCAAAATGTATTGAATTATTGTCTTTCAATTTAATGTTATATGGTTACAAAAAAATTTCGCGCTCGCTGCGCTCGCGCTTTATACTCGTATCTGACTTTGTTTTGACCCTTCCTCTTAAAAAAATTCGCGCTCGCTGTGCTCGCGCTTTCATCTACTTTTGTTTTGACCCTTCCTCTCAAAAAATTTCGCGCTCGCTGTGCTCGCGCTTTCATCTGGTTTTGTTTTGACCCTTCCTCTCAAAAAATTTCGCACTCGCTGTGCTCGCGCTTTCATCTACTTTTGTTTTGACCCTTCCTCTCAAAAAATTTTTGCTCGCTGTGCTCGCGCTTTTATCTGGTTTTGTTTTGACCCTTCCTCTCAAAAAATTTCGCGCTCGCTGTGCTCGCGCTTTCATCTGGTTTTATTTTGGCCCTTCCTCTCAAAAAATTTCGCGCTCGCTACGCTCGCGTTTTCATCACATAACACATTCATGAACCGTATCCCTCTAAAATTTTCGCGCTCGCTCCGCTCGCGATTTACGACTAACCACGTTTTGCACCGTCCTCCCAAAACTTTTGCGCTCGCGTTTCCATCTCATTTTTAATGACATTTATGACTATAAGCCGAAATACACTTTCTATAACGTACTTGCGCCAAAGACGGCCCTGTTCCTAAGATAGCCCACAAAGATAGCCGTACCATATATAGTCCTATAGTACTTACCGAACATGGGGGCGAAATTTGAATTCATTCAAACTTCCTTATAACTATAAAATTTTGAAGTGGGCTATCTTAGAAACAGGGCTATCTTTGGCGCAAGTACCTTATTTACGTGCTTGGTGAAGCTTCCTATCCTCTAGCATGACTTTACCACAATTCCTTTTCCCCACCCTGCATATATGTCAACTTGCCCTGCCCCCCCCTGGACCTTCGGCTGGCGACGCCCTTGTAACGGTACAGAATGTAACAATAAAAGACTGTATTAAAGGACTGATTTGAGATTTATTTTGTCTCAAAGTACTTAACTTATACTTAGTAAGATTAATTTAGTTATTTGGTTTCATGTCGCCCTTAATACTTGGAGTAAATCTTGTTTTCTGAAATATCTACCGCCATGTCTTCTCAATTTACTCTGCTACGAGAAAATAGTTTTACTTAACCTATATAATATTATTCCTCGATTCAAGAAGGTACAAACGCCGCACTTAATAAAAGCATTATCACTATGAGCTGGACAAATTTTAAGTTGTATTAAATATAATATTTACATATTTTTGTTTTATAAATATTTTGGTATTGACTGTTGTTTATTACTTTTGTTTTATTTCCTCCCAAGTGTGATGAAAAACGTCATACGTGACTCTGGTGTAACGGAAAACCAAACTCGTGTCATTAAAGCGCTCGCCTTCGGCTTCGGGCTTCTAATAGACACTCGTTTGTAATTCCTCGTTTACCACCCTTGTTACGTAATGTACTATAACACGTTACAAATTCGAAGTTGGTTAGCTACTAAATTATTGATCTGCTAATTCTGTTCGACGCCTACACAATACCCGGAATTTACTGACGTATTTAATTACTTGATTGCTTGTTGGTCTTGTTGCTATTCATAGAAGATCACAACACAAAGTTATCAATCATAAAATTGACAAGCATTAGCAAATTACTGCGCGAGCAGATAATTACACAGTTGTCAAAATAGGGGCTCGGTGGGTAGGAATTGTGAGTGGCGCTGAGCTGGGCCCCAATTCGGCGAGACATTGTGATATACCCAATTTAGTCATAACTCACCTTCACTTCACCACGGCATTACCTCAGACATCATGCATCATTAATAAGATAGAAAATGACAATAGGTACGCTTACTATACAAAAGCATATCGCAAACGTTGCATTCAGGCCCTAAGCGCTATCGCCGTGGTACTGGCGGCGCGGCGCTGAGCAGTAGAATGAGCATCGAACAGCCGCCTCTATTCAACAGCCCAATGAGACATTAACCTTTCTTTCTTCTATACTATTAATTATTTAGATAGAAAATGACATCTGGTACGCGTACTATGAAAAAGCACATCACTTTAGGCATACAGTCAAACGTCGCATTTAACGTCGAATTTAGGCCCTGGGCGCTGTCGCCGCGGCACCAGCGGCGCTGAGCGGTGGAATTAGCATCGAACAGTCGCCTCTATTCAACAACAGAATGAGTCATTAATCTTCCCCGATGTGATTGCGGTCCGAATTCTCGTCATTATTCAATCGGCTCGCAACGCGCAATTAAACTTTTAACTGTTTGATCTTTTAATCTGGCTGTGGAATGGGAGTAAGTAAATACTGGATGAAATAAGGGATTATGCGTCCCCGCTTGTTATTATTATTCCTGAATCCAGTTGAAAATGTATATGAAATTAATTTTGGATATTTATATATTTAATAAGCCTGCAGACCTATTCGCTCGGTCATCGTCAGATAGAAATAAAAATGGAAACATTAATTACATTACACACTAAACCTCGAAAACATCATCAGTAAAAAATACAGTCTTTACAAATATGTACCTAAAATACTTTAAGCCCTGAAAAGATTATTTAGATCTTGAATGCTATTATACAAAACTCCATGCAAAAATACGCTACCTACACGCCTAATGCATAAACATTGCACCTCCGCTCTGCACAAGGCTTCAGGCGTCAAGTGCTCTTCATAACTTGAGCATCCTCCTTCGGCGTGCACTACCCAGCACAGTGCAACCAAAATTACACTTTTATTTTCGATTTAACGTCAACAACCAACATATAACAGCACAACAAAACCCTGCCATAATTTAAAAACTAATACACATTGCTATTTGCGAAAGTGCAAAACGTGTTCTCTGGGAACAAAAGCAAAACCGCTTCGTAGCGAAATGAATTTCCCCACACAGCATACATTGGACGTTCAATAAAGCCCAGCTTCGATATTCAAATTCGAGCGCGCGATGACTGGCTAAATGGAAGTTTCTGGACTGAACTGGAGCATAAACAGTGCGTACTTGAAAAGTGCATGAGCGCGAAGTAGTCGTGGAGGGCGCTCCATCGTCAAGATCGTTAAGGCTGCATGCCCGCGGTCCGCCGGATTATTTAGTTAGGCATCCAAGCCGAAATGAAACTTCTCTCCAGTGCCCACTATATGTTAAGATCGTAACGAACCATGTTTCAATGTAGCAACAAAGTTGGGTTTGTTTCATTTCATTTGCCGTAAACAGTTTAAGTTTAGGGTGAGCGTAAAAGGTCAGTTTTCTGTAAGTTATTCGTTGAATTATTCTGATTGATTTTAGAATTTAAATTGATGTCAACTGTTTGATTAGAATTTTAGTTGATGTTAACAAGCCAGAAAAATCGGAAGATAATAATTTCTCTATAGTTGAATCTTCATTCTAAAACACTTAAAACTAGGTTTGCCAGAGGTTTTTTATTACTTAGGTATGCTTCCATTACATTTTCAAGGATAAATGTAGCAAATTCATTAAAAAAAGTCACTTCCGTGTGTCGTTACATTACTACAATTTTGAGCCCGTAACATCCCACTACTGGGCAAAGCCTCCCCCCTTTTCTTCCAGAAATAGCCTTAAGCCGAGATCACTGTAAAAGGTTAAAAATAAAATTACGTAAGTGTTATACGTCCGTGGTGAATTTATAGGAAATCTTAAATAGTAAGTAAAATACAGCTCCAATTACATAGCACATGTCCGTGATTAGTAATACAATACAAAAATTCTTTATTGCACACCAACAAGAAAATTATACAGTCGGAACTTTTAATTAAAAAACCGGCCAAGAGCATGTCGGGCCACGCTCAGTGTAGGGTTCCGTAGTTGCTCATCCTTCTCAATAAACTGCTGTTTTAAGCCCGAGGTTACGTTAAGAAAGATTTTAAGCTTTATAAAAAGGTCGTAAACGCCCTAGAAACTGTCATCACTTATTACCTTGGAAGTCAACTTACGACCTTTTAAAGAAAAAATATTAAATTTGGCGATAACTCAAAAACGGCTCGACCGGTATTGTTCAATATAGTTTTCATTGAAAGTACTTATAAGGCCTCATTAACATGAATTTTTCGGTTTTTTTTTGACCCGTGGTTGAAAAGTTAGAGGGCCGGGGCACTATTTTTTTGTTTTTGGAGCGAATATTTACAAAACTGCTGACTTAATCAAAAAATAATGTTACAAGACCCCTATTATTTTTACAAGACCTATTCAACGACAACCCACACACTAGTGTTGAAAAGAAAAAAAAATCACCCCCACTTTAGATGTTCGAGAGGTACCCGAAAAAAAAATTATTTTTTTTATTTATATTTTACCGTTCCATCGGCGTTATACATACACATACTCATGCCAAATTTCAGCTTTCTAGTACTAATGTTCACGGAGCTAAGCCACGGACGGACGGACGGACGGACGGACAGACGGACATGGCGAAACTATAAGGCTTCCTAGTTGACTACGGAACCCTAAAAAATGGTAGGCAATAGGCATAGGCATGGTATTTATGTATTTTATAATTTAAAGACTACCCAGTCACTACTATAGTTGACGACATATTAATACTAGAACAGGTGTAGCCGTCACGCGCGGCAAATGTAATAGCACTGTAATAAATAGGAATTCTGGCGCGACGTAATTAAATAACCTCAAACTAATGCCCGGTCATTTCGGAAAATGCACATCATATACTTGCAGGTACGGGAAAACGAAGACTTCAAACGAGAAATAGAAAATATAAATTCGCAGTTGTTTCAGTTTTGATTTGAATTTCATCATGAATATAGCCTATCTATATCTATATCTACTATGTTAATATGAAATTACTTGTATGCGCGAAATGCAAAGTTTGAAAATTTATAATACATAAGGGGTAATTGGATTGCATTAATTCAAAAGCTATAATGTCGGTGTGCATAACCACTTCTGTGTGTTAGTCATTAATGGACCCGCATAATTTTTATAGTATTGGGTCATATCGACCTAAATTATAATCATTAAACGCCATAATGTTTTTATGAATATCGGACCGACATAAATATCAAGCTCCATATATAATAATTTTATTTCAACGTCATCCTGTTTTTCTGGTTCGTATCTGTGTGGGTCGCAAATCTTTCTATCCTAACTTAACCTACTTTTCTGGCTGATTTTCGTATCCATGGGGTCACAGTTCTGACCTAACCTAACTTACAACCTAGAGGTCAGTGTAAGTAGGACTATTTTAATGTGAGGAGTGTTATCCTGCTTTTCTGGCAGCAGTTCGTATCTGTGTGGGTCGCAATTCTTTCTATCCTAACCTAACCTATACTTTTCTGGTCGATGTTTGTATCCGTGGGATCACAGTTCTTACCTAACCTAACCTACAATCTATAGGTCAGTGTAGGCAGGACTATTTTAATGAGGGAGGACTTTGCTCTCCGAGCCCTCTTTGGGAAGGGAAATATTTGATTGATACATAACTTATACTATATGATGTCTATTGGCATTATAGTAGAGTTGTTAGTCCGCTGTTTTCTAACATAATTGTGCGCATCGGGTTACAAGCATGAAATTTCTACCACAGATAGAGTGTTTCACGGTGATTATTTTCAGATGTGGAGGGAAGTCAGATTCGTCCCCTATGAGGCGGGAGAGCGGAGTGAATACGGCCAAGTATCCCTCTTTTCTTTCTTTATTGCTGGTCAGTTAAGTCTACCAGGACGTGTTTGGTATCGTTTCCGTGCAAAACAAATACCAGAAATTAATTTTTTATGTTATTTTTGTATAGTTCTATATAAAAATATGTGTGTAATGGCCGAAAAGGTAAAAATCACAACAAGTTTTTTTATTCAGTGAGGTAAATTTGTTCAATTTCGTGAACATTTTCAAATTATTATTATTATTTCAAAAAGTTCATTTAATCTGGTTTCTAAAAATATATGAATGTTGGGCACTTCTCATACAAACAGTAGCTTAAAATATATCTTTACGTCGGCGTAACCAACGTAAATCTCCGAACGCATCCTATTTCGCTTCATTAAATACATTAAATAATGATTATTAAAATGCTTTTACATGTAATATTTACTATATACGTCCTAGAAAAACAAATTAATGTAATTAAAACAAAATATTTTTTTGCTAATGTATCTCGAGCACACGGGCTAATCTCAACATCAACAATTTATTTAAGTTACTGTTTGTATGAAGAGTGCCCAATATTTATATATTTTTAGAAACAAAATTAAATTTGCTATTTTGCAATATTTTTCTTAGTTGTAAATATTCAGGAAATATAACTAATTTATCTCCCTGAATAAAAAAAACTTGTTGTGATTTTTACAATTTCGGAAATACAACCATATTTGTATATGGTACTATAAATAAATAACATGAAAAATGAATTCCTAATATCTGTTTTACACGAAAACGACACGACACAAGTCCTACTAGCGTTACCTGATCAGTAATATAAAAAGAAAAAGAGGACACCTTTGTCTTATTCACCCCGCTTTCCCGCCGCACAGGGGACGAATCTGACTTCCCTCTACATCTGAAAATAATCACCGCAGAATACTCTATCTGTGGTAGAAATTTCGTGGTTGTATCCCGATGTACACAATTCGCGACTTAGCAAAATGTACTAGAACACGCAGGCTAAGCTTAACATCAACATTTTTTTCAAGGTACTTTTTGTATCAGATGTGCCCAATATGTATACATTTTTAAAACAACATTAAATTTGCTATTTAGCAATATTTTTTTAAATTGTAAATATTCATGATAGATAACTAATTTATCGTTCTGAATAAAAAAAACTTGTTGTGATTTTTACCTTTTTGGCAATAAACCCAAATTTTTATATGAAACTATTCTTAAATAACATGAAAAATTAATAGCTGATATCTATTTTACACGAAAACGATGTCGCAAGCCCTAATAGCCTTAACTGATCGGTAATAAAAAAAAGAAAAAGAGCAGTACTTGGTCCTCTTCACCCCGCTCTCCCACTACACAAGGGACGAATCTGACTTCCCTTCACATCTGAAAATAATCACCGTGGAACGCTCTATGTGTGGTAGAAATTTCATGCTTGTAACCCGATGCGCACAATTTCGCGGCTTAGCAACTCTACTATGACTGATGAACCTGTAATTTATGCGTTGCATCTTCTTCGTACTATCACTTATTATGATATGACATTCAATGATATGGCTTAAAAATCTGTGCCATTCTAAATTGCTAAACTACAAAAAATGCCGAACTACTTACATTTATGACATACAAATTGTTACGCGATTCATTCTCGCGACAAAGAACTTGTATGAGGAAAGCCATTATGCGAAATGAGTTATGAGTTATGATCAGAGTTTTTATTCCACTAGAGGTGATCCCACAAATTTATTTCAACTCATATTGGATTGGACTATTTCAGACGTCTCCTCCTCAATGGAACCCTAAGAATCGTCAGGCTTGTTGCGGCTTTTATAAGGCGGTCTTCATACTGGCCATGCACTACAACACAGTGGGAAGGTTTCTCAGTTTGTTGAAAAAAACAGAGTTGGGCAAATTTTATTTTGAATGAGAATAAGAATGATCAGCCAGACGTCATTCACATTTTAAAAAATCCAATATGATTTATTCTTGAGCGCGTCATTTTTAATGGCGTGAAATAAAATAAATCAAGAATACGTCATTCTGATTACCGCTAACGCGTTGAATGAATTAGTTTGTTAGAGCCGTTAGAGGATTCGGTCACCTAGGGCCACTTACTCCAACGACCACCGACTAAATTCCTTTGTAAATTTTAAAGATATTTTTTACCTCTATGGGAATGTGGATAGCTTCGGAATGTGGACGAGTTGGGAACGTGGATGAATTGGGAAAGTGGACGACATGGGAATGTGGACGAGTTGGGAATGTAGACGAGATAGGAAGTGGACGATTATTAGGTAATTGAATGTAGACGAAATGGGATTACGGACGAAGTAGGAATGTTGACAATATAGGAATATGGACGAAGTGAACATATGAATCAAGATAACAGTCATTCAAATATAACGTCATTTTAAATGAACCTTGAGAACCCCCTCCCTTTTATCAAGTCTATAAGAATAAGGAAGATAGAGCAATGTGGACGAGTTCGTATTGTGGACGAGTTGGAAATGTGGACCAGTTGGGAATGTAGACGAGGTGGGAATGTGGACGAAATAGGAATGTTGACCAAATGGGAATATGGACGAAGTGGACCGAAACGACTCCTCCATATTCCCATCTAATCCACATTGCCAACCTGTTCATATTCCCAACTCGTCCATATTCCCAACTCATCCATATTTCCAACTCTTCCATATTCCCAACTCATCCATACACCCAACTCGTCCATACACCCAACTCGTCCACAATGCCAACCCGTCCACATATCCAACTCGTCCATATTGCCCACTCGTCCACAATGCCAACTAGTCCGCAATGCCAACTCGTCTACATATCCAACTCGTCCACATTCCCAACTCGTCCATATTCCCAACTCGTCTTTATTGCCAATTCGTCCATATTTCCAACTCGTCGACAATGCCAAGTCATCTACATATTCAACTCGTCCACATATCCAACTCGTCCATATTGCCCACAATGCCGACTCGTCTACATAATCAACACGTCCATATTCCCAACTCGTCTACATGGCCAACTCGTCCATATTCCCAACTCGTCCCAATGGCAACGCGTCCACATAATAAACTCGTCCAATATTCAACTCGTCCATATTCCTAACTCGTCTACATTGCCAACTCGTCCATATTACGAACTCGTCTTCATTGCTAACTCGTCTATATTCCCAACTCAGTTATATTGTCAAGTCGTCCATATTCTCAACTCGACCGCATACCCAATATTCAATACAAGCGGATTGACTGCATTTTTTACAAGCTTTTATTTAACTTGCATTGTATGTATGTATGTATGTATATAAGTATGTTTGTTCGGGTGGAATCTTGCAACTCAATTTTGAAGCAGATATCGTCAACCGATTGAGCTGAAATTTTGCATAGTTACGTAACTTTGATGACAACACATTAATATGGTACCATGGGGCTGATCTGATGATGGAGCCGGAAAGTGGCCATAGGAACTCTATAATAGAAAAAAGCAATCCTACCGAGTTTGGGCTCTTTAGAATCGTCTCAGTGAGCATTTGATGGATATCCAAAGAAAAGTACAGTCAGCTATAAAAGCTTGTCACTAAAATGTCATTTTTGACAGAAACATTCTTAATTATGTAAAATATGCAATTAAATTACCATAACTCATTCCATCTTCCAGAAATTTAGATTTTTTATTGAGGACTTATACATAAGTCCTTCAAAAAAAAATGTAAATCTAACAATATTATTTGTAATAATCAATCATTGATTAACTTATTTGAATGATGATTAAATTAGTTTCAAATTGTTTTCTGCTTTGATTTATTGTTAAACTCGCCGTACAAAATAACCTATTATTTAATGACGGTCACTTGATTTATTCTTGCGGTGTGTCATATATAATGATGATTTGTTATAGAATGCCCAACTCTGAAAAAAACACACCTGATATCCTCGTAACACACTACACCGTACGATCTCGCAGATTTTTCCGAAGCAACCTCTGCGACGTAACACGTGGCCAATGTGAAAACAAAAGGCGCTTATTACTTTTTTGAGACAAACATGAATCATAGGATAGGATGAATCATCATCCGAAAAGGTCATAATCGAACAATAGCTGCTGAGCTGAGTATATTCTACGAATATATGGAGTGTAAGAATCACGTGCAACAATGAAATGCATTAGTCTAGCGACAGTCTAAACCTGTCACTGTCAACAGAGCCGTAAGACTCCCTCTCTGAATGAATGTTTATCCCGCTAGCTTCGAGTGTATCAGGAACAATATTCCGTCGTGTATCGACTGTAATTGGTTGGTTGTGGGCGGGGCGATCGATGTGACACAAATACCTCGTTCCGCGTCGCAATCACCCTCTGTGAACAATCAACCTAATTGTTTCCTCCGAATGCTATTTTATTACTACTATCTTAATTAGCATTTTGACTATTGATTTCGCAGGGTAGTTGTAAAACTGCCAATCATTTCACTGCTAGAGTCACCGGTATGTTTATGGGGGCGGCTGTCCGGACGCTGGCTCCTAAAGGGCGTTTTTGTACCAGATCTAGGGCGTCATAGGTAACACACAATGAATGACTCGCCCAGGGCGCCTGTTTGGCTAAAGCCGGCTCTGGCTTAATTTACTACAGTGATTGGGCCACAGGCGACCGCTATTGTCGTCACGAAACTTACTTCGGGTAGGTATAGAGTACTGACGTCATAGTAGACATCTACGCGTAGGAAGTAAAAATGTATACAGTAATCCTGAATCATATTCCTTTTATTCATATTCTGAATAGCGACTAAGCTTGAGAATTGTTAAACATAATTAAGTGACAGGCAGGAAACATTCATAGTACTGACGACCGACGAGTTCTTGAGTGATGAACACCCAGCGAAAGAAACTGGAGGACTGATGAGCTGGTGAAGGTTGCTGGAGTCTGCTGGATGTAGTTGGCACAAAACCGGTCATAATACCGGTCTCGTTCAGTGGACATCCTGTGACTGACAACCTCACATACGACGTATGGGTAGTAGACGACGATATAATGCATAAATACTTATATAGATAAATATGCACTTATGTAAATACATAGAACATTCATCACCTGGGCACAAACTACGCGACATTTTGTGAATTCTCGCTTGCGGTATGTCCGGACCGAAACGACCTTCAAACCTTCAAGAGCGTACTCCCACCTGAAAGGCCGACAACGTACTTGTGACTCCTCTGGTGTTGCAGGTGTCTATGGGCGACTGTAATCGCTTTCCATCGGGCGATCCGTTTGCTCGATTTGCCCTCTATGACAAAAAAAGACTTCTTCCATTAAGTTTGATTGTGTCCGGATACACTTTGGTGAGTGTGCACTAGGACTGCATGAATTAATTCCACCGTCTCCGTTCAGACAATACAGTACTCGGCGCGGACTTGGATTCCACCCTTATGTTGTCGATATACCACTGATTCGTACGAAACGCTTTGCATCTACTTTCCTTATGAGGACAGCTAAGGAATGGAACTCTCTTCCTGCGTACCTGTTTCCTGAAAAATATAACTTGGATCTCTTCAAGTCGAGAGTGAATAGGCATCTTCTAGCCAAGCATGCTCCATCTTAGGCCTTATTGTCACTTAACATCAGGTGCAATCGAGGTTAAATGCATGGCTATTTTGAATAAAAGAAAAAAAATGAATGTTTGATTGTGTGTGGGAGTACAAACTACAATGTCAATGTTTCTGCGCCACCGGAGTGACCCCTCACCAGAATATGTCATCTACATAATTCACGGAGAACGGAGATTGTTTACGTCTGTCTCAATAGTAAATACCCCCATACGAAAGGTCCAGGACATAGGAACAAACATCGATATTTTTAACAAAGAAAAATATATATTTATAGGTGCGAATTATGTTTGTTACAACTCATAACCACCATACTACAACGTAATTATTAAACGCGTGCTGCAAGTTAATTAACATAAAATAAGTTTATGTAGTAAGTAAATTCAATGCCTTAAGTGTAAGTAGTTTCCTGTTAGGAGTTTGACGTGCCTTATTTATTATCCGTGTTTACTTTACCAGACTTGCCAGGTACTTCGTTATTTTTAATTTCTACGTACGGGCGCTCCGTTGCTTGGGCAGTAATATTTAAAATGCAACATTTTCGCCGCTTTAGGGTTCTTTTATTACGAAAATTAAAAAGAAAGGTTAGAGGCTCGTAATTATATTAATATTTGAGTAAGCATGTTTTCATTTGATTTTTTTGGGTGACATCAATCTCGAGATAGGATAGATATTTCGAAGTACCTATTAATGAAGTGATTTAGGATAAGTCGTTACCTATATCTTGATAAACTGGCGGCCTATTGTTCCAATATACATTCTCGACCTATATACGAGTACAGACAAAGAAAAGTAAACCTGAATCTGATTGTGGAGAAAAATTAAAATATGATTATAGTTCAATGTGTAAAGCCGTATAGCCTGATAAGTTGCAGTTATGCCCTGGGATATTTAGCGCTACAAACAGCTTTTATATGGCAAAAATTTGCATACGTCATATATATTTGTATCAGTAGCGATTTGCCATCAACCAAATTAAAATTACCGGAATGCTGCTCAATCCTTCGTTCTTCTTCCGAAATCAATACTGAATCGTATCAAAAAAACTTTACTTTCATCACTGTGGATAGTTTTGGCTTTGTTATGCGAAAATAACTTGAAAATTTCCCGGTATTTGGTCCTGTTTCCTCTTGTTTACATTAGTAACTGACTTTCTACGTCAGTTACCAAAATAAATGTCATTGCCAGTAAAATAAATTATAGTATACCACTAAAAATGCGCTATATGGCGTGGGCTACTACCAACTCCGGATCATTATAAAGGGCAATTTGATTTTCGTGGTCCTAGATCTTTCTATTAATTTTAACAAAGAACTCGTGCCAGAACGGGAACTGATTAAATATTGAACGATATTCCTATGACACACATTCTGCATACAACTGCTATGCAGCGCTCGCTGTAAAAGACAACGAGCTATGCAGGCACTAGAAATTGCTTACTTTATTCCAGCAGCCGCGGCAATCAGGGATCTCTTGACCCGAGGTCAAGCACCAAACAGACGCTGGCAAAACAAAACACATCCTCTTTACGCGACTGCGCCATGCAAAGGAGACGGATGTGCTTAAAAAGTATACTTATTTTTTTTATTCAGTATTGATTCTTGGACTTATTTTACTCTGGATCGTTGATATTGATATTCGATCGATGAGGATACTAGAAAATATGTGTCCAAAAGAAGTTGATGTAACTAGGTATATTTTGTAAAAACACTCCGACGAATATTTTACGTTTTTCCAGGTACGTTGTCTTAATTTAAGTCGTTATACGTTTTGATGAATATTTCTGTGAAGCTGTCTGTTTCTTGTTCAAATACGCAAGAAGACAACGTGTTATGCAGACACTAGAAATAGCTCACTTTAGCAGCAGTCGTGGCAATCCGGGCTCTCTTGACCCGACGCAAAGCGCCAACAAACGCTCGAAAACAAAACACATCCCTCTGATCTGAAGAAACCAGAAGTTTCATTCAAACGTGTAACCACGATAAATGCGGCGCTGAGGAAATGCCGGCGGGAAGTGGAACATCTAGGTCATGCACTCACTCTCCTTTCACTGTGTCAAAAATTGAAAATTCTTTTCATTTGGGTTGTTTTGTTTATTTTTTAGTAGATATAGTCAAGGATCTGACAAATATCAATTGACATAGTTTTTTTAGGTATTAAAAATATTTACTTTCATACAAAAAAAGGCAAAGCACGTAACGGTAAACTAAAAATAATTTTAACTATGTACAATAAACTAAATTAAAATAAACTTAAACTAATTTAATTTAGGTATTTGAGTACCTAAAGGAAAAAAGAAAACACACGTATCTATCATGGTCATGATTACCTTGATTGCATAAAAAGATAACGGCACGTGGTTTATTTGTAAACATTTAGGCCATTTGGGCCTGAAAAACAAAGATGATTATGAATTATTTACCTACTACATAAATTTTAATTCTGTCCTGCATCGCCAATGGATTTCGCATTACATTTATTAGTCCAGTTCCAATCTCGCTTAATGTTTACCCGCCGTAATTAATTACCTTTAATTTTCATTAGATCTGTTCCTTTCTTTGTAACCGAGACCGGAATACTTAATGCAGTGTCGCTGGTTCCTTAGAAGGCAATAAGGAAAACGCTTTCATAATCGCTCCTACACTTACAAGCTGCGTATTTGTCAACTTTATTGGTGGGAGTGACATCTTAAGTTGAGACCTAAAGGCTATTATAGTGTCGACGGTACGATTTGATCAATACCTTTAGATTGGATTGTTGTGCAACGTTTGTAGAGAGGTGGCGCGGCGGCGGCGCACCGGCCGTAAACATCGCGTTGCGCTCCATTGAAATGTTATGTCTCTGAGGGCTATGTTTTATTGAAAAACTTTCCACTTTGCTCCTCGGTGGCGCTCGCCCGCCACACTGCCGCCGCCCGTGTTTGCGACCGGTCAACAGAGAAATAACTATCGAAATTATCGCTGTCATAAGAATCAACAAGGGCTGAGTGAAAGATGATCTCTATCTATACAATTCAACGTGTTACAGGCGCGCTTCCTCGTAAACAGTGGAGTAGGCGCAAGGTGGTCGGAGTAAATCGCTCCATTAGGCAGTTAAAAGCTCGTCGCTATCGCCGGGACATAACTCAGGCGCCCGTCTCCGCGCGGCCCTATAAATTACGCCTTTGTGCGAACGGGGCGTGCCCGCTTAAAATATGTACGACATTGTCTTCCCAGCGCACCTCCCCTTCTCATATCTTCTACTGAAATCCAGTGAAGGTCACTCTCGAGTAAATTATCTATTCGTGCGTTTTGCTAACCCGGTGTGATCCGAAAGTTTTATGTAGGTCGCGTCTGTCGCAGCGAGCGACTGCCGCTGGAAGGAAGAAAGGATTCGGCAATCATTCACACTTGCGAGCGTTCGTTTTACTGCGCTCAGCAAAAGGTGGACCGGTAGTATGTGCTCATATCATTTCACTTACATTGCGAACTGTGAACTCGTTGGGAAAGTGCTTGGGCCTTATCGATCTCGACGTAACTATCTTTGCTCCTTTTTTAAATATTCTCTAAGATAAAACATACAATTAGCATGTTTTCGCTTCTACGTGCAGAAAAATGTTTTTTTTTTTGTATGGTAAATCAAATGGCTGGTTTTTTTTTTATAACGCATTCCGTTTCCTGTAATAATCTATAATAAATTAACGGTCTACACTTATAGTCCTTATTCTCCAACAAAACGAAAACTCAAACCTCAGAAACTAAAACGTTGCCAACACAAATATGTAACTGGTTCTAACAAAGTGAAGCGGTTTACTATAGCTTCTAGTTTATCCCATAAATTTGAGCAATGTTGGAACACGGTTTAGCCAGTCATCGGAGCACCTGGTACTCCGAGCTCAGTAAAACAGGGCCAGTATTCGAAGCTTACAAAGCTATATCGCTTTCAAAATTGGATTCTCCTTTTTACACGTTCTTTACAAGAAAAAGACATCGGTTACTGCCGACGAATCACTGACCTGTGACAATAAAAATGTTTATCCTCCCATAACCTACTTGAGCCCTAAAACTCTGTATCTACTAGTTCGTCAGGAAATGTGATGCTTCACGAAATGCCTGATGAAAAGAGACGCCTTAAGATACTAAAGACTCTAAATTTCAAACCGAGCCAGAGAAAATACTACAGTGTGTATCACTTTAAGCGTGTCGAATACAGGCTCGGCGCAGCGAAGCGTTTGCTAATAGATTACTTACTCGATAGCGCACTCCTGCTCTAGTGCACTCGACTCGACTGATGACGGCCAAGTGAGCTGTGCACAGCAGGTGTCAGCCATGATTTACATTGATGACATCGACAGCTTGACGCTGCTCAATGACGGCAAGTTTACGAACACACCTACCCCTACATTAAAATCATAAATCAAAATCAACCAAAACAATATCAAAAGAATAAAAAGCTGATGGCGATTGATTTTGTTAATCGCTGGAATTGTATTGTAGCGCACAAATGTCGTAAAAATAAAAAGCCTCTATGAAATATAGACGTATTGCAACGTAAGCTCCGCCGTCAATACGAGCTCCTACAGGGATTAAGTCATACGTGCTGAATCGCGAAAATTTAATACGAAATAAAAAAGCCCTTCACAGCAAGCTAAACTTATATGAGTTTTCGAAATGAAAAAGACATGAAATAGTCCATAATTTAGCTGAAGTAACGCCTCCGTTCGCGCACATACGCGCGTTTATTAGACTCAATGCGAGACAGACGATATCCTGCATTTGATTGCTGTAACAGAATTAAACAGTTTAATTGAGCCCATAAAATTTAATTGTGGGACTCAGTGGAGCTCAAGCCAGTAGCTGGCTCAGCATTCGCGTCGCTCACGTGAAGGTATGTAGTTGGTTCATTTAATCTATGATTTCGCAGCGAAAGCCGTAAATCTCTCACGTATAAACGTACTAAATCAACGTCAGTTTAAATAGCTCGTATCAGCTCGTGAAAATAACATATTGTGTCCTTTTCGAGAGACATCGTAGGTTGAAAGGTATAAATAAGTGGAGATTTCGGTTAAACCCATGTCATTAGGCCTTAACAAGGCTTTGGGAGTCGTCGAGCCAGTGATCGAAGCTCGGTCAAGCGCGAGAGATAATGCCGGGCAGCCCCCGACCCCGCTCACTCAGCGAACTGCTCCTACACATTCCTTCTAGGTACACTTCATGCTGTTGTTTGAGGTAATATCTTACTAATACTATAAATATAATGTTATTTTAATTATGTTTTATAATAATAGTGGCAAAGAAATAGGCAGCCTAGTATATGACACATAGGTATTAGGTACGAGAGGACTGTAGGTTTTTGAATATTTTAATGCGGGTTTGTTGCTATAATAGAAATCGACGTATAAGGCATAATATGATCGACAACATTAGGATTATGATCAAGGTATATGCCGAAAAAAAAGAAAATAATTGGGTCATTGACCGAGCCTTTCAGCCGCATCACTTTTGGTGGACACATTTCAAGCTATTCGTTGCAGATCCTTCTTTAAAGTAGCAAGTTGAAGGCAGTACTAAGTACATACATATTTGTATTTAACCCAGTATTATTATTATCGTATGGCTTTATTTTCGAGTCTGTTTACAAATTAACATCCAAGTTCTTCGCCCATTGGCTGCGTTTCCACCTAATGTTAGTAAGTCCAGGGGGTCTCCAGGGTATTTACGTCGTGGGCAATCATGGACTGAACCGGTGCCCCGCAATCACATTTCGGTGTTTCAAGCCATCCACACCTGAACATGAACTCGCCACAACGGCCGTGTCCAGTGCGGATTCTATTTAGTTGGCACCATTCTCGTCTCGGTGCCGAGAAGCCCTGTGGTTTACTTGTAGGGTTGAAATTTGCATGAGCACTCTTAGGCAAGTTGGTCAGCCATTCTTCCTTCCATCTTTGATGTTGAAACCGTGCTCAACTAGATCCTGCGCCGTGTTGTAGGGTGGGCATCGAGACTTGAGGCGTTGCTTGGGGGGGCGGCTGAATTCCTTATGGACGGGCAAGTTTGGATTTGCAGCAATCTTATTTGCTTCCGCAAGTAGGGCTTGTTGTCTCCTTAGATGTGTTGGGGGAATATGGCTTAGAGTTGGCAGCCACTGGATAGGAGTCGATTGTATGGTGCCGGATATGCAGCGCATAGTTCTTCGAAGTTGGACGTCCACCTTCCCCATATGGGCGCTGTTTAGCCATATGGGCGCGCAGTATTCTCTCGCGGAGTAGAGCAAACTGAGACCTGTTGTGCGTAGCACATCTGCACTCGCTCCCCATGTGGTGCCAGTAGAGATGGGCGCTCATGGGTAAATACCCGATGAAGACCGGGTAAATACCCAATCTACTACTACTACTGCCCGGTAGATTGGGTATTTACCCGGTATTTATCGGGTATTTACCCATGAGCACCCATCTCTAGGTGCCAGTTAACTTGTGGAGCATGTTATTCCGAGTTCCCAATTTCTTACTTAACTTGCTAAGATGGGAGTTGTACGTCAAGGACCGATCAAGTGTTACGCCGAGGTATTTGGGCTGTGGGTTGTATGCGAGTGGTTTGCCATCAAAAAGTACAGTGGGGCTATAAGAGGCTAGCTTGTTGTTCAGGTGGAAGGCGGATATCTCCGTTTTGCAAGCATTGGGCACTAGTCTCCACCTTTTAAAATACTTATTTAGCACCTGCAGGTCGGCGGTAAATTGAGTTTCCGAGAATCCAAAGGTTCTATGCTGGTAGGTCAGGGCAATATCGTCAGCATATATAAACTTTCTGGATGCCGTTTCCGGAAGATCGTGAGTGTAAAGGTTGAAAAGCAGCGGCGCCAGGGCAGATCAGGGAGGCCATTGTTTAGTTTTCTAGGATGGCTCAGCTTATCACGCAGGTGGACCACGAATTCTCTGTTACTCAGCATGTTAATTATTAGGTCAGTAATTTGACGGCAGGGGACAGCATTTAGTAACTTTAGGTGCAAACCATGGCGCCATACCGTGTCATAGGCTGCCGATAAATCCACGAAAACTGCCACAGTTTTTTGTTGTTGTTGGAAACCAGCCTCAATGTGTGTCGTGAGGGACAGCACCTGGTCCGCGCAGTTACGACCTTCTCTGAAACCAGCCTGCTCCAGCGGGACGATGTTGTTAATTAGGGGTGCAATTCTGCCTGAGATTAATTTTTCCAGGAGTTTATAGAGGGAACTAAGTAAAGCTATTGGTCTGTAGCTCCGTGGGTCGTCCGCTTGTTTGTTTGGCATGAGGATGGCTATTATTTTTGCGTAGTTGAAAGTGGGAGGTAGTTTGTTTCTGGCTAAGATATCTGAGTAGAAGGTAGTCAGCCAGGTCCTACAATGAGGCCCTAGGTTCTTGATGAATTCGTTGTAGACACCGTCCTGGCCCGCTGCTTTGCCGAATTTAAGGAGTTTAATGGAAGAAGATGTTTCCTCTACCGAGAAAGGTTTTGAAATGGCATCATCAACAGAAAGTTCTGTCTTTAGGTTTTGTAATTGCTTCTTTACTGTTTTAGTATGTGGTTTGTCTTCTCTGGCACGTGACGTCTCCACGATTTGGTTCGCTATCGAGTTGGTCAGTTTCTGAGTTACACATACATTTTTTGGACCCGATTTGCCAGTTAATTTGTTCAAAACTTTCCAGGCTTTCCTACTAGAATTTCTAAAATCCATCCTTTCCACCGTGTCTATCAATTTGTTCCTGCGCTCCGAGTCCAGCGAGTCCCAGATCTGTTGTCCTATCTCTTGATCTCCGGTAAGTTGGTATTGTTTGTGGTGCTCATCGCTATTTTCAGACCAGCCAGGAACATAGGTCTTTCTATAACCTCGCGGAACGTGCTTCTTTGCCACTTTGGTGATAAGTCCCACAAACCTCGTATAGCTTTCGGCTCTAGGTGGGATCCATCGAATAGCAGCGTCAAACCAGCCCAATTCGCCTTTTGAAAGTTCCACCTGGCGAGAGGCATTGATTGCATTAATGGGATATGATTTCCGGTTCTCATCAACCCAGGGCGGTGTTGACTGTTGGGTAAATTCGACAGTATATTTCTAGTGATCGGCAGTGGAACGCCTGTGGGTTCTGTGAAGGTTGGACTTCACTTTCAGTGGAGTTGGCCACTGATATAAAAATAAGTACATGTTAAATATAAGAACGGAAGCGTGACATCCGTCAATTTGTAAAAAATGTATAATCTTAGACGAAGAGTTGAAGAATAAACAACTAAAAGTCTCTCGCTGCCTTTTTAATTAAGCTCCCTGAGCACACCTTTCCACAAATTGGTGGAAGTGGAATGACCCCACGCAGTCCCACAAATTGGCGGAGGCTGCGAAGTTTATATATCTAGAGTCGCGCGATTACAAAAAAGTCCCTCGCTCCCAACTAACAGTTGTTACAGATCAACATCAAGAGAAGGAAAAGCACACACATTGCAATTACGAGTTGCAAAAAAATTACGGTATGGTATAGGATTACGGCATTGCCGTAAAGGAGCAGGTCAACGAAGAAGAAGAAGGGTGAAGTTGAACATTATTTGAAATTATTAATCACCCATATTCATTGCATAATCGTGCGATTTTAATCTGTTTGTACAATCAATTTGTTTGGATTTCATATAAGAATGGAGACAAACACTTTTAATGGCTTATCTAACGTCGACGTACTCGTATGACGCATTGACGTATTTTTCAATTTAAAATATTGGCCCAAGTGAAAAAAATATGAACCAGCACAATCACAGCGGCATTCGCAGCGTATTTATCGGGACCTGCTTTGCAATTTTATAAGGCCAACTACGCAACTTTCACATCATTCGAAGATGTTTTGATAAAATTAAAGAACGAATTCCCGTCGAGCCAGAATTATGTGCAAGGATTTTATTATCGTCGGCAAGAACCACGAGAATCCCCAATAATTTGTTTCTATACGCTTGAAGCACACATTGTTAACATCAGACAAGTAATTGTCAGTGAAAGTATGGAGATTTGCCAGTGAGAAACATTCAGTTTATGTGTTATCAAATGATGTAACAAATGTTCTTAAAGAGTGGAAGCCATCAATTTAGCCAATTTCATTAGCTCCGCAATATGTTGCTTGTTAAAGTTTATTTGCTCAATATGTGCTGTGCCGGACCAAGTGCTCGTCAAGAAAATGCAACATCGGGAACAGCATGCCTGAGCGAGGAGGGCCACCCAAGCGCCGACGGACGCCGTGAACGCCGTTCGATACGCAACGCAGATAACAGGCAATAATGAACCATTATTTGTAGAATGTGTGTTTACTAGGGTGTAAATAATTGGCTCATGATATTTGTGCTATTTGTATGATATTTCTAGATGTTTGTAGGGCCTTCACAAGATAATTCACCGATTATCTCCATTGAATTATGTTGTACAAAAACTCACACCTAATGGTTGTGCCAAGAATATGGTAATTCATGTAAATAGATTAAAAAAGTTTTATAAACGTTAATTCTAACAATATAAACAGTTCTATATTTCTAGGGTGTAAATGATAAAACTATTATTTTCCAGCAATTTTTAATTGAAGCTGACTGCACTTGGGTGCAATTATGATTGTTGCATTTACAAATATCACCATTGTAACTATAATTTAATTTATTTATTTCTTTACTAAAAATGCATCCCAGTTTTTAATTCTTTCCACTGTAAATAAGCTGCATTGTTAAATAATACTCTAGGTAACCAGTTTTTAATTACTTGCACTATAAATTGATTGCACTTTCAATAACTTTACTTGTGATAATATTAACTTATTACTTTCACAGAATATCCAATAAATAATTATAACACTTTGTTTGTAGCACTTTAATATGTACATATATGATAATAACATTTTATTTTCATGTATTCCGTCGCTGAGGCTCTGGCTGTCCCAGCATCCTGGGATTTCAGCTCATGCACCTGGAGTGACTGAATGCTGCGTGCGTTCTTCCCCAGGAGGCAGCAGGATCTTGGGGTCTTGGCCTGTCGGGCCAAGGACCTCACTGCACCCTGCGTGCAGATTGAAGATTTTAGCTAGGGCTGTAATAAATAAATTAATTTTACTTTCACTTTAGCTACGAATTAGGTAGGATTTTAAATAAAAAGAACTTTGAGTTTTATTAATAACTAGCTGTGCCCCGCGGTGTTACCCGCTCATCCCACGGGAACACTAAATTTATTCGGGATGAAAAGTATCCTATGTCCTTCCCCGGGACTGAAACTATCTATATACCAAATTTCATCTAAATCGGTTCAGCGGTTTAAGCGTGAAGAGGTAACAGACAGACAGATAGACAGACAGACAGACACACTTTCGCATTTATAATATTAGTATGGATTAAATTTGCGACTTGACAATGACATAACATTTGACATGTCAATATGACATGTACTGCCATAGTCTATGTTCGTAAATTTAATTATGAGGTTTATTTTTATTTAGTAATGGTTCAAATATTTGGTTTAAATTAGAGATATTTATTCCAGATATTTATTTATGATAAAAGGTATTTGTTCGATGGTACAGATTTCTGGGGCATAATTAATATGCGCCAGGATTCTAATATAAAGGTAGTGGTAGACTGTTGTCACTATTTGATAGTCCTGTATGGGTGTTTGAGGCGAGTGTCATAGACAATGTTTTCAAGCATCTAATATAAGGGCAGTAACACATCGTGGTACAATTGTTTGGGGCATGCGACGTGTGTCATGTGTCATACTCCAGGCAGTTAAGGTGGGAACATTCGAGACGATTAAATCGGGTGTTATGTTTAAGCCGGTTTTACACCAGGCGATTAAATTAATGAAGCTTGTCATTTTTGACATCGTATCGAATGGTCTACGCTTTAGTCTATTAAGTCAAATGACTTTTGGGGGCTAGTCAAGTTGGTGCCTTGCCTTTTTAGCAGGGTTTTTGTCAAGGCGAAGCCAGTTTTAGACAACATGTCGGAATACGTAATATGCCATAGGCTAGTGTTCGCACATGTCCTGACCCTGGTTATCTCTTAGCAAGAGACCATCTGGGTATAAATGTATGGGTATCCCTGCATAGGTAGGGACTTCTTATGTGTTAGGCAGGAGTAGATTTGTCTAGTATCTCTATAGTAAGATAAATGTCCCTCGTCCACCCCGAGACGGCGGGAAATGTGAAGGTTGGACTTCACTTTCAGTGGAGTTGGCCACTGATATAAAATTAAATACATTTTAAATATAAGAACGGAAGCGTGACATCCGTCAATTTGTAAAAAATGTATAGAGTCTTAGACGAAGAGTTGAAGAATAAACAACTAAAAGCCTCTCGCTGCCTTTTTAATTAAGCTCCCTGAGCACACCTTCCCACAGTTCACATGAAACAAATGTCAGATCTGGGTTGTAATCTTTCTTCCAACGGGCTGACCTGAAAGATCCCTTGGAAGTTGTTTTCTTCTGCCCAATGAGACAATTGAACGCCATTATTGTCATTTTAATTGTACCGCTAGGAGGTGTGGTGGCTATTAAAGTCTCCCGCGTACACAGAAGGGTGCGGTAGCACAGGTATTCCATCTCCCCATGACTGAGCGGGGGGTTTGTAGGTATTTACGATGGAGATATCGTTTACTTCGATTGGCGTGGTGAAAAAATTAGGGTTCTCACTTGTTGGTAATATTTTGATGTTTGCCAGGCCCTCTCTGAAATAGGTTGCGATTCCGTACTAGGCGTGGTTTAGTGCGGTAATGACGTTGTACCCTGGAATCTTACCTCTGGACTGTAGATCTTGCATGTCTCTTGTGTGCGTCTCTTGTAAAAGTAAGATATCCACCTGGTGTTTCGTCAAGATTTTGTGCAAAACTTCGCACTTCGCCGAGCTGATTCCTTCAATGTTCAGCTGGCAAATTCTTAAATAAGGCCCAATGTTAATTTCGGAGGGGGGGCTACTTGTGGCATTGTGCGGATTCATCTTCTTTTGTTAATTTGCATTCGTAGAATATTCGTAGGAACGACTCGATTATCGTGCTGTGAGGTTGTTTTACAACAACAAGTACAGCAGCCAAGGTCGTTACTCGTTAAGCGTCACCCGGGGGACACGTGCAGGGTTTTGGTGGCAATTCCTGCGGACGTGAGTAACTTCATCCCCCATTTTATCCCAGTGGTTGACTGGGTAGAGAATGTCTTAAGGCATTAAGTCCGCCATTTGTATTACGTATTTTATTTCGTATTGTCCAATAAAGTTAAATACTCGATAATAAATCAGTATACTATGTGTACCTATATATATATATTATTATTTTTATGTATTTGAATCTCTGTAGCTCTAACACGATCAAGAATGTATGAACTAGTAAAGTACTTATGTAATTTAACTTAGTTAACATTGTACCTAATCTTCGTAGACTGGCGCAGTAAGTTTTATAATGAGATGGAGTCACGAGTAACTAGGTATAGGCTTTATAGTTATCTACTATTAGAGTAGATAATGTGTGATGTGCATTATAATAAACAATAAGTGTGTATGTATATTGTCAATATATATATATATATATATTCGCGACTTTTATTGGTCCTGCACCAACTGCTAATAGTCCCTGTTTATCCCTATGGTTGATTGTTAGAGAATGCCTTGTGGCATTAAGTTCGCGATTTATACCATTTACTATTTTATACTATGCAATAAAGTCTAAATCTATCTAAAGCCTATATGTTATTCTAGTAAGAATTGCTGGGTACCTCCACTAATAGAAACAACTTTCAGAAGGAATTAATCCTACTTGTCACCTAAAACTCGAGAACGTAGGTATACTGTATACTTGCTCGTGACAGTTTTCCTTTTACGAGTAACTTCGTTTAATGTTATAATATTTCTAATAGAAAAGTGGGTCTTCCGGTTTGTGACTTAAGATGGCCGCATGCGTTTAAGTTGCGTTGTTCATTATTTATTCATTTTTGTTGTTCAATGTGTAGTATTGATAGCGTATTGTGCAGTGATCTAACGTATGAGTGAATAGCTAATGAAGAATTCAAGATGAAGCGTTCATAGCCCTTCCTGGGTCAAGGCCCGATAGTCCGCGTGGTTTTTTGTAAATCGCTATCACTTTACAAAAAGCAAAACCTCACCGAACAACGGCATGCTCTACGAGCAAACTTGAAATTGGCGAAATCATCATTAACCTGATGGAAGCCATTTTTTAAAATTAGAATTAGAATAGAAAAGTGAACTTTATGCTCAATCCAACTAATAAAGGTACATTTCTTTGCTATTAGTTATGTACTTACATAAACATAACGCAATATACCTATTGCGTTGTAAACGTAATCGTCAATTGATCTTTGTTTGATCCTTCAATGAAATATTAACATGTTGTTCGTGCTGTTGGATAAAATAAACATACCCGAATGCAATTCATTTTAATTTCGTTGTCATAAATTATTATGCGCCAATGAGCGTATCATTTAAAGTGGCAACGCGGCTACTGCATGTAGCCCCTATTTAAATTATTTTACTACTTTCAGTACTAAACTGGACAAGTTCAAAAGTAGTTAAAGATCTATATATATCAAAACAAACTTGTTCCCATATCCACGAACCTCTAATGACAGAAATTTAATTTCGGAACTGGAATTTGAGTACGCAGGTAAACGAGAATCAGAGATTTTTCATTTTTCCGATAACATTTTAATTGAATTTCCATGCCAGAGCCGTGACATGTGCCAATGCAATTTAAATAGGTACGTAAGTACATCCCCACTTGTATATACTGTTCTCAGTTTGTATACTAAAACCAACATGCGGCATTCCATCAGACATATCCCGTGTAGGCACTCGCCGCTGATGTTACACTAACGCATAATTGAAATTACGACGAAACACGAACAATAAACCTACATTTATAGTGAAATGTTAACATGCCCATTGCGATGCCCGAGTGTCGTGTATGGACACAATAAACATTCGATTTCTCACTACAAAACTAGTTCTTTTACATTTACGTTGATTACATGCCGTACTTTACTCACAAAGCGGGTTGATACAAAGATAAATGCTATATAGTAGAGGATCCCTTTAAGAACGACCTTCACCGAGATGTTTATTTGATGAAATGTATTTTATATTTAATTTAATATGTCAATAAATATATTACATATGGGTTGCCTAACAAATTTTAGTCCAGGGTATGTTTAATTAATGATTAAAAAAATTTTTTTTTTAATCATTTGATTATTAGATAAATTCTATACCAATCGAAAGTATGAAGCCCATAGAATATGCAAACGTTAGGTTGCCTATTCTTTTCCCGTCACAACTATCGGGTAGCCAGGTTTAAACTGGTAAATCTATACTAGCATTTTGCAACGGTCTGATTATTGAATTGAAATTAAATAACATTAAAGATTATTTTATTATGAACACGGTGGTATAGGGTTGCCTGCGAAAAATCAGTCCAGAATTCCGGTTGTCGAATTTTGAAAAGTAAAATATTGCTGCGAGTGAATGTGTGCGACTGAGAGGTCCCAACCAAAACCATCCCATACGATAGAAGAGGACACAGCATAGCAGCTGTTTGAAGTCCGCCCATTTAAAAAAAGAGAGTGCGCATGCTATTTGTGCTTGAAAATGAAAAGGATAGCGATAGACTCGTATATGATGTGCATTATTTTGGAGTAGATTGTCGCTATAGATACAATAAAATTCATGGTATAATAATATACTCCGCATGGTACTCTCTTCCGAGACTCGCGAACCACGTGACTGACACAAGCCTACGTCATCATGGTGTTCAGAGATTCTCATACTTTTAAATGTTGGAGAATTTTAACCAATGGTGAAAAGTATTTAAACGGCATTAATTTTAAGTGATTCAAGTAGAAACACAGGTAGTAGAATAAAACAAATCTAATATATCTAATCTTTCGTAGTTTCTTCTCAACAGTGGTCACCTCTTGTGAAATGTCGATAGACTCAGACATGTAAAAGTGCCCTTGTGGCCTACTTGCAGAATAAAGTTCATTATTTCATTAATTAATTGATAAAAAAAAAAGTTAAATAACTATTTCTCTATTTTAATAATAAACTACTCCAAAATAATGTACAGCATATACGAGTCTATCGCTATCCTTTTCATTTTCAAGCACAAATAGCATGCGCACTCTCTTTTTTTAAATGGGCGGACTTCAAACAGCTGCTATGCTGTGTCCTCTTCTATCGTATGGGATGGTTTTGGTTGGGACCTCTCAGTCGCACACATTCACTCGCAGAAATATTTTACTTTTCAAAATTCGACAACCGGAATTCTGGACTGATTTTTCGCAGGCAACCCTATACCACCGTGTTCATAATAAAATAATCTTTAATGTTATTTAATTTCAATTCAATAATCAGACCGTTGCAAAATGATAGTATAGATTTACCAGTTTAAACCTGGCTACCCGATAGTTGTGACGGGAAAAGAATAGGCAACCTAACGTTTGCATATTCTATGGGCTTCATACTTTCGATTGGTATAGAATTTATCTAATAATCAAATGTTAAAAAAAAAAAAAATTTTAATCAATAATTAAACATACCCTGGACTAAAATTTGTTAGGCAACCCATATGCAATATATTTATTGACATATTAAGTTAAATATAAAATACATTTCATCAAATAAACATCTCGGTGAAGGTCGTTCTTAAAGGGATCTTAGACTAATAGATTCGAATAGAGTTGATTAGAGGCCTTTTGTAACAAAGTTTCCACAATATCTCGACGTACCTATATCAATAGGTAAATCTGCTCTTCCAAGTCTCTTTTTGTTACGATTCGCATAATAATGCTCGTAGCGTAATCACCTACCATCGACAATGTATTATCTCGTCGGAAGGAGGCTATTATTCAGGTTTCCCATTTTCAAAGGATTCCCCATGTGACCGGGCAGAGCGCGCTCTTTACCGGGAAAAGTATTCGTAAATAAAATGTTTATACAACACATCCTTTACAGTTCATTTGAGATTATCCTCGACAGGATCTAGATGTGTATGTATTGCGACTAGTGTGAGCCTCCGCTCCCGTAGATTTGATGCCTTTTTTAGAAGTATTCGTAACTGTTGGAAATAATATTACAACAATATGAAACCTTTTAAATAAAACAAACCCACCAAAAACATTCCATGTAAAATTGGCGGCCAAGACTCACATGCTCGTAACGCATTCGCTGTAAAAAAGTTATCAGATCCCAGGAAAAGCCAAGCTCCTAAGCCCTGAGTTTACTAACCCTACACCTTGGTTTCAAAAGTTTGGATTGGCCGTTTCATAGAGTACCGTAAATAAAAGTCCAAGTCCAAGTTTCGTTATGAGCATGTGAGCCTTGGCCGCCAATTTTACATGAAATGTTTTAAGTGGGATCTCGTTTATTTTTGTAAGGTGTTTCCTCCTACGTACGCTTCCTACGTACATTCATCTTACGCTTACATCTCCTTAAGATGGATATGAAAATCATTAATTCAACAATCAAAAATATAAAATTCCGCGTGTATTGCGCTGCATTTATTATCGCATTTTGGTAGTTATATAAAGAAATATTTAAAATACAAAGTCAAAGTGTAGATATGGAAGTAGTAAAAAAAATTGTGTATTTAAGAAATACTTACGTTTAGCCCCATATAATATACACTTTTATCCCCTATTATGGGAAAGCCATACAAATTTCCATCCCCTTATGTAAAGGGTAGGGAGTGATTTTCTAAAAATCCTACACTATTTAGGTATTTTATTTATAACAAGGAGTCCCTATATCAATTTTCAGACCCCTAGTATCAAAATTTGTAGAAGTCTCATACAAACTTCCATCCCCTAGTTTAAGGGTTTGGGGGGTAAAAATTCCAAGTTTTAGAATTATTTTGTTGTTTGTGTACTAATACTGGCTTACATACCAAATTTCAGCTTTCTAGGTCCTCGGGTAGTACCCCAGAGGTTTTGATACGTGAGTGGCAAAATCGGCGTATTTTAGGTACCAATAAAACCTAAAGTATAAAAGCTAGATCAATTAAATTTAGTACATTTCATATAATTCCTAACTGCATCTTAACCTGTGAATTTGGGTGCTCCAGTGTTAACTGGGACGAAGCTATGAGGGTTTGAAAATGAGACGAAACTGTTCGAGAAAAGGTAGGTAATAGTACCCCGCTTCTTTTTTGTTCGTCTTGGCGGGGGCAATACCATGCCCCCAGATTGAAACGGATTATATCGCGTATATTAATTATTTGGGCCTCACTGACGTTTCTTGATTGTTTTATTTAAATGTGTGACAGTCGCGGAAACGGAAGAAAATAATATGAATCCTACTTAATTTGTTTTTTTACTGACATACTAGGAAATTTAGAATGCCTCTGATCTCAAAAACTTCGTGTCTTCCGTGTCTAAATATGTTATACTAAATGATAAAAATGTATGGTAACTACAGTATTCCCACCGCCTTATCCATTTGAAAACATTTGACCATCTTATTATATTGGTCTTTAAGAAACAGCAAACCAATCTGCGCAGTCTTACATACGATTACGTTTGACAACTTTTAATTTCGTCCTTTCAAAACTATATCCGTTGTGCCTTAATAGTATTTTATGGACTTCCGGTTCGTGTCCCAAGATGGCCGCATGCGTTTAAGTTTAGTTGTTCATTATTTATTCATTTTAGTTGTTCAATGTGTAGTATTGATAGCGTATTGTGCAGTGATCTAACGTATGAGTGAATAGCTAATGAAGAATTCAACTTGAAGCGTTCATAGCCCTTCCTGGGTCAAGGCCCGATAGTCCGCGTGGTTTTTTGTAAATCGCTATCACTTTACAAAAAGCAAAACCTCACCGAACAACGGCGTGCTCTACGAGCAAACTTGAAATTGGCGAAATCATCATTAACCTGATGGAAGCCATATTTTAAAATTAGAATTAGAATAGTATTTTATACAACCGTTGTATAAGAGGGGGCAAAAAACGCGAGTGGCATGGGTTACTATGTGAGCGTAGTGAACATCGTAAGAAAGATGCCACGAGCGTTTTTTGACCTACTTATACAACGTTGCATACGAAACTTTTTCTACGACTCGAAATTTCACAAATAAAATGCAAATAAACAACAAAGAATATAATTACATGTTCCCGCTCGGAATCAACAAAATTAAAAAAAAAAATAGTCTCTGATAAACGTTTTTTTATTGACGTCCATCTGTCAAAAAAATATGAACTTATACTAAAGGCATTCACTATACTAAACATCTGTCAAAAAAAATGTGAACTTATACATAAAGGTATACGTTCACTATACTAAACATCCATGCATTGAAGATAAAACTTTTTTTTAAGTTGGCAGCAATGCCTTAGTACAATAAGTTTTTTTTTAAATTGCAAATTGGGTGAATTCTGCTGTTTATCTTGTAATCTGTGGTACTAAGTGATGCTTTTTTGGCGACATTATAACATCGTTTAGCAGTGTTTTTTGGGGCAATAGAGGACTTTTTGCATATTTTATGTCTTTATATTAGAGTCAGTAACTATATAAATGACAGAAAAAAGTACTGGAGTAGAAAATTACATTTAATAGTGGCCACTACTTGCCACTACTAACAAACATACAGTAGCTCACAGGAACTTCAACTAGAAAATTGATCAAGAACAAGCAGAACACATTTCATATTTCTACGTCATAACTCAAAAACGTCAATCATTTGTGCGCTTGCCCATACACCGGCCTGTCAGTCACGAGCAGGCTTTTAAAAAATAATGTAACATACTCGTAGATAGGAACTAGAGCGGTTTGTATCGCTTTTAGGGTTCCGTACCTCAATCAGCAAAAATGGAATCCTTATATGATCACTTTGTTGTCCGTCCGGACCTTCTTCTCAGAAACGTGTGAAGGCTTTTTCTTAGGAAGCAGAAATTAAACACACACACAAATACTTAGGCCAGCTATCCCTTCTGGCACAAAGCTAATTATTTAGCGCTAGTATCTAACTAAAAAGGTCCGAAAACCGCATTAAAATAAAACAGCTTAAATGCATTATATCGCGTATATTCATTATTTGAGCCTCCCTGAAGTTTCGCCAACTTTACAGTTACCGTTGTGAAAGCTCGACTAAGAAAAACAATTTTTTTCTCTGTCATAGTTATCGTGCAAACTGTACCCATTTTATAATAAAAACACACAAAAAAATATAAAAATGGGTAGTTTGCGCAAATGTAACTTAGACAGAGTTTTATTCAAATATTAGAATAAAATAATCCGTAAAACATTTACATACATTGTTGAAAACAAAAAACCGAACTGTAAACATCGGACAAAGCATCCGAAGCGAGTTACGATACGATAACTCTGCGTGCACGGGGACCATAGCCCGCTGCCGCCCCACATACACAAATACGCAGTGGAAGATGTCGTAAAGCTTCAAGCTCATAACTCAGCTGGCCGTCTTCCTGTGCCCCCATAAATTACGCCTTACCGAGTATGCCGGCACCCATTCGCTCACCGACATAACAATTCTCTTATTTTTTCCTCTGACCTCGTCAACTTTCACGGCGATATCGTAAAAAAGTAACGCGCTTCAACGCTGACTGACGACATTTTGGAAATGGTGTCATTATTATTTTCAAAGTAAGCAACCTAGCTAAGGGAAGCGGTCATAGTTTTATATCAGCAGCATTAATTGACCCCTTTATCTGCCAAGAAGAACAAAAAAGAGGCGGGGCACTACCTACCTTTTCTCGAACCGTTTCGTCTCATTTTCAAATCGTCCCAGTTAACACCAGAGCGCCCAAATTCACAGGTTAAGATGCAATTAGGGAACATATGAAATGTACAAAATTTCATTGATCTAGCTTTTATACTTTCACTCAAACACATTATTTTTCACTCAAATAATATCGAGCGTATTCAAAAGAGGTGTCTGAAAATCATGTCGTATAGATACAATCACGGCTTAATCCACCAAAGTTACGACCAGCGTTTACGAACATTTGGCATTTGTTCCCTCCAGTCACGTCGTCTCTTGTATGACATGCTATTTTTACACAAGGTCCTTCATTCTAAAATTGACTCCCCCTATATTCTGTCACATATCACCTTTAACACACCACGATTTAGCGCCCCTAAAGTGTTTGCTCTGCAGGTATACAGGAACAACACCTCTTATTACAATCCTATCGTAAGAATGTGCCGTCAGTACAACGACCTAGTGTCAAAAAATAATAACATCGACATTTTCAATCCACGATTTTTGGTATTCAGGAGGCAGATTGTAGAATTTGCTTTCGCGTTAAACGCCATATCTGTTTACACATCTTTGAATGTTTTGAATGTTTTGTTATGCTATTTCAGAATGCTCAATATGTATAAAATATTTAAATATAAATTTTAATTAAACAGTTTAGCCATTATAATAATATTACATTTATAATAATTTTTATTTTAGGATATTGTTTCAATGTACCTACATATATTGTTAGGGTTGTTTCACACGTACCACAACCACACGACAACCACAACCACACCACAACCACACCACGTGGTCGGGCGCATATTTTGTATGTTTAATAAATAGTACAATTCACACGTAACCACAACCACACCACAACCACACCACGTGGTCGGGCGCATATTTTGTATGTTTAATAAATAGTACAATTCACACGTAACCACAACCACACCACATTTTAACGCTGCGACGTGGTGTGGTTGTGGTACGTGTGAATTGAGCCTTAATCATGATGTGCATGCTTATTTTGGATGACATTTATCTGTAATGCCTGTCCTTTGTATCTTTATTTTTTGCAATGAATGTAATCTGTTTAGTGTGCCAATAAAGAAAAATAAAATAAAAAATAAAAATATACTTTAGGTTTTATTGGTACCTAAAAAACGCCGATTTTGCCACTCACTTATACACTGACGTATCAAAACCTCTGGGGTACTTCTAGATGACCTAGAAAGCTGAAATTTGGTATGTAAGCTAGTATTAGTACACAAACAACAAAATAATTCTAAAACTTGGAATTTTTACCCCCCAACCCCTTAAACTAGGGGATGGAAGTTTGTTTGTTTGAAGAATTCTGCAAATTTTGATACTAAAGGTCTGAAAATTGATATATTGTTATAAATAAAACATAATATTCTAGGATTTTTAGAAAATCACTCCCACCCTTTAAATAAGGGGATGTAAGTTTGTATGGGGTTCCCATAATAGGGGATAAAAGTGTATATTATATATGGGGCTAAAAGTAAGTATTTCTTAAATACACAATTATTACTACTTCTGTATCTACACTGACTTCGTATTTTAAATATTTCTTTATAGACCTACCAAAATGCAGCACAATTAACACGCGGAATTTTATATTTTTTATTGTTGAACCAATGATTTTTATAAGACGAATGAAGATTATAAGACGAAGAGGAAATGATATCAACAAGAAAAATAGGCAAAGATAGAGCTCTGAAGACTGATGCTCAAGAAACGCTACAGCCGAAAAAAAATAAAAAAGCTAGGGCACCTTACAAAAAGAAATGAGATCCCACCAAAACATTTCATGTGAAATTGGCGGCCAAGACTCAAATGCTCATAACGCTTTCGCTGTAAAAAGTTATCAGATCCCAGGAAAAGCCAAGCCCCTAAGCCCTGACTTTACTAACCCTACACCTTGGTTTCAATAGTATGGCTTGGCCGTTTCATAGTACCGTACATAAGTCCAACGGACCGTTTGGCCCATTACGGTTTATATATTTACGGTAACCTATGAAACAGCCAAGCCATACTTTTGAAACCAAGGTGTAGGGTTAGTAAAGTCAGGGCTTAGGGGCTTGGCTTTTCCTGGGATCTGATAACTTTTTACAGCGAAAGCGTTATGAGCATTTGAGTCTTGGCCGCCAATTTTACATGAAATGTTTTGGTGGGATTACAGTACTTACAAGGTGCCAGCAACTCCATATAAAACTTACTTATTTACCGTAGGCGGGTAAAATTTATGCTGTATCCATCGTCGGGTGTCCATATCCCTGAACCGAAATTGGTTAAAATCCGCCTAGCCGTTTCGGCGTGATGATAGCGAACAAATTTTTTTCCTAAAAATAATGACCCCTCTACTATACAAAACTGATTTGTAATTTTTTTTTATAATTGTATAGATATTAAAATTCCGATCATAGACAATAAGTAATTCATGCATATAGCTCAGCAGAACCCTGTCGCTGTACGCCTCTGACGTGGTTAGTGAGAGTATCCTTTCAGTCACCTCTTACATGTCATGGCATTCATTCACGTAGTTGGGTCATTGTCAGATTTAGGTGCGTGTCTTTCCGGTGGACATTTGAGAAATTAAGGATTCCAGGGCCTAATTGTCAGATTAAATGCCTGTGAGAATAAAGAACGTTCCCTCTTCTATAATTCGATGTAATAACAACATAACCTAGATTCATACAAGCTCTTAACTTTTGACCACCGATGGGACGAATTTTGTTTTTGAACTGACAATGACCCAGTTAAAAAAGAAATGTCGATGGTGCCCATTTACCATAAATTCTTGTTATTGTGATTATTTTCGTTAAAATATTATGTAAAGGGTAGCCAGTAAAATTCGAGTAACGTTTATGAATATCATAATTTCCAACAAAAAAACAAAAAAAAAACGGATTATATGGCGTATGTTAATTATTAAGCCTCCCTGACGTTTCGGTAGCTTAACAGATACCGTTGTCAAACTACCCATTTTATAAATATGAATTTAAATTTTATTAAAGGAGGAGGTGGTGTTTAAATTATACATGCCAGATAGGCCTAACGTGAAAGATAAATAAAATTTAAAAAACAATAGAACAGACTTCAAAATAAACTATAAGCCGTATAGTTAAATTAAATAGTGGAATCAATTAAATGAATGAGTATGAATTAGTAGAAGTTAAATTCTAATGTTAAGGCCAATCTTGAACTCTGCTGATTTTATGTTTAGTAAAAAAGGAAATAAAAATACTTATTAGGCCACCGAATCGACTATCGTTTATTCCAGTGCTACGTGCTACGCCGTAGCAAGCTACGAAAGCTACGCAAGAAAGTTGTACCGTTCGGTACATAGGTAGGTACACGAAAGATAAAGAATGGTGGATGGGTATTCACAAGTAGGATTTCGTGTTTTCCAGTCTTCAAACAGTTTCTTACATATTTCGTCCATGATGTCACAGATATTCAGAAAACTATAATCGAATTCTCATTCCACATCACAGAAACGTTCAAGACGTTACAGCCACAATAACATATAGCGGTATAGAGATATCGGCTATTGCGATTCATAATTTCCGTTCTATGTTCCCGCAGGAACATTTACCATACCATACAGGTAGACAGGCTGGTAAGGCAAGGCGAGATGTCTTCGGTAATGGGTTTAGGTGTGCTAATGGAAGGGAACCGCAGGCTTAACGCTGCGGCTGACGGGGTCCCCACTTCCTCCAAAACGGTGACATCCGTTAAGCACACGACGAAATGCTAACTGAATAAATTACCGTTATAATGTACGTTGTAATTAAATCAGGTACGCGTACGTTTGGGAGCAAATAGCCTATTTGCCTGCACGAATGTACAATGCACTATTGTTTTACATGTCTGGAAACGTGCAATTAAATGGACATTCAGCGTGGGGCAATCAACGTGAATTGTTTCCTGGTAATGACAATTGCTATTCAAATGCTGTCTCTTGAATCAATAAAGTTTTAACTCTAAACCGGGTTTAGGAAAATAGAAAATACATGTACATAGTTAAAGGCTTCATTCAAACAAAATTACGATCGCTTCTTTTGTGTGACGAAAGTTACTCATACTAAATGTATGGGTAACTACCTACCGTAACACAATGGAATCAATTAAGTTTTGTTTTAATTAAAGCCCTTAACTACGTACATGTATTTTGAAAATGACTCATATGCGGGCCTATGATGGTTGCGTTTATCTGGCAATAAATAAGTGACAAAGCATCTATCACTCACACTCGCATTTTGTCAAAACGTGACGGATGCTTTGTCACTTATTTATTGCCAGATAAACGCAACCATCATAGGCCCGCATATGAGTCATTTTCAAAATACATGTACGTAGTTAAGGGCTTTAATTAAAACAAAACTTAATTGATTCCATTGTGTTACGGTAGGTAGTTACCCATACATTTAGTATGAGTAACTTTCGTCACACAAAAGAAGCGATCGTAATTTTGTTTGAATGAAGCCTTTAACTATGTACATGTATTTTGAAAATGACTCATATCTCGGCAATTTTTTTTATGCTAGATAATCATAATCTAACTGCGACGCGTAGACAGGGTAGGACAGGGCGAGCTAGACGCATCATTATTATATTAACACAGTTTTTCGGGGTTTTCTATAACCCTGAATAATAGGACTTTACTCACTCATCCCCCAAGAATGTTACTAGTCGCTAATGCTAGGTAGTGGCAGGTAAGTAGCAAGGTACATCTAAAAATATCAATGTGTGCATCACATCAGCGGCATCCCTCTGGGGCACACTTTCAACCTACCCGCAATAAGCGCGCAATGCTTTCTCGTATGGACGTACAGAAAAAGAAAAAAAGCATTTTTATATCGCAAATTACTCGTAGATAAGTACCTACATTGAGTAATAACTCTCTAGAAAATAACAGACACGTCATTCATAAATCAAACCGTTTTGACGGAATACCTATTTATTACTCGTAACTAACACTTCAAGTGATCGTAATAAACTGAAAACGCGAAAAGCCCGCTAAAAATTACTCATTGATATTATTATTTTTATACTTACTGCAAAATTAGGCCTTCTTCCTGCCTAATTACTATTCGCTCCTTACCCTTCGAGGCTTCGATACGTATCTACCTGACCTAACCTTATTCATGTCATCATCCATTTCGGAATAAGTATTGCTAAACTTACGTTATTTCGCGGCTAATAACGTGTAACAAGGGTATTTTGCTTTAAGATGGTCTGGAGACCCATCGAAGTCGTGGATATAACGTGAACCTTTTCTTAACCATAATTCATGATAATGAAATCCTTAGTGTAATGTTTAAGTATTATAAAAACAATAATAGTGAATACATGAAGTTTACAGGGTTTTTGTAGCTTAACCGATCCTAAAAAAAAGTGCTTCTTAAAAAAATTAAATATAACGATGATTACCTAAGTATCTGTCAGTCAAGTCTCTTTTATTTTTCCTTTTTACAATGTTTTTGATAAATAGATGATGTCGATACGTTGCACTATTATATTTATAGCGATAAACCAATAAACACACTTTCGCTTATTAGGTAGGTACTTATAAGTGGGACGGGATAGAGGACAATACATGCATACAGTAACAGAGCTACGTTTTTCGTTAAGTAGTTAGATTCACTCAGTGTAATCGACTAGCATTGCGATTTCATTTCCTCCCGCGGAGTAGAACGGCCGTCTTCATGTTATCAGATCTCCTTCGGATTGGAACTGCTGATTACTAGATCCCTTGGATTTCGACGATTCACTTATTTACTTCCACCAAGAGTATGGAGTTGTAATAGAGTGGCATACTTTATAGAAATTTCGTATGAAACGTACACAATAATAAAACAACTTATGCTTAATACCTAATGTAGGTTTATAGGTACCTACTAACTACGTAATTTTAAGAATTACCTACGAAGTTAGTCATAGAATGAACATGGATAAAACGAAAATAATGTGAACTCCCACAATGTAGCACCTACTGCACTGCAAGTTGGACACTACGCACGAAGCTGTAGACGACTATTTATCTACCTGGGATAAACAATCCAGTTGGGTAGGTTGAATTACGAAAAAGAGGTCACTCGTCGAATCCAACTCGGATGGGCAGCGTCCGGGAAGCTGTGAAATCCCAAACCCGACAACTCCCAAAAAAACATAAGACGACGTTTTTAACTGTCCAATGAGACCCCTTATTATGGAGTGCCCAGGGCCCCGGAAAACTTAGACGGCCATGGTTGTAGTTGGTCCCATATACGGCATATACCTACCTAGTAAAGTACCTACATATTTTCAATTCAACAAAAATTGTAGGTATCGAAGGAATTATAAAAAAAAATATAACCACCGCCACTGAACTGAAACTCCATTAAATTGATAGACTGATATATATAGAATGACAGTGCTTTGTCTGCGTAGCCCCGCAGTGCACGTAGCTAATCATTAGGGGAACCTGGGGATAGTTGATCCCCATTTTGATTTTGGACTCTATTTTTTTTTTTTTTACAGTATTGGAGATCTTTTCAAGCCAAAATATTCAAAATTTATCTATTCATTGATAGTTTGAAGGAAAACAAGATTATGCTACAATTTAACTCAATATTAAATGAAATACAATATTGTAAACTTTTACCATGTATCCCCCATGTAAGGGAGATTTGTTTACCCCTAATTGGGAGCCTTTTTAACTTTTTAACTTTGTCGTAGTCGGGCGAAAAAGAATATATGCCTTATGGCATTAAGCCCGCCATTTGTACTCTTACTTTTGTATTTTGTGCAATAAAGTTTAAATAAATAAATAAAAATAAATATATCAGCTCTATGAATCCTAGCATAGATAAGACTTGATCCCTCCCGGGGACACATGATTCCGTCATCATGTCACCCCCAAATCAAAAGTTCTCAAGTCTCCCCATACATAGTGTTGTTATAAAACATGCGCTACTCAAAACTATTTATCACGTATTTGAACGTATTCAATGACAATCTACACTTGAATAAACGACTAAAACAACAAACACACTAAAACAATAGCATTTATTTCACTTTTCATTAAATAAATCAAGTTAAAACTTACCGAAAATTAAGTTCGACGCGACACAAATATTTCAACGGCCACCATGTGCAAAATACTGACGTGAGTCACGACGTGCCACGAAAGAACGTGAAGTTAGGCATAAATGAATGAGTGTTGCTAGCGTAAGAAAACGTATCGCGTTTGGTTGAATTTTAAATTAACTTTAACAAGTCTCCCAAGGGATCTAGTCTCCTCAGGTTCCCCTATGTAATGAATGATACTCTCATGTGGTAGAAAGTGCTACTAAATCCTAACATAATTAAAAAAAAATTATTAGCTTTAATATTTTTATTTACTTTCGTCAATCCTGTCACCAGTTCGTATAACGTATAAGTATAACGTAGGTGTGCTTTCCATCAAACATATCTAACAAAGAACCACCTCAACAGATACGAATTTCAATTAAAAAACCGCCATCAAATCGATTCAACCGTTTGGGAGCTACGATGCCACAGACATACACACGCATAGGTACATAGATAAACATGTTAAGCTTATAATTATAACACCTCTGTTTTCGCCGGAGGTTAAATAAGGAGGAAATTAAGCCTACTCTGTTACATTCATACTTTACTCATTGTTCGCAGTACAGCCTGGAAGACTAGGACAAAACGCTTGGGTGAAATAATGAAACGGATCCTGTGATTACGCGTAAGGCTTTGATACTAGCACTTCCAACAGTTGCGACGCATCTCACGAGCTCGTCACTTATGTAGGTAGGTCATGCGGTTTCGAATCAGAATTAGGCCTAAGAAAATTTGATTAGTAATTAGGTAGGTATAGTCAGGTGCATAATAAACCGGCCAAGTGCATGTCGGGCCACGCTCAGTGTAGGTTTCCGTAGTTGCCCATCCTTCACAATAGACAATAAAATCAAATTTAAATTAGGTACGAGAAAGCTTTCAAGCTCTATAAAAAGGTCGTAAACGCCAAAGTAACTGTAATTACGTATTATCTTCTGGAAGTTATCGATTATACGCACCAGATTGGGCGAAATGTTTTTATGCAGTATGGCACTTAACTTATATGTGTAACGTTCGAAGTATAAGAACACCGCGCGGCACTTACGTCATTTTAAAGAAAATTATGAAATTCTGCGATAACTCAAAAACAGCTCGACCGATTTTATTCAATGTAGTTTTCATTGAAAGTACTAATAAGGCCTTATTTTCATGAATTTTTCTACTATTTTTTGACCCGTGGTTGAGAATAGGGGGGACACAATTTTTTGATTTCCCGAGCGAATATTTACAAAACTGCTGACTTTATCAAAAAATTATGTTTGAAGACCCCTATTGTTTTTAAAAGACCTATTCAACGACATCCCACACGCTAGTGTTGGAACGGAAAAAAAAATCACCCCCACTTTAGGTGTAGGGGAGGATACCCGAAAAAAGTTTTTTTGTTTTTATTTTACCGTTATGTCGGCGTGATACGAGGGTGAATTGAAAAGTTTTGAGCCTAACCTTTAAAATAAAGACTTGGGTTTTTATATCAATTTTATTTCTCTACATAGTCTCCAAAACGATCTATACACTTTTGCCACCTTGCTTCCAACTTCATTATTCCTTGTAAAAAAAATGAATCTTCAAGGTGATTGAAATATTCAGTTGCAGCTTCTTGCACCTCAATATCTGTCGAAAATTTCCGTCCTGCCAAGTGTTTTTTTAGGTTCGGGAAAAGATGATAATCAGAAGGGGCCAAGTCCGGCGAATAGGGTGGATGCGGCAACAATTCAAACCCACAGTTATGTATTTGTGCGATAGATTTCGCTGCAGTATGGACAGGAGCATTGTCTTGGTGGAACAACACTTTTTTAGAAATCATACCAGGTCTTTTTATTTTAATTTCTTCATGCAGACGTTGTAAGAGGATGCAATAGTAATCAGCATTTATGGTTTTACCCTTTTCAAGATAATCAACCATGATGACCCCTTTGCAATCCCAAAAAACTGAAGCCATTACCTTCTTCGCTGATAAAATGGCCTTAGCTTTTTTAGGAGGTGGAGACCCTGACCTTTTCCATTGTTTGGATTGCACTTTTGACTCCGGTGTATTGTGGTGGACCCAAGTCTCGTCCATAGTTATAAAACGACCAAGAAAATCTTGTGGGTCGCATTGAAACAGATCCAAACAATCCTGTGATACTGTATGGCGGGTGCGTTTATTTTCAGCTGAAAGCAGTCTAGGTACCCATCTTGCAGAAACCTTAGAAAAACCTAGATCCTTAGTGATTATGTTTTTCGCTCGCTCATAGGAAATACCAATTGTCTCCGCTATCTCTGCAACTTTCAACCGCCTGTCATTCATAATCATATCTAGTATTTTATTGATATTTTCATCTGTAGAAGCCGTTATTGGTCTGCCACACCTAGGTTCATCTTCAACTGCTTCTCTGCCGCGTTTGAAATCTGCTACCCATCGTTTTACAGTGGCATATGATGGAGCGGATTCCCCTAAAGTCTGGCACATGTCTTCAAAGATTTGCTTTGGCGTTAAGCCCTTTTTTTGTAAGTATTTTATTACAGAACGGTGCTCAATTTTATCCATTCTAAAGAAAATCGCGAACCTCTTATAGTAATTCTATCACAAAATTTGCAATTGTGACAGAAGAAAAACAAAAGATAGTGCATTATGATAAAAAAATATGCAAGTCTTACGTGCCAGTATTATTTTTTTCTTTTAATTTCATTATCAACCTCAGGCTCAAAACTTTTCAATTCGCCCTCGTACATACACATACTCATACCAAATTTCAGCTTTCTAGCACTTATGATCACGGATCTAAGCCGCGGACGGACAGACGGACAGACGGACATGGCGAAACTATAAGGGTTCCTAGTTGACTACGGAACCCTAAAAATGGATAGACTTGTTCGTTTATGTATGTTTTTCGGTTTCATCACGCCGAAACGTCAGGACCGGTTTTGTACAGGGTACTTAATGCGAACTTAAATGAAATTCTGAATCCTCACATGAAAGAATCGGGATTGCCTGGCTATCACACAAATACTTGTTCTGCTACTATTCAAACCCAAGACCGCCAGCTTTACAGGTCGTTGTAGATATTTCATTCGATTCCAAGCAAAACCAAAGTAGCCAAACGTCTATCAGCTATTTATGAGCCGAATTTCAAAATCATTTTCGTATGTTAAAACGAAAGAATTAAGGTGGAACCTGTGAAGAATCGACGGAAGTTCCTTCAGTTTACGTTACTTCCTCATCACTTCACTTTATAAAGATTTAGATATCTAAATTAAATGGGTAAGCTTACCGTTCACCGGCTGCAACGGACGTCCACCCAGACAATTCACAACCCACACCACGGGCAACACAACACACATGTAAGTCAGTCACATATCGGAATGTGATCGGAATCACACACTTCGGAACTCTAATGTAAGAACAGTACTTTTCGTCGCGAAAAACGCATTTCATGATGATTTAATTACACAGGCTGGTTTCCGCAACTCGATATCACATTTGCGCCTATTTCGCAAATATATTAATTATTACTAATCCAATAACAATATTATTATTATTATTAATCCGTAAATGGCGGCTCGAAGCTTGTGCCAGTATCAGTTTTTTTGGTTTATAACCAATGCATGACTTCCGTGTTAAAAAACTTATCAAAAAAATAAAAATTAAATTATTAAAACATGAGATGAAATGAACATGAACAAAGATGGCCCATAGATCCCAATAACAATAAAATAATGCAGCAATGGCAGCTAGTGCCGTACACTTTATGGTTGACACTGGTAATGTTTTTAATTTTTTTTCATTATTTTATTACTTAAGGTTTGATTTGAACAGAAGCTCCCATCCTTTTTGGAGTTCAGGACAATGGCCTTAGTGTTGCTAAAGGGATCGGACCACCTATCGGTACTAAAATAGATAGATACACGGTGTCTCACGATTATGCCACATGTAGGGGAAGTAGGTACATTAAATATTTAAGACGGGATATTTTGTTCAGTGGAGACAAACCATTTATTTTGTCTTTTTTTTTCACATTCGGTTCGATTCCCAGATGAGACAAGCAATTAAATTTGTGAATTTAGTATTACTTAATTCTAAAAAAGACCTAGAGGCCGGAGCCCAAAACGCTGGTCTGACCAGATATCCGAGCAGACCAACGGACCAGTTAGCGCCGCACTACACCAGGCAGCTGACCGCAACCGATGGAGACAGGCAGTTGACAAGCTGAAGCGGAGTCACGATCCTCAGCAATGAGGGAGCGATGGAGAAGAAGAAGAAGAAGAATTCTAAAAATAAAAGGTTGTCTCCATGGAGCAAAATATCCTATCTAAAATATTTAAGATACTTCCCCTCCATGTGGCATAGCCGTAGGACACCCTGTATACTATACACTTTAACCACTCTCTGAATTTGATTGTGCTTCATACATGTGGAAGCACATTGCGAGCACTAACCTTAGGAAGTCCTTTCACCCTTGAGTAGGCAGCCATTAGCTAGAACTGGAAATGCACCCGCCAACCTGACGTCAGAATAGCGGGCGTCATTAATTTCTTAAATATCTCTGGAGTTTAAAGAGCACATTGCTCGAATTTTGACGCACATTCGGCACATTGCTAGCACTAACTCCTGACGTATACCACAGCTCCATTTGTTGATGTACACCCGCCATCCTGAGGCTCACTATAATGTCATGTTATAGGTAGGTAGGTAATTTAATTCTTAGTAATTATAGCATCATCAAATTATGTCCATATTGGAGAAACAAATTTTCAAAATTGAAATGAAAACACAGCCATATGTTACACCTATTCTTTATTCTTGGCTAGCATCAACGTTCTCCGTCTGCAGACCCTTGATGGAGGCGACAGGCACGTAGGTCACCAGCGTGAATAGTTTGTGTGCGGAGTCCTCGTCGTCGTTGCGTCTGCGGGACAGCCTGACGCGCACGCGGAAGGGGACATTCCTGGAATAGACAATTGGTAAATTGAATTTGGTTACACACAGTTGATTAGTATGGCTGGCTCAACATGTGTTGAACTTCTAGGGATATGCATTGATTGAAGAAATATTAAATCTGAACATGGAATACACAAAACAGGCAATACTATAAACTTTCAAAGTTCTTGACATCTTGTCCCTGCCGATGTAGACCGAGGTTGTCCAATATTTTTTTTTTTTATTATTTTTTATTATTTGTTTACCAGACTAATACCAATGCCAAATAATCAATGATAAATTGATAAAGTATTTAGTCTTTGTGGCTTCGTATTCAAATAGTACAATGCAAATAAATACAAAGAGTAGATCTGATCTGCCGCAGTCACACTCCATAACATAATCAATACAAAATACTATCTCAATAGAGCATTTAAAATCTGTTATATATAGACAATGAGGGTAGTGATCATGATTATATGATATTGTGAGGTAGATGTGAATAAGCAGTTCTGTCATCGTGATTCCTGCCCAGCACATGTGCTAGGACTCCTAAACCGTGAGTTATAATAGTGGCGACGACGTAAATACGGCAAAAGTGTGCATATAGTGTACAAACAGAGTGGAAAATACATATACATAAAGTTATTGGTGAAAATGGGCATTAAGTTTGGAGAGTTTGATATGGCACATGGGTGTTGGAAAAATTATATAGAAAGATTTAAATTCGGTCTGGAAGCAAATGAAATTGTTGAGGATGGTAAGAAAAAGGCTAATTTACTGGCTGTTTGTGGTCCCGACTTGTATGATTTGATAGTATCATTGACGGCTCCGACGCAAATAAGTGAGGTTACGTTTACAACTATATTATCTAAATTAAATGATCATTTCCACCCGAGACCAAATGAGATAATACAGTCTTATAAATTTCATACCAAGTATCAAGGGGAGGGGGAAAGAATTAGAGATTACATAGCTCAGCTTCGGAAATTAAGCATTAATTGTAACTTCAGTGAGTTGTGATACGTTTTACAATCTGAAGAGCTATAAAATACAGAAAATGTTTATAATCTTCAATACCCATTTCCCATTATGACAATAAGTAGGCATCAGACTTCTGATAGCACGGTAGGACTTTAGAGAGCTATGGAGTTGATATTAAAATTGAAATACAATTCAATGGGTTTAGTTTAGTCTTGCAAGAAGCCCTTGATAGGTACATCTGCAGAGTTCCTTTATCCCTACCTTGGGTTATTTGTAACTTACAAAGCCCAAGTACATATTAATAACAACAACCATCATCAAAATTTCAACCATGTACCTTTGTAATTATATTCTAATTATTTTGTTTTGCACACATTGAATCAGTACTTTTCCAAGCTCACAGACGGATACAATGTGTATGCATATTAATAAAGTATGCATAAAAACAAAAATAAAAGAAATAATCCCAGATAATCATAGGTTTTGCACTCATGGGATAAAATAACTAAAAAAAATATTTGATGTACTTAGTGGTAGTTTTTGATCTTTACAACCAACAATTATAATTGATCTGGAATGCACAGGTTATATCTAAAATACTCAACCCCAACTACAATATATTTTAGCATAATATCCCTCTAATTTCGACTTTTCTTTATTTTACTATAAATTTGTATTTGAAATTCCTCGTTCATGATCAAGCAATTGTAGCATATGAAATAAGAGAGCAAATTAATTATTAATGCAATATTAAACTGCTTTGTATTCATTGTTATCAACAAGTTTAAAGTAAAAAACAATGCCTATTATGATTTACTCTCCATTTAAGTATAAAATTAGAAAAAAAAATGTAATTTTAAACTCCCTTAAATACTGACTTCATACCTCTGTTCAAGACCAAACATCTGGTTTTAAGAATTTTATTAGGTACTCATAAAGAATTTACAAAATTCACTTATATGAGCTAAGTTATATAAAAACAATTTAAAGCTAGCGTGCAGTACATAATTATATTCAGTTATAAATGTAATATATATATTCTATTTTTTATACATAGTAAAGTGGGTAGAAATCTGCAGTCGATACAACAGTGCCTTAGAGAACGACATTTACTTACATCGTACAATTTCAATACGTCGCCGCGTAGATAACAAACAAGTTAAAATGGATGTTCACGAGTTTCGAAGAAGGCAACATGAATGGATGCGGCATAGCCGTGCGTACTACAGACGCATTTACATTACATATTGAAAACAATTTGTTTGTATTAATTATGTTTAATTTGTATTTGTATTATGATTTTCATATTTATTTATAAAATTGATTTCAATATATTTCATAATAATTAATAAAATGACTGTAAATATAATTAGTGTATATATATTTTATTACTATTTTTTTTTTGTAATTATTATATTTTTAAATATAATAATTTCATTTATTAATAACTAACTTAATTAGTTTATTAGCATAATAATCATTATTACTATTTTTAGTCAAAATAAATTGAATGGTTTTAATTATTGTTTTTTTAATTGGATTGGACTTATTTTATGTTATTTTGTATGTAGAACAAACATCATAAATTTAAACCAAATACCATAATCTAAATACTAGGAAAAAGCCTAGTGTATTAAAAATCAAGCTTTTAAATCATCCAGTTACTTGGATGTTGGTTATACCGAAGGGACTCGGTATGGAAACAAGTGAGGTTATGTTATTCAAATCAAAATAACAGGACAATAGGCACACAATTTCATAGTCTAGATAGAGGATACAAAACTAATGAAATATTTTAGAAAGAATACTTACTTGACTCCCTTGGACCACAGGTATTTGTTTAAACGGGTGTCGACTCGAACATCGGGAGTTCCCATTTGTTTTTCAGCGAACTTCCTGATTTCCTTAATGGCTCGAGGAGCACGCCTTTTGAAGCCGACTCCATGAAGGCGTTTGTGTAAGTTGACTGTGTATTCACGAGTCACTACTTCATTGATAGCGGACTTGCCTTTCCTCTCTCCTTTAGGTTTTGCCATTGTATTGTGAACTGAAAATCAGATAAACACATCAAAATATGGTCTTTCACAGATGCACTGCAAAGGAACAATTAGGTTCCCGTCCAAAATTAATGATTTTCTCTCCATTTTCTTTAGATTATTTTTGATTTAGAAACATAAATGCTAACCTAGTTCACGTCTTCGAATACCGACACGAAAAGAAACGTCAGTGTCAAAATTTGTCAACCAATCACTCTTGTTTTTTCTAAAGTGTTCAAATTCTAGTATAATAATCCAAATAGTTACTCAAGCAAATGAGTAAAAAAAAATGACGAATATTTTATGTGCCAAAATGACAAATCTTCCCTTACGGTCCTTCCTTTATGCTACATAAATGCTCTAGAGTGAAGCGGCGCAGCGCGAAAGACCAAATAATCTTACTACTACCCTGCTCCGTCGTAGCGTAGTGGGTTACTGGACGTGCACCTTAATTTTCTATGCTTGATAGTACACTAAGTGATCTCGATAAGAACCTCTCAGTTTTCACTTAAACCCAAATCGCAATCTGGATCGCGTAAGAGCAAACGAAACAGGCTCAAAACGCGAATCGCATTCTGACAGTCACGTCACGCACTATGACGTTCCGATTTTTTCAATGTGTCAGTGTCAGTTGACACTTTTTGATTTGACACAATTTGACACACGACTATTGACTACTTTGCTTTGCTTTCTAGCAGTATTGTAGAAATTCCTACAATAAATTATAATTCAAACGCTGTTTTCAACAGCCACATCTGCATTAATAATTACATATGTCTTCAAACTTTTACCAACGAAGCAAGCCGCTAACTTTCAACACTACTTTCGTTACTATCACCACACTAAGTTAGGTTAAGTTCGAAGCTCTCACATGCTCATAAACAACAACAAATGGCAGAGATATACAAGTGAGTTACACTGGAATGCTTCCTAAATAGCAGACATCACTTACCCATGTATTTTTTCTTAACTATACGTTCCCGACTCGTTATTTTAGGTTAATTCACCCGGTGAAGTTCTTCAATGACTACATATCAAGGGACATACGACCCGACGGGAGGAAGTTCCATGAACAACGCAACTTAAAACTCAATGTGGATTCCTTAAAAACAGCCGATGCATCTGCTGTAGTCAAGTGTGGAAATACGACGGTAGTTTGTGGTATTAAATTGGTATGAATTATTCCTACAATTGTTTCATCATCATCATAAATAAATAATAATAAATAAATATCGGACAACATCATTATGATATAAACAATATTTGTTATGGAATAAATGTATGTGTATTTCAGGAATTAGCAGTTCCAAAAGCCGAGGAGCCTGATCTAGGATACCTTATAACAAATGTAGAGCTACCCCCATTATGTTCGTCCAAATCCAGGCCGGGGCCACCTTCAGACCATGCTCAAATCACAAGCAACTTGGTGTCAGATATAGTCTTAAACTCCAAGTGTGTAGACTTGAAAGACCTGTGTATTGTTCCTGATAAGCTGGCCTGGGTGGTATACTGTGACATGGTGTGCTTAGATAATGATGGGAGCCTGGTGGATGCCTGCATTATGACATTGATGGCCAGTCTAAAAACATGTAAGAAAATTACATTTTTATTTTTATATTGTTTTGGATTTTTAGCCATTAAAAAAATTTCTATACCCTTCATAAAAGTGTATATAGTATTTGTGAAATCTGAGATGAATATCTGAATTTGAAATATAAATTATAGATTAAACATTCCTGCACCAACTAAAGCTAAAAAAATATAGGTCTTATATCAAGTGATTTTGCAAATAATAATAAAATAGTTTTGAAATCAGTAAAATCAAATATGTTGACCAGAATAATAAATCAGCTGCTAGGTTGCCATATTGGTAGTAGTCAAATTAGGGACTAAGTACTTAATATTTTTTAAATAATATTAAATTTTATAATATTTTTGGAATGTATCTTAGTTTTTAGGGTTCCGTAGTCAACAACCTTATAGTTTCGCCATGTCCGTCTGTCCGTCCGCGGCTTAGCTCCGTGATCATTAGTAAAGTAAAGTAATGTACTGATTTATTGTGAACTGTGTATAATGTTTGCTATACAGCAAAATGAAGAGTATCAACAGCCGCCCGTTTCGGACATACGATTTTTGTTCTTATGACTACAGAACAGTACATAATATAACATATTCGCATATATTTAATTCATGTTACATTTATTGAAGAATTCGTTTAAATTATAAAAAACATATTCAATCAACCAATTTTTTTACTTTAATTTAAAACGGGTTCCCTCTAACATTTTAATTTAATTTGGTAAGGCGTTAAAAACACGTATAGCAGTAATGAATGCGCTTTTTGCATATTGCGAGTTGTTGGTTTTAGGACAAAGCAAATTACTTATATTTGTATTTCTCCCTCAGATTATCTCTATATTGAGCTTTTTTAGTGAAATAGCTACTATTTTTCTTAACAAAAAGACAAAGTTCCAGAATATATATCCCAGTGAGTGTTAAGAAGCGATTTTCCTTAAATATATTTCGTAGGGATTGTTCCTTAGTCATGCGATATATTGTTCGTATACATCTCTTCTGAAGAACAAATGTGCTCTGAACATCCACTGAGTTCCCCCAAAAAATTATTCCATAGGTGAGCTGTGGATGCACATTACCGCAATAGGAACTTCTGACGACACTTTCAGAACAGGTTCCCGAGAGTATTGACAGTGCATAACACTGAATAGAAATAATGTTATTTACTTTTGCTATACGCGCTTTCCAGTTCAAGAAAGAATCAATGGTGACACCTAGAAAGCGTATATTGTCGACTTCTTGTATAGTATAGGCGTTCCAGCTTCTGCTACATTCGAAATTGCAGGGGCACTTTTATAATTTCTGAATTGTACTAATTTTGTCTTAGTTAAGGTTACTTTTAGATTTAAGGTTTTTAGCCACCAAACCACTTTATTTAGACAGTAATTTATATTCTGCTCCATAGAATTAATATCTGACCTCTGCCCTGCGAAAAGTATAGTGGCATCATCAGCAAATAACACACATAACTCATTAACAACAAAAAGAGGTCCTAACACACTACCTTGGGGTACTCCCATATTGGAAACTTTAAAACCTGATTGAGTGCAATCTGATATTTTGTTTTCCTTATCATAGTCAATGATTACAGTTTCTTTAATAATAATAATAATAATCAACGTATTTGGCCTTTTCTCAGAATGGGTGTAGGGTTGGGTCCCGTGGTACTAAAGAGCTCCTCCTCATTGACACCACCATTTGCCAACAAGTCCGGCGATACAGGGGGTCGCTCTCGGCCGCCTGGATTGACTATAAGAAGGCCTATGATTCGGTGCCTCATTCATGGCTGGAGAGGATCTTAGAGCTGTATAAAATTGATACAGCTCTAAGATCCCTCTTAGGCGCGTGTATGAGGCAGTGGACACCAGTCCTTCGTCAACTAGGTGGCGGGGATGGCCCCCCTGGCCCGCAGGACTTGATAAGGATTGAGAGAGGTATTTTCCAGGGTGACAGTTTGAGTCCTCTGTGGTTCTGCCTAGCCCTGAATCCGCTCAGCACTCTGCTGAAGGATTCAGGACTAGGTTGCCGGCTTCGAAGAGGAGGTGAGGTCATTTCTCATCTGCTGTACATGGATGATCTTAAGCTGTATGCACCAAAACGCCAGGATCTGGTGGAACCACTGGAAGTAACTGAAACCTTCAGTAGCGCCATCAAAATGGAGTTTGGTGTAGACAAGTGTGCGGTCATGCATGTACAGCGGGGGAAAGTCGTAAATTCCGCGAACTTACTACTTTCTGAGACAATGTCCCTCAGGTCTATCTCCGAAGCTGAAACCTACAAGTACCTTGGTATGTCACAGTCCTTGGGTATTGCGGACGGAGACATTATAAGCAGGCGTTGAAGGAGCGTTTCTTTTGTCGCCTGACAAAAGTACTTAACAGTCTTTTGTCCGGTGGCAATAAGGCGCGTGCCTTCAACGCTTGGGTGATGCCTCTGCTCACTTACTCCTTTGGCATACTAAGGTGGACGCAGACTGATCTGGACGCCAGATACAGAAGGCGGTACTCCTGGACACGGCGCGCATTGTCAGGAGATTCCTCTCTCTGCAGCCCTAACCACCGGTAGCCTGGGCCCTGCTCCGCTGCCGGCGGCACCCTAGGTTAGGTTTTTTATAATATGTTTATATATTTTGTAATTTCTTTATTGTATTTTACTTTTTATATACAGATATTGTAAAAACCTAGCCTATGAAATAAAATAAATAAAGGAGATAATAATCATTTATTTCGGAATTTCATCCATATGATCCATATCATGCTAGTAACATAAATTCTTTTCATAATCCTTAAATTCTTTTTGAAATCCAAATTGGTGAGGGTGCAAAATAGAGTTTAAGAATGCATTTAATCTTACATAAATTACTTTTTCAAATATTTTGGAAAAACTGGGCAAAAGGGCTATAGGCCTATAGTTATTCATGTTATTGGAAGGAGCATTTTCATGGAGTGGCTTTATAGCTTTTTTCAAGGCATCTGGAAAAACACCAGTATCTAACATTACTAGAAAGCTGAAATTTGGTATGAGTATGTGTATGTATCACGCTGATAAAACGGTGAAATAAATACTAAAAAAAAAAACTATTTTTTCGGGTACCTCTCGAACACCTAGTGGGGGTGATTTTTTTTTCGTTTCAACACTAGTGTGTGGGATGTCGTTGAATAGGTCCTTTAAAAATAATAGGGGTCTCCAAACATTATTTTTTGATCAGCAGTTTTGTAAATATTCGCTCCGAAAATAAAATAAATAGCTTCCCCCCCACTAACTTTTCAACCACAGGTCAAAAAATTATGGAAAAATTCATGAACATGAGGCCTTATATAAACTTTCAATGAAAACTATATTGAACAAAATCGCTCGAGCCGTTTTTTAGTTATCGCAAAATTTCATAATTTTCTTAAAAGGACGTAAGTTGACTTCCAGAAAGTAATAAGTAACTACAGTTACTTTGGCGTTTACGACCTTTTTATATAGGTTGAAATCTTTCTCGTAACTTAAGTCTATTGTGAAGGATGAGCAACTACGGAACCCTACACTAAGCGTGGCCCGGCATGCTCTTGGCTGGTTTTTTTTTTGTAATAGTATGTACTCTGTTTGAAATTGTATTACTTGTACTATGTTTAATTTACTAAATATTTTTCAGTGTGTTTACCCCAAGTTATATATGATCATGACACTGAAGATTTCACAGTGGACACTGCTATTACAAAACCATTAACAATCCATGGAATGCCCGTCGCTACAAGTTTTGGTGTCTACAGGCTCAATCAAAGGTATAAACAAATTTTATGTTAACAAAAAATTTTGAAAACTTGCAAGTTAGAAGTTAGTTACTTATATACAATCTCTTTTCAGCAACGTCATATTAACTGACCCTTCAAGTTTTGAAGAAGAGAAGTGTGGTGGGATTGGATCTAATTTGATTGTTTGTTACAACAAAGGAACATTATGTGGAGTACAGAAAATAGGTGGTTGTAATATATCAACTGATTTACAAGAGAATGCCCTGAAGATTGCTAAAGAGCGATCAAAACTAGTAGAAGAAGTCATTACTACATGTATACATGACCACATAAAATCTTGAAATTACACTGTTTTACAATTACATTTGTTTCATTTTTAAAATATATACCCCGATTTTTCAAACAAAATTTGCGTTACTTAAGGCTCCGTCCACACTTGTATCATTTCGCCGATCCGATCCCCGTCGCGTATCGTCCTGTTTGGACGCTCACTGCGGTCACTCCGTATTAATACGGTAAATAGAGACTAAAGTACTATATGTGACCTTACAAACGGTCCGGTAGTTTTGAATTTTTGATATGTTGTCTAGGATGGTTAGTCAGTTTAAAATTGCAATTTTTTACGTTTTTTAAAATGTGGATATCTCCGTAACTATCTGTCCTAAAAAAAAATATAAAATGGAGAATGTAGTAAATTTAACTCTCTATAACATTGTCAAAGCTTTCTGCTAGCTAAAATGCTCCTAAAGGCAAGGCAATCTTATGAGCAAAAATATGAAGAAAGTGCCAGTTTTTTCAATATGGTGGCGGGCGCGGAGGGGGGGGGGGGGGGGGAATTGTGCATTTTGCATTTTAAACACTGACTAACCATCCTAGATAACATATCAAAAATTCAAAACTACCGGACCGTTTGTAAGGTCAAAATCCTTTATTCACTGAATTATATCATTTGCGCCGTCGCGCGAAGTAACGCTCTGTCCACACTTGTATCATTTCACCGATCCGATCCCCGTCGCGTATCTTCACCGCGTATCATGAACGGTAGTGTGGACGTCGCGCCGTCGCGATCATGCAACGCTCGCGCGAAATCCATGTTGATACGCGTATCTTCAGTACCCCGCCCACTCGCGATCAGGAAAGTTTTGCATGATCGCGACGGCGTGACGTCCACACTTCCGTTCATGATACGCGGTGAGGATCGGCCGTGATCCATCTCGAGTGGGTTTTTGCCCGATCATCAAAGGCGCTATTTGAGTCATCGATCCACGCTGCGGTCATTGGTTTTTAATCCTTAATCTTTACGATAGTTAAAAAATACCATACCACTGATGGACTGTGGACGGCAAGTGTGGACGCGTTTCTTCGCGCGACGGCGCAAATGATACGGAGTGCCCGCAGTGAGCGTCCAAACAGGACGATACGCGGTGAAGATACGCGACGGGGATCGGATCGGCGAAATGATTCAAGTGTGAACGGAGCCTAACGCGTCCACACTTGCCGTATCATATCCTCGTCGCGTATCGCCGCACCGATCATTTCGGCGTGCAGTAGTTTGGACGCTATCCGTATCGTAGCACCGTATCACCGCCCCGATCATTTTGGCATTTCGTTTTCGCCGAACATTTCATTTCGTTTGTGGTCGTTGTTCTGTGCGGAGTTGCGTCCCATTTAAAAATGTCGCCCGCTGAGATCGCTCACTGAACCTTGGGACAGAAATATTCTTGAGTGGGGGCCGTGTACTGGAAGTCGCAGCGAGGAAGGCCTTCATTTTTGTCATCTGGTCATGGAGATTTAGCACATGACTGTGCTCATTTTATATTACATAATGCGGCAGAAAGATTCTCGAGTAGAAACCGCGTGCTGGAAGACGCCGCGTGGGGAGGCCTTCGATTAAGGCACCCGCTCACGGAGACATGGCCTTTGTATGACTGTGTTTGTTTTATGGCATGCGGCAGAAAGGTTCTCGAGTGGAATATGGTTATGGTTATGGTTATGGGCTCCGCTTTCCGCACTTAGCCCGTGTATGTTCGGGCCATTGTGCGTACAGATTTGCCGGCTAATAGTCTAGCCAGCCTAACTCCGTCCAGAAGCGCAGGATTCTCCTGGTGTCTCCACAGGCTTCACGAAGTGACCTCGGTGCTTTGAGGATTTCAGCCCGTTGCTTAGCTACGGCAGTGCATTCCAGGATCACGTGGGTAGCTGTTTCTTCGGCCGACAGGCATCCCCTACACAGGGGGCTATCGGTCATTCCTAGAACATATAAATGCTTGTTAAGTGTGCAGTGTCCAGTGATAGTGCCTACTACTACTCGCAGAGCGGGCCTGCTTAGCGATAACAGGCGCTTGGTCAGGCGTGTGTCTGGGTATGGGACTGCTTCCCGGGACTGCCTGCATGTACTGGTTTCTGCCCATTGATCGGCGTGTTGTGATCGTGTTCTGTGACGAAGCCATGTACGCAGCTGATTAAACGCCAAGGGGAGCATAGGATCTGGGCCAATTGCCAAATCATCGGATCCTCTCCTAGCCAGCTGGTCGGCTGCATCGTTACCTAGAGAGCCACTGTGCCCATTAATCCATTGCAACGTGATCCGATTATTCATGCCGATCGTTTGCAATGCTGAGTGACACTCTAGTATGAGCCCGGATTTGATTGTTTTATTCTCCAGAGCTCGTAAAACTGCAGCGCTGTCGGAAACAATACGTATCTTTTGGTCTTTGATACCTCGCGTAGCAACTGCCTTGGCAGCCTGTGTGCTGGCAAGACATTCACATTGGAAGATGGAGCTATATTTTCCTAAGGCTATTGATATGTTTACGTTTATTTCAGGTGAGTATATTCCAGCTCCTGTACCTGTTTGTGTCTTTGACCCATCCGTATATATGCGTATTTCATTTATATCGGATCGATCGTAAGGTTCTTCAATTAGCTCGATTTCGTAGCTCTTATTGAAGTAATGCTGTTTGGGTATCTTGTCGTTGGGAGCAGCTATCATTGGCTCGTGTCTGATAGCCTCCTCAAGTATTTCGGCATGACCCCCGTGTGTTACACCCCAGAGGTTAAGTGACTTCAGTCTGATAGCTGCTGACGCCGCCTCTTGCTGAATGAACAGTTCAAGGGGCGGCAGTCCTAGCAGTATCTCCATTGCCGCTGTGGGTGTTGTTCTCATGCAGCCCGTCGTTGCTACACAAGCAAGTCTTTGAAATTGCTGCAGTTTATGTTTGGCTGTTGTCAGTTTGGTTCTGGGCCACCAAACCACAGCGCCGTAGGTGATAATAGGTCTTATCACCGCAGTGTAAAGCCACATTGTGATCCTGGGGTGTAAGCCCCAGGTTCTACCAATTAGTCTTTTACACTGCCAGAATACGACGCAGGCTTTGTTCAATTTGTTTTCTAAGTGTTTGTTCCATAGTAATTTGTCATCCAGGATGACGCCCAGATACTTTACCTCTTTGCTGAGAGTCAGAGTTGTGTTTTGGAGTTTTGGCAAGCGACTGATTTTTATGTTTCGCTTCTTAGTGAACAAGACTAGTTCTGTTTTGGCTGGGTTGACTGGCAAGCCTTGGTCAGAACACCATAGTTCGACGATTTTGAGTGCCTCTTGCATAAGGTCACAGAGGGTTGCCTCAAACTTTCCTCTCACGAGGATTGCTACATCGTCTGCATAGCCTACAGTATAGAAGCCCGCCTCGTTGAGCTTCCGGATTAATCCGTCCACTACGAGGTTCCACAGGAGTGGTGATATAACTCCACCCTGTGGGCAGCCTCTTGACACGATAGCTCGAGTTGTGCCGTTCACTGTTACCTGTACAGCCCTTTGTCTCAGCATGTTATCAATCCAACCTGCTACGGTCTGATCGGCTCCATGTCTGAGCAGGGCTTGGCTAATGCTGTTGAATTGCGTCTTGTCAAAGGCTCCTTCGATGTCGATGAAGGCCACAAGCGCTGAGGATTGTGTTGATAATGCGTGTTCTATGGGTGAAACAACGCTGTGTAGTGCTGATTCGGTTGATTTGCCTGAACTGTAGGCGTGTTGTTGGGGGTGAAGAGGATATAGCGCTAAGGTCCCATCTCTGAGGTCGCGATCACAGAGGCGTTCCAGAGTTTTTAATAGGAACGATGTGAGGCTTATAGGCCTGTATGACTTTGGCTGCGTATAATCACTCTTACCTGGTTTGGGTATAAATACCACCTTAACTTCTCTCCATTTCTTGGGAATATATCGGTGTCTTAGGCAGGCCTGGTATATTTGGACTAAGTGTGGCGCGATGGTGTTTTTGCACCACTGCATGAGTCCCGGAAATATACCATCTAAACCTGCCGCTTTGAACGCAGAGAAGCTGTTTATTGCCCATAACACCCTTTCCAGTGTTACAATTCTTTGGGCAGTGTGTGCGGCTTCAACAGGTGGTTGATCAAATTCCTGTTGACCTGCCTGGTCCCATGCACAGTTCTCCGTAATGGAGCAGCCTGGGAAGTGTGTATCAAGTAACAACTCTGACATTTCACTATCAGTGTTAGTATAAGTGTTGTCTGGTTTTTTCAGGGAGCCTAGGTGACGGTTTGGTTCGCTGGATAAGATGTTTTTAACCCTGGCTGCCTGAGCGTTTGATTCTATGTTAGTGCAGAAGGTTCTCCAGCACTCGCGTTTCCTTTCACGAATTCGCTTTTTGTACAGAGATTGGGTTTGCTTGTAGGCATTCCAATCCGAGACCTTCCTTGTGTTACTTGCTCTGTTAAACAGCTTGCGTAGTTTGCGCCTCATTTTCTCGAGGTCCGGCCCCCACCAGCTATTGTGGTTAGAGACCTTTGTCGGGGGCGTAATTTCTGGACAGGTTCTTGTAAATGAGTTGATTAAAGTTTGCGTCAGTTCATTAACGTGTCTCTCTATGTCAAGAGGTCCTTCATACTCTTTGAATGTCGCTTGTGGAGCTAGATTAGCGGACATCAATTGACTGAATCTGGCGCGGTCTGTCCGTCGGGGGTTGCGCCATAATTCCTGTTTTTTAGAGTCCACGTTTAGTTTGTATCTTACCCATCTATGGTCGGAGCACGACAAGTCCTTCGACACGTGCCAGTCGGAGATTATCTCCGATACCCGTTCCGTAGTGAGTGTGATGTCTATAATAGTTTGAAATCTGGAGGTAACAAAAGTAGGCTCTGACCCCCTGTTTATAAGCTTGAGATTGGTTCTCGAGTGGAAACCGCGTGCCGGAAGACGCCGCATGGAAAGGCCTAACAAAGTAGACAGTCCATCAGTGGTATGGTATTTTTTAATAATCGTAAATCGTGGATCGATGACTCAAATAGCGCCTTTGATGATCGGGCAAAAATCCACTTGAGATGGATCACGGCCGATCCTCACCGCGTATCATGAACGGAAGTGTGGACGTCACGCCGTCGCGATCATGCAATGCTTTCGTGATCGCGAGTGTGCGGGGTACTGAAGATACGCGTATCAACATGGATTTCGAGCGAGCGGATACGGGCCGTTGCATCGGGACATGTGTGGACGCACCTTTAGCGGCTGGCCTAGCCATCAAGGTATGCATCAAGGTACATTAGGCCGGGCGATTCAATATACTCTATGCCTGGGCGCTTCAGATATCTATGTCGGATAAAGTAAACAAAATATAAACATATTCTTTGTTAATACCCGGATGTTACTTAACTATTACTTTATTTATTAAATTTATATTAAAATTTTGTACTTATGCTACATTTTTCGTTATATGCATTTTTACTTCCAAGTCTTCCAACTCCAAAGCAATAACGGAGCGCATACATTTTTTGTACTCTTCTCATTGTACAGCGCATGGCAACATTTAGTTAAAATGTCACCACGTCTCAAAATATCGAGTTATGTTATTGAGGTAAACTTTTAATTATATTTCTTATAGTAAAGTATATTTGCCTATCTAAAACGTATTTTTCTAATAGTCCAAATCGTAGCATATTAATTATATGATATTCCTCTAACCACATCGTTCATAAATCAGGTTTAACCTAATACGTCATCATAATTGTTTTTTTAACGTATTTTTACTTTTTTGCCGGCAGCGCTTGTCTAAATTAGACACAAATGAGAGTACAGGATGCCTGTACGGACTCATGTACGATGGGACCCTACTGGTGGTCGGGCTGAGTCTGGAGTTATTTGAACAAGAGAAGAACACATACAACCAGCTGCTTCTTCACTTACCCACTGAGATTGAGTTATGTGGTGTCATTAAGTTCGGCGAAACTTTAACGACAGAAACCAAGTTGAAAGAAATCCTCCAGGTAATATGGAACATGAAATGATATAAAAATATATTCAACCCTCCATAATTTAGTGATTTACATAATCAGGACTTAAATGATTAGCTAGAATGTCGACTTGCCTTCTTTTTGATCAAGTTTACTAAAACTTAGGTTAACAATGTGAAAGGATATCGCATGTTACAATGCCAATTAAATTTGTTTATCTTTAGGATGTAGACATAACGGACAACCCACTGGTGATTATCATAAATCAGAATAAGGACATGAAAGCACACTTCTTAGTGCATGACAAGTTCGAGGAGACCAAATATGAAGTATTAGCTGAAGATGAGTTGTGGAAACAGTTTCTACATGTACGCCTGAACACTGTAATACCATTGAGTTGTGAAGCAACCATTACTGGTGTTAAGAATATAATGCAGAACAAGAGGAAAAAGGTAAATAGTTTGGTTTAAGCTTGACTTGCTTATACTAGAAAATACTTTTTTTTGTTTTGCAATTTAAAATGTTCATGGACAGGAAGTTACAGTGTATCATAGGCCAACATAAAATGCACAAATGCTATATTGTCTGTGTCCCCTAAAGTGTTAATGTAACCTCTTTTAACAACAGCGAAGAATACTTTCTTGGTAAGGCCTTCTGTGGCTGACCTATGTTTTCGTGTCAATACTTAACAATCTACTGTCACAACTATATTTTGTTATCATAGAAAATTAATGCTTGTAAATGATAAATAACTATATGCACTAATTATTTACAGATTGCATCTGGTCAAGTTTCATTTCATATCAATGGAACATCTGTTTACTTATTTGGAGTAGCATCAGATGTTGGGTTGACAGGAATTAGCACTGATGCCACAATTGGAGAACTAGTTGACTCAATGAGCCCAGAACAACCCAAAAAGAAGAAGCACAATACAAATAGTATAGTAAGTTGTATTTTAGTTGACTTACTTAACTTTTGATCCAGTGTCCCCTAGATGGGGCAGAGGGGCAGTCCACAGTGTGGCAGATTGATCTTGAGGTTTTGCTAGATCTCACTCCATGTCTTCCTGATTTGCTTTGCTTCATCAACTATTAATGGTATTAGGTTAATTTTGCCAGGTCCGCCAGCTGGTCGTGCTACGACAACTTTGAGAGGCTTTAGTGAAGAATGCATTTTTAGGGTTTTTACCCAAAGGGTGAGCTAGTCTTCGATGCGGCAAACCAATATTGGACTACTACTTAACAATTAGGTTATATAGCATAAGCTAATCAGCTTATTGCGGTCCAATTAAGTAGTTTGTATGTTGCCTGGGAGATAAAGAGAGTATGGCTGTATTTAATTATTAACACTAATGTATGCTAAAAGTCTGGTAATATTGTAGCCAGAAACTTCGCACTGAAAGTGTTGCTATAATACATGTAGGAGACTACTAGATCATTTCTTTACATCATCGCATCTTTTAGTGCTGTAACTATATTATTGGGGGGGTCTTAATGGGGGGGGGGCCTTGCTCATTTGGCGTAAAATATAAAACCCCTAATTCACAGTCCTCTTGGACCGACCCATGGAATTTTGCTCGTCTTGCAACATTTTGCTCCTACAGATTTTAAGATTTTACAGGCAGATAGGATAAAATAGTAATCCATGAATATGACCTATCACTATCACTTTTTTACTCTATTATTTCATACATACATATATACATTCAAAAATGTTAGATCAATTCACTGCTAATGATAGTTGTAATGTGAATTTATTTTTAGGAGATTTTACCTGCAAATTTAATATTGAAAGCTACAAAGGATATCTTGTCAGATAAGCTAGTTAAGACTGCTGTTAAAATGATGACTACACAACGAAAACGTAAGTTATTAGATTACTATACAAAAAAAACATTTAAAAGACACTGCACAGTTTTAAAAATTACATTTAAAACAATGATTTCATACAAGCATCTCAGTATACAACACTAAAATTCTAAAAAAGAAATTCAATGTAATTGCTGCACTGCATAGATTAACCTTTTAATGTTTCTAAATTTACCACCATATCTTTGATGTCTGGGCGTTCAAAACCTCTCAAAGCCTGTGCGTGTGATAGTCAAAAGAATATCAGATTGTCCTTGTTGTGTTATAATAATCATTTATTTATTTAAACATTGCACAAAATACGCAAATAAAAGTACGAATGGCGGACTTAATGCTTAAGGCATTTTCAACCAGTCAACCATAAGACTTAACAGAAACATCAGTATGCTGCATAATATATAATTTTATTTTATTTTAGCCGCCTTTTGTATCAGCATGCCATTAAGAGTGGACACATTGGCAATGATCCATCGCAATACTAAGCTGTTGGAGTTATATACAGTATTGGTTGAAGCAGCCTGCCGCTCACTCCGGTTATTAGAAAGTGTCTTACTTGAACAATTAGGTATGTATCATAAACATAACCCTGCTGTGAATGTAAAATGAGCTCACTGCCAGTAATATAGTTCTACAAAATGTCGACAGGTTCTTAAAGAACCCACAACACTTTGTAACAACTTGTGATCTCTCAGACTAAAATGATGAGTAAGTTATGTTTTCTTTTTGCTAGCCTAGTTTGGAGTCCCACTGCTATTTACACGGATGTGTAATTAAAATAAATAAATAAATAAACTACATCATGAATAACATTTTCTGAGCATTTTATTTTGGTTTTGGCATTTTTCGGCATCCATACTAAATACTAACTTAGTTTATAAATAATATGATGTAATAAATCATCACACGTTTGTCTCGTTCCAGGTCAAGAAGGTATCGGTGACGGAGCCGGTTTACGTTTACCAGAGACTTTCCATTTCATGCCAGAAGAACTAGGCCATTTTCTAACAAGGGTTATGCCTAAAGCCATTCCTGACGAGAGCATGGGTAAGCATCTTCTTATAAAAAAAATGATAGCAAATGATTTGTACAAAATATGTAAGTCAAATTCCACCTATTTTCGGTGCACAGATTGACTTTAAAGCTTGCGTTGGTGTCTCATGTCATGTGCCTGTAAACATCCTCTATTATCCTCAAAACGACTCCAACATATTTTAACTGAAATGGTTACATTTTTAAAATTTCAGAGAAAGAACGACGTTTGCTCCACGAACAATTAGGTCTCGCGGTCGACCGGCCCATTTTCCGTAGGGGTAACGCATACATAGAGCCCGCGGGAGGGCGGTTGTTGAATCCCCACGAAGCCATCCCTCCGCAGCCGAGCAAGGACGTGAGCACAGCGCTAGTGCGCGGGAAGTACGGGTACTACCACTACATGCAGGACAACTTCAACGACGACGGCTGGGGGTGCGCTTACCGGTCAATGCAGACTATATTCTCGTGGTTCAGGTACGAAATATTTATATATATATAATTTTTTTTTTATATTACATGGAACTTGAACATGATATTTAGGGATTTTATAAGAGTTGATTACTTTAACATATATAAGCCGCTCTCCTTCTTACATAAAGACCTTAAAGTAAGGTCTCAATGCAATGGTAACCTAAAGAGAATTATGTGAAATTTAATTTGTTATACAGTAATACTAATACCTTTTTGACTCTTATTGACATTGTGCCTAGAGCGAAAAAGGTAAGTGTTTCTATTTCCTTAACCATACTAGTACATACTTTTTTCACTGTCTGATTGTAATGCTACGTCTTATTTCATTGGTAAACAAATTTAGTACTGATTAGTTATTTATTTTCCGCAGATATCAAGGATACACTTCAGTGGAAGTTCCCACACACAGAGAGATTCAACAGTGCCTTGTGAATATTGGAGATAAGCCATCATCATTTGTGGGATCCAAGCAATGGATAGGGTCGACAGAGGTCTCCTTCTGTCTAGAGACCCTGCTTGGCGTCCAGTCCCGGATTATATTTGCAAATACGGGCGCGGAAATGCAAAGTTACACTCCTGAGTTGTTACATCATTTTAAAAAACATGGCAGCCCTATTATGATAGGTAAGTTAATCTAATACATTCCTACGTATTGCCCTTGCTTTCATTATTATTATAATGCAGAGTTGCTTAGGAAGATTTGTCACTCCTAATCAAAATATGACAGGCGTGTTTAAATTATGAAAAATATTTATTGCCAGGTGGTGGAGTACTAGCGCACACAATACTGGGTGTTGAATTCAACTCGGAAACAAATGAGACTCGTTATCTTATACTGGATCCTCACTACACTGGCGCCGACGACCTGTCCACGGTCATCAGCAAGGGTTGGTGTGGCTGGAAGAAGTCAGACTTCTGGAAAAAAACTGCTCACTACAACATGTGCCTGCCGCAGACAAGACCAGCTGTTTGAGTCTCGGCAACTATTTCATAAGGTAGTTTCTTTTTAAGATGGGTATTTTGCGGAAAGTTACTAAAAAGTTGAGAAATATTCCGGAAATTACTAAACCTTCACAAGAATTTTGAGAAGTTACCAAGATTTTTCTAAGTGGATAGACTCGGAATTTTGGAAACTTTCCGTCGGCACATCAGTAGTTTCTTTCAAATTAACGAACATTAAGAATATCGTTACAAATGTTATTATATTGTGAGTGGCCCTCATTCATTCACGATTATGTTGCATCAACTGTGTTATGGTTAACATATTTATTAATATGAGCTGTGATACCGGCGCATCGCCTTATGATTCCACTCAATTGCATTTTAATATTTTGGACTGTTTTAACGTAAATATATATATAATAAATTATCTATATTTGGTCATTTTGGTCGAAGTGAGTCATAATCATAAATATGAATTTGCCTCTAAAGGGTCAAACAACTGTTTAGGTGTTAATGTCACAGAATTTTATTTATCAACAATTGGTTATGGAAGTTGTGAAACTCATTGGTTTGATTGTTTCTTGAACAAAATGTAGAACTCCCCAACTGTCATGTCAATGAACTATTCATTTAGGTCGAAGTTGTAAATCAAATATAAGCGAGGAATGAAAGGTTCTTCATGTTTCGACTTTATGTGATGGTGTTAACCTTTTGACCGCCACAGTCGGCTATGGCCGTCAACAAAAAATCGTGCCCCTGACGCCACGTCGGCCACAGCCGTCCAAATTTCAATGATCAAAAACTTTGCAATTCTAACCGCTACAAGTATTTTTCAATCCCTGTTGATTTTAGAGCACATCTTTTTTTTGTTTACTCTGGCGTCAGTGGCACGGTAAATTGCTAGACCGCTTGGCGGTCAATAGGTTAAGGTTCAAAAGTGACAAACCCGTTCATTCCGCGACTTTAAAAGGCTCTGGATCTTCCGCATATTACCTTCGATACTAAAAATTGTAAAAAATTATATTGACCTTAGTATTTGTGTCCCGTTTAGTTTTAGCTTAAATCGGAAAGGCAAGCATTTCTTTTAATGAATGAAACATAATTTCTAGTCCTATCCGTAAATTTTTAGATGCTTTTCGATGGATGTTGTTAAGAAAACAGAATATATGTATTTAGTTTTACACTTTGAATGCAACCATTTGCCACTGTCTTTGACTGTAGTACTAGATGGAGAAACCTATTATCTCAATCAATGTTTTGCAGTTGTGCTTTACAAGCCTGATTGTTTTGGGAATGAATGAGTTCTCATCGCAGTAGAAAAATACAGCAGTTGTGTTCTTCAACGATAGTCCATTGAATGAGTTCTCCAAGGGGGGTCTAGAGTGCGTGAGTTAGTAACGTAAGATGTTTCTTCGGAAACATGTCAAGAGTCCCTAGGTAATAAACATACTAAAACCCCGGGACACTAGGAGGAGCCCCGGAGTGGGGGAGGGGGGGAAAGGGTCAATTTTTTCATTTTTCGCTTAAATCTCAAAAACGGTACATGTTAGAGAAAAACTTTCAAGGAAAAGTTGAAAGGCCATAAAATTATCTACAAGTTGTACCTAAATATTTTTTTTCTATTCGCAGCCGTTTTCGAGCTACATCCCATGAAAGGTGAAAAATTCGAAAACTTATAATATAATATTTTGACAATCAATTCCTCCTAAAGGCTTCCATGGAGGAATGTGTTTTTTTTACCAATGATAGACCTAATTAAGAGCAATCTATCAGTACCGGTCACAAGTTGCACTTTTGAGCTTTTTGGAAGAAAAAAAATAAAAAGTTCAAGTATCGTAACTACCCTAATAAAATTCAATTCCCCGTAAACGCCTCCGTGGTGGAATCTGGTATTTTTATCAATGATAGACCTAATTATGAGCAATCTATCTGTACCGGTCACAAGTTGCACTTTTGAGTTTTTTGGAAGAAAAAATAAAAAGATCAAGTTCAGTAACTCAAACTACCCCTAATATAATATTTTGACAATCGATTCCTCCTAAAGGCTTCCATGGAGGAATGTGTTTACTTTACCAATTATAGACCTAATTAAGAGCAATCTATCAGTACCGGTCACAAGTTGCACATTTGAGTTTTTTGGAAGAAAGAAATATTTTTTGATCGATTGATGTGATAAACATGGGTATGTAGTATGGGGAATTTGTTTGAGCCAAAATCATTTTTTACTGCGTGTAACTCAGAAACGGTAGGATATAGGAAAAAAATATTTAGGTACAACTTGTAGATAATTTTATGGCCTTTCAACTTTTCCTTGAAAGTTTTTCTCTAACATGTACCGTTTTTGAGATTTAAGCGAAAAATGAAAAAATGGACCCTTTCCCCCCCTCCCCCCACTCCGGGGCTCCTCCTAGTGTCCCGGGGTTTTAGTATGTTTATTACCTAGGGACTCTTGACATGTTTCCGAAGAAACATCTTACGTTACTAACTCACGCACTCTAGAACTTTTTATTCAATGGACTACGAGTTCTTATTTTATTGTCATGCGTATTTTTAATTATCACAAAAGGCGTGTAAGTTAAATGGAATTATTATATTTTGTACTAATTAAATTATAATTGAAGTTACTGTTTTTCACTTATACAATTTATTCCTGGGGCGTCGAAAATATTAAGAAACATTAATGTCAACGGTTTTACTCACATATTTATGAACATACACAGAATATAATTATACATACATATAGTTCTCTACAAACTTAAATAAATACTCCTATAAATATTACATATTACAACTAAATCACAACAAATAGTAATTCAATGGGATCAAGTCTTTGAAATAACTCTGACTTCGAATAAACACTGAGAGATACATTAGTATGATTCTATTTTAAAATTGTGTAACAGGAATAGGTGAGGTGCAGGGTACTTTAAAAATAAAGCTGTCAATATTCTTATTTCTAGCCAAGGATAATTCAGCATGGATTCCTTATTCAGTAAGTGTACATTCAACTTTCGATTATCTATACGCTTATAGATAGAGAAGTTCAAGTATTAACAGGTAGTTCACTACCCTTGAGGGCAAACACACAATCTGACGTTACGCGTCATGACATGAATTGTTGCAAGGTCGTGACGTCGAAATCAACGTTGTGCAACGTTCTATGTCACGACTGCCTGACGTGCAAAATAATTAATTTTAGCACAGAACTATTTAACATCACTATAGGCTTATGTAGTAAGATAGCGATGTAGACAAATTAATCGATACCGTAAAACTACCCAACTATAGTCCAATCACCCAACTATGTTCCAAAACAAAACTCATTACTATTAAGAAACATATTCTATCAGTGAATTTATAAGTTTTAATATAAATTTGTTTATCTTTAAGTTGATCTGCATTAATTGTCATATATCCAAGTAGTTTTCTATATAATTTGGACCATAATTGACATAGTTGTGTGATTTAACGATACTTGTACAAATATAAACACCGAGAAGGGGAATGATTGATATTTATTCTATTAATATTGTCCCTAAACTGCAAAGTACTAAGATTAACAACATTCCATATGTACAAAATAATCTTTTTATTATATTTTTTGCACCTGAGTAAGCTAGTAATCACAATATAACGCATGTTTATATTTTCTATACAGTATTCAACACGCTGCTAATGAATCCCTTAAATAGTCATAATTATAAGTTAATCTTCAGTTCTGCTGCCTTTCCACCATCTTCACAAGTTTAAAGTATCTCTAAGTCGCAATGCCGTACTTGTGGGAACTTTTTCTGAAATGTAAAATAAATCATTGGAAATTATGCATGATACAATTTTCAAAGTGGGTCCATAATAACGTGCGTAATTTGATGCATTCCTCATTCATAATCATAACAGTTATGAGAAGCTCATCTATAAAAACGAAAAAATAAAATCTGTCTGGACTGATTTCAACTATTTTTGGTATACGAATAGTGCGCATCCCCAGATAGTTACAGGATAATTTTATCCGACTACGGTGAAGCAATATAGAGGGTTATTACTTTTTTCCCTTCACTCTACACCTTCTAGTTCACAATAAAAATGTCCCGTTAGAAAATGATCTCTTCCCGACACTTTATTTTACGGAAAAAAAAAAAATTTTTAATTACCAACAGAAGGCATAGAAGTAGTGATACTTATTAATTATAATATAAATGATAATACAATACTGTTTCCTTACCCTTAGCTTGAGTTCTATTCTGTCTATTTCTCCTCCCAACATGTCCACTATGTTCTCACCGTGTTTCAGCAGAAATGCTTCAACGTCATCAATCGTTTGTATTTTCTTCATATCCTGGGATATAAATAAGTACGTCAAATAAATATACACATTTATAAGCAAAACGAAAAAATCTCATCAAGGTAGGTAATTGTTTTATATTTACCTCCATCAAAGCATTTAAATCGTGTTTCTCTAAATAAGACCTCGTAAGTGCACGTCCGTCAAAATCAACTTCAGCCTGAAAAAATATGAGAATGTAAATCTACAAAAACAAAAGTTCGATAAATAACCGAATATTCGACGCACTATTTTTAGAAAGCTGACATTTTGCACAATGTAAGCTGCCGGTAATCGCACATCTAAGTAACCGGCCGAAACGGCACCGCCTAAACTCGAACCGTTCAAAATTCTTTGTGTGACAAGTTGACAACTGATGTTAGCTAGCAACTTAGCGGTGATATTCAAGGTAGGGTAAATCGCCAATTATTGACCGCCATTCAATAACTGGCCACCTCATACTAAAAATTAACCCTGTGGCCAAATAATTAGGCAAGTTTGACACTGAACGTTTTAATTGGGAACAATTAGCGACAAACCTTGTATCTGATCAGATTGCTGCCCATATCGATGCCCTTTACGTCGTGAATCGCACGAATCATGAAGTCTCTCTCTAGCACACTGTTAATCTCATCTAGCTGCTCTTGCGGTATCGATCTGAAATACGATAGATAACATAAAATTGAACATTATCTGTATGAAATACAGCAAATGTATAAATATATAAGGACGTTTTTAGCGGTAATCACTGTTTCAACACGATGATATTTTAAACTTTCGTTTCATATACTTTTCTAATCGGAAATCAAACCAGTACTATTAGACCTATCGCAACTTTGAAAACAGTAGTTTTCTTAAATACGAATAATACTAGGGGACCAGCACTAGAAAAATACAGAGTAGCCTACCGACCAAGGGGAGAATGGGCCCGAAGCATCTATTATTGGATTTCGCAGAAATAGGGTACCTACACTTAAGGGCTGTACCCTGTATAATATTATAACGTTACTTGCTGTAAATGATAGAGGATGCGACGCCGCCAAGTATAATAGTCCCTACGAATCTGCTTCCGACATCATCAGGAAGAGGACTGTCGGTGTACTGGGCTATGCATGTCGCGGCGACGATCACACTGGCTAAGGCTGCTGTATCTTTCAATAGTACTATGTTAGTCAAATCAGAATATTTTGTTACCTGCCGACCACGGCCCCTACGTTGCTGAGAATCCTATAGAACGCAACGCCACCGAGTATGATTCCCACGAGGATACTCCCAACGGCATCAGGACGAGGACTGCCTGTGTACTGAGAAATGACCAGGCATGTCGCGGCGACGACCGCACCGGCCAAGGCCGCAGTATCCTCCAATACCACTATATTACACATCAGAAGTTAGAGTTACCTGCCGACCAAGGCGCCTACATTGCTAAGAATGATAAAGGACGCGACGCCACCAAGTATGGTTCCTACGAGTATGCTCCCAATGGCATCAGGTAGAGGATTGTCGGTGTACTGGGATATAGCCATGCATGTCGCAGCGACCACCACACCAGCCACGGCGGCGGTGTCCTCTAACAGCACAACGTTCACAGACGGGTCAGAACTTCGCATTACTGAAAAAAATAAAAAATAAACGTTAAAAAATATAAGGAAAAATAAGATATATAAAAGTAAATAAATTAATAAATATTAAGGGATCATACACAAATCGACCTAGTCCCAAACTAAGCAAAGCTTGTACTATAGGTACTAGACGACGATATAAATAGTATACATAAATACATATATAGATAACATCCATGACCCAGGAACAAATATTCGAGTTCATCACTCAAATGTTTGCCCCGGCCGGGATTCGAACCCAGGCCCGCCGGCTCAGTAGGCAGGTCTACAAACCGAGCCAACCGCGTCGTCAAAGTAAGTATACGTAATTCGCACATCGCAATCATACGGATCTGCCACGATTTCGGGCTTAGCGGCGAGCGGCAGCGCTACGCGGTACGTGTCTCTCGCTCACTCGTATTGCCCGCCGCGCTCGGATATCTCGCTCAACCGCTTGCCGCCGAAAGTCGAAACTTTTTCGATATTAAGTGACGCTGCTTTAATATCGCAAGATAAACGTGACCACCGTACTGACGTGCTAAGCGCAAAAGCGATATCTCAATACCAATACATAGCGGTATTTCATAGTTGGATACCGCTTCTGCTCTTAACACGACAGCGTAGGTTTTGAACCATTATAAAATGTAAATAAATTAATTAAAATGGTAATGAGTTTTAACTCTCTACTATACCCAAAGACTGTCTGCAAAAGGTCACTGATTAGTGATAAGACCGCCTGATGTTTGTCTAAGCTTGTTATTTTAATTTTATTGACTTGAAGTGCTCACTACACAATATTTTGTATTGTATTTTATAATGGGAATGGTATGTTAAGCGACTTCAGTCATGCTTGCCAATATTTTTGTTACTTCTAGAAAAAAATGTGGTTTTTATTATGACTAGAGAAGTCGTAAGCTGCTTAGCTAAGGATGTGTATCCACCAAAATGGATCATTTATACTTATTGCTATAGCCCAGCTTACTAGTACAGCACTGGTGGAAATGGATTTAGCGAAGGTTTTGTTTTTATAAAGTGATGCGAGCTATGGATTCACGATTGGTTTACTACGTAGTTGCTCCGTTATACTAGGTACTTAGCCGGCTACCTTTGTAATCTCTATAGGAAAAGCGTTTTAAATCACCTCATAAACTCTCATCCATATACATATATAAGTATGGGACTCATGTAAAACTACTTACTATATTCATACAAAGGCGTGTCAGCCTCCTTTGCACCTTTCCGTAAAGAATTTAGGGCCACCATCAATGTTGCCCCTTCCGACACCACCGCGCCTCCAAGCACGAAATAAGCCTAAAAGGAAATCAAATTCAATAAGGCATGATATCTCGAGATGTAGATATACTTTTAACAAGATATTTTTTTAGTATAGGTACCGTAAGGTGAGGCTATGTGGAGTCCAAGGGTTATTTTGTACTTAGAAAAAAATGCTTAGGGATCTAGGAACATATATGTTTTCGGATATAAGACATTTGTTCCAACTGTTGCGATGGGAATATATATTAGGGCTTGGGTTCCAAATAGCCTGACCTTACGGTAAATCAGAGGACTTCAAATTTTTATGACTGGGCGCCCGATGCCCATGTTGCCAATGTGGTGAATTGCGGTGCCAAAATGCCACTATATGACAGGCGTTGAACAATGTAGGCAACGCGCCATAAACTACATTAATGAAGATGACTTGACTCGTGAGCTGCACGGAATAAGTACAACGCTACAGAAGGTTATCATTTTTGATCTTCGTAAAAGCCGGCTGAGATATAATTTGATGTTTCGACTAATCGACGTGTGCCTGGCTACCAGCGCGCTCCGATTTCCCTGAACGAAAGCGGAAGACGGAGCCATGCAGCATGGTACGTCGGCTATTACAGCGATTCGCGACGGGTAGTGCGGCCCCTTGACTAAATACTACCTACGTCAAGCCAAGTCCCGACCCTGTCGTAAGCTTATAAAATGAATTACCCAGTAAAAGTCGTGCAGCGGCTGGGGATCCAATATGCCAGTGACCCCGTGGTAGAAGGACAGTCCACTTCCCACACAGAATATTCCCACTCCAGAAATCAGAGATGACACATATCTCATGTTTGTGTAACCGTACGGGTGATCGGGATCAGCCATCTAAAATGCAAATGTTGCATCATGCACATTGTAAGTTAAAAGTAAGGTAGTCTCACACCAGTTAAGTAAAAATTGTAGATGAAATGAAAATTCGATGAAATAAAACATTCGATGACGCATAAGGAAGGGGAACCCCCGATTCCAATAGTATGTGCGTACAAACCCAGCAAGTATGATTATCATAATTATGACTGTGATTTGTTTCAAATACCAACCCATTGGTCCTACTGCCAAACTGCAATGATTATAGAATCGTGATTTTTTTCTTACTATTATTTATTAATATTTGGGGAAACTAAGTAAAGCCTGGCCAGAAATATATGAGGATGCGCCATATTGCGAAATTTAACCGGAACTAATTTCTTACACTGGCAATGATTTTATAATGGTTTGTCAACAATGTCAATGTCATTCGTGATGGTTTCTTTAAAAGACTAATATTTAAAATTATTCAAAGAAAATGCCATAAAATATTCAGTCGTGAACGTAAGATTATAAATAAAGTGTACACGTGTTTACTTCACGAAAAACAGTCAGGAAAAGAGTGCATTCCATTAAATTATATTACGAGGTTAACATACTGGAACTGACAGGTATTTAAACTAATGTCACTATAGTGGGTTGCGATTGGTTGCAAAATTGTTGCCATATAAATCTTATAAATAGCGTCCTCTTCACAATCCTCATATAGGTATTTCTGGTCAGGCTTAACTAGGTTTGCCTTTACTGCAAGCTGTAGATATAGACTTATATAAATCAGTACTAGAGCATTCAGGAACTAAATATTACTTGTAATATCCATTTGCCCTTGCCAGACAGAGGCCAAATCTGGGACCTTTAGTCTTATAGGGAGAATTACTGCCAACCAGGCGGGCCGTGTTATAGGATTTGTATAGTTTAACTCATTGCATACTTGGACAGATTTGTGTATTCCATAGGCTAAGATTAGTTGGTTGACGGTGTCAGCTAGGGAGTGGATGCACTCGGAGAACAAACTGTGTGATCCAGTGTAGGCCCAGGCACATAGCTTAAACAAGAAGTTGCAACCATTTCTGAAAATCATAATAGCCCATTATAATCTTTATGTTAATAGGCTAAACAAGTTAAGAGAAATAAATAAGACTTGAAACTTATTCATTCTTTTTTTAAATAATGATGGTTACTAACAATTCAAGTGAAGCTGAGCAGACATTTTTAGAAAGGAATAAAATATTTTGTTGTGTTGCAAAGAATAATGTTTGTGTGTGTAACTTACATTCCTATTGCTGTTAAAACAACTCTGCCAGACCTGGTTCTCAGGCCAGTGTCTTCATCATCTTTCTTGTGGGACATTTCTCTTCTGTAATTTCTTAATCGTCTTTTGACAGTAAATACATCTGTTAAAGAATGAAATGTTTTTTTTGTAATAAATCAGAATTCATATTTTGTCATGAGTCCTTACACTAATTAATTATACATAAATTGCAGCCTTCAAGATGAGATAAAATCGGTCCTTATCTGAGTTATGTATCTTTCCTCATTTTTAATCTCTTGTCATGATTGCCCCAATACGTACAAAACAGTTAAATAATGAATTGATAATCATTATTATTCAAACTTTAACCTTACAATTCCCAGAGTTATTTAACTATTTAGAATTTCAAATCTTCTGTAATTCAACAAGTATGATATGAAGATTGTAGGATCAAAAAAGGTTAAATATATCTAAATTTAGAAATCCATAGTCTTAAAATAAATCATTAAACAGAATAACTCATAATTAGCATCAGACTGTCGGCATACCTTGTTCATATCTTCTCCTGTCTAATTCCCTCCTTAGTAATTCTTTATCCAGTGACTCTTTAGAACCCCAAATCTAGATAAATAGATATTAAGGATCAATCTTACTTGATACAGTAGTCCCACTAATTGGGCTCTATTAAAAACTAGGGGATGATTATTTAATTTTATTAAAGCAGTAACGTCTGCTAACGTAAACCAAATTTACAATGAAGCAAAAAATGTTGTTGTGTAGTGTTGTTCCATGTTGGCCCGGAAAGCCGTTGGAGTCGCAGGTTCGAATCCTGCCTGAACCATAAAATGTTTCACTTCATTGTAAACATTTGGTTGCCAGATTATTGAAATGTTTGCTTTACTGGATTCTATTGAAAAAAATATAAAACTATAATAATTATGTTACATAAAATGATGTGACGATGAAACAAAATTAAATTAAACCTTACCTCAATAGCCTTAGCTTCAACATCCTTTCGGTAATATACAGTGATGGGTGGTTCCGCCTCATATGGTGATCTCCTCAATACTTTTGGAAGAGTCTCTAAATCAGATTGCTTCAGCAAGTACTCTGTCATAGCTCTCATTGGTGTTATAAAGTTGCGTTCAGTATAAGATGCAGAGAAGTCTATCAGAAGCCTTTTCTTGACTGAAACATCAGTAAATAATTTTATTATATTGAAGAGATTATTATACTTAAGTCCACAAGGGATATATATATGTATTTATGTAATATATAAACACACCCTATTATAATATCACAGCCTACTAGACAAGACCTCAATTATTACTAAGGATTTAAAAAAATACCGGGCGGGACGAGCGCCGTCTTCGCTGCTGGCGCTGGGGTCTTCTGAATAGTGACTTTGGTAATAATATTATCTTCATCTGTTTCAGCTTTCAAACTTATGCCTCCTGGTAGCTTCTGTTTTACGAGTTTTTGTGATTTTTCCGATTGAATTTCATCGCTCTTCGTTTCGCTTTTATCGTAGAAATGAAAGGAAGTTGTGAAACATCTTGACAGCCTCCTAGTTTCAGCTGGCCAAGCCTTCGCATCATAGCGCAAGTTTCGAGGAACCCCAACACACAGAGTGTGTAAATGTTTAAAATCTGTGCACTGTCTACCTAGTTTTCTATAGAACGACTTAACAGTAAATGAAGACAACATAACCATTTTTATATTTCAATCTTATGAATACTATTTGATAACAAATGCGACACAGTTGCTTAAAATTTACTATAATACATATCTCAAATAGATGAAGAGCATATTTGAAAAATAATATATTTCTTAATAGTTAATTCTTCAATTATATTATTTCTAAAAAGTAATAATGATACTTTGCAAATTGCAAAATACCGATTTCGCATGAAAAGTATACTTTTTTTTTTTTTTTTTATTTATTGCAAGCATTGGCAACTAGGCCATCAGCTTAAATAAGACTACATACACATTAGAATCAAGCATTAAAGACAATTATAGAAAATTATAGATACACGGAAAGTAAAAGAACAACCTTACATAAAATCAAAATCAAGCAAACAGGACAATTTATAGAAACACGGCAAGTAAAAGGAACAACCTTACATAAAAGCAAAATTAAAATAATATAGCTTAAATATTCACATTTTTAAAGTAATTGGTAAAGACAAAATCTTATGGTTAAATAATTATGTGCAAGAGACATCAATAACTACATGTGAAATAAACTAAACACACATTACTACATTATATTTACAACCGACCTAAAGTATATATTACAAAATTATAAATAAAAGGGTACAATTGAGGAAACTTTAACAAACTTTGAACAGAATTAGGAATAATATTTATATCGGAATCTTTACACAAGGCTATAAGAAGTAATCTTTGTACATTAAATTCTGGACACTGGAAGAAAATATGATCAAGGTTACATAAATTGAAATTACAATACGTACAATCAGCTGATTCACTTAACTTTATTCTATATAAATGTGCCGGAAAATTACCATGGCCTATGCGCAGTCTGCATAAAGTTGTTATAAAATGCCTACCTAGGTATTTTGATTTTTTTTCAAACCAAGATTTGGTACTAGGGACTGGGACAATTTCGGCTAGCCATTTTCCTTTGACATTTCTAGATTTAGATAATGAATTAGACCAACGATTAAGCATATTTTGCTTTACAAAAGATACTAGATCTGATTGAGGAACTTTAAAATTACAAACTTGGATGTCATCTGAGGATTTAGCAAGCGTATCTACAAGTTCGTTTCCCACAATACCAGAGTGTCCTGGAACCCAACAGAACTCAACTAATATTTTGTTATTAGATAAAAAACTCAAGCAACTTTTTAACTTATAAATTAAATAATTTACAGAAGCACTTATGGATTTATTCTTAAGAGCTAGTAAGGCGCTCATTGAATCAGATAAAACTAAAATTTTATTCCCAGAGGAATAGTTAACAAGAGTGTGATTTAAGGCATATATGATGCCTAGCACTTCAGCTGAAAATACTGAAAAGTAGTTGTTACATTTATACACTTTTCCAATATTCATAAACGAATCATAAAACGCAAAACTAGTCCTATCTTTGGTTTTAGAACCATCTGTGTACAACTTAACATAATCCACTTTATTTTCAAGAAATTCTAAGAATGCAAATTTGGATTCAAACTTTATCAAATTTACTTCAACATCACTCAACATAACATGAAAGTCATATTCAAAACATGGTAGTAAAACAGACCAAAATACGGTATCCTGAAATTCAAAGTTCAAATATGTTATGGCTCCGCTTATAGACGATGAACTAGCGAGTGGTATTAAATTGTAATTTGGAATATCTGCATGTTCCAGGTATCTATAAGTCATCTGATTGTCGCGACTGATTAATTTAAGCCCATACTTGTCTGTTATATAGCTCCTACGTATAAACAGCGGTACAATACCCGCCTCGACTTCCAAGGAATTTATTGGAGAAGACATCATTGCACCAGTTATTATTCGTAACGCTCTGTTTTGTATAATATCCAGTTTTCTTAGCAGAAAACTGTTGGCGTCCGCAAAGAACATACAGCCGTAATCGAAGTGGCTTCTAATTGAAGCAATATAAATCGTTTTTAAGACCTTAGGATCTGCTCCCCATTTTAAACCAGCTAGTGATTTCAAAATGTTTAAGCCTAATTCAGCTCTTTTACAAATGGCATCTATATGAGTTTTCCAAGAGAGATCAAAATCAAGAAAAAGACCAACATATTTCACGAAAGACTGGGCAGGAATAACAACTGAATTATATAAAACTTCAGGATATAGTAATCCATTTTGAGAAAATAAAATTACAGAACTTTTGGAGACATTAACCTGAAGTTTCAGTACATTTGTTAGCAAGTGATGTATATTACGCAGACAACTATTCATTACTGATTCACCATTTCTAATATTATTACAGTTCACGTATAAAACTAGATCATCAGCAAAAAATAAATGCTTTACAGAAGTTGGAATCTGCTTCATGAAACAAACTAAGCTTAATACAAAGATTAAAGGAGATAAAACAGAACCTTGGGGGGTACCCTTAGTAGTCATTTTGGAACCAATTAAAGAAGATTTAACTTTTAAAGATAACGAACGTTTGTTTAGAAAGTTAAACAACCAGAACAGTATATGTCCTGGAAAACCTAAAGAATACAGACTTTTAATGAGATATGTGTGATCTATATTATCGAATGCTCCTTTTATATCCAAAAACACTGCTAATGTATACTGGTTATTGCGGAAGTTATTTTCAATATCACCGATTAAACAGCTTAAATTGTCTATTGTACTTTTGCCTTTACGAAATCCAAATTGAGTATCTGGTATAAAGTTATTATTTTCAGTGTACCATTCTAATCTATTTTTTAACATAGTTTCAAAAAGTTTTGAGAAGCAAGATGTTAATGAGATGGGTCTAAATGAGCTAATACAGTTAGGATCTTTGTAAGGTTTTAAGATTGGAACTACGTGTTGAGTTTTCCAAATAGGAGGAATGGTATTACTGTGCCAAAGGTCATTGAATATATTATGTAAAATTTCCTTAGCAAGTAAAGGTAGGTTTTTAATCACTTGGTAAGTGATAAAATCCGGACCTGGGGAAGTGTCTTTTTTACTTTCTAGAGCAGCCTGAAATTCGCTCATAGAAAATGCATCTAACAACCATTGTGCCTCCGGACTACCATGACTGTCAAATAATTCTTGTAGATTGCTATTAGAACCTTCATTATTTTGAGACGCTATTGTATTTAAAAAAAGAGCAGCGTTTTCTGGGTTTTCAAAAAAACCCGAGGAAGAAGAAGAATGATTAAGTTTAGCGTGTTTAAATCTACGAATATGATCCCAAATTAATTTGCTCGAAGTCATACGATTAAAGGAATGGCAAAGATTCATCCAACTTAAACGCTTCGTTTCGAATAATGTCCTTTTTTTTAGAGCATCTAATTTTTTAAAAATAATGTAATTTTCTGTAGTTGGATAATGTTTATACGACAATAAAGCGATTTTAGATTGTAGAACTACACGGTCACAATCAGCGTTCCACCAAGGAACAATTTTAGGATGGAATGTTTTTTTAGGATTGTAACTCTTTTTAGCAAATGACATTAATATGTCATGTAGAATACTCATGTACTTCATATAGCTTTCAAGGGGATTGTTCATATAGTTAAAATTTGCAAATTCGATTTCACATAATTCTTTAAATGTTTTCCAGTCTATTTTCTTTAAATTAACTTTAGCTAAAGAGTCACCATCAACTGACTTCAACATATTATCTTGGTTACCTGACGATGACGAGTTATTAGAATTGGAAATATACAAAAAGGCGTCATTAAAAACATTAATAAGTAACGGATAGTGATTACTACTGAGCAAGTCGTCGTGGACAGAAACTGAGCAGCTAGAACTAAGATTTTGTGATGCGAATACGAGGTCCAATACATTACCTTGTTGACCAAAGGGAGCGAAGGTTGTGATTGTGCCGTCATTTAAACAGACTAAGTTGGAGCTCTCCACAAAGGCGTGAAGAGAATTGCCTCGTCCATCATTAGCTCTCGAACTCCAGGAAGTGTGATGTGCATTAAAATCACCTATTATTAAATAATTGCTAGAAACAAATTTTGAAAATGCATCTTTTAGTAAATTGATAGTAAATTTGCCATTTGGAGGTGGAGGAATATAAACACATAAAATATCAAATGAGTAGCTGCTAAAATAAACCGTTATTAAAATATTTTGGAAGTGATATACAGAATTTGTTTTAATTATTTTAAATTTATGTTTAGACTGGATTGCAATGGCGACTCCACCATGAGGGTGGTCAGAATCTCTTCTAATAATAGTATATCCAGGCAGTTTAATAATTTTATTATTGTTTAACCACGTTTCATTGAATAAAATCATATCAATACTCTTGTCTAATTTATTCATAAAATGTTTAAGTTGATCTATTTTAGGAAATAAACTTCTAGCATTCCAGTGGATGATGTTAAATTGTCCTACAGAATCGTACATACTAAATTGAACTTTACTATCCATAATTTATGTTGAAAAATTAGTTACAAGCATTTCTTTTATTAGCTGAGTCGATACAGGGCCAGAAGGGCTTTTTGAATCCTTTTTTTTTAATATTTCAATAATAGTCTTTGTAATAGCACAAAGGACCACTTCAGAGTTAATTATGTCTGCTACTAACGCTCTACCCTGGGGTGTTTTAGTAGAGCCCAGTTGATTTAATGGTGCTTTTTTGTTTGCTTGTTGGGGAACCTGAGACTGACCTCCACTAACTGCAGCTGCATATGTGTGTTTTCCAGTTATCCTATTCTTAACTTCGTTAAGCTTGGCTGTCTTCACGCTACATGAATATGACACTGCAGAGTGTGGCCCGCTGCAGTTGGAGCATTTGAGGTTTGTGGGATTTGGACAGTTTTTATAGAAATGTGCTGCAGAGCAGATGGAGCATACCTGCATGCTCTTGCATGCTCCACTTCCATGGCCAAACTTATAGCACTTAAAACACTGAAGCAAAGGCCTTATATATTCAGATACCGGCATCCAAATGTGTTCGAATGTTACATGGTCCGGACGGCTAGATGACAAGAAGGTAACAAGGACCGTCTGCAGCGGCTTCTCTGACCCGTCTTCTTGTCTCTTTATGAATCTTTTCACTCCCAAGACTGTACACGATGCTTTCAGATTCTCCAAAAGAGACTCCTCGCTAAGTTCTGTTGGAGCTCGAATAATTCCTTGGCTCTCTATGCTGTCGTAAGGAATTTTGGACGACCAATTGTTTTCTACCATTAGGCTTTTATTAGTTAAAAATGCATTTGCATCTTTTGCACATCCAAAATAAACTTTCGTGAAGAAACTGCCGGCTGCCTTAACATACTGCACACCTTGAACATTTTTGAGAACTTTGTTTATTTTAAGTAGGTCCATAGGGATTCTTATATTTGGCTGCGGAGAATTGTTTACTAGGAGGACCGGATACTCTTTTTTAGTCGTGTCTTCGTAAAGAGCAAGGTGGTCTTTAAAAAGACCTCGTTTACTGCGTAGGTAGCTCATTTTTAATTTGGAACTCGGGCTCTCTCCTGTTTCGGCCATTTTCCTCTTGATGGCTGAACTTTTTATGGGGGAGCAGTTTCCCGCACCCCCATCTTCGTCATCCATATACGATATGTTATATTTAGGTAACTCTTACAGTCAACAGCAAAGAAGAAACAAAAATCAAATTAAAAAAGGCTAAATTAAAATGTTTTAAAAATAAGTTGAAAAAACGCGCCTTTGCACTTCAACGTTCCCGCCCTTTTTTTTATGAAAAGTATACTATGCACAATTTGACAGCTATCAGTATCAGTAGGACAGTCGAAAAAGTGCGTTTGTTTAAGGAGATGTTATAACTGCTATAAAGCTGTACCAGTAAGAGCGGACCAAAAAAATTGTGATGAACCCATGGACCTAGCAAGTACTATACAGTACACCTGGACTGTAAATTTCTACAGTACAACGATCCAAGTGAAATAGCCACCAAGAAGTCCGTTTGTCCCACTCTGCTGGGGTATCCAAAATATTTAGCAACAAAGTGGGACTCATTCTCATTCTGGTTTGTTATAGATAGAATCAAACCACGCTAATTACTCTTCCACGCAAATGAACTGTCAAAACATTAGCTCCATGGATGAACCTACGGGGCCAGGCCAGTCACGGCATCACGGGCCAGTAGACCCGCAGCTTAAGAAACAGGTTATAAGGGCCAAAGTTAATTAGTTTTGGAACGTGACCGAACCGAACTGCTGTGCTGTCATACTACTCATATCATATTGGCATTTTCGGCATTTTCTTTCTTCGTTTGGCTTGGCTATACCACGCCACGCCTAGTTACTTTGGCTGCCGTTGAAATAATTTATTTTAATTTATTTGCAAATTTAAAATACCACTGCTTAAAGAACGACCGAAGACGAAGACTTCCTCGAACATTAACGTTGCTTGACTAAGGACTACAACAAAAACAAGACAAGAGGCTTATTAAAATGCCGGCCAGCGGCTTCGATTTGTATAACATGCAAGACGCCAGAAATAATTTTGATGCAATGCGACCTACTCCGATTTGTACTGATGCCAATCCATTAATGGGACAATGTCAGAATATTCACATATCGACAAATTGTTATTACGGATACCATGAGCCGAAACGTCCACAGAATGAAATGGTTATCGATTGCGAAATGGTAGAGGCCACGCGTGATGATGCAAAATCTCCGCTCGAGCGCCACGGTAGAAAACGCAGCGCAGATGACGGCGATTATCATCAAACGAAGCGACCTCGACCAGGTAGGTTCCTTTTAATTGGTTTGTGAAACTTCCTTGAATTGATTAGTAATCAGTGTTCTGCTTTGTACAAGTTCATTATTGTAAATAATATTTATAAATTTATCATACCAGAAAGTATAATATTTCAATTCAAGGAGGTTTCATCAAGTGATTCTATATTTATTATTTGTATACTAACAGTAATAACAATGTTTTTAATATTATATTTTACTTATATAACTTACATATTTCTAGCATATCTGTTACATTTCAACAATGCAGCAGGAATATTGTGTTTTGTCACCATTTATTTTAAATGTGGGAAGTCTCTGTTTGTACATGTTTGTGGGTGGTACCTAACTCAATAATAGTATTTTTTAGTAGCAGTCTTGTTGCAATTTCAAACCACCATGACATAAATTCATTGTAGTAATGTTTTAGAGGGCATTATTTGTGTGGTGATATAAATGAATACACCTGATACACCTGTTGCATTGACAATTTGTATTGTTTGATTAATGGTTTTTATTTAAATATTCTGAGTAGCATCTTATGTTTGGCAGGCAATACTTGCTATTTTAGTTTACTAATTTTTGGTTTTTGTTGCAAGAAAGCTCATAAATGCATACTTCTGTACAACTTGCAAGAAAGTTTATCAGATTTTGGCTTGGTATAATATTTCACATGAAGTTAGTTTTTATTTTTTCTTGTTTTTTTTTTTAAGTTGGATTTTATACAATCTAACTAATATTATAAATGCGAAGCTTTTTAAAGATATTTGGGACTAAATAATATTAATATTATAACCATGAATTAGTGAAATGAAAAAAGGGGTAAAGAATGTTATCATATTATTTTGCAATTTGTGAATAACTTCCATTATTAAAGGAACTAGAAGTTTAAGAGAACTTATGTATTCAAAACAAAGTGTTACCTAATAGAAATTAGTTTGATCCTTCTTAAAATGTATTATCAGAATGAATGGAAGTTGAACACTCAACATATAACAAACAAACAAATATTTTATTTCAGACTAAGTCCATATGTTGATAGTACATACAAAATGCTTAGAAACTATGTTAGGTTAAACAGAAATACAAATAAGAAATGGCTTTTTTTTTTGATATGAGTATGTTTATTTAATACTTTCACAACCAATACCCGTCTAGGAGGTCCATCTGGCTCAACTAACAGTAGCTATGAACAAACCCAATGGGCAAATTCGGTCAGTTTTTGGGGTGGTACATCACATAAAAAGTAAAGTTAATATTATAAGTTTCATCAATGGTTTTGATTAGTTCTGAAAGAGGTACAAACACAGCACTTTAATCACTTTTAATTACATTTTATTACCCATACCCTAGCATCATTTCACATTTGTACTATTTACACATTTTTGCTAACAAAATCTCAAATTTATATTTATTTTTCTATTAATAATAGATTAATTTTCCTTGTGAAAATTACAATTGTGCTGTGGGGTATTGTTACTTGGTCTTTGTTTTAAAATAAATTTTATTTTTAGTACTCAAAATGTATTGGTGGTCTATATTCATTTAGTGGTATTGTTTCTGTACTAGAAATGATCTCCAAATAAATATAGAACATGTGACTCATGCCTGCCTACTTTAAGTGTTTTATGTCAGTAAAATAAGGAGGCATGTGACAGTAATAGAGTTGTAACTATTTTTCTACATTGTTTTTATTTTATATATCCGAAATTGTCTGAGAGGTTGGTAAAGTGACAGAAATTTATTAATTATGTCATCAACTTTCTGTTTTTCTGTCATCAAATTTCTCTCACTGCATCAACTTTATGTATGCCTGTTTGGGCCTATTGTTGACTGGTAAAGAATGTCATTTGGTACTAAGTTCGCCATTTGTACCTATTTTGGTTATTGTAATAAAGTTTATATATTTGATGGATGAAAAGTATTTTATATCAAATATAGAATGTAAAAATATATCCCAAATGAGTTGCCTGAAAATCATTATAAATAAATTTAATACCAACTGAAAGTAATAAAGCCAAGAGAAAATGCATTTACTAAAGAAATGGGTTATAACTATACCTGTTTATAACTGCCAATCCAGTAATTGCTGCAGCAAACAAATAACAGCCCAACATTATTATATTTTATAGGCTTAACACTTAATTTACAATTATTTGTTAAACTATCTTTAGTGCGCTATTTAATAGTCATATTTTTTTTTAATCATAGCTTGGCTAGGATTCTAGGCAAACCATTCATAATATATTTTTCGCATACTAAATTTGACATAAATACTTTCATCCATTTAACAGATGGGTGAATTACATTTCTAGTTTGTATAAGAAGTTGTGACTACCAACTTACTTATGATTGTCACTTAAGTTGTTAAAAACAGTTTAAACTGCAGTTGTGTAGAAGAAAATCCGAACGTGTACATGGATACTTCAAGTACAGTGTAGTATTAGCACCCAGTTAATGTTAGTATGGACCATGTTTCTGTGAAATATATAGTATCAGACACTAGCTAATGAGAAATGTTAATAGGGCTGTCTGTCACTCACCCAAATTTATGAGTGTCTGGAAGTATTCAAATGTAATATTTTAGTTATATTTAACAGATTTACTCTTTATTTCACACCTCAAATACAGTGACTACAGATAACATACATTCTGATTGTTATCAAAATTACTCATTATTGTGTTCATTAATACATACATTTAGGTGATGATGGTAGCCCTAAATGAGAATGTCTGAAATGTTGCCCCTTTAATTTATAGTTAGATGAATGAAGTAGGCAGTAAATTATATAAAATAGGGTATCCAACATTGGGATATTTACCTTTATCTTATTTAATGGTGACTGGAAAGGAAGAAAATTGACAAGTAATGTATTATTTGGATCTGTAAATACATTTATATGTGAGAGTGAAAACATATTTACCATCCAGAGTAATTTTGAGTTCTCATAACTGTATAATTGTTAACTATTTTACTCCAAAATGCCTGCCAAACAAAGAATTCATAGCCTATCCATCATAGTTCGTTTGTGAAAAACATGGTTAAGAAATCCATTTTTGTAATGTAACAAATTAATGATTCTTAAGGTTCATTTTAAATGCAAATTCCATTAATTAAAAGATTAATGAGGCTGTTTTAAAAAAAAATATTTGAATCTAAGTAGTCAGTTTGTTTCTTAGTAGCAGAGTTTGCATTTAAATATTACATTCATAATGGTTAAATTGAAATCGCAACAAAACTGGATCTGGAGACTTCCTGCTGATGCACCAGTGGCACAGTGTGATGAAGTCCGACTTTATTTCAGAGGGTATGGTGCCATCAACTACCAACTACAACCCATGTTTACTGCGTCCAACCCACAACAATCCAGACATATCTCGTTGTCTCATGGTCCATATGATCTAATCTCAACCAACTCTACCAAAATGTCTACAATACAGAAAACATTATCTAATTCAGAAATATTAATTCTATCTGCAGAAATGCAAAGAGAGAGAAACAATGAACCTGAGACAAACGAGAACGTGAAAATGGACAGAAGTAAAGAAGAACTATTGGAGACCTTATATTGGAATATACATGGAGGGAACTTTATTGATTTCTTGCAGTGTTTGTGACATAGTTTTAAGTGGAACTGTGTGATATTTTAAGTACTAGTTAAGTGACTGGGACTTTAACTTTAAAGTAAATGTAGTTAAGTTCTTTTTTCTCAATTACCTTATGTTTAAGTATTTCATAATAAATTTAAAAAGGGAAAGTGAGGCTTTTATTTGAAAAAAAAAAAAAAAAAAAAACATTTGTTGAGTAATTGTTTATTGGTCTAAACATTAAATATTTTTGAAAATAGGTACTTGCATATTCTAAAATTAAAAAATAGAATATTATATTCAATAATAAATGGATAGAATAAATTCTAACATTGAATGCAACAAAACGTAACATTACACAGAATAGCGGGAATTCAACGGGATGCTCGAGATTTAATCTGAAAAAGAAGAAATAATATTAATTTCCATTTATTTTATTTTTCTGTTTCAGATGCAGAGAGAAGATCTAATCTTGTGATTTTTAGTTTCAGGGTCACTCAAACAAAAAGCAAACTGAAAAGTTTGTAGTCTGGGTGTTTGCTCCGTTTTTACATAATATTAACATCACCTTTCTGTTTTTCAGATGATTCTCCCATATGCAGCCTTGTTGGCACACGATCGAGCCCGAGCCATTCTGCATCAGCCTTTAATATAAATACATCAAACTGTTACGTTCTTTACTTGACGTACAGGTTTACTTTGCGTGTAACATCAGAAAACTAATTGTAAATGTAGATTTTACTCAAAATCATGTTCTCTCTTGCAACTGTGATATTATGTACCTGATATTTGTTATAATACAACACTTATAAAAAAAAACGTTGTTTTAATGCCATCAAAACTCATCCTATGATACCATTGAATCAATAACATGTAAGAGCGACACATGCAAATTTGATAAAATAATGTTAATTGAAAATGCATGTTATCGTTTCATGTAGCTTAGTTTATTATATCACTTCAAGATTACATCGTTCAAAATATGAGTACACAATGGGAAAGCAATAAATAGGTATATATATGCCAAAAAGGCACACGGTATACGTGATGCGGGGCTTCTTAAGCGATTATTAAATGGTAATGTTAGTCGGGTATGTCGATATCGGTGCTAGCTCAGCTATCACTTCTATTGGCGCAATTGATCAAGGGGAGACACCTACAGTAGAGCACCTGTTGCATTACCTCAGTGGGCGCGGGGTCCTCGGTGTCGACGACGTCGGGCAGCGCGTCGGGCGCCGGCGCCGGCTCCTCCGCGCGACACGTCTGGTCCGCCTCAGCCAAGTCGCCGTTGTGCATCTCCGAGCAGTTTATCAGGTCCACCTTGCCCTCCTGGCTCGAGCGCGGGCTGCCGTTCTCGTTCAGATCCCCGTCCATGTCCATGTGGACGTGCCCCGGCCACATGTCGTACGGGCACGTGTTCAGCTGGTGCAGCTGCGTGTCGCTCGAGCTGAAGAGATTGAGCGAGCCCGCCACGTCCTGCAGGACGGAGGATTCCGAGAGCTCGCTCGCCAGCGCCGACTCGTCGCCGTCGCCGACCCCCGAGATCACCAGCGGCAGGCTCTCGATTACATCGTTCGACACGTTGCAAACTCTCAATCCTTCATATTTCGAGAGATAATCTAGGAGTCTCTTCTTGGATATCTGGGGCCGCCTCCCTTCCACGCCCCCGTTCATTATCTGCACGGCCAGAGCCTCCAATAGTTCGGGGGTGCATATTTCTTCGCTTTTTAGCAATAGAAAGCGAACAATATTGTTGTCGAAATGCGACGTGCTCGAGCACGCGTTCTGAACGGGAAGGGGCAGGTCGTCGGGTTCCGCGTCGGCCGAGGTCGTGCTCACGGCGCCGTCCGCGCGCTCCTCGCTCGGGCGAGCGTCCAGCTGGGACAGGACGCCCCGGATCGACCGGAGCACTCTCTGCCGGAGCGGGTCCGAGCTGATCAGCTGCAGCTCCTTGAACAGCTGGATGAGGAAGTCCGGGTGCGACTCGTTGACGCCGATGAGGGCGGTCACCTCCGAGTAGACGTTCTCCCGCAGCAGGTCGAACAGTTTGGAGGCCGCCTTGTCGCGGCCCGCGGACGCCAGGTTGGGGTTGGGCGCGCGACTCGGGCCGGCGAGGGCTCGGTCCGCGTCGCCGGGCTGCGGCCGCGGGCCCTTGGCCAGCTTGGAGGCCGAGCCGGGCTCGGGCGGCGCGTTGAGGTTGTTGGAGTGCGCCTGCACGATCTCGGGGATCGGGAGCGCGACGTTGAGGTGGCGGTCGTCGGGCGGCTCGTCCGGGTTCTGGTTGACGTTGAGCACGTCGGGCGCGGAGCAGAAGGAGAGCGAGCGCTCGACGAGGTCGCGGCGCGCGGCGGCCGGCTCGTCGGTGTTGCGCTTGGGGTGGTGCGCGGGCGCGTGTCGCGGCGGCGCGCGCGCGTGGCGCAGCGCGTTGTGGCTGCGCGACGCGAGCGGCGGCGCCGGCGCCGCGCCGCCGCCGCCGCCGCCGCCGCCCGGCTGCCCGTCCGCGTTCGTCTTGCTGTTCGCCGACAGCAGGTTTTGCCGCGAGTAGCTGGAAATTTTGCAAGACGAATATTAGGATACCGAAAAATAATTCGTGAAATATCAGTTGGGCAAAAAATATCTATTTACGAATAACCGGCAAGATAACTAAATCATCATTTATTTGAAATATTTAAATAATCCGTCATTTGTTATTTTGAATTTATCTAGATGAGTTTCATTTATCTAGATAAATTAGTTGGTATTTTATATAAAAGATGAATGTCAGTAGTACAGTCATGTAGAAGTAGAAGTGGTCGGGCATGATGAAATGAAAATAACCTACAACAAAAGTAATTAATGTTTTGTACATATTAAAATATACGGGACATTTTTTTCTCTGTAGTAGCCATTCAACAAAATTATGGAAAGAAACATACTCTGTTGACTGATCGTGTCGACACTGAGATGTAATTGGTATACAACCTGTTTTGGCCTGTGATTATTTTATTGCATTTTGAGAACAGAAGAAGAAATTAAGCATCATAAAATGTCAACTAGACAACTGATCCATGCCATTTGTTGAAAGCCAGAGCTAGAAGACGACATTGCAGCGTTTATGAAATTGCAACATTGGTTTTCTGATTTTATGAGCAATGTCAGTGTGCCGGTTTCACGCGACGTATTTATTTATCTAAGCTTACTTCAATAACAAACGAGGCCAGTTATCTTCATCTAGATAATTTATTTAAATAAAAAAGTTGTTAACGCACTATTTGTGATTGAATTTATCTTCGAATAAATTCATTTGAAATTATTTTGTTTGAAATAATTATCTAGATAAGAAGTTATAAAAATAACGCCCAATTCTGTGAAATATTCATCGCGCATCGGCGCCACCGGGCTCTGAAAAAAACACATCGTAGTCTGCTCGATGGAACGATATTCATCAGTGCTAGTAAAATATTTCGCATCTATTTATAGGATGTTGTTAGTAAACGAACATTAAAAACCGGCGTCTACAGCAAAGGGGACGAAAATATAAATTATGCAATGACATTTTATCACGTTGACTGTAATTCTAAAACATCCATGAATATTGAAACTTCAATAATTTAATTTCAAGTTTACATGTCGTGAGCGGATCAAGATTCCGCAAGAAAAGACACACATTTTAAAGCTATAATGCAAGCGTAAATACGCCAACCTGGTGGGTGGTTTAGATTAGAGTAATGGCAACAAATTTAATGAATGCGTCCCTCTTGCCTTTGGATCGCCCAAAGGTACGAAACTAAAACATTAGTACGTGAATTATTCACATGACTGTAGTTTGAAAGACAACGGCACACGTGTTATTTTGGGTATATCTTTTAATTAAATTATATTATATCCAAATACTGTTAATTGTCGTAAAGCTTAAATTAAAACTGGTTATAATCGAACACAAGTCTCACCCTTATTGATGTAAAATATGAAAAAACATTATATTATTATGATTACTAGGTTTTGTATAAATATGCATTAAACTATGTTGCAACGTAAGATATGTATCATATCTAATATCTGAAAAGAAAAAACAATGATAATAAACATACATACATAAGAGCAATTTAAAGATAATATGAATAGTAGGTAATACTCATCATGGATGAAACAAAACTACATTTTATACTGTAGCGTGTGTCCAGATTCGGCTAAATATCTTTCAGAAATCACGTTTCAAAAAGAAAAAAATTAATGTCTCAATAAAAAATAAAATCCATCTTACAAAACGGCCAATGAAAATAAAAGAGTGAAAACGATAAGTACGCATTTAAGTTTTCTATACCGTATTGCAGCGCTGAAATGCAAAATATGGCGATAGTGTCTTGTTTCGTTTCATCCATGGTAGCAGTTGCGAAGCAACTGATCGAATGAAGATCAAATTGTAGAAATACCTTCGGAAGTTATCCCAGTAGTTGTTGGCTCGGTTGCCGGGCGGCACTTGGTTGTTCAGCGTGTGGGATGCAGTCTCCGCGCGCCAACGCTCCTCAAGCTGTATAATAAATAATAATTTCTCAAACATACAATGAAATATCGTCATAATGTGCGTTAAAACAGGCTTCGAAGTGTCAATTCGAGAGAAATGTTAAGGAATTTCATACAAAATTGAAGGCCTAGGCCGGGAAGTAATCTTTTTTTAATTTTAATGTAAACATGGCGTCTGTGTTCATGAACTGGCTGAACAGCTGAATTATTTCCTTTTGAGTGGTGTATTTTTTTATTTCATTGCATATGTTTGAGAAAAGCACTACACATGCCTTAGCCGTGAAATGGGCTTGCCGGCTTCGTATCATTATCCGGCCTCCCTTACGGTCGGCCGTCTATACCTACTCAGCCGGCAAGTCCTTATTTCCCGGCGTCTGCAGTAATGTACTATACTATTCTTAGCTTTTAAATAAACGATCTAAACGGATTATATCGCAAATATGAATTTAAAATAAAGGTAGACATACATGCCAGATGGGCCTAATGTGTAATAGTAATATTACATTACTGCAAACACCGGGAAAGAAGACCTTGCCGGGTGAGAAGGTATAGACGGATAGCGACACGAAGCCGGCAAGCCCTTTTCACGGCTAGGCATGTATAGTGCTTTTCTCAAACACATGCAATGAAATAAGAAATAGACCATTTAAAAAAATATAATATAGCTGTTCAGCCTGATCAACACAGACGCCAGGTTAAAAAAAATACTTCCCGGCCTAGGCCTTAAATTTTGCATGAAATTCCTTTACAGCTCTCTCGAGTCGTTCCGCCCGAAACGTGATACTTCAAAACCTGTTATATTGCATGTTAGAAGAAAAGACAGTTATACATGTGCCAGAGGGGCGTGCAGGTCAGACAACGGCACCCCACCACATTGAGGGCCCAAGGAATTGCCCCCTGCGCTTGAAGTCAAATAAAGCATAGTGTACTAACAAGGGTAAGCTGATCGCGCAGCGCGTGGATCTCCCGCTGTTGAAGCACGAGCTGCTGCCAGCACCACGCGCCCCAGAAGCTGCAGCCGCAACCGCAGCCGCCCACCATGCCTGCTGACAAACCACGTTGTTCTTCACTTTACGCTATCAATACAATACAAATCCACTTTATTTCACACCTCAAATACACAGGGAACATGAGAGATATACAGTAAAAAATAAACAAAGGTCAACAACAGGCGGTTTTATAGCTAACCTATCGCTATCCTAGAGTTGTGTTGTGCCGTTTTCTCTAGAAGTCTTCATTTCTTTTTGTATGAGATATTCTCGCCAGTATTCTTGATACATATTAAGCGGTATAAATGGTACCACAGGGCAAAACAAGATATGAGAGTATTTTAGGCATATAGCAATAGCGTGCAGTCCATACGAGTCATACGTCCCGATTCCCACCAGCTTGACTTCAGGACGATTTAGCACCATCATATATTGCTACTGAAGAAAAAGTAAGCGAAATTTACCCCGGCTTGTCACGAGTTTCGTTCGATGCTACGCCACTGGTGTATAGTCAAGCCGAGCTTATTACGCGCCACGTGCAACGATAATAGTCTAGTGGATGCTTCAGTGTGCTGCGCGCGACAACGGCTTTCTCTCACTTGTAGCCGCCGTCGCCGCAACCTCGCCTGCGTGATCAATGGGTCGGGTCGGCGTGCGTGTCGCATCTTACTCTGTTTTTAAGTCATTGATGGAGATGTGTACATGAGTGGCCTTACCATAAGGCATCATCATGTTGAATGGCATCGAGGGCGGGAAGGACATCTGCGGCGTCCCCATCAGCCTCTCCATGGTCTGCGAGTGGCTGTTCTGGGTGAACTGGTTGGTGCGCATATCCTAAAAAATAAAATAAAAAAATAACATCAATGCCTTCATGAACGTTGGTAGCGGGGGGCCGACGGTAAATAATCCCGATTCTTTGTCAAGGGAGAAATAGGCAATCTCTTTCTGTTTACGGCAGAGCGAGAAAAACAAACGCTATATAACACGACAAGCTAGGTCTTCTGATTTTATGCACACATTTTTGCGTTGCTTGCAACTAGCGAATAACGATTGAATCCATTCATCATCTTTTCAAGAATGGAAATTATCTTACCTGATTTGTTTTGTTGTTATTATTCCAGTAAGGAGGTGGCATATGCGGGTATGGCATATTAATTGGATTGTCAACTGTAAAAAATACACATTTGTATTAAAATATATAAGAAACGGGTTCACTCACGTCACAGAAGTCTAATATCGCTGTTTCGAATCGGTAGGCGATGTGACATTTGTATCGCACAATTTCGAAACCGTTTTTCAGAGAATACAGTGTAGGTTACACGTAAGATTATTTATGTTGGAAAATACAGAGGAAAATTTCGATATTTTCCACACTGTGGTTTCAGGTTTCGGTACACCGTCGCTTACACCCTGTATACTGGGATATTCGCTTTTCAATTACCATACATTATTGACCGAGCGAGCGAAGCGTCTCAGAAAATTGTTTCGTATGTATGTTTCGTTTGTCCGGATTTCCGGCTGGTCTTGTCTAGAAATCGCACTTTTATGGTCTTTTCTGTTTTTCTTAATTAAAAAAAAAGGCGGATATAGGGGTTGAAAACGTAAGTTACATATTTCAACCATTTTGAAGGAAACGTACGTAAAAATGACCATTTTCGACCGTACTTACCATTTTGAGAAATAGGTGGGACCATATTGACGTTCGACGGCTCCGCTCGCAGCTCGTGCCGCATTGAATGGCTGGAGTTGTTTGACTGCGGTACCTAAATGAATAACCAAACATGTAAGTGAAAATGCCTATAACTACATGAAGACCTTGGTCTCCTATTAGCCGCTCTACGCAACATCCAGCATTTATCAATACTAATAAAATAACATAATGCTAGGTATGGGAAAACGCTGTGCAATGTGTGTGGCAACTTATAGGAGAATAATGGCTTGCGTTTTTCGAAGTATGCTCATAACTCCAAATATCAGCTTACCATTTATGATATATTCAGATAGTTTCGTTCCGCAATTTTATTACGATGCACTTATCAAACACGAGGAATTACTTTGATATTAAGTATACTGGGGAAAGCAATATCTAAACATTATTCCTCGTCAAATTCATACCCCTGTTCCTATAAGGCGAGGAAGAGTTCAAATGCACAAGGTAGAACTTACATTGTTGTCTTCAGATAGACGATCTTGGGTTTGCCTTCGGCGGGTCCGACTCCTCTGATTAGATTTAGTTCTCGACGGGCTGTTGAAGATAAACCTTATTACAAATGCATAGCCAGTTTCACATTGTATAATTATCTTTATCACGTAAGTATGTAAACAATTAAGATCGTAATGAAATATTTGTAATAATCAAAGTTGAACGGGTTACATGATGAATTGATGATTAATTTACCACTTTTTAATACACATCACATCAAATAGAGCTAGACCAATTCCATGCTGACTGTACCATTTTTAAAGGAAGTTTGCACCGGACTGTCAAAATCCACACGAAGATAAGTCATACAGTAAACAAAGATAGATGATAGCTATCCGGAGTTACCGATTCATAGGATGCGCTAACGTGCGCTGCAGGGCGCGCATATCTTACCGCGACTTCGCTTGTATGTATGTATGTATGTATGTAAACGCTTTATTGTACACAACAACTGGTTATAAATACATTGATAACAAATGAAATATGTACAAAGGCGAACTTATCCCTATTAGGGATCTCTTCCAGTTAACCTTTGAGCAATTGAAGGAATGGGTATTCGAAGAAAATAGGCAAACTACACTGCGTACAACCAAGATATGTATATATTATACTTAATAAAACTATAAGAAGTACATAAACTAATTAAGTAATAATACACATATATTTATAAGATATATATTATATATATATACTAGCTGTAAACCCGGCTTCGCTCGGGTAAAATGTAAGCAATCGCAATATACACTTCACAATTATGATCTTTTAATCTATTATATATTTGACAAAAGATTCCCAAAAAAATTGTGAAGTTTTTATATTGTCAGCTGAGTCCCGCGGTGTTACCCGCGGTTTATCAGATATACTAAAACCTAATTATGTATTGTTCAGATACTCATATTCATCATTGTACTATAGTTAGGAAGCCTATACAGGTGTAATCGTTACATGACCCGGCGATTATTCGGTAACTCCTTCCTCATCCCACGGGAACACTACTATCATTTAACGGAATGCACTCTTTTCCTTACTGTTTTTCTCGTAGTAAACCCGTGTACACTTTATTTATAATTTTACGTTCACGACTGTGAATGGTTTTCGGCATTTACTCTGGATATTTTTCTTTTAAAGAAACCGCCACGAATGACATTGACATTGTTGACAAACCAGCATAAAATCAAAAACATTGCCAGTGTAAGAAATTAGTTCCAGTGAAATTCCGCAATATGGCGCATCCTCAAATACAGGCTTTACGGTTAAACAATTCACCACGTCAATCGGTGTGAAATTGTTTAACATTTTCTGAACGCAACAAACGCGTTTCTGAAGGCATGTCAAAGAAAGCAATATGGCTGAAGGTTTAAATGTCATTATTTAATATTTTAAATCACAAAATACTCGACAATCCGAATTTTGCGGGTATATGTTGTCGATTCGAAACTCTTATTTTTTTACGCTTATTAATTCGAGATAGGTTTCGATCGGGTCTACCGTACCCCGTGACGAAATTATTAATATAGATATATATCTACGCACTTCTTGTCACGCGATTCATCATCATCTGTCATGCTCGCACGGTATTCAAAGGAATGTATAGTCGAAATTATCTTAACTAAGCTCATCCACTTACCTGCATTCACAATGGCATTGTGTAATTCAATCCTATCTGCTTTTGTTCTCGTAACCGCCAATCAGTTACTTACAAAAAGGTTAGAACTACATTGTGTGGATATTGAATTTTCAACCTTATTCCTTGTTGAATAGGTTTTAAAATGGTTGATGATGCGAGTCCTTTTTCTAGAGAGTACGTTCTTGTTGAGTCGGGAAGATGAAAAATTTCAAAAAAGTTATGATCACCATTATTCTGTTAGTGTATTTAATAGAGTCTATAATCTATATTAACCTTCCAAGGTGGTTACAATCTGCTTTTACTAAGAGCTCGTTATCTTAATTTGTGGTTAACCACTCAATGTTATTGAGTTCTTAAGTGGATGAGCTTAGTTTAGAAAATGTGTACTATAACAGGTACTGTATGTCACGCGACAAAGGGTCGCGTGTCACAGTTGTGCTAGAAGTGCTGGTCGACGGGGATCGGTACACTCGGTGCCTGGGAGCCTTGTAGTCATTTGTTTTAGAGAGAAGTCATACACGATAGTGGTATAATACCTGTCACTGTCGCTGCAGTAGGCGCTGCCGAGCTGCGACGGGATGGTGTTGGCGGAGCGCGCGCCGAGCGCGCTGTCGCCGCCCTGTGGACACGCCTAACCATTTATTTAACAACTGCCTCTATCTACTTTTCTATACTAGAAAGTACTGGACAACATACACATATTTGGATCACAAAACGTTTACGAACGTTCCTCGAAATGTAATTTAAAATTTTGTATATGTTAGAATACCGGGGAATTGGAAGTTTTTAATTCATTTCAAACAAAACTTAGTTCAATGGGAGGGAAAATTAAAGCACTTATAAAGTTTTTTGAACATAAATTGAAATCGGGAAAAACTGTTATTTTACATACCCTGAAGTTGTCAGTATCCCTAGAATTTTGAGAGTCTAACAGTATCTGTTCCGAGCGCGAATCGGGCTCTTCTTGTTCACTGGAAAATAAAGTTTTAATCATGAGAAAAGTGATCTGAGTGTAATACTAATCCATACTAATATTATAAATACGAAAGTGTGTCTGTCTGTCTGTTACCTCTTTACGCTTAAACAGCTGAATCTCAAAATCGATTCATCCTATCCGATGGGATAGTTTTCATCCTGAAAATTATCCCTAAAAAGATTGAAAAGTGAGTAAGTAATTCATGATGACATTGATGACCCTGTAGGAAACGTAATGATTAGACCAAAAGCACAATTGCTCTTACATTTGCTTAGGCGCTTTTAAGAATCCCTTTTATTAATTAAGGTGATTAGGTGGATATCTATCGTGTTGTACGAGATTGCTTCCATACTTCCAAGTTCCACGCGGACGTAGTCGCGGGCAAAAGCTAGTTCTTTGTAAAGTTATGTCAACCGTATTATCGTAAATGGGTAGATCAACTTTTTCTTGCTGTTATTCTGTCCCGTGACCCAGGGGAAATTAGTGATTAAACTTCGAAGCAAAGTGTTGATAATTTATATTACTGGTATAGTCAGGAGATAGTCTACATGAGAATGGGCTTATAACTGCTTAAATTTCAAAGGTTTTGCTAAATATAACCATGGAAAATCGTAGTTTTAAAAAGTGGCCTAGGGGACATCACCATGGCAACGAGTGGCAAAAAATAGTTGATTGACCCAAATAATTGAAACTCACCTATTGTAAGACTGGTTGATTCCGGTTATAATAGATGCCGTACAAGAATCCGGTTTCATTTTCTGAGCTTCGGCGCCACCGCTTAATACTTTCTGTAAAAAATATACATACGATCAAATCATAAACGAATAACGCAAATTCTTACCTACTTCTCAAACAAAGAATTGTCTCACTTATCTTAATGGATAAAACTAACCGAAAAACGCAAAGTCGGTCGTTCCATAACTACTTGGCGTCGTTCTGTGGAGTATGAGTTAAGCGAGGGCAGTGGAGAGACGTTGGTGACAGCAACCGAAAGTGCCCAACACCGGCAACACCTGCATGAATAGCCGTGAACTGACTGAGCGAGCTGCCTCGAAAAAAGCACGCGTTGCCTCGCTGGAGCTATCGTTGTCGGTTTTTGTCCATGCTCAAAACTGTTGAGTTTCGCCTCGCGTGTTCGGTGCGTGTTATCAGACTTATCAGCATGGATAAAAAACAGTGTTTTACATGAATACAACTTTACGTTGACTATAGACGATTATGGGATTCGCAATGTCCCGATTATACTAATAGAGGACTAAGACAAGAAGCATGGAAGAATACTTATTATAAGCCAGGAAATTAGCATTCAAATATTTCGCATCCAAAAACGTTTGGATTTCAGTTTCCTTTTCCTTTATATAAGCCGTAGAATTGAGGCTGCCTCGCGAAGCTGCTCGCTCAGTAGTCAGTACGCGGCTAATGCAGAAAGATGGTTCGAACCCTATACCCCAGCAGAGGTTATAAGAATAGAGACGAGGATGTCTTAAGTAAATGTTATGTACCTGGGCGGATCAACTGTTTCCCGTCGTTATTCTGTCCCGTCACCCAGGAGACGAAGGTGATTAAATTTCTTCGAAAAGTGTTGATAATGTATTATATTGGTATATTCAAGAGATATTCTAAATAAGAATGGGCTTATAACTGCTGCAATTGCAACATTTTTGTTGAATATTGCCGCCGAAAATCGTATTTTAAAAGAGAACCCAGGAGACATCACCATGGCAACAAGCAACAGAGGCGAGCTACCTCCTTGTTGATGAGCTTGTCGAGCTCGCGCTGCTTGTCGGCCAACAAGGCGCGCAGCTGCATCTGCCTGCGCTCGGCGGGGCCGGCGGCGCTCCAGCCACTCGTCGACGCTTGCTCGTTCACCTTCTTCGGCTTGCGGCTTGTCTCTATAAGTAAGCAAGAGATATTCGCTTTTCGATGCTTGTACCCAACATAAATTACAATTTCTCTGCTTTGCCCTAAGGTTGACTGGTAGAGAATGCCGCATGGCATTAAGTTCGCCTTTTGTACGTTAAGTTTTTCTTTTGTGCAATAAAGTTTAAATAAATAAATAAATAAATAAATCTTATTGGATAGGCGAAAAAGTTTAATTCAGTTCGTTAAAATGAAACTAAATTAGCTAAGATGATCATGGAACATTTATAAAAAAAAAGCAAGTATTTAATTTAAGGCTGTTATGTCAAATCATAAAGGAGTCATGAATGAACATTAATAACCGTTTTAATAATTACCATCATAGGCGGAAAGGGTCGTCAGAGACGATCTTATACTATGGAAACAACTTTTGTGATTTCAAAAAGCGAGGAGTTTTTATAATAAATTTCAAATACCTTTATTGGAAAGCATGTCCTTGATACGTGCTCTTTCACCGACAATCTTCTCAGATTCCATACGGAGTTCTTGAGCCAATTCTTGTAAAGATGCAATATTGAATTCGTGACCTATAAACATATGTTAAATCAAACATTAACTACTAAACCTCCAATAGATTTATTTTAAACCGCGTCATATCATCAGTACCACAGCCAACAATTACGACTTGCAACATAGGTGTTATTGACACTGAAAACACGATTTGTTTGGGTATCAAATGCAATCGGCCACTGTCAGCTTATATAAGAACTTTAGCGATGAACAATTTGTAAGAAGGTTTAAACGTTAATCGGAAATTAAAAGGAGAATTACGTGGTAAACCTCCAATTAGGTGGACTATTCAGTTAAAGGAAAAAAATATTAGCGCGGTAGATGGCAACTAACAAAATCCGATGAAGTAAATCCTCCTTTCACTCGAAATCTTGTCATCTTCTGTGTTTGTGGCATCGGTTGCGGAAAGTGTTGCTGCGGAAGTTGCGACTGTTGTTGCTGTTGGTGAACTTGTGTCCAGGTTCATAGGGGAATTTACTTGTGGCAGTGACTTACTGCTGCGGATGCGGCATCGGTTGCGGCAAGTGCTGCATGTGTTGCTGCGGATGTTGCGACTGTTGCAGATACAACTGCGCCTGCAGTGCAACTCGTTGGTGAACTTGTGTCCAGGTTTATAGAGGCCTTTACTTGTGGCAGAGACTTACTCATCTGCTGCGGATGCGGCTGCATATGCGGCATCGGTTGCGGCAAGTGCTGCATGTGTTGCTGCGGATGCTGCGGATGTTGCGACTGTTGCAGATACAACTGCGCCTGCAGATGTTGCTGTGAGTGCAACTCGTTGGTGTACTTGTGTCCAAGTTTATAGAGGCCTTTACTTGTGGCAGAGACTTACTCATCTGCTGCGGATGCGGCTGCATATGTGGCATCGGTTGCGGCAAGTGCTGCATGTGTTGCTGCGGCAAGTGCTGCATGTGTTGCTGCGGATGCTGCGGATGTTGCGACTGTTGCAGATGCAGCTGCGCCTGCAGATGTTGCTGTGAGTGCAACTCGTTGGTGTACTTGTGTCCAAGTTTATAGAGGCCTTTACTTGTGGCAGAGACTTACTCATCTGCTGCGGATGCGGCTGCATATGCGGCATCGGTTGCGGCAAGTGCTGCATGTGTTGCTGCGGATGCTGCGGATGTTGCGACTGTTGCAGATGCAGCTGCGCCTGCAGATGTTGCTGCGAGTGCTGCTCGTTGGTGAACTTGTGTCGTTGAGGTAAGGAGTTGCGGACGCGATGTACGCTCCCGTCGTTCGACCAGCCGCCTATGCTGCCACCGCCTTCAGATTTACTACAAAATACAGATAAACAAATACTTATTTTATGATTAATTGAAACTCATCTAAACCCCATTGTATCGTTCAACGAGTATGATGGCTGCATTTATCAGGCAGTCAGGTATCTGTCACTCTCACACTCAAGAAAGCGACGGGCGCTTTGTCAGTTATTCATTTATATCGTCGTCTAGTACAAGCTTTGCTTAGTTTGGGACTATGTCGATTTGGGTATGATTGTCCCATAATATTTATTTATTTATTTATTTAAACATTATTTTACAAAAAGTACGAAGGGAGCCCCCTTAATGCCATAACGCATTCTCTACCAGTTTCTTCCGATGTTCACCTATGGTACCCGGACTTGGTCTTTGACTAATACTCAGAAGCACTCGCTCAAGGTTTCCCAGGGGCCATTAGTTTAATAAATAAAACCTTACTTGTCGTTTATATTATGGCTCGGCACCTGGAACGAGTCGTCGTGTGCGCCAGATAGGTGGTCCGATTCGTAATTTTCTACCGACCGCATCAGAGCTGAGAAAAAAATCACAAGTTTATAAAGAATAATAATAATGGGAACTCCAAAACAGAACACAGAATTATCAAATCTGGCAAAAAATTTTGTTGGCGAAGCAATAGATCGGTGGGTGTTGCATAAACGCATGCACGTTCTATAGAAGTATGGCGATTGCACTTAGCATTTAAAAATAAAAAGTGGTACAGAGGGCGGTTTGGCGGAGTAATGTTTAACTAACGCGATGTGCGCAATGTCGCGCAATAGCTGTAGTAGTCGCGGTAGGTAAGAGTCAGAGCACTACTAAGCTGAAGTCAAAGGTTCGATACCCACCTGCAATATAGTGGACCGCGTAAGGTTTTATATTTATATTTAACCTCAGTACCAATATTCATAAAAATGTCATCAATTTATAACTAACCATTAAAAATATGAGGCCGCAAATTATCCTCATAAAAATTGAGTTTGAACGTACAAGGATATTCTTTGTATGCAGTATACAAAGTAGGGTAGGTATTGCGTAGAGTATTGGTTGAATTTTGCTAATTTACCTTTAGTCTTCTGTAAAGCTGTTTTAATGGCCTTGATTTCCATAAGTTTAAAGGGATCTTCGTTTTTGATATTCCCGCCTGATTTGTTGCCTGCAACACGAATATCACGTTAATATCACGTAGGTAAGCTCGGATCAATCATCATCTCGAAAAAAATCTTCACTTTGAAGTAGAGTTTATCACTTTCATCTATACTATTATAAAACTCGAGATTTGTACTGAAAATCTGTTTTCTATGGAGGGTCATGTTTTAAGGAGAAACTTTAATAGCGCGATTAGGATCGTCTTTTCTTTTCTATGGGCGCAAGGAGCCATTCTGACGCCATGTTGGTCATAATTTCTGTCTGGACAAATTTTAACCAATTTTGATACAGGGATGGCTGGACGTCCAAGATGTTTTTAGTTCTTAATAAAATTAGCTATCTTTGACTAAAAACACAGTGCCTTAGCCCTCCAGCACAAATCTCACCCGCGACTGTCGCGCGACAAACCGTGCGAGAATACAAGTGATGTCGCTATGCGATAATGATAATGTGCCCTGCCAGATTGGCCTATATTATAGTGTGAATTTAAATTAGTTGTAAATAGGTACAGAAAAATACATATGAGAATACAATTTACTTACATTTACGCGAAGGCTGCTCGTCACCACTCTCCTCTCCGGAGCTAGAGTAGGTGTTGTTAGACCCCAGATGAGTTTCCATTTGCAGCTTTTGAAATTCAGATACCTGGACATGTAAGTTGAAATATTCAATTATACTTTGAGTGCAAATATTTGAGTGATGAACTCGAATATTTGTTCCGGGTCATGGATGTTATTTAAGCAATGTTTATACTATGAGTACAAGACGGCGATTAAAGGTGTATAAATTATGTTTATCGGCGTCTGGTACCCATATTATGAACATTGCTTTTGTTTGGGACTAGTACCTATACAATTAAGTTTTCCAGAGGTGTTCATTTGATATTTTTCCTCGAGAGTATACGTTATGTGGACATTTGTTAATTTTAGCTTTTAAGAAGTACAAGCTATGCATAGTTTGGGACTAGGTCGATTCGTGTAAGATTGTCCATTAAAATTTATTTGTAGACCACAACGAGTGATGCATGTATGAGTGGTGAAGTGTGTACATACGAGATTCTCCATATGCTGCTTCTTGAGTTGCAGTTCGCGCAGCTTGGCCTGTAACATCCGCCCGCGCTCCGTCAGCAGCGCGTCGTCTTCCTCCGCGTCGCTGTCGCGGCCACCGCCTACAGCCTCCTGGAAATGTATGCTATTAAATTGATATTAATCCAAGCAGACAGAAAACAGAGAAACCAATTCGGCTCAGAACTTCAAATACTTGTGGCGACACCTTTTACAATACAAAAAAAGGTTACTTAATGCTGTCTATTTACGACGAGTGTCATGGATATCTTGTCAATGTGTTTATTGTCATTCTAAAATGGTAGTTGAATATGGTGTTGAAAACGCGAGTTTATGAATGAATACGATAATAGTAACTCTATTCCTATTCCTACAAACTGGTGACCCCGACGCGATATGAACACGCGAAGGTGACGCGTACATCATGAACACACTTTAGTAATGTTTGAAGCCTTCTACCAAACACTGAATTAGTTATTATGTCTAGAGGGGAAAGCGTGACCACACAACCTGTAAGACATCGCTTACACGCTCATGCTGTAAGTTCCGCTCGCCGCTAAGACGAAAATCGTGGCCAAGCCGTAACGGTGGTAACCCTAAATTACTTGGCAATAGGTCCACTGCCATCCATCAGGCCGCTATAAACGCTCTCGAGACGTCTGGAGTGGCGGTAATGTAAAACGCGTGGAAAGATAGTGTGTTTACTAATGATGTGAAGTAAGCTCATTCTGTAAGTTCAGACGATCATTCTAGACTATCAGTTTCCTGTCATTCGTTAATTTTCACCAGTGACCTAATCAGTCAGTCATCCTCTAGTCATTCTGACCAGACTGATGGACTAAACAGACGCCAGACTGCGCGTCTAATCGCTGTCCTAAATCTGATCTGTAAAATTTATTTCGAGTAGGGCAGTTTTAGTACTACTCACCTCGCTGCTAGCAATATTCGCGTCCCGATGCGAGAACCTGTCGTCCTGGTTGGAGTGCACAGAGTGGCGCTCGCTGTTGCTGTAGCTGGCCATGTTTGGACCGTGCAACGTCTCGCTCGAGTGGGGCAGAGTAGTGGCTACGCCGATCTGGTTCGCGGCGTACATACGGTGGTTTTGGTTGCCGTTCATTTGATGGTTCTGTAAATTATAAGATTATATTAGTAAAGGCTGTGAAAGATTGCAGATTGAGAAAATTAAAATAAATTACCCCGTCTAGTGGTAGATTGTGCTTTTGTAATTTTATTTATGCATCATCAAAAACTCTCCATGCTAGTATGTGTTATTTACAATAAATAGAACAGAGCAATAAGACTAAGAAACAAAGTAATATGCATCAAACCTGCATGCCACTAAAATTATCGTGGGAAGTCGATGGAACAGCTTCCTGAGATTGTCTTTCTCGATTCATTTCCTCCAATTGTTGCTTTGCTTCCTCCTAAGACAAGTTAAGCACAGAATAAGTCATCTTCGACCAGTTTAACATCACACAATTACAATAAACTGATGATATATTTGTACCTGATATTTCAACAACCTTTTCTGTTGTTGTTTTAAAGCAGTCAGTCGACGTTGTGATAACTCCATTTTATTTTTTATCTCATTCTGCCAAAGTTCATTCTCGCTATAAGCAGATCCATTACTCTGAACAGAAACGGGCCGAACCACAACTTCTTGCTGAAACATACACTCGATTTGAAAAAGGAGAAAGAAACACAAACGCACAAAAAGGAGTCATAAAGTCTTTTCAATTGCAGCTGGCAGGTAATAACGAAAAACTAGGTAAGCTCTGTTAGAAGGGCTAAACTAAGCTAATACTCAAATCGTTAGACTCTAGGCTAGAAAGCAAAAATCTTTCACACAGTTGACAGTTACAAATGGTTGTTGGTGATTATGAAAGGAGTATATAGTAATAGAGATGGTTATTTTCTGGTTTGAGTTTTACATCCAACACATGCTATGGATTTTTCCAATTCATGACATAGAGTAAACACACTTTTACAGCAAACATCAACAGTCAGTAACCTGATCTTCGTTACTGGAATTGTTTTTAGTTTTCATTTCTTCTATGAACGCTACTTTTTCTACGCATGATATAATATTTTTACGTAACACCTCGTTCAAGTGACGATCGTGTGTTTTGCTTTCCGTGTCCCCGTCCCAAGGAATGGTTTCTATTTCTTTAATTTCCACGGTATCGCTTTCTTCTGGTTCACGCTGCGGTTCATTGTTTGTTTCTAAAGCTGACTGCGGAGCCTGCTCGGCCACGGATTCGGCTACCTCGCTCACAAAAGGATGCGTTAGATGCTCTTGAGAATGTTTCACACTTTGTAAACTCTTGTTCAATTGTTCATTTTCTAAATTAGTAACTTTCTTAAGATTATTAGTACACACCACAGCAGTATCCTGCGTCACAACTGTTTCATCCTCATTGACTTTTATTCCAGTACCAGGATCAGCTGTATCGCCCGCGGCGGCCTGTGGCGTGGCTTGTGCTCCCTCTACTTCTTCAGCAGGCACTTCAACATTATCAGGCTCCTCATTCAACACTTTCTCTAGCTTGGTCTCACTTTCTTTCAATTTCATTACCATCTCTACTAGTTCATCATATTCTTCCTTTGTATGCTCAATAAAAGCCTAAATTGGAAATTGGATCAAATAAATTTTGCATATGCGTATTCTACTCGATAATATTATAGCTACGGTGCTACGCTTATGCGATACATTGGATTTTACGATAAATTAGCAACATACAGGTAACGCTTCGATTTAATATTGAATTTAATAGATGAATACTGTGGACAGCTTACCTCATCTTCGGAGTTACGCATGGTGTCAACGAGAGATGACGTGACTCTAATGTATTCGCGGATTTGTCCTAAGCGGCGCTCGACTGCGGCAGTGTCGGGACAAGCCGCTACTATTGCTTCCCCTAGCGCCCTAGCCGATTCCCTGTGAACCTAAATTAAAAATAAGCTTATTTAACACTTTCAACACCAGACAATTTTTTTTACCCAACCCCAGAAACCGGCGTGGCGTGTAGGTTTATAGCTACTGCCCGCCTGGCGGGCTTAGCCGGCATCTGAGCAAACATTACGAGTGCCTACCAGGCGGGTTCCCGGTGTTGAAAGTGTTAAGGCATTTTGGCAAAATTATCCCTACACCTGCAATATTTAAGACAAAAATATAAACTGTATTTAAGTATACTATTATCTACTAGAAGGTGCTCGCATTTGTAATTATACCGTACTCGGGATAAAAGTTTCCTATAACCATATTTTCCTTTGCCAGCTATTCTTGTACCAAAATTGGTAAAAAAAAAAACCACCCGTTTCAGCATGATGAGAGGACAAAGGAAATTATGCCCAACAGATAGCGCCAGACTGGCATGGCCCCTCGCGCCCATACAAAACAAAAGACGATCCTGCATCAGGCTATTAAGATTTTTCCTAAAATTATGACCCCTTTCCATAGAAAACTGATTGTCAACACAAATCTTAAATTTTAGAATAGTATAGGTATAGATAGATGTATAATTTTACTGTTCAGAATTATATTTAAGAAAGAGTAGTTCACTTACTTGATTATTCTCATTAATATTATTGAGACTGGCCTGTCCCTGGTCATACATGTTGTTCATCAGATTCACCGTCTTGGTCCCAGTCCTGGAGTTCGACACGGACGCGGTCGCGCTGTTGTTGTTCGAGTGGTTTCCGTCAAAGTTGTTGCGCGCTGGGTTCAAATTATTCGTCAAGTTCTTTCTGTTTTGGTTAGGCGCCTGTAAATAAGTCACCATCCTGTAGTTTATTTATTTGTACAAAAACGAATAAAATAATAAATGCATGTTATATGTTAAGTTATATTATTCAAATCATCATCATCATATCAGCCGAAAGACATCTACTGCTGGACAAAGCTGAAAAAGAACAACCGGTTGTGCGCCGCCGTCATCGAACGGCTTCCCGCGATCCTGATCAGATAATAATTCACCTGGTCGGATAATACTTTCATCGTCACATTAAAAACAATAAAAAACATGTATTGATTCATAAATATAAAAGTAATCTTTAATGCCGGACATAATCCCATTAAACCTCCCTCTTTTAGAAGTCAGTTAGTGTTAAAAAGGATGGTGATACATTCTGTAGGGTATTTTAATTTCTTTGTAAATATCGATCATATATATGTTAATGATGATGACTAATGTTTATACTTACATTGATGGGTTGAGACATATTTGCTGTCACCGCGTTAGGCGTGGTGGGGTTGACGATCATGACAGCCGCAGCGGCATGGTTAGCGTGATTCGAGTGAGGAACTAAACCTACAAAATAATGGGGTATTAGTATTACTAAATTATCCGCGATTTCTTAATGGTCATGATCAATGACTGTTTCAATTCAGAATGACTATTCACATTGTTTAAGGTAGAATTGCTTAACAGGTTCAGGTAGAATTCATTTGTGGATACTTATAATTAATACCGATATTACCGATACTATATATTGGTGCGAGTAGAGAATAGATACATTGACGTTACTGTAACCTTTTGAACGACATGCGTCGAAGCAATTCATCGAGCACTTGACGCCAAAGCTAAAAAATAAGGTGCTCCGAAATCAACAGTCATCAATTACGAAGTTCTTGATCGTTGAAATTTGGACGTGATATGACGACAGAGGATTTCAAGGGTTAAGTCACTCTTCCCAATGCGTTGTGTCCGGTAGAGGTATAGAGCCGCTCATTCTGGCGTCAGTTCACTAAGTTCAATCCATGATTGTTAGTTTACAGTCATTTATATCATTCTCTCGTTATTCTTACCAGACTGCTGGACTAAATTGAACCACTATCATACAGATTGGATCCTGACATGTTGACTATAAAGTAATACAATCACTTATTCTTGACTTCAATGAGCTTCGTCTCTTTCGCACAGAACACTAACAGCATTCCATATCTACTCAAACCCTAATATAGATAGGCATGTATTTAACGCGGCGACAAATTAATCTGATTTAGGGATTTATAAAAAATTAAAGGGGGTAGGAAAAATAATAAGTTGGCGACTAATTGCGGAGACTAGTATAAAGTAAAAAGTAGCAGCTAAGTAATCAATTTTCGGCTTTGTTTCGATATAAACTAGCATCGAGTTATTGTTTTGGCGACTGAATTAACTAATTAAGCGGAAACATGACAGCGGATAAAAAGTTGAAAATGGCCTACTCTAATTGTTCAATGGAGATTGCATATAAAATAAATCAAGGTCATAAAAAAATACTTTGTGCGACACTTTAAGAGCTTTAATCAAAGTTGAAAATTGCATGTATAAATAATAATTTTGGTCTGTAGTTTTATTTAGTGGCTCTGATTTTGGTCAATGTGTACGAAAGGGGACCCAATGTAATTTTGGTTGGGGGGGAGGTTTGGACAGAAAACTTTCGTCAGGTGTGATGTCATATTGACACCTATTTTTTATGGTTCTATCGTATAGAATACGTTAAAATAAACGTGTTTTGTATGGACAACTTTTTTCTAAACTTAATAATTACCGAGATATGGACTCCTAAACCGACAATATTTTTTGGATATTGTGTCAGACTCTGCCTTAGCTCCGGCGCTGCGGGAAGTGCAGCCCTTCCGCCCTTGCGTGGCAAAGCACGGTCGCCCGTACTCCGCTCCGGAGCTTCGGCTTGTTGGTCGCCTTCGGCGACCAGCCTCAGCCGCTCCGCTCCGCACGGCTCCCGAGCTTTGTTACGGCGGGCAAGGGCTGCTCTCCCTCCGCGCCTCCGGCTTTTTATATACGGGTCATTCCATAAAAGTTGGGTAACTTTGTGTTCCAGTGATTTTTATATCTATATATATAAGGTGCTAACGAATTAGTCACGGATATTTTAAGAAATAGTACATTACATTAAAATAATTAACTTTTAGCTGTTATTAAGGAACCTTTGTATATAATTTTTTAATTTTAATTTACCGAACAAAAAATAATATTATAATTAATTTTTAAAATAATCACCCCTATTCTGTATCTGTCAAGATGTTTAACACTGTCTGTCATGTCTAGAATATGTCTAAAGAGGTCACATTTAACTATCTTATTAACAGGGTGTTTTAACGTAGCAAATTTGTTTCCTAATTTTCTCCAAAAAAACATAACAATACCTATGATGTTTCATACTTAAATGTACTCCGAGAACCGAGTACTATCAGAGGTAAAAATATCCGTGACTAATTTGTTAGCACCTTATATTATGTACCCAATATTATAACTTACTGGCACATGAAATAGCGTATTTTTAATCATGTCACTCACTTTTGCCTAAATCATATTTTTTTTAATATCAAAAAAACTTATTTTGTATCCCTAATATCAGTCCCTAGCCCTGTCACATTTCCAAAATGCTATTTTTGTTCATCCGGTTTTATCATTATATGAAGTTATTTGAATTTTAACTAACTTAAACACATTAAAAATTACATTTCATACTTCACCAAAACAATTCAATAAACAAAAAATATCATTTTTCATACCTTTTTGGAAAAAAAGTAGCGTCATCGATATTTAAAATCAGGCCCTAGCCACTTAAAAAATTAAAAAATACGCGGCATCCGTGCTGAATGACTCTTTTGAAACTCATTAATTCAAAAGTAATCACATGAGGTTAGCCATATGCGTGGGCCGATCCGCGTCGGCCATTTTCACGTCAGTGCAATCGGCTTCCATGCTGAGGAAACACGTGTTGTACCAGTCAATCTCTCAGGCCCTAGGTGAGTTATTTTTCAAAAAGTTAATTAGTTATTGTTTCCTTTTATTTGTGTGTAAATGTGATCTGTTTGTTTTGATATTATAGTTTCTTACAAGTTTCGGTATGTCTTTTCAAAAGGAAATTACGAGCGATTTTGTTCAAATTCGTCAGTCCCTACACCATCAGGCCCTTGTCGTAAATGTGGCTAGGGACTGACGCAAAGGCTAGGACCTGACGTTCATACTCTTTGAGGCAAGTTAATCAATTTAAGAAACTTGTATTTTTGTAGAATATGCTGCTACGAAGGAAAATACAGCTTTCTAAACAAGAAAAAGCAAGAAAAATGTCAGAACAGGCAAGAAAACGATTAAAAAAAATTCAAAATGATCCAGTTTTATTAGCAGTGTATAAAGAAAAAGAAAGATTGAAATACCTCAAAAAAAAGGAAAAGACCCACGAAAATGAGTGAAAATTATGAAAAAAAAACTGGAGCACTTACTCGGCAGCTTACAGACATAATAAAAAAAATGGTAAACGTGCTGATAAATACATTGGACGAAAATATGCCACCATCAACTGACGGAGAAAATGATCTTCAGGTCCCAGAAGAAATAAATCTATTGCTGACCGGAGACAAGCTGAAGCCAAAAGAGGAAGTATTTTACAACGAAAGATAAGAAATAGATAACTACAGAAGAAGAATCATGTTATTACTGAACTAAACAAAAACTCGCTAACCAAATACAGAAACAAAAGACTAAAATGCACTATAAAGAAATCAAAAAAGTCACTCACACCCAGAAGTAAAATTGGAGAAATGGCGAATGATCCTAATAAGGCAGAATTAGTAAAAAAAGCACTGTTTTGTGAAATTATACAGACGGAAATCTTAGCAACAAGTGCGGAAACAAGGACATATCAAGAGTAAAATCGTTTGAAAACGGCTTTGTCTGGTCCTGTAACAAAAAATATATAATATGGAGGGTAGAACCTGTGATATATACTAAATATGGGATTTAAAAATACAAAGTCAACAAAAAGGGAGTTATAGCGATTATTCGCAAGTTCTATGAAAATGATAGCAATAGCCGATTTGCGGCAGGGAAGAAAGCTTGTATAAGTAGCAACTATATCAAAAAACAAAAACGATACATGCTGAATGCCTTGAAAAATCAACACCATAAATTCCTGTCTACTAATTCAATGACAATTGGGTATTCTTTATTCTGCTGATTACATCAATTTTGGGTTGTCGAGCCTAACCTTACCGATCGTGACACTTGTGCTTTTGTCACCCATGAAAACTTAAACCTGAAACTTGTTGCATTGCAGAACGCAAACATTTTAAATTTTGCAACCAATCAAACTGCTCTTCAAACACGCTGCTGTGATCGCTACTCTGCAAAAAGGCTTATCGAGAACTTGCGATGGTTGTTCAATGAAAAGTTTGGTATCATAGGTATATAACGAATTCGACAACAGTGATGAAATTGTAGTCCAGCAATGGAGAAACAGTAAATAATTGATCATGGATATTAAAACTAAAAAGGAACGATAAATAACAAAGTATAAAAAGGAGAATACAAAAAATTAAACCTTACGATTTGATAATAAATAATTTAAGTATGATCGGTACTAAGTAGTGTTGTTGTTGCTAAGAGATACATTCCTACAGATTGCCTTGTCTATAAAGTTGATTGGATTTTGCAATAAATATGTCAATTAATAAGAAAAAGAGTAAGAATTACTTAATAAATGATTATTGGAAGTTAAACATGTGATTTTATTCTATTAACAATGTTTAGCGTCAGTCCCTATCATATCCCGTCAGTCCCTAGAACACGGATTTCAGAAAAACACAAATTTATCTTTAAATAACCAGTAAAGTGACTGGCCACTTGGGATATTAAAAGTAAATTGTTATAAGTATTGTTTATAATAAAAAGTTTTCTAATTAGTGTCTAAAAACACCTATTTCAAAATTTGTGCGAAAATTACCCAACTTTTATGGAAGTACCCATACACTCTAGGGGTAGGGCAGACAAGACCACGTGGAATCGGGGTTGACAGCTTCGGTTCTGAGGCAAGTCTTATGATAATGCAATGCTTATTTTAGCGTAGCGTGTTTTAGCTAGATTCGGACTAAAATAAGCGTAAAATAAACGAACGCCCTTATCGCCGTTTTCATTAAATTATGGTTTCGAAAACTAAAAAAATAACTCCCCATTACTTTTATATAGTACCCATTTTAATATTTAAGCTGCCAGCAAATCAAAGCCCAAAATGCTTTTTTAGATGGAGACCTGTAGTTGCCACTAATATAAAGTTTGTTATCCTTCTGCTAATATTAGTCGCCAAGTCATTATTTATAGTACCTCGCCTATGATTTCAGTAATCTTGTTTATTATTTCTGCTACCTTAAAGTAGCTGCCATTATTTGAATTTTAAAATATCCTTAGTTTAAAGCTCATTTAATAGAAATGATGCCAAAATATTTAATCGCTGACAAGTTATTATTTTAGTTGCAAATAGTTTGCTGTTCTTTAATTTTTCTGTCGCCGCGAAAATAATAAGCCATATAGATACAAATCCTAACAGGTATTGGACAAAGCCAAACGGTGCATTATTATCTCTGTAAATATTCTATAACTTAAATATCGATACCTTAGAACCCAATCGTACTAACTTTTCGAAGAAAGTTATTGGAATTAGGATGTCAGAGCACAACTCTATGTCAACGGCAAAAAGCGGAAACGCTGTAAACGCCAAGGGAATTAATTGGCGTTTACAGCGTTTCCGCATTTTGCGGTCGATGTGGTTTATATTTGATTGGGAACATAATTGTAGTTTGTATGAGTGTGATCTAAGGTATCGATATATATTCAATGATGTTAATTCTACCATTCTGCATTTGGTGAGCATAAGGGTGTAAGGTGTGTCCAGACATGGAGCTGGCGGCGTCGTCATGATGTTCGTTAGTTAGGTTCTCGCGATTCTGCACGTTCAGGGGCAGAGCGCGCGGCTGGGGTCTCACTGGGACAAACCTTCCAATCCCACTCTCAAACGACACTGAATTCTCTAAAATGACATTAGTTGTTATTAGTTTAGTTAGTATTGTCATTGAAATATGTTAATTTCTTGCAAAATCACTCAGACATTTAAATAAAAACTATTTAAAAATAGAGCATTTAGTTACTAGAGATAATTTTAGGAGCATATCATTATACAGGCTGTTTAGAATAACAATGTAGGAATTTTAGAACGTGATAACTGATAACAGGGGACTATGTTGAAGGGTTTGAAACCTATGTAGTTCAATCTGTGATAGTGTTTCTTTAAATCAAGTTTTTCTATTTTTTTTTTAATTTGTATCAAAAATTTACATGAAAAGTTAAATTTGAAACTGCAATAAATCAACTAGTTTCCTTCTAAATACAATAAAAAAGTTCACCCAAACACACAAAATAAATACTTTATCAGGCTTTACAGGCTGAATAAATAATTACTCAGGATAATAATATTCCAACTACTTTAAAAACATAGTTTACTGTAAATATGCACCTGTATATACATATTATATACAATTTTAATTTCATAATTCGCAAACCAGATTTTTTTGCTTTTTTTTTTCTATATTAGCTATTGTTTTACCAATGATTTTGAATCAGCTAAATAATCCATGTGATCATTAATTTTATGCCTTGTATGCCTCACAAGTCAATATGTTAATTCATTATTTGTAAACAATGGGATCACGCATGCATGATCAAGCAAGGGTCAATTAAAAGTATGTGTTTATTTCATCCACAAAATTTCATCAAAATTGAAATTCACATTAATTTTAACATATATATAAATCAATATATTTTTAAATTGTTCTTTATTTCTGTCTAGTTAGTTATGGAGGATATATATTTGAAGAGTGAACATTCATGAGCCTTTAGGCACCTTAAACAATAGATGTTCATAGGCCTCCAGTAGAAAAAGACTATAATAAAATTGGGCAACACCTATTGCCACTCTATTTTACATCAATCACTATGAATTTGTGTGTATGTGGCCACCAACATAAAAGTAACTAGACAGGATATCCATTTGGCTGTCTTGTCAATGATTTAGATATATTTTGTACACTAGAGTACTACTAGTTTTAGCATCTTCTAAATACAATACAGAAATAGAACAATTTGAAACACATTTTTTTTTTTAACAATAAATCACTTTTGAAGCGGCATGCAGCTTATGAAAAAGTGTAAAATGATACTAAACTATTTTAAATTTAAAAATACCAAAGATGTAATATAGGTCACCTCATTACTTACCTAAATCATTCAGTTCTTGATCAGACGAGTTATTGGTCTGCTTTCTTGATTGGTTATAGTGACTTCTAATGTTATACTCCGAAACTGGTACCCAGTCAAGGGATGTCTACAAAAATTAAAGTAAGTTTTACTAATAACTTCGCAAAATACACTTTTTTAAGGTTGATTACAAATTAACTGTCTTTACAAATTACTTTATTTTCTCCCGAGTGAATAGTTATCTACTTCCACACACCTTCTTTACATGGAATTTTGAAAAGCAACCACCCATTAAAACAAAGTTAACAAAGTTTAAAAGCAAGTTATGTAAGTAACATTACTCGCACAGTGAAAACTACATGAAAGTAATTCTAAATAATGAAAAACTGAAAGTAGATACTAATTGTGTGGCACACTATACAAGTTGGCTGTGGGCCAAGAAAATAATGTTTCTCCTGAAAATCTAAAAATAAAAGCTGCTGGTACATGTGCTTACAGGTGCAACTTCACATCAGAACTCCAAACTGAAGACAGTTACGATAGGCTGACAAATAATAAACATCACCCATGGAAACTGATATAGTATGTATTTATTTTATTCATACTATTATAGAATGCATCCCAATAAGGGCATTCCTAACTATTAACAATTTACTACCGTATATTGTATTTGCTTACCGAAACTAGATTAGAAGCCATGTCCCGCCTGGTGGGAGTCACAGCCTCCTGCGGAACATTGCAATTGTTCCGTGCTTTCGTTTTCGGAATCGTTCCCGTGTGAGCTGGATGCCGCTCGTTGTTACCAGGAGCCATAACAATTGAGATTTCCGTGAGCTAAGCGCATCAAGACTTTATAAATATATGTAGAACTTATGGATAGGCCGGCGCAATAACTTCCGACAGTACGAATTCGGTGAGAAGCCATTTACACATCATTTTAAAGAAAATATCCCCACGACGCCCTCATTTGTATTTACTTTTAAAAAATTAAGGAAACTTAAAAAAATAGTACTCCAATTCCACAATTGTACGTTACTTATAATAACCCAGATAGTTATCAACTTTTGATTTTAAGAGAAGAGAGAGAATAATACAATACACCACAATCAATCATCACTACTAACAGTAGCATAGGGATGAGGCCAGCCATCCAATCAATATCGATACACAAACAAAAAAAAAAACAATCGAAATCGAAATTGCTAATAATGTAATCTTGATATTACTTTGTATTGAAGATTGAATTGCTTATTCACTAAGAGAAGTTTTTTATTGGTTTCATATGTAGATTTTCCTAATTAGCAAATTGTTTTTGTTTTATTATTGATGATATTTAGATCGACAGAAAAACGTTAAAATGTAGACTTTGGGCATCTCTATAAGAAACGTCATGTTTGACGTTTTGTCTTGTCTTTTTCCATTCTTTTTCTTATTTTCTCTTGTCTATGGTATTGAGTGTAAAAAGTAAGAGCATCATCTTCATATTATCCAAGTGTCCGCTGAAAGGTGTAAAATTGGTGGCGCTATTGTAGCTGAAAGTACTTGCGAAAGTAGTTGCTACATATCAACGGTTTATTTATTAATTTTTAATAAAAGTTAACTGCGTTTTTTTTATATACATGATGCATGATGATGGGTATTTACACGTTACGGAAATTACACAAGTCAAAATCTGAATATTGTCAATAAGACTGTCAAGATTGTCCCGAAATCTCAAACGAACGTAGATTTCATTGCTAATTACTTCATTGCAGAAGTAAAATTAGGGTTCCCTTTATCTTGCATAATATCGATTCTCCGAAATACATTTCGCATAGCAGCTATCGCCGAAAAATTTTTAGCCGAATGATTATTTAGCATAATTATATATGTATCATAATTGTCAGTTAGCATACTATTAATTTAGCATAATTTTAAATGGCAGAACACTAGTATCACCGACTTTTATTGCATATAATTTTATATGGCAGAACATTAATATCGCCGAATTTATTATGGCATAAAGACATAGTTTACGGAACAGACGGGTGCTAGGAAACTAGTTTAGGTTTTAGGTTAGATTAGGCGATTATTAGCTAAACTGGTACCAGTTAAATGGGTTAGGTAAGGTTAGAACTGCGACCACAACAGAACCGAACTGCTGCCAGTAAAGTATGTTAGGTAAGAACTGAACTTAATGTGAAAGGTTAGTTTAGAACTGCGACCATAACAGAATCGAACTGTTTTTGAATTTTAATTTTTATGCAATCTAAATATTATGAGATATAAATTTCTTCGAAATAACTATTCGGACATGTAAATATTATGCTTATTCATATTCTGCCATATGAATGATCTGATATAAAAAAAATATGTGAAATCACAATATGAGAAAAAAAATATGCAAAGTAAAATTCGGAGAAATGATGTTTCTGTCAAAGGTTGTTATACAAAATGAATTTATGAGTATCAATTTTATGCAACATATTAGTGAACCTATAAGTTTTCATTAGTACAGTATTGTTTTTTCAGCAAATGCACCAGAAATTATGTTATTATTAAAACTATAATCTTAGAAAAAGGATGATTATTGCACGCAAGTGATATCTTAGTAGCCTACAAGTAAAGTAAACATAGAAGTAGTGAAAAAAACAATTATGTTAATTTCTGTCGTGAGGTTACTAGTGACGTAGAAAAAGTTATCGATACTTTGCGATTCTGTGAATCAAGATTACTTTGGTCTGGTGTATATTTTAATACGGAACCCTAAAAATCAATGACGTTTTTGTTGACATTGTTGACAGCTTATATTTTTTTGTAGATAGGCTGAAGATGACAACTCTGACTAAGCATAGTGGTAGATATCGGTTATTTTATACAGAAAATTAAATTCAAAAAAATATTTTATTGTGTCAATATCTCTAGATATCTATATTAATTTTCATCTGTTAGAAATATGAAATGTTGTCAATCGTATGTTTAATCAGCAAGGTGAGAGAAGGGAAGATAGTAAAATAAATGTATTGCAATTGTTTTTTTGGTTCATTCCATTAGGGAAATTAAGAAAGAAAAACCGAATGCAATCTACTACAATCGAAGCGGGATTTGAACCCGCGACCTCTGCGTTTCCGGCGCATTGCTCTTCCAACTGAGCTATCCGATCACTACGTCAATCACACCAAATCTTTCATCCCTTAATTCTTTAGGCTACTGGAGCGCCCTCTGCGTCATATATGTTTTTGAAATGCTCATGCGCATTAGCCATAACCCTAGGATGTGCGTCTTACACGCACGATCCTCAATCCCCATTGCTTTACAGCAAGTGTGAAGACTGCGAGAGAGATAGCGAAGAATTAAGGGATGAAAGATTTGGTGTGATTGACGTAGCGATCGGATAGCTCAGTTGGAAGAGCAATGCGCCGGAAACGCAGAGGTCGCGGCTTCAAATCCCGCTTCGATTGTAGTAGATCGCATTCGGTTTTTCTTTCTTAATTTGCCTTTGTGTCATTATTTATAAAAATAAAAATGTGGTACTACCACATAAAAAATATGAATCGATAAAAAGATTCTAAACAAATATTAATTCCATTAGTTTGCATAATAATTTTCTAATAACCACAGTCCAGTTCCATCGTCAGACGTAACCAATATATATATATTTTTTTATTTATTCAAAATAGCCATGCATTTAACCTCGATAGCACCTGATGTTAAGTGACAATAAGGCCTGAGATGGAGCATGCTTGGCTAGAAGATGCCTATTCACTCTCGACTTGAAGAGATCCAAGTTATATTTTTCAGGAAACAGGTGCGCAGGAAGAGAGTTCCATTCCTTAGCTGTCCTCATAAGGAAAGTAGACGCAAAGCGTTTCGTACGAATCAGTGGTATATCGACAACATAAGGGTGGAATATACTAAATTTCAGCTCGATCAGTGCCCAGAAGAGTCAATTTTAATCTACTTATCCTTTTTAAACTTACAAGATCAGACAAAAATTCACATTTGCCTACACAGTTCGCCAGGCGTGCAGTGCAATAATGTTGATTATAAATAGGTACTTTTCGTCCATTAAGAATATGGGTGAATGTCGATGGAATTACATATTTGTATTGCATGATAATGTCGTATCTGTTATTAAGTAATCAGTGCTTTGACTTGGTTTTTTATTGATTGTTCAGCCAAAGCAGCAGTCAAGTGGCTTGGAATCCTTTTCAAGGTGAGAGTCAATTTAATCGCAGTACTCAATCTTGTTTTTTTTTATAATGCTCTGTTTTTCATCTTTGCACGAATATAATAATAATAACGGTCTTATAGCGAGGAGTCTCGACAAACATCTTAGGATACTCTCGCTAGATGGCTGGATCAAGGGCCAGTTAGAGAAGGCGGTACTCCTGGACACGGCGCGCATCGTCAGGAGGTTCCTCTCTCAGCAGCCCTAACCACCGGTAGCCTGGGCCCCTCCTCGCTGCCGGCGGCACCCTAGGTTAGTTTTTTTTACAGTGTATTAATATTTTGTAATAACTTTGTTGTATTTTACTTTTTATACATATAAATTTATCGTAAAAATAACTTAACCTAAGAGATTAAATGAATACACGAAATAATAATATCGAAGTGAAATCAAAAGCTACAGACATAAAAATTCATTTAAAAATCTTCAAAATAAAATTTAAAGACGTAATTCTTTTGGAACTTAGCATTAAATCAATAGAATAGAATAGAATACTCTTTATTGCACACCTCAAGAAGAAAGAAATACAAATACAAATGACATTTAACATTACAATAGAGGCAAACAATAGGCGATCTTATCGCTAAAAAGCGATCTCTTCCAGACAACCTTTGGGTAGCGGATTAATATAAATGAAATGAGTAGGCGATGCAAAAAGTAATCAAGAAAACAACTGAAAAATTATTAAAATCTACTGAAACCTATAATAATATATATTGATACATAAACATACATAAAAAATATACATAAATGAACATAAGAATAAATATATACTCATATATAAACTTACTTAAACCTATCAATCTATGTTAAATATGTTTATTTTTTAATTGTAGTTTTATATCGTATCGATATCGATAAATGTATTCGGGCATCACTACAACGAAAAATTTGACACATGGGCTTGTACATTTATTAAAAGACATAACTGACAAATATACTGTCATCTCGTTTTTTCTTGCGGAAACTTGACGTGCTTTACAGAGATAGCAATATTGTCGTAGGTTCCTACTAAGTAACACGCGCTCTATTAACTATTCCTTACTCTAAAGATGCTGCTCCTTCCCTTTTACACTGCCATAGTCTATGTCTTTAAATGATGACGTTTAAGGAGACATTATTTAATTTATCAAACCGTATTGATAAATATTTTGGTAATTGTGACCATAAAATAAAAGGATTATTTCGGATAATAATGGTATTTATATATTTTACTAATGTTCAACTTTGTTTTGACCTTTCATCTACTTAAACGAAAGGAATTTAGAAAATTGTACCGTTAGCACAAAAACGCATGAGCGCACGCACGTTCGTAGAGAGGGTAGAGCCAGCACGCAAGAGGCTATCCGCTATCTCGTTCCTACTCATTCTGCTTAATTTGTAGTAGTGTTCGGTAGTGTTTTCAATTTCACGGGGAAATTTAATTTAATTTCGATCCTAGCGAGTCTAAAACCTATAATAAACTCAGTGTTTTGAACGATATAGTGGCCAACAAGTGCAATCAGTGAATTATTGCTAAATAGAAGTGCCGATGTTTTAAACCATATTGGCATGTAAGTAGATTTGATAATAAGTTTTGTTTCTTTTTTTGATTAATTACGAACCGCCTTGGGTATTCGTAACGGAGCCGCTGTTCTACTTCTCGAATGACATAATTATATCGCCTTCGGTTTATGGGTTTTCTAAGGATTAACAGACCAAAAATAAATAGGTATAGTCAAATCAACGCGAAGTTTACTCCGTTATTACCTTTTAACTTTTGCCGAACTTTGAAGCCGGCTTTAGGTATTAATTCGTCACCCTGTTTATGTTTAATAGTTTTGTACTTATAATTTAAAAGAAGTTACTAATTTATTAATCGTTAATTAAGTAGATGTTTCTTACGTATGCATATATTAAATTGATCCAAATTCGTACAAAAAAATTAGGAAAATTGTTACCAAAGTATACCTACTTTCTTGACTAAATTCACTACTTAAATTATACCGTTAATTATTTTGATTGCTCTATCGTTACCAAATTCATAATTCGTGCTTTGGGGCGGGAGTGCCGGCGTTCGAGGGTGGGCCTGGTCCGTGGGTGCGCCGACCTATATTGTGTCGACATTTAATAAATAAAAATACTCCTCAATTTTGTGATAAAACCTCGCCTTATAACACGAACGGTCAAACATAATCAACCCCACCTATGAAAAGTATGAAATGACGCTATATTGTATTAGCCTCTTAGCACATGTAATATATAATATGAATGAATTAGGCCATTCAATTGTGCAGCCCGTAGTACGTAATAACCTAAATCCGAAATAAATAAAAAACCCGACCCAACCAAAAAGCTAAGAACCATCTCGACAGACTAGGCTTTCGATTTAAAAAAGCCGCATTCCAATAGTACCATCCATTTGGGAGCTACGATGCCACAGACAGACGGCACGGGGTTTGCCGGGGGTTAAAAAGAGGCACCAACACGTTTGTAAGCAATCTGAATTTTGTGTTACTCAATAAAACATAAGTACATTGAATTATTTATTATTATTAAGTATTACATCGTACGAATCCCTCTATACTTACTAAGGTTTCAAAAGTTAGTTATGAATACAACTTAAAAAGTAGCAGTTGTATTATGAAATATACGCGTCCCCGAAATTCGTCTTCAGTTTCAAAAATAACTGTCAGTGACTCATAGCTTCTAAGCAAGATGAAGTCGCGTGCCTCCATTGAGGTATTAATGCGTGCCTCGCAACTTTGGTAGAATGGTAGAAGAAGCTTTTAATCCAAGCTGCTGCTGCTATTTTAAGTTCGCATGTGTTGGTGATGTCAGCGGTGACGTCATACTTGTACCTCGGTGAACCGGTCCGCTGCCGACCTCCAATTATGCTAATGCTGGGCATCAGTCGCAATATTGCTCATAATCTACCATATGCACCTCAATTGGGTCTTTATGAGATATGATCAGCATCTAAGCGACCTTATTAGGACTAATACGGACCTTCATCATGGAATCCGCAATGGTTCTAGCTATGAGTTGATACTTAGATTGACGCAGATAAATTGCCGCAGTAAGTTTAGAACTTGGCGCCTACTTCTCCCAACTTCTTCTATTCAAGACATGCAGTAGGTACCTATAGTACAAAGTTCAGATTACGCGTTGCAAACCTAGATAAATACACGTCGACATCACTTACATTTTGTCTACTAGCTGGGTCGTTTAGGGCATCATAGGCATTTTATTTAAAAGACTACCTACCCTAAATTATAGGTAAGGTCGCCTAAAATTCAACCTGAATTACAGGCGAGAGGAGTCACTTAAATCTCATAAAGATATCATTGAAAACGTAGGTCATAATTAGGTTGTTGGTATTTATTGTTGGGCCTATCTTAACCAAGGGCTATTTAAGTAAAGATACCTACACCTTCGAAATACCTATTGATCACGCTAATCTTCCTCTGAGATTGTTCAACACTAGTCCATTAAAAATATTAATAGCGCGTTTACTGTGGTTTACTTCGAAACGATTTCAGTGTTGTTGTTATACGTACCTTGATTTCCGTTTGTTGGATTCCAAAGTAATAAAAGTTTCCCGGTTACCGTTGATGTCATGGCGATGGTGGGAACAGTTATATGGGTTACACATGTTTACTGTATCACCGTCTTTTATGGTTGACTTGTTTAGGGAGCGCCCAAAGTCGGTTTACTTGTGCTCCATTAAATTTACGCAACATAAGTAGCTATAGTACTTGTACTTGTAAAGGCCAGCTTTAGCGTTACTTAGTTCTTTATCGCTTTCATAAAGTGTACATAGGCGTGTATATTTATACATATTATGTGGTCCCACCGGAAGATCAGGCCTGCCTCCTCGAGCTAGCATCATGATGAGGTGGGATCATTTCGTGCCACAATCATAAATTATGGTGCCGATTTTTTGTTTTATTGTTTTTGTCACACTGTTTAAATTAAATGTGGTCACGAATAAAGGTATTTTTCTGTCTTCTTTCTTTTTAAATACCGGGCGTCCCAAGACTATGGGACATCAATGGAAAGTACCTTAAATATCGTAGATAGGATATTTTGCTGAAAGAAGACCACAGATGAATAATATGTAATTCTTAAAAAAACTTTAAAGGTAGAATTACTAACTTTTAAAAATAACATAAAGCCTTCTTTCAGCGAAATATCCTATCTACGATATTTAAGGTCCCTTGATGTCCCTTAGTCTTGGGATGCCCTGTATACAGTAAGTCCCTTGTGTTTGCGATATATGTAAGCAGTAGAACTTATCATTATTGCTATTGACCTCTTGTCCCTGTGCTTCCATTGAAGTATAGTACCTACTATGTTATTTAGGAGCCATTATCATATTAAGGCAGCCTCTATAAATAAACCAGCCATCTTGCTAAGTGTTATCGTGCCCAGCGTCTTGCGAACTGAGTAAGCAGTGTCGTTAAATTTCATAGTATTTAGCGTCAAAAATCAAATGGAAATAACAAACAAGACTATTTTTTCTTAGTAGATGGTGCATTATAAAATAAGCTATCTTTAACATGCACTACACCAGACTGTATTTAGATAAAAGAGGGCCTCTAAAGAAATGATGCGGGCTTTGTATTTTTTGTCTAGGAGGCGTTAATGAATGTAACTCTTAGTCTCTTAAATACGTAATACGTATGGTAAGTACATATGTGCTTTCAGTTTTCTCTCATTGCATGTTTTACCCGTTTCAGCGCCGCTCCAAAATGGTATCGCCCCATGGGATCGATTTCCGACCGCCAAAATATGCCATCGCTCACACCACTCCCTCCAGACGCGCTTGAACGAACGAAGCTAACTTGGGAGTTCAGTGAACTACCAAATCTTGAATACATATACAGACCGAGCCTAATCATTGTATTGTAGCCATGTAGTTTATTTTTATAGTACTTAATTACGCGTTATTATTTTGTTGTTAATAGCTATCTACACATAAAAGAACAAGCGGATACCTAATAAAATAAAGTTTTGAGTATAGACTACGTAATAATTATGAAAGAAATATTTTTTAAGTACTTAGGTATATTTAAAAAGCCAATATTTTGTTTTTGTATAAAATAGTTGAAACTTCCCGTGCTATTCCGCGAAACAGCGACTTGATACGAGCCTATTAGAAGCAGATCGTACATTACATGATCATTTTCGAATATAAAATCGTATAAACTCGATTTCGGTAGGTTTCGAATGTTAATGGATCATAGCAGGTATAGGACGAAGGTGATACTGGAGGAAGCCGCGGAATATGAATGAGGAGCACCCTAAAAGTAAAACAATAGAGTTGATGACTATCTAGATAAAAAAAACTACTTCCAGTGTTTATAGTATAACCGCGAGTACCTACGTGTTCGATTTAAGTTTAATGGATATAATAAACTGGATAAAATAATGTAAGGTGCTTTGGGGTAAATTCGACATATTTTAAGGCGAGTGTAGAGTATGTTAGGGTTTGGGCTCGTAAGTCAGAACCTAAGAAGTATTCCTTCCAAGTAATGAGATCTTTACGAAATTGGATATATTCATCAACGCTTTGTGAAAACAGCGTTTCAATACGTAGCTTGAATTTGGAAACAAATTAGAATAAAAAAAATATATATTTTGAATTGTATTTCTTAAGGAGTGGGGAATTTCGAAAGCAAGTGGGGTAATTTCGAAGTTGGTTTTTATGCAATATGAGTTTAAGAATCATATTTCTTTTTAGTTCTAATTTACCCCCGCAAAGATCCAAAAATCGCACTGCTTTTATTTAATCGACTGCAACACACGTGCCCTCACGACTAGCGATGCGAAGTGAACTGAAGCGGGGGAGGAGATAAACGTGGCGTTTTGACAAGCGTTGCAAGCGTAGAATTTGTTCCCAGTTTAGTAGAAATGTGTGATTTTCGACTTATCCCGATTTTCGACTTTATCCCAAAGCACCTTACACAGTTATAATAGCGTTCTAAATATTAGATAATATTCTTGAAGCTGTCGAATGTCTCTAAATTTCGCACGTGGTAAAATGTTATCAGTGCATTTACGTATTTGGAAAGTTTTATGACTGTTAAGTACTGGTAAGTACTGGTCAAAATGTTAATGACGTGACGTGACTTGAAATTAAACGCTCCCCCATATTCGATTAAAAGATACATATTCATGAGACGGAAATGCGGCGCCGGTTCGATGTTGCCGAAATTATGTGCGAACAAATTCTCTAATGGGAACAGCAATTTACTGGACGGTTGGTACTCAGTAATGACTTAATGGTTTGCAATGATACTGGCCTTAAATTTTCTAGCATGGTGTTTCTACCAAGAACGGGCAGTACAGCCAGTTTGACAGGAACGTGACCTTCCTACCACACTAACATAAAGTATGTTAGAAGATTTAACTACAGTGACAGACAGTAAAGGATACGAGTATGTGCAAAAGTATTCCCTGGGTAAGTCAGAGAAGATTTGGCTTGCTTGTTCTTCAAGAGCGGTATAGAGTAGAATACAATGATTAAATGATATGGTAGACACGTAAATAGTGGAAAAGCGGCGTACAATTTCACTTGAGACAAACTCTTCCCACCTGCTGTTATTTCCTGTGAATTTTATCTTATACGCATGTTTTGTTCACGTTGCACCTTCTATTAAAACAGAGAATATCGCAAAACCGGTGTAGTGTTGTGACTCGGTCGATTCATTGTTTGTTTTCTTTTCGAGGAGCTTGTAGATGGAATCGGTAACGTCGTATATCCAAGTCAATTCAAACCAAGCATTACCTAACGTTTCTGTGTTAAAATCTTGTACGAACGTGACATATGTTGACGGTTGAGAGTCCGTTTGGTTATTAGCGATATCTCTGTCGAAATGCAGGCGTCGGGAGCGGGTCGGCGACAGACCTTCGCCGATTATAGCGGTGACGACATATTTTCTGCTTCGCTCGTTCGTGTCTTCGGGGTCAGATCTTTTCTTATACGACGCGATAAATGAAGTCATTCACATCTATGATTCGACGACAGATACATAATCTATATATATATTACGCGAGGCCGATTTTTGTACATCCCATCAGATCTACAGTTATGGTCCGATTTTGATAAATGATATGTCATTAGATTCGTCTAATGCTGGAGAGGTGCATAAAACTCTTGGAATTTTATTTTTTTCCTGAAAAAGTACTGAAAAATGGATTTGAAAAAACTACTGTGCGCTAACCACGTGACCTGTGATCCCTATTTTGACATAAGATGACCAAATAATAATCAGCATGATTTGCTCACAAACCTGTAGTAAGTTGTTCAGCATGATGAAATATTATTTTTGAGTCGGCAACATAATATCCGCAACACTTAAAACATGTACGAAATTACGAATATGCAAAAATAATTTTACAGTTTGTTGACAATGAATGACAGTAACCATATTCTGTCAACTTTAAATGTATTTTTTATTGGGGGCTATTATGTCAATGACCTAATTTGCCAGGTTGTTTTTCTTTTTAAAATGTTGATATGGAAACTTTTTTCGCATACCTGTTAAAAATGTGGAGGAAAAAGCCGCGAGTAAAAAGTGCGAGTTGGACTGGTGCTTATATATGTATATATATATTAAGAGCCTATATTGTCCCACTGCTGGGCAAAGGCCTCCCTCTCATTCTTCCATGCGTCCCTGTCCCGAGCAATCTCCCACCAGTCTCGGTGAAAGGCGTCAAGTTCATCTCAACTGGGATGGGACTGGTGCTTGCAAGACTAAAAAAACTGACCGTCATTCAAGAATAGATTATTTTTATAGGCGAGTTTTACAATAGTAAATCAAAGCAGAAAAAATGTAGTATAACAAATTTAAACGTCCTACAAATAAGTAAAATGATAGATTATTATAAATATGATTATATACCTAATTCCATCAAAAAAATAATTCCAAGGAAAATGGCATGAGTTATAGTAAATTAAATGGTATTTTACAAGAAAAAAGTTAGTCCTTCCGCTTGTATGTCGACGGGATGGGAAATGTGGTCGAGTTGAGAATATGGACTAGGTACTTGACAATGTAGCTAAGTTGGGAATGTATCTACATTGGTAATATGGATGAGTTGTTAAAATGGACGAGTTGGAAATGTGGACGAGTTGAGAATGTGGACGAGTTGGCAATGAAGACGACTTGGTAATACGGACGAGTTGGTGATATGGAAGATTTGGCAATAAAGACGAGCTGATAATAAGGACAAGTTGGTATTGTAGACGAGTTGGGTGTATTGTCGAGTTGGGAATATGGACGAGTTGGAAATGTGGATGAGTTGGCAATGTGGATGAGTTGGTAAAATTGACAAGTTGGGAACATGGACAAGTGGGCAATGTGGACGAGTTGGCATTGTGGACGACCAAGCAATATGGACGCGTCGGCATTGTGGATGAGTTGGGAATATAAACGAGTTGGCAATGAAGACGACTTGGTAATAAGGACGAGTTGGTGATATGGAAGATTTGGCAATAAAGACGAGCTGATAATAAGGACAAGTTGGTATCGTAGACGAGTTGGGTGTATCGTCGAGTTGGGAATATTGATGAGTTGAAAATAAAGACGGGCTGACAATAAGGACGAGTTTGTATAGACGAGTTGGGTGTATCGTCGAGTTGGGAATATGGACGACTTGGAAATGTGGACGACTTGGAATTGTGGATGAGTTGGGCCTATGGAAAAGTTGGAAATGTGGACGAGTTGTATTTGTGGACGAGTTGGCATTGTTGATGAGTTGGAAATGAAGACGAGTTGGCAATGTAGATGAGTTGGGTGTATGGACGAGTTGGTAATGTGGACGACTTGGCATTGTGGACGAGTAAGCAATATGGACGCGTTGGAATTGTGGACGAGTTGGGTATATGGACGAGTTAGCAATATGGTCGAGTTGGCATTGTGGACAAATTGGGATTATGGACGAGTTGCCAATGGAGACGAATTGGTAATATAGAGGAGTTGGCGATGCAGATGAGTTGGGCGTATGAACGAGTTAGCAATGTGGACGTGTTGGGTGTGTGGACAAGTTGGCATTGTGACCCAGATGGGAATATAGACGAGCTGATAATAAGGACAAGTTGGTATCGTAGACGAGTTGGGTGTATCGTCGAGTTGGGAATATTGATGAGTTGAAAATAAAGACGGGCTGACAATAAGGACGAGTTTGTATAGACGAGTTGGGTGTATCGTCGAGTTGGGAATATGGACGACTTGGAAATGTGGACGACTTGGAATTGTGGATGAGTTGGGCCTATGGAAAAGTTGGAAATGTGGACGAGTTGTATTTGTGGACGAGTTAGCAATATGGACGAGTTGGCATTGTTAATGAGTTGGAAATGAAGACGAGTTGGCAATGTAGATGAGTTGGGTGTATGGACGAGTTGGTAATGTGGACGACTTGGCATTGTGGACGAGTAAGCAATATGGACGCGTTGGAATTGTGGACGAGTTGGGTATATGGACGAGTTAGCAATATGGTCGAGTTGGCATTGTGGACAAATTGGGATTATGGACGAGTTGCCAATGGAGACGAATTGGTAATATAGAGGAGTTGGCGATGCAGATGAGTTGGGCGTATGAACGAGTTAGCAATGTGGACGTGTTGGGTGTGTGGACAAGTTGGCATTGTGACCCAGATGGGAATATAGACGAGCTGACATTGTGGACGAGTTGGCAATGTAGAATAATTAACATGTAACCCTAACATGCGAAACTTAATGGTAGAAATAACCTACATATGATGCAAATTTCAAAAAATCGACGCTCTCAAGAATAAATCATATTTGAATTAATGACGTCTGGCTGATCATTCTTATTCTCATTCAAAATAAAATTTGACAAATTCTGCTGTCAACAAAACAAATAGATTTTATAAGGCTTCCGTTTTTACCGACTATGGTAAGGAACTCTAAAATTAGGTTTATATCATAGACTTGAGAGTATAGATATCATCTCCCTCACTCTTCTGTCAGACACTATTTCAATGAGAGGAAAGACGAAAGTTTAAATTTTGAATTCGGGTATTAGGCCTTAAGCTCTAAATTGATTGAAAAAAATGTGTCTTAATATTCTTTTTTCAATCATTTTTAGCTGTTTTATGTATTGGATTTTATTTATTACACATATTTGACACATTCCTTTTTTTTATTTTTATGGTGGAGTATTGTTGGTCAGTTATTTATTTAGATTAGTAAATAGGGTTTGATTAAGTATACCTAGCGTAAGAATTTCAAACACAATGTGTAATTGTTATTGAACAAATGATTGATGATGATGACATGGCAGCACCCATATTAAGAAACTTTGCACGATCTATTGAATTTCATTAAAAAAAACAAGCATTGATAATAGTGGTTTTTCGCGTATCTATAAACGATTTATACTCTCTATTTCATACAATTGAGTTTATGTAACAATTTTTATTATCACAATTTTTAAGTATTTACGATTATAAATGAATACATAAACAGTTGCGCACTACATGATTTCCTTTTTAAAACCTGCGTAGTGAGTGCCCAAATCTGTCGTTTCGATTCATGTGCTATTTCTGGAAATTGATAGAAATCGATCAAATCGATAAATTTATGCCCTGAAGAAAGAACAACAAATTAAAATTCTACCAATCTTATGTTCGGTCCTATGAAAATATGTCAATTATTTTTTTAAGATATAGGATTATTTTTAGAATTAATTTATTTCATAAATCGAATAATATGCATTTTATTTGTGAAACAGATCACATGTCATTAATGCACAAGTTATTTTTACAAAATAGTTGAAAAAGTTGTCACGATAAAGCTGGCAGTTGGCTATCAGGCCTGGCTCTAGCCTGGCATGTTTTAACGTTTTTAAAACATCATTTTAACGTGTTTTTTTACAGTATTTATTCTTCGTTCGCCAAAAACTTCTGATCGATAAAGTAGTTATTTTCTGTAACACTACCGGATTTCCATATTCTAGCGGCGGTTCGACGCCGCAACGGGCCTCTAGTTACTTTAAATGAACAATGACATTTTATATCTAGTTACATATCTATTTTAGATACCTAGCCTATGCTTACGTTAATATATATATTTGCGTGTGTTCATCATTAATTCTATTCTGGACGACTAGAGTAGACTACGTTAGTTTTTAGGGTTCCGTACCCAAAGGGTAAAAACGGGACCCTATTACTGAGACTTCGCTGTCCGTCCGTCCGTCCGTCCGTCCGTCTGTCACCAGGATGTATCTCAAGAACGGCGATAGCTAGACAGTTGAAATTTTCCCAGATGATGTATTTCTATTGCCGCTATAACAACAAATACTAAAAATATAATAAAATAAATATTTAAGGGGGGCTCCCATACAACAAACTTGTTATAGATTATGGTACGGAACCCTTCATGCGCGAGTCGGACTCTCACTTGCCCAATTTTTTTTGTACACTTCGACCAGGAATAAACCACTAAACTATTTTCTTCAGTTAGTACTTAAGCAACAGGTGTGATGTGTTGTGTTTGGTTAGTTAATTTAGCGTACAAATTATCAATCAGACCGTTAGGTAGATTACGACCATCTGCGCCGGTAAATTTTAATTAATGTAGATTAACATGCGGCTCTCAATTAGTTTCGGCTTAATAGATATGTCCCAGTTTAACTTCCCTTATTGATTTGTTACACTTATCTATGACAGTGGGTGTTTCTGAATTTTCCGATAATCAAAGATTGTTTACACAAACGAGGCGGAACAATTTTTAGATGAATCATGAATTATATTTTGCTCATTTTACACGACGATAAGGTGAGTCTATGTGAAGGGGCTATTGTAGCCATGGGGTTGTGACCATTATAATGGTCTGTGTATATATAGGATACACAGACCAATGGTATATATACACAATCCTATATATACACAGACCATTTTAAGGGTCACAGACCATTATAATGGTAAGAAGATACAATAACCCCATAGCTACAATAGCCCCGACTCACCTTACTTATTTATGTTTCTGTGGCAAAAATACCAAATATATTTCCATAATTGTTTTTGGACGAAGAAAGTGTAAAAATTAAAATAATAACTGGTAGAAAGGCGTAAACAAGTGTCACATCATAGTTTATGTATATCGTTCGGCGTACCCCTCGCGGCGTCTCGTCACGGCAGACTGCGCACTGTCATTCGTTGTATGCAAGCGGAGAGTTGGTTTCCATTCTAACATACCTAAATTTGAAAGAGGTGCCATTATATTACTTGTGTCAATTTATAGGCGTTACATCATTATGTTTGTGCTCAAAGGCTTCGCGTTGCCCTCAGCTATAATAATGATCAACATTAGGTAATATCTAACTATGCGCTGACATGCAAATAAGCAATATTTACCTACTTCACGCTCACCTATACCTATGAGTAGGTAGCTATTTGTAGTTATAAGCTGTACTGTGTTGATTTAAATAGCCATCGCATTACCACTTTACTTAAACGAGTATTGCATTATAAAAACGAGATTTTACAACTTCTTATTCATCATAAATAAACTACTCGCAGTCTTTACACTTGCTGTAAAGCAATGGGGATTGTGGATCGTGTGTGTAAAACGCACATCCTAGGGTATGGCTAATGCGCATAAGCATTTCAAAAACATATATGACGCAGAGGGCGCTCCAGTGGCGTAAAGAATTAAGGGATGAAAGATTTGGTGTGATTGACGTAGCGATCGGATAGCTCAGTTGGGAGAGCAATGCGCCGGAAACGCAGAGGTCGCGGGTTCAAACCCCGCTTCGATTGTAGTAGATCGCATTCAATTTTTCTTTCTTAATTTACCTTTGTGTCATTATTTATAAAAATAAAATGTGGTATTACCACATAAAAAATAAGAATCGATAAAAAAAGATTCTATACAAATAATAAATAATAAAAAAAGATTCTATACAAATAATAAATAAACTAGTTAATTAAGAGATATAATCGGCAGTGGTTATCAAGAGCAGACGCCAAGACGCCCAAGATTGACTAGATTCCCGTACCTTCATATATTTTTCACCTCACCAGCTCAAACATGGCGATTTTGCTGTCAGATAACAGTGAACAAAATGCGATTTTGTTTCGAGCGTGACTACAAAGTAACTTTTTAATTTTTTTTATTTTTTGGCCATGAATTGTCACTAATCAGCCACAGTTCAATTATAAAATCCGAATCATTTGAATTTTGATGCACTCTGTTTCTTTCATATGTATATAAAAGAGAGAGGGATAGAAACATCAATTTGAAATTCGATTTTCGAATCCGATCTCGAATGAGAACAGTTCGGATACGCGTTATACCATAAAATTAATTAAAAACACCCGAAAAAGTTTTAATTCCAACGTATCTATTATTTTTAACAACCGAATAATTTTATTGGGCCTTTTATACAAAAAAATAGATTATTGCTCAAATAAAATAAGATTTTTCAACTTATTACTTACTGTCAAATATAATAATAATGTATAATTTTACCAATTTATCATAGATGCATATTCGAAACGTACTTTAAAAAATATCGAGTTCAAATTGTAATTGTTATTTTATTTTGTATTCATTTTGTTTGATGCTTTACGAGTATAAATATTATTCAATTTGTAAACAAAATCTCGTACTTAATATAATATTATGCATTTATAAAAAAAACACGTCATGTATCTGCTAAATCTTCCAATTTGATCAAATAATGACAATAACCGTGTTGGTTGGCTGATACGTACAATTTCAATTAAATTAACTATATTGTTATTCCTTTTTAAGCAGCACTTATCTATTTTCTAATTAATAATATCATAGAACTCAGCAACAAAGACTATAAACATCCGTACCTACGACTGAATGGTTGGAAGAAAAAGTACAAAAAGTCGAATATGTTTTCGCTGATGAGGTGAAAAGTTGTGTGTGCTACACGAGAGCAAAGTTTTTTGCATCTCATGCTGTTGAGTCCCTCGCTACACTCAGGATTCTAACTTAGAATCACTCGCTACGCTCGTGATTCAAGCATAGAATCCTTCGCTTGCTCGGGACTAAAAATCAGCACTCGCAACAAAAATAACTGCTCTCTTGTTGCACAAATAACTATTTAAATACTTATAGGAATAGGAGGTAATTTACAAATTTTCCCTTGTTTCATTCATGTAAAACGTACTTTATTAGATTGAATCTTTACGTTCGTAAAGTTAAGTTATAAGCATTCGTGCCAGTCTGTATTAGTCGATAAGTACTTAATAACATATATTATCACTAATCCTTCGTACCGTTCTCTACCTAACATTTATTCGTTACATATGTGCGATAGGTATTTACGCCGTTTTTCTTGGACTTACTTCATACTTAGGTCATGGGAAACATATGTTTAGTTATACACCAGTTTGAATCGTATCGATCCATTCTATACACGTATATTGAGGTTTGTCATAGTTTTTACCGGTTGCGAGACGCGTTCGTCATCCACCATTCGGCACGAATTCTATTAATGTGAAAGTCTTGGTTCTTGGATCGTCCCTAATGTTTATGTTTACTCGAACGTAACCCAGATACAGAGAGCGATACCCTTTATTAAAAGAACCGTCAATTACGTATAAACGTTAAACATTTTGTGACTATAATTATAGTAGGCTGACCCCAAATATCTGGGTTTATAATGTAGGCACATTCCTATGTACCTACTCGTACAATGAGTCGCGTAATGTCATGTCTAAGATTAGCTGTGTTCGTTCTTGAGAAAATTATTGTAGTGTTGGGTAGTCTTAATAGCTTGTGGGATGTTGATACGAGTAGATGGCTGATGTTTGTCTCCATGCCGTTGCATTCCTGTCTCTATAACTGCTCTTTGCGGAAACTGAAAATGCAAATTAAATGGCTCTCGTGTCAGTGGTATCGTTGCACTTCCCAATTCCGACATATGCACAACTTAAATATGAGAAACAACACGTTTGACTATGTGCACTATATTCAAACCTAAATCTTCGGTACTTGCAGTTACCATAAGAACCTAGGTGATTCAATCCAACTTTCAATTACAATTCACCTTTCTGCAACTAGGTATATGTCTCCACTTCTAGAACGTTATATAGATCTTCCCTGAGAAACAACACGTTTGACTATGTGCACTATATTCAAACCTAAATCTTCGGTACTTGCAGTTACCATAAGAACCTAGGTGATTCAATCCAACTTTCAATTACAATTCACCTTTCTGCAACTAGGTATATGTCTCCACTTCTAGAACGTTATATAGATCTTCCCTGAAGACTTCTCGCCTCTCGCGGTCGCACGTTTTCTGCAGCCATCGGTCCCGGCGACCTATACGAACTCGGCAGTATGTAACATACCTAGGTCATTTGGTAAGGATAAGATATATATAAGTACGGAAAAAATTACATAAAACAAAATTTTGCGGTGAGAATTATCAGCCTATAGATCGCTATAACGTGTCGCGGTGAATGATCGAGAACCTTTGATGGTCTCTGGCCCTGCTTATTGCGTATTGCGTGATTTAATTCTCTGTCAACTGTTTTGTCCTTGCCGCTCGCTATTAGTAACAATGAATGACATAAGAAAATAGGCCTTGATAATGTCAGCTCAGTTTTTATCAGGCAGTTTTTCCTAGGTGACTTAACTGGCCGTTTGTATTCGTTAAATGGGTTTAAAAGTTTTTTTCTACTCCAGTACTTTTTTCTGTAATTTAGATAGTTACTAACTCTAATATAAAGACATAAATTATGAAAGTCTGTAAAAGTCTATACGTACTCTATTGCCCGAAAAAACACTGCTAAACTATGTTATAATGTCGCCAAAAAAGCTTCACTTAGTAACACAGATTACAAGATAAACATATGCATTCACACAATTTGCAATTTAAAAAAAAAGCTTATTGTACTAAGGCACTGCTGCCAACTTAAAAAAAAAGTTTTATCGTCAGTGCATGGATGTTTAGTATAGTGAACGTATACCTTTATGTATAAGTTCATATTTTTTTTGACAGATGGACGTCAATAAAAAAATGTTTATCAGACTATTTTTTTTTTTAAATTTTGGTGATTCCGAGCTAGATATGAGCGCCGATGGCCAATTCCGCGGCGGCGGCGTGATAGGCAAAATTCCGCGGCGGCGGCGGCGTCGGCGGCGTGACCTTGAGCTTTAGATTTTTATGAGAGAGAAAAAACCTGGTTTTCTGACTATTATTTATTTTAATAAAGGAACCAAGTATGTAAATAATCATATTTTTTTAATTGCACACAAATATAACTAATTACACAAAACAAAAAATAACACTGAATGAAAATTCTCAGATTTATAATCGAAATAACATAAAAAGCACATAAAACCATCACAATCTTCACTTTAAAAACGTGTCTATGTTTTAATACAAGTCTTAATGTATAAATATAAATCAGTTAAAGATTACGTTTCCAGAAAAATAATCATATTAAAACTTAATATTTTCTTCGGTTTCCGCGACTGTCACACATTTAAATAAAACAATTTAAATGGATCATATCGCGTATATTAATTATTTGAGCCTCCCTGACGTTTCAGTACCTTTACAGATACCGTTGTCAAAGGTTGACTGAGAAAAACATAATTTTTCTCTGTCAAAGTTACATTTGTGCAAACTACCCATTTTATAAATATTAATTTAAAAAATAAAGGTGTTCATACATGCCAGATGGGCCTAATGTGTAAAGACAGTTATATAGTCCTCCTTGTCGTATCCGACAACGGCGACTCTTACACTCTCCGTTCATGTGCGAGGATGTGACTTGCAAAGCCAAACTTGGTCTTGAATGTCCGGTCACACTGTGCGCAATAAAGTTGCCCTTGTGTGTCAAAAGTGTAAGCGTAGGCAGGTTTGGGTCGAGTCTTCCGTAAGCGGCGTTTTTGGTCCAGATGCTCGAGTCGAGCTTCTTCAAATGAAGCTACACCTTTATTGACGTTATTGCGCCACTCCGGTCTCATCGACGCAAGGTCCTCCCAACGCTCAGATGGGATGTCGCAAGCTTTAAGATGGCGTTTCAGAACATCCTTGTAGCGCAGGAACTGCCCCCCGTGATTGCGTTTTCCACTAGCGAGCTCCGAGTAAAAAACGGTTTTTGGGAGTCTGCACTCTGCAGTCTTCCATGCGGCTAACGTGGCCACACCATCGTAGCTGGTGTCTGATCAATATAGCCTCCATGCAGGACATGCCAGCTCGTCGTAGTACCTCCGTGTTGGTCACACGATCCTGCCATCGAATGCGAAGTATGCGACGTAAACACCGCATATGGAAAGTATCAAGCCTTCTGATGTCTCCTTTGTACAGGCACCACGCCTCAGCGGCGTACGTAAGTATTGGGAGAACCAGGGCCTTGTACACGGAAAGCTTGGTTGGCAGTTTCAAGTCGTGTGAGTTCCAAACACGTTGGTTTAACTTGCCGAAGGTAGCTGCAGCTTTGGGTATGTATCTCGTGATGCTATGAACGTGTAGGTATCTCTGAGGCAAGGCTATTGTCGGATCGGATTTGGCTACCTAGATATTTAAAGCTTGTAACTTCCTGCAGTACTGAACCACCCAATGTTATTTGAGTTTCATCAGCACTGCAGTCTCTAGGTGGTTGTTTGAGAACTTGAGTTTTGGTTACGCTTATTACCAGACCAAATCTATAACACGAGTCATTCAGAGAAGCCATAGAGCTCTGGAGTGCATCTAAGCTGCTAGCCATCAGGCAGACATCATCGGCATATAAGATTTCAAGCAGTGATGCCTTCCTGACTTTACTTTTGGCCCTGAAACGTGAGAGGTCAAACACTCCTTTGTCCGATCATACGTTCAGAGCAATTGATTCATTGCTACGAGTAAGAGCGTCTTTCATTACAGCAGAAAAGTACAGAGCGAACAAAGTTGGAGCCATAACGCAACCTTGCTTTACACCACTAGTCACCGGAAAAGTATCTGAAAATTCACTGTTGTGCTGAACCTAAGCCTGCATGTTGTCATGAAACTGCCTTATAAGGTTTATTAGCTTTTCAGGACAGCCACTTTTTCTCAAAATCAACCAGAGAGCCGATCGTGGGACACGGTCAAACGCCTTTTCAAGGTCAACAAAACACATGAACAGAGGGAGATTTTGTTCTATGCATTTCTCTTGTATTTGTTTACACATGTGCCAGAAGGGTATTTATTATTTTATTTAAAATATCTACCAGCGGTTCACTATAAGGCTTACTGAGGAGAAAGAACCGCCAAAGAAAACTGGTCTGCAGTCTGCGAGCATGTCATGGACAAACCAAACCATTCAATTAAGTTTGATAACACTTCAATCCTTGCCAGAGAGAAACGATATTTTCCCAGAATGTTGCGCGAGGCTATTGAAATCAAAAAATATCCCAATTTCAATAGAGAAGATGGTTTGTCATTACCACTGGTTGATGCATGTTGTGACACCCAGAGACTTTATACATCTCTGGGTATATTTAATATTTTCAATTTATTAAATTTTAATTTTAATGTTCCTACTTAACATTGATTTGGAGTATCTAACATCTCCATTACGTGTACCAGTGTAATTAGTTATAACAGAAATGTATCATGTAATTGTTTTAAGTATTATTTACGAAAAAATGACTTACTGTTGAGTTTCTTTCGGCTTTCTTCTCAACAGCGGTCTCCTCTTGCGAAATGCCGGTAGATTCACAATCTGACTTGTAAAAGTGCCCCTGTGGCCTACTTACTGAATAAATTATTTCATTTCATTTCACTGGCTTGGGATCCTGTTGTACATCTTATCAAGGATCAAGCAAGACACAAGACTGGAAACCTTGGGCCTCGAACGGTGTAAAACAAATTAGTGTTAAAAGTAGTATATGTAGAGTTTTGTTTAAAAGTATTTTATAGTAATAAGGCAATGTGGGAGTTTTCTTTGGCGGTTCTTTCTCCTCAGTAAGCCTTATAGTGAACCGCTGGTAGATATTTTAAATAAAATAATAAATACCCTTCTGGCACATGTGTAACTAACTGTCTTTACACATTAGGCCCATCTGGCATTTATGAACACCTTTATTTTTTAAATTAATATTTATAAAATGGGTAGTTTGCACAAATGTAACTTTGACAGAGAAAAAATATGTTTTTCTCTGTCAACCTTTTTTCAACGGTATCTGTAAAGGTACTGAAACGTCAGGGAGGCTCAAATAATTAATATACGCGATCTAATCCGTTTAAATTGTTTTATTTAAATATTAAAACTCAACAAGCATATTTTTTAACATCACAAAAAATTTTATCACTATCTCTTAGTCACAACACAATCAATTTCAAAAGCTAGGTGGCGCCAGGTACGTTAAACACATTTTAAGAACTCATCATCGTGTCAGACTCATATTATGACGCGGCTCAAAAAAAAAAAAACACGCGTTCACTCAACAAAATACTTGACTCGATTGAAGCCATCGTGCGACCGAACGCGGACGCGGGTGGGGTACGTTACGAGTGCGAGCGAGAAAGCAAATCGCAACTTGTTGCGCCGGCGCGCCGCGTATTTCACACGGCGGCGGCGCGCCGACTCGAATCCGCGGCGACGGCGGCGCGCCGGCGCGGCGCTCATATCTATTCCGAGCATGGAACATGTAATTATTTTCTTTGTTGTTTATTTACATTTTATTTATGAAATGTCGAGTCGGAGAAAAAGTATTGTATGCAACGTTGTATAAGTAGGTCAAAAAACGCTGGTGGCATCTTTTTTACGATGTTCGCTACGCTCACATCGTAACCCATGCCACTCGCGTTTTTTGCCCCCTCTTATACAACGGTTGCATAAAATACTATTATCAGTTTTTTTTTTTTTTTGCTATAACCAGTTACTAGAGCCTATTTGGTCTTGGCCCGAAAGTGGTTAAAATACAATTGATAAATGAGATTTAGATACGCCTAGCTGCTTCGTCTGTAACTCGGTACGTATACGTATACGTATCTATCGTTGGTACATATAGGTACTTACACCGTTCATGCATTAGAAATCTTTGACTGAATTTCTCTTACTAACTATTCGTGAGGATTAGAATATTTTTCCTTTCCTCGCTTTCGATAGGTAGTATGCCTTGCTAGGTTTACAGTAGAGTTAGAAGTTATAAGATATGTAGTTAGATACTATTCTTATTCTTAGTAAAAACTGAATAGGTACGTTTAGTAAAAAATAAATATGAGTTTGATTCGACGTGTGAGCGTACAGTACCTACTATATCTGCTTATTTTAGCTTCTTAGTGCTATTTTCCAATATCCATTGCGAGAATTGCATTCAAGCTGTTATTTATTTGGTAACATCGACAATAGCACGTGGGCGGACAGTAGCAAATAAAGAAACGCGCCTGCCAGTAGTATCGCATGATGTGATTCAGAGTCACACAAGTCCTCACCGACCAGTATGCAAATTATTGCGTAAGAGCCCTTAATTATCATTATCAAGATAGCGCCGTTTGATGTAGGCTTTTTACAAAACTTATTAAGATTAATTTAAGGTATCCTGTACCTAATGTAATAAGTTCTCAGTATATAACTCAACAGTGTGTTTTCAAATTTAACGTTAATTCATCGCTTCAATCAATATTTAAATTTTCTAGCGTTAATTACAATATTCTGAATTTCCACACGAAAATTCGATCAATCCACGCGGAAGCTAAAGCGTTCTTAAACAATTTGAATTTTATTTGTGCAGTCGTTGACTTATTTAGTAATGCACAACTATACAGTTCAAATTAGGCAGACTAATATACACAATTACTGACAAACTCTACATGCCTTCATTGAAAGATACGCTTTGATTGACATGCTTTTTCCGGTTTCAGATGCAAGATGTTAGTGACGAGCCGACTGGACTGACACGCGTTAGAAATCGGCCACGATGAAGCAACTAGTCAACAAGAACCTCATCACGCTAAAATGCGTGCTCTTCTGTTTTCTCTCAGGTAACTTGATTTGAAGCATGTATCAATAAAAGCTGCTGTTTACTGGTCATTCAAAGATCAAAATCAGAATCAGTCATTTATTTGCTCAAACGTGGTAGGTACATACAGGTGGTCTTAAATCTACTTAAAGAACTACATGTTTCGTCACAGAGACATGCAAATATATCAATATGTTATTTGTGTCACATGCAAGATAGGTGGAAAATCTTTTTGTTATTTATTTATATTTTCAAATGTAAAGAGTTTATTCAACCGCTAACAATGTGAATCTAAAGTTAGGATATAAATTTAAACCAACAACAAAAATTTGAAGCGTTGGTCAAAGCCAATTTTATTTTATTCCATTAGTGAGATTGAATAATGCCCACCTACAAGTTATTGGTTTCGTTACTTAGCATGTACTATATGCGCTTTTGTTGGTTTTATTTTTATTTTGGCCGTCTAAAACTACATATAAAAATTTAAGAGAACATTCAATAAATATTAGTAGGTAGATGTATAGTATGAAAACAAGCAGTGGTAAATCCATTTTAATATTGATACTTTAGTTTCATTGCTCTTAAGTAACGTAAGATAAAAATTTCATCGAGTATACGGATCGTTTTACATTTCAATTATTTCATCACGTGCTGTTAAATGGACCGTAACGCCATTAGGCTCTATAGGTCCACGACAGCAAATTCCTAAAAATAGCTGCCATTCATCTTTGGCCTTAGGTAGCAGCTACAGTCATGCGGTTAAGTAGGTAACTGTAGGTAGGTATAGGTATATAAGTTTTAATTGACAGACCTAGGTGCCTACATCATTATCAAAGTATTGATAGTATTCACTCAAACGTAAAGACATAGATTGAGTAAATATTCCAATACAATTCCCGAGTGTAGATTTGTCGTGTAGGTATAGGTAATAATAATATAAGGACCTCTGACTTTAAAAGAACATGTGAATGTCCATAACGGATATACAGATTAAAGATGACGTCTTTTATAAAGTCTTATGAACAGAATGCGATGCGAATTACATCTGCAGCTTTAGTCATTCATTTAATTGACACTATCTCCCTCGAGCTGCATACGGGGCCGCTAAATCGTTTAACACTTCTTTAATAATTGCTGTGTGCCCGCAGTGCACTTGACAGTCTCAATCCTATCCCGATGACAATAAAAAGTGGTCGAGCAATCGACGCGACTGACGGTTGCACCGCAATAATGCAGTGCAATTCAAAGTATAAACGTTATATGATTGTATCGAACTCATACATTCTTAGTTTCTTACTGCATTTTTCTTTTAGACGGCAAAATAATGCCGTGGCGCAGTCGCAAGCTTCCATCTAAGGAGCGTAGAGCTCCAAGAACCGAATGATTTAGGGACCATTCACCTCGACCTGTATTGCGGCTTTTATGTCACGATATCTGTTATTTCTTTTACCTGCTCAACATAAAAGGTTAGTGCGAACTTTTTATAGTTAGGCTCTGGTGATAAAATATTTATTTGGTCGAAATCGTAAAAGGGACTGTCATTCATGGGTACCAACCAAGGTATTATGATAGGATTAATATGAAATAATTTATAATATAGTTTTTGCCATCGTAAATCGTTTGTCAACGTAAGATATATATTTGCAAACTGTATCAGGATGAAGCCCATTCATATTTTATTATTTATAGCTTTTTTGTAGTGCAAATTAGGACTTATCATTTTTTTTAACCCTTGCACCCTATAACTTATAGTTAACTATCACATAATGTATCGCGAATATCGTAACCCAATGTAAGATATCACATTCGTGCATAAGTCGTGATAAATAATTCACCTTCGATGCAGTAATGTTGCGTTTGTATTCTTTGGATTCATGCCTCATATCATATGTTACGTAGTTGCATCCGCCATTATAAGGGCACAAAATATTGCACAATGCCCCGTGCCTATAAATTGTTATCGTAACTCTTTGTTACAGGAGTGGGATGCATATTCCCGTTCCTGCCTCTGCATATGACCGAGGCGGGCGCAGGCCTGACCCGCGGCGAGGCCCGCCTCATATCGGTCGTGGCGCCGTGCGTGGCTCTCCTAGGCCCCGCCATATTGGGACATCTCATTGATAAGTTAGTAAATGCTAAATTGTATTCCCGTTCCTGCTTTTGCATATGACCGAGGCGGGCGCAGGCCTGACCCGCGGCGAGGCCCGCCTCATATCGGTCGTGGCGCCGTGCGTGGCTCTCCTAGGCCCCGCCATATTGGGACATCTCATTGATAAGTTAGTAAATGCTAAATTGTATTCCCGTTCCTGCCTCTGCATATGACCGAGGCGGGCGCAGGCCTGACCCGCGGCGATGCCCGCCTCATATCGGTCGTGGCGCCGTGCGTGGCTCTCCTAGGCCCCGCCATATTGGGACATCTCATTGATAAGTTAGTAAATGCTAAATTGTATTCCCGTTCCTGCCTCTGCATATGACCGAGGCGGGCGCAGGCCTGACCCGCGGCGAGGCCCGCCTCATATCGGTCGTGGCGCCGTGCGTGGCTCTCCTAGGCCCCGCCATATTGGGACATCTCATTGATAAGTTAGTAAATGCTAAATTGTATTCCCGTTCCTGCTTTCGCATATGGCTGAGGCGGGCGCAAGCTTGACCCGCGGCGAGGCCCGCCTCATATCGGTCGTGGCGCCGTGCGTGGCTCTCCTAGACTCCGCCATATTGGGACATCTCATTGATAAGTAAATATAGGTACCTAACCTACGCTGGATAGGACTCAATTTGTCCATGACTATGCAACAATAACAATCGTTATCCAGTTTGGTGATCCTATTACATCATTGTCAGTATACGTTTCATGTCCTACTTTCATCCAGATGGTCTTTGTACGTAGTTGTAGGTACATAACGTAATTCAATTTTAATACCTGTTCTGTTATCAGATATTAAACTCTATTGAATATTTGGATGTCATCCATTGCCAAGAGCCAAAGGCCTCTGAGTTGATGTTAATTTTGCATACATGTGGAAACGTGACGGTGATGCTTGTCCTTCAGGATGTCAATCGGAAGAGGTTCGACCAGCGGTGGTGGCCCCAGTGGTTCTGGGCGCTTGCTACGCGTCGTCACAGCCATCTGCCTGATCCTCGGAGCTCTCTTCTACTCTCTGCTGTTGGCCGTGCCCTACACCAACAGCGATGATGTAAGTTAATTCTTACATGGACTCCATTATATTACAAGATTACGTTACAAGGATACTGGATTTAATTTAACACGACCAAGGTTCTTAAAGTATGGTCCAGAACTTCCAGAAGAGATTGACTTTTGATATCGATACTGCAACCAACATAGACTTAATCTCTTAAATCTTGTCAGTATTAGACAAATAAAATTAAAACGATATCCGGTGCGAAGGACCAAATAACATCGAATTCATTATGTGAATCATTATCACTGATTGTACTTCACTATCAACTTACATGGATTAATTATTTTTCTGTAGGCGCGACGTCCTGTGGTGTGGTTCTCTTGTGACGCCGACGGTGCGTATGTGACGCAGGAAGCGTGCACGGAAGGTACGCGGTGTCACTATGTCACAGAGGAAAAGGTAAGTTTTGATTCCAAATTGTAGGTAAGTATAGCTAGAGATGTTAGAAAATATTGCTTTACCTACCGTTAGTAAGTAAGAGAAAAATTCTTACTTACTTTTTTACCTTTTATAAACCACACTATTCTTAGCTGTATATACCATGTCAGTGATATATTATATCAGCTAACTTCAGTTGACATTAGTTTTAGTAGTCTTATCGTTTTATTGCCTCTTATTTGACCCACATTTTTCACCTTATAAATTGCGTTACGAATAGTGCAAGTTTCATATGCAAGTATGTAACAATAAAGAAATTCGTTAACACTAGGTACAACTACAGCGTAAACATGTAATATGTAGGTACATGATAATGTTGTTCGTGTATAGTTTCGGAAGCATTCGAGGGACAATTTTTGTAAACAAATAGGAGTGTATTATAAGTACTTTGTGCTATTTTCGACAAAGCTCCAAATCGTATGACGCAAAGGGCAGAACGATTACGACGATATAGCTGAATGCTTTTTGCATATAAATGTCAGTTCCACGAGGGCACTGACCCGGTCACCTTACTTTTCCTAGTAGTGTACTTACTACAAAAACCACTACCCGCGAGATTTGGGTCAACACATAACTGGATTAAATTCGAAGGTACGCAACTAAAATAGGGCATAGTGGGCATATTTATGTACTTAAATATATGGCTATGTAATGGGGGAACGGTAATTTGTTACTTTCATTTACACAATTTCTTATACGAAATACCACGAAATGTTATGTTCAGCGATTAGTTAGTTTAATATTACTTCTAGGATATCCTGTATAACTTGCCTATTAGGTACATGTATATTATACTGTGTACTAAATTAGGGAATACAATTATATTCTCACAGAAAGTCCTCATCGATCAAGACTGCCACGTACTTATTGATACGTATACCGAGTTGATTTGTTTACACTTGTTGCATTTTGGGCATTACTTTATTTTGTGAGACATAGAAGTTATACATATGCGGCAAATTTTAGTTAGACTAACATAAAACTATCAGTCCAGAACAAATGAAAAACGACACACTAGCTGAGATGCATTAATTAAATTTAGCTTAATTAAGCAAATTTCAATTGTTATTTTTGTCCATATGCCACTTGATTCGCCGACTTCGCCGCTATACTTATTAAGTAAGTACAAATGACTACTGCGCAATGAATTTGACACTGCTCTTTTTACGTGAGGTTAGGTATAGCTTCTTTTGCTTCTACATGACATGGTAATTATAGACATTTCGTATAAAGTTTAACAATGCGTAAATGAATTTTAAATGTGATCATCCAACTTTCTACATAAGTATACTCGTAGGTAGGTTTAGGGTCTAAACTGCACCATTATCACCGTGTTTATGTTTACCTACTCGTTTTACTTACCTAGACATATAGACCGCGAATTAGTATGTTCTTAGCATTTTTCTTTATCAATGCTGTACATTTTTTAGAAAGGCGTGTTGGCATTGGGATCTTGCGAGTATGGCTGCGGCGATGAGAACATGACGTGGGTGCGGGCGCCGTACACCACCACCTCCACAACTACCACTCTCAGCCCGATGTATAACAAATACATCAATATTACAGTAAGTACATATATGGAGTACCAGTGTGGTTTTCATTTGTTAACCTTCTGACTGAGAAAATAAACTAACACCATTGCCCTAATCCATACTTCCATACTAATATTATAAATGCGAAAGTGTGTCTGTCTGTCTGTTACCTCTTCACGCTTAAACCGCTGAATCGATTTTGATGAAATTTGCCATAGAGATAGTTTAAGATCCGAGGAAGCACATAGGATAGTTTTCATTCTGGAAATTATACCTAAAAAGATTAAAAAGTGAGTGAACATTTTTTTTTGGCGTGCGGTGACCCTGTAGGAAATGTAATTATTAGACCAAAAGCAGAATTGCTCTTACATTTGCTTAGGCGCTTTTAATAATCCCTTTTATCCAGTGCCACGCCTACGTAGTCGCGGGCAAAAGCTAAGTATTTTATACACTAAGATATTCTTTGAACGCGAGAGATATAAATGCGATCATCATATTCTGCCATCAATTTACTTAAACTTACATTTTCTTATCCCCTTTTTTTCAAACTAGGATACACTGACCGATGATGACGAGGAAGTATTTCAAGAGAACCCCCCGCACCTGTGCATTGACGGCAAATGCCACGTGTACATGCACTACAGGTCGCGCATGGTTGTGCCGCTGTCCATCGCGCCGTGGGACGAACAGACTGACAACACCACCAAGGACTACTGCACTTATCGTGTCGGTGAGTACAGATGCAATGATAAAAATGTATTATTGCCTGCATTACAAGTCACGCCCGTGCGCACCATTGCTACCTACTATTCAAGCTCACACTAGCGTACCTACTGTTCAAGCACGCAAGGTCGCAAGTAGCAACATTGCTACTGTAATCCATTAGGGTGGGCGAGCAAACCTGCAACACTACTGAGGATTAATTGCTCCCATTTAGCGCTTGATCATGCCGTATAACAATCGCACCTCATCGCATCGTGTGTCGAACAAAATTGATGAACACTAACATGGACTTCTCTACCTCAAGTGCGCGTTTGTACAAACTGCACACACTTTGACTGAAGTACGAGCGCTACCCTAAGTGATAAGGTTACATCCGAACGTGCATAGCTGACGTGAGCAACGATTCAAATGAAACAGCTTAGTTACTATATGTGCAATCTATAAGTAAATTCAAATTATTTATTTAGGATCAATTATTGCTAGTAAATACATACAATACAATAATAGCTTTAAATTTTCAACATCAGAAATATCGCAAAAAACAATACGTTCATAAGATTAAATACCGGAACCTGCCTGACACCTATTGTCAGGCACAGAACAGATACGTACTATAGCAACGTGTCAGGCAGGACATTGCAGATTTCAGATACTTATGACTAACTCGTAACTTTGATCGATCTAATAGCCTATTGATATTACATATATATTATATTCGCTGAATGTTCATTTTAGTAGTAATCGACGTAATCATAACTTTCACAGTCGTGTGTCTGGCTCGGGTACGCATAACGTATGAATCCTGTAATTTACTAAGTACTTGCTGCGCCGCGCGGTGTTGCCCGCTCATCCCACGGGAACACTACATTTTTCGGGATACCTTCATACTATTTTTATTTATTCAAAATTGGTCCAACCGTTTGGGAGTGAAGTAGTAACAAACATACAAATAAACACACTAACAAACTTTCGCCTTTATAATATAAGTGTGATTTAACTCTTCAGGAGGTGAAGCCAGCTGTATGGTGCCTCCAGAACACATCCAGTTGGAAGGTAGCGAGAACTGCAATCCGACAGTGCGGTGTCAGGTGCTCGATCCGTATGACGAGCCGCAGTCGGTGATGCAACACGCAGAATGCAAGGTCTACACCGGAGATCCCACTGCCACTTTTTGGACCTATTTTGTGATAAGGTACATACTTATTAATATACTTAAACGGGTTTACTCACGTCGTAGAAGTCGAATAACGCTCGACATGTTTCGAATCGGTACGCGATTCATCATCAGGAGAGACGACCAGTCGCGGCGGCGGCCAATCGAACACTGAACATTTTTCTATGTAAAATAAGGTACATACTTATGTTCAATACTTGGGAAGACCAACTTTTGTAAGTCTCGTATCACCTAAATGAGAACCTTCTTTGTAGTTGATAATTCTATTTTGCTCTTTGAATTTAAACCTATATCAACAGTACTTAATAATTTGATGAAATGTGGAATCAAATTTTGGTTGTAAATTTTCAGCTACATTAAGGATGATCTCAACGTACTACCATTTACTATTTCCTGTGGCATATTAGCTTAGGCGTATTTAGGGGGGTGGCCGGGTGGGCCGTGCCCACCCCAGTATGGTCTAGTGCCCACCCCAGGATTTTGGGTTACCGATAGAAAGTCATGGCTTCATCTCTTAGGCCATGGCCAGGCCCCCCCCTCAGGCCCACCCCAGGCCCCCCCTGAAAAATAATCTTAGATACGCCAACGCATATTAGACAAGCACCTTCAAGCAAAAGTTAACGTTAGTGTTCCTTTCATTTGGTTTTTCACACATTATCCGTCTCAATTTCTTCAGGATTCTCTCCGACATATGGCCCACTGCAGCATTGGCTCTTCTCGGCGCTGCATGCGTCATAGCCACTCGAGAGACTTCCATCGGCCGCGGCGACGTGGGCCGCCAGCTGGCCTGCGGGACCATCGGCCTGGCCATCTTTCCGCCCATCGCTGGTGTCGCTTCGGACGCGATGCCCGAGAACCCCTTCCTCGTGCCCTTCATCATGCATGCGGTGTTCATGTTGATTGGAGCCGCCATCTTGCTTTTGGATAGGTAAGTCTGACAGGCAGGATCGTTCTGATATTCCAACTACCAAAGAGTTCGCAATACGGTATTATCAAAACTTCAAGCGCCTGTGGAAATTTGATGTTCAATTGTCTTGGCGACCAACCATTTAAGTATTTTTAAAACTCTCTCTTCATGTATGTAATGCTACCATGGAAGCAATTATTATCCACTGCTCAGATTTATATCGTTCTGGCTTTTATAGTACCTAATATAAGTACAATTTTCCTAGAAGATGTATTTTTCAATTCAACAGAAACACATTCTAATGCGCTGGTAAAGTCTGGCCTTTAAAAAGGTGTGCCTTCCCTAGGCCCAGTCTTGCATAATACTTGAAGTACTTACAATGAAAATGTCCTTAGCCGTATGCCGCTGTCGACGCCGGAGTGGTGGTGGCACACGTCGACGGGCATGCTGGCCCTGCCGATGAACGCGATACGACGCTACGGTGCTGAGACCGCGGCCATTTTCGCCGTCGTCACGCTGTTGGGAATACTGTGGAGTGGAATCGACTCTTACTTGCCTTGGTGAGTTTCCGTAGTAAGTGGCTGGCGAGCCAACATATCGTCATATACTTTAAAATAACTTTTATAACAAGAACTGAAGCTAACCTCATGAAAAAAGAAGTAAGTAATACTAGCGCCATGAAGAGTTATTACATTTTTCTGTACCTATTCGAACGATTGTTTGGTATATCGAGTGCGCTATTCTAACTACTGAATTGGGGAACCGTAAAAAGTTCCCCGAGCTTTATTTAAGTCGGTAAATTCCTCAAAACCTGCTAATAGCTATTCTTTGGTAAAACCTGGATTAATTTCGAGATTAACGCGAGCAGACGGAAGCGATTAGTATCCATCGCCTGTATCATGTTATGACTATGAGTTAAGGGATTGATGAGGCTAATTCTGAACAATACGACATTTTTTAAGATGCGCTTATGTTTTGGAGCTTTACTTGTCCAAATATAATCTCGCCTATGCGTACAAATAATGCTTTTTCTACGATTAGCTCGTTAAATTTAACCCCGTGATAGACGATCCGGAGTATTTTAGTTAAGTAGTAGGTATAGGTATACATTAACACAATTACACTATTTTGTTTGATGAAAGTTGGCATTTCGTAATGGGTAGGTTAGGTTAGGTTAGACCTTAGGTTAAACCTACGAATAGTTATTGCTGCATCCGACCCTGGCTGCGTTCCTACCTATAATACGACGTCGAGTATAGACACAGTTGAAAATCAAAGCAGATATCTTCGTTTCACGAAAATTAGTTTACGAAAAAATACATACCTAAGCTTTAAACGTTTGAAACCCCAGCTTTGAAAATTACCACAGAAATTAATTTAAATACGCTGTACGTATAGTGGCTAAATGTCGGAGGTCGGAAGCACATTTTACCTTCTTTGGCGTTTGTATTTTCCATGATTGTGTCTAAAACAAGATCTTTGATTGGCAGGACGGTGAGGGACCTAAACGGCACGGTGACAGAGATGGGCCTCACGGTCACGGTGGGCGCTCTGCCCGCAATCCCGGCTCTCTGGTGGGCTGAAGCGCTCGTCGACTACGTCGGACACTCCAACGTCTTCATTACTGCCTTCACCTTCTACTGCCTGCGCTACACCGGTAAGTACCTGGGTACAGTACTTTTATCTCACGAGCGCGGGTGAGCCATGTTTGTGTGAGTAGATGTACATGCACATTGGCTCTGTGTGGGTGAGCTCGGGAGCGTTCAGTGCCGGCAGTGGCGGCAGTGAAGGTTATTGTATTCGCCAAACCCGACTTTTACCACCCTAAAGCTATAGGTGGGTGAATGTCGGGATTGGCGAATATTGTTATTGAAATCAAGAAGTATAATAAGCTTGTCCCATTCCGACGACGTTAAAAAATAGCGTGTACGAACAGCACGTCTAGCACAACTGTGACACGCGACGGTTTGTCGCGCGACATATACTTTGTGTCATTTTCCTGTCAATACTGAGCGAGCAAGACAGGTGACGCTAAGTCGCGCGACAAGATATGCTAGCTTCAGAAATTTCACTATCATGGCGTGAGGTGCTCATAGAATATTTTGTGTATATCAAATACAATATTGTATTTTCTCCAATAGGTCTAGCGTACAGCACAGATTACAACTGGATAGTGGTTTGCGAGGTACTGGAGGTGTTCACAATAAGCCTAGTTTGGGTGACGGCGGTGCTGTACTTCCGGCATCTTGTTCCGCGGAAATACACTGCCACCGGCCAGGCGCTGCCTGTCATCGCGCACTTCTGTATCGGTGAGTAGGAGATTACGTTCTTCTCTCAATCTGTTTTTGAAACATCAACTAACTCACTCCATATATCTATGCAGATTTCAATATGATACCGAGTCGTGCGCGTTTGTTATTTATGCTATTTATTCTACCTATTCTTGGATCTGTTTGAAGTTAACCGCTATACCGACGAATGGGTCTCATGCCTCCGGCTACCGATATCATATCAACCAAAAACACGCTCGTTTCTCAAAGGCCTTCAACGTTCTACTCAAAAGCCGGTAGTGGCCACTTCCCTGGAGCCATCCAGCACCGCAAAGTAAATCAACTGCTCGGATTCTAAAACAATTAACTGCATGACCGATTGTTATAAAGCCGTACCTTCAGTGCCGTATTTACTCCTAGGCCCACAAGGCCCGGGCCTAGGGGCCCAGCCAGTCTAGGGTCCCCTATCCAAAAAGCAGGACTTCCAAGTACTAACTTTAAAATACTAGTACCTACAATTGACAACATTTCATATTTTTAAGACTATCATTTTATTAATTTTCTGAATTCTGCTTAAAAAGATGAAGTAATCTCTGTTTTTATTTATTTTCTGAGATGATTATTTATTTTATTATTAATTTATAAAAACATACTCATATTGTTTGTTAAGAATGAATAAATAAATGACTCATTTTAAAATGTGGCAACACCAAAACCAGAACTTAATGGAAGGGTTACTTTAGTCGGTTTTCTTATTTAAAAAAAAAACTTAATAAAACTCGGTATGCATCTGTCATCTGTAAACGTCAAATAAAAAAAAAAAAAATTTTTCGCTCTTTGGTTTAGACAACAACCCTATTCAGCCCGTATTGTCTTAGATTGCAGTTATTTTATGTATTTTCTTATATTTCTTTAAATACAGAAGAATAATTTCAAAGATTTTTTTTTAAGGTACCCGACATAAAGCCCTGTCGAATTGTCGATCTCTATATTAGTTTCCACCTGTTATGAATATGAAATGTTGTCAATTTAATATGCTGAAAACCCTTTCGAGACCGCGGAGGGGGGCCCACATGCCGCACGGCCGGGGCCCTGGCCCTCCGAGTGCGGGCCCGTGTACCTCGTGTGAACGGGTCTCATTTAGGGTTGTTTCACACGTACCACAACCACAACACGTGGTCGGGCGCATATTTTGTATGTCTAATAAATAGTACAATTCACACGTAACCACTGCTAGAGCGCATTTTAACGCTGCGACGTGGTGTGGTTGTGGCACGTGTGAAACAACCCTTATCTGGACAGGACGCTGCATCGGGTCGATAGTGGGCGGCATCGTGACGATGAGCAGGCCGCTGGAGAGCGCGCGCCACGTGTACCGCGCGCTGGGCGTGGCCTCGCTGCTGGCGGCGGCGCTGTACCTGGCGCTGTACCACCTGCTGCTCGCCCCGCGCTGCGCCGCGCCGCCCGCGCCGCCGCCCACGCATCTGCTGCAAGGTACACTAACTACAGTACAGTCTGACCAAAAAGAGTAGACATTAAAAAGTGGCAATACTGTAGTGTGGTCCCTTTCTAATCAATTTAAGAAAACGGGGACGACACTACGCTATTGCCACTTTTTAATTTCTACTCTTTGGTCAGACTGTACTTTTATCTCACGAGCGCGGGTGAGCCATGTTTGTGTGAGTAGATGTACATGCACATTGGCTCTGTGTGGGTGAGCCGGCACTGAGCGCTCCCGAGCTCACCCACACATAGCCAATGTGCATGTATATTACTCACACAAACATGGCTCACCCGCGCTCGTGAGATAAAAGTACTGTAACACAACATCGGGGTTCGCTCATTCGGGTGGATATTAATCTAAACTTTGGCGGCGGCTTTGTTGTTCAGCTGTAGGTATACGCGGCTCTGTTTGGGGTATGAGTGAGATAGCAATAGGATTTTGTCACCTTTAGGTCGATATCCACGTACCCGAATTTCCGATCGCCGCATGATATACCTACTGACTTTGAACATTAGCCGAAAAACCTAAAACACTGAATTAAATAATATTTTTTAATAGTAAATTGAATTAGCTGTTGCAATTGTGAATAAATACTGAACTGAGCTGAAATTAGATTTTAACACGTTATAAATTAGATCTTAAGGCGACGGGTAATGCGAAACTAGCGCCACTTTCGATTTTTTTCTTATACCTTCATAATCTGATATTTTTTTAGAAATAGCTAAAGTCTAGGAGCTAGCAAAACACCTTTAATATTTGGTGTCCTATCGTTTGACCAAAAGTCATTTTACAAAATTACTTACAAACAACGTTTTACAAAAAAACGTTTCGCCAATTGATCATTTTACAACAAGTCATTTTACAAATGACTCACTTCACCAAATGATCAGACGTTAAATTTACATTTTACAAATAATCATTTGACAAAATGATCATTTAGCAACTGAGTTATTAGACAAAACTACTCTTGGTCTAAAAACGTCTGGTACAATGTATTATTTGACAAGTGTTTCGTTTGTTTTTTTTTTTTGTTTTTTTTAGAGCAAATCTAACTTTTTTTCTCCAATTTGCTCTACACGCTTTTTACTATTTTAGATCGTTGAACATAGTGGATAGATTCATTAATGGGTTAGGTTATGTTAGAACTGCGACCAACACAGCGCGCGAGCCGAGCGAGCGAAGCGAGCGTACCGCGGCAGCAGTCGGCGAAGCGCCAGAACAAAAAAAATAAAGTTCAATTTGCTCTATCCGTAAAACTCGTAGAGCAAGCTTGAGGAAAATGTACAATTTGCTCTATTAGTAGATACAGATTGTAGAGCATAGTGGATAGATTCTAAGATAATAGCGGAATAAATTACCCAACTACAGATTACAGACTAAATCATAATGTTTGAAAAAGAAGTACTTTTTATGAAATAACATTTTGTTAAATGATATTTTGTTATTTAACACATTTGTCAAGTGTAGTGTTTGTAACATAATCATTTGCTAAGTGACTTTTTGTAATATGATACTTTTGTCAAATGTCTCGTTTGCCTAATGAATATTTGTTGAAACGTTGTTTAATTGGTCAAATGATCATTTGTCAAACGTTTTTTGGTCAAACATTAGTGAACCTTAATATTTATTAAATCACTATATACAATTTGTTCACTGTAGTTTACCTTACAAAACTTGTTCACGTCAAAAGCGGCCACAATAGTTTATGGCAAGTTTTTAGAGACAACTAAAGAACAAGAAATTGTGTATAATGATTTAATAAACACTAAGCGCCTTATCACACTTGCGATTTGCGAGCGTATTTTCTATACAAATAAGCGACGCGGCGAACACGCTGCGCGATCGCCTTCATACAAAATACGCTCGCAAATCGCAAGTGTGATAAGGCCCTAAAGGTGTTTCTCCAGCTCCTAATATCTTACAGTTACTGAAAATTGATCTGGTTTGGAAGATATAATAAAAATTCGTAAGTGGCGTTAGTTTCGCATTACCCGTCCCCTTAACTATTTTTTAAGGTTTGGAATTACGTGATACGTACTTACTGTTCTTACCTAATTACCAGAGCCCGGAATATGTAATGACTAATGAGTGCCTATTTACCTAAACTTCGCGGGATTACTATCGCGGGGTCATAAAGAGTGGTTATAACCACCAAAAATATTGATTTTCTTTTATTGCAATCGGTTATTCCCTGATAACTTCCTGATACTTCGTATCGTTAAAGGCTCTCCAGGAGTCAAATTATTAATGAATAATAATTGTCTAATGCAGACAATTCAAATAAGTTGACAACCCAAAGTCCATACAAACGGTCCGTTGGCCATAGGAATCTAAACCTGCTTTCACACATATATAAAGGCAAAAATTTTACTTCTAACAAACAAGTTCTGGTAACACCGCAGGGTGCAGCTAGTTTTAATTCAAGTGAACATGCAATATTGTAGGTATGTAAATTCAAATGTTCATATGCCCTTTGAGTAATCATAATCAGCGAATTCCTGCAATCTATAGAATATAACAATGTTATTGGTGGTTGTAGCCACTCTTAATTACGCTCTCTAGGTAAGTTTGCGTAAATAATCACTACCTATTCCAGGTTTTGCTAATCAATACATTTAGTACGTCATACAACATTGGGGAACACGTCATATTTTATCCTGGTCACGGCACCAAATTATAAAAAAACTTTATCTGCCCTACAAACAATAAACAAAATAAATATTAAAGATATGAAGGATTTGAGGGTTGGTTAGGCGTATTCGACTCTAGAAAACAAGGTCAATAGGCTCGATTGAACTGTCAAACTAACTACATACATTGTAATATAGTTGATAAAATTTAAGCTGTTCGAATTCCACTTGAGAGCTTATCTTACCCTACAAAGCCATTGTTTTATTCAAAAGCTCACTTTTCAACAAATGGAAGCAGGTAACAAAAAACGCAAACAAATATCTTCTTGTTTCAAATGTCTTTTCTAAATCACAAGGTTGCAATATGCTGACTCATTGGAATAAGACCCTAAAATACTTTGACACCAGAGCCATAACATTCGAAAAGGGATCGTAAAATTCATCTGAGTCCCGCTTTCCAAGAGCTACTTATATGCTATTCCAATTTTAACCTTGTGACTTTGAAAATGTGATATAAATTTGTTTGCGTTGATTTGTTACTTGTTTTGTCCTCGAACAATGGCTTTCTGGGGTCATATTTACAAGACAAGCTCATTATAACTATCCAGACATCTAAAAAATATCAGCCATAAGATGTCTGCTTATTTGCAATATTTCAATGAATTATACTGAATTGGCTTCCTAAAAACAGCAATAGCTAAATTTGTCGGCTATGCAATACTCACCTATTTCTGCCAAATTCCGAGATTTCATGCCAAAATTATTTTAAACGGCGCATAATACATATATTGTTGTTTGTTTAAAAGCTTCCACTGTGGATGGTCGTCTAAATGGGAAAGGTACGTTTGAAACGTTCCACATAGGACTCGATAAAACAATATCTATCTATTAATTTTCTTGTTGCAGGCCTGAACACGAATGGAGGGTCGAACGGCACCTATTCTCCGACGCGAGTCTACCACGAAGAGCGTTCCAGAAAGGGTCATTTCCGTTACTAAACTTCATATTACTAAGTCAATCAAGGCGCTAAAGGATTCGGCGCGAAAATATTCATTGCAAGAATTACATTGAAAATAATAGCTTAGTGCATATAGGTACTTGAGCATTATTGAATGTTAACATTTCAACCTGTTCTACTATATAAACTTAATTTAGACCACGCATATCCGCATCAGACAACAATATTTTTTAGTTTTTGTTAGAAATAAAATTGATATACTCGTATTTTATTATGTATTCAGATTATGTAAAATCTACTTATTTACCTCCAAGACTAATTTCAGCTGAATCCTTTGTGACCGTTTTATTGTTCGTTAGGGTTTAGAATTGTAATTAAGCTAAGTAATTAAGTTACGTATTTTGATGTTAATGTCGTAACGATGGAGTACACAATTGTGATATTTTAAGTGCTTTTTTACTAATAGAATCAAGTTTTTTAATCAATTAATATTTATTTAACAGTTTGACTGTTACTACTTATTAATATTGTTTGCATTTGTACCTAGTTATTTTAGGTAAACAGTTATGACAAATAGAAATAAAAGTATTTCACAAAAATATGCGGTTATAATTGTGTTAAGCAATTCCTTTATATTTATCCAATATTTTCAGCATTAAGGTAAGGTGGGGGAAGATGAAAAAAGGGGGAAGATAAAAAGTGTCACATTACTCCCAAAATGTTTTATTTTTTTTTAATTCTGGTATCATCAATTAAACCGCCATTTTATTAGGATCCGCCAGTCAGTCGCCCGAGACCGCTCGGAGTGCGTAGACACGTGTTATGTGTTATTTTGTGAAGGTCAGCATTTCGTGGTCAATTCGTCGATTTTCAATCTTACCCCGTGTTTCATAATTTGATTAATAGGGTGTGAATAAAAGTTTTGACTGAATATTTATGTATTATTTTAGATTTTATATTTATTTACTAGTGCTAGGTGTATCTATTACTATTATATTGTGATTTACGAGAAGCTTCAATCTTTCCCCAGTTAATTTCAATGGGGTAACATTGAAATAGTAATGTTTCAATCTTCCCCCGTTTTTCAAAGTCATAGAAAAACAGACAGATTCTCAAACTTTGGACTTAAAAAAATTATTAACAAACCAATTTTTTTTTATTGGCCTCATGATAAGGTAAATAATATGTAGTTATTATGAAGTATAAATGAAACAATAGTGAGTCTTAAATTTCTGCTCCCGCACTGTATGATGTAATGAAACCATCGACACGAGAAGAAGAAGAATTATAAAAACAATATTCTCTTAGTTTGTGACTAAGTCTATTTGAGTGAAATCGTCAGCTCAAAGAGATGTACCCACTCATTGTTCAATAAATCTGTAATTTATAATGTGTTGTTTTTGTCATATTTTAAAGATTGAGATAACTCTATGAAGCTTTCGTTTGGGAACACTACTTTCCATTTGAGTAATTCTTTGATATTTATATATCTGTTATTTTATTCAGTTACGAGAAGATTTGCCTTTATGATACCTACTTGTTTTGCGCGTTGAGTTTAATTCAATTCAACAATTAAAGCTGCCTCATACAAATACTTTTGTTGTGTCGTGATCTCTGGATAATCAATAATATTTTTTCTTGTTCCCAAGGTGTTTGTTATTTTAAATGTAAGCACCTAAGACTGAATTAATTTGCTACGCGGATTTGAAATGTATTTCAAATGGAACACATATTCATGTTTCATTTCCTAATATGTATCCGACTTAATTTGTAACAAAATTAATCAATCATGCTGCAAGAAAACACCCCTTTTTAATGTTTGTTACCTCAGAAATCTCTTGTTTCTTTCAAAACTCAACTGAAAGAACATTATCTATCCCTTTCATAATTCGTATTTTATTCAAATGGTCCTATTACCTGTTGGCTGAATGTATTTATGTATTTTCACCTCACTAGCTCGGAAAGCCCAGTTTGTTTGTTTGATATCTATTGAGAAAATCGCTTTTTATCCACATGTGGAGAAAGAGTTTTGACGTTTCAACGCAGCTAAAGTAAAATTTGACATGAGCTTATTTTCTGAAAAATCCCGTTTTAAATACCTACATGAAAGCTAATTAGACCTTAGTTTTAATAAATGGCATATTGGTTGATTATTGCAGTTATTTTTCAAAGATATAGTACAAACCCTTATTCTTTTTTCCTCGCTTTAGTGAGGTGAAAAGTTTTGTGTTATACTCGGGCGAAAAGTTATTTTACGTCTCGTGTATTGAAACACTCGCTACGCTCAGGATTCTATTTTGAACCACTCGCTTCGCTCGTGGTCAATCATAGGATCCTTTCGCTAGCTCGTGTTTCAAATAAACACTCGCGGGTAAAATACAACTTTCCCCCCTTGTATAACAAATAACTATTATTGTTTATTATATTTATGTATTTATTTGTTTTTTATGTATATATTATTATTATTTTCCGATTTTTGCACCGCCTAATAACAAAATCTTATTTTTTTCAAGTTCTCCGCTACCCAAAGGTTGTCTGGAAGAGATCGCTCTTTAGCGATAAGACCGCCTGTTGTTTACCTCTAATTGTAATTTCTTGCATTGTATTTCTCCTGTATATTTTATGAGGTGTGCAATAAAGAGTACTTGTATTGTATTGTATTGAACTCCGTCATTTATCAGTCGATTTGGGAAAATTCTTTTTAGGTTAATGAAAAAACCACTCAAGGTTGGTCCCATAAAATTTTGGTGAAGATCTGATGACGAGATCCATGAGGAATGGAAGGAATTTTTATAGGCACTCATAATGTATTTCATATATTTTCTAAAACTAATTAAGTATTTGCAATTTGCATATGGTAGTCATCATCTTCCAATGCTGAGCTGATGATGGAAGGTACAAGTCCTTAACGGTTAGGAGTTAATTCAAACGAGATTCATGCCTTCCAAGACCTCCCCGATTACCCCGCCATAAGTATTTTATATGAATCACTAAAAAGCAAAAAAAAAAGAACCGACTTCAATAAATCTTCTCTCTCTTCTTCCTCGCTTCCTCATGACTGAGGGTCGTGACCATTTGAGGCCGCTATGTGTTGCACCAAAGCTCCCCACTCCACATGGTTTTCTGCCTTCCGGATTGACGCCTGTACATTTTCCTGACAGGCTTCTTTCACGGCATCGGTCAATCGGGTCGGTGATCTCCCACGGGCCCTTTTTCCTTCCACGTGGCCAACTACAATGAGCTTTTCCAAACTATCTGGCTCGCGTCTAGCCATGTGACCGAAATACTGCAGGATCCGCTGGAGGCAAATGGTCGATGAAAGTGCTGCTTACTTGATCTTCAGTTCGGCCAGGATCGACGCATTTGTCCGACGTGCCAAACCACATGTAAACTATAATATATAAATATAATAATTGAGTGGTTTGGGACCGACTTCAAAGGGTGAGTTAAATGTAATCTGTACGTGAACGGGTTCTTTTTGGCTTTTTAGTTTTATTGAAGTTGGTTCTTTTTTTATATTTTTTTTGATTTATCATCATTAAACCGTTATTTTGATTCCAAACTGATCTTCATAATATAAAAAAGTGTTTAGTTTTTAAGTGTCCAATTAAAAGTTTGAGAATCACTGTCCTTTTTCCTATATAGCGGGGTAAGAGTGAAATAGTTTTTTTTTCTACTGTAGTTTTCTCGTTACCTATCAGGAATATTCACGCAACAATCAGCTGTATCTGTTCAGCGTAAGAAACTCTATTGAATAACGAGCAACAGCCACCGTTTGCATTCATTTAAAAGCATTTAGAAACTATGTCAACCTTACCCCTCCACCATTCCATCTTGACCCGTCAATTTTTTAGACAAAAGTATATTTTATTTTATTATTTTTATATATTAGAATAGGCATAGCCGAGTTTTATCAACAGAATACAAAAATATAACCCTTGCCTATGCCTTCCAATTAATACACTTGAAGGGATATAAATTGATTTTTATTTTATAAGGGTTTTAAAACAACACTGTCTATCTCGACAAAAAACCATTCAATCTTCCCCCACCTTACCTTATACCCCGATCGGCGAATTATGATTCCTGGGGACACTTCACGCAATGTGATAAATTTATACGTTTTTCTACACCAGTTTTTTTTTTCTATCAGTACAGACTACAGTTACTAACTCTTAAAGACATACTTATATTTCGTGAGCCTTGTAAAAGTCTATAGTCGACAGCCCTGCCTACGGCACGGCGCTGACACGAGTCGGCGAGGAAGGCAATCCAACGCAGATATGCAAGGGGATTTTTCATTTTCAAGTTGGATGGCCTAGGGCGACGGTAGAGGGCGTATAGTCCGCCAGACACAGCATCTGCCCCCTTCTTCAGTCGTAGCGGTTTCCGTTTCACTTTATCAAAGAGGGGGAAGACGAGTAGTGTGTGCGCCTGCGTTTGCGCACCTTAATACCATCCTGCGTAATAGACCGCTTTCGTTAGGAGTGAAAGCGGTCGCCATGAAATCAGTCCGATATGATGAATCTACTGACCAAAAAAGCCCTGAATGCTTTTTGACGACATTATAACATCGCTAGCTCTGTTAACTGCGTTCAGCGCCATTTGTTAAAATTTTCTGCCCTCTCATCAAGCTAAAACAGTTTACTATAATTTAACCCTTTGAGCGCCAAGCGGCAGGGCGGTTCACCGTGCCAGACACCAAACAAAAAAAAAACTGCTCGAAAATCAACAGAGATTGAAAACACACAGATAATGGTTTGAATTAGCATGTTTTTGACCATTAAAATTTTTGACGTCAATAGGCGTCGTTGGCGTCAGTGGCACGAATTCCCGATGACGTGATTTGCCGTCTGGCGGTCAAAGGGTTAAAAAAATATACAAATACGGTTTCACATAAATAACCAAGCGTAAACCATCAAACTTTGATGTGTATTTATGTACCAGGGTACCAGTTATGCAGAAAGCGACCAAAGATTTTTTTTCATAATGCAAAAAGCGACCAAATTCATTCATTGATTAAGACAAGTCACTTTGACAAAAAATCTACGCTGGTCGCTTTCTGCATAACTACGGTAGACTTCTTTGATCTAATGATCTTCTACATGGGACAGCGTATATCTTATAGACGGACACTGGTGTTTTTCGAATATTTTGTAGCATTTACGGGGTTATATATATGGAGGGGTCATGATTTTAGGAAAAATCTCAATAGCGTGAAGTAGAATCGTTTCTTGTTTTGTACGGGCGCGCGGCGCTATGCCATCCTGGCGCCATCTATTTATTGGTCATAATTTCCATTGTCCTCACATCACGCCGAAACGGCTGGACAGTTTTAACCAATTTTGGCACGGGGACAGCTGGACATCCAAAGATGGATATAGGATACTTTATACCAAGACTACGGTATTAAAAAAATACGCGTACGAAGTTGCGGGCACCTTCTAGTAGATAAATAAAATAATTTTGTCACGTTATGAGAGCTAATTTAATTTCAAATAAAAATAAAAAACATTTTAAACTAGCCATTGGACATACATATTTTGGGTACAGTATTAATTTTTGAATTATCTACAAGTTTTGTATTCATCGTTATAAACTTAGGTCTAACACTTATATATGTGAAATGTACTCATATAACAATAATAATAAGTCGAAACTTAGTCAATACCAAACTATCACAAACATAATTCGTAAGATATTCGAATTGCATCCACTTCTGATGAGCTCGGTCTTTCAAATCCAATTCACCACATTTTTAACTGATCACCTTAAATAATTTGTATTTATGCCCACTTTCTATCTTACATGACATAGATGAAAGATTATATGTTATGACGATTGAGCATGCATTTCAAAATATACGTACATGCGTGTAAAAGTCATCAAAATATTAGAACAAAACAAAAAAGAAACAACTTTACTGTGTAGCTACCAAAAACAAATATTAGTAAGTCGAAAATAACACATAAGTCTACCGGAGACGTTTACGGGCATGGCCTTGCATAGTTGTTACACATTGATATTCACTAGCGACTTTAAAAAATGCTTAGTATAAATATATTTTATCTTTATACATTTGTGAAATACTAAAAAGACCAGATTGCATGACAAATACCTACACCCTTAGAAACCTGTTTACCTAAATTATTTACATGTCACGCTCAACCAAGCAACTATTCAGATCCAACTAAAGATAAATAAGTAATATAATTTTCCTCCAATTTACAAGAGACTGTTGAATGATTTTCACACATTCCAACATTGGCTGAACGAAAACCTAATGATACTTATAAATCACAAATAATTACATTGGAGTTTATTTAACATAATTTAATTTCTTCCTTTTAGCGTCATAATCACTTAATGAATCCATGGCGACCTAATTTGTGTGTTAGTGAATTTCTATACGTCTCAACTCGGCGAAAAAAAGTTTTTAAAACAATACAAGGTGTACTCGCTACATTGTAGTAAATGTTTTGTCGTCGTATTTGTTCTATCTCAATTAAGTCCCATGAAGTAGCTCATATTTAAATAAGAACTTTCCCCACAAAATACGATGGCAAAACTTTATTCACTAGATGCGTACCCCCATCTTATACACATGTTTTTGATACATTTTGCTGTTTGCTTATTTTTAGAACGGCCTCTTTATGTTATCAAGGTATACATGACTACGCAACGGGAAGTTTTACAGTCGAATATGGAAAGTGTAAGAACAATATGACACGATGTCTCAATCTATCTAAATCGAGTATGTTGTTGTTGGTTTCCAGAATAAAATTTGGTAATAGCATCGTATCGTAACTTTCATAAGCATAAGGGGCCAGGACTGAATTAATACCATGCGTAGATTTAAATTCATGAAATAATATAACTGTCTTACAGATGGCCGTATAACTAAACGCTTCTGTTCAGTAAAGTTATACATTTCAATCCGATTCATCAAAATAAAACAATTTAAACAGATAATCATGAAGCGAAGGAAGGTTTTATTACATTGAATGCCGTTTATAAAGTCAAGAGAGTAAAAAGAAACAAAGGGCTCTGATTACGAATAATGCCTAGGAATGATATATTTTACTTGCCTACATTAACATAACCTATGTAATAAATCTTTATCTCTTACCTACCAATATTTAGGTTTATGAAACTTATGCATACTATAAAAACATCGTTCTAGTTTCGGTAGTTGACTTAAATACCAATTATTTCAGTGCTATCCATTGTTTGTGAATCGTCGTTATCACCATCATCACCTTTTAACAATGTCTCTATCATTTCTTCGCTCATTTCAGCATCCTGTACTTTATCGTCACTATCTTCATTATCATTCTTATCATCTTTCTTAGTTACTTTTTCCAGACTTTCGTCCTCAGATTTACTTGATGTAGTTAAAATTTCATTTTCATCTTTTGATTGAGAATTTTCTTTCATAGGTCCTTCTGCCCCATTAATGTGTTTATTTTGTGTTGTTTCTGGGGATTTGGCGTTAGTTGATGAGTTTTCATCATTTTCAGAACTTCCCTCTTGTTTAAGTTCCTTACTGTTATCATTTTGCCCATTTACATCCGTAGAAACATTGTCATTTTCATGGAGTTTTTCAAGTTCAGTATTTTCAGTATTTCCGGGGCCATCATCATCTTGGGATGATTTTGATGTGTCATCTTTGTCAATTGATTTAATATTTTCGTTAATTTCTGTTTCCGTACTTCCAAGAGGATCAACTTCTTCAGATTTTTTTTTATTCTTTTCACTGGATTCACTCTCTTCATTTGCCTTTAAAAGGTTATCATCCAACATTTCAATCGATTTATCTCCACTATCATTGTGCTCACTATTGCTTATTGCACCCGTTAAATCAACTTCCTGTTGGTCAATTGAGTTAGTATCATTTGCATTAGAATCTATGGAATTTTCGTCTATAAAAATAGGATCGTCATTTTCTTCTGCATTAGGTAATATTTCCACATCATCGTCATCATCGTCGTCACTAATATTATTAGTACTATTATTGCCCGATTTCTTGGCTAAGTACTGTTTAAAACCTTTGTTGAGGTTGTCGCGAATCTCATTGAATCTAGTGGTTGATGTATGCAACAACCGCTCAAGAGTTTTGTGTAAACCCCGCATTTCACCTACAGTGCGTGTTCGCAAATGTACTGTAGTTGCTTCTTTTTTCAACTTATTCAAACGTGACAGAGAATAATCTAAGGCATCAACGGCATCTATTAAATTGTATCTGTACCATTCAACGGGGACATCCAAATCACAATTTCTTGTAACAGTTTCAGTTCCCCGCGTTACTTTTGCGTTAGATGTGCGCTTTACACTCGCAGATCGAGTAGCGCGTTTGGGAGTAGGACTCGGACTCTGTGAGGGAACCGCGCTAAGCTTAGCCGCATATGTAGCTCCTTTTGGCGCGTTTTTGGCAGCCTCAGTAACAGCTACTATAGTCGCAGAATATCCGCCAGGCATATTAGGGTTAGCATTGATGGCAAATATTCTACCATCTGGTAACCTATACATTTTGTTGGAAGACAGAGTTTGAGGGTCTACTCGGAATTTCAGCCCACCGGTTTGTGCGTTGACTGTGACGTCATTTTCAGTCATTTGTATAATATTATCAGCCGATAGATCTGGTAAGGTGTTCGCTGAACGAGGTATTAAGGGAGGTGGCTGGCTCAATTTTTGACCACCCATTGGTGTGATGCATTGCACGTCGTCATCTGCGTTATCCTCTGTAACCTGCAATATTCGAAGGAGATGATTTATTAAAAACGACAAAGTTAAGAGTTACAACAAATGAAATCCTGATAAATGCGATTTTACCACTAACTTTTGTAGGCATTTACAGACAAGCATTACAACAATTGGGAAGAGGACTGATCTTAAATTCTCTTCTCAATATGTCATGAAAAGAAAAAAAGGTTTTTTAATTACGATTCCGCCCGCACAGGCTGTATCTCATGAACCGTGATAGCTATACAGTTGAAATTTTAACAGATGATGTATTTCTGTTGCCGCTATAACAAGAAATACTAAAAACAGAATAAAATAAACATTTAAGTGGGGCTCCCATACAACAAACGTGATCGGTTGCATTAACTTTGCACCTCATTTGTACCGACGCCGCAGTGTACGCCGCGCCGGCGTGAAACCGGCGTGGCCTTTGTGTACTTTGTATTTATGCGCACACAAATAATGTAACCTATACTTTATATAAAGTACAGGTTACTTTATATAAAGTACAGGTTACTCTATATACACAAGGCCACGCCGATTTCACGCCGATCGGCGCGGCGCACATGTCTAATACCAGGTAACTAAACCTAACCCGGCCAGTTAAGATGGGAAGTGTCTGTATGGAACCCTTCGATTCCGACTCGCACTTGGCCGTTCTTTTGAAGTGACTTCAAATTGAAAAGAAAACAATAATTGTATGACAGCAATGAACATAAACGTACAATTTCAAAAAAAGGTTTAAAATTGCAAATTACTTATTGTCTCCAACTCCATACAAATATTGGTACCCATAACATATTCGTATAATGACGCCACGATTGAGTGGCGTTGCATAGAGCGTTTTTAGCGCCCCATAGGAATGTTGCAAAGACACGACTCCTTATACAGAGTCTGGTGCTGCGGGTGATAGATTATGGTAATGTGGGTAATACAAATGTAACCCAAGGACTTTTGGACAGACTAGACCGGCACCTGAACAACTGTATCCGCTTTATTTTTGGGTTCCGCAAATATGATCATGTTTCCGCGTATCGTCGGCAGCTGCAGTGGCTTCCGATTCGCGAACGTAGGTCGCTAAGGACTTTGTGTACTCTCTTTTCTATTCTTTATGACCCTGCGGCACCAGATTACCTCAGATGAAAGTCGCAGTTCGTAAGTGCCCGGCCAGGCGGCGAGCTCCGTACCTCTCGTAAACTACTACTCTCTGTAGCTCCCCATCGCTCTGGTGCCATGGGCAATTCGCTCACAGTGTAGGTAATTCATCTCTGGAATGCCCTTCCCCTCTGTATACGTCAAGATGAGAACAAGCTCTTTTTCAAGCGATTGGTGCGCAAGCACCTTTTGGAGAATCTTCAAGAATAAATCTCGTCGTAGTCATTTAACAGCAATCTGACTTTAGAGCAGTGTCAGGGTAGCTAGTTAGTCCCATATACATTTGATCCTAATAAAAAATAGAATCGATTGAAATCCTCAAAAGGTGATTTCGTCATGCCTATTCAATTAGTACTTTGCGCATTAGCTATATTTAAACTTTTGCCGTATGTATTAAAAGGAACGCAACCATCTTAGCTTATATATTATATTTATGTAAGTATAAGCGAAATAGGATATTCAGATGCCGAAAGACATCTTATTTATTTGAGCCACACCCAATGTGGTACAGGGATACTAACATGCAAGGAAGTTTTCAGTGAACTTATCCAATCTACGGGTAGAGAAATCGAACAAAAAAGGTAATTTTTGCTCAATCGCGTACCTACTACATAATAACTATCAAATCACGCTACCTCCGGAAAAAATGCACTGAGCGCACATATCTAAACATATGACACTGGGAAAATAGACTATCCGAAGCCTGACGAAGAAATGATACGCTAAAAATACATGGGATAATCTTACCTCGCACAATGGTTCCATAGGAAAATCTGGCGTGCACACGACGTCATCTTCTTGATGGCTATTAATACTATTATTAGCCATCGAAGCAACTGCTGCCATGTCCAGTCCCTGCCAATTTACAATGAAATATTTAAATTACTTGTGAAAAATGATGTTCCAAAAGAACTGAAGTACCAACAACGAGTCTAAACTGAATGGTTTTGCATAAAATATCCACAGGCGCTGATACTGGATGTCGTACGTACGGGACAGAATTGGGCAAAAGTTATTTTCAACAAAATAACAAGACAGACGTTATTCCAATTTAAAAAGATCTAATAAGGTATATTTAACGACGCGTTTGGCTCGGTTGGTAGACACCTGCCGACTCAGTACGACGGTCCCGGGTTCGAATCCCGGCCGGGGCAAATATTTGTTCTTGGGTCATGGATGTTATCTACGAGGGGCGTCTGAAAAGTTCTAAGCCTAAGGTATTTCGAGGTTATATATGCGTTTATGATACTGGCCACTAGAAAGGCCATTTAAAAACAAATTATTAAAAAATAACATGTCACGTTTTTATTATTCTGTTTCGAGATATTCAACGGAAAAGTACATCATGTGTGAATTACCAACGAATATTACGAAAATTGAGCACCGTGCTGTAATTAAATTCCTTACAAAAAGTGACAAATCACCGCAGTCTATTTTTGAGGAAATGGCTATTATTTACGGTGATTCTGGGCCTTCTTATGCCACAGTCAAAAAGTGGAGTCGCTTATTTAAACTCGGACGGGAATCGATCGAAGACGACCCCCGCTCAGGGCGGCCAATATCGGTAGTGACCGAAGAAAACGTAGCAAAAGTCAAAAAGCTGGTATTAGAAGATAGAAGAATTAAGGTTTGGCAAATAGCTGAGGTCTTAGGTATTAGTAAAGAAAGAGTCGGAGAAATTTTACATGAACATTTGTACATGAGTAAAGTCAGTGCTCGTTGGGTACCGAAAATGCTAACGGCCTTCGATAAAGTACGTCGTGTGGAAACTTCTCGGGCGTTTTTAGAATTGTGCGAAGATGATTTAGATGAAGTTTGTTCCCGAATAGTAACTGTTGATGAAACATGGATCAGACAGTATGATCCGGAGTGTAAGTCTGAGTCGATGCAGTGGATTGAAAAGGGTGAAAGGCCGCCGAAGAAATTTAAAGTGCAAAAGTCGGCCTCTAAGTTAATGGCTACGGTATTTTGGGATTGTGATGGCATTCTTTTAATCGATTATTTAGAAAAAGGCTCTACGATAAACGGAACTTATTATGCAAATCTAATAAGACAGGTGCGACAAGCCATAGTTGAGAAAAGGCGGGGTAAACTAAGGAAAGGCATTTTGTTTTTGCAAGACAACGCACCCGTTCACACCGCTAATGTTGCGAGGCGTGCTCTGAAGGAAGTTGGTTTTGACGAAATTGACCACCCACCCTACAGCCCAGATCTAGCCCCAAGCGATTATTTTCTATTCAATAATTTGAAGAAAGAGTTGAGGAGAAAGCGATTTAGAAGTGACGAAGAGATGAAGGCGGCTGTACAGGAGCATTTTGAAGGGCAAAATGAAGATTATTTTTTTAATGGCCTAAAAGCACTGTATAAAAAATGTAAAAAATGCATTGATTTAGGAGGAGACTATATTGAAAAATAAACACGAGTTCATTTGTGTAAATTGTTTTTTTCTATCTTAGGCTTAGAACTTTTCAGACGCCCCTCGTATATATGTATTTATATATTATGTATATCGTCGTCTAGTACCCATAGTACAAGCTTTGCTTAGTTTGGGACTAGGTCGATTTGTGTATGATTGTCCCTTAATATTTATTATTTATTTATTTAAGACCGCGTCATTCCGAATGGCATAAAAAATAAAATAAATCGTTTTTTTTTTTCATTCCGATTGACTCAAAACGCGTTGAATAAATTAGTTCTCGCCGGTCTTTTAAAATAACATTTTATTTGAATGACTGTTAAGACTGAATGTTTGATATAAGTATTTTCTGAAACATGCAATGAAATATTGATGTTATGTTTATGTTCCTTATAAAAGGCTGCGAAGCATGACGTTTCCGATGTGGCTAGACGAGAGGTCATTAATGGAATTTCATACAAAATTGGAGGCCTGGGCCGGCAACATGCTCTTTTTTTAATTTATATTCCACATAAATTTGTGACATGTATTTTTTTAACCATTTCGGAGGTTTTTTTTTCTGTTATTGTTTTATGAGTTTTGTTGTGCGTTGTTAATTTTAGTCTTCATAATTCAATATGAGTTCCGTCGAAAATGCCGTGGAAGAAATATCGTTAAGTTAAACGAAACGAAATAAAAATAGTGATAATACGTGTTAGTTTGTTAGTTTTTGGTAGCTTACTTATACTTATAATGTCTAAAAATATTTAAAGTTTTTTTTTTTATTTAACTGCGTGTTTGAGAAAAGCACTATACATACATACCTCGGCGGGAAATGGGTTGCCAGCCTCATACCTATCTCTATATGTATTCGGCCGGCAACCCCTTACTTCCCGGCTTCTGTAGTAATGTACTATTATTTTACGTACGTTATTAATTCAATAAGATTAGCTGAAAATTTGGCAAAATTAAAGGACAACTTTTATCTATCAGGATATGTAGGTTATAGAGCCAAGTTTAATTTTATCTACTCTCCCCCCCTCTCAGGGGTGAGCGTCACCCTCACCCCCCCGCGACCTCGAATGTGTCCCGGAGCGCGGTATTTTTCACTTTAAAAGGAAACCGTGTACGATACATACAAAATGCATAGGAACGAAATAATCCTGAATAAATTTACTATGAACCTTTCATACATACAAAAGCGATAGCACTTATACAATCAGCGCAATCTGTCACCAAATTTACGTTTAATTTATAATTTACGTTTTTAATTATTGATCTTTTTTTTCTGCTAATAGGTTAGTTATCTCAAAAACTGCACACTTCTCGGCCAAAATATGTACGACAAAAGTAAAGAATGGAAAATGTTCATTCTAAAAATGTATAATTTATTTCTGTTACTCTATGCTATTTATAAAATTTAAGTCATTTGGCCATTATGCGAAATATAATTATTCGTACTAGTTAAACGGTGTTACTTGCAATACCTTAGACTTCTTATATGTTTTTCTGTAATCTACAAGTATTGAACTATATCCTGTATTTTTTTTTTTTTTTTGGACTTACTATTTTAGGAAATAAGGGACGTGTGGGGAAATTGTCAAGTTTTGCTCATTTTCGTAAATAACTTCAAAACCGTTAAATTTAGAATTATGAAATATATATACTTGAGATGTTCATAATGTACCCTTTTATTTGATATGTCACACGATATACTTTGCTATTTTTTTTTTCTAATTTACCCCTCAAATCTGGCCCCCATGTTTCAAATTACTTGATTTACTTTACGTTACGTTACATTTTATGGTACTGCGACTTGCGAGCACATACGAGCACATTATATGGCACACGTACGAGCACATTATATGGGATTGCAAGTAACACCGTTTAAATTTGGTACACGTATGTAAATTGATGACCCAAACATGCACGTGTAACGTAACGTAACGCAAATAAATAAATTTTGGCATGAGGGCCAGTTTTAGGGGCAAAATAGAAAAAAAATGGCATAGTATATCGTGTGACATATCAAATGAAAGGGTACAAGGGTTATGAACATCTCAAATATATGTATTATATAATTCTAAATTAAACGGTTTTGAAGTTATTTACGAAAATGAGCAAAACTTGACGATTTCCCCACACATCCCTTATTTCCTAAAATAGTCAGTCTAAAAAAAATACAGGATATAGTTCAATACTTGTAGATTACAGAAAAACATATAAGAAGTCTATGGTATTGCAAGTAACACCGTTTAACTAGTACGAATAATTATATTTCGCATAATGGCCAAATGACTTAAATTTTAAAAATAGCATTGCAACGGTAAATTAAAGAGTAACAGAAATAAATTATACATTTTTAGAAAGAACATTTTCCATTCTTTACTTTTGTCATACATATTTTGGCCGAGAAGTGTGCATTTTTTGAGATACCTTTTAGCAGAAAAAAAAGATCATTAATTAAAAACCGGCCAAGAGCATGTCGGGCCACGCTCAGTGTAGGATTCCGTAGTTGCTCATCCTTCACAATAAACTGCTGTTTAAGCCCGAGGTTTAAGTTAAGAAAGATTTTAAGCTCTATAAAAAGGTCGTAAACGCCCTAGAAACTGTAATCACTTATTACCTTCTGGAAGTCAACTTACGTCCTTTTAAAGAAAACATATGAAATTTGGCGATAACTCAAAAACGGCTGGACCGATTTTGTTCAATATAGTTTTCATTGAAAGTACTTATAAGGCCTCATTAACATGAATTTTTCCGATTTTTTTTGACCCGTGGTTGAAAAGTTAGAGGGGGGGGGGACACTATTTTTTTTGTTTTTGGAGCGAATATTTACAAAACTGCTGAGTTTATCAAAAAATAATGTTAGAAGACCCCTATTATTTTTTCAAGACCTATTCAACGACACCCCACACACCAGTATTGAAAAGAAAAAAAAAATCACCCCCACTTTAGTTGTTCGAGAGGTACCCGAAAATAATATATATTTTTAAATTTTATTTTACCGTTCTGTCGGCGTTTTACATACACATACTCATACCAAATTTCAGCTTTCTAGTACTAATGATCACGGAGCTAAGCCGCGGACGGACAGACGGACAGACGGACATGGCGAAACTATAAGGGTTCCTAGTTGACTGCGGAACCCTAAAAACGTTAGTATTTGGTAACAGATTGCGCTGATTGTATAAGTGCTATCGCTTTTGTATGTATGAAAGGTTTATAGTAAATTTATTCAGGATTATTTCGTTCCTGTACACTTTGTATGTATCGTACACGGTTTTCTTTTAAAGTGGAAAATACCGCGCTCCGGGACACATTCGAGGTCGCGGGGGGGTGACGCTCACCCCTGAGAGGGGGGGAGAGTAGATAAAATTAAACTTGGCTCTATAACCTACATATCCTGATAGATAAAAGTTGTCCTTTAATTTTGCCAAATTTTCTTGGATTATATTCTTTCTAACCAAATTCAGCTCTTAGAGTACCATTATTTCGTGAGAATGAATAATAAATTAATGTACGCCCCCTAAATAATAATAATAATTATACATATGACAAGGTGACCGCCATGTGGGATGTTGATTCGACGTTCATTGTCCCGGTAGTCGTTTCGGCGAACGGTCTTTTAGCGAAGACTTTGGCTGGATCAGGGGCCAGATACAGAAAGCGGTACTCCTGGACACGGCGCGCTTCGTCAGGAGGTCCCTCTCTCTGCAGCCCTAACCACCGGTAGCCTAGGCCCTGCCCCGCTTTTATTTTATAATGTATTTATATTTTGTAATTGTTTTATTCTATTTTACTTTTTATATCAATTTATTGTAAAAAACCTAGCATAAGCATAAATATGAATAATATGTGACGATCCAAATCAAAAGGGACCTTATGGCGGCATTTAGTTTCCGAGATAATCGAAGTTTTGTGAAATGTGTCAGAAAATCGTATTTTTTTTTATGGCTCTAATAAAAAGAACGTTATTTATACTATCTTTTCAATTAACTCACTTTTATATACGTCAATATATTATGGGTTTTAAATCCCTGTTAAGTTTAGTAGAAAAGGGACCTTATGGCGAGATGACTTAATTACACGATAAAATCATTTTGTTAAGATCCTTATTCATCAGAATCAGAACTAACAACTGGTAGGTAATTACGTACAGTCAATAAATATATCATTATTCCTTTTGCATTTCAGCATGGGAATAATGCAGAGGAAATAACTTTGCTGTTTGCAGACTGTACCATACGTAACAATGTAGATTGCATATTATGCATTTCAAAATACATATTTTGTGTTAACAAATATTATTATTACTTAAATCGGTGAATTGCTGGGTAGCCGCGTTCTTTTATCTTGCCGCCGGCGCTTCGACAAGCACGCCGCGCCCCGCGCCTCAACCGACCTTCTATCTCTCTCTCTCTCACTACCGCGGTCATCGCTCGCTGTAGGGGGCTCAGTCTGGGGTTAGTAGCCTAAGTGAATGATATATTAAAGAAAATAGCCCTTAAAAATATAACAAACGAGCCATAAAGTCACTTTTGCTAAATGCCGCCATAAGGGCCCTTTTATTAAATCTCTTCTTCTCACTAAAGTTTTTTAACGTTGATTTGAAATCTAACCGCTTAACAATTATATTTTTGCCCTTTAATATCGCTGTTAAATTAGTTGCAATTAAAATTACTGCGAAATTGCAATAAAATATTGATATTTCATGTTTTGATTACATAATTGAGTTTAGTGACCTCCATAAGGTCCCTTTTCTCTGAAGTATGGCGAAAATTATACCGTCTCTACGTAACTAAAAATTGTTAAAACTTTTAGATTTAAGGCAAATTATGTTTGTAAAGCTGATAATTATGTTGATATATGTAAACTTTATGACGTTATTATGAATACGTGTTAGAATTTTGCTTCAAGAGTCTATTTTTCATAAAATAATTGAAACGAGGAAAAAAAATTAAAAAAAATGTTGCAATCTAGATATTTTAGTTTTATTTATATGTGACATTTCCCCAATAAATGTAGTCTACTAGAAAGTCAAAAATAGCAAAAAATATCGTAGAATCTGGGAGTTAATGTGTTTTCAATCCATTATCGATAATTTGCACCTTGTTGTGTTTGGGCGTCACTAGCTCCTAAAGTAGGAAAGCTCTTGTACATATTATGTGATTTTCCGGTAGATTACATCATAGTCAATTGTAATATACCATCAGCTCCATAACTTCGCATTATAAGTTAGGTTTTTGGGACTCCAAACTTTAACTGTAATTTTCTCGAAACTGAAGATATCGATGGATCAACTTTAAAAAAATTATAATAAAATAAATAAAAAAGCTAGGAGGTTGATTCGTGAAATATAGCTAGGTATATGATTCTAGATTTCATTTCTGTAGATAACTCATTCCCGCCATAAGGTCCCTTTCCATGTGGACTACCACATATACATAATCAGACAACCTCACACAAATCGATCTAGTCCCAAATTAAGCTCAAGAAGGCTTGTGTTATGGGTACTAGACGACGATATACATACTTATATAGATAAATATATACTTAAATACATAGAAAAACAATGACCCAAGCACAAATATTCGAGTTCATCACACAAATATTTGCCCTGGCCGGGATTCGAACCCGGGACCGCCGGCTCAGTAGGCAGGTCTCTACAAACTGCGCCAACCACGTCGTCAATACCGAACGAGCGAAACAAATATATATACGAGTTCGTAACATGCCTTTCCTGACAATTTAACGTGAGTGTTAACTGCTTAATTGTTACTACATTCATTAATGTTCTTTTTTTTAATTCCCTAAGTTTCATTGAAAAGAGGCATACCTGAGTCAAACTTTCTAAAGATAAATTAATATTATCATTTATGAAGCTGTTGTACGTGGGGACACTGTTGTACCCGTTGAATGGAGTCAGTACTGGGATTGGCATTTGCTGCGGGGCCTTCGGTCTTATGCGTATAGGAGTGTTGTTCATCACTTTACGGTCAGCCATAAACCGAACGGGATTGATCATATTAGGCGATGACAACTGAAAGAGAAAACATTATTGATAAAATATACGAGATTCGATCATTCAAGAATCCCTGTCGCCAGGCTCAAATTAACCCAATCACCAATAACTAAATAATTGTAATTTTTTAGATAACAATTTATGCGAAGTCACAGCAACCAATTGGGTGTACCAACGGATAAAATAGACGAAGAGTGCATTCCCATCTTGCCAAGCGATAGGCGAAAAAGAGAAGTATAATTTAAGGCTAGATCTTTTTATTAATATTTGGTTTAGCAATAATCTAAGGTTAAAACTTTAATTTCACTAGTGGCTGTCAGCTGTAACCTTGTAACCTGGCGAGTTTATTTCGCAATGGTTTCAATTTGTAATTTTTTATTTTTTCCGACCCCATTTCTAACCCCATTTTGAAATATATATATATCTAATACCTACAAAAAAAAACATTAACGAACCTACTCACAAAGTTTCATAAGAACCGGCTGCAAAATGCGACATTTATAACAGCCGGAATTTCGAACATCCAAACATCTGTATATTGGTTTAAACTTACACGATTTTCACATATTATCGATATCATGGTCCCTTCGAGACCATAAACGTAACATCACGTTGTAAACGTCGAGGTAATTAAATAAACACTTTATTAATGCGACTAAGTCCCGTTTTATAATAATACCCAAACATCTGGTCATAACGTAAGAAATTTTGGCTAAGCTGAAGCAAAGACGCCACGCTCGTTCGGTCATCTAGACTCATGCCTAACATGTAAACAAAGTAAGTTATAGCATAATAGATCTCCTTCAATAGCACAACGGCGCGACTTGACACTAAATCGTTTTTGTAAGCATTAGATAAATGACAAAGGGCCAAAACTATTATAGGTATTTTTTTTGTGAATAGGTAGTCAACTTTATGGACTGAATTCTTAATACAAAATACATACCCTTATTTTCTTAGGAATTGCAGAAGAAAAACCACCATAGGATTTTGGTGTCGCTATTGCTACTGGGTTTTTGATATAAACATTTTTTTGTTTTGGACTTAGCGATCTTTTTACTCCTTTCTTCTCAGGTTTCGAATCGTCAAGATTGATTGAGGCAAATTTCTTCACCTAGAACATAAAAAAAACAGCAGAAATTTATACCCTGAAAATAAACAAAATTATTTTGTTCCAGCACATATTATTTGACATACCTGTTGCCGAAGCCCCTTTTGTTGGAACAGTTATTCACAAAATAAAAAAATATATATATGTTATACCTGTATAGTAGGAGGAATTTTTGAAATTACTGCCGCAGCGGCTTTCTTAGCCGATTCTTCTTTTTTTTCCTCCTTTTTTTTACTGTCTAATTTATCTCGTCTCTTTTTATTCCTACAACAATCCGAGCGATCTCTAGCACAATCGGCTAGGTACTTGTCCTTCAAGGTCTGATCTTTTGTAGCCATGGTAATCCTGAAAAATAGTTTTCTCTTATTAATTTTGTAAAGTTTAACAATAGGTGTGCTTTACGTTCAGAATAAAAGAAATTATATATATATATATATATAAAATTACTTAGTGTAAAACAATATGAAAAGAAAGAGGTGAAAAACTAAGACAATGTAGTAGCAAGTTGTGTGAGTTTTATAATAATATATTAATTGAAGTTTAGTAAGTTGTTTTTGCCCCGGGCATCCAGGAACACTGAATAGGGGATGATTGTTCGAGACATAAAAAGTGGTTATAAGCCTTATTCAGACATGGAATAATAACATTTTTCATCCTATCCTAAAGACTGGTGAGCATATGACCCCAACAACTCAGTCTGTTTGCCCAACTTTAGCAGTCCTCCATTATTTTCCACTTTTTATTCTTTTCATAGTTTTCTTTTCTTAGTCCATGTTTAAAGTAAGACAGTATATACTCTGTCCGGATAGGATAGGGGTTTAACTAAACGTAAACAAACCTTGGCTGTCAAAGTTGACATATAGTTATTGTTTTTATATAAATTGACGAAAATAGATTTAGACATATCTATTAAATACTGGGCAAGTGCGAGTCTCACTCGCCGAGGGTTTCGTACAAACACTTATCCCATCTTAACTGGCCAGGTTAAGTTAAGTTTTTATGGTTCTATATTCAAATAAGGTGTAAAGTTAACACAACCAATCATGTTTGTTGTATGGAGGCCTCACTTATTTTTTTTTTTTCGTATCTGTTGTTATAGTGGCAGCAGAAATACAGCATCTGTGAAAATTTAAACTGTCTAGGGGTACGGGACCCTAAAAAGGAGTGCTCACCTGTTTTTTAAATCACAGTAGCGCAATAGAGCCCAACATGCAGCTCGTAGATCCCACAAAGATTTGTTGTTGCACTTAAAACATTTCCAGTCATCAGTATTTTCTATTTCCTTGATTTTGGATGTGCCCAAGTTTCGTTTTATGCATTTCTAAAAAATGTTTTAAATTATTTGTACATAATTAAACATAAGTATCAAACACGAATGCCAACTCTTGAAATCAAAGTGTATAAAATAAAAAATAATAATTACCGCACAAAATACATGAGGACAATCAGAGCAACAATAGACTTGACCCCCCTGCCCACACCATCGGCAATATAACTCCGATCCGTCATCACCCTTCTCAAATTCTCCACTGTTGTAAAATGCATAGCAAGTATTGCATACTAAGGTACGGAGCATGGGATGCATCCTCATTCTTTCATCATTGCTAGCTGACGAACCAAGATGACGATCACAAGAAGTGCAGTGCATCCTTTGATGTACTACAGAATTTAAATCTGAAATATATAAAATGGGTCTACTTTAATAACTAGTGACCGGAATAGGTAGTGCCATTTGAGGTGTATGACCTTAAATGCTACACTTAACATGGATATGCCCTGGGGATTCCCGGAAATCCCGGACTGGTATGTTATAGACGGATAATAATATGTTTGAAATAATATTAATTAAGGTTTAGGAAAATGTAATAAAATAATAAATAGTTATTATTATTGACTATTGTACAACAATAACGCGTCTTGCGTTCAATAAATACCTATAGTTTTCATTGAAAGTACTTATAAGGCCTCATTTACATGATTTTTTTTTACCCGTGGTTGAAAAGTTAGAGGGGGGACACTATTTTTTTTGTTTTCGGAGCGAATATTTACAAAACTGCTGATTTAATCAAAAAATAATGTTAGGAGACCTCTATTATTTTTACAAGACCTATTCAACGACACCCCACACACTAGTGTTGAATAGAAAAAAAAATCACCCCCACTTTAGGTGTTCGAGAGGTAACCGATTTTTTTTTATTTTTACCTTTCTGTCGGCGTTATACATACACATACTCATACCAAATTTCAGCTTTCTAGTACTAATGATCACGGAGGTAAGCCGCGGACGGACTGACGGACAGACGGACATGGCGAAACTATAAGGGTTCCTAGTTGACTACGGAACCCTAAAAACGAGTCGTGTTATATATTTTGCGTGTTGTTTATTTCAATAGAAATTTTTGTAATGGTTAAAATTTGAGATTTTTTACGTTTTTTCACTCTCCCTTCAATTTTGTAATAAATTAAGAACTGAATCGACCGAAATTGTATGTAATTAATGACCCTACTCAAGTATTCTATGAGTATCGGTTGAGACTGGGTGTTCGGAGGACTGATCGAATCAGAAACACGGAACTATGCCCCAAAACTGGTATAGTATATGTAGGAGTGAAGATTACAAAAAAGAAAGTGGCTGAACCGCACTGGCAATAGACGAGTCTAGAAAGAAGAGTGGAGAAAAGAAGGGGAAGCCTTTGCCCAGCAGTGAGACACCTAAAATGACTATTAAAAAAAATCGGTTGAGAAATACGAATTCTAGGCAACAATAGCCGGAAATCCGAGGATCCAAACATCCGGACATACGAAAGATTTTTACACCAAGCTAAAACGGAAAAGCATTGCTCACTCGGTCAATTAATATTTTTAGTTTAGATACCTAGTTATGATTGGAGTAATAATCTTAACTTGCTATTGTATACCCGAAATATGCAAGCTGTTGGACCTTACATACGATATATGATGTAATATAAACGATCTTAGCAACAAATTAATCTTTATATTTAACCAAAAAAACTTTAATAAGTACAATGTGCTCGCGAGGAATCCAAATGCTTTTAACAGCGGATTCCTGAGGTCGTATGGAGTAAAAAATGTTGGGTGTGTAATGTTTTGCCAAACAACAATTTGCGAATTTTCATTTTGCAGAAGACGAATTGCATAATTTCAACCTGCATAAGTGATCATATAGCATAAAAACAAAATGCATACAAACGAATTGCATAATTTCGAAAATTATAATAGTTTAATTGCATAATAATGTATTTGCATAATAGACAAATAGCATAATAGTCACTTTGTATACTATACCATTGTCATATGTATGATATGACTCATATCATACTTTTTTCATAAAAGCTTAAAGCATAAATGTTGTCCAAATAAATATATATAAAAATATAATATTTTTTTCTTATTCATTCTTCCCCATTGCCGAGCCAAATTAGGAGCAGTTACCTTTTAAGGGTCATAAAAGAAAACCCTAACCTACCTATCTCTGGGACCAGTTTCGTTTTTAGGGTCATAAAAAAAATAACCCTAACCTACCTATCTCTTGGAGCAGTTTCGTTTAAGGGTCATAAAAAAAATAACCCTAACCTACCTATCTCTTGGAGCAGTTTCGTTTTTAAGGTCATAAAAAATAATAACCCTAACCTACCTATCTTTTGGAGCAGTTTCGTTTTTAGGGTAAAAAAAACATAACAATATTTCAGTAGGTACTCAACAACTTATTCTTTTTTTTTAGGACTTATTTGATATGATATTTATGCAACTTGATAATTATTTTAGGTGTTTTTATGAGTTTTAATAAATATTCTGAATGTATGTTATACCAAGTGACATTATGACTTATGAACATTATAACTAGTGTTATTATGATTATTAATGGTTATGATGTTTAAATATTATGGTTGACAAAATAATGAATTTTGTTTTTATGCAATGTGTTTATTATTCATTTTGAAAGTAGTTAAATGAAAATATGCTAAAAGTTTTTATGCAACTTGAACCGCACCCAAAAATGTTATATGAACCAGTATGTCGAAATATGATTTTTAACTTTTTTTATATTTTCATACATAATAAATAAATTTATTTATTTATTTATTTAATGCACAGGCAGCTTAAAGCTGATGCGTGCATATCACTGTTCACTTGTGTTCTGTGTTTGTAAATGTTTGTCAAGTCTATTTTTGAAAGAGTTCACTGAGGGTGCACTAATCACGGATTCAGGTAAACTGTTCCACACTTTGACCACGCGATTGGCTAGAAAGTGACGCCTAGGGTTGCTAGTACTGGCCGTTAATACCAATTTCAAAGAGTGTCCTCTCAGTCGCTCGTTCGTATTTCTTGTGTAGATGTCGCTCATCGCAGGAACATTGTACACTCCTGTGAGTATTTTATATGTTTCAATCAAATTACCTTTACTTCACCAGTAAAACAATGCTTTAGAACGAGCTGACAACGTTTGTTATTGTTATCTCTTTTCATTAAAAGGGGAGTCAATGTCATAAATAAATTTTCTTGTTGGGCAATGTTTTTTTCTTAACAGGCTTTACTTAAATATGCGATCAAAACTCCTTACTCATGAATCTTATGACTTATCTAATGGCTGCTCTACACTCTCTTTTAATAACTTTGCTATTAAACTCCATGGATTATGATTATAATACAGACTGGCCACTAAGAAATACCCTTCGACTCTCAGACCAATCATCTATAGACTTGACAAACAAATAATAATACCACTACAGAAGGAGATGATCATATACAAATTATAACAAGAGTGACAGAGAGAAGTATATTATTTTTTGTCTTTTTCATAGTTTCACTTTTCCACCACCGCTGCCACAATCGAGTTTGTGGCAAACAAATAAGTACGTGACATGTCCGCCCAAATTACGTAGGTTGTTTATGATAAGCTGTCAGTCATATTTAAATGTGTTCTTAATTTAGTTGCATAACAATCATGTTAGGGATACCAGATGAAAATATCATAAATTTAGGGGTATTAAATCATACTTCTATTCTAATAACAAAAAGCAAACAAATATTGTGAAGATTAAATGAGGATGTCGGTTCCACGGCTTAGAATCGCCAACGGAAATAATTTAATCTAATATGTATCACTACATAGTATAAAACAAAGTCGCTTTCTCTGTCCCTATGTCCCTTTGTATGCTTAAATCTTTAAAACTACGCAATGGATTTTGATGCGGTTTTTTTTAATAGATAGAGTGATTCAAGAGGAATGTTTAATACATGCATAATTTATCAGCATTGCACCCGTGCGAAGCCGGGGCGGGTCGCTAGTTAATAAATAAACATTAAGGTATGTTACACAAATCAAGCTTTTACTATGGGTACTAGATGACATAATATATACATAAATACATATATCGATAGCATCCATGACGACCCAGGAACACATATTCGAGTTTGTCGCACAAATATTTAAATATTTGACAAGTCATTGTTGTGATTGATTTTAACGGTGTTACGTATGTAATGTAATCTCATTTTTACAAATAAAAATTACATTAGCCTTCGAATAAATTGCGGTGTCTAGCTCACGCAGTCAACCTTTAGAACAGCTGAAGAAAATATGTTTTTGAGTACTCCACGGTGCAAAATATCACAAGGGTGGTGTAAAAACTGAAAAAAGATTTTGCGGTTTCTATTTCAGCCGCCGTGGATTCCAATGAACTGCACGTAGCTGATACAGTGAGAAGCATACAGCAATCGTTGAGAATAATCATACTGCTTGCAGTGTGTTAAATAAATAATTTGATGAATAATTGCGTTTGTTTATTTAGGTAATTAGTAACATGATATTTATTGTAAAGTTTAATCAATTAAATTAGGTAATAACAAAGTATTAAATAAATATTACATATGACCAGTAAAAAAAACAATGCGTTTATTATCACGAACCATTTCGTTTTCAAGGTTTTACCTAGATAACGAAGTTCTCACAACTTAAGCCATCATTTTTCCACCATCAAAAGGAATATCAATACCGGCTTCATACTGTGCAAATCTGTTATACGAAGACTATCGTTCTAGGCGTATTTATGCTAAGATGCTACGTAATTAATTTCTTAACTGAATTTTTGAAGGAAATTTGTAATGATTGACACATAAACAATGATCGTGACAGGAACGGTTTTCAATAGTCAACGTTTGTCAGATAATGTCACGGTCTCGCAACATCGCAATGATAAAGATGATTTACACTGGAGATGTTTTAAAACAAAAAATGCTAATATCTCGAAAACTAAGCCGATTTCGGCTTACTTTATACGACATTTTATTTTCTACACATACTCAGAAATGCGCTGGTGAAATCATTTGGATTCCTCGCGAGCACATTGTATATATTTCGTGAATTTATTCGAATAAAAATAACGAATAAATCATTCATTTGAAAACCGGACGAATGATTTATTCGGGGATAAATCATCCGCGAATAAATCATTCGCGAATGAAATCATCCGCGTATAAATCATTCGCGAATGAAATCATCCGCGAATAATATATTCGCAAATGAAAAAAACGCGAATTATTTTTTATTTAAATGATTATTCTAATAAAAACTTATTCGAATAATGCCCATCTCTGGGTAACTTAGGATAATTAGTGAGTGTGTTTAGTAAAACGTCCCACTTTGTCGATTCTAGTTACGGAGTTACGGGCAGTTTAATGAAAGGTGGCAAAACCTACCGAAAATCGGTTTTCAATAAAAACTGGAACATACTGTAATAAAGCTATGATTTTGATGTCGACGCAAAAATGTCCAATTTAAGCACTTTTTTGGGACCTCAAAGATTAATGCCTAGCATCCCACTTTGTCGAATATCTAAAAAAATCCTCGATGTCATATTTGTGACCGTTTTAGGGAAAACTTCCTACTTTGTCGATATAGAGTTATGAGTAGTTCCTAATACTAGAGATCATAAGCTATCTTTTGGTGAAAGAACTATGTATCTAGGTGCTATAGTTCATCATCATCATCATCTCAGCCATAGGACGTCCACTGCTGAACATAGGCCTCCCCTTTGGACTTCCATATATACCGGTTGGAAGCGACCTGCATCCAGTGCCTTCCGGCGACCTTTATAAGGTCATCTGTCCATCTTGTAGGTGGACGTCCTATGCTGCGCTTGCTGGTCCGAGATCTCCACTCGAGCACTTTTCGGCCCCATCGGCCATCTGCTCTGCGTGCTATGTGGCCTGCCACTGCCACTTCAACTTGCTAATCCGGTGAGCTATATTGGTCACTTTAGTTCGTCTACGGATTTCCTCATTTCTGATTCGATCACGTAGAGACACCCCGAGCATAGCCCTCTCCATTGCTCGTTGAGCGACTTTGAGCTTTGAGATGAGGCCGATAGTGAAAGACCACGTTTCGGTGCCGTAAGTCATCACTGGTAACACACATTGGTTGAAGACTTTCGTCTTGAGGCACTGGGGTACGTCGGACAAAAAGACATTGCGTAGTTTCCCGAACGCTGCCCAGCCGAGTTGGATTCGGCGGTTGACCTCTTTCTCGAAGTTGGACCTACCTAATTGGACCACTTGTCCTAGGTAGATGTATGAGTCAACAACTTAAGGATTTGAAATTAGTAAAGTATGGCAATTAATTTGATACCAACCACTCCATAACTTCAAACTACAAGGGTGTTTTTTGCCGTCCCAAACTTTAACCAACGTTTTCTCAGTTGTCGCTTTTTCACTTTAGCAAATTTGAAGAATTTAAAAAAAATAACTATAGCACCCAGAGACATAATTCTTTCACCAAAAGATAGCATAGGTTCTGTAGTATTAGGAACTATTCATAACTCCATATCGACAAAGTGGGACCTTTTCCCTAAAACAGTCACATTTTGTGTCTCATATAAGTGAATTGTAAATTAATTCTTATGAGACTAAATGATCTTAAACCTTATAAAACACAAAACATCACTATATTAAATGAGCACTATTAAATTATTAGTTATTTTATTAAAATCTTTTATTCCTTACTTTCTTTGAAATATAAGTAGCCATCCATAATTTTTTTCAACATCTATTTCCCCGTACCCCCCGGGAATCCCCCTTACAAGAAAAAATCAGTTCAGATTATGCAAAGTTGAGTGAACTCGAGTGTCATTGTTGAGTTAAATATTTAATTCATTAAAAATTATACAATTTACTTGTTCTTTTTATTTCTTGTTAGAATTGATTATGAAACATTATAACAAATATTCTGACGACGCGTTTGGCTCGGTTGGTAGACACCTGCCTACTGAGTTGGCGGTCCCGGGTTCGAATCCCGGCCGGGGCAAATATTTGTGTAAAATATTTGTTCTTGGGTCATGGATGTTATCTATATATGTATTTATATATTATGTATATCGTCGTCTAGTACCCATAGTACAAGCTTTGCTTAGTTTGGGACTAGGTCGATTTGTGTATGATTGTCCCTTAATATTTAATATAAAATATTTATATTTATTTTGGAAAAAGTATATTATAAATTAATTTCTTACACTGGTGATAATTTTGATAACTATCAAGCTTAATCATTTTGATAATTTCGAACCCTGCTGAGAAGCCATCAAACACAAAGTTACACAAACAACCTCTAACTCATAATATACCACATTTGTTATCATGAGTAAAAAGAAATAAAAAGAATTATACATGTCAAACTGAGATTCTAATTTAAATCTTATTAGTTAGTATAAATAAGATTTAAGTTAGAATCTTAGTACGCTTAGTAAACTTATAAGTAGTTACATGGGACAAAGCTACTTTTCACAAAATAAACATGTAATTTTTTTTGCCCATCTTATTCCATGTTATAAAAAAAAAAACAAAATACTTTTGACAAATTTTAAAGCTCACCATCTTTCTACATGGTTATTTATAAACCAAACTATGATAACAAACAGAACATTTTCACTAATATACCTAATACGTTTGCTATGTTTGAAGCCTTCACATCACATGAATATGACCAGAGTGGAGCCCACTTCACATTACTTAAATCATAAGTCCAAGTTAAGGTGGTAAAAAAGAAATATTAGACCGTAAAGTGTAAAAGATATCAACTTACCACTGAATTGCTTTTTATAAAAATTTCTTTCATCTTCTGTAATATCTTCATCGAAATCAACATCTCTCGGCTCTGAAACGAGCATCAAATATTAAAATTTGAATTGATTTTAACATGCAAATTGGTAAGTATTCATTATTAAAGATTTATCACCAGGGAAAGGCGGGAATTTAACATCATCCTCTTGAGCCGGCATTTGGGAGTCAGGAGAGCGAGTGTCGTTTCGGGAAGTCTCACTCATTTTAACAGTTGGCTATAGCTCGTATTAGTTATATTAAAACAAACATTAGCATGAGTTTCTGAAAGTACTTAAAATACACAGCAGTCACAAGAAAACTCTTACAGACGAATTAATAATAAGTTTTCAATTTATGTACTGACGCAAATACGCAGAGTTAGTGGTTCCGCCATTTTGGCATTTTTGTGAAATTGAAAGTTTTTTGCCATAGACAAATACCACAGCTTAAGTAAGATACAGATAGTAAAATGTTTAGAGGAAGAAATCCAATAGATATATTACTTAGAAGATACCTACGACTGTAATGCTATCTCTGTAAGCATGTAAATATTCCGTATGAAAAAACGAAATGGCAGTATATTTGTCAATACGTTGATTTGAAGGTCGGAACCCGCTCCAGACCTTCCGACTCGATCCGACCGATCGGAAGCAATCGGATAATGTATAGTGCATTGTCCGATTTATCGGAAGAAATCGGATAATGTGTAGTACAGTTGTTAGGAAATTTCTTCCGATAAGTCGGAACGGATCGGGAGGTCTGGAGCGGGTAGTCGGATCGGATCGGAAGGTCTGGAGCGGGTTTAAGGTCTAGCCAATAGCCCATGTGTCAAATAGACTTATCATCGATGTCGGCGGCCGATCGTAAAATCCGGCAGATCACGAAATTCCTAGGCATATCGTGAAACGCCGCCATTTCATGATTTGGCTAAATGACATCCGCCATATCGTTCAAGACATAAAGTTTAACGATTTGCCCAATGACATTTAGACATATCATGAAATTCCTAGGCATATCATGAAAGGCCGCCATTTCATGATCTGCCTAAGTAACACCCACCAGTGACGTTTCGGCAAATCGTGAAATTCCTAGGCATACTCTGGGAATAGTTTCAGTACTCAGGGAGCAGTTTTGTTTTACGGGCCACAAAAAAAAATAACCCTAACCTATCTCTGGGAGCAGTTTCGTTTTTAGGCTCATAAAAAAATAACCATCTAGGTTAGGGTTATTTTTTTTATGACCCAAAAAACAAAACCGCTCCCAGAAATAGGTAGGTTATTTTTTTTTTTTTTTTTGGGCGCCAACTTTATTTTACCCGGCGGCGGCGCGCCGGCTCATATTGACTCGGCGGCGGCGTGAAAAAATCTGTATATCTTAGTGTATATAATTTTTGTTTTATTCCGTTCGACGTCCAGGGTTTCCAGTCTTGTGTCTTGCTTGATCTTTAATAAGATGTACAACAGGATCCCAAGCTGGTGGTAATGACAAACCATCTTCTCTATTGAAATTAGGATATTTTTAGCAAAATCATGAAATGGCGGCGTTTCACGATATGCCTAGGAATTTCGAGATCTGCCGGATTTTCACGAAGTGCCCGGTATAGAGCTAGGAATATCGACGAATGCGTTGCTCTAATCGATCTGCCGTATTTTTTATCAGGTATATCATCATATGCCTGGTCAACTTTTAGCCAAATCATGAAATGGCGGCGTTTCACGATATGCCTAGGAATTTCGTGATCTGGCGGATTTTACGATCGGCCGCCGACATCGATATCGATGCGATATTGAACTGAATAATATACTGCATAAATGCAATCGTCTCCAGGTAAATTTTTAATCCATGTAATTTCATTTCCAGGTTAATTTTTAATCCATGTAATTTCACTTATTTAATAGTATGGCAAAATAAAGTCGCCTGCCAAAATGCCTGTACTTAATTTATTTTCAACAATAATTAAACTGTTATTATTTTCTTACATTAACTGATTACGACTAAGTATGTTATTACTTACAGAAGGACACCGAATGCTCTAAATAGCAGTAAACATTATTATGACTAAAATGTTAGCAGTTAACTTTAGCTAAACTTCATATAATACAAACTTAAATTTTCAAAACCTAGGTTTATTTTTTTTAGATGAATGATTTTGTATATCAGGCCTGCTGGAGCTGGCATGTTCATAAAAATGATCAAAGCTCCTTAATTAAAAGATAAAAAAAAAAAAAAAAAAGGTAAGCAGATGATGACGACACCAATGACTTTTCTTTAATGTAGTCACATTAAACCCCTTCCAGGCTTTTCTATTATTCAAAAAGTTAGCAGTTCTGTGGATCCTACTACTGATTATATTATTTGTATTTGTATTGGGAGTGTCGCACCTATTCTGTTCGTAAGAACTATTTATTAAATGTCTAAAAATGGTTAAGATTCTAAGTTCGAAGCATTTTCGAATGAACGAAGAATGTTTTTCTGAATTATTGAGTATGGTACGCCCATTTATACAATAATCGTCTCTATTGGAGTAGTCAGCTGACCCTGTGTCCCACAGACACCAACATTCTCTATATGTCTCCAAAAATATAACAAAATATTCGCGGTCTGATACACTTTCTTCTTTATCCTTCGACAGTTTTGAGCTATATTATATTATGCACCACAATGCATTTCAAAACACTAAGTACGCACGTGCGAATGCAACGGCGTGGTCATCAGTTCAGTGTGACGTTTTATCGGAATTGTCGGATGAAGTTTTTCGACCGATCTATACACCTTCCGATTTAGTATCCGATTTTAGGAAAAGGACGGTCGGACCATCCGATCTTCCGATTTTGTAATAACAATAATAAAATTAGGACCTACAACACTATACATTATCCGATAAGTCGAATCGGAAGGTCTGGAACGGGTTTTAACTCTGTTATTTGCCTACTTTATTGCGGCTCCACACTACTCGCGAAGTTGGCCGAAATTCGTAAGTAGTGTAACCCGCAATCTTCCATTCATTCACTATTTTATTTTGTTCATTGGCTTGCTGCGGGTTTGTTTTCTTTCGAATTTATTATTTTCTCATACTACTATGGGTGTTTGTCATTAGTGTCATTCATTATGTTCATTAGCGTTTGCGGCGTTCGTCTCGCCGTTCGTTCGTTCACATCATTCGCGTGAACTCGCGTGAATGATAGTGAGTGACGCCGACAGCGACACCAATCGAACCCCTAACGGCGCTAGGTACCATACTAGTGGCGAAGTGGCGCTCGCTATCGCTAGTATGCCGGATCGGATCGGCCTGATCAGCTGTGTAAACGATAGTGTTGCTGCTGAGTGTTTATAAAATTGCTGTTTGAATAACAGATGCAGCATCTAATCGCCGCATTCATTTGTGCCTGATCTTAACTTCGAGTTTTACTCCCAACGTCTGTGATTAGTGTTAGTAAATAAATAAATAATGCATTTATTAATGTTCAATCTTTAACACCGGATAATTTACTAACTTGTGATAATACCAAATGTATGCAGTATTTTTTTATTATTTGTATGAAATCGTTTAAACGTGAAAGAGTGAAGAGCGAGTTTATTTTTGTGCATAATCTGTGATGAGAACTAACGAACTTGAAGCAAGTTGGTAGGTAGAAAAACAGGAGCTTAGTTGGTTCAAAATGACAGTGACATATACTGGTGAAGTTGCAACTTGTCGTGGATTTGGGACCTTTTTGAAACTTTTATATAGGTAAGACGTTACCCGGGCTCCACACTCCTCGCCAAGTTGACCGAGGTTGAGCGAGGCGAAGTTGGCCGAAGTATGGGTTTCCGCAGCGAAGTCACAGTATAAATGTGTGCCCCTCCACTTCGGTCAACTTCGCGAGTAGTCTGGAGCCGCTATTAGTATAAGTTAATAAGTTACTAAGTTACCTAGATTTACAAATATCGGGGGGCACGGTAGTGCCCCCGCCAAGTCGAGCGCGAAGCAAAGACTGCCGTACCATCCTTTACCGGAACCATTTCGCCGCATTTTCAGGCCCCTATTTGAGAACCTCTGGATAAGACCAGAACGCAGAAATTTTCGTCACCCAGTGAGCTATAATCAAATACTTAAAATCCAAAATTTCAAGTCTGTAGGTCATTTAGTTCCGAAGTTAAGCGATAGCAGTTTCGCATTTATGACACTCACTCACTCATGATCATCAGAATAGAACTAGTACTTCCCATAAACTCAGAGAGCTGAAATTTGGTACAGAGTTAGGGTTTAATGGCCACATAAAGGGAAAACTATAAAAACTAGGTTAATCGAAGATCTGGAGTACCTGGTGACCCTGATTAGAAAACACGAGCCCAACCAAACTATTAGAGATCGACATACCGCCTTTACAAAAAATATTCAACTTGGTGGGCCGCTTCATTTGATGTCAGAAATCGAAGGTCTGAAGTATCTGATGAAGAACCCTCAGCTGGTCTCAGCTTTATTAGAGATATTAACTTTATTCTACTCGAACATTACACAAATTAAATAAACAAATTACACTTAAATATTAATTTCGCTCAAAATTTGGTCAAAATATAATGCATTGGACTAAGAGTGGCGGTGATACTCGTCGCTAGATGGCGCTGACTGTATTTTAAAACGCGCCTACGTTTGTTTTTCCGATCTGCCCGGTTTACTTCAGGGTGTGAAGCACTGTACTGTGCTACAGATGCCCGGTTGGCGCCTGGATGTAAAATAATTATAAAGTTCTACGGTTTCTGGCCTTTTTTCTGGGTGTTTTTGTCGGTAACGAGCCGCAGCTCCTAATAAAATAAATCAATATGCCCACGTTTCTACAATAAGAAGTGAAATCCCACCAAAAACATTCTGTAAAAAACTAGCCAAGTCTCGATGGAGCTGCTTGTTTATCTCTAACAAGTAATGAAATCTAGGCAAGGTCGTGCCAAGTCTAAGGTTCCTTACTGCGATTTCTTTATTATTATAGTTAATGTTGTGTGACTTGGCCGTTGAAGGGTACACAAGGGTACATAACCAGGTGCTCCATGACACCATTGCACCAACCTGTCGCCAGAACCGCTACCCATTGACGATGGAAAATTGCCACTTGGAAAACGTTGATTCAATAACCAGTCAATTGTAGGCTTGATAAAGCTGCGTATTTCAATAATATTTATGTATAGGCGAGCCTGAAACAAACAGTATAAAAAAATATTTCCAGCACAGACGGACTTCTAATCATTGATAGAAGTCCGTCTGTACGTCTATTTTATGTTAGATCGGTGGTCGATTTGACGCTCCAAAAAGAAGAGAGCAGAAGTCAGCATTGTCAATGCTGAATGCATGTGTCGCACAATCAACAACAGCCTAAAATGAGACACTAGCGTCAAATTACCAATACATAGGTAGTTACAATAGATATAACATTACGTGTAAACAAAATTGACTTGTAGCGGTTCTGGCGACAGATTGGTGCAATGGTGGTGTCACGGACCACCTGGTTATGTACCCTTGTGCACCCTTCAATGGCCAAGTCACACAACATTAACTATAATAATAAAGAAATCGCAGTAAGGAACCTTAGACTTGCCACGACTTTGTCTAGATTTCATTACTTTTTAGAGATAAACAAGCAGCTCCATCGAGACTTGGCTGGTTTTATACGAAATGTTTTTGGTGGGATCAAATTTACTGTATTAGGTTACGTTTCCACCAGAGATGTGATGTGTCGCGAGGGATGTGTTTTTGGGAACCAATTCATACTGTCATCGCTCAGCGCAGCTGATTCCATTGGTTAACAAAATCACATCCCTCGCTATATATTTTTGGTGGAAACGCAGCCTTAAGTAGGTACATGAAATAGGCGTAGTCTTCATTCCCAGAAAAGGGCTACTTAGTAGTTATTAATTGAAGACTTTATTTATGAATCTCACAGTATTAATCTTTTTAAAACTTTCGTGAGACACATTTGATTATTGTATTAAACGGTTAACCGCTTAATATAATAATTATATCACAGTATGTTCCTCAATTCATTGTGCCTCTTAGCGTAGGTTTTCTCCGACAATCATCATTCGCCATTGTCACTACGTTTGACAAATATCGCCCTTCCATCTTATTAGGTAGCCCTGTAACCTGATTAAGTGATTACGGCCTACGGAGCCGATAATAATTTTAGTATAGGAGTATTGGGAATTCCCGGTACCACCGTACCTACTAAAATTTACCGGCAGGCCCTATACCTGATCCTATCTCTTTATCAATAATAGACATAGATAGGTGAAACAATCATCCCTTTCCGAGTAACACAGGTATCCTAACTGACCAACTACGAACCTCTGTTTACTAGACAGTAGACACCAAACAACGGAACCAACCTCAGAATAAATACCTAGTAGAAGCCGAGTAGAACAGTGTATTTTATTCGAAGCAACCAACTAACGATAGGTACGCGACAGCGTGTGCGATTCATGCTTTTTGCACAAAATATTGTTACGATACGGTTAAGTCTGTTTCAGCCATAAAGTTACTTAAATGGAATACTCAGCTGCATAAAATGTGGGCGTCTAAGAATCGTGTAGTTCTTCTAAAATCACCTTTGCCTAGGTGTCTAAATCGCTCAACAACATTGACTCAAACCAGCCTTAACGAGCCAATATTACGTATTTGGATGTAGTTTTAAAACACCACCTAAAATAGTTATAGAAACATAGAAATAGAACCGTACAAGGCCTAATACAATAAGGAGCTATATTCATCTGTTTCCAATTGTGTTCCAGTTCCAATATGACTTACCTACTACATACAAGAAATTGCAAAGTAGGTATGACAAAGTCCTAATGCGGATAATAGTGGGAAACAAATTAACCTTACAAGGAAAACATCATTCGACATAGGTACCTACGCATTGTGTCATCGAAAACTATTCAATGCTTTTATGTTGACGTTCGTGCCTAAATACCGACCCTACTGATTCAAAGAAAAGTTGCCGAACAGAATCTATCTTAGGCGCATGCCACACAAAAGAGACGTACCTATGATGCGTCGCGTCGCGGACGGGGCGTAGACGGAGCGAGGGCGCGACGCGCGGCTTGTTTCAATTTCCTATTACCTTTACCTAGTAGGTACTTATATTATGTAGAAGCGTCGCGATGCAACCAAAATAGGTATATTATTATTTTTAGTATGAAATCTCATTTAAGGCGTCTGATACGTGTCCTCGCCCGACGTCTTTTCTGTTTTCTGTGTGGCTGCCTGAAAAGTGGCCGCCTGAAAAGAATAGATTCTGATTCATAATTTTTTACAGGAAGTTTTACGATTTACGTTGAATTTATACATTCAATATTAACGAATTTTACTTGCAACTTGGTACAGTTACAAATGACGGCTTACATAATACAAAGACTTTGGTATACATAGCACTCAACTGATAATCAAAATGATCTTGCAGATTGCATCAGGGAAAGTGGTAGCAAACATTTTGTCACAGCTAATTTTATCCGTATCAACTAAGTCCCTTACTGGGAAGGTCGAGATTGTAAATGTAAACAAATCGTTAGAGACGTGTAAGACATGATGGCAGTTTCCGTCAGCAATAAACAATTTTTACTTTCCGATCCTGTTTTGTTTTTCTGGAAGTCCATTGTCGCATGAAAAATATCTAATCCTGATCATTGTTATGGTTCTGTACCTCAGAAGGAAAAACGGAAACCTTTTAGGATCACTTTGTTGTCCGTCCGTCTGTCTATATGCCAAGATCCTTTATCTCGGGAACGCTTAGTGGTATCGAGTTAAAATAAAACCGTATACTTAGATCTAGGAGTATGTAGTGTATGTAGTACTTTGAGTAAACGTTCTAAGTTAACGTAATAAAAGATACGGCCGTTTATGCCGCAAAAACATATATTTCGACACTCTCAAGGGAATCAAAATGTATAGGGTATTTTCCGTTAAACTAGAACTATGAGAAGGCAAGTAATACCGCCTTATACGAAATACGACAAGTATAGGGAACAATCTTTAGTTAAGTATATACATAATCAATCATCGAGATTAACCAACGGTATAAATTTGTAGGGAACCCTCCGGTGGGCGAGTCCGACTAATAAAATAACCCAAATTAATTTTAAATTTAGGTAGATACACATACTTGCAAAGGTCTCACGCAATAAAGTAGAAATCAGACAATGATGGGCTTACGTTGTTCAGAGCAACTTTACCAACTCATCAAATTTTATTGAAATCGGAGAAAAAAACGAAATCGACAGCAAAATAAAAATTTGCCCTTAAATATTCATACTTAGTTTATGCTATGGCTAGAAAGGGGTGGCTTACATAGGTAAATAATAAAAAAAAAAAACATAGTTCTCGAATTGTGCAAACACGTGGGCTGCCACGAGTACGACGTCCAAGAGTCACAGTCAAAATGTATTGTTGTAATACCCACCTAATATGGGAAGCAAGTTTGTTCGGGGTGCATGTCTGCCTAAAATGTTCTCTCATAAAGGTCGTCGCTCTTGCAAATCAATACAGCATACAAACATAAACTACCCACCTACTGTAGTGCGTCTTTTGTGTTGCACGACTTACGCGCGATCAAACTTACGAGTAAAGAAATCCAAGTCAGGCCGTCTACCACAACCCATAACCACAACTATGCTTCGCGACCCTCGTCGCACGACATAGCGTCACCGCCACTCTCTCACAATACTGCATAGAAAGGGATAGGTCATGTATCTCGGTACCTAATAATAATAAAAAATCACAGCTTCGAATTGTGCAAACACGTCGGCTGCCACGAGTACGACGTCCAAGAGTCACAGTCAAAATGTATTGTTATAATACCCACCTATATGGGAAGCAAGTTTGTTCGGGGTTCATGTCTGCCAAAAATGTTCTCTCGAAAAGGTCATCGCTCTTGCAAATCAATACAGCAAACAAACATACCTACTGTAGTGCGTCTTTTGTGTTGCACGACTTACGCGCGATCAAACTTACGAATAAAGAAATCCAAGTCAGGCCGTCTACCACAACCATGCTTCGCGTCCCTCGTCGCACGACATAGCGTCACCTGCCACTCTCTCACAATACTACATAGAAAGGGATAGGTCATGTATCTCGGTACCTAATAATTAAAAAAAAACACTGCCACGAGTACCACGTCCAAGAGTCACAGTCAAAATTTATTGTTATAATACCCACCTAATATGGGAAGCAAGTTTGTTCGGGGTGCATGTCTGCCTAAAATGTTCACTTAAAAAGGTCGTCGCTCTTGCAAATCAATACAGAAAACAAACATAGCTACCTTACCTACCTACTGTAGTGCGTGCATTGTGTTGCACGACTTACACGCGATCAAACTTACGAGTAAAGAAATCCAAGTCAAAGTCGGGCCGTTTACCACAACCCATAACCACAACTATGCTTCGCGACCCTCGTCGCAGGACATAGCGTCACCCGCCACTCTCTGACAATGCTGCATAGAAAGGGATAGGTAATGTATCTCGGGAGATAGAGACTCACATGTTACAGTTATGGTAATAGAGGTGCTGATCTCCCCTCAATTTGTTTGTATGAAAAACCATGGCAAAAAAATTGAGTAATTATAGTCATGATGAGTTCATTAATCCTGAAGTGAAATTTTGCGCTTTACACGCAACGAAACTTTTGGGTGTAGTTACACTACCTAAATAGAAACTAGAGATCTATAAAATAAACATATCAATTAAAGAAAGTTCTACTTGATCAGATAGCAGTAAAACTAACCAGTAAAAAAGCCATCAACAGGCCCAGTTATGGCTTGATGGCGTTTAGTAAAGGGTGCGTACTCCCAATTTTCCAATTTTATTGAGTCCTCATCTCTGGCACAAAGGTATGCAAATCCAATGAAGTAGGTGTATATTCATGAGGGCTGTTTACCCTGCCGCAAAGCTTAAACTTTATTCCAAATTTAATCAGAAATAACAGAGGAAAGAAAAAGCTAGTATACTTATGCTATTTTTAGTAACGAAGTATTCACTACCCCTTTAGCTACCACGCCTCGTGTCCCTCAAAGGTAAGTACATCATTCTTCATTCCCATCCAACACCGATAGCTTTCTGACGTGCCTTCAATAGTGGATAGTTCTCATGGCTCACTTGGTTGTTACCAGGTAAGGGACATTTATTATTCACCGTTCTACTGCATTTTCCGTACCCTAGTTTGAACGGGTTCGTTGCACCTTTTCTAGGGTGATTTATGATGTTTTTTATATGATACTTCTTTCTGATCAGTTTGCGTTGAGTTGATCCTAATATTCCAAATTGATCATCATAATTGATATGAAGACATCTTTTTTGAAGATTTATAATTTTCGAAACGGCAACGCAAGCTCTCATTTATAAATACGTTTGTCCGCCTCCAAGTTCCAACTTTACTAAAACGGCAACCTAGTACCTAAGCTTGGAAATATGGACCAATACTGGAATAAAAATGAAAATTCTAAATATTATTTAAGAAACTCCAAACTATTAAATTAATACCGTGAAGTGAAGAAACCCGGTTTGACTGACATGTTTTAATCGTTAATGTTAGTGATTAGAGTACGCATATTATTTGTAGGCACAAATCATTGTTTGTTTATAAAGAAGACAACAATTAATCACTAATCATTCACGGTCACCACACCTCTATAAGTGTACCTACCTACTATGCATGATGCATGTGATGTGGTATTAACTTTGTGACTCTGACAGTCTGCGTTTCTTTGTGCTTTATAAATATATCTCTTGGACGTTGGAAGCTGCAGCTGCTCCTGCAGTGAAACTGTACAATAAAATCGTTTTTGCCGCGAGCCGCAGAATAATTGTCGGAATCGCGCCGCGTTTCTATCTCTGAGTCACGCATCGCTCATCCGCTGACTCGTTTTACACACAAGTCTTATTTAGATTCTCATTTAAAAATATAAAATGTTGTTAACATTGGACGCGAGAACTTAGTATGATTTCATATATTATTTTATTATGCATTAGGGGCAATTCAATTTGCAATTTTCTGATTTCAAACGTTTTAGCGTTGGCATTTGTTTTGGCGAATACATTATTTTCGCCAATTCATGAACAAGTCCATCAGTTTTTATCATTATTACAAGTTTCTTATCGCAATTCGCTACGACTTACCCCGAGATAACTCAGATAACTTACTTCCTTGTCAGGGCTACCATGTTGTAACTACCTACATCGTTGGAGTGACGTAACGTAACGCAATGTGACTTCACGGTTCGATATCGACCATATGATTGCGGTATTTTAAAATTGTATTGTCTTGTTTCCCACCATCTCTTTAATTAAATATAACGTTGAACAAATTGGTTTAATAATATTTTCCTTAACCAACGGGTTACTTATGATTATGAGTTTGTTAGGTCCGCGCCCTACCAGTGCCCTCTACAGAATCAAAATGTTAATTGAGGCCTTACCAATATGTAACTCGTGCATATTGGCAGTGGTGTAATGTATAATTATGAATGCACGTTGGTCATAATGAGCTGAACGCTGAACAGACCGTCCCGTCCATGTCCGACTGGAATTGATGCGACACGACACGACATTAGATGAGGAAATGTTATTGTGTTCACCAATTTCGTTTAAAAACTTTATACTTTTAGCATGCTTAATTCAAATCACAGCGTGGAGTATTGTTTACTTTTACTCATAAGAGTCGTAAGTCATAACACTTTAACAAATAAACAAAAACGGCCAAGAGCATGTCGGGCCACGCTCAGCGTTCCGTAGTTGCCCATCCTTCACAATAGACGTAAATTACGAGACAGATTTAAATTACGAGAAAGATTTCAAGCTCTATAAAAAGGTCGTAAACGCCAAAGTAACAGTAATTACTTATTACCTTCTGGAAGTTATCGATAATACGCACCAGATTAAGCGAAATGTTTTAATACAGTATGGCACTTAACCAATATGTATCTATAACGGTCGAAGTGTAAGGACATCGCGCGGCACTTACGTCATTTAAATGAAAATTATGAATTTTTGCGATAACTTAAAAACGGCTCGACCGATTTTATTCAATATAGTTTTGAAAGTACTTACCTATAAGGCCTCATTTCCATGAATTTTTCTATAATTTTTTGATTCGTGGTTGAAAAGTTAGAGGGGGGGGCACTATTTTTTTTTTCGGAGCGAATATTTACAAAACTGCTGACTTTATCAAAAAATAATGTTCGGAGACCCCTATTATTTTTAAAAAGACCTATTTGACGATACCCAACACACTAGTGTTGGAACGAAAAAAAAAAATCACCCCCGCTTCAGGTCTACGGGAGGTGCCCCAAAAAGAAAAAAAAAACAGTTTTTACCGTTTTGTCGGCGTGATACATACACATAATCATACCAAATTTCAGCTTTCTAGTAGGTACTAATGGTCACGGAGCTAGGCCGCGGACGGACAGACAGATAGACAGACGGACAGACGGACATGGCGAAACTATAAGGGTTCCTAGTTGACTACGGAACACTAAAAAGAGTTTAGCAAGGTATTACATATGTTATATACTCGAATGAAATAAAATAAGAGTAAAAAGTATACCTTGTATTCCAAACTCTTTTTGAAGTGTTTTTTTTTTTCGCAAAAACCAGCATGATGAATAAACTAAACAACTCAATTTAAGTGAAACTGAGAACTCCATTAAAAGATAACATGTGAATGATAATACCTAACGGGGTAGCCCGTCGGTTTTAACATTATCACGTATATGTTCATATTAACGATAGATATTTTATGTATAGGTATTTCGCTAATTCAAAGAGGTAACTTTGGGGTTGTTTTCTATCGAGCGAAATTTTTCCAATCATGTTGCTGAACACGATTTCATATTCGCAAGATCCTTAAGTATGATATATATGTTTTTCATAGTCTTCAAACACTAATTAAACGTCTACGACTGATTCAAAAATTAGTGAGTTCGGCGTCTACTTGGAGAAGAGCGCCCGGATTTATATACTTGCACAAAATAAATGAGTGAATCATGCAGAATATTATAAGATTTGTTAGAGCGGTCACAGTCAGTGTATCATCTCATTTAAATAAATAATAATTCATTACCATTATACGAACAAGATAAATATTCACAGACACATTGTATTTCTATACCTATAAGTATAGACACAAAAATACGTTAAAATCAGGCGAAAATAATGCCATACAATTCGCTGGAGGCCTATGGCCTAATATGATGGTTGCGTTTATTACGTGATAAATAAGAGACAAAGCATTTCATTCACACTCGCATTTTGTCAAAACGTGGCGGATGATTTCATCATCATCATCATCATCAGCCCGGAGTCGTCCACTGCTGGACATAGGCCTTCCCCAGTTCGCGCCACCATACCCGGTCCTCAGCTTTCCGCATCCGACCACTTCCCGCCACTCTTTTTAGGTCGTCGGTCCACCTGGCGGGAGGCCGTCCTACAGGGCGTGTCGTTCGTGGTCTCCACTCTAGAACTCGTCTGCCCCATCGACCATGGAGACCATCGAGCTATGGAGAGGGCTATGCTCGGAGTTTCTCTGAAGGACAAAATCCGGAACCAGGAGATCCGACGGAGAACTAAAGTGACCGACATACTTAGTCCTAAAGATATGCAAGTTCAAGTGGCAGTGGGCGGGGCATATTTGTCGTAGAGCTGATGGTCGATGGCGGATGATTTGTCACTTATTAATTGCGTAATAAAAGCAACCATAATCATAAGGGAAAATTACATCAAAGGAAACTTATGAAGGGCAGCTTATGAATCCCGTCAGTATCGTAACTTGGTTTTGCAGCCACATTCATAACATAACTATAATAATATTTGTTTTACGATGTTCGGCGACGTCAACATCACTATTCGACAAGTTTTAGGGCCAGAATCAGTAACAAATTACGGTAGGTACTCGTAAAGTAAGTTTTAGCTTTATGCTTCCTACTGTATGTAGATTGTAGAATGTCTTTCACGAAAGGCGTTAGTTGTATCTGACGCATTTTAATGTATAGGTACGTAAATGCACTGCAATGCTAATATACATACATGTTACAGGCTGCGTACGTACTATACAATACACATGTATTAAGTAATATAAAGTGTAAGGTGGAAGTACTAGTACTCGACATTGCAAGGGATATTTATTTTATGTTTCGTAATAGTACGTTAATTTACACGTCTATCGCAAATTTATTCATCCCTTATTTGTTTATTTTACATAAGAAGAAAATCGTAACATTACAGGATTACACCCAAGTCATTACAAAATTCTTAAAAATTAAATTATATTATTCCACAGATACATTAAATAAGATTAAATTATTACACATACAATTACTAAATTAAATACATACATCACAGACTAATTGGCAAGACTCTCGCATAATTTCAGACACTCTCTTTCAACGACCGTCCATCCATCCGCAAACAAATCGCAGGAGAGTTGCACAGCGCTAAGCCCCTTATGAGAGGTATGACTTTTACCTTTATTAAATGGTATTTATATCATATAATGATCATATAAAAAAATCTCGTAATTTAATGAAATGTAAGTCAATAGGATTGTCCCAGTACATGTCACGTGCTTTTGCAGGCAGTCAGGTTGTATATTTTATTATTTTGCGTGTGAAATTCGATAGCTACAAACATTTCTCATGTATTCATTCTATTTGCTATGAAAGTAACGGTAATCTTATCTTATTTATCGCAGTTCAAAGTATGGTGACGCGTATTAGTACCGCGTCGAGTACTAGTAGGTACTTCACCTTATTTATTTATTTATTTATTTATTTAAACTTTATTGCACAAAAGAAACACTTAACGTACAAAAGGCGAACTTAATGCCATGCGGCATTCTCTACCAGTCAACGTTAGCGCAAAGCAGAGAAATTGTAATTGTTACTTATGTGAGATTTTAAACGTTCTTTACCAATTAACCTATGACATCTACAATACAAGTAAGACTCAACTCCGATAATACGGAAATCGTTACATTATCAGACTCAGATAGTTATACTAACAGATAAGTAGACCGGCTGCATGGCCGGTAAATTTGCCGACGCACTGGCTTTGTTATAAAAAAAGCTTCGGACTTTCCTAGAAAATAAAATATAATTAAAACTCATTAATTGATTAAATTCTATAGTGCCTTTATGGTTATATTGGTCAACATTTACAAGTATTGAATAGGAAAATAGGTATTTAGTTAAAGAAAACCATGAACGATACATACAGTGTGTAGGAACAAAATAATCCTTGATAAATTTACTATAAACCTTTTATACGAAAATTATATGAAAGCGATATCACTTATAAATTCAGCGCAATCTTTACCAAATAGAAACGTTTTTAATAATTCATCTTTTTTTTCTGCTAAAAGGTGAGTTCTCTCAAAAACTTCACACTTTACCGCCAAAATATGTATGACAAAAGTAAAAAAAAAATAGTGCATGGAGGCCCTCCGCGCGGAAGAAGTGAAACTTCGTAATGTGGAAATGAAAATCGGAAGGGGTAGAAATTGTAATTTCAAAAGAGAAAACCTAACAATCAATTGATATTCACAAGAGACGTACCTTGACATAACCTTAAATCCGTCGCATTGTCCGTGGGATTGTTGCGTTGAAGAATTTAGCGCAACAGTGCTTCTTCCTACCCCCTCCACGGTAACCTTGTTGGAAGTCGGATTAGAAGTTTCACTTCAAAATAGAATGTTCTTTCTAAAAAGGTATAATTTGTATCTAAACTCCTTCAATTACTGTTGCTATGATATTTTATTAAATTTAATTCATTTGTCCATTGATCGAAATATAAATATTCGTACGGGTTAAACGTTTTTACTTTTAATACCATAGACTTCATATGTATTATTCTGTAATCTATAGGTATAGAACTATTTTCTGTATTTTTTTGAAGTGAAACTTCTAATGCGACTTCCAACAAGGTTGCGTTAAACGTTTAACGGTTGCGTTAAACGTACCGCGGAGGGGGTAGGAAAGCACTGTTACGTTAAACGTTCAACGCTCCTGGGGAGGGGGAATAGAAAAAGACAGAGCGAGTGAAGAAGTTTGTCTTAAAGAAACAATATGAGTTGACTAAAAATCAATTTCTACCCCTTCCTATTTTCATTTCCACATTACGAAGTTTCACTTCTTCCGCGCGGAGGGGCTCCACGCACTATTTTTTTTTAAGTGAAACTTCTAATGCGACTTCCAACAAGGTTGCTTTAAACGTTTAACGCTACCGTGGAGGGGGTAGGAAAGCACTGTTGCGTTAAATCCCACGGACAATGCGACGGATTTAAGGTTATGTCAAGGTACGTCTCTTGTAAATATCAATTGATTGTTAGGTTTTCTCTTTTGAAATTACATTATGACATTTATTCACATACATTATTATTGTCTACTATTTTAATTACGTATGCACATTTCAACAACAAAAAATAGAACACAAACATTTCGTATCTTACTTTAGTTATCATAATACCATTGTAAATGTTATAGATTTGGATATTTCTCCACTCGAAAATTATAATTAAAAGATGCGATCAACTGTGAATCGAAGCAATGTTAATAAAGTTTGTCTTAAAGACACAATATGAGTTCACTAAAAAACAATTTCTACCCCTTCCTATTTTCATTTCCACATTACGAAGTTTCACTTCTTCCGCGCGGAGGGCCTCCACGCACTATTTTTTTTAATTTTTATGCTAATTATTTTAGGAGGTAAGGGGTGTGCGGGGAGCGTCAATTTTAGCCTATTTTCATAAATAACTTCAAAACTGTTTAATTTAAACTTATGCAAAATATATATTTGAGATGTTCATAATGTACACTTTCATTTGATATGTCACACGATATAGCTTGCATTTTTTTTCTAAATTACCCCCCAAAGCTAGCCCCATGTTTAAAATTAATTGATTTACGTTACGTTACACGTCCATATTGGAGTCATCAATTTACATGTGTACCAAATTTCAACTCAATCGGTCCAGTAGTTTAAAAGAAAATTGGATTGAGTTGAAATTTGGTTATTTGGTACACATGTATGTAAATTGATGACCCAAACATTGACGTGTAACGTAACGTAAATCAATTAATTTTAACCACTCCTTTTTTTTTTACTTCCAACTGCTTTTACTGACTAGTCTAACGCAGTTTTAAATTCACAGCGTAAAAACATAGTGCTCGTCACGATATATTAGCAGAAAATCGAAATTTGTGTGACATGAATGAATTTATTTTTACGCTAATGAAATTCGTTTGATTACGAATGAAGTGTTCGTGACACTAATGAAGAACTTTTCAGATCACGAATACCTTCAGTTCCGCATATGTTTCTCTAGGTGGTTTCTTAAAAGTCTGTAGTAAAGCTAATGCAAAGCAATGCAACGAACACGCGTAACACTTCGCTGTTGAAAAATGTGACCTAGTTTAGTTGCTTATGTTTTTATTATTTAAATATTTAATATGTATGTTAGATTGTAAGGTATTTATCTATGGGTCTTTGATGCCTGAAATAAATAAATTATTATGTCCTTTATTTATTTTAATTCTTAGGCTAGGTTTTTACAATATCTGTATATAAAAAAAATATTATTAATGCTAATGTTATAAAAATAATTAGGAAAGGTATGAATAAAAAAGAAACATCATTTTGATTAATACATTCACTTGTATCTTAGATGCTTTCCGAATGATTAATTTTCTTTTCTGCACCCTCTGTTTAGCCCTATGGTTGACTGGTAGAGAATGCCATTAGGCATAAAGTTGGCCATTTGTACTGACTTTTGTTTTGTGCAATAAAGTTTAAATAAATAAATACTATTTTTTTTTAATGATCACAAGTTTTTAAACATACATATTCTCTCCCTCTCTCTAGTAATTAATTAGTATATAGTATATAATAACCCTTAATTAACAATACAATTATACCTATTAATATACAGAATTCGGGAGATGCGAGTTAGATTGTTTTTTTTTATGAAATATACTAATACACCTTCCTAAAACAATTACGTTAAAAAATATATGTAAAAAAAACCGAATTCAAAAAAATCTATTATAGGCATTTATATATTACGTGAGATTTGGCACTGACTTCAAAAGGTGATTCAAATGCAATCTGTTCTTGTTGGGTTATTTTTCGCTTTTTAGTTTCTTTAAGTCGGTTCTTTTTGTGTTAAAAAATATATTTTTTTGATTTTTAGTGATTCATATAAAATACTTATGGCGGGTTGATCGAGAAGGTCTTCAAGGCATGCACCTCGTTTGAGTTCTCGCCTATCTCATAACCGTCAAGGAGTTATATACCGTCCATCATCAGCTCAACATCGGAAGATGATGACTATCAGCCACAAATTAAAACGTTGTTCATTCAAGATTAGGTTGTCCAAGATTATAAAGCTGTTCGTGAACAAATTCATAATCGCCGACAAACACACGTACTGTATGCGAGCCAAACTGTGAGAACCACTTTTTTTGAAGTCGATTAAAATACCAAAAACCTTCTCCTAAGTGTAACAAATACTATTCTGAAAACCGCATCAAAATCGGTTCAGCCAAACACGAGAAAATCGCGGACAAAGATACTTACAGGTCAATATGTTTCATTCGTGTACAATTGGACTGACGCGCTTGGCTTGGATTGCGCTGACGACGCGTTTGGCTCGGTTGGTAGACACCTGCCTACTGAGTCGGCGGTCTCGGGTTCGAATCCCGGCCGGGGCAAATATTTGTGCAAAATATTTGTTCTCGGGTCATGGATGTTATCTATATATGTATTTATATATTATGTATATCGTCGTCTAGTACCCATAGTACAAGCTTTGCTTAGTTTGGGACTAGGTCGATTTGTGTATGATTGTCCCTTAATATTAATTGTTTTTCATTAGTATTACTCGAAAATTGACACGAATGAAGCGACACGAATAAAGTTTTGAACAAAATGTTAAATTTAAATAGTAACGGAATTTTCCAGAAACTGCTGCAAGGACACAAAATAATGCGTGCACATACTTCCTTATTATTGCATACTTGATTAAATCTCTAGTTAAAATATTTATTGCTATACCACTTGGAACACGAATGATTGGTTTTTTGTCTAATGCACAGAAACTCAAGTAAATATAAATTTCTCACCATAATCCGAGCTCGTACATCGGCCATCACCAAACGTTCGTGGGCTACCGGGGCCCCTCTGTGACGCGCGGGGGAAAGGATTTCACTAACTTAAAGGTTAATACTTATTTGTCTGCATTTTGTATACTCGACACTAATGATGGTCCATTTTTGTCTATGAAATCAAACCTAAAGAAATCGTATTATTCGTTTTGAGATTTAAAACCTATAGATGCCGGTTGGTTTTATTGTTATTCTCGCGTAACCGAAAGACAAAAGATTACAGTTTCTTCAAGTGTTTTTTTTTATTCACGTTTATTTATGAATAGTCAGGAATGTGACCATTACCACGAATGAAAAACAGACACTATTTTTGCAAATACTCAACAATGTAACATAATCGCATAATCTTTATTGTTGTTACAGATAAAGAAGTATCATTATCATTATGTCTTGTACAAATTATTACGGTTTTTGCAATATTATAGAAATTATTTCACAAACCAACTTTTGACGTTACGTCTGAAATCGACCCAGAAAATTTACTCGAGAAAAAAAAAGTCGCAATTATTTACGTAATTTATCATTACCAAAAAAAGGCAATGCCAACCGAAATCAGGACTTTAAATATAGTTCACTAACGTTTTTTTTTATCTCACCACCTACTCTTTTATTGTTTATTTTTGCTCTATCCTCTACCTAAAGGTTGTCTGGAAGAGATCGCTCTTTAGCGATAAGACCGCCTATTGTCTTGTTCACGTGCCGTTTACGGCTCACGTTGTGATGAATTGTGAAATACACAAATAACGCTCTGTATAGATATAATAGATATACCCACACATATAAACCTTTGGTGTATAAATTAAATAGTGATAAGAAAGTGTAAATAAAAGAGTCTTTATATTCTCGTCGTAGACGCTGTTTCACTTCACGTTTCCTCCCACTGTGGTCAAGACACCCCTAACCATCAGTACGATCGACCACATGAGTCTGTGTGGTTGGCAGTGGGAAAATCCCTCTTCAGACCCTTTCCGTCTGTTACCTTAGGTCGCTTGGTGCAGACATCCGGATCTTATTTATATACGTATTTATTATACCGTAGGGCGTTAGGGCACTTGGGTTGTTAGGGTGCTAGGTGTTACAGCTCTCCCATAGTTCAATCTAGTGAAATCAGTTACCTGATTTTACAGTCTACCATTTATAAATTAAGGCTTCGATTGTAATATTTTTTTCTTGTTGGTGTGCAATAAAGAATTGTTGTTGTTGTTGTTGTCGTACCCTGTTACGAAAAGTTCGAAGCCCGGTAATGAGTGATCATGGTAGACATATAATTCAAATATTTTATTCTTTTTCAGATGGCGGGGGAGCATTTACAAGCTGGTGTGGCTAGATCTTCTGTGCTTTTTACTTTTTTACTACGTTTTAAATTTGACTTATCGTTTGCTACTAGATGAACATTCAAAGAGGTAACAACCAACTTTATTGACAAATGCTTTCAATGTTTCTGCTACCTGCTTACTTCATTTGTTCGCAAAATTAATTAGTTCAATATTAAGTCTCGCTTTCGACAAAAGCTGTTTTGTAAATAGTAATCAGCTGTTCAGACATCATCAAACAAAGGGTGCGGCGTGTCGGTAGACCGAACAATTACATGGACGTCACAGGCTACGCCGTGCCCAAATAGAGCTTATGTTTACCCAAAGAAACACTTGCTTACACTCATTACTAATCCTTGTTTGCAGAACAAGTTCTCTGATCTGACACAAAAAACATCTTCCACTCGCATAAAAACTAATTAGACGCTCAGAGAACCGCCCCCGCAGTCTTAATACTTTTAATGCATGACTTGCTTGAAACCATTTACAGTTGGAGTTAGACTCGTTCTAGGTTTTATTGGTATGTGGAATGTGTCAATTAATAATAGTAGATTACTTTGCCTTTGAATATACATGTATGTTTATGTGCTTTACACTAGATCTAATCGGCTGTTATTTTCCATTCAAGAAATCCAAATTAAATAACTAGGTAGGTACATAATATGTAATAATAATGTAACTATACAATGCATGGGATTTATCAAGGTCTATCGAAGTGTTAATGATATAATCTTTCACATTAAGCATGCACGATATGTAGTCTCTATAAACATTATGTTTGTTTACGACTAGATAGGCTTACTGCTTGTATAATCACTTTGGGATATCGGTGCAGGCATGCATTACATATTCTGCTGTTACCATGGAACCGTCTAATCTTACCGTGAGGTTTCTAAAGATATGCTTTGCTCTCTGTCGCTTAAATAATATTTTAATCACGAATTATATTAAAAATTGACACTTTCAAGCAAGGAAATTGTAATGTTGAGAAGGATTATTTTGCAGGATATTTGAAGGTGTCGTCAACTACTGCAGTTTCCACGGCAATGTGATTCCGTTGTCGTTCGTGCTAGGTTTCTACGTGACAGTGGTGATGAACCGCTGGTGGAGTCAGTACACCTCTATACCCTGGCCTGACTCCATCGCCGTTTTTGTCTCCGCCACAGTCCATGGCCAGGTGAGAATATTTGCCTGACTTGAAACCTGCACCATAAGTTACAATTTAAAGACATCGGGTTGATGAACTATATAATTATGTATGTACGAGGGCCAATCTGCCTGACTATGGAAGAAAAGACGTAACTAGGTAGTTTTATTTTTATTTTTCTATATACTCGTAATCTCCCTCTACCGAAATGAATTTATTACATTTTTCAAATAATGACAAAAAAAAAAACTTATAAAAAATCTTTCGGTTTGTCGTCAAAATATTATCAGTAGAAAATCTCCGCCCCTGAGATCTTTTTAGGGTTCCGTAGTCAACTAGGAACCCTTATAGTTTCGCCATGTCCGTCTGTCCGTCCGTCCGTCCGCGACATAGCTCCGTGATCATTAGTACTAGAAAGCTGAAATTTGGTGTGAATATGTGTATGTATCACGCCGACAAAACGGTAGAATAAAAACAAAAAAAAAAAAAATTACCTCTTGAACACCTAAAGTGGGGGTGATTTTTTTTTTGTTTCATTATTAGTGTGTGGGGTGTCGTTGAATAGGTCTTTTAAAAATGATAGGGGTCTTCAAACATTATATTTCTATAAAGTCAGCAGTTTTGTAAATATTCGCTCCGAAAATAAAAAAAATAGCGTCCCCCTCTAACTTTTAACCTACGGGCCGAAAAATTATGGAAAAATTCATGAAAATGAGGGCTTAAGTACTTTCAATGAAATTGATCAAAATCGGTCGAGCCGTTTTTGAGTTATCGCAAAATTTCATAATTTTCTTAAAAGGACGTAAGTTGACTTCCAGAAGGTAATAAGTAACTACAGTTACTTTGGCGTTTACGACCTTTTTATAGAGCTTGAAATCTTGTACCTTAAGTCTATTGTAAAGGATGAGTAACTACGGAATCCTACACTGAGCGTGGCCCGACATGCTCTTGGCCGGTTTTTTGTCGAACGGGAAAAAAAAGTCTGAACAGGAAATACAGTCACAGGGGGCTAAATCTGGGCTGTAAGGAGGGCCTTGGCTAACTGCGTAGTGTGAGCCGTATGCACAGGTGCGTTGTCGTGTAATATCAAAACTCTGCTATGTTTGTCCCTTCTTTTTTAGGGTTCCGTACCTCAATCGGAAAATTTATCTCGAGAACGCGTATCGAGTTGAAATTAACACCATATACTCAGGTCTACGGTCCCTTGAAGCTGTGAAAATCATCAAAATTCAAACTTCTACATTAACGTGAAACAGATATACGGCCGTTTATGTCGCAAAAAACGTACATTGCGACACTCAAGGGAATCATAATTATAGGGTACTTCCCGATGACCTAGAACTATGAAATTTGGCAAGTAATATCGTCACATATACTATACATTTGTAATACAATCATAAGAAATCTAGTCATCAAACATCATATTTGGAGAACTCGGTCACTTAACCAGGGCAATTAAGATGGGATAAGTGAAAGTTTGTACGGAACCCTCGGTGCGCGAGTCAGACTCGCACTTGGCCGGTTTTTTATCCTTTTATAGCGTCTCTTAGCTGGCAAAGTAAATTGGCGTAATAGTCGGCTTTCACTGTCGTTTTCTTAGCTAAATAATCTTTTAATAAAATCCCTTCCACATCCCAAAAAAATATCGCCATAAGTTTTTACCAGCCGATGGACAAACTTTGAACTTCCGAGGAGGCTTTTCGTCCTTAAATTTCCACTGTAGTGATTCCTGTTTACTTTCCGGATCCCATTGTCTAATCCAAGTCTCATCACACGTCACAAATTCACAATCCTGGAAATAATTTCAACCTCCTTCCCGCGACTCATGTCTAAAAACTCTTGACAACATTTGACACGTCTATCCTTGTCTAACGCGGTCAGCATTTTTGGGACCCAACGGGCACTGACCTTATACATGTTCAAATAGCCACGAATCACCAAACACGGGCAACAACAACATACGTTGTTTTACCTGCGAAGGCGTATTTCCTTCTCTTAGTGAGAAATTGAATCACTGAACGTTGCTCGATTTTGAGCAAATCATTTTTCTTTAGCCACATGTTGCAAGCATTCGAGTGCCAAAAATAAATGAGGAGCAACTGAAAAAAAAAAGGTTTGTAATTTTGAAAAAAGAATAGTCAATCTTCTTGTGGATAAACCAGTGTGTATTTGGTTTAATTTTTATTGAAAATTAATGGAATAAGCTCAAATGTTTTTATTTTTAGAATCGCTCGTGGTATGAAGTCATATGGATACCTAGGATAAGCCTTTTTATGTACATGTATTCAAGTCTTACAACTCGCCATATTCGTAGTTTTTGTTGGTCAACATCACAAAACAAAGTTGAACATTAATGATCGAATACCATACATACTATAACTATTGTTTTTTGCTATAATAAGCCAATTATCAAGGTTAGCAACACTTCCACGGCGTTCTTTTATTACGGGTGTGTGTGGGTATCTAATTGGCAAGGTACTTACAACAGCTAGTTTTACATATATGTAAATAACTTGCGTCTGTCATGTTTCTGATACGATTGATACAATACTATGAGATATTCTCGTATAAAAACATTATGTTTTAATTGTTATTATTAAAATGTGTTACTCGTATTTGTGAATTGAATTATACAATTCATAGACATTGAAATCGTGTTTAAATTATATGATCAACAATCAACAGCAACAACCTTGCGATTTTTAACTTGAACTGGCTGCCGTAGTTTTTTTTACTTCAAGTTTTTACATATATTATAGCCACAAAATTTCTCTGTTCACCATATCATATTATGACTATCGGGGTAAAACTAGCTGTAGCTGTCTGTAACTACTGTATAATTTTGTTAATGTGACTTGAGCAGTTATTTCCCTTAGCCTCTCTTATCCATTTACTAAATATGATAGTAAACTTCTAACACTAACGGATTATTGTATGAGTTACTAATTTAAACTAAACGAAGGAAATTTAAACTTTTCATATTTTTTTACTTTGCTATGTAACCATTACCTACCTTACGTGCGACACGATGGATACGTATCATACTTAACTACTTAATATAATTACGAGGGCGGTTTGATAAGTCAGTGACTTTTAGTAAAAAAAAAAAAAACATTTTAATTTTTTTTTTCTACATTATCCTTCCAATTCGATACATTTCGTCCAACGATGTTCCAGCTTTTGTATCCCCTCGAAAAAATATTTTTGTCAAACCCTGAAAAATAGGCTTCGGTTTCAGCGATGACTTCCTCATTCGATGAAAATCTTTTCCCGCCGAGCCATTTCTTCATGTTTGGGAATAAAAAGAAATCACACGGTGCCAAATCCGGAGAATAGGGTGGGTGCGGCAGTATTTCATAACGTAATTCTACTAATTTGGTTGTTGCGACTGCTGACGAGTGTGCAGGGGCGTTGTCGTGATGAAACAGTATTTTCTTCTTTGACAGATGTGGCCGTTTTTTCACAACTTCTGCGTTAAATTTCTCCAACAAAGCAGCATAATAAACGCCAGTTATTGTTTGACCTTTCTCCAAGTAATCGATATAAATAATCCCTTGGCTGGCCCAAAAGACAGTGGCCATTACCTTTCCAGCCGAATTAACGGTTTTCGCTTTCTTCGGGGCCCGTTCGCTAGCAGAAGTCCACTGTTTTGACTGATTTTTCGTCTCTGGCGTATAATGGTGAATCCATGTTTCGTCCACCGTCACGAATCGACGAAAAAAATTCATTAGGATTATGTTTCAATTTGGCTAAGCATTGCTCGGAAGTTCTTACGCGAATTCGTTTTTGGTCGGCTGTCAGGAAGCGCGGCACCCAACTTGCGGAAAGTTTTTTCATACTTAAAATATTATGTAAGATATGAAAAACTCGTTCAGATGAAATGTGTAAAATCTCGGCTATCTCACGTATCTTCATTCGACGGTTATCCAAAACAATATCGTGGACTTTATTCACCACGTCATCAGTGGTCACTTCAATCGGCCTTCCAGAGCGTACTGCGTCATTGGTGGTGATACGTCCACAACGAAATTCTGTAAACCACTTGTGTACCATTCCATGCGATGGAGCAGATTCCCCATATTATTTTTTTAACCGGTCTTCAGTCTCTTTGATAGTTTTGCCACGTAAAAAGTAATGTTTAATTAGCACACGAAATTCACTTTTCTCCATTTTCCGACAATTTCCCGCTCTTATCTGACATATACCTCGATTTCTTTTTTAATGTTCGTAATATAAGAAAAAAATTATAACAGCCAGTAACCAAAGAGTTAAGAATTAGAATAAAAAAGTTCGATTATGAAAAAGTTTTTCTTTTTACTTAAAGTCACTGACTTATCAAACCGCCCTCGTATGTACATGAAAAAGTGAAGTACTCGTTTTTCACCGTAAAATTATCCTTTTGTTGTATTTATGTTCTTCCATTTGTTAGGACGAATATTTCAGACATTAATATGTACCTAAGTAATTAAATAACACCTACGACTAGGTACTACTGATAAATGTGCACAATGGCTAATGTAAGTTACTTACTTGTAATGGAGCCACATTTTAATGCTGACTTATAAACTTATGTTATCGTAAAACTTTAGCTTAAGATTAGATATTTATATTCCGTTTACGAGTACTTTCCCTTTTACGTACAAGAAAATAATTTCTTAAGCAATTAGTAATGGAATTCTAATCTTATCATGACATGACAGAAACTAGGCATACTAATCATCTACAAGTATGATGATGATATTACATTGCTCTGCTGTATTCGAATTTAGATTTACATATTAACGTTATCTTATGACATATGTGATGGAGTGTTATGATAATTTAGAAGATGAATATGGTCAATGTTATGCATTATGTGTTTATTATATGGTTGTTGTGCATTATGAATAAGTGACTATGAGTATGAGCAATGTAGATACTTAATTATATAAGTACCTAAATTATAAATGCAAAAGTGTTTGAAGGGCACTTAAAGCGAATGATAGGCGTGATTTGTTTTAGATGAATTACTTTTTGACGTGACAACGTCTTAAATTAGGTTGCGCTCGGAGTCACTCATGAAAAAGTGTAACGCCCGCTCACGTTACGAGGGCCGGTTGTCCCGCTAAAACTCGAGAACGGCTGAACCGATTTGGCTAATTTTAGTATTGAAATATTCGTGGAAGTCAAGGGAAGGTTTAAACGGTGAGAAAATATTGAATAAATGAGTGGAAAATAATAATAACGATAATTTTATATTCCCATACAAATACAAACTGTTCGTACTTACCTGTCAAACATATGATGTTTGTTCCGTCGGTTCGGTATTTTTAGAATAATTACATGTAGATCTAGACTAAATAAGGGTTTGGAATCGACAACATACATGCATAATAGTCTGATTATCGCATATTTAGATTTAAAACATGTAAAATAATGACACTATAATGACATTAATGACACATGTGATGGGTGCGTTCAGAAAGTAACACTTAAAATGTTGTTAGGGAAATTGTGAATGGATATGATAGAAATAAATATTCTACCGAGAAAAAGACGTTGTCACGTAAAATCTTCCTTCGCCCCTAAAACCGACTTTACAGGCAACCATTTTTTAGGGTTCCGTAGTCAACTAGGAACCCTTATAGTTTCGCCATGTCCGTCTGTCCGTCCGTCCGTCCGTCCGCGGCTTAGCTCCGTGATCATTAGTACTAGAAAGCTGAAATTTGGTATGAGTATGTGTATGTATAACGCCGACAGAACGGTAAAATAAAATTAAAAAAAAAAAAAATTTTTTTCGGGTACCTCTCCAACACCTAAAGTGGGGGTGATTTTTTTTTCTTTTCAACACTTGTGTGTGGGGTATCGTTGAATAGGTCTTGTAAAAATAATAGGGGTCTTCTAACATTATTTTTTGATAAAGTCAGCAGTTTTGGAAATATTCGCTCCAAAAACAAAAAAAAATGTGTCCCCCCCCTCTAACTTTTCAACCACGGGTCAAAAAAATTCGGAAAAATTCATGTTAATGAAGCATTATAAGTACTTTCAATGAAAACTATATTGAACAAAATCGGTTGAGCCGTTTTTGAGTTATCGCCAAATTTCATATTTTTTCTTTAAAAGGTCTAAGTTGACTTCCGGAAGGTAATAAGTGATTACAGTTTCTAGGGCGTTTACGACCTTTTTATAGAGCTTAAAATCTTTCTTAACGTAAACCTCGGGCTTAAAAAAGCAGTTTATTGAGAAGGATGAGCAACTACGGAACCCTACACTGAGCGTGGCCCAACATGCTCTTGGCCGGTTTTTTTGGGAGAATTAACGGCTTCAGAAGTAGGTATAAGCAAAACTGTTAAAAAAGCGTGGGAAGGGTTTTTGATAGGAATTAAACTACACAATGCTCAGGAAAGGAATAATTCGAGCGTAATAATCTAATTTCAATTCAATGTTTTTACAGGAAATTTTAATGACTTATTCGATAAGAAGTATGCGAATATGTGTCATTTATATGTCATTACTCATTATACATTTCCCATATCATGTCCGTCTTAGCGTCAACTTTAGTTATTATTGGTTAATTGGTGATACTGTTCAACTGTCTGACATCAATACCCAAGACGTTATATACCTACCCTGCACTAACTCAATGTTTCTGTTTAGCCTCATATGGTTGACTGTTTCGAACCTGCGATAGGTTACCAGTTTAAACAAATAAATACCTCCATCGTTCCCCATTTGATTTTGTTCTGGTGGAAATCCTATCCTATTCTAGCTACTCTGGCTAAGCAGGTGCATCATATTGAGGCCCTGCTTTCTTAAGTGACGTCCGACAATTTATTTAGTAGATTTACGTGCAGCACAATGTTTAACTATACTTTAAGACTGGCAAATTTATTATCTTATCAGTGTCACTTCACCAGGTAACATGTTTACAAAATTATAATACTCGTAGGTGTATTTAGTATTAAATCGCTGATATAAATCAAGCTTCCCATTACTGGAGGGCGTTTCCATTGAATAATATTTATTGATGTCCTATTAAAATGCTTCTAATTATATTTTTATTGTGTAAAAGATATACATAGAACATTATACGACAACTTTTCAGGGCATATGAACGTTGAAGATACATGTGTATATATCCTCTTTCTATCCCATATAAGTCACTAATCATAGTGTCATAGTATGTAATTACAAGCTTTTATTTAACTTGCATTGTATGTATGTATGTAAGTATGTTTGTTCGGGTGGAATCTTGCAACTCAATTTTGAAGCAGATATCGTCAACCGATTGAGCTGAAATTTTGCATACTTACTTAACTTTGATGACAATACAATAAGGTACGATGGGGCTGATCTGATGATGGAGCCGGAAGGTGGCCATAGGAACTCTACAATAGAAAAAGCAATCCTACCAAGTTTGGGCTCTTTAGAATCGTCTCAGTGAGTATTTGATGGATATCCAAAGAAAAGTAAAGTCGGCTATAAAAGCTTGTCACTAAAATGAAAATTTTGACACAAACTTATTATATACTTTAGATAGTTTGTATATTACTTTATCGATCAAATATTTCTTTTTATTTCAACCTTATTTGATTTTGAATGATCCATTAATTAAATATACCTACACTATTGAGCAACTGTATTGTAAGCTATGAAAACCCAATGTAGATACTTGGTATATATTATATATATATATCGTTCTACGGGTACTCAGCCTGCATGCAGGCGTGCAAAATGTTTGCGCGCGCTAACTTATAGGTAATTAAAATAATCATTAACACTTTCGCAACCAGACAAAAAAGTAAGACATATCCCAGAAACCGGCCGAGCCGACTTTTATAGCATCAAACCCGGCTACCGGGTCGGCCGGCATCTGAACAAAGTTTACGAGCGCCCGGCCTCCGGGTTGTTGGTGTCGAAAATACTTAACATCTAACAAAATAATTACAAACAAATAAACAACATAATGTCAAAAGATAATTAATTACAGAAAAAAGTAGAAGAAAAAAATTGAGCAAGTGCGAGCCCGACTCGCGCATGAAGGGTTCCGTACCTATACATATATATAATCTTTAACAAGTTTGTTGTATGGGAGCCCCCCTTAAATATTTATTTTATTTTATTTTTAGTATTTGTTGTTATAACGGCAATAGAAATATATCATCTGTGAAAATTTCAATTGTCTAGCTATCACCGTTGTTGAGATACAGCCTGGTGACAGACGGACGGACGAACGGACAGCGAAGTCTCAGTAATAGGGTCCCGTTTTTACCCTTTGGGTACGGAACCCTAAAAAATAAATAAAAATAACAAAATGTCAAGGCGTGTAAATTAACAATAATCAATGAAATAAGAAATATATATTTAATGTTAGTTGTGCTCGAGGTATGCCTTTACGCTGTAAAAACACCGGTCTAAAAGCCAGGTTGTAAGGCTACGCTTAAAAAAAATTGTGCTTGGAGTCCCTCCGCGCGGAAGAAGTTAAACTTCGTAATGTGAAAATGAAAATAGGAAGGGGTAGAAATTGATTTTTAGTGAACTCATTTTGTTTCTTTAAGACAAACTTCTTCTTTCTCGCTCTGTCTCTTTCTATTCCCCCTCCCCAGGAGCGTTGAACGTTTAACGCAACAGTGCTTTCCTACCCCCTCCACGGAAGCGTTAAACGTTTAACGCAACCTTGTTGGAAGTCGCATTAGAAGTTTCACTTCAAAATGTTTCTCTCGAGCACTTTCAGGTTTTTGGGGAGTAAAATTACTATACACATATTAAGAGAGTTTCTTCTGTATACACTTTTATGACACCGCGGATGATACAAAAGGTTCATAGTGTTTACTGTTTGCTCTAGTCTGCCTGCTTATAAGGTTGCCACGGGTTTTGAAATATGTGGGACGTAATTTCACGAAAGTACATATTTCTCTTAAATATAAGCATGCCAAACGAAGTATTTTTAATTTTTTGAATAATGGAACACAGCTATCGTTCCACCATGCATTACATATGACCCTAACACACTTCTTCTGGATCCTGAAAACTCTATCGATCTCTACTGCATTTCCCCATAGCAACAAACAGCCTATAATTAAGGACAGATGTAGAAGTAGAAGAATCCATGATATGCTGTTAGTGCTGCATCAACGGAAACAGTGTCCCTTAATCTTTTGAGCGCGTAGATACTGTGTATGTGTGTATTAACTTGATACTAGGATAAGATCATAATGTATTGAGTTGGATTATGTAGGTAATCATCTTATCTTAAAGTGCTAAATAGGCTAGTTACTTGTCGACAGGACGAGCGGGGGCGGCTGATGCGACGCACGATAGTCCGCTACGTGTGCCTCTGCCTCACCATGGTGCTCAGTATGATCTCCCCACGAGTCAAGAAACGGTTCCCCACGCTGGACAACTTCGTCGAAGCCGGGCTCCTCCTCGACAACGAAAAAATCATTATGGAGAACCTTAACGACAAGTTTCCCAAGCCATCGAAACATTGGTATGCCTTGTGAGATGAACAAATGTTGCGTCACAGATCTCGGCACATTAACCGTACTAAGCAAAGATATACGGCTGTTTTAGGTTACCGATAGTATGGGCGGCGAGCATAGTGACGAGAGCCCGGAAAGAGGGCCGAGTAAGGGACGACTTTGCTGTCAAAACTATTTTGGATGAACTCAACAAGTTCAGAGGACAGGCTGGATTATTGCTCAGCTACGATACCATTAGTGTACCTCTCGTATACACTCAGGTATGTAGTGCGATTGTCTAATGTTTGCCAGAATGTATATAAAACAATGTTATAAATTTCCTTAGCCCGAATTTTCTCATACTATAACTGGATTTTTCCATAATATTTAACTAAAGAGAAAAGTTAAGAAAAGAGTTTTAGTGATGTCACAAGTACCTAATACTTGTATGTCATGAACTTTATTTTCCATATTTTTGTTTTTTGTTATTTCATTGGCCAGAAAATTCAAATGCTACTAACGACTGTTTTTTTCCTCCAAATGAATATTATGTTTATGTCATTAAATATGATGATTCTAGAACGTAAGCTTTATGCTTTAGAATTTGATATTATGTAACAAAATATTATGGATATTGATCGTTCTTAGTAAACGACTATTATATAATGACTTACAAAAATTCATCGCATGTTATTTTATGGTAAATGTACCTTTAGACTATTACCTATGGCAAATTGAATTAAATTCTGGCAGGCGGAGATATTATTATTTATGTTTGATTCTTTTCAGGTAGTTACCATCGCAGTATACTCATATTTCATAACGTCTGCCTTGGGCAGTCAATGGGTTGATAACAAACTACACACCACGAGCGATTCGGTTTATATCGTCAATGTAGACCTTTATTTTCCTATATTTAGTACATTAGAATTCTTCTTTTATATGGGCTGGTTGAAAGTGGCCGAGTCTCTAATTAACCCCTTCGGCGAGGACGACGACGACTTTGAAGTAAACTGGTTGATCGACAGAGATTTGCAGGTAATGACTGCGCTGCGCGTGTATCAAATGTAAACTATGCAAGTTTGTAAATATTTGAGAAGACCAGAAGTTAAGCAAAAGTGTGATTTTAGGTTTCATACATGATTGTCGATGAAATGCATCACGAGCATCCCCAGTTGATCAAAGATCAGTACTGGGACGAGGTGTTCCCGTCCGAGCTGCCGTACACACTCGCGACGGAGAACAACCGCGAGGAGCACCCGGAGCCGTCCACTGCGCGCGTGGCCGTGCCGCCGCGCCAGCGCAGCATGGTCACCATCGCGCCCTCCACCGTCAAGATGGACGAGATGGTTCCCTCGCACACCGTGAGTTACAAGTTCGCCCCGCCCGAGGTTAGATACGATTTTTTAAGAGCATGCTGCACGTTCGGACTATACGTGGAGCTTGGCAGTGTGTCGGTGTTAAGGGTTGCCAAACACTAAATGTTTAGTATATTTTCCTTATTTGTCACTAACGGGCGATATGAGATGCGAAAGGAAAACTATGATGTGGATTTATATATAAATGTGCGGTAATGGTGACTTATTTGCCGTTCTGAATATGCTCATTGTTGTTGGTAAATATTTATTGCATATTTGTATTTTAACTTCCATCCGTTAAAACGTTACGATTCTTCGGTTATGGACATTTTTATGTGCCGGAAGTCTTTACACACTAAGTATATCTATTCTACTCGATTGTGGTGTGCTTATTTATTAAGTATTACCTGCAATTGATGTATTTGTATAAAATGAATGCGATATGAATTTATTAATTTGATATTTCATTCATGCCAAGACAATTTAGAGCTGTCGAAAATTCTGAAAATGGTTAAATTGTGTTAGGTAAAGTAACATTATTTGCACTTTATTGTTCATCGTATCACAATTTGGTTTTTAAGTTCTGAATTTCTAATACAATAATCCTCACTCTCATTCCATTTCTAACATACTAATTTTATAATTGTTAATTACGATATAGCTTAGAATAATAACGCCTAGAAGGATAGTTTCTTACGGCCGAGGCGCCGCACGTGAGGCATAAAATGGATTCATGTAGTTGTGAACAACTCGTATTTACACGCGGTGATACGCACACAAACACAGCAATAATGTTGCTAGCGCAATCACATTCCCCTGAAATTTGGGGCATACTATTGCCAGTGGTGATTGGTGACATTCTAAATTTTTATTGAATAATAGACCCGTTGTTGACTTCAAACACTGTAAATACATTAAACAAAGGTTTTTTTTTATTTATTATTATTATTAATTTGCAATGTCAGTTAAAAATAAATAAAATCGTAAATAGTAGGTATGGTCAAATCCTGAAACGGCCTGAAATGACTTTTCAGCCAAGCACCGAAATTGACGTTCGAAGTTTTTGACCGAATCCACCGGCGTAACACTTTTATTTGCACAGTCGTCAACTCATCATCAAGACATTTGTAACGAGCCCTAACACGTCGTGTTTTTGTGTAATTTAGGAGCTACCTACTATGGCCTCTTTCCGTTCTCATCATCAGACCAGCTTGGTAGTAGATATGAGCGCCGATGGCCAATTCCGCGGCGGCGGCGTGATAGGCAAAATTCCGCGGCGGCGGCGGCGTCGGCGGCGTGACCTTGAGCTTTAGATTTTTATGAGAGAGAAAAAACCTGGTTTTCTGACTATTATTTATTTTAATAAAGGAACCAAGTATGTAAATAATCATATTTTTTTAATTGCACACAAATATAACTAATTACACAAAACAAAAAATAACACTGAATGAAAATTCTCAGATTTATAATCGAAATAACATAAAAAGCACATAAAACCATCACAATCTTCACTTTAAAAACGTGTCTATGTTTTAATACAAGTCTTAATGTATAAATATAAATCAGTTAAAGATTACGTTTCCAGAAAAATAATCATATTAAAACTTAATATTTTCTTCGGTTTCCGCGACTGTCACACATTTAAATAAAACAATTTAAATGGATCATATCGCGTATATTAATTATTTGAGCCTCCCTGACGTTTCAGTACCTTTACAGATACCGTTGTCAAAGGTTGACTGAGAAAAACATAATTTTTCTCTGTCAAAGTTACATTTGTGCAAACTACCCATTTTATAAATATTAATTTAAAAAATAAAGGTGTTCATACATGCCAGATGGGCCTAATGTGTAAAGACAGTTATATAGTCCTCCTTGTCGTATCCGACAACGGCGACTCTTACACTCTCCGTTCATGTGCGAGGATGTGACTTGCAAAGCCAAACTTGGTCTTGAATGTCCGGTCACACTGTGCGCAATAAAGTTGCCCTTGTGTGTCAAAAGTGTAAGCGTAGGCAGGTTTGGGTCGAGTCTTCCGTAAGCGGCGTTTTTGGTCCAGATGCTCGAGTCGAGCTTCTTCAAATGAAGCTACACCTTTATTGACGTTATTGCGCCACTCCGGTCTCATCGACGCAAGGTCCTCCCAACGCTCAGATGGGATGTCGCAAGCTTTAAGATGGCGTTTCAGAACATCCTTGTAGCGCAGGAACTGCCCCCCGTGATTGCGTTTTCCACTAGCGAGCTCCGAGTAAAAAACGGTTTTTGGGAGTCTGCACTCTGCAGTCTTCCATGCGGCTAACGTGGCCACACCATCGTAGCTGGTGTCTGATCAATATAGCCTCCATGCAGGACATGCCAGCTCGTCGTAGTACCTCCGTGTTGGTCACACGATCCTGCCATCGAATGCGAAGTATGCGACGTAAACACCGCATATGGAAAGTATCAAGCCTTCTGATGTCTCCTTTGTACAGGCACCACGCCTCAGCGGCGTACGTAAGTATTGGGAGAACCAGGGCCTTGTACACGGAAAGCTTGGTTGGCAGTTTCAAGTCGTGTGAGTTCCAAACACGTTGGTTTAACTTGCCGAAGGTAGCTGCAGCTTTGGGTATGTATCTCGTGATGCTATGAACGTGTAGGTATCTCTGAGGCAAGGCTATTGTCGGATCGGATTTGGCTACCTAGATATTTAAAGCTTGTAACTTCCTGCAGTACTGAACCACCCAATGTTATTTGAGTTTCATCAGCACTGCAGTCTCTAGGTGGTTGTTTGAGAACTTGAGTTTTGGTTACGCTTATTACCAGACCAAATCTATAACACGAGTCATTCAGAGAAGCCATAGAGCTCTGGAGTGCATCTAAGCTGCTAGCCATCAGGCAGACATCATCGGCATATAAGATTTCAAGCAGTGATGCCTTCCTGACTTTACTTTTGGCCCTGAAACGTGAGAGGTCAAACACTCCTTTGTCCGATCATACGTTCAGAGCAATTGATTCATTGCTACGAGTAAGAGCGTCTTTCATTACAGCAGAAAAGTACAGAGCGAACAAAGTTGGAGCCATAACGCAACCTTGCTTTACACCACTAGTCACCGGAAAAGTATCTGAAAATTCACTGTTGTGCTGAACCTAAGCCTGCATGTTGTCATGAAACTGCCTTATAAGGTTTATTAGCTTTTCAGGACAGCCACTTTTTCTCAAAATCAACCAGAGAGCCGATCGTGGGACACGGTCAAACGCCTTTTCAAGGTCAACAAAACACATGAACAGAGGGAGATTTTGTTCTATGCATTTCTCTTGTATTTGTTTACACATGTGCCAGAAGGGTATTTATTATTTTATTTAAAATATCTACCAGCGGTTCACTATAAGGCTTACTGAGGAGAAAGAACCGCCAAAGAAAACTGGTCTGCAGTCTGCGAGCATGTCATGGACAAACCAAACCATTCAATTAAGTTTGATAACACTTCAATCCTTGCCAGAGAGAAACGATATTTTCCCAGAATGTTGCGCGAGGCTATTGAAATCAAAAAATATCCCAATTTCAATAGAGAAGATGGTTTGTCATTACCACTGGTTGATGCATGTTGTGACACCCAGAGACTTTATACATCTCTGGGTATATTTAATATTTTCAATTTATTAAATTTTAATTTTAATGTTCCTACTTAACATTGATTTGGAGTATCTAACATCTCCATTACGTGTACCAGTGTAATTAGTTATAACAGAAATGTATCATGTAATTGTTTTAAGTATTATTTACGAAAAAATGACTTACTGTTGAGTTTCTTTCGGCTTTCTTCTCAACAGCGGTCTCCTCTTGCGAAATGCCGGTAGATTCACAATCTGACTTGTAAAAGTGCCCCTGTGGCCTACTTACTGAATAAATTATTTCATTTCATTTCACTGGCTTGGGATCCTGTTGTACATCTTATCAAGGATCAAGCAAGACACAAGACTGGAAACCTTGGGCCTCGAACGGTGTAAAACAAATTAGTGTTAAAAGTAGTATATGTAGAGTTTTGTTTAAAAGTATTTTATAGTAATAAGGCAATGTGGGAGTTTTCTTTGGCGGTTCTTTCTCCTCAGTAAGCCTTATAGTGAACCGCTGGTAGATATTTTAAATAAAATAATAAATACCCTTCTGGCACATGTGTAACTAACTGTCTTTACACATTAGGCCCATCTGGCATTTATGAACACCTTTATTTTTTAAATTAATATTTATAAAATGGGTAGTTTGCACAAATGTAACTTTGACAGAGAAAAAATATGTTTTTCTCTGTCAACCTTTTTTCAACGGTATCTGTAAAGGTACTGAAACGTCAGGGAGGCTCAAATAATTAATATACGCGATCTAATCCGTTTAAATTGTTTTATTTAAATATTAAAACTCAACAAGCATATTTTTTAACATCACAAAAAATTTTATCACTATCTCTTAGTCACAACACAATCAATTTCAAAAGCTAGGTGGCGCCAGGTACGTTAAACACATTTTAAGAACTCATCATCGTGTCAGACTCATATTATGACGCGGCTCAAAAAAAAAAAAACACGCGTTCACTCAACAAAATACTTGACTCGATTGAAGCCATCGTGCGACCGAACGCGGACGCGGGTGGGGTACGTTACGAGTGCGAGCGAGAAAGCAAATCGCAACTTGTTGCGCCGGCGCGCCGCGTATTTCACACGGCGGCGGCGCGCCGACTCGAATCCGCGGCGACGGCGGCGCGCCGGCGCGGCGCTCATATCTACTTGGTAGTACCATAATAATGCATTGTCTCTTGATTTAAACAGGTGTACAAAATTTAAACTCGATTCAAATTTGATTTGCAATATTTTACCCAGACATACCTACTCAAACATACACGGAAAGTCAAATAAAAACTTGATAAAAATCAAACGATTTATCTTCTTAATTTTTCATATTTGTATTTTTAATTATAGACTCCCAAAAAATAAGTCAGTATACATCAGGACAGAATTATGGGTAAAAAAAAACCCTTACACTGGAAACACTACGTTGTCATGCCGCTTATAGAAAATATGAAGTTTTGATTACTGTTTTACGTAAAAATACGAGTTAAAGAATAATATTTACGAGTGAAATGTTGTCTTAGCATGTTTATCCTTTTTATCAGATGCATTGTGACACCCTATCCTTGCACAAACCGCCATAATAATTGAAAATGTGGGAGCTCTTTACACTTGTCACGCGTCCTTGCAACTGACAAGCCGATCGGCGCTTTTAGCCATTTCTGGCTAAGTTTTAGTGGCCTCACCGTTGCGCGTGAACTGGGTTTCTAGGCGTTATTATTCTAAGCGATATAGTTACTAATTTTACTAACTATTATATGTAGTGAGGTAATTTCTTATTTCGATAAAACTATTTTACTAACCATACTGGATGGAATGACAATGTTAACACTACAGCATGATCGCTATATAGGTAATGCTATTTGCATCTAAACTTAATGTTGCAATACAAAATGTGTTAACATGTGTAACATTTAATAAGGTGATTCTAAAGAAATATAAACAAAAATGGATTTATGCTGTAAATACTCTAGATATTGTTTCCTTTGTCCAGCATTTTACATATGACAGGAAATTAAAATAGAACAATGTTAAATATTGTTATATTACCTTGAAATGAACAAGAGTCAAATCGACTGTAAATAATGCTTAATGTTTCTTAATGTTTCTTTTGTTTTGTCCAAATGCACTGAATACATCTTCGCAATCTATTTATCGTCATGTTTTGTTCCCTTTTTTATTTCATTCAATACATGTAAATGTAACTATACTTAGTAAGTGTTTTGTTCATTTGAATTAAGTCTAACACATTCATCGCACCTAATTCAAAATGTTCCTTAATCGGTTGCTCGATGTTTTCAACAGCAACTTCAAATGAACGATGATGCCCAATCGGGCATTCACTTCATGGTGTCACATCGGGGGAGCAAACGTGGGAAAAAGGAAGACAGGAACTCTATGGGTCTTGGGTCTACCAACTCCATGATATCGTTGCAGCAGACCCCTATAACACGGACCAACTCTGTCACATCTATGCTGAAGAGGCTTTTTTCTAAGGAAGAGCAGCGACCGCCACCCACGCCGAATCAGGTGCAGACCGACGGAGGTGAGTAATGATATTTGAATATTCAATGATACACGCGCGAAGTTGAATAAACGACTCCTTCCGTTACGTGTTGCAACGGCAATGCCGAATTTGGCGTACCTACCTGTATGACGTTCGACAAAGTTAGTATTTTATTGTCTTCGCGTCCGATACGAGTATGAAGTTCGTAACCCATAATCATATTTGGTCCTTTTACAGTGAATCAATTATGAAAAAAAAAGTTTTTCTTAATAAATTGGTAAAAGGTAAATTTGTGAATTTTTCATACATAAATTAAATGTACAAATATTGCTTATACCAGGTGGGCCCTGTAACAGGAGCAATAAATTCAAAAATAGATTCTACCCCTCAAACTGAACAACATTTATTAAACAACTTTTAAAAATAACTCGTTTATAATGTAAACCTGTAAAATAAAGTTTATTCAAAGAAGCAATGTATTGCGAAAGATTTGTTATTTAGTAAAGTGACAGCTATGTCAATGTTAAGGCGATGTCAATGTTGGACGGCGTACATTGAAAATGCCATTTACTTACTTTGTTTGAAATAATAAACATTATGAAAACTATATTTTAAAAAAAAGTTTCTGAACAGATGTTATTCAGTTTGACGAGTAAAATGTACCTATGTTTTAAATTTTTGCTCCTGTTACATGAAAACTATATTTTTAAGAAAAGTTTCTGAACAGATGTTATTCAGTTTGACGAGTAAAGTGTATGTTTTAAATTTTTGCTCCTGTTATAGGGACCCACATGGTATATACATGAAATTCTTTACCAAACTTAGTATCCGTACAATGTTTAATATATCTAGAAACACATTTTACTAAAAAAATAATATACCTACTAAACATAACATGCCAAAACACTCATCAAAAAACCACAGTTTGCGAGATCATAACAAATATAGCGGTAAGTTTTTCAAATTTCCGCCTTCTCGTTAATAATAATAAACAACTACCTATATACAACCGTCAACGTATGAATGACGAAGAAATATTAAAATGGATTAAATTTCCTTATGAAATCACTCTCATAACATAACATTATAAATATTCCTACTTTCAAATAAATCTCGAATTATTTGTTATGAAGCTGCATCTTACACTATGCATTTAAGGGTTAAGAGGAAATAATGCTAGTTTTTTTTTTTTCATAAAATTCAAGGTTTCGTTCTCGTCGGTTTCGTCCTCCAAAACTTAACCAATCGTTACGAAATTCTAGAAAGTGAAAGAAGAGAAAATGTTTTGTGTCTGACCGTTTCGATTTTTGCACTTATTAATAAATTCCTCTGAATTCTGTAATAATTTGCGCCAAAATCGAAACAGTCCGACATATAAGTAATATACTATTTTTAGTTAGTTTCCAAAATTTTGATAAGATTGGTTATATTTTGGAGGAAGAAACAGTCCAGAACGAAACCTCAGTTTGTATAGCCCACTTGTATCCGACGCTATAGTTCCCAGGTGCAAACTTAACGTAAACTGATAGTATGAAACAATGAGCAGTGATATGTCCTCTTAATATTCACCTTGTCGCTGAAAGTAATATGAGCATGCACCAGTGAAATTTAAAAAAAATTAAATGTGACAGGTAGTTTGCCCGATCCAAATGCGTTTGTATACCTAACTGTAAACTGCAGTATCAGCACGTATCTTTTTTTCTCTACTTATTACATATTTTTTTTCTTTGAGTTTAGTAAACACGTACCTGAGCCTTGGCGATCCTTTTCTTCCTTCTATTATAATGTTCATCATGATTATTATATCGCCTGACGCGGTTATTCTATTTATTTTTATAGCAATAACCTTATTAACAGATATGTTGGATTTATAATTTAGTATATCATAAGGAAAATGAGTCGGTACATAATATACAAGAGCCGAAGTTCTGTAATGATTACACATTTTTGTTATGAACTTGGCAAAACCCACCGAAAGAGCACCTTGAGCTGGTCGTTACTCGTTAATCAGAGCTTTTGAAGTGTCTCACGTATTACGTAAGTGTATTAGATCATTGACACCAATACGCGTGGGAGGATGTTTTGCCAATAACGTATTAAGAGGCCTTATTCCTTTTAAAATGCCGATTGTTTTGATTTTTTTCTCTGTGATCAAACACGTTTCTTAACATATTATTGATGTTACTACCTAGAACAGGGCTATGGAATTTATTGGAATATATTTGAAACCTACAGTTTGAATTTTTCATTGATAATCTTTGTTTCAAAACCTACTCGAAAATGGCAAAATTCACGCAGAAACCTGTTTTTTTTTTTTTTTTTTTTTTCAATTTATTTTCGTCTGCACGCAATGAAAGCATGAAATATATCTGTGTTACTACCTAGAACTCGGGGAAAAGTATTATTCACTTCAAAAAGTTGGTTGAAATTATCAATATATTTGTCATACCTACATGAAAAAATTTTTTTTTAAGAGGAATAAGGCCTCTTTAGTGCGTCGTCAAAGTTACGCTTAATAAATTGGAAATTTTGTACCCGTATGGAATTAGGAGGATTAAATTTAAATACAATTTATCTCCTAAATACGTAAATTTATTGAAAAGTCCTGTGGTCGGTGATTAAATACATATTTATTCGACGGAACTACAATGCATCGTCAATTTATGATTGTTTTATGTTGAAACCATTGATACAAATGAACGACGTTCCTTATGATATGAATATTAAGTATTAACGTAACGTAGGTAATCTAAGATCTAAAAGTAATATTTATTTTACAGTGGGACGCTTCACGATATCAGCCAGTAATCCGACACTCAACAAGCCGGCCACCGCAGCCGGCGGCAGCATGAAGATCGCCAACGAGGTCATCGAGGAGGTTGATGAGCAGGCCACAATCACCAGCATGGGCAAGCGGCCCGACAACAGGTAAATAGACTCGCTTTATTACTTCTATGACACTTATATCAGCCAGTAGCCCGAGACGAGACTGAATAAGGCACCATGAAGATCGACAACGAGGTGAGGTAAAAAAATCTAACGGTTCGAAGGTCGGAACTATTTTACTATTTGCAATTAATACTTAAATATTAGTAAAAACCCATTTTAATCACTGCATAGGTGCATGACATTCAAAAATGTTGTGAGAACGTTTTAGTTACCTACGAATAAATATATTTTGACCCTGGAATTTCCTTTTTGTCCTCAATATCGTTCTCTTAATGATCCTATAACCACTCAATGAATATTTTTTCTGTCGCGAAAGTATCACGATTAATGCCATACCAAGGGCAAGGGCCGGACGCCGGAATGTGTTGCTTCGCGTCAACACGCGTTTATCTGATGTTGTTTTATGGATGGATGTTTCGTAAGAGGAAATGACTGATTCGTCAGCGCTTCACGAGCGTGTCAGTGTGTACGTTTTACGTCAAGCCTATGTTGACTCACATGTCTGATCAAAATGAGTTGATTTTTAGGTAATTAGTCCTATTCCTATAAATATTGATTCACCATCATCACGATAAAATATTGTAATTCTCCGAAAACGGTTTTAAGTATTGAATAAAAACCGGCCAAGAGCATGTCGGGCCACGCTCAGTGTAGGGTTCCGTAGTTGTCCATCCTTCACAATAGACCCTTACGAGTCCTTTACGAGAAAGATTTCAAGCTCTATAAAAAGGTTGTAAACGCCAAAGTAACTGTAATTACTTATTACCTTCTGGAAGTTATGGATTAATGTTTTAGTGCAGTATGGCACTTAACTAATATGTGTAACGTTCAAAGTATAAAGACACCGCGGCGCAGGGCACCTACGTTATTTTAAAGAAAATTATGAAATTTTGCGATAACTTAAAAACGGCTCGACCGATTTTATTCAATATAGTTACCTATTACACAATTTTTTTTATTTTCGGTACGAGAGGTACCCGAAAAAAAACTTTCTTTTTAGTTTTTATTTTACCATTTTGTCGGCGTGATACATACACATTCTCATACCAAATTTCAGCTTTCTAGTACTACTAGGTCACTGAGCTAAGCCGCGGACGGACAGACAGACAGACAGACAGACAGACGGACATGGCGAAACTATAAGGGTTCTTAGTTGACTCCGGAACCCTAAAAACATATCATGTATTAGTGTATATGAGCCGCGAATACAAAACAAATCTCAAGCACGCAATTCTCTGAACTCATTTTTAGGGTTCCGTAATCAACTAGGAACCCTTATAGTTTCGCCATGTCCGTCTGTCCGTCCGCGGCTTACCTCCGTGATCATTAGTACTAGAAAGCTGAAATTTGGTATGAGTATGTGTATGTATAACGCCAAAAAAACGGTAAAATAAAAACTTATTTTTTTTTTCGGGTACCTGAACACCTAAACCTTTTCTTTTCTCTTCAACACTAGTGTTTAGGGTGTCGTTGAATAGGTCTTTTAAAAGTAATAGGGGTCTCTAAACATTATTTTTTGATAAAGTCAGCAGTTTTGTAAATATTCGCTCCGAAAAAAAAAATAGCGTCCCCCCCTCTAACTTTTCAACCACGGGGCAAAAAATTATGGGAAAATTCATGAAAATGAGGCCTTATAAGTACTTTCAATGAAAACTATATTGGACAAAATCGGTCAAGCCGTTTTTGAGTTATCGCAAAATTTCATAATTTTCTTAAAAGGACGTAAGTTAACTTTCAGAAGGTAATAAATAACTATAATTACTTCGGCGTTTACGACCTTTTTATAGAGCTTGAAATCTTTCTCGTAACTTAAGTCTCGTAACTGAGCGTGGCCCGACATGCTCTTGGCCGGTATTTTTCGTCTATGGTCTTGTTCTGGAAAGTCCGCATGTCAAGATATGTAGAAACCATGCAACAGATATTTTCGTAACAAAGTTTGACCAAAACTAACCCGCATTGTTATTCCAAATCGCAGCCAGCAAGTAAGCATATGCATAGTAGGTAATATACTTATTTTATGGAAATTGTTCAGATGTTCTAATTTTTAGGGTTCCGTAGCCAAATGGCAAACAACGGAACCCTTATAGATTCGTCATGTCTGTCTGTCCGTCCGTATGTCACAGCCATTTTTTTCCGAAACTATAAGAGCTATACTGTTGAAACTTGGTAGGTAGATGTATTCTGTGAACCGCATTAAGATTTTGATGCAAATATAAAAAAAAAAATAATAAATATTGGGGGCTCCCCATACTTAGAACTGGAACTCAAAATTTTTTTTTCATCAAACACATACGTGTGGGGTATCTATGGATAGGTCTTCAAAAATGATATCGAGGTTTCTAAAATATTTTTTTTCTAAACCGAATAGTTTGCGTGACAGACGCTTCCAAAAGTTGGTCCCCCCCCCTCTAACTTCTAAAATAAGAAAATGAAAAATCTAAAAAAAACATGATGTACTATCGGCAGCAAAAGTGCATACCCCTTTTTAAACGCGAATGCTTTGAAGCCAGTCAAGACGGTTGAGCTATGTCACGTACTTCATTAGTTTAATAAGATCCCACTAGATGGCACTGATAACAACCAAATATAAAATAAAATATGTTTTCTCCCGCAAATCCAATATTTAACTGACATGATATTATTATTATGGTCGTTCTTGTCCAACATCCAGAAATTATAGAATGCTATACTTCGGCCATTTATGTTATTTTGTAAGGATGAATAAATACAAATCATATTTTAATCTACCAACGAAGATTCACACAACACCCAAAAACATTAAATTTCTTCATAATTATTGCGAAGATTTGAAAATGGACCCTCCGACATCGAGACAGATGTATTCAACCTCCAAGCCAGCGAGACTTAATGAAAGCTGACGAAATTCATTATCATACTCAGAATAACTTTAGTTTACAAGAAAAACAAGAATTTTGTTTAGTACTAATACTTTTTTAATGTAAATAACAATTTGTAATAGCAAAGGAAAAGCTTAAATAAAGCCTTAAAGTAAAAATTAAAAACTAAGACTTAAAATAAACAATAGATAAAGAAATCTTATCTATTTTTTAGTGTTATCAAAAAATAATTGCAATTTTAAACAAATACAAATTAAATGAATAGTAAGTAAATTCATTTGGTATTCTTGTTGAAATGGGCAACTATTATCTATTGGCATACTTACACTCATAGTTACTTAGAGGGTAGATTTAGAACATCAAATATATACCGTTCCAGTTTTTATTACAAAACAGTTCGTCCGCTAACAGTAGCTAGTTCCGTTGATTTGATTGTCTTTTATTATTGCTTTTTATTACTTATCGAATATTAAAATGAGTTCTCATTGCAATATCGATTTAGTGAAAAGGTCACAGATCATTGCCTTGCATAATGAAGGCAAAAATATGGCAGAAATTGCCAGAGAAACCGGTGTAAATGTAAGTAGTTGTTTTAAGGTTCGAAGTATATTTTTATATATAATACAAACATAATAATTATATTTGAACGATATCTGTTTTATATTTTATCAATTATTATATATTCCTAAATTTTGTTGCAGAAAAAAACGGTAGCTTTATGGGTGCGGAGATTCGGAGAAGAAGGGTCATTATTGCACCGCCAAAGAAGTGGTCGACCACGGCTGATTGATGCACAGCAGCGTGAAATGTTAGTACGGGACTATGAAGCAAACGGCTTTCAACCAATAAGACATTACGCCCGTTTATGTGACTCAAGTGTGGATACTATTCGTCGTGTCCTTCATAGTGAAGGATTGCATCATCGTAGGCATGCAGTCAAACCTTTGCTAACCCCACATCACAAAGAAGAGAGATTAAAGTTCGCCCGGGAGCACTTAAATGATGATTGGAGCAATGTCATCTTTACCGATGAAAAAACATTTAAATCGAGTCAACATGGACGTCTAAGCTTATGGCGTCGCGACAACACTCGGTATGACGCTGACCACGTAGTGCCTAATATGGAATCAGGTCGTATAACTGTGAACATGTGGGGTTGGATGAGTGCGGCTGATCCGGGAGAATTGGTCCGAGTGCCGAGTAGGGCGAAAAGTGGTGACTATTTAAATGTGCTGGAAGAAATCATGTTACCAACTGTTAGGAATGTCTATCCAGAAGGAGAATTACCACTAATTACGTTTGTTCAAGATAACTGTCCTATACATCGTTCGCAAAATGTGCGTGAGTGGTTTCGCCAGCACAAAGATATAAATGTCGTGTCGTGGCCCGCTAGATCACCTGATTTAAATCCCATAGAAAATTTATGGGGTGTTATCGTTCAACGTTGGGATAACCGAAATGAGCGAATCTCAGAAATATTGGAGACGCACTGTGCTACAATATGGGATAGTATTCGTGGTTCGGGACTGTGTGAACATTTAATAGAATCGATGCCTTCCCGCTTGCAAGCCGTTATAGACAAAAATGGTGGCTATACTAGTTATTAATGCAAAAGATGGCAATTAGCGGAGACCGGGTTACATTAGTAAATAAAACAATATTTTTTTAATTCTGCAACATGCTACATTATTCATTATTGTTTGAAATCGAAAAATATATATATATATATTTTTTTAGTATTTATTATGAACATGAACATGATAATTGCTTCTAATATAACAAAAAGAGTGAAAAACCATGTTTAATATTTTTACACCATTTTGTGATAGGTATTGAGTTTATTACAATATTTTTACATCACGAGAATTTTCTATAGCTAATTGATAAATGACAAGCAAAAGCGTTTAAAACACTAAAATCGAAATATAACTATTTATATAACCCGGTCTCAGTTTTGTCTTTAAAATTGATTCACTAATAAAATAAACAAATGTTGTTTTGATTAAGGTGAAGCTTCAATCCTCTTTCTGATTTCAGAAACGAATAATTAAGCTTTTTACCTTCAACAAAACGTTAAGTAGTGGTATTGTTTTTCCCTTGAATTACATGAAACAAAAAACATGCTGTGTAAGTAATAAAGAAACTATGATTTTTAGTTGTTTTATTATTGTAGATCTATTAGTCCTGTTTAGTTAATTTTATAGTAACAAAAATCGCGCCCGTTCTGGTGGGGTTTTCTGTAAATGTAACTAACATATTATGGACCACTGTCTGAAATAAATTATTTTGACTTTGCGACTATAAACCCCAGTGATTAAAAAGTTTGTTTAACTGTTTAGAGTTTGACATGAGTTTAAGGCTATATTATACAATTAGATTGATCCCTATACCTATGAATTCAGGTCATGTTTTAAATTGTTGATTGTAGAATCCTAACTGATTTAACACTCAATATTTTCATACGAATATCTGCATAAATATCGTGTTATGTTTTTATATTAAAAATTATGATGTAACATAACATTTTGATTTCCACATTTGTATTATTCCAATTGTAGTGTTCCAAACATCTTAAGCACAAACATAAATTACCTAGGTATATGTTTAATTTGAGAGCCTATGTTTTCTTTTTGATAAAAACCTCATAACCATGAAATTGGTAGGTATTATTTGGTTTGAAAGCTTTATACAAATAAATGACACGAATTAGTGTCTATTACTCATGTCCTCGTTTTTTTTTAAGACAAGAGTAATGATAAACATGACTTACTCTTACGATAACCCCGCATATTGCCTAAATAATTAAATTTCCTTTACATTTAATTTTCTGTGATTTAATTGAAGTTTTATTAAATCACACCTCTTGTGTATAAACTACGTAAACTTCATATTCATTCCTGATAATTTTTTGGCATATGTTTATAAAACCGTGAAACCGTGGATAAAAACATTCGTAATTTTATAATTACGAACTTACTTTGTATAAAATGGCGTCAAAAGAATCTGTAACGATGGGTTTCTTTGAAATAACGCGAGCGGTTTTAGAAGGGCAACATAGTTAAACGAACTGGGTTGCCAGTTAAAAAGACGGGTGGACGGACGGTTTCGGTGTAAGCTATTTTCAATTTGATGATAAATGTATATTTTAATTTGTCCGGTTAGATTATTAAATAGTAGAAGATTTTTATTGACTATAAGCCTATTATATTCAATTATGCCATTAAAATCGACAGCTTTGGACACAAAGACGCCATCTAGTTTGTTAACTGCAAACCTTGCCTACAGCCGTCCAAGCCATTATCGCCTCAAGGGGGTCCATGCAATTTTGCAGCCGATAGCATTACTATAAAAACTACCAACGAAAATTGTTTTGAACGAGATCTAGTAAGTAGTTTTTTTTTAATACCTAACTTTGCACCTAATTTATATGGGGCGCTATACATACCAGGTGCAAACTTAACTTAACCACTTAGGGATGGAAAGTGTTTGTACGGAACCCTCGGTGCGCGAGTCCGACTCGCACTTGGCCGGTTTTATGTATTTAATTTAATAAATATAAGCTTGTTTCTGTCCCAACGGCTGTCCATTCTCCGGGCTACATGGCCTGCCAATTGCCACTTCAACCGTGCAATCCTGTGAGCTATGTCGGTTACCTTGGTTCTTCTGCGGATATCCTTATTTCTGATGATGAAGTCCTAGAGTGGCGACCAAGTATAGGAAAGCGCAGCGTGGCCCGTGGGTCAGCCCCCGGCGAGATGGACGGATGACCTCGTATTAAGGGTAGCGGGGAATCAACGGATGCGGTCTGCACGGGATCCTACTTTGTGGCGAGTCATGCGGGAGGCCTTTGTTCAGCAGTGGACGTCTGTAGCTGATAGATAATGTAGATAGAAGCTAGTTTCATGTTGCATTGCAATTTGCATGGGCATTTCGTCACTGCTATCACAGCTGCTATCTCAGTATGCCAAGGTAGGTACCTATTATTCTTCATAGAACATACAGCAATATTTATCCTTGAGAAAACTCAAAGAAACCGCTATCTCTTCCGACAACTGTAAAAACCAGATTAAAAATGCGATTATTTATATCAAACATGATTGTCGTTACGTTCTTACTAATCTAGTTTTAGTTCAAACGGCTTATTCTAGGAAAACATTGAAATGATAATAACCGTGTAGCGACGACATAATAAATGGAATTATGTGGCGTAGCCATGGCATGGCTAGTACATTTATTTTGTTCTAACAGCGTTTTGTGCCTAACAATGCAATCCACGCGCTGATCCGGCATACCAATTAGTTACGCTTCCGATTACACAATGTAATCTTCTGTCTGGCCGTGTCTGGTCGTCGCTCGGGATTAAGGCATGTAGTACCGGATCATTTTAGGATGGTGGTACCGGTAATACCTGGAACACCAATACCTACTAAATGCCCGGTAGGTAGGTACTGGATGCCCATTACGCGGAAGCGCATGTCATAGAGAAATCGTCCTCAGATAGCATCATTCTTTCCGGAAGTCATTTTTAGGGTTCCGTACCCAAAGGGTAAAACGGGACCCTATTACTGAGACCTGCTGTCCGTCCGTCCGTCCGTCTGTCACCAGGCTGTATCTCAAGAACGGTGATCGCTAGACAGTTGAAATTTTCACAGATGATGTATTTCTGTTGCCGCTATAGCAACACATACTATTCATGATAAAACAATAATAATTAAGGGGGGGCTCCCTTACAAAAATAGGGCTTTTTGCATGATATTTCGTTCAACGGGCATTTTCTCATAAACCGTTACAGGTAGACAGTTGAAATTTTCACAGAATGTATATTTTTGTTACCGCTATAACAACAAATAATATACAAAGAACGTGTTTTTTGTTCAATATTGGTACGGAACCCTTCGTGCGCGAGTCCGACTCGCACTTGGCCGGTTTTTGATGTATGAAAATTGGAAGTTAAATGCATATGATATACTTAATAAAAAATTGATGTAGAAGTACTGGTTTTAACATACTATCCCAAAAAAAAAATCTAGCCGCACATGATTTTAGGGGAAAGTAAATTCGGAAGAAAAGGCTTTACGACAAATGACTTCGGTGGATCACAAGTATCAAAACACCGATAGCACTATCGTTTCGTTGAAGCTAAACGTCAGATATTCGCACTTAGTCACTCATTATACCTATCTGCCTACTCCTGTTAGTATTAATATGTGACGAATGATTTAAATTTTGTGCTTCACTCATTTATCATTAGGTAGATATACAAAGTAATTAGGTAATGCATATACTTGTATTAACGTGATTGTTTACGAAAGTGATATTACTATCACGATCTTTGACATTGTTTTATTTTTTCCGTGTATTAAGTACTAATAGTTTACTGTACAATGTTTAGAACTTTGCTTTTTTTTTTATTTTTTATCAAATACGCTCACTGGCGTAAATATAATGCATGTTATTATGTACTGTCTCATGAAGTGAAATGTAAATTTCTTTTGAGATAAATAAAAATATTCTTTAACCCGAGATATACTTATCATCCATGCGGCTTGTCTACTACCCAACTATTTCCGTGAATAGGTTTTCTGAGATCGGTTTTCAAACCTTTATATTATTTAAGAACTTAATTCTAAGCCTGAGATATATATTTGCTAGTTGACTGGTAAATAATATCCTGATGTCAATAAGCCTTCTGGTAGGTAGGTACCTATAATAACTGTGCTTGCAAAGAAAATTTTAACGAAAATAAAGGACGGTGATAATCATAGAAACTTTCAATTAAAACGATTAAATCCAAGAACAAATTGCAATAAAACGTGCAATAACATGTGTTACCCAGCTTCTAAACTAAGCATGTAAGAACCAACTGTTTCTGTAACCTTGACTGGAGGCAAGTAAATAAGCGATCGCGTGTCTAGATTCTTTAGCTCACGCTTGTAATTGACGGTACCGCGTTTCACCTACAGTCTACTGCGAATTAAGGGCAATTAGTGCATTCAATTGCAACCTTTGTTTTTACAACAATAAATACTAGTGAGTGGCTGTATGAGCTGTTGACCTCACAAACAATTTACAACCCATATCTCGCTCATTTTGAAAAAAAGAAAAAGAAACGAAAAGCTGAATCGACGAAAACGTTCTAGGTACCTTTACTGAATCATCGAACCATGCGCGCAGATAATCACGAGAATCGGTGGAGAAATGTATACAAAACGACCTGTAGGTACACGAGAACAGCCGGAAATCTGGACATCCGGAATTCGGAAGATTTGTCTATCTAGAAACCAAAACGGCAAAGCAATGAGTTTCGTCCTTTAATTGTTTCAGACCTACAGCAATGAGCCTATTTATGCAGGGCCCCCCGACACCCAGCGAGCCGGTGAACGTCCCTACTCGGGACTCATACAATAAAACCAGTAAGTTAATTATGCTTTGACATGAAATAGCCCCTGCCGTTTAGTTAACGGGCCGCCAAACCCCTTGGTAGCTATACCACGAACTGATTTAAGGGATGTTACCCTAAAAAAATGGAGTAAATAGGTATAGGTATAAAACAAATGTTGTTGGAATATTTAAGGTGTGATCTAAGGCCAATCACTTGACAATATAAATATAACGGTCCCTTGTAGACAGAAGCAAGCGCTAATTTCGCTAAGTAGGTGCTATTACACTGCTATACCACGTTTAACATACATGAATGTGTGCGTGCCGTAAGGTACCTAAACCTAATAGACAAGATTAGATCTTATATTATAGTTATAGGAAACCTTGAGTTCTATTCTAGTCTATCATCACCTTTTGTTATGCGCATACTTATCATACTGCGTGGGATTCCCTATTATTTAATGCAGCCTTCGTCAGACGCCTTTGAATAAAGTGCATTATATTTTCTGATGTGTGAGTCGGTTTCTTGGGCTGGGTAGAAATAATGCGCAGGGCTTTGCGGTGAAGCACCACGAAAGATGATGGTGAACGTGAATGGTTGTATCGTCGTAAATAAAGGCATGAGTTTGCTCAACCAACCAATAATGTTTTGTTCAATTAACTACACACAATTAAATGAATACATAGTGGTATTGTCGAATGACCGATTATAGATCGGGTTAGTTTTTCACTAGGCAGTTTTTATTCGAAGTAGGTATACCGCTTTCAGTACCACTCCTGGCTAAAGACAGCCATGACTTCAATGTTATGAACTCAATGATATGAACGTTCGTTATTCAAATTCCAGACGGTCTGTTATCATCGTCAGCACCTACGCAATGGGCGCAAGCACCGGGTGACGCGAGCCCGGCCGCCACGTTGTCCACGCAACCGTCGTTCGTGAGCGATCCCGAGCAGCGACCGCGCCTCGACAGCGACGTCGGCCGCTCCCTGAGTGCAGCCGGCAGCCAGACCTTACGTGAGTACCTACTGACGAGTAGTGTGGTACACACAGCCTTCACACGACGCTGCCGTCCTTCGTGAGCGATCCCGATATTGTAAAAGTAGTACACAATGGGCGAGTAATTTAGTTGTGAATGTTGTGATGAGGTGGTACAGGTCACAGTACATATATAGGCTAAAGCAGTATGGAAACTACGAACAAACGGTCGAAACAGCGCACACACACAGACGCAAGCGTTTACGCGGCGGCTAAGCGTACTTCGCGGTGCTGTCAGTAGCGCGTGGCGCGTCGCGACGGGCGGACTGTTTGTTTTTATTGCGTGTTGCGTGCGCTGTCCGCGAATTTTTAAAGATGCCACGAGTGTATTGCGTTGTATACGGTTGCTTGAACTCGGCTTCTTCAAACCTTTTAGCTGTTGTTTTCAAAGAGAATACCTAAATGTGTAAAGTAGCTGCATCAATTTATCAATAAGTAGACAAAATCAGTTAAATAAAATAAATAAATAAATAAATATTAAGGGACAATCATACACAAATCGACCTAGTCCCAAACTAAGCAAAGCTTGTATTATGGGTACTAGACGACGATATATATAATATATAAATATATATATAGATAACATCCATGACCCAAGAACAAATATTTGCCCCGGCCGGGATTCGAACCCGGGACCGCCGACTCAGTAGGCAGGTGTCTACCAACCGAGCCAAACGCGTCGTCGTTATGGTGCCGTGCCCATGCTTTCTGGTAATTTATTAATTAGAATAAGGATTTTTTACACGATAAAATTGAATAATAAAGCTTTCGAACGTGTCGTAGCAGGCGAAAGTATTTCTCAGTCAGCAATTTATAATAAGTACAAACTTGTCTTAATTGAATAAAGACGCTTTAAAATGTTGAAGTCTTTTAATTACATAATTTTGTTTTTTTTTAAACTAGTCAATTCATTCGATTAGGCTAGGTTTTTTATAATAAATGTATATAAAAACTAAAATACAATAAAGTAATTACAAAATATAAATACATTATAAAAAACCTAACCTAGGGTGCCGCCGGCAGCGGATGACAACCCTAGCGTGTAGGTATTTATCTTCAAAAAAGGTCTTAGTTTCCATACTGCTTTAGCCTATATATAGTGTGTATAGGTACTTCCGCCAATAATCTCTCTAGGCTTAGCTTAGCTCTACGAGTGGATCGGTACAGGCTTGTTATGTTATATCGCTTATAATATAAATGAACTACTAAACAACGCTAGCGTTAATTGAACAATGTTAAAATTGTCTTAGAAAGAGATAAAAAATGACGATACTTAACAATAATCTGGTTCTTCCAGTGGACGAAATAGACGGTGACGCCGGGGACGACCCAGACATGGACGACTTCGACCGCCTGCGCGGCATTCGCGAGCAACATCGGCGGGCGAAGTATTTGCAGAAACTCATGGCGCGCTCTGTTAGTGCACAGCAGGTTGGCGCATTTTGACAAATAAATATTTCGCTGGCTCAATATTACAAGATAGTTAAAACTAAATAAATTTAAAGCGAAACAGAATATTGAGCCAGCAATTTGTTATTGTATAATGTATTTTAAGAATGTTATGTATTTTGGGTTTCTTAGAATTAATTACATTACCGCAACGTGCAGTACTAATTCCATGTGCTTGTGATAGATTAATGATTAAGGCATCCGCCACTCGCGCACTGACATACTGAAGTGATAGATGCTTTGTCATTTATTTATCGCGTGATAAACGTTTGCAGGTCATCCTTACATCTTGCATTTTTCACTCTTAAAAATAAGTAACAATTGCTATCCAAAATCCACCGAAAACCCAATTAGCCAGTTTTCTTGCAAATTTTAGATGTAGTATAGTAACTACAGTCGGGACATTCGCAAGCATTTTCATAGCTAGCCAACAGCTAGCTAATCATACTGACGTCTCAGAAGTTAAGACGATTGCGTAAACGATTAGCCATTATGTGATACCCCAGGAATATCCCCCTGACTGTACCTGTCCAAAGCTCGGGTTTCCTAGGAGAGCGCTGCGGCGCCGTCATATAGCGGCCGTCTCCATACTTCGTACTAGTATGTGATGGCACCGCTATCCTAGGAAACCTGGGCTTACCCAAACTTTTGGACAACTTAAGAAAGCTAACTCTTATTCGTTACTGCAATTATATCGCAACGTATTATTCGCAACTACATATTTCAATTTTTCTTTTTCAGCCAGCTGGCAGTTTAGAATTGCTAGACAACGAAATTTTACTAGACGAACTTTTGGTGATGCAAGCAGCTTTAAAAAGGGAACAAGAGAAGAATAAAGACTCCAAAGAAGACACTACCTGACACAGCAGAAGCTCAATATTCCAGTGGGATTGATTTTTACCTTAGCACAATTTCAGTATTATTATTGTGATACTTTTAAGTACAGATGGATAAATTCGGAAGAAAATCATGTAAATCGAATTGATGTAAATATTATTACAAAGGATTAATTTATGCTACACATTAAACGTGCAAATTAATTTGGCCTACTATTTTTTTTAGTTTATTAGTAATAAATAAGCATACCTTTAGCAAATACTTACTGTCTGCCTACACTATACATATATAGGTACAAACTGCTCAGTGGAGTACAATTACATTGTTGGTAATTGAAGTGCATTACTTATTAGTATTACAATGCGTCATCATAAAAGCCATATACGCCTCGTAGGACGTTCGCTGAATTATATCACCAGCCTATAATTGAACTGGAAAAACCATGTTTTTATTTAGCTATGTTAGCATTTACTGTCTATCCTGCTATAATTAAATTTTTACGCAACAACCTTTGATATTGGTTTGTCATAGCTGTCTTTTTTTATGTCATAGGGCAAACGGATTGCCTGATGGAAAGCGATTACCGTCGCTCATGGACACCTGCCCGCGCGGTATAGCGTCACCTGTCTCTCTAAAACAGTATTGCACAGAAAAAGATAGATACATATTTCGCGCGAAAGAGTCGCATTATCACAGTTGTGCTAGAGGTGCTGCAACACCAGCACTTGCAGTAGGTACCTCTAGCACTGTGACACGCGACACTCTGTACCTGTCACTTTCCTTTCAATACCTGATGCTGAGTCGCGAGACAAGCTAAGCGAGCTATGCTAGCCCTGCCGAGGAGTCACAACTGTCACAAGTGCGTTGCCGGCCTTTCAGGTGGAGGTTCTTTTCTTGAAGGTCGTATCGGTCCGGAAATACCGCAAGCGACAATTCATTTCACAATGCTGTTCTGCCGTCTGACTGAATATACTTTGCTATTTCGCCAAAAAGATGTTCATGTAAAATGATGCCAAGACGAGATCATTTATGACTTGCATTGTCAAAAAGTTATCAGATCTCATGTAGAGCCAAGCCTCTGACTCTATACGCCCTAATTCTACACCTTAAGTCAAAATACGTGGCTTGGCCATTTTGCTGCATTCACATGGGCGTGAGGTGATTTATTCACCGTTCATTACTTTTCCGTTACAAATAGGTAGTTCTAATAGTAATGAAACGGAATCATCGAGATGCAATTAAAAAGCAGGGTGATAGCCGAACTCAATAATAGGGTGAAATAGAACAATACAATTATAATAATTAAGTAACAAAACAAAACGCCAATACAAACAAGAGGCAGATTTTACGTTTCTTAATTTTTAGGTATCTTTTCTGTATGGACAGTTACAACGAAGCTTTCATGATAATTATTGTTCCAATTAACCCTTCGAACGCTAATGTAATCGGCACCGGCAAATATAAGCGTTAACAATATAAAAACACTCTTTCCTTTCAAATAAGGTTTAATTTAGCTCTTTTAAACCGACTTCAAAAAATGAGGGGGTCCTCAGTTCGGTTGTATTATTTTTAATGTTTGCTACCTCAGAACTCCGTCATTTATAAGTGGATTTGGAAAATTATTTTTTGGTTCATGAGTAGACAAGTCCAAGTTGGTCCCATTAAAATGTTGGTGAAGATCTGATGAGACCCATGAGGAATCGAAGGAATTTCTGAAATATTATGGGCACATCTATGGCGATTTCGGTATTTATTAGGTACAATAGTTCAAACATTCACAATCGAAAATCACCATTTGGTGAGGAGAAACTGATAATGAAGACACAAGCCACCAGTTAGTACCGAGGACTCAACCGGTATTTTTTAATTCACGGATCGTAAGTCGATTTGGAAAATTCTTTTTTCGTTCAAGAGTAGGCATCTCCAAGTGTGTATTATAAGAAATTTTATCAAAAAATCCTTCGTCTTTAATTATCATTAAGTCGGTAATTGGGAGGTACATTTATTTTCGTACATATTTTGGGTACATATATTTACCATAAAATTTCGATGAAGATCTGATGACGAAATCGACGAGGAATCGAAGGAATTCCTCAAATATTATGATGTGCATAGCGATTTCAGTGTTTATTACAGTTGCCGAGAAACTTCTTGAGCCTAACCTTGACTGCGCAGTAGCCGATTTACGTACAAATATGCATGCGCAGATCCACCATTTTGGGTCAAGAAGTTTCTCGGCAACTGTACAGTAGTTCAAGCGTTTGCACTCGAAAACCACCACTTGGTAAAGAGGAACTGATGATGAAGGCAAGCCTTAGTTACTACTAAGGGCTCAATCAGTAAAGCATTTGTTACACTTAGGAGGTTTTGACCAACTTCGAAAAAAGAGGTTAATTAACAGTTTTAATTTGCGTCTGATTGTCATCATTTTCCTATGATGAGATTTTGATGGAAGGTATAACTCCTTAACGGTTAGGAGATAATTCAAACGAGATGCATGCCTTCAAGACCTCCCCGATCACCCCGCCATAAGTATTTTATATGAATCTCTAAATAGCGAAAAAAGTTTTTAACAAAAGAGAACAGACTTCAATAAAACTAAAATTCAAATGTAATCTGTACTTGAACGGGTTATTTTCGGCTTTTGTTTTATTGAAGTTGGTTATTTTTTTGTAAAAAAAATTGTGACAGCATGTTTTTATGTATATGACGTAAAGCGTCCAAAAGGTTAAAAAGATCTACCTATCCAACAACAAATCTTATTGCTACTATATAGTATAGTAGCAATAAGACTCCCTGTTCTCCTGTACTTAAAAACAGTTTCCAAAACAAATAATCCTAAAAAGAATTCCAGAAAATCATAAGCGGTACCTACATAGATGCAGTTTGAAGGGTCTCTGTAAATAAAACCACTACTGGATTTAGAAGTGTTTATTCAGCTTAACAGCTAGAGCTACAGGTTAACTGCTTACAGCTTCAACTTGGTCCTCCTCCAGTGACGCCTCTTAGCATTGTAGCTGTAACAACATATACATAATGTTAATGTTATTATAAAAGAGTAGACTAAGACAGCAAATGCTTCTACAAGGATAAGATATTCATAAATTTATCATCATACTAATATTATAAGGGGAGAAAGTTCATGTGTGTGTTTGTATGTATGGAGTGTAGACGGGGAGAAGCAGCATCTTTCATAGGAGAATATTTGGAAGTTGTCCTGTGGTAAGCAGTAAATAATCGTTCTAAAAGGGTCCACAAGCAGCGCTGGAGTCAATGAAACTGTCTACCGTCCGTAAAACTGCAGGATATTAAACCGCAACTTATGAGCAAGTTGTCAAAACAAAACGATGGGGACTTGTGATTGATTGTGTGATTTTTTATTATAAAATGTTTAAAATATAAAAAAAAAATGGAGAAATCCATGCTAACTATTCCAGCGTTTAGACTTTCATAAAAAGTCGCTGATTTGATCTGGCAGGAAACTAGCTTAGCTCTCGCAATATTGGCACCACCAATTTAACACCTTTCAGCGGACACTTGGATATATGATGATGCTGCTCCACCCCTGCTACACTCCATATTTGTATGTTTGTTACTCCTTCTTGCTCAAACAGCTGAATCAATTTTGATACAATTTGGTATGAAGGTAGCTGACACCCTGGATCAACACATAGGCAATTTTTTATTCTGAAATGTTTAGTGTTACCACAAGATTTTGAAATCGCCGCAACAAACGGCTTGAAGGAAGATCATCCAGGGGTGCTGTGTATGTTACTTTCAGTTTCAAAAAGCGATATGGAAAAAGGCGAAGCAATTAGGTCTAGTACAGACTGAAGAAGGAAGAGTACACCAAATTATGTACATGCCTGGGGCATTGCTGCCCAAGCAAGATAGTCCTGCAGCTTACATGGAAGTATCGGAATCGATATCGGACTCAAATGCTATACTGCAATTCCATAAGTACTTTCTGAACTTCTGGATGCGAAAATTTTATTTTGCGTAGTTGAAGAAGAATACCGAACTAATAACGCTTTCGAGGGCTGGAATAATAGAATAAACCATAAGATCCATACAAAACCCTCCCTTTTCGAATACTTAAATTTGCTCAGAGCCGAAGCACAGCAGCAAGATGTTAAGATAAGAAAAATTTAGCTAGCTACATTGCCCTGATGTCACAAATTTACGTCGAATCGACATATCAAAATACGAACAAGATAGGGCCATAGTCAATGACTACATCGAACAACTGTCTGAATGTTTAAATAGGTTATGCCAATTGTCATAATATTTTTTTTTTGTCATGTGTCATGTAAGTCTACCTTTTATTTAAAATATGAGTAAAGCCGCGATATTTCCATAGTTTTGCTCAACTGAAGTAGTCCGGCAAAACATGAAACCGGTGAAAAAAGAATCCTATGAATCGGCAACTATTCATTTAAACATTGAACACAGATCCATCCATGTGTGATTGACTGGTATTAAAAAATATATTTAATTTACTTGAGGAATTACCTTTGTAAAAAAGAAATAAAGATTACACCATCTTGGAAATGTCAAAGCATAAAGGGTTGAGCTGAGCGTCTTGCTCATAACCCCTGCGGCACAGTCCCTTTGATAAGCGATTATACTAAGAATTATTTTTGTAGGCCTACTGTAAGTGGCAATAGTAGCCTTTTTTTTCACTGTGCAGTGTGACAACAATCTAGGAAAATTTTATTTGACTAAGGAATGGTTGGCTATATGGATCAGAGGTCCCTCATTTGTCCTAAGGGGAATAACTTTAGAAACTATCTGGAACATCCTTTTTATTTTATAACTATACTCATGGTCTATTTTCTTAATTCGGGAATTAATGAACTATAATTTTATTCTTCCTGCCAAACATTATGTACAAGAGTAGGGCTGCCATCTGTCCAGGTAAAAGTTTCCGGGGAAAACCTGGTATCTGAATGAAAAGTAAGCAATTGTTTTTATAATAACAATATTTTCGGCCACGTCCAAGGAAAAAAATCGATTTACGCCAAATGTCTGGGTTTTTTTTAAGTCTGTCCGGGTCCGGCGAATTTTGAGATGATAGCCCTCCAAACTAGGACAAATCCGAGGAAACCTAGACGGATGGCAGCCCTAGATGTGGATGATAATGGTTTGTAGTTGTTTTGTTTATATCCGTTCGGTTTAATAAATATCACCTAATACACCAAATGGGATTACACCCAACAAACAGTTTTTGTAATTATAGCTTTCAGAAACTATGGACAGAGAAGAGAAGGCACGCTGGGCGACACGAGAAAAAAAAAAAACTGTAATTCATTAACAATAAAACATTGCAAAACATTGCGTCGTCCGGTCGGTCGGCCAAAGTACCGCTGGATAGATCTGGTAGAGAAAGATGTGTGAGCTCGGAGCCACAAACTGGCGAGATTGCGCCGGATCAGGTAAAGTGGCGTGCTCTGAGTCGGACGCCCATACTCATTTTGGGTCGCTGAGCCAGCGCAGTTAGTTAGTTAAAACATTGCAAACAATACACACGGGACAACCCAGGGTTTAAGGGTACAGAAAGAGGACAGCAAAATCAATAAACAAAGAAAATCAGGACAAATTTAGCGAAACGCACAATAGTCTCCCTTCGATTCTTAAAATATCTTAACATACTTGATAGCTAGGTAGTAAAGACTTACCGAATAGTGTTTCCAGTGCGCATTCTCACCCATTGCGGAATTGGCCTGTTTTGTTTAAGCTTTTTCGCAAGCTTGCGCTTGATAATAAATGTCTTGTGAGCCGACTGAAATAACAAATAAACAGAACTTGTTAAATTATTGTGACTTTACACTTAGATTATCATAATATTTCCAGATTTATATTTCGGATATCTACAAACCATTTTCACGCCGTCAGCTGTCAAAACAAAATGGATGAGTGAATGGTGCCAATAATGAATGACCGAAAAGAAATAATGATCTGCGAAACACAGATAATGAAACTCTTACTTTGAGTTGTCTATGATGAGCAAGTAGGACAATAAAGGTGAGCGCAGACAACGCTACAGCAGAGCAATAATTTGACTTCAATTTGACTTTTGATATTGGTTACTGCACTATAAATCTACGCGACGTGGTAAAGCATTTCATTTCCTACAGGAATATTCGCGATGAAGTGTACAACAAAATTTCATATAAAAATATTTGGCTGCGTCAAGGCTGCGTCACGTATTTGGGCTTAGTGCGCGTGCACGTTTTATGGTATAACGTTTATTTCCGTTTTATATTATGAAAATATATCTCCTCACTGTCAAAAATGACATGTCATGTCATGAGTTTTTTTTTTTAATATTTTTAATAATTCTATTCTTGTTATGTCATGTCAGTGATGAGTGATCCTATATCTACTATATAAAAGTGCAAGTTGAATTACAATTAAGATATTTCCAAGTAAAATGAATACTTTAATAAGATTATTTAATTTTAAACCCATTATAGAATGTCGATCTTTAGCTAGACTTGCCGCTGACGGCAAAGAAATACCGAAACGGAAAAACTTCGAAGACAGAATAACACTGATTAACCCTGATAACTCTGTTAGCATTACGGATCTTAAAAATGCTCAAAATCTTTCACAAAAGCGTGAGTTAAAACTAGTCAAAATACAAGATATAGACGCTAAAACTAGACGACCTGTGTACAAGTACGTAATCTATGAAATCGTGTTCTTAAAAAGTTTTTAAAATTACGCTTCTAATTTCTTTACTATGACTCAAAATCATCTCCGTTGTAGGTTGATGACCAATGCCGAATACCACAGTGAAGAGCTCGAGAGCAGGAAACAGAAACAGGCTTTGCGCCAAAATAATATAACAAAAGGGGAAAAACTTCTCACTCTTTCTACAAAAATTGGTGAACATGACCTTATGACGGGAGTGAAAAAGATGCTAAAACTTCTGGAGAAGCAGCATGAGGTCAGGGTTGTGATTGCTGGTGAGGCTAACCAGGAAATGCAGAGCACAGTATGTAATTTTAAGCCATTTATTATAAATTAAATGATCATCAAAAATTGTATAGTGTTAGTGTAATACTTTATGTTTATTGATAATCAAGCCATCAATATTTGCATTTTATTATTTTTTAGTATTGTTTAGTAGGGCTGCCCCTTTCTCACATGTTCGAAAAAGGTGGTACATAATAAAAAAAAAAAAATCTTAGTTACTTCAGAAGTAACAACAGCAACTTTTAAATATGTTTTGTTTTCTAATTTTCAGGAAAGGATATACTCTGTTATTGAAAGAGGTGTAAAATCTGTTGGAAAAGTGGTTCAGAAACGGAATAAAGGTAACAGCTTGCGATTTCAAATATTGCCATCAAAAGAGGCTAGTACCCAGGCAGGCAGCAATTCCCCTCCCGGTGCGGACATCCAGGACAAGGGGCCACTATGACTAGGTGTCGGGCTGGTGGCCATATTCACTCTCAAGTATGTTATTTTACAAAAATATTATTTCACCAAACCAGATATAGATAGTGATGAAACAAAGAAACTAGAGAATGTTAAAACTACAAACACAATATTTGACCGCATTTAATTTGATTATTGTAAATGAGAATAAAATAGCAATTAAGTTAAAATCATGTATATTTATTAATAAACATTTTCACTGCTTAGATGCTTGTATTTTGAAATGAAGCATTAAATAAGAATGAGATGGGGGTGATCTTCCAATACAGCATCCACTTACTCAGTCCAATTTGCTCCTACTCTAAAATTACTTAAAATTACATACAATCAATCAGCTATCATGACAAGGAAATACTTTATGCTACACAATTATGGTGATACTACTAAATATTCATAAATTAAAGTTATATTGGTTGAAATTATCACAGATGCTTTAGAGATCTTTAAGTCTTAAATTGTAGAAGTTATTAGTTACATTAGGGCCTTAGATTAATATTATCTATGCAATTTATTAGTAGGGATGATATATGTACAGTGAAAGATAGTCTATACCATCCATGTGAATTAAATATAATTTTGCCCGTCAAAATATTTTCGAGCTAATGCACTTTGAATCCCAAGCTTCTCATTCCTCTGCAATTTAAAACTGTTTACTAAATTGAACACAGAAAAAGAAGTAGGTGACCATGTGAAAATCACAAGAAATCTGTTGAATTCAGAGTCCAAGGAGACATTATTGGAAAGTAGAAAACTACCAAAAAATGAATAAGAACTGAATAGACTAAAGTGATAAGTTCACCTAAACCTAAAAATTAAGCTTAATATCATGATAATATTGATAATTGAACACAGTCAAACTAGGCACTTACAATAAATTTATCGTAAATATCATTACTAAATAATGTTATAGCTGCTTCCACTGCTGTCGTTCAGACGACTTCAATTTTTGCGAATAAATAACTTTGTAACAACTTTATCATGTAGGTACATACTTACATGTCGTACCTACAGTATTTAATTTAACCTGGTTGTAGATACGTTAGGTACAATTTATAAAAAGCCTATTAACTGCGTAATGCTCAATTACCGCCGCCTTCCCTGAGACATGAATACTAGTGACTATGACATACATAGTAAGTAGTTGTAGAGGCTTTAGTACAAAAATGTGTAACGCCTTATCCGTCACCACAGTAAAACAATTCTGATACTTCTTGCACCTTCTGTTATCGCGTTTCATTGTACGTAGGTATATCAATCCACCTGGGAATAAGATGGCGTAGACGTGTTACGCTCTACTACTATACTACCTCTCCCGATTAATACCCGATTATATAGGGCCGTTAGGTGTTTGCAAAGTCTTCAGCATGACCAGTTGCGTTGTCCAGTATTGGCATCACAAAGACTAGCTTTAAGCGACCCTGACTAATTAAGATTCTCATCGAATATTTGGAGGTGCACGTAGTCTAGGAAGAGACGGCAATGTAGTTGTATCGGTTGCGCTCCATGGGGGGCAGGTCGGTGTTGAGGGTCCTGCCCCACGTCAGCACGGGGGACACGGTGCCAACGACGGGGTCTGGTCGGTCGTTAATTTTTGGTTTTAGTTTCTGTAACAATGAGGAAAAAAGTTAGTTAAATGTTCCAATTGAATGATTGTTCATTTGCGTAGCAATCTTTTTGTTTCTTCTTATGTTTTGGAGACTATTAGTTTGTCTATAAACCCGATATGCATTGTACCAATTAACACGTGTTATAATGTTTATATCTATTATACGATTCTGAACAATAGCTTGTTTACAAGTTGTTGTACTGCAATTAATGAGATGATAATACAACAAAATACTTAAATTGCTCTTTAATTGTGCTCTTATTGACATATTACATACATTACGCTCTGCAAGGACACCATCAAACTATACTTATCAAGTATGCATACCTACATACCTACATATTATGCTTGTTAACACCCATAAACTTGATCAAGATTTGAAGTTTATTACAGTAATTGTGCAAGCTATTATAAAAGTATACGTAATCAGAGTAAATCAATGTGTTCAGAAACACACTATTTTGTATAAGTTTCATGTACATAAACATAAATATGCAATAAATGAGAATATATAATGGACTTTTCATGCCCTAAATCCCATCATGTAAAGTAAAGAGACGCTTGTAATACAATACCTATTTATTAAGAAATAATTCGTGTATGTGTATTTTTTTATTTATTGAATCGTGTTGCTTTTACAATAAACAGGCCATTAGGTATTGTATGCAAACCTCTTTATTTCGTGCTCCAGGAATAGCCAAGCGATAGATGTATCTAGATTTCTAGACTACTTCCTTAGGTGAATTTACATAGCAAGCAATGAAGTTACTAGTGTATGGTTGATCATGATATTGCTATGACGTGATAAATGGTGCGCATGAGATCCGTATAGTAACAGGCCGTATCACTGCGCGACTGACCTGTGTCACACGGAGCTCACACGTGAAATACGACGGTTTTGTTACGTGATATTTTATTAGAAGCCCAACATGCAAAGCGTTAATCATGAATTGTTAGTACCCATCGCCGTATTGTTCTCTATTTAAGACACATAAACTAAATTTTGTAGCGCATCTAAAATAATAAAAGCAACTAATATATTTTGCGCTGGCGCTGTAACATGATTTCCCGTAGGTAACTCACGAGTACGAGACGGTTTAAAAGAACAACTCGATTTTATCGTACGCTCACATGTCGTTTGGAAAAAGAACTACCATACCAACCAATGAAACAGTTAAATTAACAAAAAAAAAAGTTAAATCTAGTAAAGAGAACAAGTCGGCGATGAAGGACAGACACACCATGTTACCCATGAGAGTCCGCCGCCGGCCCGAACGCCGCTTGCGCGCGCACCAACAGCGGCGGCCCCTCCTGCGCCCGTACCCGGAACTCCGGCCTCGCCCCACCTCGCCCGACTCCTGCGCGGCCTGCGGCGGCACCCCCGGCGGCGCCACCTCGCCCTTCGTCTCCCGCTTGTGCTCCGTGCTCCCGCTATTCTCCGAGATCATGTGCGCCTCTTGCTGGTTCAGTGGCGATTCAGAACTGCAATACAAACGGCAAATATGTGTGTGATGAACTCGAATATTATGTATATCGTCGTCTAGTACCTACCCATAGTACAAGCATTGCTTAGTTTGGGACTAGGTCGAATCGTGTAAGAGTGACCCTTAATATTCATTTATTATTTATTAGGGCTTTATCCTTATCACACTTGCGATTTGCGAGCGAATTTTGTATGAAAGCGAACACGCAGCGAGTTCGCCGCTACGTTTGTTTGTATAGAAAACTCAAGTGGGATAAGGCCCTTACTGAAACTAAAAAGTTAGTTTGTATTTAGTGTAGTGTTTTTGAATTGGGAACGTCGTATGTAGTTTTCGATAAACGCGATATACAAAAGGTGCAAAAACCTTTCATTATGCAAGGTGTGCCCTTAAACTTTTGCTGAAATGATTGCTTTATTATGAAATCAAGGAAGTCTTATGAAATTAAGTAAATAAGTAAATAAATAAAGGTCAGTAAATAAATGAATAAATAAGTTATTACTTTAAAAATAAGCTGCACTTACTTTGAACTAATCGCGCAATATTCGTTAAGCTGTTCCCAAGTGCATCCGAATGTACAGCACTGGTCTGCAATGCCGATGTGCCGCTTTCGTCGCGCCGCGGCTGAGCCCGGCTGCTCAACTACTGGAAAAATAATAAATACTTACTTCAAACGATGATAAGTAATGAAACAAATATTGAAATCGGCTCAGAAACGGCACACGTGATCCATTCTCGTATTTATATTTTTTTCCTAATATTTTCCACCTCTTTCTTTCGAGGACTTTCACTTTCGGACAAATGAAAATTTGGCAAAACGTTACAAATGGCAAACAAAAATTAGTGTTTCAGATATAGGTAACCAAGATTTGACACTGCGTAGCACGTGGTCAGGCAAGGTTGCTCTGGCTCAGTCTGTACATTGCGGTGAAGGGAGCTCGAACTCAGATTAGATAAGCTTTACACCTAGCTAAGTTATAATAAAGTCTCTACTCTGGAAACCTAAGGAACGTTTTCCTATTTACACCAGACATAAACAATCGAAAGGTCAATAATTCTGCGATAAACACGAATCGAGTATAGTTTTAATTACTGTTGTGATAATTATAAATTTATAATGCAGTGTTAACCTAAAGGGTTATGGTACATATACCTACTCGTTTATATCCTTACTTCGTAACCTACTAATATTATTATTATTAAAGATGTTTGATTGTTGCATCTTAATTAATTCTACACCTGCCACATGGTCGGGATTATCACGTGATAGAATCGGATAAAATAATGAACTTATGTTACCACTTATCACTTCTCGACCTCAACACGTAGGACCAAATGACTATCACACGATCAACGCGGCCGGGCCGTCAGACTTGCTGACTCTCACGAAGTTTGCATCTACTTAATAGTGTACACTTTCTAATTCTATTAAAAGGTCTGTTTCCAAGTCATATTGCAACTTCGAAATTTATAGTGATATGAATGTATTGATTATCTTAAGACGTCGATTTTTATTATATAGCTAACTACCTATTTTAAGTTCTGAAAAGGTACCGTTTTGTTCCAACAAGTATTTATTTTATTTGTAATTATCTACTATTATATAACAGTCTATATTATAGACTTTTGTGGTATAACGAGCAATACACGAGTGAACACCCTCTCTCCTTTGTGGTAAACAAGTCCACTGAGTGCAAAAATACGTAGCCGGATCTCATATTTATTCTATTAAACCATATTGTTATATTGTAATTCAACTTACGTTTGACCTTTCACGTAAAATCGGTAGGCTATGTATTGTACATTGGGAAATTAGGACTTTATCACTATAAATGACCCATAAAATAAAGTTCAAAGTTTGACTTGCAATTTTAATTGAAATTAAATAATTACATAATTAGCAATTTTTTGGCACCAGATAACATTGGTGACAATATCGTTACAATTCAGTCGCGACCTTCTCTTTATGACCACTGATAAGTGATAACAGTTGTTGCTTCGCGGATGTTAGAAATATCTCGTCAGCTTTGCATAAAATTATTGATTCCAATTAACGTTCTTATTACCTATAAAATTTCATAAGTGGTGTTATGATATATGATGATATCAATCGAATTATGGATTTCTAGAAAAGCGTTGCTAAGTTCGCAAGCCTCATAGAGCTATATTGTTGTATTTATAGTTATAGTTGTACCTAGTTATATAAAGTTTTAATTTTAATTTTTTTTTATGATCTATGTTAGTGAATGAAGAATAGTTGCTCGAGAACGTGATTATGACTAAATTAGATTGAAATGTATGGAAAATTTGGCAGAATTAAAGGACAACTTTTATCTATCAGGATATGTAGGTTATAGAGCCAAGTTTAATTTTATCTACTCTCCCCCTGTCAGGGGTGAGCGTCACCCCCCCGAATGTGTCCCGGAGCGCGGTATTTTCCACTTTAAAAGAAAACCGTGTACGATAGTGTACAAAGTGTATAGGAATGAAATAATCCTGAATAAATTTACTATAAACCTTTCATACATACAAAAGCGATATCACTTATACAATCAGCGCAATCTGTTATCAAATACTAACTTTTTAATTATTGATCTTTTTTTCTGCTAAAAGGTTAGTTATCTCAAAAACTTCACACTTCTCGGCCAAAATATGTGTGACAAAAGTAAAGGATAAAAAATGTTCTTTCTAAAAATGTATACTTTATTTCTGTTACTCTTTCATTTACCGTTGCAATGCTATTTTTAAAATTTAAGTCATTTGTCCATTATGCGAAATATAAATATTCGTACTAGTTAAACGGTGTTACTTTCAATACTATAGACTTCTTATATGTTTTTCTGTAATCTACAAGTATTGAACTATATTCAATATTTTTTTTTTAGACTTAGGTACTATTTTAGGAAATAGGTAAGTGATGTGTGGGGAAATCGACAAGTTTTGCTCATGTTCGTAAATAACTTCAAAACCGTTTAATTTAGAATTATATAATACATATATTTGAGATGTTCATAACGTTCCCTTTCATTTGATATGTCACACGAGATACTATGCCATTTTTTTTTCTAATTTGGCCCCTAAAACTGGCCCTCATGTCAAAATTTTTTTATTTGTGTTACGTTACGTTACACGTCCATGTTTGGGTCATCAATTTACATATGTGTACCAAATTTCAACTCAATCGGTCCAGTAGTTTCGGAGAAAATTGGCTATGACAGACGGACGGACTGACACAGACACGAGGGATCCTACTATAATCATAGCGAATTTTCTCCGAAACTACTGGACCGATTGAGTTGAAATTTGGTACACGTATGTATAGTTGAAGTAATGCAAGCTGAGCTAATCCACTTAAGAACTGAATACCATTGAACAAACCACAACTGGTAAACCGCAAATTAAGATAACGAGCTCGTAGTAAAAGCAGATTGTAACCACCTTGGAAGGTTAATATAGATTATCGACTCTGGACATTAGACTACAAAATGCACTAACAGAATAATGGTGATCATAACTTTTTGGAATTTTACAACCGTCCGACTCTTCACAAGAACGTATTCTCTTGAAAAAGGACTATGAACTCTCATCATCAACCATTTTAAACCTATTCAACAAGGAATAAGGTTGAAAATTCAATATCCACGCAATGTAGTTCTAACCTTTTTTTGTAAGTAACTGGTTGGCGCCAGGTTGGCCCTTAAGAGAACAAAAGCAGATAGGATTGTATTAGACACAATGCTATTGTGAATGCAGGTAAGTGGATTAGCTCAGCTTGCATTACTTCAACTATAAATTGATGACCCAAACATGGAAGTTTAACATAACGTAAAGTAAATTAAGTAATTTGAAACATGGGGGCCAGATTAGGGGGGTAAATTAGAAAAAAAAATGGCAAAGTATATCGTGTGACATATCAAATGAAAGGTACATTATGAACATCTCAAATATATATATTTCATAATTCTAAATTAAATGGTTTTGAAGTTATTTACGAAAATGAGCTCCGGGACACATTCGAGGGCGCGGGGGAGTGACGCTCACCCCTGAGAGGGGGGAGAGTAGATAAATTAAACTTGGCTATATAACCTACATATCCTGATAGATAAAAACTGTCCTTTAATTTTGCCAAATTTTCAGCTAATTTTATTGAATTATATGTCATACATTTGATCTACCTTTAATGAATCAAAATCATACCTATCACTCAAAGTAAAATAGCATTTTATATCTAGTTACGATTACTTAATGTCCGTTTTGTTGTTAGAAGGACGATGTGTTAGCCTGCATTTGATTCTATTCACGATGCGATGATTCTCTTCCTGAATTTTATTTATTGCTAGGATAAGGTCGAATAACAACAACAAATCCTTAAATAAACATTGTCGACGGGTCCAGAATAGTGGATACATCTTAGGATAATAGGGGAGTAATGGTGTGAATGTTATTTTCAATTAGTAGGTATCGGTTGCACGGATTGTATAAATACAATCCGTGCAACCGATACATATTAAGAAGCAGATTCGGTATTCTTTTAAATTCGTCATATATTCATATTTTCTTCGCCATTCTTTCTCAAATAAACTCGATGTAGGTAAATATTAAGTGTTCCTTATTAGGGAATTAATTCAAACAAAATGTCAAATTTATAATGATTGAATGAAATTGAAATTTCTTGCTTAAGACTTAGGTTGATACGGTGTTATATGAAGAGATGCAATTTTACGTTATGGAGTCTAGAATTGACGGTCTTTATTTGGAGTATTCTACTATTTTCTGATTGCATGACTAACCTGTGGGATCGTCCCAAGAGGGGCTATTGTAGACGTGGCAGACTCTGCTCATGATCTCGCTCAGCTTGCGGCCGCACAGCTTGACGCTCGCGGCCGTGGCGGCCTCGCTGGGCTTCAGCGCCCACGCCGCCACTAACACCAACTGCACAGCTTTGTTCACAAGCATGCTTGCGAGAGCTAGAACAATAAGCATTGTTAATCAATCATAGTCGTTCATGTAGGCAATAGCGGCAACATTATATAATTAGATAAATGATAATATTACAGATACGAACTTAACCAACAAAATTATTCACTAGGTACATCTGCCCGCTAATTAGGGACAAACCTACTCAGAAACATGTAATTAAATAAACACTTTTTGAACGCGATTAAGTCCCGTTTTGTTATTAGGTAGGTATATATTGATTTAAACTCACATGATTTTTAACATTATGAAAATCATGTAAGTTTAAAGCAATAAACCAACTCAGGATTCCAGGTTCAGGTCTTTTTTTTTCGTAAAATATTTTTTAGTTTTTTTATTGTTTAAATTGTTGTTGTTAGTTTTTGAACGGTAGTAATTACCTGGTTCAAAGTGAAAAGTTTAATTCTGTTATTGCATGCTGGCAGATGTAACTTGGGGTATTGTAAGTTGAATATCGAATGTGCGTAATCCGAGTAGGTTCCGCACTTTTATACTGAAGGGTAGTCGTAACCCGATACGGGAGGGGCCCAGTAATGGCTGATCCTTAAACACTACTTTCATTTCCTAAGTGTATCGCTTTGACAGTGAAAATGCATTTTACCAATAACACTTGCATTAATGATCTATTTCTGATAGACAAGCCGGTATCGCTGTTTATCACCATGGTCGGATATCGGATAGCTGGCGGAATTGTATGAACAAAGTTCGATTCCCATCACTTGTTTAATTTTATACAGTTAATGTTCAGCCGAGGCACGATTAATTCACGCTGTTTATAAATGCCGCAATGTTATTAAAATATTATAAACAAATGATATCATCTCGTTTTCATACTTATATTGTTAAAATGAACTCTCCTTGGGCTATTTGAGCCGTGTTTTCTAGTTATCGTTACTGATGAATGAACCGCAAAGCCAATGTTTGCTAGTTCATTAAACCTGGTGTTCACTACTTTTTAACCGACTTCAAAAAGGAGCGGGTTCTCAAATCAGTTGTATTTTTTTTTTTTTTTTATGTTTTTTACCTCAGAACTCCGCCATTTAAGAGTCGATTTGGAAAATTATATTTTGGTCCATGAGTAGACATCTCCAAGTTGGTCCCATAAAATTTTGGTGAAGATCTGATGGCGAGATCCATGAGGAATCGAAGGAATTCCTGAAATATTATGGGCACATCTATGGCGATTTCGGTATTTATTACAAAGTTCAAGCATTTGCACTCGAAAATCACCATTTGGTGAAGAGAAACTGATAATGAAGACACAAGTTAGTACTGAGGACTCAACCAGCTGTGTTATTTAATTCACGGATAGTAAGTCGATTTGGACAGATTAAAAAAAATATTTTTATATTTGAAAGAGTACTCCTGAGGTGGTCCCATTATAACCGAGTTGGGATATGATGATGGGATCCCAGGGAAATCGAGGGTAACCCTCAAATTTTATAGGCACTCATGTTTTTCATATATTTTCTAAAGCTATTCTTAGCTAGTATTTGCATATGGTCGTCATCATATTCCTATGCTGAGCTGATGATGGAAGGTATAACTCCTTAAAGGTTAGGCGTTAGGGGATACCTATTTCAAACAAGATGCATGCAAACAAGACCTTCCCGATCACCCCGCCGTAAGTATTTTATTTGAATCACTAAAAAGAAAAAAAAATACAAAAAGAACCGACTTCAAAAATACTGAAAAGCAAAAAATAACCCGTTCATGTACAGATTAGATTACATTTGAATCACTTTTTGAAGTCGGTGCCAAACCTCACGTAAACTATAATATATAAATATCAAAAAAAATACTCGTAAATACCAAATGGTATAATCATTAAAGGATTGATATGGATTTTATCTGAAATAAAATATTTGAATTTGAATTGAGTGGTTTGGCACCGACTTCAAAAAGTGATTCAAATGTAATCTGTAGGTCCAACGGGCTATTTTTAGCTTTCAGTTTTATTGAAGTCGGTTTTTTTTTGGTAAAAATGTTCTAAAATAAAGTAATTTTAGAACCGAAGGGTTCGCTATCGCTCTGCATGTGAGTATATTAAACAAGTGCAAGTTCACAACGGTATTTTAACAAAATTCGGTTAGTAAAGTGATTGTCCAAAACTTGATGTGATTTGTGAACGGCCACGGTGCCCGGTGCAAGCATGCGCCAGGGCTGCCAATTGCGAGAGTACTCGTGCAGTAGTATCCACGTGCAGACCAGTTGCATCTTAGATTGCCACTTAGCGTCCTGCGCCGTAAACAGGAAAATAACACCACTTTACAACGACCATTTTATATGGAACAGTCCATTTATAGAACTAGCACAACAATACAATTGTTTTATTACTTAGATTCAGAATACCATTTGTGTGTCAGTCCAGATAGCGAGCTTTCCTTGTACCCTGCAGCGTTCGGATGCATCTAATAATAAGCCGACGGGTACACATGTAGTGAAGAGTTCTTAAACGATTTAACCAAATGATGATGACTTCACCTTCCTCGTTCATAAAAATGCAAATCAGGCTCTTCCTTTTCTCAAGTGCCGGGCTAAGAATAGTGTAGGGTGGGTGCTATTGCTATATACTGTTCGTTTTTGCTTACATCATGGTGTAATATAAGTCGGAGGACGCTTGGATCGCGTTATTAATGCACTTAAGGCGGAGTGCTGAGTCGTAATATAGGTTAGTTAGTTAGTTAGTTGCGCTGGGCATTTTCCGCAAGTCGACATCCAACGTGCCTATTTTGCGTGAAAAGGGGGTAGCGCTACTCCATATAAATCGTAATATAGGTACTATCGACGTGAAACGAAGTACCTGACTAAAGTTTTGGGTTTGAATTTATGCGTACTTTCGCCGCGGATATTGCCTTATCACTCATGCCATGCATCATGGGTAGGGTAGTGGATATACCTACTACAGTCTATCCAGATGATCACTTAGAAACATAAAATACATTATATAAATATAAGTGACTTACCTACCTGAAGGGTACTAAGTTGTAGTTTTCGTCTTTGGACTTAAGAAACTCGAGGGATGTTGCCGAGCTTTGAGTTTTGACCTTCTGACAAACTCACACACTTATTTCAGAGGGAGAACTTTTCAATAAAATTTGTTTTAAAATTGATTTATTTAGTTAAGCCTAATAATACATATTTATCTTATCTGTTTTTTCTGTCCCATCCATATATTTGTAGATAAAAATTATTCAATATTTTTGCCATGGTCAATGATATCATATTAAAAGTTTAAAATAGCAATTAATTCGTTAATGGTTTAAAATATCAAGTTCCGAAACAATAAAGTTAGCTATTAAAGTCAATATTTTGAGGAAATGCATGTAAACCTGAAGATCGCAATCGACTTCGAGCTGGGTGCTGCGAGCGCGCGCAGAGGAGTAATCGCATTAATCAATTGACACCTACCGCATCCACCACACGACAGCTGATGCGCGGAGCATTGCACAGACGTAAACAAACAAAATTGATCCGACCTGTAGCCTGCGGGTATTTAATATAATATAAGGCGGGATTCTTTGGCTTTGCCTCGCTAATATAGTTTACTTATAGTTTCAAATTTAATTCCAAATTAGAATTTCTTATCAAGACGCCCAGATATGCGATTACACAATGTGTCGGACTCGAATAAGATGAATAAACTATATGTGATATCCTATATGTCCCTTTTTTACGTATTTCGATAGTTTCGGATATGGTAGTTAAATCCATTGATCATGTGAGGACCAAGACTAATCGTCTCTTAAACATCACGTAGCTAGAAGAGCAACCAAGATGTTGCATTGTTTTCATATTCAACTAGATTATAACGCCTAGTCATAAGTCTTGTGTCGAACAACCTACAAATGTTAGTAGCTAGGTCGTGAGCACCGAAGCGGGTCTCACGCACTGTGTTTGCTGGAACAGGAGCCGGTGCGTCGCGAGGTGTCGCCGGAGTGGGTCGGTCACACGCGGGGCGCGTGCGCACCGCCGCGCCGCCGAGAGCGGCGACTGTCTCGCTCGGTACTGGTGCACTCGATTGGATAATTACGTGAATCCCTGTCTCGATTTGTAGTGCCTTGCCTTGTTTGCTCTAAAGCAAGCTACCTTATGCTACGAAGCAGATCAACTCTTGAAACAGTTGACGTTTACCGTTTAAGTTGATCGCTCGAAACATCGTCTAGGGAAATAATTCTCGTGCTCAAGGCTGAGATTACAGCTAGATGCTTATAGGTCACCCTCGTATTCAATTGGGACCATTGATCATCATTATCGCGTTATGTAACGTTAAGAATACTATACGTAAAATTATTAAAAAATCTTGATTCCTACATGCGAGTCGGTTGGAGTTGTTGCGCAAGCCGCTAAGTATAGACAGACGGATAAAATTATACCTTCCTGTGCTATACGATTACTTAGCAGGCTCGTTATTACCTGCCTACAAATAGCGAGAACCGGTATCAGTGCGCAATAACTTGACGATTCAAAGAAGCTTTGCCTCAGATGGATCTGTCTCTCATGTTGCATAGTAACAGTACACAGCACGTACAAACGCTCGCGTTGTTTACTTTGAAGTGATTAGACCGAAGCGTCTAGGTAACGTAAGAGCCCTTACGACGAAGACACGTGGCAGGCGTAGCAACAAAACAACGTTGGAAAGACACGTCCAGACATAGGTACCTAAATCTCGGCTCGTAACAAAAGACAATTGAAGAGTTTGCGGGGTCAAGTGTAACGTCGGCTCTCCCAATTGGCGGCTTGCGGCGGTCAGTGCTCTAGCGCGCCGAGACACCTCACATCTGATCTGTTCCTAGGTGGTGCTAACCTAGTGCCCGTCGGCCTACGCAGCTTGTCATAGCGCGTACCGAAATAACACAGTCACACGCTTTAATCAAACCTTATTTGTTCGGTGAATAGAGACTAACCAACTGGGGGTGACCTTACAAACGGTCCGGTAGTTCTTAATTTTTGATATGTTGTCTAGGATGGTTAGTGCGAGTTTGAAATGCAAAATGCACAATTCCCCCTCCTCCGCGGCCGCCGCCATATTGAAAAACCGGAAATTCCTCATATTTTTGCTTTTATCTTCATTCAGGTGCATTTTAACTAGAAAAGACCCGCGTAATGTTTTAGAGACTAAAATTTTCTATAATTTCCATTTTCAATTTTGTTTCTATGATAGATAGTTACGGAGATATGAACATTAAAAAAAAAAAAAAAGTTGCCTTTTTCAAGTCCTTAAACCTCTCTACCTGCTTCAGTAATGAAGTGTTTTGCCTAAAAAGTTGATAAAAGCAAAAATCTGAAGAAATTGACAGTTTTTTTCAATATGATGGCGGCGGGCGCGGAGGTGGGGGAATTGTGCATTTTGCATTTTAAACACTCACTAACCATCCTAGACAACATATCAACAATTCAGAACAACCGGACCGTTTGTAAGGTAAAACCTCGTTATTCACTGGATTATATTGTCGTGGTCAATTATTGTTAGTGCTACATCTTGAGTCAGAAACTTTATTTATCTCTATCTTATCGAGTCGATTTATTTACATCTTTACTTTATAATAAGTAATACATTGCTTGCCACTTATGGGGCAATTCATAAATTTATTGAGCTCTGATCACCTTGAATCCTTATTGAATATAATCATTTTCTGATCTGTTTGACTGCGAAAATACTTAGTGTTTCGAGTACGCGGCGACGATTACCCGATCATTGAGAGTAGTTACAGGTCACATGTCAGAGGTGGTCGGTCGTGGCATCTTGCACAGTGATTTTTCGAGACCGATTACCTTCGACCCCAATTTAGAGTTTGCCCTGTCAAAGCACCTACGACAACAACAGTTAGTTTGTTATTTATCGTTTCGTCACCTCGTGACTCTTTGTGCTAGGTCGGTGCTTCTGGGTTTTTTCGTAATGCCTATTTCCACTTATGATATTGAGGCTTCAAATATACTGAGATCATTTCTAGTCGAACAGTTGCCTTCTAATCATTATCTTAATCTTTTTCAAAGAATAATAACTCTTATTCTTTGAATAAAATTGAAGGGATAAGGCGCTACTTCAAATCTGGCCTGGGTCTAAAAAAAAATCACTGTTTCTGTTTTTGTCATTGTATTTGCAATATTATTCAAAGGACTTTGTTATCTACTCGTACAACGTGTATAATACACATATACACACATATACAATTCTGTTCTTTTCTATATCTTTGTCAGTCATAAACTTTGTAGTAATTGTCGATAATAACAGCAGGTTCCCGGCGTCCTGTGTCAGACGGCGGGTGTGTTCATAGTTCTCAGAACTTCAATAAAACTTAAGTATAATTACTGTGCTAAAATGATTCTCTGCTTTACGACCGGCGAAGCGGCTTCGCTCAATGGAACATAGCTGCGATTAGTCGAGTTTTATGTCAAACTTATTTGTAATTATTTCAGTCGAGTCGAGGTTATTAACTCACTTTCCTTTCACTTCTTGGGCAATCTTCACTAGTCTATGTCTAATAATAATTAGAAAGATAAAAAGAAAATAAATTAATTGAGAACTAACTAAACAGCGCCAAAATCATATGAAAATAAATATTAGTTTTGAAAGCACTAAAGTATATAGGTACTACTAAGACCTGACTGATTTGCGTTACTTACTGATGGACGGTATAAAGTGCCCTGAAAAGATGCCGCGATGGCAGATTTTTGTTACATGCGGTGCAAAATTTGGAATCAATACAATACAAAGTATTCTTCATTGCATACTTCATAGAACATACAGGAGAAATAAAACGCAAGAAATTACAATTAGAGGTAAACAACAGGCGGTCTTATCGCTAAAGAGCGATCTCTTCCAGACAACCTTTAGGTAGTGGAAAACTTGAAGAATTATCCTATACTACTTAGGTATATAGGAATCCTTACTTATTTATTTTTCAAAATGCATGATTTTATTAAAATTTAAATCTTTAGCGAACCAAAAGAAAGCCAATCTAAAGTACTAACTGTATCATGTATTTGTGATACGTACTCAAAGATATACTTATAGATAATATTTTAAGGAAATTCAGCAAATAAAAAGGTTGAATTTCGAGTTCAAAAAAAATGTGTTAGATCTTTATCTGGTTTTCATTACTTCGATTCCTGTAAGCCGTTTCCAAAATGTATAAATTCTAACACTTTCTAGCTCAATGTATTTATTATTGGTCATAAAAGCATGTATATTATTATTATTACTCTATTAAAAAAATTGATGATAAGAGAAGTTTTAATTCGCATGATGCATGTCACGCAAAATTAGTATGATTTCTGGCGCTTAATATAGTTAAACGAACACTGTAACAATTGTTACATCTTTTGATCTATGTAGGACAAATAAACTACATATTCTGATTCTAATTCTAATATACACTTAAACTTTAAAAAATACTCATCAATATTTTTATACAATGTGGAGTTGTGGACCAATATATATTATACGACTCTATTAACCCATTTTTGCCCATACATATTTAGGATCCATTTGAAGATAGTCTTGTTGGGGTTGTAATTAGTACTTTAAATAATAGATATGGTTGTTGCGACCTCAAATATACCATTTACACAAAAAAGTTACTTTAGGCGTCAACGGGTTAATTCCTCCATCTATAGTGTACGAGTACCTAAGGGGTGTGGTTGAGATCTAATAAGATAGGATTTTTGTAGAGCTGGGTCGTTATAGTAGAGTTGTTAGTCCACTGTTTTCTAACATAATTGTGCGCATCGGGTTACAAGCATGAAATTTCTACCACAGATAGAGTGTTCCACGGTGATTATTTTCAGATGTGGAGGGAAGTCAGATTCGTCTCCTGTGAGGCGGGAGAGCGGAGTGAATATGACAAAGTATCCCTCTTTTCTTTCTTTATTGCTGGTCAATTAAGTCTACTAGGACTTGTTTGGTATCGTTTCCGTGTAAAACAAATATCAGAAATTAATTGTTTATGTTATTTTTGTACAGTTCTATATCAAAATATGGGTGTATGGCCGAAAAGGTAAAAATCACACCAAGTTTTTTTATTCAGTGAGGTAAATTAGTTCAATTACGTGAACATTTTCAAATTATTATTATTATTTTAAAAAGCTCATTTAATCTAGTTTCTAAAAATATATGCATGTTGGGCACTTCTCATACAAGCAGTACCTTAAAATATAATGTTTACGTCGGCGTAACCAACGTAAATCTCCGAACGCATCCTATTTCGCTTCATTAAATAATGATTATTAACATATACTTTTACATATAGTATTTACCATATACCTCCTAGTAAAACAAATTAATGTAATTAAAACAAAATATTTTTTTGCTCATGTATCACGAGCACACGGGCTAATCTCAACATCAACATTTATTTAAGTTACTGTTTGTATGAAGAGTGCCCAACATCTATATATTTTTAGAAACTAGATTAAATTTGCTATTTAGCAATATTTTTGTTAATTGTAAATATTCAGGATATATAACTAATTTATTTCCCTGAATAAAAAAAACTTGTTGTGATTTTTACAATTTCGGAAATACACCCATATTTTTATATGGTACTATGAGTAATAACATAAAAAAATAATTGCTGATATCTGTTTTATACGAAAACGATACCACACAAGTCCTAGTAGCGTTAACTGATCAGTAATATAACAAGAAAAAGAGGACTCCTTTGACCTATTCACCCCGCTTTCCCGCCGCACAGGGGACGAATCTGACTTCCCTCCACATCTGAAAATAATCACCGCCGAATACTCTATCTGTGGTAGAAATTTCGTGGTTGTATCTCGATGTACACACTTTCGCGACTTAGCAAAATGTACTAGAGCACGCAGGCTAAGCTTAACATCAACATTTTTTTCAAGGTATTTTTTGTGTCAGATGTGCCCAATATGTATACATTTTTAAAAACAAGATTATATTTGCTGTTTAGTAATATTTTTTTAAATTGTAAATATTCAGGATATATAACTAATTTATCGTTCTGAATAAAAAAACTTGTTGTGATTTTTACCTTTTCGGCAATAAACCCAAATTTTAATATGAAACTATTCTTAAATAACAAAATATGAATAGCTGATATCTATTTAACACGAAAACTATGCCGCACAAGCCCTAATAGCCCTAACTGATCAGTAATAAAAAAAAGAAAAAGAGCAGTACTTGGTTCTCTTCACCCCGCTCTCCCGCCACGCAGGGGACGAATCTGACTTCCCTCCACATCTGAAAATAATCACCGTGGATTGTTCTATGTGTGGTAGAAATCTCATGCTTGTAACCCGATGCGCACAATTTCGCGGCTTAGCAACTCTACTATTACGCGTTTTCGATTAAACGAAACGTCACCGTTTCTTTTTGACAAGTAACGGTTTCGAAAACAAGTTACTTAAAAACAGTTTCTTTATTACGGCATGGTTTCATTAGTTACTAGGTGTAACGCTATTTTTTCAAGAACCAGTTTTTCATAAAATTTTTAGTTAGCTATTGTAAAACTACTTTTAATCAAGAATCGTTTTTTTTGTCTTTCGAGAAAATTTAGCCAACGCAATGGTATCGGCTACGTCTAGTAGCAGGTTTTAAAGAAACTGTTATTAGGTATGGCAAGAAACCGTTACTCCGTTTCTTTAAAAGAAACGGTTTCTCGAAACTGTTACAGAAAAAAACACCCAGCTCTAGATTTTTGGAAATGATTAGATAAGAATCTCTAATGCCATTTTCTATTGTATTTGTGCATTTTCTTTTAAAGTGTACTAAAACTATAAATAAACAAGCAAGTTGTTTCTTAAATAATTAAATATTTGGTAAAAAAGAGCTGTTTTCATCTCTGAAGCTTAAGTTTAGGCACCAAATTATTGAAATTCCTATTTACGCTTGTTCGTACAGAAAGCTGTACAAATTTTATAGCGGATGATAAATATAATTTTATAGCTTTGAGAGTCTGTCTGGCTTGGTTAATGTATCCGGATCGATTTAGCATCTATTTTACTTTTGCGGCTGGTACAAGTGATGAGAAATTTATACCCGCTTTAGCTTCAACTATATCATCATTAGAGGCTCCCTCTACATAACTTTTTTTTTATCTATTATATTGCATCGTTAATTTATATAAATACCTGTTATGTTTATCAAACTCTTGTTTGGTTATTAGACATTTATTTGAAGTTATTATAACTTACTATACATATTTATTTCTTTAGGTGTTCCTATCTTCATAAGGAGTAGTAAGTACGTGATTTTTTATTCTGTGAGTCATGGAAATACCAATTGTGAGAAACACATTACTTTACTGAGTGTGAAGTACGTGCGTTCCAAGAACGGAAGAAGCTCACTCAGCGAAAGATTGGTTCGTGTCATGCACTCGAGTTTCGGTCCAGAGAAGTCCGTGGTTACCATCTTCCCTAAACAACCAGTATACTTGCTTTCTAATAAAACCGGTTTGGTTATGTTTACAATAACAAACATTTCTCCGTAATTCGCACACAACGACGTTGAGAGGGTTATTTTTCTACGTCTTAAATCAAAATATCCTCCTTCTGTATCTTTATGTGAAAATTCTTAGGAGATAATTTTTTGATATTCGAAGTTGTGTTTTTGGTGTGTCATTCCTTATTAGACAAATAGGTATCGCTAACACAAGATTCAAGGAGATTAAGGGGTCTTTGTTATTGAAGCTGGCAGTGCCATACTCGATCAGTGTTGATCGATAACAATAGCCATCCAAATCGGTTCAATGTGAGAGCGTTGCAAACACTGCAAACTTGCAAAGGGTCATGATCACAATTCGAATCTACTATATCCTTACTACTTAATCATAATTAGGAATGTCTTTCTTTATTTCGCTTCTTACTTTCTAAAAATAATGAAACAACAAAAACATGTATTAATTACCTACTAATTAAATAAGGCACTGGGTTTCATAAGGAAACAGAATTTAATGTAATGTATTGAAAACAATCATAAAACCGTAATGTTTTCTTCGGTTTCCGCAATGAGCCGTGCGCTTTAATATTGTTTTTTTCTGTTTGTATGCATTTCCCTCATTATCAAGGTGTATTGTGTATTGTTATATGTAGTTACCGCAATATTTCTGTTGGAAAAATGAAGGCAATAACAACAACAAATCACCAGTTCTTTACTTAATTAACTTAATTAGTTGAGCGTTAATAACAAAACCATTAATTGTATGTTGTTCATAAATAATATATAGAGATGCATTTGTTTGTTGTTGTTTTGTAAAGCTATTAAGGTGAGTTACATTTAAAATCCTGCTTATAAAAATAATCTTGATAAAGTTAAGTCAAATTAAGCATTGCAATTGTTTGTATTTGTATAAATTATCATATTGAAGATAAAAATAGTTAAATATACATTCAATAAAAATAAATAACCCAAATTCTAAAGGTCCCATGAATTTGTTGTGAGTTTTTATTACAAGATAAATAGAAATTTACTAAATTATACCAATGTTTAAATATTAGTTATTACCCATTGTTTTGAAATTTGCTTCATATTAGTTGTCTTGTAATTTTTTATTAACTAAAACCTGGTATATATTCAATAACATAATATTTTTGTTATGAAAATTAACTAGGTCACGATTTTTGTGCTGATAACTTTGATAACTGAATTATTAATATTTATAAATTATAATGTATGTATCTGTAGGTATAAAAAATAATCATTCGAAATTTAATCTATTATTGAGTAAAATCTATTATATAATCTAATTGAAAAGATGGAAAACTTCAGCCCTAGGGGATTATTTGGCTTTCAGTCAATTTTAAGTATATTTATAGATTATTTATATTAGTTTTATTGTTAGTAGTATCGACGTATGGACGTCCAAATCCACACTAAGTTATCTATTTCAAATAAGTCTGTCCATCTATCTGAACTGTTTTTGTTGCCTTTTTCGTGCTTTTTGTGGATTGAAGTGGTAATTTAAATCACTGGCATCGTTTTCGAGTATCTTTGCAACTTTGTTTTATTTTAATTTTACTGCAGTTACAAAACGCGCATCATTTTTTACGATAATTATCTAAACATGTTACTTTTTAACCGACTTCAAAAAAGGAGGAGGTTCTATGTTAGACTGTATGTATTTTTTTATGTGTGTCCACCGATTACTCCGCCAATAGTAGACCGATTTTAAATTATTTATTTTTATTTGAAAGAGTCACGCCTGAGGTGGTGCCATTATCCGAGTTGGGATATGATGGGATCCCAGGGGAATCGAGGGCAACCCTCAAATGTTATAGGCACTCATAGTGTTTTTCATATATTTTCTAAAGCTATTTAAGTATTTGCATATGGCAGTCATCAGCTCGGCATGGTGAGATGGAAGGTACAACTCCTTAATGGTAAAGAGTTGGAGGATAATTCTTAAAAAATACACGTTTTATAGGTAGGTACGTTAAGACTGTTAGTCATATTCTATAATGTGTTCGTGAGGTAGTCCCCTTGTCACCAAGTCTGGATATGATGATGGGATCCCGGGGAAATCGAGGGAAACCCTGAAATATTTTAGGCACTAACGAAGTTTTGTATATATTTAATGTTATTCAGTTATTTTCATCTGGTTGTCATCATTCCATGATGCTGAGCTGATGGTAGAAGGTATAACTCCTTAACGGTTAGGAGTTAGGGGATATTTCAAACGAGATGCATGCAAACAAGACCTCCCCGATCACCCCGCCATAAGTATTTTATATGAATCACTAAAAAAGCAAAAAAAAAACATCAAATAAAATCCGATTAAAAAAAAAACTGAAAAGCCAAAAATAACCCGTTCATGTACAGATTACATTTGAATCACTTTTTGAAGTCGGTGCCAATCCTCACGTACTCTATAATATATAAATGCCAAACAAAAATACTCGTAAATACCAAATGGTTGCTTAAAGGCTTTATGCGCGGCATTTGTTTCATAGTAACTTGAGTGGTTTGGCACCGACTTCAAAAAGTGATTCAAATGTAATCTGTACATGAACAGGTTATTTTTGGCTTTTCAGTTTTTTTGAAGTCGGTTCTTTTTTTGAGAATTCTTTTTTCTCATAATTCATAAATCATAAGCGTCCCGCAAAAGTAGGTAAACCTCTTCAAAAGTAGTTCTATTTACTTTGGCCCACACTTTGCGAAATATAAATAACTCTTAGGTATCGTTTTATTACATTTTATGGATGTAAATGACTTGATTACGTTCACAATTAAACACCTTCATAATTTATCAATATAAACAAAGAGCTTGAAATATGTACATATTTCAAGTACCCACTCCAATGAGAAAATATCAAAATATTGATGCAAAGTAACCAGAGTTTACAGAAGTAAAATATTACCGGTGTAGTGAAACTTGATCTTACTTTTAAATCACCCGTAATTTTGTTCTAAGTTTAAACACTTTAGTGTAGTTTTCGAAACAATAAGTTTTATGCTTGTATAAGTTTAATAAAAACGAATTGTAACCAGTGAGTTAAACCATGAATACAAAGATCAAAGCTTAAAGAAAAATTTAAAAAGGAGCTACCTGGTGGAAGGGATCGGGAATCGAACCCAGAATCACTGAATATGTTGTTATAAAACTTGATAAAATTTCACTCTTAGCATAATAGATAAAGAAAACATAACATTTGCAAAATAAAAATCACGCACTATGGAATAAAAGCCTATGAATCAAGAACTACTTAGAATACACTTACCTTTTATGCAGAAACGAATGTAAGCTTGTTTAGAGGCGATGCCAAGGCCATACGCTGGCAATACGCGGAGTGAGTCGCGGTTGGTCGTGGCGCTGCGGCGCGGTCTCCGGCGCAGAATCGGGCTCAGGCTGCCCGGGCCGCGTGCGCGCGCGCCGCTTAAATAACGCCGATGGGCGGCGCAATCGACACGCCCCGCTCCCGCTGACCCCGCTCCTCCCACCAACACTTCAGGCCTAGGGCCTGAAAACTTCCCGAAAACTCATAAACTAAATTGACTTTGGGAAAAACCGTGGTCACTTAAATATATTTCGGTCTTGTTGGTGTCAGTTTTCAGGCCCACTGTTATCAATACAGTTTTCATTTTTAGGGTTCCGTAGTCACTAGGAATCACTAGGAACCCTTATAGTTTCGCCATGTCCGTCTGTCTGTCCGTCCGCGAACCAGAAAGCTGAAATTTGGTATGAGTATGTGCATGTATCACGCCGACAAAACGGTACAAAAAAACTAAAAAAAAAAAAAAATCGGGTAGGTACCTCTCGTACACCTAAAGTGGGGGTGAATTTGGTGAATTTCGCATCAACACTAGTGTGTGGGGTGTCGTTGAATAGGCCTTTTAAAAATAATAGGGGTCTTGAAACATAAAGTCAGCAGTTTTGTAAATATTCGCACCGAAAATAAAAAAAATAGCGTCCTCCCTCTAACTTTTCAACCTCGGGTCTAAAAATTATGGGAAAATTCATGAAAATGAGTCCTTATAAGTACTTTCAATGAAAACTAATATATTGAATAAAATCGGTCTAGCCATTTTTGAGTTATCGCTAAATTTCATTTTTTTTAAATTACGTAAGTGCCGCGCGGTGTACTTATACTTCGAACGTTACACATATTAGTTAGGTGCCATGCTGCATTAAAACATTCCGCTCAATCTGGCGCGTATAATCGATAACTTCCAGAAGGTAATTACCTATAAGTAATTATACAGTTACTTTGGCCTTTACGACTTTTTTATGGAGCTTGAAATCTTTCCCGTAAATTAAACCTCGGGCATAAAAACACTGTTTTAAGCCCGTTTTTATTTTTATTTTCAGTCTTGGTAGACGTGGTTGTGATGGTTCACTACGAGTTTGGTTTGATTACTTACACGTCACCATCTCCATGCAACAAAAATAATGTTTAATGATGACGTTTGAAACCCCCTATTATTTTTAAAATACCTATTCAACGATATCCCACACACTAGCGTTGGGACGAAAAAAAAATTACCCCCACTAGGTACGGGAGGCACCCGAAAATTTTTTTTATTTAGTTTTTATTTTACCGTTTTGTCGGTGTGATACATACACATACTCATACCAAATTACAGCTTTCTAGTACTAATTATCACGGAGCTAAGCCGCGGACGGACAGACAGACAGACAGACGGATAGACGGTCATGATGAAGCTATAAGGGTTCCTAGTTGACTACGGAACCCTAAAAACGGGACCTTATTACTAAAACTTCACTGTCCGTCCGTACGTCTGTCTGTCTGTCACCAGGCTATATCTCATGAACCGTGATAGCTAGACAGTTGAACATTTCACAGATGATGTATTTCTGTTGCTGCTATAACAACAAATACTGAAAGGAGAATAAAATAAATATTTTAGTGGGCCTCCCATACAACAAACGTGATCGGTTGCGTTAACTTTGCGCCTCATTTGTATACGGCCCCATGCATACCAGGACGTGCACACTTAAATTAACCCGGCCAGTTAATTTGTATTATGATGGTACGGAACCCTTCGTGCGCGAGTCCGACTCGCACTTATAAGTTGTGTTTATTAAGTTTTTTTTTCACACTTATCGGGTATATTAGTAGTAAGCACGCCCATTTCTGTCAAATTCACGTGAGCGATAAGTTACATGATAACCAAACAACTTAATTTCAGATAAATACATATTTACTCAAACTATTTTGGCTCATTACTAGTGCGCAACCAACCTATGCCAACCTGCGATAATGTTTAATTAAGATTACGAGGGAGGACAATTAATTTTAATATTTTATCTTGCTTTGGTACAAAGCTCATTCATATCTTATTACATAACCATAATCACATACAAGTGATTATCCTACTATAGTCACAATGAGTCTGCATTCTTTGTTGTAAGTAAGTAAGTCTACTTAAATTCACGTAAAAAGAGCACTGTGACTACTTAGTCGTTGAAATAATATCTCCCGTTAAACCTAGAAAAATTGGGCAAGTGCGAGTCCGACTCGCGCATGAAGGGTTCCGTACCATAATCTATAACAAGTTTGTTGTATGGGAGCCCCCCTTAAATATTTATTTTATTTTATTTTTAGTATTTGTTGTTATAGCGGCTATAGAAATACATCATCTGTGAAATTTCAACTGTCTAGCTATCACCGTTCTTGAGATACAGCCTGGTGACAGACGGACGGACGAAATCAAAATCAAAAATCAAAATCAAAATATTTATTTGTAGGTAAATTTAGGTGTTACATATTTATAGTACCACTATGTGGTGCCATTGGGCATACAAATTAAATAGTTACATGCTTAGCGTACATGCAACACACATTATAAAAATAAAAAAACTAATAATAATAAACTATTTAGGTCACATCTATAACTAAGTTAAGTACTTACAGGAATCACAATAAATAAAGGATGAAAAATAGAATGTCAATTTAATTATTAGTTATAGCACTATAGGTTCAGTCAAAAATTCTGCTATTGAATAATAATAATAATAAATATAATAATAATAAGCCTTTATTCTGAAAGAAACAATGTGTAGTTAACAATTAGTTTTTTTTTTTCTTTAAAGTATGTCTCTCTTCTCAGAGTGCCTGTTGGCATAGGCCTCCTCCAACTCCTTCCACTGTCCCCTATCAAGTGCTACCCTAGTCCACTGAGGTCCTAGAGTTGCCCTAATATCGTCTTCCCAACGTCTTGCTTGGCGACCTCTTTTCCGCCTGCCGTCTCTGGGGTACCATTGGGTCACTCGTTTACTCCATTTCTCTACCCTGTCGCGTAGCATGTGGCCTGTCCATCTCCATTTCTGCTGGTCTATTCGCTTGACAATGTCCGTGACCTTAGTCCTCGATCTTATATCGGTGTTCCATATTCTGTCACTTAGTCTTACTCCAAGCATACTCCTTTCCATTGCTCTTTGACATTTTGCAAGCTTATCTCGGTGTTGAGCTGTTAGTGACCAGGTCTCACAGCCATATATCAAGCACGGGAGAATGCAGGTGTTAAATGTCTTCCTCTTTATGTGCATGCCTAATTCTTTACTTTTCATTATCTCTTTCAGCGACCAATATTTTCCCCATCCATAAGCTATTCTTTTATTGATTTCTTTGGTCATTTGGTCGCTGGGAGAGATAATTTGTCCCAGGTACACATACTCGTCGACATAGTTGAACTTGGCGCCGTCTATTATTATGTCCACTTTTGCTGCGTTGGTCATCATTTTTGTTTTATTCGCATTCATTACCAGTCCTACCCTTTTGCTCTCCTCGCTTAAGTTCCGGACCATAAACTCCAACTTTTTTGGGTCTTCCTCCAGCAGCACCAGGTCATCTGCAAACCTCAAGTTGTTCAGGCGGATACCGTTTATATTTAGCCCATACTCGTCCCAATCTAGTTTCCTAAAGATTGTCTCGAGCACGGCTGAAAAAAGCTTCGGTGATAAGGGATCCCCCTGCCGTACCCCTCTTTCGATTGGGAATGGTTTCCCCTTACATTCCAATTTTATGAGACCTTTACTTTTTTGGTAGATACCCTGTATGATGCTGAGATAAGCCTCGCCAACTCCTTGTTCTGTCAAACTTGTCCATATGTGATTATGGTCCAGACTGTCGAATGCCTTAGAGTAGTCAATGAATGCCATGTACAGTGGTTTTTGGAATTCATTATACTTTTCCACTATTTGCTTCACAGTGTGGATGTGGTCGATTGTGCAGAAGTTTTTCCTGAAACCCGCTTGTTCTATAGGTTGGTTCTCATCTAGTAGGTTTGAAAGTCGAGCCAGTATCACTTTTGCGAAAATCTTGTAAATGTTCGACATTAGGCTTATTGGTCTGTAGTTACCTATGTCGTCCCTTGCCCCTTTTTTGTATAATAGGATGATGTGAGATTCCCCCCACTGGTCAGGAATTTGTCGTGTATTCATAATGTCATTGAAAATCCTTGTTAGTGCTGGACTTATTTCCTCGATCGTGCCTCTCATCAGTTCGTTTGGTATCCTGTCGGGACCTGGTGCTTTGTCTAGTTTTTGTGAGTTGATGGCTTTTGCTACTTCTGATACTAGAATATGGGGTGTGCTTTCTCCGTCATTTGTCGGTTGCTGTGTTTCATGTTCTTCACTATCTGTGTCTGTCTTTGTGTTGGAGTAAAGATCCTGGTAGTAGTTTGTGGCTATTCTCTGAATTTCTTCACGCTTTGAAGTATTTTTTTTGTTTGTCTTTAAATTTGGGATCCACTCTTTACCTTTTTCTCTTAGTTCTTTTAAAGCTTTCTTGCTGCCACCTGTTTTTTCGATATGCATTTCTAGTGTTTGGATTCTATTTGTTCTTCTGTCTTTCCTCATACTTTCCCTAATTTCTTTGCTTACTGCTGTTATTTCTTTCCGGTTTTCATTCGTTTTTTCTTTGGAAATTAGCGTTTTTCTTCTTTCCACTAGTTTCTTCGTTCTGTCGCTAAGCTTGTTTTCTTCGCTAGTGTTCGTGATCTTTTTTGTCATTCCGATGAGTGTTGATTCTATCATTTTGTATTTTTCCATGGTCTGTAATTCCGAAGTAACAATTTCCATAAGCGGGATCTTTGCAGACTCCCCCGCTTGTCTGTAGTGTTCATCGCTCTGTATTTTATTTTTTGGCTGCATGTTTCTTCTGGACATTTTTGGTGGATTAGGTTGTAGACAGCTGCGTACCATACGATGATCAGTATTAAAATTTAGGTTTTGTATAATTTGGTTATTGCTGAAGGATTTAGCTTTATTTGTTATAATGTAGTCAATCTCATTATTGTACTGGCCGTCTGGCGATCTCCATGTCCACTTAGTTTTCGGATTTTTCTTAAAGATAGAGTTGAGTACCATTAAATTGTTTTCAAGCAGGAACCCAATCAATTTGTGGCCATTTGTACTTCTCTTTCCGTATCCAAATTGTCCCATTATAAATTCTTCTCCTCTTTCCCTGGCGCCCACTTGGGCGTTAAAGTCTCCCATTACAATCAAGTTTTTATCGGAGTATTTCCTCACCATTTCAGAAAGTTTGCTGTAGAAGTTTTCAATGTCGATCTTGTCGGCCTGTTCAGTAGGAGCATATATTTGTATTATTGTCCAGTCTTTCTTGTAATTAGGGATTTTAATATGCATCGCTGCTATTCTATCGCTTATTCCTTCAAATTCCTTAATAAAGCTTTTATGCTTACTGTTTACTAGGAAACCTACTCCTCTGTGGCCAGCTGTGTCGCCTTTGTGATACATTATGTAGTTTTTACGTTCTTCTATTCCTTCTCCATCCCTTCGCATCTCGCTTATTCCTACTATGTCCCATTTTATACTCGATAGAGCCAATTCTAACTCTAGAAGACTTTCGGGCGAGCGGAGCGTTCTTGTGTTTAGTGTGCAGATGTAAAGAGGTTCGTGATTTTTCTTGTTTCTAAATTGCTGTTGGTTTTTGCCTTGAATTTGGCATTTGTGTTCGTCGTTTGTTGGAGGGTGTTGGTCAGACGTCCCGCGGGGACCGGCCGAATTGGGACCTTTAGTTAGTTTAGCTTTTTCTCTGGGTATATTAGTGGGTTTGTGTTTCCTGTTGCCGGTGTCTATTGGAAGTTTTTTGAAGTTGAGGGCAGTGACAGCGACGCAGATCTGCTCCGTTCCACGTAGTCTAGCATATTTGTTTTATTTATTTTCTTTGCAGCCGGAGTAGATTGATGATCTGGAGATTTGGTTGGAGAGCTAATGCATTCTCTTTTCCTTTTGTCTCGTTTATCTTCTTTCGGTTCTTTAATAACGATTTTGTCCTTGACGAAATAGCAAATTTTCCCCTTTTCTCTTTCTTCCTTTAGTTGAGGCAGAAGCTCTTTCCTCTTCTCTAACGTTTCTTTGCTGAGGTCCTCTTTGATGTATATTTCGGATTTAAATTTCTTTTTGTTTTTGAGCACTTCATTTCTTCTCCAGGTTGTTGTAAAGGTTACAAGAATAGGACGCGTCTTATCATCTTTCTTTTCGCCTAATCTATAAGCATTATTTATTTCGTTTTGGGTGATGTGAATATTCAGATCTTTTCCGAGCAGTTTTGTAATAGCTGTGATCGGGGATTCGCTTTTTTGTTCCTCTTTTACCCCGAAAAAAATAATGTTGTTTTTCCTTTTCTGTTCTTCCATTGACTTTATTTTGTCATGTAAAGTGTTGACTTCAGCCTTCAAGCTTTTATTTTCTTCTACAAGAGCAGTTAATTTTTCGTTAATATTTTTTGATACGTTTTTGGTGACTGCTTCGGTTATTTCCCTTGTTTGCGCTGCCATTTCCCCTTTCAGTTTCAGCCAAAAAATTTCCATTTCTTTTTCCATTCTTTAGGGTAATTTATTGAGGGCTGGCAACACCCGATGAGAGCTGACAACACCCGATGAGAGCTGACAACACTTCTTTAGGGCTGGCTAAACCAATTTAGCGATGGCAACACCGACGGTGTCAGAATCTTGTCTATGGTCGCCGTTATGTTATGTTGGTATCTTAAGCTGTCACCGTGAATGAATAATGTTGTTATCTAACCTGTTCAACGGTGTGATTTAACAAAGATTTTGTTTTGTTTTTGCACTTAGGTCTCCCAGAACACGTTCACCACATATATTCGACACTATACTTCTCGTTAATAATAGTTTTATGTTGTAAATGTTGTTATTGAAAGTGAATCGGAGTTATTTTCGAGCGAGTAACAACAGAAGATGTTCACTGATTGACACCGGAACCGGAAAAAAATAATAATAGGCTTTTTCTTTAAGAAATGCTTTTAAAGTGCTTTTGAATTCGATTTCACTTTCCTTTTTTGCTACTATGGCTTGTGGTAGCTTGTTAAATATTTTTCACCTCACTAGCTCGGAAAGCCCAGTTTGTTTGTTTGATATCTATTGAGAAAATCGCTTTTTATCCACATGTGGAGAAAGAGTTTTGACGTTTCAACGCAGCTAAAGTAAAAATTTGACATGAGCTTATTTTCTGAAAAATCCCGTTTAAAATACCTACATGAAAGCTTATTAGACCTTAGTTTTAATAAATGTCAAATTGGTTGATTATTGCAGATATTTTTAAATATATAGTATAAACCCTTATTCTTTTTTCCTCGCTGTAGTGAGGTGGAAAGTTTTGTGTTATACACGGGCGAAAGTTATTTTACGTCTCGTGTATTGAAACACTCGCTACGCTCAGGATTCTATTTTGAACCACTCGCTTCGCTCGTGGTCAATCATAGGATCCTTTCGCTAGCTCGTGTTTCAAATAAACACTCGCGGGTAAAATACAACTTTCCCCCCTTGTATAACAAATAACTATTGTGTGCCATTCCAAGTACACTTTTTTGCAGCAGTGCTGTGTTACTTGGGTGCGCTTTTATCTTGATTTGAAGCCGTTGACTTTTAAACTTATTACATAGTTTTTGGTTAGTAATAACAAAGATAGCTATTTCGTATATATACAAACTAGGTAGTGTTAGTAGTTTTAGTTTAATAAAATGTGGTTTGCATGAGTCAGTTGGATTAAGACCGCACATTGACCTAACGCACTTTTTTGAGCTATAAATGCGTTATCCCTATTTGGTGAATTTACCCAGAAAATTATTCCATACCGTAAAGTAGCTTTGCAATACGCATGATATGCAATTAATACACATGATTGATTTACAATTTTCCTCAAATTGTAGGTACAGAGCATATGAGAATTTACTTAGTTTCTTACATATAAGGTCAATCTGGTTATTCCAGGTCAACTTATTATCTACGTTAAGCCCTAAAATTTTTGTTATGTCAGTTTCAGTTATATTATGTCCCTTATAAACGGACGGACAGCGAAGTGTCAGTAATAGGGTCCCGTTTTTACCCTTTGGGTACGGAACCCTAAAAAATATGATCCATTTCGAAGCTCCGACGTTGAAACAAACAGAGGTACTTACATATACTCAGATATAACTTATTATAATATTTCTGTTTTTGTTTTGAGTAATGTATGTTGAAAAGAAGGAATATTTTTAATTCGGTTCGTATTTATTTTGCCATAATCTTAATCTGTTTGTAGGTAGGTCTACCGATTACTTTAATCCTATCATCTCCCACAAAAATGATCTTCCCTTCAATGCACCTGTGTAGGTAGTATTTTTATGCAGTTTATGGTGTCATTGAACAGTAAAATAATGTTTTAAATTATAATTGCTCTACACATTTAAGGGCTTGTGCACAAATCACGGGAGGTTCAATAGGGGGAGGGGGGTCACGAAAAATCACGATATATCACGTTGGGGGAGGGGGGGTATAAGGAGACCTCACGTGTATTTTTCCACAGTGAACGAACTAAGAAAAAAACGATATTTTTTTTCTCGGTTTTGTTAAAAATAAGTCTTCACTTGTTATTGTTAAATCATTTAAATATATATTTAAAATACTTCAAAATAACGAGTCTATTTTACGAAATTTTAGCGTAAAAAAATACACGTGAGGTAGTTTTAGCAAAGAACCTCACCAAATATCACCAGGGGGGAGAGGGGGTCAAAAAGTAGCCGAAAAAACCTCACGTGATTTGTGCATAAGCCCTAAGTAAAAAACGATTCACGCTGTTCGTTATCTACTACAAGGAAGTTGTTTTATTTTAAAATTAGTGATGTTTTAATTTTAACATATTATTTTATCAATAAATATCACAGTATCTTATATAAAATGTAATACGTAGTTAATTATTTTTACGTTCACTAATAAACCATTATAACTTGGTACATATGCGATAAAAATGCGCACAAGTTGTAATAGGTCGGTATTCGCATTCTCGTGTGTAAACATTCGCAGGGGATGGAATATCCCGCCAAGCCTGTGGTCACTGGTCAGTGACAGCGGCTGCGCCGCCAGACGTCGACCTGCCCACTGCGAGTCACTGACTCCCGACCAGCTATAAATACCAGATTCTTTGCAATCATGCAGGGCTCAATATAGAGACACTATTTACAAACAAGGTGACAATATTATTGACGGATGGACGGAATGTTATTGAGAATTAATTACGGCAGATGTGTGTCGTCCGCGCGCTCCGACAGGCTTGCTTGATGTACCTATCCAAATGTTGTTAAGTGCACGTACTTACAATCAAAGTAATTTGTAGTAAACTACCTTAAAAAACTAAACAATGAGATAAGAAGCTTTATAAAATGATGACCCATGACATTTAACTTCTGCTATTAAAAGTAAAAATGTAACACTTTTTGTTTTTGTAACGGCGGTTATTAAAGAATTAAAGTGCTACAAGAGTGTCTTAAGTACGATTCCCACTGACCGGGCAGAGTCGGCGCGTGCTCAAGTGCATCTAAATAGTTGCCAAAGGAATGTAGAGCTTCTGTACAACAGTCAGATCCCATATTAAAAAAATCCCAGTATATAAAAAATAGCACGAATAAATCAAAAGCTACCTGGGGTTTAATTAAGCGGAACACGAGTCTTTACAATTCCATTCCCAACTCAATTGATAGGATAGATGAAGATAGGAATACCTATACCAAGCCTTCCGAAATAGTAGATGTATTTAATAAGTACTTCATAAATCTTAACAAGGACAATACTTCGCAATCTATAAACTACAAATCAACATACACGCGGACTTGTAATAGTATATTTTTAAAACCTGTTGATGAATTAGAAATTAAAAAAATTGTAAGCCACCTTAAAAACAAAAAAAGCGCGGGGTATGACAATATACCAACACAAATTATAAAAAGTTGCATTAATCACATTGTGAAACCTCTCGTGTACATAATTAATCTTACTTTAGAGACTGGGTGCTTCCCGAATGATTTAAAAAAAGGTATAATAAAACCATTATACAAGAAGGGTTCAAAAAATGATATGGGCAATTTCAGGCCAATAGCGTTATTACCGACATTCAGTAAGGTATTTGAGAAAGTCATACATGAAAGGTTAACAGGTTTTTTATTGAAAAATGATCTATTAGATAAGTCGCAGTTTGGTTTCCAGAAAGGAAAATCCACCTCATTAGCAATATTTTCAATTTTTAAAAAAATATGGGATAAGATTAATTCCGGTAACATCTGCGTTGCCCTTATGCTCGATATGTCAAAAGCATTTGACTGTGTTGTGCATGACATAATGCTGAAACAGTTAGAGCATATCGGGATAAGGGGAAATGCTTTAAAATTGTTTGAAACTTATTTACGAAACAGAAAACAGGCTGTACAAATAGATAGTTATAATAATCAAAATAAAACTATGGAGCATGTGTTGTCATGCTACGAAGAAGTAGTAGTTGGGGTGCCGCAAGGTAGCGTGCTTGGTCCGCTACTATTCCTGATTTACTTAAATGAATTTCCTAGTGTTGCTAATGAATTGTGCGTTTTGTTTGCTGACGACGCTACAATACTATTTTCATGTGATCGTTCAAAGGCTCCTGATCTTAAAATACATATATGCAGTGTTCTTAATAAGATATCAAATTGGCTTTGTACATTAAATCTTAAATTGAACCTAAACAAAACTCAGCTCATTCAGTTCAGAAATTATAGAACGGCTCCTATCTCCTTGAGTGTGTCGGAAGCTGGAACTACTATAGAAGAAGTAGGTAGTGTAAAATTTTTAGGAGTTCAAGTAGACTCCCATCTAAACTGGAAGGCTCACATAAATGAATTAAACAAGAGAATCTCTAGCAGTTGTTACGCTTTGTCAATACTATCTGAAACTTGCTCTGAAAGCATAGTTATCAACGCCTATTACGGAAATGTGTATCCTTTGTTGATTTATGGAGTTATTTTCTGGGGTAATTCTGTAGATATAAATAAAACATTCGTACTTCAGAAACGATGTATTAAAACTATTTATCGTATGAACGTCAGGGATTCTCTACGTCAAGCTTTTCGAGAAAAGCGATTTCTTACACTGACTGGTATATACATATTGGAGGTTAGCTTGTTTGTAAGAAATCAACCCAATTATTTTACACGACTGTCATCTACAAAATGTAACCTCAGAGCACAGTATAAATTTAATATCCAGCTACCGAAAATTAATACCTCTATTTATAAGAATAGCACTTTTGTAATGGCAATCCGAGTGTACAACCACCTCCCGTCAGACATGAAAGCTCTGGAAGGAAACAGGTTTAAATGGAATCTTAAAAATTGGCTCATTGATAAGGCATTTTATAGCTTAAAAGAATTCTTCGATTGTAGCTGTACTAATTTATAAATAACTAAGTATTGCATGCCTGAAACAGGTAACTGTTGGAACAAATGTATTTTTTTTTGTCGACCTAACTATGTACACAGTTTTGCAATAAATCATTCTTATTCTTATTCAAATGTTATTGGCGCCGCTGCCGGCCGATCGGGCGCTTGCGGACGCGGACGGAGGTGCTCGGCTGTCGTCGCGCGTAAGCGGCTCCGTTCGGTCACCGCCGCGCGCCATCGGCTCCGTTCGGTCACCGCCGCGCGCCATCGGCTCCGTTCAGTTACCGCCGCGCGCCATCGGCTCCGTTCAGTTACCGCCGCGCGCCATCGGCTCCGTTCAGTTACCGCCGCGCGCCATCGGCTCCGTTCGGTCACCGCCGCGCGCCATCGGCTCCGTTCGGTCACCGCCGCGCGCCATCGGCTCCGTTCGGTCACCGCCGCGCGCCATCGGCTCCGTTCAGTTACCGCCGCGCGCCATCGGCTCCGTTCGGTCACCGCCGCGCGCCATCGGCTCCGTTCAGTTACCGCCGCGCGCCATCGGCTCCGTTCGGTCACCGCCGCGCGCCATCGGCTCCGTTCGGTCACCGCCGCGCGCCATCGGCTCCGTTCAGTTACCGCCGCGCGCCATCGGCTCCGTTCGGTCACCGCCGCGCGCCATCGGCTCCGTTCGGTCACCGCCGCGCGCCATCGGCTCCGTTCGGTCACCGCCGCGCGCCATCGGCTCCGTTCAGTTACCGCCGCGCGCCATCGGCTCCGTTCGGTCACCGCCGCGCGCCATCGGCTCCGTTCGGTCACCGCCGCGCGCCATCGGCTCCGTTCGGTCACCGCCGCGCGCCATCGGCTCCGTTCGGTCACCGCCGCGCGCCATCGGCTCCGTTCGGTCACCGCCGCGCGCCATCGGCTCCGTTCAGTTACCGCCGCGCGCCATCGGCTCCGTTCGGTCACCGCCGCGCGCCATCGGCTCCGTTCGGTCACCGCCGCGCGCCATCGGCTCCGTTCGGTCACCGCCGCGCGCCATCGGCTCCGTTCAGTTACCGCCGCGCGCCATCGGCTCCGTTCAGTTACCGCCGCGCGCCAGCGGCTCCGTTCGGTCACCGCCGCGCGCCATCGGCTCCGTTCAGTTACCGCCGCGCGCCATCGGCTCCGTTCGGTCACCGCCGCGCGCCATCGGCTCCGTTCGGTCACCGCCGCGCGCCATCGGCTCCGTTCGGTCACCGCCGCGCGCCATCGGCTCCGTTCAGTTACCGCCGCGCGCCATCGGCTCCGTTCGGTCACCGCCGCGCGCCATCGGCTCCGTTCGGTCACCGCCGCGCGCCATCGGCTCCGTTCGGTCACCGCCGCGCGCCATCGGCTCCGTTCGGTCACCGCCGCGCGCCATCGGCTCCGTTCAGTTACCGCCGCGCGCCATCGGCTCCGTTCGGTCACCGCCGCGCGCCATCGGCTCCGTTCAGTTACCGTCGCGCGCCATCGGCTCCGTTCGGTCACCGCCGCGCGCCATCGGCTCCGTTCGGTCACCGCCGCGCGCCATCGGCTCCGTTCAGTTACCGCCGCGCGCCATCGGCTCCGTTCGGTCACCGCCGCGCGCCATCGGCTCCGTTCGGTCACCGCCGCGCGCCATCGGCTCCGTTCGGTCACCGCCGCGCGCCATCGGCTCCGTTCGGTCACCGCCGCGCGCCATCGGCTCCGTTCGGTCACCGCCGCGCGCCATCGGCTCCGTTCGGTCACCGCCGCGCGCCATCGGCTCCGTTCAGTTACCGCCGCGCGCCATCGGCTCCGTTCGGTTACCGCCGCGCGCCATCGGCTCCGTTCGGTCACCGCCGCGCGCCATCGGCTCCGTTCGGTTACCGCCGCGCGCCATCGGCTCCGTTCGGTCACCGCCGCGCGCCATCGGCTCCGTTCGGTCACCGCCGCGCGCCATCGGCTCCGTTCGGTCACCGCCGCGCGCCATCGGCTCCGTTCAGTTACCGCCGCGCGCCATCGGCTCCGTTCAGTTACCGCCGCGCGCCATCGGCTCCGTTCGGTCACCGCCGCGCGCCATCGGCTCCGTTCAGTTACCGCCGCGCGCCATCGGCTCCGTTCGGTCACCGCCGCGCGCCATCGGCTCCGTTCGGTCACCGCCGCGCGCCATCGGCTCCGTTCAGTTACCGCCGCGCGCCATCGGCTCCGTTCGGTCACCGCCGCGCGCCATCGGCTCCGTTCGGTCACCGCCGCGCGCCATCGGCTCCGTTCGGTCACCGCCGCGCGCCATCGGCTCCGTTCGGTCACCGCCGCGCGCCATCGGCTCCGTTCGGTCACCGCCGCGCGCCATCGGCTCCGTTCAGTTACCGCCGCGCGCCATCGGCTCCGTTCGGTTACCGCCGCGCGCCATCGGCTCCGTTCGGTCACCGCCGCGCGCCATCGGCTCCGTTCAGTTACCGCCGCGCGCCATCGGCTCCGTTCGGTCACCGCCGCGCGCCATCGGCTCCGTTCGGTCACCGCCGCGCGCCATCGGCTCCGTTCGGTCACCGCCGCGCGCCATCGGCTCCGTTCAGTTACCGCCGCGCGCCATCGGCTCCGTTCGGTTACCGACGCGCGCCATCGGCTCCGTTCACTCGTCCGTCGCCCTAGAATTTAATCGCTCGGACGGACGAACCCGCCCGACCTGGTCACTGGACGCGGTCGGCCGCCGCCGGCCTACGTCGCAGCGGATGCCGGAGCACCCGGCGGTAGCCTACCGCGTCCGTCGGGTAGTTGATTGACGACGACATGGCGCGGTTTCATTCCGCGGCTTAGGCCCTGCGAATTCGACCGGACGTGACGCCATCCGACCGGAGCCGACTTGAGGCGACGACAGCCGCGCACCGCCATCCGAATCCGCGAAGAGCCGGCCGGTCGGAAGCGGTGTAAATCCCATTCAAATGTGAGATGATATGAGATGAGATGATATGAGATGTTACTTACAAATATGATATGAGATGTTACTACTGTGCCGTTGCAGACCCGACAAAATCGGTATTATGAAAATATTCAATTTTGCGATAACATTCTTCGCTGAATTTTCCGCAACTTTAAATAGGTACCTTACCTATACGGAGACGAAGAATAACTTAATTTTACTTTTCGTGATATTGGACATGTTGGACCCCTCGTTGGAGCGCAGAATCTGGGCCGGCATTTGAAGTACCTAATCTGTACACGAACATGTCCTCGTTATCTGCTGTCTGTTCCAACAATTAATTGGCAGCGATACGCTTGAAAGCTGTCAAGTGCCGTGGCGCCTCCAGACGTGTTCGGGATTGCCTATTATTATGCAGTTAGCCTTTTCTAATAATAGACTCCCTGCAAATATTGATATCCAGCAATATTGCACCTTAGAGTTAATGTACTCACTTCCTTATTAGGTATAGGTTGTCGGGGTGCCTGTCGTATCGTATAACGTTTTTTGTCCTAAAAATGTTTGGCCGAGAATGTTTGGCATATTGTTGAATGGCATCCTAATCGTTTATCCTATTATTTTTTGCGCATACTCATTTAAAGTCCTAAAGCATGTTTGCTCTAATATTGATAACTCGAAAATCGAATTACCTAAAACGTAATAAGTATTCCTAACATTAATTGTCCTAAGAATTATTTTGCCTATCATTAAAATGGCTACAATTACAGCACCTAAACTATGGTATGTGTGAAGTCCGACGACAAGCGAAGCGAGAAGGAGTGTTAGGTCGAACTGCGACCCTAACGAGCGAGCGAAACGCCAGAACCGAGTTTTTTATTCCCCTCGCATTAACCTTTTCCCCGCTTTGAAGCAAAGCAAAACACTGCCACTTACACGCCACGCAAAAGTTTGGACAAGAAAATATAGGGATTCCAAAAGAGATATCGATGTCCGATTATTTTTACGTAAAAGTGCACCTCAGACTCAGTATAATATTATTGAATAAAAAAGTACTTAAATTTACATAATAAATCATTATTAATAACATAATTGATCTTGAAATTCACTTAATAAATCGACTTTAAAGTGTGATAATATCAGAATACTCAGTGACCGAGTTACAACACTATCCGTTTGACTAATGAGGGGATGACGTCACGCGTGGACGTCTCCAGCCGACACGGGCGTCAGAGGCATTGGTAATTGTTTTAATTCTTAAGTTGGGAAGATGCGTTATTTCTCTTATCGATACTTTTAGGTAGGATAGTAATAACTCAAACTGTAATAAGATTTAATCTGTATATAATACTTTTTATTGCGTAATGTTTAATAAAGGTTAAATTTGTACAAGCTATTTAACTTCCCTGATCCTTATCTTCAAACTGGAATCAATTTCAATATAAGTGTATGTAGGTATAAAATAGTCGTGAAAATTATATGTGCCCGGTTTTATTTTAAGGGAATATATCTATAAAATTACATAAATAAAGTGGTCCCATAAAAACTATTTTTACTTAAACAAAGTTATGAAATATCGTTGGCGGCCACATCCCTATGCGACGGCTCGCGCCGTCTTGGGCGTTGGTAATAGTAGCAGTTGCTGTATAAAATCATGGAAGGAATCAAAGTTGATTTATTCGAGTTTTTTATATTGTATTGTGTTCATAGATTCGGTTTTAGAGTACGTATTGGGTAGGCTTAACTTCAACCAATAATAAAAGTCCATATTTTTTGTATTAACATGTAATTTTGCTCTCCAATTTTACGACGGCTGTGGCCGTCGTGGCGTCCTGGGCACGACTTTCCGTTGACGGCTGTGGCCGACTGTGGCGGTGAATGGGTTAAGTAGAACTGCAAACCTACAGTAAATGTATCAGCGTGAAGTAAGAATCATTACATAGTCTACCTTAAGGCAGGTCAGACATAGGTTAGGTTAGGTACGACGACGAGCGAAGCGAGGAGGAGTTTTATTTATTTATTTAGACTGCGATCCTAACGAGCGAGCGAAACGCCAGAACCTAGTTTTATATGACCCTCGTTTTAGCACATTCAATACTAGGAACATCACATACCTAGGATAACTCGGGGCACCTATACGAAAGTGACGTAGCAAAATATTTTATCGACAACAAAATGTATCGATGTTACTGTCAACACCTAAATGTCATCGACATAAATAAATATTACTTTATTTATCCACATTTTCAAATGATAAAATAAACATATTAAAACGTGTATTTACATGTTTATTTTAAAATAATTTTCATAATATACGTAAATTGACATTTTTATTGAAATGACATCCTCATACTTTTATTATCTTAATTTAAGAGCCTCGATATCAGATCAGATATGACATCGAACCTCTTTATAGTAATCCAGATATCCCTAGAACGTGCCCCGAGTTATCCTAGGTATGCATCACAATTATCTCAGGCACAACAAACGATAGGACTAATAATATTTAGGACTAACGATAATAGGAGCAACAATTTCGGCAAATCAAAAATATGCGAAACAAAGTTTATGCCATACGTTATTCGGACAAAAGACGTTAGGTTATACGATACAACAATAGGACTAACAATTGTATGCCATCCGATATAGACCCAGGTTTTCATTCCATCCGGATAGCTCGTGGTTGCCAACAAATTATTTATTATTACTTAAAGCAGTAACATCTAGCGTTTTTTCATTCTAATAGGGAAGCCTGTGTTGTCCCGGAAAGCCGTTGGAGACGAGAACCATATTTTTTTTTTTTTTCTGGTCAATGTATAGTAAGTATCTATTTTTCTGTTCAAGGTGATTGTCTAATACTAATTGCCTTCGGCTAGGCTGCTTATAATAATATATATATGTATATTACAAAATTAAAATACAATAACGTTGGTGAAAATTATAAAAAAAAACCTAATTTAAGGCGATGGTGACGCAGGTTTGCAGCTATATATTGAAAATTATGTAACAATATTATATTTAATGATAATGTTATTTTGATCAAGAATTCGATTGAACCTAATCTCAAATTGACCATAAATGTGTGACCTCTGTCCATTATCCATATCCATTGTGTCAATCGCATGTGTCAACTCGTTGCTAATGCATTATCACTTTCATTCGTGTCAGCTTCTCTGGTCAACTTTACCCGTTTCATCCCTGTGCTCTTCTATCTGCTACAGCAATCGGTTTTTTTTTTTTTTTTATAAATAAATAAATATAAAGGGACAATCATACACAAATCGACCTAGTCCCAAACTAAGCAAAGCTTGTACTATGGGTACTAGACGACGATATACATAATATATAAATACATATATAGATAACATCCATGACCCAAGAACAAATTATTTGCACAAATATTTGCCCCGGCCGAGATTCGAACCCGGGACCGCCGACCCAGTAGGCATGTGTCTACCAACCGAGCCAAACGTGTCGTCAATCTTATCTTAAAGCAAATCTTTCGATATGTTGTGACTTTTCAACAACCTGCTGCCTCGATATCTTTGTCAACTTGAAATTACCGGAATGAAATTTCGCAACAGTTTAAATATCAGTTATCAAACGATTTGCCCTAATTTTGTTGCTCCGATTTAGAGCGACAACAATCTATTTACCGAGCTAAAAACAAAATGCACATGATTGATGACCACAATCTGGAACGTGACAAGGCCAGATATCGACTAGTGTTTTGTTCTGTTAACATCCAATTAACAACGCCTCATTAGATGCAACTATGCGATAAAAATAGCTGGGAGCGCCCTGCGACCTGACCGTTTATGCGTTTATAACTAGGAACAAAATAAAAGAGCTCAATATAAATAAATAAATAAATATCAGACAACCTCACACAAATCGATCTAGTCCCAAATTAAGCTCAAGAGGCTTGTGTTATGGGCACTAGACGACGATATACATACTTATGTAGATAAATATATACTTAAATACATAGAACAACCTGAACTAAATATACTACCGCTACCGTGTCTGTACATTTTAGAAATCACCAAATTTGTTCAAAAACACCCTCATCTCTTTCCATTACATGACGTCATCATAAAAAAAACAAATAGGCCTAGTAGTAATCCGCTCAAACTATATCAGCCGAGACAAAAATTGAAAATGTTTGGCTCAAACGCATATTGTATGGCTATAAAGTTATATAATAAAGTACCAGAGCAATTCAAAGCATTACACACACGTGAATTCGAAAACAAAATGTTTAAATTGCTTTTAAATGAATGTTTTTATACTGTAACAGATTTTTTAAACTATGACAACTCTAACTATTGTAAATAAATTTCAAATGTATACATGTTTTATAAGGGTGCATGTTATTTTTGTAAGGACTTAATTTTAATTATTTTAAATATTAATTGACATATTTATATTTAATTCATAGAAATTGACTTAATTTTCGGAATCTATTAATTGACACGTGCAATATTAACTTTAATATAATTTAATAATAATTTAATTTAATAATTTAATTGACATGTTTACTAGCAATACTATAATAACATTTCTACGCCAATACTGGCCGAATATGTAGCACTAAGACACTTTTCTCAAACATGCAATGAAATATCGTCATAACGTGCGTTAAAACAGGCTTCGAAGTGTCAAGTTTCGGGCGGAACAATTCGAGAGAACTGTAAAGGAATTTCATACAAAATTGAAGGCCTAGGCCGGGAAGTAATTTGTTTTTAATTTTAATGTAAACATGGCGTCTGTGTTTATGAACAGCTGATATAATTTTTTTTTCTAGTGGCTACCCATTCTGCCATTGGACCAACAATATCCGCGTTAATGCCTAGTACACACGAACTGATATTAAGAATACAAATCTGTATGATTCCAATGTGTTGATGAATAAATTTAAAATACTGTCTATACGTAAGTCACCAGCACCTCTAGCATAACTGTCACGAGCGGCTACTTCTCGCGCGAGATAATTGCCCGTCTCTTTCTTCACAGTACTGTGAGAGAGTGACGGGCGATGCTATCCCGCGCGACAAGAGTCGCGGAGCACAGTTGTGCTAGACGTGCAGAGACCATAGACAATATTAAAAATCCTCTGCCGTTATTTTATTTATTATAGAAATAAGATTCTTATTATCAGGTTGTGTATAATGGCCCTAATATTCGAGCACTACACACGTGGACGACTTATTAAAGAAAAAAAATATAGAGGGATTGGAGGGAAAATTCAAAATACTTTTTTTTAACATGGCGTCTGTGTTCATGAACTGGCTGAACAGCTGAATTATGTTTTTTTGAGTGTTGTATTTTTTTATTTCATTGCATATGTTTGAGAAAAGCACTATACATGCCTTAGCCGTGAAAAGGGCTTGCCGGCTTCGTATCACTAGACGGCCTCCCTTGCGGTCGGCCGTCTATACCTACTCAGCCGGCAAGCCCTTATTTCCCGGCGTCTGCAGTAATGTACTATTATAATAACCAAATGTACCATATTCTTGGAAATAAATAATTATGAATTATGAATTATGAACCATGACCCAAGCACAAATATTCGAGTTCATCACACTGCACACAAATATTTGCCTTGGCCGGGATTCGAACCTGGGACCGCCGGCTCAGTAGGCAAGTGTCTACAAACCGAGCCAAACGTGTCGTCAGAATATAGATGCTCACACTTGCGAAATCATCAAGGACTTCGCGTGTTTCCGGAAAAATATGCAGGATAAATAATGATTACCTCCCCTCGTTCGGAAGTGTGGTAGGTTGGGTTTCACTTGATGCGGTCGTAGCGAATTCCAGTAACAACGTCTTTTACGTTTTGCATTCATTATTATTTTACGATGTCTGGGTAAGATGGACTATTTATAGTTGGCTTACGGCCCTATAGTAAACAGTCTGAAGTATGTATATATTTAGCTACACACTTACTCCACAACATTGTAGTAGGTACCGACATCAAAAGCGCCACTCACAAGTGGTGTAACTCGTAATCTGAAGAAAGGATTGTCCAACAGCTGCTACAAATATGAATATTTATAGGTTTCCTTAACTCTTCACTGGGCGGTGTAAAAATCAATGTATGTATTCTCTTGCAGACAATGACAAACCCGTGTTGTGTGTTTATGTCGTGAGTAAGATAAGATGTTCGTAGATCGCAATCGGGCGACTAGAATATACCCATTGCTTGAGCTCGGAGTCATTACACAAATTAGTCATCAGATTTTTAAAGATAACGAATTTTCCACTTTAAGCGCTCGTACATTTTAAACGGTTTTTTTTCGTTAGCCTATTTGAGTGTCCCACTGCTGGGCAAAGGCCTCTTCTCTTGATTTAAACGGTTGTTATAAATAATTAATAATTTTAATTAATAACTGCCACGTCATGTTGACTGAAACAATCATAAAAGCTCAAGATTCACGCCCCAAAGTAGAGGACCCAAGAAAACAGATCTATTATTCTATCTAACAAACTGACGAAACATAATAATATGACATTACTATAACCTTAATGTGATATTATGGTCGTGTCAGCGCATCAGTGGCGCACGTGGGCAGTGCGTAAATACTATAACAGGCAATAAAATATTCATCACTCAGAATGTCGACGTGGAACCCTGGCTGGAGAATTGCGATATTGTTATTGCCCTGAAGGTTTTGGTTATTTTGAGCCAGAGATATACACTGTGTGAAATGAGTCTGACACTACGTAGAGTTTTGTAGTTTCCATGCATTACATGGTACCTAGTAGGTATTTGGACGGTGCGTCAGCCAAACAGGTGCAGTTACAATAAGGGCAGATTTAACTGACGGACCCGACTTACCTAAAAAGTACTTACAAAAGAAATATAAAAGTTAAAATGAAAATTTATTCATAACATCGTTACATGTCTGTTTGTTTGTTTATGTTTCATTATTATTTACTAATTATATTAATTAGGTATAATACCTCTCAGATTACAACACAATAGTTATTTGTTATGCAAGGCTGCAAAGTTGTTATTTGGCGCGAGTGTTGAAATTAAAAGCTGAGCGAGCGAAGGCATCTAAGATTGAACCAGGAGCGAAGCGAATGGTTCAAAGATAGATTTCTGAGCGTAGCGAGGCTTTCAAGACACGAGAAGCTAAATAATTTTGCAGCCATGCGGAACACAACTTTTCACCTCACTACAGCGAGGAAAATGGAAGATTCAAGTAAAACAATTAAAACATAAAAATAATCATTTAATTTTGCCTTCTATTTAACACATCAAAAACATAACACACTCAAATCCAAACCAAATAAATACGAGAGAAGCACATATTAAAAATTAAAAGTAATATGGCCGTAATTTGTTTTATCGTCGTTTATATTTTATCGTTGGGTTTTTCTTAAGCACTGTTAGGTATATTATATTTGTATTTGAAACTACTTGACACATTCGCTGTGAATGTGGGAGAAGGGCATTCTGGGAAGGATTAGTTGGCCACTCGGAAGTATTTTCCATAACACTTGCTTTGGAAGTTATTGGACGATGGGATCCGAACAAGATTATTTCGGCTTTATCTTCTTTAAAAACGCCAATAGTTTCGGTAAGTTACTTATTGTCTCCAAATATTTATAACAAATCCTTTTTCGTTTTAATGCAGGCTTTCAGTATTGAATAAATACTCCAAATTGGGCTTAACTTTCTTGTTTTCGATATTTCTATAAAGTAAGACAACAGTATGTATTCTCCACAGAACTTCCAACTTTTTAATTATTTCTTTTTCTGGGGTGCATTCAGAAATTACACTCTTATGTTCCAACTTTTATAACAAATAAATATTAAAATTTGTGTTGTATTTAATATATTTACTAGTCAAAATATGTAAATGAAACTGAAATACTTACTACTAATATATACAAACATATTCAACATAAAATAAAGTGTAGAAAAATAAAAATCTGTAACCACAAACCAGGTTTCTGGACGTGGTATTGTAGGTGTATTTTTTTTTAAAGGAAGTATTCAAGGTACATATGATTTAAGCCGGCCTGACCAGATAGCCCTTTATTAGCGTGCGTTGATTGGTTATTCGAAGATTTATCGACTGATGAAATCAGTCACGCGTTGAAGGAGTCTTAAATATAAAAAAGTTACATGCACCACAGATAATCAAAATCGTCGTGTTCGAAATTCAAATGACTTTTGCACGCTAGCGGATAAAATAGACTTGTGCACGCAGATTTCGCCCTATAAACGGAGGTTTTCCGAGCGAGTGAGGTGAAAAAATTGTTCCATCTGGCTGATATTGATAATGAAGATAGTAGAGGATTGGTAGGTAGCGTGATAATACATTTGTAATTTTTGGTACATAGTGAGTGTATGACAGTGACGGATGTCATTCAACATTCATCTCATCTATCATTGACCGCGCGAGCGAAGCGTCTCTCTCTGCTTCAGCTTCGTCAAAATTTGTTTCGTAGATCCGAATTTTTGGATGTTCGGAATTCCGGCTGAGGCTCTAGAGACCGCATTTCTCAACCGATTCTCAAGAAATGTTGTGAGTTCGATAAGTCTATAGATTTTTTTTTATGTTTCAAAATGGCGGAGATATGGGTGTTGAAAAAGTAAATAAAAACCGGCCTAGTGGGAGTTGAACTCGCGCACCGAGGGTTCCGTATGAACCTGTAGCTATTTAAGTTAAAGTTAAAATGTATGCTTTTCGCAATTTTTCCTTTATCTGTGCTATAAGACGTTGCTTCGTACCAAATTTCAAGATTGAGTTCACGGGAAGTACCCTTAGGTATTGATTCCCTTGCGAGTGTCGAAAATTTGCTGCATATCTTTTGATTGCGTTGGCTTAGAAGTTTGATTTCACAGCACCAAGGGGCAGTAGACCTGAGTATTTGATATTAATTTCAGAAGGGTTCCGTATTTTTCTTTTAGAGGTACGGAACCCTAAAAATTACAAATTTTAGGCACTTCGAAATAAACTCGCTAGGTCTACAGTACAGCTCACAGGGCCACTAGTCGAAGGCCCGCTGACCGGAATGCAGCCAAGCCGCAGCTTCAGCCGAATGTGTTATAAATAGTGTGGGCAGTCTCGCGACCCGGTTACGCTAATCCAGCGTGCGGCCCTGCCGATATCCTGCGTCGGCACTGGCAGGGCTGGTAGACAAACACGTTGCACCGCATACAGCACAATTACATAAGTGGCCATGATTTCGTTACAAGCGTACGTGAACTGGCAGCTCAAATGAAAAGAGTGCTCTTTCTAACGCGTGCAACGAATTAGTTTATAGTACTTGCTTTACGACTGGCGACACTTTTAACATGGGTTATGGGTTGAGTGGGGAGTTTGAGAATAAAGACAACTTGAAATGCGGTTCACTTATGTAGTTGGCTGGTAGATGTGGAAGAGTGACTCTCGAAATGAGCTGTTTTGGGGTAAATCTCGATTTTGAATTAAATGGGTAATATGAAACCGGTATCTGAGAATAGAGCCTATTAATAAATAATAACGGATTAACGAAATCTTAGTAATCAGGTTATCTAGTTAAGTACCTACTTGTAGACATTATCATCAATATAGCCTTTAATTTGCAACTTTCTAGTTTGTAATGATTTATTAGAGCAGATGATAGATAAATAAGAGAGAAGCTCGTAGACAATGTTTATGGCACGATTTCTGCATACCTAAAGGACTTTGCCCAAGCGGCAGTTTCACACAGAACATTATGCACTTAGAGCTGATTCGAGGTTAAGAATAGATGGAGAATACGCGTAGATTTTTTAACGATATCCATTAATAATATTATTAAAACTATGGTAAGCTTTAATAATTATAAAAAAATCGTTTAAACTCACGTAAAAATTGCCAGGAACGGCCCGACATGTGTCAATTAAATCGAATTATTCGTATTAAATATCTTTCTAGTATATTAAACCAGCTAAAAAACCCCGTTAGAAGTACTCTAACCGTTTTAAAATGTATCTACAACATTACACAGCTTGGTACATAATATGTACTGTTTTTGTTGTTTTGTAAAGGACTCAAGTTCTGGATCTTTTTTATTAAGGGGCTTCTAAACGGGCCATGTTTTGCTGCAATTTGTGGCCGGCAACTACTTATGGCCGTCCTTCTCTGACACCGTGCGCTAGAGCAAGATGCAAATTATGGTCGGGCCCGCCGGGCCACAAATTGCAACAAAACGTGGCTCGTTTCTCTGCCCCTTTAGGTACGACTCGGAACTGCAATAACGAGACTCGACGCAGTTATATGATTACATTTATTGCAGAACTTCTAACCAAACCAGTCTCGCGGATTAATCGATAGATAGGTCTCGGATAGGGCTCTAGTCTCTTTCTACGTTCGAGTCCTTTGGTGTACGATGTACTAGTAATACGAGTTTTACTCGAGCGGTATTATTGTTTGAGCCGACTAACAGTTAAATTGATTATATTTTTCGGCAATTCCTCATGAAATCTGCTTTGACTTATAGTTTTAATTTACCCCAATATTAATAAACGGCAAAAGGAATCAGTTTTATTACTCAAAAGGAGGATTTTGTTTATTTATTAAGTTTTTCACAGCTTGACTTTAGTCGTATTGCGAACCTAGCCGCGAGTATAATTTTGAAACCAACAGTGGCAGTGGAAGACTCAAGTATTTTGGAAGACTAGCCAAGACTCGAGTCGTTACACGGATGACTCGCGCTCAACTGGACTCGGAGCGGAGCCCAGCTATTCACCGAGCTTTCTATTCTATCTTTAGGTATAACATTATCTTATCTAATACCTACGTACATTTATACCTACGTGTTTCATGAGTTCCTGGAAATATTTTGTATGGTGGACTGATAATGTATTAAGCTATCATTATATTATTATTTTAAGTTGGCTGTAGGCAGGTGCATAAAATACCTCTAAAGTTGATAATACAATTTTACCAAAATTTTTCGCGGATTATTCAACAAATGTGTCGTTTTAGCAACAAGGGTCAGATAAGTAATTCTATGAATGTAGGTAATCTTTAGCAAATGTTAGGTCTTGTGTTGACACGATAAAAGTAATCTGTTGTCGTCGTCACATTTGACCTAATCATGCCAGTAATTTTCCATTAGTCTCACAATTAAGTAGCGCTTACCTATACACATAATAATATTCATAAGTCATAACTAATATTGAATAGAATATATATATTTTTTTACGTGTGTCCGCCGATTTATCCGCCGATTCTGGACCGATTCTCAATTTTTTTTTGAAGATATAGTCTGGCTAATGAAAGTAGGGGTTAGAAAATGGCGGCAAAGTAAAAAAACCGCGTGTTGTAACACCGCGTATAACTTGATAAAACAATTGATACAGTACTTTTATCTCACGAGCTCGGGTGAGCCATATTGTTTGTGTGAGTAGATGTACATGCACATTGGCTCTGTGTGGGTGAGCTCGGCACTGTTCGCTATACTATGTCAAAGAATAAGAAAGAAGGTAGCATCCATCTAATTACCTATCTAAAAATAAATATTAGAATAGAATTTGTTAGAAGGTAAGGCCTATGGAATTAAATAATGCGAAAAGTGCAAGTTGCATTAGATAATCCTTCACATTTATTTGTGAACTTTGTAACGTTAAAGAGGGAAGAAATAAAACTCATTGATTTCATTTTACTTTATACTTAAAAATAATAATTAAAATCACTCCTCGAAAACACAACATGCATTGAATCACTCGAACTCTTAATACATCCTACACTAATAATCAATTTATTCAACACCTCTTCCATTATGCTGTCCCTATCCGCCGGCTTAATGAGGACATTTATCCTGGAGTATTGACACAGTCCACACATTGTTGTTGTTGATTCCACCTTCATATTTTATCCTCTTGAGTGTAGAGACACTAACTTCAGCAAAACAAAATAAAAGTATGTATGTAGTTGTCTAGTCTCTCTAGTTGTCCAGTTTGGTAGTTATTATTAATGAATAAATACTAAATAATCATAATCTGTTTAGCCTAGTCGATTGTGATCCTCAAAGTTTTAATCCTGGTAAGGGCATATACCTCTGGATCCTAGGAAAATAGAACCTAACCCTCAAATGTTACAGGCAGTAATATTGTTTTTCATGCTAACTGTTCCAAGCAAATGAACTGTCAAACCACTCACTTTATATGGTTTGAAAGTTCATTTGCTTGGAACAGTTAGCGTGGTTGGACTCTAAATATTTATTGAATAAACACATCAAGATAATTACCTATATTGTAATTACAGCAAGTACCAAAATAGCTACGACATACTAACCTAGAACTTTGATATCGTAAGTTAAACGCAGCTTTCGTATCCGAAATCACTTCCTGCTCGTCTCGTTTTTCTTTATATTTACTGAACATGACACGCATTATTTTATATGGTTTGGTTTATGATTCACGCGAATGCGTACAAATTAACCATATTGAACTTAATGGCTACTGTCGGTTGGGACAATTCTGCCAGTGTTAAGAATATTTTTCTCTACTTTCATTAGCCAGACTATACACTCCCGAGGTGGTTTCAACGTCCCGACGACAGGATCTGATGATGAGATCCCAGAGAAATCGAGGACAACTCTTAAATGGTATAAGCACTAACAATGGTTTTCATATATTTTATAAAGTATTTCAGATATTAGCGTCAGGTACCTAGTCATCGTCTCATTCTCCTGAGCTGATGATAGAAGTACAGCTCCTTAATGGTTAAGTGTTAGGGGATAATTCTTTAAATATTATAGGTAGGACCGTTAGTTGTATTCTTTTTAGTATATACCTCTGGATCCTAGGAAAATAGAACGTAACCCTCAAATGTTACAGGCACTAATATTGTTTTTCATATATTGTCTAAAGTTCAATCATCGTCTCATGATGCTGAGCAGATGATGGAAAGTATAACTTCTTAACGGTTAGCTACTCGTGTACCAATAATAGACCATATTGGTCCAGCCGTTTAGGCGTGATGAACATACAGAGACACATACATACATATTAAATAAATCGATTCCATCACCGTTAGTCTATTTCACATATTTTTTTATTTTTAATGTAGGTACAGAATTTGAGTACCTAGTAGAAGTAGTAGATTCGTATAGAGTGTATAGATTAGGTATGACTCATCTGTGCAGGTGCGGATATTTTATATAGTGATAACTAAGCCTCTGATAAGAGTTCATCAGATCATTTTAGGCACAACATTAAAGTTAAAAACTTGAAAAATGTAAAAGTATGACAAAAATACGTAAATTAAAAAGATAATCGACGCAAATATATACGTGCAGTATCGTAAATTGCACACGCTACAAATTTTAATCTGACGCACTGTAGATAGTAGGTAGGTACTAATTAATCGTTTGTGACCTTAGTTGATAATTGTATTTTTTCGACACGTGCAGGGTTAAGGTACAGTCGTGGAATGAAAGGTTTATCGCTTTTGAACCTTACACAATAGGCTAGTTGACTCATGTCAAATTGTAATAAACTAATGTTTTTCCCGTTTAGTATTTAGCAAAGTAAACCTAAATATATATTTTTCAATTCATAAAAGTGAAAGATGGCTGAAAACATTGAATTTGAAAATATGATTTTTAATCTGTATTTTGAAATGCTCAAAACGCTGTCCGCCATTTTCGCTTATGATAGTGACGTCATCGGTCATGTAAACAAAACTGAAAGTCTACTTTGACGACTTCGAATAGAGACGTCCCTCTCGGTCGAATTTCGAATATTTACAGGTAATTCTACGTCACGGCACAGATTAGCAAAAGGGAAAAATGGCAAACGGCGTTTTTGACTGTTCATGAGATTTCTAATTTTCAATTGATAAAATTTAGCTTTCTAGCTTTCACAAAAATACAAGACATTTTTTTTAGAGCTAGTAAGATCATTATTAACCATTTCCAATATTTTTCAAAACTACTAGCCTATTATGCACAGAGTATAAAACGTTACTAGGTGATCTAAAAATTATAAAGGTAAGTTAGCATAGGTTTTACTAAAGATTAGTATATAAATATTATATTATGTACTTTAATAGATTTTTTTTTATAGATTCTATTTTTTTACGTGGAACCACATGTTTTATTTTTATAAATAATGACACAAAGGTAAATTAAGGAAAGAAAAATTAAATGCGATCTACTACAATCTAAGCAGGATTCTGCTTTTATGTATTTAAGGTTTAACAAATAATTTCTTATGCTGACTCAATCCGCACACTTTCTGGCGAAAAAACTGAATGTTTAAACTGCTATATATGTGTATAGTTAAGTAAAATTAATCCCACCAAAAACATTCTGTAAAAAACTAGCCAAGTCTCGATTGAGCTGCTTGTTTATCTCTAAAAAGTAATGAAATCTAGACAAAGTCGTACCAAGTCTAAGGTTCCTTACTGCGATTTCTTTATTATAGTTAATGTTGTGTGACTTGGCCGTTGAAGAGTACACAAGGGTACAACACCAGGTGCTCCATGACACCATTGCACCAATCTATCGCCAGAACCGCTACAAGTCAATTTTGTTTACACATAATGTTATATCTGTTGTAACTACCTATGTTTGTTTAGCGAGATAATAGCCCATACTGGTATTGGTAATTTGACGCTAGTGTCTCATTTTAGGCTGTTGTTGATTGTGCAGCACATGCATTCAGCATTGACAATGCTGACTTCTGCTCTCTTCTTTTTGGAGCGTCACATCGACCACCGATCTAACATAAAATAGACGTACAGACGGACTTCTATCAATGATTAGAGGTCCGTCTGTAGGAACTAGAAATATTTTTTATACTGTTTGTTTCAGGCTCGCCTATACATAAGTATTATTGAAATACGCAGCTTTATCAAGCCTACAATTGACTGGTTATTGAATCAACGTTTTCCAAGTGGCAATTTTCCATCGTCAATGGGTAGCGGTTCTGGCGACAGATTGGTGCAATGGTGTCATGGAGCACCTGGTGTTGTACCCTTGTGTACTCTTCAACGGCCAAGTCACACAACATTAACTATAATAAAGAAATCGCAGTAAGGAACCTTAGACTTGGTACGACTTTGTCTAGATTTCATTACTTTTTAGAGATAAACAAGCAGCTCAATCGAGACTTGGCTAGTTTTTTACAGAATGTTTTTGGTGGGATTTCACTTCTTTTTGTAGAAACGTGGGCATATTGTTTTATAACAACCTGCTAATTCACTTAAGCAAACCTCACGAAATAATAAGCGAAATCAACGAAATTCAAATAATCCCTCCTAATCCCTAGCAAACGTTTCCGAGCGCAATAGAAGAATGTCGTAAACGACTGTAACGCGGCCGGTTGCCACTTCGCCATATAAGATTATCGGAAAAACAAACGTAGGCGCGTTTTAAAATACAGTTAGCGCCATCTAGCGACGTGTGCGGGTATCACCGCCACTCTTAGTCCAATGCATTATATTTTGACCAAATTTTGAGCGAAATTAATATTTTGGTGTAATTTGTTTATTTAATTTGTGTAATGTTCGAGTAGAATAAAGTTAATCGTTCGACTATTTCTTCTTGTAAACTTGTAAGTATAAGTATACAAGCCAGTCTAGTCTTATCCAGAGTTTTCCTTTAATTTTATTTAAATGCGTATTAAAAGCAGAAGGGGAGGCATTCGCCCAGCGGGTACGTATTACAATGCCGAAGTTCAAAATACCGAATTTCATAAGACCTATGGACGGAAGGCCGAAAATTAAAATTTCGAATGTTTATTTGACCGAAAGTTTAAAATCCCGAAAGAACGTTTGATCGAAAGGATGAAATACTGAATATTATAATCCCGAAGACTGTAATCCCGAAGAATGTAATCCCGAAGACTGTAATCCCGAAGATTATAATCCCGAAGACTATGATCCTGCCTGAAGGTTGTAATCCGGAATATTATTTAAACTGTCGAGAATTATATTTCTGTAGTCTTACAGATTCTAATGTATATTTTATACAAAGAATATTAACCTAAATTACGTAACCTACTTGCCTACTACTATACTTACTATTTATAAGTGAACTCTTCTGTGGAACCCATCTGCTCCGGCGCTGCGGGATGTGCAGCTCCTCCGCCCTAGCGGTGCCGTCAAATGGCAAAACGCTGCAGCTTGAGTTACAGCGATTTAAGTTGCCTTGTACAAAACGATTCCTTTTAGACTCTTCTATCATACCTTGTTTTCAGAATTATTATATCTCATTTAATTAGGGCTGTAGAAAAGTGGTAAAACACGGTAACTATACGCTAGTCCAAGCAAAACATGATAACTCTAGTTACTCTGTTATTTAAACAAGACGTGACAAGACCGTTTAGCTATGCAGTAAAGGCAGAACGCTGTAAATGGAACTTGCAGCATTTTAGGAAAACCTCCGGTAATAACCGCGCGATTGCTAACAACACGCCAAAACGCGGTAAGTAGCAATCAATCGACATAGTTATATTGAATATAGGTAGCTACAATTAATGAGATACCCACATAGTTTTATTCTGTTGTTATTTTCAATTTAACTATATATGTAAACAATTTGGTTGAGGTTACCAGTTGTTTTTTTATTATTCATACTTAAATTCAATTAAATACTGTGTTTTTTCGCATTTCCATTCATTGATGGCATACAGAATAATCATTTGGGGTAATTCTACTAGTCCTCATTCTCCAAAAGCGTGCACTCAGATACGAGCTTTGTTTTAAGTAGATATTTGTTACTTAGTGAGTTTTGGTTGTCAACAGACGATTTCCCGTTGACCTATAACTATGAAAATTGGCAAGTAAGTACCGTCTTATACTACAAGTAAATATAAAGAAAACATAGAGTACGTAAAACTGTTTTCTAATGGTAAAGTTAACTTCATCGCTGAGTGCAGTTTATCTTTTCGTTAGAGTGTGGTTACCGTACTTTCATAGTACGCACAGAACCATCGGTGCGATAGTCCGACTTTTATTCAGTTGACCGTCAAATTTTAAGTAAAGTTATGACTTTTTTACTAGCACTCATAATACAAAATGACTTACATGCTAAACATTATTAAATTATGGCTGGGGAATAATATGGCATAACGATGCAACTAAGACGTTACAGCGTTTTGCCACGTCATTCAGTATTCTTGTTACATTATTATTTAATTTATTGTCATAAAAATATTATATTTTCTTTTTCGGCTGTACAAAGTATATCATAATGTCTGATCTATATAAATTTCAACCATTTAAGATCATAAATAATAGGTAAATCCAAGGCCGATATGTTCAAGACTTTAAACTCACTTCTCTCGAAACTAGGTTTTATGACTTGCAGCGTTCTGCCATTTGACGGCAGCGCAGCGTTAGAAAGTGCGGGCATCAAGCGAGTCGCATCGCAGCAGTTGAGGCTGGTCGCCGAAGGTGACCAAAAAGCCGAAGCTGCGGAGGCGAGCGTTGACAGCTTCGGTTCCAAACAAGTTCGGTTCGGTTGGCAGTCCATAACAGAATATTTTATCATAATATCGAATATTTAGTGTCATAATTTCCCACTTTCCCGGACTCTTTCCTTTTCTTAATCGACTTGCCGCAGAACCGAAGCTGTCAACCCCGATTCCACGTGGTCTTGTCTGCCCTACCCCTAGAGTGTATATAAAAGGCCGGAGGCGAGCGTAGGCCGCACTTTCTTACGCTAGGGCGGAGGGGCTGAACATCCCGCAGCGCCGGAGCAGATCGGTTCCACGGAAAAGTCAGATTATTTTAGTGTCCTGACACTTTTAAATGCTCATTGACTTTCGGGATTATAACATTTCGAGATTTTAAAAATTTCGGGATTATGAAATTTCGAGATTTTGAACTTTCGATTTTCAGAAAATAGGTAATTTGAGCTTCGGTTTATCGAATAGGTATCGGATTTTTGAACTTTCGGTATTTTGACCATCGGTATTTCAACTACCGCCCAGCTGTGGGACGCTATAGGCTAGATTAAATTAGAAGATGTGTACCCACTACGCTGGATTTTTTCAATGACAGTCGATTTTTTAATGTACCAATAGTAGAAGGGGGCATTACCATATCTCTAATACAGCTGAGACTAGCTGAGGGTTCTTCATCAAATAAATAATAAATAAATAAATATCGGACAACCTCACGCAAATCGATCTAGTCCCAAATTAAGCTCTAGAAGGCTTGTGATATGGGTACTAGACGACGATAGACATACTTATATAGATAAAGATATACTTAAATACATAGAACAACCATGACCCAAGCACAAATATTCGAGTTCATCACACAAATATTTACCCTGGCCGGGACTCGAACCCTTGACCGCCGGCTCAGTAGGGAGGTGTCTACAAACCGAGCCAAACGCGTCGTCAAAATACTTCAGACCTTGGCTTTTTGACATCAAATGAAGCGGCCCACTAAGTTGAATATTAAAATACTTAAACGGGTTTACTCACGTCATAGAAGTCGAATAACGCTCGACATGTTTCGAATCGGTACGCGATCCATCATCAGGAGAGATGATCAGTCGCGACGGCGGCCGACCGATCACAACAACAAGTTGAATATTTATTGTAAAGGCGGTATGTCGATCTCTAATAGTTTGGTTGGGCTCTTGTGTTTTCTAATCAGAGTACTCCAGATCTTCGATTATCCTAGTTTTTAGGGTTCCGTACCCAAAGGGTAAAAACGAGACCCTATTACTGAGACTTCGCTGTCCGTCCGTCCGTCCGTCCGACCGTCCGTTCGTCCGTCTGTCACCAGGCTGTATATCACGAACGGTGATAGCTAGACAGTTGAAATTTTCACAGATGATCTATTTCTATTGCCGCTATAACAACACATACTATAAATAAAATAAAATAAATATTTAAGGGGGGCTCCCATACAACAAACTTGTTGTAGATTATGGTACGGAACCCTTCATGCGCGAGTCGGACTCGCACTTGGCCAATTTTTATAGTTTTCGCTTTATGTGGCCATTAAACCCTAACTCTGTACCAAATTTCAGCTCTCTGAATTTATGGGAAGTACTAGTTCTTTACTGATGATCATGAGTGAGTGAGTGAGTGTCATAAATGCGAAACTTTGCTTTCGCTTAACTTCGGAACTAAATGACCTACAGACTTGAAATTTTGGATTTTAAGTATGTGATTATAGGTTACTGGATGACAAAAACTTCTGCGTTCTGGTCTTATCCAGAGGTGCTCAAATAGGGGCCTGAAAATGCGGCGAAATGGTTCCAGTAAAGGATGGTACGGCAGTGTTTGCTTCGCGCTCGACTTGGCGTCCGTCCGTCTGTCACCAGGCTGTATCTCAAGAACGGTGATAGCTAGACAGTTGAAATTTTCACTGATGATGTATTTGTATTGCCGCTATAACAACAAATACTAAAAATAAAAATAAAAAATATTTAAGGGGGGCTCCCATACAACAAACTTGTTTTATGGTACGGAACCCTTCATGAGCGAGTCGGACTCGCACTTGCTCAATTTTTAAAGATATTCAGTTGTAATTTTTCTAATGTAAATATATCATGTAGGTTGACCACACTTCATTATATGTATTATGGTCATATCCAAAATACAGGACATTCTTTTCTGAATTCAATTTAAAGTAAACAATTAGGTAGTTTTCTTTTTAGCCATTTTGCTTTTTTTGTTTCATTGTATGTATTTTCTAAATTCTCCGCTCCCCAAAAGTTGTTTCGAAGAGAGCGAATTAGCGATAAGACCGCCTGTTGTTTACCTTTTTGATTTTATTGTATCTCTCATGTTTTCTTTATTCCTGTGTATTTGAGGTGTGCAATAAAGAGTATTTGAATTTTTACATAGTTTTTTACATACAGCTTCACCTGTCTTATTAATAGAGACACAATTTCGAAATCAAGACCTTAAAATATATTGGATTAAAACAACTTTATTTATATTACCTGCTTTTTCTTTAAATCATTTTATTACCTGCTTTTTCTTTAAATCATTTTATTACATACACGTAAGTTGGTATAATATAACTTAAAAATAATGTTATACCTACTAATAAATAAGGTTAGGTACACATACACTTCACTAGACCCGTTTGAATTTTACATCTTCATAAAATTAGTCTTTTTACATTTTATCATACGACACGTCAACATTGAATATTTCAAGAAGTTTTCAGCTTTCCTCGTAATAGTCTTATCGTTGGTGATTAATAATGGCTATTCTACCAAGCTGAGTTATTGAAATACACGTTACATCGAGTTTTCTTCGGTTAAGAAGTCTCGAGGACGAGGAGATTAAGCCGTACAGGTTGTTATTTAACATTTACAACTCAAGGGATAAGGAGCTAACGGAGTTTAAGACAAGCTTACAAACTTACATACTTACATTAAATGGGTACGAATCAAGAGCGTTTTTAACCGCACCTTGACTTATGTTACTTTTTTCATGTTGAGTAATTCAAAATAATTTCATATACTTTCGTCTTTTCGTAACATAGCACGAAGGAAGTAGCGGCGGATATAGGTAGCGGTCCCGAGTCTTAACCAATACGAGTAGTGTTGCTTATGTCAGGGCAACACACACGAATATAGGAGATTGAAAAAAATATTAATTTCAGACAATTTAACAAAATTGGGTAGTTTGTACAAATTGTAACTTTGAAAGAGAAAATGTGTGTTTTTCTTAGTCAACCTTTGACAACAGTAACTGTAAAGTTGCGGAAACGTCAGGAAGGCTCAAATAATGATTATACGCGATATAATTATCTCCTATATTCATTTTAATTCTTAAGTTAGCTTTCTTTACAATAAATTTATATAAAAAGTACAATACAATATAGAAATTTAAATTTAAGAGAGAGGAACTTCCTAACGATGCTCGCCGTGTCCAGGAGTACCGCTTTCTGAATCTGACCCTTGATCCAGCCATCTAGCGAGTCTCTTAAGATGTTTATCGAGTCTTTTCGCTATAAGACCGTTCGCCGAAATGACTATTGGGACAGTCATCGTCGAATCAACATCACACATGGCGGTCACCTCGTGATACAAGTCAATTATCTTATTATTATCTTTGATTATCAATAAATACATTACTCATCTTGTTTACTTTTATTGTTATTTTTACTGGTTTATTTTTAATTTTTACTTATATCGTTGTTTTAGTTTAATTTTTATTTCTCTTTATTTTGCTGTTCAATTGTGTTATGTTTCCGTGTGTACCTATTGTATACCATGCAAATGTTTTAATCAAAACAAAAAATAATACGTACGACGATATACGTACTTATATAGATAAATATATACTTAAATACATAGAACAACCATGACCCAAGCACAAATATTCGAGTACATTACACAAATATTTGTCCCGGCCGGGATTCGAACCCGGGACCGCCGGCTCAGTGGATAGGTTTCTACAAACTGCGCCAAACGCGTCATTCCAAACAAGTTGAACCCAAAGTATACTTGGGGATATTTGTACCTAATAATCTGAATTAAGAACGATCCCGGGACTCGAAGCTTTTGACAGATTTTTAAGTACGTGACTTCTACTGTAGGTAAGTTTCGTAAAATTACTTTCAATAAATCGATATTAAATTTGAAATAAACACGTTTTCAAAACAAGCTTGTTGACAATTCTGACTACGATGCGGGCCCGGGGGTCTCAAGGCGATAGGTCACGGGGTCGACAGGTGAGATTGAGCAGTCGTCTCGCACGCACGGGTGTAGCGTTTTAAAATAGTTCTTGTTATTGTCAATAGTTTGGTTACTTAATAAGTTGTGGTATGTATATATAGTTACTGTGTGTATAAGTATAGTTGCTATAGGCACCAAAACGTGGTAACTTAACAATTGGCACAATTCACTTTTGGCAGCAAGGCGAAAATGTAAGCAACCATGCAGCTACCACGTGGAAAACTCAGGGCAGCCCCTAGTCGAGTTCCCCTATACATGAGTACGTATACGGGCTCTGGAATGCAGCCCAGTCCTTTCAGCGTTTTCTGGTCGAGGTGCTCAGGAGTCAGGAGACTTGAATTTAGCTTCGGCTACATCGACGTCATAATCGTTTACTCAGTCTCAGCATTACCATCACCTTCGTCAACTGTTCGAGCGACTGCAGGAATATGGTATGCTCTTAAACACCTCAAAGTGCACTTTCGGACAAGCCAAAGTCCTTATTAGGACACTCCGTATCAGCAGAAGATATATCTCCTTTAGAAGAGAAGGTCCAGGCAGTACAAAACTTTCCAGTGCCCACAAACACCAAGGAGTTAAGAAAGGTTCCTAAGCATGGTGAACTTTTACCGCCGTTTCATCCTTGGAGCAGCAACCATACAAGCTCTACTAAACTTTACTTCTCAGTGGCGCGCAGACTAAAGGTTCTAAGCCAATAAAACTCAGCGCTCAGTTAACGGAAGCCTTCAAAACCTGTAAGTACAGACTCGCACAGGCAGCACTTCTGGATATCCAGATTCTAAGGTCGAGCTAGTTATTCAAACGGACGCATCTGACGTAGCAATCGGCGCGGTGCTACAGCAACCCAAAGACGATACGTGGCAAAACCCTTAGCGTTTTTCTCGCGAAAGGCTCCCACACCGTAATATCGATAATTTCTTATAGCAAGTCATTAGCATAATCGATCACATATCAATCACGATATCAAGATCCAGATTTTGTACTTCCATACTTCCCAATCTTCAAATACCTCCTATTCGTATTTACGGAAACTTCTCTATAAGCCAGTTATACAAGAAAATACCTATCACTAGCGTTGTCTTGAATTAGCGTATTCTAGCGTTCCTAACATTCTCTACACACGATTTCAGCCCCCACGCCGTACAAGTAAAGTACAGTAACTTATACAGTTCACCGTTAATACACTCTTGCCCTCTGTTCATAACGAAGTTGATCTCGGTTCAGATGGATACTTATCGTCTATGTTTGAACTGTTAGTTACTTCCGGTTACATTACGCTACACCCGTTTCACTAGCGGAGATAGTGAAGGAACTCTCATGTTCATGTCATTGTCATCTAACATCCGTATTTTAGGACCAAGCGGGTTTAATCCAAGTACAAACCGATTAGAGTTTTTAAACGCACTGCTGTAACGAGGTGGGGAGAAAGGACTTCAGTAAGTACTAGCATTGTTTCCTCTCATAGCAACGCTCATCCTTCTAACCGGCGGTGGAATGGTTCTGACTATAGGCGGGTGTCGCAGCCTCGCGGGACGCGGCGGTAAGCGCGAGTCGGTGCTGGCTCGAGCTCGAAATTCCTCCGGACACTCCGACTGCCCAGACGAGGAGGTGGAGTCGCTCCGAGACACGCCGGGCTCTTCGTCCTCGTCCAGTTCCACCTCGGTCCAACGACGGCCTGGAATATAGAAAATTGCTTTACAGACAACAAATATAGTCAATTGAGAAAAATGTTTCTTAATCCATTTACGCCTTTTAAGAATACGAAACTCAAAATTATATAGTATGTACTTATGCTACAAAATGACGGCTTTTTATGTGTCTCAAGGTGGTTATAATAAAAAACTACCTGACCACCTGAAAATCTAACAAAAGCTCAACAAAAGTTAGACGCCATTTCTATTAAAGAAATGTTAACTCTTAGCAAAGGCCTTAGAAGAAGATTTTATCTATTAAGCACGCTTCTGTTTTATGACGGACCACATAAAAACCACACAACAGTATTGTTTTCTTTATGTAGATCGTATACAACGCCAACAAAAGGACTATATAATACTTAATTATGTACATACAAAGGTCCCATCGGCTCGGATTAAGTGGTAGGTGCGAATATCACCATTCTTTGCCACAAGTCTGAATAAAAATGCTTACTGAGAGGTGCTGCGGGTTCAGGCGTAGTGTCGGACGCCGCGCGCGCTAGTGGGCGCTCCAGCGCGGAGGGATGGATGTCTGCTTCAGCCGAAGCGCCGCGCGCGCGGGTCCACTTGCTGCTGACGCGCCAGAAGCGGCGTGCGTCGCGGAATACGCCCCACACCTGATTAACGTATTCGCATTCTCATTTATTGAATCAATGAAAATTTTAAATACTGATACAACTTTAAATACGGTGAAACACTTAGAATCGATAAAAGAAAAGATTCTAAAAAATATTAAGAACAGCGCCATCTCTCTCGCAGTCTTCATACTTGCTGTAAAGCAATGGAGACAGGGGATCGTGCGTAGCGCACATCTTAGGGTATGGCTAATGCGCATAAGCATTTCAAACACATATGACGCAGATTGCGCTCCAGTAGCGTAAAGAATTATGGAATGAAAGATTTGGTGTGATTGACGTAGCGATCTAATAGCTCAGTTGGGAGAGCAATGCGCCGGAAACGCAGAATTCGCAGGTTCGAGTCCTGCTTAGATTGTAGTGGATCGCATTCAATTTTTCATTCTTAATTTACGTTTGTCATTATTCCCAACAAACAAAAAATCCTCTTGTAGTGGCTTATATAGCCAAAAATAATATGCTTGTAAAGGCCATATTATCGCTAATAAGGGTGGATTTGGGCACAAATTATAAATACAATAACCTTATACTCAACTTATAGTTGCTTTATTGTTTGCTTTATTTATCTTGCAAGTGCTTTATTGTGACAAGCAACAAGGTACCTAGTCAAACTTATAATGGCATGGAAAATGCACTAAAAAGGTTAATATAAGAACTATATTTAAAGCGTTTATAAGGGCGATCGTCCTTATACCTACGCGTTTTGTTATGGTCCGATTTAAGGGCGTAAAAGTCATAACGGCAAAGCAAATGCCCCTAATAAGGTATTTGGTTCTTATGACTGTGCAATAAGTTTATTTTCTTTTTTGTAATAGTTTGACGAAAAATAATTTGTCAACATCTTCATGATTAATAGTAAACAGTAAGTTATATTTTTATTCAATGTTAGAGTACCCGAAAAATGCAAATTTATAGTGAAAAGTGTGTGGAAATTTAAATTTGTGATAGATTATGGTATTATTGCGGTTTTGTACTGAAAATCTGGTTAATTATTTAGTCATGTTTTATAAAAGGCCATTATAAGAGCGAAAGAAATTTGCACATCATCTACAAATTCACTATGAGATTAAAAATCTTTCATTAGCAATAGGTGTTGCTTATGATTCGCCATTTTATTTGTCGTTAGGGTTCCTTTCTCACAAGTGAAATCCCTTATCTACTAAGTAACTAAGTAAGAAATGTTATAATTGTAGATATCCGACTCATCCAAATTTACCATCACACTTTGTCATACGTCGTGAATATATAGAAGTTTTGCAACAATTCACTTTCATTTTCTGACAAAATTGTAAACCGTATTTGATATACGACCATTTTATTGCAGATGAATGCGAATATTGTAATCCGTAATTTAAATAATAACAAAATTTCTAAATAAACATTGACACTTATTATTAATTGGACAAGTATAAATTTAATATTTAAAAACTTTGATAAATTAGTCAAATACCGATTATTATTACATATAAAAGTACAATAAAACCAAATACTTCATTCATTTAACACGTCATTAATTACATTAGATATAAAATTTTATTAATAAACGATCTTAAAATCGTTATTCATTAAATACATTTGGCTGAACAAGGAATATTAAAAAAATGCTTTTGCACATGCGCAGTAGTAGATGTCAAGCGCGGTTTACAAATAACCCCGCCATTTTTTATTAATTACTAGTTTATTTCGAAGTTTTTTCAATTCCTCATTTGACGATATGTCTGTATCACTGTCACTGCCGCTACAAATGTATTCCTCAGTGCTTTCCTGCTCACTCTCATGTTCCATAAAATAATCTTCTACGGAACCACCGGCTGCTACCTCGGTACCAGATTGGTCATTTTGTAGATTTACAGAAGTATTAGGCGTAACCATATTTTCGTAAACCATTTCTACTTTTCTCCTATAACCACCACTCCTCTTGTACTTCTTCCAGTCTTTTAAATTCATATTTTTAAATGTTCACTGTTAAAACTACGTAATCATAAATCGATCCACAACCACGTATCCCCATAGCCCATATTAGTATTATACTTATAAGTGAATATGGATTGCTTTAATTCTTATTAAAACTATATAAAATGCTATCATTCATTCGTTGGGTAAACATCTTATAAAAAGCTCCTATAAGCCGAAAAGCTTTATCCCACCAAAAACATTCTGTAAAAAACTAGCCAAGTCTCGATGGAGCTGCTTGTTTATCTCTAAAAAGTAATGAAATCTAGACAAAGTCGTACCAAGTCTAAGGTTCCTTACTGCGATGTCTTTATTATTATAGTTAATGTTGTGTGACTTGGCCGTTGAAGGGTACACAAGGGTACAAAACCAGGTGCTCCATGACACCATTGCACCAATCTGTCCCCAGAACCGCTACAAGTGAATTTTGTTTACACGTAATGTTATATCTGTTGTAACTACCTATGTTTGTTAAGCGAGATAATAGCCCATACTGGTATTGGTAATTTGACGCTAGTGTCTCATTTTAGGCTTTTGTTGATTGTGCAACACATGCATTCAGCATTGACAATGCTGACTTCTGCTCTCTTCTTTTTGGAGCGTCAAATCGACCACCGACCTAACATAAAATAGACGTACTGACGGACTTCTATCAATGGTTAGAGGTCCGTCTGTACTAGAAATATTTTTTATAGTGTTTGTTTCAGGCTTGCCTATACATAAGTATTATTGAAATACGCAGCTTTATCAAGCCTACAATACAATTGACTGGTTATTGAATCTGATATGAATAAACATTATCGTTAAATTAATAAAATTACGTTTATTTTATAGACATTGACAAGACTGGAAAACATGACAAGACAGAGAGTCGATATGATATATGGAAAGTATTAAAGAGGTTGCGAAGTGCCAAATGAGTTTGTAACATTCGTCCGCCTTTCTAAGACTCAATTTTCCATTTCGTTTATTAAGCGTCGGGGTGGTCTAACGATACGCTTGCTGCGACGTGGAGCCATAGGTGTAGTCGGTGTATTGGCCGCGTTCTGCGGTGATCGTGATGTAGCAGCTTCTGGAACAGCTTCAGATGCGTTTTCTGGCACTTGAGACGCTCTAGGTATTTGTGCAGTTTCTAGTATTGGGGTCGAAGATGCGACTGGCGTAAGATGAGTGTGAGATGTCCGTCCAGAGGAACCTTCATCGTCACCAGTGAGTCGGGGACGTATATGGTCCGCGTGATACCTCCTTTCCACACCCACTGGAGTGTTGATGACATATGAGTATCGATGAGTCCGTCGTGATACTGTGGCGGGTTCCCATCGTGATTGATATCTAGCACGTACATACACAGCATCACGGGGTCCATAATTCGGCATCTGGTCATCTGAGTTCACGTTTGCTTGTATTTGCTTGTATTGTAATGACCTTTTAGCACTTGGTCGGGCATTATCAAGGACGCAAGCTATCTGACGCCCAAACATCAGCTGGCTCGGCGCCTTGCCCAGTGGTGCTGTGGGGAGTGATGCGATATGCAAAAAGGAAATGTTCAAGTCGTTTTTTTAGGCTCTCTGTGCTTGAGGACATTCTGGTTTTGAAAGTCCTTACGAGACGTTCTGCTAACCCATTTGTTCTTGGATGGTAAGGTGATGATTTTATATGTTTAATTCCGTTGTCTTTGCAGTAACTCTGGAACTCCTGAGAGGTAAACTGCGGGCCATTATCGGAGACTAAAAACTGAGGAAGACCAAAGGTGGTAAAAATCGTGTCCAGTTCATCACACAGTTTAGTAGTTGTAATCTTTGTCATCGGTTTGACCTCAATCCATTTTGAAAATGCGTCTGCGAGGACCAACCAATATAAACCCTCAAAAGGTCCAGCGAAATCAACGTGAATTCTTTCCCATGTTTGATCTGGCAGGGACCAAGAGAAGATAGGCAACTCTGGGTTATTAGGTCTGTTCTCCTGGCACTTGCGGCAACTTTTCACGTGTGTGTCAATATCTTCCTCAATGGTTGGCCACCATACGTAAAACCGTGCCGGTGCTCTCATTGCTGATATGCCTGGATGTCCACGATGCAGGTACGTTAAGGTAGTTTTCCTTAGAGTGTCGGGAATAATAATTCGACCTTGCCACATTATGATCTTATTTTCTAGCGAAAGTTCACCACGTTTGCGAGCGTATGGTTTTATTTCGCTTGAGTATTCCTGTTCACGCCAGCCGGTTTTAATATACTGTGATACGTGTCTGAGTGTGGTATCCTTTTTTGATTCTTCTCTTAAGATCTCCTCCGATAGCGCGAGATCAGTTAGTCTAACTGACTGCAGGCGTGACACAACCTTGTGGACTGCTAGTTCAGCCTTGGAAGGTAGCTCTTCTGGATTGGGCATTCGTGATAAATAGTCGGCAATCAGATTTTGTGTATACGATGTCGTAATCATAGCCCACCGCACTAAGCGGTTATTAGCGAGTTTAGGTAAGTTGCGTTGAGCCCCCAGGATGTGTATGAGAGGCTTATGATCGGTAACCAGCGTGAATTTGATACCGCGAAGGTATGGATCGAATTTCCGTACTGCAAAAAATATTGCAAGAGCTTCGCGGTCTATGACTGAGTATTTTGATTCCGCAGGTCGAAGTTTCCTTGATGCAAAAGCGATTGGTTGTTCAACGTTGTTCTTCTTGTGGAAAAGTATCGCTCCGACGCCCTTCTCTGATGCATCATAGGCTAAGAACAGCGGGCGATTGTCATCGAAGGCTACAAGAGGCTTGGAGCGTACAATCAAAGATTTCGCTTGTTCAAAAGCCTTAATTTCTGTGTCTGTCCATCGCCATTTCAATCGGCTTCCTGTTAGTGCGTGAAGGTCGGCACAGACACTGTGTAAATGTGGTATAAAACGCTCGTAAAAGTTGACTAATCCAAGGAAAGACCGTAGCTCCTTGGCGTTTGTTGGAGGAGAAGCTTTGGCAATTGCTTCAATCTTCGATCTTGTAGGACGGACTCCATTTTTGTCAACTGTGTGTCCAAGGTACTCCACTTCAGATTGTAGGAAGGTGCATTTCTTCAAATTAACTTTTAATCCTGCTTGTTCGAGTCTTTCGAAAACGATTCGTAGTGTTTGAAGGTGCTGTTTGTCATCTTTGCCTGTTATTGCAATGTCATCGAAGTAGACTGCCACGTTTGGTATTCCTTCTAGGAGTTTGTCAAGGTAATGCTGAAATATTGATGGAGCAGTGGAAATCCCGAATGGCATTCGATTGTAGGTATAGTAACCTTTGTGCGTCGATATTGTTAGGAAATGTTTTGAATCAGGACTTATTTCGAATTGAAGGTAAGCATCTTTTAGGTCAATTTTAGAAAACTTCCCTCCAGTTGCGAGATTCTGCCGCAACTGGTCAAATAATGGAATTGGATGTGCGTGTGTGATTAGTACGGGATTGATTGTGCTGCGGAAATCACCGCATATTCTGATCTGACCGTTGGATTTAACTACATTGACTGTTGGTGTTGCCCATTGAAGTGGTGTGATGTTTGGATCTACTTGTGTTATAATGCCTTCTTCAACTAGACGTTTTAGCTCAACTTCTATGTTCTTCTTCATCGAAAATTTGATCGACCTTGCTGGAATGTGTTTCGGCTCAGCTTGAGGTTTGATGTGTATGTTTACTTGGTAATTTTTGACTTTTCCAAGTTTACCATCAAAAAGAGCAGCGTGTTTGTTTAAGACCTCCTTTAGGGTATTAGATTCGTGTCGGGTGTTTTTGATAGAGTAGACTGGTTTGGGAAAGTCCATGTTGAACATTTCACTCCACTGTAGGCCGAATAACATTGGTTCTGCTGACTTCATGACGACGACAGGTAATATTTTTTCCTCCCCTTGCAACTGTACTGTAACGTCTGCAAGGCCCTTTGGTTTGAGTTTTATGTTGCCGTAGGCGCGTAATCCTGGAGCCTTCGTGAGAGGGGGTGCCCCGATACGCCTCCAGAACTTGGTGCTGATAATCGAATAGACGGAGCCGGGGTCACAATCTAACGTACAATGAACGCCATTGATTATGACGTCTATCCGCTTGCTGTCTTTGCTTTTTGTAAGGTTGATTTGACAAACAGTATCTGTGTCGTCGTCATTGTCATCTGAGTCAGATGTTTGTGAAGAGTCGTTATAGCTTCCGTTATGTTTCAGCTTGAACAACCTGTTTCTTTTAGTAAAAGTCTTTGATGTGTTGTCGTTTCGATTAGGTAGACATGCTTTGCCTGACTTGATGCAACAGTCTTCGAAATGACCCTGTATATGACACTCTTTACATGTATGAGCTTTGGCTGCGCATTGATTTAGTGGATGTCTTTCTGCCTGGCCGCATCTGAGACATTGATGAGTTCGTAGTCTGCGTGGAGATGAATGTGTTGATGGCTGATGAGGTCTAGTATTTCTTTTAACTTTGTTCACTTTGACGTATCTATCTTCATCGCCTTCTGCTCGTTCACGTGACTGTGCAACGCTGAAGATTTGTGCAAACGTGACTTCTTTAATTTTTCCGTCTAAAAGTTCTTGTAAGTCAGGCCATTTTTGTTTCAGATCGATCTGCAACTGTTGGTGGTTGAGGCCGGTGGCAAAACGGTCACGTAGTTGTCGCTCTAATAGACTGTCGTTATAGCCGCAATCTTTGCTTATTTCTTTAAGTCTGTTAGCGTAGTGTTCCATTGATTCATTTTCAGCGCGTATACAGTTCCAGAATTCTGTAAGTGCTCTGTATCTTGTGCGCTTTATTCTGTACAGGTCGAGAAGCTTTGTTCGGATGTCTGCATATGTACTGGTTTCAAAATGTGGTGTCAGAGCAACTTTTATGCGTGAAAAGTTTCAGGAGTGAGGCAGGCGCACAGAAGCTCTTTCTGAATTTTTCGTGCGTCTTCTTCCCAAAGTCCGCATTTTGTTTCGAAATAGTCAATAAAGTTTTCGATCGTTGTGTCATCAGGATTGAATTTGTCACCTTTAAAACTGTTGTAAATGGTGTTTCTGCTGGTAGAGCTAGATGACTCCGTGCCGTTTGTCGTGTTCGGTGTGGAAGTCACTTCAGCCGCTTTGTGTTGTTGTGATAGTAACAATTGTAAAATATCCGATATTTGTTTCTGTTGTGCCGCCTGCAATTGCAGGAATTTGTCAAATTGTTCGCTGTTCATTTTGTCTTTTAATTCTCGTCGCCACTGATATGAATAAACATTATCGTTAAATTAATAAAATTACGTTTATTTTATAGACATTGACAAGACTGGAAAACATGACAAGACAGAGAGTCGATATGATACCTATATGGAAAGTATTAAAGAGGTTGCGAAGTGCCAAATGAGTTTGTAACAGAATCAACGTTTTCCAAGTGGCAATTTTCCATCGTCAATGGGTAGCGGTTCTGGCGACAGATTGGTGCAATGGTGTCATGGAGCACCTGATTTTGTACCCTTGTGTACCCTTCAACGGCCAAGTCACACAACATTAACTATAATAATAAAGAAATCGCAGTAAGGAACCTTAGACTTGGTACGACTTTGTCTAGATTTCATTACTTTTTAGAGATAAACAAGCAGCTCCATCGAGACTTGGCTAGTTTTTTACAGAATGTTTTTGGTGGGATTTCACTTCTTTTTGTAGAAACGCGGGCATATTGTTTTATAACAACGTGCTAATTCACTTTAGCAAACCTCACGAAATAATAAGCGAAATCAACGAAATGCAAATAATCCCTGCTAAACCCTAGCAAACGTTTCCAAGCGTCGTAAATGACTGTAACGCGGCCGGTTGCCACTTCGCCATATAAGATTATCGGAAAAACAAACGTAGGCGCGTTTTAAAATACAGTCAGCGCCATCTAGCGACGTGTGCAGGTATCACCGCCACTCTTAGTCCAATGCATTATATTTTGACCAAATTTTGAGCGAAATTAATATTTTGGTGTAATTTGTTTATTTAATTTGTGTAATGTTCGAGTAGAATAAAGTTAATCGTTCGACTATTTCTTCTTGTAAACTTGTAAGTATAAGTATAAAAGCCAGTATAGTCTTATCCAGAGTTTTCCTTTAATTTTATTTATATGCGTATTAAAAGCAGAAGGGGAGGCATTCGCCCAGCTGTGGGACGCTATAGGCTAGATTAAATTAGAAGATGTGTCCCACTACGCTGGATTTTTGCAATGACAGTCGATTTTTTTATGTACTAATAGTAGAAGGGGACATTACCATATCTCTAATACTGCTGAGATCAGCTGAGGGTTCTTCATCAAATAAATAATAAATAATTAAATATCGGACAACCTATAATGTTATTAAAACATATACGCAGTATCAGAAAAATGGATACGAGAGACTCCGCTGTTGCGGAGCATGTTGTCGAGGCCGGTGCGTCCCATTTCGTACGTTTCGATAAGGCACGGTTGTTGGTTCGTGAGAAACGCTATGTACAACGGAAGATACGTGAAGCTATCGAAATTGGACGGCGCCCGAATTTCAACCGAGGCGGTGGTTGGGCTCTACCTCCAGCATGGAAACCTGTGATTCCGGCGTTAAGAAACATCTCGTGTTCAGACGATGTCGTTGATACAATAAGTCAAGTGTGCGTGGAATCAGTGGGTAATAGTGAAAATGCAGTGACAGACAGTCCAGTAGTGACGGCGCAAGAGCCCTGCCCTCCCCCGCGCCACGCTATCTGCGCGTGCGCAGAGGGCGGCAAGAAGAGCGATTAAAAGTGCAGTGGGTCGCGAGTCGCGTAGCAGCACGGATAGCTACCCCTGATGAAGAGCTCCAAATGAGTTCGAAACATGTCGGGCCGTTCCTGACAATTTTTACGTGAGTTTATACCGTTTTTATAATTAGTATCGGACAACCTCACACAAATCGATCTAGTCCCAAATTAAGCTCTAGAAGGCTTGTGTTATGGGTACTAGACGACGATATACATACTTATATAGATAAATATATACTTAAATACATAGAACAACCATGACCCAAGCACAAATATTCGAGTTCATCACACAAATATTTGCCCTGGCCGGGACTCGAACCCGGGACCGCCGGCTCAGTAGGCAGGTGTCTACAAACCGAGCCAAACACGCCGTCAAAATACTTCAGACCTTGAATTTTTGACATCAAATGAAGCGGCCCACCTAGTTGAATATTGAAATACTTAAACGGGTTTACTCACGTCGTAGAAGTCGAATAACGCTCGACATGTTTCGAATCGGTACGCGATCCATCATCAGGAGAGACGATCTGTCGCGACGGCGGCCAACCGAACACAACAACAAGTTGAATATTTTTTGTAAAGGAGGTATGTCGATCTCTAATAGTTTGGTTGGGCTCTTGTGTTTTCTAATCAGAGTACTCCAGATCTTCGATTATCCTAGTTTTTACGGTTCCGTACCCAAAGGGTAAAAACGAGACCCTATTACTGAGACTTCGCTGTCCGTCCGTCCGTCCGTCCGTCCGTCTGTCACCAGGCTGTATATCAAGAACGGTGATAGATAGACAGTTGAAATTTTCACAGATGATCTATTTCTATTGCCGCTATACAACAAATACTAAAAATAAACTAAAATAAATATTTAACGGCTCCCATACAACAAACTTGTTTTATGGTACGGAACCTTTCATGCGCGAGTCGGACTCGCACTTGGCCAATTTTTATAGTTTTCGCTTTATGTGGCCATTAAACCCTAACTCTGTACCAAATTTCAGCTCTCTGAATTTATGGGAAGTACTAGTTCTTTACTGATGATCATGAGTGAGTGAGTGAGTGAGGGGAAGCCTAGTGGTTAGGGCATGCGACTTTCAATCCGGAGGTCGCGGGTTCAAACCCGGCCCGTACCAATGAGTTTTTCGGAACTTATGTACGGAATGTCATTTGATATTTATACCACTCGCTTTTCGGTGAAGGAAAACATCGTGAGGAAACCACCTAAGGCCTAGTTTCCCCTCTGGGTTGGAAGGTCAGATGGCAGTCGCTTTCGTAAAAACTAGTGCCTACGCCACATCTTGGGATTTAGGTAGCCGACCCCGATTGAGAATTAATTCTCAAAAAAATGGGACAAAGGCTAGGAGGATGATGATGATCATGAGTGAGTGAGTGTCATAAATGCGAAACTTAGCTTCCGCTTAACTTCGGAACTAAATGACCTACAGACTTGAAATTTTGGATTTTAAGTATGTGATTATAGCTTACTGGATGACGAAAATTTCTGCGTTCTGGTTTTATCCAGAGGTGCTCAAATAGGGGCCTGAAAATGCGGCGAAATGGTTCCAGTAAAGGATGGTACGGCAGTGTTTGCTTCGCGCTCGACTTGGCGGGGGCACTGTCGTGCCCCCCGATAGCTGTCATATCTGTCACTCGTCGTTATTTACGTTAACCGAAGTTCACAAGATTTTAACTGAAACTGTACTTCGCGATGTAAAATAAGAAAATACCTTCTTTTAGTAGAGTTGCTAAGCCGCGAAATTGTGCGCATCGGATTACAAGCATGAAATTTCTACCACACATAAAGCGTATAAAATAATTATGAGTTTATACTTGGATAAAAGATATAGTTACATCGTTATCAAATAGTGGCAGCATTTATTTACCTTCATCGCCAAAATGGTTATCATCTAGAGCTTGATTTAAGAACTTTTCTATATTTTGCTGCTGAATATTTGTGATTTATTTCCTTTGTAGCCATCCGATTGTCTCAGAAAGATTGTTGAAATATTCTGACCAATTATTAACATGATTTTCTTCCTTCCATTTAATGAATCTCTTGTATTTTTTTATATCCCCTTGGATTTAGTCGGAAATAAATTATTTTAGCTAACTCTGCCTTCGCTTTTAAGTATCGAGGAGTGCCGGAATCAGACTCGTCTGAACTCATTTTTGCTGAATTATTGTAATAGATCACACAAACAAATTTGAAATTTTTGTCTTTTAAGACTTACATTTGTAAGACAGTGCAAATAATTAAACGCAGTATTTATAAAAAAAGAAATTAACCCACTTTCGCCTAAACGCACTTTTTGGAACCTGGGTAAATTTTGCGATATCTGAAATCGCAACAAGCATTAGAGTAAATTATTAAAAAAAATGAGCGGTGTTATAACACCTGGTCGGGCTATCTGGGTTGGCGGGATTTAAATTAAAAGACAAAAATTTCAAATTTGTTTGTGTGTTCTATTACAATAATTCAGCAAAAATGAGTTCAAACGAGCCTGATTCCGAATAGACGGCACTCCTCCATACTTAAAAGTGGAGGCAGAGTTAGCTAAAATAATTTACTACCGACTAAATCCAAGGAGATATAAAAAAATACAAGAGATTCATTAAATGGAAGGAAGAAATCAAGTTAATAATTGGTCAGATAATGTGTGATAAGGTCAGAATATTTCAACAATCTTTCTAAACCAATCGGATGGCTACAAAGGAAAGAAATCACAAATATTCAGCAGCAAAATATAGAAAAGTTCTTAAATCAAGCTCTAGATGATAACCATTTTGGCGATGAAGGTAAATAAATGCTGCCACTATTTGATAACGATATAACTATATCTTTTATCCAAGTATAAACTCATAATTACTTTTGTTATAGGTTGTTATCATGGGAGTTAATGGTGCATGCGACGACGAATATCACAATGTGTAATAATAAAAATGGAATATAACAAAAATATTCATTGGAAAATGGCCGAATATGAATGTCACCTACAAAATATAATTTTAATCTAATTTTCTTGTTTAATTTTTGAGAAAAGCACTATACTTGCTTCGACCGTAAGAGCCATCCTGGCCTCGTATTATATCCGGACCTCGCCTACGGCTCGGTCCGTCTAATTCCTACTCGGCCAGTATGGCTTATATACTTACTGGTCTCTGCCGTAATGTACTATATTTGCTGATTGCCAAAAATACAATTTAAATAAAGTTACAAAATATTAAAACAAATGTTTGTAGTAAGTACAAGCCAGATAGAAGTTTTTTTTTTATTTTTTTATTCAAAATAGCCATGCATTTAACCTCGATTGCACCTGATGTTAAGTGACAATAAGGCCTAAGATGGAGCATCCTTGGCTAGAAGATGCCTATTCACTCTCGACTTGAAGAGATCCAAGTTATATTTTTCAGGAAACAGGTGCGCAGGAAGAGAGTTCCATTCCTTAGCTGTCCTCATAAGGAAAGTAGACGCAAAGCGTTTCGTACGAATCAGTGGTATATCGACAACATAAGGGTGGAATCCAAGTCCGCGCCGAGTACTGTATTGTCTGAACGGAGACGGTGGAATTAATTCATGCAGTCCTAGTGCACACTCACCAAAGTGTATCCGGTAGAAAACCGATAAACAGGCGACTTTCCTGCGGTGTTCGAGGTTAGTGAGATAATATAATAAGATAAGTTAGTGAGAATATAATAATAATATAAAGTTTAAGAGCTGTAATATTATGTGAAGAAGAGCTTACATGATCTCCTCAGTTTCGTTATAGTTTAATGTCAGAAGCCAGTCATGGATAAGGGCGTGGCCACATGTCCACGACACGGCGTCGTAAACGTAAAACGACACGGTGTCGCGTCGGAGCGCGACACATTATCCACCGTGCGAATATACGTTGCCGCGTCGTGAAAACACACGACACGGCGTCGTAAACGTAAAACGACGCTGTGTCGCGTCGGAGCGCGACACATTATCCACCGTGCGAATATACGTTGCCGCGTCGTGAAAACACATGCTGCACCGGGCACCGCAGGTCGCGCCGCGCGCCGGGCAGATTAACTTTGCTGTGTTGAGTAGATGCACGGTGGTGCGGTGCCACGTTCGATTACGACGCCGCAGCTTCTCGTACATGTTCAAAATATTTTGCGATCAGTTTTCAATTCGACATGGATCCTATCACACGTATTCTGCTCTTGTTGTTTTTAAGAAGAAGCATGAAGAAAAAGCAAAAGAAACGAAAATGTTGGATAAATCCATATATATTATATATCTTTCTATTATGAACCATGATGGCAGTCATTTCAAAGGGAAGTACGAGGCTTTCAAAATAAGTGATCACAAGTTGTATGATTATTTTAGAATGTCTGTGTCAAGTTTTGAAGAACTATTATGGAAAATATCGCCTCGTTTAAAAAGGCAAAATGTATTTAGGAAACCAGTTCGACCTCTTAATCCAAGAAAATTAGATTGCAATACATGGAAAATTTGGCAAAATGAAAGGACAACTTTTATCTATCAGGATATGTAGGTTATAGAGCCAAGTTTAATTTTATCTACTCTCCCCCCCTCTCAGGGGTGAGCGTCACCCCCCCGCGCCCTCGAATGTGTCCCGGAGCGCGGTATTTTCCACTTTAGAAGAAAACCGTGTACGATACATACAAAGTGTATAAGAACGAAGTAATCCTGAATAAATTTACTATAAACCTTTCATACATACAAAAGCGATAGCACTTATACAATCAGCGCAATCTGTTACCAAATACTAACGTTTTTAATTATTAATCTTTTTTTCTGCTAAAAGGTTAGTTATCTCAAAAACTGTACACTTCTCGGCCAAAATATGTATGACAAAAGTAAAGAATGGACAATGTTCTTTCTAAAAATGTATAATTTATTTCTGTTACTCTTTAATTTACCGTTGCAATGCTATTTTTAAAATTTAAGTCATCTGGCCATTATGCGAAATATAAATATTCGTACTAGTTAAACGGTGTTACTTGCAATACCATAGACTTCTTATATGTTTTTCTGTAATCTACAAGTATTGAACTATATTCTGTATTTTTTTTTTTTTTAGCCTCACTATTTTAGGAAATAAGGGGTGTGTGGGAATCGTCAAGTTTTGCTCATTTTCTTAAATCACTTCAAACCCGTTTAATTTAGAATTATATAATACATATATTTGAGATGTTCATAATGTACCCTTTCATTTGATATGTCACACGATATACTATGCCATTTTTTTTCTATTTTGCCCCCTAAACTGGCCCTCATGTCAAAATTTATTTATTTGCGTTACGTTACGTTATACGTCCATGTTTGGGTCATCAATTTACATACGTGTACAAAATTTCAACTCAATCGGTCCAGTAGTTTCGGAGAAAATTCGCTATGATTATAGTACCGTGAAATACGCCAACTTTGCCTCCACATGGAACTTTGCCCAAAACGCTACTTAAAAAAAAAACGTTACTGTAGACAATTTCAAGATGATTCCATAATCATTTTATCAAGATGATTCCATAATCATCTTGAAATTGTCTACAGTAACGTTTCTTTTTTTAAGTAGCGTTTTGGGCAAAGTTCCATGTGGAGGCAAAGTTGGCGTATTTCACGGTAGGATCCCTCGTGTGTCTGTGTCAGTCCGTCCGTCGGTCATTGCCAATTTGCTCCGAAACTACTGGACCGATTGAGTTGAAATTTTGTACACGCATGTAAATTGATGACCCAAACATGGACGTGTAACGTAACGTAACGCAAATAAATAAATTTTGACATGAGGGCCAGTTTAGGGGGCAAAATAGAAAAAAAAATGGCATAGTATATCGTGTGACATATCAAATGAAAGGGTACATTATGAACATCTCAAATATATGTATTATATAATTCTAAATTAAACGGTTTTGAAGTTATTTACGAAAATGAGCAAAACTTGACGATTTCCCCACACACCCCTTATTTCCTAAAATAGTGAGGCTAAAAAAAAAAATACATAATATAGTTCAATACTTGTAGATTACAGAAAAACATATAAGAAGTCTATGGCATTGCAAGTAACACCGTTTAACTAGTACGAATATTTATATTTCGCATAATGGCCAAATGACTTAAATTTTAAAAATAGCATTGCAACGGTAAATTAAAGAGTAACAGAAATAAATTATACATTTTTAGAAAGAACATTGTCCATTCTTTACTTTTGTCATACATATTTTGGCCGAGAATTGTGCAGTTTTTGAGATAACTAACCTTTTAGCAGAAAAAAAAGATCAATAATTAAAAACGTAGTATTTGGTAACAGATTGCGCTGATTGTATAAGTGCTATCGCTTTTGTATGTATGAAAGGTTTATAGTAAATTTATTCAGGATTACTTCGTTCTTATACACTTTGTATGTATCGTACACGGTTTTCTTCTAAAGTGGAAAATACCGCGCTCCGGGACACATTCGAGGGCGCGGGGGGGCGACGCTCACCCCTGAGAGGGGGGGAGAGTAGATAAAATTAAACTTGGCTCTATAACCTACATATCCTGATAGATAAAAGTTGTCCTTTCATTTTGCCAAATTTTCAGCTAATCTTACTGAATTATCTGGAGATGTTGGGATTAACAATAAGGTAAAAATTAAAAATATATATATTTATGTTATGGTTTATTGTCATTGTCAATGTCAATCAAACAAGAATGTTTTATAAGTACTTAGTCAAGCTTGTAACTATTTGGAAATAATTAGGTAACACTATTAACAAATTTTATACACGGTGTCACATGAAGACGCCGAATAATTTTAACAGCGTATTCCTGAGGCCACAAGAAGTAAAAAATATCATGTGGCTTTAAACCAATGCGGTCAATAAATAAGTAAATAAATATAAATAAATAAATAAATATTAAGGGACAATCATACACAAATCGACCTAGTCCCAAACTATGCAAAGCTTGTACTATGGGTACTAGACGACGATATACATGATATATAAATACATATATAGATAACATCCATGACCCAAGAACAAATATTTGCCCCGGCCGGGATTCGAACCCGGGACCGCCGACTCAGTAGGCAGGTGTCTACAAACCGAGCCAAACGCGTCGTCGATATTTTCAATCGATTGATTAGTTGACAAAAAAATTAATCGATCGAATCGAATGCCCATCTCTGGTTTGCACGACGCCGCAACGTATATTCGCACGGTGGATAATGTGTCGCGCTCCGACGCGACGCAGCGTCGTTTTACGTTTACGACGCCGTGTCGTGTGTTTTCACGACGCGGCAACGTATATTCGCACGGTGGATAATGTGTCGCGCTCCGACGCGACACAGCGTCGTTTTACGTTTACGACGCCGTGTCGTGTGTTTTCACGACGCGGCAACGTATATTCGCACGGTGGATAATGTGTCGCGCTCCGACGCGACACCGTGTCGTTTTACGTTTACGACGCCGTGTCGTGGACATGTGGCCACGCCCTAAGTCGTCTCGCATTGGCTACAGATAAGTCTTTGATGTTGCAGTATTTTGCGATTGAGTTATAGACAGATGCCCTCATACAATCACCAAATTTCCTTGCAAATACGGATTTAACCGCTGGTGGATTAAGTTTATAAATACGCTTTGCTAACATTTCTTTGTGTAGCTCTGTGCCGAGCAGGCGCCTATGGGTCGCAACACAAGAGCGGAGGATAAATAGTAGTCGAATGTTTGGAACGTGCGCTTCTTTGTACAGCTGGGAAGTCGGATAACGAAACGGTTTTCTTAGCATTACTTTCAATACCGATCTTTGTGCCCGTTCTGCCGCTAACATAGTAGATTTCGCTGCACTGCCCCAAACGCTGACACAATAGATGGCCACGGACTCAGTAATAGCTGTGTAGACCATTTTCAGCACTTTGCGGTCTTTCTAAGAGTTTTTATGACTGCTATGGTTTTCCTTAGTCTTTTAGACAGACACTGAATATGGGTTTAAAATTTAAATTTTCATCCATCATTATCCCTAGATACTTTATAGTATTAGAATGGGTAATGGGATTACAATTACAAAGTTCAGAGAGACACGTGTCAGAGGAATGTATTTTTATTTGTAGATTGTCAGGGGGTTTTGATGCGGCAGTTTTATGAAAGCAAAGGTATTTTGTTTTATTTTAAGTGTCAGCAGGTTTCTTTTTAGCCATTTATTAACAGAAAACATCCCCAACTCTGTTGCGTGAAAAGTATCCTCCCATGACTCTCCGTGAAATAGAACGATGGTATCGTCGGCATAGCATATTACCTGAGCTTTCTGTAGTTCTATGTCATGTATATCATTTATATATATGTTAAAAAGGGTTGGGCCTAATATGCTTCCCTGTGGAATCCCGAAATGCACCGTAAGGGGCTCACTCATATGCGTACCTATTTTAACTAATTGACTACGATCGCAGAGGTAACCGCTGAACCAATTCAGCGCAAGACCTCTGCCACCAATACGTTCACGTTTATTCAAAAGGATTACAGGTGAGACGGTGTCTTAAGCCTTGGCTAGATCCAAGAAGACTCCGGTGCATCTGCGATTGTTATCCAGATTTCCAGAGATCAAGTCGGTAAGAAGCGTAACTGCGTCTTCATGCGGGTGATAGAATACCATGTTTTTCAAAGAAATTGGTGATACGGACGTTAACTATCTTCTCTAGGATTTTTGAGAAAACACTCAGCAGCGAGATCGATCTGTAATTCTCAGGCCGGTTTTTTGGACCATCTTTGTGAATTGGGGTGATAACTGCTACCTTCCAAATTTGGGGGAAACGTCCTGTAGTTAGGCTTAAATTAAAGATGTAGGTCAGGGTGTCGCATAAGATATACCTAAAACGCTGGATAAATCTTGGACTAATACCATCCAAACCAGGAGCGCTGTCAGGTTTAAGTTGCGCAATGATATTGAGGATCTCAGGTTTGTAGGTTCGAAGAACAGCGAATGAGATGGACCATTGCTCACGATTACTTTGGAGGCAAGGCCCTGCTCCGTCTCGCTCGTATGAACCAGGACTTCACTCGCTCTTCAGGCTCCGACCGACTGAAGAAAAATAATGATTGCAAGCGTTGAGGGAATCTGGGATCATGTTTTACAGTCAAGAGCTTGGTGGACAAACTGCTCCTTACTGTGGTATTACTTATTTTTTTTAGGGTTTTCCACAACTTTACTGAAAAGAATTCGGTTTTCCTTCGTCAGGTGTTCGTTCAAATATACTTTGGAAGGAGGGCCGGCCATTTCTAGCTTATCCGTCGTGAGGCCGCGTCGAACTCTGGCTGCCTTTAGCAACTGGTCGCGGGTCGCACGGCGCGTGAGAGTCAGCACCACGGGGCGCGGGCGATGTCCATTCTCCTCCCGTTTCCCCATCCGCTTCACGTCATCCACATCACGTGGGACCAGCAGTACGCCCAGCTTAGTAGAGATGACATGAGCTATTTGTTGCAGATTTTCTGATTTATATTCGGGCAGCCACCCTTTGGTGGCTATTAATTGACGTAATTCTGCCACTTCAGCCCGTAAGCTAGCAACCTCGGCCTTATATCGGTCGGTCTCTTTTTGCTGTTCTTTCATAACAGTTAGCTCCCCCCAAATGTATACATATTGGGCACATCTGATACAAAAAATACCTTGAAAAAAATGTTGATGTTAAGCTTAGCCTGCGTGCTCTAGTACATTTTGCTAAATCGCGAAATTGTGTGCATCGTGCATCGGGTACAACCACGAAATTTCTACCACAGATAGAGTATTCTGCGGTGATTATTTTCAGATGTGGAGAGAAGTCAGATTCGTCCCCTGTGCGGCGGGAAAACGGGGTGCATAGGACAAAGGAGTCCTCTTTTTCTTTTTATATTACTGATCAGTTAACGCTACTAGGGCCTGTGTGGTATCGTTTTCGTGTAAAACAGATATCAGCAATTAATTTTTCATGTTATTTATTCATAGTTAGTAATACCATAAAATTAGTTCGAATTGAGAACCTCCTCCTTTTTTGGAAGTCGGTTAATAAAAATATGGGTTTATTTCCGAAATGGTAAAGAGCCCAATTTCACGATATGTCCTACAATTTTATTTTTTCTCCACTGAGTTACACAAAATGTATTACGGAAATTGGCCCAGGGGACAATTTTTATTTTGTTGTCGAATTATTTATTTTTCATTTCGGGCACCTCATTTTGTACTAAATTTTAGTACAAAATACGAAATTTAGTAAAAAAAAAACCATACGTTTTTTGTAACTTAATGGAAAATTTTGTAGGACATATCGTGAAATTGGGCTTACCTTGTTCAGTTCAGAATAAGCAACTTTACCAACTCACCAAATTTTATTGAAACCTGAGAAAAAAACGAAATGACAACAAAATAAAAATTTGCCCTTAACCGAAATTTACAAGATATTAACTGAAACTGTACTTCGCGATGTAAAATAAAAAAAGAAAACTTATTTTAATGTTAGTGTAGCGGTAAAGACGAAGCATTTATTTAAAAAATGTAAATCTTACAAAAAAATATAATGTTCTTTGACAAGGGACAATTACTAATAAAAACAAGTCTACTTCATAAAATAAATGCTAATGTTATATGATAACCAAAGAGCAAAGTGTTGATTTAAAGTACTTTTAACTTCTTTGTTTTAAATTGTAGTGGTAGGGTAACCGTATAATTTGCCTTCGCCAGCAAAAGCCGAGAAAAGGAAAACCTTGCAAACTTTTGATGATTTTCATATATATCAATGTCACCATTGTCGACCCACGCATCTAGCTACTCGTGTCTATATTCAGGAACACTTCGTTCTTGCTGCCTGAAAATGGTTTTGTTTATATTTGTTTTCATGACAAAGCGAAAACGTTTTCAATTGGATCTAGCAATATTCAAAACAATGAGTCTGGAGTTTCAGTTTGAAAGGCAAGAGGAGCTCTCACGTAATTTTATTTAATTTGAGAGCAGCCATGCAAGGAATTAGATATTTTCCTATATAAACGCAAAACTTTTTATAGCATAGGCAATTTACGGGTAAATATTTTGCACTGTAATAAAATATAAGTTGTTTGTTGGAGCGAAGCTCCCATGGATCGACTCGAATGGACTTTGTGACAATGCGCAGATCTCAGCGAGTTCTCAACCGATTTTAGAAATTTTTGTTTTAAAATGCAAAAATTAAATTTCGCTAGGTCGTGACGAAGAGAAAATTTCGAAAAAAAAAAAAACTCCGCTCCAAACTATGGTGCAAGCTTAGCCCTTGGCTGACTCTGCATCGACCTAGTAATATGAATATTCATGAAACGTTGTTTAGCAAGTGATTGGCTATCGTCAGTGTCATTCGTGGTGATTTATTTAAAAGACAAATATTTAAAATTATCCAAAGAAAATGCCGAAAACCAGTCACAGTCGTGAACGTAATATTATAAATAAAGTGTACATGTGTTTAATACACGAAAAACAGTCAGTAAAAGAGTGCATTCCATTAATTGATGCAGTTACTTAAAAAAGGCAACAGTTACGAATAAATTTATATGAATCTAAATACAACATTTTATAATTTAATGGCTTTATGCGGTTCTGGGACATTTATTCTCAGTCCACCATTGACAACGGTAACTGTAATTTTACCTAAGTAGTTGCTGAAACTCCACGAAGGCTCAGATCAATACACGCGAATCAATACATTTTATGTACGAGTACATATAGTTCCCAATAGTTTAAGTTAGGTTTAATTAGATCATAATTTAAGTTTGTTAAGGTTTAGTTATATTACTTTTTATTTTATGTTGTTGTTAGGGTTCCGTAGTCAACTAGGAACCCTTATAGTTTCGCCATGTCCGTCTGTCAGTCTGTCTGTCTGTCCGCCCACGGCTTAGCTTCGTGATCATTAGTACTAGAAAGTTGAAATTTGGTATGAGTACGTGTATGTATCACGCCGACAAAACGGTACAATAAAAACTAAAAAAAAACTTTTTTTTTCGGGTACCTCCCGTCCCGTATACCTGAAATGGGGGTGATTTTTTTTTCGTTCCAACACTAGTGTGTGGGTTGTCGTTGAATAGGTCTTTTAAAAATAATACTGGTCTCCAAACATTATTCTTTGATAAAGTCAGCAGTTTGGTAAATATTCGCTCCGAAAGTAAAAAAAATGTGTCCCCCCCCTCTAACTTTTCAACCACGGGTCAAAAAATTATGGAAAAATTCATTGAAAATGAGACCTTATAAGTACTTTCAATGAAAACTATATTGAATAAAATCGGTTGAGCCGTTTTTGAGTTATCGCAAAAAATCATAATTTTCTTTAAAATTACGTAAGTGCCGCATGTGTCCTTATACTTCGAACGTTACACATATTAGTTAGGTGCCATAGGGTATTAAAACATTTCGCTCAATTTGGTGCGTATAATCGATAACTTCCAGAAGGTAATAAGTAATTACTGTTACTTTGGCGTTTACGACCTTTTTATAGAGCTTGAAATCTTTCTCGTAATTTAAATCTTTCTCATAATTTTCGTCTATTGTGAAGGATGGGCAACTACGGAACCCTACACTGAGCGTGGCCCGACATGCTCTTGGCCGGTTTCTCTAATAAACAAGTAATTTACATATTCTAAAATACACGCTATATAATCCGTATCAATTGTTTCATTTAAATATATGTCAGTCGAAGTCACCGACGAAATTTGGCAATGTTAATTACGGTTAAGCGTGCTTTAATGAAATAGGTAGTCCTTAAGAATTTTTCTATTCGTAAAGTGCGGCAACTAGGACACGAAACTCTTTGACAAAATTCTATATCTTACTTATTTTCCGTACCTAAATTGTCACCATGTTATCTAATGATGTATTTTTATAAATACATAGTTCAGAAATCAAAGGGCACGCTAATATCCCGAGCATAAATGCCTACTTACTGAGAGATATCGAATTTCTATTTGGCTTCGCTCGAGCTAATAAAAGAATTTCTCGTCTTAATAATGCTCGTGACGCAGGAATCCAATTACCGTCTACTCCAGGCGGCTTTTGATATATTTGTGATTCCAACCAGTGCAGCTGCAATGTACTTGATATTGGTACACGTAGGTACTTTAACTCTCCAGCGTGATTCAGTCGTGAGTCTTCTGTATTATTAATTAAATAAATGTAGTGGATATTCCTGATGTTCATCCAGAGAAATACGCAATCTATGTATTGAAAGAAAGTATTTGTGAATGAAAAATTTGTCCTTCAAGGATGTTCAAGTACATTTTTTGTATTTTATAGAACAAGTCTGAACTAAACTCAACGGGTCGGTCGTATTTTCTTGTTAAAATCAAGGAAATGTAGTGTAGGTGGGACGAATGTAAGGTATAATCCTTACTTCCAAAGTTTCGGGATAAAAACTACCTCACTCGAGTTCTGCGAAAGCTAGCTTCTTATAAAAAAACCGGCCCCTGAGAGACGAACTTGCGCACGAAGGGTTCCGTATCATTTAATTTAACTCACATTAAACTAATGGATATTACCTACCATAAAACAATGGGTCGATTGCAAAAAAAATTACATAGTTAAGGGCTTTAATTAAAACAAAACTTAATTGATTCCTTAGTGTATTTTGTATGACTAACTTTCGTCACACAAAGGAAGCGATCGTGATATTTCGTTAACTAAGCTTTTAACTATATGTAAAAAAAAATTGCAATCGACCCCAATATTGAAGTCTGCACAATACAATTTCAAATAGGTACGACCTCTCCGATGAATTCAAGCGTATCATCATTAAAACCGTTAATTCAAACATAAAATTTTGTAATAACATGTTTTGTTTTATACGGGAACGCCTTATATTCTTTTTATTATTATTATTATTTTACTGTTTTAGCGGCTACAAAAATACATATCAGGTAGGTACTTATGCAAAAAGTCAAGTCTCTAACAGATACGGTTCCCAATATACACGATGATTTTTAATCGGTGATCAGGTACCAACTTTTATAACTCAGTAAATGATGGCGATCACGTTGAAGTCGTAATTACATAAAAACAAACTTTTATTTTTCTATGATAATTTTTATTTTGAAACCGATTTCGTCTTAAATTCCTTGTCACCCTACTAATCGGTATCTGTGAGCTTACAATCTTTTTAATAATTTAATGGCAACGACAATTTATTAGTAATTAGGTACTTGTCATTGTCATTACCTATACAAAGTCGTAGAAAATTTCATAAAATTTCCCGCCAAAGCGATGATACTTGACGTAGGTATCGCACTTTAATAATTTATGTATAGGATGACCATGTATCTAGTGGTTGTTAGGGCCCTTTCAGACGAACGGCACTTTCCTTACAGACGAACGGCACTAGTACAACTGCAGCCGTCGCCACCTGTGACGGCTGCCGTCGCCACCTGTTGACGGCTGCCGTCGCCACCTGTTGACGGCTGCCGTCGCCACTTGTCGACGGCAGCCGTCGAGAGGTGGCGACCGCCGTCGACGCGTCGACGCCAGCCGTCGAGAGGTGGCGACTGCCGTCGACAAGTGACTGCTGCCGTCGAGAGGTGACGGCAGCCGGCAACGCGTCGACGGCAGCCGTCGACAGGTGTCGACGGCAGCCGTCAACAGGTGGCGACGGCAGCCGTCAACAGGTGGCGACGGCAGCCGTCAACAGGTGGCGACGGCAGCCGTCAACAGGTGGCGACGGCAGCCGTCAACAGGTGGCGACGGCTGCAGTTGTACTAGTGCCGTTCGTCTGTAAGGAAAGTGCCGTTCGTCTGAAAGGGCCCTTAGTTTTAATTATGTTTCAACTTTTAATTAATTAAACAGTGAGGTAATTGCGTGAGACCTCGCCTATTAAGTTTAATTATAGCTAGATATTCATATTTTTCTACTCCTGATCACCGAATAAAAATCATCGTGTATACAGCATATCCCGACATATAGCGGAGGATTCGTAATAGGGACCCCTTTGGCCTTTGGCTACTCTTAAAAGGGTAAAAAAGCACTTTTATATGTATGTAGGGACGGATTTAACCTGCGCAGAAAACGTCGTTGCCTCGTAATTATTTACGACTGAAAGGTATTTAATACTTGCTCTTGTTTCGAGGACTTAACTACCACTTACAGAAACTTGATGGGATGACAAATGAAAATGGAATTTCAGTGGAAAGCGAAAAGAAAGATGGCATTTGTCTTCTTATACTTTACTAAAGTGGGCTATCTACTTAGACGACGACAAACAGTGGAAGTTTATTTATTACCTTGGTTGTAGCGATCCTTACACTTTTTGTTCCGAGCATAGGTATTACCTACAAAGTCAAATTTGTAAAGTTTGTAAAATTGAAGCGGCTCTTATATTCTATAATATAATAATTATTAATAATAAATAAATAATATAATGATATTATACTTAAATACATTTGAGATCCAAACCAAGAAGCTCTAATTGATCAGGAGTTGGTACGGATACATTTTGGAAAGTAGGAGTACCAGGTGAACGGAGTAAAGGTGAACGGACTCCGCTTCCCAATAAGTAGCAAAATTTAGTCGTGTAAACGTTCTAGGACCATGTATTTATTAGTCCTATAGAGCTCCAATAAACTACTATAAAACCGTGTTTTGGCCCAGTTTATAGTGCTATTACGTCTTATAGTAGTTTTATAAGAGTCCAGTAGAGTGCAATTCAATTTTGAAAACATCTTGTTATGTGCACTTACAAGATAAAATGCTCCTATAAGTATCCGGAAAACGCACTTAATAAGCACAATTAGTCCTATAACGATCTGGCGCATGCCATTACTGGAGTAATTGATCCTTTTGTGGCCAGCGGGAATAGCGCTATAGGGCATGATGAATTCGTTTATTTTTACTTCGTGCCAAGTGATGTTTCATAATAAAAATGAAGTAAAACATGGAAAAGTGTAAGTATTGACCATATCATGTTTCCAAAATGTGATTAAGTGTTAAACTTAAAATTTTATTTAGAGAACTATGCCCAGATACTTTGCTGGCGAAATTAATTTTATTGATAATTTATATTACGCTAGAAAGCTTGTTTTCATGTCCCTCGTGAACAGTTTAATATTAAATATTATACGATTGTTTATTTTTTCGATAATTATATGAACAAAGTAGCCATTGCGCTTATGGCGGATTGGATGCACTTTAATTGCACGCGCCAGGACCTTTATAAAACCATTTTTTCTATGTCATGCTATTATAGAAAATAATTAACATCGCCATTTTTATCTTTAGGGTTCTTTTTGACTAAAGTGAACCGTGATGAAATTGATAGGATATCAATTTGAATTATACACTATTGAATATTCAGGGTAATATTTCAAGCGACTTCAAAATAGAGGAGGTTCTCTATTTGGTTGTATTTTTTTTTATAACTGGTACTAAAAATGTGCGTTGTGTAACGTACAAATAAATATACGTAAACAAAATGTCAACCGTACCACCAACAAGTATATTCTTTCCAGCTAATTGTAAATGGTGATTTGCACGGAAATTTAATTATATATATAGTGACTTTATTGAATTTAGGTCAAAAGGTAAGACTAGCACCATACATTTCTAAATTATCTTCATTATTAAAACTATCATCTTCACAGGCATTTTTATGGTACGGAACCATCACGGATTTCACCCGTACCACTCTTCATCCAATCCAATTAATCAAAATGGAGGCCGTGGATGGCCGACATTCGACTATTAACAGCAAGTGCAAGACGCTTATAAGTAAAACTTACTTATAGCAATCATATAATATGCTAGTTTAGTGCCAATAATCTTTTAAAAGTAGTGACCGGGTTAAATCAGTCCTATAAATTTGTTATCCTATAGTGACTTTTTCTATAACAGTTATAGGATTTATACATCCTATAAAAGAAAGAAGTAAGACGGTATTAGAAGTGAACATTTTACTATATGTGTTTATAGGACCAAACTATACACACTGGTAACAGTTTTATAAAACGCGCTTATAAGCCTGCCTATACCCTATACCAACATTTTCTATGACACTTATAGGATTATACATCCTATGAAAGAAAGAAGTAAAACGGTAAAAGGAGTAAACATTTTACTAAATGCGTTTATAAGACTATTCTAGACACATTGGTAACAGTTTTATAAAGTGTGCTTATAAGCCTGTATGGCTTATAACACACTTATAAAGTTATCCTATAGAAGTTAGAGAGACTAAGTTATAGGATTGATGGCTCTTGCACCTCAAATAGTCATGTACAATGTTGTTATAAGATAGTTGGTCAAATTTATAACCTTTATAAGACTCCTATAAGACAATTCGAGATAATGGTCATAGACAAGACGGCTATAGAACGGCTATAGATGTTAAATCTTATATAGCGGGTCTTACAGGAGTGTTTTGCTACTTGGGTTAGCAGTGAATACTGAAGAGACACGCCTGCGTTTTGGAAGCGAACCTGACCAAGTGGACGTCGCCCCATTCGGACAGAGATAGAGCCTTTGAGGTCATGCTTGTTCGCTGAATCATAACCCCTTCCTAAGGTTTTAAGTCTCGCTTAAAATAATAATATTGCTTTGCTAATCCGCGATATAATAACGTGCCAGTTAATTTGTGCTAACCCGTTATACTTATTTGCGTATTTTTTCATGCATATATGCATTTAATAGTCCCACCCGAAGTCAGTCGCCGGTTAGTTAAAAAAAAATCCTCGATCCAGGCATAAGTGTTAGTAGTATTCGAGTTAATTCAACAAATAGCAAATCTGCCCTCGTCGGGAGTCGAACCCAGGACCGTCAGCTGTAACTAGGCAGTTGGACTACCACTGTGCCAACCGCGTCGTAGTAGAAATAACATAGAACATAATGTTATATAGAACATAATGTCCGCAGGGCTTTAGATTATATGTAATCTTTGTTGTAAAATTAATAAATAAATAATAATAATTAAAAAACCCTTCAGCGTTTGTATAAAGATACTGAATATTTTTGTAATAGGCAAGCCGGTAGGAATCGTGTTCTATGGCAAGGCCTACGTTTTTCGTTGAAGCAGAATGAAATGAGCATTTTTAAGTACCACCACAAACAAAACAAAAGACGCACAAGCTATCTTTTCACATATAAGTTCACATACTTACAAAATCTATCGGTTCAGTACATTCAGTTGGAAGCTTAGAATGTTGGAAGGTATTTCGAAACTGAGGGTAGGTAATCGTAATGGCACTTAGGTACGCTGACGTTGCTGATGACAGCCGTTAGATATTATTATATTTTTTAACTGTTTACTAACAGTAGACGAATATAAACGTACATTGTTATCGACTCAAGGTGGTATATTTAAATAAAACTGCTATTTACATTCCCTCGTACATTCCACAAAGCGGCGAATACATACAGAAATAATTTCTGGAAGATACATGCAAGGGGTTGAGAGGTTTTATATTAAAGGTACCTACTGCACGAAAGTACGCAATAAACGTTTATAAAGCCACGCTCCAAACATGAATAGCGCCTGCTTATAATTTAGGCACTTTGATGCAGAGCGCGGTGCTTGTTAGTCAAAGAGTGTAAATGTTACCGGAAACGTATGAAGTTTATTAATACGCACATATTTAACTTTTCCTGCAGGTATTTATAACATTTCGATTCGATACCTAAATAGGGTGGCTCGCGAGGAACATAAAAGATTCCATTCGAAATTGTCATGTCATTGTCAACACTGTTTGAAAACCAGTCTACAACAGTCTGTCCAGCGTGTCGGGCTCCTGCCTCTTGGTCGCTTACCTTCGACCTTTTTCTGATCTACCCAAGAAGAGTGAAGCGAGAAAATATAATAAAGTTCTTTCGTATGTCCGCAGCATGTCCGTTTGTCCGGATTTCCGACTATTCTCGCCTAGAGGGCGCATTTCTCAACAGATTGTCTTGAAGTTCTGTGAGGTCGTTAATTATATAGTTTTTTTTTTGTGGATGCAGTTTATTGAAATACTTCAAGATGGCAGAGATTGGTGGTTGAAAACGTAGGTAAATAATTAGGTACAAAGTTCAAACAATTCGAAACAAACTCACAGTGATCAATCTAAATGGGTCAGTATGATAAAGTTAGAAACTATGAAAGATTGCGAAATCAGTTTTTAGGAACCATGGCAACGATTTTAAATGTAATAAAAAAATCAAACTTTCATACATAACCGGCAACCGTACCTGGTCAAATTCTGTAATGTAATAGCATGCCGTATAAATTACAGAGACCGGGGCTTACACCCGGTTATGTATGAAATTGACATGCGAGTTCTCTGCTTTGAGCAAAGGATCTCGTAGTGAACGTGTTCAATTGATGTACACGATGAAAAAAAAACCATGAAGCACCACTCGCCTGGTCGATGCTCTCGCGGACGGAGATCTCGTGGAAGCACACGCAACCGATTTCCTTGCAGCGTCGCTGCCCCTCTTCGGTGGTGACCATGCGGTCTCCGGATTGGTCGACTTTGTTGCCCACCAGAACCACTGGAGTCTCCAGCACGCTATCCTGAAAAAATATTTTCTATATTTAAATTAAATTACACCTATTCTATACCATCAGTGGCGGCTTTAAGGTAGGGCGTTTCTTTAACCTAGGGCGCTACACAATGCGAATAAGGCGGGCCCTGCATACTCGTACCAAAAACACGGTTTTTTTTTTCAGTTTTCTCATAATTCTTAAATAAACCAACGGGGCTTCCAGGCTAATGTGTATCATTCTTAATCAATTTCATCGCATCGGTCGCGGTCAATCCATCTATGAAAACAGCTTTAGTTTTGATAAATTTTACACAGCAAAATAAAAATAGGAGCTTGTACTCTTATATAGCGATGGAATGTAGAATAAGTTGGTTTGTACGCGATATAAATGAATCCACGTAAATCGTTTCATTTCGCAATTTTCCTTTTGTTATATAATAATTAATACTTAAACCCTCGTAAACTCCTTCTGTGTTCGTCGAAATTCAATTTGCGCTCCAGCATTACAAACACACCTAATGATAACAAAAGACTACTTAGTTTATATACCTACGAACGCTATTTTTACATATCATGTGATATTATATTTGCCCTCGACTCCAATTACGAGTTTGTACATGAAAGGAAATTAAGGATTGTACAGGAAAATGGACCGCCCGGTGTGGGGACGACTAAATTAGATGGCTAATAAAATGAACCTTCATAGGCGAAGCGATTCGTCGCCGTCTCTTGTTGTAGTTGATCAGGAACTTGAGCCGATGGCACTCGTCGAAGGAGCACTTGTCCGTTACGGAGTACATGAGGATGAACGCTTCGGCCCATCTGATGTTGCTTTCCAAATTCGTGTACTCGCTCTCCTGAACGTGAAATATTGATGTAGGTAATAAAGGGAACTTTATTGGGTTGTTACAACGGAAGTTAATTTCGAGAACCATCGAGCTAACATCAATGAGAGAGTTACAAAGATAATGTTGAAGATATTATTTTCGGTCAGTGGATAGGGGATTTAATTTTGTTAGAGAAAAACATAACTCACGTGAGGATCGCCCGCAGAGTCCAATATTTCAAAATAAACCATCTCGTTGTCAATTACAGTCTGGAACGCGTAGATTTTCTCCAAATTGGGGTCGTAATCCCCGATAAAACGCCGGGTAATGAATCTTACTACTAAGGCTGGAATAAAATAAAATCATAATTTTCTTGTCAAAACTTATTAAATTAGAGATTATGTAAAACTCTGCTATTTGTATTTTGGACTATAATATAAATGTAATACCTATTATATCTTAAAATATGTAGGTATGTATACTCGTAAATAACAGCGTAACTACACTACGCTATATATTTAGATTTCCATACATAAGTTAGATTAATCTGGTATTCAGAGTGGAAGTCAAACTAACTTGAACGCAGAATTTAATTTGTTAATGCAAGACGTGACAAGACTCATCTCCAGTCCAAACCAACTACGAGATTTTAACACTGTTAAATAAACTATAGTTTCTACTTTGTCGAGTAATGCTTTTGCTGTGTTCCGTAAATTAATCATACCTATTGCGATATTAAATACCTAAACCTAACCCAGATGACTTCATAATATCTTGGTCCCAATTTTCATTGGGCTCAATAAAATAACAAATTCCAATTATTTTACCTAGAGCTACCGTGTGTAATGGCAGATATTCAAAATGCAATATTTAAAAAAAAAATGTGGTATGTGGTACCTCATTGAAAACAGAATTAAAAAAAAATCAAAACCGGCCAAGAGCATGTCGGGCCACGCTCAGTGTATGGTTCCGTAGTTGCTCATCCTTCACAATAGACGTAACTTAAACATCGGGCTTAAAAGCGCTGTTTTAAGCCCGAGGTTTAAGTTACGACTAAGATTTCAAGCTCTATAAAAAGGTATGAATTGTAATTACTTATTACATTCTGGAAGTCAACTTAGTTACGTCCTTTTAAAGAAAATTATGAAATTTAGCGATAACTCAAAAACGGGTCGACCGATTTTGTTCAATATAGTTTCCATTGAAAGTACTTATAAGGCCTCATTTTTATGAATTTTCCATAATTTTTTGACCCGTGGTTGAATAGTTAGAGGGGGGGGGGGGACGCATTTTTTTTTATTTTCGGAGCGAATATTTACATAACTGCTGACTTTATCAAAAAATAATGTTTGGAGACCCCTATCATTTTTAAAAGACCTATTTAACAACACCCCACACACTAGTGTTAAAACGGAAAAAAAATCACCCCCACTTTAGGTGTTCGAGAGGTACCCGAAAAAATCTTTTTTTTTTTTATTTTATTTTACCGTTTTGTCGGCGTAATACATACACATACTCAAATTTCAGCTTTCTACTTAGTACTAATCACGGAGCTAAGCCGCGGACGGACAGACGGACATGGCGAAACTATAAGGGTTCCTAGTTGACTACGGAACCCTAAAAATGATGATATTATACAAACATAACATAAAGTTTATTTTTAAGAAATTGTTTACATAGGTACATATTATTATAGCGAAGAGTAGGTACCTAAATTGCATATGAGTTTTTCGTGCAAAATAACCTATTATGTACAAAAATTTAAATATTGCCAATCTTGAGAGTAGCGAACTATTTTTAGCAGTCCTCGCTCGCGCTACTGCCATTCCATCAGCGAGTCTGTAAATCGAACCGTCGTCTGATATAAAATCGCAGTTAGGTATCGTAAAAACTCGGTGGTCCACACCTACAAATATCTCACTATCATTATGTCTGTACACACAAACGAAAATATCTTTAAATATTATATAAAACGAATCAGAAATATATTCTTCAAAGAATTTTGAGAAATAAAATGGTCAAGAGGATGTATAATAGTCACAGAACAAGGTAATATAAGCGGAGTAGAAAGGTCCGTGGGAGTAGGTACTTAATACTAATCCAATCTATATGCTTGGGTAGGTAACTAATAACAAATAGTTATACTTATTTGATTAGGTGTCCGTTAAGTAGGTTTACATACTTATGTTCATATGTTGATTATCTATATCCGTTCATACAACACATACCACCTACATAAGTGACCTTGTGGAGTTAGAATATTGCTTAATATCATATGAACGTACTTTACTTAGCAAACAATAAGCAGTGTTAGTTCCGAGTTATCTATCATATTTAGTTACCTAATATTGGAAGTTTAACTTTCGTTACTCATTGAATGGGTTCATAGTTGTAGTTTACCTATACAATAATATCAGTATTCTAAATTAATTAAATCGTTAGATAATTAAGCTAATAGTGAATCCTGGTTTGAGTGTTTTATATTTAGTTTACTACTTTGCTTTGCTTTTTTTGTTTAGAATTAAACGCAGGTACTACTATAATATACTTATATACCCCTACTAGGGATGTAGGAAGATAATATCTAATAACTGGATCCCTACGATCTCTGCCCTAAATAAACTTTTAATCTTGCTTGGCTTTCCAAGCCGTAGAAATAATTATTTTCAATAATCTACATAATTATACTAATAACCGTAGATGTTAATTTAGAATAAGGTTAATTAGTGAAAGTTTTTCGTGCAAAATAACCTATTATGTACAAAAAAAAAAAAAAAAAAAAAAAAAAAAAAAAAAAAAAAAAAAAAAAAAAAAAAAAAAAAAAAAAAAAAAAAAGCGATGGCGATCACAAGTATTCCACAGAGCTTAAACAAGACAAACTACGCGCGGAGTCCTCTTACAAGGGATGTCGGACCCTCTGTACGCATCCTGCAGATAAATATAGAAGGTTTAAGTCTAGCTAAGAGCAACTATTTGACAAAGCTGCTAAAGGATAATAGAGTTGACATTGTCAATATCCAGGAAACACACACAAAGGATGAAGCTGACTTTGAGAAGAGGGGAAAGATAACAGGATATACCTTAGTAAAAGCCGTCCACCATCCTAAATACGGCATAGCCACGTTTGCCAAATCAGACATTAGAAATGTACAACTGGTTGACTTCAGTAATAAAGACAACGTCTTCCTCATCGTCCTAAAAGTGGATAACACATCCATAGTAAATGTCTATAAGCCGCCTAGCATACAGTGGCCTGCCAGAATGCTACCGATCCCGCCTCACCCAAGCCTGCATATCGGAGACTTCAATAGTCATCACACAAACTGGAAATACTCTTCGGTGGATTCCAATGGCGAAATTTTAGCACAATGGGCGGAATTGCATAACCTGCACTTGATTTTTGACGCAAAGGATAAAGGTACATTTCATTCAGCCAGATGGAAAAAGGACTACAATCCCGACCTGGTTTTTGTATCCAGAGACCAGTTCGATCGACCGCTCCCGTGCAGCCGCTCCGTTCTGTTAAACTTCCCGAAAAGCCAACACAGGCCCGTCCTCGTGGAGTTGGGTGTAAAGTTTCTCCTCAAAAATTCAATGCCGCTACCGAGGTGGAATTTTGGTCGAGCGAACTGGAGTGGGTATCGGGAATGTTTGGACCGGAACCTGTCAACTACCAAACTGGACCCAACGGCTGCCAACTACGAAAAGTTCTGCGAACTGATCCTGAACGCTGCGAAAGGTAACATCCCAAGAGGTTACAGGAAAGAATACATTCCAGGCTGGAGCCCGAAAAGTGAGGATCTTTTTAAAGAGTACCAAAGTACGGGTGACCCTAGCACCGGTGCTGAACTTCTTTCCTCCCTTGATGAAAACCGGAAAGCAAAATGGGAAGCTGCTGTTGAAGACATGGATTTCAAGCGATCCAGTAGAAAGGCTTGGAGAACCCTCAACAGCCTTACCGGGAAAAACATTGCTAGAAAGGAATACACCAGCGTTGAACCAGATGTCATAGCCAATAGAATGGTGGAACTTACCAGAGCTAAAAGTGACAAGAACTTCACAAAAAGACTCAAGAAAGACCTCTCGGGGCTTAAACAGAATGCTCCAAGGAATCATATGTTGGCCGCACCGTTCACCATAGATGAAGTTATTATAGCCATAAAGCAGCTCAAAAGTAGCAAATCCGCTGGTCCAGATAACATCTTCAACGAATTCATCAAGCATATGGGACCAGTGGCAGTCAGCTGGCTCGCAGTCTTTTTTTCGGACATCCTGGCAAAAAATAACCTGCCTAGACAGTTCAAGCGTTCCACAGTTATCGCTGTGCTTAAACCGGGCAAACCTGAACACCTTCCGGAAAGCTACCGTCCTATCGCACTCCTCAGTTGTACGCACAAATTGCTTGAACGTATCATCCTAGGACGGATTGAACCATTCGTAGAAGCTGCAATTCCTCCCGAGCAAGCTGGTTTTCGCAAGGGCAGGAACTGTGTTGATCAGGTCCTCGCTCTCACAAACTATATTGAAGCTGGCTTTCAGAATGGTCTAAAATCTAACGCAGTGTTCATCGACCTCACGGCTGCCTACGATACTGTCTGGAGGCATGGCCTTATTCATAAGATGTTTACGGCAATACCAAGCAGAGAACTAGTAGACCTAATCTCTAACATGCTGTCTGAGAGGGTCTTTGAGGTTTGCTTGGGCAGCGGGAAGAGCAGGAAACGCAAGCTGAACAACGGTCTCCCTCAAGGCTCTGTGCTGGCGCCAACCCTGTTCAATCTGTACATATCCGATCTTCCACACACAGTAGCTACCAAGTTTATTTACGCCGATGACATAGCACTTATTACCCAAAGTAGAGATTTCGAGTCCGGAGCTCTAACACTAACATCGGACTTGAAGACACTTGCTGGTTACTTCAGATCGTGGAGACTTATACCTAGCACGAGTAAAACGGAAACTTCCTGCTTCCACCTCAATAATAAAATGGCTAGCTATAAACCAGCTGTACACTTCAACGGCGAAGAATTAAAATATAACCCTTGCCCGAAGTACCTTGGAGTTACGCTGGATCGGTCCTTAACATACAAGGAACATCTTATTAAACTCTCGCAAAAAATCTCAACCAGGAATAATCTTCTTCATAAACTCTGTGGCACAAGCTGGGGTGCTTCAGCAGACTGCCTTCGCACGTCAGGCATCGCTCTCGTCTACTCAACGGCAGAATACTGCGCACCAGTTTGGCTGAATAGTGCTCATACAAATAAAGTGGACGTCAAACTAAACGAGACCATGCGCTGCATATCTGGCACTGTCAAATCCACACCCGTCCATTGGTTGCCAGTGTTAAGTCATGTCGCCCCACCCCACCTTCGAAGACTCCATGCCTTAAAGAAAGAAGCCGAGAAGATCTCAGATAATTCCTCTTTGCCAGCCCATTACGAGTTTTGCCATCCACCCCCGCACCGACTCAAATCCCGAAAACCTCCCTATACCACAGCCAGGAACCTAGATAGTTTTAACATCGGGGATAGCTGGAAGACCGAGTGGACAGCTGCGACAGAAGGCAAATCCAGCCAGCTGACTGACCCTACGGCTAAGCCAAAGGGATTCGATCTCCCTCGCAAGCTCTGGTGTCGGCTGAACAGACTCAGAACAGGACACGGCCGCTGCAACTTTTTCCTACATAAGTGGGGATGGAAAGAGTCTCCACTCTGCGAGTGCGGCGAGGAAGAGCAGACCACTGAACATATCATCAAACGATGCCCACTTCACTCATACGCTGGATCTGCTGAGGACCTGTATTCTATGTCTCCTGACGCAGCCGCCTGGCTTAACAATTTGAAAGGCATTCTTTGATTGCTTGCATGAAACATATTGCCATACGATTAAATAAATGTACAAAAATTTAAATATTGCCAATCTTGAGAGTAGCGAACTATTTTTAGCAGTCCTCGCTCGCGCTACTGCCATTCCATCAGCGAGTCTGTAAATCGAACCGTCGTCTGATATAAAATCGCAGTTAGGTATCGTAAAAACTCGGTGGTCCACACCTACAAATATCTCACTATCATTATGTCTGTACACACAAACGAAAATATCTTTAAATATTATATAAAACGAATCAGAAATATATTCTTCAAAGAATTTTGAGAAATAAAATGGTCAAGAGGATGTATAATAGTCACAGAACAAGGTAATATAAGCGGAGTAGAAAGGTCCGTGGGAGTAGGTACTTAATACTAATCCAATCTATATGCTTGGGTAGGTAACTAATAACAAATAGTTATACTTATTTGATTAGGTGTCCGTTAAGTAGGTTTACATACTTATGTTCATATGTTGATTATCTATATCCGTTCATACAACACATACCACCTACATAAGTGACCTTGTGGAGTTAGAATATTGCTTAATATCATATGAACGTACTTTACTTAGCAAACAATAAGCAGTGTTAGTTCCGAGTTATCTATCATATTTAGTTACCTAATATTGGAAGTTTAACTTTCGTTACTCATTGAATGGGTTCATAGTTGTAGTTTACCTATACAATAATATCAGTATTCTAAATTAATTAAATCGTTAGATAATTAAGCTAATAGTGAATCCTGGTTTGAGTGTTTTATATTTAGTTTACTACTTTGCTTTGCTTTTTTTGTTTAGAATTAAACGCAGGTACTACTATAATATACTTATATACCCCTACTAGGGATGTAGGAAGATAATATCTAATAACTGGATCCCTACGATCTCTGCCCTAAATAAACTTTTAATCTTGCTTGGCTTTCCAAGCCGTAGAAATAATTATTTTCAATAATCTACATAATTATACTAATAACCGTAGATGTTAATTTAGAATAAGGTTAATTAGTGAAACTGTCCAAGTTAATTAATAGAAAATCGATTAATTTGGTTGATGAGAAAATTACTGTGGGTAAATAGGTATTACACAGCATAAAATGTCTCTTATTATTATGTAATAAATACCACGCCGTTGCCAATCACCATCAAGCTCCTACGCCTCCTACTTATAGACAAACTTCCAAATAAGTTTATCTGCATTTATTATGGTAGCATAGTGGCGTGGAATCAAATATACGTATATTGGGAAAGCCAGATGAAGATTTAGCTTAAATATTTTCTTTAAGTGCAGTCAGAATAAAGGTAGGTACCCAAATGTCTTAAAGGAGACAAACTGATGGGAATCTGGTTCCATAAATGCCACGCCATTGGTTGGTAGAAAAACTCAGCAATATACTGTGAAGTGAAGAAGTGAAATAAAGAAAGCTGATCCCCGCACGTAAGGAGAAAACCTTTCAAATAAATAATGCAAAGATCGACACACAAAGCATAAGGAAAAATTCGTCAGGTCTACGTGGAGCGAGGGTAGCGAAGTGGCTAACGCGCTGGACCGGTAATCCAGAGGTACCGGGTTCGATTCCCGGTCCCTTCCACCAGGTAGCTCCTTTTTCAATTTTTCTTTAAGCTTTGATGTTTGTATTCATAGTTTAAATAAAATTGTGGTGTACCCACATTAAACAAAATGAGACATTACATGTTTCATAAATTTATGAGAAAAGGGTTGTGAAGAGGAACTCTTTGGCCAGCCTGAAAGCTATCGTTGTTCATCGTGCATGACATTACTAACTAGGTACCTGCAGCAGAGCGAATCGAGGAAACCATGTGTGTCATACGATAGCTGCACCTAACTCACAACAAAGGAGGTGTTTGTAGTTCGGATACGAACTTTGCTCTCACTTACGCGTGTTTCACTAGTGCCTCGTGTCGATTTTATTATTATCATAAAAATAGAACAATGAAGGTTATGCCAGGAAGAAGTAGGTCATGCTAGGTATCTACTAATGGATAAGCGTCAAAACTGTTCTCATTCTCCAATATAACGTTTTAATAAGTTTTAGTGCTTTAATAAGTTTCAATAAGTATAGGGAAAGGCCGCTAGCTGCTACAGACACCTTACCTTTACTTTTATTTCCATTTTTCTTTTATTTTATTAAAATGTTTTATCTTACCAGATTTCCCGACTCCTGATTGGCCTAACACCATGATCTTAAACGGCTTTGGTTTAGGATAAAGGCCGAGCTTGGCGAGTGAAGACTTGGGCGAGGTTGTGGTGCTCATGGTTTAGCCGTCGCCATTCATCTTATATCCATTTGTCAGGAAGCCTCCAAATTATCATTTTATGCACAGTATGCACCTGAAAGTAAGAAGGTGTTTTACACTTACTTTCTAGTAGTGTCATAGTCATGACGTCGTACAAAATTCAGATTAACCTGAAAAAAAGAATATATTTCTTACGGCTCGTTTTTTAGCCGTATATACCCCCGTAAGCCCGCTCATGGATATGTTCTAGTGTTTGTTACTGATGACACAGTCTAAGAAACAATACAGTCGGTCGACGAAGGCGTCTAGACAGGGCAATCGTGCGGGGTGACAGAGGCGGCGGCGGGAGGGGCGCTCCCCATGTGTCATACGACGAAATTGTTAGTATTGCGGGAGATGACTTCCAGGGCTGACGCGTCTCGCAAAACATAATTAAAATAGTGCATACGATATGTGCTGTGCGACAATGCATGTCGTCATCTTTTATAAATAAAGAACTACGATTCCATAGATTTCCTCGGTCAATAGAAAGGTAAATATTATATTTTTAATATTATTTTATAGTGCCTAAGTAATAAATTTTCTCATGTCATGCTAACGTAAACAAAATGGCGGATATAAAAGCGTTACGCCTGCCAGTAAAAATTGAAATACCGCAGAAATATCGCTAATTGTTTGTTTCTGTGTACCTAAACAAATAGTATATTGTGTCATAAGGGTAGTAAGTAGGGGATTACTAACGAAGGTATATTAGAAGCCCGACGCCGAAGGCGGAGGGCTTTTAATGTCCTGAGTTTGTAATCCCCTTACTTCCCGCCATACACACAATATTTTTCATCACATTTGGGAGTAAATAACAAATACGTAAAACAAAAATAAACATTATACTAATTAAACGATAACGATTGACAACCAACTTTTTCTGTATATATTTTTTTAATTTACTATAAGCACTGGCTAAACGGCCATCAGCTTAAAACAGAAAACAAATATACACAGAATCATACCATCTATCATTAAAGAAATAACAATTAACAAAATTATGCAGCAATAATTAACACCGTAATATTATAAAACTTAAATACGAACAGTAATTTTGTTACAAAAACTAAATAGTACCTATCCAATAATTTTATAACTTTTTTTTCTTTTTTTTTGTGTCGTCTACCACAGATAATGCTAAGAACTGCGTTTAGTTTAGAAACATGACAGGCTATACTGCCAGATTGTAACGATAATTGAAAATTAAATTTAATACAATTATTGCAAAATACACTTAAATAATTGTAAAACATAAATATTAATGCAGTTACATGTACCGTATTAATTCAATACACAATAAAATTTGCTGGTAGGCAAGTTTTGTTCGTACAACAAAAACCTTGGCTGGATTGAAACTTCCTTAGTCTGAAGTAATCTGCAAGTGCGTACTATATTTTAAAACTAAAACCATAACTCCCTCGGGAGTTATAACAATTTATAACTCCCGCGGGAACTATATAGGCCTTAGTCCTTCAGTACACCTGCATGTAATACCATCTTTTACGAGCAAATGTGATGAAAAATATATAATGATATGATATGTCACATGAATTTTTAAATTCAAAATGTCGGACATGATTTATAGGTTATTTTAAGTAATAACGAGTTTGACCTTTACTCCCCCACTGCCGTCGTCATCCATTTTTGTATATTTTCAATATTTTATTTTACTTCAACAAATTTTTATTACATAAAAAAAAGTAATTACGAGTTACGTAAGGTTTAACTTAGACTTTATTTAAAAAGTAAGAAATTGTTTGTTGATGAATCATGTCTGATTTTTAATTTATTTTTGAGGGTCCGCGGGGAACCGATTACGAAAATGACGTCCATTTTGAAATCCAAGATGGCGGACATTATTTTTCCTTAAAATCGATATGGGTGGCATCTCCGAGGTTCCTGGGGGTTCCGATTACGAAAATGGTGTCCATTTTGAAATCCAAGATGGCGGACATTATTTTTTCTTAAAAATCGATATGGGTGTCATCTCGATATGGGTGAATCGATATGGGGGTTCCGGATACGAAAATGACGTCCATTTTGAAATCCAAGATGACGGTCATTAATGTTTCTTAAAAATCGATATGGGTGTCATCTCCGAGGTTCCTCGTGGTTCCGGATACGAAAATGCCCTCCATTTTGAAATCCAAGATGGCGGACGTCACTTTTCGAAATGGGTGTCGATGTGTGTAGCAGTGATTTCTATTTTTGAAATCTACACCCCCAGAAACCTAGAAAACGGCACCCATGTCGACTTTTTAAAAAGTGACGTCCGCCATCTTTATTTCCAAAATGGACGCCATACGTAAAATTTGTACACATACATACGTACACGAACCCTAAAAACATTACCCTCCTTTTTTGGGCAGTTGCGTAAGTCTGTGACAACCCTTGGTAGATACGGTAACCTTGAGCGGTGTCGGCATTTACGCAAACATCAAAGGCGTCGGGATGATCTCTATCGATTGATGTAATGAAGTCGATTTGATTACAATAGTGGCCAATTGAAGAGGTCCATGTGTATAATCTCCTCTTGTGATGTTCAAAACAGGTGTTATTAGTTATAGTTATAGACAGTGAATTTTTCACCTCTTTCGTTTCTTGCACCCAATCCATATTTACCCTTGATGTGACACATGTGGTCATCGTGATAATAAGGTTGCCACTTATATACAAATTTATGTCGGTTTACGCAACACTGTAGTTAGCATGCAAAATATTTTTTACTGTCGAAATCGCTGTAATTTGCTAAGAAACTTGGCAGAGGACTGTTCAAAATTTCAAATTAGTGGATAAATACCACCCAGGTACCAATATGGAAGGATGAAGTTGCGAATGACCTACGCGCTTTACAAGCAGGAAACTACTCTGAACTGGGAGGAGATTGCTCAAAACAGAAGGCGTTGGCGTCAATTTGTATCGGAGGCCAAGATCCACTCTGGGTCGCTGCGACAGCTAAGTAAGAAAGTATACTTGTTTGACTGACGCGTGGGTACGCTATGACTGGCTATTGACGCGCGTAGAATTTCCACGAACAAAGGCGTAAGGCGGAACAGAGCACCCAGGTATTTAGATAATAGTACCGCGGTTCGGGAAACGCAATGAACCCATCTTGTGTTTAGGACATTTTACATCCAAGATAGCGACAGCAGTTCGATGCATCTTACTGCTCATACAAATGTGATGTCTTGGAACGTATGCTTCGCGAAAAGCGTCTCTTAAGCTGATTTGCCAAAGTTGATTCTATTCGTGTTAGCAAGCCCGATCAAATAATCAATCAGGTACATCGGGTAATTAAACGTTTCATTCACTCTTCCTTTGATGGTTGTTCAATTAGGTTCCCGGGCAGCGGCAGTCTTGGCACGCTTCAGTAAGATCAATGAATATGATTCAGTAATAAATATATATATAAATATATAGCTGCGTCCTTTAACTTTTAAGTACTTCATATAGGATTACAGATGATCTATACAAGATAGTAACGTCAGCAATTTTGTTTGCGATGTTGATGGAAAAACTTATTAAAATTGAAACAATTTCAGTCTTAATGGAACTTGTAGCGTGCGATGCAATCCGGTAAATGCAGTTGTCTCATGTTGCACTTTTTTCTCGCCCATAGTAAAGTAAAACATTTTTTTTGAAGTATCTAAGTAGATGCATAAATATTTTCAGGTCCAAGAAAAAATGCTGAGTAATAGGGAAATTGAATGAAATGTTTGTTTCGGAAAGTTGTCGTTTATTTTAGATTTGGCGAAACGAAAGTTAAATAATTGCATTGTAAATTCATAAATGCTAACGATTCTTCAGTAATAATGGTACACACTTACCGAACACATACTTACATTAGAACAAAGATGAAAATGTAATATTGAAAAGGTTGATACTCACTATATTTTGGGCAGCATCTTTATAAAGACATACAATAACTTCTTCCCAAACTTTCAGACAAATTTTCCCACTGCACTAACAGACGGAGACGCAACGGTTGTTCTCATGAACTCACGGATATATTTGTTATGCTGATTCCGAGTGGATTACTTACTTAATTGAAAAAAGGAACAAAGAATGCGTCGGGTCGCGCCGGGCGGGCGGCGCGACGCTCTAGCGCGGAGTGACTGTAACAACTGATAGCTCGGTAAATCTGCTGCGGTTGTTTACTCCGCGTAACCTACAGGGTGAATATTTGTTTTGTTTCTCGCGGGAAATTGCAATTAGGTACCTACTGGAATGTTCTTCCCTTGAATATACAGGTAAGCGCTCTTGTTTGCCTGAATAATTAGGTTCCAACAAATCTAAAGTAAAGAAAGCGACTCTACTCACGCTATTTTATTTATTTATGCAAATTAGTTACACAGCATTACAGTAATTAAACTAAGTCACTGTGAACTACAAAATCACACAAAACAAAATCATACATAAAATAAAATAAAAACTTAAATCTAGTTAGATTTAGGCGACGTAACAGCGTGGCTCCGTTGCGTCGTCTGATCTGGCGCAGGATTCGGCAGATTGCCCCGGAACTGCCGAAACACAACACCCTTCGGCCAGAAGTCTGCACTTGCGATGGTGTCCTGCAGCGGCCGCGGTACGCGCACCACAAACGAGCTGAAGTGCACGTAGTGGCGGGACTGCAGCTGGTGCACCCTCAGCGAGAAGCCAGTCTTCCGGCGAACGTACTCCACCACATCGTCAGCCACGGCGGAGTAATGCAAGCGCGACACGTAGAGCGCCTTACTCGGTGTGGCAATCCGAAGACCAGAACCAACCGGCTCGGCAGTGCCACTCAGAGTCTTGCGGGGCACCCTACGTGCATTGCTCTTCTTTTCCACCAGTGTGAACCCCTCCTTATCCACATTGGTGCGGGAGGACTTTTCCTTATCAGGAACCCGTACTGAAGCCCGGTTACCTGCGACAGGCTGACCGGCGACGTCAGCATAAGCACGCTGACGTGACGTCAAAACTTGAGGTGGCCGCACGCGCGAGGGCGCGCGGTGGAGCGGTGGGTGCGACACATTTTATAGTGTCAGCAACGCGCAAATTAACAGACTCGGTGTTTATATCAGCGGGTCGGTCGTCGGTCTTGAAATTTGATGCTACCTGCTGAGTTGGAGCACTATTACGCAAACCGGTGACTTCGTTGCGTAGCTCAGTAATAGTGACCTGGGCAGCTTCAAATTTCAAAATGATTTCAGCTAAACTTGTTTTTAGAGCCACGATGTCCTTATACAAGCAGCTTACGTCGATACTATCCGGAACATGAGACGGCAGGATAGGGGCGGGGCACCCGTCCGTCGCCACAAACTCCGGAATCCGATCTTGGTTCTCCCTTAGGATTTTCATTACATCCGCAAGGGTCTTCTTTCCACTTTCGTCACCGCTTCCATCTTTCCTTCCAGTTGCAGCTTTTCCTTTTGCTGCAGAAAGGCGAGGAAATCGTTCACTGATTGGAGGCACTCATCGCGTCGATTCGCAAGCAGCGGCCGGGCCGCGCTAATGTCCAATTAATATTTAATTACTCATCAATGCGTCTATGTCGCTTGGCGCACTGAACGCGACTCTGGCGGACTATGGAGTAGTGAGGTATGTACTCTAATAGCTACGCTACGCAATACGCGTATAGCTAAATACTATAAGTATTTTAACTCAATGAGTCCATTGTAACATATTAAAATGAAGAATTGAAAAACTGATTCCTAAAATACTTACTTGGAATTGTCATTAGATGAGCTGTATCTGCTTGGTCTGATTTTAAACTGTAATAATGTTTCAGCGAAAATTAAACAAAGAACGTGTTATATTATACCCGTGCCCGTGCCCCGGGGTGGCCCAAAACCATTGAAAAAGTAAGAAGCTCGATCGAAGTTATACAAGCCTTCTTGAAGCAACTTTAAAATATTTGCGATAATAAAATCAATTGGAGGTGTTTACATAGATTTAGGTGTAAATTTATGAAATTCAAAGGGTCCGTGCGCTCCAACACGTTAAAGTTTGTCAAACACGTCCGCGATTTTCACATTTCATGGGGTATTTTTCATGGCAGCGGCCGGCCTCGGCTCTATTGTTACTTCCAAAATACAATAGACAATTCAAACAAGTTGTGCCTACGTACGTATATGTACACCATTTTTTGTCGGGTATAAAATTATAAAACCTCGTCAACAATCTACACGTGTCCTCTCTCACGGTTTATCTGTCTTTTGTTACAATTTTATGGACAAAAAACAACCCTGTCCTCAATAGCGCGTCAATATAATTCCGATAGGTACTTGAGTGATAACGAAAACAAACATGTTGTGTATGAAAATTGTTTCCGCGTCTTTCAGTTGGAAACGAAGCGTTCCGTTCTTTTATTCGGGCACATAGATTCGTTCACATGAGTTCTTTTAACAGGCTTACTACAAAATTTGCAAATTAAAGGATCTTAAACACGCAACTGGCACACATTTTATAATTTAATTTCTTGAAGGGATTGTAGATAACGTATCTTGTAAGGTATAACATATCATAAACGTGGATGCTGAATTTTGTCAGCAAACGAGTTTGTTTTAGGTACCTAATGATAACATGTCCTTCATTGTGGTTCCCCCTGTTTTGGCATATTTTTTTTGTCATTATTTTGCATGGCATAATCTATGTAGGCATAAATTGACTTTCCGCATAAACTGTTTTGGCATAATCAAGGTTCGCATAGTTTGAAACCGCAGATATTCATTTGTCATAATTTATTTGCGAATATTTTTGTTTGTCCGAATCATGTCTACACATAAAATATGGTGTAGCTTTAAATGGACTGTAAATCCTGGTACGTGGGCATCCTAGAAAATTTGGGAAAAAAAAGAGAGCGGAGAAGAATAAACTAGAGATAACATTTATAACACAATGTGAGGTTCCACTAACCTTTATAAGCTGCGGCACCGAAACAGGCACAACAACGAAATGTAGGTAGTATTTTATGCGGATGATGGTGTTGAAGATATTATTATTTATTAGTTTTTAAAGCGATATAATATTTTTTCTTGGACGAATACGACACGCACTGACATTGACAGTGAGATAAATTTGTTTCTTATTTTTGGCGACCATAGACGTCGCCACGCAGGTTGTTTAATGCGGATACTTCATAATGTAATATAAATACTATCTCAGGCCTAAACATTCCCCCCGCCTAGAAGGACAAACATCTCTTTGTTCTTCTACTAAACAAAGAGCATAAGAATGATAAAGAATAACCACGCGAAAAGAAAGTTAAAATAAAGAATGAACTTCTTAAGAATGTCACAGAAACTTATGTGACATATAAATAAACAATGTCTATTGAAGTGGTAAAGGCGAAACTTTTACCACAGGCCTTTGATAAGTACCTGAATTAGTGCGTACACATACAACCCGAATAACACCATCTTTACCAGGAAAGACATTTTTGATCACACCTAATGGCCATTTTAATGGTGGAACATTATCTATGTTCAGTAAGACAATAGTCCCTTTAGTTACAGGTTTAGTTGGAGTATTCCATTTTTGACGCATCTGGAGAGTATGCAAATATTCAGTCCTCCAACGTTTCCAAAAGGATTCTATAATTTTATCAAGTAAGTATTTGCGTTTTATTAAATTAGTCGAAACGTTCGATACATCTGCGATAAACAATGAATTTAATGGACCGAGTGTTAAAAAATGTGATGGGGTTAATGCAGTAGGTTCGGAAGGATCTGCATTCAGCAGAGTTAAAGGTCGTGAATTCAAGACGGCTTCTATTTGCGTCAAAACAGTTGTCATCTCCTCGTAAGTCAGCAGTTGATCTCCAATCGCGCGTTTTAAATGCAATTTAGTACTGCGTATATTTGATTCCCATGAGCCACCAAAGTGTGGTGCGCTCGGCGGATTATAGCTCCAAGTGATACCTTCTTTAAGGAGTTCGTCAGACAATGCAGTCTTATAGGTTTTAGAATTTACCATTTTAGACAACTCATCAAAATAAGATTTTGCACCGAGGAAATTAGTACCATTGTCTGAGTACATGTATAAACAGGTACCTCGGCGTGAAATGAAACGTTTGAACGCGTTAATGAAAGCAGCAGTACTAAGATCTACCGCAAGTTCAATATGAACTGCGCGTGTAACAAGACAAATGAAAAGGCAAATGTACGCCTTTTGCTGTCTTGCTCCTCTATAACGACTCAGTAGAATCGGTAAAGGACCAGCATAATCTACGCCAGTATGCAAAAATGATTTTGCTTCTGTTACGCGGCAAGTCGGTAAATCAGCCATTAGCGGTGGTTCAACCTTTGGATCAACTTTAAAACATTGAACACACATTTGAAAGCGTTTGCGTACAAGGTTTCTACCAGAAATAATCCAATACTTATGTCGCAACAACGACATCAGCAGATTTGGACCGACATGTAAATATTTTCGATGATACGCATCAATTATTAAATTAACAACATGGTCGTTATTAGGCAGCACAATTGGATGCTTTGCAAAATAATCAAGTTCAGATTTATTTAATCGACCGCCAACAAGCAGAAGACCATCTTTCATGAAAGGAAGTAATTTGCGCATGCGTTTAGACGGTGCTTTATTATTTAATAGTCATTGATATCTTCACCAAAGTGAAATGATTGAACTTTTTTGAGAACAGTATCTTCGGCAATTTGAACGTCCGAAGGCGAAACACAATCTAATCGCTTCAATTTCTTGACAAAGCGCAAAATATACACAATGACACGAAGAAATTTACTCCACGAGGAGAATCGCGATGCCAATTCGTGTAAAAACGATTTTTCTTTCTCTGTAGTCAAGAACACCTGCGGTTTGGCTTTAACTTCAGGTGGATTAACCTGATCGTCAAATACAAAATGGTCTAGAGGCCATTCAGTAATGGGTTGTTTGACCCATGCGGGACCATGAAGCCAAAGCGGATGGTCAATCAACTGTTTTGGGGTAAGTCCACGAGATAAACAATCGCTCGGATTTTCTTTACCAGAGACATGGTAGAAATGCGACGCGGGCAAATAGTCATTTATTTGAGCTATACGGTTGCTAACGAATACATTAAATGGTTGCGGCGATGAGTGTATCCATTGCAAGGTTACACTAGAATCCGTAAAAGCATACACATTTGAAATGTGACATTTATCTGACATATTGTCAGAAACATAACGTAAGAGTTTGGCTAACAGCAAAGCGGCGCATAGTTCGAGCCTAGCCAATGTTTGTACCTTCACAGGAGATACCTTTGATTTTGCACACACAATATTCACAATGTTGTGCGCAAAGCTTGAATGTGACACACACATATATACTACAGCTCCATATGCAGCAGTGCTAGAGTCTGAGAAACCTACAAGGGTAATAACACAATCATGTGCGTTGATTCCCAAATGACGCGGGATTCTGAGTTCTTGTAAGAGCGGAAGTTCAGATTTGAACTGCAACCATTGTTTACATATAGATGCGGGTGGTTGGTCATCCCAATCCATTTTCAGCAACCAGAGAGACTTGATGAGTAATTTCGCATGCAGAACAATCGGTGCTGCAACACCCACTAAATCCCAAAGTTTGGCGATCGTAGACAAAATAGTTCGTTTTGTTACGATGTTATGCGGGTCCAAATTTACAGTAATGGAAAACTGATCTTCTAAAGGACACCAGCGTAATCCTAAGATCTTCAATTCATCGGTCTGAGATGTCAACCGAAGCTGTCAATCGATGCTCTTCAGGAATAGTTTCCAGTAGTGCGCGTGAGTTGCTAGAGAATTTAACCAACTCTAGACCATCCTTTAAGAAAAGGTCAATCAAATCGCGGGACAGTTCAATTGCAGTGGCGTCGTCCATCACAGACGTCCCTAAATCGTCCATGTATAAGTTGCGGGATACTATTGCAGATGCGGCAGGGTAAGCGGACCCTTCATCAATAAGAAGCTGCTTTATAGTGCGCATTACAAGATAAGGACTGCATTTTAGCCCAAAACAGATGCGGTTGTATTCATACATTTGCGGTTCGACCTCTTCAGAGAAACGGTATAATATGCGAAGGTAGCGGTGAAATTCGGGTGACACCAGTATCCTCAAATACATTTGGCGTATATCTGCAGTTATAGCTACAGGAAACAATCGGAAATGGAAAATGATCGTTAGCAGATCTGACTGCAGGTTAGGGCCAGTGTGCAGGCAGTCATTCAACGACACATTTGTTAATGTGGTGGCGCTTGCATCCAAAACAAGTCGTACCTTGGTTGTTAACCTGTCATCGCGGACAACGGGATGATGCGGTATAATATACGAGCTGGAATCGGTATCCAGATCTTTCAATACGGAAATATATTCCTTCGTCAAGTAGTCGCGTATGATTTCATCGTATTGTTTATGTAATATATTATCCCGTTTAAATCGTCTCTCCAGGGCGTTGTATCTACGCATTGCTGTAGACAAAGAATCCCCTAAATCCTGCGGATCACGGCAAAATGGTAAAGGTACCACATAACGACCAGAACTGTCACGTGTCGTTTGCTGTACATAAATCTGCTCACATGCCTTTTCATCGGCAGATAAGTGCTTGCGGATGGGAACTTCTTCAATCTCCCAAAACTTGTTAAGAAGGTTGTCAACATTTTCAGAAGTGACATAAAAGTTATTACGAGTACGCGGTTGCTGATTAGCCGTGAAAGCGGAACCGGAAATGACATATCCGAAAACCGTTTCAATTGCATCAGGATAACCTGATGGTCCGATGATGCGGTCGTTCTTCAAGACGCACTTTATGAAATCTTCAGCTCCCAACAGTAAATCAACTTTACCCGGCATATACCATTGGGTATCACTAAGTTGGATATTTTTCAAATAATCCAACGTGGCAGTATCAATCTGACATTCAGGAAGATTCCCTGAAATCTTGTCAATCACCAATGCCTGCAAATCAAGTTTGAACGTTTGATCACAGGGTGAGTACAAAGTTATGTTTGACGTCCCTTTAATTGGCTGAGAACTTTCTCCAATGCCATGGACCAATGTATTATTGCTATCAGGTGCGATATTTAAGCCCAAAGTACGTGCACAACGTGACGTGATGAAATGGTTTTGCGAACCCATATCAACCAAGATTCTTATATCTCGGCGATTGCCATACGCATCTAATACTTGAGCAATAGCAGTGCCCAAAACAATGGTTTTCCGAGAATTCTGTTGACTCATAGCAGTGCCAGAAAAACTCTTTGACATGTTATTGTCATTACGAGGAACGGCCGGGGCGCTTGGATGTGCAGAGGTAGAGGGCGCGGGTGGCGGACGCGGTGGTGCGGTGCGCGGTGGCGCGGAAGCGAGAACTCGCGATGGAGCTTGAGTATTATACCAATTGCCAGAATTTTGTGAATAATTTGATCCATTCGAATTCTCATTTCTGCATAAGAGACTGTGATGAGACTTGCTGCAATATTTACAAGTCGTATTTGACTTGCACATCGACCATGTATGACGAAGACTTAAGCAATTCACACAGCCGTTGCATTTCTTTATGACGTTATACTTGTCAAGCGGTGATAATTTCAAAAACGGCTCGCATTGATACAAATGTGCGTGTCCTTTACTATTACAGTAGCTACAGGCTTGATCAGAGGTGTTATTGTTCACATGAAATGTTTGCATGCTTGTATGTGCATGATGCGTGCGTGTAGATGAAGGTTCATTGCGAACAGTGCGACTTGTATACGGCGACGATGACGACGTATTTGATGCGGTTCTCTGCAATATTTTAGTTTGATTGCGAACGAAGTTTACGAAGTCGTCGTATTTTGGAAATGCCGATTTATTACCAAGAGACATTTCAAAGGCTCGCGATGTATCAGAATCTAGCTTACGCTGCGCTAGATGTATGAACACACAATCAACCAACAACTTTATGTCAAGCTGACGTAAGGCAGCTACTGATGTAGAGAATTGATCGATGAATGTTTCTAAAGTTGTCGCGTTTACTTTGCCTGCACTTAAAGGCTTCCAATTTATAATGTTTTCTAAATAGCTCACGGCGATGGCGCGTTTGTCTTCGTATTTTTGTATGAGCGCATCATACGACGACGCGTTTGGCTCGGTTGGTAGACACCTGCCTACTGAGTCGACGGTCCCGGGTTCGAATCCCGGCCGGGGCAAATATTTGTGCAAAATATTTGTTCTTGGGTCATGGATGTTATCTATATATGTATTTATATATTATGTATATCGTCGTCTAGTACCCATAGTACAAGCTTTGCTTAGTTTGGGACTAGGTCGATTTGTGTATGATTGTCCCTTAATTTATTTATTTTATTTATTTTATTTATTTTATTTATTTTATTTATTTTATTTATTTTATTTATTTTATTTATTTTATTTATTTTATTTATTTTATTTATTTTATTTATTTTATTTATTTTATTTATTTTATTTTTTTTATTTATTTTATTTATTTTATTTATTTTATTTATTTTATTTATTTTATTTATTTTATTTATTTTATTTATTTTATTTATTTTATTTATTTTATTTATTTTATTTATTTTATTTATTTTATTTATTTTATTTATTTTATTTATTTTATTTATTTTATTTATTTTATTTATTTTATTTATTTTATTTATTTCATTTATTTTATTTATTTTATTTATTTTATTTATTTTATTTATTTTATTTATTTTATTTATTTTATTTATTTTATTTATTTTATTTATTTTATTTATACAAAACGCTGTAGTTTTCCAGGGCAGGTGCAATCCCAACGCAAATGCTCTGAGCTTTGCCCTTCAATTTCGAGATGAGATATTGAATGCGTTCAGCATCCCTTAGCGATGGGTTTTCATGCACAACAGTGCGAAACGATTCAATAAAAAGCGGAAATTGTTGGATATCACCATGAAATTCAGGTATGTCAATTTGCGGCAATTTGAATGGCGGCGTAATAGTTTGCGTTTGTGACTCAGAAGTCTGTGAATTATACGCACTTTTAATGGCGCAATACATATCGTCAAACACCCAAAATGTTTCATAATCCGCTTTATATTCGGGATCTAGGTTCAAGGCATGGGCGTGAATTGAGTCGCTGAGAGAAACATATTCATCGCGTAACTTGTCTATTTGCTGAGCTTTCATCAAAAACAAAGTAGCTTTTTCTCTTTTACTTTTCGGTATGGTGTCATAAATTGACCTGATTCGCTCAAAATACGAATCGCGTTTGCTAATTAAAAGCGAAATTTGCATCTCAGAATTTTCCATATTTATAGAATGTCAAAGATGGAATATCGATAATTATTAAGTATTAAACCTAATTAAATAGATTCTAGCGCGTGAAAATAACATTTACACCGTAAAAGGCCATAGATGCGAGCGGAACGTCGTAATATGTCGACTTTAACAATAAATTCAAAGATGTCTGCTAAGTAATTCAATGACACTTACTCGTAATGTACGCAGAAATTCGTAGTACTTGAATTCAAATTTCAAAGCGGTTTTATTACAAAATACGCGGTATGAGAATACGCAAAATAAATGCGTTTTATGTTATTAAGAAGAATGCAGGGTTTTTAATACTCCTGGATTATGCGGCGGTATAATTTTGAAAAAAGACAATTTTGAAAGATTTTTCTAAAAACTAGGATATCCGGCTCGAAGGACCAAAAAATATGGTGTAGCTTTAAATGGACTGTAAATCCTGGTTCGTGGGCATCCTAGAAAATTTGGAAAAAAAAGAGAGCGGAGAAGAATAAACTAGAGATAACATTTATAACACAATGTGAGGTTCCACTAACCTTTATAAGCTGCGGCACCGAAACAGGAACAACAACGAAATGCAGGTAGTATTTTATGCGGATGATGGTGTTGAATATATTATTATTTATTATTTTTTTAAGCGATATAATATTTTTTCTTGGACGAATACGACACGCACTGACATTGACAGTGAGATAAATTTGTTTCTTATTTTTGGCGACCATAGACGTCGCCACGCAGGTTGTTTAATGCGGATACTTCATAATGTAATATAAATACTATCTCAGGCCTAAACAAAATAAATAGGCATATTTTTATCTGTCATAATTTATTTGCGCATATTTTTGTTTGTCCGAATCATGTCGACGCATAAAATAAACAGGCATATATTCATCACTCCGAAAATTTAATTTACTAACGATTTCTATTTTCGCTCTAAGGAACAAAAAGGTAACGAACGAACGTAGGTAGGTAAGCTAAGCTAAGTAGGTATTTGTAGGGATGAGTGTGGGTGTGCTAGCATTTAGTTTTTGCGAGGATTGCAGTTCTAACCTAACGTAACCTACTTTTCTGCTATCAATTCGTTTTTTGAGGGACGCAGTTTCTAACCTAACCTACTTTTCTGCTAGCAGTTCCTCTTTGTGAGGGATGCAGTTTTAACCTAACCTAGCCTACTTTTCTGCTAGCTGATCGTTTTTGCGAGGGACGCGTTCAAACCTACTGCCAGCATTTCGTTTTTGCGAGGAACGCAGTTCTAACCTAATCTACTTTTCTGCTAGCAGTTCCTCTTTGTGAGGGATGCAGTTCTAACCTAACCTACTTTTCTGCTAGCTGATCGTTTTTGCGAAGGACGCAGTTCTAACCTAACCTAACCTTCTTTTCTGCTAGCAGTTCCTCTTTGGGAGGGATGCAGTTCTAACCTAACCTAACCCGCTTTTCTTGAAGCAATTTAAGTATGCCAAGATAGATTCGGACAATAGATAATACCATTATGCTAACTCAAATTATTCGTAAATATAATCGGCCTAAACAATAGTATGCGAATACAATTTCGGACATACACATTTTCGGTAAGTTAGAACTTATGCCAAATAAGGTTTCTGCCACATTACCATTCGTCGAAAACTTAATATGCCAAGTCTGTTATGCTAAAACAGTTTCGGACAAACAAATGTATGCGACATAGAGGGAACCCCCTTCATTGTACCTATGAAAACTGGAAATTGAGACATTTAACCTAGCTTTGCCCCGGGCCTTTAGGATACCCTAAGAGCCGCCGGATAAGATCGGATATAAATTCAACATTTGAAAACCCCCGACCGGCCCGACCCCTTTAGATGGTCATCATGAGACCCTCATTTAAAGAGTGGCATAGAAATATGTCTATAACCCCACTGCGAGTTTTACAACCTACGCCATATTGCGGATTTTTAGAGGTAGGTTACTAATTTATTTTACTGGCAAAGGTCGTGGATGTCACTGATGTACACAAAGAGAAAACAAGACTATAGTTCCGCAAATCTCAAGTAATTTTTGCATAATAAAGCCAACAAAAACTATCCACAGTGATGAAAGCCAATTTTTTTTGAACAGGATTCAATATTTATTTCGCAAGAAGAACGAAGGATTGAGCAGCATTCCGGTAAACAATGTTTTGAATTTGGTTAATGATAAATCTTGACAAATAGCTAGTTGACATTTAATAAAGCAAATATATGACGAATACACGGGTCCATATTGGCTCACATAAAATCGATCCTCCGAATTTTTCTTCTACTACCGATTTGTAGTCAGAATCATCACTCTTCCGAATTTTTTACTTCATACTTTTGTCCGTCATAAATTTGTACTACTACTAACCGAGTTCATAACAGACAGTTTTCAGAACATTGTAATTCATAATGTCGTCACTAAGATTATGTGTGTAGTCATAATTCTGATTTTCATATTTATTTTATTCAGAACTATAAATTACAATAAACTTGTCAATCATAACATTTAAACATCGATACAGTTTTTCTTCATAACGTTTTTATTCATAATGCTTGTTTTCATATTTCTTTCAATAATAACCATAAAAATTCATAAACATTGTAAATCATAACATTAAACAGAACTCTGGACTGGAGTCTACTCATATTAAAATTGTTGATGTCGAAACATTTTGATTACATTTGTATTGTTGCTATAATTCATCATTGAGGGTATCTATCGTTTTGCACTGACGCTACGTCTTAACTCGGCCGGCTGCAAGAGTAGGGGTTTTGTAAAGCCACGTTTTGTACAGCCATATTTTCCGAGTCCATTATGACTTAAAAAGCATGCAAGCATTTTGACGCTTCGCTCGCTTCGCTCGCTCCGCTATACGTGGTTACAATACAAACCTAACCTAACCTACAGTTTTCTGTTTTGGACACATGGTCCACTTTGGCGCAGTTCTTCCTAACGGTATGTATTAGTATCTGATTACTTACTAAATACTGTTTCTTTTTTAATCAATCCTGGCTATGCATTTGCTTATTGAATTTTGATGTAATAGTAGATTATTTACGATTAAATATACAAGCAAGCATGCAAGCATTTTGACGCTCCGCTCGCTTCGCTCGCTCCGCTATACGTGGTCACAATACAAACCTAACCTAACCTACATTTTTCGGTTTCGGACACATGTTCCATTTTGGCGCAGTTCTTCCTAACGGCATTAGCATACTCTTACTTACTAAATACTGTTTCTTTTTTAATCCATCCTGGCTATGCATTTGCTTATTGAATTTTGATGTTATAGTAGATTATTTACGAGTAAACATACAAGCAAGCATGCAAGCATTTTGACGCTTCGCTCGCTTCGCTCGCTCCGCTATAAGTGGTCACAATACAAACCTAACCTAACCTACAGTTTTCGGTTTTGGACCCAGGTGGCGCAGTTCTTCATTACGGACTCTTGGCAAAATTTACACCATTGCATAATTTTCTATAGTACACACGGACTCGGAAAACGTGGCTGGACAAAACGGGTTCCAGGTTGCAATAACGTTATTTAGTGAGATGTTAGAATTGAACTGAGTGTTAATACGTTATCTTATCAATATGGAGGAAAAATATGTTGATACTTTTAAAACAAGTCGTGGGGATTTGAAAATTAAATGTGGACGGTTTCATATACGACGTAGGTAATTTTATCCGCATTGACAGTGTCAAATAAGTCACATTATTTGTAAAAAAAAAAATAATGATGTCGGAGTTTATAAGTCAACACAAGTCAGTGTACAAACTATATGATAGTGAAGTTTATGAGTACAAATAAGTCTACTTATAAAATATATGATAGTGAAGTTTATGAGTAGAAACCAGTCTGCTTAAAAAAATATGACAGTGAAAAATAGGATCAAAAACAGTTATGATGAATAAATGTATGAAAACAAAAAGTAGTATTAGAGATATTTATGATAAATTACATTATGATTTTAAATGGTTCGGAGTTATGATCGGTAGTAAGAGTGACTAAGTATGAGTAGTGACTATTATGATGAAAATTTTTATGAGAAACATTTTCGGAGTTCCAATAATCGGGGTTGAAAAATTATGTGAACTTTGGCGCACCCCGAATACACATTATTGTCATATGAAAGCTGTTTGTAGCGCCACTATCCCCGGTTAGGACCGACGCTTGCTAGGGGTTGCTAGGTTATAAACCGGAACAAAACAATAAAATTAGGAATTCAATATAGATCCTGTCACCTTATTGTAAACAGATCATCCGTTTGGGAGCTACGACGCCACAGACAAACATACTGATATACAAATACACAGATAGCATGATAAACTTATAACACCTCTCTTTTTTTAGAGGTGGCTGGTAGGCACCCAACAATTCTAAAATCCATTAACGGTGACAAATCACAAATCGCACTGTACTTTACGCGCAACTCTATTTTAGGAATTAAGAAAAACGAGTTGAGTGCTAGAGGGAGGATGGGAGAATTTTAACTAATTCCCTTCGTAGCTACGTAGAATATACAACGTGTCCCTGGCCTATGGACAAACATGAAAGGTACGTTTTGATTAGGGTATTTCTAACCGATGTACAAAATCTCATGCCAAACGGCACAGTATTTAGTAAATAACTGATTTTGGATTTATTACCTCGGAACCGCCTGTATGTAAATACATTGTAGTTCATATGTCACATCATTAGTGTCACTTTAATCTCAGGGTTATTGATGGCAAACAACTGATACAGTATGCTACTATTGATTGTTGATTTGCGTCAATGAAAGTTGTCATTATTTTTTTATTTTTATCTAATGAAATAATATATATTATTAGAGGATTCCTGAGACATTACTATACTCGGGAATTCTGTCTTTGTCCGGAAGCCGAGGACACGTTGTATGATATAGTTTACATCACACCGTAGCTGAACTGGAAGTGGCAACGCGAATTTATTACAAACTGCGGGAAGCGGTGAGGATAAACGTGACCGCTTTTAATTTTTATGTGGTTAGGTATCGAGCTCAATAACTTTTTGCAGAAAGGAAGTGCTTATTAAAGAAATGTAATGGCCCTCGCTTCTAAATATTTTGTTGGGCCGTAAGCATAAAACAAATCATTTACGTTGTAAAACGTTACGGGTTTTTAGTGCGAAACCTGTGCCCTTACCATGAGTTTACTGTGACAGTACTCGCTAGCGACTGCACAAAGGATATATGTTTGGAGAATTGTAGTTGTACAAAATAAATTTCTGTCAAAAACTTCATTTTTGTGTTATAAATAATGACACAAAGGTAAATTAAGAAAGAAAAATTGAATGCGATCCACTACAATCCAAGCGGGATTTGAACCCGCGACCTCTGCGTTTCCGGCGCATTGCTCTTCCAACTGAGCTATTTGATCGCTACGCTAATCACACCAAATCTTTCATCCCTTATTTCTTTACGCTACTGGAGCGCCCTCTGCGTCATGTATGTTTTTGAAATGCTTATGCGCATTAGCCATACCCTAAGGATGTGCGCTTTACACACACGATCCCCAATCCCCATTGCTTTACAGCAAGTGTGAAGACTGCGAGAGAGATGGCGCTGTTCTAAATATTTGTATAGAATCTTTTTATCGATTCATATTTTTTTATGTGGTAATACCACATTTTTTACTTTTATAAATAATGACACAAAGGTAAATTAAAGAAGAAAAATTGAATGCTGCGATCTACTACAATCCAGAAACGCCGGAAACGCAGAGGTCGCGGCTTCAAATCCCGCTTGGATTGTAGTGGATCGCTTTCAATTTTTCTTTCTTAATTTACCTTTGTGTCATTATTTATAAAAGTAAAAAATGTGGTGTTACCACATAAAAAAATATGAATCGATAAAAGATTCTATACAAATATTCATTTTTAGGGTTCCGTAGCCAAATGGCAAAAAACGGAACCCTTATAGATTCGTCATGTCTGTCTGTCTGTCTGTCCGTCTGTCTGTCCGTCTGTCCGTCCGTATGTCACAGCCATTTTTTTCCGAAACTATAAGAGCTATACTGTTGAAACTTGGTAGGTAGATGTATTCTGTGAACCGCATTAAGATTTTGATGCAAAAATAATAAAATAATAATAAATATTGGGGGCTCCCCATACTTAGAACTGAAACACAATTTTTTTTTCATCAAACACATACGTTTGGGGTATCTATGGATAGGTCTTCAAAAATGATATCGAGGTTTCTAAAATATTTTTTTTCTAAACCGAATAGTTTGCGTGACAGACGCTTCCAAAGTGGAAAAAAGTTGGTCCCCCCCCCTATAAGAAAATGAAAAATCTAAAAAAACATATGATGTACATTACTATAAAAACTACCAACGAAAATTGTTTGGAACGAGATCTAGTAAGTAGTTTTTTTTTAATACCTATTAATACCTAACTTTGCACCTAATTTATATGGGGCGCTATACATACCAGGTGCAAACATAACTTAACCACTTAGGGATGGAAAGTGTTTGTACGGAACCCTCGGTGCGCGAGTCCGACTCGCACTTGGCCGGTTTTTGTGACTATGATGATGATTATGATAATGATTACGGAGTTCCTATGGCCACCTTCCAGCTCCATGTCATCATAATATTGCATTGTCACGCGATTTGCATATTCGTGCAAAATTTCAGCTCAATCGGAAACCGGAAAGTGGGTCAAATTTAACTTGCAAAATTCCATTACAACGGGACAGGTGAAAGTAAATAAAAGCTTGTAAAAACGGCGGGCGCTGTACTATTTTCCATACAAATCGTTTACGCTGTCGCTAGCGAGTACGGTCACTCGTGGTACGGGTACCTACTGGTCACCAGTTTTCCATTTCAGTAGCAGTATAATTTTTGTAGCCCTTTTCATTAACTATTTTAACTTATATAACGGAGACAGACGATAGATAAATACCTACCTGATTCTTATTAGGTACTTAGCTTCGTTCGCATGGCCCATTAATCTTTTCTTATACATATTTGGTGACTATACCAAATTTTGCATTGCTGCCATGCTAAGCTAAAAGGTGACCTTTTTGTATGGAGCTCCAAGTATGTCTTTAAGTATGTCTTTTTGTATGTAGCAAAAGATCGCCTTTTACCTTAGCACGGCAGATTGTCCGGGACATAATCTAAATAGGTAAATTAAATAACATACGACGGTCATTCTCCAGACGTACATTTTTGCTTGTCTTCGCTGTTTAAAAATATAAAATTATTGATTTAATTATGTCTTATATTTTTTGATCGTAGCAGGTATTCGTATTGAGCTGTACATGAATTTTCAAGAACATATTTAAAACCCTTCGGGTAGAAAAAAATCTTTTAGCCCTATTCCCCTAATTGACACGTCGCGTCCCACTACCCAAATTACTTACATACCAATTTCTACTGATGATATACATGAAGAAAAAACAATGTAAGTAAGATTATTAAACAAAAGAATACATATTTTAATTGCACAAAAAAACCTAGTCAATACAAATAATATATCACAAAGATATCAATTATAGTAACTTTGTCTCGAAACGTATAATAATTGACGCGTCGCGGTCGGTTGTGATCACACAAGTCCTCTGAAAGTAGGTACGGATCTCACTAACGCATTTCGGTGAAGCGGTCAGTCGTGCCCAGAGCCCGGTGTGGGATGGTTGTGTCAGTTGTGTACGGGTCGCGGACTATGACTGTAAGTATCTAATTCACGCGTTATGGCTCACGAAATTTCTAATTAACACGTTCACGTTTTAAAAATCAACCAGTAACTCTATCGCGCAGAGAATTTTAGTGTACATTAAAGGCCGCATTATTTAATAGATACTAGATTCTGTAGATTATTACATGTACCTATAAAAAGTTATTTTGTATTTTTCAAGAATCCCTAATTCACAAGTCTAATTCACGCATCAAAAATGAACGCGTTAATTAGAATTTAACCATCCATGCGGTTCTAATCATCAGTTTGGTTTTTTTTTCTAGAATATTTGTATATATGTATAATAATAATAGTACCTATAATATATAGTCACATCTTCGTGGGGTCATTTTAAAACCTCATCAGGTAGCAAGCTGTATTTCTCAGGGCTGTAAAATTCTAGCCGAAGCGGTTTTTCCATATATTAGCACCATCAGGCATGAAAAATATTTCGTACTTGGATATAACCCTGTGTCTTATAGAATAATAACAATGAAGCTGAACACCAATTTATGTCTTCTCAACATCGTGCAAGTTTACAACACAGTCCACGGAAGAGGATATCAACTAGAGGAAACTCTAGACAGCATACCAAGCCGGCAAATCGCAATGGTATTGGGAGACTGGAATGCTAAAACAGGAAGCTCAGAAATAGTCCATGAAATTCTAGACACCATTGGAAAATATGGTCTAGACTCTAGGAACGAACGAGGTCACAGGCTTGCAGAGTTCTGTGTTCTGTGTCTGACCATGACTTTAACACTCTTTCACCATCACAAAAGATGACTACACTTGGAAGTCTCCTGCAACCTGGGGCGTTTTAGGAATCAGATAGACTACATACTGGTAGACAAGCGCTGGAAGTCATCTGTCAAAAATGTGAAAACTTTCCCTTGAGCTGAATGCGGTTACTAGTTACCTCCTTCACCATTCGTCTCAAAGCCATTTACCGTAACGCGCGACCTAAACCCAGAACTTAGAATCCAATAGAGCGATCCCATTTCCAGAATCTGACGGAAGCGACGCTCATGAATTTAAATCCACCGCGGACAGGTGATGCTGAGTCCAGGTAATAAATGAAGATTTTGAGGATATCGTATCTAAGAGAGGAAGGGACTGTTGAAGGTCCACATGGATCACTGAGGAAACGTGGAACCTAATTCAGCGCCGGAAATAAATTATAATTAATGTCCGTCAAGACTCCAAGGTGAAAAGGGAATACTCGAAACTATGTAAATCAATTCAAAGGGAACGCCGCAGAGACAAGAACGAGCATATGCCAAGAAGTCGAGTCGCATCCACTTAAATTACAACCCCGGATCTGTTCAAGAAAGTTCGCCTGCTGAGTCGAAAGTTCAAACCCAAGTTATGGGTCATTGAAAATCACGATGAGCAACCGCTGCATGGGTTTGACAAAATTGCAGAACGCTGGCGTGGCCACTATTAGCAGCTGTACAAAAGATCCTGTACACCCACCGACACTCGGTTGCACTGGGGACTTCTGAACCTGAAGCCCAACATCTTCAAATCAGAGATAATAGCAGCAATCGATCGCCTTAAAATTAAAACAGCTCCAGGACCAGACGACATTACTTTCGAGGTTTTCAAAGCTCTGGGTGATAAAAGCAGCCATATCTTGCACAAGATCTGCCACCAAGACTGGCAGATCGCGCAAAAGCAAGCGGGTTTTTAGAAGGGAAAAGGCACGAACGAGAAAATACTGAACATGAGGCAAATTGTACAGAAGTGCTACTACGATTTCAATACACCTTTCATCATGTGCTTTGTCGACTATAGCAAGGCTTTTGACTGTGTCGACTGGGACTGTCTATGGGATATTTTGACCGATTTGGGTGTTCCTTGCCTCCTCATTGCACTACTACACTACAGCCACTTTACTACAACAGGCAAGGACCAGTGAGAATAGATGTCATACAATCCCTTCAGTTTCCAAAAGGATGTAAGACAAGGCCTATCCTGTTCAATATATACGGCGAATACATCATAAGGAGGACGGCTGGGATGGTAGCATTACTGTTGGGGGACGTAAAGTCTTGCGATACGCCGATGACACCACCCCCTCCTAGCAGCTAGCGAAAGCATAAGATGGGCAGTTTATTGAACAGGATGGCGCGTTTTAGTGAAGAATTCAGACTCTCAATCAACAGATCCAAGACCAAACTTATGATTATTGATCGTACAGGCAAGGTAGAACTCAGTGGAAGAACCTGGGTTCTAACATTAGCAATAATGGTTCATGTAAGACGGAAGTTCGCAGAATTCGCGCTGGGATGGCCAAGGGCGCAATGTCACAGCTTAGTAATGTACGGAAGGACAGGAACATCTCCGCCAACACTAAGACCACCTTAGTCCGAACTATGGTGTTCTCCATATTTTTATACGGCTCAGAAACATGGACACTAAAGAAAGCGGACCGTGATCGAATTGATGCTTTCTGCTGGAGAAGAATGCTGCGCTTACCATGGACAGCACGCCACGCCAACGCACCAATCTTAGCCCAACTCAAGATCCGAACTAAACTGTCGACGACCTATCTTCGCAGGGTTCTGGAGTACTTTGATCGCATTGCCAGGAAAGACAGTGATAACCTCGAAAAACGACAATCTCTGGAAAAGTTGAAGGCAAGCGACCAAGAGGCAGGAGCATGACACGCTGGACAGACCAGGTTCTCACAACCCTTGGCACTACAGTACACGATGCTCTACACACGGCTACTGACAGCAACAGATGGCACCGCATCATCCGGGAATGGCCACGACCCTCAGCAATGAGGCAACCGACGCAAGGAGAAGGAGGAGATAATATAGTAAGCGTAGCGAGGGCGGGTACATGTATAAATTATTTATTATAATTTATCATAATAATTCAATTTACATACGTAATTGCATACCTAACCTACCTAGTAACTAACGGCCGGTGTGCTTGTTTCTTGAGTACTTAGGTACTTTCATATTATTTAAAACATAGCTTATATCATATAACTGTCACCATATCAGTCATATATTATTAAACAAAACGTTTTTATTTTAATTAAAAAAATATAACTGAATTTGTATAATTAACGCCTCGCTTTTATAATTAACGCGTCATACAAAAGTAAAAAAATCTAATTAACACGTCGTTTTTCTAATTCACGCGTCATATAAATTTTAATTTGCTTATAAGTAATGAACCTTTAATAATTATAAAGTACCCTATCCACATTTAAGTTTCAATGATCGATATGTTACTATATTTCAGATAAAAAATATTCAAAAGCAAGTAGAAAAAAAGCGACGCGTTAATTAGAATTAGAACACAAATCTGGAGAATGACCGACGAAACGGGGTTTACACACGTCGTAGGAGTCGGATATCGCTCGTTTTGTATGTAATTTAGTATATCTGAGACTCACGGGAGTTTCCTATGTAAAATCTAGAAAAGTCCGTGAGCTCGTAGATTAGGATTTGGGTTTGGGTGAAATCGGAGAGGTTCTTATTGTCTTGATCCCAAAGAGCCAGCAAGACAGGTATAAAACTCGAGTCACGTTCTGTTAGCTCACGTACCTACCTACTGTATACACGTATGTACATATGTACGTACGAAAATGAATTATTTATTTATTTAAACTTTATTGTACAATACAAAAAAAATACAAATGGCGGACGTTAATGCCTTAAAGCATTCTCTACCAGTCAACCACTGGGTTAAACAGAAATATGTAGTCGGTGCAGGATCAAATTACCTACAGAGAAACAAAGTAATTAAAACACAAATCAATAACATAAGATATATATATAGCAATTCAAACTACATCAGCTGAGAAATGTGTTTTTGTTTTCAAGTTTTTGCTTATATTTTGCGTGAATCTCTATCATGTTACGAGTGTAATTGCTATCAGTACATGAGTACTATGTAGTCATATGTATGTGCAATTATAAACCACCGCTTCCCCCAGAAACTTTATGGGGCAATTTGTATGCCGAAACTTGGAGCGGTTTTTTAAATACTATATTTGTAATCGTAGCCGTAAGTTGTTATCTATTGCGTTTTTTAATAGTTTACTTGATGAATCCTAATAGCACGGGCTCCTCTCAGAATGTCGCTTCCAGTCGCTGGAGAATTCCGTACAGTGCCCACATTGCTCCCAGATTCGTTTCTTTAAAGGTCAGAAAGGACTTAATATACACATCAGTAGAACCCATGGCATTCGTGCTGGCGCAATTACGTCGCCACCTGCCTCTTTACAGGCAAACAATTCACAACCAAGTCAGATCAGGCCTTTTTCTGAAAAAAAAAACAGTCAGCTTAATTAACAACAGCTTTACATTCAATTCCAGTGGTCAAACGAATTCCTCGCAGCGCTCGAATTCAGGTTGCACAAAAACTCTCGGATGATATTAAAATCGCCATAAACCAAAACTCACAAGAATCCTGGGAGCACCTCCTTACCTTCCCTTACCGTGTCCTACACGTGAAACAAAATACTGAGAGAGGTGCATCTTTAACATCCCGAATTAAACGAAACTGCCTCAACCCTCACAACGTGCCTGGCGAGGGACGACGGAAAGAGGCCGGATGGTATGACCCTCGTCCCCTGGAAGCTGGGACGGCCTTTGGTATGGGACGCCACGTGCGTGAATACATTAGCGCCGTCCCACCTTCCAGTGACCACCACCAAAGCCGGGGCTGCTGCGGACGCGGCCGAACACCTCAAGCGGCGCAAGTATGCAGCCATCGATAGTGGCTACATGTTTGAGCCGTTTGGGGTGGAAACACTGGGGCCATGGGGACAAAGTGCCCATACCATTTTCCGTGAACTAGCTAAGAGACTAAGTCGATGCTACGGGTGACCAAAGGGCTGGTTCATACCTATGCCAAAGAATAGCCCTGGCTATTCAGTGTGGTAATGCGGCCAGCCTTTTGGGCACCCTCCCGGTCGGCACCGATCTGGAGCCCGTTTTTTATTGGCTTATTATTTTCGCGGCGACAGAAAAATGAAAGAGCAGCAAACTATTTGCAACTAAAATAATAACTTGTCAGCGATTAAATATTTTGGCAATCATTTATATTAAATGAGCTTTAAACTAAGGATATAATAAACAAGATTACTGAAATCATAGGCGAGGTACTATAAATAATGACTTGGCGACTAATATCAGCAGAAGATCCGACTCGGCCGGGTTAGGTTAGGTTAGTTTTTTTTTTATATCCCTAAAAAGCGCTCCTTTTTTTTTATGACCTTGATTTATTTTATATGCAATCTCCATTGAACAATTAGAGTAGGCCATTTTCAACTTTTTATCCGCTGTCATGTTTCCGCTTAATTAGTTAATTCAGTCGCCAAAACTCGATGCTAGTTTATATTGAAACAAAGCCGAAAACTGATTACTTAGCTGCTTTTTTTTACTTTATACTAGTCTCCGCAATTAGTCGCCAACTTATTATTTTTGCTAAACCCCTTTAATTTTTTATAAATTCCTAAATCAGATTAATTTGTCGCCGCGTTAAATACATGCCTTTTTTTATTTATAGTTAGGTTTAGTTAAGTTTATATATATCCATACTATATACTATATTATATTAATTATATTTTATTTTATTAATATTATAAATGCGAAAGTGTGTCTGTCTGTCTGTTACCTCTTCACGCTTAAACCGCTGAACCGATTTTGATGAAATTTGGAATGGAGACAGTTTAAGATCCGAGGAAGGACATAGGATAGTTTTCATCCTGGAAATTATACATAAAAAGATTGAAAAGTGAGTGAACATTTCTGCTGGGATGGGGTGACCCTGTAAGAAAAGTAATTATTCGACCAAAAGCACAATTGCTCTTACATTTGCTTAGGCACTTTTAATAATCCCTTTTATCAAGTTCCACGCGTACTGTGAAGGTTGCACTTCACTCTCAGTGGTGTTGGCCACCGATATAAAAATAAAGACATTTTATGAATTTGAATTAGCGAGTGACATCCGTCATAAATATAAAATGCATAGTTAGTCTATCTTTGGCCTCCGGGCAATAAAGTTATACGAAGTACCTCTGCTCTTTTACCAGCTCCATCTGAGCTACGTCCCTACAACTACATGTGGCGGAGGTGCTAAATTTATAACTAGAGTCGCGCGATCATTAAAAAGTTCCCTCGCTCCCAATTAATTCTTGTCCACAGATCAAAAAGAAGAAAAAGTGCACATATTGCAATTACGAGTTGCGAAATCACGGTATAGTAGTGGTAGTTCCGCGCTTACGTATTAGTCGCGGGCAAAAGCTAGTATAATATTATAAATGCGAAAGTGTGTCTGTCTGTCTGTTACCTATTCACGCTTAAACCGCTGAACCGATTTAGATGAAATTTGGTATGGAGATAGTTTGAGACCCGGGAAAGGACATACTATACTTTTCATCCCGAATAAATTTAGTGTTCCCGTGGGATGAGCGGGTAACACCGCGGGGCACAGCTAGAATACATATATTCTAGTTTTAATTGTTTCTATGTATTATCTTTAGTATTGTGTTTTAATAAATAAATAATCTGTACTTTAAAAAAATATATATAATTACCATAAACTTACACGAATACTTTATATGATATACTTACATATATTATGTACCCAAAGTAAAAATTCGATGCTCCATTGTAGCGCAATATGCATACCTACCTATAGAAGTTTTATTGGATCGACTCGAATTGACTTTGTAACAATGCGCAGATCTCAGCGAGTTCTCAACCGATTTTAGAAATTTTTGATTTAAAATGCACAAATTAAATTTCGATAGGTCGTGACGAAGAGAAAATTTCGAAAAAAAAAAAAAAACTCTGCTCCAATCTATGGTGCAAGCTTAGCCGGTGGCTGACTCTGCATCGACCTAGTATTTAGAAGTTAGAAGGTGCCCTGTGTTCACTACTTTGACCTAGCGGGATGAAAAAGCCCTTGCCCTATCCTTCATCCAATATTCAACCGACTTTAAAAAAGGAGGTTTTGGATTTTTTTTCAGAACCCTTCTTGCGCGAGCCCAACTCCCACTTGAGCACCTATAACTACATAGTATAAAACAAATTCGCTTCCTGCTGTCTGTCTGTCCCTATGTATGCTTAGATCTTTAAAACTACGCAACGGATTTTGCTGCGTTTGATGATGCGTTTTTTTTAAAAGATAGAGTGATTCAAGATGAAGGTTTACATGTATAATACGTGCATAATATACTAGAGAAACACTGATAATTTTAGAGGTTTCTAATGTGATTTCGTAAATAAACACATTTTGTTGCGATCAAAATAATGTACTAAGTAGGTACAGTATTGTACACCTTAAAAAGGTCTACAAAAAAGTCCGCGATGGTATTTATGTCTAATATCTCTTAGGGATAACCCACAATAACAATTTTTTATCCTTTACCTACTTTTTACGAGAAATAATGACTTATTTACGAAGCGATTTAAAAAAAAACAATGCAGTATTAATCCTTATCCAATTAAGTACCTTAAATACATTGTGCATTGAATAGGTATTCAATGCACAATGTATTTAAGGTACTACAGAGGTATGTACTGTATGTATTTAAATGAATATTTTCGAAGATATTACAGATTCGAAATGCAGGGACATAGCGATTGCGGCGATACCGGGGGGGGGGGGGGGGCCGGCCGGGCCCGTGCCTATAAATAGCATTGCACCCGTGCGAAGACGGGGCGGATCGCTAGTTTATACTAAAGTAACTCATTCAGTTTTTATTTATATATCAATATTCGTAGAGACCCAGCCTCGTACCAAAATCTGCCCAGCCGGCTTAGCGCGAAGGCACATTACCCAAACATACAAAAAGTAAGTGTAAGGTTTGGAAAGCTTAATATAATGCACTCAAGTCAGATCCATTCTTGTTTGATCCATACTCATTGGATATTATTGTTGCTTGAGTAACGTCACTGGAAATTATCGTTTTCTATTGTTCTATTTCAAAAAAAATAAAACTTATTTCGGTTTGAATAAACCTTTGTCAAAAGTTGAAACAACTTCTTATTGTTGGCGGGCGTAGGTAAAGTTGAGGTAAAATCAATGCGGAGCTCCCCCCCCTATTTCTCTATACCTATACGTTATGCCATTTGAACGTTAGATAAAATAAACGTTATACCATAAATTCATTAGCATTAAATGCATTAGCGGGGCAATCTGCCGAATCCTGCTGGGGTGACCAGATGTCAGGAATTTTAGACATATGTCAGGAATGCGGCCGGAAAAGGGAAAAGTCAGGAATTTTCGGCAAATAAATGAAACCATAAAATTGTATACACTGTAAACTTCTTTCTTCTTCTTCAACACTGTAAAATCACAATAACAAAAAGGGTTACTTTGGAGTTTCATAAATTGCAACTTATAAATAATCGCAATTATCTTTTTACAATGAAACATAAATCAATCAACATTGACAAATTTAACAATTTCAGGACTAGTGTCAGGAATTTTGGCCGAAAATCAGGAATTTTGTCAGGACTTTTGAAATTTGTATCTGGTAAGGTAACCTGCACCATCAGACGACGCAACGGAGCCACGCTGTTACGTCGCCTAAGTCACAATATACACATTTTTTTTTTTGTTTTGTACTGTAATTTTGTAGTTCACAGTGCCTTGGTTTATTTTACTGTTATGCTGTGTAACTAAGTTAAATAAATAAATAAATTAGAAGAAATATGCATCATACTTAAAGAATGTTATATTAAATGTTATTCGATAAAATGATCAGTATATGAAACAATAATGATATCAAATGTTAATATATTAAGTTATTACATTCAATAATTATATCAAATGCGCGTTATAGAGACTGAAGTTATATCAAAAATTGTTATAGCCATTTACGCACCCACAAAAAAGAAGTGGGACACTACCTAGCTTTTCTCGAACCGTTTCGCCTCATTTTCAAACCCTCATAGCTTCGTCCCAGTTAACACCAGAGCGCCCAAATTCACAGGTTAAGATGCAGTTAAAGAACATATGAAATGTATTAAATTTAATTGATCTAGCTTTTATACTTTAGGTTTTATTGGTTTTTATAGGCCGATTTCGCCACTCACTTATATACCTACACTCAACGGCCAGACTGTCCATTGGACATATTTACTGGTACTCTACGAAACGGCCAAGCCATACTTTTGAAACCAAGGTGTAGGGTTACTAAACTCAGGCCTAAGGGCCTTGGCTTTTCCTAGGATCTGATAACTTTTTTACAGCGAAAGCGTTATGAGCATGTGAGTCTTGGCCGCCAATTTTACATGAAATGTTTTTGGTGGGATACTTTTGTCTACTTACGAAGAAACATACTTTTTTGACGTTCCAAAGTCAAATCCTTATATTTAGTTTCGTCATTTCAGCGTCTAATTTTGTCATAATAACAAGGCATAATGTTGCACCGCATTATCCCAATGATAACAAACGATGATTTGGAAAACATTTCGGTCCGATACATTTTTTCCGCAGTACCTAAGGTACTGTGTGACCCCAACGTCCGTCCGAACGGTGATAGCTAGAGACAGTTGAATTTTCACAGATGATGTATTTTTATTGCCGCTAGAACAACAAATACTATAAAAATAAAACTAAATAAATATTTAAGGGGGCAATCCCATACAACAAACTTGTTGTATGGTACGGAACCCTTCATGCGCGAGTCGGACTCGCACTTACCCAATTTTCTTGGTTCTATATGCTCTACGCTGTTTAAAATTTAACCGATCCGCAAGTAGTTAATTACTTATGTAGGTAGGATAACCTTACCGTAATGTAATTTCCGCGTAAGGATTATGTTTCACGTGACGAAGTCATGTGTGAGCTGAGCAGGTTCGCGGCCTTATGCCACCGCAGCCAACCTTCGCCGCCCGACTGAGTACAATTCCGTCTGTTATTAGAAAGATATTACTAGAAATATGTAGTATAAATCACTTGAAATAAATTGTATTTATCTAAAAATGTTGTTCGAAAAATAATTAGGTAGGTGCCCACTTTTAAACTAAATAATAGAGCTTACTTTGCCGTGATAGTCTTCCATTTATTACACTAAGTATGTTTTTCAGATCTTTCAAGTTACGAGTAAGAACTTACCTCGCATTTATTTCAGCGCGCTTAGGTGAAAGAAAAATATCTTAACCGAATTACCTCCATCGATAAGATCATAACCACCTACTAGGTACGTACATGACATATAGGTACGTACATATAGTACGTATAGCTAGGTACGTATATAACATAAAATAGAAAATTCGATAGTAGAAAAAATCGGGGATGACATGCGTAACGTTATTTGTGAAGATACTAAATTGCGTTTATTCAGCAACGACGTGCGGATGTGACCTGATTTGATGGATGGATGTATATCTACCTCGCTACCAACCATGTTCGGATTCAAAGTAGGTGAGCATACGACATTTGCATTAAACATAACGAAAAAAATATTATTCAGAGAGATGTTTGTCATTTGAATCATATATTTATTATTTATATTTTTTATTTTGTAAACTGTGACGCCTAGAGACCATATACATCTCTAAGAAATTTAGTTTAATTATTTATTTATTTATTTTTTCTTTTGTATAGTTAGTTTCTTATTCAGTCCTTAACTTTTCTAAGGATTTAAATTAATTTATTTTGTTTTGCATGTTGTGACGCCTAGAGACCATGTACATCTCTAAGAAATCTAAATTAAGTACTTAATTATTTTGTTGCATCAGTTATTGATTTTGACCCCTTGAGACCTTATACATCTCAACGGAATTGAATTATTTCATTAATTAATTAAACCAATTTATTTTGCGTGTCGTGACGCCTAGAGACCTTCTACATCTCTGGAAAAAATCACTTTATTTTATATAATTTTTAGTGTAAACATTGATTTGGAGAAACTTGTACATCTCCTCTACTTACTGTTGAGTTTCTTTCGGCTTTCTTCTCAACAGCGGTCTCCTCTTGCGAAATGCCGGTAGACTCACAATCTGACTTGTAAAAGTGCCCTTGTGGCCTACTTACTGAATAAATTATTTCATTTCATTTCATTATTTCATTTCATTTCATTTGCAAAAACTACCTTCTGAGAAAAAATCCAGTCAAGTGCGAGTTAGACTCGCGCATCGTGGTTTTTCCGTATAAGAAACCATTTGAATATCGTTTTGCCAAATTTTAACTTTGCCGTTGGAAAACGGTTGTTCCCATACATAAAGGTCGCGGTTGGTTCACCAACTACTAATAAGTTTACTACAGTGACTGGATCACAACATTACTACAACCTGCAACACGTACATCAGTGTCGTCGGGACACCCCGCCCCGCCGGCATTACTCGACGAAGGCTGAGCAGATCGTGGAGTATTTAAGGGTGAAAACCAACTTCATCCTGAGGGTCGAGCGGTTGGAATCTCATCACATTGTGAATTTCAATTCATTTGTGGTGTGAGTGCCGACTGCCCAATTATCGACCTCCACGAAGGAGGAGCTGTGGCCGAAGGGTTATTCCGGCGTCACCCGGCGTCTTCGAGGCCGGTTAGTTGACACCAAGAAGTTGCGCCACACGTCGACTTATTTGACCTGTTTCTCTATAAATAGGTACATTTATAATATTTCTATGAGCCATATATACATATAGTGAGATGATAAATGATTTTCGCTTCTCAAAATGTTACTTTAGTCTCTGCATGGTAACCTATCTCAAACACTAAATACCATTGACCGAATTTCATTTGTCCGAAAACTATTCGAATTTTTATCGTTTGTCCGATGACAGGATTCGTACATTTTTCTTTTCACCATTTCACATTTAGTAGAAGTATCGTTTGTCCGAAAAACTTTTCCCGTCACATTCACTTGCCCTATGAGTGTTACGTATTTTAATCATAATTTACATTTCAAATTTTGTTTCTATAGGGCAGATAACATTGTTGTCTAAGCTTTCTACTAGGTACCTAAAATGCTCCTAAAGGAAGATATGAGCAAAAATATGAAGAAAGTGCCGGTTTTTTCAATATAGTGGGGGGCGCGAGGGGGGGGGGGGGGGATTGTGCATTTTGCATTTTAAACACTGACTAACCATCCTAGACAACATATCAAAAATTCAAAACTACCGGACCGTTTGTAAGGTCACCCATAGTACTTTTGTCTCTATTCACCGTACTAAAATATCCAATTGAATTTTCGGGCAAACGAAAAAAAGTTAAAATGATATTTATCGAATAGTTTTTGTCGAAACGAAATTCGGATTAAGGTTTTTAGTGTTTCAGATAGGTAACCGTCTCTGCATATCGGGACTAACTTTCCTTTATTAATCTCTAGGGACTAAAAGTTATTTTAAATAAATGGAGCAATGGCAAACTTAAAAAATAAATGCTAAATTAGAAAGATGTTTCAGTTTTAATTCTTACCGGGTATCCCTGGGTAGCAGACCTGTGAGTAGATATGATATTATATCGCCGATGGCTCAGTTGAGCAGCGTAGTTGTGCCGCGGGTCAGAAGGGAATCACGTCTGTCTATTACTTGTCTATTACTTAAGTAAGATTATTCAGCATTGTTGGAAATAATGCTATATTAGTGATCGGCAAAATTTATAATGTTTATATCATTCTTCGAAATATATTGTGAATTTAATAAAAAGTTTAAATGTCAAGAAGTGTTTCCCTTACGTTCAACCGTAAAAAAATAAGTAAACAGAAAATATGATTTTGTAATAAATTTATTATTATTACACGAGTTACTTAATAAAGACTAGACAGCGGTGGGAACGCATTCGCCTTACTCACTACTACTTTTTTGTGTTGATATGAAATGTACCCCTTAATTTTCCCATCGTAAATCAAATTGGCAACAATGCATTGTGTTTCATCCGCGTCGACGTCATCTTGCCCCATTAATTGCAAAGCTGCTTGGAAGCTCGCAATATCAATCTGATGAGACCCTTCCGCCAAAAAGACTTTTCTGAACAAATTCCTATACGCCGTAATTTTCAATTTCTCTACAATCAAGTAAATGCCAGCTCTAATGAAGAATACTTCATGCTCTTCCATCACTCTATCTATTCCTCTCAGATCTCCATTCTTAACCGCCGACACTAAATCCCAGAACTGCATCAAATCATACTTTTGCAACAGTTCTCTCGCCGGCATAAATCCTAGAAGCATCTTGACGGGAACCAGGTATGTCAGTATCAGTCTCTTGTTCCTGCTGCTCTTGTAGTGGCACTTTTGGAACGCGAACGATAAGAACTCGTCGGCCGAGCGATAGTCCGAATCAAACATAGCTTTCCGGCCAACAAAGTACCTGTACGTGATCTGCTGTGCGAGAGGGAACTGGTCCTTGAATGGGGACGAGTCTATAGCTCTTATGAGCGGCTTGCACAAGTGCAGCTTGTTGATGCGGAAGTAGACCTTGAGCAGCTGGTTGACGAGGTTGAGCATGCCGAGCCGCTTGGTGTCCTCGTCGGCGGACCTGTTGTCGGCGGCGCATACCCTGAAGCATGCTAACAAACTTTCTGCAGCCTTCTCCAATATTTTGCCGTTACTTTGCACTGAAAATATAAAGTATATATGATTATTAGTTGCAAATTAACGCGAAGCCATCTTTTGACGGTGGTTTCACACGCTCGGCACATGTTAATAATAAATCACTGGCTTAAATGGCTGGTTATGTTTGATAAAAAACAAATAACTTTCGCAAAGTCACCAGAAGCTTAAATTTAACTACACTGAAAATGTAGAACCATGCAATATTGAGCCAGCCAGTGAAATTGTGCATGTTTGCAAAGCCAAAAAATGTGTAAAGTAAGAAATAATTTATTTAACAAACACACTATAAATGGACATGTTACAAACATTTCTGAGACACTAGTTACATACATAACTACATGAGGCATATAATTGCCCTAAACTATGCACCAACTGTATCTTAAAAGCTCAGTTGTGTTCAAATACAAAAACGGGTGTACTCACGTCGTAGAAGTTGAATATCACACAACAGTGTTCAGTTGGCCGCCGCCGCGACTGATCGGCTCTCTTGATGATGAATATCACACAACAGTGTTCAGTTGGCCGCCGCCGCGACTGATCGGCTCTCTTGATGATGAATATCACACAACAGTGTTCAGTTGGCCGCCGCCGCGACTGATCGGCTCTCTTGATGATGAATATCACACAACAGTGTTCAGTTAGCCGCCGCCGCGACTGATCTGCTCTCTTGATGATGAATATCACACAACAGTGTTCAGTTGGCCGCCGCCGCGACTGATCGGCTCTCTTGATGATGAATATCACACAACAGTGTTCAGTTGGCCGCCGCCGCGACTGATCGGCTCTCTTGATGATGAATATCACACAACAGTGTTCAGTTGGCCGCCGCCGCGACTGATCGGCTCTCCTGATGATGAATCGGGTACCGATTGGAAACATGTCGAGCGATATTCGACTTCTACGACGTGAGTAAACCCATTTAAGTAATTTTTACGTAAATTGCACTTAAAACTATTGTTATGGTATTACTAGGTGTATGGTATGATGTATTAGATGTACATTGTACACATAGAGGATGATGTGTAAAGAAGGTTTTTTAACCATATAATCATATATTAGAGCAACTTACACTAGCATTTTTTTAGGAAAGAATAAACCAAATCTGCTGCTAGTAATAACTACTAATATTTACTATTTGCCGTTTTTGGTGTTTAAAAGGTAAATATGACTTTCAAATTTCAATCAACATTACTTACTGTTCAACCCCTCTGCCTTCTGTGCCACGAGGCGCAGGTCTATGCAGACAGTGTACATGAGTGGAAGACTCCAGTTTTCCTCTTTCTGGTTTTGCAGTAGGCGCACAACCGATGCCACACAAGAACTTTGGTAGTTGAATGCCTCCATGTAGTCCTTCATGAAGAGGGCCTGCAAGTATACATTTTCAAATAAAGAAGTTGAATCAGTCGTAACTGGGTGAATTGCAGAAAATATGCACCCTTTATGCTTATGAGTGTCCCGTGAAAACAGAATGAATTTAAATATATATCATGGGATAAAACACAATGTAACTATGTTACTTTGATAATAATAATTATTTTCAATTCAGATAAGATATTTTTATTTCAATTCCTTTTTTATTTTATTTTTTAAGTATTTTTTTCCTAAGAGGTACGCAGTTACTTCATATATTATTCTCATGTCCCAATTCTGAGTGTATTTTTATCTCGGAAATTTGTTACGATTGATATTATTTATTTTAAAGTTTAACTGTAAATTATTCAGTCCTTATTAGATCATCTTTAAATTCTGTATAAATATATTTACGTTTATTATAAATAGTTGTGAATTTTTTATAATGATAAACTTGTCCCAACTTGCTGGAGTTTCGTTACTCAGGCTTAGTTACGGAGCATTTAATCCCAAAGAAATGTCTCAGCTCTTAGTAGTTTTATTTTTTTTTATTCCGGCAGCACTTTGACATGTTCCAAAATGATAAACACGGCGACAGCCACTTTATTTTCAACAAAGTGGTGCGTCGATCGATAGTCTTGAGTAAATGAGCTAAAAAATCTCAGGTTGAGTAACGGCGCTTTTCTCATATAAAATCTTTATTTTCGTACTCCAGTTTATTCATTGCCGATTGGTTTTACTCTGAATTTTACAAATTTACATAGTTCCAGATGAATGCATTACACGTTTGAAGAAAAATATTGTTTTAGGTTGCGATTTCTCATATATCTTGTCTCAGTTTCGTTATGTTTCGTTATGTAACGAAACTGATAAAATGTAAGGGTTAGTTCATACTATATAACCTTTTTTATAGGTTGAAAAACCTATCTGAATATGGACTGTAATATTTTCTGTCTCTGTTTCAATTCCCTAATTGATTTATTTTAGCATTTTCAGCATATTTTTAGAAATAAATTTACTATGTAAAAAATTTTTTTACCTAGTATTTCAGTACAAAAATAAAAACACTTTTTTACAGTAGACAAATGCTGAAAGGCAAAGCAAATAAATATAACGTTTAAGAGTCCGCAGCAAGGTCCGCTCAACTCCGCGTTGAGATCGCGCGCTTACGCTTTAAAATGTTGTTGTTTCACCTAGAGGAAGACAGGGCGCTAGCAGTAAAGCGAGAGCGCGCTAGCGGCGGGCGGTGCTTACCGCCGCCCCCCCGGACCGTCCCCCGCGCTAGAGTAATTCGCTGCAGTTTCGCAACAATTTTTTGTAATTTATTTTAAGGTTTTCGTAGTTACGCTCTCATTTTAAAACTACGAGATCAATTTTGATAAATCTTTTTTCTTATCAAACTGCATAGTTTAATCGACACCGGAAATAGGTTTTGACTTCAATCTAAACTATATTTTGGTCGTAGTATGCCGCCAAACGGAACAACTTTCTGGGGTCTAAAAATGCAAAACTTGTACTCGCTCTATTTTCTTTCTATTAACATTTCAAGAGTCATAAACTAGTTTTAGCCCTAGATATATCTTATCTCATTATATTTAGAGAATTTCATGATAATGTGACATGTTATATTAAAATAAGGACGTAACTACGTTTGTATGAAGAATCGAGCTTGCTGCGGACTCTTAAAGCAAAATCCTACAAAATATGAAGTGTTAAGAGTGAAACATTTAGACAGAGTAAAGAATTCAAGAAAACGTGGAATAAAAAGTCAAAATAAGGAACAATAAAATCGGTTCACGGTTCTCGGAGATATCGAGTAACATACATACAAAAAAAATAAAAAAAAATAGTTCGAATTGAGAACCTCCTCCTTTTTTGAAGTTGGTTAAAAAGAAATAACTAGCGATAATTTGAGATGATATTCCGCACGTTATTATACCAAAAAGAAAATAAATCTAATAGGCAGTAGAGTCCGGATCCAGAAATAATACTTAAGAAAGAATTAAGACTGGCTACTGTAGACATTAATTAATTATTAAGATCATATTTGTTATTATTATTCGCACTGTGATTATGTAAACCAAAAATCATTAATCAATATTGCTAATTGAAATTAAAACGTTTTATTAAATAATTCTGCGAACGAAACCATAAAACATCACTAGTTTTATTTCATGAGACCAACGCTTTATGTTATCAGTTTCGTTACAGCCATTATCAGTTTCGTTACTCTCAGTTTAGTTACGAAATTCCAAAGGTACATATTTTCTGCAATTCACCCAACTTAAAACTGAATTAAAATTTCAAATGGTTCTATTTATAAGCTTACTGTTGTAAAGTTAAATAGTGATTTATAGGACAGTTTATTTTTAATTTTTTTACTTGATTAAATAATAAACACAGATAAAGATAATATTTTTTACTACAGGACTAGCTACTTACCCTGACACACAACAAGTGAGCTATCACGATATCATCCAGCGGCGCCACGCAGTTGCCGTCCACCAGCGACGCGATGTCGCTCGACCGCAGGCTCCGGTTCCCCACATGATCATCTCGTAGCGAGAACAATCGAGCGAGCTGCTCGCCTTGAGCGGTCCTGAACGCTCGCTCCACGTACTGTATGTACTGGTTAAGGGTACCGATTGACATAGACATGATTATGTCCAGTTACATTGAGTTTTAGAGACTTGATAAATATTTTGAGATTCACGAGTCTTTCAAGTAAAAAATCACATTTATTTATAAATGAAGTTCACGATTTTATAGTAAATAAAATGTGTTATTGTGTTCACGAATGCAAAACAATCTTAGAACCGGCAACTGAATAAAATATATGCATGCAAATTCTGCATAAATAAGCAAAACACATGTCAATGTCAATGTCATGTGGTGTCAAATTTTAATAGTTTATTTTATTTTATTCGTCTTCTGGACAGGCTAAGACTATAAGCCATACCGCCTAAATGAAATAGAGCGGAGTTAAGCAGGGTGCCCCGCCGGGACAGTCCCGGCCAAGCGAAGTTGACCGAGGTTGCGGGAATATGATACTGTAATAAGATTCACTTCGCTACTAAACATAGATTTAAGTCTAAGCTGCTAAAACTCATACCTCTGCCAACTTTGCCTCTGTCAACTTCGCGATAGTGTGAAGCCAGGGTATCGTTACGAAGTGGACGTATTTGAATAAGTCTCAAACATTTTTCACTCAAAGTGCGTTCTGAAACCGAAACACGTAACTTATAATGCGCTGCGATTTATCTACAAGTTAGAAATAACGCAAACGTTTGACGTAAAACAAAGTACGCTACAATGTATATATTTTGTTCTAATCTAAAACAATGCAAATTATATAAGAAAATATTGCCGAGAAGGGAAATAATTGTTTAGTTCTGAACGTATTACAAACTGTCAAATGATGACATGTCAGATGACATTATCATGATGTCAATCATGTCAATGTCATTTCATAATTTCATATCGTCAGTGACACGCATCGCACCGCATTGTGAGCGGTTTTTTTCGTATCTCTTAAGACTTACGTAGATTTATTTTTAACATGTCGCCAGAAGAAACTATAGAGAAGTTCAAACTTCTAGGCTTAAGTGAACAAAAGGCTAAAGAAACTTTGAAAAATGTGAACGTTACAAAGTTTTTACTTGCCGGTATTAATGAGGTAAGTTTTATAAACCTCCACTGGATATAAAATTAGAAAGAAACTTTCATTAACTTAAAAATTTTCACAGGTCAACGTTGCGAGCTTACCAGCTGGTGCAGGAATGTTAGTCTACCACCTGGCTACTAAAATAAAGCCTCAAATTGCTAGTCAGCTGCCTTTCATTTGTAAATATATCGAAAATGGAAAGCTGGATTCAACTTTACGAGTGGATGCTGGACTGGAATATCTTCTGAGTCATGTCAGTGAGGCTAGCATTGACTATGCAGCATTTGAGAAAGCTTGCGGAGTAGGGGTGGTTGTGACGCCAGAACAAGTTGAACAAGCTGTTGAGAAACATATGGCCAAGTATAAAGAAGAGTTGGTGCAGAAGAGGTATCGGTTCAATTCTGGTATTGTGATGCAAGCAGTGAGAGCAGACTTGCCATGGGCTGACGGCAAAGCTATTAAAAATGAAGTTGATGTGCAGGTATGAAGTAACTTACCAATATTATTGCACATAGAGTATTATTAACTTAGTAGGAACTTGAATTCTATTACGTCACACTGTGACTACTGATTCAATAAAAGAAACTCTGTGATCATGAACAATGTACATTGAATAATTGTATTTGTTCAGGTGTTTTTAACGTCTGATGCCATGTTTCTGAAATAAAAATATTTATTTGATTTCAGCATTCAAGTTTTAAAATGAATGTTTGGTATTATATACAAGTAGATATATCTTCTTTTTTTTTTGTTATAAATTTATCAACATAACTTTTTCAGATTTTAGATTTACTAGGACCTAAGACTGAAGCAGATCTTGCACCTGCTCCAAAGCCAGAAAAGAAAGCAAAAGGTGGTGACAGCGGTAAGAAACCTGCCAAGGATGCCAAAGGTATGTTTAAGTAAAGTTCCCAAACCACTAACAAAAATAAAATAGAAGCCGTTTATTATAATGATTACAAAGTTTTTTAATTCTCTGTAGCTAGTAACCTGTTTCAGCAACAAGCATTGTACTAGTATGCCTTTTAAAAAGTTCCCTTTAATTTTGTGTAGTTGTGTTTAAAATAATAGTTAAGGTAAAGGTGTGTTTATTGCTGAATTATATATAATTGAATTGATACCAAGCAATGCTTTCAGTTGTTATAATTCATTATTCTTTATTGCATTATCATATTGTACATGTATGTTACATCAATAGAGGGGTTGTCCATGTCATGAACCCTGAGAGGCCACAGCAATTTTTTTAATTTACTTAAAGTTAACCACTTTATTTTCAGCTGCTGCTAAACCTGACAAAGCTGATACAGCAGGAGATGTTGGTGGAGCAGTTTCGATCCATGACTTAATGAAGAAGCTCCCCTTCCATGCTCCAGGCGAAAACTTCAAGGCTGATGGCTATATTGTGACTCCGGATACTAAGAGATTACTACAAGAGCATCTTAAGATTACTGGAGGAAAAGTCCGGACAAGGTTCCCTCCGGAACCAAATGGAATTCTCCATATTGGACATGCTAAGGCTATAAATATTAATTTCGGATATGCTGCTGCCCATGACGGTATTTGTTTCTTGCGATATGATGATACTAATCCGGAAAAGGAGGAGGAAAAGTTCTTTGTGGGAATCAAAGATATGGTGGAGTGGCTTGGTAAGGGACCTATATTTTGTTGACAAAAATAATTGAATGGATGTTATCAAAAACAATAAGTTTTAATCGCAAATGTAAATGATTGGTAAATAATAAAATGATAGAAGAGTAAATGTGTATGGCCTAGCAAGTGTCGATCCGGCCCCAAACAGCTTTCATATGGCAATAATGTGCATACGTCATATTTGCATTATTAAACGTCAGTCAAGGATTTGTCATTATCAAAATTCAAAACATTGTTTACCGGAATGCTGCTCAATCCTTCGTTCTTCTTGCGAAATAAATATGTGGATAGTTTGGCTTTATTATGCAAAAATTACTTGAAGTTTGCGGAATATTTAGTCCTGTTTCGTCTTTGTTTACATCAGTGACATTCACCGACTTTCAACGTCAGTTACCAAAAATTTGTCATTGCCAGTAAAATAATTTAGTGCCACTGAAAATCCGCAATATAGCGTGGGTTGTAAAATCCCTAGCAGGGCTTTATACATGTATCTATGCCACTTCCTTTATTTGGAAGACAAAACCATTTTCTGAATTGCAAGTCTAATAGACTTATAAAAAGAAAACACTAAATACAAATTTCAAATACCCGTAAAAATATGTTCATTGTGTAACAAATGATTGTGTGTGATTCCAGGTTACAAACCATATAAGATCACCCACTCTTCTGACAACTTTGACCAGCTGTATGAGTGGGCGGTGCAGCTGATCAAAAAGGATCTAGCTTACGTGTGCCATCAGAAGTCTGAAGAAATCAAAGGCTTCAACCCTCCACCTTCCCCATACAGGAATAGACCTATCGATGAAAGTTTACAACTGTTTGAGGTAACTTGATACACCATTTAATCAAGAATTCCAGTAAGACATATCAAATTAGCAGATGTTAACTATGGTTGTTAATGGACCTGTGGAGTTACTGCACGCCGAAGACTAAGCACACTAACATGGAAAGTAACAATTTTCTTGACAGAATAACAACCATGAGCTGTGATAAAATGCAGCCTAAGTTTGTATTCAATAGGAACTTCAAGGTACAAGTTCCAACGAGGGCGGAATGGGCCGAGGGTCGCGAGCCACCTACAGCAGATGGTGAGGACATTATTTGGTACACTGATGGATCAAAAATGGGATCAGGTACGGGAGCAGGCATTCATGCAAACGACTTCAATGCAAGTACAAGTATGGGAGGTTATGCGACTGTCTTCCAAGCGGAGACATACGCTATAATCGCCTGTGCCCAGGAGAACATAGATAGACTTACCAGAGGGAAGCACATCTACATACTCAGTGACAGTCAAGCGGCACTTAAAGCGCTAGGTGCGCCTAAAGTGGATTCTAGACTTGTGTATAATGGCGTCCTAGCTTTGAACAAGCTTGGAAGGCACAATAAGGTGCAACTGGTATGGATCCCAGGGCATGAAGGCCTTATCGGTAATGAAATTGCAGATGAACTTGCTAGAAAAGGGTCTGCAACAAGTTTCATAGGACCTGAACCATGTGTGGGTCTCTCGCAGGGAACCATAGCAACAGCCATCAAGGACTAAGCCAAAAACCAGCACCAACAAGAGTGGAGGAAAATGGAAGGCTTGAGGCACTCAAAGCTATTCATGGAATAGAATCAGGCTGGACCAAGAAATTATGGGAATACAGCAAAAGACAGCTCTGGATCATAACAGGGGTGTTTCCTGGTCACTTTGGGGTCAAAGGACTATTGGCCAAGTTGGGACTGCCTGACAATACATATTGTAGAATGTGTGGCGAGGAGGCAGAGACAATGAAGCACATACTGTGTGGATGTCATGCCCTCGCCAGACTCAGAATGAAGGAATTCGGTATCGGTTACCCAGAACCGAAGGAATTCCAGGCACTACCAACTGGTTCCATCATCCGATATATGAAGGTGGTGGAACAATCCTTTGAGTAGGCGCGATGGGGGTAACTACACAAAAGATCCCATTGGGTCGAAGTGTATCCGCAAGGACCCCTTCCTAATAAGATAAGATAAGATGGTTGTTAATCACATGTGAAATGCAGGATTTAATGGTATGTTTACGTGTTGCATATGAACAATAGAGATAATCATTAGTATCTTAAAAATTCACATCACTATTTGTCATCATTATTTCCTTGGTATATTAAGTAACAGTCTGTGCCATTCGTAGTATTGGGTTCCCCAAATTTAGGACAACTTTGAGCAGATTCAATAATATATTGATTTTAAGTTACACGATTTTTACTCATTATTATAACAAAACGGGACTTAATCGCTACAAAAAGGTGGCTATTTAACTATTTCGACGTTTTAGACGTAATGTTATGGTCTCGAAGGGACCTGAGTCCCTACATAATCGCCTGTTTGAACGCGATTATGTCCCGCGTTGTTATAATAGGTAATAATGTCATTCATTAATATTACACTAGGAATGTTAAATAGTTGCAAGTAGTAGAAGGACTTTTAATTTCTTTAACTTGGGGTTTTATATTTTGAGGAATAATTTTAATTGTGACAAGTAGTCATAGATAATATGATATAATAAGATAGTAGGTATAACTCAATTTGAATAATGCAAAAATAATTTTAATGTTGTATTTGTGTAGGATATGAAAAACGGCAAAATCGATGAGGGAGAAGCTACTCTACGAATGAAGATAACCCTGGAAGAGGGCAAACAGGACCCTGTGGCGTACCGGATCAAGTTCAAGCCGCACCACCGCACCGGAAACAAGTGGTGCATCTACCCCACCTACGACTACACGCATTGTTTGTGCGACAGCATCGAGCACATCACGCATTCGCTGTGCACTAAGGAGTTCCAGTCAAGGAGGTAAGTTAACAGTTGATACTCTTTAGCAAAGAATATAATACTCACAACTCTTTAGTATAGGGAAGAAACTATAATTAAAAAACAAAATGGCAATGGCTATACAAAATTGTGCTCTTGCCGCGACTGTATTACCCTTCTTGTTCGCAAGGTATTGTAAAGAAAGAGACATGTATTTTTTCTCGGGCGACGAAGACTCGCGTATCACAGTTGTGCTAGAAGTGCCGTTGTAGATAGTACAGTAAAATTGTCAGATACTTTTGATGCTGACTGTTCGACCTTAGCGTGGTCGATGTCCCATACATTTCGTATTGCCCAACTAAAACTTATAGCCCCACATATAGGTCTAATTTCGAAGCGTAATCGCCATTTCGTAACGGGATGACATTTCCTAAATGGGATAAAGACCTAGCTATGATGGTGCCATCTACAACTGGTTGACGAAACGTGATTTTGTATTAGGTATATAAATAAATAAATATCGGACAACCTCATACAAATCAATCTAGTCCCACAGTAAGCTCTAGTAGGCTTGTGTTATGGACACTAGACGACGATAAATATACTTATATAAATACATATTTAAATACAAATAACATCCATGACCCAGGCACAAATATTCGAGTTCATCACACAAATATTTGCCCTGGCCGGGATTCGAACCCAGGACAGTAGACAGTTGCTTAACCACTGCGCCAACCGCGTCGTCAAAATTGTTTGTTATTGTTGTATTTAAATGTGTGACTTGATAGTCACACGGAAACCGAAGAAAATCTAAATTTCTTATAATTTAAGTAGACTGACAATTCTTCTTAAATCATTGGTAATTTATATTTTCTCAATTTAAACAGATTATAACAAACTTTGGCAGTGTAGTATGCGTAGCGTGGGGGTGGTAGGTGGAACGGAAACTCGGTACTAGTTTACATAGTTTATGTAAATATTACAACACTCTATAATCTCGACTCCCGTCTAACCTCATCTATCTATATCTCTATCTATCTCCCCAATCTTACAATACTGAACTATATATATTATTATTCTACGTGCTTTACGTGTTAGGAGAGGAAATCCCTTATCGGATGGATAGGCACTTTATCTTGTTTTATACATCTATCTACATTACGTGTAGATGAGACAGTTTGCCTATCACACCTCCCCTGAAAAGGTAGGGGGTTCCCTCCCCTGAAAAGAACACTCCTCGCAATATATTTTATTTTCTTATGATCTAGATAATCTTTAATTCACATGTTAAACAAAACCTGTAAACATCTTAATATCACATTACAAAACCTAACTAGCAAAATTATAACTATAGCAAGAACATCTATATATAATTTATAAAAAATCTAGGTCCTTTAATTTAAACAGGAAAACATTCGATAATAAATATTGGTGATATTCTACTCAATATTAAACAATTCTCTTAATTAAACTTGTTATTATAAGTACCTACTTAGCTTAATTGGTATAGTAGTGCAGAAAGTGAGTCCCTTACAATTAAAAACATTCTAACCTAGAAACGTACTGTTAATTTTTAATTACATATCCCGTAAATTATTCACATTATTAAAAAAAAATATCTGGCAGTTATCTTATAAGTTTGTCACAAATTCACAATTGAGTTCGATTCTACTAGGTACTATGTAAATACCTATCTTCCTCTATCATCCTTGTTACTCTTTATTTGTCGTAGTCGTCTTTTACTTGCAAGTATCGTCGTATCCCTGTTTGATTATTAGTCCATACTTTTTGATTATGGAGCTCATTTATTTATTTTTATTTTTTTATTTCGTACTACTCTACTTTATTCAATATTTTGCTTAAACAATCAAGTCTCGTAACGCTACGTCTAGGCGTGCCTTCGTCATAAAGAATCTTGATTTATGCAAATCGTAGAGCTTAGTGTGCAACTTTGGCATCACTTTACTGGCTAGGCACACAACACTTTTCATAATTGGTCGGCCAACCTTTTTAAATATTTAATAACAGTTCAGAGTACAAGATATTAATTACGTACGCGCACAAACATTATACTTTCATTCAGGCAGTTCTTTTAACACGTCCTTCCATTAAAACTCACCCTGTGTCCAAGGATCGTCATGATTAATCATGCTCAGATCTCAAGGATATCCCTGCCTGTCTTGTACCCTGGTGTACCTCGCTAAACCATACCTATCTGTTCAACGGCGCCCTTTGAGTCACCGCTGACCAATATGAAAGGTATGTCGTCATTTCCATGAAAACTTCTCTTTTTAACCCATTCATTCCGTCTTCCAAATTTCCGTACATCTCAAGGTTTTAGAAAAACTTCAGTATATAAGAATTTCAACAACACTTAGGTGATCAAACTAACTGCTCGTCGAAAAACTTACTTTTACTTTCTGCTTTCCTGATCAACACGCTTAAAGCATCATCCATATCGAATTACCTCCTACTTCATTTACAAACTGTATATACCAACGCAAACCTCTTTCTCATTCCTCAAAGCTAAAACTTCAATTTTCCAAATTCAACATCTCCTTTATAAAAACTGTTCCGTTGCAAATTGACTTTTAAAAAAAAATCATGTCCTTATAAAATGCTCTGAGTAAACATTATTTCCTACTTTTAGTAGTAAGTATTTTGGTACGTACATATCTAATACGATATTTCGACACACATTATATCCATTTTACCTCGCGTTTGTCTACTGTTAAAATTCTGTTTCAGACAATCTTTATTAATTTTCCCTCGTTTTGCTCAACTCTTTCCCCATGAAACAAGGATTCTGTAATACAGAACATACAGGAGAGAACATCGTTCTGTATTTTGATTTTCTACTCTATCAGATTTTAACCCATAACTTATGACCTGACCTTGCATGTGAAAACAAAGCCCTCGTATTTCGCATAATTGCTTCTAATAGAACGGCTCCCCTCGCCATCCTAAATCTCAATAACTCAGAATTTAACTATCTACTGACTTCAATTCTTGTGAATCAAAAGAACATCAACCATCAATCTAATTAATCCTTCAAAACATATTTTACTACCTCACGTAATATGTCATGAATAACTATCGAACGTGATGCTCCTAAACCTTATTTTAACAATAATGTATCACCCGTACTATGCTGTAAACTTAAATTACCTTCCTCATAATTAATATTACACTTATACTTTAAAAGGAAATCTTCTCCTAAAATACCATCACTCATACACGTAAGACCATTAAACACGTAAAACTTGTGGTAAAACCTATAACCTTTCATACATAATCCTAGCTTGACATAGCTCCATAGACTCCAAATTTCCACATACTCCTCGTATTTTTAACCTATCCGGCACTATTCGTAAATCTAACCCCGTTAATCCAGTTATATTTTATAATCGACACATTAGCTCCAGTATCAACCAATAACGATAATTTCCTATCTAAACAACCTATAACTACGTGATTACTAATATTGTAAGTTAAGATATCTACATAATCTCTTTCAGACACGAAAAAATTCTAACTCGCTACGCTGTATCTGAGTCACGCTCTGCAGCCGCTGACTCGACAACATTAACATTACGTGAAGGCTGTCCGTTTGACCTAGCGAAATTGTTTGATTTCTGCTTGCTATAAAAATACTGACACTGACCTAGCTGATTCGCATTGCGATTATAGCTTGAGTGTGCAGAATTATATTTACTACTGCTACTTTTACATGGAACTGTTAAATACTATACATAATAAACACTACTTGTTTGAAAATTGAATTTAAATTCATCAGTTATGGGCTGATTTATAAAACTAACTAGTCATACCACCATACTATACAATTTAACACACAAAACAACAACCAAAATACCAATAAATTGTAAAAAGAAACCTTATACATATTTAAATAGATTCACCTCCGTGATGCGGGATCGCCTGCTTCCGACGCTCCATGAAATTCGGCATCTTCTGCTCCCTGCTTCAGACGCTCCATACGCGGCATCGCCTTCTCCAGACACTCCTTGTCGTGCGGCATCTCTGCTTCAGACGCTCCATCGCCGCATTGCCTGCTCCAGACACTCCTTGTTGTGCGGCATCTCTGCTTCCGAGGATCCATATCGCCGACGATACGTCCCGATTCTTGTAGCTGCTCCATTTTTTCCCCGAAGACAGCTTGTCCTCCCAGTCTTCTTACCGCAGAATCTTCACTTCATCACGCAGAATCTTCATCGTTTACTTCGTCACCCACGTCACGGTCAAAACTGTCTCGGTCGCCATGCAGTATGCGTAGCGTGGGGGTGGTAGGTGGAACGGAAACTCGGTACTAGTTTACATAGTTTATGTAAATATTACAACACTCTATAATCTCGACTCCCGTCTAACCTCATCTATCTATATCTCTATCTATCTCCCCAATCTTACAATACTGAACTATATATATTATTATTCTACGTGCTTTACGTGTTAGGAGAGGAAATCCCTTATCGGATGGATAGGCACTTTATCTTGTTTTATACATCTATCTACATTACGTGTAGATGAGACAGTTTGCCTATCACAGCAGATTTAACCTGTTCTCTTCTAATGGACATACAGGTGACATCCTCGCTGCCAATATTCGCATTTTTAACCAACGCGACATCAAATACTGAGTTCTTTCAAGCGTTTACTCCAATATATCGCCTGGTGACAACTAAAACTCACTACTCTTCAATCTTCATAACATTGTATCTAATTGTAGATTGATACTGAAGCACGAGCTTTGTTTTAAGTAGTTATTTGTTACTTAGTGTGTTTTCGTTGTGAACAAATGACATTGTTAATCAAATTTATATTATAAAAACTTTTCTTTTACAGATCGTCCTACTACTGGCTATGTAACGCTCTTGGAATCTACTGTCCCGTGCAGTGGGAGTACGGTCGCCTGAACGTCAACTACACGGTCGTCTCCAAGAGGAAAATTGCCAAGCTTATCGACGAGGGAATTGTTAACGGTACGTGTTTCATAGTTTCATTTCATATACCAAGCCCCGATTCCACTTGAGACTACACAATGAAAACCAGTGTTTATCTTTTGCTGACTTAATTGCTTTATGAACTCAGCTTTTTAAATTGGCGCGTGTCGTTATTATTATTACTTTATCTTTTGTTTCATTGCTACCACCTATATAATGACGTTCTCAAGTAGAATGGCATTGGTATATATGAAATGAACTATACTTACATCATAAAAAGTCTATAAGAGATATGTATGATCGGAATATTGTAGAGAGTCCAGTCGCCTAAACTTCATGTGAATAAACGCAGTTCGTTCGTGAGGTCTTAGAATACAAGTAGTATTTAGGTTCAGCGCAAGAGAAAACGAGACAGGAATAAAACGGTAGGTTATTTAACAGATCACAAACTGGACAAAACATTTTCTTCTTTTTCATATTTTTTGTGCCACAGAAAATACTGTAACTTTTTTCTGACAGGAAGGGGGCTTATTCCTTACTATAAACAAAATAGTAAATACTCCTATTCCCCATTGCCTATTACTATCCGTAAACAATAATTGAGTTTTGCTGATAAATAATAATTTATATCCATGTGATGATGCCTTTTCGTTTCCGGTCTTTATTTGTACGGATATTAAATCCCTCGTTAATAATTTAAAACCTTCGCGCTTTCATTGCATGCCATAATGACGACTGAATAATCTAGACAGAGTGCAGCCCCTCCTCTCTCTCATGTTACAAATGACTGTGAATGTCACTGATGTACACAAAGAGGAAACAGGACTGAATATTCCGCAAATTTCAAGTAATTTTTGCATAATAAAGCCAATATTCAGTATTTATTTCTCAAGAAGAACGAAGGATTGAGCAGCATCCGGTAAACAATGTTTTGAATTTTGGTAATGACAAATCCTTGACTGAAGTTTAATAATGCAAATATGACGTATGCACATTATTGCCATATGAAAGCTGTTTGTAGCGCCACTATCACTGGGCCGGACCGACACTTGCTAGGCTATAATTAGAACATATTACATGTACCCACAGAAGATCGCACTTCCATAGTAAATTCCACTCCCCGTATTACCCCCTCAAGTTAAGGGATGATTTTCCGTGATAAAAACTTCATGTCTTTCCCCGGACCTCAAACTATGAAGGATAGTTTAAATTGACGAAATAATAATATCATTTATAAAAACAAAAACACCAAATAATGCGATGTGGCGCCAAACACATGCACATACATAGGTGCATTATCCATATCCAAATATTTTTTATAAGTTGAGACAGTTTATCCAGTCCATTTTGGATTATGTCTTACTTACCCGGTGAAAACTAAATGCACACACAGATTTATTATATTCTTTGAACTAAAGCATCAAGGCCATATGCCACCTCCACCTGATTATAGGAAGGGGGTTTTATATTAACCGTTTGGCAACTTATGCTCACTCTCCTGGTTCATCGGACTATCATTTCGTCTGATAAATACCCTGAGCTGTTAAGCAATAGCGTATACAAAATTCCGATTCCGCACACCGACCTCCTACGGCCAACGGTTTTCAAAATGTTATATCCCTTGGTATATAACGTAGTAAATATACACTGTGATATCAAAAAATTATACAATACAATACAACAATACTTTATTGCACACCAACAAGAAAAATATTACATGAGAAATCATAAATTAAATAATTATCTCACAGGAAAGTTAATATAAGATTGTTTTCTGGGTTAAAAAGCCCTAATTAATCGAAGACTGAGGAAATCCTACGCAGTATTCACTATTTCTTAATACAGTGGCCTATCCCACAAAACTTTACAAGCGTACAATTCGACAAAATTGTTAAATTGTAAACAAATAAATGTACCACAATAATCACAAATATCTGTTCGTTACAAGTTTGTAGTATACAAATATGACACTTTTGTAAAATGGGTATCACAAAGAATAAAGGTATGTCACGACAGCTACATAATTGTAGGATTGTTGATTTGTAAATATACAAGCGAAAAATTTTAATGTTACGACTGGAAATATGTAACAATTTATTTAGTTTTTTTTTTATGTTGAAGATAGTATCACTTTATACGCAAAACGCAAGATTTACAATAATTATTATATAATAATTTTATAGTTATCTATGTACGAGCATTAGCCTAAATCCCAACTAACATTACAAGGGACTTGCAAGCTAAACTGGCCTTTTTAGAGCTCATAAAAGAAAACAAAAATATTATTTTTAGTTTTAGTGACAAATTAACAAATGGAAAGAGATAGCACAAAATTTAAATGATTTAGGGATAACTAGAACTAAACATTTCGTAGTACAAAGTGTTGGAATCGCGAAAAATTATAAAATATACTGCAATTACTAGTATTCGTATTATGGTAGCAAGAGGGTGTGACACATAAAACATAGGGTGTAAACATAGGGTGTGACACATGTTTAGAGAATTGTTAACATGTAGGTACAATTCTACATATATGTATAATTATTACTACAATTTAATGTCGCACAAAACAATTGTCAGCTACAAATTTGTACGTTTTCCGGAAAATATATGTATCGTATGTAAAGTTTTGTGATACAACAAATTGTAGACTTGTCGATGCAATTTACATATTTGTAAGAATTTTCCTCTACAAATTTGTTACTTGTACATTTCGTGTACGCACACTTGTATTATTACAAACTTGTAACTTGACTCTTGTAAAGTTGTAATTGTAAGTTTTGTGGGATAGGCCACTGGTCTCACATAGGTACAGATAATACGCACACACACACCCCACACCCACATCGACTCACACACTTTTATTTCCCCATGTCTCTTTGTAAATAATCGTAGTATGGGGTAGTACGTAATTGTAATAAGCTAGATAATTTTATTAACGGATTGCCGAATGCAAAATATCAATTATTGCTTAATGGTCACCACGATACAGGCCTAACCTAGTGTGGGATTTTTTAATTAATAAAATTTATTTATTTTCTTTCAGTATTTAATTTTAAAATAAGTAGTTAACAGTTAAACTAGGAAGAATGTTGTTACTGTAAATGCATTTTCATCATAGACCACTTTATTTCATTTTCAATTTCAATTCGCTGTACCAATATCTTTTAAATTTTGATCACCTCGTCTTTTCTTATTTTTACGGTTATGATTTCCATGATAATTATGAAAAATGCGGCAACAAGACCGCCCGCCAGAATACTGAATGGTACTATAAGATCGTTCAGTGTCAGAGCACACAGCTTAAACGCGCCAGCTTCGCTCCTGGTCAGCTTCGAATCATTCGGAAGCCGATGTATATTCTTAATTGCGTCAACTAATCCGAATTCGACCATACGAGTCATTTTAACCGCAAATTGCTCAAGGAGAGGAAACCCACGTTTAAGAAACAAAGCGTAATGAGTCTTGTATATCTTATCTTGCACTAAATGAGTCTGTGTTTTCTCCTTCAGATGTTTCGCGGCCCACCAGAGATAGCGATAGTATATTGTCACGGTGTATATGCTGGAAGTATTTGCGAGCTTGTCCAATGCTAGATCAGCAGTTTTACAACTGCGTGTGTCTAGATATTGTTCATTGATTATTGGAGCTATATCAGTAGTTATCAAAAAGTCAGCTATGTCCTGTGGCATACATGGAGTTAGGTTGTAATTTTGCAAAGACATGTATCCGTTTATTTGCGGCTTGTACATCCGATACGTTGAGTAGCTCGTCAACCTTGTTTGGTAATAACATGACACTACAAATATAAACCACAGCCAATGTATAATGATTATGTTTTTGTGTAGTTTTTCTGTCAGGTTCAGTTTTACGTTATAAGTCGCGTTTCCAAAGAACTTCAATATTTCTGAGGAACCCATACCTCGCAATATGAGCACATTTTTAAAATCGGAAACTAGGAACGAACAAAGAAGTGTTGCAAATAATAGTAGCAACCATACTTTATAGTCAAACATCATGTAAACTGTTTTCCACCTTTCCTCTAAATCGGCAGTGGGAGTGACGGGCATATATACGTCTTCGAAGGCTAAATGAATATATATGAAATCAAATAACATTGCCCGTTTATAGTTTAAGCTAAATCCCCCGAAGAGCAAATCTATTTCATTTTCATATAATTGTTCCATTACTCCGGTAACTGTAAAATTATCCGTTATGTGTCCATATTTAACAGTTTCTGGTACAATTGTTAAATTCAGAAATATGTTCTCTGACTCCAGCAGTAGTTTAACAAGGTATTTTTCTATACCATCTGGATATCCATTCCTCGCTTTTGATATGACTAAAGGGGGGTGGTCGTGAGCCAAAATATTAAATGTGCAATTTTTTAAGTTAGGTTTGTCGTATTCCTGTAACTTTTCGACGATGTCTAAATCTTGAATTCTTTTACATGGTCCTAATTTTATGGTGTTATTATAGTCCCGGCCACAGCAACCTTCTGCGTATGGATAATAAGAATAAATAGATGCGTCTTCGTCCTCGTCTTCTATTATAATCAGAACATGTATGATGTGGTAGTCCAGTAATACTTCAAATATTGTTCGTAAATCATCTTTACTCATTTTAGTCAGTGCTATAATGAATAATGCGTGTGGTTGCCGATACCAATCATTGTCCAAACTGCGGATGATATTTTCAAAGTTGTCTTTGTCATCACAATGTACCACGTAAACGTTGCAGGGCACTATATTCACAGACATATTATAATCTTTTACGTATAATCTGACGTTGTTGCTTTCATGTAATTTACGAATCACATCATCTATAAACATGTTATTTTTGATGACAGCCACGTCTGCTCCGTGCAGAGTTTTAGATAACATTATATCCACAATACACTTTTCTATTACATTCTGTGCGGAGGTTTTCACAAAGTCTCTAGGGTATATCGCAGCGCAAACCTGACCTATGATGCTAACTAATATTATTTTATGATACATAACTGATTATCACTTTGGTGTGTTTCTAAGTAAAACCAAAACCAATGTTTGCCCAGAGAAACATTTCCTCAACATTATCGTCCAACGAAAAAAGTGTTTATGTCGGTAAACAATACAACACACTATTAGTGCTTGTTGTCTTTGAATCAAACTATGTCCGCGCGGTGAGTTATTATAATAATAAATCTGATCAGCCAAAAAAAATATATGAGAAAAACGGGACAAGTGTCGAAATTAATTTTATGGATAATTAATTAATATTTTCGTAGTACTTCGTAGTAGTAATAAAATCCGGTAGAAAGTGAGGACTTGGTTTATGATCCTATTACATATATAGATGTTGCTTATTCTCTATCGCTTTAAAAACATGAAAGTTGTAGGTCATAGGGAAAACAGACGCTGTTAGAGTACCGGTATGAACCTGAAAGGATCCCTTAATTTGCGTGGAGCAGTATGGAAAATATTACCACAGTAGCTTATGTGGAAATGGGATATGTAGCTCCTTGGCACATTCCCTAAAATACACTCTGCAAAACCCTAAACGGAAAAAAATAACTGTGCTAGCCTAGGGTATTTCCATGCCCCCAAATAGTGACAGATGGCTAATCTACAAGTTGACTAATGGTTCAATAGCAGCACAACAGAGTACTTTAACTCTAATAACCTACTTGAACTTTAACTAAATCAATAATGATCATTTTATCTATTTACAAAGCAACGCGCCGTTTCTGTGTACAAGCTTTTATTTAACAATTACGATGATTGCATCGACAATTATGATGTTGTTCATTGCACGAATGTAACAAACAATTGTTTCGCTGCAAAGAGTATATGGGATCGAATGAGAACTACCTTTAGGCTTGATTCAAATTTACGTTTTAAAACTGCTATAAATTGGTACCAAAGAGTGACTTCACTGTAGGCATCTCACGTGCTATGCCAATAAAAAAAAATAAAAAAACAAAAGAAATAAAATGAAAATGTAAAAATGAGGTTTATTTTCACATGCTGTGTTTAATAAGTATGTTCTCTCCAATCTTGCATTTCCAAATTGTATTATTTTTAGATTGGGATGATCCTCGACTGTACACACTGACGGCGCTGAGACGGCGAGGCGTCCCCGCTGCCGCCATCAACAGTTTCTGCGCCGGTCTTGGTGTAACCGGCGCGCTCGGCGCCGTCGATCCCACCATGTTGGACGCCGCCGTGCGTGATGTACTCAATGGTACCGCACCCAGGTACTATTCATAAGACTACATTTTCTATCCACCCTCAACTGTACATATCGACATCCAGAGCACCTGCATTGGGCCCGGCGTTGTCGGAATATTTGGCTCTGGTGACTCAACTGTTCGGATATGGCCACTGCGCACTTGAGATCTACAAATCAAAATTATCTATTCTCTGTAACAGATCTGCTGGTGCTAACGTAATATATGCTTCATGTATACCGTGAGGGATTGTACGCACTACGTCATCAGAAGGCAATACCCGTTATAAATAACTGTTTCTTAGTAATTGGATTTTTGTATTGGAAATGACCCTGCTTCCTGCTTTTGTCATTTAGTAAGTTACACACTGTTTCTTACATTGACTCGACGGCGTACTTCCAGTACCTTGACTCAAGTGCAAAAATCCGCATAAGGTCTATTTTAGGAATCTTATTAGATTTGTCACGATCTTATATTGTTGGTAAAATAATGTTTATGCCTGTATATTTATTTTCTCGTATTCTACGTTGCAACATGTGATAAGATTATATTTAGATCCTTATTTTCAGAGTAATGGTGGTCTTAGAGCCACTAAAAATCACCATCACCAATTTCCCGAGTGACAAGCCAATCTTAGTGGCAGTGCCAGACTTCCCCAACGAGCCGGAGAAGGGGTCCCACCAGGTGGCGCTCAGCTGGGTCGTGTACATCGAGGCCACGGACTTTAAGGAGCAGCCTGAGAAAGGGTATCGCCGTCTCACCCCGACGCAGACCGTGGGGTTGAGGCACGCCGGATACGTTATTAAGGTGAGCTTAAAACAATTATGTAACGTAATTTGTTTGTCATATAATTCTCTCTCACCTAGGCCAGGTGAAATAATATTATATGATAAACAAATTACGATTATAATATAAAGAAAATAGACGTTTATTTGCTAAAAGCGATGGCAGGTTAGTATTTGGTCCGTAAACCTTTTGCCATGGTAAAATGCTGGCATCATTCATAAAAAAATCAAAATATATGATATGTTTTTTTGCCGCTACTGTTGTGGTAGTCAACAAATTCTAAATTTTATCGAGCACATAAAATTATGGTCTATTCAGATGAATTTTAGTAAGAAAATATTCTTAGTGAAATTCCTTGAACAAATAAGCGAAATATTATGACATCAGAAATTTATTTATAAATAAATGTTCTGTCAAAGAAACAAAACCACCCATGTTAGTTAAAAACCTAATATCCATTACAAAAACTTTGACGTAACTAGATCATATTTCAGCCTTGTCTTTCTAAAGTTTCCGTTATAAAAATAAAAAAAATATTTCATTTTAAGACGCTGTATTTCTTTAATAACAACTAAGCTTACCAAGAAAGCCCTCGTCTAATATCAGCTGTAATAAGAGTTCAAACTTCGTTCGTAATAAAAGGCAATACGCTCCCGGCAATCTCCGAACAAGCCTCGATCCAGTTACATAAATACTTGGTACATTAATAATTCAGGTCGCGGTTGGCCATTTCTCTGTAGCAAATGGGAAGTACATTCAGAAATAAATGTGGATATGCATCGTATTGATAACCGCTGTAATTTTTTTACTGTATATCTCTCATGTTTTGTATCCCTGTGTATTTGAGGTGTGCAATAAAGTGGATTTGTTGTTGTTGTTGTTGTTGTATTATAAAGAACTCAACTTCAGAGATTATGCCTAGCAGGTTATACACACAAAGAGGTATCGAAGGAATTTGTTTTCTGGATTTGAACCTACTTTAGTAGATAAATATTTTCAAAAATGTTTAGTTTTATATGAACCTTTTTTACAGGAAAGCCAAGCATAACAACAATAAAATAATAAGTAAAGCTATTTCATTTTCATTCCATTAGTCCCTACTAGGGCTTCTGATGTATGTTACACACGGAACCGTAGCTCCGTGTTCTTAGCACTGGCCGGCGGTCCTAAGATCCCGTACTACACGGACACGTCAAAGATACGTAGCCGTGTCTGCGTTCGGCTCCGGATCGGCGGATCTCGGCTCCGCTCGGGTATTGAATGACAGCTTGTCGAACCGACAACGTCACGGACGGATCGGATCCGCGTATCATTATGAAACTTAAGAAACGCATCTCCGTGTAACACGGAGCTACGTATCTTAATTACACGGGTCGAACAGGTCCGGATCTACGTTGCCGTGTTACCCGGCAACGGAGACTCGGCGAGTCCTGGGCTCCTGATATCCGTGTTACACGCCGCAACGTAGCCCCGTATCCTTAACACCGGCGGTACTAAGATCACGAATAACACGGACACGCCGAGATACGTATAATTAAGTATACGTATATACGTATAGTATTAAAGCCGTGTCTGCGTTCGAGTCCGTATACACGGAGCTTCGGTTCCGTTCGGGTATTGAATACTCGTCGGAGCGATCCGCTCCGGCCGGTTAGAGTTAAAACAAATAAGGACTATTATTGAGTATGGGACGAACGGGGTTTATTTATTGTTATTTGGATGGACAAACTTGAGTTATTTACATATTTTTGCATTGTTTTGAGTAATAATGGTTCTATTTAACTAATAAATGGCATTATTCTTTTTTATACATATATAACCAGCGATTGTGGTTTTAGACAAAATTAGCGACCCGGCCGTGCACGGATAAGAATATAAATACTTAAATATAATCTATTATGAGAGTAAAAACTACCGACCGATAGACCGACGCCACCGGGTGTTTTGGTTTTAATTATTTTGATGCAATTTTATTATACTTACATATTGATAAAAATATAATTCAAAAAATTGTTTTTCAAGTTATGTTAAGCGAAAAAGACAATTGAGTCATTCATTATTATTTTATTACCTACCTACCATGGCGACCCTTTTGTGGGTAAGAAGTAGTTGCACGTGCAGATAAAGATAATTAATGGATTGGCGGCGACGTTCTAATATAACCGTGGTAATTTTACTGATAATTTCATAAATACTTTGGGCTTTACGTCGTATACCTTTTGTTCGTAATGTTGAATGAAGTGGTCGGGCTGTTTTGTTTTAATACAAGTCATTTTTCAGATACTTTAGAGGGGGCGGTCAACATTGCAAATCTTAGTGTAGCTGTTAATTTAAAGATATTATCTAATACTTTTTACTTTATTATTTTGTTGCTGTTAATGTGTGGTTAGTTGTATGTTTTAAAATTGTTATTAATGAAGAGAAGTTTGGTGTGGACATATGCCACCAGAGTCGGTGATACAGGTTTTTGTACCTTGTGCAATGATCGGGTGAACAATGAGTTTTCGTGTCGTGGTGGTACTACAGGATCTATAGGAAATCATTTGAAAGTAGTTTACTTGAAATCTCCTGGCCCGAACCCGACATCGAACGAGTAAGTACATTTTCACATTATAATAAATAATGCGTTGTTTAAATAAACTGCAGTGCCAATTATCTTGTACATATTTGATTAAATACGCTAGTTTTGATAGAGTCTAATTAGTAGAATACGCTTTGAAACGTCTGAACGATTAGTAACTATGAAATTAGTACTTAATATTTTCATCGGTTACCACCCCGTCTAAATATAAATTATAGCTAATATTACCTATTGTAACATAATGTTTGGTATAAAAATAAAATTAAAATTTAAAACTGTTCATTTCAATAAGGATCACAGCTTAATTATTTAATTGCTACATTTTGTTATTAGGTATTTACGACTCACAAGACAGATTAAGAAGCACGAGTCTCACTCACTATACATTTCCATTCGTAGCTCTTAGACATCGCAACGAATCTTTACTAAACGTCGGGGCGGATCGAATCCACGTGTAATTAAGATACGTGTACCCGTGTTACACGGATACACGTATCTTAATTACACGTAGCCTAATTACACGTACCGAACGGAGCAGAAAACCGTTGCCGTGTAATACGAACACGGAGATCCGGCTACGGGTACTCGAAACACGGACACGACCGCGAGCCCCTACTCATACTCCAGTGCTGTTAGTACATTATTCTTACAGTGAAACTATGTTTATTGGTATCACGAAGTAATAAATGATTATTTTGCATAGAAATTATGTCCTTTGTTTTTTTTATACAGTCTACCTCAGATCATGGGGCTTTAAATGTAAAGATAGATTTTACTCACTTAACTCATCTACTTTTGTATTGTGACATTAAAAATATATATAATTTAGAGAATTCATTAAACCTTAAAGTTTAATCGTTAAGTCAATTTATCGTTAATTGCGATTATTAATTTGATATTTGACGTCTTTTAAAGCTAAATATTTAATGCGTCAATTAAGCATTCATTTGCGAAAAAAAAACAAAATTAAGAGTGGAGGTGTTTTTAAACAGTTACTCAGTTTTGAGAGCACAATTAAACCTTGTATTTAAAGCCCCATGGTCAGAGACACCCTTTACATAATATACCTATTTTCGGTACACGAAGTGTATGCCGGATAACCCAAATATACACATTTGCCATGCCGTTGGCGCTGTGCGAAAACCCTAGTGCTGCTATAAATGTAAATATTATTTTAGGTATCGAATGTGGTCCACGATGAGTCAGGCAAGGCGGTGGAGGTGGTGTGCACGGCGGAGCCGGCCGAGTCCGCGGAAAAGCCTAAGGCCTTCATCCATTGGGTGTCCGAACCGGTCACCGTGGAAGTCCGACTCTATGAACCACTGTAAGTCAACAATCTGTTTATTTACATATAGAAATAAATTCTGGTTTGATTAAATGGTTATTTAGTTCGTAGTGACGCAGTTGTCCGTGTCGTGTCCCGGGTTCGCTCCCCTTTTAACCGGCTTTCAAAAAAGGAGGAGGTTATATGTTTTAATGTATGTATTTTTTATTTATGCTAACCGATACCTCCGCCAAATTCGCAACCTACTTTATTTTTTATTATTTGAAAGAGTAAGTATACTTACTCCTGAGGTGGTCCCCTTGACACCATGTCGGGATTTGATGATGAGATCTTAGGGAAATCGAGGGCAACCCTGAACTATTATAAGCAATGTTTTTCATGTATTTTATAAAGTTGTTCATGTATTTGCGTCCAAAGAGTATGTAATCACTACGTTTTAAGAGACGGGAGTGCCATACAAAAAGCGTGAACTCGCATTAGTATGAAACGGGGGCGAAAACATACTGCCAATATGAAGCCGCAAACAATATCAGTGTCAGTGTCAACTCATGACATAATGCCAACATCAAGAACAAAATAGGGATGTCACATGTTACACAAATTATCGAATTATCGATATCGATATTTAAAAAATATGGTTCAGGCGGGGTTCGCATTCGTACCCGCGTCTCCAACGGCTTTCCGGTAATTTAAATCATTAAATATTTCGCTTCAATGTAAACATTTGGTTTACTTTAGGTTACTGACTTCATAAAAAAAAACAAAAGTGTGCAAATAATTTTATTTCGTTCAAACTTTGCTTGGCTTGCTTATAAACATAGACGAAAAAAGCCGTTTCATCACTCCAGTCTGTGCTCCAGGTTGGAAGTTCTGCAACACAAGTAATACAGGCTAAACAGAAAATTACAGAGTAAAAATGTATCTGTTTGTCCAGATGAAACCGTACCTTCATAGTCCATTGAAGATTTTTCGTAAAATATTTCTGTGACCATAATCTAACTCAAACTGGCATAAAAAGTAGTGATAATAATGTCTTATCCTCTCATCTGAGACGGCTTTAACAGCTGTATTCAAGTGCACACTTTTGTATAAGTACACATACCAATAGGCTTTTGCTTGAAGAAAGATATTCCGTGTTTACCCAGGTATTTTTCACTTCAAATGAAAATTATCGATAGAACTTACATACAGCACTATTGTTTACATACGTATAAGGGTATGTATTATTTTACCCGAAATACCAAGTTTTCAATGAAACTTACGATTAACATGGTTATAACACGCAGTAATTAATTATATTTTTTACTTACCAATCTTCGAACGGTGGAAATCTTGCCATGAATAGTCTTTTTTGACCGTCCATTCGACACGTTTTCATTCTGCATATTTCGCACTTTTTCCTTTTCAATCCACTCATTTTTGCAATTGTGATTGTCTTGTGTACCTTCTAGACGACCACTACACCCAAAGAATGCAAATTATTAGATTATTTGTGAAATTGGAATTATTTGAAAAGATCGCAGAACCTTGACAGAAGCAGACTACACAACAAAATAGAAACGTCATCTAACATGGCATGGCGGACAAAAATGGCGGGTGAAGTACAACCCGCCTAAATTCGATTGTCGCCAATTATCTAATACTTTGTAGGTTTCAACGTTATTTCAAACTTAGATAGGTAAAAAATTCACCTCCGTTTCATACAGCCGTTGTCGATCGTTTTTTACCTTGAGAGTTGCGCGAGGCTGTTTGCGTCTGATAGTCATCCTATGCTGAGCTGATGATGGAAGGACTCCATAATGGTTAGGAGTTCGAATTATCCCCTGATAGGGGATAATTCGAACGAGATGCATGCAAACAATACCTCCCCGATCACCCCGCTATATGTATTTTATTTAAATCACAAAAAAAAAGAGAATATCGGACAACCACACACAAATCGATTTAGTCCTACATTAAGCTCTACTAGGCTTACTTAAGGCTACGACGATAAACATACTTTTATAGATAAATACATACTTAAATACATATTACATCCAGGCACAAATATTCGAGTTCATCACACAAATATTTGCCCTGGTCGGGATTTGAACCCAGGACGAACGTCAACTAAATAAATTGAAAGGCAAAAGTTACCCGTGCATGTACAGACAGATTACATTTGAATCGCCCTTTAAAGTCGGTGCCTAACCTCACGTAAACTTATTATCGAACAAAAATACTCGTAAATACCAAATAGTTCAAATAATCATTGTTTTTTTTCTACTTAACATACTCGCTTTGCGCTATTTTCTATCAATTCCCTTTCACCATAAACGTTTAATAAGCGCGCGTATGACTACGTGGCTGAAAAGGTCACAGCCTATTCCTGTTGCAAATGGATAGTCGTTTCGTACGAGTTAATTCATTATTTCCGTTTTATATACTAACGGATATCCGGTGCAAGGAGCTGCGCCATCTTAGGTTTATCAATTGTATTTTTTCTTGAGGCTAAAGAGAATCAATAGGTTGAATTGTTTTTATTATAATACGATCCAAATTACAAGTTTTGCTTAATTTGGGACTACATTAATCGATTTGTACAAGGTTGTCCCGGAAATTAAGTTATTTTTTAAATTGTAAATTGTTACCAATAAAGTAGCGTTATAATTATTAATTACATTTGAAAAAAAAACTTCTATAAATGTTGATCATGAAATATTATGTTTAAAAGTTAGTGACCATCTCCTAAGGTCATTATTTAATGACTCATTTAATTTTTTCACTCAGTACATAGGCGATGATCTGTCACTATTTTTTTTACTAATTAATAACATGACAATATAGGTTCAAACATAAGAACCCCGAGGACCCCAACGAGGTCCCGGGCGGGTTCCTGTCCGACTGCCGCTCCGACACCTTGAAGGTGGTGAAAGCCTTCGCCGACGCCTCCATCAAGGGCGCCGAGGTCTACGACAAGCTCCAGTTCGAGAGGATCGGATTCTTCTCCGTCGATCCTGACGCCAATGCTGCCAATGTAAGTGTATTTATAGAACTGCCACTCCAACACCCTAAAGGTGGTAAAGGCCTTTGCCGACGCTTCAGCAAGTGCGCCAAGCTCCAGTTCGATAGAATCGGCTTCTTCTCCGTCGACCCTGACGCCAATGCTGCCAACATTAGCATCTTATAATTCAATCCCAAAGTATACATCCTTTTAAGACTCGGCAATATCTACAACTAAAATTTTTCATATCAAAATGGCTGTAATCATCTATTTACAATAGTCTAGCGCGGTAGCTTATCATCAGAGCCCGGAATATCCGCGGCAAAACAAAAGACTGTCGCAATCTAGCTAGTGTGAGAAGTATTTTATCGATATCGAAATGTGTAATAGAAGAAGAAAAACGGTCGACAAAATAAAAAAAATAAAAGGAAAATTAAGGTGAGGTTTGTTAATGATATACTTAAAGAGAGATGCGACTTCTTCTACTAAATCCACGTCAGTACACAGAGCACATGAAATTTTATTTCGTTTCCGATAGTGATGTAGATAATCATTAATTTCTCAACATTATCTGTGACTACTGTTTCGTTTATTACTATATAGTACATTACTGCAGAGGCCGTGAAGTAAGGGATTGCTGGACGAGTTTGGGGTAAATGGCTGAGTCGAAGACGAGGCCAGATAGAACGAGTCCTGCAATCCCTGTTCCGGCCGAAGCTTGTATAGTGCTTTTCTCAAACGATGTGAGGAAATATTAAAATTAAAATAACGACTAGATAATCAATTAGGTAAACAAAACAAAATATGCTACGGGAAAAAAGTAAAAACTATTATTCGTTTTTACTTTTTTCCCGTAGCATATTTTGCATGACTAAATTTGCCTTCTCATAAAGTTCCCCGTCATCCTTTGTTCATAAGTTCCCCGTCACTCTCATCACTAGAAGTAATTTTTATGTCTGTTAAAATTATATTATAATCACTACGAAATACGAATAAGCAGAAAAAAAGATTTTCAGTTTGCCACCTTTTTTATTTTTTAAATATGTTATTTGATCCAGCTATTTGAGCACCATGTTTAACCGCACATAAATATAGTACCATAGATTTTTTTATGTCGCAATTATGCTTACAGGTTGGCTGTATGTAATTTTTCCTTTGCCAATTTAATTTTAGTATAGAAATTAAAAAAATTAGAGCAGCGGACAAAAATGAATTTTCATACTAACTTTTGTGGCCTAGGCCAAGAAGTAATATAGGGAGCCATAAACGAGAAACTTCATGTCCTCATATCGGGACATTAACGCATACATTTCCGAGCATGTTTGAGAAAAAGCTTTTTCTCCAACTTGCTTGGAAATGTTCCCATTAATGTAGTAAAACTGGACCGCGAAATCGTTCGTTATATTTAGAAGGCGTTAATGAAAATTAAAAAAAATATATATTATTGGCCTTAGCCGGGAAATCAATATTATTTAAATAAGACGATTAAGTAAAAAACACACCTTCCGTTTATAACGTCTCATACAAATGAGGGTAATCTTAATTTGGCCGGTTACTGCATTTTTACCTTTAATTTTTTCAAAGACTTTGATAATTCACCATACAGCCAATTGTCCACTAAATTTAAAAAATAAAAACTATTATAAACTTTTTAATTGTTCTCTGCGTTTAATTCTTGCACTGAACATTTTTTTGCTCTGCTACTGTCAATGTATTTGAAATGTCGACAAATTTCGAATAACGGACAAACAATTTAAATAATAATCTTATATGCGGTTAATTTATTTTCATGATTCTTAGAGATTTCTCACGAAAGTTTTAATTTTAATAATATGATGATATTTAATGAGTGAGTTGAAAATTAATAAGTGTACCAAACGTAAACAAATAAAAAATAAAACAGAAATGATTGTGTCCAAATCAATATAAAAGTTATTTGAACTTATGATCTTCTCCGAATGATAAATATGGTATGGTTTCTAAAAAACTAAAATTTATAATTACCTATGTGCATATTTTTTGTTATTGTGTTTTCATATATATTTAATTCTTATTCATATATTTTGTTTTAAATCAAACATATGATACGGACCCGAAATTTTATTCCTATTCCTAAAAAAAATAAGTACCGAATGAACTTCATGGTACTGATATATTAAATTAAAATGTAGATTGGTGATTATTTCCAAGCATATTTGGAGAAAAGCACTATACAAGCCTCGGCGGGAATGTCAGTTCGCAGATTCGTATTATTGAATCAAAATCATACTCATCCACGAACTGACTTTTCCCGGCCTCGGCAGTAATATACTATTTATGTATAGGTACTAAATGAATGGTCAACTTCACTCGACGTCTATGAAGATTTATAATATATAAAAAACTAGCGACCCGCCCCGGCTTCGCACGGTTGCAATGCTGATAAATTATGCATGTATTATACATACATATAAACCTTCCTCTTGAATCACTATCTATTAAAACCGCATCAAAATCCGTTGCGGAGTTTTAAAGATCTATGCATACATAGTGACAGACAGAAGGAAGCGACTTTGTTTTATACTTTGTAGTGATATTAGGGATTATGTAACTGTAATGTGACTTAACCCCGAATCAATTGAAGAAATTGATTAGGTACAACTATTCTGGGAGCTATTCAGGAAAACTTATGTGATTGCATGGCTTTTATTTGTATTGCGAAAATGTCCCTGCCAAAAAAAGATTTTACGTCATTGGTTATATGAATGAAACGAAGCCTACAGCCAGCCAAGGTGACGTAATGCTTTGCTTACAGGCCGCCCACGTATCACTTTTATGTTGTGATAATTTATAAATAGTATTTACTGATAAATAGTATTTCAACACCAAGAAAGTCCAACGATTTGGCCGAGACAATAATGAAAGGCTTTTTGTTAAGTATGTTGAAATGAGGCTTAGGCTAGAAATGCTTTTATTATAATTTTAAAACTGACGTGATTTCTTTGAAATATTACGCGCGTGTTAATTTAACGAATTACAATCATTGTTGTTACTTCACTGAATGATTCCATATAAAGTGTACAACAATGCAACGTTTCAGAAACCATTGCTATGAAAATGTCTTTCCTGTTTTTGTCGTGCATACTCATACATCATGAATGTTAGTATTGATAAAAAGTGACATTAATTTTATTCTGTCATTCATCAATCATGTGGAGACGAGACGTTGATTTAAGGTTTGACTAGCATGATTTATTTTTCGTTTTGATTTTTACTAATTGCGTTCATGTCATGTTATATACGTTTCTAAATAGATTTTGATTATAAGAAAATGACTCTTCTATTAATTATATTTTTTTATATAAGTTTCTATTTAGGTTTATTTGTTAGTTTTTATTCAGATTTTTCGTCTATTTAAGTGCTCTAGTAGTTAGTAATTAACAGAGTTAAAACTCAACTCATAGAATGGTTAGTTTTGAAATCAATACCTTAACCTGCAATGAAACCTAAAATTCTTAAAAGCGTTTAGTAAATTTTATTTTAGTAATAAAAATATTTTTTTTAATCATTTCAGATGGTATTCAACAGGACAGTTTCACTCAAAGAAGATACTGGAAAATAGAAGCAAATTATATCATGTTACCATGTATTTAATACAGTTTATACAATAAACAGTTTTTATTTATTAACGTTTGTTTTCTTTGCCTACTTGTAGCTTCTTTGTCCTTCAAGGTCCTTCCGCAACCTGTAGAGCGGCCCGACCAGGCAGGATCAAAGTTGGTGAATGGATTTTGAAAAGGTTTACTTTGATGAGAGGCGTTTAAAATATATCACATATCTTTTTTAGATTATTTTTATTGGGTTTATAATTTTATCTCGGAACTTAGAACTTTTTTTTAATGCACTTAGGATTTGTGAATGGAAGTAGATAAAAGTAAAACGTCAATGTGCATATATTATGTGTATATATTTCGCGCCAAAATGATAACGTTGTATCACGGCTTTACGTCGAGCTGTTATCAATCACAGTTAATGTACAGCCCTCTTAGCCGTGGGGTGGCAGGACGGCAGGGCGCAACGCGGCGCGGGGCGGGGCAGTATCGAGCGTGGGCGACGCGCATGCCGCCTGTGCCGCACTCGAGCCGTCGGCCGCGATATGCACTACAACACGCCGAGTGCTAACCTGACCGCACGCTACGACACTGAAACGATGTACAAATAGTGCAAAACGAACGCTCTACGCTAACAACTTAGGTAAGTCCGTTTTACCTCAATTTATATCAGTCACTCTTTCCGTCGACGCTGGAGTCTGGAGTCGACATTGGAAGTGGAACTGCGTCATGGTGCTGACGTGCTGGTGACGTAACTTGGTGGAAATCTGTTTGCATATGACTGTGAATCGTCCTTTGTCACGGGGTCATTGCTAACTCGCCCGATACTTTCTGCCACTTGGTCACTGCTGAGGTCTGAAAGGTACCTACTGATTGCCGTGTTTTGCAATGTTTCAATGTCAGTCAGTTTACAGTGCTTGAATTAAATATTTCCTAGGTAATGGATGTTTTTCTGAAATAATGTTCGTAATCGAGTAGCGAGTGAATAATAGGCTGATAGATGTGAGTACCTATTTGGAAGTTAACTTGGAGTTGGATCCCGCCCTAGTTTTTGACGTTTGCGACGTTATACGCGATTGTATATAGTGGTAGTTGTGTCAAATACCCTAGCTAAGTGCACTCAAGGTCGCGCTAATATCGTTTAAGTTTCCGTTAATTGAGTTCCAGAAGGCTTCATGGCGCGTGCTCCCGAGTTGCTGATCGAGTTATCCAACTTTCTATATCAAGTTATTTACGTGTGCATGAAAGCTTATCAAAGTTACTTAAAATAAGTTATTACCTTGAATATTAAATGTTTTCACTTTCATAGCGGTAGACGGTTTGTGAACTCTCGAGACTTAAAGTTGTTTATGAGAAGACGGCTTTAATAAGGTTTTTGAAGTGGTTTTCTGTAAATTATGTTACTTCAATTGAGAAACTTTTTGGGGTACAAGGTTAACGTTCGTAATAACCCAAAAAATACGTTCTGAGGCTGTCGGCCCATGACATGCCAACTGCAGAAGATAACTTAGTATTTTTTACCAGAGTAATTACAACATGTAGATTATGTATCTCGGTGCAAAGATAAAGACCTAGTAAACTAAAAGAGTATTGAACATCGGTTTTAACTATATTTATTCAGACGTAAATTTATCGTTATACCTAGGGGGAGTGGGGGTACATTGATACGCGGGGCACATAGATACGGTAGTCATAAAACCTAAACGAATGGTTGTATACAATTCATTCACGCACACATAGACGTCACTTACAAGGCGAATGAGACGCCGGAGTTTCACCGCGGCTCAGTCGCTCAAACGCATTTGACAAGTACGGACACGTTTTTTAAGACCGCGAGTAAAAAATCGATCATTTTAGGAAGTGACTTATTAGGCAGTATTATAACGTTATCGGAGAGGAATCTACGACATGCAGTAATTAAATACGTTGAATTATTCTATACAATAGCCATTTTATCCTAGATACTTCTAGATTTTTTTCTATCTTAATTTGTATCTAAAAAAATACCTCGGGGCACATAGATACAAACGTCTGTGGGGTAGATTGATACTGTATCAATGTATGTCAATACATAAATAATGTTTATATGTTACTGTTAGTGTTTCAAAACAACTGATTGTTAGCATGTGATCTTAAGTTTATGAGGAAAAGAGGTGTAGCATATATATATTGACTATTTACCTATATATATCAAAGATAAATATAAGTACAAATTAAAGTTACTGATAAAACCTAGTTGATTTGCCATAAACATTCATGAGACTGATTATGCCATAAATAAATGATAATATAAATCAATATAATGCATTTTCTTTCATTTTTAAATAAGATTATATATATTACATAGGAATATATGTGGGAGTATCAAAGTACCCCAGGTGTGTATCAAACCGCCCCGTATACGGGGTAGTTTGATACAAATCCCATTTTTCAGAAAAAAATACATAAAAAATCAATATGTTGTTTTACGGATAAATGTACACTTACGTTTAAACTTAGTTCAACACTCGAGCTATCAAAATATTGTTTGTTGAAATTACTCTTTCCCTGCCGTTTTTATCGTCTATGCAAAAAAATCGTATCAAGGTACCCCATCTCCCCCTACATGTCTATTGTTTGTAATTGATTATGATATATTGTTGTATGTACAGAAGTGTTTTTAAAACATATGACTCAGAGGGCGCTTTGGCTCGTAATTTGGTAATGTACCTAGGTACCGTTTTCATGCTGCTAAAATTTACCCAATCCACATCATCCGCATCATCAGAATGTACTCATTGACCCGGCGGTGTCTTTCACACTAAATAAACAAATATCAGACAACCTCACACAAATCGATCTAGTCCCAAATTAAGCTCAAGAAGGCTTGTGTTATGGGTACTAGATGACGATATACATACTTATATAGATAAATATATACTTATATACATAGAACAAACCATGACCCAAGCACAAATATTCGAGTTCATCACACAAATATTAGCCCTGGCCGGGATTCGAACCCGGGACCGTCGGGTCAGTAGGCAGGTGCTTACAAACTGAGCCAACCGCGTCGTCAAAACTGTTTTCAACTTGGCTTAATTTAATTACTAAATCTGTCCTTATCAGCGTTGGTAACAGGTGTTCGATAGGAAGAGTATTATCTTCGATATTAAGAATTATTTAAGATTTAGGATTGCAGTGTGTCGATGTCGCTCAAACTGCTTAGCTGCTTGTTTTCACGCTGCTAACATGCAACTTAGGAATTGAACTCCCTTTGTCCGTGTGTAGACAGTTTCATCATTATCACGCGTTACCCAATCAATTTCAGAATCGATTCATTAGACAGGTTGTGCGCGACTGTTCTAAACTTGGCTTAATTACTAAATCTGTCCTTCCCGGTATAGCTGTACGGGCGCTCGATAGGAAAGGTGTTATCTTCGGTGTTAAAGTTCCGATGTGGTGTTCGTTCAATGCACACGTTCAACCTGTTTAACTGTTTTCATGCTGCTATCATTTCACTTAAATACTTATCAAAGTCGTCTTACTGCCTAAGTTTGCCTAAGTTTTATCCAATCATTTAGGCTTGTTTCAGAATTGATTCATCGGACAGGCTGTGTAGGCTAATAGGACAGTTTTAAGCTTGGCTTAGTTACTAAATCTGTCCTTCCGAGTATGCTGTACCTACGGGCGCTCGATAGGAAGTGTGTTATCTTCGGTGTTATCTCCTCTAACGGCATTGACTTTAGCGAAATGCTGGTGCGAAGCGATTACTTTAATGGGACAGCATTTGCATATCGGTTAATGCAAATTGTAAGTTAGGTTTCAGGTTTTGAAATTGATGCGTCATTGATTGCTGCTATTTTTAAGGGACAGTTTTTATATTTTTATGTAATATTATGCTCCTGAGTCCTTGTTCTGACTAGTAGGTGCGTATCAGAACTAGTTATTGAGGAATTATCAACTATTGTGTATCAAAACATAATTGGCTCGTTAAGATACGCCTAATACAATAAATTCAGTTCGATGTACCTTCTGCTATTTCGTGGGCAGGAAAAATGATTAAAAAAATATACAATTTAATAGAGTTTCACGTACGGTAGCGCCAAACAATCTATGCTAAACTTTTACCATCACAAACGATTTTAGTACAAAATACTAACTTGTCATTTTACCTTTACCAAAAAAAACATCGATATTTGTATCCAAACAATTATCAAGGCGCACAATGCCTATTTCGTAGGTGTAATAAATTGTAACTACACTAAAAAATACGTATTTTTGTATTTATTTGTTATCTATTACAAATATGATTATCCTTGGAGTTTTTAAATCTTAAATGAACATTATAAATAGATGTTAATTGCTTGACTTTGCCGCTACTGTAAACTTAGTGCCAATTCTCCAGCAATATTTAAGTTATGCAATGCATTCCACGGTGCACCGCTATATTCACTGCGGGTAAACTTGGTTATGCAGAGCTGAAAACACTCAGAAATTTTATAATAATCTAAGTTAGAGGACCTTGTCTCATGTCATATGATATTTACCACTCGCTTTTCGGTGAACGAAAACATCATAAGGAAACCAACTAATCCCAAGGCCTAGTTTCCCCTCTGGGTTGGAAGGTGAGACGGCAGTCGCTTGCGTAAAAACTAGTGCCTAGGGGGAGATGGGGTACCTTGATACGATTTTTTTGCATAGACGATAAAAACGGCAGGGAAAGAGTAATTTCAACAAACAATATTTTGATAGCTCGAGTGTTGAACTAAGTTTAAACGTAAGTGTACATTTATCCGTAAAACAACATATTGATTTTTTATGTATTTTTTTCTGAAAAATGGGATTTGTATCAAACTACCCCGTATACGGGGCGGTTTGATACACACCTGGGGTACTTTGATACTCCCACATATATTCCTATGTAATATATATAATCTTATTTAAAAATGAAAGAAAATGCATTATATTGATTTATATTATCATTTATTTATGGCATAATCAGTCTCATGAATGTTTATGGCAAATCAACTAGGTTTTATCAGTAACTTTAATTTGTACTTATATTTATCTTTGATATATATAGGTAAATAGTCAATATATATATGCTACACCTCTTTTCCTCATAAACTTAAGATCACATGCTAACAATCAGTTGTTTTGAAACACTAACAGTAACATATAAACATTATTTATGTATTGACATACATTGATACAGTATCAATCTACCCCACAGACGTTTGTATCTATGTGCCCCGAGGTATTTTTTTAGATACAAATTAAGATAGAAAAAAATCTAGAAGTATCTAGGATAAAATGGCTATTGTATAGAATAATTCAACGTATTTAATTACTGCATGTCGTAGATTCCTCTCCGATAACGTTATAATACTGCCTAATAAGTCACTTCCTAAAATGATCGATTTTTTACTCGCGGTCTTAAAAAACGTGTCCGTACTTGTCAAATGCGTTTGAGCGACTGAGCCGCGGTGAAACTCCGGCGTCTCATTCGCCTTGTAAGTGACGTCTATGTGTGCGTGAATGAATTGTATACAACCATTCGTTTAGGTTTTATGACTACCGTATCTATGTGCCCCGCGTATCAATGTACCCCCACTCCCCCTACGCCTCATCTTGGGATTTAGGTAGCCGACCCCGATTGAGAATTCATTTTCTACAAAGATACGGGACAAAGGCTAGGAGGATGATGAGAGGACCTTGTCTCGGATCCTAATAATATAAGAGCAAGTAAATATATGTTTGTTTAATGATGGGAGTATTTGTTTCTGAGTTTTGAATGAATGATATGCATTTCATCATTATTCCTTCATCCGTTTACATGCATAGAAAATATCACTTTTTACAGACACATAACAAAGTGATCCTAGAAGGGTTCCGTTTTTTGGTTGATTGAGGTGCCAGACCTACAGAACCATAAAAATAGGTTTTTCGCTGTACCTACAATGACAAACCTTTTTTTTACACCTAGGGAGAGAGAACAAGTTTGACGACGCGTTTGGCTCGGTTTGTAGACACCTGCCTACTGAGTCGGCGGTCCCGGGTTCGAATCCCGGCCGGGGCAAATATTTGTGCAAAATATTTGTTCTTGGGTCATGGATGTTATCTATATATGTATTTATATATTATGTATATCGTCGTCTAGTACCCATAGTACAAGCTTTGCTTAGTTTGGGAGTAGGTCGATTTGTGTAAGATTGTCCCTTAATATTTATTTATTTTTAAAACGGAATAAAGTAAAACACGATAAAGGCAGTAGGCTGGATAACGCACGTTAATTAGGGAAGGTGACTGACGTTGAATTATGAAACATATTGCAATTACAGTCTGACACAAAAGAGTAGAAATTTAATTTCTACTCTTTAGACTGTATATAAATAAAAATGGCGCATTCTACCATAAAATAAAATATATAAATGATAATTCTCCAAAACGTATTGTACGTTAAACGCCTTTTTCCACGACCAAGTTGGCATACTAGTGGTTTTTCCATACACATATTGGTAATTTGGTGCCTTTATTTGACGATATTAACATCACGGTTTGGTTAGTATTTAGTATTTTCAGCGCTCCGTAGGTATGCCATTTTTAACGGTAATTTTTAACTTTTAGAGGACTCTACGTGTAGTTAGTTCCATATAGACATTTAATCCTAATAAAAATAGGATCGATCGACATCTTGGAAAAGACATCATTTACAGAGTTCTGACTTTCGGCTTGGCCGAAGCATCGGCTGATTTTTGGCCGAAAACGAAAATATGGCCGAATCATGATTTTGGCCGAATATTACCGAAACGAAAACTAACATTCAATCGGTGACTATTAATAATAATAAATTTTAGGTATGCATTCCCGCGAAAATTCGTTAGGTGGGTCGTTCTTCTTTTTTACCTACATTAAATCGAAGGTTTTCCGTTTTTTGGGCTTTTGAACTATCGATAATTAAGGTTTCAGAGTAGAATTAAAAAAAAAAAGCAAATGTTTTATTATTAGGACTATTACCTAATTAAAACTTATTTTACAGCCCATTCAGTTTTTTTATTGTGTTTTTTTTTATAGCGTGACAGAGTGGTCCTTTTAAGGGGAGACCGCGTTTTAGCTTACCACTCTGTCACGCCATTTTATGAAATAATAAACAAACGTTTGAAAAAAAAATGCTGGTTAGAGAAACTGACAGATTACATAATATTGATAGATAGAAAAATATGGATGATTTTTCGAACATTATAAAACCGAATATGATTACTCTGAGATGCCATAATAAGACGAAGGACGGACTATTGTAGGTAAAAAAGAAGAACGACCCAGGTACATAATCCATATAGTGCTTAATCCATTGAAATTCTCTAAAGACGAAAGTGTGTATTGCGTGAATCGTAATTAGTAGGTAATTACTTCATTTCAGAACCTTCCCAAATGAAGTTGGAACTTACATGTATCTACCTATAATAGAGATTATACATACGCTAGGCACACTATCAACTACGCTACTATTGTATTAGGCAAATACAAAGCAGTCACAATAGGGACACCCACGTGTAGGACGGTGCTTTATTTACGTCCCTTTGAATCAGGTATGCGGGTCGTATATACTAATTCCATCCTTTTGATTCAAATAAATGAAGGGATTTCCATCCCTTGTGACCGCGCCATTTTGCTGCCAATTATAAACCATTCTCATGGCCTTTTTACTTATAGGTAATGATTAAAAACTGTTCCATGAAACACAAAACTAACAAGAGTGAACATTTCACACTGGGTTGTTTACGGCCAACACAGGTTTCGTGAACTGTTTAACGAAGTCTCTAGACTCTACCGAAAAAGGAAAGTTTATATAATGCTAACAAGATCGTTAAATAAATAGCTCGCTAACAGCAGCCAGTTATTCAGCGTTGAAGATTAACTATTTGTGAATCAGAATCTCCAGCTTTGTCAAGTGAAAATACATTGTAAAAGTTTTCCCGAACCCTCCCGAATTTCAAAGCCATTACTTTGAGAGCGAAGTACCTACCAAGCGACACGAGTAAGTGCCTACTTCATTAACCTTCTTCCAATTTACGCGCTGCAGGGGACGTCCCGAACAGCAATATAGCCGCCGGGTGGCTGTGTGAATTATTGCTCGATACACTTATTTATTTAACGGCATTCGCTAAATGTTTATGCGCCCATAAGGACCTCTCGTTACTTATATTGTACGTGTTTGGGTAGAGACTTTTTTCTCAGCGGCTATAATAAATGTCAGTTCGCGGGGTCTCTCTCTAGAGTCCTGTGGAAGCCAATGCTAAATGTGAACTTGAGTTAGAAATGAGAGGCCAGAGCCTTGATGTGATGAGCCTAGTGTAACCTTCAGAGTTGTTGAAGGGCAGAATTACAATCGACGCGATACCTATATTCCATGTGGGTATTAGTCACCGAGATGAGTTGTGTGGGTGGTGAACTAATCAATGTCAATGTATATCTTATACGGATAGGTAGGGTTTTCACAATACTATTTCTTCCTCCATAGGTTTTCACTACCATTTCTTGGGTTAGTTATATTTTGACATCAACTAAAACTTGTCTACATACACATACAATACTAAAACTTGTCAATATTTTTTTATATTTTATATTTTTTTTATTTATTTTATATTTTTTTATATGTTGTAAAACAGCTGAGTACGTTCCTCGAAAAAAATAAAGTTATTTCCGATGCACAACATGGGTTTAGGCCAAATAGAAGTACTTCTACTGCCTTAGCTAGGTTTACTGATGAAGTATATAGCCACCTAGATAATAAAAAGTATGTAGGGGTGCTTTTTATTGATTTTAAGAAAGCATTTGATACACTGGACCACGAACAACTCCTGCAGGCGATGGACGAGTGTGGTGTTCGTGGTCCAGTGTTGGAGTGGTTCCGTACATATTTGACGGGAAGAACCCTGCGCGTCACTGTGGACGGAGTCAGCGGCGACGAGGCAGCGGTACGTACCGGTGTCCCGACCGGCTCCGTGTACGGCCCGGTCGGGTACATCATGCATGTAAACAGCGTTACCAATGTTGTACGGAATTGCTCCACTTACATGTATGCCGATGATACCTGCCTAGTCTATGGTGATAAAAATATTTCAAACATACAAAATAATATACAGGAGGATCTTGAGAACATACTTAAATGGTCGCACGACAACGGTATACTGTTAAATATAGAAAAAACCAAATTTATGCTTATAAACTCCCCATATATAAAAACAAGTCAACCGCCAGCTTGGATTGTAGGACATACGTACGATTGCTTACATAACGGAAAACTAAATTGTAAATGTAAACCAATAGAACTAGTGGATAAATATAAATATTTGGGCCTAACTATAGATAAAAATATTAATTGGAAACTTCACGTAGATATAGTATGCAATAAACTTAGATCAATATTATGTAAAATTATAAGTTTAAAAAAAGTAGTCAATAAGAAAATATTACATATGTTATATCATGCACTGGCGGACGCGGTAATTGGATACGGAATCATTGCGTATGGGCGTACTTTCAAAACTTATATTGATAAGATACTACAACTACAAACTAGACTGATAAAAAATATAGTTGATAAAAAGACCAAAAACAGCTGTGCGGGTAATAACTACATGGACTTATATAAAAAACTAAATATTCTTCCAATCCACGAAAAAATTAAATATATATTAGCAACGGAACAATTCAAAAGAACTGAATATAAAACTGTCCGAGTGTACACCCGAAATCTACGAGTAACGTCACGCCATACCTACACGGAACCAAAAGCAAATAATTATTATGGTAAAAGGAAAAGAGAATATTTAATACCCAGAATATTTAATTCTATCTTTCCGGAAGATGAATGCGCCACTAAAGGTATTTTTAAGAATAGATTAAAAAAGATACTATTAGATGCCCTGTCTTAGTGTAACACTTACTGTAATGGTTACTACCTACCTACTTAGTTTGATTCTAAAGAATCTAAAGTGTCTGGCAAATAGTTACCTACCTACTTTTAGGGTTAAGTGAACGTATTTTAAGGATAAGGATCCAAACCGCACAAAACGAAATTTAAAATTTGAACCCTGAGTGTAAAGCTCACGTCATCTTTTTTGTGTGGATTGGATCGTTTTCGTTAAAAGGCGTCCTAGTTAAGTTTAATGGTACTAATGTTAAAAAAGTGAGTGCAATACTCGCCAATAAACTTCGTGTTTGGCGAAATTTGTTATAAAATGTGTACCATGCTTTTTTGAAATAAATAAATTAAAAATTAAAAAAAAAAAAAAAAAAAAAAAAAAAAAAAAAAAAAAAAAAAAAATGCTAGGAACAGAAACCATACATTAACCATATCATGATGATTTCAGGGCATTTTATATACATAGTAACCAGAACGGAATTGTGGATGTTCCCTTCCAGCTTTACTATTGATTTACAGTTGGTTACCCTTAACGTATATTGAAAGGCTTTCTCGGAATAACCCAATGGCTAATAGAGCCAAGTGGCGTCGTTCAGAACCATTAATGTTTTATTAACTTTTGTTCAAGTGGCTTTTATCCACCCCGTGATATGACGTGATCCAAACGCAGGCACCGCGTCATTACAATACACATACTACCACGGCGGTATGCTTCGAATCGCATACGGCAACTACAACCTTATTGTTCTCATTCATGTTAATGTCTGTCGACATGTATAGGGGTAGGTAACTACTATTTCATTAATGGTTACGCTATTCGTTCATTCAATAAAAACTAACGCACGTATTTGTAGCGCTGCAGCACTTGTATGACATCAATTTCTTATATCTTACGTATTTTACGGGCTGATTACTTCGCTACGTCGCACACTGTTGATTGAATTCAAAGAGATAGGAAAATTGAAAAGGGGATGAATATCGTGCCCGCTTTCATTACCTTCAAATACGAGGAAAACCAATCTTTTCAAAACATATTTCATCAACTGAAATGAAACATCTTACGCGTATGTGTTGAGTTGAGTAAGCCTTTGAAATTAGCTTTGATGGGTATTTCATATTTTAACATGGAAAATATTCTAGGCTACTCGATTGTTATATTTCTGTTTACAAGTTTACTATTATCTTTCATTTGGTTTATTGAATTGGATGGGATATGGGATTTAGGTGGTTAGTTCTAGTTTATCGTGATTGTTAAAAGTTCTTGAACTCTATAAGTTCGTGGGAATCTGGAACAGAGCTATAACAGTGGATACACTCTTTCCGGGCATACTGGGAACTGTCTGAAAATAGGTCAAGGGGATAAATGGGTCAAGGGTCCCCGGCATTATGCTCGCACGTTTAATTCTATCTTAAATCAATAATAGCCCATAAAACTGGCCTTGTTAGTGGAGCTTCCAGAAACACGGTTGGTAATTTACTCTCCCTCTCTCCAGTGAACTCAACTTTCTGCCTCTGTAGAAAATGTTCGGCAGGGCTTTTTTCCTCGCTCGAAACTTTGTCCAGGTAACTTTGTTTCATTATTCTTCATCATAAAATTAAATTACAAAGTCTGTCATATCTTATCGGATGATATTTTCAAAGTTCACTTGCGGACCGATATCTGGTTTGTTAATTAAAATCAAGCTCGAGACAATCAAAGTTACGAATAACTGACTAACTGTCGCGTATTTGTTTCAGAATTTTAGTTATAAGTGATAATTATGACAAGCAATATCCAAATTAAGTACAATGGTTTCGAAAAGCCTGGCGCTTAGAGTTGCGGAGTACTGGAATAGTAGCATATCAGAGACATGGACATTCAAAAGCAGCACCTCTGTCCGCGGCTGGTGGATTATCTAACCATCGTCGGCGCACGGCCGTACACCTCCGGGAAAGGCCTCGCCCCAGTTCAGGTAATCCTTCTATTTCAATTAAAATACAAGCCTTGTAAACATTTTGCCGACATGAAAAAACATAGGTACGATAATACAGGGTTTACGTAAAACCTTTTCAATTTACGATTAACTTGTCGCGCTTGGATTAAAAGCCCTTTCCAATTTTGCGGTGAGCTCTTTACCCTTTAAAGGTTTTCTTTTGATTTTAACTCTGAACAAGTGAGCACAAACCCATTAATTATCTTGTATTAGCAGTAGACTAAAATGTTGCGTAAAATACTCGCAATTTACTAAATAACATAACGTGGCTCTGTAAAATGTTATCAGTTTAACATTGGAGTAGATACTGAAAAATGGGTCGGTGAGTTGAATGGGATTTAGTTGTAACTGTTTATGGACGGTTATAATTATAAATCATTATAAAAAAATTAAGTGTCGACGCAAAAAGGGATATACGATCTCTGCTTTTTGATTCATTTTCTTATTAGACAACTAGTTTAACGAGATTACGTAACTTAGCCATGTCGGCTCGGACATTCGAAGACGTCGGGATTTTTAGTTGTAATGTAATTTATGTAGTTCTTATAATGTATACCCGAACTTTGTGTAGGCACCGGAGTTGCTGCGACGATATCCACTGACCAACCACAACGACTTCCCGCTGCCGTTGGACATGGTTTACTTCTGCCAGCCCGAAGGCTGTGTGTCGGTGGGGCCGCGCCGCGCCCCTGGCCACATGGCATCTCGGGACACTACGTCCTTCGTGTTCACGCTCACGGACAAGGACTCGGGTGAGTTACATTACAGGATAGAGCTTTGACCCGACAGCGGTAGAACAAAAAAGAACGAAATTTAATTATAATAATGATTGCAGGCAAAACCCGCTACGGCATCTGCGTCAACTTCTACCGCGCCGTGGAGCGCGCGCAGGCACCGGGGCCCCAGCGGTCTATGCTGCGACGGGAATCCTGGCGCAAGTCCATGGAGAAGAGCTCCGACTCCGCTTTCTCAAGGTGATCATGACTATAACAAGCTGTTGATACCATCACTATCATTATAAATAGAAGCAAAAAAAAAAACGTCGATTGCTACGCTACCATGAACGGTCCTGAACCGCCCGCATCCAGTCGTTTTTTTTAGCAAATAAATACGTGTGCTAACGAAATCAAATTTAAATTAAACATTCAGCGTCAATCTAAGAGCACAAGGCAATTTTAGTGATTCCACTTCCAGGATTAGGTATTAGGTACCTCGTGCGGCCCGACGTGGAACGAAATCGCACTTCCATGGAAAATAGACCTTTTATAAAACATAGAAAGTTGAGTTTTGTTCTGTTAAGTCACACAGGAAAATCAGCTCAGTTTCCTTGAAAACTTGATTTAATAAAAAATCCAATGAAAAATTCAGGTTGGCGACACAGTATTAAAATTATTGGCGAATGTTCTAATTTTAGGCCGTTAGGCCTTAAGACGGTCTGAGTATAGACTAACCCGGTGGGAATGTTCCAGTGACTATAGGAGCAGCAATGTGGCGCCGAGCGACTCGGAGCGGGATTGTAGCGCCACCCTCGGCCCTAGACTTCAAGCGGCCCCCGATTCCGAAAGTGGAGGATCGCACTCGCCCAGCCCTCGAGCCAGCAGGAAGCGGCAGGTAACATGAACATCTATAGAGTTCACTTTAGCGTGACGCTCAGACTGACACTTCAAGTTGCCCCTGATTTTGAAAGCGGAGCGCGCACTCGCCTAGCCCCCGAGACATCTGGAAGTGGTAGGTAATGTGAACATCTACAGAGCTTACTGTTAGCCCGACGCTCAGACTAAGACTTCAAGCTGCCCCTGATTTTGAATGCAGAGCGCGCCCCCGAGCCATCTGGAAGCGGTAGGTAACGTGTAATTTACAGAGGTTACTTTTAGCGCGACACTCAGACTAAGACTTGATGCCCCTGATTTTGAGAGCCCAGCCACCGAGCCATCAGGAAGCGGCATCGCGGCAAGTAACATGAACATCTACAGACTACAGAGGTCACTTACGAGTGAAGAGGGGGAGGGGGGAGGGAATAGGCGAGTGTTATGTAGTTATATGGTAGTTATGTTACCTGCCGCTTTCGCTTTTCGTTTCAACACTAGGGTGTCGTTGAATAAGTCTTTTAAAAATAACAGGGGTCTCCGAACATAATTTTTTGATAAAGTCAACAGTTTTGTAAATATTCGCTCCGAAAATAAAAAAAATAAAGTCCCCCCCCCCCTCTAACTTTTCAACCACGGGTCAAAAAATTATGGATAAATTCATGAAAATGAGGCCTTATAAGTACTTTCAATGAAAACTATATCGAATAAAATCGGTCGAGCCGTTTTTGAGTTATCGCAAAAATTCATAATTTTCTTTAAAATGACGTACTTAGCCACGCTTAAAACCACTGTTTTAAGCCCGTCTATTCTGAAGGATGGGCAACTGCGGAACCCTACACTGAGCGAGGCCCCACATGCTCTTGGCCGGTTTTTTTTAAATCAAAGCTTCTGTGTGGGTGTCTTTAGATGGGATCATTTGTATAATACCTTGATAAGCCAATAAAAAGCATATTTAACTTCCGTGCTTGTTACAGCGAATACGAAATCATTCTCTGACGTCACTGTGCCTGCTATCGCATCATCCATTCTTCTCCACATTCCGAGAGTGCCTGTTTATCCTCAAGAGGTTAATAGATGCCTGTAATGAGTCTTCCAGTCCGCGGCGCGTTGGAGCGTCGAGACAAATATTTAGGTAACTATTCTTAATCAAAAAATTCTCTTTACGTATAAATCGATCAAACTTTTGTGGTTTAAATGAGTGTATTTTGGATAGAGACATAAAATTACAATGGTAAAACAATGTGGTGAGAGATGTTTATTGTAATTTCATAGACCCGGAGACAAATCTCCCTGTAGAATATGCCCAGTGATTAATGTATGTTGCATTACTACTATGATATTGTTATTGTTAATTTTATTATTTATTTTTTGTATATGTTACTTAGAATCTGACATGTAGAAGAGCTTTTGTAGCCGACTTGCAGAATAAAGTTTTGAATTTTAATTTTGTATTCGAATTTGAATTTGAAGTGGTTATACATATATAATGAAATCTTCATTTACTCAGGGATACGGTATGGTCAGTACTAACGGGCCAAGCGTACGACAACACGCCGACAATAGTGCTGCACGACGTGAAAGAGATCGAGACGTGGATCCTTCGGCTTCTCTCAGCCCCCGTGCCAGTGCCGGGCAAAACAAGAGTGGAATTGGAAGTGCTGTCTCCCACCGCACATTCTCCACTGCTCTTCGCTCTACCCGACCATACGAGATTCGCTCTTGTGGATTTCCCTCTACATTTGCCTCTTGAGCTTTTAGGTAAGTAAAAGTTATTAGGGATTAATTATACCTTAACTATCCGTATGCTCCGAGAGATGGTTTTATTTATTCACTGCTATTTTATAAAAATAAGATAAAAGTTTAACCCACGCGCGACAGTAATATTTTAAAGAGCGGCGTTTATGTCTATAATTGGTGCGTGGGAGAGTCTGTTTAACCCTTGACGCAAAGGGGCTATAAGTAGGTAGTCTGTCTGTCTGCGTATTCTACGGCATCGTTTAAACGTGGGATAAATTTGAATAGAGTGCTTAATAAGATAACAATCTATGGTATTCCTTCTGTTAGTTTATATTATGTATGATAAAACTTAATTCAACGGATTAATGGCCATGGAACCCGATTCCTACCGGCTTCACTAATTTGAGCGTTTGAGCACCCTTTGCTCTTTGCTCTTATACAAGAAATAAGATAATCATGGTCCGGCTTGCCTAGTGATTTCTTTCACGTCTCATCTGTATATTATATACTTTAATAATTAATTAATTACTGAAAATACCTACTTCTTTTGCTCTGTAGAAATGCTACAAAGTTATTTTTTTTTCCAGGCGTAGACACATGTTTAAAGGTCCTAACCCTGATCATATTGGAGAACAAAGTGGTGGTCCAGTCCCGGGACTACAACGCGCTCTCGATGTCCGTGATGGCGCTGGTGGCAATGCTGTATCCTCTGGAGTACATGTTCCCCGCCATACCGCTGTTGCCGAGCTGCATGAGTTGTGCGGAACAGCTGCTGTTGGCGCCGACGCCATTCCTTATTGGTATTCCGGCTACGTTCCTTCAGTATAAGAAAAACTTTAGGTGAGTTTTATGTCATTTACAGCTATCATTTCGTTGATATGATTACTATTATCTGAAGAAAGCAGTGATGAAAAAGCTGTTCTTAATTTCTCTATTATTTCTTGTTTCGTTTAACTTTATATAACCTAAAGTTGGAAAAAACCCGGCTGAAGTTAGACAAAGGAGGCGGCTTCTTAATTAAATTATTTTAGTATAATAATATGTTGCGGGATTCCTTGCTAGTTATTATCAGTATTTTATATATATACTATTATAAAATTCTAGATTTGTATTGAAAATCACTTTTCTATGAAGGGGTCATGGTTCCAGGAAAAATCTTAATAGCGTGATGCAGCATCCTCTTTTTTTTTGTATGTGTGAGCGGAGCCATGCCAAACTGGCGCCATATGTTTTCATAATTTCCTTGGTCTTCGCACCACGCCGAAACGGCTGGACGGATTTTAACAAAATTTTGGTACTGGTAACTGGGCAACTGGGCATCCAAAGATGGTAATAGTATCCTATTTTTGGCCAACTCATAAAAGCTATCAACATCATTTTGATAGGAATTGTGGAAATCCGCGACTTCTACAAGACAACCGAAAATGGTGCCTCGGACAGATTAATGAGGCGGTTAAACCGCTGAAATAATCGCCCTTTTATCAGTCTACGGTACGGTAAACAAAAAATACGCGGGCGAAGTTGCAGGCGCCTCCAGTTTAGAATAAAACTGTACGTTACTATGGAAAATAACTTCAACTTGTACTAAATTTCTTATTCGGAAAATTTAATGGAGTCCGTCTCGTCGTTCACGACGCCAACTTAAAATAAATAACTATCAGATCCGAACCCTTGTTATATCCTTGCATAGTATTTGCATAGGCAAATAACCATGAATATTTTTTATTGTTCACAATAGTTGCATGTTATTCGATAATACGTAGATTGTTAGGTTTTTGATTTTATGCTATGAAAATGTTTATTTTGTTGCGCAGGTTACCAGATGACATTTGGCTGGTGGATCTCGATGCAACGAAACTGTTTGCTCCGAGCGGCAATGACCAGGATCTGCCTCCGTTACCGGAACCAGAAGGATCCGTGTTAAAAAGTCACCTAAAACAGGTAAAGCAACACCTATTCTTCTTTGTCACTGATGTATCGTGTCTATTGTTCTTTTCTCATATTCTGTCACCTTTTTTCTACTAAACGCACTCGTGGCGCATTGTTGTTGATGTCGCTATTTTGCTGAATGCATTCTAAAAATCTGTAACGTTTACCTATCTGAAGCGTGTTTTTTTTCTTTGATTGGAACTTTAAGTATTCTTACACTACATACCTACATGTTCGTACCTACAAAACAAATGAATTGATTTTTATTTGGTTTACCTCGAGATTTCCTAAATAAACATTTGGTTATAATTTCACTAACATTCACCCTCACTTCTCTTCCCGTCGATAGGCCATGCATCTCATGGATAACGCCGGATCTGGTGTAAATATTACTACTCTCTTTATATTGCACACTTTAACTAATATCTTCACTACATTACTTACTCTGAAGACAATACTGTATTAATATGTGCCGCCCTTTTAGAAATGCGCATTTAACTACTTTATTGGAGCCATTTTCCATCTATCATAAAAGACAGACATCATAGTGTTTATTTTATGCATGTAGAAGTTTATTTATTTGACTATGGTCTGTATCATTCTAAAAGGGCGCACAGTTGCTAAGTTATTGACTGAAATGAGTGTTGGGGACATTACACACTCAGCATTGTCATATTACTTCAAGTTTCCATTACTCCAACTCGCATATTTCACTGTTGTGGTAACAAACGTAACACAATTTCAGTCTGTCCTTCGCTGTTTGTGTTTGGCATGGTGTGGCTGTTTGTTATTACGTTGTATTGTGTGTGTTTGAAGGGAGTATTTGGCGTGATGATTGTCAATGACAATTTGCTACTTGTTTTCTGTTATGGTAGTCAATTCTGCATGCGATCATAAGGATTCAATATATGAATACAATTGAACTGAAACATTGTTATTTAGATTTGTTTTAAGCGTTTTATTAACGTAAGCACCAATATCTAGGCTGGTAGGTACTGTTTGACTTAATTAGGCAATTGTATATTTTATTCTAAGGCAATAGAGTAGAATTATGCATTTACGAATCTTTAATTATTGTCAGATTTCGCTTCATATTATATTATATTGAAGCTTGTTTTAAAAACTCTATTGTACATACAAGTACGTAACTTTATTCAATTATATAAACATAAAGCTTTAAGCCTCTCAATACATATTTAAAAGTATTAATTAGGTATTATTATAGTTTATTGAAGAAAAGAGTAGTATAGGCCACTTATTCAGATTAAGAGCTTACCAATGTGTTATAAAGCAGTCGTTCACCAGAATGTACGAGAACGGTGAGTGATAAGTAAGATTGATCTCTTATGATATAAATAGATGCACGTTTTCTTACTCGAATCAACATCAAAAACATGACAAATATAATATGGGTTTCTAATAAGATTATTATTAACACTTTCGTGACACATGTTTAATTTATATTAATTAAATATATAATATTAATAAATGTATGCGGTTTACGCTCTCGCGAAATGGTCAGGAACGGCCGGACATGTTTCGAACTCGTATGGAGTTCTTCATCGGGGACTGCTACCCATAATGGTACTCCATTACGAGTTCCAAACATCAGCCTGTCCTAACAATTACACGTGAGTGTAAACCCCTTAATATATTTATTAATATTACAAGGTTTGTTTACACTCATATTTAGAAAGCAAACGTGTAATAAGCAAGTCTATTTCAAATGTTTGCCTCAATCGTATGTGTACATGTATCTCTATTTTTATACCGATACCAATCGCAAAAATGATACCTACCCTGGTTACGGTCTCGCATTTAATATGCATAAGTACTAGATTATAAGAGATCAATGAAACCAGATCATAATGTTGATATAGAAGCGAAAAAAATATTGTATGCTTTGAGCGGGATTTGAACACACGTCTACACGGCTTTCCGGGCCAGTACAGTACTGCCAATAGTTGTATCGAAGCCACAAGCTAAAGCATCGATATTTTTTAATTTTTCGCTCAATATAAACATTTGGTTTACGCTAGCAGACGTTACTATTGTAATAAAAATTAAACTGAAGATAATCCACCAATAACTTCGGACGCGATCGGTGAATAAGTATGTTTCCTTCAACCCTTTGATATGGAAATTTCTGGTGCTCAGCTGTACTTGACGTATGCAAGCGATATTTTATCAAATTTGTATTCCCCAGGCTCTGAGCAGTCTCACCAACAGCTCTGCGGAACAAGCTACAGCCCCGCTCATGCCTTCGAGGAGGGATAGCGTCGGGGGTGCTACTCTCAAGTAAGTCAAATATTGGTTTATATAGTTACTCCTAACGGGCGGTAACACTAGTTAGTAATGTTACAGTTACTTCAAAAGTAGAATCTGTCTAGACAGTGTGACGTGACTATTATTTATTATAGTCATACTCTTTGCACACGAAATTTAAGATAATACGTTCTTAGCCTCCTGACGCCCAGCATTAATAATTTGTCAATTTAATCTTAGCCTTATGACAAATAGTTGACAGTTAACTATTAATTGAAGTTTATGTACTATGTGTAGTGCACTGGAACTCAGGAGGATAGATAAATTGCAATTCATTGAAAAAGTACCACCTTACCTAGAATTTCTCATAGAGTATTTACGAAGTACTTAAGCCCCTTCAGCTTGCTCTAAAAAAACAATTTTGAATACATTGATGTATTTGCAGAGTGCAACCACCAACTTTCCGCTCATCAACGGACGGAGCGCAGTCGATGCCGCACAGCACTCCGGAGAGTCGGCGCGTGTCCGTCGCGAGCGCGGGCGCGGCGAGCGTGGGACACACGCCACAAAGGCACTCGCTCGCTTCTTCACCGCAGCCCTTCAACCCGCTCATATACGGGAACGATGTCGACTCGGTCGATGTCGCGACGAGAGTTGCTATGGTAAGAAAAACTCAATGTGCGGGTAGGTAAACATTAATCATGCGTCCGACCGCAGCGGCCTGCGCGAGCGTACTGGCCTGGCGGATCAATTACCGGCCAGTACCGTTATCTGTCCCACTCCACGCGCTCTGTGTAGTACCCTAAAGCTTACTTAATACTGTTTGTGATACATTGTGTGTTTTACGGAAAATGCTATTTTCATGCGATTTTTCATGAAAAATTGTTACCAGTATAGTTCGATTAACGGAAAAAATGAAAACTCCACGATTTTCCAGCCCAGAATAATGGTCTGAAGCCATGGTTTCAGTTTTCGGTACACCGTCGGTTACGCCCTGTATATAATATAATCCATCTTTAGAGTCCTATTCACTGACTCTCGTAATTCGAGACACTAGCATAAAACATAATAGCCAAAGAGTATGTAATCAGTACGTTTTAAGAGACGGGAGTGCCATACAAAAAGCGTGAACTCGCATTAGTATGAAACGGGGGCGAAACATACTGCCAATATGAAGCCGCAAACAATATCAGTGTCAGTGTCAATTCATGACATAATGCCAACATCAAGAACAAAATAGGGATGTCACATGTTACACAAATTATCGATATCGATATCGGTATTTAAAAAAAATGGTTCAGGCGGGGTTCGCATTCGCACCCGCGTCTCCAACGGCTTTCCGGTAATTTAAATCATTAAATATTTCGCTTCAATGTAAACATTTGGTTTACTTTAGGTTACTGACTTCATAAAAAAAACAATAGTGTGCAAATAATTTTATTTCGTTCAAACTTTGCTTGGCTTGCTGATAAACATAGACGAAAAAAGCCGTTTCATCACTCCAGTCTGTGCTCCAGGTTGGAAGTTCTGCAACACAAATAATACAGGGTAAACAGAAAATTACAGAGTAAAAATGAATCTGTTTGTCCAGATGAAACCGTACCATTCATAGTCCATTGAAGATTTTTCGTAAAATATTTCTGTGACCATAATCTAACTCAAACTGGCATAAAAAGTAGTGATAATAATGTCTTATCCTCTCATCTGAGACGGCTTTAACAGCTGTATTCAAGTGCACACTTTTGTATAAGTACACATACCAATAGGCTTTTGCTTGAAGAAAGATATTCCGTGTTTACCCAGGTATTTTTCACTTCAAATGAAAATTATCGATAAAACTTACATACAGCACTATTGTTTACATACGTATAAGGGTATGTATTATTTTACCCGAAATACCAAGTTTTCAATGAAACTTACGATTAACATGGTTATAACACGCAGTAATTAAGTATATTTTTTACTTACCGATCTTCGAAAGGTGGAAATCTTGCCATGAATAGTCTTTTTTGACCGTCCATTCGACACGTTTTCATTCTGCATATTTCGCACTTTTTCCTTTTCAATCCACTCATTTTTGCAATTGTGATTGTCTTGTGTACCTTCTAGACGACCACTACACCCAAAGAATGCAAATTATTAGATTATTTGTGAAATTTGAATTATTTGAAAAGATCGCAGAACCTTGACAGAAGCCGACTACACAACAAAATAGAAACGTCATCTAACATGGCATGGCGGACAAAAATGGCGGCTGAAGTACAACCCGCCTAAATTCGATTGTCGCCAATTATCTAATGCTTTGTAGGTTTCAACGTTCTTTCAAACTTAGATAGGTAAAAAATTCACCCCCGTTTCATACAGCCGTTGTCGATCGTTTTTTACCTTGAGAGTTGCGCGAGGCTGATAATAGCGATCTGGTTATAACTCATTCCACAACTTTCAAGTTCCTGGAAAAGATGATCGTTCGCGTTTGGGATAGCCAAAAAGTAGAGTTGCTCTTTATTCCTGAGATAGAGCGTGTACATGGTACCTACTATTTTTAATTGACATTCCCGATCGAGACTGCTTGCAACTTTACAATCTTCATATTAGCACATTATTCCCGTTGTATTTCTCGACAGGTCCGTTTCTTCAACTCGCAAAACATTCTGGCAAATTTCATGGAACACACGCGCACCCTGAGGCTTTATCCACGGCCCGTGGTTGCCTTCCAAATCAACAGCTTCCTGCGCTCCCGCCCGAGGACAACTAGCTTCCTCAACAAGTTCTCCAGAACACAGGTACGATGCTTATGTACTCTAGATCTCGCACTTCGTTCTTGGTCCGTAATCAGGATTAGACAAAGTATTATAGCAAACGAGAGAGTCAGAAAATACTGCTTCAATACCCCGCCGAAAACAAACAAATCCAGGAAGACTATATTTCTTGGCGTGCTGTGGCGTATGAATACGTAATGTCAATCTTGCGATTTTGTATAAATCATTATTTTTCTTCTCCTCGCATTAGTCAAGACGAGCACTATGTCTCAGCCAAAAGTCCAAGAGATGAACTCGTTTTATTGAAATAACTCGTCCATTTATTGCTTACTTTCCAGCCTCTTTAATTATGTACTATCGTTTCTCAGGCCGTAGAATTCCTAGCAGAGTGGTCACTGACGCCGTGCAACGTGGCGTTTCTGCGAGTACAGACGGGATTGTTCGACCCGCGGCAGGTCGGCGACAAGCCCAAATGGTTCGCGGAACAACTGCAGCCTATCCGGTTTGCTGTGTGGGACGACGGGAGCTCGCTTAACGGAGCTCTCCGGCAATTGCAGAGGCACGAAAACCAGGCTACAGGTTAGTTATTATTGGGACTGTTTGAGCCGCAGGTCGGCGAAAAGCCCAAGTGGTTCGCAAAGCAACTGCAGTCCATCTGGCTCGTCGAAAACCAATCCACACTTCCACATGATAGTTAGCGACTGTTCGACAGCAAGTCGTGGCACGACGGCAGCTCGCTCATCGCACGGCGTGCCCCATTAATTATTATCGGATCTGTTCGACCCACATTAGGTCGGAGAACGCGACAGATAATACCGATAATCCGATCGTCTGTAATAGAACATCTTATCTAGGTACTAGAGGGGCAAATGATAGTTCTCCTCTCTGTTACGTCTTGGACACTACACTTTACAAACAGAAAATCTGGTTTTTGGTCACCATAATCTGTATTGAATCATGGGCTCTAAATTAATGATGTATTTTAATTCCAGACGAAAGTGGATCCGACTCCGAAGCAGCGGAAAGCACGAGTTCTTCGTACTCGTCACTCAGTGACTTTGTCTCTGAAATCGTTTCGTCTGATCTTTCACCAGGTAACTAAACATACACGAATTATTGTCAAGTTAAATTGTATTATGCTTATATCCGATACAACCTCTGACTTTAACATTGGTTCCGGTGAGGATCTAGTGGAATAACTATGTTTCAAAGAGAATAAAACACAACATATTGAATCTCATTTCGGTTAAGCAGTATATCAAACATTTTACTTAGAAAACTCTCGTGAGTCTCGGACTTATTTAAATACTTACGAAGCGGGTAAACTCACGGCGTGTAATTCGAATATTTCTCGACGTGTTCCGAAACGGTTCTCGATTCATCATCAGGAGAACCGATCAGTCGCGCCGGCGGCCAAATGATCTTCTACGACGTGTGTCAACCCGCTTCGTGTGTATTTTAATAAATCATTATTGTCAAATAACCAACCAGTCAATAATCACCAGTCATTTAAAGTTCGTAGACTGATTGTTAACAAAATTATCAAACCAACAACGCGTTCTCAATGAATTTATCTTATGATTTCAAAGGTAATCCTCACCAGCAACACGTGATCGGCGAAACCTACAGCGCGGTGGTCCAAGTGCCGATGACCCTATCGTCTTCGTTGGATCCAGGAACGGTATGAACTTTTTATCTACCTACTCACTTACATCTTATGTGTAGGTACATGTCTTTTTATCCGGCTGCGCGACAGTTAGACAGGGTTCTGTTCTAAACGCGTGTTGCATCTATGTTACATAAAGACTGTACACGATAAAATCGGGCCACTTTGTCTCTCGTCTAACTTTTTCAATTAATGTCATATATACTTGAAATTTTGTTATGTTATCCTATGGAAACCAATGCAAATATTTCAATTACTGCTACGGATTATAATGCAATAATTTAAAATATGTCCTCAAAAAAAGAAAGTTTTCGTAATAGAATTGTTTCCGAGCACTTTCTCAGTCCGCAGTTGTCGCATCGGAAACTCCCAAAAAACTTAAATATCGGTAAGTCAACCGTATCCGATGCCTTGAAACGCTTTCAAGAGAGGATGATGACTACTAAGAAAGCTGGCAGCGGGAAAAAAGCGGCTCTGTTGATACAAATAAGGAAAGAAATGTTATCAAGATATTCCAGCAAAATCCGAACCTGTAGGTACGAGCCGTTGCAAAAAAAAATTAAATGTCTGTATCGTATGTCCAAAAAGTCAAAACTAAACCCAGTCTGAAGACTTTTAAGGTACAAGTAGCCCCAAATCTCCGAGAAAAAGAAAACCAGTCCGCTAAAACTAGAGCTTGCAAACTATATGAGCAAATTTTAACGAAAAACGATTGCGTCGTAATGGACCATGAAACTCATGTCCTTGCTGGCTATAAGCAGTAACCTGTCCAACAGTTCTATGCAGCATCAGATAAAGCAAGTATTCCTGATAAATTTAAGAAGAAAAAAAAGTATACCTTCCCATTTTTTTTTAGTTTTGCAAGCCTTGTGCGCATGCGATCGAAAAGTCAAAGTTTTATAACAACGGGCCTATAAAACCAAAACATTTACGTAAAAGAGTGTTTTCAAAAACGTCTTTTGCGGTTTATGTGAAGTCATACAAAGCCTGTTGCATTTTGGCCTGATTTTGCTTCCTGTCACTATGCAAATACAGCAGTGGCATTGTCCAAACGCAACAGCGTGGCAATAGTGCCTAAATGAATGAACCCACCAAAGCGCCCTGAACTCCGGCCGGTCGAGACATATTGGGGTCTAGTGAAGGGGCACTTAAAAAAAAGCAACAAGGAAACAAAATATATGACCAAATTCAAAAAGCAGTGACGTTCAGTAACCAAATTTGTATCTGTGACCACTGTGCAAAAGTTTATTATGAGAGTGAAACAAAAAGTCTGAAAATTCAGCAGATTCCTATTTGAAGCCTAAAAAAAGCTTGTGTATAGTATGATATAGCTTATACGTTCCTTACAAATAAATAAATCAACATTTACCTTCTTGTTTTAATACTGTAGGGACAATTGAATGTGGCCAGATTTTATCGTGTACAGTCTTTATGAGATATACTTTTTAGCACTCTGTCTGGTTATTTGGTAATGTTATAATAATATGTTCTGTACAGGTATACAGTCCGCCGTCGTCCCTAATGTTCGGCGACGCAGCCGGACCCATAAAGGCGACAGGGCGCGCTTCAACCTCGCCTTCACCATCCCCGTCTAGTTCCGAGCACAGCGAGTTGTCGGACGACGAACCGCCTGGCGACTTGGCAGCCGCCACGCCCGACGCGAGGACGCCGCCCGTCAAGAAGAGCGTAAGTCTATTAATGGTGTTTGTAAGTAGTAACGTATATTAGTTAAAACCGAGAGAACGGGCGTTCGGCGTTCAGCTTTCAGAGTCAAACTTCAAACTCTGGGCCATTTCAACTCTTTCCTGGTTTTCATTTAGGCCTGCCCCTACTATTGCATCAAGTGTGTAAGAATGTACTGTTACCGCTGTTTACCGGCCCACTTTTGGTAAATATAATATACTGTAACAAACATGAAGCTACATAGGTACTATCAAACGTTGAATATAAGTACGAGTATATTCAACGTTATATTCAATGCGCATGCATTTCCGAACAACTCTTTGCGGCTCCACACTACTCGCGAAGTTGGCTGAGGTTGGGCGAACATGATAGTGTGGAGGGGCACTTCGCTGCGGAAGCCCATACTTCGGCCAACTTCGCCTCGGCCAACTTCGGTCAACTTGGCGAGTAGTGTACAGGTAGGGTCTGGTCTCTTATCTCTATCATTGCCCGACATTGTCCGACTGGCCTATAAAATGCTAAATTGTTCAGGACACGGACAGCGGTAGCTTTGGGCGCGAATCCGACTCTAACTCTACAACAACCCCGAAGACGGTGGTGCCGCGGCGCGCCGCCGACAGCGCGAGCGCCAGCGCCAGCACCAGCGACAGCGACCGCGCGCTCACGCCCTCGCACTCCCTGCCCTCACAAGCTCACATCAAGGTATAGTTTGCGGTGCTCCACCTTAGGATTCATTGTCACTTGACATCAACGGTGCTATCGAGGCCAAATGCTTGGTTATCGAGAACAAAAAAAGAACTTCAAGATCTGGAGCTGAAAACGCCTAGAAAGATCGATTGTGCAGAGCGAGACACGGGGCGGTAGAGTACCGAACTCTATCTGCCAGAATAAACTAAAACCCTAAACTAACCTGTGCAACTGCACTCTCACCCTCGCTTTGCCCACGCTTATCCACCTATAAATAATATTTGCTAATCTGATATTATATGTATATACAGGGTGTCCCTAAAACCAACGCCGAAATGAAGAGGGGTGATAGAACAGCTCATAAGCAACCATATTAAGTTAATTTGACCTTAATAAAAAGTTCATGGTTTTCGAGATATTTGCATTTAAAAAAAACTCGTGACTTTTGATGCCCTGCGTCAGTATGTCGATTGCCACCACTGCAAATTTAGGTATTTTTTAAATCTGTTTTTTGCAGGATGTTACTAAAAACATATCCTATCGAATGTAATTTCAATTTATTACATATCATGATGCTTTGTCGGTAAAAATAATAAAAAAAAAACGAATTATAGCAATTTATTAAATTTAGCCAGCGGTTTTGATCGAGTTTCATTTAAAAAAAGTATTGTAAACTAACATGGCACACAACATAAAAAGATAGTAAATTTATTGTAGTTTTCAAAAAGGTACAGCATTTTCTAATTTACGCAGCAGTTTACGAGATATTTATATTTTACACCAAAAGGAGCTCATACTGCAGTTATTCCATAGTATGGTACCAGAGCCCCTACTAGGCTCAGAGTTTGAATTTTGAACAAAAAATCGATTTAAAGAATACTTTATTTAGAATAGGAACACAATTCAATTTTAGAATAAAAAAAAATGAAATGTTCATAGCGAACCTGGCAAATAACGTAAAAAGATAGCAAATTTAGAGTTGTTTTTAAAATGGTATTGAAGTGACTTAATTATTTAGCGGTTTATAAGATAATGCAAAAATAATACTGGTTGCCATTTTTATCTGTTAAGTGAATAAAAAAACTAAAAACATTAAAAAAATAGAAAATGCTGTACCTTTTTGAAAACTACAATAAATTTACTATCTTTTTATGTTGTGTGCCATGTTAGTTTACAATACTTTTTTTAAATGAAACTCGATCAAAACCGCTGGCTAAATTTAATAAATTGCTATAATTCGTTTTTTTTTATTATTTTTACCGACAAAGCATCATGATATGTAATAAATTGAAATTACATTCGATAGGATATGTTTTTAGTAACATCCTGCAAAAAACAGATTTAAAAAATACCTAAATTTGCAGTGGTGGCAATCGACATACTGACGCAGGGCATCAAAAGTCACGAGTTTTTTTTAAATGCAAATATCTCGAAAACCATGAACTTTTTATTAAGGTCAAATTAACTTAATATGGTTGCTTATGAGCTGTTCTATCACCCCTCTTCATTTCGGCGTTGGTTTTAGGGACACCCTGTATATACGTGTGTGTGTATCTAATTATGGGTTTTATTTCAGCGTGCAAACAGCGGCGTGTCTCGGCAGGCGTCACAGAGCTCGTTGCTCGAGCAGTTCACGGCGCAGGCTAAAGAGTTGGTGCGGGAAACCACCCGTCAAAGCAGTCAGGAGGGGTTACTAGCGCATATGGATAAGGTATTTATATTTTAGAATATACCTTAGAATGTTCCTTGTTTGTAAAAAAAATGTTAATACCCAATTCGTGGTAGTCACAATCTTTGTTAATAAATGTTTTCAATCGACACGAAGTTTCACGGTACAAAAAAAAAATGTATGATGTTCGCGTGTATCACCATAGATAGCATACCTTCGTATACTAAATAGAAACAAACGAATTATGTATTTATTGCGACTAACATACTTGCGCAACAAAGAACTCTTAGCGCAGGTTATGCCTAATTTTATTTTCTTTTTTTAACTTGTGTTATTGGTTTATTTGGATCGAAATTCGAAGAAAGGAAAAGCGGCAGATGGCGAAGAAAAGAAATTGTTTGCGCCCTTTGGACAGGTATCGATCACTGCGTGAACGCTTGGAGACGTATCTTAGACAACGAGTGATTTAGCATCTGACTGTAGTCTAGTTTATTTTCTATTATGATGAAAAATATCGCTTTGTCCTCAGTTTTCGAACATGCATAAGAATTCACTTACTGGTCACAAGAGAGAAAATTTTAACATCTTGCTTGTATCAAATCTTAGCCCATGTCCACGTGTTCATTAGTTGCTTAGCTCTCACATAGTTTATAGTGTATTATTCTTGAATCAAAAATGATTTAAATATATTAGAAGTCGGTCAAATTCAATTTTAACCTCAATTTCGCATACAACATAATAAGAAACTTATTCAATTTTGCTACACAGCTTTTTAAATCTTTGACTGAATAGGTAGATCACTAGCATAAGTTAGTACGAAATAAATTATTGCTAAACATCAATTATTTCCAGATTTCCTTTGAAAAGTGTCGCGATTAAATATGCATTCAGTAATTTGGTAATTGGCAATTCAACACATACCGGTACCTGAAAGCAATAATAAATTTCGCACTTCTGTACTTGCCAGCATATCCCACAGCATACAAGTCATACGTTTTTCCTTGCACGTTTGAAATACTGCTGTTATACTTCAACAATGTGCTAACACAGTTTATTTTTATAGCTTACGCTACACGCAAAGAAAGCTGCAGAAGAGGCATCAAAGAGCGTACAGGAGGCATCTAAGTCAGCCCTGGAAGCAAGTAAAACAGCTACAGCTGTTAGCAAGAACACCTTCGAAGATCTAACCTACGTCGGCAAGTCGACGTTCGGAGACCTCACCAAGAGTGCTAAGGAAGCCGCTGCGAAGAAGGGATTACTGATGAAAGTAAGTTAATTGACTTACGAAGTTACAAGTGTGATATCCAAGTTTTCGCCTTGATGTTATGAAATTTATAAGGTGAAAATTGTAAGGCCGGTAAATTAAGTTCAGCGGCGCGGCGTACGGTGTTAGGAAAATCAGAAAATTGAGTAATGTTGATACAGCTCGCTTAGTTTACCATAGTTATTTTCATAGTGTCATGTCATATGGTATTCTGGTTTGGGGCAAAGCAGCTGAAATTCAGACTATATTTGTGCTACAAAAATGAGCCATTAGTTCTGTATAAAACCTGAATTCCCGTGACTCCTTTAGATACATTAGATATGAACATTTTAACTGTAGCGTCCCAATATATTTATGATAGTATTATGTATGATATTAAGAATCTAGATTCATTTACAAAAAAATCCTATATCCGATAGAATTAGATATAAAATTACTATTATAAAGTTTCGTGTTCGTAAAGTATGTAAATCATTTTTAGGCTAATGTATTCATTTTTATAACAAGTTACCTGATAAATTCATACCTCGAACAAATCATGCGGATGACGTCAAACCACTCATAGGATGATTTCAAAAAGTATTTTCATAAACAATTACTACTTATCAATTATCAACCTCTTTAATAAACGATATCGCCACTTGACACGAGCAGAGTAGGTACATAACATCTTTGACTGACATTGTCATTCAGTTGAACAATAAAGTGACTTCGTAATTATTTAGATTTTTCTTTACAATTTCAAATCTTTACAATCTTTTCAATTACAAACAAATCTCGCAACATTTATTTTATTCACTAAGTACATCACCCTATCATTCAGATAATTCTGTATAGATTTCTTGAAATTATACGCGGTTAATCTGTTACTTCGTGCAATATGTCATACGGATGTTGCAATACAGACATCATCCTGTGTGCAAAATTAGGTACGTCATTTTTACGTCATCCGCATGATTTGTTCGAGGTATGCTGATAATGTTTTAAAATTAGCCTTTCCATCTCTCAAACATTATTTAAAAAACTCTCTATAATATGCCTGCAGTAGGGGACTATCTGACAGACAAAATGCATGGCCTGAACCAGAAACCAAGTAACTGACTCCTTAATTGTTAGATTGTACCTGACTAGTTTAAGGGGCAAAGTTCTAATAAGGAAGCATATCAAACGTACATAAAGTACATATAACGTACATAAACCGTCATACTTTCTTGTAATTTTCAGTTTAATTCTTATATTTTTTTCTTATTTATTACTTAAAATATAATATAATAATTTTATAAGCACACTTTTAAAATGTTTTCTTCGAGGACTACGTATACACCTAAATTCCTAAGATAGGTGCAAATTAGGTTAAGTTCATATTACTGTAATAGTCAGTATTTTTGCTGAAAAACAATGACTGACTGAGTTTCTTTCGGCGTTTCTTCTCAACAGTGGTCTCCTCTTGTAAAATGCCGGTTGACTCAGACATTTAAAAGTGCCCTTGTGGCCTACTTGCAGAATACTCGTAAAGTTCATTATTTCAGGGCCACAGAATTATAACATAACTTTGAACTTAATTGAAATTGAAATGAAACATCCGTATTATGTTGGAAAAGTGACTTACTCTTATGGTGGCACTACACTTGGCGTTGCTTGTTCACGTATTTGCCTTAGTTGGCCAAAAACCATGCATGGAGGATTTATTCATCTATGTTTGTTGCCCTGTTTGCACGAACAAGACAAACACGCAAACAGGCAAACTGGCGTATCCATCCGCTTGTTTGTTTTTGGTCTCACATCAAAGGTTACGTCCACCGTCTACGCATGGCTCATTGTCATTGATTTTGAACTGCAAACGTATTCGCGTATCAGATGTTTTTTCTGTCGGCATGCCAAGTGTGGATGTCGTGTTTGTGATGTTTGGACTTCATTGCAAAAGAGCAAATAGTAACACAGTGTTTTTTTTAACAGGGTGAAAGCCAAGACAGTGGAGGCGGCACGCCGCCACCTAGTGCGGGTGCTCCGCGGCGAGATTCTACGGCCTTGCAAACCACCAACCTCTTAGCAGCCACGCATCGGGACTTCTTCTCCAACATCAGCTCCGACCTCAACGGCCTCGCGGCTTCTACGTCAAGCATGTTCAGCGACTTCTTTGGTTCTAAAGGTACGTGGGCTTTATCCTTGCGGACGACCAGCCTCTGAACTACGCATTGGTATTTCACTTTGTTAATTCAATATAGTTTTGTGTTACGTATAAGTAGCTATAATGCGGCTATCCTGCCTTCCGGGCGAGGATACAAAAAGAACGCGTAAATATAAATAGCTATAAAAGTAGGTACATATTACTTCGTTATGATTGAAGTTAATTAAATTTCCACTACCATTATCGGAGTTTACGGACATATACATGCATAGCGTTTAGATTGGGATTGATTCAAATCTCGATCGCATTCAAGCGAGGCACCGACACACCCTGAATGACTTTATCAACTCACGGATTAGGAAATCGTCTCGATTCACGTTTGACTATTTTTTAATTAGTTATTTATTTCAAAAAAGGAAAAACAAATAAACAGTAAAGAAAAAGCTTAAATACTACTAACAACTATGTACAAAAAACCTAAAATTAAAATAAACTAAAACAAATTCAAAAAATTACTCCCCTGCGGCACGGTACCGAAAATGCTGGCAGCATTTCCTCGCTGAACAGCTATGCTGATATTAGTTTAAATAAGACTGAATGGTATCTCAGGCACGGCCCAAAGAATCTGGGAATTCCTGGACTCAACGGGCCTCAGCAGTGAGCTTTAAGACAGGGCTGCCACAATAGATCAACTTTGGTCGATGCGGCACACAAAAGGCCCAAGCGAAAATAATAATAAAATAATAATAAAAATCTCAGGCAAACCGCGCGCCCCCGAAGCGGGTCGCGGGGCCGGCGCGGCGGCGGCGGCCACGTTCGGGCCGTTCTCGGGCGGCGCGCGCGGGCTGGTGGCGCGCTCGCCGCTGGTGCGCCACGCCGCGCCCGCCGCGCCGCCGCCGCCGCCGCAAGACCGCTCCTCCGCCAACGCGGAGAACCAGGCCTTCCTCAATGACGTATGTACCGAGCCTTTTTTTTACTCTCCGACGCAATAGCGGCTTTATATGCTTGAATCCTACCGACTGCGCCATGTAGTGTTCGTGAAACTCCGCTGGGAGAATTACATATGTTTATTAATTTAATCAGTAAAATTGTAAATTGTAGTACGTAAAATATCTTGTATAGTTCTTCAGGTAATGACTGTGCGGTAAACGTTAACCTGTGTTTCTTCTCGCAGTCCATTTTAAATTATTCACGACACCCTAGGCCGTAAGTGGAATTTTCTGCCCGCTACGAGGAAAGAAAATTTCACTTCCTGGCCAAGGCAAGACGTAACATTTTAGACAAACCACGGGCGGTAATTCATAAAGCCCCGGAACCCATATTTACCTGAGTTCTAGGACATTTACGAATTCACCGCCCTAAATTTTATATAATATTTAGGTAAATATTTTTGTTCGCAGTTGGTGCAACATGTCCTGGAGGGCGAAGGCGTAGGCTGGCTCAAGCTGAACCGGCTAAAGAAACTCATGGAAGATGAGTCATATCGCAACATGGTGCTCAGCAAACTGAATCGCAACCTGAACCGCAAGACTACTCCCAATGACAAAGTGTACGATGTGGTGAGTTGAGAAATCAGACCTAAACTGTTCCTTGACACGCCTTTACTTAAATACCAATTCGGCGATAAGCATGAATTTGCATTTCCGGATTGGTTGAATCAATCCTCATTTAATGGAATGAGTTTTCAAGAGAATGAGAAGGTCGATTTATGACACATTTCCGTAGCTTTCCCCAACAATTTTCGCTGTGAATATTCTGTTATCATTGCGAAATCTTGAACGATGCGAAAACAAGCTTCAATTTCCTCAACTCTTCTTCCTGTGCTCGCTATTTCCATCGCTATTAACACTACTCAAACTCAATTGTAATTTACCAACAGTTTGTCAGCAAGCCAGTATGGAAGGGCATGCTACGAGTCCTCCAAGCGGTAGTCCACGGCCTCGAACACACGTATTCAAACTTTGGCCTCGGCGGCATGGCTTCCGTATTCCAACTGGCGGAAATGGCTCATACGCACTACTGGAGTAAAGAGGTGGCTGGCTTGGAGCATGGCGGTATGGGCGGGTCGGCCATCAGCGATATCTATCTCGACACTCCGTCGTCGCCGTCTTCTAGGAAGAGCTCACAGTCAGGTAAGAGCTCTGCTGAGTTGAGATGTAGTGTGAACACTTGAAGACACGCAGTCAAAATTCGGCCTCGGCGGCATGGCTTTCGTGTTCCAACTGACACGGATGGCTCATACGTACTATTGGAGCAGGGAGGTGGCTCGCTTGGAGAATGGCGGAATGGGTGGGTCGGCCATCAGCGACTACTATCTGGATACGCACTCGTCGCCGTCTCCTAAATAATTTGCACTTATTTCTTTAAAAATCTTACTCGTTACGGTGATTTTAATAATATATTTATTTTTGTACTATGAAATTAATTACGCTCTATTGAAATGAGCTTAGTAACCATGTAACTGCATAAATCATGATATCTAATAATTGTAAGGTAATATTTTTAGACCTTGATTTTTTTTTTTATAATTTGAGACTCCTTTGGATTTTAGAACCACGGTATGCTATCAAAAGCCTTAAGCTTAGTAATTAATTATTATCAATTCGTTAAAATACTCGGACCATAATCATATTAGTCTCGTGCGTTAGTAATCATAAGTGATTTGACGAGTACCTTTTAAACCATCATTACAGATGTACCAATTCTTAACTATCCGGAGATGGACTCGTCCGAAGTCCAGAGCACCACCGAAATGTTCAAAGACATGCTGAACCAGAAGAGGAATCTTCTATTCAGTAAACTGACCTCCTTCGAATCCGATGTAAGTGTAACTTATAATATTTTCAGGGAGGGTAACTGTTGTCTGCTGCATGGGACATCTTCATAATCGTTCATCAGTAAATGTGTTAATTTCGAGTTACTGTAAACTTGTCCCGTAATTAAAGGCCTAATATTATTTGACCGTGTTATTGCTAATTTCTTGAGCATGACACCAAATGTAATATGTATATTGAAAAGTAATAACAAGTATTTAATTAAGTATAATTTGTGCATTCCGTGTCTTTATTGAAATTTATTTAATAGTGAAAGTAATATTTGATGGTTATGTATTAGATCGTTTCGCGATCTCTATATATTTTAATTAACCCTGTATTACGTTTCGTTTCGCCATGGCTGAAAGCGTTACATATGTAGCATCCGTATCTTAATCGTCGCATAAGAGTATTTATGTAAGGTTTGGGTCCACGCAAACGAGCAAAGAGTCTGTGACCAGTCTGCAAAATTTTGAATGAGTTTTTCTGTTGGATTTAACTCTGAGTTTTATGGGTGTTTGGCGGGGATCATTGTTCGTTGCGGTTGTTTGTGGGCAGGCGGCGCCGTCGTCTGACTGCTCGGTCGACGACAGCGGCTCGATCACCACCAACCGAGCCAATCTTTACGACCACCGCGCCTCCTTTAAGTCCAACCTCTCTGATACCGAAGTCATGTTCCTCAATGTAAGTCTTAGTCGCTGTCCTGTCGCTTAGCGTCCGCTTGTCGCGACCGATTGTCGCGCGTCTGTAGTGCGCATGGTAACGATCCGTAGACATCACATTATATTTAAACGAGCTTTTCCGCTGTCAGATGTTGCTTATGGTTTGCAAAATATAGTTGTTGCCAATTTGATTAGATTGCCAAAGGCTATGAAATCGGGTGAATTATATCTTGGGAACTACGAGTAGCATTATGTTAATGATGATCAGATATCAAGGTATATCACACGGATTAGTGGAAGTAAGGCAAACACAAAGAAAGAAAATAAAAAGATTGCGCCTTACAGGACCTGACTTTATAGGACCCGGTAAAAAACTAGTAAAGCGCATTTTATATGTAGTAGTAGACTGTTCGAATAGGCATTTGTTTTATGTGTTTACAAATCTTAAACATATGCTGTCTATTCGAACCAGCACCTCTAGCAAGTCTGTGATACGCGACTCTTTCTCGCGCGAGATATTTATCTATTTCCTTCTGTGCAGTACTGTGAGAAAGTGACGGGTTACGCTATGCCTCATTTGTGCTTGACGGGCAGGTCACAACTACATAGAAAAGGTGTTTTACTAAAGTTTCTTACCTATACTCGATTTTATAAACCATGCACATTCTAGTTCAAATAGTACACAAACACATACCCAAGTTCCAGAATCCAGCTTCATACTCGTACAATACACGTGTTAGGTTCCATTCACTGAAGTATCTATAGTATGTTGCATTTAGCATGGTGCGTGTAATAAAAGTACAAAATTATTCAAAAGTAAAAATCGCATCATGCTAAATGGTATATATTATAATGACAGATCAAATAGTGTCGGAAAACTAAAAAAAAAGTTTTTAAGTAACATTCGCAATACAGATGGGCCGCGGAGTCGTCAGCGGCAAGCCGCGGGCGGCGTCTGTGTTCTCGTCCAAGTCGTCGCTGAGCTACCGACCGCCGTCGGGCGTGCCGGCCACGTCGCCGCTCACGTCGCCCGATACGGCCAGGACGTATCTGTTTCAAGGACTCATTGGTAATTATACATAACATCTAATACTGATTTATAAAAGCAACAAGCGGCGGACTTAGTCGTTACCGAGCTGTTCCAGAGATTTAAAGATAATTGTGCAAAGCATTGTTTATAAGAACAGCAAGCCACGGCTCGGGTTGGTAGTCCAAGTCATCGCTGACCGGCGTGCCGGCCATATCGCCGCTCACGCACACGGTCAGATGTATTTGATTCAGGGACTTGTTGGTAATTGTACACATAGACATCGAGAACTGATTTATAAGAGCAGCAAGCCACGGGCCGCGTTGGTGTTCACTGTTTTTCTGCAATCCAATCATGTATGATAAATAACCTGAACTTTGTGCTTTAAAAGTTATATTTTTTTAAGGCAAAGAGAGATCGAATCTATGGGACCAAATGCAATTCTGGGAAGATGCGTTTTTGGATGCGGTAAGCCAGGAGCGCGATATGATCGGGATGGACCAGGGCGCCAATGAGATGATGGAACGATACAAGTGTCTGAGCGAGACAGAGCGGAAACGACTCGAGCACGAAGAGGACAGACTGTTGTCTACGGCTTTGTATAATCTGACGGCAGCGATGGTTCTGTTTGATGTGAAAGCGGATACTATAAGGAATAAAGTGCGGAGGTTGCTCGCGAAGAGTCACATCGGACTTGTGTATAGCCAAGAAGTAAATCATCTGCTCGATGTCGTTCACACGCTGGTAAATATTTCACTTATTTTATTTTATTCTTTAACATGGGTATAGTAAAGATAACAGAAATATGTTAAACGGTCGGTAGTTTTACGTGCAAACGTTATTAACCTATATATAATGATGATTATCAATTTATCAAATAGAATAGTGTCGTAGACTATATTCAGCCACTTCAAGTAAGATACTCTCACGGACATGCTACGACTTTCGGCGGCGAGCGGTAAAACGAGACACAAGTACCGCGTACCGCTGCTGCTCGCAGCTTAGACCAAACTCGTGCTTAGGCCGTTAATGGTTTTTGTCACGGTAGAAATAAATTGAGATATATTGGCTAAAACGTTTGGCAGTCGAATTTCAGATTGGTATCGTTGAGTTCCTAGTACAATGTACTGTTTGTTACCGCAGCACGGCAACGACATCGACCTAAAGCCGCTGGGATCTCGCTTGTTGCGCCGCGCGTCATTCACGGTGCACGAGGGTGACGCGGGCGGCGAGCTGCGCTTCATGGAAGTGCGGGACGACGGGCTCGTGCTTCGATCAACACAAGGTATGTGTAGAATCGTCCCTGGGCAGCGGACAACGACTTATCACAGAGCCGCTAGGCCGGCTGCTGCATAAAGAAACGTTCATGGAGGTGGGGAACGATCGACTTGTGCTATGCACACAAGCTAAATAACACTAGTATGTCTCTTAACGCTTACACCACTCGTGTAACGTTATCCGAAAAGGAAAACTCCGAAGCCATAAAGTATGATGTATACCTTTGGCCCATTTCACGAAGCTACAAGTTACAAATTAAAAGCGCTCTCTGTAATATAAGTATGTAGTTAAAAAGGGACTTCCGCTCGTAATTTGTAACTTGTAGCTTCCTGAAATGGGCCACTGGACGTCCGTTCCATTCTGACGGCGGACTGTTCAAAGTGAACATGTCGCCTGCCATATAAGATGGAATGTTTTCAAGAGTGATGCTGCAGGCATGGTGCGATGTGTTGGAAACCTTCTGCACAATTTTATTGTGAACATTAAGTTTTTCATACCATGCATATTATATTTTTTCCCGATAGTATACGTTATTTGGATTCAGAATCTACAATTCATTTATTTTTACGTCGTATAGTTTTGTAAACTTCTGTGTTACATTAGGCCACATTCCGACAGTATACGACCTTGATTTATAAGGTAAGGTTAAGACAGTTTTTTTTTGCTATACTAATTCCATAGAGACCAAAGTAATGTCGTATACATATAATACTATCGGAATGAAATATAATATGAATACATTTGTAAAACTTTACAGCCTTATTCAAAGAAACTTACCGGACGTTTACTCGAATCGCCAAGTGATGCTGTCTCGCTCGGGGGCACATCAGCACTATCTGCTAGCTGTGTTCTTAGTGCTGCGCTAAGGTAGAGACCATAACTTATTCTAACCTTTTATCGCCATTTGATTTCAGGGACCATAGTGGAGAGATGGTGGTATGAAAGGCTAGTAAATATGACATACAGTCCGAAAATACGAGTTTTGTGCCTTTGGAGGAAGAATGGTGGTCAGACGCAATTACATAAATACTATACGAAAAAGGTGAATACATTTTAATCATATTTTCATTAGTTAAGTTCAAATTATGCTCTATTATTACGTTAGAACATTTTATGATTTACTTTTCAGTGTAAAGCGTTGTACTATTGCATCAAAGAAGCGATGGAAAAGAGTGGCCGAAGGCAGGATGCTGCGGAACTGGGAGGAGAGTTTCCAATACAGGATTGTGCCTCTGGGGAAGGCGGCCTTATACAGGTATTTATTTTGTCCATCCAACCTGTTTTGTCGCTGTAGTACCTAATGGCCTAGTCATATTAAAGTAGCAGGATAGAATTGTACAGAAACAATGTCTTGGAAGTTCTTGAGAACTATCTCCAGAATCTCTGCTGTGCCTAGATGTGTTCAGAAAAAAGAAGAAAATTAACCAATATATTCCGCAAATGTAAAATGGGGAAAGGAAATAGCGAATCTTGCCGACCCGACCTAGGTCCGTACTGGGGCGAAAAAATCATTTTTTTTTATTTCTTGAAGCCACTGAAAAATCTGTAACTTTTTCTTTCATTATCTTATTGGCGGTTATTCTTACCTATTAAAAAAATATGCTTTTAAAAAGTTTCATCCACTCCCCTTTACAACATGACAGACATATAAATACATACATAATGTACTTCCAAGACAGTTGAAATAACAATGGGGTTTCGGGTGTCTGGGACAGGATAAATCTGGGTGACGAGAGTCGCGTTAATGTATACTGACACTTTTATCATTTCGAAGGTGTGCATGGAAGGCGTCGGTCTCCTGTTCCAGCACAGCAAGGTATGTGTTTTCTCTTTTATATTTGTCCATAACTTTTTGTCAGCTTATTTATTTGTTATAGTAATGAATTTACCAAAACTGTTAAACAGACGTAAAAGCTTATCTAGCAACGGTTTTGGTACGGTCATTACCGTCGTCAGGTAAGGTATGTCAGTGTAACGCTTCATCCGGAGATCTCGGTATAGAACGGCGACGGTGCTTCGTTTAGTCTTGTGCGCCTCGCCCGCCGTCGCGTCCGTTCAGTCCCGGGCCACTTACGAAGCTTCATCATACGTGCGATACTGTGCCATCAAACGATATCAAACAAAACAGGCGCCCGCCGTGATATCGTGCAAAACAAATTAATACGCTGAATGGCAAATCATAACTTAAAACTTGCTTGCCCCTCAGATCCTAGCAATATTTAATCCGGATTCAAGGACCACTCAAACTTTCCTATCTTGACTTCTTCATCATTATCCAAGTTTTCTCTTAAATATGTGTATTACCTATTTATATTAGCATCTCGATACTCTTTTTAAGTAATGGTGTATTCGTAGCGAACGAATTTAACGATCACTCTATAATCACAGAACGAATTCAGCTTTTGTCGAATAAAATCACTACTTTTGCCCATAAATTATATCTTTCTCTATTACTAAATCGATGTAATAGTTAGAAGTTTTTACATTTTAAGGTTGACCGTTGTCCATCTGATTTTCGTATACCTATTCCGTACAATACTTTGTGCATGTGCTATTTGTCTGCCACCTCCCTCGTCGGCCGCGGGTCCCGCGCCCGCGTCGCGGGTCGGCCGCGCCCGGTCGCGGGTCCGTCGCACTCGGTCGCGGATCTGTCGCGCCAGTCGCGGGTCGTTCGGACCCGGACCCAACCTCGCGACGCGGTCGGTCGCGCTCGGGCCGCGGCACTCGGGCAGCGACCGCGACGCGCTAGGAACTTTTGAGATGGTCCTTGACACGCGCTCGCCCGCCCCCAACTAATCTCTTCTTTTTGTCTGTTCTACTCTTCCCGGACACGCCGAACCCGCGCCGCTGCGCTCAAGGATTTCGAGGTACTCAGTGGTTCATACACTAGTAATGGCTGGCTCTTACGATGATCGACACGACCTTATGATTTCTGTCACGGTTACATTAATATGTGCAATTAGTGATGATCGTTCGAGGTCGTAGGGCTTTACTTGTAGTTTTGAGGCTTACAGATTGTTTTTAGCCGTTGTTAGCGTTGTTTTAGTTCTCCCAAGTGCGGCGAGCGCCGAAGCGCGCGTCGTGCATGCACATAGACGCCCTTTGTTTATTTATTTGTTTATTATCGCACCCGATAGCTTGCATTCGTATCGTGGATCGTCCGGCGAGCGGTCTCGATTCCCCTTTCGCTCCCGCCCTCCGCGGCGAGGTTCAGTCGTTGGTCCCCACGTTCTCCCCCGGAACCCTCGTCAGCACGTAGCTAACCGGACGCGAGTCACGAGGTCAGTCGTAGAGCATTGCCATCTCACAAGTTCTGGTGCGGCTCCGGGCCCGGCCGCGTGGTGCTCCCCCCCCCTCCACCCACCCGCTCCCTCACACGCCGCACTGCACTCCGCACACCGCACTGTCCCGCTGATGCCGAGCCCAGCTCGCAGCTCGAACGCCCGCCTCTTTGCTGTCTCAATTCAACCAACAGAAACGCGCCATGCTACTGCATATTAAGCTCTCGAGAGCCGGCTCCTGATTAACAGTTTTTGTCGTTGAATTTAGAACTGGAGTATCGTTCTGGAGATACACTAATGTTCGGCTCCTTGACAATCGTAAGAGGGTACTAAACTCTGGTTTTATTTTGTAAAAGAAAAAACGGGAGAGCAGACATTAGTGGATCCTTCCGATATTCAGTATCCGCGTTGCGCTGCTCGTATCGCATGTATGCATGTACGAGATTGTTATTAGTACCCTGTTATTTTTGATCTGATCTGAACCTACCAATTCCAAGTAGCACTAAATTCAGAACAGACCTTTAAAATAACCGGTTGGCTTATTTTAATACATTTTTGACTTACAACACATACTAGATGCCCCTCTGGACTCAGGTTGTATAATACTTTAATATACCTCTTAATAAAACATTTGCTTCATTATATACAGAAAGAAACTGTACATAAGTTAACTAGTAGCCTGAGTAGATGTGAAAACACAAAATTGGAATGTAAAATTACCCTATGTAAATATGTAACCACTTTCTATTTCCAAGGAATAAGCTAAAACTTAATGAGCTTTAATGTGTAGTACCTAGTAGCCCACGCGTCTAGCTGCTAAACCTGTGTGTGTGGTTTGTTGCATGTAGTAAATATGTAGTTCTCTATACACACAACAATGGTTACAATACAATACTGAATTATTATATTTAGTATTCAAACCCTCACGTCACATTACCAAGTGGATAACTGTTATTACACATACATGGTTTACATAAACGTTTTCAGTAGGGCATGTGCATTAGCCCGCTAACCGATCCTCTGTTTGAATAGTAATTGAAGAAAATGTAGATATGTGTTTTAATGTTGATATTTTCTGTTTTCCAGTTTTTTGTGAGGCTTGACCACATCAGGAAGTGCTTTACACAGAATGGCGGTATCTTCGTTTTAGAAGAATTTAGTAAGTGGTTTATAATAGTACTTCATTCAAAATCTATACCTTATTTTTCAATAGTAGGTATACCTAATGAAAATAGTCAAAGATAATAATGTATTCGTAAACGTTATTACGAACAGATATTTATATCATAAGTAAATACTTATTGGTATGTTTTATTTTCAGATCCAAAAACAAGACAAATAATACAGAGAAAGTACAAATCCATAATGGTAAGTAGGTATATTTACATAAAGTAATAGTTACAATCAATGTATACCAAGGAGAAGATGTCATAGGTCTATAGCTAAAAACCTAAGTTTAAAATCATTTTCAGACCAAGGACTCAGGTAGACCAACTGGTCTGCAATTGACACTTCTATTATAAAACCACATGCTGAATGAAACAGAACAATACCTTCTATAATACTGCAGTGCGCTTATAGTCAGCGGTATAATTAAAATTATACTGTTATATCCGAGGAATGCTCTACCCTTTATTTCATGTATGTACCTAAGGTATTGACACACGATATAAATAATAACTCAAAGAAGGGTAGAACGGCATTCCATACTTGTGCTGTGATTATTTAATATGTGATGATACTCAAGTAAATGATGTCTTCTCCTGTGTCCAATGTTTAATGTAAAATGTCATGTTTGTTTATTTTAATTTGTTACGTTTTATTTTCATTGAATCTCTGATTTTTTTATGTTGTAGGCAGAGAAAGTAGTGCTTGACCTGCATCGTTTCTTCTCCATATGGCTTTCTCGGTACTATATCGAGACCACTAGAAGTGAAATGAATTATGCACCTTTCGTTTCATAGCTCGTACTGATGTATGTACACAATGTGTCAGGTTTTTATTTTTGCATGCTATTTTTTACTATTTCGCTTCAAAAGCCATCGTTTTTTTCATTCATTCTTACGATTGATTGCTTCTTTGGCCTTTTATCTTTTATAATGCTAAAATTACTACTCTATTCCTTCAATATTTGAGTCTAAATTTTAATTTTATTATAATTATTATATTTTATGTTAATGTTTTTTTTGTATTTTAGTCAGTTGTAGGTTTTATGGTGCTGTTGGTATAGATTGGTCGTCAAGAATGGTGACAGCTTCTTACTTTTAATTCAACTAACTAATTCCGGCACTGGGGCACGAGGCAACTAATTTAATAAAATAACATTTTCAAGACGCTTCTTTATAATTTTGAAAGTTGCGGCTTTGATTACGCATGTTTGTTAGGAATAGCTCGTCAGGTTTCGAACTCTAATAAATATTTTCGATGTTTGACAATTATCCGCCACTAAAAATGTTCAATACGAGCTGCTCCATTTTTTAATTCCATTAAAGATGTCTGACGAAAGTTTTAATAAGAGTAATGCTTTTTATGCTGAGGTTTGTATTGGTACTAAAGTAACATGTTTGCATCATTTTCAAAATGCGTGTATTAAAACTTTATATATCTTTAATATTTCTGATATTATTAATGAGGTAGGTCCATATATGCGCATTTTCGAAATGTTACAAGCAAGGTCACCTAAAAGGAACCCACTTATAATAATTATATATTACTTTCTATAGAATATTTAAGTGTGTACCTACCGGTGCGGTGGTTTAGTCGTTATGTTCTAAAGTTACTTTGGGTTGGCTTGGCAGTTGTAATAACACTTCTAACTCAATTTCCAATTATTTGTTTAACAGTGTGATGATTTATATTGCTTTCAATCAATTATCATATTAATTATACTATATGGATTGGACCCAAAAAGTATTTCTATATCTGTTTTATATAGTACTTACTAACTATTTTAAATAATTTAAGAAAAACCTTTTCCTGAAGTTCACCTCAGTTTTGAGTAAATACCTAAATCATAAATTCACTAACTTGAACAACAAAATCGTTGTAAGATTGTATATTTACTTTAATTAATGATAGCAATGCAAGGAAATTGCGTCAATCTTTAGTGGTTGTATTGAAGTTAGCTTCCATTAACTAGAAAGATCTTAGAGATTAATGTTTCCTTGACAACTAAAAGATTCTTTGTGTTCGGACAAACGAATTACAGGAATGATTATTTTAGAGAAACCAAGACTAGGCATTTTTGTAACTCCAGGAACCCCAAATGAATGTAGACCTTGCACGGATTTACAGGCAGATCAGATATGCTACGCGGTGCTATGCGTGTTCTCCTACTTCGCGGCGGGACAAGAGCAGAAGAAGGCAATTCTCGAGCAGGCGGCCCGAGTACCGGTGGCCACGCTGTCCCCTGCGCCCTCGCCCTCGCAGAGAAGTGTCTCTGACTTGGGGCCAGACGCGCCGGGGCTCAAGAACAGGGCAAGTCCACAGGTACGCCACACTAAGGAGGCAGAAGGCGACACTCGAGCAGGCGTATACCCACGCTCTCTCTGAAAAACGTTTCCGGCCTCGGGCCCGACGCCCTGGAGCTTAACAGTACTGATCCACAGGTACGCACCAGCGCACCACTAACGCGGCAGGCAGAAAGCGATATTGAGCGGGCGGCGTGAGTATCGGTGGCCGCGCTCTCGCCCACGCCCTCGCCATCACAGAGAAGCATCTTTGATCTGGGACCCGACTCTCCGGGGCTCAAGAATATGGGGCAACTCTAATTTGGTTGGTAGAAGCGAATATTCGAGCAAGCGGAGTGAACGCCTGTGGCCAAACTCTTGCTACTTTGTGACTCAAGTCAAGACCAAGCATCACAGCTTTGTCTCACAGTCTGTATTTAACAAACGTTAACAAACAGTCTCTGAAAAAAATAATGTCGCCCTGAAGGGATTGCCTATTTACAAATAAGCAAAAAAAAAAGGATTGGGACTATTCATACCCGGTCGGTACTGAGCAAAATTAAAGATGATTTCTGGCAGTGCCGTGCCGTACTTGTATTATGAACATACTGTTAGACTCAGTATTTTATGAATGATATTATAATTTTTTACAGTTACAGGTGGACAGAAGATCACCAGTAAACCGACCCGGAGACTCACGGTCGTTCGCGAAGGTTCCATCACCGACCAGAGCGGAGGCGATGCGGCGTAGTCCCGACCGGCCTGAACCGAGCCAGGCAGCGCGGGCACCGAGCCTGGCCGAGGCGCGGACGAGCCAAGCCGAACCGACCCGGAGCCTGCCGAGCCAAGCCGAGCCGGTCAGGAGTTTGCCGAGTCAACCCGAGACGACCCGGAGTTTGCCGAGTCAACCCGAGACCACACGGAGTTTGCCGAGTCAACCCGAGACCACACGGAGTTTGCCGAGTCAACCCGAGACCACACGGAGTTTGCCGAGTCAACCCGAGACCACACGGAGTTTGCCGAGTCAACCGGAGGTGCGGGAGGGAACGAGTCCAGCGGCTAAGAGGTGCTTATTTATACCAACTTTTTATAGTGTAATCAAATGTAAAGGGTATAACGTACTCATCTTTATTTTTACAAATAATGACACAAAGGTAAATTAAGAAAGAAAAATTGAATGCGATCTACTACAATCGAAGCGGGGTTTGAACCCGCGACCTCTGCGTTTCCGGCGCATTGCTCTCCCAACTGAGCTATCCGACCGCTACGTCAATCACACCAAATCTTTCATCCCTTAATTCTTTACGCCACTGGAGCGCCCTCTGCGTCATATATGTTTTTGAAATGCTTATGCGCATTAGCCATACCCTAGGATGTGCGTTTTACACACACGATCCCCAATCCCCATTGCTTTACAGCAAGTGTGAAGACTGCGAGAGAGATGGCGCTGTTTCTAAATATTTGTATAGAATCTTTTTTTTTTATCGATTCTTATTTTTTTTTAACGCCCATCCTAGGGTATGGCTAATGCGCATAAGCATTTCAAAAACATATATGACGCAGAGGGCGCTCCAGTGGCGTAAAGAATTAAGGGATGAAAGATTTGGTGTGATTGACGTAGCGGTCGGATCGGATAGCTCAGTTGGGAGAGCAATGCGCCGGAAACGCAGAGGTCGTGGGTTCAAACCCCGCTTCGATTGTAGTAGATCGCATTCAATTTTTCTTTCTTAATTTACCTTTGTGTCATTATTTATAAAAATAAAATGTGGTATTACCACATAAAAAAAATAAGAATCGATAAAAAAAAAAAAGATTCTATACAAATATTTATTTTTACAGTCTATATCTAAAAAAATGACTGCAATGTCTAAAATAGGGAAAATGCAGGAAGTATAGGTGGATATATACTTAGGAGGTATAAAAGATAATGTCAAGAATATACTTACATTACCTACATAAAAGAATATATACCTACATTTTAAAAGGACTTAGGGGAAAATTTATTTACAAGAAAATATTTAAAAAAAAAACAAATAAACTTATACTAAAAGGTGGCTAAAACTATTATAAAGTATTATAAAAACATGGGCCTTTTGGCAGCGTGCTTACCACACAGGCAGCATTCCCGCGTTGTATTGCGATGGCAGTTCTTTGCGCGAGGGTCACCCGTTGCCTCCCTTAGGCGTTTGCTTAGCGCCTTGTGGAGCCCACGCGCAGTCCTACCCCACGGACCTAGTAGAAAGAATTGATGTAAAAGATTCTGATTGGTGGCACCAGTTGGCAGTACCGTCGTTGTGCACGTTTCCTATATTAAATTTTACTGTTTTATACTCCCCTGCCCGCAACTTCCGCAAACCGCAATAGTCTGGCAAAAGATATCTTATAACCGTCTTTGAATGTCCGCTTTCGCCGTGATGAGAGGGTAAAGAAAACAAAGCATGGCGAGCTTACAGTTACAATTACTCCAATAATAACTTGAAACAAATTAACTCTTGCTCTCTTCTTGGAATAAAAATCGATGAAAATATAAACTGGAAAGCACATATTGAATACATTGCCATAAAATTGTCGCGTTTTACATATGCTCTTAGAGAAATAAAGAGAACAACTAATACAAATACCGCAATTAATGTATATTACGCATTTGTTCAGGCTTGGCTACAGTATGGAATTACGCTATGGGGTAATAGTACAGATATTATAGATTTATTTATTTTGCAAAAAAGATGTATAAGAATATTAAGTAATATAAAAAACAATGAAAGCTGTAGACCTCACTTCATAAAACTGAACATTTTAACATTGACCTCTCTGTATATATTAGAAGCATGCAAATTCATTAGAAAGCACCCATATTTGTTTATTAAAGCCAAAGACACATACACCAGTTCACTAAATTTAAGATATAGGAATAAATTAGCATTAGGGACCCATAATCTACAAATGTGCAACAAAAGCCCACACTCAATGGCCATAAGAATTTATAACAATATACCAGGATCTATATTGAGAGAAGAAAAATTTAAAGTATTTGTAAATAAACTGAGAACATATTTAATAAATAAGTCTTATTATAGCATTACCGAATTTTTAGTAGATAATAAGTACCATAAATAATTATTTTCTCTTTTGTGGAGTAAAAACGTTTTTTTAGTTATAAGTTAGTTATAAGTAAACTGCAATACCCTTACAGGGTGTCATGAGTGTACCTACACATATAATATAAGCATAAGACCTGCTAAATGTAAAACTTCATGAAAGCAATAAAGTTCTATTCTATTCTATTCTATTCTACATGTTCAATACCATTTTAGAATGTAATTATTTTATAAGTAAGTAAAGTAAGTAAGTAAACACTTTATTGTACACAAAAACAGTTAAAAAATACATCTATTACAATTAACATATAGGTACAAAAGCGAACTTATCCCTATTTTATGTCCTATTACTTCTAGTGGTGCAGTGCGGCGCGACAGCGTGCCGCCGCGACGCCCGCCGCCGCCGGCGCCGCAGGGCCAGCGCCTCGCGCGCGCCATGTCGCAGGCCGCGCCCGCGCCCAACCCGCCCGTAGTGAGTATTCACTGCCATTCATCCGAGAAGCCTACACTGCCACTTACCCGTTGTTGTGGCAAGAGGAAGATATATAGCTATCCCCAAATTATTGGCTATTCACCCAGGTTCGCTGTGACAAGTCTGCGACAGCGCCCCTGCTGCGCCCAAAATAGTAACCCACTTAGCAATAAATTTAAAATCAATCTTAGAAATATCATGAGTGTCCTCATTAGGTACTGTTACTGATTTAGGCCGTTAGTATTGCTTGTCGCGCATGAATGGCACGACGTTGAAGGAATGTCTCAAACTAACTACTACTACTACTAACCTGTGTTGCGGTCGCCTCAGATCCCGCCGCGGCCGGGCGCGCGCGCGGGTGGCGGGCCGGCGCCCGCGCTGCCGCCGCGCCAGCTGTCCGCCGCCGCCGACCTCAACACCGTGCCGAGGTAACTTGACAATCTCTCTTTTCTTTAACAGCCCGGTCATGACTTCGCGCGACCAAGCGGAAGGTCCGAGCGCGTTGTCTCGCTCACTCCTATGCCCGCCCCTCGCCGTTAACCCTTTGAGCGCCGAGCGGCAAAGCAATTCACCGTGCCACTGACGCCAAACCAAAAAAAAAAAAAAGTGCTCCAAAATCAACAGAGGTTGAAAAACACAGATAGTGGTTTGAATTAGCATGTTTTTGACCACTGACATTTTTGACGTCAATAGACGTCGTTGGCGTCAGTGGCACGAATTCCCGATGACGTGATTTGCCGTCTTTGGCGGTCAAAGGGTTAAGCTGGTCGGGCGAAGTCGTAATCGGGCCGTGACACAGCTAACTTTCTTGGCCGATTGACGGGCGTAATCAGCTATCAACGATTTTATTAGGGCAGATTTTAACAAAATCCAAATATTATCCTGTCACTATTAGCAATTATGAGGCCTTATTCCTTTTAAAATTTATTTTTTTCATGTTATGACAAATATATTCATAATTTCAACCAAATTTTTGAAGTGAATAATACTTTCCCCCGAGTTCTAGGTACTAACGTAGCTATTTCATGCTTTTATTGCGTGCTGTCGAAAATAAGTTGAAAAAACTAAATTTCCGCGTGAATTTTGTCAATTTCGAGTAGTTTTTGAAACAAAAATTATCAATGAAAAATTCAAACTATATGTTTGAAATATATACCAATAAATCCCATTAGCCCGCTTCTAGGTAGTAACATCAATAATATGTTAAGTAACATGTTTGATCATAGAGAAAAATGACAAAAACAATCAGTATTTTCAAAGGAATAAGGCCTCTTAAGTCTTAAATATTATCCTAGGTATGGATAATATTTTTGACCGAATAGGTATATTTTTTATATCGGTCCTCTTCTTTCTGGACATTAAAGTATATCTATAGATCCGTGTAGAAATAGGTAGAAGTGAAAAAATCAGAAGTAATAGTCAAAGTTCTATATTCCCACTGAGCATTGAAAATGTTCTATACTGATTGGTATGAGCACATAACGTTATCCATTATGTTATGTATAAAAGTTGTATCGAAAAACAAGTAATTTGCGTTTTGGTCATCGAATACTCTTTTTAATTACATTAGAAAGCTCTTTAAAACCTGCATAATATGAAATTGTTCATTTCGTAATATATTTTGGAAAAATATTTAAACCAAACTTTTGGTACTTTTTATGTAACTTATGTTATATTACATAAAAAGTAAAATTCAACATAAATAATGTCCCTATTGTACAGGTACTAGATCTGGATCTGAGTAGAAGGAAAAACTATTCTTCGGTTTATGTATTTATTTATTTGAATTTGTGTAAATTGCCATTTTCAGCAAAACTATTGGCGATCTTAAGCGAAACTAACTTAAGCGACCGTAGATGGCGCCACTATCTTGGCGAACAAAAGGTGAACATAGCTAGCGGTCACCATAGAATTTTTCGTCCTTTATTCAAATCATTATGCACTAAGTATTTACTTAACATAATCATACTTAGATGTTTTTTTCACCCATAATCACTTCTATTATAACGGTCACACCATCGTCTATCAGTCGCTTGAAATCCCAAAAAAACCTGAACAACGTAGAAGTAGACTCATAGATAGAGAATACAACTATAGAGTGCCTAATACGCCTTTATCTTGACAAAAACTCGTTAAATTTATGCCAAGACTCACTATCTTCAGATGTAATGTGAACATGTTCTGGCTCTCCCTCCAGTCGGGTTCATATTTGATTGCGAAGTTTCCAAACGCCCGCACTTACGTTTAGTAAGATGGGTACTTTATAATCTATAACGTAAAACGCTACTATCGCAATCTGATTGTTCAAAGATAAAGGTGCATGAATGTTTTATAACTAAATAATATTCGTCAGTCTCCTTGTTCGAACATCGATTAGATCCAATTGAACAAGAAATTGAACTTGGTGCGGTAGACTATCGAGAAAGTAACTCTGCGACACAAACCTATGAAAATGAAGGGCAAAAATATAATGGCAATGTGTACAAATGAATGTGTCGTGTGTATGCAGCCCCGCGAGTCCGCCGGGCGCGGCGCGGCGGCCGGCGGCGCGGCAGGGCTCCGTCAGCGGCTTCGCGCCCGCCAACCCCTTCACCTCGCCCCGACACGCCGAGTTCGTCATCCCGCAGCGCAACAACTCGCGCCGCCCCTCTACCGACGTCAACAACTCATAAGATATACCCCAGTCACTTGCAAACTCTACACATAACCTATATGACAGAAAAAAATAAGTACCTACATAGCGCGCTGCAAACGACACCTCGATCAGAAGTATCAAATATTAGGAATTCGTAAACGCATCGCAGGAACAGTCGAATTTTCTGTAAAGTGCGTGAAATAGAAATCGTAACTATTGCTTCTGAAATTGCGGTGCTCAATTGTTTATCCCGTATAGACATAATATGCCTCGACTTTGTAATTGAACTGATATTGTAGCATCAACATACATATAACTATATTTTGATAGACAATCAATGCGTACCTACAAAGTGACCTGTTTGATATTTTGATATGCATTGAATGTATACCGATTCCCTCTAAAAAAATCTGCGACAATCTGTAATCTATAATTTAGATAACTAAATTATCAACACTTACCTAGATACTTTAGATAATTTTATCATGAATATCATTCATGGTTGTATCGACGTATATAGGATTTAAATAATAAAATCCACTTTATTCGTGGTTTACTGGTTTACTATTCCGTATATTATGTGTACGGCCCCCGGTAACTATCTAAACAAACATAATCAAGGTAAACTTTGTGCTGTTTCACTAGAGCTTGACTATTTTTTTATTGAAGCACAATGTGCGATCTAGTCCTCTTCGAATATTCATACATAATCATAATATTGGCTACCGACCATTATAATATTGACAAATAAATACATTAACTTATAAACAAACAGATTGGATGTATTACTTTGTGGTATTAATATTTAAGTAAAGTATAGGCTTGTGCCCCTTAGTGAGCTGTGATGTTCCTAGCTAGAATGTTGACATATTTTACAGATACAATAATTAATGAATTATGTAAATTTTTGTAGTAGGTAAATATTCTTTACTTTTCAGTCAAATATCGTTCGTTTATTACATAATAATTTTGTTGTTACACCACGAGCCTGTTGCAAGTACAATTAAATATAGCGTGAATTTAATGTCACTGTCACTCCAATGTTTCAAAAGTCCCAGCTTTCCCATAAAAATGTTTAGCGAATTGTACCTATTGCGGAGTCGTTTATTATTTTATCTGGAAATGATAATAAAATTATTTAATAAGTAATTGATTATAAAGCAATATCGTTTTAATGTTTGTGTATATAAAATAATTAATATAACATTGTTTAATTTTAGGAATAGGCAAATATGTGTACTGTTTATAATAAATGAAGTATTTCCTTATACTTTGTTTTATTTCTTAAAAACAAAACTATCTATAATGTATTCTAATTAAATTATTGTCAATGCATTTGGGACGGTGCACGCTGTTGGAAATCGAACTATCGTACGAATGTACACATTTCTGTGATAAGAGGAACCTCCCTAAGATTGAGAGGAACATGAAAACACATCAAACCCCTCGGTTGTGTAGATGGGGCAGGAATTTTCTGAATGCCGCTCCAAAATCATGACCCCAACTGTTGATAGAATCACTCTCCCCTTTAAATTTTGTTATAATGTAATGTGGTAACTCTTTTGCCGTTTATGTGTAATTTGCACCTCAAGTCATCGATTTAAATATACTGCTTATATTTTATATTATAATAACACATTTATATAACTTTAATAAAGAGCAATATATTTTTTAATCCTCTCCCATCTCAGTGTTGCCTCTTAACAGTAACGCATCAACCAATAAATCAATAACACAAGTTAATTATAATGGGTTCTGTCAAAGAAGGGAGAGAACTGATCTTGATCATCGTTGTTGGAGACTCGAATATGCAATTAGATATGTAGGTACCTGTAACAATTGTTACCCAAATATTTTTTTTTTATTTTCATGTGTATTTTGATAAGTAGGTAAGTATGTATTTTAGCTAAATATTGAGCCAAACGAAATGTAACCCAAATGATCACTAAACACTTTGAAAAATCCAGAAACTAAAACGATATACTTATCGAACTAAATCACAAATGTTCATGCGAGTTGGTTGAGAAATACGACCTCTAGGCCAGAACAGCTGGAAAGCGTCCGGACATACGAAATAATTTTGGGGCAAGCGGAAATGGAGCCGCTAGGCTCGCTTAGTCAACAGAAGGAAAGAGAAAGGGAATTGGATTAATTAAGGAAATTGGAACAACTTATAGAAGAAAAATAACTGACGATTATTAATTACACAACTTTACTTAATACACCTAACGGGTAGTGAATCACACTACCCGAATCAGTCTGAAATGTTGTACATTATTTAAAATATGTCCCATCCATCACTCGGGAGGGCTCTGATCACGTAGCCAATGGGTGAGACTGATATCTTCTAAACTAACTCGTGAGATGGCAACCAGTCCCTAAGAGGTCCGAATACAATTTGAGAAACCTCATAGCAGAAGTGATTGATTATTATCACTCCAATCATTTACACTAGTGACAACAATGTTTGGCGCTATCAGTGCACCTTTGTATGAAACTTCAAATAGTTAAATCTCTATCATGGAGACAGAAGTAAAAGGAGGATATAGAAGAATATTTTAAAGTGTCCAGCAGTAAGCAGTAAATAACAGTTCCAAAGCCGTCCACATACAGGTGATTTTATTTGTCACTGTGTGTAGGTCTACATATATACCGTAACAATAGAGCAAGAGTAGCAAAATGATTTGAAAAAAAAAACAGCTTCAGGCAGGGTGAAATATGTCGTTGTAGTTGAAAATTTGAATATTTTTGGTGAACTAATTTGTTCCTACTTAAGTAGCTCCTTTAACACGTTCGCTGTCGGAATCTGAAAGTACCTAAACTTCACGGCTTTGTAAGGGGCTTGCCGTGACTCATATACGGGTCACGGACAGGGAACGTGTTGAATATATACAGGAAAAACGCATAATTTTGTTCACGATGACTTTCATTAAAAATGTATATAAACAAACTGTAAAAACGTAACGCAAATACTATTTACAACAGTGTAGCGCCACCAATTTTACGCCCCTTTCAACGGACACTTTTGGATATATAGAGTAGATAATTCTCCTTTAACTTTTACACTCCATACTCTATCAATATTAATATTAATATTGAACTGGTTAAGTATAAAATCGGCAATCAGCGGGCCTATGATGGTTGATTTTATCACGCGATAAATAAGTGGCAAGGCCGGATGCTTTGTCACTTATTTAACCGCGTGATAAACGCACCATCATAGGCCCCCACATTGAGACTAATAATATTGAAGTTGATACCATTCCTCATCAATGAGAAAATATTATACCATATAGAGTCGATAAGTAAACTACTATAGATACATACACGTTTGTTTGAATTTAGCAGATAACATTCCCAGCCCAAGAAATTAACATGTGCTTCGTAATACAATGATCATACTGCGGCCTTAATATGTAATCTATTTTGGAAACTACACATAGTTAAACATTAATATCACAGACATTTTTAACATTAAAGGTATGGTTAAAATCAGTAATTCTATTTGTAATGAATCGATATCCTAGCCTGTAAATCTGTCAACACACTGGTGTTTCGAGTACGGTTACAACAACAGTTTTTAATTCCGTGCTGCAAGGAGCCAAATTATTGTTATTAGCGTTTAATTGAACCCAACGATGAATTGCTCTTCAATTAAACATCTAGATAAACATCCAAACCAGTCTATAATTAAATCGTTTCAGTTCTATACAAATCAACTAGACTTTTAATATAAATTCAGTATTTACAACATTGCCAATATAATTTCAGTGCAGTCCAACCACAAAACCAACAATCCACATCATCCATAAAACCATAAAACTTAAAATAAACAGTCGAGTATGACATTTAACAAAAATCAGAAATTTGACTTTAACAGAGATCAAATACTTAATCATGTAAAAAACGTTAAATTTCACGTAATCGTCACGTTTTTTTCACACAGTAGGTAAGTGATATTTATTCTCATAACTACTAACTTACATTTAATATAATAATTAACAGTATCATGGCTTATACATGTTATTATTACCACTATATCAACTACAAGTATTATTATCTACCTACTCGTACTTGTAGATGATAAGAAAAGGTCACATTTAAGTTGGAAAATAGGAAACTGCAGTTACTGGATAGTTCAGCATTATTTGTCAGATATTAAGCTCTGGAGTCGCGCAGCGATTTCCTCGCGAAGATTGCCAACTTCTTTCAGTCCTTCTCCAATCAGGGAATGTTCAGCATTCTTTTTCAATGAGTTTAATAATACTTCACCTTTTTGTTCTAGTATTTGGCTCTCTGCCTCCAATTCCAAAATGTTCTTGGGCTGAAAAGGTATGATTATATATAAGTATATTATATTATACCTTTAGACAAGCTAGGTATGGTATGTGTGGTTAGGTTACAGTCATTTACAGGCCGTTAGTGGGATTCTCTGCCCGCTACACGGGGAGGAAACCTCACTTCCTGGCCTAGCCAAGACTTAAAACTTTAGACAAACCACGGGCGGTAATTCGTAAAGCCCTAGATCGTATAATTATGATCCTCACCTTCGGTTCGGAACAACACCTGCGATCTGGGACATTCATGAATTCACCGACCTAGGTAGGTATGTGTAATGTACCCGTAGGATGAGCGGGTAACTTGCGCTCTGCTATGTGTTAATCCAAATTCCAAGGTGTCAGCTATCTCCATATATGAAATTTTAATCAACCCAAATTGATCCAGCCGTTTGAGCGTGAAGAAGTAACAAACATACAAACCACTCACAAACTTTTGCCTTTATAATATTAGTGTGATTAAAGTAATTAGGTACTTAATATTTTAAATAATTGGCATAATATATCTAAATGTCCATTAGTGACTAGTATTATTCCATGATAGTTACATACATATGTGGCACCATGCTGTCACGGTTTAATGTTAACGGTTAAATCACGAATGAGAAATAAATATTTTTTCACCTCACTAGCTCGGAAAGCCCAGTTTGTTTGTTTGATATCTATTGAGAAAATCGCTTTTTATCCACATGTGGAGAAAGAGTTTTGACGTTTCAACGCAACTAAAGTAAAATTTGACATGAGCTTATTTTCTGAAAAATCCCGTTTAAAATACCTACATGAAAGCTAATTAGACCTTAGTTTTAATAAATGGCAAATTGGTTGATTATTGCAGTTATTTTTCAAAGATATAGTACAAACCCTTATTCTTTTTTCCTCGCTGTAGTGAGGTGAAAAGTTTTGTGTTATACTCGGGCGAAAAGTTATTTTACGTCTCGTGTATTGAAACACTCGCTACGCTCAGGATTCTATTTTGAACCACTCGCTTCGCTCGTGGTCAATCATAGGATCCTTTCGCTAGCTCGTGTTTCAAATAAACACTCGCGGGTAAAATACAACTTTCCCCCCTTGTATAACAAATAACTATTTCACCTCACCAGCTCAAACATGGCGATTTTGCTGTCAGATAACAGTGAACAAAATGCGATTTTGTTTCGAGCGTGAGTAGAAAGTAGCTTTTTAATTTTTTCAATATCTGACCACGAATTGTCATTCTTCAGCCAAAGGTTAATTATAAAATTCTAATCATTTGAATCTCGATGCACTCTGTTTCTTTCATATGTATATAAAAGAGAGGGATAGAAACTTATCAATTTGAAATTCGATTTTCGAATCCGACCTCGATTGAGAACAGTTCGGATACGCGTTATACCAAAAAATTCATTAAAAACACCCAAAAAAGTTTTAATTGCGACGTATTTTTTTTTCTTTATTATATTTTTATTTAACGACCGAAAATTAAAATGATTGTTCCTTTTATATAAAACAATTGATCATTGCTCAAATATAATAAGATTTTTCACCTTATCACTTATTGTAAATTATATTTACTTATTGTAAAATATAATTTATAATTTCGCCATTTATCATATATGTATATTCGAAACGTAAGGTCACTGTGGGTAAGTCCGTCTATAAGGTAAGACCGTCGACACGTCATAACTTTTGAATTTGAAAGCGTACGCGGCTTTGGCGTTCGGCCGGTAAAGCAGTTTTTCGTTCTAGTTTAACGTACTAAAACAGATATCGCTGTTACTAACAACTTTAGAGCAATTCTCCTAAACAAGTCATTTCGTGTTTTGAACTCGAAGTACTAGTGCGACAGTCCTCAATTTTTTTTTTATAAAAAATAGATTTCGGATAAGTAGCCTAGCAGGAAATAACTACCTAAGTAATATAAGAACCAGCTATCTCTATTCTGTGTTTAAACTAAGCACAACTGGCTTAGTTTTGTAATTACGCGTTCTAAAAGTTATAACATTAAAATTTTGTTGAGTTGGGAAGTCCGCCTACTACGTTACAAGGCAAGTCCGTCTCATGCCGGACTTCCCTTAATGCAGGAGTTACCAACTGTTGTTGTTGAGTGTCACCTCTACCTCCGTAGTAAATTTTATCAAAATTGATCTAGCCGTTTAAGAGTGAAGAAGTAAAAAACAAACACAAACACACTTACAAACTTTCGCCTTTATAATATTATTATATGTAGTTTATGCAACTGTTACATAATGTAAGGTCTAAAACATTGTGCATTGTGTGATCCTTTTACTTTACCATTACCATTATTAAAGTCAATATCAATATAACCTCTCCTTATGTAACAGTAGCATAAATTACTATTAAAAATTATATTAGTTATTATTATAAGTGTAATTTAATTATTTGCCAAAAAGGTTTACCACCCCATTCAGCTAACGTATGCCGGTCTTCCCTTAAAATTAGGAAAAAAGCGTTCACTCCGAATCTGAACTCTATTTTCACGGAGTTAAAGTGCAATTTGCATTATCGTGAATCATTCTAGTGAAGAATATGTTTCCGAACGTATTAGCAACTAAACTGTGGATAAAATGATTACTGGACGGACTGGACTTACCCTAAACTAGACGGGAAGACCGTCTACACGCCGACTTTTAAAAAAGGACTGTTTTTCGCTTATTGTGTGATTAAAACGTTGAGTCACTTTAGCTATACTCGCGTCATTAAAATTCTTAATGTATACGATTACGACCATTAATTTAGGTTAATAATTTATAAAGTTAGATCACTCCAAAGTAAAAATGAAATGAAGTATGCCGGTCTTACCAACAGTGACCTTACCTTAAAAAATATCGAGTTCATATTGTAATTGTTATTTTCTTTCGCATATATTTTGTTTGGTGTTTTAGGAGTAAAAATATTAATCTATACATATAAACGGACAAGTCCTGACTGACTGACTCACTCATCAACGTAGAGCCGAAACTACTGAACCTAGGAACTTCAATTTTTTTGAATAGATCAAGTATACGATGCAGGCAAGCACTAAGAAGGGATTTTTCGAAACTCATCCCTTAAGGGTGTCAAATCGGGGTTGAAAGTTTGTATGAAGATTACGTAATTTTTGAGTTAGAGTAATAAAACTTTGTGTATAGATTTTTGATCTAAAAACAAGAAAACTAATTTCAGGATTTTTGAAAACTCATTCTTTAAAGGGGTTAAATACGGGGTGAAAGTTTGTATGAGGAACTTGGATTTATTTGAGTATATAAGAGTGGTAATATTTCGTGTACAGCTCTTTCTATACAAAGTAAGAAAACAAGTTTCAGCATTTTTGGAAATTCATCCCCGAAAGGGGTTAAATGCACAGTGAAACTTTGTAAGAAAAACGTGGTCTATTTGAGTAAGGGGTGCATTCTTTTACGTGTAGACTGATCATCAAAAACTAAAAACATGAATTTCAGCGTTTTTGAAAATTCAACCCCTAATGGGGTAAAGAGGGAGGTGAAAGTTTCTATGAAGAGCTTGGGATTCTTTGAGTAGGAGTGGTAATATTTCGTGGACAGGTTCTTATTTGCAAAGTATGAAAACAAGTTTCAAAATTTTTGGAAATTCATCTCCGAAAAGGGTTAAATGGACAGTGGAACTTTCTTGGTAAACGGGGCTTTTCTGAGTAAGGGGTGCATTCTTTTACGTGTAGACCCTTCATTAAAAACTGCGAATATTGATTTCAGCGCGTTTTTGAAAGTGTAACCCCTAATGGAATAAAGTGGGAGGTGAAAATTTGTATGAAGAGTTTGGGATTCTTCGAGTAGGAGTGGGAATATTTCGTGTATAGGTTCTTTTATGCAAATTAAGAAGACAAGTTTCGGCATTTTTGGAAATTCATCCCTGAAAGGGATGAAATGGACGACGAAACTTTATTTGAAAATCGAGTCTTTTTGAGGAAGAAGTGCATTATCTTGTGTGTACACTCATCATCAAAATCTAAGAACACGTATTTCAGCGTTTTTGAAAATTCAACCCCTCATGGGGTAAAGAGGGAGGTTAGTTTCAATGAATACCTTGAGGTTCTTTGAGTAACATTACGTGTATAGATTCTTCTATACAAAGTAAGAAACAAGTTTCAGCATATTTGAAAATTCATCCCCGAAAGGGGTTAAATGAAAATAGAACTTTGTATGAGAATCGGGCCTTTTTTGAGTAAGAGGTGCACTATTTTGCGGGTAGACTCTTCATCAAAAACTGAGAATAATGATTGTAACGTTTTTGAAAATTCAACCCCTAATGGGATACGCTGAGAGGTGATAGTTTGTATAAAGAGCTTGGAATTTTTTGAGTAAGTGATAATATTTCGGGCATAGGTTAATCATTACAAACAACTTTTCACCATAAATGAACTTAAAAAGTAAGAGATGCATTTTTTAATATTCATCCCCTAAGCATGTGAAATTGAAGGTGACAACATTTTCATGTTATGAATAATAGGTATTCGGGTTTTTTGTAGAACATTGACTAAAAATTGAGAAAATAAACTTAAGTTTTCTATGGAAATTCATCTCCAAAATGGGTCTAATGGGAGGCGAAAGTTTGGATGAGAAAAGATGAGATTGTTTTCGTAAGTCTGGTCTTATTCCGTGTGTTAAAACACTACTCTCAGAAATTTTTGAAATGTACGAGTATTGTCTGAGTAAAGGCGGAAGATGAAAGTTCTTGTGAGGAATATTTTCGTGTATAAACTCTGCATTAATTTTTGGAAAGTTATCTCCTGAAGAGGTTAAAAATTTTATATGCAACACGTAGGATTGAGTGACAAAACTTCGTGTAAAAAAATTGCATTGTTAGGGTTCCGTACCGCAAAAGGAAAAACGCAACCCTCAAAGGATCACTATACCCCGCGCGGCGAACGATGATCCCTATGACACCTGTCATCTCAGTACATTTTTCCGATTATAGGTTATAAAATGTACTGAGATGACAGGTGTCATAGGAATCATCGTTCGCTGCGCGGGGTATAAGTTGTCTGTCCGTCTATCGAATAAAAAGGAAATTAAAACCATATAAGTACTCAGGGCTGTAATCCTTTGAAGTCCTTAAAAAACCAAACCTTAAGTTAAAACGTAAAAAAAGAACCGGCTGTTTACCTATGCCACAACAAACGTCGATACCCTCAAGGGAATCAAATTTTATAAGGTAAGTACCTTATAAATATAAGCCTGACTGAAAATACCTTATAAGGTATTTTCAGTTGAACTAAAACTATAAATTTGGCAAGTAATAGCGTGTCTTACTCTCTTACTACAAGTACTTATAGGGAGTAATCTGAAACTATACATTACTAATTAAATAAAAAAGTAGTCTGTACTTAAAGTACGTAAAACAGTTTTCTAACGGTGACGTTAAATTTGCCACTTAGTATATTTTATCTTTTCCTTAGTAATGTCGTAATGTGCAGTGATTTCATAGTTCGTAAAGAACCCTCTGTGCGCGAGTCCGACTCGCACTTGACCGGCTATTTGTATTAACTGAGAATACTGATTTAAACGTTAGAGGAAATTCCTATCCTTAAGAGGCCTTATTCCTTTTAACCCACTTTCACCTAAACGAACTTTTTGGAACCTGGGTAAATTTTGCGATATCTGAAATCGCAACAAGTATTAGAGTAAATTATTTAAAAAAAAATGAGCGGTGTTATAACACCTGGTTTATCTGGGTAAAAATTTTTTTTTTTCCAAACTATGACAAATATATTGATAATTTCAACCAACTTTTTGAAGTAAATAATACTTTTCCCCGAGTTCTAGGTATTAACATAGTTATTTCATGCTTTCATTGCGCGCAGTTGAAATAAGTTGAAAAAACTAATTTTCCGCGTGAATTTTGTCAATTTCGAGTAGTTTTTGAAACAAAAATTATTACTGAAAAACTCAAAGTGTAGGTTTCAAATATATATCAATAAATCCCAATAGCCCTGTTCTAGGTAGTAACATCAATAATATGTTAAGAAACATGTTTGATCATAGAGAAAAATGTTTAAAACAATCAGCATTTTAAAAGGTATAAGGCCTCTTAAGGTGATTAAACTTTTGACTATGATTTTGTTCGGTTCATCGGAATATGAATTGCCCCATGTGTATACCCCGACGTGATCTAGAAATATATAAATCTACTACCCAAAAATTTATGTATACGCGCAGATTTCTATTAGTTGTATTATTTTAAGAAACAACAAAGCGGGTAGAAAGTTACACCGATAACTTTTCCAGACCCTGTGCGAGCGAAGCCGCGGGCAAAAGCTAGTCAATGTATAAACAAAATCTCGTAATATAATAATGTATTTATAAATAAACACATCATGTATCTGCTAAATCTTCAAATTTGATCAAATAATGACAATAACCGTGTTGGTTGGTTGATTATAATTTCAATTAAATTATATTGTTATTCCTTTTTAAGCAGCGCTTATCTATTTTCTGATTAATAATATTATTGAAATCAGCAACAAAGACTATAATCATACGTTGGAAGAAAAAACACATAATGTCGAATATGTTCTCGCTGATGAGGTGAAAAGTTGTGTGTGCTACTCGAGAGCAAAGTTTTTTGCATCTCGTGCTGTTTTTGAGTCCCTCGCTACACTCAGGATTCTAACATAGAATCACTCGCTACGCTCGTGGTTCAAACGTAGAATCCTTCGCTTGCTCGGGACTCAAAATCAGCACTCATAACAAAAAACAACTTTGCTCTCTTGTTGCACAAATAACTATTTCAGCTCACCAGCTCAAACATGGTGATTTAGCTGCGAGATAACAGTGAACAAAATGCGATTTTTGTTTCGGCCCTTAGTACAAAGTAGCTATTTAATTTTTTCAATTTTTGACCTCGAATTGTCATTAATCAGCCACAGGTTAATTATAAAATTCGAATCATACGAATCTCGATGCACTCTGTTTCTTTCATATCTGTATAAAAAAGAGAGGAATAAAAACATATAAATTAGAAATTCGATTTTCGAATCCGAACTCGAATGAGGATACGCGTTATAGGTACCTACCATAAAATTAATTAAAAACATCCGAAAAAGTTTTAATTGCAATATATTACTTTTAACGACCGAATATCAAAATAATTGTGTCTTATAAAACAATAGATTTTTGTTCAAATAAAATAAGATTTTTAACTAATAGGTAGTAGTATAATTAAGAGATTTTATTTATAGTTTGAATTTGAATAATATTTTTAACTCGTAAAGCACCAGATAAAAGAAAATAACAACAACAATTTTATTTGAACTCTAACAATTTGATATTTTTTAAAGTAAGTTTCGAATATGCATCTATGATAAATTTGGTGAAATTATAAATTATTATTATATTTACAGTAATAAATAGACACGTAATTTATGTGCCAAATCTTCCAAATTGATCAAATAATGACAATAACCGTGTTGGTTGTGAGGGACTAGTACAGTATTGGAACGTATAATTTCAATTAACCCTTTGACCACCAAAGACGGCAAATCACGGAATCGGGAATTCGTGCCACTGACGCCAACGACGCCTATTGACGTCAAAAATTTCAATGGTCAAGAACATGCTAATTCAAACCACTATCTGTGTTTTTCAATCTCTGTTGATTTTGGAGCACTTTTTTTTTGGTTTGGCGTCAGCGGCACGGTGAATTGCTTTACCGCTTGGCGCTCGAACGGTTAAATTATTTATTATTCAGGTATCTATTTTCTAATGATTAATATCATTGAAATCAGCAACAAAAACTATAAACATACCTACACCTGAATGGTTGGAAGAAAAAGTACAAAAAAATCGAATATGTTCTCGCTGTTGAGGTGAAAAGTTGTATGTCCTACACGAGAGTAAAGTTGCGTCTCGTGCTGTTGAGTTCCTCGCTTCACTCAGGATTCTAACTTAGAATCCTTCGCTTGCTCGGGACTCAAAATCAGCACTCGCAACAAAAAACAACTTTGCTCTCTTGTTGCACAAATAAAGTATTCCTGATTCAGATAAACGGTTATTTCCTTTAAACTTTTGTCATTTATTAACAATGCATTTACATTACTAACCTGTTGAGGCGATGACTTGGAAGTATTGCCAGTTAGTAATTCTTGCTTGTGTCGTAGACCTCGTCTAGTCAAAACCTGATAAAAAATAAAGTAACTGTAAGAAGTGAAATTAGGTATCTAATTTGCGAGTTCTAATATGACGAATGACTTTTAGTGAGTTATGACCAGAGATCGGACGGATGGGCGTCATTATACACGGTGTACTGTGTTTAATGGACAACTTTCTAAAGTTCTACAGAGCACCTTAGAATGGTCCAGCAAATAGGCCCCTTTTTTAACGTTATTAAAAGTTCCATGGTTTTAAAGATAATCGGACTATATATATTTTTTATCTTTCATGATTGGGACCTTGTTTCACTCTTATGTGCATGTCCGTTTAGGCCATAGATGAAAATATTTTTTTGTTATTCTTTAATAGTGACGACGCTAACTTGCGTGTATTAGAACTTTATGGTACCCGGAACATTTTTATAAGCAGGTGTTAATTTATGAAATCCGTTTTGGTCTAAAAATAAAATTTAATAAGTTTGTTCACTTGTGAGGAAATAATAAATAATGAAACGGGTGGTCAACTTTAAAAAAAATATCTTAAAATTTTCGATTGGTTAGAAGGTTGTCCATTAAATATAGGACACCGTGTATTATGATGCCCAGCCATCCGATCTCTGGTTATGACGGACTTCAAAAATAATAGACTGGGAGATAGTGACACAATTTACTTGGTCATTTGTAACAGTATGGCGGTTCTTCAGGGGTCTTAGTACGCAATGACAAAAAGAAAAATGATGGTCATAGCGCTGGTACCGGCGGCCCAATCGCGTGGGCGTTAGTCGAACTCGTCGGATAAATTACGAGTGTCAAACGATTTGTACCTACCACAAAAAATTTAGTATTTTCCGATAGCCCATAAAAAACATGTAGGCGGTAGGGTCATGCCATACTTCTCCGGTGTGACTTACAGCCCGCCATACCGACGCGAATGCGTTAGTAAAAAATAAAAAAAATCAACCATTTGTACCAGGCTAATTTTTGCACAGTTAATTATCGTCGTACAGCCATTTACGAAAATTTACTTACTTTTCCGACGGTTCTAAATGGCCGCCATACCGCCGAAAATCAGCAATTTTTTTTTTTCGCCAAACGTTTTGTAACAGTATTGCATTTGGATTTTTGGAAAGTATTTGATAAAATGTGACCGTTATTATATTTCCCATACTTCTAGTAGGGGGAAAAAGTGCTGCCATACTTGAAAAACTTATTTATTCGACACGTTTCAAAAATACGACTGTACATTACGAAAAAATATTTTTTTACAGCATGGGATCATTATATTCTGTTTGTTTGGATACAATTCTACCTACAAAAAAATATTCCGGATTGTAACCATGGGGCGGTCCGACTGTGAGACTTGAGCCAAGACGTAAAAAAAAAATTTTGACGATTTGTACCAGTATGGCATTTGGATTTTTGGAAATTATATGATGCAATGGGACCATTATTATATTTGCCATACTTCTAATAGAGGGAAAAAGGGGCAACATAGGGTAAATCGCCAATAATTGGCCACCGTTCAATAACTGGCCACCTCAAACTAAAAATGAACTCTGTCCACCTACAAACTGAATTCATTTTATTATATCGTGGCCAGTTATTGAAGGGCGGCCAGTAATTAACAGCTTATACTAAAATGAATTATATTTATAGGTGAACAGAGTTCATTTTTAGTTTGAGGCTGGCCAGTTATTGGACGGTGGCCAATTATTGGCGATTTACCCTACTTGAAAAACTTGATTTTTCAACGGGTTTTAAAGGTGCAAGACATAAAATCATTTGTTACAGTATGGCATCATTGTATTCGGTTCGTTTGGATGAAATTCTACCTAAAAATAATTATCCCATACTGTAACCATGGGGCGGAAGATTGTCACACTCGAGCAAGATATAAATTAATAAAAAAATTGGACCAAATTCGAGCGGTGGTAGCCATTCAATATTATACAATATAAACATCTGATTATAAGTCAAGATTGCCGCCACCTAGATCTTTGAAATTTTGTATTTATATTCGTTGAACCTCAAACTTACAGGAAAAAATAGTGCCATACTGTTACAAATCGTTCAAAATACGAATACAATATTACAATTAAAAAAAATATATTATACACATTCGCCACCTCCCACAGGTATGGCATTATCACACTTCTATTTATAATCATTCAGATGTTGAAAAAAATTTTTAGGGTGGTACAAATCGTTTGGCGAAAAAAAAAAATTGCTGATTTTCGGTGGTATGGCGGCCATTTAGAACCGTCGGAAAAGTATGGCATAGTGATTTTCGTAAATGGCTGCACGACGATGATTAACTGTGCAAAAATTAGCCTGGTACAAATGGTTGAATTGTGTTTTTTTAATTAACGTATTGGCGTCGGTATGGCGGGCTGTAAGTCACACCGGAGAAGTATGGCATGACACTACCGCCTACAAGTTTTTTATGGGCTATCGGAAAATACAAAAAAAAATGTGGTACAAATCGTTTGACACTCGTAATTTATCCGACAAGTTCGACTAACGCCCACGCGATTGGGCCGCCGGTACCAGCGCTATGACCATCATTTTTCTTTTTGTCATTGCGTACTAAGACCCCTGAAGAACCGCCATACTGTTACAAATGACCAAGTAAATTGTGTCACTATCTCCCGGTCTATAATGTTATACCTATCCGTCTAAATTTCGTAACGAAATTGAGCAAGCGGTTGAAACATTTTGAATTTTCACCTTATTACTCTTGTATACTTACAAAATTGGGTCCCAGTTCTTCCTGTTTCAGCATGTGCTTAGTACCAAGATCTTGTTCAGATTCCACCACATGCCATTCCAGCTGCATGGTTTTAGGTATGTAGATTTTTCGCGATAGAACCCTGCAATTGTAAGATACATAACAATTAATAAAGGTAAAGTATACTTTAACCCTATAGGGTTTTTCCTGATCGAACATTGAATGTAAGTACCTTTTATTTATTATATTCGTAGCACAGGTGCTTTTTCGCATACAATGTTTACGTCAGTTATGACGATGAAAAAATATATTCCGTCAAATACAATACATCATTATCAAGAAGTGTGGACAATTGCAGCTAGTTAATAAAATTGCTTTAAATCGGTAAAATAAATATCAATAATATACATCGAACTAAATGTTCAATCCATGTAAAAAATTCTATTCGGGCCAACCGATTTGATTCAATGAAACATGAAAACAATCGGAATCAACACAAGGATTTGTAATTAAAAGTATAGAACACTAATGTGAGCAGCAAGAGTGAGTACTTACTGATTGAGTTTAGCAAATGCCTCCTCTTCTATATAAAATTCCGTGTACTTGAATCCTGGAAACTCGAAGCTTACAAGATCTTGAGAATTTTTCTTTCCTCGTATCCAACCTAATCCATCAACGGTGCTACATTCAATCCACACATTTCTTTCCTTTTGTAAATCAGTCTCTTCGTCCGAAATAATTAAAATGTCATCATGAGGAGCTTCACATTCTTCAGCAGTTGCTAGAAAATTTTCTATATCCATTTCTATTTCAGGATCCGATACTGAACCAGGTTCTGCCACATGTTCTAAGTTTGAAGAAATTTGAGTTAGCATAAGTCTCTTATTTATTTCTTCAGGCTTGAGAACAAAGAATGCAGCGGACTCGTCTTTAGGTTTCGCTCTAACAATTGATTCAGGACATTTACTGGTTTGTTTCACATGTGGCGCAATTTCTGCAACCGGTTTTTTGATAATTGTAGTAACTTTTTTATCCACGTTACCCAAATTGCGTTTGCGGAAACACTTCAGTATCGATGAAGAGTTGCTTAATAAAGGAGCATGAGAAGTTTCAGGCACTTTTAACAAAGTTTTGTTAATCACGTTAGGAGTCGTCTCAGTAGAACCAGACTTTTGTTTTTGTTCAATAAAACATTGTTGATTAATTTGTTTCAGAGTTCCATTTGGGGCCAATTGATAAAAATTATTTGTTTTTGCAATTTTAATGGGTTTTAAAACCTTGGGTTTTTGTGGTTGGTCTTTTTCTAAGTTTTGTCTTCTATTTCTGCTTTTAGATATTTCTACAAAAGTATCAGTGTTTTTATTAGTATTCGTAGTGTCACCAGCTAGTGTCATCATTTCAACGTCTGGAGCATTTTTTGGTGGCATGAAGGATAAAGGATTGTCGATGACATTAAAGTTTTCGAGCTTTTTCGTAGTAATCCACACACCTTTGGTTCTCTTTTGCTTTCCAATATCTGAAATCTTCTTCACAGTCTCTATGCCGAGTGATTCGTTTTTCTCATAAGGTCCGACAAATACGCATGTCTCGTTATCATTTGGTATAGCATAAATACCAAATTGTGGCCCGGTGCTATCCACGCATTTTTGAGAAGATAATCGTACCGTTTTTCTAGAAGATCGAGCTACATGAATTGCTTTAAGTATACTTTCCAGTTTCACAAAAAACCCTTTATTGTAAAACTGTATCTCGTCAAAGTCATCTTCTACAGTCATCACAAACCATCTCGAAGAATCTGATGGTATTTCATTATTTTCTTCAACAATTTTAGCAGCGGCAGTAGTTTCCTCTTCTTGTACTTGTAGATTCAATGATAAGGTCGAATTAGAATCTTCCGAATCGAGGTGGAATGTATCTGTCGACGTCTCAGACAAATTGTCTCTTTGATCTTCGTCGCCCAGCGACATATTATCTTTAATTTCTTGTTGCTCATCCATTTTAGTAACAGAACCAATTAATTCCCAACAATAAGGTAGACCGCTTAATATCAAAAAATTATCCTTGAGATCTTTTTCATTCGTGAGCAATTGTTTAACAGTAACAGGATATTTTTGTAAATCGGCGAAGCGAATATCATTTATGTTGATGCAGTTCTTGAAGAAGGGATGTTTTTGATCAACAGCCATGAATATGCGATATGGTGTATCAACTGTGATTAAAAAGACGTTTTTTCGTTCCCTATATCTGCCTAAGATAAATTCCCATGGATGGAGTGCCAATCCGCCCGCTCTTGGTGGCTCGAGGGAATTCTTCGTGACGCCCTGGCTAACACGTTGTTTGTACCGTTTGTAACTCTGTCCTATCCATGCAACTAACTTTTCTTTATGGAGCCATCGATTGGTGAAAAAACTTACTTTTGTAGTTACTCCAAATATTCCGGTTGGTTGAAGGGTAGGTGGTGATGTCAGTGGTAGTGATAGAAAGTCAGGAGTTGGTTTTGATTGTATTGATGGCGCGGGTGTTAGCGGGGGCAGTGACGGTATTAATACTTTAACTTTATTAGCACTAATCCGTTGTCCAGCATTTTGTTCTTGAGTCGCATCCATACTATTCTCTGACTGACTACTGATTGGTTCTTCAGCGTTTTGTACTTGAGCTTCCTCCGAACTAATACTAATGTTAATAAGACTTATCATTCTTTTGCGCAACGTCTGATCATGTTGTTCCATTTCGAAAATTTTTCTGTTTGCATTAATATAATATCCGTCTGTGAATTTTCGTCCTTTGTATGGTTTTACTCTCGCGCTTCTGCAATTAGCATCATATAGACCACGCTGATATAATTCGTTGGAGTCACATTTCTGTTTTATATGATTATAACGGTCGTGCGACATATTCGACATATGTGTTTTCATGCCGTATTTAATATTAGTTTTATCCACTTTAGCGGTTAAGTCTTCGCTATTACTGTCTTTCTGTACAGCATTGTCTGCATTGTTCTCCTCAGGTTTAACGTCGGGGAGCGAATGATCAGTAAATCTACCTTTGCAAAAACATTTATACAAATTGTGAACCATACACCAAGGTTCCACGTTAGTCAAATTTAATTTCTCGATAGCAAGTGTTGCAATTTTTTCCGTTTTATTATCATTTTTTAAGCACATAGTACTGTAAAAGTCTGCGTATTTTTTTGAAGACTTCCAATCCCTACGCTTTGACTTTAAAAGCATACTATTTTCTGGTGTAACAATTACGGTATGATGAAATTTTTGCTCCTCCTTGGCCATTTTTGAACTTTTTTCAATATCTAATTTTAGTAAACCAGGTAACAATTCGGAACAATCACGTTCCAACGAATCGACTATCTTATATTTTGAGTAATCACACTTACATTCAAACATACATTCAATTCGGCCGCAGTGTGATTTTAAATTATATACACAGTCTAATGATGTGCAAACACATCCCATGTTACAGTATGCTTTAGTGCACGTGTCATTGGTTTTTTTATCAACATTTTCTGATAATCGTATAATGGTCACATCAAGCCTCTCCAGTTCTTTTGAGTTCCAGTTTCTACGTCTCACGCGTGATTCTTTAGGTTGTATATTTGTATCTTTAGTAATTGGGTCCTCAGCACTGACATCTCTGGGTGGATCTTCACCTGTATACATGTTGTCTTGTTCTAAATTAATTTCTACAGAATCGATCATTTTATCAAGTACGCTTTGGATTTCAGATGTGAGAACTGAATCTTCTACTGTTTTAAAATGTTGTACTTCGACGGTTTTATTCAGTGGTTTCGAGCAAAAATCACTGTTTACATCACGACGCATTAATATTCTTTGTTGGTCGCACTTGTACTTAAGATCAAAGGTTACACAGCATTCATCATCAATTTGAGTAACCGTTTCATTTTTTGCTGTAGCCAAAGTAGAAACTGAAAACTCAGCCCATTTATTAGATATGATTCCGTCTGCTTCTCGTATATTGTTGAGATAACGGGTTATTATAGGATCTATTGTTTTTCCCACAGTTGGCTGGATTTCCAGAGCTGGTTTTGGTAAATGCTGTACTTCTATGCCACCGACGTGATATTTTTGGTACGAATGGTCTAAAAATATTTTTTTTGCAAGAGGCCCAGGTTTAAAGTTTACACTTAAAGAATTTTGCAAAAGCCCTTTCTTTTTAAAAAAAGGTTTACATGCAGAAGACTTAATTTTTTTAGATAATTGCCTTGTTCCTAAGTCATATCTGCTCATAAACTTGCACGTTCCTCCTTTGCTACCATTGACTCGAATACGTTTACCATTCCACAGAACAAACTGAGTAGAATATGGGTATTCTTCCGGATTTAGATTCATTAACATCTGCCACGCGGATTTAGACACAGGCTTATCGCATTTAATCATATTTTTCGTAAGCGTTTTTGTATTTTCGTCTCTTGAACCAGATTTAATTTTACGAAGAAGAAAATTTTGTTGTTTTTCCAACTCAACCAGAAGGGTTGAGTAAACATCTTTTTCATACAGATGTCTAATGTCTCTCACTGTTCTAACCTTCAATTTGGATTTCCTCTTTGGTTCATAATACTTGATTTTTGGTTTAAAATCACAAGTATTTCTCGTCTCATATTTTTTTTGCAGGACTGGTTCAGCAGGTACCACCTTTAAGAGATCAGCGAGGTCACTTCTGAATGGTTTTGCTCTGCGTGTTATATTTGAAGAGAAAACTTGGGGTTCCTCATCCATTTTAGCAACTTAATCTGAAACCAAAAATATTACCACTGAGTTGTTTGTTTTAATACATACAGACATGAATAAAATTCAAATTTACTAGCTTATAAATCCATTCAAATTAGAACGATCTAAATGGATAAGGTGTAAAAATAACTTAATCATGTCAACTGTTTCAGCCTTTGCAACCCTACCAGATATAAAAAGTTAAAACTCTGTAAACTCCAGTGCTCTCCTACATTAAGGTGTTTTCATAAATAATAAATTATTTATCACGACAAAGCACAATGATGTGCCTCGTCCCAATCGGACATAAAGCAAGATATTTTCAGACCCTTTATACGTGGCACGGTCCACGTGCGCAAGGCTTACGCAATAACATTGTGCTAATGTGCAGGTTCCACGTCATCTTTCAAAGTGCACGTTTTATGCCATAGGGCATGGAGACAATAACGTATTTGAAATTGAATACATCCACTTTCATATTGTTTGGACCGCTAATGACATGACTTTCAACCGAAATATTAAAGCGGCTATATACAATTTTATACATTTCGGTTCCCTGCTATGTCGGGACGACACTGTCGTGTGCCGTTGGCCGATAAATTATAAACGCCATTAAATATTCCATGCTTTAATGAGGCTTTAATATGGCTGTTCGCTTGTTTCCACGCACAATTGATTGAGTGAAATCGACTTTGTTTTAAGATAATCTGTAACCCTGCACACTTTGCAGTGGGCGAGGCGAGTATAGCATAACCTTAGCAAGATGTCATGTATGCGTGTCTCACTACTCTCACTTGGCCTTAACAAGCGTATAGGTAGTAAGTATCGTATAATAAATGCATATTTTAACAGACTTCAAAGAAGGTTCTCAGTTTTTACGTAAATGAAGTCCATGGAAAGTGAATATAAATTAGGCTATGAAATAACAATTTTGTGAATAACTTTATATAATGGTTACCCCATGACCACAATTCACAGGCCCACCAAGGGCTTCAAAACTTTTAAGCTTTAAAAAAGCTAAATATTACATAGTCCCTTACCTGAATCTTTGGAATAATGTAATTACTACATTCCCTAAAAATATTTACTCACCACTGAACCACATAATGTTTATTAGAAAACGTAAATTTTAATGACTTGCAAACGTTAACACAAAATGGCCGACAATATCAAGAATGCTTGTACAAGAAAAAGATTGTGTGAATACGATCAATTTTATATCACGTCCCATCACTTCGTAATCATAGATAAAACTCACTCTATTTTAATAAAATTAACAAATATGAAGCCTTCTAGCTGAAAAATACATTAGTTTAACTTTTAACAGTTAATCACCCTAATCTCAGATAGGTGTGTAGCTACGGAACGGAAGGTGATAGATACTAGTATTTTATTTATTTACTTACCTTTTACTATTACTGCCATTGGTAATCGGGTACTTTAAGTAAAAGGAGCCATATTGTACACGAGTAAAAGTTTCAAGTGTTTATATTGTACAGTTTAAATATTCTCATCACTTTATTTTCCTCAATTAGGTATTCTATGTATGCCTATGCACTTCTACCTTATCTATGGATCAAGATTTTTCTTAATTCAAGATGGCGGGGTACACACCTACATAATTAGTAACATGTTGTTAAAACTTAGGTGTACGTATTTCATTTATCAATCAGAAAACTAATATTTAAATATATGATAAAGAAATGATGATAAGTCTTACCCTTGTATTAGTGTACTAAGCGTTTAGTGTAAACACGTAAATGGAGGATGGAAACATTTTCAAAATGGCCGCCAACCACTATTTACAGTAATACTTCAAGCTCAGTCGTATCCAAATATATCTCTAGAACCATTGAAAAATAAGCACTGTCATTAGGAATGTATTCCCATTTCACAAGCAAAATTAACCCATAACACTGATTTTTCTAATTTCTACAACTTATACAACACAATGTATTTATTTGCTAAGACACGTTTAATATCCCTTTCAAATCATTCATTCATTCAATGTTACCAACTAATCAATCCATAGACTAAATAAAATGGTTTCGTGTATATCGTGAAGCTGTGTCGTATTACTTTTTGTATTACGATAGTATTAGTCTGTGCTTTTTGTACAGATAAAGTAGATTGACCGAATCCTGGCTGGAGTCGGATGTCGAATAGAATTTAAATTACAACCACATATTATGTGGTTGAAATTTAAAATTCTATTCGACATTAAATACAAATTAAACAAGTTGCATTTTCAGGTTTAAATGACCTATTAGGTCTGTTAGACTACTAATAATTTCAAATCATTACTTGAAACAATGAACGTTGGAACGTAGCTGTCAGTGGTATTTTCATTCACTCTCGGTAAAATGTCCTCCCTCACCCTCATTCACCTCATTGCATTGTTTATCATAGTATAGTAGTTTATCTCCAGTCTCCACTATGTATGTAATAAAATAAGCTGTACTTTGCGAAAAAGATTGTAAGTTACAGAAGACCTGGGTTACTATTTAGTATAGATATCACGATTACTTATTTATAATATTTTATTTGACGACACCAGCTGTTACTCCGTGTAATGTAATGTAGTTACAACCTACATAACCTCTCAATATTAGTCGTGCGGATTGTTCTAGTTGCTATTAGGTACGTTTAACTTACTGTTAAATAGGTATTTAGTGTACAAATTGCGTATTTCATTTGTTGATAACACGATAACAGTATCACAAAGTCCCAAACTAGGTAGGTCGCTATGGCTATAACATAACATTTGTAAGCCGGTAAGGTCGGACACATTTTATCTTTTGAAGGAAAACTAAGACCTAGATTAGTGAAAATTTTATTACTTATGTTGGATTTTAACTCTTGCTCCTGAGCACGGTTTCAATTAGGATATTTGCGGCTGATGACTATTTGATTTTACATGCATATTAACCGTTGAAAACAAACAGCGTATGGTAACATTGGACATCGATTATAAATTACAACAATGTGATGCTTGTTTCGTCGGCAGAATCATTATTATTCCTAAATGACTTAGTACTTACTTCCGATTGTAAATTGGGATTTTTCTCTTGAGTTCAAAGCAGTCCTTAACCAAGAAGTTCTTTGGATTGGTATTTTTATTCAGTGGTAAAGGTAAATTATACAACTCAACTACTTCCATAGGTCGAAACTGAGCGGTCTGTATGTCGCAAGAAGACAAGTTTCATCAACCTGTTGCACTCGGCGATAATAAATACTTAAATGAGAAAATATTTGACAATAAGCAAAAACCAAATAAAAGGAAGCCATTTCACCGTACACGTTGCTGACATGGCGTCATAATTCGTGCTTTTCTTAAAAATCTCATAAGTAGGTACTATGCCGGCGTTGTTATTTTATAATAAACAGCTGATTAGATTTGTCTGGAAACTATATACAAGTACTTACCTTGTACAGCGCTTCATTTTGTTATTTTTCATATGTTGGCCTTATTCATGTTACCATTACAGTTGCCGAGAAACTTCTTGAGCCTAACCTTGACTGCGCAGTAGCCGATTTACGTACAAATATGCATGCGCAGATCCGCCATTTTGGGTCAAGAAGTTTCTCGGCAACTGTAGCCTGTTTACCGCCAAGTCGTTAAAACACCACGACCGCATTGGAGGTACAAAATAAATGAGGTATATTGGAAGATCCTACCCGATGTTTTAAAGTACGGCGTACGTCTTGTGAAACGGCCTGATTAAAAGTATATAATAGAAATATCCTCATTACGGTTGGCCACGTAGAAGGAAAAAGTTGTCGTGGAAGATCATCGATCTGGTAGACCGATCTGGTGAACGAAGGCTTGGAGGACTCTACGGCGTCAATCCGGAAGGCGGAATATTGTGTGGAGTGGACAGCTTTGGTGCACAGAGCAACCTCCTCTAGTCACTTCCCTCAGTCATGACATGAGGAAGCGAGGCAGACCGAAATCGTTGTACTTCTAGGATCCATTTATCAGAGCTTAGTTCTCTTCAATCCACCAGATACGTCTTAAAATTGCCTACTTAAGAACTTGTGTCCTTTTGTTTTTAAAAAGAGTAGATCACCGACTGGCGATCTCGGTGGTAAACGTATTTTTCTTAAGAATTAATTATTAAATTAAACTTGTGATACAAAATCTATTTTAATCAATTTGTATATAACAACATTGAATATCTGAGGCGCACACATCTGAGGTAACAAAACATACAATCGAACATAGTAGTTTTTGTTTTCATTACAAATCTAAGGAAAATTGACACTGAACTTTGGACGTTAAAGTAACAGTGGGTGTGGGTGACATGTCTAGAGTTGGGTATTCAAAAATAAATCATTTTAAATGGCTCGCCGCAAAAATATATCAAATGGCCGTTCTTTAAGAACAGATTAATTTTTAGAATAAAAAAACGAAGTTTTTCTTCTTTTTAGAGCGTTAAAATAAAAGCTTTAAAAAAAAACGAAGTAGAGGATGAGATGGGAATATGGACGGGTTGGCAATGGCGACAAGTTGGCGATGTGATTGTCCTTTAATATTTATTCTTTATTTATAACATTTGCCCAACTCTGGATGTAAGGTGCGGTAATAGTAAATAAAATTAGACAGCAGAAATATTACCTTGATTTCCCATATTATACTTATATGAAGAAATCATTTTAGGGGTTGTGATGTGTAATGTTGATGAAATAATAAACACTGTGGTCAAGAAAGATATTTTATTGCACTGCTTATGTATGCAAGCTGTTTATGTTTTATTCGACTGTGTCTAAATGATCACTAAATTCTTGAGTCACTCGTGTGTGTTTTCTTTCTTCTTATCTTCTCATTTTAGACTCGTTGGAGCGCCTAGTATAGCATTATTAAGGAATATTATTTAAAAAAAATCTGCTAAGCGTAATCAGCTCCCTGAATCAGTTAAGTTGTAGTAAGTAATAACAATATGAAGTCTTTATAAGATTACTAACAATATTATATTACTTTGTGTTTTAATTACGCTGATATGATCCATAATGCATATAATTATGGATCATACCAGCAACTGTATAAATATTGATAGCAAAACATGTCCCATGGCTACACAGAGTACAATGCTCCGATCTAATGATATTCAAACGAAAATGCCGGTAAATACGAAAGTGCTATTTTAGGTAATGAGTGTAAAACGCACGAAATCACCATTGTGAAAATTTAAATAATTGCTTTTATGAGTGCTACTGTATAATCAATTAATCACCTCTAAACTACACTAAAGCGATTATACCTTTAACAGCTTTTTAATTAGTCATCTATCAATAAGTTTAAAAGGGCCTTTTTGCTAGTAATATTCCTCTAATTGTGTAATAAGCCGCTAGCTGGATTGCTCTAGTTCTCGGTAGTTTTTAAAGATACAGCGAAACTATTTATAAACCTATCTAGGTTACATGGGTAACCTATGTAACCCTGTATGTTTTTGTTGGTAATTAAAAAATAGGTGCGCGATAGCTTTTATTAGTTTTAACCCTTAGAGCGCCAAGCGGCCAAGCAATTCACCGTGCCACTGACGCCAAACCAAAAAAAAAAAAGTTGCTCCAAAATCAACAGAGAATGAAAAACACAGATAGTGGTTTGAATTAGCATGTTTTTGACCATTGAAATTTTTGACGTCAATAGGCGTCGTTGGCGTCAGTGGCACGAATTCCCGATGACGTGATTTGCCGTCTTGGGCGGTCAAAGGGTTAAAGACGGCAGAATGTACAGTCAGCACTACAGAGTAACATTCAAAATTAAAATACATATACTTAAACGGGGCGCCTCATCGATGTCTCGACCGAACGCAGAGAAGAATGTAAAGCGATATTCGACTTAAACGACGTGAGTAAATCCATTTCATATGAATTCCAATAAATCTGAGACAAACTAGGGTTTTCTATGTAAATCATTCAGTTGCCAAATAAAGAATAAATTAAGATCTGTCCCGATACTTTTGTCTACTATAGTGTCACTACTTCGTAATTATTTGATTCTGACTGTAAGTAAAATGTTGTAAGATTGATAATTAAATACTGGAGACTATACTGGGTGATTTTTTAGTCTTGAATGGGAGTGCGAGGGGTTGGTGGGAGGGGCACAGTGAGCAACTTTTACTATGGGGTCAACTACGAAATCACGAAGAAAAATGAGCTAACAATTTACCCTTAATTATTTATTTTCTTTTTCTCGATTACATATATGGTTGGTTCCATAGTAAAAGTTACTCAGTGTGACCCTAGCAACCCCTGCCCGTCTAAACTATGCTTCGCGACTCTTGTCGAGTGACATCGCCCGTCACTCTGTCACAATACTGCGAAGAAAGAGATGGGTAATATATCCCGCGCGAGAAAGAGTCGTGTGTCACAGTTGTGCTAGAAGTGCTGGCACTCACATTCACGACTAAAAAATCACCCAGTAAAAGAAACGTGTTTTCTCGGCGTATTTTCTTCTGCGTACCTGGCCAGTATTTACTAAGCTTTCATCATCATATTAATTAAAGCCTGACCAGAAATATATGAGGATGCGCTATATTGCGGAATTTCACTGGAACTAATTTCTTACACTGGCAATGTTTTTATGATGGTTTGTCAACAATGTCAATGTCATTCGTGGTGATTTCTTTAAAAGACAAATATTTAAAATTATCCAAAGAAAATGCCGAAAACCATCGTGGAAAAGAGTGCATTCCATTAAATTATATTACGAGGTTAACATAGTGGAACTGACAGGTATTTAAAACTAATGTCATTATAGTAAGTTGCTATTGGTTGCAAAATTGTTGCCATATAAATCTTATAAATAGCGCCCTCTTGACAATCCTCATATATTTCTGGTCAGGCTTTAACAGTGTTTAATAAATTAATTAAAGAGCCTTCTGTCCGAGCAGCACAGCCAATGCAATGGAACACCAATAAAACATAAACCAATTTAAAAGGGAATTAATTAATTAATTAATTTGGTAGGTAATTACGTACAGTCAATAAATATATCATTATTCCTCTTGCAGAGGAAATAACTTTGCTGTTTGTACCATACGTAACAATGTAGATTGCATATTATGTATTTCAAAATACATATTTTGTATTAAAAAGGATATTGTTTATCTCTTGGTTCTTCATGTGAACGATCTCGGAATGGCGATTTTTCCTGCAATAACAAAAATAAATAAATTAAAATATCTGGAAACCTCATGAGTTCCGCTTTCCGCCTAATGCGGCTATTACACTTTCCTAAATTAGTCGCTGACGACAGCAGCATCTGACCTTCGTATTACTGCATCCCTCTCGGCAGTGACTAATTTAGGATAGTGTAATTAGCTGCATAAATGGTATGATCTGTATGAGGCGCGCAGGAGAGAGGGCGATAGAAATCCTTCCCGCGCGTTTAAGTAATTGAATCACTTATTAATAATGATTATTTTTAATACGTACATGATAAACAGCAATTTGTACATCAATTTCCATAAGAAAAACGCAGCTAACATCATTTTGTATCTAAGAGTTCGAAGTGGCTCCGCTACAGTGCATGCTCCCCAGTGGAGCCACAGTCAATGCCCATAATGTCGTTCCCTAGTACAGGTACAGCCATAAACATCATACGTGCATTATGTTTATGTACGTCCAATGTACATCATTTCACCATCTAATTAATTTATTTTCATTATGGTAGCGCCGCCGCAGAGCAGCACACCCCGATGGGGCTTACCACAGCTGAGGGGATAAAAACCCTCATTTGTACAAGGGCGAACTGATGTTCCCGAAACGGCACAGAAATACATTTCATGATTTATTTTTCAACATGGGATCCTTTGAAGTCCGCGCACTCAGCCCAGTTTTTCTCGAATGCCATTATCACATCTTGACAGAAGGTTTCATCAAGGTCTTTAAAATATCCATTTACAGCTTTTATGACTGCAGAATATACTTATATTTGGTGTATGGAGATTAGGGTAGGCTGAATTAGGTTAGGTTTATCTTATAACTTCTCAGAACAGTCAATGGTAAGTATCACTTTCAGCAAAACAATTATCTGCAAAACTAATAAATCTGAATAGTGTTAGAATCTGAATAGTGAAGAAGATCCTGTATCGCGGTCCAGATTGGTTTTTATGAGAGATACGGTTTTCCCTTTCAAATCATAAACCCAAATCAGCAGCACGCACTTTGTGTGCGTCAGAATGATTGGTTGACTGTTGAATTCAGCATTGATTGCTTACGTAAAAATTGCTACCTATTTGCTAGTATTTGCTACCATTTACCAAATAATTGTTACCTGAGTATAATTAAAGATATTACATATTTTTTTTGACCAGTCATTCTGACGTCAGGATGTTTGGACAAAGTTCATATTTTGCGAAGGACGCACAACTTTCATGTTATTTATTAACCAAAATTTGCTACCTAATTGCTACCTACATTTAGCTTAAAATCAACTCTGCAGCGTTACAGATCAAAAAGTTTCGCGTATAATTATTTTTGGGACTACAGGTGTGTTCTTAAAGGTCTTCGCACATTATAACAACTCAACGGCGACTCGATTCTATGCCAAATATTGAAATTTAAGCCCTATGTCATATTTTCTAGGTTTAATTTCAAAAATGATATTAGTAGTGGACGACGAGTGGACGACGCGTCGTCGCGCGTTTGTCAGAATATATGACATAGGGCTTAAATCTTAATATTTGGCATAGAATCGAGTCGCTGTTGAGTTGTTATAATGTGCGAAGACCTTTTGCTCAGTTAACTTTTTCCCGGCCGCTGCGAAATGCAAATAATGCTGTTTAATTTGCGTAAACGCCTATAACGAAGGACTTTATTTACTACATTAATGGGCACATTTCCGAGCATATTGGGGAAAAAAGAGTTTCTTACCCGTTTATGATATTTTTCGTAATGGTGATCCTCCTGCGAACCATTCTGGTGACCTCCCATCTTTAGAACAGCTAAAACAGAATAATCGTGTAGACTAAAGCATGTAACTCATTATATATATAATTTGTATACCGGGTGGAATAGAACAAGGCGTAGAATACATATTATTTTCTAAAAATAAATTAAAGAAAAGTTATAGTATCGCCATTTTCAAGTTACAGCTAGTAAAACTTTCATGCAAAAAAGTTTCGTGTCCCTATTTACAGGTCAAATAACGTCGGTCATTTTGAAAATAAATGTAAACAATACTAGTCTCTTTGTATCAGCAGTTTAATAAAAAAAAGCGTTGTTTCCACTTAAAAATAATGATTAATGAAACATTAAATGTTTCACAAATTTACCTAAAACATTATTGTGGATCAGTAATTCTCTGACGGACACAAAACATTATTTACCACTGTTAGATATTTTATGAATTTTATGATGCCGTTGTACATGTTAGTCTACAATCTAGCGAGCTTCGGTTCGATTCTGGAACTTACTAGTCCGGCGAGGTTAATGTGGCGAGGGAAGAAAAACATTTCTCGTAACAATTAATTAATACGACGTTTCAATAGTCACCCAGCGAATTATTAAAATAAGACTGGAATTAATATTCTCTCATTGATGTATTAAGGTTAACTAAGTTGCTCGTTTGCAATAAATGTGTCATTAAAATAAAAACTTCCTTTAATACCTTTTTGTTCTTCGCGCCGTCTTTTCTGTTCTAAAATAGCCGTTTCTTCAGCTCTATCCTAGGGAAGAAAATACAATTTATATTTCTAGTTATTTGTGTGTATATTAAATGACGGGTTGTTTCAGCGAAGCCCAGTTAAGTGAGAATCGAAGCAAAGCCAATCCAACTTACCCGCTTACGGCTCATCTTACGCTCTTTACGCTCATCACCTCTCAATTTAGTCTTTCGCTTTTCCTTTTCTGGTGATCGTTCCTCAATCTCTTTGCTACCCTGCTTGTTTAGAAAAAATATGTTAAAACATGAAATAAACTAACGCATAATAATGTAAATAAATATAAAACGATATTCACATGATTATCAAAGTTCACTTACAGCTTACACTAGTTGTTTTGTTTTTACTTTAGCCTAAATATAACTGAGTCAAAGGAAACATTGAATAAGGCAATACTTTTTATTTAGCTTTTATCTTCTTAAATTGATCATCAGCCATTTTATTTTCTTTGTATCACTTCTTCTTCAGTAATATTCAAGAATTATGTTCATCTTTATCTTTTCAATATCGCTCGCTTGTATATGTTCATATCTGTTGTGTTAATTTTCTTCGTCTTCGTTTGTCTGGTACAGCTCCCTCATCATTCAGTTTCAGATTTAGTTGCACTAATTCATTGGATCATTTGACTCAATCTTGGTACAGCAAAATATATCACTCTTACCATTGTTTAGTTGGACTGGGCTGATTAGACCAACGACTCACAGCTATTCGGATTATTTATTCCTCGTACGAAAACTTTAGTAGCATTTAGTTTGTTTGAATTTATGGTTAGAGAATTACTTAGTTATTTTTTCTTCATCTTGCCTCTTCAGAAATCTTCATTTGATGGTCAGAGTGATGTGCTCGGCGTTCAAACTTATAACATTTGTATGTATGTATTGTAGAAACATTCTTCAAATTTGTTTTCCGCAGAATGATGAAACTTTCAATTATAATTTGTTAATCCCTTTATATTAATAATTCCTTTACATTGGGCGATTTATATTAATCTTCGTATTTTCTAGTTTCGGTTCAGACATGTCGTGACGTCTTTTATTATTTTCCATGTTACATGATGCATCTTCTTTACAAATAAGCTTATACGAGTATGTCGATGTCAAACTGAATCCGTTAATTGATGTGACTCTCCTTTATTCGTAACCTGAACACGACGATTACAACCTCTTCCGCCAATTAATCCATTTCCATGTTGAATGTGCAAAATCAAGTCTTCATAATGTGATAACGAAATGCTTGATTACTCTTTCAATCACCTCTTAGTTTTCTTACGGTTATAGTTACCTCTTCGCTAGTTACTCTGTAGTCTATGATGTTGTGGTGGATATTCTTTCGCGATATTATTTATTTGTATTTTTATATTTTCTTTTAGTGCATAGGTCCATAACTTTGATATTGAATTGATTTTTTTATTGTAATTTTTTAGGCACTTAGTTTTTCACTGGGTAATGTTTTTAGTCTTAACACACACGAATTCTTCTTTCTTCATCTTGGTAGTGAACATTGAGACACATTTACAAGCACTGTGGCGCCGCGATGGTCGTGGTCCAGCCCAATCCTCAGCCCGGAGCCAGCGCAATGCAAGGCCGGTTAATTATAACGATACTCACCTTGCCATTGCTGCTGCTTTCGACTTTACGGCGTTTCACATCTGTTAAATAAAGTACTTTGTCAATTATAATGTTATAAATATATAAGCAGCTATAATTTTTTTTACATTACCCACCTTACTTATAAATAATTTTTATTACATTCGGCTTTCAATAACCATGCTGTATGCCAATACAAAGAGATTATTTTCGGCTTAGAATTAGAGCAATATGTTAGCATTCCAAAAACCTTAAAAAATCCCAAAAAATCTACGAGAAGGAATTATAAGACATAGTATCGTAATGGATCAATACCTCGATCCATGTCATCGGGCGGGTGACGATGGTCGTGAGGCGGTGATACAGTCTCCAAGTAACGCTCCTCCTGCAACAAACATTATATTCGATTATTATACTTAGGTATTGCCTTACAGTTTGCTCATGAGTCCATTTCATTTACATTTAAACTTACTCTATGTTGACGTTCTCTTGGGGATCTGTCTTTGCTTCTGATTTCTTCTTTGACCCTCTCTTTAGATGTCCTAAAAGTATACAAACGTAATTTTATTAGGGTAAATGTTAGTTTACAATACTGACAGGTATTGAATAAGACATACACTCGTGATTCCCGCTTGGATTCCTTGTCGCGGTCGGACTCTTCTCGGCGGCGGTCGCTTGTGCGCGGTTCTCGCTTATCCGTTTCTGTGAGAAAAAGGTAAATGTATTTTTTATTTTAATGGGAGACCTGACTTATTTCCCAGGTTAAAACATAGTGAATGATGTTAGTTGTGGAATGAAAAATGCGTTTAAAATCGTACGAAACTGTGCCCGAGACTCTCAGAGATCGTAATTCAGGCGTGAAAGACGTCTTGTTGGCCCTGCCCTTTTCCAAACTTTATTTGAGGTCGGGCCTCCTCCTCCTTGTGCCTCGGCGCCAGCATGATCAGTGCCATGCTGGGATGTCGGCGGTGGGATAGGTTGGATTTTTAAATCTCACTCATCAAGGGAACACCGAGCGACATTGAGCACTTTTCTCTAACGTGGAGCGTGCGCCAAAAGAAACAAGAGTAAAACGCAAACAAGTTACGCTAATTATATAGGTTTTCATGAGATTTTCTCTCAATTACGCAACTAGTTGTCGCATTCCTCAATATAGTATATTTACCAGATAGCGGCGGCGACGCGGCCCCCTGGTCCTGGCCGGCGGCCGGCGCCGGCGCGGCGGTCTCGGCCGGCTTGTGCTTGTCGCTCGCTTGCAGCTGCACCACCTGCAACACACACACATAACATAACACCGACACATGCCTAAAACCCAATACCAGAACTCAGAGGCACCGTAGTGAACCGGGACGAAACCTCCATAACTTGAACGACTCCCCTACTAATATCAACGTAACTAGTGTTTTTTTTTGTTTCGACATTTGCATCGTGTGTATACACGTATTGTTGTACACCCTTCCCGCACCAATAATGTCTGTTTGACCTTGTGGTTGACTGGTAGAGAATGCCTCATGACATTAAGTCCGCCATTTGTACTTTTACTTATGTATTTTGTGCAATAAAGTTTAAATAAATAAATAAATATTAAAGAATATAATCATTCCCTAGGTACCTACCGTAATATATTCAGGACTTATGTCTCACCTGATGAAATTCGCTCTCCCGCATCATACTGGGCATTCGGTTGCGCAGTTGACCGCTATAGCCCGTTGCCAGAACGTACAGATCCTGTCTCTGAGTTTTCTCCTCTTCCTTGACCTGGTAAACGATAAGTTTTTAAACACGTGCGACCACTAAAAGTAGGAGTATAGTATTACACAGGTGAAGCCGGCATATTTTTTCATGTTCATAATAAGTATTGTCCCTGGACAATTTAAATAAAAAAAGAGAAAATTTCAAGTATCATGTACTTACTTTCTCGACTTTCTTCTCGATAATTTGAGCCAGTTTAGCGAGCACTGGGAACTTGGGTAGAACCCTGATGAGGACTATCAGAGCATTGCGGATCTGCACGTAGTCGCCCGATTCCAGGCACACCACCATCGCCTTGGTGATTTTGTAATGCCACTTATGGCACACGTGTCTGAAAAGAACACAGAAAAATGGAAACAAACCCTCGCATATGATATCAAAAATTAGCTCATTTAATTGAAGCTACATGATATTCTAACATAACTGAGACTTAGTGAGCAAAATTGAACTTGCACCTCGAAATATTAAACAAGCGACGGGCTGACCTGCTATGGTTAAAAAATTCTACTTAGATTGTGGAAGAAGACTTATGAGTCCTCTCCTGATCTATGAGCATTTAAAACACTGAACAACGTATTCTTGGTCAGAATGGAATGTCACTCGGCCTTATTACCTGTAGTTCTCGTATCCCACGTGGTCGTTGGCCTCGGTGAACTGGTTGGAGACGCGGTACTTGGTGACGAAGCCGGGATAGTGCGCGCACTCGCGATGGAAGGTCTGCTTGTCCGCGTGCCAGCGCATCGCCGTGCCCAGCACGCGGCACAGGAACTGCGCGTAGCGCGCCGCCTCGCCCTCCGTGCACGACATCACCGAGTACGTGATGTCGCAGAACAGCTGCACACAACGAGAATATACATATTAAACACAACAACACAACTAATATTTCACTCTCCACGTGTGAATAGTATTATATTTCAAGTACTAATGTTATTCTCAAAATCTCCATTCGTCGAGCAGAGTTAATTCTACTCGTGGAATAAAACAAACGGGCAAGATTAATGCCCGAGGACAAAAGTGGACCGGGTCATTGATTATTACTATTCGTGATTTATAATGGAACACGTTACGTTATACGTATACGTTAAAATTGCGTTGACATAACGCACGAATCGTTAACTACGCTAACGAGAAAGATACAGTTCAAGTGAACACGAAACTTATGTGCGGGCCAGGTGCAGGCGAACATTTATAAAGCGAGTGACTAAGATTAACGGAATACAATTCGGTTTATCATCGCTTCGTATAGACTGAACTAACACGTCCGGTATATAAGCACGGCGGAGGAGGAGCTGAGGGACATTAACCTTAAAGATGTCCTTTCCTTCTGCAGGAGAACAAGAAGATTCGAGGAAGAAGGCTGTATGGGAGCGCTGCCGGGACAGTAACCGTTGGCTCCAACTGGGAACTGGGCTGAATGAACGCACCCAAGCGATCGACAGCCCGCCTGTCTCCGGCCGGGCGTCCCTACACCAAATCACCATCATCATATAAGCACGCCACTCACTCTGTCATAGCACAAGAGCGTGGAGAAGTTAGGAGTCTTGAGGGCGTGCACGGTGTGCACGAACTCGGCGCAGAAGAGCGCGTCGGCCGGCGTGAACACGCAGCGCGGGAACAGGCACAGCTGCATGAGGCGCGTCACGGTCTCGTTCTTGGCGGACTTGACGGCGCGCGCCGGGAACCAGCCGCCGCACTCGCGCGCCAGCCGCGCCTGCACGCGCGCCACGTGCGCCTGCTGCCGCACTCGCTCCTCCTGCACATACCCACGTAGCAAACTAGCTTTATAACAGGTTATACAGCCCTTATAACTCTGATTCAAGCTGTATACATGTTGTATAAGTGATTATACAGTCTGTGTGCTACTAGGGTAGACACATATCGTTAAGGAAACCTTTAGGAGACTTTTAGGTCTTCCTTGTAGGCAAGAGATCATAAGTAATGTTTTAATGAAAGAAAACGAATTGTTACATGGTTACCGAGGAGCCCCAGAAGCAAACCTTGCTGGCTATTATAAATATTGGCTCCTTAAAATAATTCAGAGATTTAATTAAAATAAAATGCATATAATAAGTACCTGGAGTTTGTCGATGAGCGTATTAAATCGTTCTTGCTCCTTCTTGCCTTTTGTACCCTGAGACGAATCTTTGGCGGCGGCAGTTGCTGCAGCCTTCAAACGTTCAATTTCTCTATCGTAACATTCTTCTGGAACTTTTAGATCGTACATCGACAAAGACCTGCAAATTAAATCGTATTATGAAATAAAAGCATGCAACAAAATTTACAAAATTTTATTGAAATACGACTTACCAAAACGTGACGTAAAATTCAGGCGAAATATCTTCCCACACTCTTGATGGCAACAGAGGAGTAATCGACTGTACCACTGGTTCCAAGGCCTCTTTTGACGCCTGGCTGTACCGCTCCAGACTCTTTTCTGGAGTACTAGTTTTACTGTCTGAGCTTTTACGCAACGACTCCACTCTGGCGGCGATTTTTTGGGCTAATACTGGACGATGGAGGAAAAACGCAACGTCGGCGTCTACGTGGTAATCACGCAACAGCTCCTAAAGAAAGAGAAATATTCGGTCGTGAATTCGGTTAAGATTGGTCCGCTACTATTTTATTTATTAAAGGTATTCACCCAAAACATTTACGTTTGTCAATTTTCGATCCGATGACTTCATCAAATATGCTCAGCAGCATCAGTCACATGGACCACACGCCTAAAGTAATCCGATTAATCACATAAATATAACATTGGAAAGTGAAAGAAATGTACCTGTAACGGCGGCAATCTGGCGGCATATTCGTCAGGGGCATGCGAGGACGCCAGGAAGGTGCCGAGTTGGACGAGCGCGTCCTGGCACTGGTCCGCCAGCCGCCCCACCACCTTCAGCTGCGAGCCGGGCGGCTCGCCGGCAGACAACTTCTCTTCGTCGTACTCTGGGGATACAATATGTCATTCTTAACACACTTTGTACACTGATGTCCAATTATACTATAATACTATAATAATTATATCAATAAAAAAAGCTGAAAATGTCATGGCATAAAAGAAAATAAGAAAAACAAAGGGCTTTGAAATTTACGACATCCAAGGTACATAATTCGCCATTTTAATCGAGAATTTCCAACGCTCCGTAGAAGCGTCGAACTTTAACAGTAATTTCCGACTGTTAGAGCATTCTACGAGTAAATATATTTAGTCCCATTAATACATTTTATCCCCAAAAAAAGGATCGAATGACATCTTCATAAAATCCCCTCATTATCATAAGTCGGGTTGGAGTGTATATCATTCGATCTAGATCTGAATATAACTTTACAAGACTTCCGTATTTTTATCATTAATCAAAACGTATTCTTGATGGATTTATTTACTTTGGGAATTGGAAAGAATATCGGATGTTATATAGCTGGAAAAGAAAAGTATTGTTGATAAGCTCACCTTTCCAAACACAGCAGTGGCGTTGTTGAGCAGACAGTATGCAGAGGGCTATGTCTAAGTTGTTCCCGACTATGGCTTCTTTTAACCGGGCCGATGATCTTCTAGTGTTGCGCACTTGTGAAAAGTATCCAGCCTACAAAACATTAACTAAAATATTAGCAAATATTGGCAACCATGCACAAGTTTAGTATTAATTTAGCGGGAATTATCTACCTCTCCTTTTAATAATTCTCCTCCGGCCATAGCATCCAGCTGTTCAGGGGTCATCTCTTCTGCTGCTTCAATGCCTGCCATCTTTTGTACTATCTCTTTCAGAATTATTAGGTCTTGGCTGTAACGTAAAACGGATATATTTCGAATATCACATGTTACAAACATTTTCGTTATTAGAAACTCCGAAAAAAATTACAGATTTTTGCTATCGAATTTAGTTTGGGGATGATTTTTGTAATCCGTAGATAGCCCATAGCCATATCCATTTTATAGCCAGTTTTTCTACGTAAGCGGTGGTAGCCTAGTGGTTAGGGCATGCGACTTTCAATCCGGAGGTCGCGGGTTCGAACCCGGCCCGTACCAATGAGTTTTTCGGAAGTTATGTACGGAATGTCATTTGATATTTACCACTCGCTTTTCGGTGATGGAAAACATCGTGAGGAAACCACCTAAGCCCAAATAAGGCCTAGTTTCCCCTCTGGGTTGCAAGGTCAGATGGCAGTCGCTTGCGTAAAAACTAGTGCCTACGCCACATCTTGGGATTTAGGTAGCCGACCCCGATTGAGAATTCATTCTCAAAAAATGGGACAAAGGCTAGGAGGATGATGAGCCAAAGTTTTTCTATGTGAGTCTATGTAACCTTAGCACGGCAGAGTATTTTATCAAGGTACCTCTGGCGAGCCTTGAGCCTGTTGGCCACGAACTGCAGCAGCGCGGTGAGCTCGATGCTGTGCTTCTTGAAGGCGGCGCCGGCGAAGGCGGCCAGCGCCTGCAGCCAGGGCGGGTGGGCCGCGCCGCCGCCCGCGCCGCGCGCGCCCAGCGCCTCCAGCAGGCAGTAGCCCAGCACGTCCAGCGACAGCGCCGTCAGGTACTTCAGCGACTCCACCACCGGCCCGATCAGGTTGTCGTACGATTGGATCTGCCACAATTCATTGACAACGTTTCACAATTTACAAGATTACAATTTTATTACTTTTCTGATTTCTGCTTAGAAAGATGATTTTTTTTTCTGACATAACTATTTATTTTTTTATTAATTTATAAAGCCTTAGTCATTTTAAATTGTGGCAACACCAAAACTATGACTGAATGGAACTAGAGATGCGCGCTCATAGGTAAATACCCGATGAAGGCCGGGTAAATACCCAATCTATTATGACTACTGTGCGGTAGCTGCTGCTGCGCATTATAAACGCGCGACTCTCGTCATTTGTCGATCACCAGATACCGAGTGAACAATCCGGTTTTATTGCCGGGAAGGGTATTCGTGAACAGATCTTGAATGTTCGTGTTCTAATCGAAAAATGTCGCGAATTTAACAAACCGCTGGTTCTATGTTTTATAGATTACGCTAAGGCATTCGACTGTGTGCAGTGGAAAACTATGTTTGATGTGCTTGTGACGATGGGTGTACCGCAACATTTAGTTTTTCTAATACAAAACCTGTACCTCAACGGCTCAAGCTTCGTGAAATTGGAAAGCCAAACGTCCAAATCTTTCCACACTGAACGAGGCGTACGTCAAGGCTGCATTCTGTCTCCCAAGTTATTCAACCTGTACGGCGAACACATCATGAGGAAGGCACTGGATGGATGGAACGGTGGTGTTGTGGTTGGTGGCCGTAGGGTCAGCAACCTGAGATACGCAGACGATACGACAATACTCGCGTCGGATGAAGTAGAAATGGCAACTCTTCTGAAGAAAATTGAAGTAGAGAGTGCCAAGCTCGGTCTTAAGATCAACCATTCAAAAACTAAAATAATGGTGGTGGACAGAGCACAATTACTTCCAGCTACAAGCGCACTCGTCGGGTATGAAAAGGTCAGCGAATTTGTGTATCTTGGGTCCTTGATAACTTGCGACGGCGGTTGCACTGACGAAATTCGCCGTAGGGCCGCTATGGCTAAAAGTGCAATGGCTAACCTCGACAGGATATGGAAAAACCGTGGAATTCGCCGTACATCTAAGGTGAGTTTAGTTCGAGCTCTGGTGTTTTCCATTTTCACGTACGGTGCAGAAACTTGGAGTTTGAGAAGCCGCGATAGCAGTAAGATCGATGCTTTCGAGATGTGGTGTTGGCGCAGGTTGCTACGTATTCCTTGGACTGCGATGCGAACAAACGAGTCGATATTAAATGAACTCGACGCGACTCTCCGCGATATGTCGGAAACGAGCCCTGAACTTCTTCGGTCATATTATGCGGTCTTCAAAGCATTGTCTGGAGAAGCAGATTATCATAGGACAAATTGATGGCAGACGTGCGCAGGGAAGGGCACCCACTAGATGGTCTGACACAGTGAAGAAGGCAGTGGGCGGCAGCATGCACCGGGCGGTCCACGCAGCATATAACCGCACTGAGTGGAAACAGATACGTGGTCGCGATCCTCATCAGTGAGGGAACGACGAAGAAGAAGTCCGGTAGATTGGGTATTTACCCGGTATTTATCGGGTATTTACCCATGAGCGCCCATCTCTAAATGGAACGGTTACTTTAGTCCGATTTCTAATAAAAAAAAACGAAATCGCGTTCACATGACATTGTCAAAATTAAATTATTTTTTTTCGCTGTTGGGTCTAAGACAACATCCGTATTCAGGCCTAATTGTGTTAGATTGCGGTAATTTTACGTATTTTCTTATATTTCTTTAAATACAGAAGAATAAATTCAAAGATTTTTTTTTGCGCGTACACGACACAAATTCAAATTTCAAATTCAAATCTTTATTTCGAATTATTGCAATCCATATAATTGTTAGTAACAAAGCCCTGTCGATCTTTATATTAATTTCCACCTATTAGAAATATGAAATGTTGTCAATTATACAACATCGGCAGGATTGCCGGTCGAAACGGAACGGCGGGGCGGCGTGAACAGCTTGCCGCTGAACCGGCCCTGTTGCTTGATGTTCTCTTTAGACGTGCCGTAACCCCGGCTGTGGACACTCGTCGTGGCCGAGCGTCTTTTTCTTACTTATATCGTGAAAAGACTAAAGCATGCGTGTCTCGCCCGTCTCGACGGGTGTGTACGACCAGGGCATGGTGTGCTGTATATTCACCTGCAGCAGCATGTAGTCGAACAGAAACTGCGGAGCGGCGTGCGAAAGCTTGCCGATGAGCCGGCCCTGCGGCTTGATGTTCTCCTTGGAGACGCGCTTCATGATGTGCTTGATGCGCTGCAGCGAGTTGCCGCGAACGCGCATGAGCGCCGGGATCCGCTCGCCAGACTCGTTCTTCCAACGGGAGTATAGGCAGTATCTAAAACAACAAATAATTATAAGTGAACATATTAAGGTGTGGGCAATGTAACACCTACAACCCAGGATAGAGGCATCTGAAGAACACGTATTAGGATTGTCCATGGTTTCTCTCCTTTAGTATTAACCACCTTTAAGCCAGATATCTCTCCAGAGATCTACTAGATTAGTTTAGTTTTAGTTTAGATAAGTTAGGTTAGGCAAACTCCGGTGCTTCTCCAAGCGGAGTAGCACGTCTGGCACCACCAGTGCAAAGGGTCCGTCGGACCCGCAAGCTACCATGGAAAAAAAAAGTATGAGGAGAGCAGGCCTCAAGTAAATAGGGAAATGCGCCAAAGCTTGCGCTTCTGGGCAAAGAAGAGAGATATTAAGATGTCCCATGCTGTACTAAATAAACCACACTATCTGGACGTATGCCGCACAACTTGATTGAAGGGTAGGTTGGAATGAAAATTCACAAGAGATAGCAGATAGATCTCGTCAATAGCAGTAATAATGAGGTACTTGACCTTGCAATAGGCAAATAAATAAATGGAAATCAGGCCAGGCTTTCATGCCACTGATAAACTGTAGCTTTCGCTGATCGAATCCGAAAACTTCCATTGAACAAAATATAAATTAATGCCAAAAATTTAATAACGCCTGCCTTTAATATAATTGAATGCCCATTAATAATTTAATGCGCAGTTTACAGCATATTTGTACATAGTAGGTTATATGTATAGTTAATTTCATATACCGCAAGGCCCGATTCTACTTCAGACTACACAGTGAGAACCATAATATTTGCAATTTTGTTGAATAAGTTTTCAGCTTTTCAAATTGACACGTGGCGTTTTTACCTTATCTTTTGTTCTATTGTTACAGCCTAAGGACGTCCTGAAGTGGAATCGAGCCTTGGCATATGAACTAGAACTGCAAGTTTGAAGTATGAGGAAAATATTAACTGGCAAATGGTTATTTGCATAACGAAACAATTATTGGTGATTGATTATGATTAGTCACATTTTGAAAGATTGCTGTGACTAACTGTAGTTTACGGCAAATGTTTTACTTCGCTAGCAGGCATGGCTTACTGAATCTTCGCATAGCCTTTAATTACAATACCGTGAAACCGTCTTTTTGCCCTAGCAAGTATTTAGAATTGTCAAGAGGGCTAGTATAACTAGACACGACTGTGCTTCCCGCGCGACCTATCGTGCCGTGCCGGTCTTTCTCGCACTTACAAAATTTAAAGGGATAAGCAGTACTTGTCGCGCAGTTGTTTCAAGGTACGTTTTCACGTACTGTTCTGAACATTCATGAGCGAGTAAACTTCTTTTAAAACACAACAAAAACCCTCAGCGTTGCGCGTTGTGCAAATTATCGTTTAGGACATTACGTGAAAACGCACACTCAGAAGTACAGTCGATCGTAATTAAATTAACGCATAAATACCTGCATTGATATGGATACAGTTTAAGCAAAGTGTAGACTTCTTCGGCCATGCAGCAGTTGCCCTCCATCAGCGTCAGCGCGGGCAGGATGGCGGCGTCGAGGACCGTGAGAGCCTCGTGCTGAAGGGGATCCTCCTTCAGGGAGCGCGACGTCCGGAAGATACGTATTATCTGTAAGCAACATGTTTTGTGACAAATGTATGCCGTGGCCAAGGGTGTAACGGTGTTTCACTTATTATAAGTTATAATTATATGCTTTTGTATTGTACAACAAAATAATGTACACCGATCAACCGAGCGCTGCCCTCATCCAGCAGTTTTTTTGCAATCTTAAGTAGATTGTAGGTCCTTGTGGGCAGACTCACGCCGAGTTGTCTAGTACGGTGCGTGGTCACCCCTTGTGAATCTTTCTGTACTACAATTAATCCTGTTAAAAGGTAAAAAGTGCAGTATCATCCCAGAACTTACTTTGTACATTAAAATAGGGTCACAATGTAGTGAGGGTCCCAGCAGTATTAACGCAGGAATGACCGTTTCTTTGATATCTTCAAAAGTGACGCAAGCGCGCGGAGCCAACGGGGAAGTGAGCGGTGGGATCGGTTTGCCCATTATCTTCGGCGCAACTCGACAGTGCCTGAAAGAAAATATGTGAAAATATAAAACCATATTGACAGGGCAATACGGCATACATATATATAATGAAATAATGAACTTTTCTCCAACATGCTTGGAAATGTTCCCATTAATGTAGTAAAACTGGACCGCGAAATCGTTCGTTATATTTAGAAGGCGTTAATAAAAATTAAAAAATATATATATCCCGGCCTTAGCCGGGAAATCAATATTATTTAAATAAGACGATTAAGTAAAAAACACACCTTCCGTTTATAACGTATCATACATATGAGGGTAATTTTAATTTGGCCGGTTACTGCATTTTTACTTTTAATTTTTTCAAAGACTTTGATAATTCACCATACAGCCAATTGTCCACTAAATTAAAAAATAAAAACTATTATAAACTTTTTAATTGTTCTCTGCGTTTAGTTCTTGCACTGAAAATTTTTTTGCTTTGCTACTGTCAATGTATTTGAAATGTCGACAAATTTCGAATAACGGACAAACAATTTAAATAATAATCTTATATGCGGTTAATTTATTTTCGTGATTCTTAGTTATTTATTAGAGATTTCTCACGAAAGTTTTAATTTTAATAATATGATGATATTTAATGAGTGAGTTGAAAATTAATAAGTGTACCAAACGTAAACAAATAAAAAATAAAACAGAAATGATTGTGTCGAAATCAATATAAAAGTTATTTTGAACTTATGAACTTCTCCGAATGATAAATATGGTATGATTTCTAAAAAAAACAGTGTGTTTAGAAGTTGTTAATTTAACTAAAATGTATAATTGCCTATGTGCATATTTTTTGTTATTGTGTTTTCATATATATTTAATTCTTATTCATATATTTTGTTTTAAATCAAACATATGATTCGGACCCGAAATTTTATTCCTATTCCGAAAAAAAAAAAGTACCAAATAAACTTCATGGTACTGATATATTAAATTAAAATGTAGATTGGTGATTATTTCCAAGCATATTTGGAGAAAAGCACTATACAAGCTTCGGCGGGAATGTCAGTTCGCAGATTCGTATTATTGAAGGACTCGGCTACGCCTCGTCCTTCAAAATCATACTCATCCACGAACTGACTTTTCCCGGCCTCGGCAGTAATATCCTATTATTCTGCAAGTAGGCCACAAGGGCACCTTTACATGTCTGAGTCTACCGGCATTTCACAAGAGGAGACCACTGTTGAGAAGAAACTCCGAAAGAAACTCAACAGTCAGTCTTTGTTTCATAAAGGATAGGTACTTAACTATTACAGTAATATGAACTTAACTACGTAATTCTCGAAGAAAACATATTAAAAGTGTATTCTAAGATATAAATGAGGAAAAGTGTAAGAATAAAATATAGAAACTACAAGAAAGTATGACGGTTTATCACGATTGTTTGATATGCTTTCTTATTAGAACTGTGTCCCTTAAACTAGTCAGATACAATCTAAGGAGTCAGTTACTCGGTTTCTGGTTCAGGCCATGCATTTTTGTCTGTCAGATAGTCCTCTACTGTATAATATGCTTTTGACTCTAATGTCAAATTTTAATAATTTTGAGAGATGGAAAGGCTAATTTTAAAATATGGTCAGGTAACTTGATATAAAAATAAACAACACGAAACTTTCTAATAGCAATTTTATTTTTATTTCAAGTGTTAAAATTGTGGACATCGGAATCTTTCGTAAGTGAATATATGTTCTTAATAACATACATAATACTCTCATAAATATATTGAGACGCTACAGTTAAGATGTTTATATCTTTGAGAATGTCTCTTAAGGAGTCACGAGAATTCAGGTTATACATATATAGAACGAATCGCTCTTTTTTGTAGCACAAATATAGTCTGAATGTCAGCTGCTTTGCCCCAAACCAGAATACCATGCGACATGACACTATGAAAATAACTATGATAAACTACGCGAGCTGTATCAACAGCACTCAATTGTCTAATTTTCCTAAACTTAATTAACGCCGCTGAACTTAATTTACGAGCAAGCACTGCTATATGTGGACTCCATTGCAAATAACTGTCCAATGTTATACCTAAGAATAATGCCTTATTCACCATTTCTAAAAATTCACCATTTAGTAATATAGTAGAATCTACCGGTGTAACATTCGGTAAAGCAAATCTAACACATTTAGTTTTCTTGGCATTTAATAGAAGATTATTAGTAGTAAACCAGTTAAGTACTTTATCTAGTGTGCAATTAATTTCCGCATAGTCAGTTGATTTCCGGTTAACCTTGAAAATTAATGATGTATCGTCAGCAAATAGTACTATATGCCAAAGATTATCTACTATAGATGGTAAGTCATTTATATAAACTAAAAATAGAAATGGACCTAAAATAGAGCCCTGTGGCACTCCTAGCTTAACTATAGCTCCATTAGACTGGGTTACATTTACATCCACTATTTGCATTCTATCACTGAGATATGAAGACATAAGGCTTAAAGCATTTGAAGACATACCATAATGTTCTAATTTCAAAATGAGTGTTCCCGGATGAACGAATGATGAAATATATTAGTATATTAGATTAAAAGTACTATTTCGTTAACTTGGACTAAGTAATTGCATAGGAATTAAGGAAATAGTACCTACCAATGCTATTGTTAAGAGAGTCTAGCTGGTTGACGAATAACCGTGCCCCCGACCCAGACACCCCAGAAATACTGGTAAGCCGGCGGGTTGACGCTGGCCACAGCCGTATAGCGGCAAATGATGTTGTGGCATTTGAAACTTGGTTTTCTATCGAGAACTGACTATGACTTATCAGCCAATTCAAGTATTATGTCAATAATATAACATTATTTTAATGATTGAGATAACTTACTTTCTGTACAAAGGTTCAACAAGGGCATGTAACATGGCACACAGCGCTATGGCGGGCCGCTCGGCCATGCTCGCGCCGGGCAGGCGGGCGGCGAGCGCGGCGAACTCGCGCCACGCCGTCACTTTCAGCAGCGCTTCACTCAACACCAGTTTTTGGTTGCTCCAGTAATCCTGCAGATTAAATTTTCACTATTTTCACAAATATTTGAAAAACAATAATGTATGTGTCTGATAGTATCAGTGAAGGCCGAAAGCAACATTATTATTTAATAATTTATGAGAACTGACCTTGAATTCATGACATTTGTTGGCTTTGAATGCGTATATTGGAGTTCATACTAGACACTCATTTTAAATGTTTTAAATAATTGATGTTTTTAGACACATTGAGAACTGATACCTAGTACCTTTCTATGCCATGCCTAAAAATTATACTGGAATAGTCACCTGAGGATCACACTTTTCTTCAACAAATTCAGTAGGAGCATTAGCTTGTGGTCCTTTCGTGGACACTATATTAATCTTCCGAATGTAATCCTGTACAGCTTTGAATTCCTTATCTGCTTCTTTAGCCATTATAGTGTCATCAGGGCGCAACTGTGGAAAACTCCAAATATGAATCAAACATCTACTTAACATTGATTTAAACAATAGGAGGTAATTACAAAATACAATTTTAATGGTCCTGTTATTGTTACAATACGTCTGGTCAAGTAGACCCGACACCTTCCAGTCAACAACAAAAATTTAAACAAAACAGAAGATTAAAAAATTTTTAACAAAAAAAAGAACCGACTTCAGTAAAACTAAAAAGCCGAAAATAACCCGTTCAAGTACAGATTACATTTGACTCACCCTTTGAAATCGATCCCAAACCACTCAGTTATTATATTTATATATTAAAGTTTACGTGAGGTTTGGCACCGACTTCAAAGGGTGAGTCAAATGTAATCTGTACTTGAACGGGTTATTTTCGGCTTTTTAGTTTTACTGAAGTCGGTTCTTTTTTTTGTTAAAAATTTTTTTTTTTCGCTTTTTAGTGATTCATATAAAATACTTATGGCGGGGTGATCAGGCAGGTCTTGAAGGTATGCATCTCGTTTGAAATATCTCCTAACTCCTAACTGTTAAGGAGTTGTACCTTCCATCATCAGTTCAGCATGAGAAGATGATGACTACCATATGCAAATACTTAAATAGTTTTAGAAAAAACATTAAAAATATTATGAGTGCCTATAAAATTTCAGGAATTCCTTCGATTCCTCATGGATCTCGTCATCCGATCTTCACCAAAATTTTATGGGACCAACCTTGAGATGTCTATTCATGAACCTAAAAAGAATTTTCCAAATCGACTCATAAATGACGGAGTTATGAGGTAACAAACATTAAAAAAAAAAAAAAAAAAAAAAACATACAACCGAACTGAGAACCCCCTCCTTTTTTTGAAGTCAGGTTAAAAAGTGGACAAATATAATCTGCCACAAATTATATTAAAACACCTGACATGAAACTCAATCATAAAAACACAGAAGAGGAAAAGCTTACGGTACTCACATACGCTTTAAATTAAAACGAATAAAATGGGACATCCTAGCACAGATTAATATAATATCTTAGGCCTAAGCAAAGTAAGAAGATTAGGAGAGCACATAGTAGCACCCAGCCTAAATCATCTATTACAAAGCAGAAACGGTAGCAAACCACATCCAGTCCCTTGTGGGGATTTCGGAACAGATTGCTCTATTGAACAAAGATACAAGGCCACCAAGATGGTCAATCATTCAAACGTACTCTCCCACAGAACAAGCTGAAGAAGAAATTATGGTAAAATTTTACAAGGTTCTCAACTATACAATAGATTCCTATGCCATAAAAACTTTATTGTAATAGGACCTCAACACTGAAATTGGATCCCGACAACCGGAAGAAAAATCAATAATAGGCCAATTCACCCAAGCAACAAACCAAGCATTTGCGTTTGTACACAGTACTCAGAAATAATCTTACCATTCTGAACACCGAATTTAAGAGAGTTTTAAGGAACGGTTATAAGGAGCGGTCTTGGATATCTCCGGACAGAAACTAAAAACGGAATAGATTCCATATAAAAAAAAATGGCTATTTTGCTAATATAAATGTTTTAAACAGATTCAACTACAATACTAATCACAGAATGGCAGTGTTACAAACAACCCAAGCAATGAAACCAAGACATAGACTAAATCCATGAAAGATAAAACTAAGCGAACACAGCATAACCAAAGCAGCAAACATATTGACTTGCATGTGGATTGTGGACTCTATATACACCTGGTTAGAGGATACAATAAGGTCAAGTATCAACCACTGTGGAAAAAACAAGTTGGAAGACAAAAGCAGACAGGGACTGAAAATCTGCTAGAAACAAGAGCCTCGCTACTTGCAGCAAAGGGACCAAAGCACAAGAGGAAGCAGCTGTCAGCAATTAACCATAAAATAAAGTACAAGAAAAGATAGAAAACAATATAGAATGGAAACTATAGAAAGACACATACTAAGAACATGACGTATCAAGAAAGCCTACAAATTATGTCTTAGACAGGAATGGGAAATAAAAATAAAAACCGGCCAAGTGCGAGTCGGACTCGCGCACCGAGGGTTCCGTACAAACACTTTCCATCCCTAAGTGGTTAAGTTAAGTTTGCACCTGGTATGTATAGCGCCCCATATAAATTAGGTGCAAAGTTAGGTATCAAAAAAAAACTACTTACTAGATCTCGTTCAAAACAATTTTCGTTGGTAGTTTTTATAGTAATGTACATCATATGTTTTTTTTAGATTTTTCATTTTCTTATTTTAGAAGTAAGAGGGGGGGGGGGACCAACTTTTTTCCACTTTGGAAGCGTCTGTCACGCAAACTATTCGGTTTAGAAAAAAAATATTTTAGAAACCTCGATATCATTTTTGAAGACCTATCCATAGATACCCCACACGTATGCTTGATGAAAAAAAAAAATTGAGTTTCAGTTATAAGTATGGGGAGCTCCAATATTTATTATTATTTTTTTATTTTTGCATCAAAATCTTAATGCGGTTCACAGAATACATCTACCTACCAAGTTTCAACAGTATAGCTCATATAGTTTCGGAAAAAAATGGCTGTGACATACGGACGGACAGACGGACAGACAGACATGACGAATCTATAAGGGTTCCGTTTTTTGCCATTTGGCTACGGAACCCTAAAAACAGTGAAGGAAAAGAACAAAATAGAAGGCAAAATATAGATTTCACGCGTTCTTGCAGAGGTAACAACTATGCTATCAACACTCAAAAAAGGACAAAGTTTCAGGATCAGACGTCATTACTCATTAGCAACAACATACTAGAACAAGCCAAGGCTGACATTGCTCCTGTTCTCACAGAACTGTTCAATGACATCATCAAAAGTGAAACCACTCCACATCAATGGACCCAATCCATTTTATAATACAAGAAAAGAGACCCACATAATGTTAGTAACTTTCAACCAATAAGCTTGACGTTAGGACATCTACAATTTATTTGCTAAAATACTTCTAAAAAGGATCGAAAAAAAATTAAATGAGCAACAGCCTTACGAGCAAGCAGGTTTTCGAAAAGACAGTTCAAGTGATAGACCATATACATGTGGTACGACAAATCTTAGAGAAATATAATATAGCGAATACAACTTAACATATTACATAGCATTCATAGACTTCAACAAACCATTTGCCTCTTTGTTTCATTTAGTGAAATAGGAAACCCTAAAAGACCAACGAATAGAACACAAGTACTTATTAAGCAAATTAAAAATTGCAAATGGCTTGCATAGCTATTGGAGTTTGAAGGAAGTAATGAAGGACAAAACACTTCATTATAGCTACCATAAAGCAAAGTTTTCAATCCTGCATACTACCTGTTCTTATTTATGGTGATACTTGCCCCAAAGTAGCACAAACCAACTGGTTACCTGCCAAAGAGCTATGGAGTATGTTGGGAGTTAGGAAAGTGGACAAACTAAAATCAACAACCATCAGAACTAAATCAAAGGTCCGCAACATCATACAAAAAATAAGTAGATTGAAGTGGTGCTGGGCATGTCATGTTATAAGAGGAAAGGAAAAATGGTGCATGCTAGTTACAGAGTAGTACCCAAGGGAAGGAAAAAGAAAAAGAGACCACAAAAGAGATGGGAGGATGATATATGCCAGATGGTAGGAAAAACAGCCCCGAGTTGCACGCAACAGACATGAATGGAAGAGGCTGGAGGAGGACTTTGCCGAGGGGCAACCAGATTTGCAGCAAAAAATAAGAGACAAATACTACAAACTAAATGAAAATAAAATCTGAATGTATATTGTTAAAATATATTAAAATATTGTTATGATGATTTATTTGTAATCATTTAATGAAGAATATACATACCCAGGGATAGATGTTGTCCAAAGCTATGACTTGGTGTTGCAATAACAGTGCTATAACTGTCATGAGTGGTGGTGGTTCTTCATACTTCTCTAAAACTTCCATATTCCCTAGTTTGAATCCTAAAACTTCTGAGATAACTTGAGGATCACCCATGTAGTTCTTAATAAGGGATATGAAGAGTTTATCTAGATGGGGGCGAGCTTCAAATGACTCTAATATTATGTCTAAAACTCGGTTTGGATCCAAATTGAAACAACCTGCAAATATAAAAATACTATTAGAAACCAACAAAACAACCACAAATTTTCAGTTCCTTAACTAGAATAGTTTTACCAATACATACCTATAAGTGACTGAATGATTTCTAATAGACCTTTCCATTCTGTTTCTTCTGTAACTTCTTGATTCAATTCCACAATTAGTTTAGCATAACCTTCACTTTCCTCTCGGAATAAATTAAATTTACGTTGTTTATAACTGTTGAAATAAATTCTATTTTAATCTTAACGTTTTTACATAATTACATAATGTATGTACATAATTTTACTAAAACTTTCGTGAGACATATTTAATTATTGTATTAAGCATTGTATTAACATGTCGGGCCGGTCCTGACAATTTCCTGTTAGTGTAAACCGCTTAATACAATCATGTATGTACACTTTGTGCACAACACACATATTAATGCTAAAAATGTTTAATAAGGAAACAGATATAAGTAGTAGGTAAAATGAAAATGCAGTTGTATTTTCAAAAAGGTACTTACTACAACTTTGTCTTGATTTTGATGAATTTGGTGTAAAAGTTTTTGTTTTTTAATGTACCAACATCCTGTAAAGTATCGATTTCCAGTCTTTCCTTAAGTAACTTATCAGATATAAATGATTCCAATTCTCGCACAATGTAGCAGAAGTTGGCACGTTCTTCACTCTGAATGTCTGAGCAGGTTTCTGCGTCCAGCACACATACCACATCCAATACTATTGATGGTATGTCTGCATGCAAAGCCTGTAAATTCACCAGAAATCATTGAAATACTCCTACTCCTGCACTTGTGTTCTGCACTGCAAAGGATATTAAAATATGGCATTACCCAAGACATTTCTGCTTTTAATGAAAACGTAGAATAGAACAGAATAGAAGTAGAAGGCACTTTGTTGTTATTTTGTAATAATATTGTTTATGTGAAAAAAGAATACCCTGAAGACAAAACATTTCATTTATACTTACGCATATGTCTCGAAGAGCAGATAACACAGCATCTTTCTTAAGTGCCCCACGCAGGCCACAGAGCAGTAAGTCATAGATGTTTTCAGACAAACCAGAAAGTTTTCCAGATTTGGTCAATAATGGACTCTTTTCTTCATCTTTGATAGATTGTGTCACGGTTTTAATACTGAAACAATTGCTATATAATAAAATACTGAATTGTATTTATGATGCATCCTTCACATCTTGTACAAAAGTCAAGGATGTGTATAAAACTTAAGCTTAAATATATCAGTAAATGGCTATGTTTCTAGAGGCTAGGCAATTTTCGTCAGTGTAGTATGTATGGTGGGACGAACTTTAGATTGCAGACCATGTTATTGGCTAAATAAAACACTCACAAAAGCTTGTGTTAATAAACAAAGGTTACGCATTTACAGCATGCGGTAAATATTACAGAAATATTGTGTGTAAAAAAATAAAGCTATTTGTACATACAATTGTTCTTTTCCTGATTTTTCCCATGTTTTACAATATTCCGAAACGAACTTAGTAAACGATTTCATCATGAGAACCAAAAATAAAATCTACAATATTAGTAAAACAGCGAAGCAAACGCCTCCACGGCCATGACGGTCAGAATAATGTTACTATGCTAAACTAAATCAGCTCTAAATTGTTATAAATAAAGATAAAAAAAAACCTTAGTTCTGCTGTGTTATCTATGGTATGATGTTGTGCACTCGTTGTAAGTCGTTGAGAACTCGGCAGAAATACAAGAATTTGTATACGATTATCATATTTCATTCGTTCAATTGACGAAAAAAAAACTAGATTAGATCTGGATTAGATTAGCTGTCCGGAAGGACGAATTAAAAAAAAAAAAAATGGATTAGATTAGAAGATTTAGAAGTTTGAAACGTCAAAACAAGTTCTGCCTCATACTTGGTTAGGCCTCATCAGCCTCAAATCTTTTAGGTTACTGAATTCGTACATATTATTAATTGTGCGACAATGCCTAGTTACGAGTTAGCATTAATGTTACGTGCAATGCCAAAACCAGAACTCAAAACAGCGCTTAAACGTGTCTCCCATGCCATATTCAATCGAGGAGGGATCATACGAGACATCGAGAACTTAGGCTTCCAAGCAATGCCATACAAAACCAGTGCCCATGGGTTAGTACATAGAGAAGCAAATTATTTTGTGTTTAAAATAGACACCGCAACACAAGTGGTAGCCGATTTGAAAGAAGAATACAGTAGAGATGTCGACATTGTGAGACAGCGTGTATTTAAAACTGCAACTGATGATGCACACGACTGTACCCTGGAGACTGAACTACTGCCGCCGGCCTACCGAGAGGAAGTCCGAAAGATGATAGAAATTGGCAAGACTCAAGTCAACCGCTTTACTTACAAGTTTAAATATAATTCAGGCTTGGATTATTATCCCTTCCAAAAGTAGTGTCATATGGAATAAATGGACTATTCATTGATATTTGTTATTGTAGGTAAGTAAGTAGTTGTTAATAAAAAGTATACACAAAGCTATAGTTAGTTTCACTACAATCAATAGGTAATTCTTAAGGATGTAGATTTGCCACATCAAGAACAATTTGGAAATCCATGCAAGAGCATGTATCCAGCAGTGGCCTGCTGCTAAGATTTTTTTTCTGTTTTGTCTGGCTTAGTATTGTATGAAAGATACGTCATGTCGTTGAGCAAAATAAATTGATCTACGAGACGTATGTACGCGGCCCAATTACATCGACCGTGTAGATCAAATTCGTGTAATTTAGGCAAAGGCATGATCATTAATTTCGACTAAAATTCACAAACTTGTCGCCAGTTGAGGTATATTGAGTAAAACACAAGGCGATCCATGCAAGACTGGTTTATTATTTATATGGCCGGTGGATACATAAATCTAGTTCTAGTTCTACCTACATTACAATTAGCAATTAATATTTAATTTCAAACAGTTTTGCCTTAACTTTCTGTAGTGCTTTAAAGAAAGTTATAAATCTATGTGGTTTCTTATGTCAAATTTGTATTTTTATTATTTTCTCATTATGACATAAATTTTAAGTAATTTACCATATTTCTTGTTAAATCATGTTTGTTGTAAGGAAAAGTACAGCATCTACAACTTGTCTACAAAGAATTTTTGACTTATCTGGAGTAACAATACCAAATTTTTTAAGATTTTCTTTCAGTGATTGCACATATTATAAACATAAATATAGTACTGAGTTAGAAACTGCGATTAACAAACAGATTCAGGCTGAGCAGCAGGCAGCTCAGGAATACCTGAACCTTGCTGTAGGATTTCTGCATCCCAGTGCTTCTAGACTAGGAGCTGGTGGTTTCTTCATGAGAATGTATCATGAAGAACTAGAGCATATGGAAGATTTTATACATTATCAACTACTTAGAGGAGGAGTTCCAACCATACAGGGACTTGCAGCTGCAACTCCAAAACCCAAAGTTACATTAATTGATGCTTTCAAGCATGCTCTTCATATGGAACATTGCATAACTGAGGTATGAGGTTGCGAGAATAACTAGACTAGTTTTATGTAGTCTAGTAACTGTAGATATGCATTAATTTATACATGTTATAGTCTATCTTGGTTCACTCGGTTTTGAGTTTTTATGACGATTTCTTTACTTATTGCTGCCATGTAAGATTTATAGCTCAGAAAATGTGATTCTCATACTTTTGTTACTATTAAAATTATACAGTAAGTTTATTTTTCTGCAGTTAATAGAAAAACTTATTTCCATGGCTGAAAAGGATAAAGATCATCATTGTGTTAATTTTGTAACAACAGTATTTCTTGAAGAACAAATGAAGGCCATTCACAAGTTGTCTCTCCATGTGACAGAGCTTGCCAGTATTGGTGATGATCCCGATGCATTACACCAATATGATTTACTTCTTCTTAAGTCATATCCATACAAATTCAAGTCTGTAAGGGAATAATTTTAAAACAGGTTTTGTTCTAATAAAAATGCTATTGAATATCTGCAAAATTTTATTGATTTAAAGCTCTGGAGATAACAGGGGTTCATTACTTAGTATTTTATGCACAAATTCCAAATCACAGCCTCGTAAGGCCAAAAGAAGCTCTGATTTTTCATTAGATTGTTCAGTTCTGTGTAATGTTTGTGCTTTCCAGTCTGTATACCACTGCATAATAGTATCTGTTAGAGAAACAGTTCTTTTATAAAAACTAGTACACAATATAAATATCATTTTCTTTATGGCAGAGGTGGATCCTCTTTACTTCTGCCTCCTAGACATGCAGGTGGGTGACAAATTTAGTGGATTATATAAATATATTGGCTACTTGCCCCTCGCTTGGCTTTGCCTTGGCTAGGCCCGCAACTTCTTGTTTCTTTACCATAGTCGGGTAAAAAGTATCCTATAACCATCTTTGGTTTTCAATGTGCTTATTTTGCGTGAAGAGTTCATGGTACTGCTCTTACCAACCCAACTCTACAAGAAAGCAGCAGCCCCTTGATGTTGGTGAAGCCAAGAGTCAATTGTAGCTTAGCTATGGAAACGCTTTAGTTGATCTCCAGAAATGAACTAGATCTCTAGAAATGAGTGTCAGTAAATATTGCAGCTGTTATGGTCGTCATGGTAGTTTATAATAACATATCTTCTTATAAATATCATTGTTTGTGCCTGATATTTGGCCACACCAGGACATTCGAGAATGCCGTGGGCAACTGTCTCTACGGCCGCCATGCAGGCTCTGCTAAGAGGACTCTATCAGTAATTGCTGGAGTAAATAAGTGCTTGTTTAGTAGAGCATGTCCAGGTGTCGCTCCAGTTATGAGCTGGAGCTGAGGCCTCTTCAGCTGCCTTAGTAGCTTGCGAGACAACCCGGGGTAGATTGTCGGAAGGGCCTATTTGCTCCGCCTGCAGGTACCTAAGATAGACCAGTATTGTTGGTGTTCTACCTTCGTGTTCTTACGCACTGTGTTGTGCAGCCAGGCAAATAGAAGACGTAGGATTTGTTCGGGTCCATAGATGTCCAGCTATCCCTGTACCAAAATTGGTTAAAATCGGTCCAGCCTTTTCGGAGGACAAAGAAAATGTTACCAACAAATGGCGCTGTACGGCGGGCGACGCGCGCGCATTCAAATTGTGCAGCGAGATTTATCCTCCATATAAAACTCGTTTTTTCAATATAATAGTATAGATATGTGTCTTACCAACAAGAATATCAAAGTAAGACTCTGCATCATCCTCCAATGACGTTTTCCAAACGCGAAGATAGTCCTCGCACAACACTGGCTCATTTTCATCCATTGCATTGTCATCTAAATCTAAAGCACTGAAACATTATCAAATCTAGGTATATTATTATTTAAATGTATATGTATTATTTAAATATTATCCAAAACAGCATCCGGCGTCGTGGTAGACCTCGAAGGAGATGGCGAGACGAACTTGACGCCTTTCACCGAGACTGGTGGGAGATTGCTCGGGACAGGGACGCATGGAAGAATGAGAGGGAGGCCTTTTCCCAGCAGTGGGACAATATAGGCTCTTAATAATAATAATACTTATTTACTTAATGTCAACTTAAATCGCTATGTAAATATTAATATAAATAATGAAAAGGTAAGAAGTCAAACAAGCACAGCAAACAGAAACGCACGCCCACCACCCCCGCCCGCCTCATCCAGCTCCTCGTCGTCTTCGTCGGATGGCGACTTTGCTACTGCCGCCGACACTAACGAGTCGAGCGACGACGAGCGCGGGCCGCCGCCGCCGCCGCCACGACCACCTGCGCGACGAGGGCGGCCACCGCTGCCGGCACGCTTGGGGCCTACGGAGCAACCTGCTCCGACGACGGCTCCCGCTACCGGTGGTGTAGTGCGTCGCATGAGATGGTCTCAAGCCATGAATGAGAACGTCATGCGCGCCTACTATGGGGCTACAGTGGGAGGAACCAACCTGTCCGCGTACCGGGACAGGATGCTGCCTCTGTTTCTGACTTTTGATTCGACCATAGCGAAGAGTCTCGACAAACATCTTAAGAGACTCTCGCTAGATGGCTGGATCAAGGGCCAGATACAGAAGGCGGTACTCCTGGACACGGCGCGCATCGTCAGGAGGTTCCTCTCTCTGCAGCCCTAACCACCGGTAGCCTGGGCCCTGCCCCGCTGCCGGCGGCACCCTAGGTTAGGTTCTTTTTAGAATGTGTTTATATTTGTAATGTATTTTTTATATTATACTTTTTATATAGGTAAATGTATTGTAAAAAAAACCTAGCCTAAGTACAAAAATGAATAAAGGGAATAATAATAATAAATGTATACTATACGCATTTATTTCGAGGGATCATACGAGACATCGAGAACTTAGGCTTCCGAGCAATGCCATACAAAACCAGTGCCCATGGGTTAGTACATAGAGAAGCAAATTATTTTGTGTTTAAAATAGACACCGCAACACAAGTGGTAGCCGATTTGAAAGAAGAATACAGTAGAGATGTCGACATTGTGAGACAGCGTGTATTTAAAACTGCAACTGATGATGCACACGACTGTACCCTGGAGACTGAACTACTGCCGCCGGCCTACCGAGAGGAAGTCCGAAAGATGATAGAAATTGGCAAGACTCAAGTCAACCGCTTTACTTACAAGTTTAAATATAATTCAGGCTTGGATTATTATCCCTTCCAAAAGTAGTGTCATATGGAATAAATGGACTATTCATTGATATTTGTTATTGTAGGTAAGTAAGTAGTTGTTAATAAAAAGTATACACAAAGCTATAGTTAGTTTCACTACAATCAATAGGTAATTCTTAAGGATGTAGATTTGCCACATCAAGAACAATTTGGAAATCCATGCAAGAGCATGTATCCAGCAGTGGCCTGCTGCTAAGATTTTTTTTCTGTTTTGTCTGGCTTAGTATTGTATGAAAGATACGTCATGTCGTTGAGCAAAATAAATTGATCTACGAGACGTACGTACACGGCCCAATTACCTCGACCATGTAGATCAAATTCGTGTAATTTAGGCAAAGGCATGATCACTAATTTCGACTAAAATTCACAAACTTGTCGCCAGTTGAGGTGTATTGAGTAAAACACAAGGCGATCCATGCAAGACTGGTTTATTATTTATATGGCCGGTGGATACATAAATCTAGTTCTAGTTCTACCTACATTACAATTAGCAATTAATATTTAATTTCAAACAGTTTTGCCTTAACTTTCTGTAGTGCTTTAAAGAAAGTTATAAATCTATGTGGTTTCTTATGTCAAATTTGTATTTTTATTATTTTCTCATTATGACATAAATTTTAAGTAATTTACCATATTTCTTGTTAAATCATGTTTGTTGTAAGGAAAAGTACAGCATCTACAACTTGTCTACAAAGAATTTTTGACTTATCTGGAGTAACAATACCAAATTTTTTAAGATTTTCTTTCAGTGATTGCACATATTATAAACATAAATATAGTACTGAGTTAGAAACTGCGATTAACAAACAGATTCAGGCTGAGCAGCAGGCAGCTCAGGAATACCTGAACCTTGCTGTAGGATTTCTGCATCCCAGTGCTTCTAGACTAGGAGCTGGTGGTTTCTTCATGAGAATGTATCATGAAGAACTAGAGCATATGGAAGATTTTATACATTATCAACTACTTAGAGGAGGAGTTCCAACCATACAGGGACTTGCAGCTGCAACTCCAAAACCCAAAGTTACATTAATTGATGCTTTCAAGCATGCTCTTCATATGGAACATTGCATAACTGAGGTATGAGGTTGCGAGAATAACTAGACTAGTTTTATGTAGTCTAGTAACTGTAGATATGCATTAATTTATACATGTTATAGTCTATCTTGGTTCACTCGGTTTTGAGTTTTTATGACGATTTCTTTACTTATTGCTGCCATGTAAGATTTATAGCTCAGAAAATGTGATTCTCATACTTTTGTTACTATTAAAATTATACAGTAAGTTTATTTTTCTGCAGTTAATAGAAAAACTTATTTCCATGGCTGAAAAGGATAAAGATCATCATTGTGTTAATTTTGTAACAACAGTATTTCTTGAAGAACAAATGAAGGCCATTCACAAGTTGTCTCTCCATGTGACAGAGCTTGCCAGTATTGGTGATGATCCCGATGCATTACACCAATATGATTTACTTCTTCTTAAGTCATATCCATACAAATTCAAGTCTGTGAGGGAATAATTTTAAAACTGGTTTTGTTCTAATAAAAATGCTATTGAATATCTGCAAAATTTTATTGATTTAAAGCTCTGGAGATAACAGGGGTTCATTACTTAGTATTTTATGCACAAGTTCCAAATCACAGCCTCGTAAGGCCAAAAGAAGCTCTGATTTTTCATTAGATTGTTCAGTTCTGTGTAATGTTTGTGCTTTCCAGTCTGTATACCACTGCATAATAGTATCTGTTAGAGAAACAGTTCTTTTATAAAAACTAGTACACAATATAAATATCATTTTCTTTATGGCAGAGGTGGATCCTCTTTACTTCTGCCTCCTAGACATGCAGGTGGGTGATAAATTTAGTGGATTATATAAATATATTGGCTACTTGCCCCTCGCTTAGCTTTGCCTTGGCTAGGCCCACAACTTCTTGTTTCTTTACCACAGTCGGGTAAAAAGTATCCTATAACCATCTTTGGTTTACAATGTGCTTATTTTGCGTGAAGAGTCCATGGTACTGCTCTTGCCAACCCAACTACAAGAAAGCCTAGCAGCCCCTTGATGTTGGTGAAGCCAAGAGTCAATTATAGCTTAGCTATGGAAACGCTTTAGTTGATCTCCGGAAATGAACAGATACGGCTGAGTGTCAGTAAATATTGCAGCTGTCATGGTCGTCATGGTAGTTTATAATAACATATCTTCTTATAAAAAATCATTGGTTGTGCCTGATATTTGGCCACACCAGGACATTCGAGAATGCCGTGGGCAACTGGCTCTACGGCCGCCATGCAGGCTCTGCTAAGAGGACTCTATCAGTAATTGCTGGAGTAAATAAGTGCTTGTTTAGTAGAGCATGTCCAGGTGTCGCTCTAGTTATGAGCTGGAGCTGAGGCCTTAGTAGCTTGCGAGACAACCCGGGGTAGATTGTCGGAAGGGCCTATTTGCTCTGCCTGCAGGTACTAAGATAGACCAGTATTGTTGGTGTTCTACCTTCGTGTTCTTACGCACTGTGTTGTGCAGCCAGGCGAATAGAAGACGTAGGATTTGTTCGGGTCCATAGATGTCCAGCTATCCCTGTACCAAAATTGGTTAAAATCGGTCCCGCCGTTTCGGAGGACAAAGAAAATGTTACCAACAGATGGCGCTGTACGGCGGGCGACGCGCGCGCATTCAAATTGTGCAGCGAGATTTATCCTCTCCATATAAAACTCGTTTTTTTTTTCAATATAATAGTATAGATATGTGTCTTACCAACAAGAATATCAAAGTAAGACTCTGCATCATCCTCCAATGGCGTTTTCCAAACGCGAAGATAGTCCTCGCACAACACTGGCTCATTTTCATCCATTGCATTGTCATCTAAATCTAAAGCACTGAAACATTATCAAATCTAGGTATATTATTATTTAAACGCATTTATTTCATTCGAATTTTATGATAGCGTCACATGCTTGTTCTCGGGGATATTTACTCCAGGACTTACTTTATTGCATTTCTCAAAGTCGCATCTTTATGTTTTTTATGTTCAACTTTGAATTGTTCTTCTAATCTTTGGAATGATTTTATGCAAACATTGTCAGGTATATCTGCAAGAGATAAATCAACCCAAGTCAAGAATCAACAAGTCATTACTACTCATTACTATGCACAGACTGAGTGATAGAAGGAAGGAAGTTTTTGTCTAGCAATGACATAGCGAACAAGACATACCACAAGACATTTCCAAGCGAATGCTTTTCTGCACAGAACAGTTGCAAATAACGTCTTTCATCGTGGATATAGTGGAAATATTATCCGATTTGAAAACAGCTTGGCCACGCCTGCAATATAACCAGTATTATATATCATATTATTTCGAACCGGGTATTAAATGAATCTATTTATGCCAATGTTCCAACAGGAAACAAAATGTAGTACGCAAACGCGATTTCAAATTCGTGGAAAATATCCAGAATATATATCCATATAGTCCGTAAAAGGAGAGACAATTTGTTGTCACGCAAACAAGAAAGAAATAAAAGGTCCCTGATCAAGAAAAGGTTGGGAACCGCTGATAAGTACTTACTGCAAGCGACAGACAAGAAGGGTCTTGATAAGAGTATGGGATCGTGCGATGCCCACAGAGGACGCGGGCCTGGGAAGTTCTCCTGGCAGCGCCTCTGATAACCATGCAGTCATTTCGGCGACAGAAAAACTGCCTGATATACTTAATTCACACCAGGATCTGTATTAAAAAGAGAAATGCTTTTAAACAGCGCATGCCGTAAGGTTTGAAGGGAAGATGATTCTTGCTTTAAATTACGAGGCACGGTTTTAAAACCAAAACATGAGCCTAACCAACTTGAGGCTAAACGACTTTAAAATATTTCTACAGGGGTCTAACGAAGATTTACATTTCATAGCAACGAAATCCTAGTGAATGTCCCGCGTGAAGAGCAAAGAGCGTCAACGTCAGACTCTTCACCTAATCACTAAAGAATATTACCCATATAGGCGTATTTAGTGGGGTGGCCCGGGCCCGCCACAGGATTTTGGGTTTCCGATAGAAATTCACGGCTTCATCTCATAGGCCATGCTCGGCCCGCACCTAGGCCCCGTCGGAAAAATAATCGTAGATACGTCAATGAGCATACCAAATACTAATAGAATGAATATTATAGAAATTCGAGGCTACCAACCTGCTCTCACTATCGGAATCAGGGTCCTCATGCTGCGAGTAGTAAGGCAGCGCCGGCAACCGCAGCGCTATGAGCCGAGCCACCCTGGGGGCCCCGGCGGGCAAAGCGTATATCATCACTCGTATGCATTCCGGTAGCAGTGGTGCCCCTAGTGCGTATCGCATGCGGACCCATAGTCTTCTCGTACCAGCTTGGCATCTCACCGTTGCGAGGAAATCTAATGCTGAGCCCTAGTCGAATTCCAGAACGGTGTATGACTTGTATTTAAATAATAACATATTGTTTTCGGCTCAGCAAACCAATAGGGCAAGCCATACTCTTAATACTATTGGCTCTGTGACTTGTAGACCTCGCGAGTTTATTTCGAAATGGCTGATTTTAGTCCTGTTTTACGTTTTCACCAAATATCATTGGAATCGGTTGAGAAATGCGATTTCTAGGCGAGTCAACCAGAAATCAAACGAAAAAAATCTTGGCGAAGATGGAGCAGAGACGGTCAATTATGACCTGCGACTCAAGACGAAGCCAACATACCTTATTATCAGTGCCACTTCGCTTATTTAGTAGGTACTCATTTTGATGACAATCTCCATGATTATGGTTCAGCATAAGCTGAGGCTAAGCGATGTATGCATATATTGGCCGGGTGCACGACGTGAGCGCCGCCTAGCGTTCTGTTATATCCTTGTAATGCACCCCAATAGGCTGACCCAGCATCTTCATCAGCAAACCTCCCTTCCAACTAAGTTAACCTTCCATATCCTAGATGTCCAGACAGCCAGTTCCGTTCCGACCGCCGACCGAGTTACACTTTTACAACCCTCCTGGACTAGCCCTAGTTTTGTTTATTATAAGTGTATTTTGTGACCTTGTGTGTGAATAAAAATACCTTTTTTTAAAAAGTCCTTGGAGGTTTCCTTTATAACATTGGTGGCAGCGGTGGGATTTTTTAATAAATCCGGGAACGTTTCCGAAGTGACAAGTGAACAATAAAGTGTCAAAAAGTGTCAAAAAGTGTAAAAACTAACTCTCTTAAGTGTCGCGGTCAATTCCAAATTTTAGAACTCACTAACCACTGTTTCCTGAGGCCTGGCATAGAACCAAGGTCACAACTATCGCTGTTTCCTGAAGACTTGGACAAAGCGCCAGTCTACTTATCCACTGTTTCCTGAGGCCTGGCATAGAACCAAGGTCACAACTATCGCTGTTTCCTGAAGACTTGGACAAAGCGCCAGTCTACTTATCCACTGTTTCCTGAGACCTGGCACAGAGCCAAGGTCACAACCATCGCTGTTTCCTGAAGACTTGGACAAAGCGCCAGTCTACTTATCCACTGTTTCCTGAGGCCTTGCTCAGAGCCAAGGTCATTATCATCGCTGCTTCCTGAAAGACTGGTCTTTGTCTCGCTGCTGTTTCCTGAGACCTGGCCTAAGCCAAGGTCACTCTGCACCGATCCCGAGAAGATGATCGTCAGCCAAACCTTCATAGTTCTACTGTAAGTACTTTCATTTCCACATTAAGTGATCAGTGCTGTGTCGTGAAAACAAAGCAAAGTGCGTGAAAATAACTGTATTGAATACACATTACATATTACAGTACATATTACCATTTCTATAACTCGCCGCTAATATTATACTAGTTTCATACGTTAATATCCATTAAGTCATCTAACAAGATTTAATTCTCGTCTGTTTTATAAATATCATCCTGGTACATCGAGCCAACTGCACTCTTATCTGTAAAGCTAACTCAACATTCTCTCAAGTAGACGACGGCGGACCGTCTATTACACCGTATTATAATTTTAACTCATTGCATCTGATATATTAAAATAAAGAAAATGTCGAAAACTCCTGAAAATGAAATGCCTGGACCCTCCAAAAACACAAAACCAACTCTGGAACCATTGGCTATCCCAAAGTTAATTCTCTCGGAAATCCCTTTAAATATTGTCCTGAAATTTATAAAACCCTACGATGGGTCCAGAGACAAACTTAGTGCCTTTATAAATAATTGCTCTAACGCAATTTCTTTAGCCTCAGCAAGCCAAGAGCCTATAGTGCTCAAGTACATTATCAGCCAACTAGAAGGAAAAGCAGAGCTTGCTTGCTCAATCAAAGAGTTCGATAGGTGGTCGACATAGACATAGACATAGACATAGACATCATTTATTGGTAATTAAGTAGGTTAATTACAAGTCACTTATTCGCTATAAGTATATTAGATTATTATTATATACATATATTTAATTATGAAACATTACTTAATTTTGTGTATTTTACATTCCAATATTTATGTTAATTTAATATCTGTGAATTCTTTAAATGTGTAAAGACACTTCAAGAATTCCTTAAAGCACAGTTTGGGGAGAGGAAACACTATGCCCATTTATTAACCGACCTTCAAGAGTGCCGACAAGGCCTCAACGAATCTGTAAACCAATTTTCCCTCCGCATCGAATCTTGTCTTTCCCAATTATTGACAGACGTTACCATGTCTTGCAACAGAAAATCAGAGTTACCTGGCCGACTTGCAGCTATGGAGGACCTTGCTCTAAATTCATTCATAATGGGTCTGAACCCAAAAATCTCTACAGTCCTACGCTGCAAATCACCAAAAACACTTAACGATGCAATTAATATTGCATTGTCGGAAGACAAAATCTTACAATTTGCTAACAAAAAACCAACTGAGGCATTCAAACCAAATACATACAAAAAACCTAATTACACCAGACCACAAAACCAAAACAACTACTCTTACCCAAAACCGAGCACATCCTTTAACCAATCAAATAATTTCAACAAACCACCAAACAATCCTATCGTATGCCGCTACTGCAAAACACCAGGCCACACCCTCGAACAATGTAGGAAAAGGGAATATAACAATAGGCGTTACAATTTCAAAAACAATGCTTCCGAACGTCCTATTAACTTCCTTGATAATGAAGAAGGTGTTGATGAAGTAGATACCGAATCTTTAAACGAGCAATAGGCTCGGATAGGTGTCGTCCGAGTCGTAATGTTGCTTCAGGCACCATTCCATGTGTTTCTGTCCCGAATTCCAAAAATTCCCATATCTACGAAATTCTCACCAAACACGAAAGGTACTTACCATACATTCATGTACAAACGTCAATGAGTACTAGACCCCTGATGCTACTCATAGACACTGGGGCAGCCGTGAGCCTAGTCAAGAAGTCCTGCCTCCATAAAAACACAAAATTATCCAAAAGCGAAATACACGTGAAAGGCATCGATTCCACTAACGAATCCATTAAGAGCGTTGGTCATGTTAAAACCGAAATCTACCTACCCAGTGACCTAACCATATCACACAACTTTCATGTAATGGAAAAAATAAACTTACCCTACGATGGCATCATCGGCAACGACCTGTTCGCCAAATTCCGCTGCAATGTAAACTACGCTATTAATTATTTAGAGATCAACGAACACAAAATCAAACTATTATTTAAGGAACCAAAATACGAAATTCCCCCGAGAAGTGAACTAATAATTGAATGCTCCGTGACCAACCCTGACATAAAAGCGGGAATAATCATCGACCAACACATATCCGAATCACTACTTGTAGCCAATTGTATTGTAAAAGTTAAAGAAAATAACCGTATAAATATCTCAATTGTAAATATTTCCGAGGACCCTGTCAAACTGAACCCTGACTTAAAACTTAAATTAGAACCAATCGATATAAATGTAGCTTACGCCATGACTGGCAACACTGCCAGACGCACAGAAGAAGTGCTAAATTCACTCCGTACTTCCCATTTAAATAACGAAGAAGCAAATGCCCTTACCGAAATATGCTCACAATACTCTGACATTTTCCATCTTCCAGATGACCAATTAACCTCCACTCCCAACATCCAGCACAGTATCCGAACAAATAGTGACACCCCTATATACACAAAATCGTATAGATTCCCCGAAATACACAAAAAAGAAGTGAATAGACAAATAAACAAGATGTTAGAGCAAGACATTATTAAGCCGTCTATTTCCCCGTGGTCTTCTCCAATTTGGGTTGTACCAAAGAAAATTGACGCGTCAGGAGAACAAAAATGGCGAGTAGTAATCGACTACCGCAAACTTAATGACATAACGATAGGCGAAACCTATCCTATTCCTCAAATCTCCGATATCCTAGATCAATTAGGCAACAGTAAATACTTTTCAACCCTTGATTTAGCCTCAGGTTTCCATCAAATAAATATGTCCCCGCAAGATGCAGAAAAAACTAGCTTCTCAGTACCTCAAGGTCAATTTGAATTCAAAAGAATGCCCTTTGGGCTCAAAAACGCGCCTTCCACATTTCAAAGGCTCATGAATAATTGCCTATCAGGACTCCAGGGTGTCCGTTGTTTTGTATACCTCGACGATATCGTCATATACTCCTACGACCTAGGGTCGCATATAAATAACCTATCAGCTGTCTTTGAAAGACTACGAAGCTTCAATCTGAAATTGCAACCAGATAAGTGCGAATTTCTTCGAAAAGAAGTCGCTTATCTTGGACATATTATCAGTGATAAAGGTGTCAAACCTAATCCTGAAAAAATAAAAGCGGTTACCGAATTCCCAACACCTAAAACTCCAAAAGATATAAAATCCTTCCTCGGACTTGTATCATATTACAGAAGGTTCATTCCCGACTTTTCTAAAACCTCCAAACCACTAACTCTACTCCTGAAAAAGGAAACCCTTTTTAAATGGGGTCATGAACAACAATTAGCTTTTGAAACCTTGAAATCCAAACTTACAACTGCACCAATCCTTCTTTATCCCGATTTTACAAAACCCTTTGTACTCACATGCGACGCCTCAAATTATGCCATTTCTGGTATTTTATCCCAGGGACAAATTGGCAAAGATCAACCGATAGCTTTTGCCTCCAGGACATTGAATAAAAACGAATGCAATTACAGTACCACGGAAAAAGAATTACTCGCTATTGTCAATTTCTGCAAATATTTTAGACCTTACCTGTTCGGTAGGAAATTTTACATAGTAACTGATCACCGCCCTTTGAAATGGTTGTTTAACCATACTGATCCTAGTAGCAAACTACAACGCTGGCGTCTAAAATTAGAAGAATACGATTACGAAATCGTATATCGAAAAGGCAAACTAAATTGTGCAGCTGACGCTTTATCCCGATATCCAATCCTTAACGACGAGATATCACATATTCCTGTAAACGCTTTAAATACAGAAGAGGGTGAAACTTCTCAGCTTCCATCCGAAACAACTATCTAAAATGATCCGCAACCAAGTACGTCATCTGCCCAACCTGAAATCTTTGACCCATTCAATATCGGAGACATTCCATCACTATCGCCTAATCCACAATTTTCCCCTATTGAACTGGAATCTATAATTGATGAACTTAATCAGCTAACTACACCTTCTCTGGAAGTACAACCCACTGAAACGAATATTAACGAAGATCTGCTCCAATCCATCCCTTCGGTTATGGATGACACATATTCTAAATTCCTAAAAACATCACAGAATACCCATCATGATACCACCATAGTAGAACACAATGAAAGTCTTCTGAAAAGTCCATATAAAACCATCATTATACCCACTTCACTAGATCTAGACGAAAATGTACCGTACATTGAAGATTTTCTTAGTTACTTACCAAACCGTGAAGAATTCTTACAATCCGAAAAAACCCTACTCTCCTTAAAAGAAATTAATCATGGCGGAAAATCCTTTATAACCCTCTTTACTAAAGTCCATCACTTTGACGATTGTTCATATGCTGACATTTACGAATCACTGAAAAACCTCCGGAACCACCTGACTACCACTAGAGAAAACACGGACAATATCAGTATCTCAGACTTCAAAAACCCGTTCGACAAACATTCGTTCACAAAAATCTATAACATGATTGCATACATCTTTAATGGAACCGGTATACAAATAAATATCTATCACGATAACTTAATATATCCGTCACTAAGTGAAATCCCTAAAATTCTCAAGGAAAATCACGATATCCCTATTGCAGGACACTTAGGCACAACCAGAATGATTAGCCGGATCCGCGAAAGATACTTTTGGAAAAATATGCGATCTGACATCGAAGCTTATGTAAAAAAATGCTCCTCATGCCAAACTAACAAGGCTTTAAGAAAATTAAATCGTAGCCCAATGGAAATAACTTCAACTTCTACTGAACCTTTCCAACGTTTATCACTGGATATTGTAGGACCATTACCCGAAGCAGGACCCGCCAAAGTTAAATATATACTCACCCTGCAGGATGACCTAACAAAATATTCACTAGCCTACCCCATACGAAGCACTACCGCTGAAGAAACCAGTGAGTGCCTTATCCACTTCATATCATTATTCGGGATTCCCAAATTCATACTGACGGACCAAGGAACCAACTTCACATCTGACCTATTTAAGCAAGTCTGTTCCTTTTTAAAAATTAAACAGCTTTGGTCCAGCCCTTATCACCCGCAGACACAAGGCGCTCTTGAAAGAAGTCATTCCACATTGAAAGAATATTTAAAATCCTATGTAAATGCGGAACAAAACAATTGGCCTCGTTATGTATACACTGCCATTCTCACATATAATACCACTGTACATAGCACAACTAACTTCAGCCCTTATGAACTAATTTTCGGACACAAACCATTTTTGCCGAGCTCCATTTACGACTCCGCACCTAATACGACATATTGCGATTACCTGAAAATGCTTCAACACCGACTTCAATTCTCTCGGAACAAGGCCCTAGAAAACATTAACAAATCGAAAGAGAATTCCAAAACGCACTACGATTCAAATACTAGACCCGTAACTTATAAAGTAGGAGACTATGTCTACCTCAAAAACCATTTACGTCTTCGTAAAGCCCTATCTCCTGTATGGAAAGGACCTTACAAGGTCGTGAAAATTAATGGTCGAAATACTTTGACCTTACTGATAAACCGCAAAAATGTAGTTCATCATTACGATCAAATTAAACTAGCCCATAGGACTAATTAAGTAATATAAGCATAAGTACTACCTAAGATTTGATATTTTAAGATTTTCATCATACTTTTATTTTTATTTTTATTTCTTTTCAGCGTCCCCCTTTTCGTACAAGGTAATTACACCGAACCCGTACAAACTGGTCCTGGCATTTACTTTGATCCCGTTGGAGAGCTTAAAGTAATAAACGGATTCTTAGATATAATTATACCCGTTGATATTTCATTCATTAAACCGCACATTGACAATCTGAACGGTGTGATAGGCACCTCGAAATTCTTATGCAACCAATATGACACGTTTACAAATACTGAATGCAGCAACATGTTTCAGCCACTCTCTACGAGATACAACGATATTATTAGAGATTACGACTCGATTTCACATTTAATAACAAATAAGTCAAAAAGATCTGCGTGGTTTGGCGGCATAGGTACCGTTTTCAAACATTTATTTGGAACTATGGACCAGGATGACGCTAGCATGTATAATAACGCCATTCAAAGCTTAGAAAACGATCAAAAAGAGGTAGCGACCTTAATGAAGAAAAATATTTTAGTAACATCATCTATATTAAAATCCCATAAGGATTTTATAAATAAAATAAGCATTAATGAACAAAGATTGAATGACGCAATTAACATGCTTAGTTTATCAATTAAGAATTTAACTGTAATTAGTAATAATCTAGAAATAAGATCTAACATTTTGGAATTAATTAATATAATTGAGAATAATCTTATGACGTTATCATTCAAGTTGGAGGACATTGTTAATGCCGTCATGTTTAGCAAATCAAACATATTATATCCAGCTATAATAACCCCGAAGCAATTATTTACCGAACTTGTGGAACATTACAGATTTTTACCTAAATTACAAGAATTGCCGATATCACTCAACCTAGACCATATAAACATTTTGACAAATATCTCCGAAATTTCCTGCTTTTACATTGATAAAAAAATTATATTTATAATGAAGCTCCCACTTGTTTACTCTCGAGAATATAACATCTATCACGGTGTTCCATTCCCGGTAGCGCACAGTAATGTCACACCGGCCTCCTACGCGATGGTGAGACCCACCGCGAATTATTTAGCTCTAAGTAGAGATAAGGCGTACTATTGTAAGTTAGATGATTTAAGTAACTGTAAGCAACTAACCAGTAAGTTTTATATTTGTAACATTGTACATATATATTCCACTATGTCCTCACCTATCTGTGAAACAGAAATTGCCACAAAATTGTTATCATCCAAACCTGACAGCTGTGAAATTAAACTCTTACATGGCAATTTGGAAATTTGGCTAAAATTAAATAACAACAAATGGATATATGTAATTTCTGAGAAATCTAAAATATCAATAGAATGTCAGAATAATTCAAATTTAATAGAAACGGATATAATGGGCACTGGCCTATTAACATTACCTACCAAATGCACCGCATATTTTAAGGGCATGCAATTCATTACCGAAAACAATGTAAACCTCGAATTAAAACCCATTCGGTCAGATTTCAACTTAATAAATGACTCGTGCTGTAACTATTCTACATTTAAAAAACTTCAGTCAGATTTTCCAACTACACATACAAGAATTCTAGATATAAAATCCCTAAAAGATACCGAATATTTATCCCAGAACCAACTAACTGAACGGTTGGACAAATTAATTGAAAAACCCCACATCGTATTATATGGTAGCTATTATTCATATAGCACCATTTTTATTATAATTACTCTGGCACTCTATTTTCTCTACAAAATTTGGAAATTAAATCTATGTAAAAGGCGACCTACCCTACTTACCAAAACCAAATCATCCGCTCCACCCCCTAACCATCCTGAATCCGAACTTGAAGAGCTTCCCACTCCAATCCCTGCTCCTAAACTTAGATCCACATAAACTTCACTCCCTAAGAGTGTAAGTTTAATCCTACCCCCCGGGAGATGTTATATCCTTGTAATGCACCCCAATAGGCTGACCCAGCATCTTCATCAGCAAACCTCCCTTCCAACTAAGTTAACCTTCCATATCCTAGATGTCCAGACAGCCAGTTCCGTTCCGACCGCCGACCGAGTTACACTTTTACAACCCTCCTGGACTAGCCCTAGTTTTGTTTATTATAAGTGTATTTTGTGACCTTGTGTGTGAATAAAAATACCTTTTTTTAAAAAGTCCTTGGAGGTTTCCTTTATAACAGTTCGCAACTTTGGCGGAGCTGTCAAAAGTGTTAAGTAATGGACGCAACAAAATAAACGTAAATAATTGAAAATATTGATTGTAGAGCACCTAACAAGTGCAAAATCTGTTTGTTTTTGATGTGAAACACATTTGGTTCCTAGCTTTATTGAAGAAAGTAATTATTATATACGTGTTTAGTATTATTATGTCAATTGACTTCTTTGTTGTTTCCTTACAAATTAAAGGAAAAAAAATAATGTTTTATTATGTTTGTTTCCACATAATTGAAAAATTACTACTATTTTCAAAACTGGCTTCCAAAGCATCGGTCAGAACATAAGGTTTCAGCCTCAAACCGAGAGTAAAGGGAAGCTGTTCGTTTTAGCACATTAATAATAATAAACAAATAACAACAGTAACATTTACAAATTATAAGTAATTCTACATTTCATATTTTTGAAACATTGTAATCATTCTATTATAATATTATTATTGCAGTAAATTGATAAAAATGTTCAGTTTAATACACTTACTTTATTTTCTGATCTTGTTTCCAACTCGGTGTAGGAAAGCATAACATTTGCAATTGCTGTTTCGTCCTGTAATTGCAGTTTACCACACAACACCTATCGTGACCCATTTTATTTCAGTTTATTATTTTATACTGTAACGTAAAAGTTCCATGAGGACTTTGTAGTTATCAAATTATAACATTTATATTAAAATAAGTATTAAAATAAGTATAATCTTACAGTAAGAAGTAAATAAATGAACCTTTCGTTTCGTCTTATTTAGTTCCGCGCGAACCCTAAGCGATCCTTTGTTCGCAAAAAGACGTTGAATAGATAAGCTTCCCTGCCTCCCGCGTCGCGCGCCGCGCCGCTCTGGCCGGTTCTAGTTAAATTTTTAACGTGACACTCTGTACGGGCAGCCATCAAGAGCGGACGTTCATCCCAGCGCAAGCGCGACATATTTCGTGTGCGCGAGCTCTGCCCAAATTTTAACTTTTATTTTAATTCCTGCAATATAATAATATAATTGTCCTTAGGAAGTTGTTAAATTAATGTGAGTGTGGTAAAACCCCAGATAGGGGTGCAAAGTTACGGCTGTAGACGCCGACGGAAAGGAGTTCCGGAACTGCCGAGTCACCGTGGGTGACATTCCGCCTTCACCGCCCGTTCCGGGCTGATCTGCACGTCTGTCCGTGACCACCGGCCGCGCCCCGTCCCAAGGCCACCATCAGGGCAGTACTGTCTCAACGGACAGCGAATTTTAAAATTTGAAAATTAGAACTTGTAACGGTCGTTTACCGAATTGAGAAACCGGACGGGCCTTAATACCCACACCCTATTTTTATGCTGGCAACGGTTGTGCCGTTATTTTACATATTTAAAATTTAACGGATTAAACGCATTTTTACATTTTTAAAAATCCTTTGTTTCATTTACACACCGGACGCCGCATTGGCGCCAACGTGGTTTTTTTAGGTCTGGTTTCTCAAATTTGTAATTATTTAAATTCGCTGTTCGTTGCCGAGTGTATTTGGTGTTGTGCTTGTTTTGTGAACGTTTTTTCTAATGCTTTTTGTTTTTTGGTTGCCGTAGCTAATGTGTACGAACTTACCCATTTTTATAGGACTGTTTTTTTTAACTGTGATAGTATTTTCTTTTTACCAAGGGACTTCATCCTCTAAACAGTTTTTTTTTTTCTAGTCATTTTATTATTACTATTAATTGTTTTTTTTATTGAGTTATATTTTTTTAATTTTAATCTTGACCTCTTGTATTGACAAGTAGCAAGCATTTATTAGGGAATTTACTTATTATTTTTTTTTTTTAATTTTAATTTAATGATAATTATAATATAATTTTATTAATTTGTGTTTTTGTATCTCGACTTCTCGTTTTGACGAGTGGCGTTGATCTATCCGTATTTTAATTTATTGTTGTAATCGTATTTTTTTTTTGTTTAGTGTGGCACGTGTTCAGTACACCCTCACGGGGTATTGATCAAAGATTTGTTGTTTTATTTATTTATTTTTTTAAATTTTTTTTTTTCTGCCTTATACGGGTTATTTTAAGTGAGTGTTTTAAATATTATAATTATTAATATTTTCTTCGGTTTCCGCGATTGTCACACATTTAAATAAAACAATTATATAATTCGTTTAAATTGTTTTATTATAATTATTATTTTTACAAATTTAAATTTATTGTTTTTGTTTTTTTTTTTTTTCTCTGCTATTGCATCATTTAATGTTTTAGTATAATTAATCAGTCCTGGGTGTTTTGTAAGGTTTTTACACATTAGTTGCACGCGTTTTTATTTTATTTTTGTGCTGTTTTTTTTATTTTCCATTGTCATTGTTTACATCTTCGCACATTAGGAAATAACCAAAACGTAGCTCATTTTCATATCATTCATTGTAACAGACGGAGATTTTCACTTCACGTATTACTCATTCGTCATTTATCCTCTCACTTAAGGGGAAGTTATCACTTTGCTGCACTCACATTGTTTTTTTTTTTTTTGCTAAAATGGACAGGAAAGTTAAATTCATGTCTCTGCAGAAGTCTGAGCTGGAATATGAGGTATCTATTAGAGGCGATACACCAGCTAGCACGGTACAAGAGCTTCGTAAACAAATAGCTAAGAGTGGCCCACTGTTTCCATCTGATGAAATTTTAACTAGCTCGTATGAGGTTTCGGAAGACTTGGATGGTGTACTCATTGTGCTCGAAAAGATTACTACTTACTTAGATTCACCTGCTTTAGACAATTCGGATTTACTGCGCGCGGAGAATTTACTTAATCATTTATACCATCGGCTTAGCCGTATATCATGTGAGAATGATATGGAGAAGGAGAATTATGACTCTTGCGTTAGTCTCTTTAAGTCTTCTCTTGCTAAGTTTGATACACTCAAGGACAAGGGCTCAGACCCTCTTTTACCTTCAACTACTCCGAACACTATTTCGGGTAATTCTAGCGGCGTATCTTTTATACCACCGCCACTTAAGGTTAGCGTTACGTGTGAGGCGGGGAGTGCGAATTTGTTTTCGAAGCTACGTTTTGACGGCAAATCGTGTGTGCGTGCGTTCATTCAACGCGTTGATGAATTTTGCGAAGCGAAAGGTATTTCTCATAACAAAATTATTAATAATGCCACTGAAATTTTCACGGGTGACGCCATTCATTGGTATAGAAGCATTAAGGGGCAGGCATCGACTTGGAGTGATCTAGTAGTTTTATTGCGGAAGGATTTCGGCCAATCTGACTTTGATTATAGGTTGCTTTCGGAAATCCGAGCTCGTACGCAAGGAGAATCAGAGAATATAATAATTTATCTCTCCATAATGGCTGGGTTGTTTTCAAGGTTGTCGAGATCACTTTCAGAAGAGGATAAATTGGAAATTATCCTACATAATATACGTCCTTGTTACGCGAGCACATTATCCTGCGTTTCTCAGATTAATAGCATAGACGAGTTGAAAACTCTTTGTCGTAATTACGAAGACATTCAATCACGGCTTGCTTATTTCAAAGAACCTCCGAGACCATCGTCTGATACTTTGGCCCCTGAATTCGCGTATGTTGGTAGTCAAGTTAAGCCGAAACACTTCAATAGTAATGTTAACAATAGCTCTGGTAGTCACAATTTTAGTAAGTTTAATCGTCATTATACGAATAATAACAGCACAAATAAACATTTCAGCAACCAAAATAATGGTAATTTTAGCAGAGCTAATGCCAGTTCTAACTATGTTCATGCGGTTGGAACTTCTGCTGCTAAATCTCGTTGGTGTCCTAGGTGTAAGGTCGATTCTCATAACGTGAGACAGTGTACCGCCAACAAGGACAACATTTTCTGTTACAAATGTGGTCGTAAAGATGTTAAGGTAACGGACTGCCCGGATTGTTCAGTTAGTAACGGTTCGGTTCCAAAAAACTAGTTAGTCAGAATTGTGTTGACTCATCAAAGACCAACTTTGACAGTGAGGACTGGCAATCCTGGCTGAGCACGATTAACATATTTTTTCGCACATACAAAGTTGACACAATTCTGGAAAAAACTAGGATAGGCGATGATAGGCCATTTGTTTCGGTTACAATTAGCAACGACACTTTATCGGGTCTTCTTGACTCTGGTTCGGCTATTACAATTTTAGGTAATGATGCGCATGTTCATTTTGAAAAGCAAGGTTTCAAGGTTATTACTGATAATTGCATTGCAGTAACTGCCGCAGGAGGACAAAGTTTATATAGTATTGGTTACATGAACTTACCTATTCACTTTGAGAACCAATTTCACATTTTGAGGGCTTTCGTTATTCCCGGCATTAAGTACAATTTGATTTTAGGCATTGATTTTTGGCGTAAGTTTGAACTTTGTCCGAAGTACCTAAGCAGCATTGTGCTTTCTAAAGGCAATCAGCACGAGGATGACAATCGTAAGGATTTAAATAATTCATCTATGGCCTTCATTCAAGGTTATGACAATTTGGTCGAGACAGAGAAACAACTTGCCGATAATGTTATTAAGCAATTCGAGGATATTTCTTTTGATCGTAAGGGTCTCGGGCTTACTGACCTTATGACTCATCACATCGACACTGGAGACTCTAAGCCGATTCGTCAGCGCTATTATAGGTTGTCACCGGAAAAGCAACGTATTTTAATTGAGCAGGTTGATGAGATGCTTTCCTTGGATGTGATTGAGCCTTGTGAAAGTGCGTGGTCTTCTCCGGTTCTCATAGTTACGAAGAAGAACGGTCAGCCTAGGTTCTGTCTCGACAGTAGGAAATTGAATTCAGTTACCAAACGTGATGCGTATAACCTTCCTTATATATCGGAAATTTTAGACAATTTGAGGGACGCTCGTTACTTATCTAGTATTGATTTGTCAAAGGCTTTCTGGCAGATTCCGATCGCTACGGATGATAGGGACAAGACCGCGTTCTATGTTCCTGGCAGGGGAAGCCTACGTTTTAAAAGGACAGCCTTTGGTTTAACTAATGCACCCGCAACTCAACAACGGCTTGTTGACCTTATGTTTGCGGAGTTCGATTTAAAGGTTTTTGCATATTTGGACGATATTATCATCGTATCAAACGATTTTAATAGTCACGTGACTTTATTATTGCGTGTACTTGATAAGTTGAAGCAAGCCAATTTGACAATCAATCTAGAGAAGTGTAAGTTCTTTAGCAGTCGCCTAAAGTATCTAGGTTACGTCGTCGATAGCTCAGGTTTACGTACGGATCCCGAAAAAGTCGAAGCAATCTTGAACTATCCTACGCCTTCCTGTCGCAAGGATCTTAAACGGTTTCTCGGCACTGCAACTTGGTATCGTCGTTTCGTTCCAAACTTTAGTACGATTGCTGGGCCGTTAAATAAACTTACTTCAAATAAAAAGGGTACTCCGTCTTTTAAATGGACCCCTGAAGCCGACGCTGCATTTCGACAGTTGAAGGAGTGTTTGGTTTCGGCTCCGGTTCTTGCTTGTCCTGATTATAGTAGGCCATTTGAGGTACATACAGATGCTAGTAATTACGGAATTGGCGGAATGCTTACTCAGACAATTGACGGTAAAGAACATCCTATAGCATACATGAGCAAGTCTTTAACAGCTGCGGAGAAGAATTACAGTATTACTGAACGAGAGACGCTGGCCGTAGTTGCTGCTCTAGAGCATTGGCGTTGTTACATTGATAACGGACAGCAATTTACTGTGTACACGGATCATAGCGCGTTGAAGTGGTTTTTGTCTATCAGTAATCCAACCGGTAGGTTAGCTCGTTGGGGAGTTCGCCTATCAGCGTTTAATTTTGTCTTAAAGCATCGTCGCGGGGTAGACAATGTAATTCCTGATGCTCTGTCACGTAGTGTTCCGGTCAATGCGATTTCCACTTCCGACTCCTTCGCTGATACTAAAGACGTATGGTACAAGAATATTTATAACGGTTGCGTAAATAATTCTGTTAGCTATCCTAATTTCAATGTTAAGAATAATACTTTGTACAGACTCTCCAAGAACAAGCACGAGCTTACTTCTGAATTCTCGTGGAAGGAGGTCGTTCCAATCGAACTAAGGGAAAAGGTCATAGATCAGAATCATTCAGAGCCTACGGCGGGACACATGGGTATTTTCAAGACCTATAAGCGATTAGCGTTGCGCTACTATTGGCCGGGTATGTACCAGGACGTAGTTAAATTTATAGGTTCTTGTGACAAGTGCCTAGCCTACAAGGCTCAGAATCACCAGACTCTGGGAGAGATGGGTCGTCCTAAGCAGTGTTCGCGTCCATTTCAAATGTTATCGGTTGATTTAATGGGTCCGCTTCCAATTACCAAGAAGCAGAATAACTACATCTTAGTTGTGACTTGCTGTTTTTCGAAGTATTGTTTAATCTTTCCTATAAAGAAAGCAACTTCGGATGTAATAACGAAGATTTTGGAAGAGTCGGTATTTCTTGTACACGGGATTCCACAAACAATTTTAATGGATAATGGCACTCAGTTCACAAGTAATAATATGACTTCGTTTTTCAAGAATTATGGTGTACCTAACGTGTATCTTACGCCTAGATATACTCCGCAGGTTAATTTGGTGGAACGCTTCAATAGGACTATTATCACGTGTTTATCTACTTATGTTGAGGATAACCATAGGTCATGGGATTTATTTATTCCTAAAGTTCAGTTCGCTATCAATAATTCGGTTAACGAGTCAACTGGTTATACTCCTGCGTTCTTAGTTTATGGTCGTGAACTCGTAACTTGCGGTTCCCACTTTACTGACAACGATATTGGAGATGAGATTTTGTTTTTACCACGTGATGTCTACGCGGAGAACTTGGGTTGCATGTCAACAGTTTTTGACAGCGTACAACAGAAGCTATGGCAAGCTCATTCAAAGAATTCGGTTCATTACAACCTTAGGCGTAAAGCGGCTGAGTTCAACGTAGGCGATCTAGTGATGAAGCGTGCTTACTTTTTAAGCGATAAAGATAAACATTTCTCTAAAAAGTTGGCTCCTAAATTTATAAAGGCAAAGGTGATTGAGAAGAGGTCTCCCCTTGTTTACGTTTTGCAGGATATGTCTGGGAAAAACTTAGGCACATGGCATATCAAGGACTTAAAGCTAGTAGGTAGTTTTAGGTAGTTGTTATTTAGTATTGCGTTATCGTGCGTGGCGTCATTGAACATCTTTGGGTTAGCATTTGTTTTGGTTTCAAGTTCATGCAGCTAGGAACCAACGGTTGTTTGTTACGTCAGTAATTGACTTCGTGAAGCAATTGCTGTGGTATTGTGATAGTAGATGTATGTTTGATGGATCTTATGTTAGCGTCAGCAAAAGCTCACTTTACCTTATGCGGATTTTATTTTGAATAGTAATAAAATCCTTGGAGACGCGACGGGGTATTGTAACGTAAAAGTTCCATGAGGACTTTGTAGTTATCAAATTATAACATTTATATTAAAATAAGTATTAAAATAAGTATAATCTTACAGTAAGAAGTAAATAAATGAACCTTTCGTTTCGTCTTATTTAGTTCCGCGCGAACCCTAAGCGATCCTTTGTTCGCAAAAAGACGTTGAATAGATAAGCTTCCCTGCCTCCCGCGTCGCGCGCCGCGCCGCTCTGGCCGGTTCTAGTTAAATTTTTAACGTGACACTCTGTACGGGCAGCCATCAAGAGCGGACGTTCATCCCAGCGCAAGCGCGACATATTTCGTGTGCGCGAGCTCTGCCCAAATTTTAACTTTTATTTTAATTCCTGCAATATAATAATATAATTGTCCTTAGGAAGTTGTTAAATTAATGTGAGTGTGGTAAAACCCCAGATAGGGGTGCAAAGTTACGGCTGTAGACGCCGACGGAAAGGAGTTCCGGAACTGCCGAGTCACCGTGGGTGACATTCCGCCTTCACCGCCCGTTCCGGGCTGATCTGCACGTCTGTCCGTGACCACCGGCCGCGCCCCGTCCCAAGGCCACCATCAGGGCAGTACTGTCTCAACGGACAGCGAATTTTAAAATTTGAAAATTAGAACTTGTAACGGTCGTTTACCGAATTGAGAAACCGGACGGGCCTTAATACCCACACCCTATTTTTATGCTGGCAACGGTTGTGCCGTTATTTTACATATTTAAAATTTAACGGATTAAACGCATTTTTACATTTTTAAAAATCCTTTGTTTCATTTACACACCGGACGCCGCAATACCTAGTAGAAAACGTAAGGATTATAACTGAAAAGTATGACGTTTGACAGAAACAGAGAGGCCAAAGTTACCACTTTTGGCCACATCAAGCGCTGCGATCATTTTCGCTTTCCCTACGCGACCTCTGCACCCGGCCAATAAGCTCTCCTTCGCTTCGCTCTTTAAGACGTAGGTAATGAAACGGAGACTCCGTGCAACTTAGCTACTCTACTCAGATATAGATTAAAATATTACCTGCGACGCACATACACTAAGAACTGCTGCGCTATCAGTCCTCATGTCGAGTTTTCGGTTGCAATATATGAAGAGCATGTCTAAAGGCACGGGGGCCATAATTCGTGCTTCTTGCCAACCATCCTTAGACGCTCCCAACAACTGGAACATAAAAGGTATAACTAAGTAGGTATACAAGTAAAGGCCATACGGGGTCCATCTTCGTAAGTTAATGGTCTAGATCCAGCGCTGTTATTTGCATGCTAGGGTTAGGGGAAATTTAACTTGCCTCATACTGAATATCCAATAGGGGGGGTGCTGTCACACCACCTTGTAGAGATCGCGTGTTCCTATGATATTTCTCTCGCTCATTAGCAGCTTGTTTCTCCAGTCGAGCTACCTCAGCCCTATCAAACAAAAAAGAAATTTATCATATATTTTATTAGATACTAGACTCTTCGCTTCATCTGCATATTTTTTTTCAAAACCATAGTCGGTTAAACAGTAGGTATTCTATTGCCATTTTTGGATGTCCAGCTCCCTGTACTAAAATGTGTTATAATAAGTTAAGCCGTTTTACGTCGCGATGAGAGAAGAAAATTTTACCTATAGATGGCACTACACTGCTGCATTGCGTGCAGTTAAGATTTTTCCTGAAATAATGACCGCCCTCCATAAAAAAAAATCAATACAACTTTAGAATTTTATACTAGTATGTACCTAATATCTATAAGATTAAACGAAAAACAAATTTAAATAATCATACTCAAGTTTACTCCTCCTTGCGGCTATAACGTCTTGAGAAACATTAGTGAACATTCCAGAACCGGAGACCAATCGACGCGATCTGAGTGCGAAGACCCGCCCAGAAAATGTAGTGACTAATAGCTCATTTTCCTCTGTGCCAACGCAACCGCCGCCGACTGATGTTACGGGCTCGCCAGAAAACTAAAATCAATCACACTAGGATTAATTCATTTGTTTGCCTTTTGAACGCCAAGCGATGAAGCCATTCGCCGTGTACCTGACGTCATAAAAAAATGTATTAGTCCAAAGTCAAGAAGGAGAAGGACTGAAAATTACTTGTAGCGGTTTGAATTAGGAAGTTTCTAATCGTTCGAGGCACTAAGAGAAGGCTGTGAAAAGATATACAGACTTTTTTATATAGAAAATCTTCCGGTATTCTAAGACATATTAAAATACTTACATACGAAACGAGTTTACTCACGTCGTAGTAGTCGATCTATCGATCGGTACGCGATTCATCATCAGGAGCTACGATCAGCCAGTAAGATTAGTGTATTGTATCAGTCGCGGCGTTTGCCAATCTAAGACCGATGAATGAGAAGATGCATGTCTTCGACCGTAAGCTCCTGATGATAAAAAGAGTATCGATTCGAAACATGTCGACAAATATTCAAGTTCTACGACGTGTGTATTTTAATTATACAGACTGTATTGAAAAAAATTTAACAAAAAAAGAACCGACTTCAGTAAAACTAAAAAAGCCAACAATAACCCGTTCAAGTACAGATTACATTTGACTCACCCTTCGAAGTCGATCCCAAACCAGTTCTTATATTTATATATTATAGTTTACGCGAGGTTTGGCACCGACTTCGAAGGGTGAGTCAAATGTAATCTGTACTTGAACGGGTTATTGTTGGCTTTTTTAGTTTTACTGAAGTCGGTTCTTTTTTTTGTTAATTTTTTTTTTGCTTTTTAGTGATTCGTATGTGTTCATCATCAGTTTCCTTACACCAAATCCTATTTACTGAATGTAAATTCTTGACCTTATCAATAAATTACCGAAGGCGCCGTACATGTCCCTATAACATTTGAAGAGTTCCCTCAATTTCTCCAAGATTCCATCATCAGATCCCGACTTAGTGCCAACGGGACCAACTCGGAGTTATACCCTTTCGATTAAAAAAAAATTGAAAATCGGTTCACGGTTCTCGGAGATATCGAGTAACAAACATACAAAAAAAAAATAGTTCGAATTGAGAACCTCCTCCTTTTTTGAAGTCGGTTAAAAAATTATGCTTTAAAGTTCGACGCACATAAGTATACTTCAACCGGGGCTTGTCTGCAAGGTTCTCCATGTCAACGAGGTAGAGCTGCACGGATCCATCATGGCGGCCGACGGCGAGGTGCGCGCTGCCGCTGGAGAAGTACCAGCCCAGGCACATCACGGAGCCAAGGCCCTTGCCTTCCACCAGACATTTGCTCGTTAGCATTGTTCTGGAGTAAACATTGGATATTTAAAAGAATTGAGAATATAGCAATCGAGATCATCAGGACACGTGGCGCGTGGTAGGAGCCAGTCAAACTTCGCTTTCCAGTTAGTAGGTTTTAAACCTTTAAATTACGTATATAGTGCTCCTAAAAAGTTTGTCAACATTGAAATGCGTGTAATTGACGATATTTTCAAGTCTTTAGAACCGTTATACATGAGTCCCATAACCTATATCTTATTAGTTTATCCTTTCGTATGTGAGATAAAATATAAAACTTGCGTTCAAGCCTCATTTGAGTAAAAAAATATACTAGAATTAATTAAGTAAATTTTATTGAAAACTTACTCTTCATAAGCTATGAGCCCAATCGAGCCATCCGCGGCCCCGTAGAAGGCGTAAATATCGGCGGCGTGCATCGGCGGAGGGACGACAATCCTCGACGGGCCGGAGGTGACAATGGCTCTGGCGGCTATCTGACCGTTCTCTAACAGCACAGCTCCCTTGTTGGCGATTAAGACCAGAAGTCGTACTCTGGTATTCTGATAATGATACAAATTGGTTTCAGTTAGGATTACTAAGCAAGTGTAAGGTATTCATTATTTTTTATTTTAGTAACAATGGATATAATATATATGCAATTGTCGTACGGATAAGTCCCTCAGGTCCTATGAAGTCAGCCTACAGACTCAAGTCGAAAGCTCAACATTTTTTACTAAAAACGTTTTCGTACCCATACCTACTGTACTCGTACCTACTTGTAGAACCTCTAGCAGCTCTCAGAGGCCTCCCCTCGGGACCATGTGCGGTTAATCCTACATCACCTGGATATCACGTTTTTATACGTAACGTAGGTATTACGTAAGTAACTACATGTATTAGGGATGTAGAGTAAAACATGAACTAAAACTTACATTAGGTGTAGCGAATGACGCGATATCTAATACTCTATCTTCACAGATATAAGAATGGAATTCTCTCAAATCTCTATAATGCGTCACGGTGCGACCACTACAGAGTATCAAATCTCCGGCCAGAATAGACCTGCAATGATTTTTACAATACCCACTGTAAATATTCATAAATATTATTATACAACTGAATTATCATGTGACTGAAAGTAATTAAAAAAATAATATAGGTACATGGATGTGATTGTCTCTGATAATGCCGTTTCGATGGAAAGAAATACTTTTCCTTTTCTTGTGTAACCCTTAACTTCATTGCCTGATGCTGCGAACATTTTGTCAGCTTGGGATCCTGAAAATTCATAGGAATTTTAGGAGCAATAAAATTATTGATAGTTGCGTTCATTAAGGCTTTATGTCATGATCATGAGGTTGAAACAGTTTATTTACCTACTGCTCGCGACATGCCTACTTATAACTTTGTTGTTTTCGAACACTATTAAATATTAGGTAGATACGTATACGACTGCGTGTAAAATTAGGTCAACACTTCACCCTATAAAACTTACCATCGTTGACGGCAAGTTGTACGGCTGTTATCGGTTTTCCTGGTAAAGTTTTAAATTGAACGATTGGTTCTTCGTCTTTGATGCTCAAACATTGTAAGACGCCATTCTTGTCGCCAATCACAAACTGAAATGCACGGAGTCATAATTAATTATTTATTTATTATTCGGTTGGGCTACAGTAACTTGGGACCTATGACGTTGAATACCTACTTTCGAAGTGCAAACTTTATTCCAATTATTTTTGGAGATACCAAGGAAGATAAATTGGAGATACTTACCTTTTGCTGTGATTTTGGTGAAGGTGCTGGCAATATCTTTAACGTATCAGGATACGTGATTCCACATATTGCGTAGTCTATCCGCGACAAGTCGTATTCCATGCTTCGTTTTGTTGTATTAATACCTACCCTAAGAAAACTTATAGAAATCTAGAATAACATCAAATTAAAATATTTTACTTCTGTAGCTATAGGACAGTACAAACTTCCGCGACTGTCACACATTTAAATAAAACAATTTAAAGATGTGATAAATCGATAACGCCTAGGAAACCAGACTACCAACAAAATATTACATCCCCATGATGAGTGCTAAGGCTAAAAGGAAAAGGTCATTTGAATCGTTTATTATGTAACCCGCCTGTAACTTTGTCCGCTAATTGCCGGAGAAATTGCATTCGATGCATCTCTTTTTTAGGGTTCCGTACCCAAAGTGCAAAAACGGGACCCTATTACTAATCTCCACTGTGTCTGTCCGTTCGTCCGTCCATTCCTGCGCCCGTCCGTCTGTCCGTCCGTCCGTCTGTCCGTCTGTCCGTCCGTCCGTCCGTCCCTCCGTCCGTCCGTCCGTCTCTGTCCCCAGGCTGTATATCTCATGAACCGTGATAGCTAGACAATTGAAATTACCACAGATTATGTTTTTTTTCACCTCACTCGCTCGGAAAACCTCCGTTTATAGGGCGAAATCTGCGTGCAAAAGTCTATTTTATCCGCTAGCGTGCAAAAGTCATTTGAATTTCGAACACGACGATTTTGATTCTCTGTGGTGCATGTAACTTTTTTATATTTAAGACTCCTTCAACGCGTGACTGATTTCATCAGTCGATAAATCTTCGAATAACCAATCAACGCACGCTAATAAAGGGCGATCTGATCTGGCCGGCTAAAATCATATGTAGTCTACGTTTGAATACTTCTTTAAAAAAAAAATACACCTACAATATCACGTCCAGAAACCTGGTTTGTGGTTACAGATTTTTAAGTTTTTATTTTTTATACACTTTATTTTATGTTGAATATGTTTATATATATTAAGAGTAAGTATTTCAGTTTCATTTACATATTTTGACTAGTAAATATATTAAATACATCACAAATTTTAATATTTATTTGTTATAAAAGTTGGAACATAAGAGTGTAATTTCTGAACGCACCCGAGAAAAAAAATAATAATTAAAAAGTTGGAAGTTTTCACAAAACTTTACGTAAACAACGTAAATTTGTTCTGTGGAGAATACATACTGTTGTCTTACTTTATAGAAATCTCGAAAACAAGAAAGTTAAGCCCAATTTGGAGTATTTATTCAATGCTAAAAGCCTGCATTAAAACGAAAAAGGATTTGTTATAAATATTTGGAGACGATAAGTAATTTACTGAAACTATTGACGTTTTCAAAGAAGATAAAGCCGAAATAATCTTGTGCGGATCCCATCGTCAAATAACTTCCAAAGCAAGTGTTATGGAAAATACTTCCGAGTGGCCAACTAATTCTTCCCAGAATGCCATTCTCCCACATTCACAACGAATGTGTCAAGTAGTTTCAAATACAAATATAATATAACAGTGCTTAAGAAAAACTCAACGATAAAATATACACGACGATAATACAAATTACGGCCATATTTTGAATATGTGTGCTTCTCTCGTATTTATTCGGTTTGGATTTGAGTGTGTTAATGTTTTAAATTTGATGTGTTAAATATAAGGCAAAATTAAATATGATTATTTTTATGTTTTAATTGTTTTTCTTGAACTTCCATTTTCCTCGCTGAAGTGAGGTGAAAAGTTGTGTGTTCTGCATGGCTGCAAAATTATTTAGCTTCTCGTGTCTTGAAAGCTTCGCTACGCTCAGGAATCTATCTTTGAACCATTCGCTACGCTCATGGTTCAATCTTAGATTCCTTCGCTCGCTCAGCTTTCAATTTCAACACTCGCACCAAATAACAACTTTGCAGCCTTGCATAACAAATAACTATTGTTAAACAACACAAACAAGTAGTGTATTGAAGCGATAGAAATACATTATAATTTTATTTATAAAGCTAGCTGCAGTGGATTATATCCGTGCATGGCGTGAAGAACTTGATAAGTCCAAAATGGCAATTGTTCAGGGCGTCGATTTTAAAGTTTGACATTTTCTCCAAAATCCATTTTCATCTTTAACTCGTGTTTAAAGCTTGATTTATGGATAATTTTCCGCGATCTTTTCATTTACCTTACGTATTCTAGTAAAATCCTCTTATTTTCTGTGATATAAGACTTATCAACATAGATACCAACGACTTATCAAGTTATTCCCCATACATTAGTGCCCAAATTGGTGAAAATGTTTTTAAATTTAATTCCTAAAAATCAGTTTTTCATAGTAACTGAAACGTCTAAATTGATTTATAGGTAATTTTATGCAAACTTTTCAATTATTTTACTTATTTTGGTAGAAACATTGTATTTTGTGAGATATTAGACTTATCAACATATTCACCATCGACTTAATTATCAAGTTCACCATCGACATCAAGTTATTCCCCATACATTAGTGCCCAAATTGGTGAAAATGTTTTTTAATTTAATCCCTAAAAATCAGTTTTTCTGTATAATTGAAATGTCTTAATTGATTTAAGGGTAATTTTATGCAAACTTTTCAATTATCTTACTTATTTTGGTAGAATCATTGTATTTTGTGAGATATTAGACTTATCAACATATTCACCATAGAATATAGGGTATCAATTAAACAATTATATCGTTTCTATACAACTGTTTTGTTTATATAAGGCGATTTAAATGGATTATATCGCGTGTGTTCGTTGTTTGAGTCTCCTGACGTTTCGGCAACTATTTTTGATGAGAAAAACACAAATTTTCGGTGCCAAATACGTCAGAAAGGCACAAACAATGAATAAATATGATACAATCCGTTTGAATTGTTTTATTTTAGTCACGAAACCCGAAGAAAATAAAATTAAAAGTTATAAAAATATTGAATAAATTGTAGTAAATGAATCGTCTTTAATTCAGTAGGTAATAGTAATGCAAAAGCACTTATTCTACAGAAAAACTAGATGAATTTATCTTATTTTTTACTGGCAACATGGGTTTTTCGGATCCAATAAATAAAACTGGTCGATGGTTGACAAGGTACCGGTAACTACTGCACGGCAAATTGGCAAAAGCCACGAGCTGCCTTCTTAAAAAAATAAGTAACATAATGTTAACTACGTAGTATCTCTTAGTCACAGTTGTTTGTTTTGTGCGTACTTTGTTGTTGGTTGTTGGTTGGTATTGGTACTGCGAGCTGCGTCGCAATATTATGTGACTGACGTCGCATCGCATTGTCATTGTGAATTTGTGATTGTGACGGATAACGTAAGCCGAGCGAGTCGAGTCCCTTTTCTTCTAACCTAAAAACATTAAAATACAAAGGAAAACAATTAATCGTAAACATGGACAAGGAAAATGCCGTCCAGGCGGTAGTAGTAATGGATACATTCAATAATAACTTTGATCCTATCACAAGTTACAAACCTATGGTGAGAAATATTTCATTTTACTTTGCAGTCACGATTGATTTCATCATCCTTTTAAAATTAAATTATTTCGTTTCAGGGTTTATTTACAGTCGCAGGGGTACCTTTAGTTAATTATGTCCTTGAATCCCTAGCTTTGGGTGGAGTTGATGAAGCGATATTATTTTGTTGCAATGATGGAGTCAAAATAAAAGAACATTTAAGGTAATTAATAGCAAATACATTATCATAGCTCGGTAGAATAAGGAGACCTCATACCACGAGAGATGTACATTAAGGTGTTACCATCATGAAGTAACATAACACTTGTGAATTTTAGAAAAGCAAAAGAACAGAAGGCTCCATGGAGTCTTACCTTGGATGCACAAGTGCTGATGTCAGATACTTGCCAGACAATGGGAGATGTGATGAGAGAAATAGATGCTGGTGGTCTGATCAGAGGATATTTTGTGTTGACCTCCATCAACAGCATAGCAAATATACCATATGCATCTATGTTGGAACAACACAAGTAAGTTTTAATCTTCTAAGTATTTTTTATTTTATCAAATATAATGAACTTATAAACTGTTTCTTTGCTGTGTAATTTAACAAACATTGTGAATTCCAAGCTATTTATAAGCCTGAAAGTATTTAATTACTGAGATATTATTTTGATTTTTGAAGTGGAATTTTGTAAATGAATTCACCCATGGGCGTCACCAAGGGGGGGCAGAGATCCAAAAATATGTCCAGTCACTTGACTTGTCTGATCGATCATTCTTTGCTCATCGAAACTCAAATGAATTCAGTACCAGGCCAGGGCAGGGGCTAAAGGAGGATCGATGGGTTTCCGTCAATAAAGCTCACGGAAACTGACTCTACGAAACGAGTGGCAACGTGTCTCACACTGACAGGTTACATTGTAGAGAGTACTGAAGAAGAAGAACTGGTCTATACGTCATAGGTACTAAAAGAAAAAATAATAGAACTACTCTAAAGGATCTGTGAGCTGAAAACTTCGCAAGTTCGTTCCGAAACTACTGAAATTTCACGTTTCCTGTCACATTATTACCTCATTTAGACTAGAAAGATCTGTATACTTATCGAACATACTCACAAAATTTCATAAAAATCGCTTGAGAAATGCGGCCGGTAGGTTTTAGGTTATAGGTTATCGCGGGCTAGTTTTCCGCAACTCGACGTCTTACAATGCGCCTATTTTGCGTAAAGGGTTGCTGGCACTACTCTTGCCAACCCAACTCTACCAGAAAGCCTAGCAGTCCCTTGATGTTGCCGACGACTTCTGGGAGTGACCTCGGAGACCCAAGGTGTTGTGCCCGGTATTTGGCCACACCAGGACATTCGGGAATGACGTGGGCGGCAGTCTCTTCGGCCTCCATGCAAGCTCTGCAAAGAGGACTGTCAGTAACACCTAGAGTAAATAAGTGCTTGTTTAGCAGTGCATGTCCAGTTATCGCTCCAGTTATGAGCCGGAGCTGCGGCCTCTTCAGCTGCCTTAGCTTGCGTGACAACCCGGGGTAGATTGTCGGAAGGGCCTCTTTGCTCTGCTTGCAGGTACCTAAGTTAGACCAGTATAGTTGCTGTTCTACCTTCGTGTCCATACGCACTGTGTTGCGCAGCCAGGCAAATGGTAGAGGTATGATTGGTTCGGGTCCCTCTGCTACCATCTCCTAACCTCCTCTCGCCAGTTCGTCAGCTGCGTCGTTCCCGCGCGAGTTGCTGTGTCCTTTGATCCACTGTAGGGTTATGCTATTATTATTACATACCTCTGACAATGCTTGGTGACATTCGTATATGAGTCCTGAGGTTACTGTGTAGCTCTGCAGGGCTTGTAACACTGATCTGCTATCGGAGAGTATGCGGATGGGGTAGTCCTTTACCGTTTTTTTTAATCGGCCGGTAGGTGAGAACATAGGAAAAAAAAATTGGCCAAGTTGTAACGGAGATGCTTCACTCGCTCGTTGATGAAACTTCGTGATTTTAACGTAGGTCTATCCGCAATTGCATCAAAATGTATTGAATGATTGTCTTTAAATTTACGTTATTGCTAGCGAAAATTTTTGCGCTCGCTGCGCTCGCGTTTTCATCTAGATTTATATTGACCCTTCCTCTACAAACATGTCGCGCTCGTTACGCTCGCGCTTAATCTGACTATAAATATTATTTACTGTCCCCTGCCGAAAAAAAGGACGGGTTGCACTCCGGGAGTGCCGGCAGAAGTGAAAACTCCGATTTTATTATATCTCACTGACACTTGATTTCTATTTTAATCTCTATTTCTTACTAATGTATGTTTATGATTACGCTTCACCATCTGTCACTTACAACATTTTGTTGTTCGAAGGCCCCCTTTCTTTGAAACAGACACGGTTGCTAGGTTACCGACTGACTGTTATCTGTCGCGACAGCGCGGATCTGTCGCGAGTTTAACATTTTTTACCCATCTAAAAATTGCCAAGCGCCGCTAAAGAAGTTTTCACTTCAAAAATGTCGCGCTCGCTATACTCGCGTTTTATCTGTCTATATAAGTATTATTAACCGTCCCCTTATCTGCCTATAAAATATTATTAACCACCCCCTTCCAAAAAATGTCGCGCTCGCTGCACTCGCGTTCCATCTCTGTATATTATGACATTTATGATTATGATTATGACTATAAACCGAAATTACTTCTATATGTACGTTCTTGGTGAAGCTTCCTATCCTCTAGTAAGGCTGTACCTTCCTTCCTTTTCCTCATCCTGCATTGATATCAATTTGCCCTGCCTCCCCCTGGACTGGACCTTTGGCTGGCGACGCCCTTGAATTCACCTAATAAAGACAGTAGATTTGGGTAAAATTAACTAGAGTAAAAATTGTGGTTTACAGAACTTTATGCAAGAAAAACAAAGGTGCTGCAATGACACTGGTCTACAAGAAAGTGTCCTGGGAACATCCCCTCATTGGCACTGATAAACCAATCTTCTTGGCAGCAGATGCAAATACCAGAAAAGTGCTCATCCACAAAAAGTATAAGCCCAAATCAAAGGACAAGACCATCTCATTGCCTTTGGTAAGGTAAACACACACTTCAATAGCCGAGTCCACACAGAGCGAGCGGCCTCGCGAGGCAATTGCCGCGTGCGGCATTCGGCGCATGCCTAGGGCATTGTTTGAAATTACGCTCACCGAATACCGCGCGCGGCAAGTCCGAGCCGTCTTGATAGATATAAACAATATGGCGCCGCTGCACGCAATCAGCTTTTGACTTGACTTGCTGCTACGTTCCTACAAAGGATTTTCCAAAAGCAAATCCAAATACAAATACAAAATTATTGTTTGAATGTGAGTGGTTATACATGGTGGGTTAGTATTTGGTTACATCACAATCAGCCAGAATTTGGCGTACAATACTTTGACTCTCAATATGCATGTCATTAAAACCAATGGAAAATAATCAAATTATAGCAAATAGCAATGTCGGACTAAAAATACGTATTGAAAATATTAAAAATATATAATAAATATATTAATGTCATGCATACCGTAAATAGCCAATTACAATAATTAATAATTCTAAAATGCCTAGACGATACCAAAACCAAAAACATGTAAAACAATGATAATAATTATAATAAAATGGAATAAATTCATAGGGCGTCAATTGGTGGTTGCAAAGTGTTCATTGACAGACTAGAACATTTTTTGTAGACACCACTTGAATAATTTGGTTTTGAATCCAAGGATTTCAAGTAATTTGGCAAATGGTTAAATATTTTGGTTGACATAAAAATTATACTTTTTTCAAAATGAGCAGAGCTATGACATGGATAACATATATTGATTCCATGGTGTTTAGAAGTCTACCTATGGTAAAATTTCATATTTTTTTTTACGTTTAAAACAAACAAATAGCACACAATGTCAAGTTACGGTTATTCCGTTTCGCGTAATACGTAAGTGTCGCACGCCATTTTGTTTTATCTGTCATAAATTTGACCGAAGCAGAAACGTGTACGTCCACACTGCGTGCGGACCTTTAAGCACGGACAAAACCCGATAGCGAGGCGCTGCTCGGCCGAGGCGACGCGTGCGGGCTCCGCGGGCGAGGCTTGTCCACACAGACCGCGCCGCCGCGCGTGGCATTTGCCTCGCGAGGCCGCTCGCTTGGTGTGGACCCGGCTAATAATGTGGTTTTTAACCTTTTGAACCCATACTTACACTGTGCTAATGACACCATTAAAAAAATAGATAAGTGCTACATAGTCAACAGGGATTGATAATAAATTACAAAGCATTTAATAATTGAAATTTTGACATCAATAGGTTTACATTGGTGTCAGCGGCACAATTTTCATGTCTTCTTCTTCTTCTCGTGTCGAGGTTCCTTTTCAAATACTTGATGCCCAATGAGCAGCGGTGTTGATGGCTCTGGTCGTCGCATCTCTCAGGTCGTAGTCAGAGCAGGAATGCGGGCATGCGGGGCACGCCAACAGATGCGCCATCGTTTGCGGCGCTGTGTTGCAGACGCACTGGGTTGTCCGATCGTGGAGTAGTCCCCATCTTGCCATGTTCTGCTTACAGCGGCCCACTTGGGATCTGAGCCTGTTTAAAGCCCTCCATATGGGCCATGGCTCTTTTTGCCCGGGCGGTAACTCTTCGGCAGCTTGCACATACACGTCAGGCGGGGGACACCGGCTTTGCCACAGTGAACAGCGCCGCTTGGAGGGATCATCCAACAGGGGGGCGGTGTGCCGCATAAAGCTCTTGCGGCTCTTGAGACGGGCAGGCGGCGGGTGGTGGTCGTACAACGGGTGGCGCGGGTCGTTTTCCTGCTTTCGCTTTAGGAGGGGCGACACCTGCGAGCGGGTAGAGCCTGTTCAGCGGGGTCGGTTTGAGGCATCCGGTGATGGCGCGGCAGGTGTCGTTGAGTGCGGCGGTCACTAGGCCGGCATGCGCAGATCGATTCCAGACTGGACAGGCGTACTCGCCGGCGGAGAAGCACAGTGCCAGTCCAGTCGTACGCACGGTGTGCGCAGAAGCTCCCCAGCTTGTCGACGTCAGTTTGCGCAGCAGGTTATTGCGTGAGCTGACCTTCATTTGTGTGTTGGCGCAATGCGTCTTGTAGGTCAGGGTCCTGTCCAGTGAGATTCCCAAGTATCGTGGCTGAGGGCAGTGCTCGATCACAGCTCCATCCCACATCACGTGCAGTGGTCTATGCGCTTGACGGTTACGTAAATGGAACGCGCAGGTTTGTGTCTTGCTGGGGTTCGGACGGAGGCAGTTGGCTTTGTAATATTGTCCGAGTTGCTCCAATGCCTTACACAGGGCCTCCTCCGCCTCTTCGAAGGAACGGCACTGCGCCGCCAAGGCTAGGTCGTCCGCATAGAGGAAGCGCTGTGTCCCCGATGGGCTGGGTTTCGTGTAAATATTAAATAGAGTCGGGGTAAGCACACTGCCCTGGGGGAGACCGTTGTTTTGACGACGCCAGCGGCTCCTTTCTGAATTGAGATGGACCTGGAATCGGCGGTTGCGGAGCAGCTCGCCGAGAATTCGGACAAAACCGTTATCCCTCGTGACACTTGCAACTTTGGATAGCAGGATTCTGATGTTAACCGTATCATAGGCGGCAGATAGGTCAACAAACACCACGCCAGTGACCATGCCAAGCTCGAAGCCGTCCTCGATGTTGCGTCAGCTTGAGTGTCTGGCTCGTACATGATTTCCCAGGTCGAAAGCCTGCCTGTTCGGGAATTAGCTCTGGGTCCACTAATGGTGTTAGACGGTTAAGCAGTAGACGCTCGAATAGTTTATAGGTGTGACATAGTAGAGATATAGGGCGGTAGCTTTTGGCGTCAGAGGGGCATTTCCCAGGCTTCAGTAGTGCGATTACCTTTGATTTCCGCCAAACCCTCGGTATGCTGAGTGTCGCCATGCAGTCATTGAAAAGAGCTAGAAGCCACGATGTCGCCACCGGTCCGAGGCGCTTGATCTGTTCTACTGTGAGGTCATCCATACCAGATGCCTTTCCATTTTTCAGGGATTTTACTGCAGTAACAAGTTCGCTCAGTGAAAACGGCCTGCTTAGTTCGCTGTTGTTTCCCTGAACTTTTGGAACTGGAGAGGCCTTAGGCATGCGGCATTTTCATGTGATTTTCTATCTTTAGCCCTCAAAAACTTAACAAATTATGTACCCAAACTTAGATTGATTGAACTTACAAGTTTTTCAGAAATTAAGTAATTACATAAAATAATGTACCCAAACTTGTTTACTTTCTTAAAACCACAAGTCTTACATACATTTGCTTGTTTCTCTGCTTAGAGGAGATTAAGGCATAGCAGAAATAGCATTTTGAAAGAACATTGTGGCAAGAAAGTTACAGTACTAGACTCATTTGAGCTTTTCAGTTTTATTTTAAAATATTATAAACAATACTTCAGGATTACTAATTATAAAAACGGTATAAACTCACGTAAAAATTGTCAGGAACGGCCCGACATGTTTCGAACTCATTTGGAGCTCTTCATCAGGGGTAGCTATCCGTGCTGCTACGCGACTCGCGACCCACTGCACTTTTAATCGCTCTTCTTGCCGCCCTCTGCGCACGCGCAGATAGCGCGGCGCGGGGAGGGCAGAAACATGTCGGGCCGTTCCTGACAATTTTTACGTGAGTTTATTCCGTTTTTATAATTAGTAAAGATGTCTCACGATAGTTTTAATAACATTAATACTTCAGGATTCTTCATACATCAGATAAATTCATAAAAATTCGGTGGAAATAATACTTTGATTAGCTCTCCAACAAGGAGTTTCACAGTGAGGAGCACCCAAATATTACACCTATATTTGGACCGAATCCCCTTTAGTAAAGGTTTGAAGTGATGCTCGCTGTGAGGAAAATAAAGAATAAGAAAACAGTAGGACCAGCCGAAATTTGGAAAATGGTAGGGGATATTGGAGTTACCTAGCTAACTACTATTTAATCTTATCTTATCTACTGGAATTATATTCCTGATTCACGGTGAGAAAGTTACTTAACTCCATTGTTCAAAAACTAGGGAGATGTTGGACTGTGCTCAAATTACCGCGGGATCTCACACACTCCCAAAATTTGGGAGCGAATTAGACGCTTAGAAACAAGTATATCAGAGAACCAATTTGGCTTAACCACAGGAAAGTCGACGTCGGACGCCAAGCCACTAGGAATAACAATGGAGAAACACAGAGCTAATAAGGAGGACTTGCAAATGATCTTTATTTACCTTGAGAAAGCGTTCGATAGAGTTCTTCGGAAACTAGTCTGGCAATGGCAAGCGATGCGTGCGCAAAAAATACCCGAAAATATATTGACATAATCAGGGATATGTGTCATAATTGCGCCACTCAAGTCAAAAGCCCAGCGATCCGTTTGAATTCAAAATTGGTCCACCTGGGTTCTGCCTTAAGCCCACTACTGTTCAATTTGGTCATGGACTACCTAACAAAAGATTTGTAAATGCCACTACCATGGTGTATGCTTTATGCGGATGACATTATGCAAACAGAGCGAAGATCTTGGACTAATGTATTGGAACGAACGGCCTTCGGGTTAGCAGGATGAAAACCAAGTATATGCACTGTCAATTTGGCTTAACCCCAAGACCACAAAAATGTATACATCGGTGAAGTATGCCCATAAGAACGCAGGGGAAGGTCTACAAAACTGCAGTTATGCCCGCCATTTTGGGGTCTGAATGCTGGGCTATAAAGAAAAGTCATGAGCAACACCTGCATGTAAACGAGATGAAGATGCTACTTTGGGCAGGCGGTGTCACGAAACTAGACCGGATGAATAAATAAATAAATATCGGACAACCTCACACAAATCGATCTAGTCCCAAATTAAGCTCAAGAAGGCTTGTGATATGGGTACTAAACGACGATATACGTACTTATATATATAAATATATACTTAAATACATAGAACAACCATGACCCAAGCACAAATATTCGAGTTCATAAGGGAATAAGGAACGAATATGTGCATGGAAGCTTTAAAGTAGCTCCAATTTGAGAGGCTTCTTGAAAATCGGTTCCAATGCTACAGCGAAGAGGAAAAGGCAATGTTTCAAACATTTAATTAAACCTTTTTGAGCAGCCGAGAGGAAGAGGCAGACCAAAATCCAAATGGTGGTCCAATATTAAAATCGACCTGAACATTCAAGAACAGACGACCCAGAATCGGCCACTCTGGGGAAAACTGACAAGGAGACACACGTAGGCGGGATCAGGGAAGGAAGAAGAAGAAGATAAACATTACTTCGGGATCGCTGGAGATCGCTCTGTGCTCAGCAGTGGGGCACTAGTTGAGATTAACTATAACTATAACCTCCCCCATACACTAGGCAGCCGGCCTTTTGCAGCCAGTTGAACATATGACGAACAGCCACAAACAAACTGCCATATGTTTGATAATGACGACGCGGTTGGCGCAGTGGTTAAGCAACTGCCTACTGAGCCGACGGTCCCGGGTTCAAATCCCGGCAAGGGCAAATATTTGTGTTATGAACACGAATATTTGTGCCTGGGTCATGGATGTTCTATGTATTTAAGTATTTATTTATCTATATAAGTATGTATATCGTCGCCTAGTACCCATAACAAAAGCCTTCTTGAGCTTAATTTGGGACTAGGTTGATTTGTGTGAGGTTGTCTGGTATTTATTTATTATTTAATATGTATTTTTATTTGCAGGAGAGTGTGCTGAACCATTCTGAAGTGAAATTGCACCATAATCTATTGGATGCCAACATTGCTCTGTGCTCTCCGTCTGTGCCACCTTTGTTCTCTGACAACTTTGATTTTCAAACCAGAGATGATTTTATAAATGGTATACTGATAAATGAAGAAATATTGGCTAGTTCTTTGTACTACACCCTGTTGAAAGATAACATGTACGCAACAACTGTGACCAACTGGAGAACCTTTAAAATTATCAGGTCTGTAACTTTAGGGCATTATTTATTAAGCTTTTCCTCTGCGTATAATGAATGTCAATTCTATAAAAGTACAGTCAAGAAAATTGAAATAAGTACCCTTTTCTCTCTTGTCACAATTAGAATAAGGGTCAAAAAAGTATGCATTTCTGTTTTCTTTACTGTACAAGATAATAATTTGATTATGATCAAGATAATTAATTTATATATGGATTTTCTCTAAGGGTGCTTACAGAAAATATAGCTGCTTGAATACTATGTGTCATAGTTAATGCAATTGAACTATGTAGGTGCATATGTATACCGGCTCAGGATCTTAAAAAAAAATTATGACATTGTTTCAGCCGTGACATCTTACATCATTGGGCACTCCCGTTATCCATTGAAAGTGGGTCACTTTATCAAGATAACTATGAATTCATGGGTAACCACAACTTCTGCAACAAGACAGCTACATTGAGTCGGTAAGTTTTACATTGAATGACTGATGAATTGACAACATTTCAAATTTTCAAATAGTGATAAGTTTAAACTAATTTCATTACTTTATTTATTTATTTAATCTTTATTACACAAAAGAATAGGTACTTATCGTACTAAAAGCGGACTCAAGTGAGTGCTGATTCTTAGAATTCCTAGTGGAAAATTTACAGTCGCAAACTACACTACTAATAATGCAATTATACCTTAATCCATAACAGAATCCACATCTAAACATATTTATGATTATAAAATATTAAGGAAATGTCAGTGCATACAAAATAATTCCTTATAAAACTATTTTAACCTAAAAAAATATATAATGTCAATTGATTGTTCAGTTTATGGTGTCATTTACTTCTTATTATATTGGAAATACCTATCCCACCAAAAACATTCTGTAAAAAACTAGCCAAGTCTCGATGGAGCTGCTTGTTTATCTCTAAAAAGTAATGAAATCTAGACAAAGTCGTACCAAGTCTTAAGGTTCCTTACTGCGATTTCTTTATTATTATAGTTAATGTTGTGTGACTAGGCCGTTGAAGGGTACACCAGTATGGGCTATTATCTCGCTTAACAAACATAGGTAGTTACAACAGATATAACATTACGTGAAAACAAAATTGACTTGTAGCGGTTCTGGCGACAGATTGGTGCAATGGTGTCATGGAGCACCTGGTTTTGTACCCTTGTGTACCCTTCAACGGCCAAGTCACACAACATTAACTATAATAATAAAGAAATCGCAGTAAGGAACCTTAGACTTGGTACGACTTTGTCTAGATTTCATTACTTTTTAGAGATAAACAAGCAGCTCCATCGAGACTTGGCTAGTTTTTTACAGAATGTTTTTGGTGGGATTTCACTTCTTTTTGTAGAAACGCGGGTATATTGTTTTATAACAACCTGAAATTAATATTTTGGTGTAATTTGTTTATTTAATAATGTTCGAGTAGAATAAAGTTAATCGTTCGACTATTTCTTCTTGTAAACTTATAAGTATAAGTATAAAAGCCAGTCTAGTCTTGTCCAGAGTTTTCCTTTAATTTTATTTATATGTGTATTAAAAGCAGAAGGGGAGGCATTCGCCCAGCGGGTACGTATTAAAATGCCGAAGTTCAAAATACCGAATATCATAAGACCTATGGACGGAAGGCCGAAAATTAAAATTTCGAATGTTTATTTGACCGAAAGTTTAAAATCCCGAAAGAACGTTTGATCGAAAGGATGAAATACCGAATATTATAATCCCGAAGACTGTAATCCCCAAGAATGTAATCCCGGAGACTAAACCCGAAGATTATAATTCCGAAGACTGTAATCCCGAAGACTATGATCCTGCCTGAAGGTTGTAATCCGGAATATTATTTAAGCTCTCGAGAATTATCTCGTATTTCTGTAGTCTTACAGATTCTAATGTTTATTTTATACAAAGAATATTAACCTAAATTACGTAACCTACTTGCCTACTACTATACTTACTATTTATAAGTGAACTCTTCTGTGGAACCGATCTGCTCCGGCGCTTCGGGATGTGCAGCCCCTCCGCCCTAGTACGTTAGTACTCTTTATTATACTGTGGCCCTAGCGTAAGAAAGTGCGGGCATCAAGCGAGTCGCAGCGGCTGAGGCTGGTCGCCGAAGGTGACTAAATAGCCGAAGCTGCGGAGGCGAGCGTTGACAGCTTCGGTTCCAGACAAGTTCGGTTCGATTGGCAGTCCATGACAGAATATTTTATCATAATATCGAATATTTAGTGTCATACTTAATTTCCCACTTTCCCGGACTCTTTCCTTTTCTTAATCGACTTGCCACCGAAACAGAACCGAAGCTGTCAACCCCGATTCCACGTGGTCTTGTCTGCCCTACCCCTAGAGTGTATATAAAAGCCCGGAGGCGCGGGGGGAGGGCAGCCCCCGGCCGCCGTAAGAAAGTGCGGGCATCAAGCGAGGCGCAGCGGCTGAGGCTGGTCGCCGAAGGTGCCGAAAGCCGAAGCTGCGGAGGCGAGCGTAGGTGCCGCACTTTCTTACGCTAGGGCGGAGGGGCTGAACATCCCGCAGCACCGGAGCAGATCGGTTCCACGGAAAAGTCAGATTAGTTTAGTGTCCTGACACTTTTAAAGTGCTCATTGACTTTCGGGATTATAAAATTTCGAGATTTTAAAAATTTCGGGATTATGAAATTTTGAACTTTCGATTTTCTGAGAATAGGTTAATTTGAGCTTCGGTTTATCGAATATCGGCATTTTGAACTTTCGGTATTTTGATTTTCGGTATTTTGACCATCAGTATTTCAACTGTAGGTATTATGAACTTTCGGGACTGTAATACGTAACCCGCCCAGCTGTGGGACGCTATAGGCTAGATTCAATTAAAAGATGTGTCCCACTACGCTGGATTTTTGCAATGACAGTCGATTTTTTTATGTACCAATAGTAGAAGGGGGCATTACCAATCTCTAATACAGCTGAGACCAGCTGAGGGTTCTTCATCAAATAAATAAATAAATATCGGACAACCTCACACAAATCGATCTAGTCCCAAATTAAGCTCTAGAAGGCTTGTGTTATGGGTACTAGACGACGATATACATACTTATATAGATAAATATATACTTAAATACATAGAACAACCATGACCCAAGCACAAATATTCGAGTTCATCACACAAATATTTGCCCTGGCCGGGACTCGAACCCGGGACCACCGGCTCAGTAGGCAGGTGTTTACAAACCGAGCCAAACGCGTCGTCAAAATACTTCAGACCTTGGATTTTTGACATCAAATGAAGCGGCCCACCAAGTTCACTATTAAAATACTTAAACGGGTTTACTCACGTCGTAGAAATCGAATAACACTCGACATGTTTCGAATCGGTACGCGATCCATCATCAGGAGAGACGATCAGTCGCGACGGCGGCCAACCGAACACAACAAGTTGAATATTTTTTGTAAAGGCGGTAGGTATGTCGATCTCTAATAGTTTGGTTGGGCTCTTGTGTTTTCTAATCAGAGTACTCCAGATCTTCGATTATCCTAGTTTGTAGGGTTCCGTACCCAAAGGGTAAAAACGAGACCCTATTACTGAGACTTCGCTGTCCGTCCGTCCGTCTGTCACCAGGCTGTATATCAAGAACGGTGATAGCTAGACAGTTGAAATTTTCACAGATGATCTATTTCTATTGCCGCTATAACAACAAATACTAAAAATAAAATAAAATAAATATTTAAGGGCTCCCATACAACAAACTTGTTTTATGGTACGGAACCCTTCATGCGCGAGTCGGACTCGCACTTGGCCAATTTTTATAGTTTTCGCTTTATGTGGCCATTAAAACCTAACTCTGTACCAAATTTCAGCTCTCTGAATTTATGGGAAGTACTAGTTCTTTACTGATGATCATGAGTGAGTGAGTGAGTGTCGTAAATGCGAAACTTTGCTTTCGCTTAACTTCGGAACTAAATGACCTACAGACTTGAAATTTTGGATTTTAAGTATGTGATTATAGCTTACTGGATGACGAAAATTTCTGCGTTCTGGTCTTATCCAGAGGTGCTCAAATAGGGGCCTGAAAATGCGGCGAAATGGTTCCAGTAAAGGATGGTACGGCAGTGTTTGCTTCGCGCTCGACTTGGCGGGGGCACTGCCGTGCCCCCCGATTCATCCACCGAATAGAAACATTTTTGCACTAGCCAGTTTTTAAGTTCCTTTCTAAACAAGTAATTGGCAATGCTCTGCCGGCTTTCTTATCTTCAATCCATAGCACCTCCGATCTCGCAAGTAAAATCCTTAAAGTCAATACGGCTGTAAACTGCGAGATCGCATGCTTGGATGAAGCTAAGAACGCGTGGTTGGCTGGACCGAGCCCAATTTTACCGGATGCACCCAAAAAACAAAGGGCCTGGGACACTAGCTTCTGACACAATTCTTGAAACACTGATTCGCAACTCCTCTGGCAGAGATAGGGCGAGGTTGCTGGCAGTGTCCCGGCAAGAATCTGGACACTGGTTGCACGCCTACCCTTGTCCAAACGCAGGGACATATATTGACCCCAACACCCTACGCATACGTCTGCTCATCGGGCGCCGGCCGCCACTCTCGCCATGCCGCTCTCAACGACATCCTAAGAAGGGCACTCGTCAGTGTCAACGTCCCAGCTGCTCTCGAGCCACAGATCTTACGGGATGACGGCAAGCGCCCTGACGGGATGTCTTTAATACCGTGGAGGATGGGGCGCGCGCTGGTGTGGGACGCGACGTGCGCAGACACACTAGCGGCATCCTACCTCCCGGCCACGAGTAGGCGCGCGGGCGCGGCGGCGGACGCGCGGGAGCGTATCAATAGTATATTGTGTCATAAGGGTAGTAAGTAGGGGATTACTAACGAAGGACTATTAGAAGCCCGACGCCGAAGGCGGAGGGCTTTTAAATGTCCTGAGTTTGTAATCCCCTTACTACCCGCCTTACACACAATATTTTTCATCACATTTGGGAGTATATAACAAATAAATAAACATTAAACGATAACGATTGACAACTAACTTTTTTCCGTATATATTTTTTTAATTTACTATAAGCACTGGCAAAACGGCCATCAGCTCAAAACAGAAAACAAATGTACACAGAATCTTACTATCTATCATTAAACAAATAACAATTAACAATATTATGCAGCAATAATTAACACCGTTATATTAAAAAACTTAAATCGAACAGTAATTTTGTTACAAAACTAAATAGTATCTAACCAATAATAGTTAACTTTTTTCTTTTTTTTTGTGTCGTCTACCACAGATAATCCTACGAACTGCGTTTAGTTTAGAAACTTGACAGGCTATACTGCCAGATTGTAATGATAATTTAAAATTAAATTTAATAAAACAATTGCAAAATACACTTAAATAATAGTAAAACATAAATATTAATGCAGTTACATATACCATATTAATTCAATACACAATAAAATTTGCTGGTAGGCAAGTTTTGTTGATACAACAAATAACCTTGGCTGGATTGAAACCTCCTTAGTCTGAAGTTAACTGCGAGTGCGTACTATATTTTTAAAACTAAAACTATAACTCCCTCGGGAGTTATAACAATGTATAACTCCCGCGGGAACTATATAGGCCTTTGTCCTTCAGTACACCTGCATGTAATACCATCTTTTACGTGCAAATGTGATGAAAAATAAATAAATACAGCTGTCTCGGCGCCCAATACGACTTCATCGCTTTTGGCGTCGAGACACTTGGTCCGTGGGGCCAAGGTGCGCGGACTCCACAGAGAGCTCAGCAAGCGCCTGAGGGAGGCAACAGGGGACCCACGCGCGGGCAATTTTCTCGCGCATACGCTTTCCATAGCCATACAGCGTGGGAATGCTGCCTGCGTCATGGGCACCCTACCTAGATGTCTTAGTTTTATAAATATTTTTTATTCTTAGTTTAATTTTTAGTTTTAATCCCATAAATTGGCAATTCTTTTATGTCATTGTGCAAACGGTTGTAAATACTTATTGACATGCAGTAGGTGCTGCTGCCATACAGTTTTGTCTTCATTGCTGGAAAAACGAGACGATCTGGGTACCTTGTTAGAAATTTACAATTAGTTTTATTTGTTTTATACAATTCAGGATGCATTTTAACAAATTGACAAACTTCGTAGATATACATGCTTGGTACGGTTAACAAATTCAACTCCTGGAATAAGGGTCTACATAACGTCAGGATGTCAACATTTGATATGGCTCGGATGCACTGTTTTTGTGCTACCAGCACTCGCTTAGCGTGACAAGAGTTACCCCAAAGGAGAATGCCATATATTATCAGGGAGCAAACATATCCATGATAAGCTTGTATTGCCGATTCTTTGGTGCTAACTTTAGTAAGCCGCCATAAGGCATACGCAAATGAGTTAACTTTACTGCATAATTGGTTAATATGCTCGTGCCAAGAGAATTTATCATCTAAGATTATACCTAAAAACTTTGCCTCACAAGATTCTGTCACTGTCTGATCTTCAAACGTTACAGTTAACGATTGCTTATTTGCATTCCGATGTATAAACTGAATATATGTCGTTTTACTTTTATCAATACTTAAATTATTTTTGCGAAGCCAGGTTACAATGCTACATAAAACATTATTTATGTTATCATTGTATGTATCAATGTCATAACATGGCACAACCAAGTGCAATCATAATTTATCGCTTTATTTGGTTATATCCGAAAAAGGCAAAACATTTATTTTATTCTTTAATATGTTTTATTAATTATTTATTTTTTAATATGTTAATTTTCAGGTCTTGCTCTCTTAAAGAAAATGTTTTAATTGGAGCAAATACTAAAATCAGTGATAATACAGACATAAATAAATCTGTAACTGGAAGCAACAATCAGATTGGCAATAATGTGACCATCATTGAAAGCCAAATTGGAAATAATAATATCATATATGATAACTGTAAAATTATTTACAGTTTTATTAATAACAATTGCATAATTGGAAAGTCTTGTTCCATAGAAAACGGGACGATAGAATCGCATAGTATATTGCAAGACAATACTGTCATAAATAATAACACTTTAATTGGAACCAGCTGTGTGATTGGTAACAATACTGTCATAAAAAGATCTGTAGTTGGAAACAGCTGTGTGATTGGCAAATATGTGACCATCATTGGAAGCCATCTTAAAAATAACACTGTCGTACCAGATAACAGGACAATTATTAACAATTCTGTTGATGACAACTGCACAACTGAAAAGGATTGTGATTTTGAAAATGGAACGACAACAAATGTAAAATTGACATCGGGAACAAAATACAGAGGTTCAGTTGTCGAAGGTGGACTAGGATCTAATGGTAAAACATATCTTATAGGTAGTATATATTTTAGAATATGTATTTATTTCTAGTGTACGAGTATAACTAATGAAGTTTTATTTTTTCCAGATAATAAACTAGCAAAATCTACTTCTGAGAGTGGAACGGATTGGGAACATGAATCAACTGGAAGTGAAGAGGATGAAGACTTTGGTTTTGAGAAGACATGGAGTGATAGCGAATCATGTTATTCTTCTGACAGTAGCGCAGAATCTTCAATACTTGACTCTCCAATACCAGATGATACTAATAGTGAGCTATTTGAAATAAACCACGTAGCATTGACCCTTTTATTCCTGTGATTTGATAATCAGTGATTGAGCAGGTTCGAGTCCTGCTTACATTGCAGTGGAATGAAAATGGCACATTACATTTTTCTTTATTTTACCTTTGTGTCAATATTTACAAAAATAAAAATGTGGTATTATCAATTTATCACATTACAAACAGAATAAATAAAAAACAAAAAATTGAGCTTGATTGATTTTAATTGATGTTATAATAATTAATTTTCAGTTTTCCTGCAAGAAGTCATTGATAGTTTAGCTAGAGGGTATGAAGAAAAATTGAAGTGTGATTATTTGATCCTGGAGATCAACTCGTCAAGATATGCATACAATATCCAGCTGCATGAAGTTAATTTGTTTGTGGTGAGGGCTCTGCTCAGCCTTCCAGTTCTGGCGGATGCTAAAAATGTGTTGGTTGTTGTCAAGGATATCTTGAAATTCTTCCGTCCAGTTCTGGCTAACTACATAAAGACTAAATCTTCAATCAGGGATTGCTTGAAAGCTGTTGAAGTAAGTAAAATATTAATTAAACTTTTTTTTATATATAAAAGTACAGATGGAAGACTTAATGCCTAAGGCATTCTTTACCAGTCAACCACTGGGTTAAAAAAAAAAAAATCAGTGTAGGATTATAGGTATAGTAAAAATATGCTCAAGGTAGGGGTCCAAAACCGTTATCATCATCATCCCATCAAAAACATAAATGTTAAGACTGCGCCGAGCGTTAGCGACTGAACCATAGAGCGCGGGGAATGCGTGCATATTTAGATCGGCGCGTGGCCGCCATAGTAAAAATGTATGGAGAATTAAAAGCACTTTTTGATAAATCTGGACCTTTAATACCAAACAATAATTGAAATATTTGATGCGGACAAATTGTAATGTAAACATTCGTCTTTTTTAAACTGAAAATCAGAATAGATTTCCATTGTTAAAGTATAAAAAAACGCTTATCGCCTGCTTACGATTTTACAATTTTCATCCAACTTTACTTAGTTTTCTAGGGAAAAATATTAATAATCTTATAATTTTTCCACGGAGAAGTAGTAAACACATTCTTCGAAGTGCTAAATATATAGTTAATGGATTTAACAACTAGTGTTGACGTTATCTACTTAACCCTTAATTTGACGTAGTCCGGTGTGAGGAACAACTGATTTAAAAAAATATAGCACTTTGATGAGATTTTTTTTTTATTTCAGATATGGCAATCGCTAGTACGATAGTTTTAGCAGAAAAATATATTATTAGTACTAGCTAAACTAGTTTGACAGTGGTTCCAGAAAATGGCTCCGCGTTAGGCGTCAACTGTTTTCTAAAAGATATTTCTGGATTTATTTTTTGTTTTTTATTTAATAAGTGCGTTTTTCATGTCTAAATAATACACTAAACTATATAATTGATGCATGTGCGTATGGCATGGATGCGTTTTGTTACTTTTAATATGTTGAATCTTCCTCTGAATGTGTTGTCCGCCACACCGGACAATGCCATATATTCAATGCACACGACCTGTCCGTTGTACCGGACTTTGCCAATATTATAGTATTGCGTATTAATCAACAATTGTTCATTTATTTTGCGTAAAATATGAATGTTGGTATTTGTGTGCCCGCTTGTATGTTTAGATTTATTTTTTAGTTGCTTCCCATCAACACCATACGTTATGTCGGGTCGTACAGCTAAAATTTTAGCACTTATACCTAAGACAGTATGCTTCATCAAAACAATTGAACTATCAATCGACGAAAATGAGTTCAATAAATTCACACCTACGCATCATCACCAGCACCTTCTTTAGCAACTTCTCTAGAATGTTTGAATAATATCCAATGGTTCCGATCATGAGCACGAACTGAAAAACAACTATCATAAACGCAGTCATGAAGTGGACACAACGCAAGAGACAGATGTCCCGTTAACTCCCATTATGCATGAAGTTATACATATATAGATAACTACACATTATACAAATGTTCCGTCTAAACATCTCGTCTATTCTATCTTTGCGTACACCGTCTAAAACGATGCGATAAACCCGAGCTGGGCATCCCAACATGGTCAAAAAGAGACCACAAGTTGTAAAAAAGTAAGAGTACACATGGCGTACTCTTACTTTACCAGCTTACCAGCGTTTATCAACATAGAGCCAAAATATAAACAATCAACAATGAAATGACAAGAGGTGGTCTTATATCTATAAAGAGATATCTTCCAGACAACCTATGGGTGGTGAAATTGTTGAAAGATAAGCCGTATAAGTGGAACTATAAAAACTACCCGCGCGTACATAAGTGAAATGATGTATGATTTTAATCTACTCTGTTTTGTCATCGAAAAGCAGTCCAGAAGTTGTCAATTACATTGTCACACGAAATAAATTTATAAGTAAAGATTGAATAAAAAAAAAATTAAAACATGTTTTTTTAAATTACACTACGTCTTTGGCATTGCACGGCTCAGCGGACATATGAATTTATCATAGGCATTCTCTATATTTGGCAATGTACGCTGTGACGGACATATTTTTTTTCAAAAACGAAATAATCTAGATTTTTTAAAATATTTTTTAGAAGTTCTTAAAACATACCCCATCCAATATACTTACTCAAATATATGACTTTATGACATTAGAGTCTCTGCCAAATTAAGGGTTAACGGCAACTGCCTATTTTAAATTACTACTTAGGCCCAATATTAAATTTTAACAAACAGTTATTTACTCAATGCATTTATTTTACTTGGGGTTTAATTCAATATCAAGACTTGACTTGGCTAGTTCTCAAATACAAGTTTATATTATATTTGTCTAATCCTTAACCTATTTTCGTTAAGGTAAGTACATAAGTTATGTACATTGTACGTCCCGTTACTTATACTGTTAGCTTGATATATAATACTCGTAATACGATGTTAAAGCCTGACCAGAAATATATGAGGGTGCGCCATATTGCGGAATTTAATTGGAACTAATTTCTTACACTGGCAATGATTTTTGATGGTTTGTCAACAATGTCAATGTCATTCGTGGTGGTTTCTTTAACCTATTGACCGCCAAGCGGTCTAGCAATTTACCGTGCCACTGACGCCAGAGTAAAAAAAAAAAGATGTGCCCCAAAATCAACAGGGATTGAAAAATACTTGTAGCGGTTAGAATTACAAAGTGTTTGATCATTGAAATTTGGACGGCTGTGGCCGACTTGGCGTCAGGGGCACGTTTTTTTGTTGACGGCCACAGCCGACTGTGGCGGTCACAAGGTTAAGAGACAAATATTTAAAAATATCCAAAGAAAATGCCTAAACCCATTCACAGTCGTGAACGTAATATTATAAATAATGTGTATACGTGTTTACTACACGAAAACAGTTCATTCCAATAAATGATTTTACGAGGTTACCACAGGAACTGACAGGTATTAAAACTAATGTCATTATAGTGCGGTTGCGATTGGCTGCAAAATTGTTGCCATATAAACCTTATAAATAGCGCCCTCCTGACAATCCTCATATATTTCTGGTCAGGCTTTAGTTTTGTATGCAGTGTCGCTGGACTGAGAGGGGTTTCCAGGGAGCATGACGTGTAAATTTATGAAACATATAAGGTCTATATTTTTTTATATGGGTACACCACCATTTTCATTAGGGTTCCGTAGTCAACTAGGAACCCTTATAGTTTCGCCATGTCCGTCCGTCCGCAGCTTAGGTAAAATAAAAACTAAAAAAAAATCACAAAACAGACAGTGGGGTTTCTAGTAGAGTTGTTAGTCCGCTGTTTTCTAACATAATTGTGCGCATCGGGTTACAAGCATGAAATTTCTACCACAGATAGAGTGTTTCACGGTGATTATTTTCAGATGTGGAGGGAAGTCAGATTCGTCCCCTGTGAGGGGAGAGCGGAGTGAATACGGCCAAGTATCCCTCTTTTCTTTCTTTATTGCTGGTCAGTTAAGTCTACCAGGACGTGTTTGGTATCGTTTCCGTGTAAAACAAATATCAGAAATTCATTTTTTATGTTATTTTCGTATAGTTCTATATACAAATATGGGTGTAATGGACGATAAGGTAAAAATCACAACAAGTTTTTTTATTCAGTGAGGTAAATTAGTTCAATTTCGTGAACATTTTCAAATTATTATTATTATTTCAAAAAGTTCATTTAATCTGGTTTCTAAAAATATATTAATGTTGGGCACTTCTCGTACAAACAGTAGCTTAAAATATATCTATACGTCGGCGTAACCAACGTAAATCTCCGAACGCATCCTATTTCGCTTCAAACAATCATTAAATAATGATTATTAACATGCTTTTACATATAATATTTACTATTTACGTCCTAGAAAACAAATTAATGTAATTAAAACAATTTTTTTTTTGCTAATGTATCACGAGCACGCGGGCTAATCTCAACATCAACAATTTATTTAAGTTACTGTTTGTATTAAGAGTGCCCAATATTTATATATTTTTAAAAACTAGATTAAATTTGCTATTTTGCACAATTTTTTTTAGTTGTAAATATTCAGGAAATATAACAAATTTATCTCTCTGAATAAAAAAAACTTGTTGTGATTTTTACAATTTCGGAAATACAACCATATTTTTATATGGTACTATGAATAAATAACATGAAAAATGAATTCTTGATATCTGTTTTACACGAAAACGATACGACACAAGTCCTACTAGCGTTACCTGATCAGTAATATAAAAAGAAAAAGAGGACTCCTTTGTCCTTTCACCCCGCTTTCCCGCCGCACATGGGACGAATCTGACTTCCTTTTACATTTAAAAATAATCACCGCAGAATACTCTATCTGTGGTAGAAATTTCGTGGTTGTATCCCGATGTACACAATTTCGCGACTTAGCAAAATGTACTAGAACACGCAGGCTAGGCTTAACATCAAGATTTTTTTCAAGGTACTTTTTGTATCAAATGTGCCCAATATGTATACATTTTTAAAAACAACATTAAATTTGCTGTTTAGTTATATTTTTTTAAATTGTAAATATTCAGAATAGATAACTAATTTATCGTTCTGAATAAAAAAAACTTGTTGTGATTTTTACCTTTTCGGCAATAAACCCAAATTTTTATATGAAACTATTCTTAAACAGTGGCGGCCTTTGGGGGTGGCGAACGGGGCAATCGCCCGGGGCCTCGCTCTTGCAGGGGCCTCGCGCTACAACCGAAGACTCAAGCAAATAAAAAAAAAAGATTTGTTCAAATAGATTTTTTTATTTAAAACTTGATTTTGATCCTTAATAATTTATTAAGGTTATAACGGTAAATTAAAATAAAGTTAGTTAACTAATTAATTAATTCAAATCATATTTGAAAAAAAAAAAAACATTAATGTATTAGGTACTTGAATATCGCGCCTCTAAATACTTGAAGATCGATTTTTTTTATCGTATAGCTGAGCACTCGGGTCGGTTCTGCTCTTCTATTACCCGTGTTTTATTTGGTTCGTAAAATTATTAAGACTGCACCGAGCGAAATGTGAAAAAGCTGGCGTTAAGTGTTTTTTTATGCTTTAACAATGGAAATCTATTCTGATTTTTAGTAAAAAAAAAGATGAATGTTTACATTACAATTAGTCCGCATCAAATATTAAATATTTGATGTGGACTAAATGAAATATTTAATATTTCAATTATTGTTTGGTATGAAAGGTCCAGATTTATCACAAAGTGCTTTTAAGTCTCCATACATTTTTACTATGGCGGCCGCGCGCCTATCTAAATACGCATTCCCCGCGCTCTATGCATGGTGTAAACGCTCGGCGCAGTCTTAAAGAATATTTGAGGAATTCGATGACACAAAATCGGCTTTCAGCCCTTGCTATTCTTTCAATCGAAAATGACGTAGCTCATTCGTTAGATTATTGTGCTTTAATTAAAGATTTTAGTGTTAGGAAAAGCCGCAGACATCAATTTTAAAATTTATCATCTCTGTATTAGTTAATTTAGTAAATCTTGCAATGTAAAATATTTTAAAACTCAAATTTTATTTATTTGTGTAACTAGCATTTCTCCTCAAACATGACAAATGCCTAAACCAAACAATCAGACCAGCTCTACTTTCGCATCTCCTACTTTTCACGAAGGCCAAAGGGCCTCGCAAAGTCCTGCCGCCCGGAGCCTCGCAATGGGTAAGGCCGCCACTGCTTAAATAACATGAAAAATTAATAGCTGATATCTATTTTACAAGAAAACGATGTCGCACAAGCCCTAATAGCCTTAACTGATCAGTAATAAAAAAAAAGAAAAAGAGCAGTACTTGGTCCTCTTCACCCCGCTCTCCCACCACACAGGGGACGAATCTGACTTCCCTCCACATCTGAAAATAATCACCGTGGAACGTTCTATGTGTGGTAGAAATTTCATGCTTGTAACCCGATGCGCACAATTTCGCGGCTTAGCAACTCTACTATTCCAGGGAGCATGACGTGTAAATTTATGAAACATACAGGGTGGAATTTTTCTATGGGCCCTGGAGGGGAACTACCTTAAATCCTTTAGTTAGCTCATTTTACTGAAAGGAAACATTCCTTTATTTTTAAAAAGAAACAAAACTGCATTCAAAGATTTTCCAAAATTTGCTAGCCTCAACCGGGAAAAAACTTGTAATAAATATAAAATTTGATGGAATCTCGTACAACAGATAAGTGTAGGGCTATGTTTACTGGATAAATTTTATCCTGTAAAATAATCCTACGGATTCGTGAAATAAAATATCGAGGGCTTATTTTTTTAATTTTTATTTGGTTCGATTCCCGGTTGAGGCAAGCAATTTTTGGAAAATCTGAATGCAGTTTTGTTTCTTTTTAAAAATAAAGGAATGTTTCCTTTCAGTAAAATGAGCTAACTAAAGGATTTAAGGTAGTTCCCCTCCAGGGCCCATAGAAAAATTCCACCCGGTATAATGTCTATTTTTTTATGTGGGTACACCGCCATTTTTATATTAAAACATTGATACAAAGATCACAGCTCAAAGAAAAATTTAAATGAGTTCCCTGGTGGAAGAGACCGGGAATCGAACCCGGTACCTCTGGATTGCCGGTCCAGTACAGCGGTCTCTCTCACCATTTAACTAATTAAAAATTTTCTTTGAGCTTTGATCTTTGTATCAGTGGTTTAACTGAATTTGCGTACCAATATATCCAGTATAACCAATAAACTATTGTTCACAGGAAAGTTGTATAAAATGCGATTGGATCAATGGCAAAGGTGGCCAAATTATACAATTGCTGTATGGAGCTGATGTTGTAGATGAAGACTCGTTGTTGGAATGGTACAAGGACTTACAGGATAATGAGAGCCCCATCGCCAAGCAGCCCTCATTGGTCAAGTTCTTTGAATGGCTTGAAGAAGCAGAGAGTGAGGAATCAGACTGAAAGTGTAATAACATAAACTCATGTATAATGTACAGATTTATTCATTTAATTTAATATAATATAGTTATAGCATATTTTTTGGCTTTTAATTTATCGAATAGTAGTATATTGTTGGAATTGAACTGTTGAAAAGTTCCTAAATTTATTTATGTCGAAAGAAGTAGGTTCACATGGGGAATGGACTTTGATCTGTCTCATGTGGGTGTCTCTGCCGTTCTGGTGGTTGCTTAGGACTGCAATTTGAATCATGAAAGTTCTTATTGGTCTGTCATGTATATCTTTGATTGGTATCATTTCCCATCCTGAAATTTGAAAAAAAAATACCTTTACTAAAGAAATTTGCAAAAAAAATGTTTATTAATATGACAGAAACCCTAACGTAGGCTTTGAAGGAATAAGTAAAGCATTCTTGCAGTGATTAATTGAATAAAATAATTAATCTTACCTCAAATTGAATGTCAAATAAATTTCCTACTTAACAACAGTTTGACTTACCACTTGGTTCAATCAGTTCAATAACTTCTATCTCCTGTAAATCATTGAAGTGTGTTCCAGCCCTAATGGATATCCTGCTGGGAGTATAGCTCTCATCCAGTTTGTAGTCGGTATAGATGTAAATGTGGGATACCATGGTTTTTCTCTGGAACTGGATGTTCACAAGGTGTGGCAGTTGTCCATCGGACTGCCAATATGTATCCATGCAGTCATCTCTTAACTGATCTATACCAAATCCTATGGAAATTACAAAAGTTAGTTAGGCTGCAAACATTTCTTTACAAAATATTTTTACCCCCCCTCAAATGAACTCTTATTTTACTTCAATCTCCCAGTAATTATCACCAATCATAATTAAGTAGCAATTTTCCCTAATCACAGGGACGCTGACAGACAAGGTATGATTTGCTGTTTCTTTTTCCAACAATTGGCATATAAGGAACATTTTGACATGGGAGGAAAAGCGTTCTTAAGGTTAAATAATAATTTGGATATTTATGCGTCAACATCAAAATCATAGGTTTATTACAGTATGTTCCATCAGTTCTTATTGAAAGCTGATTTCCAGTAGGTTTTGCCATATTTCACGACGGGTAATGCGAAACTTTATTATATCTTCTAAACCAGATCAATTTTCAGTAATTACAAGATATGAGGAGCTGGAAAAACACCTTTAGTATTTATTAAATCATTATACACAATTTCTTGTTCTTTAGTTGTCTCTAAAAACTTGCCCAAAACTATTGTGGCCGCTTTTGACGTGAACAAGTTTTGTAGGATAAACTACAGTGAACAATTGTGTAGTCATTGAATAAATATTAAAGGTGTTTTGCTGGCTCCTAGACTTCAGCTATTTCTAAAAAAATATCAGATTATGAAGGTATAAGAAAAAAATCGAGGGTGGCGCTAGTTTCGCAGTACCCGTCCCCTTAACTGCCCGTAACTCTGTACCTAGAATCAACAAAGTGGGTTTACTAAACTCACAACCATATTACCTGGCTTACAAGATGATAAACTCCAAATAGCATGGTTACCAACTTCTCTCACTCTCCCAGACCGCTCGCTGGTAAGCGGATCCTTCTCAGAAGTCATTATATGTGTTGTTTTGAAGATTTACCTATAAGACAAGCAAGTAGAAGGTTGAGGTGAAGTGAAAGCTGCATGTACCTACAACTAAATTTGACTGACAGCGGGATGGTGAACAAGGTGATGAACAGGTACACAGACTACCAGTCTTCTAATTTACCACTATAAAGATAGTAATGATTAGTAATAACATATTATTATTTGTTAACCAATCACGGAAATTACTGATATTGTGCCAACCTGATACTATAAAATGATATAATTAGGATAATGAGACTGAATCGTACACTAATATTAGAATAAGGTTCCGCGGTTACTATGTTTATACGTTTAAAAAATGATGCTCTGTTGATTCGATTCGTTGATTTTGTGAGGTTTGACATTGACAGTGACACTAACGCACAGTGTTGCCAGATGACATTTATGGAAATCCGCAGGGTGAGACAAAAAGTGTAGCACTCCGTAGATTGTCGCTTGAAAAATCGTAGTTCCTTCATTTGAACTGAATTTTAAAATGTTATTAAAAGTTAGTAACTTGCAAAAACGTAGGTGAGAAAACAAAAATCTTATATTTTTTAAACACCTTGTCCATAAAATGAAATTTAAAAACCGGCCAAGTGCATGTCGGGCCACACTCAGTGTAGGGTTCCGTAGTTGCTCATCCTTCACAATAGATGGGCTTAGAACCGCTGTTTGAATTACGGTTTAAATTACGAGAAAGATTTCAAGCTCTATAAAAACGTCGTAAACCCCAAAGTAACTGTAATTACTTATTACCTTCTGGAAGTCAACTTACGTCCTTTTAAAGAAAATTATGAAATGTTGCGATAACTCAAAAACGACTCGACCGATTGTATTTAATATAGTTTTCATTGAAAGTACTTATACGGCCTCATCTTGGGATGTGAGCGAGATCGCCTCCTAGTGTGGGTAGCTGGGGATAACCCCCGAGGGCCTAAAAACCCGAAGGGATTAAAACCAACTACCACGGAACACCCTGGGCGACATGGCTAGTAGAATGCCGGCTCTACCAACAGTTTGCTAGCCATGTTGGCGAAGATCTTCTGGTTCCACCGAGGGCTGTAGGTGGCCTCGGTGGACTACATATGCCTACCTGCGTTTGTCCTGCGCAGTTGAGCGCCGTACGCAGGGATGAAGGAGTCCTGGGGGGTTGAGTCGAGCGTAGCCGGGGTTCGATGCTATTGTGAGACAACACGCCCACTTTGGTCCGGATTTCAGCCCAAACGGTGGCCCTGCAGCTAGCCACTGCAGGGAAACGGACGCGCGTACCGTACGGATGAGGTGGGTATGGTCCGCAGGCGAGATGCGGGGGGGGGGGGGGGGGGGGGGGGGGGGGGGGTCCTCCGGGAGGACACTGGGGGCTCGGCTCCCTAGAGAAATCAGCCAATTTGATGATTTTTACATCGTATCTAGTTTGTGGATTATAGAGTTATAATGTCCTATTTAATATATATTGTAGTATCTATGCTTAACACTTTGTAGTTACCCGAATTTTGATTTAACGACTGTGTATTTTATAAAAAAATATTCGGTGAAGGACCAAAAATACACTAATCTCGTTTCTACTTTTATCCCCGGTGTATATGTAGAAAATATCTTACATTTTATTGTTCTAAACCATATTCCACAAAATTTGTTGTGAAGCTTTTTCTATTTTTCTCAATACTTTTCGAGAAAAACGCAAAAAACCGTTTCCACAACTTTTTCCCCGAAAAAATCGTAAACTTTGACGGCCTGTATCTCAAAGTCAGTGACATGTGAAAGGTACTTGATACGGTATTTTGTTGTGGAAAAACTATGTTATTATGATTAGCTATTTATAATATGGGAAAATCTATCGCAACAGATCGAAGGTCATTGAGAGCGGGGAGCCCCTTAAGAATATTAGTGAAATCATAAATAACTTGCAACAAAATCTTTTACGGCTGTAACCCTGTAACCCTAACTTACTGCGTTGTAACTTAGTTAGCTTTGCCCGCGGCTCCGCCCGCGTTGAAATTGGTCTGTGTAAGTAAGCGGCTATTTCACCCCTAATTTTCTCTCTTTATCCCCTGGAAGCAGAAATTTAAGTAAAGTTAACAGATGGATACAATAGTGGACTGTAGTCCAGATTCACCCGGCGCCACGTCAGAATCTGACGAGGATGAGGTTTCGCTGCATCTGCTCTCACAAACCCAAGAAATCTCACGTCCCGTCACCTGGCTCAGGTCTCCGTATACGCTCCGAATGAGGTCTTCAACGGACGGAAATATCCTGCATTACGTGTCTGGTAATCTAACCAGGCTGTTGGTTTCCTCCAGATTCTCCAGAAGTATTTTTCCAACCTGAAGCAGTACCCGGGCGAATTCTTGGACATGTGAGCCTCCTCCTTGTTGGACTCGCATATTTTCAGCCAGGCGCAGCTTCTGTTCTGTAGAACTCTGGTTTTATCACATTTCCTTGATACACCGCAGACAGGTGTTGTCCTAATCTATTGGGCTCTTGAAAGTTGTATGAGCCGTTTTTCCACCAGTTAGCAACGTAGCAGCGATTAGTCAATTATACATTTGTTGATAACCTGCAAAATCCTTCCTCGGTGGCTTATTCATGTCACAACGTATAAATTTCAGCGTCATCTGTTAGTTTATCCGGGTACTCGACAATCGTAACACATGTTTGAAAAAAAGTTTGCACCTCTTTCCTAAGTAGCTCCATAAGATTCAGTCTGGAATCGTAATCAAACATGCTTTTCATTCTTAAATACCCGTAAAACATGAAACTCAATATTTAATACTTTTTGTTTAAGTCCGGGTATTACCCGGGTACCCGGGTAACAAAAATGACCGGGTATTGCATTCCCTATCAGCAGCACCCGATGTCGCGCATGAGACCCAAAGGTGCGGGCTCCGAGGCGGGTGGGAAGCTCGAGAGATGAAAACACTGACACGCCCAAATCCCGAACCCCATGGGAGCCGGAGGGGAAACCCAAAGGCACCCCACACCAGGTGCCGGTGCGGCAGACGCTGTGCCTGGCACCTCCACACAACCTCACCGGAGGGACGGTGCTGTCTCCACAGTGCTACCCTCTCACACGTGCCCTCAAGGACGCGAAAGCGGCCCAGACAGGCAACACCACACCACACGGAGGTGCTGTACCTACAGTGCCCCCCCACACATCAACACACCGTGGTGGTGCTGTTTCCACAGTGTCCCCCCACCTAGATATGAGCGCCGCGCCGGCGCGCCGCCGTCGCCGCCAATTGGAGTCGGCGCGCCGCCGCCGTGTGAAATACGCGGCGTGCCGGCGCAACAAGTTGCGATTTGCTTTCTCGCTTGCACTCGTAACGTATCCCACCCGCGTCCGCGTTCGTTCGCACGATGGCTTCAGTCGAGCGTGGAAATGTACCGTTTCTGAAAATTTCCGGAAACTTTCCTAATTTTGTATGAGAAATGAGGAAAGTTTCCGGAAATTTTCGGAAACGGCACATCACTAGTCGAGCGTAGAGTATATTTCATGTAAATATTCAGTCGAGTCAATTATTTTGCCGAGGGAAGGCGTGTTATTTTTTTTAAGACCCGCGTCGGGACAATATGGTCAAGTTCGATTGCTATTGATGTTTACAAAACGAAAATAAAAGACCATGAAAAATCATTCCACGAAACACACACAAAGCTTTTGCTGGACAGAATTTGGCCAACTATCGTTAAAGCTAACTGGAAAAAGAAGGACTGTAAGGACTGTGTTAAGTTAGTGTATTAAAAATATGACTGATTATACAGGGTGCTTTGGGGGAATCCAAATAATTTTACCAGTGCATTCCTAAGTATGTGTAGAAAATAAAATGTACTAAGTTGAACTCTGCTTGGTTTTCGAGATTTTAGTAATTTTTGTTCTAAAACATCTCCAGTGTAAATCATCTTTATCATTTCGATGTTGGGAGACCGTCACATTATCTGACAGACCTTGAGTATTGAAAACCGTTCCTGTTAGGATCATTGTTTATTTGTCAATTTTTCACGGCACCCTTGTGATATTTAGCACTGTGGAGTATTTTTGTTCAGCTGTTATAAAGGTTGTCTGTCTGAAGTAGACGCTGCAATTTCGATGTCTAGTGCAATTATTATTTGTAACGAGACACCCGTTAAAATCAACCACAACAACGACGTATTATAGGACTAAAGACATTGTCTAAAGTAGTGATACAAAACGAGTCGAAGGGTATTTTTTAGTGACAGTCTGTATCATAATCATAATCCATGGAGTTTGATAGCAAACTTATTAAAAGAGAGTGTAGGCCGCAATTAGATAAATCATGAGATTCATGATCATGAGTAAGGAGTTTGGATCACATATTTAAGTAAAGCCTGCTTTGTAAAAAGAAATTGCCCAAAAAGAAATCTCTTTATGTCATTGACAGAAAGTCATATTTTAATGAAAAGAGATAACAATAACAAACATTGCCAGCTCTCAGCTGGTAATTTATTTATTATGTATGGAAACATAAAAAAAGTTAAAAATCATATTTCGACATAGGTTCATATAACATTTTTACTCCTTACGACATCAGGAATCCGCTGGTAAAATTATTTGGACTCCTCGCGAGGACCCTGTATACTCGGTTCCTTTATTAAAATAAATAAAGCTTTCTTTATAGTAACAAAAACAAGGTTTTTTTTTTTACAAATTGCCCCCTAATAAAAATCTAAAGCTCAAGGTCACGCCGCCGTGACGCCGCCGCCGCCGCGAAATTTTGCTTGTCACGCCGCCGCCGCGGATTTGGCCATCGGTGCTCATATCTACCCCCACCCCACACACTGTGGTGGTGCTGTTTTCACAGTGCCCTCACGGAAAAAGCAGTCTGCGCAGGGTGGAAAGGCTGCTGGGAAACCGGTGGCTTCGAAATCAGGCGCGTCGACGAAACAGACAGGCTCGGCGCAGGCACAAGGCCGTACCAAGCCCAGAAAACAAAAACTAGGGAGTGAATCAAGGGGGTCGTTTCGGCATCGGAGAAGTCCGCTGCTCCGGAGCAGACACCAATGGTCAATGGAGGAACTCCCTACAGATATTGCAACCGCACAGCTCGATGCTGGCTGGACACTCCACGAGAGGGCCAAAAGGGGAAGGGCGAAACCTGCTCAGAGGGAGCAACCCGGACATGAGGGCGGCTTCTCGTGGAAGACGCACAAAAATAAAAAACAGCGTCGCAGGCCCAGGCAGAGAACAGCTGCGCTGGAAAACCAAGCAGCTCCAGTGCCTCAGCAACAGCCAGGTGCTCCCAGACAGGGGGCGGCGCAGCAGACCGCTGGTGCCCCAGTAGGAAGGGTTAAAAACAGGACTGCCAGGGGTGGTAACCCGGAATCTCGAGCCTCTGCCAAAAGGGCGTGACTCGATGAGCCCAAAAGGCAGAGGATCCAGACGTCGGAAAAAGCCCCGAAGATGGTGTACGCCGAGGCTCTAAAGGCTGACCTACTGGTTGCTGTTACCACAGTGACCTCAGGACACCTTAGCCAACAGCAGTCCGAGGAGGTCCAACAACAGCTACAGGCTCTTCTCGTGAAGGAGGCCTGTCAGCCTGTGAGAGGTGCGAGGACCAGGCCACGTTGGCATGGCTCAAGCGCAGCGTAGTGGCTATCACCCTCTCCACGGGGGAGAAGGTTGTTGTGCAGCGCCAGAGTGAAGTGCCACGCAGAGTACGCTGCGGTATTCTGTTTCCCGGCATCTGGGAAAACTTCCGCGCCATTGTGCGGACGCTTCGCTACCAGAACGGGTGGGCAGAAATCGACCGCTGGCTGCTCCATAAGGTAGACAAGCAGGAGACGGAGACGTTTGCTGTTGTCAGTATACCAGAGACAGTAGTGCAGCCCCTCGTGGACCGCGGGCGCCAGCTCGGCTTTATGCTGGGCTCGGTGTAGGCAGGTTTGTGGAACATACACCAACCGGTAACACCGTCTCTGTAACGGACAAGGATGGGACAGAATTCGAGCCCATGGACACTGCAACGGTGACCGAGGCATCCGCTGACTTAGTCGCGGAGAAGCCCGGATCCCAATAAAACCCCAGAACAGACCGTCTCCGAGAAGGACGAAGAAGATCTTCTTCGCGACCACTCGGAAAGCGGGGAGGAATGTATGGACGGGTTAGGCAGGTTGGCCATCGGTGAGCAGGGAGAGCGTGGTATGTCTGCGGAGGAGGGTGACTCCGATGGCGTTAGCCCATTCTCTCAACAGTAACATCCTACAGGCCAACCTCCACCACAGTGAAACCGCGACGGCTCAGATCCGGAAGTGGTTGGAGGTCAACGACACGGCCATAGTACTGATCCAGGAGCCGTGGGTCAGGAAAGGCTCTGTATGCGGACTCCGCAACCTAGGAGGTAAGCTCACAGCATATACGGGACCAGATTACCCCCGGACCTGCATTTATATTACTAGAAACATACATGCGCAACCTTTAACAAGTTTCTATTCTAGAGACCTGTGTGCTATTAAGGCGCACGGGGCGCAATACTCCAGCCTGCAGGAGGTAGTCATAGCCTCGGTTTACATGCCAGAGGCGGATGACCCGCCACCGCACGATATGACAAGGCTGGTCAACTACTGCGAAGACGCGGGGCTTGAACTCATCGTGGCCACCGACTCGAACGCACACCACGCCCTCTGGAGCATGCACAGGTAACGAGAGAGGTAAGAAACTTGTCGAGTACCTATTTACAATTACAACAAATCTTAACATTTATAAAAAAAAAAATTAACAAAAAAAAGAACCAACTTCAGTAAAACTAAAAAGCCAACAATAACCCGTTCAAGTACAGATTACATTTGACTCACCCTTCGAAGTCGATCCCAAACCACTCAGTTCTTATATTTATATATTATAGTTTACGCGAGGTTTGGCACCGACTTCGAAGGGTGAGTCAAATGTAATCTGTACTTGAACGGGTTATTGTTGGCTTTTTAGTTTTACTGAAGTCGGTTCTTTTCTTTGTTAAAAAATTTTTTTTTTTGCTTTTTAGTGATTCGTATGTGTGTTCATCATCAGTTTCCTTACACCAAATCCTATTTACTGAATGTAAATTCTTGACTTTATCAATAAATTACCGAAAGCGCCGTACATGTCCCTATAACATTTGAAGAGTTCCCTCGATTTCTCCAAGATTCCATCATCAGATCCCGACTTAGTGCCAACGGGACCAACTCGGAGTTATACCTTTTCGATAAAAAAAAAAAAAAATTGAAAATCGGTTCACGATTCTCGGAGATATCGAGTAACATACATAGAAAAAAAATAAAAAAAATAAGTTCGAATTGAGAACCTCCTCCTTTTTTGAAGTCGGTTAAAAAGGATCGGAACCAACATTCGTAACTAGGCGAAGCAGAACAATCATTGACTTGACACTAGCAACTGATATAGCATCGGAAAACATCTCAAACTGGCAGGTCTCTAAGGAGCTTTCCTGCTCGGACCACAGATGGATTCGATTCGATATTCAGGTAAAAACACTCGAAGCCATCCCTAGGCGGAACCCACGCAGAACGAATCGCACAGAGTTTGCGAATTGCGAGCCGACTAAGCTCAGCCTTGTCGATGAGAGAGGTTCCCAACAAAGTACAGGGTGCTGAACAGATAGAAAAACAGGTAGGCGTCCTTACAGATACCATCATGGATTGTTACCACCATGCATATCCCTTATCCACCCCCTCAGCCAGCTGCGGGAACAAAGCTAACTGGTGGGGGCCAGAGTTGGAGAGGCTCAGGAAAAAGATGAGGAAACAACTGAACAGGGCAATGAACACGGGTACAGACCAAGACTGGGATAATTATAAGACCACCAAGTCCAGGTACAAACAACGGCTCCGGTACAGAAAGTCGTGCTCATGGCGGAACTTTTGTACCAACATCGAGACATGTACACAGGCGAACAGGGTAGGAAAGGTTCTCTCCAACCAGACAACTACAACCTTAGGGTCCCTACGTAAGCCAGACAATACCCTCACTAGCTCACCGGAGGAGGCGGAACGTACCTTAGTACAGACGCATTTTCCGGGCTGCGAAATATCGCCGCTAGTGAACTGAACGAATGAGGAGACTACTCCGACGGAGGAGGAGTGGCAACAAGCATGTGAGGTAATCAGCCCACAAAAAGTAAGGTGGGCTATAAACAGCTTTGACTTATACAAATCACCAGGGTTGGATGGAGTCTTCCCAGCCCTGCTGAGGTGGGGTAGAGAAGAACTCACCCAGATACTGACCATCGTTCTGGCCGCCTGTCTGGCTCACAGGTACGTACCGAGACGATGGAGAGGTCAAAGTCATCTTCATACCCAAACCTGGTAAAAGTGACTACCTACTCAGATCCGAAATCTTTCAGACCAATCAGCTTAATTTCCTTTTTGCTTAAAACACTTGAGACGTTGTGTGGCAGGGAGTAGAGGGAGAAGGCATTAACTAGTGTACCCCTACACCCTTACCAACATGCCTACAGCCAAGGCAAATCTACAGAATCAGCTCTTCATGCCGTAGTTGTCAAAATAGAAGAGGCCATTATAAACAAGTCTATGTGCCTAGGCACCTTCATAGATATCGAAGGAGCCTTCGACAAGACCAATTTCACCAGCATAACAGCAGCATTGGTAAGGCACGGAGTCAATGATGTTATGGTACAATGGATAAACAACATGTTGAGCAAGAGGGTCATCACATCAGACTCGGAACTGGCGAGACACAACAGGTACTGGTGGCAAAGGGGTGCCCCCAAGGAGGTGTACTCTCACCACTTCTTTGGAACATGGTGGTGAACGACCTCATCGCCACACTAAATGACAATCACTATTACACAATAGGTTATGCTGACGACATAGTGATATTGACGAGCGGCAATCACACAGGTACAGTATGTGTCGTTACCCGCTCTGCACTGGCCATAGTGGAACGCTGGTGCAACAACAACGAGCTGACGGTCAATCCAAAAAAGACAGAACTGGTAATGTTCACCAACAAACGTAATCTGGGCACCTACCGACTACCCAGACTGTTCAATACAGAGCTCCAATTGTCGACTGAGGTAAAGTATCTAGGGGTAATACTTGATAGTAAGTTGAATAGGAGCAACCATCTAAATAACAAAATTGACAAAGCTACAGTCGCGTTCTGGCAGTGCCGTAGAATGGTAGGTAGAACTTGGGGTCTTAATCCTAAGATCACACTATGGCTATATCAGGCAGTCATCAGACCAATATTAAGCTACGGTGCAGTAGTATGGTGGCCACGAACACGAACCAAGCTAACCACCGTCGAAGCTAAACTACAACGACTTCAGAGGTTAGTTAGTATGGTAGCTACGGGATGCATGAGGACTACACCCACTGCAGCCCTGGAAGCTATACTGTGGCTGCCACCGCTGCATCTCTTCGTTAAACAAGAAGCGGCAGCTACGGCGATACGTCTTAAGAAACTAAACCTCTGGAGATCAGCTAGGGTGCCGCACACCGAAATCCTCTATGAGGTTATAGGTAAGGAACCGCTTATAGAAGCGCAGGTCTTAACCCAAGGGAGTTAAGAATTTTCACAGACGGGTCCAAAACTAGGTCAGGCACTGGCTCTGGGGTATTCTCAGAGGACCTAAACATACACATCTCTACACCACTAGGAACCCATAACACAGTCTTCCAGGCGGAATGTATGGGTATCATAATCGCAGCCCATGCAATTATCTCGAGGAAGGTAAAGGACTACCCCATCCGCATACTCTCCGATAGCAGATCAGTGTTACAAGCCCTGCAGAGCTACACAGTAACCTCAGGACTCATATACGAATGTCACCGAGCATTGTCAGAGGTATGTAATAATAATAGCATAACCCTACAGTGGGACGGCCTACGACCTACGGCTTAGGGACGAACAGGGGCACACCTTAACACCGAAACAGTCGGCCGAACGACTAGCTCAGTGCTTTTATCCGGACGACCGCCGGGACGGTGAGTCCGACCACCACAGGTGCACGAGGGAAGATACGGAGGGAGACAACCCAGCAGTGGAGTCAAACCTCACTGACGACGATCCACCCTTCACACGAGTGGAACTAGATATGGTCGTCAAAAGTATGAACCCGAAAAAGGCACCTGGGTCGGACGGACTCACGGCAGACATATGTGCAGAAGCCATCCAGAGCAATGGAGAAGTATTTTTGTGTCTAGCGAATTCCTGCCTTAGGCTAGCCTACTTCCCTAAAGCCTGGAAGTCAGCATATGTATGCATCCTGCGGAAACCCGGCAAGGAGGACTACACTCATCCCAAATCATATCGACCGATTGGACTTTTGTCGGTACTGGGGAAAATCCTGGAAAAGATGTTAGTTAACAGGATAAAGTGGCCCATCCTCCCGGCCCTGAACGAACGTCAGTATGGGTTTATGCCGCAGAAGTCGACGGAAGATGCCCTCTATGACTTGATGAGACACATAAGAACAGAAGCAGAAACGAAGAAACGCATCGTACTACTAGTCTCACTGGACATTGAGGGAGCTTTCGACAACGCCTGGTGGCCGAAACTGAAAACCCAACTGGCAAAGAAACGCTGTCCGAGGAACCTTTATCACACGGTAGGCTCCTACCTGGAAGACCGTGTGATAAAGGTACACTACGCGGGCGAGGTCAGCGAAAAGCCTACCACAAAGGGATGTGTCCAGGGTTCTATAGGAGGTCCAATTTTCTGGAATATAATTCTAGACGACCTACTACAGCTACTCAACGACACAGAAGCCCACTGTCAAGCTTTCGCGGACGACGTCACCTTAGTGTTCTCTGGAAGCGACTCAGGAGCCATAAAAGCACAAGCCGAACGGACACTCCAAAAAGTGGTTGAATGGGGTACCCAAAACAAGCTAAACTTCGCGGCTCATAAGACCGGAGCCATGATCATAACGAGGAAGCTTAAATGGGACCCTATTCAGATCTCAATGGCCGGAGCCGAAGTAGAGCTCGTCGACGAAATCAAACTGTTGGGACTCACCATTGACCGAAAATTAACCTTCAACGCACATGTAGCAAAAACGTGCCAAAAGGCAACGGATATCTACAGGCAATTGTCGTGTGCGGCAAGGGTGTCATGGGGTCTCAACGGCGAGATAGTGAAAACCATTTACACGGCGGTGGTAGAGCCAATCGTCCTGTATGCAGCGAGTGCCTGGCACGAAGCAGCCAAAAAATTGATGGTGCGGAACCAGCTAGATTCAATTCAGCGAGGTTTCGCCCAGAAGATCTGCAAGGCATACAGGACGGTATCTTTAACATCGGCGTTGATCCTGTCGGGAACGCTCCCACTGGATCTGCGTATTCACGAGGCGGCGAAGCTCTACGAGGCAAAGAGGGGCTATAGCGAGGAACACGTACCACCCGGACGAGAACTAGAATGTAAGACTGACGCTCTGGCGAGCCCGCACCCGTCAAAGATCGTGACTATCGATTATGTCAGCTTGGAGGAATTCAACCAAGACGTAATGGATAGACACGACCTAGGAGGCCCACAGATTTACACCGACGGTAGTAAAATCGAGGGGAAGACGGGAGCGGCACTCACATGGTGGGAGGGAGGAGGAGAAATCCGCCACTCAACCTTCAAGCTAGCACCCTACAACACAGTGTTTCAGACCGAAATGTACGCGCTCCTCAGGGCAGTGCAAGTCGCGATGAAGCACAAGGTGCGCAGCGTCAGCATCCTCAGTGACTCGAAATCCTCGCTAGAGCTCCTAAAATCTCCACAAACGACCCACCCATTAGCCCAAAAAATCAAAGACAACGCTTCAAAAGCGCGGGACCAAGGGATCAGTCTTAAGTTCTTTTGGCTGCGAGCCCATATTGGAACGCCAGGAAACGAGAGGGCAGACGAACTGGCAAAGCAAGCAGCTCTAAGAAAGAAGACCGCTCCCGAGTATGACAAGGTGCCGATATCCTACGTCAAAAGGACGATAAGAGAACACACGGTCGAAAAGTGGCAGGCACGCTATGAATCGTCCGAGACCGGTGCAACAACCAAGAAGTTCTTTCCACAAGTGAGAGACGCGAACAGCGTCATCAAGAAACTCAAACTCACAAACTTCTTGGTTCAAGCCTTCACCGGACACGGGGGATTCGCAGCCTACCTAAACCGCTTCAAGATCAAGGATGCACCCTCGTGCATCTGCGACCCGGCCATTGACGAGGATATCTGGCACATTGTGTGCGACTGCCCGCGCTTCGGCACGGAAAGGCACGAGCTAGAGCAAAAAACCGGAGTTCAGATCAGCCCGGACAGCTCAAGCTGGAGGGAACTGCTGGGATCAGAGGAAAACCGTGGACACGTGACGAAGTTCCTAGAAAAGGTAGTCCGTGTAGCATGCCTCCGAAACAAGTAGCCCGTTTGCCGTAGAACCCCCCCCCCACTTTACCTCACTAGACTTGACCTTACTAGACTACCGACAACTGACTAACTGACCTAATGACGTAAATTAAAACCAAGCCCCCCCACAGAATCAACCTAAATCTCATAAAATGTATTTCAGGAAATGTCGCAGCAGGAAAATTTTCGCCGTCCCAACAAATACCAGACGAAGGGAGTGAAGTTCGTCCGCGAGACGGCGGCCCAGGTGAACCTCGAGGACCCCACCCGGATGGACACCAGCCAAGAGGCGGTTAAAGTCCACCCGGGAGGGCGAGTACGGAAAGTGTGGAAGGACCTCGAGGGGACCCGGGAAGTGGCCTTCGACGGCCGGAAGTTCCGGGAGCCGAAAACGGTTAGATCGGTGTGCACGACGACCGTCACGGAGCAACCCGTTACCCGTCCTGCCGTCGAGGGCCACGAGGGCTTCCTAGATTACGACTCTGCGACTTTTTCTGAAAAAATCCAATTTAGCTACCTAATTAGGCACGACGTGTTTCAAAAGGCCAGGCTTCACCTGGCCTTCTTCAGATACAACAAAGAAACATCCCTCGATCAGAACTCGTACGTGGCAGGGAGAGTCTACCTCATGAGTAGCGGCCTCCCGGGCGACGATAACGAGTTAGAAAGGATCTACTACAGGTTCTGCTCTGAAAAAGGCTTGGACCGGGAGCTCGTGGAAAAGGACCTGGCAAGCGTCAAGGCAGAGCTAAGCTCAAAAAGCCTTGCGCACAGAAACGCAGCCAGGAAAAATTTCGACGAGTTCCATGGTTTAAGCAGGTACAAGGAGTCGGGCTCGCGGCCATACACAGCCCCCCAGGCTGGGTGTGACCCCGAGTGCGTCATACTTTGAGAGCGGCACCTGTGGTAAAATCCCCCCCAATCCGGGTGGAGCTTGTGCTGCACACTCGCTGGTGTGTCCGATCGTCCGGCTGGCACTTCTCAAATCCCCCCCCCCCCCCCCCTTAGTAATAGCAGTTGTAGCACCCGATGGAAAAGTAGCGAAAAGAGGGCATCGCGAGGAGACACGCGAAAAAAGTCTCCAAGGCAAAAGAACAGGCCTCAAAGGGTAGCCCCACCCAAAAGAGGGCGCCCACAGCCACACAGCGGTCCACAAAAGATCTCCGACCCACTTCTTCCATCGGCGGGCAAAAGATAGGCAGCCCGTAGTTACTAAAAATGCATGCATCAGTAGTCCCTATCCAAAAAATTAAGCTAAGAAAATAAACGTTAGAATAAGTACGGGCAAAGGACAAGCATGGAGAGACCGGCAACGGTATCACCATGCTTGTCCCGAGCACCCCGCGGGAACCAAACGGGAGTCTCTCTCTCGGCCTTGCAGCACTGGCTGAGGCAAGGACCCAGCGGGTAGTTAAGTATCCTATCTTCTTCCCCCCCCCCCACCACCTCTTTTGAACGAAAGTTTGTAAACAACAGTAAAAAAACAGAGAGCGATGCAAAGAATGCGGGTTAAGGTTTTTAGCCGGTAAGAGTCCGGCACTGTCTTCTCTCAAGAAATCAGTTTGGTTTTAGGGCCGGACTATCAACTGCTGACGCTGTTCATGAACTAACTAATTACCTAGTCCAAGAACTTGATAAAGGAAATCAGACAATAGGAATCTTTATGGACCTCGCAAAAGCTTTTGACACCGTCCCCATTGCCATTCTTCTCCAAAAGCTAGAAGCACTTGGTATTAGAGGTACCCAACTCAAATTACTAGCAAATTATCTAGATGAACGCACCCAATGCGTGAGGATAGACAATAATATCAGCTCCGACTTAAAAAACACCGCTTACGGAATTCCACAAGGCAGTGTGCTCGCTTCTACCCTATTCTTGATCTATATTAACGACCTTTGTGATCTAAAAATAGGAAATGGTAAAATAATCTCGTACGCTGATGACACTGTACTGCTTTTTTCCGCTAAATCAGCAGATGACGCACATGAATATGCACAGCGAGGCTTTAATAGCGTCAGCACCTGGTTACGGCATCACCTACTAACACTTAACCCAGATAAAACTCAGTATGTAAGATTTTCCATGCGTAAACCTAGCGTAGACATAACCTACCGCAAGCTCTATGCCCACATATGTAATAACATTTCATCTGTCAAATGCAGCTGCCCGGACATAACGCGTTCCGACAAAATTAAATATCTCGGAGTTTTAATCGACGAAACCCTCTCGTTTAAATTCCATGTGGAAGCGCTGTGTAATAGAATCCGTAAGTTAATATTTGTTTTCAAAAAACTGCGGTCAATTGCGGATGAGCAGCTCCTCAAGACGGTTTATTTTGCTCTTTGCCAATCAATAATAACGTATTGCATAACGTCATGGGGAGGTTTGGCTAAAACCACAATACTAAAATTAGAAAGAGCCCAAAGAGCAATCCTAAAGGTCCATACCTATCGTCCTTACCTCTACCCTACTAACCTTATATACAGTGAATGTAGAGTACTAACAGTTCGTCAGTTATTTATCCACGGCACAGTATTAAGGCAGCACTGCATAACTCCTTACAGCACCGAATATAAAAACAAGAGGCGTAAAGATATTGTTTGCTCCTATAACATGCAAGCAAAACATGCTTTTTCTACAAGATTTTTCATATTTCTGGGACCATTTCTTTACAATAGATTAAATGCGAAATTGGACCTATATCCACTAAGCTTCGCTCAATGTAAGAAAGCGCTTCGTGAGTCACTACAAACTATGACGTACGAAGATACAGAGAACTTACTGACTGTCATGAAATAAATATTTGTTTAGTTGAATTAAGTTCTTTAGTGTAAATTTTAGTAGTTAAGCTACAATAAGATTACTGTAAGATAGATGAATATGTACTTAAATTAAATAATGTAAAGGCTTTCCCATTGCCTGAAACACAGGGGCAACCCTAGTTCAGGTTATGTAAATTATGAATTTATTTGTTTTTTAAGTATAGAATTTAACCGTCACCTCTGTACATTATGTTTTATCAATAAATTATTATTATTATTATTATTATTATTACTGTCTGGGCCTCCCTTCCCAGTCGCCCATGATGGGTTTTCCTTAAACCGCACTCTTTGTGTCTTTTGAAATTTTTTGAAACGTAAATAAAAGCAAGGACTCTCGTCTTTGGCCCCTCAGGCAAAACTCCCAAAAAAAAAAAAAAACCCTACAGTGGATCAAAGGACACAGCAACTCGCGCGGGAACAACGCAGCTGACTTACTGGCGAGAGGAGATTCGGAGATGGTAGCAGAGGGACCCGAACCAATCATACCTCTACCATTCGCCTGGCTGCGCAACACAGTGCGTAAGAACACGAAGGTAGAACAGCAACTATACTGGTCTAACTTAGGTACATGCAAGCAGAGCAAAGAGGCCCTTCCGACAATCTACCCCGGGTTGTCACGCAAACTAAGGCAGCTGAAGAGGCCGCAGCTCCGGCTCATAACTGGAGCGATAACTGGACATGCCCTGCTAAACAAGCACATATTCACTCCAGGTGTTACAGACAGTCCTCTTTGCAGAGCTTGCATGGAGGCCGAAGAGTCTGCCGCCCACGTCATTCTCGAATGTCCTGGTGTGGCCAAATACGAAGTGGTGAAGTCGTCGGCAACATCAAGGGACTGCTAGGCTTTCTGGTAGAGTTGGGTTGGCAAGAGTAGTGCCAGCAACTCTTTACGCAAATAGGCGCATGGTAAGACGTCGGGTTGCGGAAAACTAGCCCGTGATAACCTATAACGGCCTCATACTCATGAATTTTTCCATAATTTTTTGACCCGTGGTTGAAAATTTGGGGGCGGATGCTATTCTTTTAGATTTCCGGAGCGAATATTTACAAAACTGCTGACTTTATCAAACAGTAATGTTTGGAGACCCCTACTATTTTTAAAAGACCTATTCAGCGACACCCCTACTTTAGGTGTACGGCAGGTACCCGAAATGTCTTTTTTTAGTTTTTATTGTACCGTTTTGATGGCGTGATACATAAACATATTCGTAATAAATTTCAGCTTTCTAGTTCTAATGATCACGGAGCTAAGCCGCGGTTGGACGGACGGACGGACAGACAGACACACGGACATGGCGAAACTATAAGGGTTTCTAGTTGGCAACGGAACCCTAAAAACGGAACAGGATTATAATAATTTTTTCGCAGGGAAAGTACATTCCGTTTCGTTTATGTCATATTTCGGTCATAAATAAAAGTAGTCTGAAATTCCGTAGGTTCCCCAATAGTTTCCGTAGGTCTGTCTGGGCACAAAGCCAAATTCCGTAGATCTACGGAATTTTCCGTAGCTCTGGCAACGCTGCTAACGCATTGAAGAAAAGCATGGAACTATTATGTAAGAAAACGGAGAATAAGTGTGCACACAAAATCCAATCTTAATTTAAGTATATAAAATGAATTTTACCGGTGAAGGGGTCACGATCAGACAGAGATAGCTCGCACATGGTCAGTGCCCCATTCTAATATTGCCAGTCATAAAAAAAAGTAATAATTAGTAGTTTTCATTTAAAATGGTAGTTATTATAGTCTGGGGCCCTGTCTGGCTAATGAAAGTAGAGACTAGGAAACAGCGTGTTGCAACACGGCGTATAACTCGGTAAAACAATATTGATACTTGGTATTTTTTTTCAACTCCTATCCTGTTATAGTCTGGCTAATGAAATTAATATTAATCAAAGTTTTGGCGGGATATTTAAAAAGTCTGCGGCTGGTCACACTTTCTGTAGTAGGAATTATAGTTTTGATACTAGAACATATTTTTGTTTTTTTAAGCACACGTAAGGTACCTAAAGAAATAAGTTAAATATATGTTGATGTGCGCTCATAGTCAGCTCACATAATTTCTACCTCTATGTACAGTACAGTCAACGACAAACACAATGGTGTCCCATTAAAAAGGCAAACAGAAGTTCGCGACCTGGGAGTGACTGTAGATCCGGAGTTAACTTTTCGTAATCACATTGTGAATATTTGGAAGAAGGCTTTCAGAAAGTTGGGATTCATTATAAGAACAGCAGAGCATTTTAAAAATATCAAAGCAATATGTACACTCTACAATGCTTTGGTAAGAAGTTGTCTAGAATGTAATTCCACGATTTGGGCGCCGCATGAAGCTAAATATAACCTCATGTTGGAGAAAATCCAAAACAAATTTACCAGGTACCTATATCTAAAAAATTACGGAGTCTACCCCTATTACCCTTTGATGTACCCGACATTATTCGTCTTAGGGATGGTCGGGTACAGCAAATTGAGCGTTAGACGTGGCTTGGCGCTTGCTACTTACATCTTTGAACTAATAAGAGGTAGACGGAGCGATCAAGGTATCCTGAGGCACATTAACTTCTGTGCTCCCGACAAGCACGCAGAGCGCCGGCGCTGCCGCCGCTGCTGGCGGTGCCGCGCGCGCGCACCAAGCTGCTGGCGCGGGCGCCGCTCACGCGAGCCCTTACTACGCTCAACCGGGTATCTCTAGAGATCGATTTATTTCACTGCACTCTGAGTGAATTCAAAAGTGTTGCCTTAAATGTTATTTGTTATGAATCGTAATTTTTCTTTTTGAAATGTTTACCTTCTCTATAGCTTTGTATATAAATAAATAAATAAAAAATAAAAAAACTAGTTGCCTGTAAAGTCGGTTTTACGGGCGAAGATTTTACGTGACAACGCGCGGCGGACCGATCATGTTTGAGTGGGAGAGAGACGCAAGGCATTCGCCGGTCCGGCGGGCCTGTCTCTTGTTCGGTGACTCATCGTAACAGACGTGAGCGGGCGTTACACTTTTTCATGAGTGACTCCGAGCGCAACCTAATTTAAGACGTTGTCACGTCAAAATAAATAAATATTTTAACACTTTCTAATCATATACAAGGCGAAAAATTAAATGTAATGTAAATAAGACTTAGCTCAATAATACCGTAATATAATAATCCATCACCAAAAAAATACATAACAGTACTATGCCAAATTCCAACTCAATCGGAATGCTAAAACTAGTACATAAAGTATCAAAATTATTTATAGCGCGAAAAAAAGTAGAAATTTAAAAGTGGCAATACTGTAATGTCGTCCCCGTTTTCTTATACTGATTAGAGAGGGAGGACACTACAGTATTGCCACTTTTTAATTTCTACTCTTTTTGGTCGGACTGTAAATTTTTTAAATCATAGACAATTTGTGATACCACAGGCAAATATCTATCAACATTATAAGGCTAGCCAGACTAATAGCACAGATCACCTCCACTAGATAGCTAATGTTGATAGTTTTCTTTGCGATACAGTTCACCGCGCGGCGGGTCAAGAGGTGGGTAGGCGGTACCTGCGTCTTGAGTGGCCGATGCCTAAAGCGCACATATTCATAGGGATGGGACATGTTCATTAGAAGCGTCTAAACCAGTACAGAATATTATTGCTGGTATAAGAAAGTTATAACAGTTGACGCATATGTAACTAAAGCTAAGTAATTGACTTAATGTCCTATGTCCCCTGGATGGGGCAGAGGGCGTCCACAGTACGTCGCCATCCCGAACGGTCTTGGGCTTCGCGCTTCACTTCGCTCCAGGTCATTCCTGTCGCCTTCGCTTCTGCAGTGATCGTCCGCCGCCAGGTCTGTTTAGGGCGACCACGTTTCCGCTTTCCTTGGGGATTCCAGTCTAGGGCTTGCCTTGGAATGTGATCAGGGTCCCTTCGGAGCGTGTGGCCGATCCAGTTCCACTTGCGGCGTTTGATCTGCTGGTCGATCGGAGTCTCACCACAGCGTTCCCACAGGTCTACGTTGGAGATTTTCTCGGGCCAGTATACACCGAGAATTCGGCGAAGACAGCGGTTGATGAAGACCTGGAACCGGTGCGTGATGTCTTTAGTGACCTTCCACGTCTCACATCCGTACAGCAACATGGTTTTCACGTTGGACCGGAATATCTTGAGCTTAACTCTCCTAGTCAGTTTCCGCGATTGCCAGACAGGACGGAGCTGTGCGAAGGTTGCCTTCCCCTTGGCGATTCTCGAAGCGGTGTCCTCTTCGGTCCCTCCTGTTTCCGACACTACACTACCGAGGTAGGTAAATTTGTGGACTCTCTTCACCCCCTCTGTGCCGATAAGTAACGGCAAAGAGCTTGTCCCTCCGCCCCTCATTTCCTGGGTCTTCCGGGTGTTAATTTTAAGTCCCGTCTCCAGAGCCTCTCGTCGTAGGTCGTCCAGTTTGGCTTGCATGTCTGCGCGCGTGTGGCTCAATAGGCATAGGTCATCGGCATAGTCCAAATCTTCCAAGACGTTGGACAGTCCCCACTCTATGCCGCGGCGCTTGCTGTTGGTGGTGTTATTCATGATGCCATCCAGGATGACAAGGAAAAGGAGAGGTGAAAGAAGGCACCCCTGGCGTACACCCGCATGGACCGGTATGTCCTCCGAGACGAGGCCGTCGTGAGTTACTCTACAAGAATACATCCCGTAGATGGCCTTAATTATGTTAATGATCTTCTCGGGGACTCCAATTTCACGTAGCCGACCCCAGATACAGCTCCATCTCAGCGTGTCGAAAGCTTTTTCGAAGTCCACAAAGGTCAGGTCCATTTCCCTCTGCCATTCTGATGCCTGTTCGAGAATTATGCGCAAGGTGTTGATCTGGTCCGTGCACGATCGATTGGATCGGAAGCCAGCTTGCTCTCTGCGAAGAAGAGGTTCAACGGCCCCCGACAGCCTATCTAGGATGATCCTGCAGAGCACCTTAGAAGGAATCGAGAGCAAGGTGATGCCTCTCCAATTGCCACATTCACTGAGGTCTCCTTTTTTGGGTACGGTGATAAGAAGGCCTTTGTTCCAGTCGTCGGGCAACTCTTCGGCTGACCAGATGTTCCTCAAAAGGGGCGTCAGCGCGTTCGCAGCGGTGGGGATGTCAGCTTTTAGCATTTCCGCTGCGATAAGGTCGACTCCTGGGGCTTTCCCGTTCTTCAATGATTTGATGGCCTTCACTACTTCTTCTCCTGTAGGGGGAGACACATCAATGTCCAGGCTTTGTGCGGGCAAGTTGGCAGCAGTTGTAGCCGTAGCAACGGGGTCGTTGGGGACTCGGAAGATCTCCTCAAAGTGCTCCCGCCAGCGCTGAAGCTGTCCCTCCGATGTCACAATCAGCTGGCCTCTCTTGTCTTTCAAGGGCTTCTTCTTCCTCTGGTTCCGGTTTCCGGCCAAGACCTTCGTCGCCTTGTACATCTCCCTGAGATTGCCAGAGTTGGCAGCGCGTTGGGCGCAATCCGCAACACTATCAGCCCATACTCGACGGTCATGACGGGTGCTGCGGTAGATTTTTCTGCGAATCTGTCTGTATTGCAGCTTCCGGTCTTCGCGCACTGCCACATCGCTGGGTGCAAGGAGTTGAAGATGGAGCTGGCGCCTTTCTTCAATGAGGTTCCACGTTGTCTGTGACATCCAGTCTTCACGTGTGGATGACTTGTGTCCGAGGACGACGGAGCTGGTCTCTGTATAGGCCATTTTGATGTGGTTCCACTCCGCGTCAACAGAATTGGTAGAGTCCATTTCGAGTGCGGAGAAACGATTTCGCAAATCGAGTCTAAAGGCGTTGCCTACGTCTGGATCCTGCAGTTTGTTGACCTCAAATCGTTTGCATATCCTGGTGGTCGCACTGGATGCTCGAGCTACAGCTCCTTTGAGCCGCACCTCAGCTACGACTAGGTGGTGGTCACTGTCGATATCCGCGCCTCGACGGTTGCGGACGTCGAGCAGTGATGAGCGCTATTTGGAGCTGATAGCAAGGTGGTCGATTTGGTTCTTGGTGACTCCATCGGGTGAGGTCCATGTGTACTTGTGGTGGTCTCCATGTATGAATAAAGTGCCTCCGATGGTAAGGTCGTTGTCCTGGCAGAACTCCAAAAATCTCTCTCCGTTCTCGTTTCGGACTCCAAGCCCGTGTGTGCCCATGTGTCTTTGACAACCGTCGTTGTCCGTGCCGACCTTGGCATTCAGGTCCCCCATGACGATAACTATATCCTGCTTGCGGATGTTCTTTAGGGTCAGGTTGAGTGCAATATAGAAATCGTCCTTGTCTTCCTCTGATGCCAGATTTGTGGGCGCGTAGCATTGAACGACGGTTATCTTGCGGGCTTTGCTGTTAAACCGGGCTGTAATGATTCGCTCTGAGATGGGTTTCCAGTCCAGCAGGCTCTTCTTCGCAGCGTCAGCAAGGAGGAATCCTACGCCGTTTTCACGCACGTCCTCTTCATCTTCCTTCCCGGAGTAAAGAATAGTAAGGCCCCTGGACGTTCTCAGTTCCCCGAATCCATTTCTGCGCACTTCACTGAGACCGATTATTTGCAACTTGTATCGTAGCATTTCTGCTTCTGCTTGGGCTAGTCGGCTATCCTCGCTCAGTGTTCGCACGTTCCAACAAGCAATTCGTGTCCGTGTTTTCATGCCAAAGGTTGTCGTAGTATGATCGGTCCGGTTTCGTACTATATCAGTTTCAAAAATCTGTTTGGGGTTCAGGTAAGCGAGTGATTAGCCCACTATACCCTAGCCCACTGGCGGGGCTGCCACCTTGGAGCCTGTGGGCGTGCTCGGTTTTGTTCGGGTATCCTCCCTAGTGAGGTTGATTCTGTTTTGAGGCGCAGAAGATTCGCCTTTCGCCCTGCACCCTCAGCTAAGCTAAGTAATTGGGAGTAAGATAATTAAAAAGGCATTAATTAATTCAATATGATAAAAAGTTGATATAAAGTCTGACCATATATTCTGCCGTCGTAACGAAAAAGGGCGCATCTAACATTTTTGTCAAAAATGAGTTCTATACATATTCGGAATCAGCTAAAAAAGACGGATCTACTAGTATTTTTTAATTTGACTAAAAATTAACAGAACCCTGTGAAACCTACAATCAAAAAGGACGTATACGAATGAAAAAAGATAAGCTGGCAAATCTGTACGCACAACGGCCCGAACATACACGAGCAAAGTGCGGAAAGCGGAGCCCATAACCATATTGTTTTTTGTGACAGGCAAGAATAATACACTGACCAAGTGCGAGCGGTCTCTGTCGGATCGTGACCCCTTCACTTAAATACATGGTATAATTAGACCATGACTTAAATATATTTTGTTTCATTAGGTTTAATTGACAACATTTCACATTTCATATTTATAACAGGTGGAAATTAATATAGAGATCGACAGGGCTTTATGTCGTGTACCTTAAAAAAAAAATCTTTGAATTTATTCTGCTGTATTTAAAGAAATATAAGAAAATACATCAAATAACTGCAATCTAAGACAGTACGGGCTGAATAGGGTTGTTGTCTAAACCAAAGAGCGAAAAGAAATATATTTTTTTTATTTGACGTTGACAGATGACAGATGCATACCGAGTTTTATTAAGTTTTTTTTTAATAAGAAAACCGACTAAAGTAACCGTTCCATTAAGTTCTGGTTTTGGTATTGCCACATTTTAAAATGAGTATGTTTTTATAAATTAATAATAAAATAAATAATCATCTCAGAAAATAAATAAAAACAGAGATTACTTCATCTTTTTAAGCAGAATTCAGAAAAGTAATAAAATGATAGTCTTAAAAATATGAAATGTTGTCAATTTTGTATACACACTGAGTTCGCACTCCTGTTGTCTTACTTAATAGCTCCATGGTCATCCTGTCATTCCGGAATGCCATTGCCATACCTTACCTTGTTTTTTGACGTATATAGTATATATACGTAGTTTACGCGCGGCGAACGACGAACCTGTCATCTCAGTACATTTTACAACCTATAATCGGAAAAAGTAAATAGTATTCGTATCTCAGTAGCTTGTGTCCTGTCATTCCGGAATCCAGAGTGCCATACCTTATTTTCTTATACCGTGTACCGTGATCCGATCCGCACATTTGGTAATAGTGCCAGTGACGCCGTAGGCACGGAAAATTTAGAAAATGTTGATACTGACCTGAAGTTTTATACACATTATAACAGGAATCCTAGACCATCACGACTGCCATGTGACCTTTTAACCTCGAGGGAAAACGAAATCTATCGAAAATGAAAAATGAAACCGACAGTACCTATATAAATCTGGAACTGAAAGCAACAATATGATTGGCAACCAGGTGATCACCACTGGAAGCCATATTGCTAATAACATTGTCATATATGATTACAGTAAAATTATTTACAGTTTTATTGCTGACAATTGCATAATTGGAAAGTATTGTTACATAGACAGGGGAACGATAGGAGCAAATGGTATAATGAAAGACAATACAGTCATAAAGAATACTGTAATTGGAACCAACTGTGTGACTGGCAAACGTGTTAGCATCACTGGATCTGATATTAAAAGTAACGTTATCATACATGATAATAGTAAAATGGTTAACTGTAATATTATGGCGAATTGCGTAATTCAAAGGGATTGCGACTTGGAACAAGGGACAACAGGAGCAAATTCTATAATCGGATACAATACAGTCATAAGTAGATCTACACTTGAAAGCAATTGTGTGATTGGCAATAATGTGATCATCAATGGGAGCCATATTATAGCTAACGCTGTCATACAAGATAACAGTAGAATTATTAACAACAACTATGCCTAACTACTACTAACTCCTCTTCAATTATCCATGGTCGCATCATCAAATTGTAATTACTCTCCAGCATGGAGCTAAATGTAATGATCCTGTGCCACGGAACCAACTTTAACGTCTCCTCTCTCCACATCGTCTTGCACTTCACTACCCATACCCACGAAGCCCTAAGGAGCCCTACAACAATTACCCTAAATATAACTTAATCGCAGCTCCTCCTCTTCCACATCCTACATCTAAAAAACCTTAATATTTGCGAACCCTAAGCAATTGAGCTTGAACATTTCTTAACAACGATGGGCAAAAATGTAATTGATATAACCATTGTTATTCATCTAGTGGTAGGACTCTATGTTGTTACATACTTTGAAGAGATAAAACCATGATGAATCATTATGTGCCTTATCTCAAAACCAATATTACGAGTAAAACGGGGTTACTTTAGGAAAATTTGGGGCTACTTTGATAGATTTAAAATGGTTATTAATGACAGCAACAACCGTCGATTTTTTTCTAAGTCCCAGCTCCCTTGAAAAACATCAATCTTCGAGGACGAATACCTCAGCCATTTATGATTTTAGAGTAAAGTTGCCCATACAAAACATGCTTATTTTAGCGTCTTCTATACGATAGTATCATAAAAAATAGTTGTCATAATGACACCACCGCCATCAAATTTTTTTTAAGTCCCAGCCCCCCTTTGCTACACCCTAACCAAGGTATGTATTGCATTGTCACAGATAGTAAAAACAAAAATAAGGATATGGCGTAAAAACACTTTTCCAAAGTAACCCCTGCATTTGAATGTAACCCCGTTTTACCGTATATACTTTTAATTTGTTGATTAAAATTTAATAAATGTTTACTTATTTAATCCTAACTGTACTTCACCTATTATTTTGCTACCTTGGTACATTATACTAACTAAATATCTAACATTAAGTACTTAAATCTATCTATAATCAAATTATGAACTTAATGTTTCCTATCTAGTTTAGCTTCCATGAACTTTTATCAAGATCCTGTAACTCTTTCTTTTATTGCTTAAATATACCCTTATTGAATGTTATTTATTACAAATAGATAATATGATGGATAAAACTCACTCAAGTCCACAAGCAAGTATGATATTGATAGTTATAGATAAATTAAATTACTCTAATTTTATTAAAACTTTCGTGAGACATATTTAATTATTGTATTAAGCGGTTTACACTCACGTGAAATTGTCAGGAACGGCCCGACATGTTTCGAACTCGTATGGAGCCCTTCATCAGGGACGGCTGCCCGTACACTGCCGCGGCAAACTCGTCACTGAGCCGCTTAACCGCTTAATACAATAATTAAATTACTATATGTATAAATATTGACACTAATAATAATATGGAATTGAATAAATATATATATGTATATAAACGCCTGATTATTTGAAATAGCGACATCACACTTTCAATACAGGCAGTTAAGGCACACACAAAACATGCAGGCGTTTTACACAAAAAAGTGACTCCATATTACTCTTTAACCGCTCTGAATTTGATTGTGCTTCATATATGTGGAAGCACATTTCGAGCACTAACCTTAGGCAGTACTTTCACTCTTTAGTAGGCAGCCATTAGCTAGAACTGGAAATGCGCCCGCCGACCTGACATCAGAATGGTGGGCGTCATTAATTTATTTAATATCTCTGGAGCTTAAAGAGCACATTGCTCCAATTTTGGCGCACATTTGGCACATTGCTGGCACTAACTCCTGACGTATACCGCAGCTCCATTTCTCGTCTTTCTCGATGTACACCCGCCATCCTGACGCTCACCGCCAGTTCTGTTATCAACCAACACAGAAATGTAAGAGAAATGTTCGTGGTAAATTGGCTCACGCTAAAAAAAACAAACATAAATTTCTTTAAAAACACAATTTGTGACAATAGGAACTAATGCTCTTTTATTGAATATACAATTAAAGCCTGACCAGAAATATATGAGGATTGTCAAGAGGGCGCAATTTACAAGATTTATATGGCAACAATTTTGCAACCAATCGAAACACACTATAATGACCTCAGTTTAAATACCTGTCAGTTCCTATGGTAACCTCGTAATTTTATTTTAATGGAATTCACTCTTTTGCCGACTGTTTTTGTGTAGTAGACACGTGTACACTTTATTTATAATATCACGTTCACGACTGTGTATGGTTTGCGGATTTTTCATTGGGTATTTTTCTAATTCTAATTCTAATTTTAAATAATGGCTTCCATCAGGTTAATGATGATTTCGCCAATTTCAAGTTTGCTCGTAGAGCATGCCGTTGTTCGGTGAGGTTTTGCTTTTTGTAAAGTGATAGCGATTTACAAAAAACCACGCGGACTATCGGGCCTTGACCCAGGAAGGGCTATGAACGCTTCATGTTGAATTCTTCATTAGCTATTCACTCATACGTTAGATCACTGCACAATACGCTATCAATACTACACATTGAACAACAAAAATGAATAAATAATGAACAACGCAACTTAAACGCATGCGGCCATCTTAAGTCACAAACCGGAAGTCCGGATATTTTTCAATATTTGTCTTTTAAAGAAACCAGCACGAATGACATTGACATTGTTGACAACCATCATAAAATCATTGCCAGTGTAAGAAATAAGTTCCAGTGAAATTCCGCAATATGGTGCATCCTCATATATTTCTGGTCAGGCTTTATATAATTCTGTACTTTGTAAGTATTGACCCTCTGTTCCTTTGAGTATTTATAGACCAATGGAGGTGTCATAACGTAAACGTAAACTCTTCGAACAATTTTTTTCGCCAATTTTAGCGGGGGGCGAGGTAAACACGGTACAGCACACCACCAAAAGACGAATAACTCAACAGACACAAATTTTGCTGTTGCGATAAACGCACACTACAGCAAAATTCAACACATCAAAAATGACATGCACATAGATACAGTTTTCACGTAACTGTGCAGCATATGAATGAACTGAACTGTCTTATAGGTACCTACTATTTATTGTGAAATTTGAAAAGTGTAATTCTGTACATTGAAGATGTTATCCAATAAATATATTTGTTTCTATGTATATCTGTCTATATTTATTGTTTCCTTATCATTATCACTTTCGCATAACTAACTTGTGAAATAAAACTGTCGCCCGCTGACTTCTAAAACAAGTACACTCGACTTCATATTGTCGTTGCTAAAATGAAACCACTTCATTTTCGTGGCGCTGATAGCTAGCTATGTGCAAGTTGTGTGAGCGTCCATAGTTAGGGCTTTATAGGACAACACCAATATTTTTGTCATTAAAGCATGTGTTTTGGCACACTTGTTACTTAGGTAGACTAGAGTTGAAAACGCCCGGGAGATAAGCGCGGACGGACGCCCCTCTGGTGGGTTGGGGAAGTAACCAAGAAGTAACGTTCTACCGCGCGTTCTTTCTGTCCTCCTATCATCGTTTTTATAGAGATTATGGCATGTTTGGTATCGTTTTCGGATAAATTGAGGATGGCCAATAATTTTCTGGGACATTAATAACATGTTTTTCTAGAAAAAAATAGAAATGAAGGCAAAAGTCAGAAAATCTTAGTTAAATAAATTTCTTTCTGCACCGATTACGTGAAAATGAGCAACGATTTGGGCATGAAAAAAATATTTTTATAAAGCTACATTTATGTAGATTTCAAAAACATATAATTTATTAGAACTATTAATATATAAATAAATAAATAAATAAATATTAAGGGACAATCATACACAAATCGACCTAGTTCCAAACTAAGCAAAGCTTGTACTATGGGTACTAGACGACGATATACATAATATATAAACACATATATAGATAACATCCATGACCCAAGAACAAATATTTGCCCCGGCCGGGATTCGAACCCGGGACCGCCGACTCAGTAAGCAGGTGTCTACAAACCGAGCCAAACGCGTCGTCAAATAAATAAATACTTAAATACATAAAACATCCATGACCCAGGCACAAATATTCGTGTTCATCACACAAATATTTGCCCGTTGCCGGGATTCGAACATGATTCGAACCCGGGACCGTCGGCTCAGTAGGCGTTTGCTTAACCACTGCGCCAACCGCGTCGTCAAATGGATGATTGTCAAATTGACAGACCCCACCAAATTCAGTAGCCTTTACTTCTTGAGTGTTAGATGGTGTTAGTAGTCTTTACTACTGTTGAAGCAAAGAGGTACAATTGTTGATAGACTGGCTGGTATGAAAGATGACGTATATTTGATTATGAATGAGAGTTTGTCTTTCCTGAAAATTGTCTGTCAGCAGAGGCTGAAAAAGTATATTGTTGTGATATATTATTGTTTTATAAATTTATTGTGTTTTACGGTTTACCATATAATAAAAAGTCAGTACCTATTGATAGTGTGTGTTTTACAGTTTGAGTATTCGAGTTATACAAACAGGTTATGGCCTGCACGATTCTATTATGGAGCACTAGAAGGTACTGAAAAATGGTAATGTAATGGAAAGTGGTGAGAACTACCAAAATTCTATTACAAGCACAATAAATAGAGAAATAGTAACAATAATGTCTGCTTCGGGATCAGGACTTCCAACCATAGAGAAACTGCAACGAGGTATCAACTACAATACATGGAAATTCGATATAGAGTTGATACTAGTCTACGATGATCTCTGGAAGTACGTAGAGAATAAACCCGCTGATGGAGATGCAGCAGCAAAGCGTGATGATCAGAGAACACGCACCAAGATATGCCTATTAATTGAAAACCAATGTAAGGTACATGTTCGTAAAGCAACTACTGCGTATGAGACGTGGAACAATCTAAAAACTGCTTATGAAGACAAAGGCATTAATAATAGATGTAGATTGCTGTCAAGGCTGGTGAGCCTGAAGCTTAATTATGTTTAATTCGATAACTGAATACGTAACAGAGCTAATGCAGATAGCAAATCATCTATCCGATCTAGGGAAAGAGATCGATGACGAGTTATTAGCAGCACTTATGCTACAGGGACTACCAGAGGAGTATGCACCCATGAGGTTGGCATTGGAAAACACCAACACGGCATTGACAACCGATTATATCAAGACAAAATCACTTCAATTAGATAACACCAGAGCCTGTGCAAGTCTAAGCACTCCAGGCCCAAGCTCTGCTCTTACTACTGCCAAACACCACAGAAAACATGTTCAGAGGAATAAAGAGAAGAAAGCTGTGAAGTGTTTTATCTGCGAAGGGCCGCATAAAGCTTGCGACTGCCCACACAACCCACGTCAGTCGAAGACCAACCATATGGCGACGGCACTTACAACTGCGAATCAAGAGAAGACCCAGCAAGATGATTGGATCCTGGATTCGGGTGCATCAGGAAATATGAGTTACAGAAAAGACTGGATGAGTAACTTTGTGAAAGTAGATAGAAAGGTAGAAGTGAGCTGCGCGAATGGAGGTAAGGTGTATGGAGAAGGTTTTGGTACTGTAGAGAATGAGTCACCTAACATCAGTATAGGTAATGTCATGTATGTACCAGGATTGTCTTCGAACTTATTGAGTATAAGTTGTATGGTTAATACTAAGGATAAGGTTGTTGTGTTCTCCAGAAAAGGTTGCGAGATTTTTAATGTAGATGAGTGTACAATAAAAGGTGAACCATGTGTGACAGGAGTGCTTGATAGGGGCATTTATAAACTGAAATGTTCTTCACAGGTAACTTCACAAGCACTAGCTTCTAGGAGCGAGATGAGAAATGAGATGGAGCTATGGCATAAAAGGATGGCACACTTGGGTATACGTAACCTCATTCTATTAAGAGACAAATTGGCAATGGGGGTAAGTTTTCCAAACATTATTAATTCAAAATTGGATTGCGTAGCCTGCTTAAAGGGTAAGCAAACTAGACAACTATTTGAGCGCAATAAGGCTACAAGAGCTAGAGAGCTCTTAGAATTGGTGCACTCAGATTTAAGTGGACCAATGAGCGATAATTCTATGGGAGGCCATAGATATTATATTACTTTTATCGATGACTATTCGCGAAAAACTTTTGTGTATTTTCTTAAAGCAAAGAGCGAAGCCTTTGAGAAGATAAAGGAGTTCAAGAGTTTAGCAGAGACTCAAACCGGAAAGAAGCTGAAGGCATTGAGAACTGACAATGGAGGCGAATTTGTCAACAAAAGAGTAAATGAATTCCTGAGGGATCATGGCATTAAGCATCAACTTACGATTGCGTATACACCTGAGCAGAATGGTGTTGCAGAGCGAGCCAATCGTACAATAGCGGAAAAAGCACGAGCTATGCTTCAAGAAGCAGGACTCCCTGTTAGATTCTGGGCGGAAGCGACTAACACCGCTATCTACTTGAAAAACAGGAGCCCTACCATAGCTGTGAAAAACAAGACACCAGAAGAGGTGTGGACTGGTCGAAAAACGGATTTGAGTCATCTCAAAGTCTTCGGATGTAAAGCATACATGCACATTCCAGACCAAAAGAGAACGAAATGGGATCCAAAAAGCAAGGAGCTTATTTTCGTTGGATATTGTGAGGAATCGAAAGGGTTCAGACTGATTGACCCGTCAAATGGTGAACTTTATAGAGCACGAGATGTAGTCTTCTTTGAGGATCAATTGTATCATGGAGCTACTAACTCTAAAAAGCAAAAGGACCACGTGACAATCAATCTAGAACAGGATGAACAAGGGATTCAGCCGCAGATAGAAGAGAATATACTGCAACAGCAAGGCCGAAGAGAGAGTATTCAGGATGAGCAGAGATTTCAGGGAGAAAATCTTGAACCGGATGATAGACATCATGAGCAGAGAGTTCAGGAACAGAGTCGTGAACCTGATGATGAAGATCATGTCGATGTGAATACTGATGTTGCTGAGGGTGAAGAGGAAGATTGGACATCGTGTGAGGAGAGACCGGAAGAGGTCCATATTGAACCCATAGTGGAAGAACGGCGATACCCACGCAGAGAGAGAAAAGCGGTTCAATTACCTGACTACGTGACATACCAAGCGTTGTTGGAAAAGGACGATCCACTTACAGTACCTGAGGCGCTAGCGAGAAAAGATGCTCAACAGTGGAGACATGCAATCCAGGAGGAGCTAGATGCATTGAAGAAAAATAGAACGTGGATTCTAGTGAAGCCTGACCAAGCGAGCAATGTTGTTGATTCAAAATGGTTATTTAGAATCAAAAAGGAGGCGGGGAATAAGACTCGTTATAAAGCTCGATTGGTTGCACGAGGCTTTAGCCAGAGAAAAGGGATAGACTACGACCAGACGTTCTCACCAGTCGTAAGACATAGTTCGCTGAGACTACTCATTGCTTTGGCAGCAAACCTTGGTTTGAAAATTGAGCACATGGATGTTAAGACAGCCTTCCTTAACGGAAACCTCAATGAGAAGGTTTTCATGCGTCAACCACCGCACTTTGAAGAGAAAGGAAAGGAAGATTATGTGTGTCTGATCCAAAAATCCTTGTATGGGCTCAATTGGCATCAACATAAACGGCGAATACATCACCAACCTCCGCTTTGCTGATGATATCGTGGTCATGGCTGAGACCCTGGAAGACCTCGGCAAAATGCTCGACGACCTCAGTAGGGTCTCTCAACAAGTGGGTCTTAAAATGAACATGGAGAAAACGAAAATTATGTTTAACTCCCATGTGGCACCCACTTCACTTAGAGTTGGAGACTCTGCGCTCGAAACTGTAGACGACTATATCTACCTTGGACAAACGATCCAGTTGGGTAGGTCGAATTTCGAAAAAGAGGTCACTCGTCGAATCCAACTCGGATGGGCAGCGTTCGGGAAGCTGCGGAATGTCTTCTCGTCCCAAATACCGCAGTGTCTTAAGACGAAGGTTTTTAACCAATGTGTGTTGCCAGTGATGACATGTAACGGCACTGAAACGTGGTCGCTTACAATGGGCCTCATAAGAAGGCTCACAGTTACTCAAAGGGCAATGAAGCGAGCTATGCTCGGAATTTCCTTGCGGGATCGAATTCGAAATGATGAGATACGCAAGAGAACCAAGGTTGTAGATATAGCTCAGACAGTCGCCAAACTTAAGTGGCAGTGGGCGGGGCACATTGCTCGTAGAATCGATGGCCGTTGGGGCAGAAAGGTTCTTGAGTGGCGACCGCGGACCGGAAGACGCAGCGTTGGAAGGCCTCCAACAAGGTGGACCGACGACCTGGTTAAGATCGCGGGTAGAAATTGGATGAGGGCGGCGCAAGATCGATCGTTGTGGAGAACTTTGGGGGAGGCCTTTGTCCAGCAGTGGACGTCTATAGGCTGATATGATGATGATGATGATGCCTAACTAAAACTCCTTTTCAATTATCCATGGTCGCAGCACCAAATTGTAACTACTCTCGAGCGTGGAGCTAAATGTAATGATCATGTGCCACGGAAGCAACTTTAACGTCTCATCTCTCCACATCTTCTCGCACTACACTCTACTTATACGCACAAAGCCCTACAACAATTACCCTAAATATAACTCATTCGCAGCTCCTCCTCTGCCACATCCTACATCTCAACAACCCTAATATTTAGCGATTCCTTAAACTTTTGAGTTTGAATATTTCTTAACAACTAAGGGCCAAAATCTTATCGGTATAACCATTGTGATTCATCTATAGAGTGGTAGGACTCTTCGTTGTTACATTCTTTGAAGTGATAAAACCATGATGAATCATTATATGTGTGCTGCTCTGTGGCGGTGCCATTATAATGAAAATCAATACATTATATGGTGAAATGATGTATGTTGAACGTACGCCATGTACGTATGATGTTTTTGGCTGTACCTGTACTAGGAAATGAGATATGTATGTAAACACTTTATTGTACACAAAAACAGAAATACATTTGTTGAGGACAGTGGACAGCTGTTGTAACTTTAATAAAACCATGTACTACAATGAAAGCCAGTTTATTTAGGCAACACACTCCACATAACAAAACACACTCCACATAAAGCAAATACAAAATGTATATTAAATTCTAACACGCGACAGCACAGCACTTGACGACTATCGGAAGAGAACAGGCAGAGACGCTACAAAGATTCGTACAGGAACCGCAAGTGGGCGGAAGCGCTAGTTTACTTCCGGTTCTAGAACATTCTATTCCGGTAGAATGTTCTAGACACTGACCAATTATTGACAAATGTGCACCATCTAGCGTGGAGCGGCATAAACATGTAAAAAAATCTATGAGGCAAGCGAAGCGCTCCCTGGTGACGAAAGGATAAACTAGGTTGCCGCCGCGGGCATGTACAAAGGCAAGTGTTTAAGCTACTCAATGCTAGAGGGCAACGACGCATCGATCCACGAGGGCTCTAATTGTATGTTACTAAGGTTCATTTTAGTTGAGCCTCCGTGCATCGAAACGTCACTGCAGGATAGTGCTTTGCATACCGAGTCTGTGGTTTTATTCTGTCGGTCACAACATTAAAACGAAAAGAAATACATGTACAAAGGCGAACTTATCCCATTAAGGGATCTCTTCCAGTTAACCTTTGAGTAAATGAGTGCTAAACACAAATGTAAACGGTAGACAACCAAAGCAACATGTACAATACGAAGGAGGATAATTTAACAATAATACTTACACATGAAAATGCAAAAAAACCAAAATAGAGAGAGAGATAGGCAAACAGTCAATATAATACATAATACGTAATATATATATATAAATTCAACAGGAATAGTCATAATTACAACAAGAACAGCAACCTATTATTATTAATAATGGACATTGATTGTGGCGCCGCCGGGGAGCATACTGTGCAGCGGCGCCACTGACACATCATAGATAGAAATGATTAGCTGTGTTTCTTATAGACATTGAGGTAAGAATGCTGTTTATTGTGTACGTAAATCATTATTAATATGTGATTTTATTTATTTTGATTGATTCCGCGTTCTAACCTACCGCTTTGATAAACTTTAATATTAAGTTTAAATTTTTTATAAAACAGTAGGGATAGGGACCAAGGAAAATATCACGAACAGCCAAGTGGAATTGATTAAATCAAATCGCAAAATAAAATTAATAATGTCAATTTTCAATAAGTACACAATAAATAGCACTAGTACATCAATTTCCATAAGAAAATGGTAGCAAATTCGCCGCCGTTGTCGCTTAGCAGGCGTTTTATGGTATATGGAAGACTTATCTAAAATAATAGTCTATGCAGCTCAAACCATACGTCTTTTGCGTTTGTGTATCTCATGACCTTTCTTAGTGTCTCTTCCATATAGGTTCGTCTTCGTTATTATGAGAAGAGCAGTTGCGTCTTGTTTTACAAACCCTTCTAAGTTAGCTTTATAAGTAAGTAGTGTAATATACTAATTGTTTGTTCATATATCTTATTTGTTAGCTCTGGCTCGCCCACACACACGCAGGCGTATTCACATCGCTTCCAGTGTTGCTACACTCCAGTCATAGACTCTACAACAGTCTCTGCGCGTCATATGTGCTCGAGACAGGCATGGAACCTTCCTGAATGTATTAGGCCCCTTCTGAGTGTTTTTATTTGAGTCCACCATTATTAAAACTAATTATGCATGTAAAATTAGGTCAATACTAGTTTCAATCGAACCGTCACTTCCATCAGTCTCCGTATTCTCCTCTCCTTTTACAATTACCTCCCATTTACCTTCGACCTTTTTCAAGTGCACTACGTTTCTTTTGAGAGTCTGCCCAGTTTCTTCATTTCGCAATTGAATACAAATGTAAATGGATTGGGTGCAAAATGTAGTACTTACTTTATCGTCCTTCATTATACGTTATTTAAATATACCTTATCTCCTGGTACTAATTTGCATTCTTTATCATTTCTTGGTGTGGCGTAATGCTATACAGTATTTGTTACTTAGTGAATTTTGGTTGTCAACAGATGAATGAAACAACGCAATGTAATAGTTATTTGCGCAACAAGAGAGAGAAGTTGTTTTTTGTTGCGAGTGCTGATTTTGAGTCCCGAGCAAGCGAAGGATTCTATGTTTGCATCACGAGCGTAGCGAGATGTAGATTTCAACGGTCTAGCTATCACGGTTTATGAGATACAGCCTGTGGTGACAGATGGACAGACGGACGGACAGCGGAGGCTTAATAATAGGATCACCTTTTTACCCTTTGAGTACGAAACCCTAAAAAAGGGCAGTCTGCATCGCCACAGTGTGGGATTTGGCTCTAAAAACGGACATCATCTAAGTAAGGAAGGGCGTAGGTATGAAATAACTCTGAGGGAACTGAATAAAATTATGAAACCCCCATTAGTCAATGCCGAACAGTTTTCGAGAAATTGTTGTTTTAAGTTTGTACTCAGTAACTTAAGAAAAAACATAGAAGTATATTATATTTTAAGAACGCGTGCTTCATTAGAACATTCATGTAAAATTAGACGCGTTAACACTCTAGGTCAGTAATAGCGTAAAAAAATATTAAAACGTAAAAAAAATATTAACAAAGAAGAACCGACTTAAAAAAAACTGAAAAGCTTAAAATAACCCGTTCATGTACAGATTACATTTGAATCACCTTTTGAAGTCGGTGCCAAACCGGAAGCATAATATAGAATTTGTACATGAACGGGTTATTTTTGGCTTTTCTTTTTTTTAAGTCGGTTCTTTTTTTCATATTTTTTTTTGCTTTTTGTGATTTAAATAAAATAGTATGGCGGGGTGATCGGGGAGGTCTTGTTTACATGCATCTCGTTTGAATTATCTCCTAACTCCTCACATAGGAAGATGATGACTATCAGATGCAAATTAAAAAGTGGTTCAAGATTAGGATGTGCAAAATTATAAACTTGTTCATGAACAACTTCATAATCGCGGACAAACCTACATATACGCGAGTCAAACTGTGAGACACTCTTTTCTAAAGCCTGTTAAAATACTAAAACCTCCTAAGTGTAACAAATACTTTTCCGAAAACCGCATCAAAATTGGTTCGGCCAAACGCGAGATAATCGCGGTCAAATATTCATACATAAATACCTACACACATACTTACAGGTCAAAGTGAGAACCTCCTTTTTTTTTTACTCGGTTTTAAACTCTATCTTGTTTTCAAAGTCTTCAATCATCATTATTAATATGAAGAACGAGAATGAATGGGTTTCGATTTTAAAGTAATGTCATTAATTAATGCTAGGGCGTGGCTAGGGCACTTGGTAAGGCTCCTGATTCAAATATCATAGCAAAGTTACTATTTTCGGATTAATGACGTTCAAAATGTGTAGTTATTTTTTATACTGCTGTAGTCCGGGGGTTTTACAAGAAATTACAAATGCATTTACAACTGTCATCTGTGTATATTACCTATAATATGTTGTGGAAAAAGTAAGTGTGCGAAGTGAATATTTTTTTGTTATCTACAAAGTTTTAAAACTCTGTAAATTTAAAATATTGTGGGACTTTAAAAGTGCGCTCCCAACACGTGGCTCGGAGTACGTCGAATAGGTATTCGAGGTCTCCCGATAGTTTATAGCATTTTGAAACTTATCGATCAGCTACAATCGGTTGGCAAGATAGTAATCCTTCAATGGATCCCGTCTCACGTGGGCATACATGGGAATGAAACTGTGGAACCTTTAGCAAGGCAGGCTTGTCATGATGGGGTAGAACGCAACAGTCATGTTAAGTACCTATTTATTCAGAATGTATTAGTTTAGTCATACGACGTTTATACATATAATCTTTGGAAAGAATATTTTTAAAAGGCATTTGGTATAAGACGATTCAACCAGAACCCTTGATTACTCCTTGGATTGCTTGTAGTTTAAGCAGACGCGATATACATAGTTGTAATGATGAGATTTCCCTCCGAAAATATTCCGGAGCAAATTCGGATTTCTGAACGCAATTCCTTCTCCAAATTGTGATGAATGTGATGTGCCTAGAGATGTATACCATGTTATAATGGAATGTGTTCGGAACGAGGCTTTCCGGCAACAACTAATTTTCACTAGTAATTGTAATATATTGTTTGAAGTCGGTGGCTGTAATAGTGTCCTGTACCCTTACCACGAGTTTACAGTGGTAGTACTCGCTAGCGACTGCGTAAAGGATTGGTATGGAGAATTATAGTTGTACAAAGTAACCGCCAGAGGCACTGTATCATTCTCCATACAAATCATTTACCCTTCATGTCGCTAGCAAGTACGGTCATGTTAAGTTAGTTATGGTAAGGGTAGGTACCGGCTGCGCCGCTGTCGGACGCCACCATGGCACTGAGCTGTAGACAAATTGTAATGCCTTTTAATAACGGAGCGAATAGTCACTTATTGACAAAGCTCTTAAATAAAGAGAAACAAAAGTTTCATTAAGGTGAGCGAATATTTTTTTAAATTATCGTTTTTTTTTTGGAATTACACGTAATAAACGTTGACGATATGACCAAGAAAAATCTGCCGCGAAATATCCATGCTCGATCTCTTTCATAGAGTTTTAGAGTCATCCGATCCATACATCTCACAATAGTGACAGTGACGCCGTAGACACGCAAAATCTTGATCCTGATCACAGTATCATTCTTCAGTCACAAGTTCATTATGCTGAGGTGGTCCGATTTCTTTGCACCCTAACAGAAATTCTCTTAGACCATCACGACTGTTATCTGACCTTTCAACCTAGAGGGAAAACTAAATCTTTATTGAAAATGAAAATAAAAAATAAAATGTAAAATTAAAACGGGCCAAGAGCATGTCAGGCCACGCTCAGTGTAGGGTTCCGTAGTTGCCCATCCTTCACAATAGACGAAAATTACGAGACAGATTTAAATTACGAGAAAGATTTCAAGCTCTATAAAAAGGTCGTAAACGCCAAAGTACCTAATAGTTATTACTTGCCTTCTGGAAGTTATCGATAATACGCACCAGATTAAGCGAAATGTTTTAATACAGTATGGCACTTAACCAATATGTATTAACGGTCGAAGTGTAACATCGCGTGGCACTTAGGTTTAGGTACGTCATTTTAAAGAAAATTATGAATTTTTGCGATAACTCAAAAACAGCTCAACCGATTTTATTCAATATAGATTTCATTGAAAGTACTTATAAGGCCTCATTTTCCTGAATTTTGAACTTTGGACGTCAGGGAGTGGAGGCTCGACTCCCGCCGTGACGTCATCCAGAATTGGAAGGAAAGGCTTGAGGTGCCAAGTGCCGGCCACGACCATTGGAGCGATCCGGCCCGTCCTAGAGAGATAGGTCGGGAGAAAGGAGGGGTTTCTTTCCTTCCACCTTGTACAGGTCCTCTGGGGGCATGGCTGCTTCGGCAAATACCTTGTGGCCGTGGTGGGGAACGACCTCTCCCTGCCTGCTGTGGTAGAGGCCATGGTAGGCAACGATAGGTCGTGGAAGGCTATGGCTATGGCCTCCTTCTGCGAGGATGTGATAGCACAAAAGGAGGCGGTAGAGCGTGGAAGGGAAGACGATCCGACCTCCCAGTCTATGCGCTGCAAACGCGCTGGGGCGACGGCGGCTGGCCTACGACCGCCGATTACCCCAGGGTACCTGTAGGCGGCAAACACGGGGACGTCTGCCGCCTACATGAAGGTCCCCGAGCGGTAGGCGGCCGCATTTAGGCACGCCGATGACGATGGACGCTGGCAAGGTCGTGGTAGTGTGCGAAGAGCGTTTCCCGCGACCAATACGACAGAGGCGGCAAATAGAGGGGTTTTTAGTGGGTACACCATACAACTCATTACCCAAAATGGGAGTTCCACAAAACTACCAGGGTCCGTTTCCGCACCCTGGTGGTATGTGTAATGCATTTTCCCAAAAATAGGGTGTCAGCTACCGGCATACCAAATTTTATCACAATTCGTGCAGCCACTTGAGCGTGAAGAAGTAACAAACACACACACTTACAAATTTTCGCCTTTGTTTTCCGTCGGTCCGTCTGTCGGTCAAAACCCTTTATCTCGGGAACGCGTGGAGTTATCAAGTTGAAATTAAATCTATATACACAAGGCTACATTCCCTTGAAACTGTGAAAAAACAAACTTCTAAGTAAATGTAAAAAACAAGATACGGCTGTTTATGTATATTTCGCCACTCTCAGGAGAATCAAAGTTTATAAGGTACTTTCCATTGACCTACAACTATGATTTTACATCCCTTTTACATCCTTTTACATCCCTTAACATCCTAACATTACCGAGCCTGCTGGTGCTGCACGTCGCCGTCTACGTGAGGGAAAACCGAGCTGAATATAAGACATGGGGTGAGGTTTCTGGACGGGTAACTCGCAATAGCGACAAACTTTCCGCAATACCGCACTCGTTAAAAAAATCCTCCAAAACAATGCAAGTAATGGGTCCAGTCATATACAATAAACTACCTTCACATATAAAAGACACGCCAAGCCTTGCCAGTTTTAAATTTAAACAAAAAAAATATTTTAATTTAACGACATAAAATTTACGTATTGCAATGTAAATGCGAATTATATATATATATATATATGACATAATATATATTTTATGTCATAGGGGGCAAACGAGCAAACGAATCGCCTGATGGAAAGCGATTACCGTCTCCCATAGACACCTGCAACACCAGAGGAGTCACAAGTGCGTTGCCAGCCTTTCAGGTGGGAATACGCTCTTTTCTTGAAGGTTTGAAGGTCGTATCGGTCCGGAAATACCGCAAGCGACAATTCATTCCACAATGCAGTCGTGCGAGGCAGGAAATTTCTAGAAAAGCGCACAGTTGTGGACTGCCAACTATCTAAGTGGTGAGGATGAAAGGATTGAAGGTCGCGTTGAACGATGGCGGAAAGAAACGGCAGGAATCAATCCGAACAACTCCTCGGAGCACTCCCCGTTATACAAGCGATAAAAGATGCAGAGAGAGGCTACATCTCTACGTAGCGCCAAGGAGTCAAGCCGATCTGAAGTTCGCTGGCAGTCGACGATACGAGTCGCTCTCCGTTGAATACGATCTAAAGGGAGAAGCTGGTACTTGGGCGCCCCAGCCCACAGATGAGAACAGTACTCCATATGTGGGCGAACCTGCGCCTTATAAAGCTGTAGGCGATGGGCCGGAGTGAAGTACTGTTTCGACCTGTTGAGCACGCCGAGCTTCTTGGAGGCTAATTTAGCCTTGCCCTCTAGATGTCCGCGGAATTGGACTTCAGACGAGATGTCGACACCAAGGACTCCTATAGTGGCTGAGGCAGTAAGGGGAGTGCTTTCAAAAAGAGGTGACGCGACGAACGTAGATTTTTTGGTGGTAAACGCGCAAAGCTGTGTCTTTCCGGGGTTATTCTGCTGATATGTAACTTTTCGTACGAATAAAGATGATTATGATTATGATTATGAAATTTGGCAATTGATATCGTCTATTACTATACCTTCTACAAGTACAGGTAATAATCTGAAAACTATACATTTCTAATAACCATAAAAAAATTGGAAACTGTTTTTATCTTTATTTAAAATACGTAAAACAGTTTTCCGACAATCGTTTATTTTACTGTACAGTTCTGAGCAAGACAAATACATATTTTAATACATAGGTAGTCTTTATTTAAATTACGTAAAACAGTTTTCCAAATGTAAAGTTAAGTTTGTCGTTCAGTACTGCTTTATTTTTGTTAGAGCAATATGCAGTGCTTTTTTATTTACTGGCTTTTTTATTTGGTTTGTTTTTGTAGAGAAAATAAGAATTTTAAGTGAAGTTGGCGTTAATTGCCTAGAGTACTTTTATTTAGATTTATATACTAAGTATTGAATAAATAAATGAGTAGGTACCCAAGTTACATATTCTATTGGTTACCCGAACCTACGAACCATAAGAGACCGCTCAACACCACGTAAAATAAACTGATAAATACGTGACTTTAAATAATAAAATCGACAATCATATAATAACTTCCGAACCATAATGTGGGAACTCTGAACCACGAAGTTTATTCACCCATGACACGGTCATAATTCGCTCAGATAAGATGTACATGTAGATGATGTAGATGGGGATGGGTTGACAAATTGATAACTTGGTAATTAGTGGTCGAGTAGCGGCCAGTGTGGTGCCCTAATTTGACTATCGCATGTGGTGATGGCGTATGGCGCTACGGGAATAGCCCTCTGTGGGAATTCCGTACTATCGCCGATCAGTTTGGATATTTATTTATACGTAGGTCTAAATAATCGTAGTAGATCTTATCATCTATTTTTGGTTTCGGAATAAACGTATATAGATTGAGAGCTCAACAAACACAGGATATATAATGCAAGATATGTATTATAATGCTGCTCTCTAGTGTAGTATATTTAAGATAAGAATTTGTTTAGTGTATTGTAGCTCTTCTCCCATTAGCATTACTCCATTTTGGGTATGGTATACGCATGGTGTTGACTGTACTGTAATGACGGCCATTGACGTCTAATCGACCTTTTTGACGATAAACTTTTTAATAGACAAACTTCATAATTAAAAGAAATATTTATAAGTTGCTCCTTGTGAGTATTATCTTCCTTGCTCAGCCGTCAAAGTTATGTCGACGGACGTCAAAAAAATAAAAATATACTGACTAAGAACATTTTAGAGGCAATTCACGTGATCATGGGCTTGACCAAGAGGCAAATGCAGCAACTGGCGGCCTTGGTCCCTGGATTTGCGAAGTACGGAATCGGGGCCGCTTTAATTGGACTGTATGTAACAGATTGGAAGGTGATCGTAACTCTGATACCATTTTATAACGGAAAATTCAAGGCGCCTCCCAAAGAAACGTAATATACAACCCTTTACAAAATTTATAAAATAATTAATGAATACGCATGCGTTTTAAGCTAATGACTAGGCCATTAGAACTCAAAGCTGTCGCATATGGAATTATCGCAAAGTATACTATTTGAATCACAGTGATAATTCGGCGTAGTATACTCCAATGGACTCTGAACGTGTGTTCATAGAACAAAATTGACAGGTGGCCATATAAGTTACGTATCAAAATTCAGGGAGGGCACGCGCGAGGACAAAGCAATCTGAAAAGAGAATGGAATAAAGAGGTGTGTTTAAGATCAGGTGTGGTCGGATTTGTTAGAATGTCCCGCACCCGGCTCGTGGCAGCTGCCCTCGCCCTCCCGGTTCCCTCCGAGCGCTTTTGTCCTTTGTCATTGTATTGTACAAAAACATTGTAAATTTCATGCCTCGTTCTTAATTCTTTGGAGGTAATAAAATGTTAATATTGTAAAATAGAACTGGATTTTTATTGTCGGCTAGTTAGCATTTGCATCGATTAATATCTTGAAAGGAGGACGTGACTTGTGGCACGGGTAGGACTAGTTGGAACACGAGTATGACGAGTTCGTCTAGTTAGGGATGGCGTTACTTGTACTTAAAAGTTGTCAGTGGATTGGATGAAGTAGGGTAAGAGCAAGCATAAATAATAAATAAATATCAGACAACCTCACACAAATCAACCTAGGCGATGATAGACATACTTATATAGATAAATAGATTAAATACATAGAACATCCATGACCCAGGCACAATTATTCGTGTTCATCACACAAATATCTGCCCTCGCCGGGATTCGAACCCGGGACCGTCGGCTCAGTAGGCAGTTGCTTAACCACTGCGCCAACCGCGTCGTCAACATAGATAATAACTATTCATTTACATCTGGTTAATATGTAATTAACGGATAGATAATTTTAGATTTCTAAACTAGCTAAATATTAGATCATCGCATGCTTGAAAAATATCATTGCCTCGTAGAATTACTAGCGAAGAGGCATTCTATCTTTGTCCTCCGGGTAGGCAAACACTTGTGACTCCTCTGGTGTTGCAGGTGTTTATGGGTGACGGTAATCGCTTTCCATCAGGCGATACGTTTGCTCATTTGCCCCCTATAACTTAAAAAAAAAAAAAAAAAGTAGAGGACGATGGACCAATTCAATTAAAGTCAATGTGTTGCATTAACAAATTTGATACGCCTTTTATACAGAGTTATTGTAGATCGTAGTTTTCAACAGTCATCATGACCCATTGTACCTAAATCACGAAGTGAATATTAATTGAGAATAGCGAATGGTCGCTCAAATGGTCGATATTGACTAGACAGCGTGTGTTCAGTAGTTAATATCTAACAGAATACGGTGGAATGAGATTTCAGCTTCCTTAGTACAGTTTCAGGACAAGACTCGCTAAAATCACCATTAATCCTGATACTAAGAAAATCAGCTTGGGATAGGAATGTCTATCCGATAATCTGTTAGGTTATCCGTCTATTTATGCGGCAAAATGCGCGCTTTCCCGGGAAAACAGATTATGCAATTATTATTATTATCGTATGGCTTTTTTTTTCAGTCAAAAGTTTGTACATATGACAAACACAAAACAAAGAAACGGAGCTCTCTACAGTTGAATGTCTAGATTTGATAGCCATTCCCGGGCATCCTTAGTCAGCGCGTGCAGGTCGCCTAGCTCCCCAGTAAAGTGTCTTACAGGGCATTCCTCCACAATATGAGCAGTTGTTTGTTCAGGAGCACCACAGTCGCAGCTCGGAGAAGACTTGTAGCCCCACTTGTGGAGATTGTAGTTGCAACAGCTAACTCCTGTCCTAATACTATTAAGCGTGACCCAGATCTTTCGTGGTTCATCAAAGCCGGGCAGTTCCTTAGTTGGATCAAGGTCAGGACTGCTTAAGAGAGGTGCATCCCAGCTTTTTCTCCATTCTGAATCGGTACAGAAACTTTCTGGGCCTTGAATTTGGGAGTCTGACCAGATGGGTCTCCGGGAGTGGAGGCGTATATCAGGAAGATTGTCCAGCGTTTTCTCAATAGGTTGCCATTGCTTATTTTTTCCCATTCCCGTGATGCAGCGTGCGCTCTTCTTATATCTGGTGGCGCAATATGAGACAAAACCGGGAGCCACTGTGTGGGCGTGGGCAAAAGACTGCCAGATATTGTATGCATGGCTCTATTAAAATGGACGTCGACTTTACCCGTGTGCGCGCTCCTGTACCACACTGCAGCACAGTACTCAGCCGTGGGGTAGACTAAAGCCAAGCTGGAGGTGCGTAGAACACGGCCTTGTGCTCCCCATGTAGTACCCGCTAGTTTATTGATTAGATTGACCCTAGTTTTCACTTTTTGACCTAAATTCTCTAGATGGGCTTTGTAGGCCAGGGAACGGTCCGGAGTTACTCCTAGGTATTTCGGGTTGAAGTTGTGCTGAAGTTTTTTGCCACAGAAAGTAACGTCGACTTCTCTGCGGGCGAGGCTATTCGGAGGTCGAGAGAGGTGGAAGGAAGCTACCTCGGTTTTAGTCGGGTTGGGGCACTATGATTATGCTATCATTAAATCATTATATTCCGAATTAGGGAAAAGGCAATTACTATAGTATAGTGTTTTATTTAAATAAACGAGTGCGGCGTATATTTTACTCTGGCCAGTAACCTTAGTTTTTTACAAAATGGGATAAGTATTATGTTGTGCATCGTAAAAATATCATCAATATTTCAACTTTCAACACAGGTATCTAACGTAAGATTTGGTAAGATATATATCGTGTTACATATGTACGCTATAACAGTTATAAGTGTTAAATAATAATAATAACCTTGTACACAAAATTTAGCATAACTAGGGGCTGCAAAGGAGCTCGTATTTGAGAGGAGGGCGCTTTAAGCGTTTTCCGGAATAGGACTGCGAGTTTTGATATTTTTATTTAATTATTAGAGGTTTTGCTCCGTTAATTATTAAAATCTGGTTGGCCTAGCTTTGCTTTGTGGACAGATGATTTGTTGTTTTTCCAAGTTGAGGGTTAGGTTGCGTTATAACTCGACTATACTTTTGTCTTACACAAATGATAGTTAACAGTCAGTGGTGGTCACCCCTTAAAATTATCAGGGTTCCTACAGTTTGTCAACGAAACTATAAAATGTTATGAGTTACCGCCAAGTAGGCTTTTCTTAAAGTAGAGTAAAGTAACATACCTAGATCTTTACCGTATCCATGACCTTAATTTAATTAATTACCTAACATAAATTCAGGCTTTATTAACTTTCTAACAAAATATTAATTGCCGGTAATGTACAGTACAGTAAATTGACAAGTGAGTGTTAAATGACAGCATGATATGAGTAACGACAATTACGCTGTACACCCACTTACATTGAATGTGCGGATTTAAGAAATTTAATAATTCACATAATTATGATTAGCTAATACATTACAAAAAATTAATAATGGATCATATTATTATCAGTTTTAATAAATGCCCGCATGCCGGTAACAGGCTGTATGTTAAACATGTTGTTTAGTGCATAATAGTTAAAAAATGCATGCAGCCTAATACCAAGTACAGTAGAACCCAGATTATCCATATCAATCGGGACTAAGACTAGTTACTTTTGATTGAAAATGAAAATGAAAAATGAAAATGATTTATTGGGTATCAAAAATGTTACCCTAGTTAAATTTAATTTAAATTAAATTTACAGAGTAACACGCTTTTACGTGTCTAGTTGGTTGCTAACAATAGGCCTAAGAATGCGATCCTGTTAGGGCACAGGATCGCATTCTTAGTTTAGGAACTAGGAAGAAAAAAAACGAAACGTGGGAGGAGGAGATTATCAGAAATCGGCACGACTAATCAATACAAACATAAGAAGAAGAAGTACCTAGCATAGTCGGCAAAAACGGAACCCTCATAGTAAGATCACTTTGTTGAAAGTCTGTCTGTCTGTGTGTTTGTCTTTCAACCCCCTTTTCTCAGAAACGCGTGGTATTGGTATCAAATACTCAGGTCTGCTACCCCTCAAAGTCGTGAAAACTATACATTTCTAAGTATTTCAACTCAGTCAAGAGATGCGAGCTTATATGGGGCATTTATTGACGCTGGCAAGGCAATAAAAATCTCTATCTGTCAATCGTGAAATTTGATACGAAGCAACATCATTTAGCACAAGTACCTACATAAAAACTTCCGTAAATTTGTAGTTACATTACATTGAGGTATTATTGATAATAGAGCCACAGACCCGAACAAAAATGACAAAAAAAGTGGCATTGTTGTCATGTTCAAGTAGATACCAACAGCGCTTATTTATAATTTACAACAACATAATTACTTCGTACAAAAGAACTCATTGCTTAAACGTTTAAGTGTCAAATTGGCTTACGTCCTTATTACCACAAATATTTTTCGTGTCAATTAACTTTTTTAGCGTAGGTTGACTCATGTTTCTTGTCAAACTTGGAACGTGGCACGAATGGAGCAGATTTTAATATTTTTACACACTATAAATATTTTCATTATTATTTTATTTAGGTATTAAAATATATGTTTTGTTTGAACTAAATAAACTCGTAAATTGTTAATAACAAATTTAGTAACGTTTCTATTTCACAACTGCATAAAAAGTTTCAGATAGAAGGGATCAGTAATAACTACATTATTTCTCCTTGTGAAATGAGATGTATGTGAAATGTATGTGAAATGAGAGTAAGACAAGTGCAAAATATTGACATTATTAACCCTTTAAAGTTTGATCTTATTTGTCGGTGGCGTGGTATGCACGGCAGCACACGTCGCCGTCGCCTTTATGTGTTCTTGGCGTTCAAAGGTTTAAACTGACAGTCAGTGTCTAGACTCTGTGAAAAAATAAAACAATAACAACAGAGCAATTTTTTTAGTAATTTATGAATGCCACCATTTTTTACGCTTCTGTTGATTAACATAAAAAAAAAACATATGATTATGCCGAACACACGAGAGACGAATTATTTGGCTTCAATTATTCTTCGCGTTTGTCTCTTGCTAAATGTGATCTCCATTTTTACGTTATTGAGTATCGCATGGGAGTCTTGAATACAAAAAAAAAGGATAATTATTTATTGCACTCCTTTATTTATTTATATAATATAAAACTATAGCGACTCCTTAGATTTTTGTTCTGTGATGAGGTGCATTTTGTGGGAACAAAGTTAATAATTCTAATACAAAATATGCTATGATTTTACATAGGATTCGTTAATTAATCAATAGAACTTAAGTAAAAAAAATGGTTGCCTGTAAAGTCGGTTTTACGGGCGAAGGAAGATTTTACGTGACAACGTCTTTTTCTCGGTAGAATATTTATTTGTATCATCATATCCATTCACAATTTCTCTAACAACATTTTAAGTGTTAATTTCTGAACGCACCCATCACATGTGTCATTAATGTCATTATAGTGTATTTATTTTTCATGTTTTAAATCTAAATATGCGATAATCAGACTATTATGTATGTATGTTGTCGATTCCAAACCCTTATTTAGTCTAGATCTACATGTAATTATTCTAAAAATACCGAACCGACGGAACAAACATCATATGTTTGACAGGTAAGTACGAACAGTTTGTATTTGTATGGGAATATAAAATTATCGTTTTTATTATTTTCCACTAATTTATTCAATATTTTATCACCGTTTAAACCTTCCCTTGACTTCCACGAATATTTCAATACTAAAATTAGCCAAATCGGTTCAGCCGTTCTCGAGTTTTAGCGGGACTAAACTCATCCTAACAGACGTGAGCGGGCGTTACACTTTTTCATGAGTGACTCCGAGCGCAACCTAATCAATGTTTTGGTTCGGATACCTTTGTATCCGACCGTTCCCTCTTCCCTCTTCCCTCTTCCCTCTTCCCTCTTCCCTCTTCCCTCTTCCCTCTTCCCTCTTCCCTCTTCCCTCTTCCCTCTTCCCTCTTCCCTCTTCCCTCTTCCCTCTTCCCTCTTCCCTCTTCCCTCTTCCCTCTTCCCTCTTCCCTCTTCCCTCTTCCCTCTTCCCTCTTCCCTCTTCCCTCTTCCCTCTTCCCTCTTCCCTCTTCCCTCTTCCCTCTTCCCTCTTCCCTCTTCCCTCTTCCCTCTTCCCTCTTCCCTCTTCCCTCTTCCCTCTTCCCTCTTCCCTCTTCCCTCTTCCCTCTTCCCTCTTCCCTCTTCCCTCTTCCCTCTTCCCTCTTCCCTCTTCCCTCTTCCCTCTTCCCTCTTCCCTCTTCCCTCTTCCCTCTTCCCTCTTCCCTCTTCCCTCTTCCCTCTTCCCTCTTCCCTCTTCCCTCTTCCCTCTTCCCTCTTCCCTCTTCCCTCTTCCCTCTTCCCTCTTCCCTCTTCCCTCTTCCCTCTTCCCTCTTCCCTCTTCCCTCTTCCCTCTTCCCTCTTCCCTCTTCCCTCTTCCCTCTTCCCTCTTCCCTCTTCCCTCTTCCCTCTTCCCTCTTCCCTCTTCCCTCTTCCCTCTTCCCTCTTCCCTCTTCCCTCTTCCCTCTTCCCTCTTCCCTCTTCCCTCTTCCCTCTTCCCTCTTCCCTCTTCCCTCTTCCCTCTTCCCTCTTCCCTCTTCCCTCTTCCCTCTTCCCTCTTCCCTCTTCCCTCTTCCCTCTTCCCTCTTCCCTCTTCCCTCTTCCCTCTTCCCTCTTCCCTCTTCCCTCTTCCCTCTTCCCTCTTCCCTCTTCCCTCTTCCCTCTTCCCTCTTCCCTCTTCCCTCTTCCCTCTTCCCTCTTCCCTCTTCCCTCTTCCCTCTTCCCTCTTCCCTCTTCCCTCTTCCCTCTTCCCTCTTCCCTCTTCCCTCTTCCCTCTTCCCTCTTCCCTCTTCCCTCTTCCCTCTTCCCTCTTCCCTCTTCCCTCTTCCCTCTTCCCTCTTCCCTCTTCCCTCTTCCCTCTTCCCTCTTCCCTCTTCCCTCTTCCCTCTTCCCTCTTCCCTCTTCCCTCTTCCCTCTTCCCTCTTCCCTCTTCCCTCTTCCCTCTTCCCTCTTCCCTCTTCCCTCTTCCCTCTTCCCTCTTCCCTCTTCCCTCTTCCCTCTTGTTACAGTAATGCTCGATGAATGAAAATAAGAATTGCACAAATTTTAACTATAGAAATATATTTTGTCTCTCTCTCTCATCAGACGTGAGCGGGCGTTAAACTTTTTCATGAGTGACTCCGAGCGCAACCTAATTTAAGACGTCACGTCAAAATAATATTCCGTCCTGTTCCTTTATTTTATAGTTGTTATATCTGTAATTTTTCACTGAAAATTAAGTGACTTGAGACCCGTCACGTGTCATGGTCTAAACGAGACTGATCGCCCAAGTAATGCGATTTGTGATTTTGCATTAGTTGGGAGGGTGCCATTTTTTCCGTCTGATTGTGTCCATGTAATTATTACGTCAATGTTACATTACAATAAATTTATACTTTTGTGATTTCTTATTTATTTGCAATTGATAAACTAACCTATTTAGATGTGTAGGACAACAGATAACCAACGGTAAAGTTAAGTTTTTTTTCTTCAGTAGGTACAGGTTAAGTTTTAGTTAGAGCAATATTCGGTGCTGTCATGTCATAGTTTGTACGGGACGGACGATTGTAAGGTGTTTACGCGTCCGGATAAATTGAGCGTTTGGATGAACGAGGTTTTACTGTCGTAGGTATCAGTATTTTCAAGCATTATATCTGATATGTTATCGGTTCTATATTATACCTAATTTCAGGAGGCACTTCTGAGATTTAAGGTGGAGAACGTAGGAAGTGAAAAAAGTTTGCAAAATAAAGTTAAGTGAAACCATTGTTTATAAATAACAGTAGCTTTAATCACCTTACCCGATAAGAATGCTCAATGACAACCGTTCTAAACCAGTCCACAACAAAAAGGCTCGCGGACCCGAACCGGAGCGCCCCTAGGGCAGCGGACCCTACATGCTAACATGCCGATGCCGACACAACAAACCCCACTGCTCAGTTCGACTTACACTAGCCTGTAGGTCGCACGTCCGCGACGTCCTTACGCTAACACTTACGAGTGTCAACTTACTTTAAAAAAACTTTAGTGCTGTGTTTGTGATGGATTTGTCCTGTGAAGAAAACATGCAGGTGTCTGGAAGCTCGGGCAGCGGGCGGGATATGTGCGTGGCTGGGCCTGATCGGGCTCTGGACCGGGACCCTCGGCTCCTGGTGAACCTGATGACCCTGGAGCGGTTCCATGCGCTGCACACGGACTACTTCCAGCATGTCCAGATTGATATCCAGCCGTTCATGAGGAAGGTCGTCACTACTTGGATGTTGGAGGTTCGTCTACCCTGCTAAACTATTTATGATACGATTAAGCTGAATTTGCACCTTGTTTGGGTGTTGCGGCGTATGAACACCAGGTGCAAACTTGGCTCAAAGTTGTGCTAATTTTGTGATATGTGATCATGTGATTGTTGATAGGACTTTCATACAACTTTCATCTTCCATTAACAATGATTTACTGAGCATCTTGTTCTTTATGTCTAACTTAAACTATTTGAAGGAGATTTTGTTTGGATTAGCAATGTACACAATATTTGCATACTTTAGTGCTGTTGTATTTGGTCATTAATTCTTATTTCTTATGTAATGTAATAGTTTTAAGAGCATTTATTTCAATCACTTATATATGTGTTGGTCGTGTGTTATTGATTCCTAATTAAGTATAAATATCCTAAGACATATATAAGCTGAGAGGTAGTTGAATAATTCTGCATTATTGGGTTTTACAAGCTTTGAATTAGTCTTTTTTATAAATATTATCATAGAGTAGACTAATTTAATTAAGTACGTAGATATTCCTATTGTTCATTTTCAATTTCCAATATTTATATTTTTTCTGACACCTTAGTTAAAGTTCATCTTATCAGAAAGGTCAATGAACTTTCGTTTTGAGTTCATTGACCTGCAATTTAAAATACCCAATTTTTTCTAAAAGCAGCTGCTTTGTTATTACTATCACTACTATAAATAACTTAATATATGTATATGCGAGTTGTACTAACTTAATAAGACTGAGCCTTCCTTAAAACGTGCTTAGGTTTACCTAAATGGAGTAGGTACCTATCTATTGGTATACGTTTTATTTTACAACTACCGTTTTTTATGAAGTTACGAAACTTATGACGCAATACCCATGACATTTAATGAACTTGTTTGTGTCGTCACCTGAATGACTTAATCTTATTTAGCGTTTATTACTTTTTTATGAGTTTTCTGTTCGCATTCTGAGCGCTCAAGAATGTTTGTGGAGTTCAAACGGAAATGAGTACAAAAGCACGTGAAATACTATTGGTATTTACGACAAAACAACATAATACTTAATCAGGTTACTTAAAAGGCTACGCTTTGTAAGTTAATTAATCCCAGATCCATGTTTATGCAGGAGCCTTCGTAACGTATGGAGTTAATAACGAGCTTAATGCACTTTTGCGTGATTCCCTAGCCATTTAAAAATAACTCTTCAAGTGTAAACCTAAGGTCCTACTGGAGCATCCTATACTTAACGTAGCACAGTATGCATTGAGCCCTTACTAATGCCTACCAACGGAAGCTTTTTTATCAGCTTTTTGCCGAGCTTAACTCTTCAATGCGCACGGAATCTTTATAACCGTCGGTAAGCTCAGGTAAAAAGTCTAAAAACTTTGCTATTCTTTGATATTATGCAAGGAAAAAATATAAATGTTGTTAGAGCGTTGTACAAAAAATTTAATCGTCTTTCATCCCTCCATAACCTTTTGATTGTTACGCGAAACCCACCCGTAGTTGTTCGCGGTGAACGGTCGGGTTCGGAGAAATGCGTTTCATGTTTGTTTGTAAACATGTTTTCGTTGCATGTTCTGTACATACTCATGTATGTCTTAATGGCATCCTGTGTAGCCCAGGGATGAGAAGGGCTTCTACGAAATGTTGACAAATTTGCATTTCGCGATTCGAACCCTATTGAGACCTTTAACTTTAATTAATTATTGATATATAGGTATGAAAGGATCGTAAGCAACTTTTTTACACTCGTGAGTGTTTGGGACATAAGTAAACTTGAAATAAAAGTTCAGCTATCAGACTACACAATTCCACACTCAAGATTGCATAGACTTCTTATAACTAAAAAACTTCAATATGGAGTCCATCACTTCAATTACACACTTTGTTAATATAGTGCCTCATGAAACGTGACGTAACCACAATAAGTCGATATGTTCAAATGAGGTCTTCTTTACTTGGACTGACATTTCAGTTATAATTATAAGTATAGATATTATATGCTCCTACTATTTAGTTTGTTCGCCACGTGTTATTTAACGTCTGATAGTTATTAACTACCTACATGCTTAGTTAATAAATTTACAATCTAAGAATTTAATCTGTCTGCACCAGGTATGCGAGGAGCAGCAATGCGAAGAGCAGGTGTTCCCGCTGGCGGTCAGCTACATGGACCGGTTTCTGGCTCAGCGCGCCATCTCGCGCCAGCAGCTGCAACTCCTGGCTGTCACGGCCATGCTCCTAGCCTCTAAGTTCCGGCAGTGCCATCCTCTGTCGGTGGATCTACTCTGTGCTTACACTGACAACTCAGTACACCCCAATGAAGTCAGGGTAAGTGTGCATATGATTCCATTTTTGTCACCGAGCTTTGAAATTAGTCCACCACTAATATGCTCCTTAAAGTAAAATTCCAGTAAGTTACAGAGTCTTCCTAATTTATTTCTTTACCCCACAATCGAGAGTGATAATTGTAAACTTCCTACTCCGGAAACGCATTACGACATACGAAAGCTTCGAAGCGTCTTAATTTAACATCCACGTAGGCTTGAACTTTAATTAGGCAAAAGTATGATAGCATCTAATAAAGGCGCGTGATTCAGTGGATCGTCACCCGGGAAAGGTCAAGCGGTTCCGCCGCCAAGTTTACATCCTGTGGTGACCGCAACTTGCGCCAGGGCATTGTTTCGTTTCCACTGTGAACGAACTCGATTAGCCAAGTCAAATGTCACCCCAAAGAGATGGCCTTTATATTACCCGTTTCCTTAACTTACCCGTGTAGTTAGTTTCCGGTAATTACTTCTTCCGCGGCCAACACTTTCTTGAGGGAGGGACATAAGTATATCTTTGTGTCGCCCTCTCTTTACAAGGCGCAGCTTGTGACGAACTTGAGCACTGACTTGTTACTTAAATGTTTCCGTCGGAAATGTGGGCGACACGAACTGATATCAAGATAAGGCTCCTTATGGGTTGACCCATTACGTGTCACTTTTATAAAGGTAGCATACCGTCCTAATGACGGTAGAATGCGGTGTCACTTCAATTCAAAGCTTTATATCACAACCACCTACCTACCTATTGCTGAAGTGAACAATTAAATACGTTGCTACAATATCGGAGAAAGTAGCTGCATTTGTATACGAGTAGAATGTATTGTGCTTATGTAGACATACGAGCATTCCCACAGTCCTCCAAAATATCATAATGCGTAATATCCAGGTAGAGGCAGGTGTGGCTCGATCAATTAGTGCGGTCGCTGCGAGTTGACTTTGTCGTTTGATTCACACGCATTCAGGGCACCGTAATTCAGTCAGGTGTCAAAAAAATCATTTCCTCAGTTTGTCACTCGCAACTACCTCGAAACATCAACGTTTATTGAACTAGCATTACGTATTCCGTTGGTGGGAAAGAAGATCTCATTTGATGGTCGGAATGATAAAATGCAGAAGCCCCATAATAATATGCGAATTAAAATTCCATAGAGGACAGGGCGTGAGAAACGTAACGCATACCTCAAGGTGCCGTATGGCATCGTGGGACATACTTCCTTGCAATTAATACGAGTAATGACAACGATAAAGCGATCCTACGCATACGCAATTAGGTCATATGGTGTAGGGGTCAGTGTATATTCCCATGCCTTACGAATTACGTAGCTTCTGCAATAACGCCCTCGTAAGTATTCCTTTTAAATTGTATATTAATCGTGGGACCCTGTTTATCTTCTCTTTTACAATGACGTTTTGTTTTGTTTACGTATTTAATTTAAACATGTCTTTAACCTTTACTGATATTCCAATAACCGATAAGTAAGATTTTGAAGTTATATGGATGAATGAACTCTGTTGAGATAACAGAACATTTTAATTATTTTCACACGTATACGGAAACTTTATGATAGCGGCGGAGTTTAGTGGCTTCTCATTGTCTTTGTTATTCTAATACGCGGGCTTCCCTTTTAAAAACAGTCCTTTCCTTATCATATTCCTATTTTCACATGTAATGCGATTCGCTACTTTTTGCGGTTTCCGCCTGATTCACCGAGTATGACGGTTACGATTCAATTGCAAAGAATACATGTCCCTTCTTGGGTCCTCCTTAAATAAGTGGATGGTAATTGCATTGGGTGAAATTAAAACGCGTAGTTTTGTTGAAAGGGACGAGTTTCACATGGGGTTGCTCCCTTGGAAGACACAATGCAAAGTTTGCCGTATGAAATCCTGCAGTGATCGTTTGTTGCAGCAATGGGAAGTGATGCTTCTGCAGCGACTAAACTGGCAGCTGTCGATTGCGACAGCGTTCGACTTCATCGAGCCGTTCCTAGCGCGGGTGCCCTGGGGCCGCGCAAATCCTTTAGTGCGCACACACGCCCTGACGCTTACTTCGGTCTGCTATACCGGTAAGTTTCTCTATCTGTTACCTTCATTTCTATGTAACATAACAGCGACAATGTATCCATTGAACAAAGTAGTTATATGGATACAGGATATTTGGTAAGCAGCACATTAAGCGTCCACGCTATATAAAACTGTTATACTCGACAGTCAGCTTTTGTTTTCACCTGGCAATAGGATAGGTAGCGAGTACTGGTGAGCGTAGCAATGTGTATATTATTAGTACCTACTATGTATTTCACTATCCATAAATTCGCTGCGAAATTGCGTAACATGCGGGCTTCAACTTCCTCCTTTATAATGTCAATGTACCATTAATTAATCTGTAAATGAGTGAGTCGGTTTTCTAGCTCATTGGGTCCGAGTTTTAGATTACAAAAAATATTGTTTTTCGATTAATTAAGTTACAAATGTGGAGCGTCCCTTTGTTTGGGTATCCCATAGGAGTGCGTGTTGCAGGCGTGGGCACTGGGCACTCCTGCGCAGGGGTGTGCAGGGGTGGAGTGGACGCGTGTATCGGAACGCGCACATGCTGCGCTGTGATATCGCACACCTTGCGCGCACCCCTCAGCCACTGACCCCACTCGCATTGTCAAATTACGCATAAAAACTTTAATGGTACAGTTTTAAAACCAAAATGAATACAATTAAGTTTAATGGGATGATCACTTAAACTTCCACGTACAGGTGGATTTAGGATTACCTTAAATCATCATTTGTCTTTCGTATTCTTCACTCAATTTAGTCCGGAGTCTAATTACCGAGTACAAACCAAAATATGTAACTCTAAATAAATATCGGACAACCTCACACAAATCGATCTAGTCCCAAATTAAGCTCAAGAAAGCTTGTGTTATGGGTACTAGATGACGATATACGTACTTATATAGATAAATATATACTTAAATACATAGAACAACCATGACCCCAAGCACAAATATTCGTGTTCATCACACAAATATTTGCCCTGGCTGGGATTCGAACCCGGGACCGCCAGCTCAGTAGGCAGGTGTCTACAAACCGAGCCAAACGCGTCGTCGTCGTCGATTATATTAAAGTTTAATGACAGTTGCTTTCTATTAACCCCACTACTTTACTAACATAAATCTAAAAAAGTATCAAGAACGTAGCAAAAACTGTAGTCACTTTTTCTTTAGGATTTGGCATTTGCACTATAGAAGGTTCGTTCGTTGCAAGGTTTCAGTTAAGAAATGCCAACATATCAAGTTTCCATAGTATCGTGCAGATTGCGTCGGTTACACTAGGTGTAGTTGCGGGGCGTAATGTTATTATGGACCCTCGACACCTCAACCGGTCATGCTACGTAATTGCCACTGACCAACAGTGACCCTTTACAGCAACCTCGAAGGGTTGAGCTTGCACGATCAGTGAGCACTTCGTAAAAAATAAAATATTTATCATGCATGTTAATACGCCAGTACTTGACACTTTAATTGTAGGTAGCCACGTAGACAGTTAACTGCGGACCATAACTTTACGGTACTAGTTTATTGGTTTTAGTAACGCGTGCCTTCAACGATAAAATGAAAGTAACTCATTATTGTATGTAGGTACCACTTTAATGAAACAACTGAACGCTATACTCACTCTCTCTTTGTACGATCCTGTAAATTGTAGATGCCTATAATTCATAATACAAAGTTATGTAGTGAAAGTTGGAAGTTATTTTGTTAATTAACCACTCAGCCGAGTCGATGTTTAACACATCGTCCGATTACGCCCGTATGGTCCATCGGATCCTGATAACAGTTATTTATAGCTGCCAGTTGCTTGGTTACCCTTATTTTGGTCCATGTGATCACACATGTCGGAATCGGAAATAACGATGGATTCCGATGGCTTTTAAAAATATAGATTTGTCAATTAGGGAAAATAGTCGATCCATAACAGTTGATTTTTTGACTAAGTTTCTATCAAACTCTTTTTCTATGTATGTCTATATCATTATCTCCATATTTCATACTAAGAATGTAGTGAACTTCGTCAAGCTGCGATGGTGTCGCGTGTCGACTTCCGGAAGTGACACGTAATTGTTGAAGTATAGGCACACATGAGGTGTGAAAGGGTAATAACACAACTTGACCCTAAACTTCCTCTTCTTAATAACGGGTACTTATGGCCTGTTATTAAAAGATATAGAGTGAAATCGACCCCTTTTTTCTTAAAGTATTATGCAGATATTATATCATTGTTCAATGAAATTGATCGTTATTTGAGCTTAACCGTCTTAACTTTCACAGTAGTGATGAAATACGGAATTGTTAATAGCTTTGCGATATTGTTAAATTGGGTTAGGTTTAGTTTGCAGCGCGTTGGACGTTCTAACCGTGTCACGGTCGCATGGGTGCACGACGGGTTGGGGCCGCGGCCGCGACAGCTGACTCGCGACAATCGAAGACGTCCCGCGGGTATTGTACCTCTCCCCGACAAAGGCTCCACGACAAAAGATCGTCTCGACGCGCACCTGGCGTCCCTACCCTACTCCTAAAAACCACATCGACCCTAAACCAAATCCTTAAGAACTAAATTGAAATAACAGTAAGAAAAAGTCCTGATTCAAACTTATACGCAGGAGTTGTCTTCACAAATATCAACGTGTCTCTTCATAAATTCGGAACCGACAATCTCGTGTTTCCGTTTTAAATATGAGCGTTTTGGAGGTGGATGCGGATGTCCTCGTTTTATTTTAAAAATTGCTGCTTATCTTTTTACCATGTGAACGGGTTGTTCCAGAACTTACTGCAAAAAATGCATAATATAAGAAGATTGTAAGTGACGACAGATATTTTTTATGGCGTTCATCAATTCAATTTCGATAAGGTTATGTTACGTCCCTACCTATTCATTCGGTGTCTCTCAGCTGCAGGTAAAAAAATATATATTATGCACCCGAATCTATGCTAAAGAACTTGTTTTGCAAAATAAGACATTAAATTCAAATAGCGAATATAAAAATGATAGCAACCAGTTCCGCACAATTAGACATTGACTATTTGCAACCCTTGCAATTTTGCATCGCGTCTATTTATGTTAGATTCGAGACGGGTTTGATAAACGGAACTTAACGGTTCTCGATGTCTGTTACTATTGGGGTTATTACAATTAGAAGGGCAAGGGGCAAGGCATGGTAAGACGCGGGGGTGTCTTGCGGCCCCTTGGCGTGTGCTTGGCCAGCAGATGTTGGTGCTCCAGCCAACTGACAGGCAACCTGTCGCGCAACGGATCGCGCCGGTCCGCTGCCCATGCTTGTTGAGATCTACTCTGATATGCACCGCGCAATCGTTCCCGGCCAGGTAGGTTACCATTGTTACCAAAAACGAAAACGCCACTCATAAAAATTTTACTGACATTATTTGGTCTCACTTAATTAATGTTTACGCACGTAGCACTTCAAAATTGAATTAAATGCTCTAATAAACTTTACTTGCGCTGTATCAATGACCTCCGGCTAGTAGAATATACAGGTACCTATACTTTGCTGCATTGAATATCTTGAGGGTCTTTTTCCGATTAAAGTTATGAGCCGTCAGCGTTCGCGTGTGGCGATACTGTTTTTTCTTGAGTAGATGGCGTGAAGAAAAGTGTCTAAGGGCATGGTCGCGAGTTAAGTATAGAAGGGTGTAGGTGGGCAGTGACCCTACGTCGTGCGCAGTTAGGTAGGAGCGGAAGGGTCGCGCCAGGTGGCGAGACATCTGCCGCCTTGCCCTGCGCGGGCCCACGACACCCAGCGACTCACAACTTTATAATTTTTACAAACGTGTTTACGCTTCAATACTGCCACCGTTAGGTCGCTAAGCAGCGAACTACGAGGGATATTCAATAGAAACTTGTCTCATAGATAGTTCATCGTGAGCACCGTAACTTACATTAGGATGCTATTGTGTACTTGAAATATATTATAAGAGTAGAATTTTGACTTGTCTTCCCCGGAGCATTGAATACGATATTTATTTAGGAGCGTTATTGATTAGTCGTCGCCTTGATCGTAATTTTCTCGGGCCCAAACAATGGGGTCCCTCCTTCGATCGTGGCGAAATTGCAGCTGCGCCCTTAACTAGACGACTTAAGATGTAAATTACCATTATTCCGCGCTATTGTCCCGCGAACACACAAAAAGATGCAGACGGGGACGTAGTGCACAAATCGGGCAGCTGTTCGGGCACGACTCCTTCCTTATTCTTCTAAACAACAATGGATTGCTCCGCATTGTGCAAAATGTAACACCAATTTTTTTTGCGGACCTTTCCAGAGGACGGGAATAATGTTTTCTTTAAACGTCAAACGTTGCGTAGAAGACGGGATACATCATACATATCATAGCTTTGTGATTTAAAATGTTATGTAGATCGTAGAATATGGTCGATCCGATGCGGTCAGTGCGTATTTGTTTTTATTATCTCTCGTATGCTAAGTTAATGCCAGCACAGAGCACAGGTAGACAAGGCCGAGAGGCAAGGTGTCCGCGCGGACCACCTGTTCTCGTAATTGCCTCAACAGATGCGCGCCCGATTCCGGTTGCGTATATGAAAATGCATCTCGCGTCTTAAAAGCATTAAGACGATTTGTTCAACTTTGAGCGCCTACTCCGGCTTGGCGAAATGTCAAGGCATTTGAAGCAAAAAAATATAATTCCAGTATTGAAATATCATGGTTTATGCTCTTCTATTTTGAACGTATCATTAAATATGAATTTGTCTCTACTCGTTAAAATCCGAGAATTAATGATATCCTAGGTTTTATTATACTTATTGACCTTTCTGAATTGCAATGTAGATGTCTACGAGTATAAGGCCCTTGGCATTTAATGATACGTGCTACTTTTGGTAAGTACCGCGTTCTGTTGGGAAATAGCAATCGATAATATTGATGTGAAAACCTGTGTTAATGTACTTAATGTACCTACATAATGTGTTCCTATCAACACGGTTATTGTAGCTTACTATTTTTTATATCTACTCTCATTGGGAAAAAAATGCAAAATAGAATACTCAATCATGAGGATTTTTCAATGTGACCTGGATTAAGTCTTTAACGTGTATCTTTCTTTGTCCACAGAAACCGAGTTTCTCCTAGTACCGCCATCCCTGATCGCGGTGGCGTGCATCACGGCGGCCGCGCGGGGCCTCCGAGTGCGCATGTCCATCAACGACCTCTGTGCGCTGACGCACACACCAGCCGCTGCTGCTGAGCTGGTCGCCAGACACGTGGAGCGAGTCCTGGCGAGGGAGACACAGCCTCAAGAGCCCCGTCCGCGGCCCGCGCAGCCCGCCAAGCAACCAGCCACCGATACACAGCTACCAGACACCCCCACAGACGTACAAGATGTACACTTCTGATACCCTGGTACCGAATAGCAGCTAGTACCAAACTTTCCCTTGCTCCGTGTCCAACTTATCGATTCAAACTCGATATCGGACACGTGCATGATCTCGGAGTTGAAATACTTGGGCAAAAGTGATTAACGTTTTTGCTCAAATCGCAGTGATATTGCACAAATGTTTGAATCTCTCGATTTATTTGAGAAGCGACCTATAAATCATTGTCCCGTCGAAGACACTTTTTGTGTTGCGCAGGGCAGGTAAACGAGAAATTGAATGAACGTTCGTATGTCTATCAAAAAATGAACACCTGAGAAAATAATATTAGAGAATTCTCCATTGATCTCAACTTATTTATGTGAAATATTACTTTAAAGTAGATTTACCTTATTTATTAATTGTAAACATGCTAGAATCTGGATAAGTGTCAGTGTTTGAGAGTACATATCTACATTCCTTCATACAACTTGCTTTGCAGGCGCGCGCTATACCTAAGACTGAATCTAAAATTATTGTTTTTTTACATATTTTACAATAAAAATACTCATTGATTGTTCTTATATAAGTTTGCGCACATGAATATATTTAAGTTGTATAATTAAGTAAGTATATATGGTGGTTTGAGAATTCCTGTGACAAATTGTGATTGTGATCGTGAGCGATGAAATCAAGCCTCAACAAGTTGTCTTACAGTTAGAAGTAGTTAAGAATTTTGTAGTAGCTTGTGTATGTCGTCGAAGAATCATACTTATTTGATAATTGTTTTGTGTGTCATTGTTTAAGTTATAGGATCTCACTTCGTATTAAGTTCGGTATATATGCCTGTACAAAGGTGTGAGTATTTTAATTTTTACTAATTTCGAATGAAAATTCTTGAAAGTATGTAATATCTATTTATTTAGGTCGATGTTATGTTTTAGTAAATTCTAGTCACATGTTTTACACATTCCTGTTTTCGACCAAACTTGATGTTTAAGATTTATTGTAAAAGTAGATGTTTAAGTAGGTTTTAGGGTAGGTTGCCAATTTCAATTTGGATTGTACAATATAGCTCAAAGGTAGTTTTATGGTTGGGTGATATGTGGTATTGTAATTGAGTTATTGAGACATGAGCGTGTGTTGTGTCCAGGAATCGAGTAAGCTCTCGGGAGTCGCGGGCGCAGGGCTAGGAGTATTATTTCGGAGTTCGAAATTGATACTGCGCATCGTGCCGTCCCGTCCATTCACATGTTGTTTAACAAAAAAGCGATATGGAAGGCATGGCACGAACTCCGGAGTAGCCGTCCAGGACCGTCGACGCCGGGCGCGGTGTTGCGCGATGTTAATTAAACTAATTAGAATAAATTAATGACCGAGCTTTCAAGTTTCTCTCTTAATTCTATTACAACGCCACGTAACTTTCACATAAATATAAGAGCCTCCAAGTGGAGCTCTATAAATAGCATTTTACTCCGTAAAATATCGTTGATTTACAATTGAGTGCTGTATTCGAGTGGCTTCACGTCACTAAAGTGCGGTTTAAGACCTCTACGTAGGAGCATTTAAGTACACTACTTGCCTGTACCTTATAGATAATTTATTGTGTCCACCTGAATTACTTGTTAATTGCTAATAAAACAGTTGAAATATAAACCAGAAAGGGTCATATTTGTTTCATTAAATCCTGGTGAAAATAAAACATGCTAATTATAGAAAATAAATAATTCTTATTCCTTTTTCCTTGTTTTTATAACTACCTACCATTTATGAGTTTTAGTTGTCAGCTGGCAATAAAATGCACGGCCTCGACATTTTCAAGTTTCTTGGCACAATTCTTCTAGTCACTTACGTTTAAATATGCACAAAAATATAAGAAGATATGACCAAAAGAAAAATAAAAATCTCCCAATGAAATGTTTTAATAAATCTTTATGAAAGTTTTTATTCCCATAAACCCTCGTCTGAAAATTCATTCTTATTCGATTTTATTTCCCGATAAATTATTCAAACAAAATAAAACCTTGATAAGTGGGATTTTTATTTCCTTGGAGCTTTTTAGCTGCTCGGAACTTTTATTATCTAACCATCATGCATGATAATCAATAAACGTGCTCGGGCTAGCCGGCTCTTGCGATCTTCACAAGATTATATAAATAGTGATACTCGCATCTACTACAATAATGAAGGGAAACATAATAAGTAGGTATCAAACCTAAATAATGTTATTCTATCAAGTTTACAAGAGTTTATCAAGTCCCAAGCAGCACATTAGTGAATTTTGCAGCTTATCTTATAGCTTTAAGTTCTAAATGAGTGGTTTAACAGTGTTTGATACAACTTATAGCTTTAAACACAACTCAAAACTGTATATGAGTTCATCCTATCACTTGTAGTTGCATAGGAACGTTTTTTGTTACTACGTTATTACTTATGGTGGGATAAAGTCGATTTTGCTATTTAAAGTTGCATGCAGGTTCAAATAGTCACTCAATAAGAAGCAATAGTGCTATATAAGGCCTTAAAATAACTTATAAGCAACTTTTACATATAAGTGGGAACATACCCTTATTTGGAACTAAAAGTTCCAAATGACTAGGTAGTACAATAGCGAATTATATCACCAAAAGTGGCTAAAGGGATAATTTTACGGCTCTTTTGGAACCAAAAATTATTGCAACTTTAAGGCCTAAGAAAGAAGTACCTTATTGCCACTCCAACGCATAAATAAGTCTCAATAGGAGGTTCTTGGAACCAAAAGCAGTTATTTTCACTTATTTCAAACCACTAACGAACTAAAAGTTCTATTATTGTTCCTATTGCGCCTTGTCAAAATATATTTAATAGTCTTGCTTGTTTAATAGTCTACAAAAGAGCAAATTACTATTACTATTGGTAATAGCATTCACTGCTTTCCACTCGCAAGATACAAATAAGTGATTGTTAGACCTGATAGTTCCAAATAAGGAGCAAATAAGTGAAAATAAACACTGTAGGATCTTTTTTGTTTCGCCATGTTTACAAATGGAAGCCTATGAAAATTAATTATTTTAACCAGAATTTTATAACACTCACGCATAATCACAGACTTTTGATAGTTTTGACGATGTTACTTTAACATTGTACGTAACCTGCAATCATTAGGTCAGGTTTTTAACAGTTTTATTTCTTATCAGTATCTATTCCTTATTTGATTTAGCACTCTCTTTTTTAATATTCCTGATCAAATCAAAGGCGCATCGAAATTTACTAAGAAACCATACCATAGTTTCACAGTAACAAAACATTCGCAAGAATTTCGTGCTTATTTCAATGCCTGTATAACGTGAAGTTTTAATCACTCATCTAAAATTAATATGGCAGATCCATTGAGGTATTATTACGTCAATGGGCAAATCACATATTGATTTTAATAAACACAACTTTGACAGTTGCCACGCCACTCAGATACTTTGGCGACTCATTTATCACTCATTGACCGAACTGAAATTGTTTTCATTCGTTCACTGGTTTTCACTGCGCATAACTTTCACCCATAGTTCTAATTACCACTTAAGGTATTTGTGAGATCTCTTATGGATTCTATTTAGAAGCAAAAATAGGCTGCAATTTTTCTCCTTTTGGTTTTATACTGGTGGCATAAGGGTTCTTGCCACCTATATAGCACTTAGTCATGGTGGTAAATTTAACTTAAGCATCTAATTAGATATGATATACGAGCTATTTAGACCCAGTTGTGCTACTTGGGGTCTTTCTCCTTCCTAATTTTAATCTACGTTTGACCTTATACATGTTCTCAGTAAATTAACACCACTAACTTTTTGAGATTGTTTTGCAACTTACGCGTTGCTAAAAATGTATAGGAATTTGGATGACTGGAAGTATTCCTCAATTGAGTCCAAAATCGAGGTACCTACGGTTTCTGAAATAGTATACTTTGTTATACTAAACCGAAAGAAGAAAACCCTACTTTACACCACATTCCTTCATGATGATTTACAACGATTATTGTAACGAAGAAATTCATATTTTCTCGTGTGAAATAATAAAAAGGGGGAAAAACGTTCACGAAGTATTTAATTAAGATTTTTGAAAAACGTAATTTTTATCACGGCGCGCTACGAATGGTCAAATTATTTCCGAACACAAATACGATGGTTCACGCTGTTTTCGCATAATTTAGTAAGTACGAATTCTGTGTCATAATTTATATAGCCATATTAGGCTTTATGCATAAACTGTTATTGCAGAATCCAATTTTGCATAGTATAATTACGCAGAATTACGTTAGGCCGAATAGTACATATGTAGTTATATTTTTTATGATCCGAATCATGTCTACGCATAATTAAAATGATCATAAATTTATCTTGCCGAAAACTATCGCGACAGAAATATCTCCACCCCTAGGTAACCGGTTTTTCTAGTCACAGTTAGTTTTTTGGTAGGTTTTCGGTTCTGTGAGGGTCACAGTTTTAACCTAACCTACCTTTTTGTCAGGATTTCGGTTCTGTGAGGGCCACAGTTCTAACCTAACCTAACCCACCTTTCTGGCAGGATTTCGGTTCTTTAAGGGTCGCAGTTCTAACCTAACTTAACCGACCATTCTGGCAGGATTTCGGTTCTTTGAGGGGCACAGTACTAACCTGACCCGACCTACTTTGCTGGCTTTCGTTTCGGACAATCGATAATATGCCAAATAGAAATATGTATAAAAGTAATCGGTCATAATCATAATACTAGTATGCGAACTTAATTTCGGACTAACTCATTAAGTATACTTATTAAGTATGCAACATAAGGTTTCTCCCACATTACCATTCGTCGAAAACCAAATATCCCAAGTCTGTTATGCTAAAACAGTTTCGGACTATAGGTAAAGTTTAGTTATGCCAAATAGAGGGCACCCAGATACGATATCAAATATATTCGAATAATTAATCAAATTAAATAATTTTCATATTAAACTATTGATACAAAGATATGAAAGCTCAAAGAAAAATTGAAATGAGTTACCTGGGGGACGAGACCGGGAATCGAACCCGGTACCTCTGGATTGTCGGTCCAGTGCGTTAACCACTTCGCTACCCGAACTCCAACCAACTTTTCGAAGTTTTCCTTATGCTTCGTCTTTGCATTGTTTATTTGAAAGGTTTTTACACCGCTTGGCCGGTACCTGCGCTGTTTGCATCCAGCGGGGCCTTGCAAGCTTGACCAGATTATCAGCCCATCTTATGAAAGATAACGAGTGTGTAGAGATGTGCCGTTCTCGAGAACGTATCCCGTTTTGTATGGGGAAAGAACGTTCTCGACAACATTTCCCCTACAAATCGGGTAACGTTGTCGAGAACCGCACATCTCTACGATACGAATAGTGCGCAAACCTACCTTACAGCAAGCAGCAGCAACTGATCTCTTTACTTTAGATCGATTTGTTACATGCACGGAGGACTGATGTACAGTCGAGTGTAAAAATAACTTTCTCAAAAATATGACCCCCTTCGCTGTTACGTCAACGAAATATAGTTTTGGTTCATATTACAAGGGAATTCATTCGAAAGGTACATATTTTTGAATATATATATGTATATACATGATAATAAATAATGGTTTTATGAGTCGCGAGTCGTAGCAATATTTATTGATTATTATCGCGGTATCATTTTTTATGCGGGTAAAAACACGTTTTAAATTTAACAACTCGAGTACAAATTTAATCAAAAAAACACCTGAATCTATGCCGTTGACAAAAGAGGCGAGCTCGCATATTTTTGTTCAAATTTTTGCTCATAAATTTATGAACTCGACTGTACAACGATATTCTCATCATCATGCGAAAAGTTTTGCACAAAGCTGTATAAGCCTTTCAGCGCCCTCTGTTAAAAATACCAAAAAGCTGGTCGGCGCCTGTTAACAACCCCGTCGCATGAGAAAGAACCCAAGTTCGTTACTCCCGAAAGCCGTTGTAGTGAGGAAGCTTTGTAAGCGTTGCGAAGCTTACACGATAGATGGCGCACTCAATCGGTTTAAACTTTCGTTTACGTTTTATGTTGATGTCGTCAAATAATACACATAATATTAAAATAGTGCATAATGTTTTTCCATCGCTTTTAATCGGTAAAATTATATATATATTTATTGTAATATGACTACAAATTTACGGTTGTTGGATGTTTTAATATGGTAAATGATGATACTTAGATACTTTTTATGTACTAAATGTTGCTGCTAAATTTCACGATTCTAGGGAACGGGAAGTACCCTTTGATTCCCTTGTCAGCGTCAACAAATGCAGCATAAGCGCTTGTATCTTTTGATTGCGTTGACTTTGAACTTTAGAAGTTTGTTTTTTCCCGGTTCCGGGTAGCAGTCCAGAGTATTTATACCTCCACGCGCTCCTGAAAAAAGGGTGTTGACAGATGGGCGGACAGACAGACAGACAGGCAGACGGACAACAAAATGATCCTGTAAAGGTTCCGTTTTTGCCGATTGAGGTAAGGAACCTTCAAAACGAGCATGCCCAACAACATGTAATGAAAAAATACAATATATATGTTTAGGTAGTAGGTACCTATTATAGTTTTCTTAAAAAGGATAGTATTGTTTATCTTCAATACTGTAAAAAAGCTTGTATCTGAAAGCGTCCAAGGGAAAAAGGCTGTAAGAGCATATTAACGTCATATAACTCATTAATTAGTAACTTATGATTTATTGCGTTCTTCGTTGGATTCAATTGATAGAAGGGGGAATACATTAATATACTAATGTTTTTGTCATTGGTGGAATAATAATATAATAACTGCTTTTATGATGCCTACCCATAACTGGAGGTGCCATTTCCTCAGACAAGGAGAAAAATGTACACCCAGCACCCTTACCATAGTCGATTATAATATTATGTCATAACCATCCTGGGATATCCAGCTGTACCAAGCATAGTTAATCCGTCTGGCGTAACCGCGTAATGTAGATGTAGGATTGGTACCTAGCCAAGACGGACAGATTAGGTAAGTATCAATAAAAAACTACTTTCTAATAACTTGTTTTTTAAGTATTTTTTGTAGTACTTAATAGAATAAACGATTTTCCGTCAATCATTAGAAACTAGAAATCCATCCAGTTCCTATGGATGGATTGAATTATTGACAATGAATTATAGGTATGTATTCATATTTACGGATAATGTCACAATGTATCTAGTAAAACATCAGTGTTGAAGGTTTATCTACAGTTTTCCAATTTGCACGGGGAAGTCCGATCCGCACCGGTGAGCAAACAGTGCAAACACTGCCAAGTGGGGTCACCGGAGTGACTGGAGGATCGAGCTAGGAGATAGTGGGGCTAAATATATCAAACGTACCTAACTTAATAGAAATAAGTTAGTCAAACGTTTATTGCATTTATCCGCTGCATATATCACATTACATAGTTACATATATACCCACATATGATGGAATTATAGGAATCAATGTTTACTCCTTGCAAGGGTACAATACAGCAACATAATAGTATTTTATGCAACCGTTGTATAAGAGGGGGCAAAAAACGCGAATGGCATGGGTAAGAAAGATGCCACGAGCGTTTCTTGACCTACTTGTACAACGTTGCATACAATACTTTTTCTACGACTCGACATTTCATAAATAAAATGAAAATAAACAACAAAGAAAATAATTACATGTTCCCGCTCGGAATCAACAAAATTAAAAAAAAATAGTCTGATAAACTATTTGACGTCCATCTGTCAAAAAAATATGAATTTATACATAAAGGTAGTATACGTTAACTATACTAAACATCTGTCAAAAAATATGAACTTGTACATAAAGGTATATGTTCACTATACTAAACATTCATGCACTGAAGATAAAACTTTTTTTTTCAAGTTTACAGCAATGCCTTAGTACTATAAGTTTTTTTTAAATTGCAAATTGTGTGAATGCAGCTGTTTATCTTGTAATCTGTGGTACTTAAGTGATGTTTTTTTGGCAACATTATAACATCGTTTAGCAGTGTTTTTTTGGGCAGTAGAGTATAGACTTTTACAGACTTTCATAACTTATGTCTTTATATTAGAGTTAGTAACTATATAAATGACAGAAAAAAAGTACTGGAATAGAAAAAAAAATATTATATATAACTATATGTATTATCTTCTACGAGTCCGTAGCTTTGGTATTCTTTCATATCCTTTTGGATGGATTTTAAATTTAGGTTTAGCTACTTATCACTATTATATCATACGAGCTATAACTGGCATTAATATATTATTATCTATCTATATATATAAACGGATATGTCCTGACTGACTGACATATCAACGCAGGGCCGAAACTACTGAACCTAGGACCTTCACATTTTTAGAATAGATCAAATATATAACGCAAGCAAGGAATAAGAAGGGATATTTCAAAATTCATCCCCAAAGGGGGTCAAATTTGGGTTGAAAGTTTGTATGGAAATCGTGTAATTTTTAAGTAAGAGACATAAAACTTTGTGTTCAGATGTTCCATGTAAAGACAGAAAAACTAATTTCAGGATTTTTGAAAACTCATCCTTTAAAGGGGTTAAAAGCGAGTTGAAAGTTTGTATGAGGAACTTGGGATTATTTGAGTAAGAGTAGTGATACTTCGTGTATAGCTCTTTCTATACAAAGTAAGAAAAAAAGTTTCGGCATTTTTGGAAATTCATCCCCGAAAGGGTTTAAAGGCACAGTGAAATTTTGTATGAAAAACGAGGTCTTTTTGAAGAAGGGGTGAATTATCTTGCGTGTAGACTGATCATCAAAAACTAAGAGCATGTATTTCAATGTTCTTGAAAATTCAACCCCTAATGGGGTAAAGAAGGAGGTGAAAGTTTCAACGAAGAGCTTGGGATTCTTTGAGTAGGAGTACTAATATTTCGTTTATATGTTCTTCTATACAAAGTAAGAAAACAAGTTTCAGCATTTTTGGAAATTCATCCCTGAAACGGGTTAAATGGGCAGTAGAACTTTCTATGAGAGACGGGGTTTTTTTTTAGTAAGGGGCGCATTCTTGTGCGAGTACACTGATCATTAAAAACTGAGAATATATATTTCAGCGTTTTTGAAAATTTTACCCCTCATGGGGTAAAGAGGGACTTGAAAGTTACTATGCAGAACTTGGAATTATTTGAGTAAGAGTGCTAATATTTTGTGTATATGCAAAGTAAGAAAAACAGTTTTAGCATTTTAGAAATTCACCTCCGAAAGGGGTTAAATGGATAGTGGAACTTTCTATTAGAAACGGGTCTTTTTTTAGTATGGGGTGTTATATTTTGCGTGTAGACTTTTCATCAAAAACTGAGAATATAGATTTCAGCGTTTTTGAAAATTCAACCCCTAATGGGGTACGCTGAGAGGTGGCAGTTTGTATGAAGAGCTTGGCATTTTTTGAGTAAGAGTGATAATATTTCGGGTATAGGTTAATCATTACAAATCACATCACAACAACTAACTTTGCACCACACGATTAAATGAAATTACACAGTAAGAAAAAAATATAATATTCATCCCCTAAATAGGTTAAATTTCATGTTATAATTAAGAGGTACGCGGGTTGTTTTAAAGAATATAAATTTAAAACTGAGAAAATAAACTTAAGCCTCTGGAAATTCATCTCCAAAATGGGTCTAATGGGAGGTGAAAGTTTGGATGAGAAAAAGTTAGATAATTTTCGTAAGTCTGCTCATAGGGTGCGTCCCATGAGATATAACCACATAATATATAATTTCATATTAATAACGTTCACAAGATATAATAAACTTTTGCTATAACATCAAAATCTATATATTTATTAGGAATAACGGTCAATTGGCATAATACTCATGTTGTAGAATGATTTTTTATATAACACTCAAATACTCTAAATTCAGTTGATATAACATACATAACGTATATCGATCATAGTATATACTTTCTTTTAGTATAATGGTTAGATAATATAATAGCGTATGATATAATAAACAGGTTATAACTGCTACCCCTATGCCCCTAAAATGGAACATGGGTCAAAAACCGAAAACTGTAGGTTAGGTTAGGTTTGTTTTATGACCATGGATAGCGGAGCGTCAAAATGCTTGCTTGCATGGAGGTACCTACATTAAAATTTAACAGCGAACTATTGCATAGGTACGTATGTTCACAATTGATAATGGCAGATGAAATTCTGGCAAGTAAGAGTATACCGTTTGGAAGAACTGCGATAAAATGGAATATGGGTCAAAAACCGAAAACTGTAGGTTAGGTTAGGTTTGTTTTATGACCATGGATAGCGGAGCGAGCGAAGCGAGCGGAGCGTCAAAATGCTTGCTTGCATGGAGGTATATTAAATTTTAAGAGCGAACTATTGCATAAGTATATTAAGTATGTACACAATTGATAATGGCAGATGAAATTCTGGCAAATACGAGTATACCGTTTGGAAGAACTGCGACAAAATGAAATATGGGTCAAAAACCGAAATCTGTAGGTTAGGTTAGGTTTGTTTTATGACCATGGATATCGGAGCGAGCGAAGCGAGCGTAGCGTCAAAATTCTTGCTTGCATGGAGGTACATATATTAAAATTTTACAGCGAACTATTGCATAAATATGTACACAATTGATGTGCAGGCGGTTATTCTATACGAGCATTATGCATTTTGGTGTTAGATGTATTGAGTAATATACATTATAAATCTGAGATATTATGAACGTTATACGTTATGATCGTTATATACAATGATATTATACTTAAATAACGTTATACTTAACAAAAATAGATATTTTGATGTTATATCTAACGTTCGTTATACACCTTGAACGGTATACAAAACAAGCTTATACAATATGAGCGTATATAATATGAATATTATAGTATAAGTTCTTATATCTTATATTACTTACCCCTGCTCATATTCTGTGTGTCACTAAAATACTATTTTAAGATTTTTTTTAAATGTAATGTCTACGTATGGGGAAGATGAAAGTTCATGTAAGGAATATTTTCGTGTATAAACTCTGAATAAATTTCTGGAAAGTTTTTTGACTATGTGAAAAACTTAGGATTCTCTGGATAAGTGACAAAACTTCGTGTTTTTTTTTTTGGCATTTTCAGGTTTCCGTACCCCAAAAGGAAGAAACTTAACCCTCAAAATATCACTTAGTTGTCCGTCCGTCTATCGAATTTAAATGGAAATTAAAACCATATAGGTACTTAGGACTACAGTCCCTTGAAGCTGTTTAAAAACCAAACTTTTAAGTAAAAACGTAAATAAAAGATCCGGCTGTGTATGCCGCAAAAAACGTATATCTCGATACTCGCAAGGGAATCAAAATTTATATTATTATTTGTATTTTCCGTGGATCTAAAACTATGAATTTGGCAAGTAATACCGTATCATACTACAAGTACTTATAGGGAAAAATCTGAAAACTATAAACTATGAACATTTCTAATGAAATAAAAAAAATTGTCTGTATTTAAAGTACGTAAAGCAGTTTTCCAACGGTAATGTTAAGTTTGCTGCTTAGTACATTTTATCTTTTCATTAGCAATATGCAGTGTTTTCAAAGTTCGTAAGGAGTCCGACTCGCACTTGACCGGCTGTTGGTATTAACTATTAACTGAGAATACTGATTTATACGTATTATTCATATCCTTAAGGAGATTAAACTTTTGACTATGATTTCGTTTGGTTCATCGGAAAATAAATTGTCCCATGTGTTACCAACGTGATCTATAGAAATTTAATAAATGTACTACCCAAAATATTTATATGTATGCGCGAAGATTTTTATTAGTTTCTATTATTTTAAGAAACAATAAAACGCGAAGAAAGTTACACAGTTTCCAGACCCTATGCGAGCGAAGCCGCGGGCAAAAGCTAGTATCTAGATATATCATCATCCTCCTAGCCTTTGTCCCATTTTTTGAGAATGAATTCTCAATCGGGGTCGGCTACCTAAATCCAAGATGTGGCGAAGGCACTAGTTTTTACGAAAGCGACTGCCATCTGACCTTCCAACCCAGAGGGGAAACTAGGCCTTATTGGGCTTAGGTGGTTTCCTCACGATGTTTTTCTTTCACCGAAAAGCGAGTGGTAAATATCAAATGACATTCCGTACATAAGTTCCGAAAAACTCATTGGTACGGGCCGGGTTCGAACCCGCGACCTCTCCGGATTGAAAGTCGCATGCCCTAACCACTAGGCTACCACCGCTTCTTAGTCGCATGCCCTAACCACTAGGCTACCACCGCTTCTTTCTAGTATCTAGATATATGTGCAAAGATAATGCCTATTGAGTAAAGCCAAGTAAAAAACTTCATCGGTTATGAAGTTTCATCTACAATTTTCCAATTTGCATGGCAAAGTTATGAGTCAAACACGACATCGTGCGAGCAACTGCTAAGTTTGGGGTCATCGATGAATATATTGGCATTGCCGAGCATGGCGAGAGCTCGAGATTTTTCCAAGTTTTTTTACCGTTTTAACGATAACTTGTGTAATATTTAGGTTAAAATACATAGGTATAAAACCGTATGTACGTACCTATAGCACAAAGCGGAGCTGGTAACCCTACAGGCTCGGGGCGTCGGGGGCAAACACGCCGTCTCCTGGGAGCCGCTCATTAGTTGTTCAAACAGCCGGCGGCCACTTTGACAAGCGACGCGGCAGGACCGACGGCCGATCTTCCCCTCCCAACTTTAGATATAAGGAGCTGCAGGCAAATACCGCGGTCTGCTTATTTACTCCGAGTCAAGCTACGAGCGAGGATATTCTATGTCGATGTCTGGATCCAATTACGATTATAAAGGCACAGGTAAACACATACTCTTACTTTCTAATTCAAAACCACGTTTGCTTGTCAGTTGTGCTAGGTATCCAAGTTCTATGCGCAAAGATAAAATGGGCCTGCTGAGCGAAATCAGTATCTTACTTCGCGAAAACATTCCTCGTAATACAGACCATCAGTTACCAGTGGCGGGGTGTCAAATAAACTTAGGGCAAGCCAGGGTAGATTTGGCTTACATTTTCATCAGTAACAATTGAGAATGATACTCAATCGTCCTGAAGTAGACCAGCCGGTGGGAATCTAGTTCTATGAACGCACGCCACTGAAAGGTACTAGAATACAAGGTGCTTAGTAGGCAATGCAATTTTCATTGACGTATAATCGAGTAGACACCTTTAACCCTGTTTCAAGCGGTTAAATTTGAACTCGACTCAAATTTCGACTTAGACTAGGGGTTTTCTTGGATTAACAAAAGCGTAATTTGAGTTGATCTAAAATGTATAAAAAGTATGCTCTGTTAGTACCTACGGGTATTGTACCTATGCTTTCAATTTTCAAACCTTATGGTCAGATGCTTCCAGACGCTATGACGGAGGGGCGCTATACGATGAACTTATTCAAAAAGCGCTCTGTCCCAAAGCAAGAAGACCTGAATTAGTCCTTAAGTACTTACTTCGGTCGTGTTGAAAATTGTATGATGTTGATTATGTTTGGACATTCTATAAAATTACTCCGTAATCCTACGACTAAAACAATAAGTCAGTATGATTACAAAATTATGTTTCAACAAAAATATGAGAATGAGAATGAGAATAGTTATTAGTCAAAAGTGGGTATACATAAATTATCTTAGCTATGACTTAGATTCTCCACTTTCTGTCTATAAGTCAGACGTACAAATTTAATTAGATTATAGCTTATCATACATTGTTAATATGGCCAAAAGTCTTGAATATCATAGGGAGAGCTTTCTTTCGTAAACTTTGAAAACATGAGAATGAGATTATTTATTTGTCAAAAGTGGGTATACACTATACATCAATGATCTTAGCTATGACCAGATTCTCCACTTTCTGTCTATAAGTGAGACGTACAAATTTAATTAAATTGTAGCTTATCATACATTATTAATGTGCACAAAGTCTATAATATCATAGGTAGAGCTTTCTTTCGTGAACTTTAAAAACATGAGGATGAGAATGAGAATATTGATTTGTCAAAAGTGGCTAAGTATATAGAAATGATCTTAGAGATAAATAATAAATAAATAAATAAATAAATAAATAAATATCAGACAACCTCACACAAATCAACCTAGTCCCAAATTAAGCTCAAGAAGGCTTGTGTTATGGGTACTTGGCGACGATATACATAATTATATAGATAAATAAATACTTAAATACATAGAACATCCATGACCCAGGTACAAATATTCGTGTTCAGGATGCTTAATATTTATTTCGTCAGTTACCTGATGCTTTTAATCTTTGGCAAAAATGACTGCAAGATATAGAGCGACGCATGGATTTGGAGTTAGAAAATGGGGATCTTAGTTATTATGAGCGAGATTTAAAAAAAAAATGTTAGATATCGTATGGCTGTTAAAACAATCTTAAACTCAGCACTGGAAATCGAGAGATGGATGGCCGTTCCTGACAATTTCACGTGAGTGTAAACCGCTTAATACAATAATTAAATATGTCTCACGAAAGTTTTAATAAAATTATAATAATGACCTCTTTTCATAAGAAGGCAGCACTGGTATTTGTACACGCCGGCCTGCCTATTAAACGAAAAGAGTTGTGTGGCGGAGTTCCCGAGGCTGGCCAAAATGTTTCTAAATGGTCTAGCAGGTACCCCAGTTATTAAAAAGGGTAGTGTTTGAAGAAAATGCTGAAATGTGACCATCAAAAACTAAACGCACATAAGCGAATTTAATGATGCGATTACTATTTTGGTCTACAGGCTAGTAGTATTGTTTGAAGAGTGATTCAATATATTCAGGTGCTGTAGTTCTCTTTATCTCTCAAGAAGCTAAATAAAGTAAGAATAGGTATACATATATATAAAGTATAAATTATTCATGTGCTGATAGACAACTCACTAAATATAGGAACACATAAAGTTTGGAACACAATAAATAAGAGACAGCACTAAGAAAATATTGTTGACAGTCAACCAAAGAAAAGGGGGTGCACGTTCGTTTTAAAAAAGAAGGACGTAGTCACTGGGTAGTAGACAGGAAATAAAAAATATATAAACTGATAACGTTAGCGTAACACTTCTTTATAAACAACATTAGCGGTGTTCCCCATACAAACTTTGCACCCCTTTTTAACCCCTTTAAAGGTGAAATTTTCCAAAACGCTGAAATTACTTTTTTTTTGTATCTGATTAAGTAAGCTATCTACAAGGTTTCAAGTCTCTAGTTCATAAAATAAAGTTTCTCCCATATAAACATTGCACCCCTTTTTAACCCCCATAGGGGTGAAATTTTCTAAAACGCTGAAGGTACTTTTTGTATTTTTGAATAAGTAATCATTCTACAAAGTTTCAAGTCAATAACTCCAAAAAAAAATTTTACCCCATACAAACTTTGCACCCCTATTTAACCCTCTTAGGGGAAGAATTTCCAAAAATCCCTTCTTATCTCTAGCCCACGTTATAAAAGTAACCTACTGTGTAAAAATCAACTCTAACATTAGTAGTTTCGGCTGTGCGTTGATGAGTCAGTCAGGACTTCTTCTTTTATATATATAGAAGATAAGAAGATAGATTAGCGTAACACTTCTTTATAAACAACATTAGCGGCGTTCCCCATACAAACTTTGCGCCCCTTTTTAACCCCCTTAGAGGTAAAATTTTCCAAAACGCTGAAATTACTTTTTTTGTATTTGATTAAGTAAGCTATCTACAAAGTTTCAAGTCTCTAGTTCATAAAATAAAGTTTCTCCCATATAAATATTGCACCCCTTTTTAACCCCCTTAGGGGTTAAATTTTCTAAAACGCTGAAGGTATTTTTTGTATTTTTGAATAAGTAATCATTCTACAAAGTTTCAAGTCACTAACTCCAAAAAAAAAGTTTACCCCATACAAACTTTGCACCCCTATTTAACCCTCTTAGGGGAGGTATTTCCAAAAATCCCTTCTTATCCCTAGCCCACGTTATAAAAGTAACCTACTGTGCAAAAATCAACTCTCTAACATTAGTAGTTTCGGCTGTGCGTTGATGTGTCAGTCAGGACTTCTTCTTTTATATATATAGACTAGCTTTTGCCCGCGGCTTCGCTCGCATAGGGTCTGGAAACTGTGTAACTTTCTTCCTGTTTTATTGTTTCTTAAAATAATAGAAACTAATAAAAATCTTCGCGCATACATATAAATATTTTGGGTAGTACATTTATTAAATTTCTATAGATCACGTTGGTAACACATGGAACAATTTATTTTCCGATGAATCAAACGAAATCATAGTCAAAAGTTTAATCTCCTTAAGTATATGAATAATACGTATAAATCAGTATCCTCAGTTAATAGTTAATACCAACAGCCGGTCAAGTGCGAGTCGGACTCCTTACGAACTTTGAAAACACTGCATATTGCTAATGAAAAGATAAAATGTACTAAGCAGCAAACTTAACATTACCGTTGGAAAACTGCTTTACGTACTTTAAATGCAGACAATTTTTTTTATTTCATTAGAAATGTTCATAGTTTATAGTTTTCAGATTTTTCCCTATAAGTACTTTAGTATGATACGGTATTACTTGCCAAATTCATAGTTTTAGATCAACGGAAAATACAAATAATAATATAAATTTTGATTCCCTTGCGAGTATCGAGATATACGTTTTTTGCGGCATACACAGCCGGATCTTTTATTTACGTTTTTACTTAAAAGTTTGGTTTTTAAACAGCTTCAAGGGACTATAGTCCTAAGTACCTATATGGTTTTAATTTCCATTTAAATTCGATAGACGGACGGACAACTAAGTGATATTTTGAGGGTTAAGTTTCTTCCTTTTGGGGAACGGAAACCTGAAAATGCCAAAAAAAAAACACGAACTTTTGTCACTTATCCAGAGAATCCTACGTTTTTCACATAGTCAAAAAACTTTCCAGAAATTTATTCAGAGTTTATACACGAAAATATTCCTTACATGAACTTTCATCTTCCCCATACGTAGAAATTACATTTAAAAAAAAACCTTAAAGTAGTATTTTAGTGACACACAGAATATGAGCAGACTTACGAAAATTATCTAACTTTTTCTCATCCAAACTTTCACCTCCCATTAGACCCATTTTGGAGATGAATTTCCAGAGGCTTAAGTTTATTTTCTCAGTTTTAAATTAATATTCTTTAAAACAACCCGCGTACCTCTTAATTTATAACATGAAATTTAACCTATTTAGGGAATGAATATTATATTTTTTTCTTACTGTGTAATTTCATTTAATCGTGTGGGGCAAAGTTAGTTGTTGTGATGTGATTTGTAATGATTAACCTATACCCGAAATATTATCACTCTTACTCAAAAAATGCCAAGCTCTTCATACAAACTGCCACCTCTCAGCGTACCCCATTAGGGGTTGAATTTTCAAAAACGCTGAAATCTATATTCTCAGTTTTTGATGACAAAGTCTACACGCAAAATATAACACCCCATACTAAAAAAAAGACCCGTTTCTAATAGAAAGTTCCACTGTCCATTTAACCCCTTTCAAAGGTGAATTTCTAAAATGCTAAAACTGGTTTTCTTACTTTGCATATACACAAAATATTAGCACTCTTACTCAAATAATTCCAAGTTCTGCATAGTAACTTTCAAGTCCCTCTTTACCCCATGAGGGGTAAAATTTTCAAAAACGCTGAAATATATGTTCTCAGTTTTTAATGATTAGTGTACTCGCACAAGAATGCGCCCCTTACTCAAAAAAAACCCCGTCTCTCATAGAAAGTTCTACTGCCCATTTAACCCCTTTCAGGGATGAATTTCCAAAAATGCTGAAACTTGTTTTCTTACTTTGTATAGAAGAACATATAAACGAAATATTAGTACTCCTACTCAAAGAATCCCAAGCTCTTCGTTGAAACTTTCACCTCCTTCTTTACCCCATTAGGGGTTGAATTTTCAAGAACATTGAAATACATGCTCTTAGTTTTTGATGATCAGTCTACACGCAAGATAATTCACCCCTTCTTCAAAAAGACCTCGTTTTTCATACAAAATTTCACTGTGCCTTTAAACCCTTTCGGGGATGAATTTCCAAAAATGCCGAAACTTTTTTCTTACTTTGTATAGAAAGAGCTATACACGAAGTATCACTACTCTTACTCAAATAATCCCAAGTTCCTCATACAAACTTTCAACTCGCTTTTAACCCCTTTAAAGGATGAGTTTTCAAAAATCCTGAAATTAGTTTTTCTGTCTTTACATGGAACATCTGTACACAAAGTTTTATGTCTCTTACTTAAAAATTACACGATTTCCATACAAACTTTCAACCCAAATTTGACCCCCTTTGGGGATGAATTTTGAAATATCCCTTCTTATTCCTTGCTTGCGTTATATATTTGATCTATTCTAAAAATTTGAATGTCCTGGGTTCAGTAGTTTTGGCCCTGCGTTGATATGTCAGTCAGTCAGGACATATCCGTTTATATACAGGGTGTCCCTAAAACCAACGCCAAAATGAAGAGGGGTGATAGAACAGCTCATAAGCAACCATATTAAGTCAATTTGACCTTAATAAAAAGTTCATGGTTTTCGAGATATTTGCATTTTTTTAAAACTCGTGACTTTTGATGCCTTTCGTCAGTATGTCCATTGCCACCACTGCAAATTTAGGTATTTTATAAATCTGTTTTTTGCAGGATGTTACTAAAAACATATCCTATCGAATGTAATTTAAATTTATTACATATCATGATGCTTTGTCGGTAAAAATAATTAAAAAAAAGAATTATAGCAATTTATAAAATTTAGCCTGCGGTTTTGATCAATTTTCATTTAAAAAAAAGTATTGTAAACTAACATGGCACACAACATAAAAAGATAGTCAATTTATTGTAGTTTTCAAAAAGGTACAGCATTTTCTAATTTACGCAGCAGTTTACGAGATATTGATATTTTACACCAAAAGGAGCTCATACTGCAGTTATTACATAGTATGGAACCAGAGCCCCTACTAGGCTCAGTTTGAATTTCGAACTAAAAATAGAATCAAAGAATACATAATTTCAAATTGGAACACAATTCGAAATTCGAATTCAAGTCGGCTTTCTGATTAAAGAGTACCTATTTTAGTAATTTTAGTACACTTCGTCAATTCGTTTGATGTGCATTATTTAGTTTGGGTTCTTATTTTCTTAAATAGACTTGCTTTACCAATAGAACTCGTGTTGGCCTTGTGATTTGGATTTTTGGTACAATTTAACTTTGCTTTGTGCATCTTGGACTCGAGTTCTGCCTATTGATTTTAACTTCGATTTACTTTGGCTCTGTTAAGATTAATTGTAGTGCGTTTGTTACAAATATGCCAGAGAATTATACTCCTCAAGAATATGCCAACATGCATTTTGTCTATGGGGAATGTCAGGGTAACTCTTGTGCTGCAGCTAGACTCTATCGGGAAAGATATCCAAATGTAAGGCATCCGGACCATCGAGTATTTCGAAATGTTCATCTCGCATACTCACAAGGCGTTTTGCCTGGCAATCGTGGCGGATTAGGAAGACCTAGAGGAGATTACGATGAAGATGTTTTACAAGAGATTCAAAACGACCCATCGACTTCGACACGGAACATTGAACGTAATTTAGGGATATCAAAATCTGTTGCCAATAGAATATTACGTCGTTATGGATTTCATCCATACCACATAGAACGTGTTCAAGCGTTGCTGCCCCGTGATTACCCACTTCGTGTTTAGTTTTGCCAGAAAATGCTGCAAAAACACAGAGAGGATCCCAATTTCATAAATATGGTTTTATGGTCTGATGAAAGCACTTTTAAGAGAGATGGATTTATGAACATGCACAATTTACACAGTTATGCATTAGAGAATCCTCATTTAATGAGGGAAGATCGGTCGCAGTACCAATTTAAAGTGAACCTCTGGACTGGAATATTAGATGGGAAAATAATTGGCCCATTTGAATTACCAGAAACGCTGAATGGTCCAAGTTATCTGCATTTCTTAGAGAATGAGTTGCCAAATCTTCTCGACGACGTACCTTTAGCTACGCGGAGGTCAATGTGGCTGCAGAATGATGGCTGTCTAGCACATTATGCACGCGAAGTGCGACTACATTTAAACCAAACTTATCCACAGAGATGGATCGGCCGTCTGGGTCCCATTTTGTGGCCTCCTCGATCTCCAGACCTAAATCCTCTGGATTTCTATTACTGGGGTTATATTAAAGAAAAAGTTTACAATAAACCGATTAACAGTATAGCGGAGCTGAGACAACGCATTTACGCAGAGGCCCAAAACGACGTAACAAGAAGTGCACGTCACATCAGTCGAGCATTTTTAAGGAGATGCCGGGCTTGTATTCAAGTCAATGGCGGACAATTTGAACATTTAATTTAGTTACATAAAACAGGTTTCGTTTTTTTTTAATGTTTTTAGTTTTTTATTCACTTAACAGATAAAAATGGCAACCAGTATTATTTTTGCATTATCTCATAAACCGCTAAATAATTAAGTCACTTCAATACATCTTAAAAACAACTCTAAATTTGCTATCTTTTTACGTTATTTGCCAGGTTCGCTATGAACATTTCAATTTTTTTTATTCTAAAATTGAATTGTGTTCCTATTCTAAATAAAGTATTCTTTAAATCGATTTTTTGTTCAAAATTCAAACTCTGAGCCTTGTAGGGGCTCTGGTACCATACTATGGAATAACTGCAGTATGAGCTCCTTTTGGTGTAAAATATCAATATCTCGTAAACTGCTGTGTAAATTAGAAAATACGGTACCTTTTTGAAAACTACAATAATTTACTATCTTTTTATGTTGTGTGCCATGTTAGTTTACAATACTTTTTTTAAATGAAACTCGATCAAAACCGCAGGCTAAATTTTATAAATTGCTATAATTCGTTTTTTTTTTATTATTTTTACCGACAAAGCATCATGATATGTAATAAATTTAAATTACATTCGATAGGATATGTTTTTAGTAACATCCTGCAAAAAACAGATTTACAAAATACCTAAATTTGCAGTGGTGGCAATCGACATACTGACGCAGGGCATCAAAAGTCACGAGTTTAAAAAAAATGCAAATATCTCGAAAACCATGAACTTTTTATTAAGGTCAAATTGACTTAATATGGTTGCTTATGAGCTGTTCTATCACCCCTCTTCATTTTGGCGTTGGTTTTAGGGACATCCTGTATATAGAAGATAGATAAGAAGATAGATTAGCGTAACAATTATTTATAAACAACATTAGCGGTGTTCCCCATACAAACTTTGCACCCCTTTTTAACCCCCTTAGAGGTGAAATTTTCCAAAACGCTGAAATTACTTTTTTTGTATTTGATTAAGTAAGCTATCTACAAAGTTTCAAGTCTCTAGTTCAAAAATAAAGTTTCTCCCATATAAACATTGCATCCCTTTTTAACCCCATTAGGGGTGAAATTTTCTAAAACACTGAAAGTAATTTTTATGTTTTTGAATAAGTAATCTTTTTACAAAGTTTCAAGTCTCTAGCTCAAAAAAAAAAGTTTCCCCCATACAAACTTTGCACCCCTTTTTAACACCCTTAGGCATTGAATTTTTCAAAATCGCTTCTTATCTCTAGCCCACGTTATAAAAGTAACCTACTGTCTTACATTAGTAGTTTTGGCTGTGCGTTGATGAGTCATTAAGGACTTCTTCTTTTATATATATAGATTCCAGCGTTATTGGAGATGTCTCACGAAAGTTCTAAAATAGTAAATATATATAAAAAAAATCGGTTAAGGGAATAAGAATTAAGGTGGTATAATAATTTTTCATAAAAAATACCAACTTCGACAAGAAGAAATCGTCATCCGCAATTCTAACAAATGAACGACTACCTTCTTCTTTGTCGTTATAGGTACTCTTGGCATAGTGTGGCTGTCATTCCTTGTGTGGCAAGCCCACAGGACCATAAAGGCAAGCCTAACCACATGGCGCAATTCTTCTCTCACAGCTAGTGCTCTCGTGCAGAGGGCAGTATGTGGCCGATTTGATTTGGTCAGTTAAATCGTCATAAAATGTGCGTACCTACATATAATAATACTTATTTGAGAAATTCCCTCAATTCCTCATGGATCTCGTCATCAGCAGCAATCTTCAAGGAAATGTTATGGGCATATTTTGAAAAGGCATTTCCTCGAACAAACACTTTTTTCAAAATAGTTCATGTATGACGGAGTTCTGACGCAACAAACATTAAAAGAAACCTAAACCTTCGTACTTCTTCTGAAATAAATACTGAATCGTATTTGAAAAAAAAAAGAAACCTAATGTTTTTTGAAGTCGGTTAAAAATCAATTGGCGGTCTACGAAGTAGGTACACATACTTTGGAAGCACATCATTTTAAAAGATATCCAAAAAGAGGAGGTTTATAATTAACTAGGTTGTATTTTTTACTAATAGTAAACTGTATGCAGGCTTCTCATACGAATTAAAAGTATCTTATCAAGGATCAAGCAATACACGAGACTGGAAAACCTGGACCTCGAACGGTGTAAAACAAAAATAGTGTAGTCTATGTAGTCTTTGTTTTAAAACTATATCTGGGAGTTTTCTTTCGGCGGTTCTTTCTCCTTAGCAAACCTTATAGTGAACTGCTGGTATGCATTGCTTCAATGCTTGAATCAATGTTTTTACACATCAGCCCATCTTGTACCTTTATTTTTAATTTTATTGTATACTAGCGACCCGCCCCGGCTTCGCACGGGTGCAATGCTGATAAATTATGCATGTTTTATACATATAAACCTTCCTCTTGTATCACTATATCTATTAAAAAAAACCGCATCAAAATCCGTTGCGTAGTTTTAAAGATTTAAGCATACAAAGGGACATAGGGACAGAGAAAGCGACTTTGTTTTATACCATGTAGTGATAGGTACCTATATTTTTATTTTTAATTCATATTTATTTATTAAATGGTGGCATAAGCGGTGGTAGCCTAGTGGTTAGGGCATGCGACTTTCAATCCGGAGGTCGCGGGTTCGAACCCGGCCCGTACCAATGAGTTTTTCGGAACTTATGTACGGAATTTCATTTGATATTTACCACTCGCTTTTCGGTGAAGGAAAACATCGTGAGGAAACCACCTTAAGCCCAATAAGGCCTAGTTTCCCCTCTGGGTTGGAAGGTCAGATGGCAGTCGCTTTCGTAAAAACTAGTGCCTACGCCACATCTTGGGATTTAGGTACCCGACCCCGATTGAGAATTCATTCTCAAAAAATGGGACAAAGGCTAGGAGGATGATGATTTATTTATTAAATGGGTAGTTTGCAAAAATGTAACTTTGACAGAGAAAACTTGTGTTATTCTTAGTCAGCCTTTGACAACGGTAACTGGAAAATTACCAAAACGTCAGGAGGCTCAAATAATTAATATACGCGATGTAATCCGATTAAATCGTTTTATTTAAATTAATGAAACGTCATTTCCAAAAAAGTCACTTCTATGCAATGCAAACATGTTCTATACCAAAAATCTATATACAATACACATGCTAATTCTTAATTCTACTTGTCCGTTTTATTAAGAAGTTGGCTTAATTTTAACGCAAATCATATTTCTAAAGATTTATTTTATATGTCGATCAATTCAAATTTATATGACCATCTTCGACTGAACCATTACGTAGCCAACTGACACTCAATTTAATAATTATAGCTTTCCAGTAACAATATTAATCAACTATACTTTACTGATTCCAGAGTAATCGCTAATCGCAATCGGCGGTAAGAATCATAACACCGCGTCGCTAATGGCGCGTCAGCTAGCAATCATGGGATGGCTGGCTCATCAATCACGGGCTCAGGTGCTGCCTCCCTCGCCCCTCCTTCGGACAACATGAAGTCAAAAAGGTTGCAATATATGGTGAAAATTTTCAAGGGTTTGCTGTGATGACGGATTGCATCGATAGTAAATAATGCATGATTTAGTGTTGAAAGAAAATAAGATAAATAAATATTAGGGGACAATCTCGAACAAAATCGATTTAGTCCAAAACTAAGTAATGCTTGTACTCGTACTATGAGTACTATAGGCGACAGTAACCAGATTGTATTATACAAATATACACAGAAAATATTCACGGTGAGAATATTTACGGGATCGAAGACGGACTACGTCGATAAATAACATGATTGTTTACTAAGTGTGTTTTTATTGCTTTTTATGTTATACCTACGAGAGTTTGTATGTGTGTGTTTTCTGGCATTATCCTATATTAGGACTGCTTTTGATAGATGTAGTGGAGCACGTAAATGCACTTAATTGCTTTTTATTAACCATTTATAGATACAATTTCAATTTAAATCTTGTTTAACTAATGATGTAAAATGTTGCTTTAAAGTCAGTGCCTCTATTAAGCCATCTTTCAGCCCAGTTAACTCGGTTTGCCTGTAAAAAAATATAGTGACGAGTAAGCATTTATGTATAAGTCATTAAATATGTACCTACCCGTATATAAGAATATAACTGCTTAATGCGTGTGTGATTATACGCATACTGGATTAGACTAACGAGTAACTAAGTGTGTTGAGTTGAGTGCGAGTGAGTATGAGTATATTCTAGTAAATTGCGGCAAGAAAAACTGTAAACCCTTAAATGCTTACGTATGGTTGTAAATGATACCGCATTTTACTTCTGAAATGTCTTAAATAACAAATCTAATCAAAGACAAAGTCTGAATTGAGTTTGAGTTGATTTGCGACGTGTGTCATTTCAGTGGTATATCGTTTTTGATCCTTCACGCACCTAAGGGTACAAAGTATGGTCACGTTTGAGAAATCAAATGTACACTCAAAGAAGTACAACTCAGCAGACCAACTCCAGGCAAACACTCTAGATAATTCCTGAAGCAATTGTGGAACCAGCTTCTTGAAGTAAATAAGTTCGTCTCCAACCGCGTTCGTTAATTAAAAACAGGAGCGATGCAGCGGCGTGTGGCGGGGGCGCAAATCGAATTAGCGCCACTGGGGCACGCACGCCATAACCGACGCATTATCAGATTAGATCGCCCAGCGACAGAACAATGCACTCGTTTGTTTTCTTAAACGCAGATTGTTTTGTTTGGGATCAAGGTCAAGGAGCCACTGGTCGATTGTTTTAGGTATGTATCTAGTGGAAACCATTGTATAAGAAAATAAGGTATGGCACTCCGGCTAGTGAGCCTTTCTACGTCACTGATTAGTTGCCGCTTTATGGTAACAAAATAATTATATTTTTGTAGAATCTTTTTTTTTAACGATTCTATTTTTTATGTGGAAACACCACATTTTTATTTTTATAAATAATGACACAAAGGTAAATTTAGAAAGAAAAGTTGAATGCGATCCATTTACAATCTAAGCAGGGCTTGAACCTGCGACCTCTGCGTTACCGGCGCATTGCTCTCCCAACTGAGCTATTAGATCGCTACGTCAATCACACCAAATCTTTCATTCCATAATTCCTACGCTACTGGAGCGCCCTCTGCGTCATATGTGTTTGAAATGATTGTGCGCATTAGCCATACCCTAGGATGTGCGCTTTACAAGCACGATTTATAAAGTAATTATAATTAACCAATATTTTAACCAGGACAGCAATGTTACATGTTTAGTTAGTTTGCAGTCAAGGATCGTGGATGAGCACATATACCGTTCGTCAGATGATGGCTTAAGTATTTTTAAATTTCACGGATAATGTTTCAGTTTATAAATCCAGCTATTCTCAAGGTATAGGTAAATGTAATCTAAGTGATGATAAAGAATAACGTAAATGTATCAAAAGTGGAATGCCTAAAATAAAGAAAAAAAACAGGATACAACTGAAATAGTCTAGGAGGAAAAGCTATTTCAGGGAAAGTGAAAAACTACGCGCCAGTTGTTGTTGTTTGATTGCAGGTTGCTAAGTGATCACATATTTTACGCGAGACTTTTTGTTTTTCATCTCAGAGTGTGCGCATGGCCAAGGGTAGAATTTGGTACCTATCGACCATTCAGAATTAGGAAAGTGGCTTTTATTTTTACCCAGGATATTTACGCGGTATTTCCATTTTCTGTGACAAGTGTGCTTTTTATCCTCCAGGAATAGAGCATTTTTTTTGATAAATTAAGTGGGTGTTTTAAATTACATATTTAGGTGGTTCTATTTTATCATCAGATACAAATAAATAAATAAAAACATACAAAGCATTGTTGGTGTGAAGATCTATAACTTGGAGTTTAAAGTCAAATAATAATAGGCTTATCAATCAATCAATCGTAGCACTGGCGCTTGCACCACTTAAAAAAATACTAGTTTTTTTTAGTTAGGTAGGAAATTTATACTTATTTTCAGAGGGTGTTCACTGTACCTAATTGAATTATCAGAAAAAACCCTATAAATGTTCTTTTTCAAAAGTCAAATAAAAAATTAATTTAGGAAATTAGAAAGTTACGTGCACTACCCAAGTAGCAAAACAAGCTGCAGAAGCGTATAAGCCCTTACGTATACTGCTAATTTAAGCTGAATAAAGGCTGTGTAAGCGCTTCTGCAGCCTGTCGCTACTTGGGTAGTTTGCGATAATTGTAAACCCTATGAGTATTTTACAGACCTCAAATGTTACAGAAAGTGTGAACACAACTTATTTCAGAAACAACTGTGTATGTAGTAATTTTCATTTCAGCCAGAGTGATAAAAAGCCGTACAAAAATTACAAGATAATTAAAATAAATAATAAAATAGTGTCGTGGCGCGTGCTTGGTCCCAAGAGACTCGTACCATGCGCAGGCCCCTTGAGCTCTCTGCCTCCAAACTATAACGCAGTATATCCTTTTTAAATGCCAATTAAATACCAACCATAACACATTCAAGTTAGCCTTAAAATACTGGTAGATGGTGTAAGCCATCGTGTTTTTAAACTGCGATATTACAATGTGAGTGTACATGTTCTCACGTGGGCCCGCTCCCCGAAGCATCCTGCTGAGTTTTAATATTTTCAAACTCGGTAACACCGTGGAAATAAAATGTGCTTTGAAATTGTAAACTTTGTAAGCTTTTATTTTTCTTGCCTACTACTTACTTACTAAATACAAATATAAATATGGGTAGTTACAATTAATTAGGAAGGAAAAAAATTGAAAATACCACCCACAGATATTTTGATAGAATTGGATCAGGAAATATTTTTTAAGGGTTTACGCCTTCCTAAGTTAATAAGAGCAAAACGAAACACTTATCACAGGGTATCCATGGTAGCTATGCCTTAAATAAATTGTATTAAGATCTAAAAAAATGTAATTTGACTTAGATGTAGGCAATGTTATGTTGTCGTCCATATAGCAACATATTAAAACTTACCAGTCGCTTAAATATAATATTGAGATTTACTGCTGAAGCTCACAAGGATAAGACTGTGCTGATAGACGATAATATGAATGTGGATGTAATTCATAAACATTGAAATTTTAAAACAAACTTTTATACGTAAGTTATACTCGAATATGATTACGCACCTAAATACGTTTGAATATTCTGTTCAAACAAACCACCCTTTAAAAAGTTTGGTATTTTGCTCGTTCGTTTAGACTTTAAACAATCCAGAATGAGCAAAATACCTCATAAATATCTGACTCTCTAAAGTTTACAGTTAGTAAATGCGACTGTTATTTGTATTTTTTTCACGTTTTTTTTGTTTATTTTTTAAAATATTCTGCATCGGTGGCTTCGGACTAGTTTATACTTTACCTGTTATTAATAAATACGAAATACTTAGTCGACTTTCTAATTTCCTTCCCTTCTTAAACTGGGCCCTATTCATACTTAGATAGAAATGGCGATTTTCCTAGTATATCGACTTTTCGTTAATCCTGTGAAGGCGCAAACTTAACTTGACCGGGTAGTAACATGAAACTCACTTTATGCAATGCAGTTCGAATCGCAAACATCGCGTTTTAAGGAGAGTTAAATGCAATATACCTGAGACATCGCTTACTAGGCGCAATCTCAAAGTAAACTCGAATTTGTGCCCTGACTAATAAATAATTGATTTTAGTATCACTTGATAGTAATAAGTAGTAGAATACGGGGTACCTGCCGGTCCGAAAATGTAGTTCGTTTGAATAATAGTTCGGTGAATAGAGACTAAAGTACTATGGGTGACCTTACAAACGGTCCGGTAGTTTTGAATTTTTAATATGTTGTCTAGGATGGTTAGGTTAGTCAGTGTTTAAAATGCAAAATGCACAATTCCCCCCTCTCCGCGCCCGCCACCATTTTGAAAAAAACCGGAACTTTCCTCATATTTTTGCTCATATCTTCCTTTAGGAGCTTTTTAACTAGAAGAAAGCTTATAGAGAGTTAAATTTACTATATACTCCATTTAATATTTTGTTTCTAGAACATACAGTTACGGAGATATGCACATTTAAAAAAACGTAAAAATGCTCAATTTACAACTCAAAAACAAATTTCTGGATTATATCTTTGTTTAGGAGCATTTTAGCTAGAATAAGGATTGGGCAATGTTGTAGAGAATTAAATTTACTATAATTTACATTTCAAATTTTGTTTCAAGGACGGTTAGTTACGGAGATCGCGATGTCGCATTTTCCGGATTTTTTTCAAATTTCTTGGTTTAGAACGCTGTCATTCAGTTACAGACTAGTCTAGGACAAATTAAAACATGTAGAAAATATAATTGCTTATAAAACTCACGTCCATTTTTACATACATTTTCGGAAAATGTGACTTTATTTTTTACATATCTCCGTAATTATCTGTCCTACAAAAAATATTTAAATGTAATTTATAGTAACTTTAATTCCCTACAACATTGCCCAAGCCTTTTTCTAGCTAAAATGCTCCTAAACGAAGATATAATCCAGAAGTTTGTTTTTGAGTAGGAAATTGAGATCTTTTACGCTTTTTTTAAATGTGTATATCTCCGTAACTATCTGTTCTAAAAACAAAGTATTAAATGGAGTATATAGTAAATTTAACTCTCTATAACATTGTCTAAGCTTTCTTCTAGCTAAAATGCTCCTAAAGGAAGATATGAGCAAAAATATGAAGAAAGTGCCTGTTTTTTCAATATGGCGGCGGGCGCGGAGGGGGGTGGGAATTGTGCATTTTGCATTTTAAACACTTACTAACCATCTTAGATAACGTATCAAAAATTCAAAACTACCGGACCGTTTGTAAGGTCAAATTCCTTTATTAACTGGATTATAAGTACTCATTTGAAGAACGTGTCGATGGTAGTTTATTATAATTTATTTTCCTTTTCAAATAATCATCGTCACCTCGTCAATAACTTTATCATATTATAATATGTTGTTGTCTTTTAATATGGTTGAGTTTTCTACGTAATATGTACATATTACTAATTAAATTAATAGTTAACTTAGTTAATGATCATATTGATCATAGTTGCATGCACTTCACAAACGGGCTTAAATGTGGTGCGTACCGTGGACAGGGGTTACTTTGATCCACGGGGCAACATTGATCATCGGTTTTTAAGCATGAATACGATAAATAATTTCTAATAAAAAATAATTTCTTTGAGATTTGATATCTTTGTATCAATAGTTTAATATAAAAATTGTGGTGTGTACCTACATTACAAAAAAATAATGAGACATTAGATGTTTTTTAAAAGTATAAATTAAAAATAATTATTACTTTGAACATTTCCTAATTCTATGCTACTAACTACTTACTTGCGAAACTTAGGAAACATGGTAAAATTAGAAGATTCATGAAGCGAGCAGGCGAAGTAAGATTTCAGTGTTGGAAACTTCAGACTTGAGGGGAGTTCGAGTCACGACTCGCGGGGTTGAATAAAATGGACTAGGTTCATGTATTAATTTCTGACGTAACTACCTCATATCGAATAATAGCTAAATTTTTATTAAATAAAAAATAATTGGTGATTTAAATAGTTAAATTACAGTAATATAAATACAATACAACAATAAAAATAGTGTAATGCATAAATAGTTCTTCCTGGGTTTCAGTAGCCCGTGTCTACTTAATTATTTAACGATTATTTAGTATCCAACTTAACTACCGATTTTTCAAAAATAAATGTTATGCGTCATAATAAAATAATACGTAAATGCTTGCTTTATTGCATGGATTGACTAACTATACCTACCATAACACTTCCTGAAAAGAGCATATAAAATTAAAAGACTTAAACTTTTCCATGTTCTTTTAGTTAGAAGCGCTTCCCCGATACAAAAATCGCCCGCACACATGTTCGGGAAAACAAATTAAAAACCTTTAGGCGCGACAAGGACGCAGCATCACAACTTTTTAGTTAGCTATTTTTCCATACCATCGCGGACAGACTAGGCAGCTAATATAAAGCAAGTTTTTAGTAAGTTACAAAGAAAAGACCCAGCAATTTAAATAGGTACCTAAAGCCATTCATTAAGTACCTGGATCGTTAATTACAACTTTTTTATTTTCCTCAATGACAAAGGAACAGTCGGCGAAAAGAAAAGTAGACAAGTGTCGTGACACGCACCCCTCGCGAGGGGCGAAGAGCGGGGGTGCGGAACCCACCAATGACAACCCAGAACGAAGCCTTCGGGGGCGCCCATTGGCTTGCCCACAGGGGGTGCGCGCCCCGCCCCCTCCTCGAAGCTCGCCCTTATTGAATTAGGCTTATCATTCGATTTCGAGTGGGGCGAGAGCGCGGTCCTGCGCTGGCAAAAACTAACGTTGCGATCCGATACCATCTGTAATCGGCATAATTCGATATACTCGCGGCTCATCCAATTATGTGGTTGTGAGCCTTCGCGCCCTCTGACAGAAGACGCGTGCGCCCCGCGCGGCGCGGCGCGGTCGCCCAGCCTACGGTCTTTCGAGATCCATGTGAAGAAGAGAAGTTTGAAGGTCTACTCACGATGGAGTACGGATACTTGAGCGGGGCTGGGGGTGGGTTCGAAGGCGGCTGCCTGGGGTCTGGTGGAGGAGAGCTGTCATGGGGCGAGCTGGCCTCGTGCGGACAGATGTCACAGGCTGCGTACCGGTATCAGGGCATGCGGTACCAGCCACCGCCGCCGCAGTGCGCGCGGCCCCAGGACCAGGCTATGAGGAACCACCACATATTCCCGCCGGCTATGAATCTGCAACGTAAGTCATTCACCTTATTGCTTACAAACAGGATGCTAGTTATTCAGTCTCATGAATACCTATTTGTACAAATAGAAGGTACAGTACATTTAAAAGGGAAATAAGAATCACAGTCAACTTGAAGAATGAACAACTTACATGTTCTGCCAGATTATAGAAGATATTTAAGAATATTACATTTCTACCTTGCTAATTAAAGAATAATTTTCTAATTAGTGGATAGTGGATATCTATATACGACAAGTCTTTTTTGAAGGCTAACGCATTTAATAAAAATTGTATTTTAGAATATCCGACTTATTCGCAAAGAACATAAAAAATTGGATTTTAACTACTAGTCAAGATCGATATTTTTTCACGCTACCAGTTAACCAAGTCATTTGCGTATGTGAGTAGGTAGGTGAGGGGATATGCCTAAGCATATAATTATATATAAAAAAAAACGATAAAATCATTAAACAGGAAGCATTACAATATTCGTTCCTGGCTATTCTGAGTATTCGCCATTAGAAAATGAATTAATACAATCTTCCGTGCACGATTTTCTATTGTAGGTATTCGATATTTTATGAGTAGTACCGTACCGTCAAGCGACGGCAAGTTTTTCCTTTTCCGACGGTAGCCAAGCGGGAACTCAATCAGTGTTTCCATCACGACCTTACTTTAAAAAGATAAAATCTAAATAATTTCCTAATTATTATATAATATATAGTATGATTCAAAATGTGCTGAATTTCATAAATCATATATGTAGTATGTTAATATAATTATGTTAGTTGCACGCATTTTTTTACTGTACCTATTGGTTTATGATTATTAAGATTACTGTGTTTTATAGAATCTATGATAATTATTTATGAGTAGATTAATCTCTGATGAATAATTTGTATAGTTATGATTAAGTACCAAAATTATAAAAGTTTACTAATTAAAATCGATTATTGCCCACTATGCAATAAATTATTATTCTGATATTACTTTGCTTCACAAAGTTAATGACAATATTTTGAATATTTTGTGAACAAGTAGCATTCTGATTATCGTTAAGGATTACCCGATGGATTAACTTGAAATAACTTTTATGAATTGGCTACGTAGCACAAAAATACCTAATGCACTTTCTTAACTACAGCCATTGATTTAAGAATGTATAATCTCAGGTAAAAAGAGTTCGTCATTTATACTGATTAGGTTCCTATATTGGCGATAAAAAAATCTACGGACATAATTTCTTGTATGTCGAAATTTCATGAAGATGCATATGCAGAATGCATTAAATGACATTGATAAATTTCCATTTAAAGGTTAATATAATAAATCACAAATATCATTACAAATTGTAGAATTCTACAGAGGTACATTTTTAACGGACACCAAAAAAGGAAATTCTCTGTTCATCGGAAATGACAGTGGAAAAGTCGAGGAATACGTACTTAACCTTATTCTCTAAAATTAACCAATTTGTTTCTTAAATTTTTCTTATACCGTATCTCACTCTCACTTTCTTATACAGTCTTCTCTCTCTATATTAAATTTGTCCTTTGGTGAAGAGAAGAGAATGGATTCTTATTTTGATTACAAGGTATAGTCTGAATGATGATGTGTTATGCGCTATAATCCACAAATTACTAAAATAAAACTCATTATAAATAAATAAATATAGGTATTCTCTAACTATAAATTTTCGCGATAAAACTTAAAAAAAAACTTATTCTAAATAATTATTGATTAAAAGCGACACTTGACATTTCTTTTTGTATAGATACGGTACGTACTGGATTACTGTAGTACGTGTTACTGAATAAATACAGTTATATTCTTTTGTTTAATTTTTTTTTAGTTTCAAAAGCTCAAACATGATGTAAATTTGCTCGTTTCGTAGATTATTATTATTAAAATTTTAAGATAAGTACCTTCCAGCAAGACTAAACCGAAATCTACAAAAGTGTTCTACACTACAAGTGAATCTATGATGACAAATATTCTTATGGGTGTAGATTATGTAAAGTAGGTATAGTCCCATTGGATTACCTTATCAATCCTAATAGCATAATAATATAAACGTTATTACAATATGTGTTTATTCGTTGGAGTGACAAAGCCATCCTGGCATATCCTGTTATATGAAAATAAATCCCAAACTTACCAAATTCAACTCATGTTAATCCTTTAGGAGTTTAATAATTCTTCATCCAACATCAACATGTATTGATTATTTTTAAAAAAGGTGTATTTTTTTAAAGGCTGGATAAAAAAAATATTATAAGGGCCCAAAATAGTGGCCCCACTTCGCCTGATGGTAAGCAAAAGGGGGAGCCCAAGTCGCAATGGCAACTGACAAGCAACCAATATCAGTTGACACTGCCATGCCGGCCTGATTAAAAAAATAACGCTTACTCTCGGATTGTAATGTCAAAACTTCTTATTACTCCTTTTCTTTTCGAGATTTATAGTAGAGGATCCCTTTAAGAACGACCTTCACCGAGATGTTTATTTGATGAAATGTATTTTATATTTAATTTAATATGTCAATAAATATATTGCATATGGGTTGCCTAACAAATTTTAGTCCAGGGTATGTTTAATTAATGATTAAAAAAAATATTTTTTTAAACATTTGATTATTATATAAATTCTATACCAATCGAAAGTATGAAGCCCATAGAATATGCAAACGTTAGGTTGCCTATTCTTTTCCCGTCGCAACTATCGGGTAGCCAGGTTTAAACTGGTAAATCTATACTAGCATTTTGCAACGGTCTGATTATTGAATTGAAATTAAATAACATTAAAGATTATTTTATTATGAACACGGTGGTATAGGGTTGCCTGCGAAAAATCAGTCCAGAATTCCGGTTGTCGAATTTTGAAAAGTAAAATATTGCATCGAGTGAATGTGTGCGACTGAGAGGTCCCAACCAAAACCATCCCATACGATAGAAGAGGACACAGCATAGCAGGTGTTTGAAGTCCGCCCATTTAAAAAAAGAGAGTGCGCATGCTATTTGTGCTTGAAAATGAAAAGGATAGCGATAGACTCGTATATGCTGTGCATTATTTTGGAGTAGATTGTCGCTATAGATACAATAAAATGCATGGTATAATAATATACTCCGCCTGGTACTCTCTTCCGAGACTCGCGAACCACGTGACTGACACAAGCCTACGTCATCATGGTGTTCAGAGATTCTCATACTTTTAAATGTTGGAGAATTTTAACCAACGGTGAAAAGTGTTTAAACGGCATTAATTTTAAGTGATTCAAGTAGAAACATAGGTAGTAGAATAAAACAAATGTAATGTATCTAATCTTTCGGAGTTTCTTCTCAACAGTGGTCACCCTTTTGTGAAATGTCGATAGACTCAGACATGTAAAAGTGCCCTTGTGGCCTACTTGCAGAATAAAGTTCATTATTTCATTAATTAATTGATTAAAAAAAAAGTTAAATAACTATAAAATAATGTACAGCATATACGAGTCTATCGCTATGCTTTTCATTTTCAAGCAAAAATAGCATGCGCACTCTCTTTTTTTAAATGGGCGGACTTCAAACAGCTGCTATGCTGTGTCCTCTTCTATCGTATGGGATGGTTTTGGTTGGGACCTCTCAGTCGCACACATTCACTCGCTGCAATATTTTACTTTTCAAAATTCGACAACCGGAATTCTGGACTGATTTTTCGCAGGCAACCCTATACCACCGTGTTCATAATAAAATAATCTTTAATGTTATTTAATTTCAATTCAATAATCAGACCGTTGCAAAATGCTAGTATAGATTTACCAGTTTAAACCTGGCTACCCGATAGTTGTGACGGGAAAAGAATAGGCAACCTAACGTTTGCATATTCTATGGGCTTCATACTTTCGATTGGTATAGAATTTATCTAATAATCAAATGTTTAAAAAAAAAATTTTTTAATCATTAATTAAACATACCCTGGACTAAAATTTGTTAGGCAACCCATATGCAATATATTTATTGACATATTAAATTAAATATAAAATACATTTCATCAAATAAACATCTCGGTGAAGGTCGTTCTTAAAGGGATCTTAGACTATTAGTAGAGTTGCTAAGCCGCGAAATTGTGCGCATCGGGTTACAAGCATGAAATTTCTACCACACATAGAGAGTTCTACGGTGATTATTTTCAGATGTGGAGGGAAGTCAGATTCGTCCCCTGTGTGGTGGGAGAGCGGTGTGAAGAGGACCAAGTACTGCTCTTTTTCCTTTTTTTATTACTGATCAGTTAAGGCTATTAGGGCTTGTGCGACATCGTTTTCGTGTAAAATAGATATCAGACATTAATTTTTCATGTTATTTAAGAATAGTTTGATATAAAAATTTGGGTTTATTGCCGAAAAGGTAAAAATCACAACAAGTTTTTTTTATTCAGAACGATAAATTATTTATCTATCCTGAATATTTACAATTTAAAAAAATATTACTAAACAGCAAATTTAATCTTGTTTTTAAAAATGTATACATATTGGGCACCTCTGATACAAAAAGTACCTTGAAAAAAATGTTGATGTTAAGCTTAGCCTGCATTTTGCTAAGTCGCGAAATTGTGTACATCGGGATACAACCACGAAATTTCTACCACAGATAGAGTATACTGCGATGATTATTTTCAGATGTGGAGGAAAGTCAGATTCGTCCCCTGTGCGGCGGGAAAGCGGGGTGAATAGGACAAAGGAGTCCTCTTTTTCTTTTTATATTACTGATCAGATAACGCTACTAGGACTTGTGTGGTGTCGTTTTCGTGTAAAACAGATATCAGCAATTCATTTTCCATGTTATTTATTCATAGTACCATATAAAAATATGGTTGTATTTCCGAAATTGTAAAAATCACAACAAGTTTTTTTTATTCAGGGAGATAAATTAGTTATATTTCCTGAATATTTACAACTAAGAAAAATATTGCAAAATAGAAAATTTAATCTAGTTTCTAAAAATATATACATATTGGGCACTCTTCATACAAAAAGTAACTTAGATAAATTGTTGATGTTGAGATTAGCCCGTGTGCTCGTGATACATTAGCAAAAAAATATTTTGTTTTAATTCCATTAATTTGTTTTTCTAGAACGTATATAGTAAAAATAATATGTAAAAGCATGTTAATAATCATTATTTAATGTATTTAATGAAGTGAAATAGGATGCGTTCGGAGATTTACGTTGGTTACGCCGACGTAAAGATATATTTTAAGCTACTGTTTGTATGAGAAGTGCCCAACATGCATATATTTTTAGAAACTATATTAAATGAGCTTTTTGAAATAATAATAATAAGTTGAAAATGTTCACGAAATTTAACTAATTTACCTCACTGAATAAAAAAACTTGTTGAGATTTTTACCTTTTCGGCCATTACATCCATATTTTTATATAGAACTATACAAAACTAACATAAAAAAATAATTTCTGATATTTGTTTTACACGGAAACGATACCAAACACGTCCTGGTAGACTTAACTGACCAGCAATAAAGAAAGAAAAGAGGGATACTTGGCCGTATTCACTCCGCTCTCCCGCCTCACAGGGGACGAATCTGACTTCCCTCCACATCTGAAAATAATCGCCAAGGAACACTCTATCTGTGGTAAAAATTTCATGCTTGTAACCCGATGCGCACAATTATGTTAGAAAACAGCGGACTAACAACTCTACTAATTAGCGTTATTCTTGGAATAAAAGTTTGGTCTAATGCAGCCTAGGTCTTCTCTAAATACTCACAAGCTTTATCTCTTACTGCACTCAGGACTAGATCTATTTCTTGCATACAATAATAATTTACTTAAAATGGCAGATTTTATATTTTGTGAATTTATCCACATGTTAATATAAGCCACCCTGTCTCTTTATATTCATGTCCTGAGTTGACTTCATATAGTCAGAAGTTAAGCTGTCTTGTTTCCGTTATTCGTTTGTGAGAGGGGCTGCGCCCCTCAAGCCCCCCGTCTCTCATACTCGTCGTATCCTCAGTTGACTTCATAGAATCAGGAGACAAGCTATCTTGTGTCCGTTCATAGTTATTGTTCCTTTTTTGTGCGGGGGGCTCCGCCCTCTTATATTCATCGTCTCCTCAGTTGACTTCATAGAGTTCTTTCTTTATAGTCGAATCAGTTTTTTCACAAATTTAAGTTTCCTACCTTTTTTGCACAACTAACAACGTCGCACGAGTAATTTTATATGGGTTTTTTTACTTCTCTTAGTATTTTATAATGTAGATGACCATTACACGAACATTTGTAAAACCTTTTTTGCTGAAATAATTTTCCTTTTCAATTCATATCCTTATATTCATATCCTACTACCGTGAATCCTTTTCACATACCCTCTGAGGGGGGCGGCTTGACTCTAGCTAAAATGAGCACTTTAATGCTTAATATTTCACAAACGTGCCGCATATCTGAATTCTAGGGGAGATAAATAAAAAAAAGTTGTTTCAAGATTTTATTCTACCACTTTACTAGCGTCACTATATATGTATATCTATGCCAAATACCAGTATTCTAGCAAAAACAGTCACTGAGCTAAACTAAGTACAGACGGACAGACGGACATGGCGAAATTATATGGGTTCCTTGTTGACTATGGAACGCTCAATTCACGTAGAAATTATTCGATTACGTTATGTTTGTTTTACAACAATCCCGAAAATTTTCAGCTTACAGAGAAAAATAGATTTATGACAAGTGAGACGTTATGTTATGGCATACGATAGGGAATCTTCTAGGTCACCTAGAAGTGAGTGTCAAGTCTTTGATGTTGACTCAGTCGGCGACAGAAATGGTGATTGCTCTTCTCAAGATGTTGCGAATTTCTTAAATCTAGGTAATTTATAGGCTTTAATAAATACACCAAATGTAATTTCGTGGTCATGGCTATCATTTCAACAGTTGGCTAATATTTACCTATTGACGTTTCTTTCAACTAGAACTAGAAGTTACCTATGTTATGTCTCGTCGCTAGAAAAGTTATTAAAGTAAAGGACATGGTGCAATGCATTGAAAATTTGCGTTATAAATGATACAATATGTCTTTTTTTCGGATTAAAATCGATTCTAAAGCTGAAAACAGCTGGCAATCATCATAAACTTCTGTTATTATAAAAATAAAGTTGTTGTTAAGGGTACATTGCAGAAGATATGTACCTTTTGAATTTCGTAACTAAACTAAACTGATAATTGCTGTAACGAAACTGATAACATAAAGCGTCGGACACATGAAACAAAACTAGTGATGTTTTATGGTTTCGTTCGCAGAATTATTTAATAAAACGTTTTAATTTCAATTAGTAATATTTATTAATGATTTTTGGTATACATAATCACAGTGTGAATATTAATAACCCGGGGTCGGACTTTCTTTCGCACGGTATGACTAATGGAGAAATATGGAGCCGTTATTAACATTAAAATACAACTCATACTCATACTCATTCATCTATTTCATTACAAACTGCCCTTGTAGTTATTATGGTTAACATTCCCAAGCATTAAATTACTAAAATTATGAATATATTTTTTTAACAATATTTCAAAATTCCTAATTTAACTCAATTTATTGTCAATATCATGAACTTTCTAGTTATAAATGAATATTCGATCAATATAGAATCCAATTGACTCCAGAAAACATGGATAAAGTTGCAAATATTTACGTATTTTATGGTGGCGAAAAAAACAATGCCTACACAAATCAGGTCTTTGTATATTCTTCTGACTTTGTCCTTGACTATAAAATTAAATTTGCGAATGAAATACACTTATGAGTATGAGTATGAATAGTATTTTAATGTTAATATCGGCTCCATAGCTCTCCATTACTCCTACCGTGCGAAAGAAAGTCCGACCCCTGCTAATAACAAATATGATCTATAAATAATGACACAAAGGTAAATTAAGAAAGAAGAATTGAATGCTCTACTACAATCGAAGCGGGGTTTGAACCCGCGACCTCTGCGTTTCCGGCGCATTGCTCTTCCAACTGAGCTATCCGATCGCTACGTCAATCACACCAAATCTTTCATCCCTTAATCCTTTACGCTACTGGAGCGCCCTCTGCGTCATATATGTTTTTGAAATGCTTATGCGCATTAGCCATACCCTAGGATGTGCGTTTTACACGCACGATCCCCAATCCCCATTGCTTTACAGCAAGTGTGAAGACTGCGATAGAGATGGCGCTGTTCTAAGTATTTGTATAGAATCTTTTTATCGATTCATATTTTTTATGTGGTAATACCACATTTTTATTTTTATAAATAATCAATTTTTCTTTCTTAATTTAGCTTTGTATCATTATTTACAAAAATAAAAATGTGGTATTACCACATAAAAAATATGAACCGATAAAAAGATTCTATACAAATATAAATATGATCTAAATAAGTAATTAATGTTTTACAGTGTAGCCAGTCTTAACTATTATTTCTGGATCCGGACTCTGCTCCCTATTAGATTTATTTTTCTTTTTAGCATAATAACGTGCGGAATATTGTCTCCATTTATCCATAGTTATTTCTTTTTGTTCCTTATTTTGACTTTTTATTCCACGTTTTCTTGATTTCTTTACTCTGTCTAAATGTTTCACTCTTAACTCTTCATATTTTGTAGGATTTTGCTTTTATCGTTCTCTTTATTTTCTTTGCCTTTCAGCATTTATCATTGGAGCCATGACCTACTGTAAAAAAGTGTTTTTATTTTTGTACTGAAATACAAGGTAACATATTATATTTTTAATAGAGTATTGATTTCCAAAATATGCTGAAAATGCAAAAATAAATCAATTAGGGAACGGAAACAGAGACAAAAAATATTACAGTTCATATTCAGTCAGGTTTTTCGACCTATAAAAAATGTTTTATAGTATGAACTAACCCTTACATTTTATCAGTTTCGTTACATGAGACAAGATATATGAGAAAGCATGACCTAAAATAATATTTTTCTTCAAACGTGTAATGCATCGATCTAGAACTATGTAAATTTGTAAAATTCAGAGTAAAACCAATCGGCAATTAATAAACTGGTGTACGAAAATAAAGATTTTACCTGAGAAAATCACCGTTAATCACCCTGAGATTTTTTAGCTCATGTACTCTAGACAATCGATCCACGCGCCACTTCGTTGAAAATAAAATAGCTGTCTCCGTGTTCAACATTTCGGAAAGTGTCAAAGTGATACCAGATTAAGAAAAAAATATCCTACTAAGAGCTAAGATATTTCTTTGGGATTAAATGCTCCGTAACTAACCCTGAGTAACGAAACTGTTAAACTTTAAAAGAAATAATATAAATCGTAACAAATTTCCTAGATAAAATTACGCTCAGAATTGGGACATCAACATAATATATAAAGTAACGTACCTCTTAGGAAAAAAATACTAAAAATATAAAATAAAAAAAGGAATTGAAATGAAAATACTTTATCTGAATTGAAAGAATTCTTATTAACAAAGCAACATAATTACATTGTTTTCTTCTCATGATATATGTTCAAATTCACTGTGTTTCATGGGACACTCATAAGCATAAATGGTGCATATTTTCTGCGATTCACCCTATGATTCTAGTGATTCTTTAGTTAACGCTGACACACTGATCTAAGATAATCAAATTTCTAAGGAATTCTAGCAGACACGCTTGCTTCAATGGAGGATTTCGTTCAAATAGCTTAATTTTTTTTTACAGGAGGTATATATTTTTAAATGGGGTTGATTGTTTTTAAAGCTAAGATAAAACCCTCCCAGTTCTACAAATAGTTACAGACTTTTCTGTTCCTTTCAAATATAATAAAATAAAACCCGCCTTTTACAGGCTATATACCTTGAGGTGTTCTACGGAGCTGAAAATATATAGATTGAGAATGCAGAGCTAGTAAGTATTCATAATTCAATATGAGTTCCGACGAAAATACCGACAAAGAAATTATTTTTGGTAGCTTACTTATAATGTCTATAGAAATAAATTTATGATATTGAGAAAAGCACTATACATACCTCGGCGAGAAATGGGGTTGTCATATGTATTCGGCCGGCAACCCCTCACTTCCCGGCCTCTGTAGTAATGTACTATCAAGCGAATATTCCAGTTTCCTTTTCATCATATGTACAAGCTGTTACGGAACAAGAGTCTGTCCTGAAAATATAAAACCATTTAATCATGCAGAATCGACCGTCAATAATTAAATACTTGTATTAATAATAATAACCCTAACCACCGGTAGCCTGGGCCCGCTGCCGGCTGCATCTTAGGTTAAGTTATTTTGTTATAATGTATTTATGTTTTGTAATTTACTTTATTGTATTTTACTTTTTATATTTATTTATTTTAAACAACTTAACTTCAGAAATGAGACGAATAAACGCAATAATAATAACAAAAAATAGAAACTACCATAATAATCTTATTTCATCGACCAATATAGGTAAATAGGAATGAAACGCGTAGTATTTTACATGAATGTTTAATTAGCTATGACTTCAAAACGAAGACCGATATTAACCTTGTTTATTTGGGGAAAATAATATTCTAAAATAAATGATTAACGATACCACATTTGCAGCAAAGACGTTGGTCCACCCTATATATCGTATGTACTCAATGTACGGTTACTTACCTAAAAGACTAAGTTTTGTTTAGCATCTATCACGTTACACAACATTTTCATTTGTCCGAAACTGTTAAGAGGCCTTATTCCTTATAATTTTTATTTTTATTTTATGACAAATATACTGATAATTTCAACCAACTTTTTGAAGTGATAATACTTTTCCCTAAGTTTTAGGTAGTAACAAAGCTATTTCATGCTTTCATTGCGTGCTATCGAAAATAAGTTGAAAAAACTAATTTTCCGAGTGAATTTTGTCAATTTTGAGTAGGGTTTGAAACAAAAATTATCAATGAAAAATTTTAACTGTAGGTTTCAAATATATACCAATAAATCCCAATAGCCCTGTTTTAGGTAGTATCATCAATAATATGATAAGAAACATGTTTGATCATAGAGAAAAATAGAATAGAATAGAATAAAAAAATATTCGTTAACATACACAAAGTGGACAACAAATATTGGAAATAAAATAAAATCGTTGTTGTGTATGCCACGAAAAGGTCACACCTCAGCATAAATACTGGCCCGGGAACCAGCGCTGGTCTTCCGGTGAAACCTATCGGTGACGCCACGGTGAACCGCACACACACGGCTGCACTCTTAGCTTAGACTGAACGCAGCGCAAGCGCTTGTCAATGCCAAGACAATGACATTGACAAGCGCCAGTGCTGTCATTGTCATTGCAGACCGTTAGCGGAAAAAGAGAAATGAAAAGAATCGAATGCAATGGCGAAATGTGTACAGCTCATTAGTCTCCGAGCTTTTTGGAAGGCCACGGACAAACTCAAATGCAAACCCGGCCTCCCAGTGAGTGTCGACGGTATCAGCGACCGAAAGGATATCGCTGAAATGTTTAAAAATCATTTTGCTGTTAAGTCACCATTGGGACCATCACAGTCAGAGGTGCCATGTACGGGGTCGCGTGATCAGGAGATAAGAACCAAATTTACAGCGAAGGACATTAATAAAGCAATTAAATGTATATCAAGGGGCAAGTCTCCTGGCCACGACGGCCTTTGTATAGAGCACCTTCAACATGCCGGTCCACACTTGCCGAGAGTACTTGCGATGTTGTATACATTTTGCATAGGCCATTCGTACCTACCTGCTGACATGATGAAAACGGTGGTGGTGCCGATAGTGAAAAATAAAACGGGTGATATTAGCGATAAGTCCAACTATAGGCCAATCTCTCTGGCTACCATAGTAGCCAAGGTGTTTGATAGTGTGCTTAATCTCCAAATTGAACCGTATCTTAAATTGCACGATAATCAATTTGGTTTTAAACCGGGTTTATCGACGGAAAGTGCGATTTTGGGTTTAAAGCATACTATCAAATACTACACAGATCGACAAACAAATGTGTACGCTGGCTTTCTGGATTTATCAAGGGCATTCGATTTGGTAAGTTATGACATCCTCTGGCAAAAACTAAATAACAGTCACGTGCCACCTGAATTAAATAATATCTTTAAATTCTGGTACAAAAACCAATCGAATGTTGTCAAATGGGCAGGCGCTGTCTCGGACGCATACAGGCTGGAGTGCGGAGTGAGGCAGGGGGGGTTGACCTCGCCCAAGCTCTTCAACCTGTATGTAAACGGACTGATAGAGGAGCTCAGCAGCAACCATGTCGGGTGTCATATAGATGGGGTATGCGTAAATAATCTTAGCTACGCGGACGATATGGTGCTGCTGAGCGCCTCTCCGTGTGGCATAGCGAAATTGATCGGCATCTGTGAACGATATGCTGGTAGCCACGGTTTGCTTTACAATGTAAAGAAAAGTGAATGTATGGTCTTTAAGGTCAGAAATAAATGCACGCCAGATGTCCCGCCCTTAAAGCTAAATGGCAAGGTGCTTAAAGTAGTGTCACAATTTAAATATCTGGGACATATTATCACTTCTGACCTTAGAGACGATACCGACATTGAGCGGGAACGAAGAGCGCTGTCTGTGAGAGCCAACATGATCGCCCGTCGGTTCGCTAAATGTTCCAAAGAAGCGAAGATTACTCTTTTCCGAGCCTATTGTACATCCCTGTATACAAGCGGACTGTGGGCGAACTACACGCTAAGACAGTACAGTGCTCTTAGAGTGCAATTTAACAATGCGTTCAGGATGCTGATGGGGCTGCCACGATACTGCAGTGCATCAGGAATGTTCGCAGAAGCGCAAGTGGATTGTTTTCACGCGACTATGATTCGGGCCAGCGCCAACAGCGTCCTGAAGATGATTGCCGAGCGCTTAGACTGTGTTTATGTAAACCATTGTTGTATGATGCACATAAACAAAGCCATTATATATAATTATAATTAAATATGTTACTAACAGTTGTTTATAAGTACTTATTTCTTTTCATTACTAACAAAACTGATCCATGTTGGTCGAGAAATAAATGATTTTAATTTATAATTTAATTTTAATTAACATTTAACAGATAACATTATAATATTATAAATAAAATGTCTAAACAATCAGCATTTTAAAAGGAATAAGGCCTCTTAATGCTATTTTTTTTCCAAAACTGTTAATTTTTCAAAGTAATTATAAAACAAACCTAACCAAACCTAATGGGTTCATTGAAACGATGGTTATAAAATCCAGAGTTTCAGGAATAAAATACTTTCGGACCAATTAAAAATTGGCGAAACGTTACAGATGGGAAACAATGTTTCGGAGTTGAGATACCACAACGTACAATTTAGAAATGTACCACAAACATCGTAAATATGCTCAGGGCCGCAGGAGTGTAATGCAACTTGGCGGGATGTCATAGAATATCAATCTTTGGAAACCAGTTTTGTACAAAAAAATGGAAAAGGTTCCTTTGCGGGGAAAAAAATCCAGCGTGATGTAAGTTTTCTTTTGTTTCATGTGGGTGTTCACTGGAACGCCATCTATAGCTCGCTCAATCTCGCTCATCTACAACTGGCTAGACGGATTTTAACCAATTTTAGTATAGGACCAGACAATAATATTATTAGTATACTAAGAACGGTTGCTATACCTACTTATGATAAATTATGTCTTCATAAATTTTAAAGGATATATATAATTAACATTGTTGTAATAATATTTTGTTTAATCTCATATATGGCATAATTGTAAGGTTTTATTGTAATATGAGAAATATTTCAACTACTTATCACAAAATACATATTTGATTAAATAAGTATTTAATCTGGTTGGTGGGAAATTGCAATGAATAAAAACCTTAACCAGTTAGTTTAGCACTTAGGTTAGTTTTATTTTAATTACATTTTGTTAAAACGAAACTTTTAGGGTTCCCTAGTCAACTAGGAACCCTTATAGTTTCGCCATGTCCGTCTGTCCGTCTGTCCGTCCGCGGCTTAGCTCCGTGATCATTAGTACTAGAAAGCTAATATTTGGTATGAGTATGTGTATGTATAACGCCGACAGAACGGTAAAATAAAAATAAAAAAAAAATTTTTTTTCGGGTACCTCTTGAGCACCTAAAGTATGTATGTATGTATGTATGTAAACGCTTTATTGTACACAACAAGTGGTTATAAATACATTGATAACAAATGAAATATGTACAAAGGCGAACTTATCCCTATTAGGGATCTCTTCCAGTTAACCTTTGAGCAATTGAAGGAATGGGTATACGAAGAAAATAGGCAAACTACACTGCGTACAACCAAGATATCTATATTATACTTAATAAAACTATAATAAGTACATAAACTAAGTAACTAATAATACACATATATTTGTACTATTTATAAGATATATATTATATATACATATATCTACATATAAATGCGTAAATAAATATAGTATTCAATGAATTCACACGTCATCGGACAGCCACAATTTCTTCAAGTTAATCTTAAGTGATGCAACAGATGGAGACTTCCTAAGGGACAAAGGCAACCCATTCCACAACTTCACTGCGCTTACCGTGAAAGACTTGCTATAGGTACGCGTCTTATTAGACGGTACAGCCAGAGTGAGATTGGCGCTAGACCGCAAGCGGTGACCACTGCCATCAGCCATATACGAAAATCTCTCACTAAGGTAAGGAGGAGAAGTAGGATTAAACAGGACATTAAAGAGCAATGAAAGGACATGCACGTCTCTACGCCGACGAATCGGTAGCCAACCCAGCTGCGCTCGAAAGGAAGAGATGTGGTCATATTTTCGCAATCCAAATATATACCCGATACACACATTTTGTAGGCGTTCAAGCTTGTCAAGCAGTTCCTCCTTAAGATCCAGTAGAGCAATATCACCATAGTCTAGTAGTGGGAGCAAGAGAGATCTGGCAAGAGTGATCTTGGTGGAAATTGGCAGAAAGTTCTGCAGGCGCCTTAAAGAGTGGAGAGATGCAAAGAGCTTCTTGCTAACTTGCGCTATGTGCGGTGCCCACGAAAGCGTCTGGTCCATGGTGATACCCAAATTTCTAACTGTAGAGGAAAGGGGGATAGGAATCCCACCAAAAAGAATATCAGGTACCACCATTTCAGATACTTTATTTACAAAATGAGGACTACCAATAACAATTGCTTGCGACTTTTTTGCGTTTATGTTTAACCCGAAGTTATTTGCCCAGCTGTAAATAGACTCCAAATCCGCATTGATCATATTAATAAGCGACGGCATATCCTCGATACTAGCCGCTGCATAGATCTGCAGGTCATCTGCATAAAGATGGAACGAGGATCTTAAACACTCGGTGATCCCACCAATAAATATTGAGAAGAGAAGTGGAGAGAGGACGCCCCCCTGAGGGACACCAGCGGAAATTTCACGCCATTCCGACAGTTTGTCGTCGACCCTAACCCGCTGGCGTCGACCAAAGAGGTAGTCGTGAAACCAAGATAGGGATGAGTGAGACACATTAAGTGTACGAAGGATACCGAGGAGGATGTCAAAATCTACGGTATTAAAAGCACTACTAAAATCGAGAAGGACAAGTACGGTGAGTTTTTTGTGTTCTATATTAAGACGGATGTCATCAGTGACCTTAACCAGAGCAGTAACTGTGCTATGCCCGGGGCGGAATCCGGATTGGAATGGGTTAAACAATGAATACCTATTAAGATGTGAAAGGAGTCGGCGATTTACAAAATGTTCAATAATTTTAGACAAAACTGGGAGTATGGAAATGGGGCGATATTGTGAAAAATCAGTAGGATTAGGTTTTTTGGGAAGGGGAATTACATGGGCAAGTTTCCAACATGAAGGAAATGTGCCCGAGGAAAATGAGAAATTTAATATACTAGAAAGGATCGGAGCAATGGATTCCGCGACGAGCATAAGCATGTCTATACTAAGGCTATCTTCACCAATGGCCTTCGTCTTAATAGATTTCAGATAGGCAAGTGTCTCTTGCGGAGAAATGCTACCAAGCTCAAAGGGAGGTGAATCGGGGTGTGGCGTATTAGCAAGAAGAGATAATGTAGATTGTTTAATAGAAGGGTGGAGAGTAACCGGAGAAGAACTAAAGTGAATATTGATGGCGTCAAGATCAAGAACGCAAGAGGAACTTTGTTGAGCTTTGCCCACACCCAATGACCTGAGAAATTTCCACAGCTTAGTCGGGGGACAATCCTCGATACAGTTGTGGATATGGCGGCGTCTGGCATCTCTACAGATCTTATTACAGCGGTTTCGTAAAGAGATATATGCCTGTTGGTAGTCACTGTTTTGCCGAGCTTTGTGTTTGAAAGTGGGGGTGAATTTTTTTTTTCTTTTCAACACTGGTGTGTGGGGTGTCGTTGAATAGGTCTTGTAAAAATAATAGGGATTTTCTAACATTATTTTTTGATAAAGTCAGCAGTTTTGTAAATATTCGCTCCGAAAACAAAAAAAAATGTGTCCCCCCCCCCCTCTAACTTTTCAACCGCGGGTCAAAAAAAATCGGAAAAATTCATGTATACAAGGCCTTATAAGTACTTTCAACGAAAACTATATTGAACAAAATCGGTCGAGCCGTTTTTGAGTTATCGCCAAATTTCATATTTTTCTTTAAAAGGACGTAAGTTGACTTCCAGAAGGTAATAAGTGATTACAGTTTCTAGGGCGTTTACGACCTTTTTATAGAGCTTAAAATCTTTCTTAACTTAAACCTCGGGCTTAAAACTGCAGTTTATTGTGAAGGATGAGCAACTACGGAACCCTACACTGAGCGTGGCCCGACATGCTCTTGGCCGGTTTTTTTTAAGTATAATTTAAGAAAAAATACTTACTGTTGAGTTTCTTTCGGCTTCCTTCTCAACAGCGGTCTATTGGGAAATGCTGGTAGATTCGATTCAGACTTGTAAAATTGCCACTGTGGCCTACTTATTAGAATCTACTATTTGATTTCATTTGGTATCATTATACATTTAGATTTTGGTATAATAGGTTTATAGTTGCACAACACACGAATATACTCAAACAAAAAATTTTTAACAAAAAAAAGAACCGACTTCAGTAAAACTAAAAAGCCGAAAATAACCCGTTCAAGTACAGATTACATTTGACTCACCCTTTGAAATCGATCCCAAACCACTCAGTTATTATATTTATATATTAAAGTTTACGTGAGGTTTGGCACCGACTTCAAAGGGTGAGTCAAATGTAATCTGTACTTGAACGGGTTATTTTCGGCTTTTTAGTTTTACTGAAGTCGGTTCTTTTTTTTGTTAAAAATTTTTTTTTTTCGCTTTTTAGTGATTCATATAAAATACTTATGGCGGGGTGATCAGGGAGGTCTTGAAGGCATGCATCTCGTTTGAAATATCTCCTAACTCCTAACTGTTAAGGAGTTGTACCTTCCATCATCAGTTCAGCATGAGAAGATGATGACTACCATATGCAAATACTTAAATAGTTTTAGAAAAAACATTAAAAATATTATCAGTGCCTATAAAATTTCAGGAATTCCTTCGATTCCTCATGGATCTCGTCATCCGATCTTCACCAAAATTTTATGGGACCAACCTTGAGATGTCTATTCATGAACCTAAAAAGAATTTTCCAAATCGACTCATAAATGACGGAGTTATGAGGTAACAAACATTAAAAAAAAAAAAAAAAAAAAAAAAAAAACATACAACCGAACTGAGAACCCCCTCCTTTTTTTGAAGTCGGTTAAAAAAAGGAAAATTGTCATAGAGTCAAGTTTAAAGTACTACTACGAGCGAAGCGAGAAGTGTTATGTTACGATATTTTGCGAATATAGCTTAATATAAAATTTTATGTCCTATACTATAGAGATTATATCCAACGGAATTATACTTATTCTTGTTATATCAAATGAACAATAGAAATACATCATCTGTGAAAATTTCAACTGTCTATTAGCTATCACCGTTCTTGAGATACAGCCTGGTGACAGACGGAAGGACGGACAGCGAAGTCTCAGGAAGGTCCCGTTTTTACCCTTTGGGTACGGAACCCTAAAAAGTAAAAATATATCTTACGTTATAAATTTATGAAACATGTAATGTCTCATTTTGTTTAATGTGGGTACACCACAATTTTTATTTAAACTATGAATACAAAGATCAAAGCTTAAAGAAAAATTGAAAAAGGAGCTACCTGGTGGAAGGGTCCGGGAATCGAACCCGGTACCTCTGGATTACCGGTCCAGCGCGTTAACCACTTCGCCAGGTAGCTCCTTTTTCAATTTTTCTTTAAGCTTTGATCTTTGTATTCATAGTTTATATCTTACGTTGTTTAAATCCTTTAGTAGACGCCCTTTTAACCTGTCTACGGCAAACAACGAGACACGGACGAAAGTGTGAGCACCTTCCTTATTATTCATTTTCACTGGTGTTAGAATAATGACATGATTATACGCACATAATATGTACCTATTTACCTATTTATGTATTGCCTCTGTTTTTGTCTAAAGCACTTTGTTCTAAAATAATAGAAAACAAAAACGATTTTATGTAAGACTAATATCTGCCGTGCTACAGTAAAAAGCCGTATCTTACAAAGAAATCCATACAAAGATACGACCTTTTGACGTAGGACGGCAGATATGTATTCAAATGTCAACTTTCAGAAGTTGCTCGACCATGACAGCCAATGTACTGAAAATCCTAGCTGAAGTATTCTTCTTTGGAAATATTTTTCGATAAGTCGAGACAGGCGATTCTTTCTCAGAAAGTGAGACGAGCTCATGTAACTAAGTGATCGGTGATCCTTTAGCCAAAGTATAAGCACGATGTAAAAAAGAAATCGTTTTAATTTGGTGAATAAGTGGCAGGGAAGTTCCGACGACGGTCATGACACAAAGAGTGGTTCTGGGCGGGGCGGGCGGCCGCGGGGGTGCGGGGGGAGCGCCTCGCCGCGTGAGCGATTGCGTCCCTAATTGGCAGCGGCGTCCGCGGGAATCTTGAGGGGAGGACAGCAAAGCTCGAGCGAGCCTTCGCTGCCGTCTTCTATGACCCTTCCCCCGCGCCCCGCCGAGCCCGCGAACCAACTCTGCCTCACCCCCGCAGACGCCCGCTACAATAATTCACAGCGGGCGCTCACGTAATCCCGAGTAAGCTCGGATTATACCCGTTAATCATGCGGAAATTAATTACAAGTTTGCGTATTAATTGTAGTACAATTACAAGAATTACGGTTGAGATTAAGATGATTCTTGTTTGAGTGTTGCGGCTATTGTTTGTGGTTGAATTATTACTTAAAATTAAACAAAAACTATGAATGAAACATTAAGTTCCAGTCCTTTCATCCTGTTTTCTATTCCTATATATTAGAAGGGATATGTGAATACGTCAAAGCTCTACGTAGGTATTTACATAGTAAAGAGGGCGAACATTTCGAAATCGGGAAGAATAACCCGATATTGTCATTTCTATTCTCATGTCGCCTTTGTATGCAAGTGGACGGGTTAATTCGATTTGGTGCGAACACCGAGGGCAATATTTTATCGCATCATGTGATCTATTCTGTCCCAGTATAGTATAGTAGAGTGGGCCATAAAAAAGGCAATATCTCACAGTTGAGCTGCGTCGGGAGCCGCGATCGTAACTTCTACAATGTTACTGCGGTACACTCGACGAAAGAACAGACTTTTATTTTAGAAAAGGAATTGTTTTCTTTAAACGAACATTGTATATCGTGCGAGTAATGCTTGATGCGGCTGTATCCGTGCGCAGCACATAAACTATCCTTCAATTCGCTGGCTGTTGCCCTTTTAATTCTGGATAAAATGCGTCTAGGTTTAAGTGTAAATAGGTTTCAAGTATAATTATCTTTCTTTTATCTTATAATTAATCTTTTACAAGACATTAATTTTATCAACAAACTGAAACCGTACAACACTCATGTGAATATATAGAATCCCGCCAAAACTACTCTATTACTTCGGTATTGCAATCACATTATTTGTGGGTAGGTAATCATTTGAGGTAGGTATTTGCGTTTAAATGTGTACGTAGGCAGTAACCGTCGACGGTTCGGAATTACAATAACAGCGCCTATTATTTTTACGATTACCCACTCGCCAACGACCCGGCCGCGGCAAACGTTTCTTTTTTACGGCTGCCATTACGTAAATTTACCCATATGTTTATTTGCTATATAAAACATATTGCCCTTGTACATTTTTCCTGTAAGCTTTTATAGGTTCTTACATTACTTGTAAAACGCTTTTATCGTTACAGGTCGGGGTCTGTAACTGAGACTGTGGAAAACGTAAATTTGTTTTTGAGTTTATTGCAGGAATTTACCTACTATCAGTAAGTATGTTATATAGGGTTGCATTGTAGGTATATTAAATTTACTGTAAACACTTATACCGTTACATGTTTCATAACACTGCAGTACTGAATTAGGCAGCCTGTCCACTGAAGCGCGTGGAGAAAATGAACTAATCAGGCTGCGTAAAGACGCAGCAGCAAGTGAAGCTCAAAAGAAGTACATTTAAATCTGAGGAATGTGATTGGTCCATTTTATACAGCTTCACTCCGCTCCACTCCATTGGACAGGCAGACTTACACTAGATTCTCAGAACGTCAAATGCTATAATAAATATTTTAATAGAGATCAAAAAGTGTGTTACTTATAACATTATGTGGTCTAGTATATCTATCAGCCACAGACGTCCACTGATGAACATAGGCCTGCCTTATACCTCGCCACAAAGTGCGATCCTTACGACGTCCACCTAGTTGCGGTCCGTCCCACGCTGCGCTTTCCTATTCGTGGTCGCGACTCCAGGACTTTGCTAACCAATGGAATATACGGTCGAAACAAAGTAGTCGTTTAGTTATAACTCAAATACATACTCGTAGTTCATTCGTCTTATTACACTTACACAGCTAACCAATTGGAGCGGGTGCTTAATTCAAACCGTATATCGGTAGCCGTCCCTGTATAATTTCAGTGACGTTTCCGAAAAACCGCATGCAACGGGCACCTCACATATTCTGTAAACTTTGAGAATCAGAGTCAACCGGGCGTGATATATGAAGGCGACGATGCGGCAATAAGGCTTCTCAGTGCCTTCATTAATCTACGTGTAGGTAACCCTTCCGCGGCCAGGGGCGGGGCAATATCGGATACTTACTTCCTCAACCTCGTACGCGTTGAGCGGAGATCCCAAATATGAACTGTAGCTCAGCTCAACAAGGTTATACGGCTATGTAAGATAGGAGGTCGGGGCAGCGAGCCGGCAATATGCTGCGATGACGCGCCGACATCGGCTGCATTATGGATGCTCGCGAAGTTCGCGTGACGCGAGAAAAATGAACCACGGCCGCGCTAGATGGATGGCGATACAATTTACTGCGTGGATTTTTACGCACGAAAGGCTGCGGGATTCTGACGGGTTTTGATTCGAGACGTGATGTAAATAAAACATTTTAGGGTTGAGAGTGCTTCGCGGCGAGCTTCGGGTTGGTCATATGATCGAATTTTCCCAAACAATCGGTCTTTATACCTAACTAAATTAACCAATTTAATTTAATATATTATGATTGCTTGCAATAAATAATGAACTAACTGTGCATTTGTGTCATACGAAAAAGAAATAAGAATGTGTACACCTATATCTATGTACCTGGTACGGAAAAGAAAAAAACAAAATTTGAGAGGTCGCTATTGGAAATTAACTGGTGGATAAACCCATCTCTAGTTTAAGACTTGGCGTTTTTTAAATATTTAACAACAATGCAATACTTTCCATATCCATCCATTTGAAACTAAAATTATTCCTTTGTTTGATGTTCCACACAGAACTTGGTAGATTTGCTAAATAGAGTTTGATTGAAAAGCGCACAACTTCAAAATACGCGTCCATTGCGAATTATCAATGGCCACAATTAAAAGCGATTGACGGGCAAGGTTCCCACCAAATATATTAAGAAATACAGAAACTTTCAATTACCTAAGGACATTCCTAACCTTCCAAGTGTAAAGAAATACCTGGCAGGCCCGTGTCGTGCAAACCCCCCGAGTGCCCGCCCGGATAAGTCCTTAGCGCCCTTCAAGTCTCGCCGTCTAGTAATTAAGTCGCCCCCCCTTCCCCTCGACCCCCACAGGGGTCTCGGATCATATCACCTGTGAATTAATTGGTAACTGACGATTAATTACAAACACGTGTTCGAACATGTTGGTAAACATTAATTTGTAGAAAGGAGGCGATTGGAGGATTTCGGTTTTAATTGATTTTAGATTTTGTTACCTATATGTAGATCATATATTTATATTATTGAATCAAGCTATTCAAAAAAATTTTTTCGACCTATTTATAAAACTTTAGTTACTAAACAATTAATTCTTTTTTTTGAGATATAGACAGCGTTATGAACAATGAACATATACATAGTCAAAATAGTCAAAGGTAGGTATTTGAAGTCTTGCAAGTGTTGCAGCACACAGATTCATTACCGTATGTAATGAATCTGTGTGCTGCAACATAAGGTTTAACATAAATCCTCGTTCATATTTATATAGTACAAATACTACTGACTATGACCGAGGACTTATGGGTAAAGTTTACTCAAAACAAAAACCAACACTGCCTATGTTTACTTTCTTACACTTTTCACGAAAATTGGCTCATGCGGATATAACTATATTTGAAGTACTTGGTAGGTAACTTCATGTTCCCTAGAAGTCGAGTCACATCACTAGTAATGTAGTGGTGATGATTAGTAATGGTAATAATTAACTGGCGATTAATTAAGCGCGTGTTTGAGTAACGTGTCGGTGAACGTCAATAATTAATCAACTGTGGCATTGAATAGGAATGAGATTTCTATATTATCGAAGAAAATGTTAGCCACGTCCCAAATGTTGTCTAAAAGAGGCAGCTCTATGGTGATAACACCGCTTATTATTTACCTCTAATTGTAATTTCCTGCATAGTATATCTCCCGTTTGTTTTGTGAGGAGTGCGAGAGATTTGATTAAATCCAGGTATTTCTTATTACGGTTTTATTAAGCGACTGATAAATAACCTAACTGTAAACCAATTTAGACTACTTTAGATAATTATTAATTTTAACTACTCAAGTAGCACTTATCTCATACCATCATGATTAGTCACCAAAATATATTATTTTCACATGCATATTTCTGCTCCGTGGTGTATGTAGTATAACTACAAATCTGTATTTCCTGAACATTGATTGTATGTACGTGCATTCAATCAGAAAGTTTACACGTTTCTAATCCCATAACAACCGGAACAAAACCACAATTTCGAAGCTTCGGAACTCGGTCGCGTAACAAAAGTTGGAAGGGACTGCCCCTCCACGCGTCTTCCGTACCAGGTACATAGATATAGGTGTACATAAGTAGAGAATCTTCTGGCTATAAATATATAGAGTGCGGTAGGAAAACTCGATCGTAGCGCTGGTTGTCGCGTGGGACCCGTATCGATCGCCTCCGTAGCTACGGCGTAGCGCGGCGCTACGAGGCATGCTACGCTTTTTTGTCTCATTATCAGGACAAATTGTTTCATTGTTGCAGTTACTCGGTTAATTAACTTTGTTGTAAAATATTAAAAGTTCGGTATTCAGTTATTTATGATATAGATTAGTTATATAAATATATCATGACAGTCCTGTTCTATTGAAGTAGGTAATGCAAAAATTACAATAATATCTAACCTTTAAATGAATAGTTGCATATACGATTAGAAATAGAAATTAAAATAAATAATACGTATAATATAATCTGAATGTATGTATGTAATATACACAAACCAATCTTACAATCTTTGAAATTAAATGATATCTTGGAGATCTCAGTAAGGATAATTATCTAGAAAATTATACTTTTAAATAAGGTTGTACAAGTGCATTTACATGAAAATTATACAGATGAATGTTATTACTAATAACTAAAATAAGCAAATTGTACTGCATTTTTTTGTTTAAAAATTCATCGGATTTCAGAACCACGTATTTTTTTAGTCCTACAGCTTAGGAGGATTTTTAGTCTTACTAATTTATTGTTAGTTTTACTAATTTATTTTTAGGGTTACTAATTTATTTTTAGTCTTACTAATTTATTTTTAGTCTTACTAATTTATTTTACTGGCAACGACAAATTTTCGGTAACTGACGTTAAGAGTCAGTAAATGACACTGATGTAAACAAAGAGAAAACAGGACTAAATATTCGCGCACATTTCAAGTATTTTTGCAAAATAAAGCCAATACTATCCAAAGTGATGAAAAGGATTCAGTATTTATTAGGAAAGAAAAAACGAAGGATTGAGCAGCATTCCGGCAAACAATGTTTTGAATTTGGTTGATGACAAATCCTTGCCTAATCGCTACTGACGTTTTATGATGTAAATATATGACATATGCACATTATTTCCATATTAAAGCTGTTTGTAGCGCTACTATCCCTGGGCAAGGCAAGACCGACCCTTGTTACGCTATAAGAGATTTAATAAAACATAAATCAAGCTCCAATATTAATCAATAAGATTATTTACTATCGACACAACATAAATTACTTCAAATTAACCAGAATTAATCGAGGCACAAAGAGTCCCAATAACTAAAATATCTAATAAGCAAAATACGTATACGTAAAAATACTACGTTAATTATTTATTTCAAAAACTCATCCCTTTTTAAAATGTATTTTTGCAAGTCATGGTGGTGAATGCTTTAAAGCTATAGTTTTTTTTCTGCATAAAACACATCAAGTTATAATACAATTAGAATAAATTCATTTAATACAATAAGATTATTGCTCTCGACATGAGTGAAAAGGACGTGCGGCCGACCACAGCCCGCACAGCGACAATTACCTCAAATGAACCGGAATTAATCGAGACTCGCTTCTTGGCCGAGCTGCGGTCTCATTTGCATTATTAATAGAGCCTCCGGGGGAGGGACGCACTGTGTCATTCCCTCTCCTTCCCCCCGCAATTTGCGCGACCTAATGAAGAGGATCTCGCCAAGATGTTTCCGTTCATAAGATGTTTAATTTGAGTTTGGGCGCGGGTCAGACCCGCTTATTGTTATTGGGCACGTTTTCAAATTTTACGACGGTTTGGTTTTGTTATGCCTTTGTGAGGAGCCGTGGAATTTTACGTATTCAGTCGCTTCTGTGAGTTTTTACCGTTGTTTTGTAGGTAGAATTTGGAGTACGTTTTTCTCGGCTGGAAAAAGAGATTAATACCTGCCATCACAGACATTACCAGGGATCGGAAATTCGGGTAGATATTTACCTTCTTCTTCTTCTTTCGTGTCGAGGTTCCTCAAATATGTGCTGCACAAAAGGCAGCGGCGTCGACAGCCCTGACCGTCGCATCCCTCAGGTCAAGGAGCGAACAGGAATGTGGGCATGCCGGACAAACCAGAAGATGCGCCATCGGTTGAGTTACAGACGCATTGAGTTGACTGGTCCCGAAGCAGATATTTACCTAAAGTATGATATCTCACTCATACGTCAAACAAAGCCGCCTAGGTAGGTATACCTAAAACTGAACGACAAAACCGCCGCCAAAGTTTAAGTTTAATATTTACCCGAGTTTTCGATCCCTGATCGACATTACATCCATAATAAGTATTTTTTGGAGCATATTTTGGTTATACTAATGTGATATTACCTCATGATAGCATGATAGCCTCATGAAGATTCTGTAAAATTTTAATAGTAGCATTCTATTTATATACAAAATAAGAAATAAACGACATAAATGCTAGTTAGAACATAATGAAACGAACGGTAGGTATGCTCGCGCCCTCGCGGGCGGGAGGGGAGACGAAAATGGCCGCTGCTGTACCTGCCTTTAATTGTTTTATATCCCTTCCGGATCTCTAATTGTTCGCGAAATAAAATGTTTTTGCAGTTAATTAGTTACAGTTAGTTTAAAGTTACGCAGATTATTATTTGAATCTCAATTGGTTCAATTTGCACCACATATTGCTTTAAAAAGGAATTATGTATGAAATGAAATTGCATAAAGAATCGCTGCGATTTTTATCCCAGGTTTTTTTTCGTTTTGGCTATAAATTACTTTTAAGGTTATGATTTGATTTATTTTTAGGTATTGAATTTATATGACATCATAAAACCTTTGTAAAATGAACTTACCTACCTTGTAATTAATTTCAAATATAAACAGTTTTGATACAAAACACAACAGTCACTAAATTCGCATATAGTTGATTAATAATTATAAAAATGGTTTAAATTCACGTAATAATTGTCGGCCGACATGTTTTGAACTCATATTGAGCTCTTCATCAGGGGCAGCTATCCGTGCTGACACGAATCGGGCAATTTTTATAATTATGAAAGATCTCTTATGATACTTTTAATAATATTATACGTAGTTGATTACGTTAGATTACTGTATTTTTTAAATTAGTGACGATATTTTCTCGCATTTAAAGTAGCCAATTGTTCCAGCGGGCCTACCATACAAAGTATACGGCGGGCACGAGGGCTCGCTAACGGAAAAGAGAAAACAGCGGCGCATCAGGACGACCTTCACTTCAGCACAGCTGAAAGAACTGGAGAGGGCCTTCCAGGAGACCCACTATCCTGACATCTACACCCGGGAGGAGATCGCTATGAAGATAGACCTCACGGAAGCGAGGGTGCAGGTTAGTACGGTTTAGGACTAACATTTTTAGAACAGGAGCGGCAGTAGTGAGAAGCTGTAGCTTCGAGAGGTTCGTGTTGGCCTCGAACCCCACCCGAAGCATTACATTTTTAGGGTTCCGTACCCAAAGGGTAAAAACGGGACCCTATTACTGAGACTTCGCTGTCCGTCCGTCCGTCCGTCTGTCACCAGGCTGTATCTCAAGAACGGTGATAGCAAATACGTCATCTGTGAAAATTTCAACGGTCTAGCTATCACCGTTCCTGAGATGCAGCCTGGTGACAGACGGACGGACCGACGGACAGCGAAGTCTCAGTAATAGGGTCCCGTTTTTACCCTTTGGGTACGGAACCCTAAAAATGGTAGAGTTATTTCGAGATTATTTTTTCAGAAGAGAGGACGTGGGTCGCTCTTCTAATTAAAAATTCTGTTCTGCTTTGTACGAAAAACTAAGTACGATTTTAAAATATATACACTGGTACCATAATATCATAAAGTCTACTTATGCTAGTAATATTAATTTGTTCGCCAACTTCTGTGGGCTATTTAGAAATATTGAGTCCCAAACACGAAATACAGTCGTTTTCCTATGAAAATTTGAACAGGCCTTACGAAGTTACTTATGCAGTCAAGTAATTTCCTCCCTTAACAAACAATTTAACACCTTTATCAAAATAACTCAAACTTAGAATTGAGTTTCTTTAATACTATAAACTAATGAGGGCAGGGTTTCTGCATTCCTACGAAAACAAAGCCACAAATAAACGCTAGTATTTATAACCATGAAATGTAGTAATACCGCAACGATTTTTATCTCCAACCTCAAGCGGCGTAACAAGATAAAAACACGATTTAAGAGTATTATTCCCATCGGGCAGTGTCAATTCGAAAAAAAACCGTAGCTTTCCCGCGGCGTCCGTCACATTTCCACAGTCCAATTAGTGTCCAGTAATTCGGCGGCGGCTGACGGGGCGCCTTCGCAAAAAACACCGTACAAACTCCACCTAATTTCATAATAAGCGCTCATTTTTATGTGAGCGGGCGACGTGTGCTCCCACTGAATGTTTAATGGAATCTGGAATCGGTGAGTGCCGCGTCGCGCTATAGTTATCTGATCACGTATAATGCACAGCCACCCGACAGAGGCTGTACGACGCGACACTAATCTCATATTCCGGGAGATGACGCCCGAGGCGCCACAGGCTCTTATTGGGTTGAATATGTATCGCTTCTTATGTTTTATACCGCATCAGGTAAACCTAGTATCATTGATAAGTTCATTTAATGTAAAATTATGCTGAATATAGGTATATAGTGTCTGTATATATGAATAATTCTAAGTTAAGTATTTAAGAAAATGCATAGACTCTTACTGGACCAGTGAACTACATCTACGGCTTTAATAATCGACGTTGAACACGATAACAAAAATTTTAGAAAAGTGCATTCATTATTCGTTATGGTACTAATAACACGTTATAAGCATACCCATTTTCAGTATCACATTAATTCCACTTTGTCACACGCTTCCCTTTCCGCACCTAGCTTGTATACACATAAATCGTGCCTGTAAGTATAACGAGAAAACAATTGTACATAAGCGGGTGGCACCCTCGCTCGCTCATTACGTTAAAAAGTGTATCGGAACGCGGGGAGCCATAAATATCGCAGGCGGTCGCGTAACTCAGTACCCCGCGTGCCCCGCGTACCCGTGCACCCCGATAATTAAAACTCGCCGGAAAACGCGAACACACTTCACATATAACAATTAAAATGCGAACATACTTTACGTGCAGCAGTTAAAATTGTAAACGGTGCCCGCGGACGCCTAAAACGTTATTTACGTTAACGGTCGGCGGAAAGTTTTCGTAATAGCTAATTTTCTGCATTGCTAATGTTCCTGGTTAATGAGATGTCCGAATGAAAGCAGCATATAAGTACAGCATATTAAGTTAAAATTCACAGTGAAGTCCATTAGGCCGCTTATATTAAAAATATTTTTCATTAACTGTAAAGGATATATTCGCTGAAGTCTTATTCCCAGTTTGCTGAAGATATAATAAAGATAAAAATATGCGGAAGTGATTTAAAATTTTGAGCGAGAAGAGTTAACAAAAAATGTAAATTTCAAAAATAAATTGTAAACGGAACGACGTAACCTAATTCAACACGCGAATCCTGCTCAAATTCATCAGGGGTGGAGCGCAAACAGTGCTCGCCGCGCAGGCGTTGAGCAAACGCACAATTTATCCTAAACCGTCGTCCGAATAAAACAAAAACCAGCCACCTGTTCCGCAGGAGCAAAAGGAATCGCTTGAAAAATGACCAGCTGTTTTTTTAATATACGGCGTATTTTTCCGTGCCTGCGTTGTCATAGGGACAAGGCAATTTAATCCATCAAGCTGCACGCCACCGTCCGAGCCGATAAATTCTGTATTATCATGGGCTATTTTGGTTTTATTGTTATCCCCGTATGGCAAAAGAGATTAGAACGAGAAAATGCGACTATGTGTAACTGTAACCGTGGAATTGGACGCTGCGATTCAGCTTTATTTATTGAATAATAAACATTATGTAGTGTCTAATTTCAATCGCTCCTATCATTGCCCGTTGTATAAAGCTCAATATTAATGGTCATATCGGACTCTATGGCCACATTAAACACTTCCACAGTATTCTATGTACTATATATACAAATCATCTGGTAAAGATATGATAATAATTAAAAATAATTACCATACTATGTTGCCGTGTCAATTTATTTTACTTAATATCGATGCACTAACGATCTATTGTAGTCCAATCAATTTGTATGTCATTAAAACATTAAATATAGCTTCAAATCTTAGTTTTCAAAGCAACATGCCTTACTTGTCTACCAGAAACGGATCGACTTTTACCACAAGGCTGTGGTCATCTGACAAGTGACAGCGGGCAGCCAAGCCCGTGAGAATGCAATAAAGATTGACGCTGCGGCGTCGAGGGCCGCAAAATGTCAATCCAGAGATCTCGATCTTAGATCCCCGCCACTGGGAATACTCCGAATACTCCGTCTGCCCCGAATCGTGATGCAACGGCAACGTCTGAATCTTCCAGCACGTGTTATGATCGTTGCTAATTCATAAGGGTAGACTCGCCCTGTGACACTTGGGATGTTTTATTTCTAGATCAAAGAACCGTGTACCTATTCCTGTTTAAAAGTTAATGTTAAGTATTTTGGCAAACAAATTTAACCAAATGGGAGATGGATGAAATTTAAAACAACAAATTTAATTAATTTTATTGGTTATAGTACCTAAAAAAAGATTTTTCTGTATTTTAAAAAAATATTAAAAGCAGAACGGCAGTAACCGTGCCAAGTCGAAAACATTATCACCTTACCTCGGTTAGGTTACGATGCCCGTACAAGGCGGGAAAAAAACTTAAAAATAAAATTAATAATTAAGCTACAGATTTTTTGTTACTTTTTTTCAGGAATGGAAATTCCCCATTGTACTTAATTACATATAAGTACCTAATCATTACGGATATTTATCAGTTTGATTTTATTTCAAGCATAATTTATTTTTATTCAAATTCCCGGTCTCTTCCGCCAGGTTACGCATTTCAATTTTTCTTTGTACTTCATCATCATCAATGGTTTGATGTAAAAATTGTGGTCTACCCACATTAAGAAATAATGGTATCTTAATAAATTGTGAAAATAGTAAGAACGTAAAGTTAGTCACAATTCGTAGAATAATAGCTAATAAGATTTAAGATTAAACCCATCACCTACCCTCAGCATCGCAGTCACCGCATGTCCCGATGACCCCGGCCATCGCTAGGCTCGCTAAGTAATTACTTAATCCACTCGGAGCTAAGCGGCGGCAATCAACGCGATTAACTAAGGGTTAACTAAGCCTTTCCATTACAACCCCGCTAGTTTCATTTGGACATTGTTAAGGTTAGGAATAACCGAGATAATGGGCGGATGAACCACATGAGGTAATGACGATTGTCTAAGGAAAAAGGTTTAGCGAAATTAGACCACTAATTTGTATCCTTGAATTTTGGGATGAATGCGATAGTTAGGTATGCTCTTTCGCTAATTCAGTCTGTTTAAATAAATGATTGAGATAAAACTGCAAACACTGCGAAAACCGACGCTAAAACTGTTATTGCAAAAACTTCCTATTATTGACTGGACAGTTGGTAATTTTGAACATTTGATGGTTGTCGATATCAACGACAATAGAGTAAGAAAATAAGTAGACATAATAATAGTAGTAATAAGTAGTACATAGTTGGCACAAAATGAGAAATGTAGAGGCGTCTATGATATAATTTATTATTTACACTGCATACAACACGTGACAGTGCTCTGACCATATTATTATTTCACTTTTAAATTAAAGCAATAACGACATGTATTATTGATACTCAATGCAGCACTGTTATTCAAACACCACAATGGACATTTTTCGCTCTGCTGGAAACAAACATTTGTGGCAAGTGCGTCGAATCAGACAAGAGGCACGGGCGATGCGCGTGCGAGGCGCGTGGCAGCCACCTGCGCGGGAGTCGGGGGAGCAAAAGTTACATTTCCGACCCTTATATTTCCCCCATAAGGTGCATATTGATAGTGGGGACTTTTTGAATGAGCACTCGTAATTACACGCTATCACGCGTATTCGAGTGGATGACACGGGAATTTGGCAATTGGTCCACTTTAGAAAGTGATTTTGGTAAGTTCCGCTGGGATTAAATTTAGTATTTGGTGTTCATTTTAATAATACAAATCGTAACAAATTAGTTAAATATTTCACAAATTTTGCTTTATAGTTGTCACCTTAACATTTTATGGACATCATTTATCTTTTAAGTTGCCTTTTTGCCGCAGAAATGATGACAACTATACTTACCATAAATTAGATGATTCAACCAATACTACAAGTCGAATGAGGTCTTTCTTGTAAAGGCTAGATTTAGAGCTCAAGAACTATAGATCACTTAAATGAGTATTGACCAATTTCATTAAAAAAACCTTTTGATATGCTCTACAAATATATAAAAAAATAGCAAATAAAATTGTTCCAAGCTAAATAATAATAATAAATGAACATGTTCCACTCGCTAAGGTTGTCGTAACAGATAGGGAATTCTCTCAGATCAGCTGAAATGAAGGGCGCGACATCGGATACATATCGTCAAACCCGTGGGAAGCGCGCGAGTCGTCGCGCGAACGCACCGTGTCCGGCCTCCCATGGGATGTCGCACTGTCAAAGACCGAACGGTAAAGAAATACACTAACATCATCAAAGGAATGTTTTGCCGTGGATGACTGGAATGTTACATACATTGCTTTATTAGAAATTTTAAAATATTCTTTTTCATACGGTGCAAAATATATTTTTTAAACAAAAGCTTTTATTATTGACCGTACTATTGGGTTGGCAAGAGTAGTGCCATCAACCGTTCAGGCAAAATAGGTGCACAAACTCAAACTCAAACTCAAACTCATTTTATTGGTGAAGCAGATCACAGGTCATTATAGTTATACACAATTACAAGATTAAAATTACGATTACATTTACAAAAAAATACGGTTTCAATGAATTACTATTATTACTATTTCGGAAATAATGTCAAACAATACATTAAAATTAGTACCCAATTTAAAATAATATTAATTTACACAAATTCATATTCCAAAATTCATTATTTAATTATTACTAACAATATAATTTCCAGTGTCCAGAAATTCCTCGACGCTGTAATACGCTCGCTCGATAAGCCATTTCTTTAATTTTAATTTAAATGTCGCTAAACTAGTTGCTGCAGTGATTGTTTCTGGCAACTTATTGTATACTAACGGCCCCATGATGTGCGGCAACTTCCGATATTTAGTGAGTCTACCAGGGAGTGACGCTAGCTTGTGGGCATTACGAGTAGCTCGACCGTGAATCTCTCCACGGGTGCGATATTCAGACCGGTGTTCAAAGACATACAATGCCACCTGAAAGATTACGAGAGACGGGAGAGTCAATATTCCCAGTTCCTTGAAATGAGGTTTCGCGGACACATCCTGCGGTATCTCTACCATCGCTCTAATGGCTTTTTTTTTGCACTGCAAGACATCGAGTTGCGGAAAATAAGCCCGCGATAACATGTAACCTGCTGACTGTACTATTATGCAGAAACGTCAACTGCTCGCACAACGAGTCGAAACTCCATGGTTAATTGCACTGAAGATCCTATAGCTAATCTGACTCATCGCATTGTCGCTAAAAATACTAATAATTGAGCCCAATCGAATGGCAGGAAGTGGTTCTAAATTAGTTTCCATGATTACCTACACAAACATACAAACTAACACTCCAAGTTAAATAAAGAATCAAAGCTTATACTCATGAAACTTTAAAACGACCAGCAGAAAGGGCGTGACATACACCCATACATATCACCAGAATCGTGGGAAGCTGCGCACGAGTCATTGCACCGGCGCACCGTATCTGGTCCCATAGTAGACTCCCATGGGATGTCGCACTGTCACAGATCGAGCGATAATTCGTCGCGAATCGATTCGCACACTCTTTCAGCAAGTTCTCACGATATTATCGCAAATCAACTATAATGTCGAAGTAAATAAATATTTAGATAATAAAATGGATAAAAAAAAATTGATTTGACTGTAAGTCTGCACTGCCACCTAATTGACGATAATTTAATAACCAATAGCAAAATTACCAAACTGTCGCTAGAATGTACCGAAATTTCGTGATTGTGGGTATTTTATAGACCTATGACAAATTTGAAGCCAAAATTGATATAGTGCCTGCCAATGACAAAAAAAGTTTTTTTGTTAATTTATTTCAATTTAAGTTTCGATGGCTTCGCTTTATATATTCTCTCATTTTCGTAACCTATTTCACATTATTTTTGATAATAACCAATTCTTCTTCTTAAGTTATTCACGATAAGGAAGTGCAAATCGTAGCAAGCACTTAAAGTGATTAAAAAATGGCGCGCGTCGTAGAGGGCTACGTAGTGCGTAGACGGCTACGAAGATTGGCTCCCCGCCTTTTGTTTTTCCGTAACCTTTAACATATTTATCATCAGTTACAGAAATGAGATATCTGAGATTTATTCCGATTTAACTTGATATGATTAATATCAGATAACTAGTTTCTATTTGATTGTATTTCCTTTGTGTGCTAAGCTACTGAAACGGGAATAAAATGTAGACTATTCTAATTTAAATATATCAAAAAGACCAAACATGAAATTAAAAGATTATCTTCCTCGCGTTGATTTCCTCATGCTAAGGGTCGCGACGTGAATTCCCCGTTGCTGTGTTCCAAGTACGTACTTATAAATCTTAAATTAGAGTTATAATGGCTGCATAAGGCTCTTAATACAGACTGTTTCCTATTTCGGGTGGATCTTAGGCTGAAGATCACATAAATCTGTAATATAATGAAATATCTATGATGGTGAAAGCAAAATGCTATTTAACTATGTAGTACTACGAGTATTAAGTATGCTTAACTATAAAATGAATAATAACTAAATGTATGTAGGTTATTATTATTTAAACACCTAAAGCTGCATGTCAATCATTTTTTTTGTTAAAATACCACATTTGTATTACGGTAAAGGTACAGTAAGTATAGTAGGAAAAGTAGGGTCGTGGGATCAAGTCCCACCTGTGTCGCAGAGGATAGCATACAATTCTACCTTCGTGTTAACCTGCTGAATCAATAATCAAAAAGTCATATCACATTTAGCTGCTGTACCCTGTACAGTGTGCGTGTGCATTAATAATACTTTTCCACAAACCCCACGTAACGTGTGAATCTGTAACTTTCCCAGTTTCTCACATTAGCCGCTCCCAGAGGCGAAGCCACTATCTGTTACAAACTCATTTCTAACAGGAATATTAGATTGGTATTAAATCTCTCCCTTTCACGCTCGGGTAATTTCAATATTTTTGTCACCGGCGCCCTATTTGCGCGATTATTTTTCATTTAGCGCTACTTGTTGTTGGTCCCTTGGGAGGAGGGCACAAGTGCAGTCCCTGTGGCAAGTAGGTACTGGTAACTAGAGTTCATGTGAGACAATTGTTGGATGTTATTTACACCCGAGGGATGTGCGTTCACACGGTTTAATAAGCTAGGTACAATTTTATGGGTTAGGTTTCGTGGCACTAAAAATAAATGAATTCAATTTTGAACCTTATTTCTATAAAATACTATCTATCTTCTTGGATAGAACTTGCAATAGTTATTTATTAATTTGACACTTTCTCATTTATAAACAAATCATTTTAGGCTGCAAGACCAGTTTTATAAGTCTGAATTTACCCCATGCCACAGTATCGTTGTGATTATTTACTTTGCTTAACTAAATATAACATTTTATTTAACAAATATGAGTATGTACAGAAAAAAAATGTTGGCCAAGTATTTTTTAGTAATTTTAATATTTTTTCTTCAGTAAAAGTAGGTAAATCAACTTCATACTGCAAACATAAGATGTAGGCACATTAACAAGTCTGAATGCAACAGTCGTTCTATTTTTGATACTGGTTATCAATCAAAAAATCATATAAAATTCTGGTAAAATGACGCGCAAAACTTGTATAGAGAGATTTGTTTAGCTATTGTTATGGACGCGGCAAGTTCATTTTTCCTACATTACACATGGGGGAGCATAGGCGGGCCGTCACCGGGCATGAGTCGGCACATATCATACCATAACTGCGCCGAACGCCGAACGTCTATATCAATTTACCCTGATTTACTGCGCATGATTTCGGCTAAATGGACCCATTTCGATTTGGAGCGTTTGTCAGTCAATTTATACTTTATTTGAAGTCGCAATAGTGATTAAATTATCAAATGCATTACAGATAGTACATTAACTGCAATATTTAAATAAGGCATAAAAAAAAATATTACCACATATATCCCAATTTATGTTTACAAAATCCATTTGAAAAGTTCCTCTTTCTAAAAGAGCGTAGGCGACAAGTAATTGGACACGGCGCAAAAAATCTTACAGTCGGACTATTGCTAAGACAGATTTAGTATGGAAATTGTACCACTCTTCTTTTTTTAGTTTGCGACTGTCCTTTTTCCTTAAAGTGACGCCATTGGAGTGCTGATTCTCAGACGTCGCTGCTTTTACCTTTTTTTTTTATATTTTCAAAACTAGTCCGCATAGCCAACTTAAATTAATAGTTTTGGGTTATGAAATTATTTAGTTTAAACTTAACACTAAATATTTGAACACTTGAAATATTGTTAATTGTGCACCCTATAGTACAATACGAGCTGACCCGACTAAGTGCGATGGAAAAAGTTTATTTGCTATATCTGTACTTGATAATCATTTATTCTTGTGTTTACTAGATAAATAGGTACCGTAGACATCCTATTATATGACACTTAAAATAGTATAGCTTCGGTTTTTAGAAAATGATGAATAGATAACGTCTATTTATTGTCATAAGGATATTTGATAACTCCTTATTCGGCATGAAACCTAAGAAAATGATGAATAGATAACGTCTATATATTGTCATAAGGATATTTGATAACTCCTTATTCGGCATGAAACCTAACAAAAGTTTAACTTGTACAGCAGTCGCACACGCCGCCCCACATTTGGCCCAAATAATCACGAGTCGCTTACGAACCATTTACCAGAAGCAGGGGACAAGTGCCGTTATTGTCTGCACATTAACTGTACTTTATTTTATATCATCCTTCCCCATTCACCACATTTATCATCGGACGGACCGGCTCATTTCGTACCCGTTTTATAGACTATGAAAACTATTTAAAAATAGTGTACACGAATAAATTATATATAATTGAGGGTTTGTGTCAGAACTTTGGGCGGTTATGAATATTTTTAATATATTTTTTGGCGAAAGCACGCTTTCTTATTTATTATCCTGTTTGAGAAAATTAATGTCTCTAGAAATAAAATCCAATAACTCGAGAACGGCACTAGTTGTTTCAAACTGTCACGCTTTATGCATCCAATTTCATTAACTAGGTATTTACATCTGACAAGAAAATACATGTTGTAATGAAAGGGTGAAAGCTTTTTTTATTTACTAGAGAATAACGTATTTTAAGAATGCGGTAATGAAAACAACCGCTTTGAAGAGCATTAATTCCTAGAAATGAACAAGAATGTAACAGGTCTCGGGTAGGTGCCTGTGTCTACGTTGACTTCTCTACAACTTCTTTTAATGTTCATCAGAAGTGGTCTTTTGTCCAAACTTGTTTGTCTGATGATCTTCAGTTGACTCTTTATTTATCGGTTTAACATGTTTATAAAAATAACTATTACTAGTGAGTTGTAGACCACGCGAGTGTGTTTCAAAATGGTTGAAATTTGTATTTTTTTACGTTTTCAACCCCTTTAAATTCGCCATTTTAAAGAATTACGAAAAACAGAATTCAACACAAAAAATCTGTATAATTACCGAATCGACTCCCAAAATTTCATGAAAATCGGTTCAGAAATACGACGTCTAGGTGAGAACAGCCGTGTACGTAATAATCGCCAAGTTGAGACGGAGAATCTCCACTCGTTCGGCCAATAAAAAAAACGAAGTAGGTTTGTCCTAGATAGACCAACGGTGTAATCAGGGTGCAATGGATCGAATTTTTGCAATTTTTCAAGAATACGGACCCAAGACTTATACGGGCCATTTATCCCTAACACATATGTACGAAGTTTGATTTTTGATTAGTAAAATACCCGTGGTACGCGGAACCACGGCAATAATCTAGCGTTATTATTAGTACACTTATCGTTTGTCGTCTAGACGGACAGCGCTCGCGCCCCACGGCTCTCGATTGCCATTGAAACATCTGCCGATCCCTATCACTTATTTGTCGAGGCGCGTGTCGCAGAGATCGCCTGATTGCGATATTGTCGAGGTCGCCAATCACGGTGATGCGTCACATCGATTCAAATCCCCATTTTTAATTGAAAAGACCTTAACAGGGAAGCGGCAGTTGTATCGGTTACGGGTGATTAATTGTTGCGATTTTAGATCGGATTGTTATTTACGAGCTCATTGTTTCCGTACTGCAGCATAATATAGGTAGCTCTTTTATTTGATTCTCTTCGATTTTATGAGAGAGACCCCAATATTAGAACACACTAAGACTTAGTATACGTAACACCCTTAGACTTCAGTTTATAACAGTTTGTTAGTTTACACGTCATGAAAGCTACAAAAGTGTGTTAAAAAAAGCATGTTCAATGCATTTTTACTACTTTGCCATCGAAATCTATAAAGTTAAAAATACCAACACACCAACATATATAATTATGTAGATGCAAACAGAACGCTCATAAAACCCGGTAAAAGGTAGTTTTTCAACAGTAAGAGTAAGTAATCAAAATTTCGCTCTATTATAATGTTAAAATTATTTGAAAATAATAGTGAGGCTCAAAATGTGTAGTGTATTATTAAGTAATTTATGAGATTCATCATTAGTTTAGCTCAACTGGTGTTTATTTATGGAAGTGCAGGGTGGCCGTGGCGGGTAATGGCGCGTGGTCGCGCGCGCATCTGTCGAGGGCTACTCTACTTACTTTTTGTGATCTAGCGTCATTAAAAATTCATTGACTCGCGATTTATCACACGTCATTTTTAGTTGTTAATATAAGATTGAGGGATGGATGTCACAGTATGTGAATAAAAAAAATTATATCGGACAACCTCATACAAATCGATCTAGTCCCAAATGAAGCTCAAGAAGGCTTGTGTTATGGGTACTAGACGACGATATACGTACTTATCTATATAGATAAATATATACTTATACAAATGACCGCATGGTAGTAGATTCGGAGTCAGTGTGTTGTACCATGATGGTAGGTATAGCTTCGCAGCGATATGCGGCGCCGATATAGTGTGATGATAACCGCCTTATACTTCAAAAAATTGTTTCATACTGAGTAACCGAATTGCTTTTGTTTTGGCTAGATATAGTTTTTTTTTTGATAAAAGATGAGCGTGAGCTTCGCGCTAACTTTGAAGTAGCGCAATTTTCCCGAAGTTATTAAAACGAAATTTCCATGTACTTGGGTATAAAATAATCATGCGTGAGGTAAGAGTTAGTAGCAGTATTTAGAACAGAGACGAAGCATGCACGAGCACATGTTGTGCAAGCATTTCTCAGACAAGCTGTATGGTATGATTAACTGTCAACATACTATTTTACACGTGGCTAACAAACACATACATTTAGTATTATGTAGGAAGATATATATTTAGACTTCTTTTATAAAATTAATCTCCATGTCCATTATAAAAAAAGATCATGCACCAGTTCGTCATTTAGTCCTATGGTTGACTGTTAAAGAATGCCTTAAGGTATTAAGTCCACCATTTGTACTTTTACTTCTGTATTTTGGGCAATACATTTTAAATGAAATAAAGTAACTATAGCAAACCCAAGTGGCACAGAGGTTGCATAAGCGATTGTGTAGCCTTTATTCAGCTTAAATTCGTTGTATAAGGGCTGTATAAGCAATTATGCAGCTTTGTGTGCTGCTTGGGAAGCCTAATCTTTGTTCTTACCTGACTAATCATACCTACTCGTACTTATTACGTAATTTCCAATATTAAATTAGCTTAGAGTTTTATTTAACAAATAACCCTATCTCAATAATATTGCCGACACAGTTAAGTAGCTAGTCGGTTTATTAACAAATAAAACTCAATTAAACAGGATGACTCTCTTGCCGCACCTGTCGCTAAACAGCGTCGAATAGCCGCCATACGGTCTAAATAAACGCGCATTCATCTCTTTATTATTATGTGTTAATCCAAGATTATCAGCAAATGTTAACACATGTTACCAGTTAGCAAAAAAACGACAAGCGACGTAACTCCAAAACGCACGTTAAATGAAACGGAGCTGTAGGTGAAAGTAAATAGGGTTGGTTTGTCGCTGCGAGTTGGAGGTGGTGAAATTGGGTGGATTATCGAGGGTAGCTAATATTATTCCGGGGCGTTTGGTGTTGCCTTTTCATCCGCTAAGTATAAACAGCGGGGTGTGTTTGAGCTCGACCGCTCGTCGATTGATTTACTTTCGGATAGGTGTTCATAAACACTGTCGGATAATTCGGTTAAATGTCAAGTTTGCCGTAAAATTCTTGGGAATTGATACGTTATTTAATCAGTGATGTTTTCAGGAGTTGTTTTTGTTCGTTGTGTGAAACTTTGAATAATATCATACACGGTTTATTTTATGAAGTGGACTGATGAAAGCTATACTAGTGCTATTGTTACGGGTATTCTTCATTATATACCTACGAATTTTGTTTTTTTAAATAACGAAATAGTAACCCTAAATAAGCAGTCTTGTTTCATAAGAATAAATACAATTTATCCAATAATGTTTAATATTGGATTATTTATTACAGAATGACTAGCGGTCCGTCTCTTTCTAGACTATAGAGATAAGTGCATATAAACTGTCAGACGATAAAACTGCTTCAGCTTATTTCAGCAACGCTTATTAAAATATTTGATTACGGGTTTCGGCGCGTCATATTCCATGAAATTCTCGTATTGTGCCCATGGAATATGGACATTCGCAGGGAGAGCGGAGCGCACTCACAGAAAATATTACAGTACAGAACTCTAACTTTAAGCTATTTCATTTCTCATAAATATTGGTGGAGCTACACAACCGTACCATCACTTTCATTGCAACAAAGTTATCGTGCCGATTTGCGAAAACTAGTGAAAAATATGGTAATTTTTTTTTTTAAGTACTTAGGTAGGCTAAATTTTTTTTAAATCTGAATACTGAACATTGCCTATGTCAGACGACTGGTAAATAAAACCTTAGATAAATACATCATGGAATCCAGTGAAGTGTTTCGTTAATAACAGTTAAATTTCAACTCTCGTTAAATACAACCATTGACAATTGCTATTAAGTATTCGACCAAGTGTACACTTTCCTTTTAGCTCTACAATAGACGCAGGTCCAAGCAAATCTCCACATTCACCAAAGAGAATTAACTTGTCATATTTCTGCGATAATATTTTCTGCGGCGCATAGGCCGGGCGCCCCGGGCTTTAGTCAATATTTGCGCGCCCGGCCCGGGCTAATGAATACAATTAGATCATTCCGCGCGGCCTCACGGCCTTCGCCCTCTGACAACGTGTCAAGACGAACCTCTGTACATACGAGTGCGCTAGTTGGCTGTGCAAACAGACACAACCTGTTACGCGGTATGGAGTCAAATTCTAGTATTATTCAATTATGGCTACTTTGATGTCCACCCGGCGTTTTCATTAATGATTATGTTATTGAGTAAGTATTTTGAAACAACAATTAGGTATATCGGTTTGATTTAAGTTTATCGTTTAATCCTTGTCGCGCAGTTTAACTTTATTGACCAAAAACAAATAGGTAAAGCCTGACCAGAAATATATGAGGATGCGCCATATTGCGGAATTTCACTGGAACTAATTTCTTACACTGGCAATGATTTTATGATGGTTTCTCAACAATGTCAATGTCATTCGTGGTGCTTTCTTTAAAATACAAATATTTAAAATTATCCAAAGAAAATGCCGAAAACCATTTACAGTCGTGAACGTAATATTATAAATAAAGTGTACACGTGTCTACTACACGAAAAATTGTCAGGAAAAGAGTGCATTCCATTAAATGATATTACGAGGTTACCATAGGAACTGACAGGTATTTAAACTATTGTCATTATAGTGGGTTGCGATTGGTTGGAAAATTGTTGCCATATAAATCGTATAAATGGCGCCCTCTTGACAATCCTCACATATTTCTGGTCAGGCTTTAACGTTAACTATTAAGGAAAATAAGGCTTACAAGAGCTCGTTATCTAAAATAGAATGGTAACATTTTATTGCATTACGGACAAATTCAAAGAAGAATGTAGGACCAGAAACACCATCAAGACTAGAGACGTAGGCATTTCGAACTATTACTTCCCCATTTTTTCCCCAGTTCAAAATATTAGGAGAGTAGGCGCCACATTCAGTTTCAGCCCTGGTTCAGTAAAATTGTAGATCTGTGCCTGGCAAGTATTGAGAAGAAAAAAATTGGAACTACCTCCTACTTTTTTAATTTAATCAACATTTGAAAGTATTCATTCATCTACATGATGTATGAAAATTAACGAATTATTTAAGTATCCAATGTATCCATACCTATCGTAGTCTTTAGTTAACTGGTCTTTTATATTCATGTACCCAGTCGTAATTTAGTCTCAACACAGATATTTTGCTCTTTGACGTCTTGAACAGGCCTGGTCAACTGTTTATTTTTCATGTTGTAGGCAGCTACCTAATATTTTCCTTTGGTTTATCGACCCACTTCTCGGCTCTTTTCTCACGTGCCCACTTTAGACTCGCTATTTGCTTGTGGACTGCTACTTAAGAATCTATACTACTTATTATACATTTGTCATTATTTCATTAAACAGCACGATGCAGGCATTGTATTGGCGCGGCCACCGTAAAGCGCCGTCTTTTGGTAAACATTTCTTTGCCATTTCATTACGGCGCGTAATCAAAAAAGTTTTACGCGGACGATGTAGTGTTCAGAGCTGAAATATGACAAACAACTCTACAAATGCTTGATCATGCAAATGCGACCATGACGTTTCAAGTAACGTCCTCCCTCAATGTTTCCACTGCGTTTGGCACACTCGAGGCATTTTTTACATTCACGGGCCAAATATGCTGAACACATGACGCTCCCCTGCTTCGCCTAATTCAATGACAAATGATCTGCAAGAAATGATTTCCCAATTTTCTTAATAAAAAAATATAGGGTAGTTTGAGACTGAAAACAAGACCGAATTTATCCTCAGTCTTGCTTAGATGCATTATAAAAAATGGCACGCGATTTTTATGTTAAGTCAGAGATTTAGTAATAGTCCCTAGAAATTAGCTGCTCTGGACACTAGCCCCTCGTGCCCCTAGAGTAAACCCTGACTGTAACGCTGAAAGATAAATAAGGCTTCGCTAGATGCACGCTGGATGTTTTAGTTCGGGAACATTTATTAGAAAATCAAAGATGAAGTTGTCAGTGTAAGTTTGCGAGTGGCCTGGCCGCGGACGCCCTGAGCCCCGCCGGAGCGAAGCCGAGTGAATATATTAGCTGTTGTTTGCTGTTTGCTCGCCACGAAACGCCACATGGCGCAGGACCGTGTTTATTTTAATACTCAGCCATTGTCGTCTGTTTGCCGAGGGAACTGTATTCAACTACCCCTTGCGGATTTGCGAGGTAGCTGCTAGACAGTATACAAACGCTCTTCATTTATTTTTGTGTATGTTACCAGGTCTCTATTTGTTAAAATAACTTAAACCTTCCAAATCAGTCCACTTATTCAAAAGTTCGGAGTGTAGAGTTGTAAAGATTTTCACCTCTCGACAACTTAGAAAATGGCAACATTTCTATGGCATTTTCATGATTATGACTTAGTCAAAATAATTCGAATTGCATGGGCTCCTAACGTGTTTAAGTAGTTTTCGTATGAAACATTTTTAGGGTTCCGTAGCCAAATGGCAAAAAACGGAACCCTTATAGATTCGTCATGTCTGTCTGTCTGTCCGTCTGTCCGTCCGTATGTCACAGCCATTTTTTTCCGAAACTATAAGAGCTATACTGTTGAAACTTGGTAGGTAGATGTATTCTGTGAACCGCATTAAGATTTTGATGCAAAAATAAAAAATAATAATAAATATTGGGGGCTCCCCATACTTAGAACTGAAACTCAATTTTTTTTTTCATCAAACAAATACGTGTTTCTAAATCTATGGATAGGTCTTCAAAAATGATATCGAGGTTTCTGAAATATTTTTTTTCTAAACCGAATAGTTTGCGTGACAGACGCTTCCAAAGTGGAAAAAAGTTGGTCCCCCCCCCCCCTCTAACTTCTAAAATAAGAAAATGAAAAATCAAAAAAAAAACATATGATGTACATTAGTATAAAAACTACCAACGAAAATTGTTTTGAACGAGATCTAGTAAGTAGTTTTTTTAATACCTAACTTTGCACCTAATTTATATGGGGCACTATACATACCAGGTGCAAACTTAACTTAACCACTTAGGGATGGAAAGTGTTTGTACGGAACCCTCGGTGCGCGAGTCCGACTCGCACTTGGCTGGTTTTTTAATTTGAGCGTACAACCTTTATCATAAGTTATTTTGGTAGTATTTATTAAGGAATTTACCAGCAGGCCCAGCATATCTTGCCGCGACTTCGATTGTCGCGCGACTCAGCATCACCTATTTTGCTCGCACGGTATTTAAAGGAAAGTGACAGGTAGTATTTGTCGCGCGAGAAAGAGTCTCATGTCACAGTTATGCTAGACGTGCAGAAGTGAATCATAGGGTTTATAGATTAGACAAATAAAAAATTGGGCAAGTGCGAGTCCGACTCGCGCATGAAGGGTTCCGTACCATAAAACAAGTTTGTTGTATTCCCATACAATAAACTTGTTTTATTAAATATTTAGCCCCCCTTAAATATTTATTTTATTTTATTCTTAGTATTTGTTGTTATAGCGGCAATATAAATAACTATCACCGTTCTTGAGATACAGCCTGGTGACGGACAGACGGACGGACAGTGAAGTCTCAGTAATAGGGTCCCGTTTTTACACTTTGGGTACGGAGCCCTAAAAAGAAATTTAAATAATTACGACTTATATTTCAATTTATAACAGGGATAAGCTCGTAGTTAACTTTCGTTCCGCTCTGCCTAGCTAGGCTGGTGGCTAAGGATTAGAAATTAGGTAACTTATGTGTTTAACACCCAATCCACACAATACTACTCAATCACAATAATACTACTGTATTCGATGCTAATGCTATACAAATAGGGTTACCAGACGTGAGAAAAAATCTCGACTTGTCAAGAATTCCGATAGGTATGTTGTTATGAATGTCAAAATTAAAATAGGAGGATATTTGAGTTAATTCTGTGTGATATCATATGGTCGTCTTGTTTTAATCAATTACTACACCTACAATTCAAACACACCAGAATGAAACGAGACAATAACAGCCCATCATAACACTTTAATCATAATGCGATGGACCTTATCAGTTAAGTAATGTGCAATGAGATGGCATCGCGGGCGCGTGCATCTCGCGTTTAATTACATTACTCGTCGCCCCGCGCGTTCGGTTCATTTGCAAAGTGCATTTCGATGCTCCCGCGATTGTTCCGACCCGGGCTTAATTGCCCACCCGTTATTTATTATTGACATTTGCTTGTATATTTACTCGTATTTATTGGTCGCCATTCATTTACGTATTTTACTACTCCGATAAATCGTTAATCAATACATTTTTAGCAAATGAAACTCTCTACGTGAATGGAATTAGGGAAAACATAAATAAATTTTACGCAATAAATATTTGTTCGAGGAGCACGCATGGTATTCGATAAACAGCTCGGCAAACACATCGGCGGACGAGTGTTTTCCCCGGGCCGGGCTCCTTGGCATTCCGACTGCCGTCGTATCGTTGCTCATTTGTATTGGCGGCAGCTCTTGTATTATTTGTTTGTTTGCGGATGCCACATGGGTCGGGAACTTTGATTTTTTCCAATTCGGAAATAATGTTGGAGCGCCGGCGGCGATCGGCCATCGGTGGATGCGGATCGGGGCCAATCAGGCGAGCCAGCATGTTCGTTAGCCGCGGCGGCGGCGCTTGTTAACCGTGGCACGTACGTGGGACCTTTCCACTTCGCAGCACTGATTTTCTCTTAGACGGATTCGACGAAATAATGAACTTCAGCCGTCTTCGAGTTCATTTGCTGAACAAACGCTCTGAAATATGTTGTAGCATTATTAACTGAAATATAATATCGCTGTACTTATATTTATAGGTCAACTCGACTAATACTGGGGCTACAGTAGCCTATATTTTAGTTTCTAATAAATTTAGGTGCCTACGTGATTTGTGAATTTATTACCCAAGATGTTTCTAATTATTTTGCGACTGCCGGAAACTAGCTTAGTCATTCTGAAATGAAATAAATCTTTGTGTGTGTGACTCTCATATCTCAAAGCGACAGTTTCCTTTGGATCGGGATTGGCATTGGGTTGCACTAGATCTTAAAGGGTAATAGACGCATCACGAGGTGCGAAGGCGGAAAGTGCAATGTCGGCGACGTGGCCATCAGCTGTGCTGTTGAAAACCGTGAGAAAATCTTAATTGTCTTTAGGTTCGGATATTCATAAGTCCTTTTGATTTGGGGTAGTAATGTGATATAGCACAACTCCAGTTGCTACACCTGTCTGTCGTGATGACGAGTTCCTGGCACCCGCAGACACCTAAACTGGCACAATAATTCTTATGATTCAATGCCAATGCTGAACTCATGTCCATATACAAAAAGGTAATTAGTAGATAGCATTTTTAGCGGATTTGACCGATCAACCTGAGTACTAGCAGATATTTACAGTTTCAGTTGATAATTATAATAAACATTGGAGTATTTTCTTGAACATAGCATCTAGGTCATTAACGTTTGTCACGATCACTGCCAAGGGTAATTTACGTCATGTCTGTGGGCGTTATTATGATGTACATCTGGTAATATTTCTTAGCTTCTGATCTTTCGTGGTACTCATTATTTGCGACACGGTAATGTTCATTTGTGTTATGGCTATATAGTACAATTACAAAACAATCATAAAATATCTTTGTACTAATATAAATAGTAGATTTCTAGCGATATGCCTAGCAGTGGGAAATGCCACTGTGTCACCTGAGGGCAGCTATATTGAATTTTTCACTTAAATAATAATCGTAAAATGTTCTTTCATAGCATGACGCTGCAGTTACAGATGTATCATAGTTTCCTAACATTTGGTGCTGAGTTGAATTTGATTCGATTAGGAGACCGATTTGCAGGAATTTACGAAACTTACACAGCTAAGGCGATCAGTCAAGTAATGAGCAGGAGGCATTTGAATATCTTTTTTTTTAGAAAAAAGTCAATATCTTTATAGAAGAGATAGTAAACCTAAGTAATGTTCAGCATAGTATAATCTGAACATCGAGTGTACTTTCAAAAGACTATCCACACGTAATTACGAGTTTTTTTTGCGTTGACAGAAAACTTTATTAAGACTTTGACGTATTGAATATGATCTTGTCATGGTTTCAAGACCAATATACCGTTACAGGGTAAATAAAGTGCTTCGTATTTTCTAAATTGTAGGACCGACGACGTCGGTAAATGAAGAAATGAGTATAAAGGCGAGCAAACATCATCAGCGCACGGAGATGAACAAACAGCGCGTATGATTGTGCTCACTCGCTCGCCCGCTCGCTCAGTTTTTATCGCAGCCCCAATCAGCGTCCGTGGCAGTTGCAATTATCTCTCGCACCAAATCGAATTATGATCAATTCGGATTGGCTCGTATTCGAACGAATATAAAACGGTTTGCATTAAAATTTGGCGCGCGATGCATGGGATGCGTTCCCATTAGTCGGGTCGACTAACTTTGTTTGTTTATCCGGACCCACGTACGTTCCGGACGTTTTCATTATCTTTTTTTTGTTATTTCCCGTTTTGTTTACATTTCTTGCGCGTCATCGACGTTCTGTCAGGTAATCAATGTGTTTCGACCGAATTAATTGCCAGTCGATACGCGTGGCCGTGGGTTTTAACTAATTTAGACATGGACTCTGAGTTACTAAATTAAACAATCGGACGAGGATTACGCATGTATGAAAAAACTTAATTGGCAAATAAATAAATAAACACATCTACGGCTCTATCTTTATTTTCCAGTGATTTATATGTGTCCCATCCCTCTCTTGGACACCAAAAATCACTTTAATATTACAAAGTAAAAAAAAAATTGTCGCTTCTTATGCTTTAAGATGAAATACTAAATAGGTATACGTTAATCACAGTATTTCCAAACTCTTTTTGCAGCATAATATTGTCGACCTTTCGAACCATCACCTGAAAATTGACAATACAACTTTCATTTCCAGGTATGGTTCCAGAACCGGCGGGCGAAGTTCCGCAAGCAGGAGCGGCTAGCGCAGCAGAAAGCGGGCGAGGCCCCAGTGAAGGCGGAGGGCAAGCGGGACAAGCCCGCGTCGCCGGCGTCGTCGCCGCACCCGCCGCCGGCGCCGGCGCCGCAGCCGGCGCACCATGCGCTGCCGCACCTCTCCCCGCCCGACCTCAAGCCTATCACCTCAGCAGGTAAATATTTTTGTACGTGTCACAGAAACAATTTTTATAATACATAATATACTATATCTTATCTATCTATCTATCTATCTATATTAAGGTACTTCATTTATGAAACTCTCGACCGTTTACCTAATTCTAATTTCCTCACCAATATTTAATAACGAGAATGAATACTGATGATGATTATGATAAATAAAGCTGTTATGTTATTTCGTTTGATAATGGTAGACTTAATGCCACAAGGCATTCCCTACCAGCCCGCCATTGGATTAAACAGGGTTACAATGAAGTTCCAAAAATATGATGGAAATGCGAATTAGTCACGCCAGGGCCCGAATTTTATGTCCATTAATAATTTACATACAGTAAATATCGTGTATACCATTTTTGGGCACCGTAGGTCCATTAGTTTTTGCCCTCACATTAACAATTATATAAAGAAAAATAGTATAAGTAATGTCGAGGCATTCATATAAGAAATTGAGTGTAGGTAGAGCGTATAGTGAGTACTAATAAAATCGAGCGACGTCGCTATAAATTGTAGTAAGAGCGTTATTAAGCATTCCGCGTAACTCTAATTTTACGATTAAAATAAAATACGTTAGTACCTTCGTCGCCGCTCGGAGGTGTGAGAAAATGTCACAATTTTAGCTTACCATTTTCACAACGTCGTATTCTATCATATTTATTCAAATGTGTGGTTACTAAAAATTTTAGGTGGATGTGAGCTACGCTATTTATTATTTGATGCATATCAAAAAATAACACATCAATCATGTTTACCTATGTTCTTAACTCTTTGTACGATTAATGGAATAAACTACTCAACTACGTATATACATCACTACATGGTGTAAAACAAAGTCGCTTCCTGCTATCTGTTTCCCCCTATGTATGTTTAGATCTTTGAAACTACGCAACGGATTTCGATGGGTTTTTTTTTTTAAATAGATATAATGATTCAAGGGAAGGTTTACATGTATACTACATGCGTAGTAGGTATAATTAGTATCAGCATTGAACCGGTGTAGCCCGGGTGGGTCGCTAGTAGAGTATAAGACACATACCGGAATCGAACTTGTACTTACACGAACGGATCTCTATGTATGGTCAGCTCAAAAAGAGGATGACAATTTTAGTATGCCATTTGATTTATGCCGGTAATTAAATTGACTTTTACTCTTGATGCTACCGCGTGCAAAAATGCTTCTCATGTATGGTCAACTTTAACTTTCTATTGTATTTCATTATTTTTCATAGTGGATACGACAAAAAATAATTTCAGTAAAACATATTTGGTGATAATATTAATCGTCTACGTTTATGACGAGTCAAGTGTTAGTCCTGGGACAAACGGAAAAACTAAAATGAGGTAGTAATAGGATTTATATAAGTAGGGTTGCTTAAAAGCTTGGGTTAATCTATCTACGTATATGGCGTATGATATTGATATATGGTATCCTCGTAGTTTAAGTTTTATGTAAAAATAAAAAAATAAATCGATTCTCGAATTCCAAAAGAAACGTAGTTCTCTGTAAGTGATATACATAGACTATACAGGCTTAGCTTTTTTTAGGTATCAGTACTTATATGTTTATTCAAGTTCAAATTTCACGATGGATTAGAAAACATCCTGTCTAGTACGTCAGTGGTTCTGGAAAGTTCGGAACAGAATGTGGTGATAGTTTAATGTGTTTATGTAGCCTTATGCACGTCACGGTGACGGAACGTTTATTTTTACACGATGATCTTGGCGATGTGCGATGAAAAATATGTATTTTTTAATATCGAAGCGCTTTTCGTAACTCCACTCACGCGGAGAGTCTTGCCAACAGTTAATTGTTGAGAACACGTCCTAATTATAAACTTACGGCATTCTCTTAACAAAATAGCACCAGGTAAGTGTGTAGTAATGTATGATAGTGTTATGTTAGACAGTGTGTATGTAGTAGTGTATAATAATGATATATAATTTCAATAAAAACCCCATTACGGCAAAACTAAAAGTAAGGGCTGTTAGCGCTGAAATTGCTCTTTCGAGTGTAGTGTACCTACCTATTTACTGCATCTATTCTCAAACGCAACAATCTGTTTCGAAAATCACATAAAGATGTACGAAGTCGCTGTTCCATTTTATTTCAAATAAGTAGGTAGTTTTAAAAATCAAAAAAATGTCTTACAATAGTTGGCTATCGAATAAACTAATTAAAAGTCTGCAATTAGTTAGGAACATTTCTTGACGAAGACGACAATTTATCCCGCACATTAATCCTGCACAAAGTAATTTCTTTGAAAGTGAAATGTGACAAACAAATGAATTGGCAATAAATAAGAATTTCACATGCTTAATCGTTAATTAATATACCGTTGAAAACACATTGAATGGTGAATGATGGTGCAACCATTATAAATGTGAAATGTACGTATTTTTCGTTTTCGTTTCGACAGAAATTACATTATTAAGATTTTAACATAGGTACTTTATAATTATCTACATGGGAAGAGCAATCGTAAATTTTCGATAAGTTTTCTTATCTCTACCTTTTTTTGGATGATTTTTATTGAGATGATCTTAATTTCCATACCAAATGACTTATTGTGCTTAGCGTAGGCCCTATGCCTTAGGGTATGTGCATTAACAGTAGACAACGTGGTCACCAATTAAGGGTTTGAGAAATTGCATACCCAGACACATTTATATCTCCTATAATAATAATAATAATAATTCGTTTATTTCAGGCATCAAAGGCCCATAGATAAATACCTTACAATCTAGCATACATATTAAATATTAAAACACACAACTAGGTCACGATGTCTTTCGTAAGTCCGTGGTGTTGGGTAGCCGACCGCGGAAACGCCGGAATAAAACACCTCCTATACGTGTACGCATGTAATAATTAGTTATAACACTAATGTAATGTAATTTTTCTTAGTATTATTTACGAAAAAATACTTACTGTTGAGTTTATTTCGGCTTTCTTCTCAACAGCGGTCTTCTCTTGCAAAATGCCGGTAGATTCACAATCTGACTTGTAAAAGTGCCCTTGCGTGGCCTACTTACTGAGTAAATTATTTCATTTCTTTTCATTTAATTTCATTTAATAATATACGAGTATACAAGCTTATATGGGTCGTTGATATTATTCAGACAGGTTGTTAAAAAAACTTACCGTCTTTGTCGTCTATAATAAAGTTGGTTTGTTATCGTACTGCCGCCGTATCCCGCTTACTTACTTACTTCGTACTGAAGAATCATAAATTGTATAAAGAGACTGCATGGTACACCATACTAACTCCGCATCTCCGTGCGGAGGATTGTCTATTTCCGTCCGCAATTCGCAGCGGATTGACAACCGCCTTACTATTCACTAGGTATATTGACTTATGGTTAGTAACTTCCCAACTGACTTCTGTAACACAGGTGTTAACCTAGCTCAGAAGTCAGGGACTTCAACTAATCGCTGTGTATCGTTTTTGGCCAATAAATGAAAAAAAAAACATTAACTGAAATGAATCATTAACTCATTAACGACTGTTTCATATGAGACTAACTCGCTTTGGATTTAGTGCGTGGGTTTCATGTCTGAATAACAAAATCTGGAAAACAAGTCTGCTATCCATGTCATGTGCTAGGATTACATCAAACACTTTGTTTTTATTATAACAGCGTTATTATTGGCCTGCGGCCCCATGTATTTTTGGCTACGTCAACAACTGAAATCCCAAATGTTGCATTGATCGAAATTATAGCAGAGTGAGTCACGCTTACATTCCCGCGGATCACGAAGTGTTCTATTTTGGATCGTCGTAGGCTGCGTGGGCGAGCACAACAAGGCAAGGCTGCTTTCGACAAATATACGCGTCATGTCTAATTCTTATGAGTGAATTAAAAATAGAATTATAGTTTTTTTATTGTCACAAAGGAATCTGGGTCAAGCTCAAGCCGGAAAATTCCCATGGCCGTGCAATACCCGAGATTACAAAGTGCGTTTGCTAGAAATATATTTGTCTACAACGATACGAGTGGGATGAAGTTTGATCATATTTTGCCGAAGTCCTAAAAAAGATAATCGATTTTGTGTACACCATCTTCAATTTTTTAAATCGATAAATGATTACTACATAAGTACTGGTTTCTGCTAAGATATGACTGACCAAACCTAACTTCGGTACTTTACTTTAATAGATAATTGCGAATATTTTAATGGCAGGTAATTATTTAACTTCTAACAAACCACACTCATGTGAGTAGGTACAGTGACATGAAACACTTTGTAATATGCATTTTTTAAACACTTTGTAATATGCATTTTTTAAAGCTGGGGTTACGGTTTTCTCGACGATTATGAATCTACGAGTATAATACTTACTTAGGTTTCGGTTTCTTGCTCCTACTACTTCTGACCTATGGAAATGATTACAATTATCTACATAAAAGCTCCTTTCGTACTCATAGTGATAGCACTGATTGCAAGCATGGTTTTTGTTATACACATATTCATAAAATATACGTAAAGTTTTGTATGTATGAGCCCTGATAAGAACAAAATCTGGAGGAACAGAATGTCATTTTGTAACCATTAAGCCGTCTTTAGGTATAACAACTAGTGGGTCTGTGAGCTGTAGACCTCAGTTCTTTTAAATAGCTGAAATTATGTCGTTATATCGAGAGAGAGCTTAGAAAATTTGATGAGAATCGGTTGGGGTATAAGACCAGTAGGTGAGAACAGCCGGAGATCGGAATATTCGAACAATTTAGATACGCGAAATAAATTTTGCCCAACGGAGACGATTCGCTCGCTCGGTCAAAACTGTAAGCTGAAAATTCTGAAATACAAACGTAGATTAATTACTGAACAGTTACTTATAAATACATATTGCGGTTATTATTGTTGAGCCAATGCAACGCATAGTTTTTGCTCGGCACGGGCAGCGTGAGGCTTTATGCGGCCGGGCTCGGCAATGGCGGACTTGTGGCCACATTAATCACATTAGCCACCCACCGCCCGAGCCAGATTTTCACTTCGGCTCATTTGCGCTAATTGTGCCCGCGATTGTCACTCAGGCCTGAATAAACAACGGAGCCGCGCGCAAGGATTAGGTGATTAGCGCGTAATTGTGTTACCACGATTATTTCATATTCGTCCGTCGAGCTGCAGTCTGATTTCATATTCGAACAGATTTGTATGTTCGGGCTTGTGCAATTTGGATAAGTTACGCTCATGCGAATAACGCTTCATTTGAGTGTATCATGAATATGCAAAGTGCGTTTCTTTCCATTGTTAATGTAGCCATTAGTCGATAGTAACGTTGTAGTCTAGTCAACTTTTGTGTTATTATATTAGCTAACTTTTAATTAGGAACGTTGTTTACAGTTTTTGATATAACGGTTACTTAAAAAAAGAGATAGAAGATTTAAATAATTCATTAAATCGAAATTGTACATACCAAGTGTGGCATGTAACAGGAGCAATAAATAAAAAAAATGATCTTACTCTTAAAATTTTACAAGCTATTTAAACAACTTGCCAAGCAAAAGGAGACTAATCACGTTCAAAAAGTGTTTATTTATTTACGACGTTTAAATCAATGATAGTGTTTATTGTTAGTATTAAATGAGTAGAATCTATTCTTTATTGAATCTATGTTTTAGTTTATTGTCCTGATACAGGCCACGCCAGGTATGTAAGATCGCGATTTAATTAATTATTAAAATCTTTTGAGTTTTACCATGTTCGCGCGGAATTCCGAAAAAAATATAAGTTTATGCCTCTGTGAATAGTACATTACATCAGAGGCCGGGAAAATGAGATCCGGACGAATGAGAGCCGGATAGTGATACGAGGCCGGGAATCCGTTTTCACGACGAGGCATGTATAGTGCTTTTCTCAAACATACAATGAAATAAAAAAATATACTTCAAAGAACAACATTTTATTAATTGACAAATAGGACATTTTAGTCTAACAACCAACCTTTAAAAACAAAACCTGATTTTTGTCAAGCCAGCCAGCTGTGTGAATGACCTTGTTGTTGAAACCAAAAAAAAGTTACTTTGCAGGCCTAGGCCTGAACAGCAGTATGAAATCCCTTTACAGTCCTCTCAAGTTGTTGCGCCCAAAAAGCGATACTTCCGAGCCTATTATAAGGAACGTAAAGACATATTTCATATTTCATTGCATGTTTGAGAAAAATAAATTTTAACTGGTGCAAATTCCAATTCATATTGGGTTTGCTCAGCACATAAGATTAAGTCTATAGCTGTTTGGACAGTTATTAAATGTATTTTTTTTATTACAGCAAATAAACTATGCGAAGAGCTGAACGGTATCGGCGGGGGCGTGGGCGGGGGCGGAGCGCCGGCCGGCGGCGGCAAGTGGGCTGGCGGCTGCGGCCTGCTGCGACAACCCTCCGGCTTCCCGCTCCTCAGCGTGGCGCCGCCGAACTACCTGTTGTCCGACCATCTCGGCCCGCTCGCCAAAACGAACAATCATCTTTTCTAATGGCAACAGCACCCGACGCGCCTCGACTCGCGCTAACCGACTTCCCGGTAATGCTCGTGATATGACACTCCGAAGTGAACTCGAACTCAGTGAGTAAGTGAACATTCCAAGTGCCAAAGTTCGTGTCCATTGGTAATGCAATAAACTTGTAAAACTAATTTTAGATTTATTTATCGTAATGCGTGTACAACAATGTATGATATTACGATAGTCGTAAGTAGAGTAAGTAGCTAACGGTAGAGTTATAAAATTTTATGTGATAATGTCTGTAAATAAAACATTCCAATTGCAAAACATTGTATACGTTTGTCGGAGTATACCTTTTTGTATTGTATAAGAGATACTAAAGATTATTGATGTTGTGTTTTAATGTAATTTTTGTTAGGTAACTAATACAACATACCTAAACATTAGGTAAAATGTGCCAATTAATAGATAATAAGTATTTAGTTCAATACACAATTAATTTCCACAAGTAGTACGTGTTTGAAATCAAAATTTCTAGTAAACAGAGGTATTCTTTAACTTGGGTGCCACAAATGTGTGAGGTTAGCAGGAAGATGTTTGCTGCAGTAGCTTCTTTGCGACGGCTGCGTAACTTTCTCCCCATTGCCACTAAAATTGCGTTGGCTCAAACGTTACTTCTCCCTATTCTGGACTACGCTGACATCTCCTATCTCGATCTTACAGAGGAGCAACTTAATAAGCTTGAGCGCATTCAAAATGTTGGCATTCGGTTCATATTTGGGTTACGCAAATATGACCATGTATCTAGTTTCCGTTCTCAGCTCAAGTGGCTCCCAATCCGTTTTCGTCGTAACTCTCATATTCTTGCTCTTCTTTTTAATATACTTTTTCATCCTGCAACTCCCCGCTATCTCAAGGAGCGTTTCACTTATCTCACTTCTGCTCGATCTGCCCAAAATTTGCTCCTTGCCGTACCTTCTTCCGTCTCAAATTTTTATAATAATTCGTTTACTTTTAAAGCTGTCTGTTTGTGGAACTCCTTGCCTGTGAGCTTAAGGCGCGCTAAATCTCTAGTTTCTTTCAAAACTCAACTGAAAGAACATTATCTATCCCTTTCATAATTCGTATTTTATTCAAATGGTCCTATTACCTGTTGGCTGAATGTATGTATGTATTTATGTATTTATTGTTTATTATATTTATGTATTTATTTGTTTTTTATGTATATATTATTATTTTCCGATTTTTGCACCGCCTAATAACAAAATCTTATTTTTTTCAAGTTCTCCTCTACCCAAAGGTTGTCTGGAAGAGATCGCTCTTTAGCGATAAGACCGCCTGTTGTTTACCTCTAATTGTAATTTCTTGCATTGTATTTCTCCTGTATATTTTATGAGGTGTGCAATAAAGAGTACTTGTATTGTATTGTATTGTATTGTATTGTATTACTACCCGTGGAAATGTCTAGTCTTGATTTGAAATAATAAGCACTGTTTAATTCTAGTCACGAGTATATCTATCTAGTCAAAACAATCCTATTATGATCAAAGACTATCTAATTAGGTCCAATAATACCTATGTATACAGATATATTTATATTTAATCTACTGATTTATTTATACACAAATAAAATATATTTCTTCACCGCATGCTGACCCAACATGATGCCTTCTTTGAGGTTTATCTTTGCAGTAAACAAAGTCAAACTAATATGTGATGCTGAAATATCAGCATAATAATAATGTTATACCTAAATATTTAACGAGCCTTCAGTAAGCGTCAAAATATTGTTTAAAATTTCGGAAAAACATTGAAGTCATTTTTAAATTTGGGTTATTTCTTACTACTTATTAAAGCTTTGTACCTATAACCACTCATCACTTAGACCAGGGCGCTAATTCGGATATACTTTGAGAAAACACCTAATAAGCGATGTCCCAGATATATCCCTGGTATATATTGCGTTTAACGTCATTAAAATGCGATGTTTGCGACTCAAGCTGCATAAAGTGGCATTTTACGTTACCACTCGGTCAAGTTAAGTTTGCGCCTGATATCTATGGCGTCGCAAAGTAGGCGAAGTGGCTATATACAAGGTGTATAGAGAGATATCGGAGCAGAGTATGTCGTGTATATGGAATTAGGGCCCAGCTATATCAAAAAAAGTCTTATTCAAGACTTTGACAAACTCAATATGACTGAGCTCTGAGACCCAGGCTGATTCCAGTTGGTTTGTGAATTAATAAGAAACCTATGAAAATTATTGAATGGACTGAAGTGGTAAAATGTCTAATAATGTAAATATTGTTCTTAGATATAAGGGTGATGTAATTTATATGTAAATACCAAAGTAACATAAACCATAAGATTGATAAATAAATGAAATTTGTGTAATCTTATGGATTACTGGAGTGTATGTAACATTTGATGAATTTGTGGGGGGTGTTTTAATAAAGAGAGTAATAAATCACAACATGTACTTTTATTTTGTCTCAACATGGATGAATACGAGTAGTAATATGCATATGTAACGAGCTGCTATAAAATCGATAGTTATCACACTGATATTCTAAAGGCGAAAGTTTGTGAGTGTGTTTATGTGTATGTTTGTTACTTCTTCACGCTAAAATGGCTGGACCATAAATTTAGGTATGAAGGTAGATGACACCCTGGAATAAAAAAAAATCGTAGCTGTACCTACCTATATACTAGCACCATACATGTTATGTACCTACTGGGTTGAAAGTTCGAGTTTTATTCCAAGCAATGGAATGTATGTGGTAATGAATGTGTAATGCTTTTTTATCAATAATATAATAACATCAAAACATAAAATATACGGCAAACACATTTTTTTTAACTATAAATAAGTAAATAAACCTCCTTTGTATTGTACATGTTGCTTGGTTTGTCTACCATTTACATTTGTTTAGCACTCATTTGCTCAAATGTTAACTGGAAGAGATCCCTTAAAGGGATAGGTTCGCCTTTGTACATGCTTATTCTTTTGTAATGTGTTTTTCTTGTTTTTATGTACAATAAAGTGTTTACATACATACATAAATAATAAATATTAAGGGACAATCTTACACAAATCGAGCTAGTCCCAAACTAAGCAAAGCTTGTACTATGGGTACTAGACGACGATAGACATAATATATAAATACATATATAGATAACATCCATGACCCAAGAACAAATATTCGAGTTCATCCCACAAATATTTGCCCTGGCCGGGATTCGAACCCAGGACCGCCGGCTCAGTAGGCAAGTGCTTACAAACTGAGCCAACCGCGTCGTCAACTAATCGTATCATAATCGTTTCGAAGGCGTAGTGCTTTAAAGTAAAAAAAGAACCTATTATAATTGTTTGCAAACAGTCAAAATGGGTCTGACTTCTCTATTTAAACATCTGTGACTGCTCAAATCCTGTTTCTCGCATTTAGAAACAAGTAGGAGGTTTAAAGAAACGTCTTCATTTCAAGAAGGAAATGCCAGTCAAGGGATTTCCTGGCCTTGAATTAAAAACGACAGCTCTTCAGTAAACACCGCCACACAAAATGTAAAATGTGTAACGTCAAATTTTGACCTTGGAAAAATTCTATGATTTTTGGAATTGGAAATATGTGTCTTTGTCGTCATTGACGACGTTTTTGGATTTGTCACATTTTACCACTTACCTACATACCTACCCCATTTACTAACAAAAGATTTAACCTACTAATCAACTAGAATTCAGTATATTGTGTTTTTCATGTTAGTATGTTGCTAAAGACTTAGGTCTGTATCGGATCCCGCACATTTATTGTGATAAGGTAATTACGTTTAAAGTGTTCAATAATATAAACAAATTGCACAATACGTGAAATTTACTATCGGATAAAGCTTATTTTACAACACTATCACACCACGAACGATCTTGAATGATTCCATTATGTAGGTCGTCGCATCGCTCTTGGATGCAGCTCATCATTTGTTACAGAACGTTACTGCATAATCAGAATGAATTTATGGGATAACATTTTATGACTAGTTGACATGAGCTTATTGTGAATTGAGGCTAACGTTAGAGGTTGACGATGTTGTTACATTATAGCGATTATAGTCCAGTTTGACAGTATCCAATAGTCTATAGCATCGAAAGTTTTAGATATAATAGAATACAATAAATATTTGAGTGTTAAGGATGATAGGTTAATTTGGCACTTTTGGAACTCTACGTATCAGACTATATATGAATATACCATGTTGAAAGAAAGATGTATCGTGGGAAAAGCCTTCGTAGATGGTTTGGTAATCTGGTCAATGTTGTGACAGGTATCGGCCAGAGCACCGTTCTTGGTAGGAGACTGTGTTCGAATAAAATTATATCAAAAGAGAAGAATTATAAGTCATGGTACGATGTTACACAAATCAATCTAGTCCGAATAGGAACCGATCCAAGCCACTACGATATACTAACATAAATACATAGAAAGTATCCGTGACCCTGAACCCCAAAAACAACTATTATGTCATGTCACAAATATAAGCTCTAGAAGAAAATCAAATCAAAAGTTTGACGACGCGGTTGGCGCAGTTTGTAGTGCTGCCTATTGAGCCAGTCCTGACTTCGAATCCCGGCAAGCACAAATATTTATGTGATAAACTCGAATATTCGTTCCTCGGACATGGATGCTTTCTATATACATATATAGTATATATGTATATACTTGTATTTATATATTATGTATATCGTCGTCTAGTACGTACCTATAGTACAAACATTGCGTAGTTTGGGCCTAGGTCGATTTGTTTAATATTTTTCCCTTAATATTTATTTATTTTAAATTCATGACCGCTAGTTTCGTAGATAGCTGCACTGGCTGCACTGTCCAGGAGTGGGTCGTCGTGTGTTAATTTATTTCTGGTAAGTATCCATATTATTAGCAATAACCCATTGATACAAAGATCAAAGCTCACCGAAAAATTTAAATGCGTAACCTGGTGGAAGAGATAGGGAATCGAACCCGGTAATATAAAGATTTTGGTGTGTACCCACATTCAAAAATGAGACATTACATGTTTCATAAATTTATAAATATTAGTAATTATGAAAATATGCTAATGATAATTTACAAGAACACTACAAGGGCAGCGGTATCTACCTATCTTTATCCAAGTGTCATTTGTTCGAAACCAGGTGATATGAGATTTTTTTGGCATATCATACAACTCTAACCTCACTTAATTATATTGAGTAAAATAACATCCACAACAAATATGGTCGCTTAGCGAAACATCGTTTTCGGAGATATGAAAATTCCGGAGTACTTAATGAATGATGCTTTTGGACAAATTAATCTTTGGAATTTGTGGGTGTTCTGAGTAGACAGATATACCTACATAGATATGAAATATATTAATAATTGGTGTCTATTAAAAATAATAGAATCAAAAATATTTCAGTTAAGATTTTATTAAACGAATTCTTTTTATGAAAACATTTTTCATCATGTTTTTCCCGCGCTTCTTTAACATACTTGATTGCGGCAAATAATATAAAGTCTAGTCAAGGTTTAACCTTGTATGGTTTCAGCATGGAAAATACTAGAAGTTCGTATGGTTACGTGCAAATATTCCCCATCTGTGTACGCTAATCTTTCATGACGTGCGCTGAAATTTCTGACGCGTCGATGATAGGTAGATTTACGACGAATGGATATGGGTTAGTGTCGAAATTGTACTACTCGACATGCTGATACTTCCTATGAATATATATACATTTGTAACATTTGTAAAAATAAAAAATATGAAAATATGAGGGTTTGTTTGCATTTCGTTACTACTAAAGTGTATTATTTTAAGTATTGCGTCATATTTTGCTACGGAACCCTAAAAACTTGTTACTAGTTACTTGATAACGACACCAATCATCAGCATTATTTCTTCTATACGTTCTGGATCACACTCGCTTGCAATAGTTTTAATTTTCTATCTGTTTTCGTCAAAGTCCGATGGAATTAGAAAAAGGTAACGGTAACCGCTAAGTTTGGTCGGCACCGCGACTGACCATCGCTCCTGATGAATCACGAACCGATTGGAAACATGAAGAGCGATTTCGACTTCGAATACGCCTTTTGTATATATTTTAATAAAAGTTGACGGTTTCAGACTAACTAATAAACTTTGATGGAAATGAAATTCGAGAAAACTAAATATTCGATGAGCTATTCAGCAGAGTCGTTCAGCCGGAATAAAGCAGCAAGGAATTCCTTTGTCCATGAAAAAATAATTCTATGAATCACAGGTTCAGTTATTTACTTAAAACCTGTGACTAATACATATAGGCGACGTCATGTGAAACATTCAAGGTGGTTGGTATTTTTATGTTCCGTGGTGAAGTGTTATCTGCGCGTAGGCATGACACAATGACAAATCATCACGTCGGAGACGCGGTGGGCGGAGCTTTGGAGACGCTGGCGCAGAGTGGATTACCGTATATGAACGATGACGGAAAATCATCCACGAGTATATTTTTAATCGTGTCGTAGAACTTGGAACATGGTTAGCAGTTTATCTTTTGGTTCAAGTCACTGAGATATTTTCAGAGTTTGTCAGTGGCGAGGCATATAGACTTATGGATGCATACATGTAAGTGTGGCCTTGTGTCCTAATACTTACAGAATAAATTTCATTATTTTATAAATACTTTTAATACTACCGCGGAAAGAATAAGGAAAATCTTTTCCATCCAACCTTGGGAAACATTTTAACGCTAAGGCACTGGTTTTTTAATCGCTTATGTAGCGAAATCGGAAAAATCTATAATATAATCGGAAAAGTCCAGTAGACTTTACAAAAAAAAACCCGGCAGAGTGTGGGTCGGACTATTCTGTTTTTAGTATTTGTTGTTATAGCGGCAACAGAAATACATCATCAGTGAAAATTTCAACTGTCTAGCTATCCCGGTTCATGAGATACAGGCTAGTGACAGATATACAGATAGAGGGAACTGGAGTCTTAGTAATAGGATCCCGTTTTTAGGGTTCCGTACCTCAATCGAAAAAAACGGAACCCTTATAGGATCACTTTGTTGTCCGTCCGTCTGTCTGTCTGTCAAGACCCTTTATCTCGAGAACACGTGGAGGTATAGAGTTGAAATTAACACCATATACTCAGGTCTACGGTTTCTTGAAGCTGAAAATCACTTCTACGTTAGCGTGAGAAAAAGATATGGCCGTTTATGTCGCAAAAAACTTACATTTCGACACTCTCAAGAGAATCAAAATGATAGGGTACTTCCCCATGTCCTAGAGCTATGAAATTTGGCAAGTAATATCATCACATACCTACTACAAAAACTTATAAAAATCAGAAAACTAAGTGTTATAAAGCTAGTTGCTACTTACCTTACAACCTGGGATCTCGGATCTAATTCTCATTTATGGGCCAGCTATGATAGTTGGGTGTGATTAAATTACACTGTTGTTTTTTTATTCTTATTCTTTATCAAAATACAATGCACTTTAAATTCTGTTTCCTGATGATTTGAGTTTCTGATCTGGAACATGTTATCGGAAACATTTTCTTTGTTTAAATATAACATTCTTCTCATTGATTTTGATTACATTTCTTTATCGCACATTTTATAACATATGTAAACTGAAAAAAATCAAAAGACGCATTTTCAAGTCCTTTGAACTTCTCCGCCTGCTCCAGTAATGATAAGGATTTTACCTAAAAAGTTGGCAGAATTTATTATTTCCTAACCCAAAAATGTTTGAAGTGGTATCGCCCGATATTGCGTGCATTTCAAATGTGCACATCTATGTAACTGTCTGTCCTAAAAACAAAATTTAAAATACAAATTATAGGAAATTTAATTCTCTACACCATTGCTACAGCTGTTTACTAGTTAAAATGCACCTAAACAAAGATATAGGTAAGCAAAACTCCGAAGACTGCAGGTTTTTAGGGTTCCGTACCCAAAGGGTAAAAACGGGACCCTATTACTGAGACTTCGCTGTCCGTCCGTCCGTCCGTCCGTCCGTCCGTCCGTCTATCACCAGGCTGTATCTCAAGAACGGTGATAGCTAGACAGTTGAAATTTTCACAGATGATGTATTTCTATTGCCGCTATAACAACAAATACTAAAAATAAAATAAAATAAATATTTAAGGGGGGCTCCCATACAACAAACTTGTTATAGATTATGGTACGGAACGCTTCATGCGCGAGTCGGACTCGCACTTGCCCAATTTTTTCAATAAGGCGGCGGGCGCTGAGGAGGGCAGATTGTGCATATTGCATTTTAAAGACGCACTAACAATCCTAGATCCATATAAAACAATCAGAACTACCGGACCGTTTGTAAGGTCGCCCCTAGTTGTTTAGACTCTATTCACCGAACTAGATAATTAGTTATGAGACTAGCCTTTTGGGCAAGTTTTCAAGTGGGCTTTATTATAATAATCATAGCCTTTCCCTGACATTTTTAGACAACCCATGCGCGATATACTGTTTAGGGTTCCGTACCCAAAGGGTAAAAACGGGACCCTATTACTGAGACATCGTTGTCCGTCCGTCTGTCCGTCTGTCACCAGGCTGTATCTCAAGAACGGTGATAGCTAGACAGTTGAAATTTTCACAGATGATAAATTTCTATTGGCCCTATAAGAACAAATACTAAAAATAAAATAAAATAAATATTTAAGATACTACTTAAGTATATTAAATTATATATAAAATACTTTTCATCCCTTAAACCGATGGGTGACCGTCGTTTCTAATTTATCCCCTACTAATCCAACAGAGGCCGAATGCAACGGCATTTAGGTCCGCCAATTAGGTCGGCATTTGTGTTTCGGAATGCAAAGAGGTATTTCGTCCACAAATTCTCGTATATAAATATCACCAAGATTGTAAACATTTACAGTATTAGTTAGTTGAGTATAGCGATTGCTTAGCTCTCTAGTTAGCTGAATACGTTTTAAGCTCTAATCAAAAAGTAACTGTGTTTACAACCGTTATATAATTCAATTCGCTCCTATAGTCGGTTTGAACTTCTATAAGACAAAATTTCTAATTCTAATTTTAAAATATGGCTTCCATCAGGTTAATGATGATTTCGCCAATTTCAAGTTTGCTCGTAGAGCATGCCGTTGTTCGGTGAGGTTTTGCTTTTTGTAAAGTGATAGCGATTTACAAAAAACCACGCGGACTATCGGGCCTTGACCCAGGAAGGGCTATGAACGCTTCAAGTTGAATTCTTCATTAGCTATTCACTCATACGTTAGATCACTGCACAATACGCTATCAATACTACACATTGAACAACTAAAATGAATAAATAATGAACAACTAAACTTAAACGCATGCGGCCATCTTGGGACACGAACCGGAAGCCCTAAGACAAAATTTAATAAAGTGACATTAAACTAACGAACTACCTACTCATACTCATTTATTAATAAAATGTCAACATTTTGCAAGTCAGTACTTATACAATCAATTTCTATAACTATTGATTTATTATTAAAATACAAATCGGAATAGTTACATTATTAGTATTGTTACACTATTTCATTATTAATATTGTAGAATTCGTCAATGTTGTAAAAATCATCGGTTGCTATATATAATAAAGTAACCGTCAAAATCTTGGACGACTTTTCCCCGACTTTACGGACTACGTTTGTCGTGGTAACATAACTTTAGGTGATATTAGGTTAATTATGTATGTGAAACATTATTGATAAGCACGCTTGCAGAGTGTTGCGTGGCATGATTTTCATCCATTGACTGCCACAGAGGGCTTACTTATTGCAGGTTGGTGTTCAGATTAAGTATCTAATTTACAACCTTGATTAACAAATATAGTAGGTACATGAAGGATATCTCTTAAATGAGCAAAAACGAAAGGTCTCTTTACTGTGGGTCTATTTTACTATCCCGCTCTTTAAGAGGCCTTATTCCTTTTAAAAACATTTTTTTCATATTATGACAAGTATATTGATAATTTCAACCAACTTTTTGAAGTGAACTATACTTTTCCCAGAGTTCTAGGTATTAATATAGGTAGCTATTTCATGCTTTCATTACGTGCAGTCGACAATAAGTTGAAAAAACAAATTTATATGTAATGAACAATTCAGACTGTAGGGTTAAATATATACCAATAAATTCCAATAGCCCTGTTCTAGGTAGGAACATCAATAATATGTTATGAAATATGTTTGATCATAGAGAAAAATGACTAAAACATTCAGCATCTTAAAAGGCATAAGGCCTCTTAACTCTATCATTAACACGCTATTTCTCGAAATATTGTTTTTTTTTATGTAATCTTTACGACTTGGTTTAAAACCGACATATCACGAAGAATAGTTAAATTTAATTGGGCAGATCATGTTGCCCGTGAAGATGATGAACAAATATGGTAAGATGGGGTAAAACTATCACCGGGAGAAGACTGCCACAGTCCAATAACTAGCTAACAGTTAGTTTACCCCATTAGACAATAATAACCCCACCTTACCTTAAATGACAAATAGAGTTCATTGAAAGAAGCCTATTCCCAGCAGCAGTGGACGTCTTTCAGCTGATAATTAAAAAGCCAAACCTCTTCGACTTACTCAAATATTACTCTACACTGCTCATAAGATGCAACTCGATAGAACCGAGAATTGGGCTAGTCAAAATTTATTTAAGTACAGTGTGCATGAGCATGGATCTAACCGAGTCCTCCACCAACTTGAGTAGGGCGTTTAAGCAGGTTTAAAAGTCCGGGCATCTTGAAGGTAAAGCGGAAGCCGAAGCCAAAGAAAAGCGGACACAAGGAATCATGCCCTAGAGAAGAAGAACTTCTCTTTAAAGAAACCTCATGACAATGTATTCAACTTTTATTCTTTAAATACTTCTTCACTTCAAAACTCAAGTTTAATTGAGCTAAACTCAAAGCGAAAGAGAAAAACGGTACAAAATATTTTTAATATAAAGACATACCTAATTGTCACTATTTGTGATGGATAATTTCACCCTAATTGTCACTATTTGTGTTGGATAATTTCACCAAAATTCATATTCTGGAATAATTCGCACTGTGGCATTTCATGGGTAACGAACTCAGCCAACAGTACGAAGAGACAACATGTCGGCTGACATCAATTTAACTTTTTTATCTAACACTACAATTTGAACACTATGTATATGAAAGCAACAAAAAGCTCTATCTAACAACAACAACAACAATCCAAAATTCAGACAAAGAAAAACACACTTTCCTATGCGTGTAGCTCAAAAACAATTGGTAATTGGGCTTTGTGAAGAATAAGTTAAGTATAATATATAGACGTTTATGAGCTCTATTGTAGTAGAAAAAATATCTTGATGACCGTTTTCGCGTTCCTAGCGAAGAATCGGAAAGTATCCACATTTTGTGCTTTCTCGTTTCCGTTCTCGAAACACTGAACAAGGTTTTGATCGTTCCTAGTTAGGCACTCTATAACTCTATCCGAAATAACATTAGACTCTAGAGGGTCACAAAATGAGGGCTTATAAACCTCTTCTGTGATGTTGTAATACATTTTTTACATACAATTTAAATTTTTGTATAAAATATAATTGTACTGACCTTCTGTCATTACAATGTAGTATACTTACATATCTACACACTCTTTTGGGCCATTCGTTGACTGGATTATTTGGAAAAATTACCTTGATCTTTGACGGTTTTTGACGGTTTAATTCTGTGAGTATAGCCTCCAAACTGACCGGGACCAAGGTTCCTCCATGTAAGCGCGGGTCCACGGTCGCGGTACGAATGACATGGTGACAGATAAACGAAGGTTAATGTTAAAATTGAGCGGCCTTTGCCTTCATACTCTTTGCTAAATAAACACCTTGCACGTGTACAAGAAGTGCTTTAAAAAATTAGGTTGATATTTGTTGTAATATTTTTTTCGATAGTCATTCTCATTTGACCAAATTGGGGAAAATTTCGAAAAACTGGTCGCGTCAACAAAGAAGCCTTAAGTCAGGAGAGGTAACTGATTTTAAGAAGTGTTTAAAAATACTTCACTGAGTCTGATAGTTTGAAATGAAGACAGAACAATGTTCACAGAAGCGTTTTTAAGTTAGCCTTCCGTATCTTCTCAACCATTATTGTCAGTTTACTATCTGTCATTACAACACCTTACGGGCATTTTCGGTTTCCTTGGTCAGTAACTCAAAAGTTTTTATACTTACGGGCATAAACGGTACTTGATTGATACCCCAAAATTTTGAGTCACTCAAGCGATCTAATTATTAGATGACCAGTACACAGATTTTTGGATAATGCCACTCATACAATATTGTTTATGTGGTACACGGATCAACTCGCGTGCGGGCAAATAGAAACTGTTACACCAGTATCAGTATTTGCAACATTGCCACCAGCCAACAGATCTTGAAATAAAACTGCAGACTACTGTCCGGGTTAAAATCACTGGAATTTGTATTTAATAGGTTGCAAGTATGTGATACCAATAAGGTTGTTGAGTCAGAAGTTTATTTCGTTCGATTGGGTTGTGCGCGCGAGTTTTCCAGAAGGAGCGTAGCCTGAGCGCACTATAAATACGTGGACTGAGTTTCAGGAGTTCAGTTTAGCGGTGATTGCCAACGACTCGCTACCTCTCCGCAGCACACACACACCACACAACAAACATGTCTCTGGAACGCCAAGTTCGCGCTAAGGTCAGCTCATTGTTTATTAAGTGCATACCCACTCATCATGCAAAAGACGAAAATAGCTTTTTTAAATCATCATTTCCAAAACTTATGAGCAAAGTATTACATTTTCTAAAAATAATATTTCGAATAGATTATTAAATTAAATATAAATTTACCATTTTTTTATTTCAAATTAAACTAATTTTTGTTTTCAAATATAACAATTCTTAGTTCCTATCTGTTCGGGGATAAGTTTTTTCGCTTTGTTAGATTTTTTGGAAAGGTCTAAATGTGGTGACGTCATTCATGGAAACCCAAAAGATACACATAGCAGATTTCGTTTTTATAATTCGAGCAAATATGATTGTGTTGTGTTGTAAGTCTTCAATCTTTGAAGGTATGTTTCGTGGAAATTATACCTTCCAAATACACATCAAATACCACGCCATAGCTATACTATACCAGATTTAGTGGGAGAAGTCGATTTAACGCCAGCCAGCTCAATAAAACGAGGCAGATAGATTAATGAAATTATTTATATGTAGACTATTATTCATTTTTATATTATGAACTTTATATTTACCCAAATTTTCCCTATTGGCTCCACAGCTCCTCTCCAAGCGTGACCCCGCTCGCGAGAAGGAGTGCCAGGAGTGGATCGAGACCATCCTGGGAGCCAAGTTCCCCCCCAACGATGCCTTCGAAGATGTGCTCAAGGACGGCACCGTCCTCTGCCAGCTCATGAACAAGCTGAAACCCGGCTCCGTGCCCAAGATCAACACCAGCGGCGGACAGTTCAAGATGATGGAGAACATCACCAAGTAAGCATCGGTTTATTTCATATAAGTATACTTGCGAACAAATGTGACGGGTACACGGGGATTGCGGGAATTACAGTCTCATTTTATTTGCTCTTGAGTACCTATAGTTCCCACTGCTTTTTGGCAAGTGTATGCTTATCCCTTGAAAACAGCGTATTTTTACCTACTCATCGCATTTTTATCTATGTCATAACTTCGCAAAAGAGATCTAATACAACGAATATATTTTTGTGACTTAATTAACTGTTCAGTGTTCCACAATCTGCAAGTTATAATTGACTACCTATATAATTGCAAGATAATTAAGCTCTAATGAAAATCACAAGTACATGATACACATCAAATCTAGCAAATTAGGTACTTCGCTATAGTCAGTGACGTAATTAGCAAAGATTTTTTTTTAATATCCATATTTTTTGCAGCTTCCAGGCGGCCATGAGAGCGTACGGTGTCGCCGACATTGACGTCTTCCAGACCGTTGACCTTTGGGAGAAGAAGGACATCGCCCAGGTCGTCAGCACACTGTACGCCCTTGGTCGCGAGGTGAACATACAAACCCTTAATTACCTAATGTGATCTTATAACCATTCGTAACAATCAGTTAACAACACACAAGCCCTGTTAACACCCTCAAAAGAAAGCCAACTAGTATAGTCTCGTAACCAGTGGCAATAATCAGTGAGGTCTTCAGTTTAGTCTACACAAGATAGAAGCCGCAATAGAGTTGTTGACACCCTCGAACGAATACAAACTGGTGTGCAGCTATATAGTCCGTGAGACTTTACGGTAGCGTCAACCGTATCATTGTTTATTTTATCTGACGGTAACGCTCTCGAGTAATGACACTTGACTACCTCACCACTGCAGTTCTATTTGAACCCCCGGTCAGCAATTATTCCAGAATTTCACTTTACTGCGAAACACGTTACGACTTTATAAACATCAATGTTTATTACACAGTACCCCATAATTTTGTAAACATGTTCCTGAAATAGAAGATCGTTAAGTACTGAAAGAAATTACTCGTTCACAGACTGTTTACAGTAAAATACAGTTAGGTCCGATGTTGGATCGCAGCCAATTTCCAGATTTACGAGTTTCTTGAAACATTACCTCAGTTTTCATAAATACCCAAGGTCAGGTTGCGTGAAGGCCAGGTGAAGATTATCACTCTTGCGAAACAGATTTAAAGTCTCGACCTTCTTGTGAATACCTGAAGTATCTAATAATACGCGATTCTATAACCACTCTCGTCTTCTTTGTTTACAGACCTACAGGCACCCTGAGTGGACCGGCCCCAACCTAGGACCCAAGCCTTCTGAGGAGTGCAAGCGCGAGTTCTCTGATGAGGTCCTGAACGCTGGCCAGACTATCGTAGGCCTCCAGGCTGGTTCAAACAAGGGTGCCACCCAAGCCGGCCAGAACATGGGCGCCGGCCGTAAAATCCTCCTCGGCAAGTGAGCGCCGTACCCCATAGGACCAAGTGATATTATTTATAAGTAAATTTAAACAAAGATAAGTGTATTTAGGACACTATTGTGAGTGTATAAGCCCATGATATATTACTGTAGCGGGGTTTTTGACTTTTAATGCAAAAACCATAAGCTACTTCATATAACCATGCATCTATTCGTTCCATTTAGAACAAAAAAAGTATTTTTGTATGCACTACAATCCTTAGTGGTTAGCATAAGTACCTACCTTTGTATTGATTAGTTACTTATTTCCATTTTACTATTTATTTTGTAATAAAAAAACAAGAACTCAGGCATGATCTTACTTACTTGAACTTTTCCCAACGCTGCATCCTTTTCAAATACTTGACATATACTAGGTCAAACTGAAAGTTTTTAGAATATCAAAAACTGAACAAAGTAGCAAGTTGTTAGTTTTATTATATCTTTTGGAAATAGTTTCCCTTCACATCAATACATCGCTGTATCCGATGGAACCACTGAGAAAAGCGCTTTGCCCACTCGTCCCTAGGGTTCTCTTCCACTACCCTTTGACACGCAGCCACTGCTTCCTCGGCGTCCATAAAACGTTTTGCTAGAAGTTTTTCTTTTATTTTCGGAAATAAATAAAAATCGCAAGGTGCGAGGTCGGGGCTATACGGTGGGTGACCAAGTAATTCCACGTCTGACATCGCCAAATAGTAGATCGTTTGCTTGGTGGTGTGCGACGAGGCGTTGTCGTTGTAAAGGAGGAGCCTACTGCGAGGTCGCTTCTCCGTACCTTTTTCCAAGAAAAGTGGTAAACTATTGTTAGTGTTCCGGTTTGCGATAACTGTGTTTTGATCCTTTATAACAATTGTTGCGATATGACCTGTAATTCGGAAGAACCACGCCACCATCTTTTTTCCCACGCTTCGACCTCTCTTCACTTTACCTGGCAACTCCTCTGAAGGAAACACCCACTGAGCAGACTGCCTTTTAGTTTCAGATCCATAACAGTAAATCCAGCTTTCGTCACCCGTAAGCATGTTGAAAACGCACAACACTTATATTGTTTTCAGTCGTCGCCGTCGAAGGCCGGCCCTCACGCAGATCATCGGTGAAATTAGTGCGACCACGTTTAAACTCATAAATCAGTTGTAAACAGTGGCACGAAACGGGGCTTTATCATGAAAGGCCAATCGAAGTCTATCATAACTTTCTTGTTGACTAATGACGTCGAAAGTCTTAAAAAATTATTGCACGAAAAATTTGACGACTAAAATCATACTAAAATTCAAGCCGACGTGAAACAGACAATTTTCAATTCACCGCCAAATCGTAAAACAAATGACAAACGAATTAAATACATACACAATAATATTCGCAGAGAGATGAATTTTCAAAATCTAAACTTATTTTTTTATTATATCGTTGACAAGTGGCCTGTTCTAAAAACTTTCAGTGTCACCCTCGTACTACTACGACATTGATAGCTAACAGCTGATTCTAGACATATAATATAAAGTTAAGTTTAAAGTATAAAAATAAACTGACACACAATATATTTTTTATAGATCTCTTTTCTTTCACAATTTACCATATAAGACCCACATAGTGAGGGCATGATAGAGAAACTGCTACTGAAATTATATAATAGGTAACCATCATTTGAAATTAATAAACTTCAAAAATGACTGAGATCCTGGCACAGGTGTCGTGTCTGGATTTATAAAAAAAAACACACTTAAATCGGTTGTTCCGTTTAAGAATTACGATGCCACAACAACAGATGTACGAATGTTCAACTTATAATAGCCATCTTTTTTTCGTTGGGTATAAAAAAAACCGTCAAAAGTTCAAGATACGGTGGTTTTATTACTATGAACATAGATATGAAAATAATAAGTACTACGTACTAGGTACTTGTAGGTAATCAATCTAAATAGGTACGGTCAGCCTACAGACGGTTGTCATCATAAGGTACCTACAAGGTATACATAAAAATTGGCATGGAATTATACTATACAACGATCACGAACTATTGTACCTCACACTCTAGTGATACTTACCTATGTGATATCTCTAGCAAGTAGGTACTTAAGCCTACGAAGCTATAAGCTAAGTATTAAGGTTTTCACTCGTACTCGAAAAGGTACCTACTCGTAAACCTTAGGTTTGATTGTCGATCGTCGTTTTGACGGACATATTATATTTATAACTACCGCGTATGATAAGGTTTATTTATTTATTATAGCAAAACTGAATATTACTTAAATACTACTTTATTACTTACTAATTTAATAAATTAATATTTGTGATAGGCATTACAATACTCAATGTACAGCCGAGTTCATTTACATCTACACACTTAGGTACGAGAACAAAGATATCTGAACACGACCCTATCGTCAGGAGCATTAAGTCGTGTTCTGATATTTTTGTTCTCTTAAGTGTGTAGATGTAAATGAACTCGATTGTACACATGTCTTCAGTTCCGTTCTTGACTTTTGCTGGTTGGCAAGAGAGCGCTCCCGCCATCTCGTGTATATAATTTAAACAGAACTGTTTAGAGCATATTAATGTTTGGATAGTTCTATTAATCCAAGATATAATAAACGTAAAAATAGAGTAGTTTTTCTTACAAGATTGTAGTATCGGTTACAAGAAATCTATTTTACAAGATAATTCTGGCATTTTTGTTGGCATTTTTTCTTTCCGTGTACCCTTTTATGGATGAAGTTTGACAGCCCCGGATGTAGGTATCCCGGGTGGAGTAGGATCGCCGCATCAAGATCAGCTTGGAAATCCATGCAAGAGGCATATCTCCAGAAGTGGACGCATATTTATATGCTGAGAAGAAGAAGAATGAGATGTAGGTACTTCATCCTTGGTGTTGCCAATGTCATCGTCCAATACGCCGTGTCGACAACAATACAAACTCGGTTGATCGTATCATCGTTCGATCGCAGTATTTTTTTTTTTCGCCAAAATTCGGAAACGCAATTTTACAGTGCCTCAGTACAGTATTATATAACAAATGCATGGCGAAAACTCCCGTGGGTCCATCATGCATAGTATTTGACTAAACGCCATCTGAATATTGAAGTCCCGGAATTCTTGAAGACGTAAAAAAAATATTACCCGGAAGTTTACACATAAATCTAAAATTTCTGGATAATAGGCAAAGGCCTAAATACAAGCCATACACTAACATGAAAGAGGAAATGTCCTAAATTACCCCTGTGGCGTAGAGATAATCCCATCAGCGGGTTATACTCCCACACAAAGTCCGACTTCTGGTAGTGAGGGCTAACCAGCCCTGATACAGTTCAAGTCATGCCTTAAAAAATGAAAAAGGAATGGCTTGAAATAGTTGTTGCGTGCCATGGGGTAGGTTTTTGTCCAACAGCAGACGTTATTCGGCTGAAATGATGATGATGATGGGTATAGTCTGAAATCCTATTGGAAATCGTAAGTTGTCAGTCAGTACCCTTACCATGACTTAACGTGACCGTACCCGCTAGTGACAGAGTAAACGATTTGTTTGGAGAATAGTGCAGCGCGTCTAGCGGTTACTTTGTAGAACTACAATTCTCCATACAAATCCTTTACGCAGTCGCTAGCGAGTACCTGTACAGATCATTTGTGAGTTTCGGTTTCTGTCTGTAATATATGAAGAGTACACGGAAAAATGTGTATAGTCTTATTTTTTGAAGACGAGATTTTATTTTAGTCTCAAAATCAAGAGCACTCAATAAACTGTAACGTAACTTACCGCTTAGTATACAACTATTTGTAAGTAGTCAATTCATTGTCATTTTCAATAAGAATAATAATAATAATATCGTTTATTGCATTAATAATAATTTATTTATTAATTATGTAGGTATACGAAAATTATACGGATAATTCGATAATTAGATTGTTCCAAACTTTCAGATCGCGTTAACTCAAAAAGATCCTGAGATGACTAGTCAAGAGACAAGACATACGAGTATGTTGTTTCTGACCGGCAGTGTAAGAGTGAAAACTAATAAAACTTGTTTTGCGTTCTTACGCAAAAAAACAATAAAACTTGTTTTTTATTTATTAATGTGATAAGTCGTAATAAGAAGAAGAGAATTTAGACCTAAACCCAGTTCTATTAAAGCTTAAAATCATTGTTATGTTTATCAACCAATATATATCTTAACATCTGCAAAGGGTTGTCAAAACCGTTATTAGGGAGTAAAATAACATAACATAAATAATTCAATGATAAATTAGAAAAAAACATAATCGTATATTATTTTAAATAAATCTATAGTACAAATAATTATGGAAGCTTTCTGTCACATTAATTATGAAGCATTGTTGTTCTTGAGTACTTACCTAATAAAAGTGTCCTCAATGGCTTCAACATTACTAAACATGCAGTCCAAAATATTGTCTGCAATTTTCATCGCTTCTTCAAGCGTTTATTTTATCTGCGCAACTATAAAAATAAATAATACGTATGGAAATCAATAAACGTTTAGAACGTCATACTCATACTTCAAATCATTTTTTTGTATTATTATTATTTTCTTTACTTACACTAACACACATAATTCAATCAGTTCCAACAAAATACTAGTTGGCAATTCCCGATTGTCGCAACCCTAGCCTATAATTTTTTTACATTCCTTTTTAATTGTTAGTGATGTCATTTGACATTAAACTTCAGTAAGTACATAGGTACCTACTAATACGTTAGCTTTTTGTTTGTGTAGGAAATCACTTACGCTCTTTTTACTGTATATTATATTTTTTATGGCTTTTACTCTAACGCCGTCGGACACAATTATACCCAGATTTCGATATTCAATAAAGCTTTTCAGCGGTTTAGTTAGTTGTGTTTTCATCTAAGTGCATAAGTGTACCTAACAATATTCGCATCATCGATATCATTGATTCGCATGCACTAAAAGCAAATGCATCCGCCATCTTTCGGCTACCCTCCGCAACGCATCGGGTTACATAGAGCTTCTTAAAATAGCCGCCAGTGTCGCTGCCAACAACGCTAGACGTGTTTAATTTAATGCGAACATTCTCGTTTCACAAATAGCCTTCAGATGCCGCGTAAACCTTAAGCTCGTTTTATTAGATACAGCGGAGGCTAGCCGCGAGAAATTCACTTGAATAAAAGCAGCCGAGCCTTACGCACATGCCCACTCTCTCAGCCAGATGGCGCGAAAGGGCTCAAAGTTTTTATTTGTCCTCTTCTCCGTGAGATGGAGCTGTAATAAAAAAGACTGTTACGACCCGTACCGACAGAGGGAGTTACAAGCAGTAAATGTGTGAGTACATAGTTAAATAATTTCATTGTTAGTTTAGTTCATCAATTGAAGGCCGACGGTAAGTGGTAGTTTTATCTGCATTTCTATTTAAGAATAAAATAAGAATTAAATCGTATTAGTTCGTTTTCTAGTCACTAGCAATAGAACGTTCAATAATCTCATTAATCAATTAGGTTCCCTTGTTGCACGATCACAAATAAATACCGACATAGTAAGTACCTACAATCGTTCAGTTTCCTTCCTAAATAGTTCAAGAATAGCTGTTTTATAGCGTATTTTCTCGAAGCTTCCTGGAATTTCTTAGTTCCTTTGGGTTTCCTAGAACGTCGATGTAGATAAGTAATTGCCGGTGATAATTATAGCAATGGTCGTGGAGCGACGGCCGCGCGAGGGCGGTGCGATTTGCAGCCAAATTCTTTTCGATTTTGACCTTAATTAATGTTATGGGCGTCATTAAGTATATGGGTCACTTGACTAGTGATATACCTATAATTTTTTTAATGGCACCCCTGAAAAGACATAGTGGAAAAAAGATAAACCTTTTCAGATATAAATGTTGTTGCACCGCACGCGTTTTCAATGTTTATAGGAATGTTTTGCAATTATATTGCTCACACGGATCAGAAAAAGTTAGAACTCTCATTTATGCCTTTCCGTTGTGGGGTACTTAAAAGGAACCCTATAACCATTTGTACAGACCCATCAGCTACTCCTATAAACGCAATTGAAATTCGTGCACCCGTGTTGGTGTGATAAAACCGCAAAGATCCATACTTAAGATAAATATACCTACTAAAGACAAAACGTTGAATATTTTTTTATTCTTTGACCTTCATATTAACGCTCCTCCTATTTCACTTACATTTTTTATATATATATCTTTAATTAATGTGTCAAAAGTTTGAAGTGTTTTCATGAAAAGTATATTACCATACGTAGGATCTACTAAACTTTAACCCTTTGACCGCCAAAGACGGCAAATAACGTCATCGGGAATTCGTGCCACTGACGCCAATGACGCCTATTGACGTCAAAAATTTCAATGGTCAAAAACATGCTAATTCAAACCACTATCTGTGTTTTTCAATCTCAGTTGATTTTGGAGCACCTTTCCTTTTTTTTGGTTTGGCGTCAGTGGCACGGTGAATTGCTTTGCCGCTTGGCGCTCAAAGGGTTGAAGCTTTCAAAGGAAACCCTGACATGCACTCGACTGCGATTAAATCACATTTTGATGGCGTGAGTGATGGACATCATTGCCTAGCAAATAACGGACTTATGATTATAAATGATCCGCCTACGTTATGGCTGGCTATATCATTAGAACTCTGTAAAACTTGCATAATAATATATTTTGAGCTACCAATACAAACATTTTCATTGAGAATATTTATAATTTAATACAGTTTTTTTTTCAAGAGAGCGTGTATTATGTAAATATTGCGATAGGGTTGAAAGAACATGTTTTCTTCAACAGAGTCTTGGTCTATTTTGCTTTTCATGAATGCATTAATCTAGACTTCGCATTGAGTGCAGCATAAATTACTTACATAGTCTAATTATGTCAGTTACATGTAGATTTATAAAAATGTTTGATGTGTGCGGAATTCCCGAATAAGATTAGGTATCTACTGGAGTGTTAATAAGTTTTTTTTTTAATTAGACCAAGCATTTGGTCTAGATCTCACCTGATATGAAGCGATGATGAAGCCTTATGATGATATATGTTTGCCAAGTAAATGCCCATTTACTCTTAATTTTTATAGGTCTATATTGTAATTTAAGGGTTCGTCGAAATCGAAGGTATTAAATTATTTTACATGAAAAACTACCGTTACCGTGAGTCTCAGACATATTAAAATACAAAACGGGTTTACTCACGTCGTAGAAGCCGAATCATCAGGAGAGCCGGTCAGTAGCGGCGGCGGCGGCCAACCGAGCACTCGGCTCGCTCGTTTTGCATTTTAATATGGTATTAAATTTAATACTTTCTGAGGAAGTACTTTAACACTTTCGCTACCAGGAATCCGCCTGGTAGGCACTCGTAATCTTTGCTCAGATGCCGGTCACGTATTTTTGCTTAAAAAGCTACCCACCTAGCGGGCTCTCGGTTTCTGGGGTAGGGTTAAATTTTATATCTGGTTGCGAAAGTGTTAAGCAATATTTTTGCGATCTGATAACTGATTTCATTGGTCATTATTTATTAAGTTTGAGACCCATTCTGAGGCTGGTTATTTTGAGTAGTTCCAAAAGATGCTTACCTGCCTGGAGATGATGACGTAGCTAAAGAAAAATACCTATATAATTTCCAAATCGGTTTATTTCATACATTTAATGACGGAGTTCAGGTAACAAAAAAACCAGTCAAGTGCGAGTCGGACTCGCGCACCGAGGGTTCCGTACAAACACTTTCCATCCTTAAGTGGTTAAGTTAAGTTTGCACCTGGTATGTATAGCGCTCCATACAAATGAGGTGCAAAGTTAACGCAACCAATCCCGTTTGTTGTATGGGAGCCCCCCTTAAATATTTATTTTATTTTATTTTTAGTATTTGTTGTTATAGCGGCATTAGAAATACATCATCTGTGAAAATTTCAACTGTCTAGCTGTCACCGTTCTTGAGATACAGCCTGGTGACAGACGGACGGACGGACGGACGGACGGACGGACGGACGGACAACCAAGTCTCAGTAATAGGGTCCCGTTTTTACCCTTTGGGTACGGAACCCTAAAAAACAACCGAATAGAGAATCTACCCTTTTTTTTGAAGACCGTGGAAAAGTCAATAGACTCGCGGTCATAGGTATCATGTGGCATTGGGTTATCACTGTTATCAGTGACATCAATTGGTGAGTGCATTTTGTGATAGCGGTTTACCTACAGTTACCATTCCGGAAACATTTTCCCGACTGATTAAAAAATATAATATAATTTTTACTTGTTAGTGTATAGGTATATGTTTAACTCATTTTTTTCTGTACTCGTATTCTTCTGGACATTTCTCATGCTCACGCCTTAGCTATCGATTTAAGTACAGAAAAGGAATGGTCGTAAAAAAAATATTCTGAAAAAACAACAAACCTATTTACTAAGTGATTTTTAATGGTTGAATTTTTAATGAAAATGCCTTGCGATATCTTTTTTTTTATTTCCACAGTCATATCATTATTAGGTGTGTATGTATGTGTATGAATTTCTATTAAATAACGAAAAGGTAGTACATACATGGTAATAGTAAGTTAAAAAAATACACCAAGTGCGAGTGCACGAAGGGTTCCGTACCATTATCTGTATGTTTGTTGTATGGGAGCCCCCCTTAAATATTTATTTTATTTTATTTTTGTATTTGTTGTTATAGCGGCAATAGATATACATCATCTGTGAAAATTTCAACTGTCTAGCTATCACCGTTCTTGAGATACAGCCTGGTGACAGACGGACGGACGGACAGCAAAGTCTCAGTAATAGGGTCCCGTTTTTACCCTTTGGGTACGGAACCCTAATAAAATTCGCTATCCTTAAATTCAGTGGTCAAAGAACTCTTTTTACGTGAATTCCACTACGATGAATTTATAACGTTAATCATTAACTAAGTAATTGTACGGTGTACGAGTAGGTACATTTACTAATTAAAAATACATTTTGCCAGCACTAGCAACACTAGTCCGAACTATCGACGACGTAACCAACCCAAATACCTCTCCAGTACCCTTACCACGCGTTAACGTGACCGCACTCGCTAGCGACATCGTAAACGATTTATTTGGAGAATAGTGTACCGCGCCCCTAGCGGTTACTTTGAAGAACTATAATTCCTCATACAAATCGTTTACGTCCAGATCCCTTTAAGGGATCCCATCCCCCCTTCAAATGTCGAAGCACTTACAGGACAACTGCAGGTGTGGTGTTGCAGGTGTTTATGGGCGACGGTTATCGCTTTCCATCAGGCGATACGTTTGCTCGTTTGCCCCCTATGACATAAAAAAAAAAAAAAAAAACTACAGGACATAGCACAGACAGAAACAGACTGCACAGGCTTACGGCTAGCTAGGAAACTACTAGTACGTAGGCCACGACACATATTGACAGACCCAGATGATGTCATCACGGCCACCATAAAAAGGTGGTACCCTGATGAAGTCATCTCGGATACAGAATCAGAGGGCGACCCGACAGTCAACCATGACGCGAACTATTACCTTGAAAGAGACGAGAGAAGACGACAGCGATATGACAGGCACACTCTTCAGAGCGCCTTCGCGGCGGCCTTGCCTTCCACAAAATGTAAAGCCCAGCTAGATATTTTTTTACAAACTGACAGGACAAGAGACCAGTTGCCTCAGCTAGGTACTCATCCACTGTTCCGAGCGCCCGCGCGCGACTGCATCCCAGACGTGGTGCTGAGGTTTATGCTGCGGCTAGCCTACCACCACAACACAGCGACTTACGATAACAGCCTAAGGGCTTTTCGAATCAGCATAAAAAAAAAAGAAAATCGTTTACCTACGCAGTCGCTGGCCAAATACAGACACTGTCTACTCATGGTAAGGGTATAGCTGATACCTGTAACCGGTGGCCGGAGTTATGACTCCAGTGTAGATATGCCAGCGCATGTCGTCATCTCGAAAATAACCGGGCACATGCGCCGGCGCACGAGAAACCTGCGGCTTACATGTTTTGTTTAAAAACATATTCTTTTGCGAACCCCCCTTAGATTGCCAATGTGAACCATAATGCACAGAATCTTTTACCATCGTTTTATTTATTATTTTGGAACCAGCATTGCTAGCTTTATCCTACTTCAGCAAGAGTTAAACCATCGACCTTAATTTTTAGGGTTCTGTATCGTAAGGGTAAGGGTAAGGGTAAAAAACGGGACCCTTCACCCTATGACAAAGACTCTGCTGTCCGTCCGCCAGTTTGCCCGTCTGCCACCACGCTGTATCTCATGAACCGTGTTATTTAGACAGTTGAAATTTTCACAGATGATGTCTTTCCGTTGCCGCTATAAAAATAAATACTCAAAAACAGAATAAAATAAAAGGGGCTCTCATACGGCAAACGTGATCATACCAGGTGCAAACTTAACTTAACCCAGCCAGTTAAGAGGCGATAAGTGTTTGTACGGAACGCTCGTGCGCGAGTCCGACTCGCACTTGGCCGGTTTTTTGTAAATTTAAGGGTTAACAGGTACTTAGCCCAAATACCTATTCAGCTACCTGCTACCGGGTGGTCGGAGTTACGACACACATGCGCCTTGCGCCGACGCGTCGCAGGAAACCCGCTCTCATACACGTTTGTTTTCCTGCTTCCCGGCCGTTAATAAGACAAATCAGATTATTAATTAAAAATTTGCTTTTGCCAACCACCCATAGTTTCCAATATGAACCATAATGCACAGACTCTTTTACCATCGTTTTATTTATTATTTTCGAACCAGCATTGTTTGCTTTATCTCATCTTAGCAAGATTTAAACCATCGACATATTTTTTGGAGTTTACTCCTTAAGGCGGTTGTCACACTGCCGCCGCGTCTCGTTGCGAGACGCGGAGCTACGGACTCGCATGCGGAGACAACGCACCAACTTCCGAGCTTTCTCAGCATCTCCGTCCGGAGCTGCGATGCACGACGTCCCGCGTTACTTCCGTCTCGCGTTCATTCCACATTCGAACGTTAAGGTGAAAACAGTTCCTATTTGTCGATAAAATGGAAACGGAACTTATTCAGAACGCTGCGGTGATACTTTCAGCTGGTTTTTGTAAAATCGAGTCATAAATTCTGGGTACATTCCTATTTGCAAACCAGACCGATAAGTGGGTCTTTTGCTAGAGATTACGAAGATTTAAGGCAACGCGAAGAAACATTTTTTAATTGCACCCGCATGTCAACTGCGTCATTTGATTATTTGCTAAGCAAAATTGGAGTGATTATTACTGGCGCGGACACAAATCGACGTTCTATTACAGCCGAAGAAAAGCTTAAGCTTACACTCAAGTACTTAAGTAATAATCTACTATGTACTTCAATCTTCAATTATACTTTTATAAGAATTCCCTATATTTTGATTATGATTAAAACCGATACTTACTATAAAACTAAATAAATTTCAAATTAAATAAAAACAATATTTCGAATAAGTAACTCAGCCTTTAATAACTATTCACTAATTGAGCATAAATCACAGATCATATATTTACTCTAAATAGGTACCTACTTAATAAAAATATTTGTTTACAAATTACTATAATCTTGTTTTATATACGTCCTTCTTGCACTAAAATCCGTATGGCACTGCGGAGGTGCAGAGCTCGGTGTGACATACCCTGCGGCACGCATCGCATCTCCGTCCGAGCGCGCGAGTCGTCGTGCGTCTCGCTACTCCGCGCGTCGAGGCGGAGCCAGTGTGTCGTACCATGCGATTTTTCTATACAAAATCAAGATTCTACATACAAAGTTAAAAAACGCATCAACGGACGACGCTGCGAGATGCGGAGCAGTGTGACAACCGCCAATCGATTTTCATATATAAGCCCGGGGTATGAAAAATATGGGGTATAAAATCGAACGTATCTGCCGTGCTAATTTAAAAAGTCGTATCTCAGTATACGATCGGGGCAAAAATACGACTTCTTAATTTAGCAGGTTATGCGTTAAGCGTTATAGACTAAGATCCCGATATAAAATGACCTTCACCGAGATGTTTACTTGATGAAATGTATTTTATATTCAATTTAATATGTCAATAAATATATTGCATATGGGTTGCCAAACAAATAGTCCAGGGTATGTTTGTTTGTTTATTTGTTTTAAACATTTCACCGGTTTGATTAATATTAGATAAATTCTATACCAATAATTAAATAAAATAAATAAATAAATATTAAGGGACAATCATACACAAATCGACCTAGTCCCAAACTAAGCAAAGCTTGTACTATGGGTAGTAGACGACGATATACATAATATATAAATACATATACACGATGATTTTTAATCGGTGATCAGGAGTAGAAAAATATTAATATTTAGCTAAAATTTAACTTAATACGCGAGGTCCCGTGCAATTACCTCACTGTTAAATTAATTAAAAGTTAAAACATAATTAAAACTAATAACCACTAGATACATGGACATCCTACATAAATTATTGAAGTACGATACCTACGTCAAGTGTCATCGCTTTGGCGGGAAAATTTTACGAAATTTTCTCACTAAGTCCATGAATTTTCTACGACTTTGTTTATGTAATGACAATGACAATGACAAGTTATTACTCATAAATTGTCATTCCCATTAAATTATTAAAGAGGTTGTAAGCTCACCGGTATAGATTAGTTCGGTGACAAGGAATTTAGGTTTCAAAATAAAAATTATCATAGAAAAATAAAAGTTTGTTTTCATGTAATTACGACTTCAACGTGACCGCCATAAATTACTGAGTTAGAAAAGTTGGTACCTGATCACCGATTAAAAATCATCGTGTATAGATAAAATCCATGACCCAAGAACAAATATTTGCCCCGGCCGGGATTCGAACCCGGGACCGCCGACTCAGTAAGCAGGTGTCTACAAACCGAGCCAAACACGTCGTCAAACGAAAGTATGAAGCCCATAGAATATGCAAACGTTAGGTTGCCTATTCTTTTCCCGTCACAACTATCGGGTAGCCAGGTATAAACAGGTAAATCTATACCGACTAGCATTTTGCAACGGTCTGATTATTGAATTGAAACTGAATAAAATTAAAGATTATTTAATTATGAATTTATCTAATAATCAAATCGGTGAAATGTTAAAAAAAAATATTTTTTATTTTTTACTTAACATACCCTGGACTAAAAATTGTTAGGCAACCCATATGCAATATATTTATTGACATATTAAACTAAATATAAAATACATTTCATCAAATAAACATCTCGGTGAAGGTCGTTTTATATCGGAATTTTAGTCTATAACGCTTAACGCATAACCTGCTAAATTAAGAAGTCGTATTTTTACATAGATATAGTATAGTAGTTATAGATTTGCCACAGAGCGACCAGGCGTAAGAGAAAGACATATAATGACGTCAAAATGTCGGGTTGCCATAGTCGTAAAAAAAAACCCCATAAAAAGTGGTTAGAGAGAAACGTTCCAAGTACTCGAATTCACATTTTTTTTTTACTCATTTTCCAATAACATCAAATAAAGGATAAAAAAAAAATGTATATTACCTTTTTATATTTTTGAAAATATTCCAATTAACGATTAAAAATCTATTTGTTCCTCATTTTAAAAGACCGTAGGCGAAAGGTAATTGGTCACAGCCCAGTAAATCATAAGTCGGACTATTACTAAGGCAGATTTAGTATAAAAATTGTAGCGCTGTTCTTTTATAGGCTACTACTGTCAATTTTCCACTAGGTGTCGTCATTTTGAGTGCTGATTGATTTCAGACTTAGACGACGCTGCTGTCACCTTTATATTTAGTATTTTCAAAACTAGTCCGTATAATCAAATAAAAATAATATACTTGGGTTCTCTGATAATAAAAATAATGAAATTAGTTTAAATTTTAATTAATAAGTATTTACAACAATTGTTTGTAAACAAAATTTTTGATTTGCTCTTGAATACTGTAAAAAAAATCTGGCCAGTACTGAAAAAAATAGGATGAAACTTCTTCTTTCTTCTTTTTCTTCTATTCTACTCAGGATACTTTTAATCCATCGTGACAGTCCACGTTCATGGACTTATTCATTCCGCCTTATTGGGACATTCTGTAACAAAGCAAAATTAAATAGTAAAATTGTAAACGACATAAGTAGATAGGATATAACCAATACTAGTAGCTAAAAAATCTAATTTTTCTCAGGCCTAGCTATTCATTCATTTTTTACACGGTTCTTTCTCTGTCGGAATCGGAGACCTGAAAATATCAATTTGCTATAGATTCCCCAAATATTTATTTTATATCTAGGCATCCCCAAATTGGATTATAAACCGACTGATTTATTTAGACGTCTATGTTAGCTGGCTTCTATCGTAGATTTATGCTACGCAATTTGACCGATTTGCAATATTGAGTTGTCAAAATGCTCCGAGTTATTTTGAAAATAATTTACAGATAATTCCTATTTTATCAAGTTTTTTCATGATATAACTAATGATTTAACTTTGTAACTTGATTCTTGTGAGATTTGAGAAAGAAATAGGTGATCAAAACACAAAGAAACTTGTACTTACGCATGAAATGTAAAATCCGCTTATTTTCGTTAACTGTTGCTTTTCTAACCAAACACAGATCACCCCACCATTTTTGAGGCTACACACAAACACTCCACATCCATTAATATGTCAATTATCTGGTAATAACAATTATTTAATAAACAAAATCTTCTATTTCTATACCGCTTTTGATACTGCCTGATTGTTTTGCTTCGAATTTGAAGTGTGCCAATAACCCGACCATGAAAAAATGCTCGGTCGCTGATAAAGACAAAACATGGCACTCTTTTCTATTTCTTCTTTTAGGAATCGCAATAAGGCTATCTTTATCTATCAAAGCGTGTCAGACCCTTGTATTTTTACCCCGATCGTATACTTAGATACGACTTTTTAAACTACCATTATGTTCACATAAACAAACTATAAAATTGTCAATGTCAACTTCATGTCGAGTGTCAACAAAATTTTATAAATAAAATAAAATTTAATAAAATCTACGCTTAACGGGTAAAATGTGCTGCTTTTCAAACAATAGCGCCCGTCACACAATCGGTTAAAAGATACGTGTTCGTTTCAGCTCCCAAACCAACCTAATGATTTTTTGTGATATCCAAGATTACAACTTTTATAACGTGCAATGCAAAGACCGTGTTTTCTTGGTGTTTAAGCCGTGCTTGTATGGTGCTAAGATCGAAGAAGACGTCTTGCTGTAGAGAGAGACCACTTTAATTGTGACTCAGCTTTAAGCTTAGAAATAGAGAAGGCGTGAATACTTTTCCATCACCACTGCTCTCATTTTCCTGCATTCAGCCGCAGAATGGTTTTGATTTCGTGAAACTTTCCAGGATAAATACATACATAAATCAAGGATCCAACACAACCGAGCCATTCATTTTCTAGACGGGAGTCTTGCCGACCGACAAGAAGCTATGAAGTTTAAATCGAAATTGTTATGTTTTTGATGTTGGCTTTTAAATTGTATCTTTTTTATTATAATTACTTGTATTTTTTACTTTTATTTGTAAGTGTTAGTTATAAATATGAGTGATCGTTCTTCATCCTTGCGCTGTCCCCATCGTCCCAACTCAACTCGAACTTTTACCCCTCATGGACTTAAAGTGCATATAGGGCGCATGCATAAACATTTTCCCCAAGTCATCCCCTCCAACCCTAGACTGTCGTTTTCTCAGCAAGCTCATGGTAACAACCCCATTCATCTAGATTTTGGTGATCTAGCTACGTTAAAGCAGTCAGTACGTGTGTTACGGCATATCCCCAAAGGGGCGCGAAACTTGGCAGCGGGCAAATTGAGCTACCTCATTGATAAGTGTATCGACTCCAATGGCACTCTCAAATGGTTTAGTTTACTGTCTTTTGCCTATTCCGCACTCAAATCGCCTGAAGCGTCGGCCACGGGCAATTTAACCACGAAAGTTAAGAGAAATATTAACTCTGCTTCTTTTGATATTAGTGGGAACATCGGTGCAGAGACCACGCCTTTGAGATCACACTCCATACTGAAGACAATTGAGCGTAAAGTACATGAAGGGGATCTCTCAGGTGCAGTGCGAGTGCTTATGTCGGATGAGGGCGTGGCGCCGTCGAGCCCTGAGACTTTAGCTACGCTGCAGTCGAAGCATCCAGCCGCGTCCCGGCCGCTGGTACTTCCACCGGAACCTGACATATCTATTTCTGCCTTAACTGTTAAGCCGGAGGAAGTGGTGCAGGCACTCAGCTCTTTCAACAATAGTTCGGCCGCCGGTTTGGATGGTATCCGCCCTGTTCATCTTAAGGAGCTTACGTCTGCATCTGCGGGAGACGCCGGTTTTCGGCTCCTGGAACATCAGGCCAAGCTTTGTAATTTTTTGCTCAGTGGTCAATTAAACCCTGAAGTTTGCCCCTATATTTATGGTGCTTCCTTATGTGCGCTGTCAAAAAAAGACGGTGTTATAAGACCCATTGCCATAGGCAGCGCTTTCCGCCGCTTATGACGGCAAAGCTAGGATGCCGTGCAGTGAGAGAAGAAATGGCAGCTTATCTGCAACCTTGCCAATTAGGGTTTGGCACAAGATTGGGCTGCGAGGCTGCAATTCACGCTACGCGGGCTTTTTCGGTAGATACCAAAAACTCAGAATCCATTTTAATTAAAATTGATTTAAAAAACGCATTTAACTCAGTGGAGCGTGATGTTTTACTGTCCGAAGTGAAGGATAAAGTGCCATCACTCTACCCCTTCCTTCTCCAAGTATATTCTTCCGCTTCTAATCTTTTCTACAATGGTTCTCTTGTTCTTTCCCGAGTTGGTGCACAGCAGGGGGATCCGCTACGCCCTTTAGTTTTCTGTCTGGCCATACAAAAGGTAACCTCTGAGTTTAATCCCCATTGAAAATCTGGTACCTAGATGACGGTACCCTAGGTGGTAAACCTGAAGAAGTGGAACAAGACTTGCTCATGCTCCTGCCTCGTTTAAAAACTCTGGGTTTAGATATTAATTTCAGCAAATGCGAATTTTTCCCCTGCAGTACCAACTCACACGATTCTTTCCCCTTATTCAGTGCTCTGTTCCCCGGACTGAAAGTGTTGTCGCCGAGATCTTTCAACCTCTTGGGGTCCCCAATATTCCCAGAAGCCATTCCTGAAGCCTTCGAGGAGAGAAAGCTGCTTCTGCTGATGGCTGCGCAGAGGTTGAATGAACTTTCGGCTCACGTAGCCCTCGTTATGTTGCGAGTTTGCTTTGCCGTGCCTAAGCTGACATATTTCTTGCGCACGATTTTCATAAACCCATAAGTACGCTTATTTCTGCGACAAAATTAACGCGCGACTAAAAAAAATCGTGGTGCGCGCCTGCCCTGAAGAGTAAACTCCAGTCGTGCGTCGGAGCTGACACACACACGTTTTTTTTGTAAATTTCAAGGTTGATGCGTAAAATAAATAAAATAAAATAAAATATCTTTATTTCCAGACAACATAGGTCCATAGTTTGTTAGTACACATGATAAAAATAATTAAGAACTATGTTAGTAGGTACATAAGTAGCACTATTAATTTAACTGTTGCGCACAGCACCGGCTGTCCAGGTCAATGCAGCGCACTCGAAGCGTGCAGCTCATTGAACCGGCCGAGCACGGCGCTGTCCTGCCTCCCCGCCACAACCTGTAGGAGACTGTTGGGGCTTCCCCTCACTCTGCGTATTAAAGAAGCGACTTTTTTAGGCATTAGCGCAAAAAAGTCGTCTGTGTGACCATCGGCAAACATGCCTGAGGCGCTACAAAAACGAGGAAGCCCCGCCAGTACCCGGAACAGATTATTATATACTACACGTAGGGCGTTGTATGCTTTTTGGGTAAAACTGGTCCATAAACTGCCGGTGTAAAAAGTTTGGCAGTAGGCCTTAAAAAGTGTCACTTTGACCTCGAGCAAATCTACGTGCCAGCATGTTCCCCCTAACAGACAGCGCCCTACGCTCTCGTTCTATGTCACAGTCATCTTTCAACTGCTCATTCACAATGTGCCCTAGGTATTTAAATTGGTTTAAATAAAAATTGTAGTGTACCCACATTAAAAAAATGAGACATTACAAATGTTTCATAAAATTATAAAAAACAAACAGCGCCCTCTCTCGCTTGTTCGTTCACCGCTGTAAAGTGGTGCGGTAAGATGTGAATATTAACGTATTCACATAGAGGTCGCTAAGGTGTAAAAACCTTTCAAATAAACAATGCAAAGATCGACACACAAATCATAAGGAAAAATTCATCAGGTCTACGTGGAGCGAGGGTAGCGAAGTGGCTAACGCGCTGGACCGGTAATCCAGAGGTACCGGGTTCGATTCCCGGTCCCTTTCACCAGGTAGCTCCTTTTTCAATTTTTCTTTAAGCTTTGATTTTTGTATTCATGGTTTATTTGAATTGTGTTACTCTCTGTAACGGCGACCCGCTTAAATACAATGGCGGTACTTATGGTCTGTGGGCGGTACCGAAGCTGGAGGCTTATTTTTGCCAGGAAATACCAGAACCTCGCTCTTTTTCGAATTATATTTTAATCCGTGTGCTTCTGCATATGCCTCACGGATAGCCAACAGTTTACGCAGACCACCAATCGTGGGCCCCAGCAGCACCATGTCGTCTGCATAACTTATGTTATTAAAACATACCCCGTCTACGTGGCATCCGACAGCAGTAAAGCCTTTCAAATAATAACAATAAATAACAAATAAACAATGCAAAAATCGACACACAAAGCATAAGGAAAAATTCGAAAGGTTACGAGTATCTAGCGTTAGGATGATGGAGTGGTTAACACGCTGGACCGGTAATCCAGAGGTACCGGGTTTGATTCCCGGTCTCTTTGATTTTTGTATCAATGGTTTAATTTCTGGGTTAACAAGGCTGGCCCAAATACCTATTCAGCTGATACCTGTAACCGGGTGGTCGGAGTTACGACTCTAGTGTTTCCAGCGCATGTCGTCATCTCAAAAATAGCCCGGCACATGTGCCTTGCGCCGGCGCGTCGCAGGAAACCCGCTCTCATGCACTTTTGTTTTCCTGCTTCCCGGCCGTTAATGAGACAAATCGAATTAGAATCGGTATTATTAGACAGGGAGTTACTTTGTTTTTGAATATATATCTGGATTGCCGTTTATGCAATTGTTGGCGCATTATTATACACTCAGTTTAATATTGAGACCATTAGATTTTCTTAACTATTTTTGATATAATAGTGGATAGTGGATGTAGCTAGGATATTTTTTAACCAACAGATTAGGTACATGGAAAATTAGGACTACAATTTTGTTTTTGTTTGTTTTAATAATGGCTATTTACCCTTTGTATGTTCCCAACAACAATCAAGTTGTTTGTAGTAAATCCTTGATTTTAATTTATTTTATATTTGTACATTATATATATATATATATATATATATATATATATATATATATATATATATATATATATATATATATATAATAATAATAATAAATAAATAAACAATAATATAATAATAAGTCGTTGCTCGTATGTCCATCTTTTCTCACGGTTTCAAGGAATTGCAGACCTGAATATCAAATACTCAGGTCTGCAATCCCTTGGAGTAGTGAAATTTTTAATTTCTAAGTCAACGCAATCGAAAGGTACGAGAGCCCGCCTCAAGGGAATCAAAACTAATGAGGTCCTTACCATTGACCTAGAATCATGAAATTTGGCAAGAAGCAATGTTATGTACTGTGAAGGTTGTGCTTCACTATCGGTTATGTTGGCCACCGACATAAAAATAAAGTCATTTTTATGTATTTGAATCAACGAGTGACATCCGTCATAAAAATAAAATATATAGTTAGTCTGAAACTAGCCTCCGGGCAATAAACATAATAGACCTCTCTCTGCTCTTTTAATAAGCCCCATCTGACTGCACCCCCGTAGTTCAACACATGGTGGAGAGTGCTAAAACCTATATCTAGAGTCGCGCGATCTTTGAAAAGTTCCCTCGCTCCCAAATAATCATCGTCCACAGCGCACCGTCTACACGCCGCACGAAGCGCAGCGAAGGCTAAGTGCACATTTTGCTATAGCACAAATAAAGGAAAAATCCGATACCCGTAAATTTGTAGCTACAAATAAATGGTGACCTATTTGACCGAGCGAGCGAAACGCCTATTTCAGCTTCAAATCTCTCGTCAAATTTCATTCGTATGTCCAGATGTTTGGATGTTCGGCTGTTCTTGCCTACAGGCCACATTTCTCAACCAATTCTCATGAAATTTTGTGAGTAGGTTCGATTAGTTCACAGACTTTTTTTATCGATTCAGTGTTTTGAAATGGCAAAGATTTGAGGTTGGAAACGTAAATAATTACAAATTTCAGCCATTGCGAAACAAACTATACTTAGTATATCCAGTATAGTTGTAGTTGGGAAACTAATCGCGATCTATCGGTATATGGGGTAATAGTTAGACGACGGCAAAATTAAGTTAGCCCCTAAATACACATTATCTTTTTGACAGAGCAATATGTAAAGCAAGCAAAGCAAAGCAAATGCTTTCATTTGTGAATGCAAACCCGGTTATTTTGTCATAGTAAAATCGGTTATAACCGGTTATTTGTATGGTAAAATAACCGGGTTTGCATTTCCTTAGCTTGTAATATTTTATTAAAATTTGAATTGAAGTGAAGATGGTGAACATAATATTAACTTAAATTATTGCATAATAATATTATGATCAGGAGTATTTAACCATTTACCTAGACCTAGCTAGGGAATCACTTTTAACCTGATGCTCAACGAAACGGAGAGTTTGAATTATGAGCAGTTGTTTAAAAATAGACTCGGAGTTTTCCGTGAGTTTGTTCTATTTTCACTTGCAGGTTTGCTAAAGTTTGTTGCCAGGTCGTTATAAACCTAAATATAATTTACTCATTTTGTGTAGCAACTCGATTACTCACCTATAGGTATTATTTACATTCCTTAATTAAACAGAAAAAAGTAACAAGTGAAAAATATATCTATATGGAGCCTAGTAATGAAATAGAGTAAGTACCTATACTTTTTGCATTTCCTAGTTTCTACCATTTTGCCATAAATGGTCTAAATTGGGTTATCTATGTTTGGGCGGAACTTTCTGTAGGTATAGAAGCCTGAGTACAGAAACAAGCTTATTTGCATATTTTGTAGTAATTAAGGGTTTTCATCAGATAGCCTATGTCAGTAACATGCTCAAAAATGTAATCAACATGATACATTTTAAAAATCGGTGAAGGAAAACATCGTGAGGAAACCACCTTAAGCCCAATAAGGCCTAGCTTCCCCTCTGGGTTGGAAGGTCAGATGGCAGTCGCTTGCGTAAAAACTAGTGCCTACGCCACATCTTGGGATTTTAGGTAGCCGACCCCGATTGAGAATTCATTCTCTACAAAGATACGGGACAAAGGCAAGGAGGACATACATACATTTTAAAAACCAGAACAACTGTCTACCAAACCGTCTGCCCAAGCCTGTTATAGCCCGAGAACCATCAAACTGAACAAGATAGATGTTATGACAGCGGCACGTTGCACAACCGTATTCAAAATACCAGAAACAGGAAATCAAATTGTTTAAATGCTTCTATTTTGGTAATATGGAACGAGCAGAAATATCTGGTTTCAGGGCGATTTTTGCCTCCGCGCGCGCATAGCAACTTCACATTCCTAAACACAAACACAATGCCCCGCCTCGATTAGCCGTTTGTTGAGTTTGATAGAATTTACCGATGGAAGACGCGCATGCCTATTATTGGATACAGTCTCTATAGTTTATATTAAAATAGTATAGTCTTTATTAAAATAAACTTTTTTTTTAAATAAAAGTCGGTACATTGAAGAAAACTATTTTAATATTATATTTATAATACCTAGTGGCTGAGGTCTTACTCGTATAGGTATTGTTTGAAAGCCTCTGACCTGAAAAATATATATTTTTAATATTTATGTGTTATGTAATGTATGTTTTAGATGTTTGTGTCACTTCAAAAAGCTGGACTGATTTTAACCATTTCGTAATAGAACGTGAGCTGGACATTCAAGGATAGCGGTATATTTATTACCTAAAATTATAGTCCAACTATGCTACAGTAAAACGAAAACAAGAAGATTGGCTTTTTTGCTGCGTTGCGGATAAAGTTGCTTCTTGTATTCTTAATTCTTATAATAGAAGGCGTCCTATGACGTCAGCGATCTTAATTTAATCCCGAAATATGGAAATCGCCCAATAAATTACCTATGGAAATGATGTGTCGAGCGGAGGTCGTGGTTGGTTCCAGCATCGCCTATAATTTTACGTCAGCTGCCCTCGCGACTGTTATTTTTACAAATATTTAGTTAAGAGTTTGAAAGAGTTTTACCTACTGGCATTTCAAATAAAAACCGGCCAAGTGCAAGTCGGATCGTTCCGTACCACCAATGTATGGGAGCTACCATTAATATTTATTTCATTTTGTTTTTAACATTTTTTGTTGTAGCGCCAACAGAAAAACATCGTCTGGGAAAATTTCGAAACAGTCTGGTGACGGACAGACGGACAGTGGTCTTAGTAATAGGGTCTCGATTTTACCCTTTGGATACGGAACCCTAAAAAGCCACGTCCGGTATTTTCCTCTTTCATAGGTAGGTACAGTATATTTTTATAATGTGTTCAAAGTTTAAAAGTGGGATAAGAACCTATTATCCTGAAATTAAAAGGCACAATCATGGCTATTTGACTGGCAAAAGGCGTTCAAAAATAACTGACACGTTCAAGTGCCGTCCAGGAGGTCTATGATGGTCGCGTTTATCACGCGATAAATAAGTGACAAAGCGCCTGTCACTCACACTCGTATCTGCTCAAAACGTGACGGATGCTTTGTCACTTACTTTTCACGTTATAAAAGCAACCATCATATACCACCAGGGATAGTTAGTTAGGGTCACGCGTTTTTTAAGCAAAATTTCACCTTGTTACCTACTATTGGCGTGCAGAGAAAGTACATAGGGCGATTATGATTTGATAATCTTATGGAACATTATTTTATGATTAGCTATTAAATATATTATATCGGCCAAAATAACATTTGAAAAATGCATTTGCATTTTCCGGCATGGGATGGAAAATTAAGAGCGTTAGTTGCCTTGATTTATTGTAACATCTCTGAACTCCATCAAATTAATAGAAATGACGCTGCTGCTTGTCTAATTATTTACGATTTGAAAGGTCAAGTGACTAGTAGTGAGTATGAAATGCAATAGGTAGCATTTATCAGAAAATGTGCCAAAGAAGATAACAGGATTAGGGCCATTTGTTGGTGTTTGCAATAAGAAGGATAAGTTAGAAATTTACGTTTGACCGATTTTACATTACTCATATGTGACATATGAAAGGAAAATGAAGATCTCATGACTGGCAGTTTACTAGAAGCGTATATCTAAAAGTGGTGTATGAAATTTTGATATAGCGTGGGAGTGAGACTACCCACGGCGGCGAGTGAGTAATGCTGCCCAGAGAAGAGTTCGTACGCTGACTAACCGGCTTACGTCGCGGTTCCATGTTATTTTAGCCCCGGCCCACGCGAATCTCCATGAAGAGCTACCACACCTGCCCACCGGCTCGTAAACACCTGAATGTTATTCAATACCGAATTCACAACACTCCGTTGTTATAAAAAGGTAATTGATGTTATCATATGCTCCGACAAATACCTATCATAGTTTAGTTAAGACGTACGTCTACATTTTTCAATGAATGTAACTGAAAACCTACATGATTAACTGTACAGTTATACCTATCATGTACTTACCTAGGTAACTTGCGAGTATGATCGAGAGTAAGAAATGCTTAATATTGTTATCATTTCCAAAGAAACCTTTTGTATCGAGTTGAAACATATTCATATTCATATTCATTTATTGCAAAAACATAATATTACAAGATTTACAAGTAATAGTATGCACCCCGTAAGGGCACAGCAATGTTAGCCTTAAATATCTAACTTACATACTAACAGAAACTCTATGAATGTAACAATAAAATCATGCTTAATTAAATACGATACAATTCTAACATTTATAAACAGATTGTAGAAGGTACCTACAAAAGTTTACTTACAAAGTTATTTACATTCAATTGTCTTTGAAATATTCATCTAAATTATAGTAGCATTTATGTATAAGGAAGTTTTTAAGGTTACTGAAAAATATTTTGTCATTCTGTTCATTTTTAAATTGTCCTGTAATTTATTGTAAATCTTTATTGACATAACAAATGCGCTTTCGGAGTGCATTTTTAATTTTGATGACGGCAACATTAGTTTGTTTCTGTACCGTAAAGTATGGGTAGTAGGTAAATCTTTCCGACGGTTATAAAAATCAGGATATTTACGTACAAATTTACAAACTTCCAAAATGTATATACATGGCAAAGTAAGCATTTTTAATTCTTTAAAGTGAGGTCTACAGCTACCTCCATTTTTGATATTAGCTATGATTCTTATTAGTTTCTTTTGTAATGTAAACAGGGTTGGGGCATCGGTACTGTTTCCCCACAGTACGACGCCATAGGTGAACCAAGAGTAAGCGTATGCGTAGTAAGCAACAATGGCAGTGTGAATGTCAGTACTTCTTTTAATTTCGCGGAGGGCATATGCAAATGAAGCTATTTTTGATCTTATTTTTAACCAACTTCAAAAAAAGGAGGGGGTTCTCAGTTCGGTTGTATGTTTTTTTTTTTTTTTTTTTTAATGTTTGTTACCTCAGAACTCCGTCATTTATGAGTCGATTTGGAAAATTCTTTTTAGGTTCATGAATAGACATCTCAAGGTTGGTCCCATAAAATTTTGGTGAAGATCGGATGACGAGATCCAAGAGGAATCGAAGGAATTCCTGAAATTTTATAGGCACTTATAATATTTTTCACATATTTTATAAAATTATTTAAGTATTTGCATATGGTGGTCATCATCTTCCAATGCTGAGCTGATGATGGAAGGTACAACTCCTCAACGGTTAGGAGTTAGGAGATAATTCAAACGAGATGCATGCCTTCAAGACCTCCCTGATCACCCCTGCCATAAGTGTTTTTAACAATCACTAAAAAGCAAAAAAAATTTTTTTAACAAAAAATAGAACCGACTTCAGTAAAACTAAAAAGCCAAAAATAACCCGTTCAAGTACAGATTACCTTTGACTCACCCTTTGAAGTCGGGGCCAAACCTCACGTAAACTATAAAATATAAATATAATAACTGAGTGGTTTGGGATCGACTTCAAAGGGTGAGTCAAAGGTAATCTGTACTTGAACGGGTTATTTTTGGCTTTTTAGTTTTACTGAAGTCGGTTCTATTTTTTGTTAAAAAAATTTCTTTATATGTGCTTTCCAGTTAACATGTGTATCAATTTCTAAATAGTCCGAGCAATGAAAATTCTTGGGTCACTTCTATTTGTTTGTTGTTGTAAGTAAAATTTATATTTAATGGGGGTTTTTGATATGGGTGGAAGGTCATTATTTTAGTTTTAGTGAAGTTAATTTCTAAATTATGTTCTAATAGCCAATTAGTGGTTTTGTTTAAAATGGAGTTAATTCTTTCATGAACACAATGTATGTCGTTATTTTGGCATGTTGTTAAAAGTGAGATATCATCTGCAAACAAAATACATGGTTCCTGCAGTATTTTTGGAAGATCGTTTATATATATTAATAGCTGTTGCCCGCGACTTCGTCCGCGTGGAATCTTATCTTGAACAGTTTACATCTTTATTATATTATTTTCAGATCTAAACAATGTTGAAATTACTTTTCTTTTTTTGCAAGTTGATGATTTTGATGTTGGTTACTGTAATTCAACAAAAAATAAATAATAATAAATATTTAAGTGCTGCTCCCATACAAAAACGTGTTTTATTTGCCATTTTATACGTAATGGTACCGAACTTCGTACGCGAGTTCGTCTCGCTCTTGGCCTCTTTTTAGTTTTTTTTTCGGCTAAATTGCTCTAATTACGCGGAATCATTATGAACTCAGGTTTCAAGTCCCGCACTCAAAATAAATATTTGATCTTCAAACAAATTTTCAACCCCTTTTTCACCACCTTCTGGGCTGAATTTTCAAAAATGAATTCACTTTTCTTGTATTCTGATAATATGCCCTTATACAAAGTTTCAAGTCCTGCGCTCAAAAAAATGTTTGATCTCAATACAAACTATCAACCTCCTTTTTACCGCCTCAGGGGTTGAATTTTCAAAAACGCTGAAATCACTTTTTTTGATTTCTAATTATATGCCTTTATAAAAAGTTTCAAGTCCGGCGCTCAAAAAAAGTTTTGATCTCCATTCCATTCCAAACATTCAACCCCTTTTTAGGGTTCCGTACCCAAAGGGTAAAAACGGGACCCTATTACTGAGACTTCGCTGTCCGTCCGTCCGTCTGTCACCAGGCTGTATCTCAAGAACGGTGATAGCTAGACAGTTGAAATTTTCACAGATGATGTATTTCTATTGCCGCTATAACAACAAATACTAAAAATAAAATAAAATAAATATTTAAGGGGTGCTCCCATACAACAAACTTGTTATAGATATATATATAGGTACGGAACCCTTCATGCGCGAGTCGGACTCGCACTTGCCCAATTTTTCACCATCTTCAGGGCTACATATATTTTCAAAAACGCTGAATCACTTTTTTGTATTCTAATAATACGCCTCTATTTAAAGTTTCAAGTCCCACACTCGAAAAAAAATTTAATCTTCATACAAACTCTCAACCCCTTTTCACCACCATCCAGGGCTGAATTTTCAAAAACGCTGAAATTTCTTTTCTTGTATTCTAATTATATGCACTTAATACAAAGTTTAAAGTCCCGCGCTCAGAAAAAGGTTTGATCTCCATTCAAAGTTTCAACCCCTTATTTACCAGTTTCAGGGATGAATTTTCAAAAACACTTAAATCAGTTTTCTTTTATTTTATTTTAATACCTATTTACAAAGTTTCAAGTTCCTAGCTTAAAATTAAAGTTGAACCCCGAGACAAACTTTCATCCCCCTTTTAACCATCTTAGAGGTTGAATTTAAAATGACGTTAAATTAATGTTATTTTGTTATTATTATATATGCCTTAGTCAAAGAATTTGTAATGGAATCAAACTTTCAACCCTTTTTAACCATTTTAGGGGACGAATTATTGAAAACGCTGAAATAACTTTGAGTGTATTTTAATTATATGCCTTTATACAAAGTTTAAAGTCCCACGCTCAAGAAAAGGTTTGATCTCCATACAAACTTTCAACCCCCTTTTTACCACCTAAGAGGATGAATTTTCAAAAACGCTGAAATCACTTTTGTTCCATTATATTTGCAAAACTTTTTACGAAGTTTAAAGTTCCTAGCTTAAAATTAAATTTGAACCCCAAGACGAACTTTCATCCCCCTTTTAACTCCCTTAGAGGTTGAATCTTTGATGACGTTAAATTAATGTTATTTTGTTATTATTGTATATGCCTTAATAAGAAGTTTCAAGGAATTTGTAATGGATTCACACTTTCAACCCCTTTTTCACCCTTTTAGCGGACGAATTTTTGAAAACGCTGAAATAACTTTTCTTGTATTCTAATAGATGCCTTTACACAAAGATTCAAGTCCCGCGCTCAAAAAAATACTTGATCTCCATACAAACTTTCAACCCCTTTTTTACCACCTTAGGGGATGAATTTTCAAAAACGCTGAAATTAGTTTTCCTTTATTTTATTTTAATATTTTCTAACAAAGTTTCAAGTTTCTACCTTTAAAAAAAACTTGTATCCGATACAAACTTTGCACCCCTTTTTAACACCCTTAGGGATTGAATTTTTCAAAATCGCTTCTTATCTTTAGCCCACGTTATAAAAGTAACCTACTGTGCAAAAATCAACTCTCTTACATTAGTAGTTTTGGCTGTGCGTTGATGAGTCATTAAGGACTTCTTCTTTTATATATATAGATAAATAAAAGACATACGATGACACTACCTTGAGGAATTGAAGCTTTTATCTGTATACCGTCAGAGCGGGTATTTGAGATTTCTCCTGTTCGGTGGTTATAAAATTCTACTTCGGCAAACTGTTCCCTGTTCTGGAGGTAAACAAATAATGTTTTCTTTATAAAATGTGTGTTTGCATCTCTGCGATTATCTAAAAAGCTACACTAGACCAATCGGTGCCAAACCTCTATTCCATTTCACTTGAAGATAATGTCTCATCCCACTAAGTCACTCATTTGGCACACAGTTCAAAAGGTAACAATGTAAATACTTAATAGGTATACATATCTGATAGGTAAATAGGTGTTAAAATGTATTTCGCAGGGTTTTATTCTGGCAGTGGTTGATATTGTTTTCGTTTGTTAATTCACACTTTACCCACTGCTATATAAATACTTCAATTACAACAAGGAGAGGCCCACAGTTAGCTATCGTATACCTACTTCATAAAACTCAGAATGCTGGTTTCGAATGTTGGTTTTCTATTATAAGTATAGATATTTAAAACAATTAAAACACAGCTCTCCCAATGTTACTTTTACATATGTGACAAAGCATGACCGGTCAACAGCACAAATTTTCCAGCGCCCAAAAAACTCCAACGGCTTTTTAACTACACACAAATATTCGGCTAATTAGTTTGTTTTGAAACCGTTGCCTGGTGCATTTTTCCCAAAACAAAGTGAAAATAAAAGTAAATTGGTATATCAATTGTCGCTTTCTGGCGGGTGACGGCCTCTGAGCGTGGCAAATGGCTACAGAACGGAAAGATCGAGATATGGACAGGTTTGAAAGGGTGCCAGGAAAAAAATACTTTAAAAAAGTCTTTTGGAGACGGTTTCACTGCCATAAAATTAATGTACCGTGTGATAAAGTTGTACAGAAATAGCGCTGTTCTCAGAAGATGCGGTGAAATTGATTTGCTTTTCAGATATGTTACAAACATGTGTTGTATTGGATTTGTTGTTTTGTATCTTATTTCTTCTCCGCGCGAAGGCAGTTCTACCTAATAAAGTCAGGAATAAATGAAAAATGGCTACTAATATTCAGCGATAACCATTTATGAGAACCGATTGCGATTACTCTTTTAAGAACAAAACGCAAGTACAAAAAAAAGTAGCGGCGCTCCTCGCTTAGCTAACGTATTTCGTATTTTATCTATCCCTCAAAAGCCGTAATGTTTTCGAGTTAAAAAGTAGGTAACCCATAATATTTTTAAGAGGAGTCACGGATGTGGGCGGGTCCATTGCACGATCTTTGAGTGAAAGAACGACGAAGTAACGAGCAGAAAACACAAACTACATAATGTAAATCAATAAAAAGTTTAAATCTTGGTAGCGAGGAGCGTCTACAGGCCTCACACCTCTTAAAAACATGGTGTTCCTAAATTTCATGTTTGTATCTTTAGCGGCTGAAGCTGTGCGTTATCTTTCAGTAGTACGGTCAGTCAGAGTCAGGGCTCTTTGTTATATATACCTACCTACCAATTATCATATTACACTATATGTATACAGTAGGTATGTTGTAGAACGCAATTCTCAGAATTGATTGTGATTTCTTTTACTTTGAAAGATACGGCCGTTTAATATAGGCCACAATAAACGTATATTTCGAGGACGAGGACGCTCTCAAGGGAATCAAAATGTATCTGGGGGCACGGTAGTGCCCCCGCCAAGACGAAAAAAAAGAGGCGGGGCACTACCTACCTTTTCTCGAACCGTTTCGTCTCATTTTCAAACCCTCATAGTTTCGTCCCAGTCCCGTCCAGAGCGCCCAAATTCACAGGTTAAGATGCAGTTAGGGAACATATGAAATGTACTAAATTTCATTGATCTAGCTTTTATACTTTAGGTTTTATTGGTACCCAAAATACGCCGATTTTGCCACTCACTCACTGATGTATCAAAACCTCTGGGGTACTTCCCGATGACCTAGAAAGCTGAAATTTGGTATGTAAGCTAGGTTTAGTACACAAACAATAGAATAATTCTGAAACTTGGAACTTTTACCCCCCAACCCCTTAAACTAGGGGATGGAAGTTTGTATGAGACTTCTGCAAATTTTGATACCAGAGGTCTGAAAATTGATATAGGGACTCCTTTATTATTTATAAATAATAAAATACATATTCTAGGATTTTAAAAAAATCACCCCCCACCCTTTAAATAAGGGGATGAAAGTTTTTATGGGTTTTCCATAATGGGCGATAAAAGTAGTATATATCGGGCTAAACGTAAGTATTTCTTATACACAATTATTACTACTTCCATATCTACACTTCGACTTCGTATTTTAAATATCTGGGGGCACGGTAGTGCCCCCGCCAAGACGAACAAAAAAGAAGGGGGCACTACCTACCTTTTCTCGAACCGTTTCGTCTCATATAAACCCTCATAGTTTCGTCCCAGTTAACATTAGAGCGCCCAAATTCTCAGGTTAAGATGCAGTTAGCAAACATATAAAATGTACAAAATTTAATTGATCTAGCTTTTATACTTTAGGTTTTATAGGTACCTAAAATACGCCGATTTTGCCACTCACTCACTGACGTATCAAAACCTCTGGGGTACTTCCCGATGACCTAGAAAGCTGAAATTTGGTATGTAAGCTAGTATTAGTACACCAATAACAAAATAATTCTAAAACTTGGAACTTTTACCCCCCCAACCCCTTAAACTAGGGGATGGAAGTTTGTATGAAACTTCCGCAAATTTTGATACTAGAGGTCTGAAAATTGAAACCTATAGGGACTCATTGTTATAAATCAAATACATATTGTAGGACTTTTAAAAAATCACCCCCCCACCCTTTAAATAAGGGGATGGAAGTTTGTATGGGTTTCCCATAATAGGGGATAAAAGTGTATTATATATGGGGCTAGAATTAAGTATTTCTTAAATACACAATTGTCTACTTCAGTTGTCGCTCAAGAAACCCTACAGCCCAAAAAAACTAAAGCGACTTACAAAAAGAAATGAGATCCCACCAAAAACATTTCATGTAAAATTGACGGCCAAGACTCACATTCTCATAACGCTTTCGCTGTAAAAAAGTTATCAGATCCCAGGAAAAGCCAAGCCCCTAAGCCCCGACTTTACTAACCCCACCACCTTGGTTTAAAAAGTATGGCATCAACTGGCTTCAAGCCCCTAAACCCGGAGTTTACTAACCCTACACCTTTGTTTCAAAAGTATGGCTTGGCCGTTTCATAGACTACCGTAAATAAGTCTAGCGGACTGTCCGGCCCATATCGTAAGGAATTAAGTTTATAAGTATATATTATCAAAGACATAAACTTAGTTTCTTGATACCATATGGGCCAGACGGTCCGTTGGACTTATTTACGGTACTCTATGAAACGGCCAAGCCATACTTTTGAAACAAAGGTGTAGGGTTAGTAAACTCCGGGTTTAGGGGCTTGAAGCCAGTTGATGCCATACTTTTTAAACCAAGGTGGTAGGGTTAGTAAAGTCGGGGCTTAGGGGCTTGGCTTTTCCTGGGATCTGATAACTTTTTTACAGCGAAAGCGTTATGAGAATGTGAGTCTTGGCCGTCAATTTTACATGAAATGTTTTTGGTGGGATAGGATATTCGATGACCTAGAACTATGTTTGGGAAGTCTTTATACTACAAATATGAGGAAAAATCAAAAAAAATGGGAAAACATCCAAAATAGGGATCACCTCTAGTGAAATAAAAATTCTTGTGATAAATTTGATTGTCATAACTCATTTCGCATAATGGCTTTTCTCATACTTACATGTTATTTGTCATAAATTGTTATTTGCATAACATTTTATACGTCATAATTGTTTTTAGGCAGGCTTTTCATAAGCATAATTAGGTATGGCACAAAATTTCAAATCATATTATTGAATGTCATAATAATTGATGGTACGAAGAAGAGCAATGCATAAGTTATGGCTTTCATAATTAATGGCAATAGACGTCATATAGTATAAGTTATATCACATGTACCAAATATAACATTTGAAATAATGATACAAAACTTATATGAGCAGAAAACAAAAAGGGGGGACGGGGGGTCGCCCCCCGCATTAAAAATCCTTCTCCACACTGACCTCTTGGATGTAGGTTAGGTTAGGTTAGAACTGTGCACCTATAAATACGAACATCGGCCAGAAAAGTAGGTTAGTTTAGGTTTGAAAGAACTGCGACCCCCTCAGAAATGAACTGCTGCCAGAAAAGCAGTATAATGTTGATATAAAACTATTTTGAGACTAATATTTATGTTCTTCAGTATTATGCGCCAATGCACGATATGCATAAAAACATTATGACGATTAATTATTATCCCACCAAAAACATTTCATGTAAAATTGACGGCCAAGACTCACATTCTCATAACGCTTTCGCTGTAAAAAAGTTATCAGATCCCAGGAAAAGCCAAGCCCCTAAGCCCCGACTTTACTAACCCCACCACCTTGGTTTAAAAAGTATGGCATCAACTGGCTTCAAGCCCCTAAACCCGGAGTTTACTAACCCTACACCTTTGTTTCAAAAGTATGGCTTGGCCGTTTCATAGAGTACCGTAAATAAGTCCAACGGACCGTCTGGCCCATATGGTATCAAGAAACTAAGTTTATGTCTTTGATAATATATACTTATAAACTTAATTCCTTACGATATGGGCCGGACAGTCCGCTAGACTTATTTACGGTAGTCTATGAAACGGCCAAGCCATACTTTTGAAACAAAGGTGTAGGGTTAGTAAACTCCGGGTTTAGGGGCTTGAAGCCAGTTGATGCCATACTTTTTAAACCAAGGTGGTGGGGTTAGTAAAGTCGGGGCTTAGGGGCTTGGCTTTTCCTGGGATCTGATAACTTTTTTACAGCGAAAGCGTTATGAGAATGTGAGTCTTGGCCGTCAATTTTACATGAAATGTTTTTGGTGGGATCTCATTTCTTTTTGTAAGTCGCTTTAGTTTTTTTAATTTTTTTGGGCTGTAGGGTTTCTTGAGCGACAACTGAAGTAGACAATTGTGTATTTAAGAAATACTTAATTCTAGCCCCATATATAATACACTTTTATCCCCTATTATGGGAAACCCATACAAACTTCCATCCCCTTATTTAAAGGGTGGGGGGGTGATTTTTTAAAAGTCCTACAATATGTATTTGATTTATAACAATGAGTCCCTATAGGTTTCAATTTTCAGACCTCTAGTATCAAAATTTGCGGAAGTTTCATACAAACTTCCATCCCCTAGTTTAAGGGGTTGGGGGGGTAAAAGTTCCAAGTTTTAGAATTATTTTGTTATTGGTGTACTAATACTAGCTTACATACCAAATTTCAGCTTTCTAGGTCATCGGGAAGTACCCCAGAGGTTTTGATACGTCAGTGAGTGAGTGGCAAAATCGGCGTATTTTAGGTACCTATAAAACCTAAAGTATAAAAGCTAGATCAATTAAATTTTGTACATTTTATATGTTTGCTAACTGCATCTTAACCTGAGAATTTGGGCGCTCTAATGTTAACTGGGACGAAACTATGAGGGTTTATATGAGACGAAACGGTTCGTGAAAAGGTAGGTAGTGCCCCCTTCTTTTTTGTTCGTCTTGGCGGGGGCACTACCGTGCCCCCAGATATTTAAAATACGAAGTCGAAGTGTAGATATGGAAGTAGTAATAATTGTGTATAAGAAATACTTACGTTTAGCCCGATATATACTACTTTTATCGCCCATTATGGGAAACCCATACAAACTTCCATCCCCTTATTTAAAGGGTGGGGGGGTGATTTTTTAAAAGTCCTACAATATGTATTTGATTTATAACAATGAGTCCCTATAGGTTTCAATTTTCAGACCTCTAGTATCAAAATTTGCGGAAGTTTCATACAAACTTCCATCCCCTAGTTTAAGGGGTTGGGGGGGTAAAAGTTCCAAGTTTTAGAATTATTTTGTTATTGGTGTACTAATACTAGCTTACATACCAAATTTCAGCTTTCTAGGTCATCGGGAAGTACCCCAGAGGTTTTGATACGTCAGTGAGTGAGTGGCAAAATCGGCGTATTTTAGGTACCTATAAAACCTAAAGTATAAAAGCTAGATCAATTAAATTTTGTACATTTTATATGTTTGCTAACTGCATCTTAACCTGAGAATTTGGGCGCTCTAATGTTAACTGGGACGAAACTATGAGGGTTTATATGAGACGAAACGGTTCGTGAAAAGGTAGGTAGTGCCCCCTTCTTTTTTGTTCGTCTTGGCGGGGGCACTACCGTGCCCCCAGATATTTAAAATACGAAGTCGAAGTGTAGATATGGAAGTAGTAATAATTGTGTATAAGAAATACTTACGTTTAGCCCGATATATACTACTTTTATCGCCCATTATGGAAAACCCATAAAAACTTTCATCCCCTTATTTAAAGGGTGGGGGGTGATTTTTTTAAAATCCTAGAATATGTATTTTATTATTTATAAATAATAAAGGAGTCCCTATATCAATTTTCAGACCTCTGGTATCAAAATTTGCAGAAGTCTCATACAAACTTCCATCCCCTAGTTTAAGGGGTTGGGGGGTAAACGTTCCAAGTTTCAGAATTATTCTATTGTTTGTGTACTAAACCTAGCTTACATACCAAATTTCAGCTTTCTAGGTCATCGGGAAGTACCCCAGAGGTTTTGATACATCAGTGAGTGAGTGGCAAAATCGGCGTATTTTGGGTACCAATAAAACCTAAAGTATAAAAGCTAGATCAATGAAATTTAGTACATTTCATATGTTCCCTAACTGCATCTTAACCTGTGAATTTGGGCGCTCTGGACGGGACTGGGACGAAACTATGAGGGTTTGAAAATGAGACGAAACGGTTCGAGAAAAGGTAGGTAGTGCCCCGCCTCTTTTTTTTCGTCTTGGCGGGGGCACTACCGTGCCCCCAGATGATTCAGGTTGATATGCTCCAAAATTATATGACATTCCTTAGTTATGCGTAAAAACATTATGGTCATAAAATTTCTGCGGATCAATTAATGACTAATACACCTTATGCGCAAGAACTATTATGACAAAAGTGGTTATGCACATCGACATTATGGCTTTAAAATTTATGCAACCCAGTATGGAACCTCCAAAATATCCAATCATCAGGACATACGAAATAATTTTGGGAAAAGCTGAAACGGAGACTTCGCTCGTTCGGTCGATAAAAGTATATCAGACCATAACATTCAACCAAAACAAAGTCATGTGGAGTGGAACATATGGCTGCAATGTTTATAATTGCATGGAAAGTGCCATATATGGAGCGCACGCTTGTGTCGAGATTTCAGGGCCATATAGAGAAGGCAGTCTTACCTTTATAACATCTGTCGCGCATTTGGTGCCCTTGTAATGTGACCTTTTAACTTGCTTCAATTAAGTTTTGACTAGTACGAATTCCTCGGTGCCTCAAAGGAAAAACGTTGGCGGGAAATGAGGTCGAAAGTAAACCACCCTATTTAAAACCAATATTTTCCTAAATTTGCTTGAAATAAGCATATATCATCAATTGGTATGAGCAATTTCGAAGTTAAGTCATTGGGGATGTTACTTGCCTGTATCTATAAACAGTTGTAACTGTTTGATAACAACCAGTGGTTGTTACAAAATTATTACGTAGACTACCTAATGCCTACCAACATTGAATCTGAAGAATATCAAGTGTACCTAAGTATAACAGCTGTTACATCTAAATATGAATAGGTACATCCACAAATGCATAACAGAATTGATCCTCTTAGGAGTACAAATTTATAATCATAATCTAGACATAATTATTTGCGCGTTATTTTTAGGAACATACTTATTAATAAACAGACAGGTGCGGGGACTAGTCGCGCTGCGTGTCTTGATATCACACGCTAGCGGGCTAATTGTCAACGTAATAAAGAATAATTTTGTTGTTTATTTCTGTCCCGGTGACTTACGCCTATGATCGCATAGCAAGCAGACTTAGAGAAACAGGCACAGGCACATCTGTCCTCACCTAGCTCACCCACCAGCGTCATCGTCATTCGTTTGTCATTTTAGATCCACTCGTATGGACAACGCTTGCTTGCCAAAATATGATTCAAACATGTTCCTTGTTTATTTTTGCCGCATTTGTTGTACTGATTTTGGAATGTAGCCTCTAATGATAACTAGATTATTTTCGGAAGTGACATACGTTGGAAAATAAAAGTGTATTAATATACTCGTGAATCATTGCGGATTACATAGTAAGGGGTTGTCAGAGATTATACATTTTATTGTAGGCGTTATTGTTGCAAACATAATGCATCCTTATCATAATTAAATAGTAAGTAGCCTAAACTACTTAACCACAATTACCACCACATTTTACCTAGTTTGTCGAGTTGTGAAAATAAACAAATTGAACAGATTTTTTCACAAGTAAGATTATTTTAGCTTCATGAAGAAGTGGAGCTAAAGCGGTCGTTTTAAGTGTTTAAAAGGAAACCATACTATAATCTTTTCTATGAAAATGAAAAAGGAAACTTGTTAGCATCCCGCACATACTAGACTAGATGCAGATAGTTAAAAGTTACACATAATAGTTGAATTATGTATGTGACTTCAAAGGTACGGAAATATTATTGTTACAAGCTTTTATTACAAGCTTACTTATGTTTAAAGTATGTTTGTTCGGGTGAAATCTTGCAACTCAATTTTGAAGCAGATATCGTCAACCGATTGAGCTGAAATTTTGCATACTTAATTAACTTTGATGACAATACAATAATATGGTACCATGGGGCTGATCTGATGATGGAGCCGGAAGGTGGCCATAGGAACTCTATAATAGAAAAAGCAATCCTACCGAGTTTGGGCTCTTTAGAATCGTCTCAGTGAGCATTTGATGGATATCCGAAGAAAAGTACAGTCGGCTATAAAAGCTTGACACAGAAATGAAATTTTTGACAGAAACTTATTTTTATATATTTTTTTTTATACAAAAGCAAATTGTTTTCAGAATCATCAATATCATCATTATTCAACTGAACAATATTTGTATGACGCACTTTTCACATGAAATTTACATCTCGGTTATTAACCGAGTTCAAAAAAATTAGGAGTATGTCCACCGATTTCTCCGCCAATTGTAGATAGATTCTCAATTTGTTTTCAATTTAAATGTACTCCTGAGGGGGTACACGGCCTCCTTCCCATTGTTATCAAGTTAGGATCTGATGATGGGGTCCTAGGGAAATACTGCCCATCCATCGCATGTTCTGCACGTCGCACCCTCAAATGTTTCAGGCACTAAAATTGTTTTAGTTATTCATTAAGTATATATCTTCTAACGTTATTCCGATATTTGCGTCTGGTAGTCATCATCTCATTATGCTGAGGTGATAATGGAAGGTACAGCTCCTCAACTGTGCCTCAACTGTTTAGAGTTAGGGCATAATTCTTTAAATACTATTTGTAGTGTAGGTAAACCGTTAGTTGTATTCTTTTCAGTAAGTAGACCTTTGATGTTGGGCATTGATTCCAATAAAACTTGTAGATATATATTTTTAGATTTAATGTTTTATTACAATGAGTTGTAATATTTTAACAATAGGTTTTGTGGGGTATGATGGGATTTTAAAAGGACATATGTACGTGCAAGCGCGTCGTAGATGTCGTAGGGCATCTTATAGTACAGTACTTAATAGTTATTTGTTATACAAGGGGGGAAAGTTGTATTTTACCCGCGAGTGTTTATTTGAAACACGAGCTAGCGAAAGGGTCCTATGATTGACCACGAGCGAAGCGAGTGGTTCAAAATATAATCCTGAGCGTAGCGAGTGTTTCAATACACGAGGCGTAAAATAACTTTTCGCCCGAGTATAACACAAAACTTTTCACCTCACTACAGCGAGGAAAAAAGAATAAGGGTTTGTACTATATCTTTGAAAAATATCTGCAATAATCAACCAATTTGCCATTTATTAAAACTAAGGTCTAATTAGCTTTCATGTCGGTATTTTAAACGGGATTTTTCAGAAAATAAGCTCATGTATAATTTTACTTTAGCTGCGTTGAAACGTCAAAACTCTTTCTCCACATGTGGATAAAAAGCGATTTTCTCAATAGATATCAAACAAACAAACTGGGCTTTCCGAGCTAGTGAGGTGAAAAAACTTAAACTTATGGCTCGCCGCGACCGGCCTTATAGCGGTGCGTAAGGTGCCGGTGCATGTCGAAGATGCCACCTAGCGTTGAAAGGCTTGTCTTTCAACCCTTCTTCCTCAGTGGCAAGTAAAGGGCAAATGCGTTTGAAGCCTCGTGGTATCACGCCTCTTGCCGTTTTTATGTCTTGTGACTCCGTCAGTTCCCGGATAGGTCTCGACGATGCGCCCCAGACGCCATTGCATGAGCTCCTCTTTGCAGCTGTGAACCCTTCGAAGTACGTCATTTAGTGCGTTTTTGACGCTCCGCGATGTAGGTACTTTCTGGCCTTTATTCTTTGTGCTTTCTGGCCTAGAAGTGTTGTCGCAGCTGTTCTATTCTCTCAAAGTTAATGTCGACCAGCGAAGATGTTGGTAGCGAGTCGTTCATGAGCCCTATTATTGTTTGAGCCCACCGTCATCTTGCTAATAAACTATTATTTCGTAGGTAGGTACTCGTACATCCATTCCGTATACGGCTGAATGGGCCAATATGTCTCATCGGAGTAATAGTTGTACCTAGTTTTTTTAGCAACAGCTCACCTGACGAGAGTTTCTGGCGACCTTTACCAGATCATCACTCCACCTGGGAAGACTTTCCGGCTACCTTTGCCAGTTTATTAGAACACCTTGAAAGACCTTCCATCGGCATTCATCAGGTCGTCAGTCCACATAGCTAGACCCTCCTGCGACCTTCGTCAGGGCATTAGACCACCTGGCAAGGGATTCCGGTGACTTTTACCAGGACATCAGTCCACCTCAGGAGACCATCGGAACACCTTTACCTGGTCATCAGTTCATCTGGGAAGACCTTCCGGCGACCTTTACTAGTTCATCAGACCATCTGGGAAGACCTTTTAGTGACCTTTACTAGTTCATCAGACCACTAGGAAGACTTTCCAGCTACCTTCACCAGGCCATTAGTTCACCTGGCACGACCTTCCGGTGACCTTCACGAAGTCATCAGTCTACTTCGTGAGACCGTCCAGCGACCTTTAAAAAAAATGCTGTTTATTTCACTGACTGATGACCTTTACCAGGTCATCAGTCCATTTGGAAAGGCCTTCCGGCGACCTTCACTAGGTCATCAGTTCACCTAGCGAGACCTTCCTGCGTCCTTCATTTTGATAATACTTAGTGACTCAGTTTAGGTGACAGATCTTCTATTTTAAGAACAAATACCTACTCGTATTTCGTATTTACATTGATTACTTATGATATATCATATGATATATGATTATAATTAAAACATTTTTAGTGTATTTTAAGCTAATATGCGTAATTATAAATCATTTTAATTTTCAATGAATTTTTGAGAATCCTTGAAGCGTAGCTTAGTAAATATTCCAAATAAAGAAAAAGGATAACAATAAAATTAATTGTGTCGTATGCAATAGGCTACCTAGCCGCGAGTCTAATTTTGATATAATTAATAGTCGCAGTTAAAGACTCGATTCTATTCGAAGACCACAGCTATAGATAATACTCCGAGTTGTTGAACACTCACGCTTGGCTCGACTCGGGACTCAGTCTTCGAGTGATCCCTCTATTAACTGACAAGGAAAGGTACCCAACTGTCCGACTCGACTCCGATTTGATTCATTTTATATGTTATAGAGTAGTCTAAAATAGCACACACGTATTTTTTTTAAGCTGCCCAAATTCAACCTGTTAGGATAGTCTAAGATCCCTTTAAGAACGATCTTCACCGAGATGTTTATTTGATGAAATGTATTTTATATTTAATTTAATATGTCAATAAATATATTGCATATGGGTTGCCTAACAAATTTTAGTCCAGGGTATGTTTAATTAATGATTTAAAATTTTTTTTTTTTAAACATTTGATTATTAGATAAATTCTATACCAATCGAAAGTATGAAGCCCATAGAATATGCAAACGTTAGGTTGCCTATTCTTTTCCCGTCACAACTATCGGGTAGCCAGGTTTAAACTGGTAAATCTATACTAGCATTTTGCAACGGTCTGATTATTGAATTGAAATTAAATAACATTAAAGATTATTTTATTATGAACACGGTGGTATAGGGTTGCCTGCGAAAAATCAGTCCAGAATTCCGGTTGTCGAATTTTGAAAAGTAAAATATTGCAGCGAGTGAATGTGTGCGACTGAGAGGTCCCAACCAAAACCATCCCATACGATAGAAGAGGACACAGCATAGCAGCTGTTTGAAGTCCGCCCATTTAAAAAAAGAGAGTGCGCATGCTATTTTTGCTTGAAAATGAAAAGCATAGCGATAGACTCGTATATGCTGTACATTATTTTATAGTTATTTAACTTTTTTTTTAATCAATTAATTAATGAAATAATGAACTTTATTCTGCAAGTAGGCCACAAGGGCACTTTTACATGTCTGAGTCTATCGACATTTCACAAAAGGGTGACCACTGTTGAGAAGAAACTCCGAAAGATTAGATACATTACATTTGTTTTATTCTACTACCTATGTTTCTACTTGAATCACTTAAAATTAATGCCGTTTAAACACTTTTCACCGTTGGTTAAAATTCTCCAACATTTAAAAGTATGAGAATCTCTGAACACCATGATGACGTAGGCTTGTGTCAGTCACGTGGTTCGCGAGTCTCGGAAGAGAGTACCAGGCGGAGTATATTATTATACCATGCATTTTATTGTATCTATAGCGACAATCTACTCCAAAATAATGCACAGCATATACGAGTCTATCGCTATCCTTTTCATTTTCAAGCACAAATAGCATGCGCACTCTCTTTTTTTAAATGGGCGGACTTCAAACACCTGCTATGCTGTGTCCTCTTCTATCGTATGGGATGGTTTTGGTTGGGACCTCTCAGTCGCACACATTCACTCGATGCAATATTTTACTTTTCAAAATTCGACAACCGGAATTCTGGACTGATTTTTCGCAGGCAACCCTATACCACCGTGTTCATAATAAAATAATCTTTAATGTTATTTAATTTCAATTCAATAATCAGACCGTTGCAAAATGCTAGTATAGATTTACCAGTTTAAACCTGGCTACCCGATAGTTGCGACGGGAAAAGAATAGGCAACCTAACGTTTGCATATTCTATGGGCTTCATACTTTCGATTGGTATAGAATTTATATAATAATCAAATGTTTAAAAAAATATTTTTTTTAATCATTAATTAAACATACCCTGGACTAAAATTTGTTAGGCAACCCATATGCAATATATTTATTGACATATTAAATTAAATATAAAATACATTTCATCAAATAAACATCTCGGTGAAGGTCGTTCTTAAAGGGATCCTCTACTAGGACAAATTGTCCTTCAAAGTACTGAAAATTGACCAAACCCTCTAACTTCTTCAGAGAGATTTGTTCAAGCAAATTGATAATTAAATTGGTTACTGGTGTCCCTTAGGTACCCTTCCTCTGAGTCCAGTCTTAAAATTTAGGAGTCCGGGACTCGAGTCCTTTACGTTGTGATTTCAATAATTTAAAATATCCCGCTGAGCATTGAGATAGGTATTTATCTTAGCTTAATCCCAGAGGTTGGCTGTATGAGGATACATTCTGCACACCCATTTGTGTCATTTGTAGTAAACTCATTCAAACCTTGGCTTTGCTTAAACAAAATGTCTCCTTAGGATAGGAAGTTAGCTCTCAGCTATGATTTTTTATATGCGCCGACTCCTATTAGGAAGGGGACTATTTAGTTGAAAATTTGCGGTAATTAAATATTCCCAGAATAACTTGACTTCTTATTTAATAAGTAGGTACTTATATATTATTTCCATGTAGAGTTCATAAGGCCACTATTTTATACCGATCCTACTTAAACATAGTTTAAATCTTGGCAACGTCAACCACTTCATCGACCAGTGAGTGGGCAGATTGAACTTGTTTTCAATTGATAGAATAATTACAGGGATGTGGTAAGAATGCAAGTGGTGGCGAGTCATGTGGTGAAGCATGGTATGAGGTCGGTTGGGGTTGCGAGCGAGGGCGGTGGCGGTGGCGCGAGGGCGGCGGTAGTCCCCACCACTGGGGCCGTGTGCAAGCCGCGCATAGACTACGATGGCGCAGTGCCCTCGCGCATCATTCGACCTCCGCGCACCAGTCACGGCAGCACCGCCCGGCACTGTACACGCGTTCGGGAGCTCGACTCTCGTAGCGACTCGACGAACAGGTCCGTTACAGTGAAAGTGACAACGAACCCGCTGTCATAACATCGCGAAGTGTTTACGCGGCTTCTACCAGTGCAACTATTATTAGAGATGCAATCCGTGCTCCAGCGTAACTTTACCTGAACCGCCCAAATTAGGCGCGAGGCGCACGGTGCTGCGTTCCGTCCGGACGTTCTTTACGCGAAACGCGCGCGCATTCGGTGGAAGCCGCATATCCAACCCTAGTTTGGTACATGTGCTTGTTGAGCAATAAGTGACAGTTTGGGTGCGATTGATGTGGTGCAGGCGACTTGGATTACGGCCAAATAACTATGCATTATCTAGAGCAAATTCTACTAACGAAATTGATTTGTCAAAATTTTCTTGCAGTGCTTGTGATTTTAAATAATACAAGAGATAAAATATTTAACTTAACAAAAAATTATAAATACTACCGTAACTATAGTTTAAATATCACGATAACATGCCAAATTTAAGTCGCCTATTCCAATGACCTTAGTCAACAGAAGCTGACCCGCATTGACCTGAACGAACGGATCGGTTTGAACTTACGTTTTGTTTCAGGATAAGTTAAGCGAGCACAATGCCTTTCAAACCAGCAGATAACCCGAAATGCCCGAAGTGCGGCAAGTCCGTCTACGCGGCCGAAGAGCGTGTCGCTGGCGGATTCAAATGGCACAAGACTTGTTTCAAATGCGGTAAGTACCTAATCCCAACAGCGTAAACAGATGAACACTGTAGGTGCAAGACAAGCAAAACTCTTACTTATTAATAGTTTCATTAGTCAAAGTAACATTTTCTAAAACTATATTTTCCATTTAAAAAGTGAAGGGTAAAAGAACTAGTCAGAGAAGATTTGAAGAGAAAAACATATAGGTAAATGTTCCTGTCAAATTACTTCTCTTTGGGAATGAGGCGGTGATAGTTAATATACTTATTACTATTTAGATTCTTTCTCCGCAGTCGGGTTTCAGTTTTTTGAACTTTTATTCGATATAAGTCACGGGTTTTCGCCGATAGGAAAGTGACGTACGGAGGGCACGAAACAGTTCTTTGGGTTTTTAGAGTTCACTAAGTCTTCATGTGATCTAGGTTATGACCTATTATGACACCATGCCTTGTACTTAGGATTGTGCAACAAGAGTTTGGACTCCACCAACTGCACGGAACACGACGGTGAACTGTACTGCAAAAACTGCCACGGCCGCAAATTCGGACCCAAAGGATACGGCTTCGGCGGTGGCGCCGGCTGCCTATCCATGGACAGCGGCGACCAGTTCAAGAACCAGGAGGAGACGTGAGTAGCCTTTCACTTCACACTCCCGCCGCCCGCGCCACTGAGGGTCTTTCCTTATCTAAGGTCGCATCGACGACCGGCCTCTGGGCCCGTGCGTAACAATATTAACAGCGTGTACATAAAACTCATACAAGTAGAAAGCGCGCGCTCGGCTGTACATTACGCGCCTGACACGTGCATGACCAGTCTCCGTTTATGTCGCAACAGGAATTGAGCGCAGCCGCCGCCCTGATGCAGCGCTAGCGAGTCGCCAGCACACCCGGCCACCCAGGGGACACACGGCCGCACGCCATTCTGTTCTTTCAATATTCTAGATAGGGTTATTATCGCTATCGCTTAATTTATTTTGTTTATCGGTCTATTTATTTACTATTTATAAAAAAAAAAAAAACAATAAAGAGTCGACCATCATATGTGACTTAGTTGAGTTGACGATGGAACGCAGTCGAGCTTAGCGAACCTAAATGTACGTCAGACCCATGAAAAAAATTAGGACGCGAGCTCGAACGCGCTTCCACTGTAGACCCTTCCTTCCCTTCCGACCGGGCGACCAAAACTGCGGAGCAACGGTGAGAAACCAATCTGTTCTGCCTCAGCACGGCTTCGCAACGCTCCAGACGCACATAGAAAGCATGCGCCGTTTGTTAACAACCCTCTTGTCTTATAATTTTCCCCGCTACTGACACCTCTTTCTAACCTTCACTTAACGCTTCTTCTCAGCTCTAACATTAGCTGATATATGTGATGGGATAAGGAAAGCGCCCTCTTTGTTGACATGTATAGTGCTGTAGCAAGGTTGTACTCGGGCCGGTGCGGAGCGGGCGGCCGGGAGCCCTTACCTTCTCCCATTACGGCGGAGGTGCGCCGCCGGTATCAACTGCTTCGCCGCGGTGTGGGCGATGTTATTGTAGCGGAACCCGGAGCGTTTCTGCGCCCGGCGACAAGCTTTTAACAACTCTTCTGTCAGCGTTTATTGCTTCCAGTGTTGTGATGCAGCGGATAACTTGAGTTATATGTATGTACAGGGGCTTAAGGACCAATGGAGCATGCATGGAACCCCGCGTCATCGCGAAGGCCCCGCCCGGCGAGGGCTGCCCTCGCTGCGGCGGCTATGTCTACGCCGCGGAGCAGATGCTCGCTCGTGGAAAGGTTGGTGACGCATTCTGGGTACCTTTCAGACTGCAGCTGTATAAACGCCTTTCACTATCGTGTAGGTAGTGTATGCTTCTAAATTGCTGAACTATTGTCTAATTTCTGTAACCGGTGTACTCCGTCCCCAATGTAATTTCTCAACCTCGATCCATTTTATATCTCCAGTTAAACAGAGATGGATATGACTATATAAAACAAATTATGCACACGTCTTATAGATTAATTAGTTAATGATTGTTTTCGAAAATCATGATGTTTATCTTCCATCAATTTGGTTATTGTGTTTTAGATATATCGAAGATCTTGAACAGACAGACTTGACAGGAGATATCGTTTACCCAACTATTTTTATGAATGGAAGCAAAATACACCAATAATCAAATAATTTTCATATCTTAGGGTTATCACAGACGGTGCTTCAAATGCTTAAATTGCAACAGAACACTTGACTCAACAATGCATTGTGACGGACCAGATAAAGAGATATATTGTCGAGGTATCTGATTGTTTTCCCAACTATGCACTATGCGGTAACACCATTACACATCTGTGATAATAGCTTGCACCTGTAAACCAGTGTGCCCTTGCATGTTCTGTGATCTTCAAATGTTTGCTATATGTCCAGGCGTGGCACAGGGAGTGTTTCAAATGCGGCGACTGCGCCAAAGGGCTGGACTCCACTAACTGTTGCGAAGGCCCAGACAAAGACATTTACTGCAAAGGTTCGTCCAGCACTTTCTGATAACTTCCTATTGCTGTATACCTATGTACTCTAGCGTATTACCGAAATACAATCAACCTAAACTTGATGCCAGTGTACATACGGTTTTTATAAGCCATTTTTGAAGTCCTCTACTACTTATATTTGTTTTGTTGTTATACTACAATTACTTTTCTTGAACTGCATCTGATTTGTTATTGATTATAGCACGCAACCTGTGACTTGTCCGTGTTTCTAATTCAATGTTTCTCTCTGTAGTTTGTTATGCGAAGAAGTTTGGTCCTAAGGGATATGGGTACGGAAAGGGAGCTGGTGTTTTGCAGAGTGACTGTTTCGCCAATGGGTAAGGCATTGTCAGACGAAAATCTACTTGAGTCATCTGGCGAGGACACAGCTTTTGATTTGGTCTAACACTAATACTTATAACTGTAGATGCGTAGTGAACCGTTTTGGTCTCATCAGATGACAAGTATTAATACTTAATTTTATTTGCTTTCGCTGTAGGATGCTACGCACAAAGATTTGGTCCTAGAGGTATTGGCCACGGGGGGATGTCGACCCTCGGTCTCATGTGTGATATAAGGGACATGGAGTGGCAAAGGTATATGTATAGTGTGTCACGAAACCCTGAATGGACGTAGTCTATAGGACTGCAAGTCTTTGAGTTTTCCGAAATCAGTAACTGAATCATCTAACATTATATTTGCTTATAGACGCTTTAGCAAACGTTTTATTTTATTTTATAACTCATAGTTATGTGTTGTTTTACTAACTCACATAAATCATAAGTTACACCTATCATATTTCCTAACAACTAACTACATCTGGCATATTTTCCGAACATTCGCGATGATTTCCAAAGTACTTAGTAACATGTTATGTTAAACTTCTCATATTACAATACCTACAGGTTCAGGTTATTTCCATCGTATAGTCACTTTCATAAAATCAGCTTATAATACAAACAAGAGATGGCAGCGTGCCAATGAGAAAATAGAACACGCGCTCTCGAACGAACTAATTTTACCCGTTTCATATCGGCGAGACGCCGCGGTTTGGGCTCACAACTCGTAATCCGCTGCAGATCCCTTACATAAATTCCCTCTTAATGGGACATCGACAGCATTCGCACTCTTGCGCAGGGTTCAGCGATCTAAGTTGCGTAACCGCGATGCGTGCGTTTGATGTGATAACACTGATGAACTCATTAATTATGTCTTGTTTTTACTACTTTAATATAATTTAATATTTTGGTTTTTAACCATTCTAGATAGTAGCAATTTAATATGAGTAACAGTGGCGGGGCATCCATGGAATCCGATTCCCACTGGCTTGCCCATTAAAAAAGGTTGCATATTGTTTTTTAGAAAAAAGTAGGTAAGCTAAATTGGGCCCGGCTTGACTCATGAGTATGCCATAGAAAGTATTTACCGCACTAGATTAAAATGATGCACTTTCGATGGCTCTACTAATTTAAAGAAGTTTGAATCATTGAGTTTTACTATTTAAAAAAGAACACTAGCGCTATCTAGTTTTACTTTTATGGAATAATGCCAGTACAATGTTAACGGTTTAAGAATATTTAGCATGACCTGTCTAACTGAATCGGTAACTTAACATTCCAAAGGCTGTAGTCAGCAGCCGAAGGTACGCAAATCTATGCTCAAAGTGATATGCATTTCCATACAAATATTTATCAAAATAATAAGGCTTGTAGCTACTCGTGAGCACGCTATTCTGCGTAGCTACTTTTAATGCAGACTGTACAACCTCGACATTCCATACACAAATTCCTAACGTAAATTGTGTCACAGCGACCAAGCACCCAAGACCACGCTGATTGACACGGCCTCGATCAAGGCGCCCCCTGGCAAGGGCTGCCCCCGCTGCGGTGGCGTTGTCTTCGCCGCCGAGCAGGTCCTGGCTAAGGGCCGCGAGTGGCATCGCAAGTGCTTCAAGTGCCGCGACTGCACCAAGACCCTGGACTCCATCATCGCTTGCGACGGCCCTGAAAGCGAGGTCTATTGCAAGACCTGTTACGGCAAGAAGTGGGGACCCCACGGATATGGGTTCGCTTGCGGCTCCGGCTTCCTTCAAACTGATGGCTTATCGTAAGTTCTCACCAGTATTCATCAAACATTTGGCATTCAAACATTCAGCCCGGTACGAAGTAGTTGGGTTATAAAACAGGTCCTGTGCAATCTACACCGACCCATTCATGGGATAATTTAACGTATTTTGACTAGGACTCTTTACTTCCAATTGAATTAGAGCACCGGTTTTACGCAATAAGACTTCCTCCAGTGTCAAGAAGAACTTAGTATTAACCTATCGCATCGGTATGTACTGGTTAGGTTGAGATAAGATGCTGACATTGCCTCTACGATTGCAGAGAGGAGCAGATCTCCAACAGCCGTCCGTTCTACAACCCCGATACCACTTCCATCAAGGCTCCCAAGGGCCAGGGTTGCCCTCGCTGCGGCGGCATGGTCTTTGCAGCTGAACAACAGCTGGCCAAGGGAACGGTACGTATCTATAACACACTTTTTTTGGTAGATCATGGGTGTATCCCGATGTTGGGCGAAAGCCTCCTTTTTTGCGACACTCGTCTCTAATGGTTGCAGAATATGGAAGCAATATTCCGAAGAATTCTTAGCAACATTGTATCCTTCTGGCCATATTAAGTAGAAACCCAAATTCCAAGGCAGCGTTACATTTTAACATCTGCACAGGCTCTCCACAGGCTTAAAAGATTTTCCGTGAAAAAAAAATACTATGATCCTTTTTACTTAGATCAATAAATCTTTAGTCTGGATCAATTTCGTACTATTTCTTTTTAGATGATTTCGCATCAATTGATCATATTCTAATGATAGGCATATAGATTCCATGAGAAAACCATGTTAATCTGATTACTTTATTGATTTTTATTTTTTATCTCAGATGTGGCACAAGAAATGCTTCAACTGCGCAGAATGCCACCGGCCCCTGGACTCTATGCTGGCCTGCGACGGCCCCGACAAGGAGATCCACTGCCGCGCCTGCTACGCCAAACTCTTCGGGCCCAAGGGATTCGGCTACGGCCACACCCCCACCCTTGTGTCCTGCGATTCCGAGCCTACCGTCACCTAGTAAGTAACCAGTAACATTCAGATTAGCCAAGTTGGTATTTTAGGAAACCTTTTCTCCAATAGTCTTCTGGCTGATGATGATGAATGTATAAAGTCTATTGTCATATTAAAACATTACAAAAAAAATACAGTAAACGGCGATAAAGAATGCACATCGGCAATCATCGCATTTCCGAATACAAACGAATGCTAATTTCCATGTACATCAATTATTAGATTAATCGTTCATCAGAATTTGAATTTAGAACTAAGTACTTTATTGTTGTTTTGTTTTGATTTCACGTGGAATATATAGAGCTGTAAAACTCGATGTAAATATATATAGTTATTGCTATAATGTTCTTGTTGGGGAAAAATAATAATTATACATATATATATATTTAGGCCCACATTCCTAAAAGGGGTTGAATGAGCATTAGCAACTTATGTTATACTACTAGGATACTTAAATGTGGGTTTAAAGATCGACAAAAAGTGTAATTACTTACATTTAATTAACATTCTCATGTTTTTTTAAATTGGTCGGCTTCAGTTACAAAACGTTTATAAACATTGTAGATAATTTCGCGTGACTGGCAAAGTAACGGCTTACCTTTTGACGTGACAACGTCTTAAATTAGGTTGCGCTCGGAGTCACTCATGAAAAAGTGTAACGCCTGCTCACGTCTGTTACGAGGGCCGGTTGTCCCGCTAAAACTCGAGAACGGCTGAACCGATTTGGCTAATTTTAGTATTGAAATATTCGTGGAAGTCAAGGGAAGGTTTAAACGGTGAGAAAATATTGAATAAATGAGTGGAAAATAATAAAAAGGATAATTTTATATTCCCATACAAATACAAACTGTTCGTACTTACCTGTCAAACATATGATGTTTGTTCCGTCGGTTCGGTATTTTTAGAATAATTACATGTAGATCTAGACTAAATAAGGGTTTGGAATCGACAACATACATGCATAATAGTCTGATTATCGCATATTTAGATTTAAAACATGTAAAATAATGACACTAATGACATTAATGACACATGTGATGGGTGCGTTCAGAAAGTAACACTTAAAATGTTGTTAGGGAAATTGTGAATGGATATGATACAAATAAATAATGGAAGTCCACATTTTATTACCAAATTCGCAGACCTGGTGGTGCCAGATATCATTTTTGATGGAACTATAATTCCCCTCTCCTCTACTGTAAAAAATCTGGGCATCACCATGGACCAAACACTCTCATGGTCAGCGCACATAGCTGAGGTCAGCAGGAAACTATTTGCATCACTTCATTCTTTGAGGCGTATGCAGAATTTTCTTCCCATTCATACAAAAATATCTCTCGCTAGTTCTCTTTTACTTCCTCTACTTGATTATGGTGACATTGTATTCCTCGACCTTAAGGAAGACTTGCTTGACAAGCTTGAGCGCCTGCATAACGTTTGCGTTAGGTACATTTTCGGTCTTAAAAAATATGATCATATCTCGCAACACCTTTCGCAACTCGGTTGGCTTCCGATACGCCGTCGTAGGGATGTGCATGTCTTGTCACTGCTCTACAATGTCTTGTTCAATCCTTCCTCACCTCTGTATCTCTCCAAAAGATTCTCCTATATGGCGGCTGGCAGTGGTCACCGCTTGCGTTCGAGCGCAAATCTCGCTCTCGCCTTCCCGTCCAATAATTCACGCTCTTACAGTAAATCTTTTACAGTTCACTCCGTAAAATTGTGGAACTCATTACCGGTGCCCGTCAGGCAATCGCAATCCGTGGCATCATTTAAGGAAAAGTTGAAAGGGTTATGGCTTCTAGACCCCTAATTTCGTCGAGTGCTGTATTTATTGTTAAAATTGAATACTTATTATTTTTATTATTATATATTTATTAGTTTGTTTTATATCATCATATTTATATTCATAATGTGTAAGTTTATGTAGGTATATTTAAGATTTTGTCTTTTTTTTTTTCGCGTAAGCCTTTAGTGTCTCTGTGCATTTTTAATAGTTTTGCCTATCTTCTTGGATCTTCTCTGTTCTCTCTCATTTGCTCAAAGGTTAACTGGAAGAAATCCCTTACAGGGATAAGTTCGCCTTTGTACATATCATTAGTTTAATGTCCTTATAATTATATTTTAATGTACAATAAAGAGTTTACATACATACATAAATATACTACCGAGAAAAAGACGTTGTCACGTAAAATCTTCCTTCGCCCGTAAAACCGACTTTACAGGCAACCATTTTTTTCCCCTATAAATGCCATAGTACAAATTTAATTTTGTGTAAGTTTTAGCAACTCTATATATATATTGACTTGGATATGCGACTGCACTCTCTCGCATTTGAACCACGACTGACAAAACAAACGTCATGGTGCGTGCGACACAGATATCGCTATACGAAGTCGAAATTAGCCGATTGCCTCTTTCCAAAGATTGATGTGCAAACTTTATCGCCGTTTACTGTATTTCCTTACATAACATCTACATTAATCTGCAAAGGCTTAGAAGATCTTGAAGTTTTATTTTACTCTGTGGCCTGTGAAATAATTATACCACTGTAATATGAAATTTTATGTAGATGATCATTTTGGCAACACAAAGATGGGCAGGTGCTTCTATTTTAATGACTTATAAGATTGCATTTAGACTGTAACGCAAATAGTTTAATGTTATATTAATATTTCTATGATGCAATCATGTCTATCATTATTAGCTTTAGGGCAGTGTTGCCAGACAATAAATTAATGAAGACTTAGATTTATTTATTTTTCATTACTATTTTAGTATAATTTTAAAATACAGTATGCTAGAAAGGTCATCAAACTTCAATCTGTAGCTTAGATCAGACTGCCAGGCTCTCTAGACTGTGAGTGAAATAAATTGCAGTGCCCTAATATTCAATCAGCAGTAACTGTCTACCATGGTGAACTGTGTGAACCTCTCCGTTATTTATAAAGTTTGTCAGAGTACTGTATCTCTTCTGCTATCAGATATCGACTTCATAGCTAATTTATGGAAGATTTATGAGCTGTAATCTTAATAATTTAAATTTACCCAACAGCACAGAACAGCTTCCCTTCACCGGCCAAAAGGCAGCAAAGGGCCAGGGTTGCCCTCGATGCGGCTTCCCAGTGTATGCGGCCGAGCAGATGAACTCCAAGAATGGCACATGGCACAGACGGTGCTTCTCATGTGCGGACTGCCACAGATCTCTTGTAAGTACTATTACATTATATATGGTACTAGCTGTGCCCCGCGGTGCTACCCCGCTCATCCCACGGGAACACTATATTTATTCGGGATGAAAAGTATCCTATGTCCTTCCCCGGGACTGAAACTATCTATATACCAAATTTCATCTAAATCGGTTCAGCGGTTTAAGCGTGAAGAGGTAACAGACAGACAGACAGACAGACAGACAGACACACTTTCGCATTTATAATATTAGTATGGATTGTCAAAAAAGCTTGTTTCTGTTACTATTGGGAAAAGGCAGTGCAATACTTCCCTACTAATTTAGTTATGTCTCATTGAAACACTAAAAAACTTTCATCAAAGTAATGCCAACACCTAAATATGTCATGTTTAGATATGACCTACCATCACTAGATATAATAAATGTTTGCCTAAATGTAATGCTTTATTATATTGTGTTAGTATTGCCAACCATTGTCAGTCTCTGGGGTACTGCAACTTTTTATGGCAGGTTGTGAAAGTGTTAACTTGTGAGGCACTTACTAACCCTAAGGTAGGTTTAAGATGAGGCATTGCTATTGAAAAACATTAATACAAATCACTTACTTTATTTACATCTTATAACTGGTTTGTTTTCAAATATGATTTATCCTCTTCGTCATCTCTAGTAAGATGTCCTCGCAAGAACTCCTCCACTGTGTCGGTATCCCACTTCTCGATAGCGACCGTCTCCTTGACGATTCCATCTTTATCGAACAGCTTGATTATCGGGTCTAAGCCACGCACGTACTTAATTTGCAAGTTCGGGAACTTGGCAGGCTTGTCACCTTTACAAAACGCTTGAATTTGTGGATACGCCGGGAATTTACACGTACAGACTTCAAGGACAGCACGCGCATATTTCTTCTCCTTTGGCGCCGATTCATCAGCATGACAACACTCTTTACAATGTTCGTATAGGGGCTCTAAATTAAAGTCATTTAATTGATCACAGGAAGAGCACAAGAGGTTAGCCTTCACAAAGCCAAGAGACGCGCAGTCCTCTGTCGAAAATTCGGCATGGCTATTCTGAACGGCATATAGTGCCGTTAAAATCAATATAGATGAGAATTTTAATGTAGGCATGATTAATTTTACTTAATCTAATTTTTATCCGTTCTTCCTTTGGCTTGACCGCTTACTCTAACATACAATAATAATGACGTTTATTTGACACTGACAGATTGACGCTGTTGAACGTGACGTACACTGACGTGTTGTTCTGTTCCAGTCACTAATATGAACGCTCATATTTCAATAGGAAACAACTCTATATTATAATTGCCAGTTCGTAGGATTTCTACAAATATTTATGTTATTTAACTGTTTGTTCCAGGATTCCACCAATTTGAATGACGGACCCAACGGTGAGATTTACTGCCGCAGCTGCTACGGTCGTAATTACGGACCCAAAGGTGTTGGTTTCGGTATGGGCGCAGGCACATTAACCATGGCTTAAGTTGATCTATGGAGCTGGACTTTATAGGATCATTTAATAGTGTGAATGGTAGCATGAAAGGAATTTAATCTCTTGCATAATGCTACCCCCGATCATACCTTTCATTAAACTGGCTTTAATACTGGTTGATCTATCCAATGAGACTAATTAAGTGAATAATGATATATTTTTAACTGATTATAAGTCACATATTTTATGATAGAAAGGTATAAATTAAAGGTTACATTCCTTTCATATTATGTACAAAGTGTGATGAATGTGTCTGGGCCCTTAGTTTATAAATTTGTCATAAAATAGTGTAACTAGTAAGGTAAATAGATCTAATGTAGCTGTAAGGGAGAATAAATACGAGAATAAAAAAAAAAAGAAAAAAAAAAATGAACAACGGCATTGTGATTATACCTCATAACCATCAGTTTGATGGTGAGGTGACTATCCTGTAAACGCAGAAAAGATTACAAATAAATGTAATCGTTTCGACCGACCAGATCTTAGTGCTAAGAAGATCTGAAGCGTCATTCACTTAGCTATTTTTATACACCAAAGATTTTTGTATATAAACATTTCGCAATAATATTATCTCGAGTAACAATAAGCTGTGCTAGGGAAATTCTAACATTTACACTTATGCTTTTAGGCTTCTGCTGTATAACTTGCACATTACATTGTAAAGATTTGTAAGACAGCTTATTGCATTATATTTATATGACCATGATTGACAGAACATTGTCTAAGTTATCATTTTTTTAATAAAATAAAATGAAAAAGCTGGCTCGTTTCATTTAACTACCTACACAGACTGTTGCTTTAAAGTACAGTTTAGAGCAAGATACCTATAAAACCTGATAGGAGCGTGGAAGGAATAAATTAATACGTATATTTACATTATTTGAATGTTAAGTGTCTGCATTTGTATTTCTTTCTTCTTGAGGTGTGCAATAAAGAGTATTCTATTCTATTATATTACTACTTATAACGGCAGATTTCGGGTTCATATAATTTTGGAACATAATGCGAGTCAATGCAATTCAATAATTGAAGTATCGTTATAGTATTTTAGTTGGCGTTGTGTACGATCTCGTTAAAGAAAACAATACTGTACTGTTGTATGGTTTTGTACCTCATTATCGTCGGCTCGGCCACAACTTCGTGCGACCAGCGCGCAGCGGAGCGGCGAGCGGCGGCTATAGGTGGGAGCGGAAGATCCGAGCACGGATTCTCAGTCACTCCTATGGCCGCCACTCGCTGCTTCACTGGGCAATCGTCCAAACCGAAGAGTTCCGATAGTGATGGCTTCACCTTGGTGGAGAAAAAGAAGAAGCCGGCTCGTCGCAACCAGTGTGGAACTGCAGTGACTGGATCGCAACATCTACTCCAGCCTGCGGCCCCGGCGACACTGTTGTATGTGTCCAGACTGCACTACACGACGAAAGCAGATAGCATCGTCGAGTATTTGCAAGTAAAGACCAACTTCACCCTGAGGGTCGAACAGTTAGAGTCTCGTCACAATGTGAACTTCGCTTCATTTGTGGTGAGGGTGCCTACTATCCTTCCTGCAGGAGGAATTCTGGCCGAAAGGTGTCGTGTTCCGGCGATTCCGCGGACGGTTACCCGACACCCAGAAGTTACGTCGCACGTCGCCGAACTAACGTGTTTATGATTATTTTATATTATTTTGTTATTTTATATGTATGTTAGTTTTAAGGTATTTATCTATGGGCCACAGTTGCCTGAAAATAAATGATATTGATTGATTGATTGATTGACTGGGCGCGCGAAGTAGAGGCCGGACTGGACCGTTATTTATTTATTTAATATTTATTGCACAAAAGAAAACTTGTCGTACAAAAGGCGGACTTAATGCCACGAGGCATGAAGAGAGGTTCTATGTAATAAAGAAAACTGGCAATGTAAAATGGCAATTTTTAATCAAAAATAATCAATTACCGATTTCCAATTAATTCAATGGCATTAGTTACAAAACATGCAACAATCCTTTTAAGCATTTTCTCTGCAAATGTAAGACATAATTTCGATATTAATATAACACTAAACTAACGCATATAATGAGTTAGGCAGAAACGAATATTGATAAAAGAAAACACTTACTTATTTTATATCTCTTAGACAGCTAAAATAAACAAAAATACCCGCAAGAGATTACAACAAAACGTTACAATTAACATAACAAGCAAAAAGTAACTTACATTAAAAACTTATTCTAAGCTGTTAGACTAAAATAAAACGTATAGGCGGTAAAAAGTTTTCAGTGAGATTGTTTTTTTAAGTAAGGGATATATTTTTAGTTTATTACAGCATCAATATTACGCCAAAAAGAAAGATTATTCGAGGCTTAAGATTAATTTTTTTTTTTCATAAAACGGCATTCCTATGTTTTTCGTTCAATAGTTTTGTGCGTAGCAGTATTTATTTTATAATTTCGTTCTGCACAGACCAGATAATGAAAAAATATATATCAGAAAATAAAAAATGGCACTTCACTTGGCATGGCATGCTAAAGATAAGTTGCTGCTAAATTTGCCAATACCTTAGGACTCACTGTCTAGTCACGATATCAATGTCTGTCTTGATATTTTTCCATTATGAAACTACTGGTACTCTTAATTTCCGTCGTGGCATAACTTCTTAACAATAGCGAACGTTCACAACGAAGGTGATTTCCACTGGTACCGCCAATGCGAATCTTTTACCTTGACATTGACAGTGTTGCTCCCTATAGTTATAGTTCCGGCGCGTTCGCTAGCACAAAGAAGATTCTGCCAAAATTTGTATTTCACCTTACCATTAATTGAAATTTACGCGTACAGTGCTGCCAACCTCTAAGTTCGCGCACGTTAACTTATACATTAGAGTAGACTTGTAATCAATAGACCAACACTGGGTTTAAAAGAAGCAAAGTTAATTATAATCACAGTAAAAATATTTATCAGGTACTTACAATCTCTTAATATTAAGTCTTTTTTTTTGTCGCAAACCGCGGCCCTTTAGCTGTCTTGGCTTTTTCTGAAGTGCTAGGTTCCTCGAATCCATACTTGAGCTTAAGTCGTTCCCTGATCATCAGACCTTTGATGAGTCGTTTCCAGTTTCCGTATACTCTTGTCTCTGTTTTTTCGCGATCGCGTCTTTCCATCTCTTCTTGATCCTATATAAATATAAACAAATTGTTCAGAAGTGTTAAAGCAAAATTCAAGCAAAATTTTACAATTATTTCTTTTGCCAACAGTATTTATAAGGAATAATAAAAACCAGGAGCATTTCAGCCGCCATTTACTTGGTGTTATGAAAAGACAGATTATTTTTAAAGTCGGATGTAGCTAATTTATGAGTTCACAAATTACCGCATTTAGTAACTTTAAAAATAATGTAGCTCCCCTATCTACATTTCATAACACACAGTAAGAGGCGGCTGAAATGCTCATTGTTTTTAGCCTAATTCTGTTTGGATTGGCAGAACTTAAGTACTCCGAAACATTATGGAATGATACTTACTTCAAGCCATGCTTGCGTGATGACTTCTTCAAACTCCTTGCAAACTACGAAGCCGTCGTATACCGGATGGGACCAGCCTCCGTTGAAATCGAAGCCAGTCATGGCCGGCGCGCAGTCTATGTTTAGCTTCTTGGCCACTTTGTTGAGGCCAGGCACTGGAAAACAATAGAAACGAATTAATTAAGCACATTTCCACTTTATATACCAGGTTTCTGAACATTGTCAGTAGAGGTACGAGTATAAGATTATGATGTGCCTAAATGTTTGAGGGGTTCCTTCGTTTCCTCATGGACCTCGTCATCAGATTTTCACAAATTTATTTTGTGGCACCAACTATAAGAGATGAACTCTTCTCGAACGAAATCCCTTTATAAATGAGTGAGTTCTGATGTAGCAGAAACAATATCCGAATTTAGAATATCCTCGTTTTGGAACTAGGCTGATGGTTCGACTTCGGTTATAGTAGTCGTGACCAACACGCTTGGTCGCATTTTTGTGTCTACTGTCGTTATTTTAAAGATATTTTATGCTCTTCTACTGGGCATGTGCCTCTCCTACAGGAATTTATTAATCATGCTTATCATTACAACAAATAATAGGTCAGACTACACTAACTTCGCCGATTCGCGATTTCTACTCAGAAACAAATATCGGGTTATATTATCGGGTTTATAGAAAAAGCTAACGTTTAGATCCAATTATTTGCGTTATTCATTTTAGTTCCGGGTTCAACTGACCTTGTCAGACCGCTCGCTAAGATACAGGTTTGAATCGCTTTCAAGTATACTTCAATCCTAAATTTCTTATAGGTATGTTTATCTAGTTTAAGATTTAATGCGTGAGATCTCTCAAAACTTAACGTCAAACTTACACTTGATATGCACAGTTCCCTTCGGCAGCATGCAGTCTTTGAACAACTCCACGTTCCCGTACGCGTTGCGCGGCACCATTCCATTTTCTGCCACTGGCGGCTCATAGTCTTGTACTTGCCACGGCCCGAATATCTCCAGAGGCTTGTCCGTTATAAGCTTGTTCGAAAGCTGGAAACAAAAGTAAAATAAAAATTAACAGTCATCAGAAAAGTTTGAACCTAATACGAGTACATATCTTATTGTGATATAGAATGACAGCTAGGGATCCAACTAAACGAAATCTTAAACACAAAAGCGAACAAGTACAGATCTCCATTAGTTGAAATACAACATTTCCTTAAGTCAGAGGCTCGTGTTCCTTAGACGTTGATTTAGATAATAATTATGAATTTCACAATCAATAAGAGATTTAAAAAAAATTGCGTAATCATACCTTATCCCACTTTGGGCGCGCTTTGACAATTTTGTATGGCTTCTCGCCTAGCTTCACCACCTTGGCTTCTTTAAGCCAGGTGTCTCGCGAGCGGCACACGTAGACGCATTCGCGCGCGTATACAGCCTCGTTGCGGACGAACCCTAACGTCGACGCGTCTGGAGGGTATATGGCTTCATACTTCAGTAGATGTCGCTTTAGGGCATACAAAGGGTGATTCTTATATCTGTAAAGTTATTACATTCCTGGGTTAAATTTATGTACTAAACTTTGCCTGTAATTTTATGTACGTATCACTGCAGTCTCACAGTTTGCGAAATTCAGAGCTGAGACAAACAGTATAAATTGTAGTTTTTAATGTAGGCTATTGGGTGCTGTTAAGTACTGGATGGCAAAGCCATCTGATAAGGCTAAAAATTGAGTGATCAGCTCATTGCGCACTAACAACCGTATAAAAACAGGAGTTAGTACATACCCACAGTTAATTAAATAACGCGAAAACAGGAGTGTTGTTTTCACTCGGGTTGAAAATGGCATAGTGTCCCTTGTACGGAGTGATCGCCTGCTCCCACCATGTCGATTCCACCCGTTGCTTACGAGTGACGGTGTTCCAGATGGGGACGTATCTGGGCAAATTTTTATTTTGTTGTCGATTTCATTTTTTTCTCAGATTTCAATAAAATTCGGTGAGTTGGTAAAGTTGCTTCTTCTGACCATGGTAAGCCCCATTTCACGATATGTCCTACATTTTTTTTCCATTGAGTTACAGAAAATGTATTACAGAAATTGGCCCATGAGCTAATTTTTATTTTGTTGTCGAACGAATTATTTATTTTTCATTTCGAGGTCCTCATTTTGTACTAAATTTTAGTTCAAAATACGAAATTTAGTTAAAAAATTACATACATTTTTTGTAACTCAATGGAAAATGTTGTAGGACATATAGTAAAATTGGGCTTGCCTTTTTGAGAATAAGCAACTTTACTAACTCACCAAATTTTATTGAAATCTGAGAAAAAAACAAAATCGACAACAAAATAAAAATTTGCCCATCTACTGGTTAGTACCTTGAGGTAGTTCTTGAAAATGACAAAGTAGAATGACTTACTCGCCAATACTCTTAGGCAGCGGTGCATCTAACTGCATTCTATCCAAAGATTCATCCTCCTCCCTATCTCTGGCTGTTCTGGGACCCTGCCATGGAGTGATAGCTTGCTCCCACCATGTGGACTCTACCCGTTGCTTGCGAGTGACGGTGTTCCAGTGGGGGACGTATCTCCTGGTCAGGTCCTTGAGGTAGTTGTTGTTGTCCCAGCCTACGACGTAGCAGACGGGATGTGTTGCTCGGCTCTGGAAGTGGAAACCAGAAATAAAGTGATTATTACGTACTTAATTATTCAAGTCTATATTTTACGAATCCATAACACCACGCTGCGCTCACAAACCAGGATAGTTGATGTAGCTTAGAAGGCGGCAAGTTGAAGTGGGACTGGGCTGGTCACGTCTGTCGCATGCCGGGCGACTTGTGGGCCATAAAAACCACAGAGTGGAAACCCCACAACACAACTCGAAACGGAGACGCGGCAGACCTCGTAGGCGATGACGGAATGACTTGGACTTATTTTTAAAGGCCTGGCCAGATACAGTTCAAAACCGCGACAGATGTAAAGAGGGGGAGGCCTTTGCCTAGCAATGGGACATAACAATAATAATATTTTACTATGTAACAGGCGCCTTATATGCTACTAGCTGTGCCCCGCGGTGTTACCCGCTCATCCCACGGGAACACTAAATTTATTCGGGCTGAAAAGTATCCTATGTCCTTTTCCGGGTCTCAAACTATCTCCATACCAAATTTCATCTAAGTTGGTTTAGCGGTTTAAGCGTGAAGAGGTAACAGACAGATAGACACACTTTCGCATTTATAATATTACTAGCTGTGCCCCGCGGTGTTACCCGCTCATCCCACGGGAACACTAAATTTATTCGGGATGAAAAGTATCCTATGTCCTTCCCCGGGACTTAAACTATCTATATACCAAATTTCATCTAAATCGGTTCAGCGGTTTTAGCGTGAAGAGGTAACAGACAGACAGACAGACAGACAGACATACTTTCGCATTTATAATATTAGTATGGATAGTATGGATTGAATTAGCGCATTACTGAGCAATTTAAGAGATATTCATATGTTGAGCTGGGGAGCTGGTCAGTAAAGGGGGCCCTATATTCTAAATACATAGATGACGATTACATACAATGAAAAAGAAACTTACATAGATCTCATTAGTGCAGTGAACTTGCCCTTTAATAACATCAACAGCAATCCATTGTTCCAATTCTTCCACAAATATTTCACACCATACATCAGTCTTCTCTTTAACAGCCTCATCGTCCGTGGACAGCACTCGACGATCGATTTTACGACTGGTGCTTGGTCTGGGGCTGATCTTGATGGGTTTGAAGTCTTCATCGCTTGCATCATCGGGTTGGTAATCACTGTCGCCTTTACTTGCCTTGGCTTTTCCTGGAAAAATAGTTCAGTGTTCTGTACTTCACAGCAGATGGCTATAATTGCTACTGATTTACTCGAATAATGGAACTTAAAAATATAAAAAGAAAAAAATCATTGCTTGAATAAATATAACGTACATGATGTACATTAACGGAATATCGACCACATAATCCTAGACGTCCATAAAGGATAGTAGTTTCACAATTCTATTACAATGATGATGATGATGATGATGATGGTATCCTGTTATCCCTCATCAGGGACATAGGGCTCTCAGAAGGATTTTCCATTGCCGCCGATCCTGCGCTGCTTCCTCGAGTTTCTAGTTCTATTACAATAGTAAACTATAATTCATTCAATATAGATTCGATTTTTTATGACGGCAAATGTACTGACCAATTCAATTAAATTCTTAAAATGAAACAGAAATAATATAAGATCAGAGTGACTGCTCCGAGTTCCTGAATCCAAAGTATTATCTTCGGGTCGTAAGTGGTCAATGCTGCGGTAATAGTAAATACTGTAATTAGACCCTAGTCTAATAAAACCAAAGGTCAGGTAGTTAGAAAAATAATATAATTTCAACGCCTTAATTGTTAGTTACTTATTGAGCCGAAATTCAGATGGCATGCGTCTTATTGTGTTAATTAAATAAGTATCATACCAACCCTTGACAGAGGTCGCTCTTTTCGCTTTTTTAATCGCTTTAGTATCCACACTCTCATCCATCCGGGTTTTCATAATTTCAATTAGAGTAGACGTAATATCATTCTTAGGCGAGTCTTTTGTTTTTGCCAATATATCCCTGTGACTTACTCTTAGCCCATCTTCTGGATCTTTTATTGATTTGTTCGACCTTTTGATTACTGGCGATTTTTCACTACTGTTGAAATATTTACTTTTCTCAGCTGTACTCGTACTTTTTGACCTAGGTTTAGGACCGTCTTTGTCACCAGATCCTTTAGCAGTTTGCAAGCTTTTTGGATCTGCGGTTTTTGAGCGTCTTCTTGAAGTCGTTTTAGCCGGTTCAGCTTTAGTATCTTTTTCAAAGAAATTACTGCACACTGCTGTTTCACTTTCGTCAGTGACAATAACTTTCGGTGGATTTTGTTGTTTTGTGGCAGCAGTAGATTTATTTTTTGAGTCATCCTGTAACATTTTATGATTTTTTATAGTGCTTCTGGTTGAACGTGGTTTTGGCTTAACTGGAGAATTTTCGGAGACCTTTTCTTCTTTTGTTTCAGTTTTAATTTCTGTAAGTTTTCCACATCTCTTTAAGGACAATGACTTAGGAGTCGGTGAGACATTATTGCTAGGCTTTGTCGTTACTGTCGTTCTTATTTCTTGCGGGTTTGATTTTTCTTTGGTAGTTTTTCTATTTCTTTTGTTTGGTAAAGTTTTTATTTCAGCTTCATTTTTCAATTCGGCTTTTGGAGGCTTAGTTGCCGTAGGCTTTTTTGCTCTTTTTGGAGGTGACACATCTTCATCCTCATTTGAGATTTCAACCGTTTTAGCTGCTCTAGATAGCCTCGTTTTCCGACCTTTTTGTGTGGCAAGGTTACCGTCATCATTTCCATCGACTTGCATAATATCAGAATCACTATAATCATTTTTGTCTACTTGCATAAGGTCACTATCGTCATTTCCATCGACTGGAGGTATACTTGGTTTAGTACTCTTTTTGCAAGTTTTTCGTTTCTTTTGTATCGTTTTCTTTGCATCTTCTTTTTTGGGCTCTACATTTTTCTCATCTTTTATTTTAGTAGAAAGAGAACATAGTTCAGAACTCGGTGGCCTAATTGGCAATGTGACAAAGTTAAACATTACACGACACTGAAGGCCAATAGCCCTCAACATGCTAACAAAAATGAAGAACATATATTTCTTTGTGGAAACCACTTTGGTACTGATTTGTTTCAACAAAATTTCTCTAAGAGGATGTGCTTTTGGTCTAAATTTGTGTTCATGTTTATCTTGTTTCAATGTAATTTTGTTGCTAAACCATTTTGTTATCTGTTCAACATACTTCATATCTACTCTTTCACCAGGATAGCATTCCTTAGATGGGACTAGGGTTAATACCGCACTCATTATTTCCTGATCATTTAAAACTGAACTGACAAAGTTGCCATGCCCCAACCAACATAGCACATGGACCTTGTGCATGTACACTTGATACTCCTTTTTCACTCTGTTCATTTTTCTTTTCATCATCATTTCTACATCAACTTTTTTAGATTTCCTATGGACTGCATCGGGAAAATCTACAACAACTTGCAATCCTGAAGCTGGAAGTGCTTTTGACTCTGAAAATGTTTAGGAAAAAACTTAAGTACTTACAAAAAAATTGGAAATAGCATAAACACATAATGAAACAGTATATTCTGTTATATATTTATAATTTGTATTTAATTTATTAATTATGTGCAATGCTGACACGAGGAGTCTGCAAGCTTATTTAGGTACCAAGGGCTGTATCCGGTAATAGGTAATAGTTACACATGTTAGAGGAAAGCATAAAAATAAAACTGGAAAGACCGAAAGAATAAAAGCAAATTACCTTTCACTTCCTCCCAGTCTTCCATTTCTGAATCACTATCATTTTGTTTCTTTTTCTTTTTAGTTTTCTTCACATTTACTATAGGTTCAGGTACGGCTTCCTCTCCTTGAGCCAACAGGTCCTTAACGTCAAAGGCCTCCTTGGAAGTTTTGGCAGTGTAATTGAGAATTGAAGCCTTTGTTTCTTCAACTTTAGTTTTGTGGATTTCAAGTTCCTTAAAAGTCTTTTTAGCAATCTCTTCACTATTGTCTGGTATATTATTGGAAAATACCTGTAAAATTATTAAACAAAGATTGAGCAAAAATAATAATAACGAAAGTTAATAAATTAGATGTTCAATAAACAGTGAATTACAAATATTTCTTTTTTTTTTAATTCATCCAGGCAGGCAAAACAGTTTCTACATAAAATATTATATATACCCTTCTATCTAGGTTGTTCGCTTATATGTGTTATATGTGTCGAAACATGTCGGGCCGTTCCTGACAATTTCACGTGAGTGTAAACCGCTTAATACAATAATTAAATGTGTCTCACGAAAGTTTTAATAAAATTATGTGATGAACTCACTGCTTTCAACAGAACATTTCAGTTCTAAAAGCTCACGGACTGTAATATTGTTTATGATAATACACCTACTCTTGGTCTTTAATCTTTCAGCTATCAGTCTGCTAGTGAAACTGTGGCCAGAAACCCAGAAATAAACCATAAATCTATAATGGGAGCTTTATGGGTACATTACTCATTTCCAACATATCTTGGGTAAATAATAAATATGTGGTGTTAATAGTATTTTCTGTTGTTATGCAAAAACAGACAGATCAACACAGATGAGCCATGAGCCTGGAAAGTGCCAAAGCAAACTTTCTGTCCATCACATTCAAACCCCCCTGAAGATGTAATCTCAGCACCAACACACACAATTATTTCAAGAATAAATTAGACAAGTATACCACTGCACAATAAATAAATAAATAAATAAATATTGCTGCCTCATTATAAATAATAATAAAATAGCAGTTGTATAGTATACAAAACAATGAAAAGGTAGATGACTCAGCTAATGCCAGTGGCCTGAGCCAATATGACTCTTGGTCACCGACGCTGTTAATCTGCCACCCCCATGACTTAGTAACTAAATACATAAAATTATTATTACATACATATATAAGCTTAATTACACAAAAAATAATGATAATTTAATATGATTTCCTAAATTTAATTTTTTTTCGCCAGTTCCTGCAAGGAAGTAGCAGATGTTATCTTCCTTCTTAAGACACATTTTTGCCCTGTACCTTCAGAAATGCTTATTTTGGTTTTACTATACAGTTTCCAAAGGATCTATCTGAAGGAAATCGTAATGACAAACTCATACCGCCATGTCATGCATATCTCTTGTCATGTAGCATAAAAATCTTGTTTTGTGATAAACAAATATGTACAACTGACTCAGCAACATGATGAGGCTTCAGAACGGGCCGTATTTTACTGCAATTTGTGACCAGCAACTTTGCCGTTCTTCTCTAACACCCTAATCTAGAGCAAGATACAAATAATGGCCCGCAACAAATTGCAGCAAAACATGGGCCGGTTTAAAAGCCTCTTGAGAAAAACCTCTACTTGAGTATTTTATTTATTAATAAAACCTATGACATGCTTCTTAGCAGAAACTCACATCTTGATAATCCATTTTAGTCTCATTATCACTGTCAGCATCGTTAGCCGATGAGAAGGTTGTGTTGGCAGGTACACTTGCTGGTTTTCTGGATGATTCATCATCACTGCTGTCTGTAATTTAAATATAGATACGAAAATGTTATATTGGTGGATATTTTCAACTACCTGTATAGTTTATCAAGTTAAATTAAAGACGTAGACAAACTATAATATTATAAACAACAATGAAATACAATATTACACCCAAAAATAAGGAATCAGCTCTTGAAACAGAAATTCGATGTTTTTTAGGTAAATAATGTCAAATACCCACCACTTTCAGATAAATTGAGGACAGAAGGTAACAGTTTATCAGATTCGGTTAAATCCTTCACTGAGAAAGCTTGTGTGGAAGGACTGTCATCCAAACCATCCTGTGATTCATGGCGAATTTTTTGTATAAAATTCTTCGCAAATTGTGGCTTTCTTTTCGGTGCCGGCTTCTTTTTGCCTTTAGTGGTTTTCGGATCTTCTTCCTCAAATTCTTCTCCCGAAGAAACGGCTGGCTCGTCTTCTTCGGAACTTGAGAGGCCTGATATCTTCGCATCGGAACCGGAATCACTAAAATCTCCAGATTCCTCTGGTTCGCTATCATTTTCGTCTTTGTAAACGGTTTTAATTACCTTTTTGCGAGTTGTGGGCATATTTGTAACTAAATCTAATACTTATTTAAATACTGATGAGCGTTCCGCTCATTTACTAACAATAAAACTTTCTTATCTTAAATTTAAATTAAATACCCGGCAAGTACCGACAAGCATGCTTGCTACAAAAAAATATTACGAAATATTGCGTCTTCTGAAAGCGTCAAGCGAACCGCGCAATTATTTAGATACTGTCAAATTTGACACCTGATAGTTAATATGAGATTGCCAGCCTCCAGGGTAGGCTTCACACTACTCGCGAAGTTGACTGAGGTTGTGCGAATATGATAAAGTGTGGGAGGCACTTCGCTGCTGAAACTCATACTTCGGCCAACATCGCCGGGGTTAATGGAGACGGAAAGTGGCATTAGGAACTTAAAGATCAGCACAAGATAAAGCCATTTTGTTTGAGCTTGTTAAATTCGTCGTGATGAGTAATTATTAATGTTTGTGTGAGAATGTACAGTCGGCAATAAAAGCGTGTTTAAATTATATTTTGCTTTATTTTTGGAGCGAAGCGAGTGAAGCGAGCGAAGCTCCCATGGATCGACTCGAATGGACTTTGTAACAATGCGCAGATCTCAGCGAGTTCTCAACCGATTTAAGAAATTTTTGTTTTAAATTGCACAAATTAAATTTCGCTAGGTCGTGACGAAGAGAAAATTTCGAAAAAAAAAAAAAAAAACGCTCCAATCTATGGTCCAAGCCCCAAGCTTAGCCGGTGGCTGACTGCATCGACCTAGTAAATATAGACTGGTAGTTCAAATAAAAAATTTCAAGTCTAACGGCATTTTGTGAGCCATTTTGGCAACATGACATTTCCGATGTAAAAAAAGCCTGCTGAATTCGATTCTGGATGTTGCCAAGCCGAATTTTTCCCCCTCCCCCAATTTCCCCCCTTTTTACCTCAAAATATGTCCCTAATCACGGTTTTTACGGTTTTATACAAAAAGTATTACAGTTAGAAAAAAAGTGTCAAAGACAAGAATTACCTCTATAAAATTTCCTATAACATGGTGTATAAACTTTCTTAGTAGGCCTTATGGTTCGTGAGCAATATCTTCCGGAACTTCATAGACTGGTAGAAAATTCTAAATATCGGCTTCCTTTACCGTCCCCCCCATTTCCCCCCTTTTTGACCTCAAAATATGTCCCTAATCACGATTTTTACGGTTTTATACAAAAAGTATTACAACTAGAAAAAAAGTGTTAAAGACAAGAATGATCTCTATAAAATTTCCTATAACATGGTGTATAATTTTTTTTGGTAAGCCTTATGGTTTATGAGCAATATCTTTCCGAACTTCATTATTTTTTTAAAAATTGATAAACTTGGTCGAGGCTGGGAAATACACTTATTTTGGGATAATTGGTATCGCACAGGATCCAGCCGCTCTGCAGCTCTTGACGCTGACATCCAGTTGGCGTGCTGCTTATTATATGTCAAGACTTACGAGGCTTTCAGTCATAAGCAGTCGTCAGATTTACACGCAGAACTGTATCCAAGTCGGGTTAAAAGCGACGTAGAAAATAAAAATGCTTTACTTCTGACCACGAAGTCATTCAAAATGCTCAGTTAGACGCCAGATTCTTCAGAAACGGGCCTTAGAAATGCAGTTACCCAGGATCTTGCAGCAGAAAAAAATAAAGTGTCAATTCTCACTGCTAATCAGCTTGGCTCAATCTAAGTAACGAAGTTTGTTTCCGAAAGGCTCACCAACAGCAGGTCTACAATAAAACGCAAAGTTCAAAATGAACAAAGGCCCGACCCTCAAGACCCGTACAAGGCAGGTCGTTCAAAATCTACCATATTTCGCTCACTGAGAACCAAAACGTCACTATCCGAAAAATTGAGTTTTTGAGCTGTCAACGCCATCTAGCCAATCTGATGGTAAAGAATACGATGCAAAAACTCCTATCGCTCTAGCGCAATTATTAAGCGCGAGATGGCGCTAATGTCACTATGGCAAATAGCGGGGATGAACGCGAGCGTCACTGGAACACTCACACTGTCACTTTCGCATTAGTGCCAAGGACGCCGACCGAGTTCAAGGATTATTCTGTGCAGAACATCATCATTTTTGTTTAAGGACGGTTTGACATTAAAGTATGCGCCAAGTACTACATTTTTTTACTGGAAAAACGTATCTACCCGAAACATGTCAGTTTTGACTTTTCATGTAGCAGGAATATTAAGATTTAATTTCAAGCCATAGTGTATTTTTTGCTTTAGTGACACTTTTGATTAAACATTTGTTAACATTTTGTAAGGTGAAAAGTGACACTTTATTCTTAATGACGGTATTGCTTAATATTTGGTGTAATATCGTAGTTTAAAAATTGAGTCATAGTGTCCTTTTACTTGAAATGTCACTTTTCTTTTAACAACTTTAACGGTTTATTTTAAATGAAACGTAATTGTTTGCATAGTGTCATTTTTCTAGCATTATAACACCTTCTTAGGTGAAGTTAAAGATGGCGTTTTATGTGTAGTGACAGTAGTGACATTAGTATTTATATACATTTTGTATAAAATTGGTTGAAGTCGTTGTGTCGTTTTCTGTTTAGTGGCGCTTTTCCTCAACAGTAACATAAAATTTAAGTTGTAATTTCTCTCTCAAAGTGACACATTTCGTGTAACTTCACTTTTATTGTCAGTTTTTAAACATTTGGATACCAATATTTTAAACGATTAGTGTTATGATTTAGATTGCCATGAAGTTTTGTATTGAAAAAAATACTAATAAATAGATTTATTCAATTATTGTACGATGTTACTTAGGTAGTACCTACTCATAACTTAAATGTTTCCTGACCAGATGTACCTATTTGGTCTTACCTATGATCTGTTTTTATGACAGCATACTTTAAATGATGGCATTAAAACTTAAGAGTAATTAAATTTGAAACAAAATTAAGTATTTGTGTACAAATCCGTAGGCATCTTTTGATTGCTCTTAAAGATAAAGAATCATTTATTGCACAATTAACAACAAACATTACATTTATAAGGCAACAATTGCAATACGGAACTGTGTTTACATAATACATAAATTGACAGTGGACTCCGCACTAGGCCATGCCTGTATCGCGGGGAACCAGAATTACAATTTAATGTCATGTAACAAGTTAATTATTTTACAATATGAGATCAACCAATATTAATTTACTAAATAACGAATTTAATAAATCAAACTAATAACTAAAACTCTCTTGACAAGGAGAGCCTCGGTGTCGGAATAATCCAGAGTAGTGAGCCAGTTATAGAGAAGCTTTTTGGCTACTATGAGGAATCTTATTATGTTTTTTTTACAGCAGCATTATAGATTGAGGAGCCAAGATATTCACCGAATCGCCTACCAAAAGCTCTTGAGTTTGGTGATTTTGATAAGTACTTACTTATTCTATTTTTCGTAAAATATTATTTGTGGCCATTTATTTTAATCGATGATCTCATGATTAGTATAACATTAATATTCGCAAATACTTTTGAATTCAGTGAATTGAACTGTGTTGGAAGTAGGTACTTAATTAATTTGAGATTAAGACTTATAAATGCAACTTCAGTGATTTTAAACCTGATATTGTAGGAAAGTTAAACTAAAGTTATAGTCACATTAGGGCTAAAATAAATGTTTATTATCTCGTTGATTATTTTTTGAATGTTTTCATGAATAGGTACTGAAAGTCATTATTATTAAGTTAAGAAAAAATTGCTACTATATACCGCTTTATTGTAACAGATTTTTAGAATGAAAAAAGATTTGTAATTAGTTTGTGTTTTGAGACTGAAAGTCATTTACCTATGTTTTTTAGTTTCGAGTTATTATGGTATTACCTTAATATTTCATTGAACTGTCCTATATAGGATCACTTACATTACATGGAAAATATTGAAATTTGTAAATTTTTGGTGGGACTTTTATTGTATTTCTTACAATTAATGGGCAAAACTTGTGATTAAACAAGTACAAGTATAATACAAAGTTAATAAGGTCGTTTTATTTGCATTCACTCATTAAAATTTCTGATTATTTCAGAGATAATTCATAATTAACTGATAGTGTCATTTTTCCTCTAATGCCATCAAAGTAAACAAACTGGATATAGCGTCATTAAGCGAAAATAACTGGAAAAGTGACATTACTGTTTTTTTTTAAACTTTAATATCTAAGTAATTAATATGAAAAAAAATAGTTTTTTTGGAACAAGTGACAAGCCAGGTCACATAGCTAACAGAAACAATAAAAAAACATTAATTATATTACAAAATATAGCAGTTATAAACGTTTGTAGTTTTAAAAAAATTTAAACCTCTGTACCCAAAAAACGTGTTTTTTGTTTAGTGACGTTTTGGTTCTCAGTGAGCGATTTGCGTCTGATGTGGGGGGGCTGCTGCTTGCTGACCTGATGTTGGTGAGCCTTTCGGAAGAAAACTTCTTTACTTGGAGTGAGCCAAGCTGCTTGGCAGTGAGAAGTGACACTTTATTTTTTTCTGCAACCAGGACCAGGATCTTGTGGTCCTGTTTATACGCCATGTTATAGGAAATTTTATAGAGATCATTCTTGTTTTTAACACTTTTTTTCTAGCTGTAATACTTTTTGTATAAAACCGTAAAAATCGTGATTAGGGACATATTTTGAGGTCAAAAAGGGGGGAAATGGGGGGAGGGGGCAAAATTCGGCTTGGCAACATTCGGAACCGAATTCAGCAGGCTTTTTTACATCGGAAAAGTCATGTTGCCAAAATGGATCCCAAAATGCCGTTAGGACGGTAAAGGAAGCCCATATTTAGAATTTTCTACCAGTCTATGAAGTTCCGGAAGATATTGCTCACGAACCATAAGGCCTACTAAGAAAGTTTATACACCATGTTATAGGAAATTTTATAGAGGTAATTCTTGTCTTTGACACTTTTTTTCTAACTGTAAGACTTTTTGTATAAAACCGTAAAAACCGTGATTAGGGACATATTTTGAGGTAAAAAGGGGGGAAATGGGGGGAGGGGGGAAAAATTCGGCTTGGCAACATCCAGAATCGAATTCAGCAGGCTTTTTTACATCGGGAAAGTCATGTTGCCAAAATGGCTCACAAAATGCCGTTAGGACGGTAAAGGAAGCCGATATTTGGATTTTTCTACCAGTCTAATAAGGGTCTCAAATTTACGCAGCATTTGCTGCTAAAATATTATTTATTTTCACTGAAGTCAGTTTTTGGGTAAAGTGATTATTGTTGCGCTCAGTCCAGATCCTATTTCATGTAAGCACTGTTCGTTCGTAATCTTTATTAGGCTTATAGTTATAGTAGGTACCTATTATGTTCATATCAACAGGCTGTCTTATCACCAACAGAAATCCAGGCTGTGGGGTAGCGTCGTTAGTATTCGTGGGCAAGCCTAATGAGCCGACATGTCCTGGGTTCGAATCCCGATACGGGAAAATAATTTGTATGATGAACTCGACTACTTGCTCCAGGGTAATCGATGTTTTGTAAGTATTTAAGTAGGTATTTATATCTATAAAAGTATGTATATCGTCGTCTAGTATCTATAACACAAGCTTGTTAGAGCCTAAATCATTTTGAATTTGGGCCTAGGCCGATTTCTGTAGGTTAGGTAGCTGCGCTTGTCTGATACTTAGTAACTAATTTCATTTATATACTTAAGATTTACTTGTAAGATTTAACACATTACATATTCATAAATAATCACGCAATGCTACCATATAATAATTAACAACCACGACACAACGTTCCGTCTTTGAGCGTGATTTCCTAAAAGGTTTTATAATTCAGCATAATGGAAATGTTTTGTGTTTGTTTAAAGAATGGTAAATGGTTCGAATCAATCCCGTTAAGTGCTTTTCAACAGAGCTTTATTGCCAGTACAGTGTTGAGTGGATGAGCGCAGAATCACGGAACCGCAGGCAAGGCACTACCGATTGTTTGGGAGACTCACTAAAATTCAATGTGATTTTAATGTCAAAATGCAGCTATTTTACTATAATCCTATTAAAACTATCGTAAGATATCATTGAAGCTTCTTAACAAAATGTTTAAAGTCACGTAAAAATTGTCAGGAACGGCCTGACATGTTTCGAAGTCCTATAGAGCTCTTCATCAGGGACAGCTGTCCGTACTGAGTGCGATAGACTCACGCTGAGCTAGCTGTCCCAGATGGAAAGCTTTTATATGAGCTTGAAACATGTCGGGCCGTTCCTCGCATTTTTTACGTGAGTTACTTTGAAGGGCAATAAAAGCGCAATTATTTCTAGTTTGTTCAGTTATTAGGTACTATAATGGCGTGGTATGGCGTATTGTACTATTTTTCCAATTCACCCCTGTATTTTTAAAAAAACCTTACTTTACGGCTTTGAGATGCTTAACATATGTTTTGGTGCCTGTCTATCTGTAATCTAAGCTTGCATGATAAATTTTGACCTACTTCCTGGTTTTCGATTGAGCTGCAATATTGCATAGTATATGTACTATGCAATATTGCTTATATTATAATATATTATGATATATACGAGTAAATCGGATGGCATTGCAATATTGAGTGGGAAGGTGCTCATGGGATTATTTGTGACTCTTTCAAGTTAAGATAATTGAGTTTGGGTTGTTCGTTTCATCTTTACCAAGAAATTGATGTTTCTGAAAATACGAAGTAGACTTGCGAAGGTTGTCTAAATAGGTCTTTTTTTTATAAACACTTTATACGTCTAGGAATTAGGCTAAATCGCCAATTACTGGCCACCGCCATCTTATACTAAAATTTAACTCTGTTTACCTGCAAACATAGTTAATTATTATTATTAATCGTATGGCATTCTAAGTAAAGCAATCAAAGTATGGCTCTAAGATCTTTAAGACAGGCAGCTGCGTCAGGCGTCAAGTTAATTTTAATATAAGATTAGGTGTTAATTACTGGCCACCCTTCAATAACTGGCTACGTTATACTCAAATGAATTCAGTTTGTAGGTGAATAGAGTTAAGTTTTTGGTAAGAGATGGCCAGTTATTCAACGGTGGCCAATAATTGGCGATTTTCCCTACATGAGTTCCTTTTTGTAAAATACAATTTATCCCCAGAAGCATTAATGATCACACTTTGTGAGTATTATAGTAATATGGTTATAAAAAGGTTAGGTAATTATTTCCCGGGCCCTAATATGCTGAACTGGCTGATTATACTTGGGATCTAAAATAATAACTTGGCATGAGTTATAAATCAATTTGTTTTCTCATAAGAGCAAGAAATAAATCTTAAATTTAAAAATGAATTAAGGATTTTCTCAGACTCTTAACGCGAAAGTGTGTTTGTTGGGTTGTTTTCAGAGGAATCTAGCTCTCTTTTGATCTTTTCAAAAGCCGCATGAGAATTGTATTTTAATGGTTGTCTGTGTAAAATGCGATACAATTGATCGTAGCGTGTGGCGAGTGGCGACGCAACCGGCCCGCACCATAAACGCGCGCCGAAATTTGCCCGAACATAAGTGGAAGGCGCGCGCAGTTGGCAGTTGGTCAGAACCGGCAGTGTGCCTGTGCAAGGGCGGCTGGGGCAATGTTATACGGAAGCGCCCAATTTACCCCGATTTACTGTATTCTACCTGTACCGACGAGTTCGTGTTGTGCCTACCTAGAAATGTACATGAACATGCTGTTTATTTTGGAAAATGAACGGGTCCTATAAGATTATCAAAACCATTCGAGCCAAGCCACTAGGAAACTCCTTTTTTGGCGTAATTAGTTTTTTGTGCACTGTGTTTTGTTATTGACCATATAAATTTGTCGACGTTTATGTAACAGATCATCTCTTATCCGTTAATCTACTTTATCTAACGACCTGGTTGGCGCAGTTTGTGGTGCAGCTTTGCAGCTGCACTTTGATTCGAACCCAAGGTAGTCAGTATGCATTGAGCCGGCGCGCCTGGATTCGAATCCCGGCAAGGGCAAATATTTGTGTGATGAACTCGGATATTTGTTCCTGGGTCATGGATGCATGTTATCTATATATTATCTATATTGTTTACCTCTATTGTAATGTTAAGTGTTATCTTTATCTGTATTTGAATGTCTTTCTTCTTGAGGTGTGCAATAGAGTATTCTGTTCTATTCTATTCTATTCTATTCTAATATATCATCGTCAAATACCCATAGCATCGCCTGGTTTGGGACTAGGTCGACTTGTGTAAGATTGTCCCTTAATATTTAAAAAAACCGGCCAAGTGCGAGTCTGACTCGCGCATCGAGGGTTCCGTATACAAACTTTCACTTATCCCATCTTAATTGACCTGGTTGAGTTAAGTTTGCACCTGAAATGTATCGCGCGGCATACAAACGAGGTGCAAACTTAACGAAACCGGGTTCTCCAAATATGATGTTTGAAAAGGACTATATTTTTTATGATTTTTTTACAAATGTATAGTTTTCAGATTTTTATAATTATTTGTAGGATGTGAGGATATTACTTGCCAAATTTCATAGTTCTAGGTCATTGGGAAGTAAATACCCTATCATTTTGATTCCCTTGAGTGTCGAAATGTACGTTGTTTGCGACATAAACGGCCGTATCTTTTTTTCACGTTAACGTAGAAATTTGATTTTCTCACAGCTTCAAGGGACCGTAGACTTGAGTAGGTATATGGTGCTAATTTCAACTCGATACCTGCACGCGTTCTTGAGATAAAGGGTCTTGATAGACAGACAGACTGACGGACAACGAAGTGATCCTATAAGGGTTCTGTTTTTCCGATTGAGGTGAGGAGTAACGGAACCCTAAAAAAACTTGAGATGTAGGTACTTCGAATACGTTATTTTGAACGTTGCATACAGCGGCACAGACACAACGGCACAGCTCCTTTAATAAAATAAAAAAATGAGAAATGTTCGGCTGTAGGCGGAGTGCTTGTTATGCCAAGATTAAAAGTCACCATCCACAGACGTGGTGCCGTATTACGAGGGGTCCTGATTACGTCTCTCGGCGTACTGTCCGTGAAAGTATTAAGCGTTGAATCGAAATCTCTACCATTATCAATTCGGTGACGCGTCGACTTGTTCGTACTCTTTGTCATGAAAGCTTTTAGAGTGTCGCGATCGCACGGCCACTTTTATGACTAGCCTACCTATAGGCATTACGTATCTATAGGTTTAACGCAGAACTAAAATGGATATTCGTTGGAGGGGATAATCAAAGAGGACAAGTATGAGTTAAGAATTTGTTTCATTTTAATATATTATGCAATTAGTTGAAATTGCTTCATTTTTTCTAAATCAATGGCTTTTCAAAAAGCAAAACCGTTAAAGTATACTTAAGTAAAAATTATTCACAAACAAATAAGAACAGTATGCACTTATTAGGTAGTATTTTAAAACTAACCGTTCATGTAAAAAAATCGTCAGAAATAAAAGTACCTAAGTACAAACCAAATGATGTCGTAATTAATCAATGAAAGCCAATGTGAAACTGCAGACATTTTTTAACATTTGAAAAACATAACCTGCAAATATCATAACGTATTCCTTCAAAAATCACTTTTGATAACATCGCGCGCTCTCCCGAAATGCATCAACTCGTATGAAACAAAAGGTTAGGTAGGTAGCCGGTAAAGTGGCAATGCCGGTCCAAGTCTGAAATAAAACTGTCAATCACGCGAGCTCGCGTTTACTAATGCACCTGGCGCTAAGTTATTATCTAGCGGCCGCATTTTCATCCAATCCAATTTGGTGTAGTGCCATTAGTACTATACGTACCTACTGGATAGTGAAAATCCAAGCCACTACTACGAGGCTAAGCTTCTATTGCCCCGAGAACAGACAAAATAACGTTTTCTTATTCACTGACTCAACAATGTAATAAAAATAGTCATTGAAAGGGTAAGGTAGTGATTGAAAAGGGTGAAACGGGGAATAAATCTACGTAATCTATTATTACGTATCTACACATGCGTCCAGTTTGCAAGGACTTTCCGTAAAGTTCGAAATATTATCGAATCAGGTTAATAATATGCTCAAGTTGGTTTAAATATGACGGGATGGATTCTTAGTTCCTTAAGTGCTAGTCTAAAGCTTTTGTATTCGCTGAGCTCTCACTCAAATTGAGATTCCTCGCTCTATAAACAGTCTAAACATTAAATAAAGAATAATAAATACTGCCAGAAAGCTTTTCAAATGTACTGTACTGAAAATACTGCTTTTATTACGTAACACAAAGTTAGTTTTCTTAACGTACATAAATTCAAGTTGCTCAGGTTATGCATGCTATTGCATGCCGGATAAGTTGCAGAATCTGTTGATATATTATAATAATATCACCCACGGTGAGTTAAATGTAACCTGTTATTCGCAAAGTTACGTGTACTAGTATTTTAATACATAGATATGATAGGCATCTAATAAACGTGAAAATTGCTTAATGCGAGATATGATATTCCAGCCCGCTCGCTAAATCGCATTTCCAACTAGGCAGTGCTTTCCATAAAGCATAAACTAACATAAATAACTTCAATTGTTTGCTGCCTTATTGTTAACTTTAATTACATTTTGAATTAATTTTGTAATTAAAACGGAAGCTAGAACGCTCCGCGTGAAGTTTAAGTGGCTGGAAACGGATCGACCCTGGTGGGGAGGGGGGCAGCGGGGCTTTTCGTGGCGCCTAGATGCAATCTCTGAGTGGATTAATTAATTCTGAGGTGCCGCTTATCTCCTGTTATCATTTAATAAAGCTGTGTAAGGATGTAGAAATTTGGCTATAGTGTGCGGCTATGATTCTGGGCGCTTTAATTAAAGCAACTCCGTGATGATTAACTGGATTAATGAAAGTATACCGTTTATTATTTTCGAGATTGTGATTATTCGCAAGGCTTTGAGATTAGCAACCGTGTTGTGTTGCTCGTCCCTAGCGGTCTGAAAAGTTGGAAAGGTAGTATGAATGAGAATGACGATGTTAATGGTCTCGATCGGTACAAACGGAAGTATTGATGCGTCGTCTCGTCCATTAAGCGCTGCCTTACACCGGTGCGGACTTGATTAGTCGGTTGTATCGGAGGCGCCCAGTTCCGATGCGTCGCGCCGATACGTCGTTAAATGTTTCATGAGACGCCGGGACATCACCTGGTGTGACGAAAATAACAAATTCAGAACGCTCTTCAAAACAACACTCAGCCTGCGCTACATTATGCATGAAGCACTCCATTTGCCGATCCGCTCAGCAGCCCGCTCGCGGCTCGTTAAGCGCTTACATTAGCTACAAACTCTTATTGATTTGGAGAGATTGATGTAATTTGTAAGAAACTGCCTTGTTACAAGAAAACCGCAGCAAAACATACATTGTAAGACGACGCCGCAATCTAATCACGGGCACAATAAGCAAGAGTGTTTACAGGCTGCTATGTTTCGTAGACATATTGGTAGATATAAAGTACGGAGCAGCTGGTTACTGCAATGGTAATTAGCGTAGATAACGGAGCGTCCTCACCGCAAGTATTCGCCTATAATGCCACGTAATTTTCATATCGTTTTGTATTTCATTATAGGCGAATGCTCGCGGTGAGGCGGCTCCCTAAGAATCAGTATCGCTAATGAATGAGCACTAGGATCACGAGTGCCAGTGCATCGGCCATTAGCTTTATGCTCCTCGCAACCTGCCGAAGCAATGTCCGTTTAAGAGGGGAGGGGCTTCCGGAAAGAGGGGAGTTAGAAATGCAATATTAATGCAGTGCCGAGTGGCGGCCTGAGTGCATTTACTTAATGGATCGTAGGCAAAATGTTTACACTGTCGTCGAACATGAAAAATATAACCGGCGAGAAGCCGGATAGAGCGCGCTCTTTGGTAGGATTATTGCGAGCCACTGGGGACGTGCTGAAGTCACACAAATAAAAAAGTTACCCATCTACTTCATCCACTCAGTTAAAAAAACTTATACGACACCTCACTACAGACGCAGGAAAGACTGGATACATTACCGGAGTGGAAAAGTTAAAAAGCTTAAATGTATCTCCGGCGTGGCTAAAAGTGTCTGACAAAAGTTCGACTTCCATTTTAAAAAGCTCCATTACAAAACATCGAGATTCGCTTCCGCCACGCCGCCGCGAGCGCGAACTGGGCTGGAGATGGAATTAAACTCGAAAACTTTTCAATTTATTTTATATGAAATCGAGCATGGTCGGGTTCGTGATGTAGGGAAAGCGGATGTCGTTCGCGATGTGTCACGTTAAGGCGGAATACAGCGCGGGCGGCGGCGCGGTTAGGGCCGTGGCGGAGTGCGGGCGAGGCCCGCCGCATTCCGTTGCTGCACGGATCGAAAGCTTTAGCTTCCACTCTCATGTGCGACACTAAACTTGAATTTGTTACACATGTTCTTCTAGTACGCTTACACTTTCTTGATGCCTCTAATTGGGTAGTTTCCTGATAAAAAAAATGTTTTCATTAGTCCCTAACTGATGCAACAGGATTGTCAAAAAATTTTGGACACTTATCAATCAATCTCAATCATACAAAAAAATATAAATATAGAGTGCATCAAAGCTTGGGAGTCGGACTCGTGACGTCACACCTTGCTAAAATATGTGGCTCGGCGGGTCGTCATGCGGAAAATTAACGGAATATCCTCGTAATTTTTTGTTCCATTGACAAAATATATGTACACATTTTTTTGATAATCTAACCGAGGGACTATTCATGTTTTTTTTAGGGGAAATATGGAGTAGCCTAACTCAATATGAATTTTTAGGTGTTACACCCTAATTTAGGTATTTCCGAATACATAGCTTTTGTTTAAGTAGAAACGTTAATAGTATTGCAAAATCTCTAATAAAATCGGCCATTCACTTTATGTACTAATTAGATACCTACACTGTACCGTATACCTTTAACAAACAAATTGTCTTTTTAACAAAAAAAAGGAAAATAAAAAACTAAAACAAAATAAAACATAAGTGTCAAGATGATTCGAGCGGCGCTATAAGAATATCCATGCGGGCACTTCCACACAGAGCAAAGTAAGTTGAATTTGAGAAGACTTGTAAGGCTTTGGCTCCGAGATAGTGCTTTTAGGCCCTAACCCCCGGGGTACTGCAGTCCGTGGAGCTTCTTAAAATGTTTTCACTTATGTATATGCGGGAATACATTACCCTGGCACACACTTACTTTTAACATAAAATTGAAGTGACGTAAAGGCTTCACTCAACTCTCGCGTGAATGCCTCGCTTAAATTGAATTTTATTGTACAATCTTCAAATAAAAAAGTAAAGTGATACGTTTGTAATAAAACCTATTTGAAACGAACTTTATACTTACGTTATGTTTAAGGCACTTTAGGAACTACTAAGTAATTAATTACACCACCCATCATTTATATCCCAAATATAATTGAATTACTATATATTATTATCTGTAGGTACCTACATACTTTTATTTTTTAACCGACTTCAAAAAAAGTTCTGAGGTAAAACATTCAACTGGGTGAACCGATTTTGATGATTATTTTTTATTGAAAGCTGGTGATTGCCGTGTGGTCCCCATTGGAAGCCTGGCAACACCGAGCCACTGTCAAAATCGTCCCGCGTATTATAAAGAAAATAAAATACAATTACTACGTAAAAGTGTTCAAAAAAGAGTTTAAAGTGGTTAATAAACTATAAGTATATAAGACAAGTGTGGACAAACGAATCTCTTGCCGATTTCAGTGTAAAAAACTCTAGTGCCAAAACCGTTAACTCACTGGAACAATTTTCGTGTTTTCAAAAATAAGCATTACTAAATACTTATAATGTGTTAAAAAGTGTAACACCTACGAGTATATATTCATTACGTAAATACAGTGAGTCAAACAACCGAAATAATATCGAGGATTACAAGTAACCTTAAAAATAAATTGCAACTGCCGCAAAACATTCAAAATTCGTACGCTGCGCGCGTCGTGTCATTGACTTCTTTAAATTGCGCCGAAGCGCCACGTAGCACCCACCGTACAGCGCCATCTATGTTTGGCAATCTAAACCACAGGAACGTACCGATACCGAGTCAACGCATTGAATAAATAGTTACAAATTTTGCCACAAGATGTCGAACTGTGCCGGTTGCCGAATTATCTTACCGGATAGACATCACATGACGTGTTCTAAATGTACAGAAAAGTATGACCTGGAATGCTCTGGTGTATCCAAACAGCGATTTTACAACACCATGACCAAGGAACATAGAGATAATTGGATTTGCCCAGCTTGTTACTGCAAAATGAGAAAGCAGGATAATACGAATATAATTGCAAGGACGGCCTTAGCGGAAGCTGAAGCAACCGTAGTGTCAAAAGGGCAAGAGCCTGCTTTAAATATGACAACACTGCGACCGCGTATTACTCGTAAGCGCTATAAAAATATTGTTAGCAAAAGCAATGACTTCTCCGACGAGGACGAGCGGTTCCTAAACGACCAAAGCTTAATGGGAAATACAATGAATAATGCCACATCGCCAACCAACGACCTTAACAGGTCTAAAAATACATTATGCCTAGACGACTTTGGAACGATGTTGCAAGAAAAATTGGAGATTAACAAAGAGATAATAATAAAAGAAATGAAAAGCATTATACAAATTGAAATAAGCGCGGCAATGAATAAATTTAAGGCTGACATCCTACAACGAACAAACACCATAATTACGGAGCAGACAGTAATAAAAAAAGATATATTAGATATAACGAAAAACATACAAACTCTGGAAATGGAAAACAATAAACTTCAAGAAGACCTTAAATGCTTACAAAGAACTTTAAAAAACCACGAAATCACACCAAACACTTCAATGAGCTGTACCACCGGCACCGGTAAAACAATCGTACTGCACGGCTTCGAAGAGTTACACGGAGAAACAGAAGATGACCTCTACGAGAGAGTGCTGTACGCGTTCAGAGAAATTACGAACGTGAACCTACACGGGCACATTGAAGACCTGCGCCGGATAGGAAGACGAGGGAACAAACGCCCGTTAGCGATAGAGATTCTTAGTAAAAATATGACTAAGTACTTATTGCACAATAAAGAATACTTTAAGTACTCAGGATTAACTAACAGAATACCTGGATGAACAATCTCTGAAATTAAGACGAAATTTAACGGAAGCACTGCGCGAGGCCAGGAGTGAAGGGAAGCACGCAATAATACGCAATAATAAATTAATAATAAATGGAAAAGAACATATCTATAACAGCGCAACATCAAACTATCACACCAATGAACAAAATGAACCGACTAAAGAAAGCACAAATATTCAACGCAACCAGAACGAACAGATTACATCAAGCCGTACATTTCGAAACTAAGTTTAATATACTAGTACAAAACACACAGAGCCTGAAAAATAAAACCCATATAATCGAAAGTCTCCAGCAAAACAAAAAGTATCAAGCATTATGTTTATTAGAAACTTGGATAACAGAAGAACAATCTGATTGTATAAAAATAAGAAACCACACCATCGCAGCCAGCTTCAACCGCAGCGAGCACCGCGGCGGCGGCGCCGCCATCCTGCTGCGAGACGACGTGCCGTACAGCGCGTGGCCGGACATCGCGGACCTATCCGTGGAATGTGTGATAGAATGCTGCGCTGTAGAAATAAAACCAGACGTAATTTTAATTGCGATATATAGACCAGACCGAGAAATTGAAACCTTTTTTGTAACATTAATTAAGATATTAGAAAAAGTCAAGGCAAAGAGTCAGAAACATGTTATAATTGCAGGCGATTTTAATATAAACAAATTAGAAAATTGTACAAACTACCTTAAATTAATGAATACTATGCTAGAATATAACCTCCATCAAATAGTAAACCAGGCGACTAGAGAAACTAATTCAAGCTCAACATGTATTGATTTAATTTTTACTAACAACAAGTATTTTAATATTGCAATAGAAGACTTGGGTATTTCTGATCATAAAAGTTTATTGTACACTTTTAAGCTAATACCGCCTCCTCTTAAGTTACCACAAAAACAAAAGACACACTTTACTTCATATAATATAAAAGCGTTTCAATCTGCTTTAACTAAAGTAAACTGGGATGAAGCCCTTGTAGAATCCAATAGCTTAAATGATAATTATAACTTATTTGACAACATATTATCCCAGTTATTAAACATACACATACAAAAAAATAGAGCTCCTAAAAACTGGCTTACAACTGGTTTGAAAATTGCTTGCAAACGTAAAAGACAATTAAAAATTCTCGCCAATCAAACAAATAATACCGCTCTAAAAAAACATTGCGCTAATTATACAAAAATCCTGAAAAAATGTGTAAACAAATCTAAAAAACTTACCTTCACTCAAGAATTGTCAATATCTAAAAACAAAAATAAAACTATGTGGAACATTGTAAAACAAATAACAAGAAAAAATTGTCAACAAAGTCATAAAAACATAACATTAAAAGTAGACGACAAAACTGTAAGTTGCCCCGAAAAAATTACAAACTTATTCAATGATTATTACGCTTCAGTTGGTAAATTAGGCGGCAGAAACGAGACCGCGCCTCCGGGCGGTCGGCCCGCCATACAAACCTCAGTCAACACCATCTTTTTGCATTCTGTAACTGAAAATGAAGTTCGTGCCATAATACGATCCCTGCCCAATAAGTATAGTTGTGGTATAGATGAGATTCCCTCCATTCTATTAAAAACCTGCATAGATGAATTTACACACCCTATTACTAAATTAATAAACCAATCTTTTGACGAATGTAGCTTCCCTGATAAGTTAAAAATAGCAAAGATAAAACCTATTTTAAAGACAGGCGGCAAAGCTAACAATCCCTCTCAATATAGACCGATAGCACTCCTTCCTGTAATATCTAAGATATTTGAAAGTGTATGTCAAATCGCCTCTACAGTTTTCTTGAGAAGTATAGTTTGTTAGATGAAAACCAGTACGCATTCCGAAAAAAACATTCCACAAGCCTTGCCGTTTATAATTATGTCCAAACTATAGTTGAGTATTTACGAGACAGAAAATACGCAGTGGGTTTATTATTAGATATGTCTAAAGCATATGACAGAGTTTCACATAATATTTTACTAAACAAATTAAATGAAATTGGCATACGCGGTAAGGCCTTAAAAAGCATATGACAGAGTTTCACATAATATTTTACTAAACAAATTAAATGAAATTGGCATACGCCTTAGGCATAGGCATAGGCCTTAAACTGGTTGAAATCATATTTGACATCGCGACAACAATACGTAGAAATAGAACACATTAGTAACCATACCGGAATATTACAGTCCTTTAAATCAAAAATCAAATATACTGATAGCTCAATCCCTCAAGGTAGTGTTTTAGGTTGTGTACTGTTTCTCATCTACATAAACGATCTTCCAAAAATCACCAGCCATAAAGTAGTAATGTTCGCTGATGATATATCTCTATTATTTCAATGTTCAACTTTATAAATAGCAATAAATACATAGAAGAAACATTCGATTCCGTGACCCGTTGGCTACAGGATCACAACCTTATAACAAATACCGACAAATCAAAACTTGTTCAATTCAGACCGAGAAAAAAACAGCCACTTAATCTAGACACTGTAGCAAAAAACTTAAACATTGAAGAAGTCACCGATTGTACTCTACTGGGCCTGAAATTAGATAGTAATTTAAACTGGAAAATACATGTTGAAACAATAAAAAATAAACTATCCCGATTCGTATACGCACTGAGCATATTGAAGAGCAACACTAGCATGGAGTGCGCGCTGACCGCGTATCACACGCAGGCGGTCGCGTGGCTACGTTACGGGCTCCTGTTGTGGGGCCACAGCACAGATGCACACCAGCTCTTCATTATGCAAAAGAAGTGTATACGAATCCTGGCCAATATCCACCAACCAAATAGCTGTAAGCCTGAATTCAAAAATCTAAAACTATTAACTCTCCTCTCCCTCTATATCCTAGAAGTTGCCACGTTTGTAAGAAAAAATATACATCTCTTCAAATTCAATCACAACACTCGTCGCCACCAAAATCTCGAACTCCCGGAACCTAAACTAGAAATCTACAAAAATGGACCATACTACAGAGCAATTAAAATATACAATAAAATCCCTATTAATATAAAAAACACCCTTAAAGACTCGTCCTTTATAAGCAATCTAAAACGAATACTCATAGACCTACTACTCAATTGCGAAATTTATGGACGAGAAAAATATTTAAATAATTATGTACAAATCGATTGCACAGCACAATGTATATGACACATATGCTATGATATCATGCTCATAAAAGTATGATGCTTGTTTTTTTTTTAGTTATTAAATTTTAAAACAATTTTTATTTAAACTAAGAGAAACACTGTAAGTTGTTATTACTTAGTATAAGTTACCTATTATTAGTAAGTTTGGTAAACCAGACTACAAAAAATGTTTACTTTTTGCTACACCCTGACAGGGTCCTTGTACCTAGTTATTAAGTAGTTATTAGGTATTAGTTGGTTGCAATAAATATTATTATTATTATTATTTAAATTTAATCAAATTCTGACAAAGACATCCATGAGAAAATCGTATAAGTGTTATTGTATGTTCCATTTCGGCTTTTCAGTTTTTTTTTAAATCGGTTCATTTCTTGTTATTTTTTTTATTATACAATTTAAAATTGTATTTAAAAGTGGGGTCTCATGCTTTCAGGAAAATAATAACAGGATGTTTAACACCGTGCGGCGCTAGGCGTACAGTGCCATCTATTGGTACAAAAATCTTTGTTCACTCATCACGCGGAAACGACTGTTCGGATTATAACCAATTTCGTTACAAGAATAAGTAGCTGGATATTGAAAGATAGGATACTTTTTACTCGACTACGACAGAGAAAAAAGTTTTATGCGATTGATGTTAATAAACTGGACGAAGCTTTATCTCGGCTTTATCAATCATAATCATATTCATATGATTTTTTGTTATACGAGCTGCATTAAGTGTCATTGACAAGTTGTCATTTTAATTAATTGCTCGCCTCTGTCATTTGCATTTTAACGTTAAGTACTATCTAAAATTTAAATGTAACGGTAATCAAGATAATTAGTATGTCTCTCAATAAAAAAGGTTAATTTCACAATGGTTACTCGAGTAATCACATCGCTAAAGTAACCTTGTTGTAATGAGATCTCGGACAGGTGTTTTTATTTTAGTAACGTCGAAATTAGCTCCTCTTGACATTTCGATATTAGAGCATACAAATATCTAAAACGTTAAACCCGGAACATTGCGTTGATCCAACTCAACCTAAGATAAACTAGCGCGTGAAAAACAAGCAAGCCATTAATTAGTGTTATTAAAGCTTTTAATACTATACGATAAGCACTTAGTGTGTGCATTTTGTACCGAAAGAGAGTTCTCTATTCCAGAATCGAAACGCCGCAAGAGACGTAAGATCGCACATTCCCTCCACCTTTTTCTAGACGATAGCACCTAACCTCTTGCGCTCATTACTAACAATCACTTTGCTTAATTGCTGCCTTTAATTACCAGCGATCTCGACGGTTCAAATTACGTACTCTAAAACGCATTAGCGTCTGACAGTTGGAGATTATCCGTCTAAGCGGCCGTCCGCCCGCGCCCAGCCGATGCTGTTATGAAATTTAATGAGCCTTAATTGTTGACGACTTAATGCTGGCACTGTATCTCCCAGTGCTGAGTGCTAAAACAAACAAAAGCTATGGATCATAAATGCACTTAATTCGGTTATGGGAGACCATTATGGCGTGGATCCAGGAAGCTAGGAAGCTTCTCATGCTAAAGGTCGAGCTTGGCATTTGCAAATGGTGATGATAGATGTCGTAGTACAAATACAGAAGGCCATGTCGTTTGATCTTAGAGAAAACCGCGCGTAACCGCGAGAGAGCGAACCGCGCGAGAACGAGAGAGCGAGCAATTTTTGTAGCCTTTGAATGCGCTCTAAAAGTGATCATTCGCAAAATATGCACGATACTTTTTGGTATCTTTTGATATGCGCATTGTCCAACCAACCAACAAATACGGATGTCTGCTAGGGTACCGAATACCTAGATTCCGCAATATAAACAATTTGTTCCTTACTTCGCCACCGAATATCGGTTAAGAAATCTTATTTTATAAACTAACCGTACAAAGACGATTAAATCAGACATTTTAGGATGCAAACATCTATAATTTTGCTGTATTATTAAATAAGTATGCTTAAATGTGCAATTAGAAAGCTTAGGTAAAAGGTTAGCGCTATTTATAAACTGCTGCACCACGTGCATTCAGGCAATCCAGTGAATTGTGTTGCTTACGATTCATTGTGAGACTGGAGAACGGAACGTCCGACTCCGGCTCGTCCAGCAATAAGTATAACTATATACAGGTAACTGAAACCGAGGACTCACTTATCGAAATCCATTTATCGCCACATCCGTTTAATTTTGTTATGCTTGCACTTACGATTCAACAGCAACCCTTCAAAATGTCACGATTATGTTAAGATTGTACCTATCTGTCAAAAACTACAACCGCGGGTATATAACAAAAACAATAAGGGCCTTATAAATTTATGAAACATGTAATGTCTCATTTTTTTAATGTGGTTACACAGCGAGGGTAGCGAAGTGGCTAACGCGCTGGATCGGTAATCCAGAGGTACCGGGTTCGATTCCCGGTCCCTTCCACCAGGTAGCTCCTTTTTAAATTTTTCTTTAAGCTTTGATCTTTGTATTCATGGTTTAAATAAGGGCCTTATCACACTTGCGATTTGCGAGCGAATTTTGTATGAAGGCGATTACGCAGCGAGTTCGTCGCGACGCTGATTTGTATAGAAAACTCGCTCGCAAATCGCAAGTGTGATAAAGGCTCTAAGCTGGAGAGTTTCACCCACCAAATGTAGCACGTACGACAGTATCCAATGCACAGATAACAAAACTTCTGCGCCCGAGTTACATCACTATTTTCTGCCATAAACATATCTAATTACTGTTGAAAGGCGAAACTTAAATTAATCTCTGCACTACCCTCGCATGTAGGTCCCAATTGAAATGTGGCGTGTTCGCGGATTACAATGGCGTACAGTGGGTTTCTTGTTAACTGATTAGAGCTAGCTGAGTGGTGTCATCTCGGAACGTTTCAATTACGGGCTAGGGGGGAGCTCGGGGTGCGAATGATCCATTTCGAAAACTAATTTAGAGTTGGCAACTAAACAAAGAGCACTTCTCGCAGATAATAATTAACGCTTGCGGTAAAGTTCCACTTAGTCCGTGTTGGTTGAACCTCACTATACCATCGACGGAGTTAATTAAAGGTTTTTCCGGTACGACAGTGCGACTACGCTATGACTGAACTGGCTTTCGTATTAAGGTAAGACGCGCTCCATGAGGACCAGACACACTAATTGAGATATTTTGTATCTTACGCGTAACAAGAAATAAACTTGGCCCACCTGCTCGCGTATAAAGATAATGAAACGCACTACGTCGAAAAAAACAATCGACCCTTTCACTCTTACATACTGTGCGATAGAGACAGTTGCATCGTGAGGATAGTTATTTATCCTGATGATTTTAGTTTTTAACACCAATTTCCTAAAAGTCATCTCTGGAATCGGAATCTCCACCAACACTGCTTATTACATGAGATATTACTCGTACACTACATCTGACGAACCTAAATTACATTTACTCATAACAAATTGTTTGCCCGCGTTATTAACGACACGTCGGATTTCCGCGCTAACTTACTCGAAACTTGGCTCTTATTTTAAAAGCAAACAATTCTTAAAGGCTTTTATTAGTGAAGAGGGCAAACGCAAACAAGTAAATTTTGCCCTAAATAGATAATGTGGGTGGAGTGAGGTGGGTAAGGATTGCGTTTTGTTAAAGTCTAAGTGAATGTCTCTGTTCTTTGAATGTTTGTGCTGCCATCCGGCCATGTCCAGATAAAAGCTTCTCCATTGCACGAAAAAGCACTCACTCCAAATATTGATTTGTTACTTCGCCGCATCTAAAATAAGAGAGATATATGTATTGGATTTTCGCGGTGCTATGTTTTTTAAACAATTTATGTGAAAACATTGTGGTTTTTTACAGTGCTAGACGGTGATACTTAATGTCAACAGAAAAAGTTGTAAATGTGTCTTGATAGTGAATTAAAGCAAAATAAAGGTTAGATCTGAATGTTGTTTTGTTTATCGTTAGTAGTTATGTATATCATTGGTTGTAGTTATGTAATTGTAGATGGTTGACCAAAGTTATCAAGGACCTGTTGTACTTAGATATTATATCCCGGTCGGCGAATGATGCTTCCTGGGGCAACTCATCTGGCTTTCAAAAATTAACCTTGTAATGACGTCGATGTCACGACAACATTTTTGTATCGTGATAAAATATATGTAAATAAATTAAATATATGTAAAAGAAATATCTTTTGAATGAAAACTTTACATCCAAGAAATAATATTAAAAATTTATCACATATAGTAAAGTGTCCTAGGGATCATAATTCGCCGACCGGGATATACTTAGGTGCTAGACAAATAATTTCAATCACTTAAGTTCGTCACAAAAAAACGATTATGTGTGAGTGCGACTAACTATTAGTGAACCGGCGAAATTAGGAACTACAAGTGGCATGCTGAAATTTTATACGATTATTTGTATAGAATCTTTTTTATCGATTCTTATTTTTTATGTGGTAATACCACATTTTATTTTTTTATAAATAATGACACAAAGGTAAATTAAGAAAGAAAAATTGAATGCGATCTACTACAATCGAAGCGGGGTTATACTATTGGTAGTGTTTGCGTTCGAGTGCTCTGTGTGCGAATATTGGGGCCTCACCCTTCGGTTCACAGAAAAGTTAGTCGCACTATAATTATCTGGGGCCTAATTTCATTTGCCAATCGAATTTCACATAAAACCGTTTGGGCGCCGTATAAACCGATTAGTGTCTAATAGAGTGCAATTATTTATCATCAAAATATTACATTTATTTTATGAGGACTAAAATTATGATAAGTATTAATTAACCGGGCACAAACATATTATTTATACCATATCATAATATTATAATCTCGTATGAAACCGGCAATAATTCTGCATTTTGCGACTTAAAAATCTAGATTGGCAATTACAAATACAAGTTGTAAGTGCCTACATATAATAAAATAAATTACTACAGTGAACATTCCTGACAATCCCTAAAAAGTATCATTAAAAGCGGAAGAGTTACGACCAATTTCGGAGTAAATGTTAAATAAATTGTCCGCCCAAAAGTAAATTCTATACGATTACAGGTCAGGCCCATTCGCTCCCCGGGTAGGGTTTCCGAAGCCGGGCACCGCTTAAATCCTAATTAACTGCTTGATTAGAAGCCGAATAAAAACCACGTAATCTTAATTGGTATTTTTAATCAAGGCTCCTTGCTCCCGACCATGTAGGCTTAAAGAAAGTTAATTGGGAGCCAAATATTGCGCTCTTAACTCGCTTTTAAGCCCTTTGCAATAATCATCAAAGATGGCGGGTTTGGGAGAGCGAAAGGTAATTTGGCACTTTGACCAGCCGCAGCGCAGTAAGCCGAAGAGAATATTTAAGTTTCTTGTTGCTTATAAGAGAGCGCTTAAATGTTGGGATTGCAATAAAATGTTGGGATTGCAACAAAGGGAAGATGTTCCAGGATCCGCAAGAACAAGGAGCTGCAAGTTCAACATGATGGCTGTATCAAATATCAAAGATCAAATCCGCAGCAATCAAAAGACAGGAATGCTGAACGTTATGGTGGGTTATGGTGGGTTCACTGGTGGATAGAGACCGCATGCGGGATGCGGTAGATTTCCGCAACGCATGCCATAGAGCCCGCATGCGGGGAATTGCTTTCATTGGTCGATAGGGTCCGCATGCGGGGTGCGGTAGATTTCCATAACGCATGCCATTATGAGTTTCACTGGTCGTTATACCGTCTGAGTCCCGCATGCCGTATGTCGACCGAGTTATCGACTTGTGAGTTTCGCTAGTTGTTATACCGCCTGCGGGGAGTCCCCCGCATGCCGTATATCGAACGAGTTATCGACCAATGATACTGAGCCATTATGGCGGTAAAATAGTTTATCCGGAAGACCTTTAGGATCAAGGTCTGTTCAGTAGGTTACTGAGCCAGTGAAGTAAGTAAATATCACATTACGTTGAGGTAATATTGTTACGACTGGATTGACACTATCGAGGTAAAATTGTCAGGAACGGCCCGACATGTTTTGATTTCGTATGGAGCTCTTGATCAGGGATCGCTTAATACATTTATTGTTAAATATGATATGTCTCATGAAAGTTTTAATGAAATTTCGTTCCGATATATTATATACTAGCTGTGCCCCGCGGTGTTACCCGCTCATCCCACGGGAACACTACATTTATTCGGAATGAAAAGTATCCTATGTCCTTCCCCGGGACTGAAACTATCTATATACCAAATTTCATCTAAATCGGTTCAGCGGTTTAAGCGTGAAGAGGTAACAGACAGACAGACAGACAGACAGACAGACACATATTAGTATGGATGTCGGGGACAGGTCTGGATGGCCGGTGTGGTGTGGCACATTAGATGAGCTAATCGACATAGTTGTGGACGAGGAGGTAGTTGCGAGCAAGATGAAACAATACGGATGCAATTAACTTGATTTATTCCTTATACAATGAAGCACAAAATAACAGTTCCTGGCACAGAGGTCTGTAAGCTAGGTTATCAAAGTCTCACAATAGTCTTTATTAAATTAACACAGTATTGTTGAGTTATAACGTTTCACTGATTCTAACTTGGTATAGCACAACGAAACGGGACAGTTCCAAGGCAGTAGTGCACTCGACGGTGGCCCAGAGTGAAGTGTCGGTGGGCGTTCGCTGAGTGAACCGCCAAGACTCTGTCTAGCGCGCCAGAACAGGTTCAAGGGGGCGCCACTGTCGCCTTCCGATGGCGCGCTGGCTTCGCTGAGCTACCGTACTCATGACCGTCTCCGACACGGCCATCCTGCGATGACACACGTCCTCGTGTGTTGCTCTGAAACAATCAACAACCAAAACAGTATCCTCTCGGTCACTCCTGACAAACACGTCAAAATGGTAAGACAAAACAAAAACTTCATCTTTCCTTTCGAATCAAATAGTTACTGACACCAAAACTAAAAAAATATCACAAAAATAATTTTGTCAACTAAGTGAAAGTTTTTGTTTTATAACCGCAATATTTCAAAAGATACAAATCGAATTATGGTATCTTACAACCAACTACCAATTGTAACATTACTTATTCTTTCAATAGTGCAATACGTTTTAAATGAGATTGTACTACAATGTTGCTTGTTGTGAAACAAACTAGCTATTTACCACTTCTACCTTAGAAAACACATTAGGAACCATGTACCACCATATAATTTCCTTTTGGCTCGCCTTATTGACAATATCAAAACAATTAAATCAACGAAAATCCGTTCAACAAAACAGGTATCTCATTCGTGGCCTAGGGCTAACTTAGCCACCCACTACGCGCATCCCCACGGGATCGCCGAGTCAACCCTATGACTCTACGGTCTCTGCGAGAGTGACCCGACCTCCGCCAGCACCTACCGCGCACCGCGTATCCACGGACTGCTTAGAGCAGATGCCGACTTCTACCGGACTACGGCTACGATGAAGTGACTGGTATGGTCGACCAGCCGAACTGAGAACCTCCCTACCAGTCTCACCATATTTTTTTTTCGTCTACTTCAAATGGTACGTAGCTCCCGGGCATTTCCCTCAACCTATCGTGCAAGTACGCGCATGTTTGGAAGTCAAGTTTATGGCCAATGGTCTTGCAATTTACAATACTACATGTCAACATTTCTAATAGGCTCGCTTCAGTAAGTCTATTTACTGCACAGTACTAACAATTTTTAGCTAGACTGATACAAGTCATACAATAGTCACTGAATTATACAGCCGTTTTTGCCATGGAACTTATTGGAAATCAACTCTTCCATAAGCGATCACTCGGCAACCGAATCACAATAAAATGAGAACTCCTCACCAGATTGCCTCATATGGTGTGGTGTGGTGACGTCACACGTCAACCCTCTTCCCCGTGGTTGAAGGCGCCCTGTCGCTCGCCTTCGCGCAGTTCTTTACGCGATGTCTTGTACCGTGGCAGCCGAAACAGAACGACTCGTGGCTTAGCTGTTAGCTGCTGAGGTCGCGTATCTTTTCCTGAAACAAAAACTCCAGCACAGTATCACAGAGCTCTGTCATTCTAACCTTAAATCCAACAAACTCAACTTCAATTCAACAACAACTGAAATTGGATTTGTAATTACTTATAGTCAAATGAATTGTTTCTTTTGTTATCTGAAAGAACATGCCAAACGAATAATAATAATCCAACAAAAAAAAAGGAAACTCAAATCAATCTAGCAAAGTTAGGTAGGTACACTGAAATTATGATTCGTTAATGTGAACAAATAATCTACGACGTAGATGCAAGAAAATATTTAAATCAAATCATTATTTGCACTTTAATAACAAGCTTTACTTTGTATGATAACTTTTAGATTACCAGGGGATTATAAAACATTAATGATAAAAATCAAACTTCAATTTCAAACTCTTGTGTCCCAATATTTTCCTAATCCTGTTAGTGTATCCAGTTTAAATATTTTATGCTATAGCGATCACCACAGTTAAAAGTAACATAAGGATCGTTTAAACAAATCTCAAGCTCACCAGTTCTTACGAAAGTTATAGACGCTAAACTATACACCAGCTAAAGTACACTGTGTAAGAAACTATACAAGATGTCAAAAAATTAAATTCTACAGAATGATTGGAAAATCATGAACAGAGGGTAGATTATTAAAGCAAGTTCCTAAGCCCAGCCGCTCCTACTACTAAGTACTGTGTATGCTTAGAATAATAATTCTAAGTGTGTATGATTGATGCACCTTCACAGCGCAATTTTAAAATGATAAACTTTTTTAAGGGTAGGTAAACTGCGTAGTGGTCATATTAATCAACACTAAATCCCTGTAGAAACATTTCGCGTTTAGTCATATTATATCACTACGAAAACAATCGTTACAAAACGTGCAATAAACTTTGTTGCAAATGATTATTAATTTCTATCACGCAATATTCAACTTTACTTGGAGGGTTGCTTTTACCAGTACCCGTTAGTACTTTTTTTGACAAGTACCCACTAAACTGAATAAGTGCGATTTAAGTCTACCCCAGAATCTAGCTACAATTTTATTTGTGAACAAAATATCGGAATCTTAGTGAAAAGTTAACGACTGACCTGATGTGTTTTTCAAAATGTGTCGGTGAAGCCATAGTACCTACGTTCACGCGTCGCTTGTAAGTTGTAGTTGACTGTCGCTTCTGGGTCACTTCTACTGGTGCAACAACTGACGATGTGTCCCGCTGTTCTTGAAGTAAACAATGAACTTCGATGTATGTAGTTTGTATTGTAACTGCTGGCTTTTGTCGCTGAGGTGGTAAGTTGTAGTTTTCTTTTATACGAAGTAAGCAATCGAATTTTTCATGTCCGTTTCTCTCGCAATGAAAACAATTTAAACAGTGCAATCTTCATTTGTTTTCATACGGTTTTGTAGGTCTCCGTGACGGTGTTAGCTTGAGTTTCAATAACGGAAACGCTTGTAGCTCCTGTTCCTTGATTTTGTGATGTCAGGTTCGTTGTATTTCAAAGAGTAACCACAAACTTTTTTTCTTCCGTTTTATTCGCTTCGTGTTCCATCATTCTTCGTGTTCGCTCATGGGCCGTAGATACCATCCCAACTTCTGATGTCGGGGACAGGTCTGGATGGCCGGTGTGGTGTGGCACATTAGATGAGCTAATCGACATAGTTGTGGACGAGGAGGTAGTTGCGAGCAAGATGAAACAATACGGATGCAATTAACTTGATTTATTCCTTATACAATGAAGCACAAAATAACAGTTCCTGGCACAGAGGTCTGTAAGCTAGGTTATCAAAGTCTCACAATAGTCTTTATTAAATTAACACAGTATTGTTGAGTTATAACGTTTCACTGATTCTAACTTGGTATAGCACAACGAAACGGGACAGTTCCAAGGCAGTAGTGCACTCGACGGTGGCCCAGAGTGAAGTGTCGGTGGGCGTTCGCTGAGTGAACCGCCAAGACTCTGTCTAGCGCGCCAGAACAGGTTCAAGGGGGCGCCACTGTCGCCTTCCGATGGCGCGCTGGCTTCGTTGAGCTACCGTACTCATGACCGTCTCCGACATATATATGTTTGCACTGCTATGAAATGCTGTCAGGGTATTCATTGTACAACACATCATAGTTCACACTTTCAAAGGCAAGAAAGGGATATATTATATGGAAAACGTGCATGTTCACTGCAATGCACTCTGCAAAAAGTAAGTACAGCAATGTTAACGAAACTGTACCTCTAACTGTGACTCGTGATTATTTGTCGCACTACAAATAATACCTGTCACTTTCCTTTCAATACCGTGCGAGCAAGACAGGTGATGCTGAGTTGCGCGACAAGCGAAGTCGCGGCAAGATATGCAAGTCCTGCACCTAGCACATCTGTGATACGCGACTCTTTCTCGCGCGAGATATTTATCTATCCCTTTCTGTGCAGTACTGTGAGAGAGTGACGGGTGACGCTATGCCGCGCGACAAGAGTCGCGAAGCATAGTTGTGCTAGACAGGCTGCTTGGTCTTCTGTGAACCCGTCATCAAGTATCAAAACTACACGATCTTTTTGGCCGACTGTACGTGAAATGCGGTTAAACTCGTAATCTCTCTTGCCCTAATTGTAGCACAGCAAACGCCATAACGAGTTAATTAAGGGCGTGCATCATTAATATCGAATTGTGTGGGTAGCGAACTTTAGTGGAGCGATGAAGAATTTCTCTATTTATGGAAGACGGGTTCTTTATCAATTATGTGAGCTCTAATTGCAGGGTAGGTAACCTTCGCAGCCGTGACGCAGGGGTGCCCAGGGCTGGACTTCGCAAATAATACTTTATTATTATAATTCTTACAGTAATAAAATAAAATATTTTGTAGGTAGGTACCTCATCTATATTATTACAAACAAAAAATTAACCGAAAATATTTTTTTTGGAGGGGGTCATTATTTCAGGGCAAATGCAACATATGTATGGGCTCGTGGTGCCACTCGTACAGCGTACCATACCAACTGATGTTGGTAAAAAAAATATGTTTGACACCGAAACGAAAGGACCGGACGGATAATTTCACCAATTTTGGTATACGGACAGCTGGACATCCAAAGATGGTTATAGGATACGTTTTGCCTAAAACAAGTACCTATATTGCTTACTGCACACTTCGCGAAAACAAACAGGACACATCAAAAGTAAGATATTACAATAACAGGCGGTTTTATCGCTAAAAAGCGATCTCCTGCAAATAATCTTCGCATATAGGTACAGTCAACCAATTTGATTCCTAGGCCATTTCGTATATTGTCACAGTGAACGCCAATATGAAAGCCGCTTGAGATATCATAATATCATTGTCATTGTGACAAGGTTCTATAATGGCCTAGAAATCAAATTGGTTGACTGTACATACGCGTATACGTAGCAATGCATAGTAGGTATATTTGATACCGACAAAGCCTAAGTTGAAATTTATGAATTTTCAGCACGCAAGAGACTTATTTTATTTAGAAAATTCAACATATAAATCTGATAAAACAAAGTCCCGCCCGAGTGGGGCCCTGGCAGGCAATTACCGTATTACTTATTAACTTTCAGCCGCCCTTAATGGTTTCCGTATTACGGCTTAAGCTGATTGTTGCTTTGGAAATTTGCACTTCTATATAATAACTTGACTGTAGTTCGAAATGTGGGTAGAATTTCTGCAAGAAGAATTGCGAAAGTTAATAATGTGGGGGAGCGTAATACTAATAATTACTTTTTTAATGATATTGCTCGAAAAAGAGGTCATAACTGTTAGCAGTTTTAAATCATCGTTGTACACGAAATTGCAAACACTAGGTACATTAATGAAACAAACCTTCTTCAATTTACTAATCTTAGTTTTGCTATGACGTCTTTTGCTACTGATGCTTTGTAGAATTATATAACCACTGCGGTTTTTTTGCAATATAGGGATTCAATATTAATAATAACAATATGAAAAAAAACTGTGGCAGGTATTAAATTTTAATAATAACAATATTTAAATAAAACTGTGGCCACACCCACATCCACTACTAGGGTATTCAGAAAAGTATTTTATTTCCATAGTGCGTCCACAAAAAATATATTTTTTTATTTACTAATTAGGTGGTAGTAAATCAGGGCTGAATATCTGCAGGGCGACTCGCGCGCAGCCCGTCGCAGGTCGTTACGAGAGACCGCTTATTTATAACAAGTCCGCAGTTAGGGGCGGGCGCGCGTTTCCACTACGTCACGTCACGAAAAAACAGTTCAGTTTGACATCGATAGATAAACTATCGATGTTAATATTATTAATACGTTACGAATTACGATGTGAATTAATACGTTATAAGCTCACAATTTATTTACAGTTTACAAAAATATCAGGTAGATTATTTTTATAATAACGAACGGTGTTCTCAATCATAATTGTGACATTATTATACTGTCTTAAACTTGAGAAATTACAAACATTTAATAACCACAATTTTACTAAAAATAACTTTTTAAACATATCGTAAGTCTTGCAACTCGATAACGCCTACTCGATACATACCTACTGCGACCCACCCCTATTTCAGATAAGTGTAGTCAAGCACCATATTCAAAATTTGGTAAGTTACGTCAAATTTGGTTAAATGACAAACTATTATTTCCACAACTTCTTCAATTCTCCATGACCCGAATGAATCTTTGTTTGTTGATTGTTCTTTTTTTCCTTTTTGTTCTTTTTCCTTGTTAATTACTAAGAAATAATGCGCACAAGTATTTAGGATTAAGAAAATTTTGTGAAAACATGATTCGCTGGATAACATTTATGTGCAGGATTTGATTGGGTTTAAGAGGGTCGATGGATGCCGTCTGCACAGGATCGCACATTCTGGCGAGCTATGGGGGAGGCATATGTTCAGCAGTGGACGTCTGTGGCAGATAGATTAAAATTGATTAATAGATAATTATATAGAATTAGCTAGGCATCCACTTTGCAGCAAAGCAGGGGTGCGAGGGTGAGCATCCGTCACCTGCTGAGTGAAAACGTATGCAGCCTTGCGAGCCCTAACCACAACTTTACTAAAAATCGGCCAAGAGCATGTCGAGCCACGCTCAATGTAGTTGCCCATCCTTCGCAATAGACGAAAATTACGAGAAAGATTTCACGCTCTATAAAAAGGTCGTAAACGCCAAAGTAACAGTAATTATTTATTACCTTCTGGAAGTTATCGATTATACGCGCCAGATTGAGTGACATGTTTTAATACAGTATGACACTTAACTAATATGTGTAACGTTCGAAGTATAAGTACACCGCGCGGCACTTACGTCATTTTAAAGAAAATTATGAATTTTTGCGATAACTCAAAACGAGCTCGACCGATTTTATTCAATATAGTTTTCATTGAAAGTACTTATAAAGCCTCATATTCATGAATTTTTCCATAATTTTTTTTCCCGTGGTTGAAAAGTTAGAGGGGAGGGGACATTATTTTTTTTATTTTCGGAGCGAATATTTACAAAACTGCTGACTTTATCAAAAAATAATGTTTCGAGACCCCTATTATTTTTAAAAGACCTATTCAACTATACCCCACACACTATTGTTGGAACGAAAAATAAACCACCCCCACTTTAGGAGGTACCCGGAAAAAATATTTTTTTTTAGTTTTTAGTTTACCGTTTTGTCGGCGTGATACATACACATACTCATACCAAATTTCAGCTTTCTAGTATTAATGATCACGGAGCAAAGCCGCGGACGTACAGACAGACAGACAGACAGACGGACATGGCGAAACTATAAGGGTTCCTAGTTGATTACGGAACCCTAAAAACGGCTCCTTAATGTCGTACCGTGCCGTACGACGGAAACGTGCACTGTTATCCCACAACCTGTAGTAGTAGTGTTGTAGAACACCCCTATTTCAAAGGAAATGTACAGTCAAGCTATCATAATGTGGAAATAATAGTGTCAATATCATCAACCTAATTGTATTTATCTACTGCGTAACCACCCTTAGGCGCAGGCCTCAGTAAGTGAAAAGAACTTCCTAATGTCGTGCCGTATCACGCAGCGGAAACGCGCGCTAACTCTTGTCCCACAACTCGTTAACGCCCTAACTATTATACCTACTGCGACCAACCCCTATTTCACGAGAAAACGTATAGTCAAGCACTCATAGTGTGGAAATAATAGTCTCATTATCATTAACCAAATTGGACTTACTGCGTACCCTTAGGCGCAGGCCTGAGTAAGTGAAAAGGAAAAGGCTTGTTATCTGTGTTGGCGGGAAATGCATGGATTTATTCTATTACCTTGGAAATCTGGAGTGTTTTTATTTTTGTGCACACTTACTGCGTGGGTGTTACTACCAGGGTGTATTTTTTTTTCTTTCTTTAAAATTTTTAGGGTTCCGTACCCAAAGGGTAAAAAGTTTTTACCCTTTGGGTACGGAACCCTAAAAATTTTGAAACGTGACCCTATTACTGAGACTTCGCTGTCCGTCCGTCCGTCCGTCTGTCACCAGGCTGTATCTCAAGTACGGTGATAGCTAGACAGTTGAAATTTTCACAGACGATGTATTTCTATTGCCGCTATAACAACAAATATAAAAAATAAAATAGAATAAATATTTAAGGGGGGCTCCCATACAACAAACTTGTTATAGATTATGGTACGGAACCCTTCATGCGCGAGTCGGACTCGCACTTATTTTTCATGAAACTACCTACTTAATTATCTACTAGTGGTTCTATGAGCTCTAGACCTCGCGTATCGGTAGGGAATATCTGAAATATGTATTTTTTTACTTTATAAAGCCGCCATTAAAAAAAAACCGGTCAAGTGCGAGTCCGACTCGCGCACGAAGGGTTCCGTACCAATATTGAACCAAAAAACACGTTATTTGTATGGGGTCCTCCTTTAATTTTTACTTATTTTTATTATTTGTTGTTATATAGCGGTAACAAAAATATACAGTCTGTGCAAATTTCAACTGTCTACCTATAACGGTTCATGAGAAAATGCCCGTTGAACGAAATATCATGCAAAAAGCCCTATTTTTGTAGAGGAGCCCTTAATTATTATTGTTTTATCATGAATAGTATTTGTTGCTATAGCGGCAACAGAAATAAATCATCTGTGAAAATTTCAACTGTCTAGCTATCACCGTTCTTGAGATACAGCCTGGTGACAGACGGACGGACGGACGGACAGCGAAGTCTCAGTAATAGGGTCCCGTTTTTACCCTTTGGGTACGGAACCCTAAAAAAATGGTTGTTAAATTTCACAACATTCCACGAGAATCGGTTAAGAAATACGACCTGTAGGTATCTAGAGGAGAACAGTACCCTTACCATGAGTAGCCATGAGTTTACAGTGACCGTACTCGCTAGCGACTGCGCAATAAAAGATGGAGAATTGTAGTTCTACAAACGGGTACAATCGGTTGGACATTTAAAAAACCGGACATACGAAAGCATTTTTGGCCTCTAAAACGGGACGGTTCAAAAGATAAAATAATATTACCTATATCTCCGGTTATGGCACCCGCGAGAGTAATTTTGTGCACAAAAGTAAGAAAAGCCCAATGTACATCACTTTTGCGTTGTGTAATTGAGTGCGTGCATATAATATTGAGCACATGGTATGCATAGCAGTGTTGATGGAGTAAAATTATGATTTTTACTTATGTCTTGTCAACACTTTATTGCCAACACTTATTATTGTTAACACTAAACTTCCCAACCAGCAAAATCGCACTAACAACAGTCTAAAGACTACAAATTTTCGCTCTTATATTGATCCTATATCATCGTATAAGCCTGGATTTGGGCGCAAATTATAAGTGTATTTACTTTATATCGTCCTAATATTAGTCTAATTGAATACTGATTGCATTTACAGTAATCTTGCCAAAACTAATTTAAGCTGCCTTAGGCTAATATCGCTCTCACGTAAGTGTTTTGTAAGCCCACATAGACGCATATTGGTCCAACGTTAGAATCTTGTGAGCCTAAACAAGCTTATTTTGATTACTTGTATGTCTTGAGTGAAACTGCAGCGTGACAATAAAAAGTAAATATTATTGTCACAACTGTTTATGAATTACCTAATAGTGATGGTAACGTAATAAAATAACGTGTTTGTGAAAATCTTGGTGTGTGTTTATGTTGCGTTGGGCGGTAAGTTTTTACGTTGGAAAATATTATTTACTGTAAAGTGGACCCTGTTTTACACTTCAAATTTCATGCGCCTACTCAAATATTCAATTTAAATATCCTCTTATAATTTTTTATTTCTTTATTTGTGGTGATAACGGTGCCATTTTGATAGTTGCATTTTTCCAGCGCACTATTAGACTACTGTAAGATCATTTACGCTAATATTAGCATTCTGAATACAAGTGGTACGGCCATATTGAATTAATTTAGGGTTTCTTGCTTAACCTACATGAAAACTAAATTTTTTAACATTAATTTTTGGAATGCTTTTTCCAATCTCTGTAATCCATGCCTATTACACAAAATTTAAAATCACAGCACTCTCTTTTTCACAAAACAATATGGCTAACTAAACGTTATTCTTACAATTGTTTTCCCAAAATCGATTTAAGATCAAACCATCTTATATTGATCTTATAATAGATTTATGAAGACCAAAAAAGTATGCACTTATAGTGCTTTTATGTTATGCTGATATTAGTCTGACATTCTTATAAGAACATTTATCAAGACCATTATAAAATCAAATCAACTTAGAGAATGTGGCTATAAGAACAGATATTCTCAAGTACAATGAGTCTTCGTAAATGTTGTTGTAGGAGTAAGAGGCTTATAATAGTATTATAAAATGCGCTTATATACATACATGAGACTAGGTAATAAGACTGAGAGTTCTTGAGCCCGTACCATCTTATCTAAAGCTAATATAAGAGCAGCAGCATCAGCAAAACAATTATAAGAGCGCTATAAGCCCACCACTCTTATAAAGTGCGCAATCTAAGACTTATTTGCTAGTTGGGTTGTTTCATGTAATATATTTACGATATCACTTGTAATAGATTAACAACACAATTTACCGTTACTTAAACACATTTCCCATAACCCAATACATAAAACGCATCGGCATAATATATCACAACTTTAATAAAAAACTTTCGCCCTCGGCTAAAATGGTAAACGCTGTACAAGTCGTTGCTGCAACTCGTAAGTGGCTACAATAAAGCGCTCGCTACATTAAGCTCCTCTACTACGCCGTTAGCTAGATAACGAGACCCAGTGCCCGGCGCGCACATAATTTATACCGTCCGAGCTCGTTAAAAACTTATAAAGACGCACATTGTTAGTGCGGCCAATATTCGCGGATATACGGCTGGCTAACGACGCCTCTTCCGCGCGAACGGTCCGCTTACGACCACCGTACTACTGGCTGTTATTTACATTATATTTTACGCACAATTACGCGTATTTTGGCGTGGAAATATCTTGCTTCCTAATGGAAAAATTATAAAGACGTACATTGTTAGTGCAGCCAATATTCGCGGATATACGGCCCGGCTAAAGACGCCTCTTCCGCGCGAACGGTCCGCTTACGACCACCGTACTACTGGCTGTTATTTACATTATATTTTACGCACAATTACGCGTATTTTGGCGTGGAAATATCTTGCTTCCAAATGGAAAAATTATAAAGACGTACATTGTTAGTGCAGCCAATATTCGCGGATATACGGCCGGCTAACGGCGCCTCATCCGCGCGAACAGTCCGCTTACGACCACCATACTACTGGCTGTTATTTACATTATAGTTTACGCACAATTACGCGTATTTTGGCGTCAAGATGTCTTGCTTGCTAATAGAAAACTTATAAAGACGCACATTGTTAGTGCAGCCAATATTCGCGGATATACGGCCCGGCTAAAGACGCCTCTTCCGCGCGAACGGTCCGCTTACAACAACCGTACTACTGGCTGTTGTTTACATTATATTTTACGCACAAATACGCGTATTTTGGCGTGGACATATCTTGCTTCATAATGGAATAATTATAAAGACGCCCATTGTTAGTGCAGCCAATATTCGCGGATATACGGCCGGCTAACGACACCTCTTCCGCGCGAACGGTCCGCTTACGATCACCGTACTAGGTACTGGCTGTTATTTACATTATATTTTACGCACAATTACGCGTATTTTGGCGTGGACATATCTTGCTTCCTAATAAAAAAAAATATAAAGACGCACATTGTTAGTGCGGCCAATATTCGCGAATATACGGCCGGCTAACGACACCTCTTCCGCGCGAACGGTCCGCTTACGACCACCGTACTACTGTAGAAATCTAAGGGAGAGACCTTTGCCCTGCAGTGGGAGACACACCTAGGCTATTAAAAAAAATAGTATGTAGTAACTAAAACTATATTAATACATGTAAAAACTGTCCCGCATGCCAACACATAAAGCACCGTACCGGTAATGCACAATCCGTGTGCTGATCCAATCTGCCGCGGAGCTTTCAGGCCGCTGCGCTTCGTTTTCACTTAGTCGTTACACGCGCAATTAGTGGCCCGAGCTTTGCACGAAATGCACCGGCAGAGCCTTTTAACTTTTTTTTGTACTCCAGTACTTTTTCTGTCATTGATATATATTTATTACCAACTTAATGAACCGCTGAATTTAAACAGTTTATAATAAAAACAAAATTATTGACCTGAATGAAATCCTGCCAGCAAAAAAATACTCTTTTTAGGGTTCCGTACCCAAAGGGAAAAAACGGGACCCTATTACTAAGACTCCGCTGTCCGTCTGTCTGTCTGTCTGTCTGTCTGTCTGTCTGTCCATCCTGTCACCAGGCTGTATCTCATGCTGTGCAAACTTAACTTAACCCGGCCATTTAAGATGGGAAGTGTTTGTATGGAACCCTCGGTGCGCGAGTCCGACTCGAACTTGACCGGTTTTTATTTTACTACTATTAATGCACGTTGTGATTTTCTTTTTGTAATAAAAATAGTATGTAATATGTATAGGTAATCAATGTAAAAACTGTCCTGCATGCCAACACATAAAGCACCGTACCGGTAATGCACAATCCGTGTGCTGATCCAATCTGCCGCGGAGCTTTCAGGCCGCTGCGCTTCGTTTTCACTTAGTCGTTACACGCGCAATTAGTGGCCCGAGCTTTGCACGAAATGCACCGGCAGAGCCTTTTAACTTATTTTTGTACTCCAGTACTTTTTCTGTCATTGATATATATTTATTACCAACTTAATGAACCGCTGAATTTAAACAGTTTATAATAAAAACAAAATTATTGACCTGAATGAAATCCTGCCAGCAAAAAAATACTCTTTTTAGGGTTCCGTACCCAAAGGGTAAAAACGGGACCCTATTACTAAGACTCCGCTGTCCGTCTGTCTGTCTGTCTGTCTGTCTGTCTGTCTGTCTGTCTGTCTGTCCATCCTGTCACCAGGCTGTATCTCATGCTGTGCAAACTTAACTTAACCCGGCCATTTAAGATGGGAAGTGTTTGTATGGAACCCTCGGTGCGCGAGTCCGACTCGAACTTGACCGGTTTTTATTTTAATACTATTAATGCACGTTGTGATTTTCTTTTTGTAATAAAAATAGTATGTACCTAGTATGTATAGGTAATCAATGTAAAAACTGTCCCGCATGCCAGCACGTAAAGCACCGTACCGGTAATGCACAATCCGTGTGCTGATCCAATCTGCCGCGGAGCTTTCAGGCCGCTGCGCTTCGTTTTCACTTAGTCGTTACACGCGCAATTAGTGGCCTGAGCTTTGCACGAAATGCACCGGCAGAGCCTTTTAACTAATTTAACGGCTCAAGGCTTGGTAGGTGTGGAGAGCTTTAGGACGAGGTAAACCTGTTTTTTTCCAAGCTGCATAAACTCAGATGCATGTATCAGTTTTTATAAGACTTAATACGTATACAGAAAAGTCGTCATAGATATAACAAACCGAATCGTTTTGATTCGGTTCGTTATATATTTTAGCGTATTTATTTACGGGAAAAGTATTTAAGTGGTGGGAGGATAGGAAAATTAAATGCATGAAAAAATAGAACACGTCCCGGAAAACACATGGAGGGTTGATAGGCAGCTCTTTTTTTTAATTTTGTAACGAACCATAAATCAGCCGTAGGTATACTTGCTGCTGCAGGTATGAGTTCGAAATGTGATGAAATATTATTTCACATAATAAATTATTATTGAAAATAAATTGCTGTACTTACCAGTAGTGATTTTAGGATATAAAAATAAAACAGTTCATTTGCGAACAACCAGTACACTTAAAAATGATGGCAAATTTCAAAAAACGCCTTAGCTTTAGCCATATATATACTTTTTGTAAACGCAGGTATTAACGACCCCCGTTAATACATGCGTTCACTAAAAAAGATAGGAAATTAAACACAAAAACACTTTGTACGCAATGCAAAAACATGATGCTTAATTCGGCATTCCTAATTTGCTCTATTCACCTACAACTGACCGCTTCTCTCTCTCCGCTATCTCTTAGTTAATGCAGCTCGAATGCAAAAATCGCGAACACTTAAATGGTTTTATGTCAATGTCAATCGAATCGGCCCGTAACTTAAAGAGGGTTACGTCATACGGTCAAGAATAATCCACACGAGATGTAATGTTAAAAATAACATAATGAGTTAAAGTTGACATAAAGGGCCACTCACACCGACTGCGGGCCGCGCGCCCGGATCATGGACTCGGCTAAACACAAATCAACACCGATTCTCCATTTGTTAGACACGGGAATGTAATTACGACCGGAACACTTGCCGGGAGGGGGGAGGGGGAGGAGCCTCCACGTCATTCAGGCTTTTAGTTCGAACCTCGACAACGATTGTTACTTTGGATTCATAACGTATATTGAGAAGACGTCCGTCTCCGACAAAAATAAATGCGCCCTAATGGAGTCGGCGTGAGATAATTAATGACACATAAATATTGATTAAAGTTAGCGCTAAGTGGTCCTTAATTATAGTACTTAATGGCGGATTGATAGGAGGTACTTATGGGTCGGCCGACTGCATTTGCTGAGTATCAAGTATTATTAAAGCAGCGTTTACACTTGAGCTGAAATAACATTATAGTTCATTTCATATAATGGCCCCACATGATTCCACATAAGAACGTTATTAGGCGATAACAAAATATAAGATAAAAATGAAACGTGCCAATGTGAAAAACTGAGATCATAAACCAATTTATCAACAAATAAACCAATTTATCAACAAAAGCTAAAAATTATGCTTCTCATAAAATGTAGTCTCAAGTGTAATCGGGTTTTGGTAACTATAAGCGCCTCATTCATCGCCTAATTCGAATGATCACAGATATGTGGCCATGATATGACCGTTTTCGACTGTTATTATTCGAGATGCATTTTGAAAAGTTGTAATTTAAACGTAATACGAGAATGACACTAACAAGTAAGCATGTACCTACTAAATAAATAAATATTAGGGCATATTACAAACAATATTATAAAAAAAGGTCTAAATTCCGCAAATGAGGAATTTTATGGAAGTTGGTTTCTATGAACGTTAGATACACCACTAATACTTTGATTAATCGTTGTCGAGTTAGAAATGATATGAAATGTAAAGCAACCGAATTAGTTGCATGAAATACCGTATTGCTCGTTTGATGTAGTATTGCCAGTCGTAAATATTACAGGCGTGGGGAACTCCGAGGCGGAGCTGTGACACGCGTTAAGCTAAATTAATAAACTTGCTGCCGTTCGGCGATTATTAAAAACACTCATTAAAACAAATAGAAAATAGGTAGCAGATTTAGCTTATATTTTGCTTGGCCTAGGTCTTAAAATAGGTCAACCAAAGAAATAACCGGGCTCTAAAATGTAACCAGTAACCACTCTAACAAATCAATCGTGTGACACGGGAAATATGAACATTTTCGTAAACTAGTATCACACCATTTGCAGTAAGTAATGTGACAGTTACAGTAGCGGCAAAAAAATATGCTACCTAAAGGTTGTCTGAAAGAGATCACTCTTTAGTTATAAGACCGCCTGTTGTCTACCTCTATTGTGATTTTAAGTTTTATTTTGTTTGTATTTTTTTTCTTGTCAACGTGTCCAATAAAGAGTATAAAATTCTATCTATCTATGAGGAAACGCAAGCCATCAATGTAAATCAAACGGATTAGTCGCTTGTGAAATACTCGTTTGATGTACTTTATGAAATTTTTATAATAATATTACATGAGTGGGGAACTCTGAGCCATGACACGCGTTAAGCAAAATTAATAAACTTGCTACAGTCCGGTGTTTATTAAAAACACTCATTAAACCAGAGGAAAATTAGGCATGAGATTTGATTTATACTTCCGTCAAGGGCGGTGGAATAAAAATGCCTTAAAATAGACAACTCGAAAGGAATCGGGTTTTGTGGCCGCCACTCCACTACTAACCTAGACCAATTGCTGATCAGTTACAAAATTAATAAAATGAGGAAACGCAATGTAAAACAGCCCAATCACGTGGGTGTGAAATAGCTAGCCTTATTACTCGTTTGATGTACTTATTGCCAGTTGTAAATATTACAGGCGTGGGGAACTCCGAGGCGGAGCTGTGACACGCGTTCATCATCATCATCATCATCATCATCAGCCTGTTTCAGTCCACTGCTGGACATAGGCCTCTCCCATGGCACGCCACTGAGCTCGATTTTCAGCTCTCGTCCTCCAGTTACTACCCGCTGTCCTACGAATGTCGTCGCTCCACCTTGTTACAGGGCGCCCTACACTACGTTTACCGATTCGTGGCCTCCACTCCAGAACTCGTTTGCCCCAGTGGTCATCGGCTCTACGGCAGATATGACCAGCCCACTGCCACTTCAGCTTGCTTATCCGCTGTGCTACGTTTCGGATCTGATCCCTAAGAGACACACCAGGCATAGCTCTTTCCATGGCTCGCTGAGCGACTTTGAATTGGTGGACTAGTCGTATGGTGAGTGGCCACGTCTCGGCTCCGTAGGTCATAACAGGTAAGACGCACTGATTAAAAACTTTAGTTTTTAAACTTTGAGGTATGGGCGACGTGAAGACTCGACGCAGTTTTCCGAACGCTGCCCAGCCCAGTTGTATTCGCCTCTTAGCCTCCTTGTCGAAGTTGCCTCTACCGAGTTGGAGCATTTGCCCTAGGTATACGTATTCGGAAACAACTTCGATGGAGACTCCATTTACGGCGAGCGGTCCCGGATCGATATGTTCATTGAACGTAACTTTGGTTTTATCCAAATTCATCCGAAGACCGATACGCTGAGACGAATTTGCCAGGCTGTCTAGCATGTGATTCAGGTCCTGTAACGTCTCGGCCATGATCACGATGTCGTCTGCGAATCGTAGATGAGAGATGTGTTGGCCATTTATATTAATGCCACGATTTTTCCAGTCCAGCGTCTTGAACATATCCTCCAGTGCGTTAGTGAACAGTTTCGGTGATATAACGTCACCTTGTCGCACTCCTCGACGCAGGTGGATATGTTCTGTCTGCTGGTTCTGTACTTGCACAGTCATCGTGGCGGCTGAATATAAACATCTCATCACCTCGATGTATCGCCAGTCGGCTTGACATCGTTGCAAGGACTCCAGAACAGACCAAGTTTCGATTGAGTCAAAGGCCTTTTCATAGTCCACAAAGGCCAGACACAGGGGCCGATTATACTCTTCGGTCTTCTGTATAATCTGCCGCACTGTGTGAATGTGGTCTATGGTGCCGTACCCACTTCGAAAACTGGCCTGTTCCAGGGGTTGGAACTCGTCGAGTCTTCGGGCAAGGCGGTTCGTAATAACCATACATCGGGGTTTTCAGAGCGGGAACGTTTGACATTAGCCAAAGAGTAGGTATTGACTTAAAAAACAGAATGTACTCTAGCAGGTTTCTACGTCATGAATAATTAATTGAAAAATATAAAATAATAATCATTCATATAGGTACACATGTTATAATGGTCAGTCATTATCAACCTCTTCAGTTAAGTCCCTACTCATTTATATCAATATTGACATTATATTAGGCACTTATTGTCATACCGTACCCTAATAGATAATTTACAATGCAATCGAATTTTAAAAATACTATATAATAATCAATACAAATATGCCTCCAAGAAAAAAAGCTCGTTACGAGTTTGTGCGTTCGTGATGGATAGAAAATAATCCAGACAGAGGTTCAAGATTCTTTATTTTTTGCACCAAATGCAATGTTAGCTTCGCTCAAACGAAATTTGGTGTAACGCGACGCGACATGTTGCGTCCAATAAACACACAAGTATAAAATATGATTTCAATAGTGAGCTCGTGAATTTTTTTGTGGACTGTAATATTAATATACTTACCATGGACGCAGGTAACCAATCCGATATTAATTTTGACTGCGCAGTAGCTGATTTACGTACAAATGTGAATGATTTGTGTGACATGTGCAGATCCGGCATCTTTGTTAAAAAAGTTTGCCGGCAACTATACCAGTAAATTTGGAAAAACTGTAAAAAAGTTCTTCAGTTCATTTGAGTAAAGTTTACGATGAAAAAATGAATACAATACGAAATGAGCTTAAAAAATAATATATTTACGGCAGTGTTGACGAAACTACGGATGGTGTCGGTCGGCAAATAGCTAATGTCATAGTAGCCATATTAGCACGCTAAAAATTAAATATAAATTGTTAAAAGGCAAAGAAAATATAACTCCAATCGCAAACTTCTCGTGCATCAATTGATTCCTTCAAAAAGTTTAAATATGCACCTATTACAACTGTCGACGTGGAAAGATCGGTCAGTTCATTGAAATGGATATTTACAGCAAGACGCCGCAGATTAACAATTCCAATTATGGAAAAATATTTATAGTTTATTCAGAAAATCATGTCAACTACTAAATTTAGTGCAGGTATTTAATTAAAGTTATTTTTATTGTTATCTACCGAGGCTTGGTAATAAAGCTAAAGTACTACATGAATTAAAATAAAACTGTCTCATAGAGTGTATACAATTCGCAGAGAGGTAGTTATTCATTAGGCATAATATGATATTTTCTCAGGCTAACGTATCTGTTTATCTCTACTCTTTTTCAAATCGTTCCCGCTCTGAAATCCCCGATGTATGGTAATAACCCTTGAAAACAGCTTATATACTTTTTTTTTTTTTTTTTTTTTATAACGGCACAACATAGTGGCTCCACTTCGCCTGATGGTAAGCAAAAAGGGGAGCCCAAGTCGCAATGGCAACTGACGAGAAACCAACGGTGCCAAGTCAGTTGACACTGCCATGCTGGCCCGAGAGATGCTCAGAAGCGATATGGGCCGATAGTTTTTCAACAGGGTGGTGTCGCCTTTCTTGAAAAACAGAACAACCACGCTTCTGTTCCACGCTTGCGGAGTTCTCCCATTGAAGAGGACAGTATTAAACAACTCCTGGAGCTCCCTTAGTATGGGGGTACCCCCTGCTTTCAGGAGCTCTGTCGTGATACCATCCTCTCCAGGGGCTTTTCCATTTTTAAGCTTTTTTAGGGCCAATACGACCTCGTCTAGGCTGATCTCAGGCAGGTCTTCTGTAAAGTGGCGTATGAGGGTGGCTCTGGGATCATCATCCTGTGGGTCAGATCGGGGTGCGTGTGAGGCGTAGAGCTGACTGTAGAAATCCTTAACTTGCGAGAGAATCTCCGGCCTTGAGGTGACCACTGTCCCCGTACGTGTGGTCAACTTCGTCAGGTGGCTTCTTCCGAGTGACTGGACGAATACTTTCGACCCCCGGTTCTGCTCAATTGCTTCTTCAATCAAGAGCGTGTTGGAAGCTCGGAGGTCGCGTCGTACCAGTTTCGTTATCTTTTTGTTTAGTGCCCGGTGTTCAGCTGAAGTTGACGGGAGGTTTTCGCGGCGCTCACTCATAAGTTCCAGAGTCTCCCTCGCAAGTTTAGACTTCTTGCCTGTGCGCCTCATTTCGCAAAATTTTTCGCCCTCTTCCCTCAGGATGCCCACTACTTGGTCGAGTTTCTGGTCGACGTCAGTTGTAGTTTCCGAGGCAGCGAATCGGTTTTCCAGTTTTATTTAGAAAGTTACACGCGTAAGTGACACGCGTTAAGCTAAATTAATAAACTTGCTGCAGTCCGGCGTTTATTAAAAACACTCATTAAACCAGAGGAAAATTAGGTATGAGATTTGATTTATGCTTCCGTCAAGGGCAGTAGAATAAATTACCCACATGCCTTAAAATAGACAAGTCGAAAGGAATCGGGTTTTGTGGCCGCCACTCCACTACTACCTAGACCAATTGCTAATCAGTTACAAAATTAATAAAATGAGGACACGAAATGTAAAACAATCGAATCACGTGGGTGTGAAATAGCTAGCCTTATTACTCGTTTAGTGTACTTATTGCCAGTTGTAAATATTACAGGCGTGGGGAACTCCGGGGCGGAGCTGTGACACGCGTTAAGCTAAATTAATAAACTTGCTGCAGTCCGGCGTTTATTAAAAAACACTCATTAAAGCGAAAGAAAAGTAGGTGAAGTCGCCGGTGGGGACAGCGACGCTAATTGCGCCTCCTTTATTGCTTAAATAAAGTTTTAGTGGGGGAACAAGTTTTAATTAAAAATGTGAGAATAGTTTTTAATAAAGGACTGGCTCGGTGCGCGTATATTGCGAAACTTTGAGCAATACGCTTAGCTTACAGGAAGAACGCCGATATTACGGCGGCGCCCGGGTCCGCCTGTCCACGCTGCGAAGAAAGGGAATATCGGCTGCACGTGGCTATAGGTACACGTATTACTACATATTTGAGGAAATCCAATCTGGATGAGAAGTGGGATTATGCTCTTAAGGCCAAACTACCGATGGAAATCGAATAAATTCAAAGGAGCGTAGAATATGTCAAATTTTAAAACACTGGTGCTCATTACATCATGCTCTGTTAATTATCTAGAGCTGATTACGCCCGTCAATGACGATTATTTGACGGGCGTCAATAATGTACTGAAACTGATGTAATGGAACCATAGGTCAATTTGTTACAAGCCGTATTAGTGCCTAAGTTATATTCCGGCACGACAGTCATGGAATTAAAAAAGTGGCAATGCTGTAGTGTCGTCCTTTAAGTTCCTTTCAGAACAATCTAAGACAAAAACCACTTTTAGATTTCATGACTTTCTTGTCAGACTATATAGTACCTACGGTACAATCTCGCAGTGTGGGATGTGAAACATTTTCGACGTTTCTCTATGGGGCAGTGCCAATTTCGACGTTAATAGGTCCGTTAAAATTTACGATGCAACTCGCACTTAGTCGAAATCCAGGATATGTAGATACATTCCATCACGTAGTTTGATTAGCATTCCATGAAAAACGTTTATCTTAGTATAACAGAACTTCTCAATGGTGGTAACAGAATAGGTATTATAATTTAATTTCTTTTGTTTTTACTTTGATAGATGACATATCTTCTGTAATCAACTGGTATCAGCCATCACATTCAACGTGTTGGTAAGTTAAACAAAGGATTGAAATTAACCTCACTATATTGAACATTTCTAGAGCCTGTTTAGTAAACAAATTAGTTTTGAAAGTAAATAATTACTTGCGCAAAACGAGACCTTTTAAAAATATCAATACCCTGTGACAAACGACGTAGGTAACAGGAGAAACTAATAATGGTCCTGATTTACGCCCGCCCTTGTTATTACGACTCATGTGAAATGTAATTTCGGCATACTGCGTGTAGAGTCGCACACATGGAACAGGCGAGTGTGCAGTACGTTTAATAAAGGAGGGCCGAGAGTAAATCCTTCAATTTCGCCGGCACACAGCGGCGTATTCTCGTTAACTGTGGCAATAAGTTAAACGGGCGGGACTGCCCGGCCCGCGTGCCCGCGCCGGCCGCTTCAGGAAATTAAAAAGGTTGCTGGAGCTGCGCCGAACTGCGGGGCCCACGCGCCCTGACGACGCGACCATCGCCACCTCATTCTCCACCTGTAATCAAATGCAGCGAGTAATAGGATCTGTGGGAAAACTCGTAAATTAAAATGAACTATTTATCATTTCGTGAGAAAATGCGCTCTAATGAGTACCTAGAGCAGATATTAATTTCAGGGATACGAATGAAGTTTTGTAGTTATTTGTAATGTATAATAACATAGTTTAAAGTGGCACTGCAACCGGTCGATTTTAATCAAAGTTCCTTCATTTCAAACTTAGCTCGGAGGCAGTGCGCGGTGTAATATGGGGCGAATGTAGTAACTCTTGAACAAAGAATACAGCTCACGTTCCCGCTTTGGCTGTACTCCTAATTAGATGTTCGATGAAAGTGTAATCAGACGTTGGTCGGATCCGGGACGTAATTAAACGGCGAAGCGAAGAGTGATTTATTAATAGAAAAGCTCGAGCCGTAATGAAATACTGGGCGGACAATGGTGGTGAGGGCCGCTCGGTGGAAATTAAATTCTCAGCGACGATGCACGGCAGCGACCGACGACCGCTTGCCGTTTCTTCGCCACCGCTGACCGACACTTGCTTAATAATTCACGCAGTAGTGACCACCGCCCGGCCGATTCCTATTAGGGAGAACGTATGGAGGAGTATAAATTTGTCGGCGAGGGAATGTAAAGAAGATTGGTTTCCTGCTGGAACGGGTGCGGAGAAAAGGGGTGGAATTGAATTTAGGCCCGAATCCACTAGCTCGGTTGAGTGATATTACTTAACTATGTATGTGGTGTTGCCGAACGTGACGCTTTTACATCCGATCACACACTTACTTCTGATTGCCACTAAAAGTGCTTGTCGAATCCGTAATAATTTGCTTACGTCTACGTGACTAAACAAGCTTTTTCCGTGCGATACACACCTTGCTACTCTAGAATTCTTTGTCCGTAGCTTTTGCTGCAGCGGTTTTAAGCTGTGTTGTCAGAGTATACTTTTTCAATTAGAGTATTGAAGCGTTCCGACCCCGTCATTATATTAGAGTGTTGTTCCATTCCACCCCGTGTTCCGGCGCCCGCCCTCGGTGCATTCGCCCGCGCTCGCCGCTCGCGGCTCTCGGCTCACTCCGCCGCGAACCCTCCCCGAGAGTACACGTGCGAGCGCGCCTCTCCTGCGGACAAACTTTACTCGAAGAGCAGACGCCGCTCGTTCGACAACAACCGTACAACATCCCGACCGTATCCTAAATAATATTACATCGCGGACCATCGATCTCGCGGGAACATTAATCCGATTCTTCTGAAAAGGATTTATTTTCCGAGTTTTCATTAGACCGGTATCAATAAATCTTATTGAAAGTGGCAACTGGAGTGGACAAATACAAATAAGTGCTCCATTATCGTGACTGTGAAATTGTTTGTTGTGGATTATTGAAGCCAGTAATCGGAGAGGACCGTTTAGTTACAGTGCTTCAGCCGTTTTCTTATAATAGAAATTCGAGGAAAATTCATTTCAAGGTAAGTTGATACACATAATTAACACAAATTATAACGGGTCTAACGCGATATTTCTTATTTACCTTCATAATCTAACGTTTGTTTGTACATCTGAGACCACGGCGTGTGCAACCCCGCCGAAACGTTAGATTATGAAGGTTAATAAGAAATATCGCGTTAGACCCGTTATAATTTGTGTTAATTAAGTTGATTTAGTTTTTTGGACACTGTATTTGGAGGTCTTTGTAGTCAGTAGCCTATTATTTTTTTCTTGTAATAAAATAACTTAAATATTATATAAATAATTATCTTTAAATTTTATCGTAGGTATTAATTGTAGTGATTTGTATGATATTTTGCAGAAGCGTTTTAAGACAAATGTTTTGGTTTTAACCGGCAGTCATTTGTCGTTTTCAAATATTGCAAAATATACACAATTCATGAACAGCTTACATAATAAATAATCATAATATTCAATTATTCATGTAGGTACTGTCTCAAACCGAACACTAACTTTTGTAAAATTCGTAATTAAATCTTTGTGGTTGAGGAATAAAATGTGATATTTTCACAAAATAAAATAAACTATTCTGTTCTAATATTGCCTTTTAATTATAATATTGCGTTCTTTATATCACAATTCATTTTTGATTCTTCATCAGTGCACAAGCTTTGTTTGTTTTCTTTTATTATTTGTTTGGTTTTTTTTTGTAGTTCTGATACATCCATCCATTATACTTTCGCAAATAGACTTAAGTTACTAAGAACCGGGAAACGGACAGAATGTTTCTGTTTTGGACCCGAGTTAACTGTAAAGTTCCCGTGGGACACCGACACCGGGCGGGGAAAATTGGCGGCGCGCGAGCAAAGTTGCAGGATAATCGTGTCTATACAGTGTGTTACGGGATTTTCTAAAAGTAGGGTAAAAAAAGTCTGTTCCTTAACTTAATTATGAGCTCATGGCCCTAATTTAATAAACAAACAGAAAAACACGTACAGCGAAGTTTGACAAGTAAGTGCGAATGCCACCGTCCTCTACTTACTTTGTTCATTGAGACGATATAAATTTAAGTGTATTTACTTATTCGGGAAATGTTAATTGTGCAGTTAATTTACAGCTCTGAATTGTCAATACATGCAAACAATGTTAATGGAATATTTTATCAGTTTTTAAAATTCCCGTGTATTGTATTGTTGTATAAATGCCCGTGTGCCGGTCACATACTGTATATTAATTGTGCGTTGTCATTTTTGATAATTAGGTAATACGAAACTAATTACTGAATGGAAACTGGGACAATATATATGTCACCTCTCAACCTGCGATAGCGATAGCAGAGTTCATCGTCAACAAAATATCCAGTAGGTCTTAAACTTCTTTCTGTAGCTATGGGCTCAATTTGCCGTTTCTTATAATATCTGTCCGAAATATTACCTCGATATGTCTACTTTAGCGATATGCTATATTTTGTTTAAAATGACAATATGTCAATATCAATTAAACCAACTCGAAAAGCAGATTTTCTGCTAAGTAGTACTAAGGCTACCTACACAGTTCCTCGTTTACAGTAAATAGGTCCTTCGTTTCGTCCCACCCTGTATACATATATTTGATAAATGTCTGTGATATGGATATGACAGATCAGGCGCTAAATTGGCTATAAATATTAATGTGAATCGAATTAGGCTCCATTGACTTAGACATATCACGGACATTTTTATATGTTATCGGAATCGTCGAATTTAGACCCGGAATTAATAAAATGAATCTCAATTGGTATCGTTTAGTAAACTATACAATCGCACATCGCGCAGCTATTGAATAAACAAATAAATACTCAACTCAGGAACGTACACTATAATTACTACCTAGGTAAACATCAACGGGTTAATGATACGTTTGCTGTGAACACGTAAGTTTAATTTTATACAATGCTCGTAAAGTTGGATACTCAATATTAATTGTAGGAATTAGTTTGATATGATATTTACACTGCGCGCCTGCTGCGTTTACTGTTTACTAATTACTGATTTCGTTGTAGACTATCAATTAGGTAGAGTAAGTAGAGAGAGAATGGAAGGACACTATTAGACACCAAGGTACCATAATCTATATATGCGTGGAAGGTTAAATATAAATTATCTCCGCCATTAGGAAAATTTTCGAAAAACAGACGATAGACCACAAAATTCTATAGTTATATAATTATTAAACCCGGTCAAAAAAATCTCAAAAGTTTCGGTTCAGAAATGCGACCTCTAGTCGAGGACAGCAGGAAATCTGCTGGACATACGGATATACGAAAGAATTTTAGGCCAAACTGAAATGAAGACGCTACGCTCGTTCGGTCAATAAACTAAAAGAATCTACTACTTGGATCTTGGACGATAGACCTAGTCGATTGGCGAGGCAGTAATCGCGTGATCTCATGATAGCCAGTAAATTGCTTAATTCCAATAATTGTTGGCACCGTGATGTGACTTCCACTGTTCCATTCTTCACGTCTAATGCGAAGATGAATAAAAGCATGACTATGATTGAATTTTTCTTTCATGAATTGGTATTTCACGTATACCTACATTGAAACATTGCTCATAGTTGCAATGTGGCTCAGTTCAGTCGGGTCGGGGCAAGCACGCCACGCGGGATAAACATTTCGAAAATGAATTGAAATGTATTGATATACTACTAACGCCATCTTACAACCACGCCGCTATAAGTAGTATAACATCACAGCTCATTCGGCATTCGACAGACGGGACCAGCCTAGTCCCACTTCAACTTGGCCGCTTTTTGAGCTACGTTGACTATCTGAGTCTTCGAGCGCAGCGTGGTGTTCCGGATGCGATCCTTTAATTTTACACGTAATATACTGCGCTCCATGGCTCGCTTGCAAACCCCGAGTCTGGACCTTTCAGCTTCTGTAAAAGACCAAGTCTGAGCACCGTGGGTGAGACCTGGGAGGATGCACATGTCCTTGAGCCTACGTTTTAGCGGTAAGGGGAGGTCGCCCTTCACAACATCTGTACTTTTGGATATTTCTATGGTGGGTGCGCTTACTCCATATGGCGCGTTTGCCCCGACTGACTGATTATGCCTTCTCTTAGAATTATATTTAATTTACCGTGGTCGGGCCTGATAATCCTGCATACAGGCAATGTATTGTAATATAGTACATACGTATAGTTTTTTTATTGGTTCACTGAATTATTGCTTGTAATGTAGTTTAATTACAAAGAGACAAAAGGTGACGATGTCTCCTCAGAGCACACTGTGATCTGTGGTAAAAGTAGCACATTTGGTTCCCAGACAGCACGCAACAAAAAGATCCGTATTAGATTAACTCTTTGTCACGACACTCTTGACATTAGGCGGCATTGTCGAAGCTTAGCGAGAGATAATATGCTTAATCATAGCTTTAATGTCGCTGTAGAATGTAGGTAATTATTTATTCTTACTCGAGATAGTTAGATTGTGATGCTTTCCACTTGTCAATCCAAAATGCATTAAGAAATGCATTAGTAAAAAAGTACCCGTCCCTACTTGAATTTTATAGTTATGCGAAAAAAAAACTAAATAATAATTGATTATCATTCCTTTTTATGAAACTAAATTTAATAGTCACACGAGGCGGTACAAGTGCTACAAACGTAGCGCAATATGAGATGATATTTACATAAAAACAACGAAGTAATCTTATAATCTAATACGGTTTTTAAACAGATGCTTTTAATGAAGTTGTTTCATTAATTTTAGATGTTGTTACGAGTAATTAAGTTTTATCTACTAAAGATAACTCTGCGCACTCTGTGTTGTGTAATAATGATGCCAAATAGATTTAACCGTGCAACTCTCGTTTAATATTGTGTAGATTCACCTATAAACGCAATAATATGTCGAACAAAATAATAATATAAATTATTTAAAATTAAAATTAGCTTTTGTTTGCGGGCGCATTACGTTACGCTGTGAAATAACATAATGGGCAGTCGTTTAATTGTGGCCTGGCATAAAAACTATGATATCATTTACGGTCATTAAATCGTATAAGCAAAAAAATGCCGTCTGGTAAAGATATCAGCACACTGTACCGTGGAATAATGGTGATGGATTAACCGTGGCATGCGGACGCTGATGCCACGGTCAATTATTTTTACTATTACTTGAAATGCTGTAATAGTAAAGTATCTGTGATAAGATGAGACATACGGAGTGATACAGAAAGACTAAGCCATAGAAAAAAACAATAAAGAATGCCCTGTGGCGTAACATCCTGCATTAGTGGCGATTGAATATTTTGATTATCAGTAGTCGGTCTCCTAAAATTACGTAATAAATTGCTTAAGACTTTAAGTGCGTTGTAACAATTATGTTAGTTCTTAAGAGCTCGCGTAAGGTTTGTATATTTAGCAGAGGTAACAGCACATACAGATCCAATCGTGGCGTAATAATGCCGCTGGATTAATTGTGCTTTATTCGAGCCCATGTTTCTGACATACTTTATGCTAATTTAGCGGATACATAATTGATTATTAATTATAAAGTAGTAAAAATAATTATGAGTCTATGGTTGATAGCATGATAGCATATTTAACCCAAGTGCCTAGCCCAGTGTCGGAACTCCTGATAATGAATCGCGAACCGATTCGAAGCATTTCGATATTATATATTTGATTTAGAAGTTACACACGGATTCAAATAAGCATAATTCATCTAATAATTAAGTCCTTTTGTAATACTAAACGTATGACGAGGTTTTAGGTCCTGTAGCTTCTGTCTGTCTGTTTATATAGTAGAGATAGCAGACGGACGTGAATTAATGATGACCTCGGATTTGTCGTGGCGTATGAGACTCCGCGCCCGGTGATGCCACGCCCGATAATTGTATAGAATAGAATACTTTTTATTGCACACCTCAAGAAGAAAAAAAAATCGAATACAGATGACACTTAACATTACAATAGAGGCAAACAATAGGCCATCTTATATTATCGTGACTTAATTAAAGTTAGTTTATTAAAAATATTGCTTCCAGCAATGACAGCATGATCAATCTTGTCAGTCTGATTACTTATTAATACTAGTAGTAAAAGTGATGTTTCAGGGGTAAATAGACGATTAACCGTATGGAAACTTGTTTTAATACAGAGCTCCGAAATCATTTAATAAATCGTTCTAAGGTATGACGAGATCTTGTTAAATCATGTAGCTTCTGCCACGATTTGTACACGAGGGCTCACTTGAGGTCTGTTTATCTAGCAGAAATAGCAGACGTGGCGTAATAATGACCCCGAATTAGTCGTGGCGTATGAGACCCCACGCCCGCTTGTTATTTTAATTATTGTGGCGTACTTAAGTCACTTTATTAGGCACAGGCCGATTGCTAATTAAAAATCTTACTTCTAGTATCGACAGCATGATCAATCTTGTCAGTCTGATTACTTATTTATAATGTAGTAAACTTAAGTATAGGTACTGTACTGTAGTACTGTCTAATAGTAAATAGATGATATGGTTCGCATGAAAACTTGTTTTAATACAGAGTTCCAAAATCACTCATTAAATCATTTTAAGGTATGATGAGGTCTTGTAAAATCATGTAGCTCCTGCCACGATATGTGCACGAGGGCTCACTTGAGGTCTGTTTATCTAGCAGAGATGGCAGACGTGGCGTAATGATGGCCCCGGATTAGTCGTGGCGTATGCGTCCCCACGCCCGCTTGTTATTTTAATTATTGTGTCTTAATTAAAGTTGGGCCCGGGCCCGCACGCTTAAGCGCTTGCTTGCAATACACAATGGACTAGTTAGTGTGACGCGATTCGTTAGTGGCGCGAATGTTATGAGGTTGATATTGAAACTAGGGTGTTATTGGATTTATAATTGGGATGCTCTCTATACAATTCGGTTTGGTCTGATTAGCAACAACTTCTAGTATCTCTGTTTGGCCCTATGGTTGACTGGTAGAGAATACCATTTGGCATTAAGTTTGCTTGTACTGATTTTTGTTTTGTGCTATGTAGTTAAATAAATACCCCAATGATTATGTTCGTTATCCCATAGGTACTATGTTTCGAATTGAAACAGACACTTAATTTTAAATTGGATACATACCTAATTATATTTTAATGCTTCCGGTGGTAATTATGAATGATATTACTCTTGTACAATTCCTTTAAAAATTTAACTTATAAACTTACGAATATGGCTATCTTGATAATCATCAACACCGCAATACCTATTAACGTATAACTAGTACCTACCTGTAGACATAAGTAGATGCAATTTATTGAATCATAATCGTACAAAAAATAAGTAGCATAATATACAATAATAACTAGGACAGATTAATTGATTCCTACTAGCTATTAAACATGCGATAAAAAATTGAATGCATAGTTTTTGCCGTTTCGAGTTCTACGCATGGCATAAAAGATTCCCGAGCAGATGGTACAGTTACGATATCTACACGACAAAAACTAAAACATCACGTGTATTATTCTCACGTGCTAACTCATAAATAAGCTATTTATTACTTACTATTGAATTAAGCATTCATTCATCACAATCGAACAATACTCATGTAAATTATTCGATTTCATCCGCTTACTTCATGGAAAGTTGGTTTTTCTTACAAAATCTGATGCATTTTTTGCTGGCAATGAATTCTGGATCTGGAAGTGGAGTAACAAAAAGTACTCAAAGAAAATTGATTAAAATTGAGTGTGTTGTGAATCATTTATAAACAGTTGGGGGGGTCTCATTTGCACCGGTTTAGGGGCATGGAGTGAAAAAGGTGCAAGAAGTATACGCTTCATGGAATCTTAATGCCTTTCTCTTTTGGACGCGTAGCCCGGTAGCCCGGGCGTCGATTAAGAGTATTATTACAGAGTTGCTCATTAAAGGTTCCGTAATGATCCCCGCGGCCCACGCGACAGCCTGAGCACCGAAGATTTAATGATCCGACTAGAGCGTACAACTACGGTACTAAAGAATACTACGTAACGAAGTGATAATACGCCTTTCCCTCCAACGGGTCGCCTCCCGCGGAAGAAGTTCGATCTCTGTTTCATACTTCAAGCGAAAATATGCATCCAAAGGAACACGGAGTATTGTTGAAATGTTAGACTAGCACGAGTCGTGCCAGCCTCGAATGGCGTGCCGTACGGCGCATTCTACCCAATTAGTGTAACAACAATAAATTAATTAACGCATTGTAAAATTGATTGTCAGAATGCGAATAGACTTCACATCGTGTCTCAATTATAATTGATTCCATTAACAAAGCTTCGCCCATAATTGAAAGTAGACAGTTTCAGCAAAAGGGAGGGTAAGGTAATTACAAGATCCAATTTAGAATTGCCAACTCTACACTTTGCTGTTAGTTTCAAACAAAAGCTTAATTAATTAAGTCGAGAACAATTAAGCTCACTGCCGTAATATTCTCAGCAATTACGCGGAATTCGACGTATTTTGTAGTCGTCGGTAATTGCCAACGAGTCTCGAATCAGATTGTATCTGACGCTAATACCGCACACGCCCATTAATTATACGCGAATACTTAATTGGAAAATCTACGAGCAATAGCTAATTATTTAGGTAATCAGATACATAACCGCCGTAAGATCTCTACATAAATAAACATGCCGTGGAAACGTAATATCCCTCTCTGCAATTTAATTGGAAATTATAAGTAACAACTTTTTTAATAACGCTCCATGTTCGCCGAGCATACAATACCGCGTCTATTCGTTTTATGGGAGGGTGGTGATGGGAGCAATTGGTGCTCGGTGTGTAGTTTAGGTTTCGGCTGTCAATTTGAATGTATGGGGTCTAATAAATCAGTGGCGTCGTTAGGCGCGCGGGCCGCTAACTGGCAGGTAGGCGCGCATGTAACGAGACACATTTCCCAGCGTATCCTTTCAATTAGCGCGGGGCGGAGCGGAGGCGGCGGCGGGAGCGGGCGAGGCAGCGGGCGCGGACCGGCCCGCCAGCGACTACGGCTGGACACAGCCAGCCTTGCTCGTTACGCGCCCGCCTCGTTAGGGGAATTGTTTGTTCGAGTATGTAAAAATGTGTTTATTTGCACATACGCTCTGGGGTAAAAATGTATGAAAAGACCCTTTTAAGACTTTTAATGATTTCCCGGCAAAGGGAAATTGGGTTAGTTATTTTCCCCGGGGTTGCCCCTCGTTAAGTTTTAATGGGGTAGCTACGACGTAATCAAATGTACTTATTTAAGTTAACGACGTTTACTCCCTAAACGTTCGTGTACTTTGTAGTCAATAGAAGTTATTAAACGGGGAGAGGTGGGTGAGTGTGGTCATGTGGTTTCTTTGTTCCGCGCGCGTAAAAACCCGACTAATTAAGGAGAACGACGTTGTTTAACGACGTCCGAGTTATAGTTAATTAGGAATATGCGTGGATTTCAATGTATACTTTCTAAGAAGCATGGTATAACGAGTTAGGAGCGGGCTTCCGGCTCGCCGGGGGCGCAGTACCATATACCTGTTAGAACGCCTAATTAATCTCTAGTAAAATGTCGACGTCTCGGTCGTTTTTGCCAGGAACTCGGCTCATTAGACCGACGAGGCATGTTGATTACATTCTGCAGCGCTTATTAGTGCAAACTCTCATTAGGGGCCACTATTGTTGTAATTAAACAAGAAGCAAAATCGAGACCGCTCGGAACTCACGCGGATATAAACCTTGTTTCTGTGTGATAAGGACGCGATGTACTGGCTTATAGGTATTGTGCGAATTTAATTAACAACTCAATAGTTACACAGTCGAAGAATGAAGCGAAGGGGGAGTTCTTATGGCGTCTGACACGAATCCATTGTTAGCGAGTGCAAAAAACCGGAGGTTAGTTTAGAAGTGGTTTACGCAATTACGGAGGTACTCTGTTCCGGTGGGTGTAGGTGTAGGTACGTCAGTTTAATTGGACAGCCGCGAGCAGCGGCTGGGCTGCAGCGGCGGTGCTCAGCCTAACACTCCTAATTGGCTCGCCGCCTAGCTTTTGTCTGAAATACCCGTCGGTACTTGTTTCTATGACTTATTACTGCGCTGTAAGGCTACTCTAAACTCTGTCAAGTCGTGTAAGTGCACGACAATCTCAATTTTTGTTGCTTTGACGAAATAGCCCGCGAGGATTATCGATCGCCTGACTGCTGATGATGTTCCCTAGCTCATTAAAAATATGTAAAGAAACAAAAACATACTTACTTCATGACTCACATACGAGTAGATAACTTTGTACTCTACTGCAATCAACCTGTATTTTATAAGTAATTTTATTTTTATTATTAGCTTTAAGCCATTGTACATATATTTATCTTTGCTTTTATATTTATCGTTTGGCTCGGTTGGTAGACACCTGCCTACTGAGTCGGCGGTCCCGGGTTCGAATCCCGGCCGGGGCAAATATTTGTGCAAAATATTTGTTCTTGGGTCATGGATGTTATCTATAAATGTATTTATATATTATGTATATCGTCGTCTAGTACCCATAGTACAAGCTTTGCTTAGTTTGGGACTAGGTCGATTTGTGTATGATTGTCCCCCTTAATATTTATATATTTATATTTATCTATAGTTTTTAGTATTGTAAATATATTTTATCTACGCACATATCATTAGTGCTCTAAAATGCGTTCAGAAATCGTAGGAAATTACCAGCATTATTACAACCAATTTTACTATGAGAATTTTTTTGTCTGTGGTAGTAGGTAAAATCTGTACTGTAATGTTATTACAGTACCGATTTTTGTAAGGTTACGAGTTTAAATTAGGAACAGCTGTCAAAACACAAGTTGGTCTCTATTCTAGTATCCATAGATATTAATATTGTTATCGATACGAAACGTCAATTCAATATGTTTTTTTATAAAAACCGCACGACATTTGATCTCGAGTGACATGAGAATATGGATACATTCGTTTGTATATGATTTAGAAAAAAAAACATTCGTCTTGACGGAGGTTCGAATTGCCGCCATTATTGTTATCATTTGCTTGTTGGTTCTTTGCTGTTACGAAAGTAGAATTGTGAAAAGTTTATTGTAATTCACATTTTAGTTGAAAATATTGTTTCAATGTAAATGTAAATTACAACTATTACAATAAATAATTTGTTAAAGTATTTGTTCAGATTTATTCCTTACTGCATTAGTAATGTCGTTTTTAGATATTTTACAGGTAGCACTAGTGGTGCCGGTCATTTCCTTATGGCTTCTGAACCCATCTTAGAGTAGTTATGATATGTGTGTAGATAAAGTAGTGTATACAACTGTACATAATTTTATTAGGCCTTAAAACGACACTCGTGTTTTAAGGCCTCTCATTATGTATCAGTTGCATAAACTACTATTATGTGTTTATTTTAAAATAAACTATTGACCATTATAATCTGGTTCTAAAAGGCTATAAACACAATTAAAGTGTCAGGATAACAAGATACGAGATACAGGATACGAGACAGTGACAATGTTGGATGGATTGTTTATACCTATATAATTCAATAACATAATTTATATTCTAATTATTTAAACAAAAACATAAAAAAAGACAATAAAAAAGTTCTCAATTTAAGTGGATGGTTTTTGCACGGTGATTGCCAGTCCTTTTATTTCGTACGAGGTAGTTTTAAAAAGTATGCGTGTTCTATGAGTTGCAAAACCCTATTTAGTTAAATAAACCTGCATTGGAATAAAAGTAGTGAATGTTGTTCCCAGGAAAACTTTATTGGAATAACTTTTGGCTAACGAGTTCGAAGCAGAATTAGTTGCTTCGTATAAACAAACCGGAACAATATTTACAATTCCCTTTTGTAGCTAGTTTACACAAACATTGCATGAAGTCATTTACTGTAAAAGTAAACTCATGTCTGTATACGCAATATGCGAGAGAAATCGCGTTGAAAGATGAAGTACCTATTTTTACAGATGGTCTAAATTAATCACCATATTGAGTACGATTAAAAACCGCTTTTTTTCATAAATATCGTCATTCTTTCGCCAATTATAGTATAAAACAATACCTACGTTGTTTGCAATGAAGAAAACCAATAAAAAGCGTACCAAAGTTCCTAGCCCATTTATTTAAAAATGTTAATTAATCGTTAAAACATTTCTGCCGCATGGCTATAAGGTAATAGTACACTAATGAGAGAACACGAACGCTAAATAGCATCACGAACATACGGCAATTTTGTATAGTGCCTAACTCTTTAAAATAAAAGCTTGTAATGAACGACCATCGTAATGAGATGGTTGTCGCTTGGTATTACATTGTAATATACAGTCAGCCGAGAAAGTGGTCGACCAATTTTTTAGCTTACAGTTCAATCTCCGATCACTAGCCAGACGATTTTTGTTACGTATTTATTGTGAAGTTCAGATTAATTTTATTATAGTCTGAACTTAACTACTTAACTAGTATACGTTTAAATGCGTTAAAAAAAACAAAGTTAATTTGCATGTGCCAATCCTCTCACCAAAAGTGGTCGAAATCCGCATAGCGATTTTGACGTGATTTAGATTAGACACAACGACAGACTCTTACACACATATCCAAAAATCGTCGGCTCCGAAACCTTCAAGTAGCCGTTACCAAAATATCTTCGATATAAAGTAATTCCGTAAAATGAAAAATATAGCTATATATAAAAGCAAAGATAACGCTAAGACATTCTATTTTTAACCGTTTCATTTCTCTCCTCGAAAACAAAATCATCCATTTATAACGTGTCAAATTGATTTTTCTACCTGAAACACTTTTAGACAAAATCGTTCCTGACAGGCATCCGAAAACCATATGAAGCAATTTTGTTAGAATTCGTTTCGCGTTTCAAGCTTTATTTATAACACAAAACGGTAGGTATAAAGTTAATAACCTACTTATTATAACTTTAATTAACTAAACTTTGCACATTGCGATAAAGCTATTAAAATTAAAATAATGTTTGTATTGTAGCTAATTGACACTCCATCCTTGGACTAATTAAGAATTTTTAATTAAATTAATTATGTTGACAGCAATAAGGATGATTTATCCATTGCAAATGTCCCGAGTGGTTTGCATTTCAATATCACGTGTTAAACCTTACACTGTTCTTGTGACGCGGTATATGGCCGTTAACTAAATTAGATAAAAATCACACCCCGAGCTAAGTGCGAATCGGAACCACGCGATCGTTTCGTGCGATTTTTACTTGTATATATTTTTAGGAATCTGTACCTCAAACGGTGTCTGTAGGATAGTGATCCTTCTTTCTGTCCGTCCATTTTTAAGACGTTTTTCCCAGGAACGCGTGAAGGTATCAAGTTAAAATTAATAATAAATAATAAATAATAAAAAGCCCATTTATTCCATAACCAACTTAACTATACATAGGATTTATAAAATTGTAATTGTAATTTCATTTAAATAACTTATTATAATATTTTCCCTTCTTCCGTAATTTTTAATATATATACTATATAGGTTTGGACCCCTCTCGAGTAAAGGCCTCCTCCAATTCTTGCCATTTTACTCTATCTTGAGCTGCGTCTAGCCAGTCTGTTGCTACTTTTCGGATTTCGTCCGTCCAGCGAGCACATGGTCTACCAGCTCGTCTCTTTCCTTTCGGTCCGACCCATAACGTGACGATCTTTGTCCATTTTTCTTCATGCATTCTTGCTACATGTCCAGCCCATCTCCATTTCGATTTTAATGCATACTCTAAAGCATCGATGCATTTTGTTTTTTGCCGTATGTTATCGTGCCGAATTTTTTCGAACAGTTTTATGTTTAGTATGCTTCTTTCAATGGCTCTCTGACACGTAACAAGTTTTTGCTTAGCCTTATTTGTATACTTCCAAGACTGGCTACCGTAAGTAAGTGTAGGGAGTAGACAGGAGTCTATCACTTTCTTTTTGAGTTTTATTGGAAGTGGATTTCTTAAGATTTCTTTCATTGCCCAGAATTTATTCCATGTCTTTTTAACTCTACGGTCGATTTCATCCAAATTATTCGTTTGCTTGAAGGAAAGTTGCTTGCCCAGATATACAAACTCTTGCACTTGTTCTATTTTTTGATTTTCCAAATATATGTGGGATTCTTCTGTGTTTGTCATAATTTTTGTTTTTTGGAGATTTATAACTAAGCCAGTATTTTTGCTAGCGGCATTTAGAGAGTTCAGCATAAATTGTAAATTCTCAGATACTTCTGTGATAAGTATTATGTCGTCTGCAAAGCAGAGATGTGTAAGATTTCTGTTCTCTATACTTATTCCTCTTCCGGTCCAATCAAGTTTATTCAGTACGTACTGTAAAACGGTAATAAATAGAGTAGGAGACAGTGGGTCCCCTTGTCTGACCCCTCTTTTTATTCGGATTTCTCTACCAGTTCTCTCCAGCTTCACCTTACTTTTGCAGTTTCTGTAAATATTTCTTATAATTTCGATATAAACTGGATGAATTTTTGCTTCTGTTAAGGCTATAAATATTGCTGAGTGGTCAATAGAGTCAAACGCCTTCTGGTAATCAATAAAAGCTAAAAAGAGTGGTTTCCTAAATTCGTTATATTTTTCTATTAATTGCTCTACAGTCTGAATATGATCGATCGTGCTGAAAGCCTTTCTGAAGCCTGCTTGCGATGTGCTCAGATACTGCTCTACTTGAGGAGTAATTATTTTTTGAAGGCCTGATGAGAAGATCTTGTATAAGCTGGACATCAAACTAATCGGGCGATAATTGGATATATCAGCCGGGTCGCCCTTTTTGTATAAAGTTATAATATTTGATTCTTTCCACTCCTCAGGCACTTCTTTTTGGTCTAATATTTTATTGAAAAGTGTTGATAAAGGCGTAAGTATAAGCGGTGTACTCTCTTTAAGTAAGTCGTTAGTGATTCCGTCCGATCCTGGGCTTTTGTCAAGTTTTGATCTCTTTATCAGTTGTAAAATTTCAATCTCGTCGAATTTCTGTACGATTTGGCACTGTAAGAGCTGTGTTTTTTCGTATAGTTCTATTACAGGTTCATTACCGCTCTTTTTTGAGTTTTTGTCGTCGTATAGAGTCTCGTAGAATTGTGTCGCTATCTCTAATATATCTTCTCTTTTTCATTACAAATTGTTCCAGCTTTTAATTTAGCTATCCACTTTTTACTTGGCTCTAGCTCTTTATATGCTCGTTTTGTACTTCCTGACGTCTCTAAGTGCTTTTCTATAATTGTTAGTCTATGTTGATTGTATTCTTGCCTTATTCTTTTATTTACAGACTTGTATAGTATTTTAATTCCCATTTATCCGATTTTGATAGAGGTTTTTTATGTTGTAATTCATGTCGTTGTTTTATCAAATTTAAAGTTTCAGTTGATAGTATACCTTTTTTATATTTCAATGTTTGCTTGTCCTTGCTCTTTAGGCTCAACTTTATGCAGCTTTTTAGCTTTCCGTAGTAATTTTTAACTGTTTCTGTACTCGTATTAGTCATCAGTTCTTTTCTGTTTATTTCTAGATTTTTTAAATATTTAGATCTCTCTTCTCCGGTTTTAAATGTTCGAGGTATAGATTCTTGGAACGAGGTCCTGTTTTTCTTTTGTTTTCCAAATTGTATGGTCACCCGAATGAGACGATGATCTGAAGGATACATTAAATTTACTACTTCGAAGTTATTAAAATATTTAGGATGTGTAGTTAGGACGTAGTCGTTTGTTTTTATTTTTCTTGAACAGTGTATTTACTATAGTTAGTTTATTTTCAATGGCATATTGTATCAGTATATGTCCTCTTTTATTTCTACATCCGGAACCGTATTTGCCCGCAATTAAGTGTTCGTCTTTTTTGCGTGTGCCGATTATAGCATTGAAGTCTCCTAATATAATTTGTGATTTTTCTGATGCACAACGAGCTCTTTCGACATCACTATAGAATGAATCTATATCCTCGTCCGAGGCAGTACTGGTCGGTGCATGTACTTGTATTAAAGAAACATCATGTTGTTCGAATTTTAAGTTTAAAAGTGCCACTCTTTCTGAGAAGGCGATGAAGCATACTATATTTGTTTTGAATTTTTTTTTAATTAAAAATCCAACTCCTAAGTGTCCTTTTGTTTTCCCATAATGGCAAAATATGTGAGTTTTGTCTTCTTCTATGTTGTATCCTTCTCTACGTATCTCGGACAATCCGATTATGTCGTACTTGAGTGTTGAAATTGCATTTTGTAGCTCTATCATTTTTTCTTTGGATAATAGAGATCTCACATTATAAGTACATATATATATAGAGTTTTTATTTCTGTTCTTGTTTACAGTGTTTCTATTAGTGTTTCCATTTTGAATTGAAGGGTTGCAGTCTTTTACCCCCGCGGTGACCGGCCGTTGTGGGGGAGGATTTTTTGTGTACTTTTCTGATTTTGTGTTTCTTTTTAGTTCTGTGGTAGGTTTTTGGACTGTTGCATTGGAAGAAGGTTTCGCTAGTTGCTATATCTCACTTTCTTCGTCTGAAGTTTCCGAAATTAATATCAAATACTAAAGTCTGCTACACCTTGGAGCTGTGAAATGTGACGTCAGCAAGTGAATTGAAATTGAAACCTATAGGGCACCTTCCCTTGACATAGAATCATCAAATTTGATAAGGAGCAACATCATGTGGGACTATTTAAGTAAACAAATAGGTCCGAATACCGTTAATTTGTAGTTGCATGACAAGAAATATATATATATATATATTTGTGATTAAAAACTTATTTGCAATTGGTAAACTAGCCCTGTCATTAGACAAATGTTTTCCAACGGCAATATATTTTTTTCGTAAACTGATCAGTTTGCCGGACTGTACTTTCATAGTTTGTACGGGACCTAGGTGCGCGCCGACTAATAATGGCATGTTTATGAAATGATATGTTTTTTTATATATTTCTTTATTATTAGTAACAACATTTCACGAAGACCTGCGCCTGCGCCACAAAAGACTTCCATAAACAATCAATAGCCGTTTGTCCGCTGATTAAGACAATCAATTAAAAAGCCCCTTGTTTACTGCTCGCGCTGCAGTGGAAAATACCTTCTACATTTCACAATAGCACAGTGCACAGTTAGGCACTTGTAAAATTACTCATGTTTTCCCACAGATGACTAAATAGTTACTTGTTAATTGTCTCTTTTCTTTTCCTCTACATTGTTTGCATTGTCATTTTACATACCTACGTATAAATAGGTACTAGGGTAAGTGCTCCAGTGAATGAACAAATCCGGTGAACGAACAAAATGCATGATTTTTTCGTAAAATAAGATTTCTGTACCTTTCTACCACGCGTGATATTTTTTTTCGGTTAGCAACTTTAAATAAAATAAATAGATATTATGGGAAAATCATACACAAATCGACCTAGTCCCAAACTAAGCAAAGCTTGTACTATGGGTACTAGACGACGATATACATAATATATAAATACATACATATATAGATAACATCCATGACCCAAGAACAAATATTCGAGTTCATCACACAAATATTTGCCCCGGCCGGGATTCGAACCCGGGACCGCCGGCTCAGTAGGCAGGTGTCTGCAAAGTGCGCCAACTTTATTTGACAAGTTCTGGTAGCAGTTACTTCAACTCATACGTATCAGTGTCAAAATGGCGACGGTGTAAAGTTGGCATGCGGCTGCTGTTTTTTTTTTATATGGAGGTGTAATAAGGATTAAGGTAAGCTATATTGTGTTTAATGTGTCACTACGTGTGTCCTGTGCATCTGCCATGTACAGTGGGAGTTTTTTTGAGCCGTTAAGTATTGTTAGTGCTATTAATGTGTAGGTTAATGTGATTTATTTTAAAAAAAGTGGCTTTTAATCCAGTGTTGAAACCAAAATGGCTTAAATCCAATGAACGAACCGGGGGGTTCATTCACTGGAATCGCGTGATTTAATGTTTGTCCAATATCTGACGTTTTGTTAGTAGTTATAAGATTTGGTTTTTTATGATTTTGATAGAAATGTATTATCTGACAAACAGCCAGTTTTCGAACAAAACTTTAAATATTCAATTTTTAACAGTTTATTCACTGGTCTGTGTTTTTCAGTGAATGAACTACCGCAATGACAGTTAGTTCATTAATTGGTTTTCAAAAACCAGTGAATGAACTACGATATTATTTTTGTATTTTTCTTGTTTTATCATTTGATGTCCTACCTAATACCTCTACGAAAGTGTTTTTAAACAAGTACCTACATTTTGTATCTTTTTTACCAAAAAAAAGCATGACTTTAAGGGTAGTTCATTCATTGGTTTCATTTGTTCATTTACTAGAACTCTGTGTTCATTCACTGGTGATTTTCCATTTGATCTTCTACAGCTTGCTATAATTTAAGACTGTGCAGCACTACTGCAAAATAAAAATTATTTTAGAAAACTAGAATAGTTGTTTACGCTATAGGAACAGTAATACTTAAATTTAATTATTGCTATCTGCCAAAAATATTTTTTTAAAGTTGATAATTTCCTTAAGTGTTCATTCACTGGAGCACTTACCCTATCAGGTTAATTCATTCAACTGGGACAAGTTAACGAAAGTGAAGTTGAATAGTTCTTAGTTCTAGAGTAAAATTTTATAAATACACATATATGCTCAAAATAAAAAAGTGTCGGGTCTCCCTCGAGACCTCTAACAACGTTTGTCCCAAAATCATTAGCCCTAACACGTTTGCCCTAAACACTTTTGACCTAATATTCATTTGCCATAATGGTGTTGTGACCTAAACGCTCTTCTGTCCTAAAAGTCAAAATCCATAATATAAAATTACCTAATACTCATATGCCCTAATATATTTTATCCTAATATTGGAAGACCTAATGAACATATCTCTGCTAACTCGGGGCACCGATACTAAAATAATGTAGCAAAATATTTTATCGACAAAGAATATATCGATGTTACCGTCAAGATCTAAAAGCTATTCAACATATTTTTTTTCTCTTCATTTAAAAAAAAAAATGTCTATTTTCAAATAGTTTTTATAGTAAGTATACAATCAATATTTTTTCCATATTCGTCGGAATAACAGATTGCCGTCTAGATGAAAATATTCACTTTATCAGATATGATATTGAAGTTTTTTATAGTAATCAAGAATATTCAATGATCACATGTATTAATATATTTATATATCGACATCTCTTTATCGATATCAAATCCCTATGAACGTGCCCCGAGTTAGCACAGGATGTTTTTTTTTTTTGTTTCAATGATTGTTTAACATACAACTTATAAGTCCTAAATATGAAAAACGTGATTTAGGCCTTCGTTAGGTACGACGACGAGCGAAGCGAGGAGGAGTTTTAGGAAGTACTAGCTGAGACTCTACGCACGCCAGAACCGAGATTTTTTTATTCCTCGCGTTAAAAGAATGTACGTCCATCATAGAGCTTGAAATATTGGGGCAATGGTGTTAGGACATTTGATACTTATGTCATATAAAATTAGGATATGTGATCGTTAGGAAAAATTTGTATTACTTCATTAAATATTACGGCAAATAAGGATTAGGACATTGAAAATTACGACAAAAAAATAGGGCACATGCATTAGGGCAAATAACGTTAGGACAAACAATCATTAGGATAAAAGATATTAGGAAAAACAAAAATGGGTAAAATAGATTTAGGGATTCCGATATAGATCCAAAGAATCACTTGATATTTTGTGCGTTACAGAGTTGAAATTTTATATGTACAATCTTTAAAACACCACTGAAAGGGAACTTCGCAATAGGAAGTTTAAAAGTAAGTTATTTCAAATCCTGAATTCATTTTTTTCCTTAAGGTCATAAATATAGTTGTAAAGTACATATTATAGTTTATGTATTTCACATCGATGCCATTGTAACAGTCTACGGCGACATTGCTTATGAGATGGAAGATGAGAATAGTGACGTGCTTGTGCGATTCATCAATTGAGAATAATAGGTATTTCAAAAGGTAAATGACATCTCGTCATCAGAAGTTTGCTAAGTTGGCAAACACAAGCGATACCGATAAATATCACGGTAGCGAAGTAGAATCGAGCTCTTGCAAAACTGCTACAAATACTAAATTCATGACGCAAGTAAAGTTACATCGGGGTGAAAAGGTCTGCATTCTGGACGATTTATAAGAATGTCAAGCAACAAGAAGCGACGTTCGAGCGGAGGCTGTGGCGGAGGCGGAAGCGGGGGCGGCGGCGGGGCCGCTCCGACACACTTCTCACCGAGCGGATATGAGCGGCTATTTAATTTCCGCGCCTTCAGTGATCATTCTGTATTCAACTAAATACCTATCAATTCTGGGACGACGTTGACAATGATGTGCATAGGGAATCGTTATATGTATTTTTACGTTGAAATATTGAATTTTACTGGCGATTCTTCTACAAGAACAGTTTGAAAGTGTTCATCTGCTAACTTCTTTTTATCTGCTTTATTCTCACATGTGTTATGTATTATCAGCTCAATGCAATAAGTGAATAGTAAACGAAATATGGGTCACTATAGGCCAATACCAATGTACATAAAGCCCAAACCGGAAGGTATCGATAGCTTGAAATAACCATTAGGAGATTATTTATGCGGAACTCTTTCTCAATGTAGATAAAGGATGATAGTTTATATGGGGATCTCGGGTATACCGAGTAGACCGGAAGCCACCAAGCAAACTAAGCACTAAGCGTTATTCGGCAGGTATTCCCATTTAGGTTTAGCGCCGCCACGTTTGATGTTGTATCAATTACACCGGACATATGGAGCGCCACAGCCCGATGAGTTATGAATGCGGCATTTTAATCTTTTACTGAATTTTGGTATGAAAAGAAAAATATTCTTCTGATTAAAATTATAGTTTTTATTAGTAACGAATCCACGAAAGCGCACGATTTACGAAGTTACTTTATTACCCAATACAATAATAAGAAGAGCTTGGACGAAACAATATGAAAGGTGTTCAAGAAATGGTTTCCATTATTTCTGTGGCGTATTAGGTAGATTGTTATTTATACCTAAGTGGCCTTAGAGGGCAAAATAAGGACATTACAGTCAACTATCGAAAAACATATCTACCATATGAAAAGTCTGAAATAAAATTCCGCAGCGTGCTAACGAGAGAAAATGACACTGTTATGATTACGACTACCGACCGAATGGAAGCTATAATCCGCTTTTCCTACACGCGACGTAATAAATGCTTTTGTAAATAATAAGACGTTTTAACTTTGTTACTGCTGTTGCCGTGTAACTATTATATTACTTTGATAGTAGTAGTTACCGAACCATATTATTATATGCAAGACAAGCATGCCATCAAATCGTTACAAGTTAAAAATACAAAACAATATGATACAAGAAAACAATTATTTTTATTGCACACCGACAATAACTATAATACAAAACCAAACCTTAAATTAAAAAAGAAAAAGTGTTTCAGTGTGCTGGAAATCCATGACAGAATGTAATTGTTGGCCTTTGGGTGGACGACATATTGTACTGTACACTCTGTGTTGTGACGAAAAACAAGTTTTATTTTCTTTTAATTAAAGAGCTCAGAGCAATATGATGAGCATGTGAGCTCCAGCAGGCCTAATACATAAAATCATTCAAAGAAAAGGTTCAAGTGCCCGCTCCATAGGATTAGTTGCCAAACTTCGTGGCAGCGGCGCAGGCTTTAATTAGAGCTGCGTCAACACGCGGTGGATTGACGCTTTTTGCATCCCTATTCTACAATTTCACGCTGTATATGACAGAATTTATAAGGGTAGAGTCTGACGATGGCAATAGCAAATTTAGTGAATCAGATTCTGACTATAAAGATTAATAAGCAGGCAGACGGCATTTTAGCCTATTGTTCTACAAGTCAATTATTTTCAACGTTAGAAAATAAAATTGTAGAGTCACGTAGAGTGTTCTTGAGAGTAGAGTGTCGTTATTTTATATGTTTACATAAAAAAATTTCTTGAGAAGTGCATAGTTTTTAGGATAAGTACATAAAAATAATCAAATGGGAACAAATGCACCTTCCAACGTGCTTCTGCTTAGGTATATAATTGAATCAATGTGATTTAATCGATACGATAACAATATCGTCTACACACAACAGGCAAAACAATTGTGCAACAGATTGTTGAGGTGAAGCCGCAGAAAAAGCTAGTCATATAATAATACATACAAAAAGTTTTTACGTGGTCGCGCCGCCGAGAACCGGTTGTAGCGCCGCCGGTTGTCACTAGGGTTGCCAAATTGCAACATCTGTACGTATATAAATATATGAAATTATTAAAGTGTTGACACAATCAAGCCGGGGAAATGATTGTTACAAATCAAAATTTGTTTACTTGCTTTGTAAGACAGTAAGCTGAAGTTGAAATATAGCTAAAGTAAACAGAAATATCGAGAGAATCCGGTCACATCGCTTTCATCTGGCAACCCTAGTCGGGTAGCGTCGGCCCGTACGCTGTAGGCAAAGAGCGCAACAATTAGGGTAGGTCGGGGCTCAGCTGCCGTCCTACGTTAAAAGGTCGTATCTTTGTGTGGGTTTCATAGTAAGATACGGCTTTTACCGTAACACGGCCGAGCTCTTTCAGTTGTGAATGTAAACCACGCTCGCACTTGCCCACTTAAAGACGCAACGTTTCACTTAATTTTCTATGGCTATTCTATTATTTTATACAGAGATTTATACAGTTCTTTTTTCATCTCTATTGAGTCGGGGAATCATCGTTTCGACAACTTTAGTGTATTTCTTGGTTATAATTTTATAAGTCGACTTAGAATTAACATTTGCCGTTATGGATAAACATTTTTACTTTTTGTATTATTGTCATCATATCCACTCTCCGATATATATATATATACCGGGTGGATTGGCACGAGGGTCCCTTGCGGAAATATAGCATCATTTAAGTGATACACAGTCCATTTATAATGATTAGAAACTTAAACGAAGTAAAAAAAAAATACAAATTTTGCTCATTTTCAACTGTGGTGAACCCTATATTGCATCTGATCTGCACATCACGGCAAGGTGGCTAGATTAAGGAATCACCGTCGGGAAAACTCGAGATATTACGTTTATTTCCGTGAGTTGTTGTCATCGTACCTACTGATGTAAGAATGACACATAAATGACAAATGATCCAAATAAAATGCGTAAATATGAATATCAGTTACTTTATTGTTACTTTATTACATACGGTGTTCAAATGTTCCTCCGTGTCTCACAATACACGCTGCAGCACGCTGCTTCTGTTTTGAGTTGGAGGCAGAAACACTGGTCCTATAATTGTTTCCCCGTGAATCGTTAACTGACCAACGACACTGGTGTGCTGTAAATCGGTAGGCGACACGATTGTCTTCGGCAAATACACATGTTCCTTCCGTCTATTCCACACCACATACCGTTGCGAGTAAACAAGCTTTCATCGCTTCAAAAAACATGCCTGATAAAATGACGTTCTTCCACTGTTTTTTGCAATAGCCACCGGCAGTAAGCTTCACGGATAGGGCAGTGTCTAGGAAATAAAGCTTGAACCCTCTGAACGGGTCCCCAACGTTGATCGTTCTAAGTTGTTCGTGGTACAACGGGCTGATTGTTGGCGACACGATCAAAAGCACGTAAAATTGTCCAACGACCTGTTGGGTGTGGTGGTGGATATGTTTCACTGTATCGTCGTAAAGCTTCAGCCGCATTATAATTGTACCTCGCGCATAACATGAGCAAATTTAAATATCCACGTGCTTTTAACAAAGGCATTTTCATTTAAAGGTAAAGCAAATTGAAATTAACTTAAATGTCAATTTCATTTCAAACATCATAGGTATTTATGATCGATGTGAAATCGTGCAAATAGGTTCGATAGTTGTAAAAAATGCGTTGCGTCGGCGAATGGAGAGCCCTGTTACTTTAGTGCAATATCCAAACGACGATATTTGACGATAACCAAAATAAAATAAATAACAAGCCTATTGTATAAATTGCAGATCAAACAGGGAACAATTTCAATTTACTCGAAAATAATTTTATAACGCGTGTTAACGAACTAAAACCTTTTTATTATCAGTTTAGGTAGGTAAACAGAGACGTTTTATTTACGATGAAAGAGGTTACAACATCTTTAATTGTTTATGATGATTTGAGTACATTCGAGTGGTTGTCAGTGTCAAGTCATGTCATGTGAGTTATTTGTTGGGATTAAAATTAATTATAGTTTAATTATTAAAAAATTATTAACTAACAAATTACATAAATACTCCACTAGAAAATTTAATAAGTAAGTAGAATAACAGAGACAATCACCTCTGAAAATCCTGCAATGATTTTTTTAGCGTTTCACTCAGACCTAAGAATGGAAAGAAGCAACATATTAACGTAATATCCTAACGTCTAAGGATTGTTTACAAGTAAGTTCATTGGCCCAGTCACCTGATTAGGGTTGGCACAAAGTAGTTTTTGGTATGAATGTTTCAAAGGCTATAACTTGAAAACGGTAACATATATTTTCATAGTTTCTATGGGAGAAATATAGTGCTAAGGTTGAACTATCTGCCAGTTCCGCAAAGGATCCTCGTGTATATGATGGCCTTTGCCATAGCCAAGCATCGGGTGTGTAATGATCGATATAAAAATAAATGGTATAAGTATGTTTGATATAACAACATTTGGTATAACAATATTTGGTATAATGACTCATTTGATATAATAAACGTTTGGTATAATTTCAAAATATCTATTTTTATTTCGTATACTTATCATTTGGTATAAAACTTATTTCCTATAACCATCATATGGTATAACAACATTTGGTATAACAACATTTGGTATAATTTCATATGGTATAATGTTCATTTGGTATAACAACATTTGGTATAATTTCGCTCGTCGTCGTACCTAACCATGACTCTATTACAATTTAACTTTCATATTTGAGCAGTTTGAGCGGGTATTGAGCCTTTAAACTTCTCTTGAACTTTCGGTTTAAGTTTTTTTTTAATGCGGGGGGATTCGCCCCCCGAGCCCCCCTATGGGGGCTCCGCCGCCCGCCCCCCTATTTCTAACCCTATACGTTATGCCATTTGAACGTTAGATAAAATAAACGTTATACCATAAATTCATTAGACGAAATATAAGTATTATACTAAAAGAATGTTATATTAAATGTTATTCGATAAAATGATCAGTATATGAAACAATAATTATATCAAATGTTGATATATTAAGTGTTGTTATATCATTCAATCATTATATCAAATGAGCGTTATACCGACTGAAATTATATCAAAAGTTGTTATAGCCATCGTTACGCACCCCCAAGCATCAGCTAAAGAAAATACATGACAATAGTTGATTTTAATTTTTTTTTTATCAATTTCAGATTGTATACCAGCCGCTGGAAAATTATTAGAAGGTAAGTTGGATTTTTTGTTCTTGTTATATCTTACAAGGATAAGCGGTGGTAGCCTAGTGGTTAGGGCATGCGACTTTCAATCCGGAGGTCGTGGGTTCGAACCCGGCCCGTACCAATGAGTTTTTCGGAACTTATGTACGGAATGTCATTTGATATTTACCACTCGCTTTTCGGTGAAGGAAAACATCGTGAGGAAACCACCTAAGCCCAAAGGCCTAGTTTCCCCTCTGGGTTGGAAGGTCAGATGGCAGTCGCTTGCGTAAAAACTAGTGCCTACGCCACATCTTGGGATTTAGGTAGCCGACCCCGATTGAGAATTTATTCTCAAAAAATGGGACAAAGGCTTGGAGGATGATGTTATATCTTACAAGTTTAATGAGCATTGTTTCATACATATTTAGATTAAAAACACCGAAACTATGACACTGACAAAATATTCCGGAAATATTTTAATGCCATGATGATATCGTTGATTAAACTACACCCCAACTTAGGTACCGTCACGTTCCATTAGTACCGCTGCCACCGCCATCAGTTAAGATAACGCACCCCAAACCGCAATGATATTTACATTCAATTTAAATGGCGGTATGACGTGTGGCAGGGTCGTTGTAGGAAGGAAAATCTACCCCAACCTCGAAATAGCGTAACTTCTTTAAAGTTTCCTCTGCACTTACGACGTATTTCTCTTGAATGGCGAAACTGCAAGGGGACAGAGCTGAGTTATTATTAAAACTAGGGCCACACTATTGTGATGCTATGGATATTCGCATCAATTCTGTAACAAATCCGAAGACTCCTTCCTCTTAATCACAAAAGCATTGAACTTATACAATGCCGACTTTCAAAGTCCTTGTGCCAATCTACACTGCTTATGCAAAAAATCGTTTAATAGGGACAACAATTTTAAACAATTCGATTAGTCATACGTAATGGCCATATTTTTTTAGAGCCTGCATGAGTGCCCCACTGCTGGGCAAAGGCCTCCCGGTTAGATCTCCACAATGTTAATTATGCTAAAGAAAAAAATCATTCTTGTTCTTAAGAAGAAAGAGTCACTTTAAAAACAGAAAACTGACATAAATATAAATTAAAGTACAAAAATTAAAGTGTGGTTACACAGTCCAAGAACTAACTAACTGTGAGTCATACTCCATTAACTATTCGATAAACTATGGTAGTCTTACCCACCCTACCTTACTTACACGTCGAATTTCGACAATGTGACTCTAACGTTACCCCTCTCTTTCGCAATAATGTGATGGTGAAGGATAACAATATTGTCTGTAGTGTGTGTCTGGTCGCTAGCGATAGCAGTGTCATTACCGCTATCGGCAGATCGTCTCCGGCGCAGCAAACACGCCGTCGGCAGGTTAACCCTCGCTGTCATTTCAAGGGGGGCTCGAAAAGTTTGCATCATAAAATTGTTGTGAACTGGGCTGCAACCGTTGTATTTTTTTTTATAATGATTATTTTATGACACAAAATAATTTCAGTTGCTAAATTCGACATCAGTCCGAAATATTACCATTACCTATCACTCAAGCAATATGCTCAATTTACCATTAAGTGACCCCTTGTCGATATCACTGTCACTTAATGCAAATATGTTTTTTTTTTAAATGTTGGCCAAACCACGGTGGTATTTCCATAATATTTCCTTTATATCGCTCACATATGTTAATCGAATTTAGCCACGTTCTAAACAAACTTACATTGAACATCAATAACAGTGACGTAATTCAATTACAGAACGATTTCATACCTTAGCATTTATGTTACTGGTATTAAATGTTTTATCTTAGAGTATCATTTATTATTAATCAGTATTAAGGCCTATAACACCGTTTGCATCGAATAATATACACTAATGCACATTGCATCGACACCTAACGGGTTAAATGTTTAATCCCGCCGCACCCTATTAACATCTTCACGACAGGTCCGTACATAACAAAATGTCAAGTGCATACAGTATCCAACATAACGGCATTTGCCGCGTCAACGTTATGCCATTGCATCGAACTCGCTAGGTTAGGTAAGCGACACTAAATAACACCTTACATAGAGTATAGAATCCACAGAGTGTCACTGACAAAAAAATAAGTATCATACCTATAAAATAATTCCCCGTCAGCCTAACAGAACTTAATTGGACTTCCCATGTCACGTGACGTGACTCATCGTTGCCCATCTTGTTGCCAGGTGCATTCAGTATTTAGAGTTTTCTCTAGTAATACCACGACATAGAAGTTCTATGGTAATTAATACGATTGTTTATACAATAATTGGACTGAAAACTATTCCACTCCTCGGCAACAAACACATGGATTATCCAACTTTCTTATATTTACGAACGTTATTCCACGTTTGACCAAACCGTAGTGTTCCAAATTTAATTTTATTCTTACTTTCAGTTGTCAGTCAATAGTTATGCCTATAAAATGAATATTTGTAAATGTTTGATGGACCACACTACCAAAGGAATCTCTTGACAAGTTGCTTTCAAAAACATTGCCATTCTGTGATGATTTCTTACTCTTTCCCTTGCACCTGGGAGCTGGGAGACCTCAGATAAGAATACACTTCGCCAGCAAATCTGTAGACAAAATCAAACTTATGATAAAGTACAGGATATTGCACATACAACATACAAATGAGTACTTTCTAAACTGAAGTTTAAGCTTGTTAGGGTTAGTAAGTGCAAATTTAGTCTTGGAAACTAGGCCGGCATTTTAATAAGCGGAGGTCCTCTTTATTCGATTACGGCAAAGCAAAGACGAAGAGTTACGCTTGTAGCAGTTGCAGTCTATGGGTAGTTTCAAAATTTCAGAAGCGTATTGCATATGTGGGTAAATCTTTTTCTGTGATTCGATTGTTACTATATTAAGTATGTCGTTAAGAGAAAATGTTATAATAAACACAGTATATTATACATCTGTTCTTAATTTATAAAATTGTAAAATTGTATTGAAAATCGGTTTTCTATGTAGAGTTAAAATCTTAACAGCGCGATGCAGCAGCCACTTGTTGGTATTTTTTTTTGTCCACGTCGAAACGGCTCGTCGGATTGTAACCAATTTTAGTACACGGATAGTTGGACATCGAAATATATATAAAAAAATAAGCGGTCGAAGTTGCGGGCACTTCTAGTATATCAATAAAAAGCATAATGGTGAACTAACAAACGTTTTGCTTATGTGAATTATTATGATGCGTATTATTTGTGCTTCGGCGTACAAAAAAAACACTATTCAAGCAGTAATAAAAAGTGCATGCATACTTTCTTATTAAAGTTAAGGCAGCCTTATGTTTTGAGTGACAAATCCAATTTCATTCTCGACTGCCCCTCTTGGCCCGCGCCCCGCGGGCCGATCAGACCTTATCCAAATTGGATCTTGAATAATAAAGAATCGGGGCGATTGGATTTTATTCCTTAAATTCAATTAGCACACGAGGGTCGTGTGTGACTGCAGACGAAAGATAGAGGCATATTATCGTATTAAAACGGATCCTATGGGGTTATTTGGACGGAACGCGTACTTTAAGCGCTTATAACTAAATCAAAACAGCCTTTTGAGCGTTGACTCAAACCAAAAAATATTCGGTTAAAAGAGGGAAAATACCTACCTATGTACATTGTATGAAGTAAGGCGGCTTTAGCATTATATTATAGCTTATATTTATGCAAATATCAATTTATGAAATTCCGGAAATGTAAATTGTTATAGGATTATGTGATTCCTTTAAATTATAATGAACACAAATATGTATAGCCTTATAACGATAATGTGAATAAATTGTAAATTTATTTAGTAGGTATAAATGACATTCAGAATTACAACAGTTCATCTTGCAACCAATTTAAATGAATAGCATAGATTAACGGTGACCCTTGTTGGCCTGAATACTAAGACACTAATTTAGTTTTCAAATCTTCGCTACATTTATGCTAATCTCGAGAGAGCGTTTTTATAAACTAAGTGCGCGGTAGAGTCACAGCTTAGAACAGAGTGATTACTTTATAGACTGATGTTCTCTTATTGCAATTCATTTGAGTTAAGTAGCGAGATGTCTTATGAAATATTAAAGTTCAATAGCGGGTAACATAGAGACTAGAATTTTGGTACAAGTTTAAACAGTGCGTTGTTGCGATTTTGTCTGTGAAATTATAATTGGCAGATTACAGTACGCAAATATTAAAAAGGTTTATGTAACTTTCCACAGCCGTGTTAGTATAGAGTGATTAATTACTTATTTCTACCTAGACATTTTACTTATTTTTACATCTTTTTACGTAATGTAAGCAGCTTCCAAAAATAAGTGTTTAATATGACTAGGTACAGTTTTTTTACGTGTATTACCTATAAAAAGAATCTTATTATTTAAAGATTGTGTGCTAATTGCTGGGAAAGTTAGTTAATATTTTTACCCATTAGGGTTCTCTTCACTAACATTTTGGTTTTGTGTGGTTCTTCAACTAATGAGATGAGTCCACCATAGATCTAGGGAAACCATTTAGGATAAGAGGCAACTGTTTGATTTGGTCTCATACGACTTAGATCGAAATTCATGCAAACAATTCGATGCAGGGTTATTATCAAAAAGTAAAAGAAAAAAAATATGTTTAATACTCACTCTACTACACAAGCGTCCTCTGTGGCAGTTTTTTAGCAATTTAAAATGTATAATAAAGTAATAAGTAACTCAAAGGGAAAAACAATTCAGTATTTTATATACTAACGGAAACCATTTTTTGCTAATGGAAAAACATCATTTATATGTTCTGAATTTCTTCAACTTATAAATATCATTGTCTAGGATTGAAAAAAGAGAAATCTTAAATTTTAAAGTGACATACAGCTAAAAGCATCTGAATTGAAAGCATTATCTTGTTTCTCAGACAGTATACTTTCAAGATGTCAAACAAGCTTGTAATCTGTTGGTATAATAAACAGAAATTAAGAAGCTATAAAAATAACCTATTATATGCTTGTATTAATTTTAAACCTGTCTAGAAAAACGATTGGTCGTTTGGCATAGTTGGATTCTAGTTTATATTTATTGCAACAGTTAATAAAATTATGCATGTAATTATATAATCAGATCAAATGTCTGTGATGGTTGAAATATTTACGTATATACATGTATTATAATTTCAGATGTTTAAGTATTTATTAACACAGCTATTTTCACTATAAAAACTGCCGGTTTTATTTATTCAATGTGTTAAATAGATCATTTCTTTAAAGACTCATTAAACATAGAATTTTCCATGAACCAAAAATCTGAACCTGACCTGTGACCTTTTGTGACTTAGGCACGCTTAACTTTTTTTTCATTAAGTTCTTAGCGTCCAAGTGCCCACTTAAGTTAGTGACTAGCAATTAAGCACTAAAGTGAATGAATAACGGAATAAATTGCGATATTATCGCTCTCGTGTGTGACATAAACATCGAAATCTACTCAAAGTAATGGAAGCGATTTAAAGTAACAGAATCGGTGCGATAAGAGTGTTTTATAAAAGGGTCCTGGGAGATTAGAACCGCTATTTTATATCGCAATTAAATTATTATTAATGTGTATTAAGCCTATCACGTCGTTTAATTGCTGGGCTGAAGTTTAAAGCCGCTTATCTTTAAGGCCGGTTGAACGAAGGCAAACTTTCGATTTTAAACTTAGCGCAACGTGCTGGTGATACTGTGTGGTAAAAAAATAAAAGTAAGCTAAAAAAAAAAGAAAATACCTACCAAAATATTTATAGGGTTTTAACCGACAATGGTTGGGTCATTCCATTAAGCATAGTATGGTTGTATCGGAACGTCCCGTTTGAAAACAATTTCCTAAGTGCACTATGTATTAGGTATGTACTACTTTTAAGTAATCTGTGGTGCGACTACCTAATTAGTGCACGCATGTTTGTCCCCGTGTGTGAGCAATTGTTCTAGTATTTTGTTGCAGTAAATAATACTAGTGAGACAGTCTGACTTAATATCAACCGCGTCGACAATTTTATAATCTCAATTGAAGGTAGTAGAAATAAGAAAAATACTAACTAACATGATCTAGGATCTAGGAGATTAGAACTGCTATATTTACATTGCAATTAAATTACGATTCATATTAAATTAATCCTGCCTGTCACGTCATTTATTTTGTGGCCTGTAGTTTAAAACCTCTTATCTGGGGCCGGTTGCACGAACGCTTACTTTCGATTCGGTGAAGATTTTAAACTACTGTTGTAGGCAGGAACATAAAGGTTTAATACAATCCATAGTATTGATAATATAGAAATATAATATTTAAAACGACCTTTAAAAACAAAGGATTGATCAATTAATTTTTTTATGCTTTTTTATATTTCACGCGAGAGTAGATGTTAGCTTCATGTGACATTTCCATGTTTTTTTTTATATTTAAGGAAAAATTTCGAGTAGTTTTTTAAATACTTCTAACAATAGGCTAAATCATATATTGATTTAAACTCACACGATCTCCACACATTATTTTATATTTATAACAAAACGGGACTTAATCGCGTTCAAAAAGGTGTTATACCTCGACGTTTCGGGCGTGGATTACGTTCATGCATGATCTCAAAGGGACTCAAGTAAAAGTGGGATAGTTGCCCCATATTTTGAAATTTGAGTTTATTTCCAAAAATATAACTAAATGTGAATACATTATAACTTCACATAATAGCCATATCTATTAGCTACTACACACTTATGAATAACTAGCATTAACCCGCGGCTTCGCTCGCGTGCCTATATAATATTCATCATCCTACGGGAACAATGCTCTTTTTTTCAGGATTAAAAGTAGGCTATTTGTTAAGTTAGGGTATAATCTGCAATCTGCATTTCCCTCATGCATATCCGTCCAGCCGTTTTAGCGTGAAGAAGTAACAAAACATACACAGACTTTTGCTTTTCTAATATTACTGGGAAATACTTTTTATTTTATCATAACTCCACTTTATCAAATCAAACCGAAAACTCAAGCACTCAAATCAAGCGATCTCAGCTTTTACTGTACCAAATAAAGTTCACTTCAAAATTCATAACTCGAAGTGAAGCTAAGACACCGGGATATGTGTGCATTTTATTTGTATAAAGCTTTTATAATGTCCCGAGCCTCCGCTTATCGATTTGGGATATTCGAGATTGGTTTAATGATTCTAAGCCATGTTCTAAGTTACGTCATGTTCTATTGTAAGATATTGAGGTTCTCTTCGTTGATGAATAAAAAATGTATTATTCTGAGCCAGATAAACGTAATTCAGAATTCTGAAATGACTTATTATTGAAAAGCTTGAATGTATTTATTACGGATGCAGGTATCCCGTCCCAACGCACCGCCCGCCTATAGGTACCGATTGACGACGTTGTCGAGATGCCACCAAATACTATTTTTTTAATCTATTAGGATAACGCGGGTCTCTATCCATACCACAAAAGCAAAAAAAGAACCCCCTTATAGGATCACGTGTAGCTGTCTTTCAGTCCGTCTGTTACAATCGATTTGCTGCAAAATTACTGGACCGATTAAATTGCTATTTGGCGCAAATGCTTTCAAGAATTTTCATGACCACAAATAAAATTTCAAAATCGGTGGCATTTTCGTAATTAACGTCCCAACAAACCATAAAAATTACACCCGTACACATATTTAGTCATTTCAACCCCATCGCACCCCAACAGGCGACCCGACCCGATAAACCATACAAGCATTACCAATGGATTTTCAGACTTTGTCACCACATTTCTCCCTTTTAGGGGTTGAATTAAAAAAACCCTGAAACACGGGTTTACTCATTTATTGTTAGAAATACTCCTGTGAAGTTTCGAATAAAATAGTCTAACTAATCTTGTTTCCCCATACAAACTCTGGAACCCCATTTCACCCCTTTAGGGGGTGAGATTTGAAAAATCCTTTCTTAGTGCACCGTTTCACCTTATAAGGAACCTACGTGCTAAATTTGAACTCTCTAGAACCAGCGGTTTAGTATTTAGACATTTCAATCCCATTTCACCCCAACAGGGGAGATGGTAACTCACGTTGGATTTTAAAATCGTTGTGGGTTTCGTAATCAGCGACCTGATAAACCATAAAAATAATACCCATGCTGATTTTCAGACTTTGTCACCACATTTCTTCCTTATACGGGTTGAATTTTCAAAAAACCTGAAACACGTGTTTACTCATTTATCGTTAGAAATACTCCTGTAAAGTTTCGAATAAAATAGTCTAACTAATCTTTTTTCCCCATACAAACTTTGGAGCCCCATTTCACCCCTTTAGGGGGTAAATTTTGAAAAATCCTTTCTTAGTGGACCCCTACACCTTATAAGAAACCTACGTGCCAAATTTGAACTCTCTAGAACCAGCGGTTTAGTATTTAGACATTTCAACCCCATTTCACCCCAACAGGGGAGATGGTAACTCACGTCCGCCACGTTGGATTTTTAAATCGTTGCGGTTTTTGTAATCAGCGACCCGATAAACCATAAAAACAATACCCATGCTGATTTTCAGACTTTGTCACCACATTTCTCCCTTTTAGGGGTTGAATTTTCAAAAACCTGAAACACGTGTTTACTCATTTATCGTTAGGACTACTCCTGTGAAGTTTCGTATAAAATAGTCTAACTAATCTTGTTTCCCGATACAAACTTTGAAACCCCATTTCACCCCTTTAGGGGGTGAGTTTTGAAAAATCCTTTCTTAGCGGATGCCTACGTCATAACATCGACCTGCATGCCAAATTTCAGCCCGATCTGTCCAGTGGTTTGGGCTGTGTGTTGATAGATCACTATGTCAGTCAGTCAGTCACCTTTGAGTTTTATATATATAGATTAACTAACAATTAAACCTATATTCGAAAAACGAATTTAATTTAGAGTACTAGTTATGAGGATAGATGCCTATTGTATGGGTTAGATGCCACGATGCTTTTATCAGTATGAGGTGGTTGCCCTTGGGATTAATGAGAGAAAACATATAATTAAAACTTTAATATGGCACATAACATTTGAACTGCAATCATTCCTACAAAGAATCATTCCTACCAAGTAGTAATTTCTTCAACTTTTCAGCAAATTCAAAGGCCAGTTTACGTATAATTTCACAAGTTGTAGGGAAATTATCCTTTTCCAGTTGTTGAATGTGTATCACGAGAAGTTACTCGTTTTCAAAAATCAGAATAGGATGTCTTCCTAAAAAAAGAAAATTAGACTTTATTTATTTAAACTTTCTTGCACAAAACAGAAGTCAATACAAATTGCGGATTAGGGGATAGACGCCCCTTAGGGCATTTATACTCACATAGCTTCGGGGCATCTTTCCTTTTCAGTAGGGATAGATGCCACTGTTAAAAAAAAATGAAGTTATTAGTAAAATTCCAAAACCAGTACTATATAATGACATTCAAACCATACGCTTGCATATACCAATAAAATAATATCGACTTACTTAATAAAAACAAAAGTTGCAGGTTTCCAAAAAATCCTCATCATCGAAATCCACGTCGCCCGTGAGTGAGGTCGTCGAACTTTATTCACTACACACACACACCACGTCTGTCGCCTACGACTGCCACTTGCAGACTGGCAGCGGAGGGGGGCCACCTTTCGTTTTACGAGTAGTATTATTTGTGGTGGAGTTTGCTTTTCAAGTTGGAGTTTTAAAAATGGGGCAACTATCCTCCTAGGGCGACTATCCCACTTTTACCCTACCATAAACGAAACCATGGACGCAAAATCACGTCCGACATGTCGGGGCTTTAAATTCCGTTTTGTTTGTAAATCTACAGTATTGTTGATCTGATGTGTAGAATACGTCTTTATTAATTAAAATGATTAGTTACTTAATGTTTAAAATATACTCTGTATAATTGTATGCATTAATGGATTGAATTACGAGACTCAGTATTCTAGATACCTACAAAGATTCCATTATTTTCCCAACAACACGTAACGTTTTATTTGTGTCCTGTATGGGAAACGAGTCATTATACGATATAAAACCTTAATTACATTAAAGTTGCATAACGCGGGCGCTAATTGATACCGCATGGTCGCATTTACACTCCGTAAAACATCGGATTATTCATGACAGGGACCGTAAGCCGACACATTAAAAGCTATATTCGAATGACACGTTACTCGAGTTAAGGTTTCAAGATTATAACCGGCGGTCCAGGCGTTTTTTTGTCCATTAACATGACGCTATAATGAAACATATGCTGATCATTAATATGCTCAAAAACACGCATAACGCATTAGAGTTGTGTTGCGAGATTAGCATTATGAAAGAGACTAAAATAGTTTTTCGTTGCGATTGAATCGTTATAAGTACCTAATGCGATTATAATATAATGATAGTTCGCATCAAATGTTATCTTAATTTCTACCGGATATACCTATTTCGCGTTTTAGTCATAAGACTGCCTATTAGTTAAGTAATTTTAAGTTTTTCTGTGTTTGTATTTATTTCTGTGTGCAATAAAGGGTATTCCCCTAATGAACCGACAGTCGTAAGAATGATTCTTAAATGGCGACCACATAATCGAAGATACTGCATGGGAAAGCTGTGACCAAGTTGGACCGACGAACAACTGACGATCGGTGATGAAAACCGTTAGGTAAGTGTAGCGCGTCGATGGTCGTGGATTGTGGATTTACAGTACCGAAACTAAAAAAAAACCAAAATTATTGGGACTATCTCTAAACAATTGTTTTCTGTTAGGTACTTACTTTAATCCTAGTGGAGATTTAAGACGAGGCCCGCAGTCCACGTAATTCGCCTGATATTTATTCGATGTTTCCTTCGTGTTACAACATTTACAATTTTTAGACACAATTTAAATTCAGAATCGTGCGTAATGCGGCCCGTGCATCGCAAGCAGTAATTTTATAAATAAGGCCAAATTGTATGGCTGCAATAAAGTTAAGCGAAATTTTCCTTTTCACTCTAATTCGAGGCCCGGAATTTCTTTGAACTCAGGCAAAATAGCCCGGACAAAACTTCGTCACATGCTCTATCTAGATGTAAATAAAATTTCCTATTTGATGTAAAAACCTTGGCCAATGTCTTCTAGACTTAAAAAGTAAGCTTTCATGTAAGTACTTAAATAAATTGTAAAAACTTTACTTTAGCGTGGTTTTTATCTTGTCGGCATCTCCATTTCATATACTACCCAACCTTCATTATTGGAGTTTCATTATTTTAGTAGTTTTTGCGGCTAAAAGGAAGAAACATTGACACAATTTTATAACCAACTACCAACCAGCACGTGTGCATAACAGAACTGTGACAAATACTACTTTCCTTTCAATACGGCGCGAACAAGCCAGCAGGGCTAGCATATCTTGCGGCTACTTCATTTGTCGTGCGACTCGGCATCTCCTGTCATGCTCGCACGGTATTAAAAGGAAAGTGACGGATAGTATTTGTCGCCCCACAAAGATTCGCGTAACTGCATAACCTCTAGCATAACTGTGACACGCGACTAATTCTCTCGCGAGATATAGGTATTACACATCTCTTTCTGTACAGTATTGTGAGAGAGTGACAGGTGACGCTAAGTCGCACGACAAGAGTCGCGAAGCATATTAGTTGTGCTAGACGGGCTGGTGACGCTGAGTAGTGCGACAAGCGAAACCGCGGCAAGATTTGTTAGCCCTGTAGACTTAATTTCATAACCGTCTCGCTTTCCGTCGTTCAAAAGTGAACGTAAGGCGATCAAGCCATTTTACAAATTTATAATGCTAAATGGCCAAGCGAACCCATATCCATAATCGGCACGCATACGGAAATGCGCATGCGTTATATTGCCACTCTTCAATTGGCCATCTATCAAACCCCCGTCTGCCGTCCGATGTGATTTAACACGTCTAATTTAGTGATACTTACCCGTCCAATACACGTTCAGTATGATCCGTCAGATCACTTTGTATTACAAAATTATCAATATGAGTTTCTTCTTCAAGTTAAGGGGACTTTCTAAATACGAATACATTGAATTGTGAAGGCGTTATGCATAGTTTTTTCTATGTGATTCTTTGTATATAGGTATATAAGACTATGTTTACTTCTGCCACTAATCAGGGTAGTGCCTGCCCAAGTGACACACCTGTAGGATAAAAACTTATACAGCATTTACACAACTGAAATAAGTTGTATAAGGGATGAGCTCTTATGAAGCATGTGTACATACGAAGGTGGAGTTCGAAGTAGGAATTGCGCATATTGCCACTTTTCAATTGGCCATCGATCAACCCTCCTCCCCTATATACTGCCGTTCGTTTTGATTTACCACGTCTGATTTAGTGATGCATACCTACCTGTCCAATACACGTTCCGTATGATCTGTCAAAATCAATGGGACTAAATCATTTTAAATTAGAAAAACATCAATAAGATTAGACCAAAGTTTGCCTTGAAGAATCATGCCGCTGAGAATCTTCAAATTACAGAATTAAATTGCTGATTTCCAACCATACATACCCTATTCCACCCCATTCACTAATTCTTATATAACACAAATAACAGCTATAATAGCACCGTATGAGGAGAGGAAGAGAGAGAACACCAAGGGTATATACGTTTCCTTTGTTCCTATAGTCTATTGACGACAAATACTTGAATAGTCAGACTCCGTTCAGCCCCAACACTGGTCACTATGCTCGCGTGATATTAGTTAATTAAACTTTAAGCTTAAGGGAAAATTTAATTTCCGGAGCAGCAACGAGGGATCGAGTTTCTCTTATTTTATTTGTTGCGGAGCTGATGCAACTGTAGCCTTTTTGTTTCATGATTATTTCTAAATTAACATTGTCCACATTGTCTTTGAGAACCAACTGAAATCAGATTCATTTTGTAAACAAAAATCCCACAGATGCTCATACAAGAATTGCTTAGCTTATTGGACCAGAACTATTTGTGTGAAATCGTCCCCTAATACCTACTCGTTGTTTTATTCTATGTAAAAGTCTAAATTTTCTCGTGTTGTTCCTTGTCGCGAATGTTATGAATTCGTGATAAGTCGTATTAGCAAGGGAAGCTATGGATATTTAATAACAGCTTATTATATAGCTATCCACGCCACGCCGTGACCGGCGACGGCGACCCAAGCTAATTACGGCCATGAGCCCTAACGTGGCTGGCAAAGCCAAACTTACTTTTACCCGATCACAAGAAGCACAGTGAAGCTGGCCGGAGCTATTGTAGGTATTTGTAGCAGGGTTTGGGACGAGATTTTCTTTCTTGACGTCTCATATCATTGATGTATCAAGTCTCTCACTTCATGATGTGTCATGGGTTGGTCATGATGTGTGATGATTAGTCGGGTTACGTTTGTGAAATTAGGGATGTGGCTTGAGAGAAAAGGCAGATGTATTAAAAATGCGCCTGTGAGACTGCAGTTATGGTTGTCGCATATCAACGCGGCAATGTAGTTGCACGTTAGGGTTATCAAATTAGGTGCGGTGCGTGTCATCAGACTCAGTGGCGTGGCTGCGGATGATGCGAGTATAGCGGGCGATGGCGTGCAGCACAACCTTAAAAGCAATATCCGGAGCCGGGCGTGCCGCGCGGAAATGAACCGGAAACGGCGGTGTATTAAGCCGCAGGTACAGCCCTTCAATTTATAAACGCTGGCGGCTCCAACGTTCTCTGTTGCTGAGCTCAGATATCCGGTGCAGTTAATTTGTAACTTGCACTACGATGCTAAACAAGCAACTGTTATTAGCCGTTCTTTTAATACCCAAGGGCGAAGATAACAAAGTAGTAGTTTGTCATAAGTTTCGTAAAAGTGAATAAAACACGTGCAAACGAAGTGAAACAGTAATAAGCTAAATAATTGTTTTTGAAAATTGTGATGATTTACAATTACGATCACCTTACTTTTTGGAGTCTAAATGCCATGCTGATTGGGTGTGGTAATACAATTATAAAGCAATGTTGCAAATGCAGTCAGCAACAGACACTGACAGTGACACTGGTTCAAATCTTTGCTATGCAAATCTGTACTAAAAAATAACAATATTTAACTGTATAGAACGTTATAAAGTGATTTAGATAAGCGCATCAGATAACAATAACCAAAATTGCATTCTCCCGGCCTGAGCTAACAGCGAAATGAAATAAAGTCCGCAAACAAAAGTTTGCAAATCCAATATGATTTGGTGCGACGGTAAACATCGGCAGCATCCCGGTGATATGGCGAACGAATAACATTAAACTTTGTATGGATTGAATGTAGAAAACCAATTTCGGTGTTCGGCGAGTGCGAGCCGCCGGGATGAGGGTGTCAGAACGCTTTGACAGGTCTCTGATTGAAAAATACGGAAGGCTGTTTATGGAGCAGGAGCAGAGTCTGCAGCGGCGCGGGCGCCATGTTTAGGTACCAACTGCTGCTTGTTTACCAGCTGGCTATAGATTGGTATACATCGCTTACTTGCACTATCCAGCGTTGATTACACTGTGCGTGACCTTTATTATTGCGAATATATTATGGGATTAGGGAATCATCATCCTCTTAGTCTTTTTCTCGTCCGGAGTTCGTCCGTTTTTAGGGTTCCGTGCCCAAAGGGTAAAAACGGGACCCTATTACTGAGACTTCGCTGTCCGTCCGTCCGTCCGTCTGTCACCAGGCTGTATCTCAAGAACGGTGATAGACAGTTAGTTGCACTATCCAGCATTGATTACACTGTGCATGACCTTTACGATTGCGGATATATTATGGGATTAGGGAATCATCATCCTCTTAGCCTTTTTCTCGTCTGGAGTTCGTCCGTTTTTTGTTTATTACCAAACCGCGATAAGAGTAGGATTGTAAAACCTGTCAATTCATATATACAATTTGACATCATGTCATCGCCAATCCTATTCTCTTTGCGGTTGACTTGAATGTAATTATATTGGATAAACACTTAATTCAGTGACAGATCAAAGAGCAATTAAACTGACAAAAGAAAGAAGTAATTCTATTGATATTTTTTGGTAAATTATTTAAAAATAAGGATGACCTTTTTATTTTAAAGAGGGAAGCGCAAGAGGGCTGTGCCTTTTTTATGAATTGCAAAACTGAAGAAGACATGGGATTGTGTAATGATGTATGTATTTGAATGTTGTTATGAAGGAAATAATAAATTCATGTAACCACGTAAATAGTGCAAAGAATAATTATACACAAACTGATTAAATGTTGATTGCCAATGTGGCTGAACTGAACTACTTAATTAGAGTAATAAAATGCTTATTAACAAAAGCGTGTCAAATTATTCAAACGTACCAAGTGTAGTAATTATAAACTTTGTTGACGTTCATATTACAAGTGATACAGAGAAGGCACGATTGTATAATTAATCTAATTATGTTGTGCATTTAAGTATATTAGCGAGATAGCTTACTGCATGCCGCTCGTGCGCACTTATAGCCATCGCCACCGGTCTGCACCAGTGTGATTTCATTTAAGCAAATTCGGCGGGCATTCATAGACAGTATAATGGTGCGTTTTCGTCGATCTGTCGCGTCATCGCGCCCCATTATTTTACACAAACAACCAGTAAAATATAGTTATCAGGCGGCTTTTGCGAAGATTAAAAGAGTGTTCTGGAGTCTTTTAACCTGTAATTTAGTTAATGAGTCGAGTAGGTATTAGTAACGGATTTCAAGTGTTTTAAACATAGACACTGTCCCTTTCGCTCCACAGAATACCACCGCTGTTGGCATTGCAATACCTAGCATTGCTGAGTGGAGACCATTTCAGCTGCACATATCTAATATGTGTATTATCTTCATGTTATATTGGATTGGAATTGTAATGATGTGTTCACTTGAATAAAGTTATTAGGTATATTCTATACTATACTATAATAACTGTCACAGTAATAACAACCTATTTCAATGGCTACACCTAAGGCATTACCTTCCCATGTTTCCCATCTACGACACAAAACCGCAAGCATGTTCACCATGAACGCTGCAAAATGATCGATAATAATATATGTATACCGACACCACTTCCAACAAATTTTCACATGTCTGCCAAAAGCCAACAACAGTTTCAACTTGGAGCAAAAATTTATTCATTAGCGCTCTGTCATTTTGGGAGTAACCATTAGCGTATGACTAAAAAATGTTACAATGTCGACATAATTTGTGGACGTTGTGGTTTTGAATTGCAACTGTTTACGCTTTTGTGTCATTACTTATGTATGAAATCATTGCTATGCAGGGTTAAACTGATTAATAATGCTATACAGGGTGTTGCCTGTAATAGGAGCAATAAATTAAAACATAGATTATACTTTTCAAACTGAACAACATTTGTCTATATAGCCACTTAAAAAAAGTCAGTTTTTAGAATTGTATTATTTCAAACAAATTAAATAGTATTTTCAATGTACGTCGTGCAACATAAGACATTCACTGAGCATTGACATAGCCATCACTCAAATTTTATTGCACATTTCGCAATACATTGCTTTTTTGTCTAAATTGAATTATTTTACAAATTATCATTGAATACACGTTATTTCCAGAAGTTGCTTAACAGACGTTGTTCAGTTTGAAGTGTAGAATCTATATTTTAATTTCTTGCTCCTATTACAGACAACACCCGGTATAACCTAACATCTTTTATAAGTCGTCAACGTTATTAAGAGGGTATTGGTTTGTAAAATGAAGAGCTTTCTGGCGTCGATATCGCATGAAGTGATAAATGGTGTGCGAATTATGCAAGTTATGAAATATCTCATAAACAGCCGCGCGAGGCGATCACGCTCCGATATATCACGGTTTTGGACATCCACGCCCAGCTATTGGAATTCTGCCGATGATATTCCTTCGGAATTTATACGAGTGCCCCAATCGAAGTGGGATGTAAGACGGAGATGTGATATATCTTATTTAAATCGAAATTACATTCTAAGGGGTTATACCGAGCGAGATTTAAAATTGATTAAAAATACTTCTGAAATCTAATCAATTTCTTCCTTTGAACGCTAGTAAATAGTTCACGGAATAGAACTTATAGGTAGTCAGGGTTTGATTCAGTCAGCTATAGTTGTGATAACATTCTAACTGTACCCATTAATTAGTAGGTACCTACTTACTTATTAATGTTGACACGAAAATATTACTTACATAACGACGCAAATTTATTTTATATAACGGCTTGTTATTAAGGATTACATTACCACTAATGGATTCTTATTGTTGCAAAAATAGCCGAATAACCTCCACATATCCCAGATAGTTTGTAACATGATATACCCATTATTAGGGAGGCCGTTAAAACATAACACGGAGCACGATATTTTTTGTGTAGTAGAATTTCATTTGGACCATAAAGATTTTTACGACAAATTTAGTTATTTCGCCGGCCATGAGTACGCAAGTAATGTGTATGCATTTAAATTACGCTCAAATGCGGCATATGTGGCTCTGCCGCGCGCCATGTGCACCGACGATAAATTAGCCTTTACGTGTAAAGTGACATTGCTTTAAACACATTCTTCTAAATCTTATCGATTTCGAAATGACATAAGTAAAAAACCCACTTTGTCTCATGAGAATGGGCACACCGACTGATTTTTATTAATAGTGTTGTAGTGTTTGTCTGTATTGGGAGAGTTGAAACGTCTTACCTAATGCGTTTCTTTGTTTGTTTACTTTATGCACATCGTTATTAGAAACCTTTATTCAATATTAGCAATAGATAAATTGTAAAAATGAAAAGCGGTAGAAGTTGCAGGTTACCTTCTTGTATAAAAATATAAACATTACTTTGTCCAGTGGCTTAGCTTTAGATTCGCTCAATATCGTCAGCGAGTGCATTCAAAAAAATTAATTATCGCGTATCGTCGTCCGATCCCCATTGTCGTTAAGGTTATTGAAAACGTTAAAGCTGTCTCCGATTTCTTTCGAAAGCGCCCCACGAAACTCTATTGTGCTCGGGCTGAATCGCGTCTTAATTACAAAACGGGTGAATATTTAATTAAAAACTTTCCGCACGCGAGTAATTCCTTATTCCATGTATACGAGATTGAGTCAGCGGCGATTCCGCTTTTCTGCGAAGCCGTCGACATTCGACAAGGGTTTTTAATTGAACGCCGACCCATTGTGCTCGTTAAAGCGATTCAGAGTTAATCACCACGTTTTTCGTCCGACGTAATGGAAGAAAGTAATTATCAATTAACTGCTCGATAATGGATCGCGGCCGCTTATCCGAGCTTATCTGGACGTATCTATCTAGCTGTATAATAGCTGTATAACGATCCCTCTCGGTTTATCTTTTTAATAATGAATTTAAATTTGTCATCGATCATTACCGCGGCTTATGTCAACATCCGGAGTCGGGATTAGTCGTCTGCCTACACTAGATGCTTCGTCGAGATTAGTTAACGTTGTTTATTTCATATTTATGCATTAGTGCCGGATGATTTCGTTATTTTAAACGATAATTTTATTGAAATTCGTGTTTTGATCGGAAAATTTTGGTTGAACATTATAGGTGGGCACACGCATGTATGTCGCGATGGGTGCTAAAACGAGAAGCGAGGCGGCTGGTGATGGTGTTCTGTGAATTAGCATTGTAAATGCAATCACAGGTGTCAGCCTGCCATCGCCACTCGCTCATCGAATTTATACGCCTTCCGCTCACCCGCCATCCATACCACAATTTATTGTCTTTAAATTAATGTCAACAGAAATGCATCTTGACAACAATGAAGCTATACGTTTCATTTATACACATCTATAGACCGGATATACTCGTACCTTTAGGTTTCTTACAATCCGTTTTTTATATCCCTCTTAGACGTAAATCTCCATTGACAATAAAAGCTTATAAGATCTCGCATCAATCAGCGTTATTGATGTCGAAACCAGATTCATTATTGTGTGTTGTCTGATAAAAACAGCCATTAAGCGGATTAAACATGTTGGAAACCAATTAAGGTCTTAAGAGCCGACAATGTTGCTCTCGGGCGGGTCGAGTCGTCCGAGACGCACCGCTATTAAATCTCATTAAAATAGCTAGTCGAGGACGATCACGAATGCTTATTTACTGCGTCAGACCAAAGTTATTGCAGTTTAAGTGAACGTTTAATCAGCGTTGCATCTAAGCGTTAATTAAGCTGCATTATCGCTAAATCTGACGCAGCGCCGGCAATAACAAAACACAGCAGAGTCTCTATTCGGAACGCGCGAAGCGTAGGCTGCAGATGCTATTTACATGCGTCGCCTCTTTATAGGTACAAGTGAAATAATCCAATATAGATTAATTTAAAAAAAAAGTCTAACTACGTAGATGAAACATGAAAACCGTAACAAAGGCTGTTTTTAGCGTGATCATAGCCATATAGCCTGAATGTTGCAATAAAGACGCAAACGCAATATGGAGCTTGTATTCATTGCGCCTTTCTAAAATTAACAAAGCAATTATCTCATACGTATATTTTAACCGCAAAAAATAATTGGTGTCGGGGTGTATTTATACAACGTTTAATTTAGTGATTCATTACACGTTAGTCATTAGCGGGCCTGCGATTTCATTGCAATCGTGTCCAGCCGGTGCACTATTTTAATAGTCACATTGCAAAAACGACTCAAATCCCTATAGAACGGATACACAGACATCGTTTTTGAAGTGAGCGGTACATTTGTAATTAAAGCTGTGCTGCATAAACGTATAGATCTGCCAACTTACAGATTGTATGTAGCTTCTTGACGTAATCACAGAAAGGCTGTTACAGTCTGGCTAAAATATTTTGCCCCAGTAATTTTAGTTTTTATCTGTAAATCGGTATTTATGACAACACTGAAGATAGAGCACTACTTAGTCTTGATACTTGTGTATTATTCTTAACATTTAAATCTTTACTTTAAAAAGTCTTCTCGTATTAGATTTTATTCTATATCAATAAAAAGAACATCTTGGTAAGTTATGCTTTGATCAGTATTTTACTTATAAAGCTATTTACAAAGAGTTGTTGTGCTCCAACTCTATTGCTCGACTGCAGCGACTGCTAATATGATAAGTTTTTACAGATTGCATGCGTAACATCTGAAATTATTCCGACTTTTTTCTACTATCAGCATTAGAATTTTACAATAAATGCAAGTGCATGGTTAATTAAAATGGTTGGTACTTAATTAAAAATTATTCACGTCTTTTCACATAAGTTTATGCTGTTAACTATTTATTGATTCTATTGAGAATTTTATTACGGACGTATTTAAATCTGACAGGAAATTGGTTTAAATTAAATTATATATTTGTTTATGAAATAAGTAATAATAATGTTACTCGAAGGTTTGTATTCGATGAAAATATAAATAATCGATCAAACAAACCGTAGATCCGTAGTTACCAGGTTTATTCAAATCCTTGCATAATGATACAGAACGTTTATTGTAACTTGTTTAAAATTAGTTACGCCGCCCACAATTTTTTTATGTTTACCACATAATAGGTAGTTTGTGCAATAAATATTAAATATTTATTATCGCACATAGTTCAGAAAAAAAATGTAAAAGCTTAATTATAAGATTAAAACGACATAACGACTTTTGAGTAATGATGTTGTCTAAATTCGAGCGAATACGCTTTCTCTTTCATTAGCAGCGTACCTACACTTAATTTGCATAAAATTATTTGCCTTAAATAACGTGGCGTAAATACTCGATCAACCTTTGGTTCTTCGAATCGGAAAAAACCGACAATCTTATAATCAGTGTAATCACCATCAAATCTAATTAGATACGGTGGATGACTATAATGGTAGGTATATGTATAAGAAAGTGTAACTGTTTATTATTTTACATCAAAATAACTTAAAATATTGATTACCTATTTAAAATATCAGGAACATTGATCTTATTTAAACTTTCGTGAGACATCTGTTTTTCGAACTTGTATGGATGTTGTATGGAGGGACAGCTAATCCTGCATAACGTAAATCTTTATCAATCGAGGTTTTAATTTGTTTGGTCTGTTATTATAAAATTACACGGATTTCATTATAGTCTCAGCCGTAACATACTCGTACCATGGCAGGTATAATTTTTACATACCTACATAAAAAGCGCCAGTAGGTATCTATCTTTTATCTTTTTGCAGTACAACGTGTTTGTTTCTCAATTTATTTATGTATTGGCCAAACTTCAGGAGCAAATTCTTTTGACCGATATTGATTCATCAGTTAAGTAGGTAAGTAAATACATAAGTGCTCATACATTTATTTGATTGAAATCATATATTAAGTGATAATTTTTACGCCATGTAAATTGACAAATGAGAACTCCCAGTAAGGTTTTGTAAATTATGTAGGGAACCACAAAGCGTGGTTTCTTGTTATAATCGGAACGAGACAAAAGTCTGGTCTGTCGGGATCGGTAATTGCACAAACTTTTGGTTGAACCGCTTTGCTCGCCCGCCCGTGTGGCGGCCCTTATTATAAACCGCGACAACTTGATGTGGATAACTTACTACATAAATGGCTAATTGTGTGCATTTATGTAAAAATGTCGCAATTTATAGTACATATCCTGTCGACTGTATCACTAGCTTCGATTCACGAAGCGACGCCAATTAAGGTCGAAGACAATGGACGGGAGAATCAAATATCATAAACGTTTTATTCTTCACACCATATAATGATTCCAATTACTGCAATAAATACTACTAAATATATATTTACCGTTTTATTTCCTATAAACAGAAAACATAAAAATACAAATACCGAGTATAAATATCGACACTTAAATCAACAGCAAACGCAGATGTTATTTTAAAGCAACCAGTTAGAGAGTTGTAAACATATACATCTCAAGAACTAGTCTCAACATAATTTTATAGGCGTGATTATAGTACACATATCACTTTAGCTAGCGGTACATGTCAAATTAATGGTAATTGCTAATTATCCTGACTGTGTTTATGGCAAGGGCCGGACTGGTTGCACGCGGCGCCGCGCCGTAGGCGGCAGCGGTTCCCGAGACCGACACTCTGGTTTATGGACCTGCCAATTATGGCCTAAGGATCTCAATTGTACTCAAAATACAGCCGAACCGTTAAACTGCTCCTAATAAGTTAATAACCTTTAAAAATAAGCTGAGGCCGTTCAGACCATTCGGTTTAGGATTACACGTGACTCTAATGGCCAACATTCCAAATTGCATAATTTAATTAACATAATTTATAAAAAAACATTTAATATGTAAAGCTTATTATACATTATGTTGATTGATAGTAGCGCTTGGAACATCGGCTAGACGCAAATAGAAAGTTCCCGTCGAATTATTTACCTATATTGCGAACATTGAATAATTCCCGAGTAATCGCAGATAGAATCAAACCAGGCACGCGATGTCGCGAGGCAATAAAGGTAATGTAGGCAAGGTATTTGCCAATATCCTCGTGGAGTGGCCCTCCGAAATATCTTGAGATTGTATTCCCCCTACATAAAAATTGTTCCCGAATAGAGATACTACCCGGATAAATATTCAATTTCACTACGGACGAAAAAGATTTGATACCTTTTGTACCTACCTAGTAGGTTTATTGGATGATAGCCTTTGGAATGGTGTGGATAATCATATTCATAGTCTCTCCAAATAAGAAATATTGTAAATAAATAACGTGATTTTGAAATAAAGTGGACTCTTCGATCGTAGAGATGTTTTTAAACATTCTGGTCATGTTTATAATGAAGCTGTTCTTGATTTAATAATCGATTTATTAATATTCGATAGCGTGTTGGCGTATCTCATTTTTCCGCGTAAATAATTGGGTGAGTGTTATACAGGGATATTATTGCGGAGCAGTGACAGTGAGCGATGAGGATATAATCGGATGGCGTATCCACGAGTCGCGTCGCGCCGCGCGACTAGCGGCGGTAAGAAGAGAACGACATGTAGATGAAAAGGGCAGCTGAATCTAATACAATCGGGAAAGCGATACTCCGTTCTTTACTAGGGTTGTCGAAGACGTTGCATTTTTTTAATAAACTCTTATAACTTCTCTCCAGCCAAAGTCCCGGAAAGGCGAATAAAAGACAAATATTCTTGGGATCTTAATTAACGTACTGTTTTCCCGTTCGTTAATATTTTTGTCTCATTTCTTACTTAATTAAATATTATAATTCCATAGCGCAGACATTCATTTCGTATGCCGAGCAATATTGCTTCCGTATTTCATTTAATATCCAATTCAACGGTTTTCATAATAAAACACCAGCGGTATTGTTATACGGTGACTATAAAATGAAACAACGAGCAATTCTATATTTATGCCCCATTTCCTATCACACGCTGATAACTATGGGGAAGTAGTTAAAGAGTAATGTAAAGTTTTATTGCGTTCCGTGATACTGGCGCACAAAGTATCGCATTGTTAGCAGCCCTGGCGGGCGGGACGCTCGGGTATTGAATGAGATTGCTTCTTACTTCGGCAAATGGATCACGTAGTGGATGAGATGTCACAGTGTTTTAACTTATCCCAATTCGGCTGATCTCCAGCCCGATAGGTAGACCTTTCAGATGCGATATTAGTCTTATTATTGCAGATAAAATCAAATGGATCCGCTTTTGTTCTACTAAATAGTACTTTGTAAGCTAACTATGCACAACCTATTCTTCAAGTGTAGTGTTATTTGATTTTCTATTTAGTAATATTAAATGAAAAAATGCATTTTAATTGATTTGTATAATAACAAATGACCATTATAATAGGTGCGGGTCGGGATGTAGTATAATCAAATACGTTCACACCCTGTAATTGGGAAATTCCCGAGTCGGGCCCGCCCGCCGTAGCGTCGGCGGGTGGGCGCTGAAAAACAATTTCACGCCAAATCTTAGCTTGTGTTTTCCTATTTCCTTTTTATTTATCTTTTCGTCTTTTCTTTCTGGAGAATCAATTTCACGGATGAGTGTGGCGATGATCGCAGTTCAAAAAGCGAGGGTGTGGGGTGCACGTATGCAGTGGAATAGCTCTACAGCTAGTCCGGTGTCCGGTCGGGGCCGTCCGGTACGTTCGCCGTTCTCATTACCGGGCGTCGAGAACGCGTCCCGATAATAAGCTTTCTGCTCGCTGCTCCTTGTGATTGGATGGGCGATGCGTGTGTTATCAGCGTATGCGGCTTGTGATATACACGACCCAATTTTCTTTAGGACGAACGTAAACGCGGTCTACTCAATTTACTGTGTAATGCGAGTATGAGAATGTAATTAAATAGGATGCGGGAATGCGTTGCGGGGGTTAAGTAGTGAATAACAGTGATTGTTTTGGCGCTCGCCCAGATGGCATCGCGCTTGCTGACACGCAATAGAGAGGTTCCGTTTCGTTGTACTGTATTTGTAGTTATTGGCGTCCACTAATTTTTGTATCGCAAATAACAAATCTATTGTATTGTCACCTACAATTTTGTATCACGAGTTAATGTGATGCATTTATTCTTTTGATTTAGCTGAATTAAAGCGGGTAACTTAAAGTAATGGCCACAAACGCCACTGTGTGGCGCATTGTGGCGATATAATTTTAAGTAGTGACGGTAGGCGGCGCTCTGAGGAGTTCGAGTCGTCCGGCTCAAAATTGTCGGGCCCAGGCGCCGGGCGCCCTCGGAATTGACAATTTTACGGGCGGTTTATTTCCGGACACCGAACTTCCTTGGTCAGATCTCACCCTCCACCCACCCCCTCTCACTGAATGTCGACGGTAAATCCACCCGTGACTAACAAATATTGACACTTCATCACTCCTTAATCAAGTGTGCAATTAAACTAAGCCGCTTTGGATACAACAGATTTAAGAAGCACTCAACTGCGTACCATTTGTTTCATAATTGATACCTACTACACTACCGGGCTACATAAAATTTACATTGTATGTAAGTGTCTTAAGCGAAAGCTTCCCACTTAAAAGCTCTACAAATGCACTGAAAGCTCTTTCGCGCACTAATCCCAAACCTTTTAGCTGCAATCAAAAGCCCCGAGCGCGGGCCGACGACGACGTGATGCTTGTGGAAGCGCCTAGGAATTTAATTTACATTTTTAATTAAGTTAAATTTTGTTCGGAGAGCTTTCACGGAATAGGAGTTTTCTTGATTAGAGTTCAGCTCTGGCTGAAGTTTGAGATTGATTAGTGGAGCTTTAATTGCTCTCTGCCGGTGAATAATGAATACGATCAGTGCGGAGTCAGAAGGGAGTGTTTAACAGATTACGACGTTAATGGATCAAATTGTTCGGCTTAAGTTTGCATGTGTGTGTTATTAGCTGCATTACGTACTAAACTTAATTAGCAAGTACACAAATAATAGTCTCTCTTACAATTACTTACACATTTTTTTGGGTATGTCCATGTTTTTGCTCTCGTAGAATTTGGTTCGGGCCAGCCGGTATCTGGATACCGCCAGGGTGAATTTTACCGTAATTCTACCTAATTGATAGCGTTGATAACGCAATCATAATGAAGATACGGATAGTCGCCACTGCCGCCCCACCTCAATAATACCCAAATGGGTTTCCGCCGCGCACCCCAAATTACTGGAAGTGCCTGTAATGGGTTCCTCTCGCTCGTTGCTGCCCGTTGGGATGGGTCAGGCCGTAACATCGATAATGCTGCCCGTACACAAGCTCAATCCGTTCATTGAATTTACTTAATAACATAAAAAAACTTTTAAGCTAAGTGAAAATACCCCAATAAAAAGAACAGCGTACCTACTAACGCTGAAATACGTCGTGATTTAAGAACGTCACTCAAAAGATCTCATATCGCAGCCGAAACACCCTAATGGTAGCTTGTAAATCTGGTAGGGCACAAAAGAGCCGTACTGAGGTAAAAGCGAATAAATAAGAGACTTGTGCCAAGCACTTTCTTAGAGAACGAGTCGAGAGCCAGTGACGTACGATTTGACGTAGAATATTTTATTCGGGCCTGCGACTCCGCCATCCATTCCACTTATCCCGGCTCTCTGTTGAATTTTTGACACGTCAACGGAGGATGCCCTTTTCTGTGGCTGGTTTAGTGTGACAGTGCCCTTTAAATTTGTAGTATACGGGCGTGAAGCGAGCGACAATTACTCCTTTGTCGGCATCGCAGTCGCGGCGACGGATTATTGTAGGGACTCGCGCTCTCTGACTGATTGTTCCTCAACGGAGATGACATCACGTAAGTATTGTGTGGATACGCTCTTTGACTTCTTTTATGACCGCACAATGGGAGTTAAGTATCTTCAGCGGTGCTCTTTTTATTGTCATCAATTTTGGATTACACAGAGCGGGCTCGCGTGCAGTTCTGAGTCGTGATCTTTTGTGTGCGATTAAATTTGTATTCTCGAATGAGATGAAGCGTGGAGTGGATCACAGAGCCCATTACCGTGATCCGCGGCGGGCGGCGCAGATGGCCGCCCCCACCCTCAATCGGACCGAATCCGGCGCACAGCAATCCATATTAGATTTGCCCGCTCTCTCATATCCATTCTGAGATGTTCATATTTTATTGGGGCCAATAAAACGGATTCATGAATATGAGAAATGCATAACGAATACCGTATTTATGGATGGAGGCGCGCTCGCTCCGCGGATGTCGCGGGTAATTTGATAGCCGCCTTTGTAACAGGTGCTGATGGGAATTTCGATGTGGTTATAAAAGTTTTGTTTCATTCACCCGATTCGTTTGAGTGTGATAGCACAGCCGTTGGGGTTTTTATTGGACATATAGCGGTTTTATATTCGATTTATGCGCTTGTAATGTATCATGAAACAAAATTTTAACACATGCAATTTTTATAGTTTTGAAGCAAAACTGAGATTAGTATTTAAAGGTCGCTTTTTATGTAATCTATAATGATCATTATTTTATAATCCTTATTTGGTGTATTAAGTCGAGAGTTATTAGTGTCTAAAGTTTCAATTTCCAGCTTTGTATGGACGTCTAAACCTTCAAGAAGAAATACCGTCTGAATGTGCGTCTATTATCCCACTTACTTTAAGAATAAACTCTATGTCGTGTGCACAAAATAGAAAATAATAAGAAGAGGGCAGAGTAGTGTGAGTTTTCGTGAAAGGGGTCTTGTTGTGTGGGGTATAAAGTGGGTTTTAGAGTGTATGTCTTGGACTTGGTTGCTGCCGTTTGACAGCAGTTTGTCGGAGTAATAAGGTCTCGCGCGGAGTGGACGTAAGGAGAGAATATCGTTTATTCTAATGAGGTTTCACTCAGACGCGTGCGCGGTCCGCCGCTCTCAGCGACCCGCATGTATTGCCTTCCAGCTAAAACTCTAAATAAATGTCCTATCAGCCGTTTCGAAAAGCAGCCGGTTTTTTGCAAAAATAGCATTAAAGAGTTATAAAAACGGAGTACCTGCTCATTAACTATTTAATGCTAAGTGAGATTCTTTCTTAGACTGAGTGCGCTCGTGAAAGCTGTTTGTAGGATTACTTTAAAGCTCTTGATTTTCAGTGTTTCAGCATTATGAATGATAGGTAAAGAATTATCAGTTGATAGGATAGGTAAAGTAGAATGCCAAACCATGTAGAAAAAAAGTTAGAATTTCATCATGAGAGAGTGACATAACCTGCTTCTTATATCAGCAAAATAACTATTCCATACAAGGAAAATCCTATATTAATCCTTTCATCGCATTTGGCTACTAATGAAATAATGAACGAATAATGAATGAATGAATGAATGTCTGTAAGTAAAGGGCACTTTTACATGTCTGAGTCTACTGGCATTTCGCTATATTATTTTATTTTGTAGCAGTATCGTTTGTCTGTATCAGACAGTCATTTAATTTAACACGTCGATGCATTTGTTTAAAATTCAGTAATCGGGGGGCACGGCAGTGCCCCCGCCAAGTCGAGCGCGGAGCAAACACTGCCGTTAGCTCTTACTCGAAGCATAAGCTAAATAAGTTAACCACATAAGAAATGAACTGGTTTAATCTAGTAGTATTTGGCTACTGTACTGATTTTAAGGAACATCGTTCGCCTGTGTCAGACAGTCGTTTAACGCGGTGCATTTGTTTCAGATCCAATAGTTGTGTGATGTGGAACTGACGGCTTCGCCATGATCCGCGACCCCCCGGCCATGCACAAGCCTGAAAGTGCTACCAGTAAGTATTACGAGCCTAATCTTATAGTGTCTGACTGCGGAGCAAAGACTTCCCAAATAGCAAAACCAGCTGCAGAAGCGCTTATACAGCCTTTATTCAGTTTAAATTAGCAGTATTGTTGTTGATGGGTAGCGAGCGATAAAATGAGTGTAGTTAGTTAAGTAGGTACCTAAATATAAATGTTTTCATTTATGATATATAAATAAATAAGGACTGTATAAGCGATTCTGTAGCTTGTTTGCTACTTGGGTTCCCTCTTTTGTCTAATAATACCTATTATTATCTAATCTAGGAACCATTTAATGAAGACTTGTCAATGACACTTAACCGGCCACTCAGCCACTGTAAAACAATATTACATGTTACTTATAGACAATTTGAAAGTGATAACAACTGTACTCTGCCAAAGGTAAAAAAACGCTCGAAAAAGTTATGTAATGCTCACATTTTTTAAAACTACAAAGAGCATATTAAAAGGAACGCATAAATCACAGAGTGATATTATGCGTTAAAAAATATATAAGCAGAGCGACATTTTCGTTTTGCTGACGTCAATTTTTCATATTAGGACAAACAGGTCGCGAATAAAACGCGGGAAGGGTTGTGCCATAAACCGCCCGGCAGCGTCCGTCGCGATATTAAAAAGGGGACGAATGATATTGCAATATCACATTTATGCGAAATGTATGTCGGACACATACAGATTGTATTGATAAAAATAAGCGATTTTTTATTGTGCCCCACAATGTAATCGCAGCGCACGTTTACTTTTGGGTTAATATCACATTTTCTCTTTATTAGCTACTCGTATAGTTTCGCTGTTACGGCGTGGGGGTGCGTTGAATTTACTCGCGGCGTTCTAAACAACTAGCGCGCTGTCGTGGGACCTTATCGTAATCAAATCGTATTTTACGCTATTCGCGCTACATGGTGAACCAATATTCTACAATATTGAGCTTGAGAGTGAATTACAGCATCGCTGATAGTGAAAAAAGTATTAAACTATCTGGTAACATCGCATTTTTCAGATGATGCTGATACACATTTTCTCAGTTTCATTTTGATAGTTCGATTGCATTGAGGCGTTTGGTCTTTTAGCAGCCCGTTGGCGTCTATCCGGATGGTCGATTTCACTCAATTTGTAGAGGCATTCAGAATTTACATGGGCACGTTATGCATAAGCAGTGGCGGAAAATTGTTTAGACGAAGCGCAGACAGCGCGGCGCAGCGCAGCGCGGCGCAGCGCAGCGTGGCGTAGCGGAAGCGTGGCGTGGCGGAAGAGCGGCGGAGGCGGCCGGCGCTTTGCGCTGCTCTGGGCGGCCCTGATAAAATTTATGGCCACTTCCCCTTTAAAACAATATTGAGGGCTCAGTTGGGATTTATGTCTCGCCGCCGCTGCAGCGACTCAATTTATTCTTCAATTTTTCATACAATAACTCACACACGTATTACAAGTGATGGATGAAAAGGACTAACTTTCGGGCTTTAATAAGAGCCTCCAGATGCGAATCTCCAAATTGGATGAAGTTTATTGCCCACTTATGTCAGGCTTAAGTTTCTCTCGGAGTCTTCAGAGAGAAAATAATTTATAGCACAGATTGTCTCGACTTTCTACAAGTTTGACTGCCGTTAAGAAACAATGAAGTACTTTACTGACGCAGTAATAATTCTAAAGGTGAAATGACACTAAGTCAATCATTTCAACTGAAACTGTGGAGAATGGCGAGTCGGCTGGGTGCGCACACTGGCACCTACGAAGCTAAGGGATGATATGTATACCTAAGATATAGAACAGTGGTGTAAAATATGAGTATATTTTACTACTGTATGACTAAACTGATCGAGAAATAGAGGAAAACGAAACACAAAGGTATTAAACGGAAACAATCCATACTACTATTATAAATGCGAAAGTGTGTCTGTCTGTTTGTTACCTCTTCCCGCTTAAACCGCTGAACCGACTTAGATGAAATTTGGCATGGAGATAGTTTGAGACCCGGGAAAGGACATAGGATACTTTTCATCCCGAATAAATTTAGTGTTCCCGTGGGATGCGCGGTTCACACCGCGGGGCACAGCTAGTTATATATTTTAAATCGGAAAATAAAAGTATGTACAAGAAATTGACCCAAATAAAGGAATGGAGCGAGAACACAGGTATCATTATACTTAATAGGAGATCCCAGCATCATTATTATTGTGTCTGCTTTAGAGAAATAAAATATTTTCATTTTTCATTTTTTTTTTTTTCAAAACTAAATTAACACAAAAATAACACGTGATTAACTAAAGAAATTCCTAACTAATATGGTCTCTATCTAACACTGAAATGGCGGATCGCTGATACAACGCACTAACACGTGCTAACACTAAATTTAACTATCAAGATGGTTAATACATGGAAACTGAGTGATGATTTGAATCTGAATGATGACTGGAATCACTCGAATAAGATGGCTGTCTCTTTATAAAATTTTCTCTGCTTCTAGGGGGACGCCCGCGCCCTGTTACATTTAAATCAATTACAAATTACAAATCTTGAATTAAATCCTTATATTCTACAACAATATCCATTCGCGAATCGCAAAAATAGATGCGTGACATTGTGAGAGCTACCATTTAATTGTGAAGGCATAAAAATTGTATCATTTCTTTGTGTTGAACCAGCAGAGGCCGACTCGCTCGCACCTTACGATAACACTTGCGTTCTCCCAAAAGCGTGCCGCGCGCGCTGCTTTAGAGATTTTATTCGTATTTATATAAGGAATGATTTGACAAAGTTCAAAATAAATCTATTTTTTTCCTTAAAATTTTGCAACTAAATTGTAAACAAAAATGACTCATTTGTTTTCGACTTCTCGTCTGCAATGGAAAGTTTCGGTGATGAGTCAGTCAACTTTGTTTAATAGTCCGGCGCGTTATGGCCTTAGACTTTTTTATATAGTTTATTTACTAAGTTTGGTAGCTCTAATACTATAAGTAACTGATTTAGGGAAATAAAGGGTTCATGACAGAGCCGCTTTTTTGGGCACTTATAAATAAATAATAAATAAATATCGGACAACCTCACACAAATCGATCTAGTCCCAAATTAAGCTCAAGAAGGCTTGTGTTATGGATACTAGATGACAATACACGTACTTATATATTTAGATAAATATATACTTAAATACATAGAACAACCATGACCCAAGCACAAATATTCGAGTTCATTACACAAATATTTGCCCTGGACGGGATTCGAACCCGGGACCGCCGGCTCAGTTTTCAGTAGGCAGGTGTCTACAAACTGTGCCAAACGCGAGGTCGCTTATTGTTTAAGCTAAGAATATAAAATATCTTTGTTTATTTATCATAAGCTATGTTTGAACTAGCTGTCCTCAACAGAAACCTTGACAACGGCTGGGATAAATTCAGCTAAGCTCAAGTAATTTACAGTCAAATTGAAGTTCGATTTTAAGTGGAATACATACATACGAAAACAATCAAATTCGAAACGATAATGAAGGGCAACTACACAGCCTATTAATTAATTTGGGGCTATAATATAGCTCGATTGCCATAATATCCGGAAAGAAGCATTAACTTTTATGTTTACTGTAAGCGGAGTAACAATATCGCAATTTGGAAAGCTAGACGAATCAATTGATTCTTGGGTCATAAAAATCCAGGCAGCTACGAGTTATGATCCCATAACTACTGCCTCAATTTTAGTTTTAGATTTTGGCTCACAGGGCCGCGCAATCTAATAACAGATTTTCTATTTAGGAGGAAATGTTAGCATTTTTCTTTTAGTGCGCAGCACAATTTAAAGAGCATTAGCAAACACTGTCTTTGACATTTAAAACAACTAGTTAAGTTTCTTACTTTAATTAGATAAACAACAATGATTAGAATTTACAAACATCAGCACTTTTTAACCGACTTCAAAAAAAGGAGGGGGTTCTCAGTTCGGTTGTATGTTTTTTTTTTTTTTTTTTTTAATGTTTGTTACCTCATAACTCCGTCATTTATGAGCCGATTTGGAAAATTCTTTTTAGGTTCACGAATAGACATTTCAAGGTTCGTCCCATACAATTTTGGTGAAGATCGGAAGACGAGATCCATGAGGAATCGAAGTAATTCCTGAAATTTTATAGGCACTTATAATATTTTTCATATATTTTCTAAACTTAACTATTTAAGTATTTGCATATGGTAGTCATCATCTTCCAACGCTGAACTGATGATGGAAGGTACAACTCCTTAACAGTTAGGAGTTAGGAGATAATTCAAACGAGATGCATGCCTTCAAGACCTTCCTGATCACCCCGCCATAAGTATTTTATATGAATCACTAAAAAGCGAAAAAAAAATTTTTAACAAAAAAAAGAACCGACTTCAGTAAAACTAAAAAGCCAAAAATAACCCGTTCAAGTACAGATTACATTTGACTCACCCTTTGAAGTCGGTGCCAAACCTCACGTAAACTTTAATATATAAATATAATAACTGAGTGGTTTGGGATCGATTTCAAAGGGTGAGTCAAATGTAATCTGTACTTGAACGGGTTATTTTTGGCTTTTTAGTTTTACTGAAGTCGGTTCTTTTTTTTGTTAAAAATTTTTTTTGTGAAATATGTTAATTATCTGTAATAAATACGTTTGCTGATAAGCAAATCCTATTCCTACATAGTCCAAAAAAGTTATGTATATTTTTGCCTACATCAAAAGGCATTATCGTATTGGTTGGTCAGCGGACGTTCCAACCATTAAGAATCTCATATACTTAAATAGCTATAATGAATGATTATCTTTGTGTTGTCTTACGAAACTAGATAAGATATTACATTTGGCGTAATTAGTTCTTTGTGAGGGATGCTGGCGCAACATCCCGGACGATAATCTTATTAATAGCCGCAATTAATAACGATCGTCGTCATTTCGGATATCAAAAGCAATTACGATACGGTTTGCGCCGTCCGATAAATTAAATTTTATATTTGCTCAAACAGAAAACTCTTTCCTTGGAAATCGTTTACCACTGCTATTAGGCTTAATTCAAAAATTAATTTAAACTTTTACAAGGTTGGCAACCGAGCGCCGTAAAGGCAATATCAATTTCATAATTTTAATTAAAAAAAAACTAACTTCTCTGATGACAAAGTCTCGTACTTTTTTAATAACGGAAATGTTAACGGTGGGGCGGGGCGGGGTGCGGGCGAGGCGCGGGTTACACTGCAGCCCGCCCTGGCATACACCTTTGCATTTTGTCCCCATTCTTTACACGATGCGGTTCTTGAGCGAACGGCGATAGTGTACCGTACGCAGTACGCAAATATGGTTCCAGCACAGACAGCTACCTTGCATTACTTGTAGAAGCTTGACCGCTGGGGTAGAAAGATTACTGAGTGACGATACGTACCCTTTGAGCTACTTATGAAACCTGGTTATACTGCGGTTCCAACATTTCGTAAATCAATCGCATTGCGAAACACTGCTCTGTGAGAAGATGTGAGCGTTCGTATGAGCGTATGTATTGCACTACTCTTAATCGGAAAATACCTGTAATTACATATGAATATACGCAGCTATAATTAAATATAGTTACTTAAAAGATAAACGCGAGGCTATCGTGACACATGCAAGGGTCTGAAAAGAAAAACTCGTAACTCAAGACATGATATCTTATATAAATCAACCTTTTTATTTGCATGTTATATGAGTTGTAATGTAACCCATCGAAGCCTTTACATGAACTAAAAGGTCGTCGAGCAAGTGGAAAGAATGCTATAACTTAAACTAGACATAGACAATAAACAACTGCCCATACGCTTATAAAGAGAAGTTTAGGGCCATATTCGATTGACATCCAGCCATTTGAGCAATGTTTGCAAATCAAGCTGTAGCTCTTAAAGTAGAAAATAACACATTGCTTAAGAAGACATAATTACACTGGTGAAAATATCGGATTGATTTCATTAGAAATGTCAAAATTAGCTCCTGACAGGCTGCATGATTACGCCCCATCCAAGCAATAAGGCCGGCGTAGAAAGTTGTTGATTTTGTTTACGATGTTTACTGATAATGCCACGTGGTTTATGATGGCCGCAATATAGATGACAAAGCACCCTTACCTTTTTTTTTATGTGTGTGAGCGAGTGATTGAGTGTATGTTTTTTCAATTTTATTATTATAATAACATTAAACTATCATGGATCTGCAGGTTTTAAAAAATCCTAACATTTACTGAAACAGTGGCCGAAATGTGCGTAGTTGTTACTAATTCGACACAGGAACAAACTAGTTACGAAATAATTAGTAAAATGTAGTTAATGCAAATGTTTTGCGAGCCGGCAATTAAATAACAACATTAGCGTAGAGTTCTCGTTAAGTTTTTACATGCGCACGTTATTAATGCAAAACCCGCATTTGGTTAAATCTAATTACAGCCCACATAATGGAATATCACAACAACGCTATCAGCCCGTTGTTTAATGAGTGACCGACTAGAACTAAATAAATTATATGTACATTTAGAACAGCTGCAACCGCAATCATTATACAGATCCATTAGTATCGCACTTTAGATACTCGCCGCGATATTGCGTTCCCGTAATGAATTTGGACACGGATTCCGTTTTTAATTTGCGTTATTTGCCGTGTTCAGCTTTCGTGAGACTCGTATAATTAAATTAGAAGAACACGGGCTGCAGCATCTCAATTTAGACGGTAATGTGTTTGCTTCCGGATAATTAATAATTATTTTAATCTTGAACTAATTAATTTGGCTAATAACTTTTTCTGTGGAAACACTCGTCGGAAAATATATTTAAAGGCCATCTAGTGCTATTCTTTAATGAATGTATAAAATAAACATGATATACCTAATTTGGTAACAATGATCTTTAGTAATTGATCGTCAAAAAATGTAACCAAATTAGGTATACCATGTTTATTTTATTTCTTTAGTCCGTTAATCATAGTCAGTTATTTAAGCATTTAATAACCCTTAAAAAGTTATAATGAACTTTTTTTATTTATTGATCCAAGGTAAAGGACATTATGTCCATGTATGTTTTCTCGGATCAACCCATTTGCCATAAAAATACTTTAAAACAATCAACACTGAATCCCTGAAGTATTTGAAAGACATATTTAACACGCCTCCTGCGTTAATACCAACTTGTAATTGGCGTGACATTTACAAGAATAGCGAGATACAAGATACAGAGATACGGAGATAATTGCAATACGCAATGGACGATTGTAAATCGCTTGGAATGATTGCGACCGTGATGCCGGTTCATTACAATAACCTGGTATTTAATTGAATACGAGGAATGTTTGCACATGCACGGTTTCATGGTAATGCGAGCATGTATGTAGATAGATTACTCGTAATTCTTCATAACTGACACTTTCAACCTACTTCAAAAAAGAGTAAATTCTCAATTCGGTTGTACTTTTTACGTCAGTACTCCGTCATATTGCAACCTATTCGGAAACTTATATTTTTTTGTTCCATAAAATTTTGGTAAAGATCTGATAGCCAGGTCCAAGAGGAATCGAAGGAAATTCTCAAATATTATAGGCACATCTACGGTCTTTTGTAGTAACTTGTTCCAATTGATTCTTGGACATATAAGATTTATTTTTGCTAGAGTCAGTTGTTATATATTTTGTGAAAAAAATATTGTTTTAATTAGCTCAGTAGATTAAACTGAGAGCTTCCAGGGTTTTAAATGTTAAATTGATACCATACATTTTGGCTTAAAATACATTTAAATCATATATCGAATAAATTGAAATTTATTCAGAATATCATATAAATGTAATTTAAATGACACGAGGGACATACAAGGATTGTTAGACATTTTAATACTATCGATCGTGTGATAATGGCGGATACTCTGTAATTTTATTCGCAATAGCAAGGAACCAATTACCTTCATACGGTAAACCAATAAAAGGTGAGTTAATATGTGGACGGCACATAAATATCCGTTGGAGGAAGGCGCTTCGTATTATTTTCGTTTTATTACCGCGGGGCCGAGAATTTGATAGAGACTTGGCTTCCGAACTGCTCTGGTAGTATTAATGCCGCCAACATAGCCGGCCGGCGGCACCGACGTATTAAGGCGGCGAAATGAAAAGAAACCAAGAAATGGATGAAAAGTAATTTATTTTGGCGTGAGAGCGACAATGGCGCGAGCATAATATTGCTATTTCGGCGCCGCGGTACCCCGGTCATATTTGCCATCCGGGAGCATAAGTCACTTTACTGATCACATGATATTCCCCGATCTATCTTTCTCTCTGTATTTCTCCCTATTAGTTAGGTAGCCGGGCTAGTCTAACTTGCTTTACTTGTCACACGGCAATGCCGTCTGTCAAGCACTGTACAGTTGCCGAGAAACTTCTTGAGCCTAACCTTGACTGCGCAGTAGCCGATTTACGTACAAATATGCATGCGCAGATCCGCCATTTTGGGTCAAGAAGTTTCTCGGCAACTGTATATTTAATGGAAAGGAATAGACGACCTTAGAAATCCGTCTTTGATTACGAGTATGACAATGATTTATCCACGATTGCATAATTTTAAATGCCGTAATTAAAATTATGAAAATGCAATAAAATTACAGTGCGACCAAAAAATATCAAACAAAAAAGTGTTACTGTCGAGATCTCATACCGTGCACAAGAATAGGTGCTCCCCGTTGACTGGAGTACGTCCCGACGTCCCGATCTTACTCGCCCTGCACTACTCCACTAACTTTAAATTAATTTTCAAATTTCCCAGCGAATTTGCTTCTAAACATGAGATCTAAATGGAATCTGTAATGGCCTTTTGTCCGAAAGTCCTTTCTTGACGATGTAGCAGTTTGCTTAGGCTGCTCGGACTTGGTCGGATAACCTATTATGTCTTTCCGATCCCCTTGAACTTACTTTATTACTTTAATATACTGTACAATATTTCGTTGCAATGCCTGCAATTAGTGTCTTGCTTAAAATAAACACGCTTAGAAATCTAGTCAGCGCTTGAAAGTGAAGCCAGGGGGTAATTCGACCAATTTTTAGAGAGATGATGGAGATCCCTAATTGACAAGTGGCGATATCCCTCGAACATCGCAACTTCGTCAATCCGGTCGCGCTTAATGTGCGTTTCCTTTGTATGTGACGGCATAAATAACAGGCGCATACTTTTACTTGACCGTGTAGTGCGTGAAATTAGTTACGTTTCGTTTAAAACAGAAATTCATATGCATGAATAGCATTTTTGACAATCATTATCGCCTTCGTATTTCCAAAATTGGGATGAGATATGTCACTTGAAGCTCATTGCATTTTAATGACAGTTCAAAGGCGATATCACTGTTATCTAATAGACGTTTGACGTTTTGCGATCTCTCAAACGGCATTCTCGAATTAGGTCCCAGTTTTGGTTAGCTAAGTTGCGCCCGTCTGCGCATTCGTCACAATCACAACGTCAATGTCACGAACGTCTCTATAATTTAATAAGTTCGAAAAAATGCGCACATACAACCAGAAGCGTTTTCATCTTTCGCAAATCTGTTGTATGAAAACTCTATTTCTAGGCGTTTATTTCTAAGGTGTCTTGTCTTTTCGATCCAAATGTTGAAGAATAATCACTAACTAACAATAACAGAGACTAGTATGCTGTTAAAATATTTTCAATAAATGATAAGTTTTATATTATGTTTGTATAATCCAGATTAGTCTAGTCAATCTAAATACTTAGATTACCATTTGTATTAGGTACTATTAATGATTCAAGACTCAGTCATCAGATCGCATTAAACGCGCCCGCGCAATGGCGTGTCTGCATCGATAATATCGATCCAGTACCCTTACCCTTACCATGAGTAAACAGTTAGGTACTGTATCTCGCTATAGCGACTGCATAAACGATTTGTATGGGGAATTGTAGTTCTACAAAGTAATCGCTAGGGGCGCTGAACCTATTCTCCATACAAATCGTTTACGATGTCGCTAGCGAGCGCGGTCAGGTTAACTCGTGGTAAGGGTACTGAGCCATTAGAACAGGCCCTATAATTACACCATTACTCCTGAAATGGGCATAAACACGCTGCAACTCGCCGGCATTCTTCGGCGAACAGTGCTTCTTCAATTGTTAAAGGACCGTGCGCACCTGGGTACAGTCAGTGACAATAAAATAGCTCAACTGACAAATTCATTTTATATTGTATGTATGTATAGTCTTATTGTCTGGCTTATTTTGGCTTAATTGAAAATATAGGTTCTAATGCTTCTAAACTACTACCTTTGACCAAGTGTAGTGTTTTGTAATTGTATTATACATTTTGTTATTCTATCAGAATCGCTCAATAATCTGTTTAGGTGAGTAAAGGCAGGCTGTTTGTCTTTTAATAAGAATAAAAGCTGTTTTTTATTCTGATATTTAAATGTCCATAACTTGCAATCCCAAAACCCTTTGTGGGTTCAGCCTTTAAAACTACCGTTGTGGTATTTTATGAGTACAACTAAAAAAACCTGTCATCGCGCATATTACGTTCTGAGAAAATTCAGGGAAACCACAAGTTGCCAAAGAACACATACGCGAAAAAAATCTCCATGTAACGCGATAACGATTATTATTATAGCGGTTAATCGATACAACGATCACATTAAATTATAGTATAATCCATCTAAAACCAGCAATACAGCCATTTATAGCATAAAGCTGTGTCCCTATTTGAGCAATCTCAAAGCGTAAGCGGCTACTACTATCGCAAAAGTCTCCATAAATGTCGAAAGAGGCGACAAATATCTCATCACGCTAGCCTCCCGGCGAGCCATGTTGTACTAATTACATATAAATGGCTCGCAACGCTCGTCCCCCTAAGGCTGCTGAAATGAGGATATATCCCTAGAATATGGAGCCAAGTTTCTTTATCACCCTATAGGTTGGCGACCTAACTACGTGTACGTACACATTTTTCCTCAAACACATTAGCGTTGCTTATGTAGTAATTAACCTTTGGATGTTTTCTTTTTATCGACAAAGCCGGTTTTTATCGCAAGAATTTCCCCAGTAGTTAGATGAGGAAGGGCCATTATTGATTTGCTTAAGGCATGGCATTCAAATTCCGAGCCATCTTGGGAAACCGAGATAGCTCATAATTGGATAATAGCCATTAGCCTGTGAGAATTGTCAAGGTGGAGAAAATGCATTTACACACGTAATAGCTAGTTAATCGGTTACGTTGAAATAGTGGCTGTGGCAAATTATTTGTGGCAATTATACATGTTGTTTGTGAATGATTAATTCCTCCATTGTTAATCCGCCTATTAGAACTTCCTTCCAATCAATTAGAGGAAACCGTTACTTAACATTGACGTCTATAAGATTGATGGATATTTGATGAGTGATGACAATTAAAGATTATACGGACCAGAACAGTGATACTTAAACTAAGTTTGTGGGTGGCAGTCAAAAACTTATCATGCGTTTTCTCATTAAATTAATTGACGAAAGTAAATCAATATATGGAAAAGACCGCTCTTTAGCGATAAGACCGCCTATTGTTTAGCTCTTATTGTAATTTCTTACACAGTGTATTTCCTGTTTGTCTATGTAAGAGATGAATTTGGGCCCTAATATTCTCTCTCTTTTTTACAAACAACACAATGTCTAATCAATTACGTTACAAAAACTAGGCTACGAATTGCTCGCACGATTCCTGCCGATAATAAATAAATCAACGTGTCGCCTTTAGCAAACAATCAGTTCCAATTTATCGGTACGCCCGTCCATATAATAGTGCGTACGTCAAACCAATCAAGGACCCAATTGAAGGGGTAACTAGGTGGACATTACTCATCTCAATCTATCACGTACCGCCCGCCGCGACGATACATCTTGTTTATTGAAGCCGACGTCGTGACAATAAAGTTAATTGGACAATATTAATGACGTCGTTAATAATAAAATAATAAAGATGACGTACGGCCCTGTTGTAATTAGCGCGTTGGGAGCGCCCGGGGACCACGGGAGGATGTTAGGCGTCTCCAGTTACGTTGTCGGTCTGTAACTTAGTGGATTTTAATAATTGACATAATATAATAATTAATTTGCTGGTGAGTAGGTTGAGTGGGAATTGGGATGAAGGTTTGGGTTCCGTATTCAAAGAGTCCGGGACCCTAGTGATAAGTCTCCCCTGTCTGTCTGTCCGTTTGTGACAGTCTCTCGCAGTGTCACAGTAAGAGGCCTGTTTACATTTTGCAGCAAATGCATGAACTCACACTAATCACCAATCCAATGTGTAAACAGGCCATAACCGAGTGTAACAGACGTTCTAGTAGTATCGTAGTATACGACGCGTTTGGCTCGGTTTGTAGACACCTGCCACTGAGTCGGCGGTCCCGGGTACGAATCCCGGCCGGGGCAAATATTTGTGCAAATATTTGTTCTTGGGTCATGGATGTTATCTATATATGTATTTATATATTATGTATATCGTCGTCTAGTACCCATAGTACAAGCTTTGCTTAGTTTGGGACTAGGTCGATTTGTGTAAGATTGTCCCTTAATATTTATTTATATTTATTTATTTATATTTATACTCAAGTTATACATGAGCATAGGTAGCTTATCATGGAAGTGTTTTTGGGATATTCTTCTTCCTTAATAGTAGTAATATTAAGCTAAGATCAGATAATCAAGAAAAAAATTATAAAGACACTTAGTCCTAAAATCATGCGGTTCTTAAGTTCTAACAGAAGCAGAATGTATTTACCCTACGAAACCTCGGGCACATAACAGCGGTAAACCAACAAGCTATCGAAATTAAATTTAATCACCAATAAAAACTAACTCGTAAACTAACGTAGGTATCTAACCTACTTGGTTCAACACAACCTAGTAGTAGTCAGAAAGAAGTAGTGTCTAAAAATAACGTTTAAGTCTAAGAAACGCGACAATTACGCTAGAGTGCAACCCTCTTATTCAGCGCATAGCCCGCCATCAGTCTGGCTTGTACGAAGGATAACAATATAATTAAGGCTGAGGAAGATTCAAATTAAAGCTCGGACGTAATGAATTCTCTTTCGCTGCACACGAGTGGGTAATTGTGCGTAATATGCTACTCATTATGGTGCGGCACAGTATAGGTAAATATTGCGATGAGTACCGTGGCCCTGATTAACAGCCGTTCGCTTATAAGTCGACCTCAGTAATAATTTAGTTGGCAGCGCGTTACAAATAAAAATAATAATAAGACACGGTGAAAGATTACCTAAATATTATTTATCACAAAATATTGGTTTCCGATATTATAAAAAAATATATCAACACGTGTAGTGTCAGGGGTATATATAGGAGTGAACTGTCACAATCGCCCACAAAAGATAAAGATTGGTTGTTTTTTTAATGCCACTGTGAAATGGCACACTTCCATAACAACATTGTGCTTTTTGGCGTGGACTGAGTAATAGACAGTCTTAGATACTGTATTACTGAGGGCAGCATAATAAAAACTATTGTTATAGTATGCATAAAAATAAAGATTACTACTAATACTATATTATATATAGAAGTAATTCTTTTGGCTGAGCGAATCCACTTAGCTTTGTACCTGATGAACAATACCCATTATCTGTATTGTTAGCTGTGGCCACAACTGCCACTTCAAAATGTAAGGCGTTATAAGTGCAAATTACTTTTACACTAAATTAGACTTAAAGTCAAACGAAATAAGGTTTACTCTTAAACAAAGAGAACACAGATGTTGGTCACTTCATTGTCTTATAAGCAGACCTAGGAATATAAAGGGCAAATTTTAATGACAGCTAACTACTAGCAGCTAGGGATTGCCTATATCGATGAACCCAATTATCGATGCTTATCCCATAATATACTTGGGACCGCGCCGTCTTTTGTAAAAATAAAAATCTTTGAATTGAAAAGTTATTGAAATTACACAAATGAGACAATATACAATTATATATATAACAAAAGGATTTTTAAACCTTCATTCATATATTTTTCCTCATTCCGGCGACATTGACAATTAGTACTCCTTTCATTATAAGTGTCTCAAGTAAGTAAGCAGTTTTTATCTAATTATGTAAAGAGGTCTATAAAGAGATATTATTATTATATTATTAATATTAAATATATATTATGATAATTGTCACCAGAATAGTACCTACACAAGAAAATACAAACTCAAAAAGCGTGCTAGGGGCAGTAGGGGCACTAGTATGTATATTGTCACGGATAGTGCAATACCGAGCAAGTGTAGATACGAATCAATATTCAATCAAATGCTAAGTATTTTATTGAAATGAGAAGTTTATCGACAGCTGTTATTTACGCGGTATTGCACTATCTTCGACGATATGGGATAAGCATCGATAATTGGGTTCATCGATATAGGCAATCCCTAGCTGCTAGTAGCTGTCATTAAAATTTGCCCTTTATATTCCTAGGTCTGCTTATAAGCATCGAAACGAGCTTCACTGCTCTTTCACTTACGAACTGACCAACATCTGTGTTCTCTTTGTTTAAGAGTAAACCTTATTTCGTTTGATTTTAAGACTAATTTAGTGTAAAAGTAATTTGCACTTATAACGCCTTACATTTTGAAGTGGCAGTTGTGGCCGCAGCTAACAATACAGATAATGGGTATTGTTCATCGGGTACAAAGCTAATGGGATTCGCTTACCAGATGTGATTCGAACTATACTTATTCAACAAAATAAGACAACACATAGTACTTTCAAATACCAAATCTTTGTCAAGGCTCTGCGCTATCTTCGCACGTTTTTTAGAAAGTCATTGTACGGAATACTTTGACTGTGTCAGTAAGCTGGTCTTGATTGTTTTCTACTGTGTAATTGCTTCAATTAATTCAGGCAGAGCCGCGCCGCGTGACACGCAGCCATTGACATCAGTACGCGCACACGCACAAGAAATAGTGCAATTAATACACATTGTAACTTTTATGACAGAAAAATACATCGTGAAAAAACAGACCTCAAGAGCGCGAGCGCAGACGAGAAAAACAAAAGAATAGCGAAAGCATAATGCTTAATAATGAGTTTAAGAATGCTAATGAAGATAGTAAAATTCAATGTGTAGTGTATTATTGTCAATAAGACGCCTAAGCACAGAGTGTATAAAACCTGTATTGCAAACATTACAACTTTTTTTAAATACAGAGGGTCCACTACCAACTATGGTATGTTAATTAAATGTTGCAAGTATTTCTCTTATATTAGACATATTTAAAAAGTTTTACTAACGCGTAGTGAAACAGGTTAAAAAACTGGTCATCTTATACAATTAATATTATAAAAACATACAACATGCAGTTTTAGCAATGGATAACATTCATCAAAATTCGAAAACAAGTTATAGTTTGTGTACTTATTATACTCTTAAAATTCACAAGCTATTAAATCGAGGTAAATATTTTGCGCCGAACCGGTCAAAATAATCGCGTGATATCCGGAGGTACATATTTAATTTTTCACAGTAAATTACTCTTTAACCTGTTCTCACCGAAAGCGAAAGGGAATTAACTCAATTCATAGAACCGACCGATAATTTGCCTGTAGCGTAATTGCTTTAAGTTAAGTACTTAATCATTTTCTTGACTTCGAACTTAAGAAATTAAATTCACATCATTTAGCTTGCGACTCGAGAATGAGAACACAACACTATGTTAAAGTCAATTACGAGTGGGGTTTGAGGCAAAGCGCCAACATGTAAATAAATAGTTACAAGCATACCCCGGAGATTTCGGTGCTCGAATGATTTAATAAAATAAAATAATAATAAATATTATGGGACAATCATACACAAATCGATGCATATGGCTGACTAATTAATTATTATAATATGAAGTGCTTAGCCGATTTATTTATTGTTTTTTATAATGTTCTTAAATTGTAAATTACTTATTTTAATATTGTAGATTATGACATGCAAAGGTGATTCAACGAATCCTACTTGATTAAATGATTTCTTATCTTATCTTATCTTATAAATACATAATATATTTTGACGCCTACCGTCGGCCTAGTGTCACATCATTTGTGCACCGAAAATCCCGGGGCGTGTAAGTTTTAGAGAAACGATGGTGACGATATGCTTCTACTGGATTGGAATGCAATTCAAATTTATATAATATCTAGATATAATAACTAGACCCGTACGTACCGTACGTGGTACGTGTTTTAAATCACTTGTCTAAATAAACTGGCCCATCAAGGTAACAGTCAATGTGACATAAAAAATGAATCAAACCGCGGACCTATGATTACAAATATTTGAAACGGGTCTAAGGGTCATATTAAAATAGCGAAGAGCTCATGGTATGATGTGACCCGCTATCCGTCATACATTTATAATTTACCTTGATTGATTAATTTTACATACGTGTGTGACCTGCACGGCTAGCATATGTTTCACACGCGACTCTTTGTCGCGCAAGAAATGCTACCTGTCACTTTCCTTACAATATGGTGCGAGCATGACCGATGATGCTAAGTCCCGCAACAAGCGAAGCTGCGGCAAGATAACTAACCCTGCAGATATTGTATCCCGCGCTTTACCTCTATCTTTACTGATGGAAAACTCCTTGTTGCAGGTCAACAGGATGACAGCAAATACGCGCTCAGCAGCAGCGTGGCGAACACAGGTGGCGCGCGTCTCTGCGCGCAATGCGGCAAAGTCATCACCGAGAGGTTCCTCCTCAAGGCCATGGAGCGGTTCTGGCACGAGGACTGCCTGAAGTGCGGCTGCTGCGACTGCCGGCTCGGAGAAGTCGGGTCCAAACTGTACTACAAGGCCGATCTCATGCTCTGCAAAAGGGACTATCTAAGGTAACCCAACAGCTAAAATTTAAACATAGTGATTAGCGAGTACTTTATCGAGAGTTTTCTTAAGGACAAGCGATGGATGCTTTATCATTTAATTTCTGTACGATAAACCAGACTTACCTACGGGCCTCCTGATCACACCCGATGCAACGTTATTTCCGTACTCCAAAGAATAACAATAAAATCTTATTAACTATCTATATTTTGTCGGGTTGTACCGAATGTTATGCATAAAGTGCAAAATAAACTAAGAGGGGTAGATCTAAAACTTTTCAATGCTTTGTGTTACTGAGAACCACCAGGTTCCGACCAAACAGCTCTTGATAAATAGTCTACGGAATACTGCTTTAACAAAACAACACCCAAGCGTCCAATTCCCTCGTAATTAATAACTTTTTAAATACAATTGCGTGCGAAGTATGTGTTCTTAATCTGTAAAGTCGTATTTTTAAGTTTATAACCAATTATTACTGTTTTTATAGGTTATTTGGAGCCACGGGCAACTGTGTAGCGTGCAACAAAGTCATTCCGGCCTTCGAAATGGTAATGCGAGCCAAGAGTTTCGTTTACCACTTAGAATGTTTTGCCTGTCAGCAGTGCAATCACAGGTGAGAATTTAAGGTACTTGCTTTTACTAGAACCTCTTTACCATAATGGCCTTTCCATATTAACTCAAATATCAAATTGCCATGCTTCTAGATTAGCTGTTAGATGCTATGGTTGTGCATTCTCTGTCAATCAGTACCTACCTGATAAATTTTTACTAAACGGCGCAGTGTTCATAAAACTCAATTCACACTTACTTGTAGGTGTATTTCAAATACAAACTACTTATTTCAAAGCATTTCAATGCCGGCTTCATAAGTCTTGTTGGAGAATTAAGCAAAATTTATTCTGGTTTACACAAGCTACGTTTAAGCAAAGTAAAAATAACACTGAAAATTTTGTTTAGGTTCTGCGTAGGTGACAGATTCTACCTGTGCGACAATAAAATCCTCTGCGAGTACGACTACGAAGAGAGGCTGGTATTTGCCAGCATGGCAGCCAACCCCAGCGGCCTCGCACACATCCGCCGGCAAGTCAGTGGCTTACAGGTAACCATTTATAACCGACTCATATTTAGTCTAGACTGAACTAGATCGCCGTCTCTATTTGAACGTCTATGAATACGACATCGATTGCCCTCCTTATGTCTCTATTTCCGTAATTGTCTAGCTGTCTTTTGTTTATTTATTCAGTGTCTTGTATGACAAAACTAGGGTCTAATTATAGGTAGGTTAGTCCAGGCCGTGGGTTCCCACGTGCGGCTACAGCCGGCTCGTAGCGTGCTCACTGACATGGCCATGCGGCTGTGAGACCACGAACCTGTTCCGACCAGCCTTGCGCCTTTGTATTAAATTATGGTTAACTTAATAGCATCCAATCGGCGTTATTACCGGCACAGAACCGACTACCCCCGTCGTTATCGATTTAATACGGACTCGACCATTATGCACGCTTGTTTGCAGTTTATAAAACATCGCATTAAATTTGTCAGAATCGTCCCCTACGATGATTATGGAAATCGTAATTGCATGCACCCGTCTACTTACGATTTTCATCTCGTTATAAGGAAAAGGTTTGTTTTTCAAATGGCCCCATCACGAATAAAGGGCACGTGAAAAAGTCGGCCCGGCGAAGTAAATAACTCCCACAAGGACACTGTTAGTGGGAGATTCTATCTCCACTTTATTATGTTTCTTTTGTATAAGATCATTAATCTTTCTCGTACGAACGCTTGTCGGAATGCGAATGTGGGGAATCTATTTCATTTTATGAGCCGCGCGAGTAGAGGGCCCATTCAGCTGCGCGACATTTCTAATCGACTTTTTGATTGCGCGTACGGTCTGTCGAGATCTTGACAAGTGAATGGTACTATGGGGATTTAAATCTAGGCCACTCACACATATACACTGTCTGGAAAGAATGTTCAAACTTAGCTAAGATATTTTTTTTTCAAAAATGACTACAAGTTGTATAATGAATCATTCCACGAGCACATAGATTTGCTTACTTAATGCTTAAGGATATTAGCTCTTAATTTTTATTTTTCAATTAAGCCTAGTCCAATCGTGTTAGCGACAAGATGGCTCAAATGGCTAAAACTCAAACAATTTAGTCGTTCTGATGAGGTAGTCTAAATACTCACCATATTTGCAATAAAGATGCCTATTGTTGCAGTCACCCAGCGCAGGCTACATCGGTGGTGCAGGTTGCGGCGGCGCGGGCGCCGCGGGCGCGATAGACAAGGACGGCGGCAATTGCGCCGGCGCAGACGACGCCTCCAGCGGCTACGGCAGCCCGCCCGACCCTGACGTGTGCGACGCCGCGCGATGACCGACGATGCCGCGCCGACTTCTCGCCTCCGTTAGTATTTACTCACTCAGCCCAGGTAGGATAGTGAACGACTGCGCCAATTGCACCGATGCTGACGACGCTTCCAGCGACTACAGTCGCCCGCCCGACCTCGACGTGTGTGACCGACGATGGAAAGCCGATTAAGACTTCGGTTAGTGTTGTGATGTTGTCATTCACTTAAGCCGGGTAAGGGAAACATGGACTGCATCAAGTGTGGCGATGAAACCTCCAGTGTCTACCGGTAGCTGAACCGATGATCCTAACCCATGTCATAAACCCGGTGAACGACGCTTATCAGTTTCATGATAAAAACTTTATTACCAACTAGGTATACGAGTATATTTTTTCTTAGATCTTTTTAGCTGTTTATTGTATATTGGAAGATATACATATTAAGTAGAAATGCTAACTGTTTTCTTGTTGTTTAGATGAAACCCCACTAGTGTCGGCGGGACGCGGCCGTTGCAGCTCAGTCCTCACGGGGGACATTTTCGGTACTGCTGCAAGTCTCGGCAAGTCCCGAGAACACTGCAAATAGATTTAGCGTGACAATCAGATTCTTCTACTTCATTATAAACTAACCATCACCAAGCTAATGAAACATTATTTTATTTTATTTCTTAAATTGTAAGTAAATTATAATTTCAAAGTTGTGAGCCAGAACCGTACTGTGTGGCGTCTGCAAGCATATTTTATAAAGACACGACGCGGAGTAGGTACATTAGTCTACAAGGCGACTATGGAAATGTGGCCACTTTACAAAATGTCCGGGATGAGTCGCGATAGCGTTGTCAGAACACGATATTTCCATTATGTATACGATTTGAGCACTTGTTTACTTGTTAAGATAGCAGCGCTCCTCGCTGCGTGGGTAGTGCCACAGTGCCGCTCTCGCTTGTGCTGGATTACAATCAAAAGCAATAACAAGACTTATTTTTACGAATCAAAAGCTATTCACAACGTACGTTGTGAGTTGTGACAAAGAAATCAATGCGCTCATAAGTTATGTTTCAATTTATGAAGGCGATACTTGTTATTGCTTGTGAGTGTCCCACCTGTTCGATACGTCATTCAGAGCTTAGCCAATCCGTGCTCCTGTACAATAGTTATATAAATAAATAAATAAAATAAAAAAACATTTTAAACACACACATAAACACGCATTAATGCTGCATAATTAGAAAATAATGTTAAACCATAATAGTTGTAACAATTTCATCATACAACGATTCAGGTCCAGGCATTTAAATAAAATATGTACCTAATTGTTAAAATCGATCTCATTGTTATGGAAATGTTTGTACTTTAGTGAACCTAAATATTGTTATCATACAAGGTATGAACTTTTATTGATGATAATTTGATTATGTTTTTATTTTCCCTGATTTGGTTAAGTAGGTATATTGATGTTATTTTACCAAAGACAAGTTTCCGTTCATAGAATTATAATTAGAGGGTGCCCAGACGGTTACGACCTATGTTTATAGATTGATTAATAGTGATATAAATTATACTCTGAAGTGGTGCAATGGTTAGTTAAGTACCTACTGTATAAATATTTTAAAAATAACTGTTTAAGGCGTTTCATCCTTTGTGTTTACTTCCTACCACGGCTTCGGTGACTGTTGTTCGCGCATCAAATGTTTCAACATTTCTTCATCATTGCTAAAGCGTTAGTCATTACGCAAAATCGAAAGAATAATTATTTAGAATATCTAAAGTTTTCTAAGATTGGTATCGTAAAAAGATTTCTACGATAAAAGATGTATTTATGTAAAAAATGAAACTGTCATTAGTTAGCAAATATTGGCTAGAGTAAATGTTACGAACTTTCGTAAACATCGACAGAATAATTGCTTCATTTTACAGTTACTATGTAAATAAATATATTTATTTAATGATTCAAATTAAAAGGTTTTATTCCAACACCATTACCCTGCATCCTTACAAGCACAAGCAAATAAAAAACAAGTATATATGAAAACCAAATATTCTCTAAGTACCAATTTTGTAAAAAACAAGTAAGTATACAGCGTGTATATTTGATATAACCGCAAACTTTACGGGGTCTTAGTCTTAGTATAGGCACTTATTAATATTTGATTCGTATATTATTAAAAAATCTAACTTTAATTTTTCCATACAAAATAATTAAGCACGCAATGTATTTGTTTGTTGTTCTTTGCAGACACTTAACATCGTGATGTCACACACAACTGTCACTAGAAATAACTACGCCATACGTTGCTGCTCAGAACATTTTCAAAAATTAATTACGCTATGCCAGTTAACGCTAAATTAATAATTGTTATATAAATATCAGATTATAGCACTAAAATCTCCGCCTGGCTACAATTTGCGGTTATATCAAATATACACGCTCTATAAGGGCCCATACAGACGAACGGCACTTTCCTTACAGACGAACGGCACTAGTACAACTGCAGCCGTCGCCACCTGGTGACGGCTGCCGTCGCCACTTGTCGTCGGCTGCCGTCGACGCGTTGCCGGCTGCCGTCGACGCGTCTACGGCAGCCGTTGAGAGGTAGCGACTGCAGTCGTATGTAACGTTATTAATCATGTAACGTATGGGTCTAAATTTTAAAGGTGTCAAGTGGTGAATGCAATAAGTATTTGAAATATTTGACTTTAATCTTATTTGTGAGTGACGTGTAAGAGACGGTGTTGCTCTTTGAATTTAAAGTGATCCAGTCATTTATGGCTACAATTATAAAAATGTAATGTCTGTACATTGAAGCTATTTTCCATGAAAATAAGTGACATAGGCTTAAGAGGTCACTGGATATTTTTTTTGTATTGATTGTATGTATGCTGTACCTGTATTTATGCTTATATCAAGCCTAAAGGGAAGGTCGACTTCATTAATGTTTGGGCCACAGGCATCTCCAAATTATTATGGTGCCACTTCTTGTTCTACGTGGAAGAAGTTTGCGGGTATCTCGGTTTCTAATATTTAATAATACAATTACAATTCTTCCAAAAATATCCTTTCAAGAAGATTCTTTTAAAAGGGTCGAGAGGCTGTAGCCCAACAAGATGGTCAGGACAGGTCCGCTCATCGCTCAACACCAAACTGCACGATGCATTCCATGATGCAAGGGACAGACACAGGTGGCAGAAACTTATCAAGGAAATAATACATCTGCATCCAGAGAAACACGACCCTCAGTAATGAGGAACACGACGCGAGAGGAGGACAACTCTTCCACATTCAGCTGTCCTATAATGAGAAATCGAAATTGGTCTAATCTATAGTTCTTGCGAATAACGATTTATTTAGTCACAGTGACTTTAATTTAAGTTTTATGAATGCTTACATGTTCTTAATGTTTTACGAGTTGTTTTAAAGCGGAATCGGAATGTCCATAAAAAGTCACTGGGCAACGCATTAACGAGCGGCGTTTAGTTGTTTGCTGTTTAAATAAGAGCTGTAATGTAATTTTAATGAGCTCACAAAAACGTATGCGCTCCAAGTATCACCCGTCGCGCCGTCCTATTGACGCTATATTCCTTTTTTACTTGTTTTTTAACGCCGTGACGGGCCGCTCGCCGATTTCTGTGTTTTAATGCCGCGGCAGTATGACAGCCAGCAGACGCCAGACAGTAACCAAACTTAAAAGCTCGTTATCCGTTCAAAAATGCTGATTGTATTAGACATATTCTTAAAGATCAATGTTACCTAGAACAGGGCCATTGCGGTTTATTGGAATACATTGAAAACTAGAATTTGAATTTTTCATTTATAAGTTTTGTTACAAAAACAACTGAAATTTGTCAAAATTCACACAGAAAACGGTTTTTTTTCTTTTTTTACTTATTTTCGACGGCACGCAATGAAAGCATGAAATAGCTCTGTTACTTTCTAGAACTCAGAGAAAAGTATTAGTCACTTCAAAAAGTGGGTTTAAATTATCAATACATTTGTCATAATATGAAAAAATAAGGTTAAAAAGAATAAGGCCTCTTATATATAATGTAGCAGTGGGCGGTGCACATTGCTCGTAGAATCGATAGCCGTTGGGGCAGAAAGGTTCTTGAGAGGCGACCGCGTACCGGAAGATGCAGCGTGCACGGCTCCCAACGAGGTGGACCGACGACCTGATAAAGATCGTGGATGAGACCGGCGCACGTTCGATCGTTGTGGAAAGCTTTGGGCGAGACCTTTGCCCAGTAGGAAGTGGATGTCTATCGGTTGATATGTTGATGATGATGATGAATGCGCGATTCTATTATTTATCCAGCGAGAGTGACTAAGTAAGAACGTCTGATGAGTATAGGGCGAAAGCGATACTTATTGTACCTATTAATTAACTTGTCTCGCTGAACAAAGTATAATCATCCTACCTACCTATGTCAATTGAGTACATTAACTAATTAAATCGATACGGTAATAGTCTAATAGAATGCAATTAATCCATTTGGTTAAATGTAGATTAATTAAGACAGTAGGTATGGTAATAAAAAAGACATCAAAGAAAAAAAAAACAAGTACTGAATAAGAGTCTCCATTATACATTATTGATAAGCGTTGTAAAACTCATCAAGACTATAAGGGCATAAGTCAATCAAGTGTATTTTTAAAGCATTCAAAAACTCCGAATCGTCAATGTCTTGATGTCACCTGGCAAGGAATTATAAACTTTAGCAGCAATAAATCCAGGACATCGCCGGTACCCCCTTATTCTGGCAAGAGGGACACGGACATCACAAGAGAACATGAGTTTAATCTGTTGCTTCTAAAGTCGGTTTTTGGTGGGTATTTTTCAGGATGTCTTCTTACCAACTTGCATAGCTCAATGATGTATAGCGATGTTAGAGTAGGTATTCCAAGTTTTATGAAAGATCACACGAACGATGAAGAAGATGAACAAGATCACACGAAAATAGCCGAAATTAGTTGCCTTCACTATTCTAGTACAAAATTATACTAATACCTTTTTCATTTATTACTATTACCTACTTGTTCAAAATTAATTAAATTAAATTTGTAATGAAATTGGTTATGAATAAAAATACCGCAATATTTTAATGACTGTGACGTTAAACTTTAAAGCACTATAATAATGACCCAATCAGCTTGATTATTCATTCAGATAACGATAATCAAATTAATTCCATATTAAATTATTCAAAACAACACAAATCATAGATTTACCCAATTAATGTGCGCGTATCAGGTTAATTTCTTCCAAATTGCTTCGAAATTACCGCGCGTGCCCCGAATTTATTGAATTAAAAGTTATCGGAATGTAGACATGGATAATTGCGGCTCATGGGTGCCCTCAGAAGAATTTGATTACATTAAAGAAAGGAATTAGCCTGAGTTATTGGGAGACATGGCGCACGCTCGCCCGTGAAAACTCACTTAAACTTTTTTAATTAAATTTCAGATTTTTCTTGCGCTGTGAGCTTTATTCAAAACGTTGTATTAATTAGTCTGGTACTGGTAACTAATGACCATCGTAATCGAATTTCACGCTGTCACGCTCGGAACTCACAATTAAACTTTTAATGCGTTAGGTATAAATATAAACCGTTGCAGTGGTGAATTTTAATACATTATTAAGACCAGTGCACAGTGGTATACCTGTACTCGGGGATACAGGAAGTGGTAAATTTTAATGCGACAAGTTTTAACCAGTTGCTGTGTCGTATTATAAATACGGGAAACTTGATAACATTAATATTCATCTATCAATTTTGAGTCACAGGATAAGGTCTTTGACAATATACTCATATAATTACAGTTTACAAAAAAAATGACGAATATTTCGATCCCAACATATACAGCGTGTATTTTTGATACAATCTCAAACTTTACAAGTTCTTAGCATAGGCCCTAGTGAATATGTTTTTCTATAAATGATTTAAAATGGACGATATTTTTTCCCTTAAGTATAAAATAATTCAGCGCGCAATGTAAATCGATTTTATTCTCACTTAGTCATCTACGTCTATACAAGTCAATGTGTCAAATAAGTGCACGCAATACATTGATGCTCGAAAAATATACAAAAATTAATTACGCTCTGGTAGTTTGTGCACTAAATTAACAATTTGTTTAAAAATCGGATTTTAGCACTAAAATCTACGTCTAGTTACAGTTTGTGGTTATATCAACAATACACGCTGTATAATTGATGTAGTTGGAAGAACTAAACGCTACAATAATTAAGAAGTTCATGTATTGATGATGTCACATATCCAATCTGTTTGAAAAAAATTGGTCGATTCGGGGACTTCAATCTTTCAAATAAAAATCGAACTTTCGATATCGGTAAGTACAGTCAGTATTAAAAGTTTAAAAAAATAATAATAAAAAAATAAATGACGGACAACCTCACACAAATCGATCTAGTTCCAAATTAAGCTCAAGAAGGCTTGTGTTATGGGTACTATAGGCGACGATATACATACTTATATAGATAAATATATACTTAAATACATAGAACAACCATGACCCAAGTACAAATATTCGAGTTCATCACACAAATATTTGCCCTGGCCGGGATTCGAACCCGGGACGGCCGGCTCAGTAGGTAGGTGTCTACAAACCGAGCTAAACGTGTCAAAAGTAACTAACAATTTTAGTGTGCAATTTGACATAATTATGAGATAGCTATTTTATTCTTGGAATCAGTTATTAAGTATATTTTGATGCTGACCGTACATAAATTACAGAGTTCTGGGGTAACACGCTACAACGTAGGTACGTGTCGGCTTAAGTCAACCAAGTAAATTACTGATTCTTATTTATTTTTTGATGTCGATTGAAAAAAGTAACACATAATAAATGCGGGCAGTGAAACAGGACTCAAGCTATACCAGTATGTGGCAGCAAATTCAACATCCTTCACTTCACCTATTCTTAATCCGCTTGTAGTGTTCATCTAAATACATATGAAAAAAAGTAGGTGAAATAAATATATACTTATAGTAGTTGAATAGGTATAAGGGAAACTCTGTCAAGACATAATGTACAAACAGCTAGGTACAGACGAATCCTGGTCGCAGAGTAAATGCTTCCAAGATCAGAATGCTGGCGGCAAATAGCAATAACTCAACTCTTCCCAAGCCTTCGCTGGCTATGCTGTAACTTCTAAATTCTGTACAGCGGCACTAGGTGGCGCTTGCGTTCCAGTGAATCTTCCGTCGAGTCATAAGTGAGTAGAGATGTACCGCTCTCGAAATCATTTCCCGATTTCTATGGGGAAAGAACGTTCTCGAGAATATGTCCCATACATTTTGGGAAACGTTCTCGAGAACGGCACATCTCTAGTGAGTACGGATTTATGACCAGGGCTTCCGAAATTATGATCTGAATTTGACAGTAAGGATGTATTTTACATTATTTATAAATTAAAGTATTATGATACCCAGCAGTTGGGTATCAAGACAACACAACACCCACACGACGTACTCGTATTACCATATCTATTCTGTGGTATTACACAAATAGTGAATCCGAGTCGCAGAATAAATGCTTGTAAGATCAGCGCTGGCAATGACGGCAAATAGCAGTAGGTGCACTTAACTCGCGATGGATGCAGAATAGTCTTCGCTGAGTACGCTGTAACTTTAAGATTCTGTACAGGTATACAAGGTGGCGCTCGCGTTTTACTGAAACCAACAGTAAGGATGTTTTTCACTTTATTTATGAATTAAAGTATAATATGATACCCTACATTTATAGCAGTTGGGTATCAAAACAACACAACACCCACAAGACGTATTACACAAAATAGTGAATCCGAGTCGCAGAGTTAATGCTTGCAAGATACCAGCACTGGCTGGTAGCAAATAGTAGTAGGTGCACTCAACTCGCGATGGATGCAGAAAAATCTTCGTTGGCTTCGCCGTTACCTACTCCTAGATTCCATACAACTTGAGTTCTAGTGAGAATTCCGAAAAGTCATGAGTGAATACGGATTTATGACCAGGGCTTCCCTAATCATGACCTGAGTCCGACAGTAAGGATGTAATTCACTTTATTTATGAATTAAAAAATAATATTATGCCCTACATTTATAGCAGTTGGGGTATCAAGACAACACAACACCCACAAGACGTATTACACAAATAGTGAATCCGAGTCGCAGAGTAAATGCTCGCAAGATCAGCGCTGGCGGCAAATAACAGTAAGTGGCAGCGAATCTCCGCTAATGTGTTTGATCATAACGAAGTGGAGGCTTTGTTTGCGTTTAATTAACGAAAACGTCGCATTTGGTCATTAAGACGACCGATGGGGTTAGCACTATCGTAAGGGCTGGTTGTTTCTTGGTTTTTAGTCTAAAATGTTTGAGGGAATGTAATGGTTGTTGGATTTTCATTTGGAAAAGCGTTTTGCCAATAAGGGTTTATCGTATACAGAGTGTATTTTTTTATTTTTTACAAGCACACGTGCTTTTGTATAATTATTAATTGTAACTAATAATTACTTATAAGATAAGATATGATATAAAAAACAAACTAAATGACAATTTAACAAGAATAAAATGTTGAAACTAACTAAGCGAAAAACGACCTTTCTTACTCAGTTATATTAAGTAGTTTAAATTCTAGAATTAATAAAATGTAATAGAAAAATACCGATACGAAACAGCACATTGTTTTTATAAATTTCTTCAGACATCACTAATTATATTGGATTAAATAAAGGAATGTACCGAGAACTGCTCGCCACGGAGGTGGCTAATGTTCCTGAAGAAGAATTAGTCACGAATTCGAAACATATCGGGCCGTTCCTAACACATAATCACTAGTAGGTAAACCGTATTATATTATCGGCACGGTCATTCTTTGCTTTCGCTTTATACCTAATTAGGAATAGGCAAACAGGAATGTCCAACAACAGACAAGTGTGATGTATCACTATCACATCATTGAACATGTATCGATCGCGATCGATCACGGGAAATAATTGGTTCGAAGCCATCAAGCGAGACGCAAATTTAAACTTATGTCAACACAATTTACATGATGTAAACAAGTTACCGAATTTAATTGCGTATATTTATAATTAAAAATAAATATTCATCGTTTCGGACGACGTGATATTTACCTTAAAAAGCCATTAGCCTTGTTTAAAAACAAATTTATAAAATGCTAGTAAATATTTTCAGCCTTCGGCTGTCGATGTCGGGGAAACGCTATTCACCCTAGATTTATTTTAAAAGAGTGCACGAGGCGCAAGAAGTTTCCGTCGAATCATTTAAATAAACGAACTCGCATCATTATATCAGATCTAAGGTTCGAACAAATTGGCAATTAGTGGCGCCGGCGCCCAGCGCCGCAGCCGGCTGGGGCGCGCACGGTCTAAGTATTACAAGCCGTATGTTGACTTCTACACTACCTTTAACCCCTTCGCTGGGCAAAATAGTTGTCAGCCCTCTGGTCACGTGTTACCTCTATAAGGCGTGTCGACAATAATTCTTTGAAGAGTCGACGCGCACTTGAAACATTTTTGACATCGCATACGATGAATTAATAGAGTTGTAAAAACTAATGTTTGTAAGTTGCAGATGTTGTACTAAAAATATGGGAGAATAAGCTGGTTTTAAAGTTTTAAAGGACCCTTATTTTTAATTTTGTTCTTATTATTTGTGTGAGTACCTATGAAAAGGCAACTAAAGTTAGTTCAAAGGGGTTTCCGTCATTTCTACTGGCACAAACTTTTGATATTTTGACCAATATAACCTCATATAATATTATGAAGTGTGTTACAAGTAAGGCGGAGAAGGGCGATGAAGCCGTATACAAATTAAAAAAATATTATAAAGCAAATATTGTTCTTTGAAGTGTTTGTAAAATTAATCATGCACAAACATTGTAGTTATAATAAAATTATTAATCTGCTGTTTACCGGAATGCTTTTCACCATGTGGATACATGGTAATCAGGGCATAGATGGAAGTCGAGGTACCGTTTAATATTTATACTGTGGCGACGCCCCACCGGCGAGTAACGAGACTCGTCGCACCACTGGTGCTCTAAGCGACAAAAGACTATTCTCTAAATAAAGATAACAAATGCATTTGTTTTTTTTACACCAATCATAGGGACCTAGTAACTTTGAGTAAACAAAAATGGAGTTAAAAAGGTTGTTATGAATTTTTCCTTCCCGTTGAGGTATCGTGTTTTTCCACCCTATAATATCTGTATACGTTTTGATGGTTATAAGTAAGTAAGGTTATACTGGTTATACTTAGAAATCCTGCCTTCTGCTAAAGATTTTGGGCAGAAGGCAGGAGGTATAGGTAAAATGTAATAAGCAATAAATAGAAAATGCATAACCCTTTTTTATCGTAGTCACCTTAACCATCTTTGGATGACGAGCCATTACGGCGTGATGAGCGGACAAAGATTTGTTTTCCAACCGATGGCGCTTGTCGGCTGGCGCCGCGCGCCTTATAAATCGTGCATCACGCTGATAAGATTTTTCATGAAATAATTACCCTTTGCCATAGAAACCTGATTTTCAATACAATTTCTGATATACATATAATTTACCGAGCGAAGCGTCGTTCAGATTGGCTAAAAATTTACTCATGTGTCCGGATTTCCGTCGGTTCTTGCGTATAGGTCGCATTTCTCAACCAATTTTCATGAAAATAAAATGTCATGAAAATCGGTTGAGAAAATAAAGAATTATATCGCTTTTTTTCAAAATTGCTGAGATATTGGGGTTGAAACGTAAAAAAACATATTTCAGTCATTATAAAATCACTAGTAGAATATGGTTCCCAGAAAAACATTAGATCTGCGACCTCAGCAGTGAAAACGCCGCCGACGATCTCTGTTAGACACAGCAGCCATTAATGCTTTAATTTTCTTGAAAGCAGTTTTAAAAGACTTTTCCGTTCTAAAACTTGCACATGAAAGACGGTGACAAAAGAACAATACAGTAAGTGGAGTTGGTGCTGGAGAAAAATTGGGATAGGTCAACTGTATGTAAATGGAAAACTGTATTTTAAATAAAACAGTTCAAGCGGATTATATCGCGTACATTCACTATTTGAACCTTTCTGACATTTCAATAACTTTACAGATACCATTTTAAAGGTTGACTGAGAAAAAAAAAACTAACAAATTTACGTGAGTGCAAACAGCCCATTTTCATAAATTATACGTGGCAGATCCCTATTGTGTAAGTATTTGCCAGAAGGCCGTTGAATAAATTTAAATGTGTGACAATCACGGGAATTCTATTCTGTTGTTTTTTTTTTTTTTTGAACCGAAGAAAACATTGCAGACGACTTATTGAACCCTTAGGAACAGTATTAACAGTCAAAACATTTTTTTACATAGTTTTGTCTATTTAAGTTTAAGTAACATATCAATATTAAAGAAAAGGCACTAATTAATTACCCAACGGTGAAAATAGCGAATTTAATTATGTAAAGCGAAGAGCTTTTTAAGTATCCTTCCTAATCCTAATAAATTAATAATGGCTGTGATATTAATCCCTAAAAGAACTTCAATAAATCTAGAAATACCTAAGATATAATAAAAAAGATTTCGTTGCAATATTTTTTCCATAATCATTGGTTTTAAAATTTCTAATTAAGATTAATAAATACTTACAGTTAAATACCTCTTAGACTAATGGTAATGACAAACCGAACACGCACCTTCGAAATCCATTACCACCAAACACACTTAATCCGAAATGATTGAGGGGTTTTCCACATTAATGTTTCCACAAAATCAAAGTGTAAACGCGACTCCACCGCCGCTGTGCCGGCGCGGGGGGCGTCCGCCGCTCAGTATTCAGAGTATCGCAAATGTAACTTTCGGTTCTTTTCATGGCTAAAGTATGTTGGCGGCAATCCATAATGGGATCGCCATTATTCTTGCCATTAATTCGCGTGGCCCGGCTTCCGTGCATTAGCGGGCAGCGACGACGCTGCCAATCCACGAGAAAGGGTCGCCATCCGAACAATATACTCGTACCCACACCGCCCTACACACGCACACCACTCCCCAACTGGAACACCCTTTAATTGAATTACAAAGGAACTAAGTAAATGTACAAACTAGGAGTTTTCCGGGTTTTTAATAAAAACTTGAGCTTGAGTAAACATAATCACAAACCTGGACTAGTAAGTCGGACTTCCTGAAATTAATTAACACCGGGCGGTGCAGTAAATAAATCCTTCATTTTCCTGTGCAGATTGCATAAAAATAATCAAATAAGTGGCATGGACATTATTCAAAGCGCGCAGCTGCATGTAGGAACAGGATGCACGGATGACCTCTCACTCGCGCCCCCACCCTCCCTCTTCCTGAAAGAAAAACTCTCCAAAAACTAATTACAAGTTGTAATTGAAATTTTGCGTGTTATATAATCGGATACTTGAGCCGTGAGTAATGTATAAATGCGCGGGGAGATGAATGGACGCCGTCGTGGGTGGCCGGCCGGGCGAGATAGCGGCCTTCTCAATTTCTGGATTAACTAACTTTTATAGAAAAATTCCTAACTATTCTAACGACATATTTACAAAACTTATTCTTTATGATATTGTGTAGGCAAACGGATGGGCCAACTGATGATGGAAAGGAAAACACGTAGCGTTTTCTGAACATGTGCATTAAAATGCCTGCATGCAATTTATTTTACCGGTATATTCACTCTCACACGAACAGCGTTTTACATTAAATTTAATGAAACATGCAGATCCCGTCTCTTCATACCTAGTTGTGAAGTTTGAAATAAATGGGAGTACCTACGCGAAGACATTGGAAAAGCATTCACACGACGGGAACATAACGAGTACAAAGTATGTCAAAGCGGTACGATTTCACTTCCAAGTTTTAAGGCGACTCCTAATCCCAACGTCCTTGAGGATCTGGGCGGAGCCTAACGTTATTCCCCCCGCCGACCGTGCGCCCCCGGAACATTACTTCGTTCATAATCTCGTTGAGTGGCGTCCAAGCAGCTTCATACACTCGCATAGTCCGAGCGTGAGTTGAAGATCAACAAACCTTATACCTTTTTAAAGGCATTGAAAAATCTCGAAGTAAAATAATTCATTTAAACAATGATATAATTATTTCGGATTACTAAATATATATTTACCCACTACAGTAGAATATTAAAAATAAAATGCGTTAAAGCTATTTTCCAAAAAAACAAGTGAAATTAGCCATTTGGAAGTCTCGAATCGAAAAATACTTTTTAGTTTCTCTTGTATGTGTAGGTACCTACCAAAAATAGTTAAAATGCCGACAAGATTCTTGATTATACGTGTAAAATCATGCAGAAATAAAAAAATACCGTTTTTTAATAAATAAATCATATCGTGACCCAGCGGATGAACCGATATTTTAACATAGTAGTGGAGGCTCAGCTTTATCCCCCGGGTCATGTTGCTCTAATGATAAGATAAACTATAAATAATAGAGCGACACTCAACTTTACCGTTGGAAAACGGATTTACGTCCTTTACTTATAAACAGTGATCGTTTTTTAAGACTACATTAGTAATGTTCTCAGATTTTTCCCTATACTTGTTGATATTGACGATATTTTACTAGACGATATTTTTTTTGTTTTTTTTCTATGTTCAAGGTCAATGGATAACCTATAAATGTTAATTTACTTGAGTGTCAAAATATACCGATGCTGGAAAGTGGAAATTATCTAAGCGACATTTTTGGGGATATCGAGTTTACACACTGTTGGGATCGGCAGATTTTTTTGCATCGAATGGGTTGGGTTTCGTATATAATAATATCTGTCTGACGACTTTTGTGTCGCTTATCCCTTCGGTGATTTAGAGAATCTCTACATTTTTTTTTCTACTAAACGACTTGATTTTTGAGGTTTTTTTTTGCAAAATGGAGATTACATAAAAAGTTTTTTGCATAATAATGAACCTTAGAGCTTTTTTACTTATTTGTCAAAACAGATCAAACAACTTGGATAATTTTTCTTTATTGCAACTAACCTTGCACTTGTTGGTTAACTGTTTTTACCTGATCGTAAAATATATTTTAATGTCGTTTGTGGCATTTTACCTATGTCTTTATGATAAAATTAACATAAAGGTAAATTATGAAAGAAAAATTTAATGTGATCCACTGCAATGTAAGCAGGACTCGAACCTGCGACCCTAAGTTTCCGGCGTAGCTCTCTACCAACTGAGCTATCATATCGTTACGTCAATCACACTAAATCTTTGATTCCATAATTCTTCGCTACTGGAGCGCCCTCTGTGTCATGTGTGTTTAAAATGCTTATGCGCATTAGCCAAAAAGTAAAAATGTGGTATTTCCACATTATTAAACAGAATCGATATAAGATTCTATAAAAAAAATAACATAGATTAAATTACCTGATTGTCGTATCTTAACTATTGGCGTTTATCCAAATTTACCTGCTTTGATACTATGAAACCATTGTCGCCTATCCTTTTTTACTTTGATCGACTACTGTCGCTTATCTTGAATTGTTTGAGTGACGATTGAGTCGTATTTGTCGCATAGAATGTACTAAAAAAACAAATATTTTCGTTAAATTGGTAGTTAGACAACTTTACCGGTTCTGTTTTATAAAATATCACACATTTAGTAGTAATTCAATATATTTATGGCGGCACCTGCGGTGTAAATCTGTGTCTGTGGCGCTAAGGCATTACTTTGGACTCGCTTGATGGACCCAAACGCCATCTCACTCAAACAGTGTCTTACGAGACGTCACTTATACCACACAGAGTTGTAGGTAGTTTTGTTATTCTTGTTAGGATAGGATATTATCTCATTGCAATTGTAAAACTTGAATTTCACGTAGTTCGTGATTTAAAATTCCATAATGAGTACCGAGTGACTGCAGTCTTGAGAACTCTTGTGCTCTTCTCATTAGTCATAGCTATCGTTTGCTACCATACATTGGTCTAGAACTACTGGAAATCTTTCAGCAGATCACACATAAAAATTGATAAAATTGAAATTTCACGTGATATCTGATGAATAAATCTTTAACATTTCTAAAGCAGTTTTTTTTTGTATTTGCGTAGTTGGACCATAAGTTTTTGTCTTAGAGAACTTTAAATGTCACTTCATTAATTTTAATGTTTGAAAATAAATATTTTCCTCTAATTAAACCATTCATCATGAGGTTTTATTGTACGATAAATAGCTTTTCATGTCTGAAATATTTCCTACAAAGGCGATTAGATAAATTTTCTTGATTTATTTCATGCTGATTTATGCACATTTATATATTTACCTAACTATAAAATGAGCATGCACATATATTTTGGTAACTGTGTTGATTGTTGTGTAATAGATTATACTATTTTACCTGACTAATTTCTTGGGAAACGTGTCGTTTAGATAATTTTACCTTATTCTATTTTGACGGCCATTTTGCGTAAGCGACGCTAAATCCTAAAATATTCCATTAATAGACAAAATAACAAAAGCAACATGTGTAAAAAACATGATATTGTTTATATAAAATGAGCATCGTATGCACATAGATATTGTTTACTGTGTTGATTGTTGTGTAAAATGTAGATTATGTATGTATGTATGTATGTAAACGCTTTATTGTACACAACAACTGGTTATAAATACATTGATAACAAATGAAATATGTACAAAGGCGAACTTATCCCTATTAGGGATCTCTTCCAGTTAACCTTTGAGCAATTGAAGGAATGGGTATACGAAGAAAATAGGCAAACTACACTGCGTACAACCAAGATATCTATATTATACTTAATAAAACTATAATAAGTACATAAACTAAGTAAGTAATAATACACATATATTTGTACTATTTATAAGATATATATTATATATACATACACATATATCTACATATAATACATATAAATGCGTAAATAAATATAGTATTCAATGAATTCACACGTCATCGGACAGCCACAATTTCTTCAAGTTCATCTTAAGTGATGCAACAGATGGAGACTTCCTAAGGGACAAAGGCAACCCATTCCACAACTTCACTGCGCTTACCGTGAAAAACTTGCTATAGGTACGCGTCTTATTAGACGGTACAGCCAGAGTGAGATTGGCGCTAGACCGCAAGCGGTGACCACTGCCATCAGCCATATACGAAAATCTCTCACTAAGGTAAGGAGGAGAAGTAGGATTAAACAGGACATTAAAGAGCAATGAAAGGACATGCACGTCTCTACGCCGACGAATCGGTAGCCAACCCAGCTGCGCTCGAAAGGAAGAGATGTGGTCATATTTTCGCAATCCAAATATATACCTGATACACACATTTTGTAGGCGTTCAAGCTTGTCAAGCAGTTCCTCCTTAAGATCCAGTAGAGCAATATCACCATAGTCTAGTAGTGGGAGCAAGAGAGATCTGGCAAGAGTGATCTTGGTGGAAATTGGCAGAAAGTTCTGCAGGCGCCTTAAAGAGTGGAGAGATGCAAAGAGCTTCTTGCTAACTTGCGCTATGTGCGGTGCCCACGAAAGCGTCTGGTCCATGGTGATACCCAAATTTCTAACTGTAGAGGAAAGGGGGATAGGAATCCCACCAAAAAGAATATCAGGTACCACCATTTCAGATACTTTATTTACAAAATGAGGACTACCAATAACAATTGCTTGCGACTTTTTTGCGTTTATGTTTAACCCGAAGTTATTAGCCATTTTACCTGACTAATATACTATTTTACCTGACTAATATCTCGGGAAAAGGTGTCGTTTAGATAATTTTACCTAATTCTATTTTGACAGCCATTTTGCGTAAGCGATGCTAAATTTTAAATTATTCCATTAATAGACAAAATAACAAAAGCGACATGTAGAGAACATGATGTTGTTTATAATTATAAAATGCTTCATTTAAAAAGTAGGTCCACAGAATATTTAATAACTTTTTTTTTTAAAGTTCGTAGTTTTTTTAGATCTCCTGTAAAGTTAGCTCCGTGTCTTGGATAATTTTCCTTTCCAGCGTAGATACGTTTTTTTGCGGCATAAAGAGCCGTATCTTTTTTTTACGTTCACTTAGAAGTTCGTTTTTTACAGCTTCAAGGGACTGTAGACCAAAGTACGACGACCTGTAGACGGTTTTAATTTCAACTCGACACCTACACGCGTTACCGAGATAAAGGGTCGTGATCGTGACAGAAAGACGGGCGGTCAGCAAAATGATCCTATGGGTTCCGATTTTTCCGGTAAAAATACCTAAATCTATAAATAATGAGGTTTATCACTTTTAATAAGTATATATGAAATTTAACCGTTAAAAATGGTCATTCGCATAAAATTTCAAGATGGAAAATGGTATTCATAACCAGGCTAGTTTTAAATGTTTACCATTTTATAGTGCAAAGGTAGGTTTTGAAGTTTAAGAAGGTAATAACCTAATAACATATTTTGACGGTGTAATGTTATATATGAATACAATAAATAGTACTTCATGTGACTGTACATAATGAAGGGTATTAAACACGAGTGTGGGTTTATGAAGCGAGCCGAAGGCAAGTTTCATAATAACATCACACGAGTGTTTTCATGCCTAATTATGTACAGTTACATATACTACTTTATCTAGCCACATATCATAAGCCTCCATGATGCATTCAGAAGTCGCACATTATAACAAATATTACCCGGTAATGGCGGTAATGAAGTTTTCTGGCAGCTGCCATTGTTTTTATTTTAAATCAGAGACAAACTAGAGTCGGCCCTAACTATCATATCGTTCGATATCTTACTTACGTGTGACATTTGTCAAATTTGATTGAAAATTGACAATACATTTCGAACTAAACGTCATCTCGATTGATATTAGAATAGAGGTCAAATCAAATTTCTTTGTTTTTCAGAGATGTTCGAAATTTGAATAAATAATACTATCGAAATAAGAAATTTGTGCTAAAAAACAGTATTTTTATGGTGGTCATAATGTGCCGTTCTTGAACGCATCATGGAGGGTTTATGATATTTGGATAGATAAAAGATTTAATAAAATAACAAGCTTTCGATAACTGAAGGTACTTATACATGACACAGAAGTTTTTTTTTTTCAGATTATTATGCATATAAGCCTGTGCCGTCCCTTTGTCAGGTAAAGGCCTCTCTATCTTTTTTCCACTCGTCCTTATTTAGATCAGCAATGTCCAACCCTTTTGTAATACATCCCGGTAGTCCCATCATCTCCGTCGTGATCTACCGTGACGCCGAATTTTATTGAGTGGGTGTATATTTCTTGATCTGCAGATCGGTTGACATGCGGCAAACGTGTCAGCTCTACTTTAGTTTAGCGGTTGCCTGGGTTACGTAAGCTATTTGGGTTTGGGCGTTCCTTCCGCGATCGATAAATTTGATCCAAAATCGTTTCATTGCCCTCTGGCAAACTTAGAGAGAAAAATTCTGAGCATTTTAGTCAAAAATCAAGTCCGGGCATTACGATGAGTCTAAATAAAGTTATATATTTTTTCATTAATTCAACTGTAATCCGATCATTAATATATGGCTTTTAAACGATATGTAATAAAAATCAGGTTCTTATTTTATAAACGGTAATCAATTGGAACAGAACTTATGGCCAGGCTAGGTATGTCTAGCTAGGCCCGGCGGATATGTCAATAATTACTTACGCTCATTTAGATTTAAATATGAAGTGGGAAATTTATTGATGCAAATATGTATTCTGACTATATTTACATAAATAAGCCCTCATGCCAAAATTGTCACTTGCCTTCTTGGACTAGAAAATAATTGTAATTTTTGATAATGTATTTTTATATATCATATGCCATGTACTGTACTAGTGACGCAACGAATGTGAATACTTACAATAAATATTCGTATTCGTAAATTAGCGTTTTACCGAATATTACAATGGTATTCAAACGAACAATACTTGTTTTGCATTACGATATTCATATCTCTTAGGGTTGAATTCATAAAGATCATTAGACGTTATCATACTTAAATATCTGTATTATCAGATTTTTTTTACTAACCGAAATACCTAAGGTACTCTAATATTACACAGAAAAAAAACCCACACCAAAAGTGTTATTTTCTGGGCATCCTGTCCGGTATGGGCCCATGACTGAGAATATCTAAGTATTCAAATGTGTTCGGGAATGCTAAGCAATGACAATTTTTTTTATAATTACTTATAATTAATAGATACCTAAATACGAAAAAAATAGTTGAATTTAATTCTATATGAAAATGAGTGCTTTTTGTTATGTCGCATAGCGTAGTCGTGTGAAAAAACGAACTACACTCTCTTAAAATACACTTCAAACGCACGAAGACAGATCGAACCTCCGCGGGATCCGGTACTATAACAATTTTCCGTAACTAGATGGATCGCGAGAGCAAGTGACACAGCCTTCCCCTTCGACGGTTAGATTTACACTGAGCTCGCAGCCCGGGCACGGCCGCGCTCGCGTAAATTCAGTTTTTTTGATGCTTTATTAGACAGAATTTCCATTTTACTAACTTTTAAACAATACGATTAAAGATCAATGAATTGTCAATGTTCTTGCGAAAGAGCCGTGTAAATATCACTTGTAGTTTAGAAGCCTTAGGGAATTGAAAATTGAAAACGACCCTATTTCAACATTATTTTTTCCATAGTAATTATTGCTTTAAAAAAAAATCCAACTATAATTTTTTAGAAGAAATAGTCGTAAATAACATATATTTTTTTCAGATTTTTCCGTTGGCTAGATTACGAGCCTTAGGACTTTAAAAATCACCATTCCACGTACGGAGTCGCCTTAATTTGTAAGTCATTTGTATGTTGTCAACCGTGCACCTAATTAAACTGCATTGCATAATCTATTTTAGTTTTTTCAACTCGTTTTCACTAACCCTTGATTCGTAACCCTTCAGCATAATATAGCTTGTGAATTTAGCTGAAAAGCAACTCTAACATAAAAACATGCATTCACGTAAAGTGCGCAGCAACACTAAAAAACTGTAGGTATGACGAAATGCATTCAGAGCAATGCGCTAAGCGCTCTAAACAAGCATTTTTAATTAAAGCCCCTTCCAACGAATAACACTACCTATCACAATAGCAACAATCTAGGAAGCGATCTAACTGTATAAAAGCGAATAATGCGCAATCAAAAGGGCAGCGGGCAACCACTCGAGGGCTGCAATGAGGGACCTCACCACCCACCCCACTCCGTTAGCTTTTTTTGCGAATTACAGTTTTGATTGCTTCGCTATACAACCTACCTTTCATTTGATAGCGTTAATTAAAGGCGTTTGTTTAGTACATCGCACGTGAGAAATTAGGTACCGTTCGCGTTTTTATTTTCCTGGTACTTCTATTATACCTACTCGTAAAGTAAACAGTCTTATGTGATTCAATTTTATTTTGTACGGTGTTAGATTTTTTATTCGTCGACTTATTTCAAAAAATATTTTCTATTGTAAAGGACTAGCCCTTCCCAGGTGAATCGACGGGAAAATCTGGATTATTTTGATTCCATCGATACAGTTTAATAATATATTAATCTTTCATTGCACGCATTGCATTATGCCAAATGTTTTCGAGCAACAGCATATTTAAATTGTCATTAACCTTTACGCACATTAAATTTATTTAAGGTAATGCTCGCATTAATTCTGAAGGTTACTGAAGTGAACGACTTTTACTTAAACTCAATTAATCAAAATAACGAAATGGTAAATAATAATTAAATTAATTTATCTCTAGTTATATCTCCATGCAACGGCGGAGCAATAAAAGCACTGAAAACCTTTTCTGATTAGTGTCGTATTGAATAAAAGTCAGGAGATAAAATGATCACACGGAGCAATTCGGTCAAGCCGAGAGTGGGGGTGGGACAGCCTGTAGTGGCGGGGAAATGGAAAAAGCATTAACGGATATGTCAGTGCCGCATCAACAGAGAGTGCCTGCTTTGTAATGCTGAATAAATACCATCTACCTCCCTACTTAGGGCCGGTGGCATGGTGTCGAGTTAACCGTTAGTTTTGTAGCAAAATGAGCATGTCTAGTTAGCGTTTAGGGATGTTATAATTTAATTTGAGTATTACTTAAAAAGTCTATTTAATTTATCATACGGAGCAATTCGGTCAATCCTTTGGTGGCGGAAAACTTGAACAAGCATTACCGGGTATGTCAGTGCCGCATCAACAGAGAGTGCCTGCTTTGTAATGCTGAATAAATACCATCTACCTTCCTACTTAGGCCCGGTGGCATAGTGTAAAGTTAACCGTTAGTTTTGTAGCAAAATGGGCACGTTTAGTTCGCTTTAAGGCATGTTATAATTTAAAGAGACTTTTTGAGTAATTTTAATCGAGAGACAAAGTAATCACACGGAGCAATTTGGTCAATCCTATGGTGGCAGAAAACTGGAAAAAGCATTAACGGATATGTCAGTGCCGAATAGAAAGTGCCTACTTAATAAGTAATGCTGAAAGTTTTGTTGATCTGAATGAGCATGTTTTATTCTGCATGCAGTTTTTTTTCATTATTTAATATTATTCGATTTTGCTTAGTAAGTACTAGAACTAAACCTTCGTACTGAACTTTCTTTTATACAGTGTGTTACCGCCAAGTTGGCTTTTCTTTAAGTAGAGTAAACTAACATAGATATTTAACGTATCCATGACCTTAATTTAATTAATTAACTTAAATTCAGGCTTTATTAACTTTCTAACAAAAAATTTATTGCCAGTAATGTAAGTACAGTAAAGTAAATTGGCAAGTGAGTGTTAAATGACAGCCTGATATGAGTAACGACAATTACGCTGTACACCCACTACATTGAATGTGCGGATTTAAGATATTTAATTGTGCAGTTAATTTACATAATTATGATTAGCTAATACATGCAAAAAATTACTAATGGATCATATTATTATCAGTTTTAATAAATGCCCGCATGCCGGTAACAGGCTGTATAAGATGTAGGCCCTTTTAACGATGATGAACAATCGGTTTAACTATTATATTATAATAATGCTTTAATTCAACTTGTTATACGTCTACAGTCACCAGGAAAAACACACACACACAATAACCAAAACAGTGGTTTGCTATTTTTTCCAGAAGGAAAAGTAAACGTTCATATTTTATGTAGTTAACTATGTGCAGAGTTGTTCCGATCTTGAGAACGTTTTACATTTGTATGGAGCGAGAACATTTCACATACAAATAGTCAACTTTCCCGAACATTCTCGGTAAAGCACAACTCTATAGGCTATAGACCAATTAGTGATAGGACCGTCGGTTTTCTATTTCATCTAATTTATTTTTACTTGTTGGCTATTTGTTTTTCTCTCTTATTGAGGTGAGCAAATAAGTATAACGGGTAAGCACTAATTGACTGGTACGCTATTATATCGCGGATTAGCCAAGCCATATTATTATTTTAAATAATATGGATTTCCGCAATGTAACGTCTGATTCAATTAATTTGAGATGAGCAATTCTATTCTAAAATATAGGGAAATTTAGATTATTTTCGTTTTCCCAATAATATCGATAATCGAACTAAACAACACAATTTAAGCTAAAGTTAAACACAGAATGAGCTCGCGTGCCACCGGGCTCGTCATAAGTGGGCGAGACGTCCCATTTCCGCGCGGGCATGGATCGGGAATGTTTTAGCTAAATCGACTCTGAGATTAGATGGATATTTTTAATGTAGCAAAAGCATCGCCTCGCCTCATCCATTAGCAAGATTTCACGAGCTATAGTACTGGGAGGGTTTACGTTAATGTTGAGATCATAAAGTTGATGAATCCGTACTATAAAAATTTGCTATAGAATTAGGAATTCCGGTAAGCAACGTTGAAGTGGACTTGAAGCCAACGGTTGACACGTTGACAATGCCACTGAATTATGCGTTTAGTATTTATTTTTGGCTCAATTATTCTCTGTACCCAGCACAATCATAAAGAGAGTAACTATGTTTTTTTTATTGTAGCGATATCAAGTGATATTATTTTCGCATTTATTTTGTTGGATCTACTCCCTGTAGAAAATGTACAATACACTTTCGGTAAAGTAATCAGCCGGGGTCGGACTTTCGTTCGCACGGTAGGACTAATGGAGAGCTATGGAGCCGATATTCACATTAAAATACTATTCATACTCATACTCATAAGTGTATTTCATTCGCAATTTTAATTTTATAGTTAAGGACAAAGTCAGAAGAATATAAATAAAATAAATAAATAAAAATAAAAATAAAAATCATTTATTTCAGATGCGAGATCCAATTCGTGTTAGTAACAAATCAAACAAAAAAAATTATAAAAAGCTAGGACTTACAAAACTACTCAGTTGTTAGTGTTTATTATATCTAAAATTAAAATTAATTATTTTAACCGCCCCGTACAGATGCCCACCCAGTACATCAATATAGGGCAATCAAGACGTCCAGCCAGCATGCTCAGGATGCCGTTACTGCTATTCCTCACGCGTCTTAGCATCGAGGCGACTCTTTTTCGACGAATAGCGTGAAAGCCGTCAGTCTGTGCCTCCGCAAACATGCCGGATGCACTACAGTGGCGAGGGAGCTTAAACAGCATCCTGAATATGTTGTTGTACTGGACACGCAACGTATTATATGTGCGCTTCGTATGTTTCACCCATAGACTGCACGAGTAGAAGGATGTACAAAAAGCCCTAAATAGTGTCAGCTTAACATCCTTTGTACACCGTGCAAATCTACGAATGAGCATGTTGCCCCGCACTGCCAAGGACCTTCTTTCCCGTTCTATATCGAGGTCATCGTCAAGGTTATCCGTGACTATATGACCCAAATATTTGAACTTCTTAACCACTTTGAGAGCCACGCCGCTCAACATTACCTCAGGTACGCTTTGTGGATTATATTTACGGGCCTTAAACACGACCATCTCGCTCTTACTGGCATTGTACCTAAGACCATGTCGATCGGAATAACTCTCACATATCGCAATCAGACGCCTAATGGAGTTGATTGAGGGGCCCAGCAGCACCATATCATCAGCGTAGCTTATGTTATTGACACATACTCCGTCAATATGGCATCCGGCATGAATGCTGCTAAGCTCCTCAATCAACCCATTTACATACAAATTAAAAAGGATAGGAGACGTTAATCCTCCCTGCCTTACACCGCATTCAAGCCTGTATTCATCAGACCATTCTCCCGCCCACTTAACCTGATTGGTCTGATTGGAGTACCAAAATTTAAGCAGAGAAATACATTCAGCAGGCACTGATGTCTTACTCAGCTTATCCCACAACAGATTATAGTCCACCCGGTCAAACGCCTTCGACAAATCAAGGAAACACGCATATATTGGCGTGCTCCTATCTTTGTAGTACCTGATAGTTTGCTTAAGACATAATATTGCACTCTCTGTAGACAATCCTGCCCTAAATCCGAACTGCGCGTCATGCAGTTTTATGTGACTACGGAGATGATCATTAAGCAAGCTATCAAGCACTTTAGCGATTACATTTGCAAGCGAGATGGGCCTATAATTAGCAAAGTCTGACACGTCTCCCGTCTTATTTTTAAGAAGCGGTACTACCACGGTTTTCATCAGCTGATCAGGAAGGTAAGCATGTCGTAAGCAAAGCGTAAAGAACATCGCCAAAACTCTGGGCAAGTGGGGCCCGGCATATTTCAGATGCTCGATACTGAGACCATCGTGCCCCGGAGATTTTCCCCTCTGCATTTTTTTAATAATAGTATTAATTTGTTTCGCAGTAAAAGTTATGGTATTTTCTCCGGCGACGGCCTCACTATTGCTCATCATGCCCTTAGAAGATATGCGTGAAGCGGATACAGTAAACAATTGCCCAAAACTGTTAGCGATATTCCTTTTGTCACTTACCCCACCGACGCTCACAGGGACTCCCGGCCTGACATTGTGTTTATTTGTATTTTTCCAGAAGGTCTTGAAGTCTTTAGCTGAGTGGTTTGCGGCCAGGATATCACTTCTTATTTGCTCCTGCCGGTCCTGACACCACTTCAACTTTGACTTGAAGACCTTCCGACTGCTACACATTTCCTCATAAGCAATTCCCTGAGGTGGCCGTCCAACTGAAATCCAAAATAAAAATTTATTTCTGGCATCCCTGTGTGCTTCAGCGACATACTTGTTCCAACCTGTTACATATTTTTTCTTGTGTTTTCTTACACTTGACTGCCTAGCCGCTTCAGTTAGAACATTAGTTATATTTGTATACAACTTGTCTAGAACAACGAAATGGTCAGAATCCTTACAAACTCCGTCCGCACAAGCGGTAAATTCCGAGGGAAACTGTACTTGTTTAAGCCCATCATGACAAAGCGATTTATATAGGTCAACTTGAGCTGCTTCCCGTTCTCCCCATAGAACCCCCTCTAGAGTTGATTCTACGACGTCACACTTTATTTGCACCTTACTCAAATCACATTCAATGATTAACGGCAGATGGTCAGACCAGTACACGTCCTCTTTCACCATAACCTTAGTTACAGTTTCACGCGCTGATTTTGTGACAACGCAATGGTCTAACCACCTGTTACAACCGTGTGAATCACTTATAAACGTATAAGTACTGGACGAGTTGCCCAAGATGTCTACGTCTACACAATGCCACTGTTGATCCACACAAAATTCATCCAATTCTTTATAAAATAACGTCGTGGGATGCGCATTGAAATCCCCTAACACATAGACCGCTTCAACGTCACTATTGTCCTTTACAATGGCACTTATTTCTCCGAGACACTCCGTAAAAATTGGAAGATTTTCCGTAGAGTTCACAGGCATATATACATTGAACACTAACACTGAACGATTTTGTAGTCCTATTTTAATAACCGCTAACCTAGAACTTTCAGTATTAATGACCGACACCGACTGAAAAACACTCTTACGATACAGGATTCCTAGACCACCAAACGGACGACCTATCAGTAACCCGGCGCTGGTATCCACTGCCGAGCTTCCCGTGTACGCGAATTCATTACTCACTGTGCCGAGTAACGGAATTTCTTCTTTCAACAACCAAGTTTCTTGCAGCGCTAGAATATCCGCCGAAGCACAGAGTGACCTCACACCGTCAATGGACCTTTTAAACGACTTACAGTTGTAACTAACTAATCTGGTTATATTAGTCATGGTTTTGTTTCATTAAGGTGCCACTTTCACTATTTCGGCTAGGCGACTTATCCTTCCTATCCTTAAAATCGACGAAACGCCGAAAAGATACCCCTGTTGGCCATAAGGAGTCATTCATAAAAATACTCAGTTTATCGTAGGAAACAAAAACTTTGTACGAATGATAGTCCTTCGGTTTGCGCGTTTTTATTTTAATTAAAGGTACCCTTTCACCCGTTTTCTCATAAATGTAGTCAACTACATCGTTCTCTAAGACATCCTTATGCACATTAGATATAAACAAAGGAATTCGCGCTTCCGCAGCCTTAAATTTCATATTAGGCACGGGTTCTGCCCTTCCTTTGCAACCTATAAACTTATTTATTATTTTTTTCCGTGTGACTTTCTTCCATTCATCCTTGGGCTCATTTGGTTTCCAATCATCTCCGTTATTAACCACATTCACAAAAGATAATTTCCTAAACGTTGCCGTGGAGCTATCTTTGTTTACATTTGCCGTATCCTTTGAGTAACTTCTACCTTCTTCGCATAGGCTTTGATTTTGAACCTTATTACTTTGACATAGGGTTGACATTTGATGATCGCCCTCCTGATTGCCTTCGCACATAGACAGAGACGGTACCGTTGCAGGCTCGGTAGGCGATGAGTGCGAGTGCAACAGTTTATCCTGCACGTTCTCGTTGTTGGATAGGGACGGCAATAACATCGCTTTCTGTTCCAATGGCGCGGGCGCAATCAGCTGTGGCGGTGACTCATTGCCGTTATTTGAGATTTCAACGGACATAACCGACTTATCACTTTGATTTAAAAAACCCATCGGTCCACTATCAAACATATTAGTGCAGGCTCCTCTTCTAGTGTTCACATTTACCTGGCTATTTAGAAAGGATGCATATCTGTCATTATGCCATTTATTTTCCATTTCTTCCACTCGCTTATTTGTAGCATATAAGCACTTTATTTCCTGCACGTCAGACTTTATCCGCACAATGTCCTTCAAAAGTGTTGATACATCTACATGGTCGAACGTTACCGGGGGCAATTTACGTAGTTCTTTTGCCACAAAGATTGGCAGTAACTCCGAATTAGTATCACTAAAAACACAATAGATATCTTCAAGCTCTCGTTTTATTTTTCCGTCACCTCTCCTTGAAATGTTCGTCCTTTTGTTTGGCAAGGATTCAAACAGCATTGTTTTCGCCGATGACACTTCCTCTTCATTAAAAGCCGATTCACATATCCGTATCATGCTCTCCGCATCCATAACGTCGTACTTCTGTTGTACATAGCACAACAGTTCACATATAACGATATTACACCGCGCACATTTTACTGTTTTCGATGACATCTTCGTAACACGATTGGTGCCTTATGCGCACACGTCCGAGCGAGACCGCGTTCGTGCGCAGACTGATATATACATGACATATACAAAGACCTGATTTGTGTAGGCATTGTTTTTTTCGCCACCATAAAATACGTAAATATTTGCAACTTTATCCATGTTTTCTGGAGTAAATTGGGTTCTATATTGATCGAATATCCATTTATGACTAGAAAGTTCATGATATCTATATTTATAAATGCAAGTGTCCTGACTGACTGACTGACTGACTCATCAACGCAGAGCCGAAACTACAAATTCTAGAGAGTTGGAATTTGCACAGTAGGTTGCATTTATAAAGTGTACAAGAGATAAGAAGCGATTATGAAAAATTCAACCGCTAAGGGGGTTAAAAAGGGGATGAAAGGTTGTATGGGGCACAAGTTTTTTTTATGTCAGGAACTTGAAACTTCGTGAAAATGTATTAAAATAAAATGAAAGAAAACTAATTTCAGCGTTTTTGAAAATTCATCCCCTAAGGTCGTAAAATAGGGGTTGAAAGTTTGTATTGAGATCAAATATTTTTTTGAGTGCGGGACTTGAATCTTTGTGTTAAGGCATACTGTTAGAATACGAGAAAAGTCATTTCAGCGTTTTCAAAACTTCATCCCCTAAAAGGGTTAAAAAGGGGTTGAAAGTTTAAATCCATTACAAATTCTTTGAAACTTCTTATAAAGGCATACCTATATAAGAATAAAAAAATAACATTAATTAATCGTTATCGAAAATTCAACCACTAAGGGGGTTAAAAGGGGGATGAAAGTTTGTCTTGGGGTTCAAATTTAATTTTAAGCTAGGAACTTGAAACTTCGTAAAAAGGTATTAAAATAAAATAAAACAAAAACCAATTTCAGTGTTTTTAAAAATTCATCCCCTAAAAGGGTTAAAAAGGGGTTGAAAGTATGTATGACGATAAAAAATTTTTGAGTGCGGGACTTGAAACTTTACATAAAACATATTATTAAAATACAAGAAAAGTCATTTCAGCGTCTTTGAAAATTCAGCCCCAAAGGTGGTGAAACAGGGGTTGAAAATTTGTATGAAGATCAAATTTTTTTTTATGAAGAATTTTAAACTATGTATAAAGGCATATAATTAGAATACAAGAAAAATAATTTCAGCGTTTTTGAAAATTTTACGCCTAAGGGGCTTAAAAAGGGGTTGAAAGTGTGTATGTAGATCAAACATTTTTTTGAGTGCGGTAGGTAGGTACTTGAAGCTTTGTGTAACGGCATTATTATTCGAATCAAAGAATTTATAAACGTCGTTCTTAAACTCATCGAATTTAGTAAAGCTATTCGATCGTAGATGTACCTCATTTTATAATTATACCGCGTAATTAGAGCAAATTAGCCGAAAAAAAAGTAAAAAAAGGCCAAGAGCGAGTCGGACTCGCGTACGAAGGGTTCGTTACTATTTCGTAAAAAAATGCAAAAAAGCACGTTTAGCAATTTCAACATTACTTAGATCTGAAAATAAGAAAGAAGTAAAATTTTCAAGATCCACGAAAGGTTCCACGCGGACGAAGTCGCGGGCAACAGCTAGTTGACAATAAATTGAGTTAAATTAGGAGTTTGAAATATTGTAAATACATATATTTTATTCATAATTTTAGTCATTTAATGCTTGGGAATGTTAACCATAATAACCACAAAGGCAGTGTGGAATGAAATAGATGTATGAGTATGAGTATGAATTGTATTTTAATGTTAATAACGGCTCCATAGTTCTCCATTAGTCCTACCGTGCGAAAGAAAGTCCGACACCTGTAATCAGATACAATTATACCTACTACTGACTTAAATATCTATTAATTTAATGTCGTAATTTGTATATAACAAGCCTCTATCTATTTCATAAAGCTCATACTCATATTACGCGCCAATTGAATAGATATGTTTTAATGAGTTATTGTTATTTTTCTTTGTGACTAGCAATGTGTTTAATCTAAATATATACGACTGTATCGTTAAAATAACGTAAATATTATTTACTCTTAGTATAATGAAGGCTATGCTTAGCCATAAAGATAATTATTTACACGAACGGAAATTACCGTAACAGTACAGGGTTCATACCTACCGCACCTATATGGTTTTACAAAGTGCATATAGTCGGTATTCGGTGTAATTACTCTGCGAGCAGCAGTGGAATTTTAACTCGCGCCCCCTCTGCAAACTTGTGTTATTAAGCCACTAGTTTCGCGCCTATGCGCCATCTCCATATAACAACACACTAATACGAATTCTTTGGATAACATACTGTCACGTTATGTAATGATTAGAAAAGTTTAAATATTAAACGTAAATATCAGAGAGATAGATGCTTTATCACAATAGAAACTGAACTTATCGATTATAAATATTATTCGAGCGCTATTGTAATAATGTTTACTAATAAAGATACCTCACTGATAAAAACAAAACCCCAGCCCGTCTAGCATAAATACGCTTCGTGACGCTTGTCGCGCGACATAGCATCGCCCGTCACTCTCTCGCAGTACAGCGAAGAAAGAGATAGGTAATATTTCTCGCGTGGGAAAGAGTTGCGTGTCGCAGTTATATATTGCCGCGACTACGCTTGTCTCGCGATCGCGACTCAGCGTCACGTGTCTTGCTCGCACGGTATTGAATGGAAAGTGACAGGTAGTATTTGTCGCGCGGCAAAGAGTTGCGTCACAGTCATGAGTCAGTCGTCACATCTAGACGTACAGAACGGCTACTCCGATGTTCAAAATTCGGCTGTCGAATAGTACCATCCCTCTCGATCTCCTGTCAAGGTATATTTGAGTGAATGGAATAGCACTATACGAAAGTAAAATTTCGAACATCGGAGTAGCCCTTCTGACTCGTCGAAATGTCGTAGCGACTTGATGCACAGTACTGTGTAGGTATAGTAGGAATCCTTTTTATTGGCAGTTCACGGCAGTTCACATTGCACACAATACCAATTGGATCTCATTGCTTGTTAGAACAAAGCGAAGAGAATTCAGCCTCAAAAAATTATTCCTACTATACATTCAGTCACCGTCATCTCAAGTCACTTAGATATTGTAGAGCACGTTACTATTATTAACTTATTTAAAAGTTTCTTATTTAGTAATAATAATAAATCATAGCAGTGAAAGTGTGACCGTAAGTGATTCACGTTGATATAACCGATAGTTAAATGGATTTAATTAAGTCGGTGTAGGTTGCAACGGCAATAAAATACTGCTGCTATGTTTAGTTCATAATCGTATTATTATTATTCATATAAATTGACCAGCTGATTCTAATGTGTTTGAATAACATAAAAAATTTCGCTATTTGTACTAACTTTAGTTTCGTGCAATAAAAGTTAAATAGATAAATATAACAATTGTTAAAATCATTGCGCATAAATTAGGAGTAAAAAAGTAAAAATTCAACATTGTCGAAATATTCAACGAAAAGACATCAATTCTAGGAACAAACAAATCAATTTATAACTACTGTTGAAATGTCTATCTTGATATTTATGACACGCCTGTAGAATCACCATATTGTGGCGTGTCATAAATATCAAAGCAATGGGCCATAATATGCTTTAAATTAGATTAATTACGGTAAGAAGTACGGTTACAGTATATCAATATACAAAACTTTGCAGCTCACTTTGAAAATTTTGACAGCGGACTGACGGCGGTTGACACGCCTGTAGAATCACCATGTTGTGTGTTTGGTTGCATTAGTTCATTGAATCAAGGAGTTCTGGCAGGGATTCGAACCCAGGAGCGCCAGCTCAGTAGGCATCTGCTTAACCACTGCGCCAACCACGTCGTCTGAGGTGGAATTTGTTCTATGACGCCGTGGTACAAACTCATTCATCATTATATAATCAGCCTATACGTCCATTACTGGACAAAGGCCTACTCCAAAGTTCTCGACATGTTTTGCGGCCGCGATCGACAACGAACGCGCGCTGATTTTGACCGAACAAAATGAGATCCAGAAACAATGTAGGGTGATTTTTGACTTTTTGTAAGTCAACGTATACATAACGATAAGTGAGCTAGCTCACTTTGAATATTTTTGACAGCGGACTGATGGCGGTTGTAGTTGAAACGCCTGCAGAATCACCCATCAGCCAGTTTCTAAGCAATAGGTACTAAGCAAGAAGATTGTTAGTACAGCGTGCCACGTCCGTGAATGCCACACACTGTGCTCGTTTCAGTAATTAAAAATACCAAGAATGGTAGAGTGGAAGTTACGGGCAGTTTCTTGTCCAAGTATAATTAACACCTATGGTTGCTTCCATAACGTTAGATAAAACTCACTTTGTATAATATTAATCTAGCATTCTGATGTGTTGATTGAAGATAATTAATTTTACCGCGTATTTCTAACATCGAGTCATTATTGTTCTTGCCTCCGCTCGCATTCTACTAGATTATTTATACGGGAAACGTTATCCACATGACATTTAATTAGAGAACCTTGCTGTACATTATATATTTAACTGGTTACATATAAGGAATTAATGTAATTGACACCAGTTTTAATGGAGCTTTTATACGGAGTAGGTGATTACCGCGGGCCATAAGAAGTGTAATTCTGCGGAGTTGACGAAGCGCAGAGCCAATTTAATTTACAAAGTTGTCGGTTGGGTCCGGATTAAGTTGGGTCGAGTGAGTTGCGCCTTAATAATGACGTGCGCGAGAGCATCTGTCACCGATCTGGGCAAATCGTTACGGCTAGCCTTCTTGGGCCCTCACGGATATATTGACCGTCTCGTATTTAAGTGACATCTACATTAGACACCTCGAATGTGCTTTCTTAAACAGGCCATAGAATGAAATGCTTCAGAATGTTATCTTATTCGATCTTCGCAAAAGTCACCTGAGAGTTGTATTTTATTGATTCTTTGTGTAAAATACGACTCTATTGGTCGGAGGGCATGATGACGCGACCGACGCGTAAGTCCCTGAAACTGGCTGCACACCATCGCACTAGCCCCGCCTTCCGGTTTTGTTCGGTAAAAATCGGCGCGCGTTTGTAGCCAGTCTTAGGTACTTTTGCGACGGTTGCTTCAACTTTAAGAACGACTCGCGGCGCGCATTGAGCCTGTCTATAAAAATTAATGGTATATTTTAATTGCAACCGTGGAAAAAACGCATGCACCAGCCAGGCCTCCCGCGCGCCGTCTAGTGGAGAAACGTGCTCGGTAATAAAGACCAAGTTATTCATTAGTGTTTTGAGAAAAAGTTATTAGTGCCGACAAGTCATGCGAGGCGACGCGCGCATGCGGCCGCATTTTGCTAACACATTTTCTGGGTCACAACGAAAACAATACAAGTCTCGAGTGCTTTTAAGTCGTTCCCGCTTAATTCTTAAGTATAACAAACTGAAAATCATGCTCTTTTATAGCAAGCTTCTAAGATTTCAAAAGAGTTAAGTACTGACGCAATTAGCGATTCTCATTAGTTTTTACGAAAGTTAATAAGTGGAATGGAATCAACTGACATGTTTTACGTGGGTACAGGGGGCATAAAATGCATCATTAACTTGCTTTATTAAAGCTTAACCTCTCCATCAATACAAAAACCACGCTAAATGTAATAAAATATCCATTTTAAAGTAATAAGGCACCATTACCGAGTATGACTGTTGAAATAAGCGAGTGAAGTTTATGAACGTTCGGCCCCATCATTCCCATACGTAAGAATGAATTTACAATGTTCACTAATGAGAGAAATTGCACACCAAGGGACTGTACTATGAGGTATTTAATGAAATTCAGTTTAACGCGAGTGCAAGAGACACATACAACTTTAATATGACTCTGTCTCGTTCATTTGAGATATTTCAAGCTACATAGAAGGCGTGTAGTGATGGTTCTTAAAGTCAGAGATGTAATAAAGTACTAGTTCGTGCAGAAGTGCAGTGAATAGCAGAAATACTGGACACTGCATGCTTCGTTTATTAATAAAAGCGTTAAGCAATAGCGAAATCTTTATGGACCAGTGGGCGGTCATATAATTAAAATATTGCGCTGGATAATAGCTTAACGGCTTATTTAATAACGGACTGCTTTATAATTGCTATATAACTACGTCAGTTTTATTTAAACTCGAAAAACGACTTGTCCGGCGAACACGGCAGACATAAAACGCGTCGTCGATTCGCCACCCGATCCTATTCGGCTAACGAAGCCAAAGGAATCCCTTGATTATGAAAACTAACCTGGAACCACCCACGTACCTCCCGGGTGTTAATTGGGCCCCCGTAGACAATACTAATAAGGCGCGGACGGGCTCTATCTGTCTAATTAAACGCGAAACTCGAGAGTAGCACCCTCGCGACGAGAGGCTGTTTGCCGAGCCTCCTGAATACACTGTAATAATACCGGCTAAGCGTGTTTGAGTGGCTCTTTTTCGGATCTCTGTAAACCCCCGTTTAATTAGCAGTATTATGCGTCTGAGTGTCGACTGGGGCTTGTTTAATTAAGCTAAGTCAGTAACAACAATCCATTAGCGCTATTCTTGTTACAGACGCTGTGTTTGCTATCATTATGAAATGGCTTCGGAGTAGCGCTACCTACGTAGTTGTACAAGATCTGAGCTGGAACATACTGTTTAATGAATACGCTAATTAGCTCTGTTTAAGACCAGCGAGTTCTGAACATGTACAAGAATGATGGATATTTCTTAAAACATTGCAAAGAAAGTGGTTCCACTAGACATGTAGGTAAGTCACAAGACTGAGAAGTGGTGTCCGAATAGAGACCTAATGTAGCCTAAATAGCAGGAAAATGCCTACTAAAAGCTGCAAGAGACTTTTGGAAGGTTTTTTTCACGTCGTGTCGATGGATATTTCTCATAACATTGTCAAAGTATAGTAGAATAGATTAGACATGTAAATCATAGGAAAGACGGCAGATGGTGTAGCAGTGTTCAAATGCACGCAGAAACGTGGGCCGGCTATCTATCAGAGAGATTCACTGATCACATAAACATTAAATGCCATTTGGCATTAAGTTTAAGTCCGCCATTTGTACTGACTTTTGTTTTGTGCAATAAAGTTTAAATAATTAAATAAATTAAATACAGAAATATTAAGCACTTACCTTATTATAGACACGATGCACGATGTATACCTACCTACTCATGCGATACAGCTACAAAGATAAGAAGTAAAATCCAATTATTCGCCGTCTTATTTTTATAATTACTTTGGTCCCTAAATTCATTATAATTCAGTTTTCAAATATTCATACATATATTTACATAATAATTTCTTACCATTATAAAAATCACCGTACAAACCGCGCCGCGACTCTGAGGGTATAGATCACGTATAGATAGATACTACAGACAATTACGACGCGTTTGGCTCGGTTTGTGGACACCTGCCTACTGAGTCGGCGGTCCCGGGTTCGAATCCCGGCCAGGGCAAATATTTGTGTGATGGACTCAAATATTTGTGCTTGGGTCATGGTTGTTCTATGTATTTATGTATATAAGTAAATAAGTATATCGTCGTCTAGTACCCATAACGCAAGCCTTCTTGAGCTTAATTTGGCCTGGATCGATTTCTGTGAGGTTGTCCGATATTTATTATTATTATTATTTATTTATTATTAATTACACGTGCGGTTGTAGTGGTAATCTTTGGGGGAGACGTTGTAATACTTATAGATATGACACGACGGAACGTCACGAGACCAGTCAGGCCGGGCAAGTCTCTGCAATCTGTAATTAGGATCGAGTGCGGAACCCGGCGACACCCTTGCTAGTCGCTAATAACAATAACATTGCTTAAATATTTGGTTGTTTTAGGAACGCAACTAATAACTACAGGTAAATCACACTACGAATATAGTGATTTACCTGTAGTTATTAGTTTCAATATGAATCGTATTTAGGCTGCATTAGACCAAACTTTTATTCAAAGAATAACGCTTACCATCAAATAGTACTAATGTCAAACTCTTATGGGTTTTGGTAATGTACAGTTTAGTCATTGAGATTCGATAAGTCGTTGTAATTCAAACATGACGCGACAGGACGTCGGGGTGCACGAGATGAGTCAGGCCGGGCAGCGCATTTACAAAACCTATACTATTTCAGTCACGATTCAGATTCAAAGCGGGGAGCTTTTGTTTGCGCATATTAGTTAACAATATCTATAACCCTTACGGTAAAAAGTAGTCACTCAAGTGTATTAGCTTTTTGCTTACATATTTTCAAGTAGGTATTATTCACGACGAAAACCTAGTCGAGTTTGGTAACGTCTATATGGAGCAAGCGTGCCGCGGTAGTGGACGAGGAAGCGCATGAACCAAACTGCTACCAGTAAACTAGATTAATGGGTTAGGTTAGGTTAGAACTCCGACCACAACAGCGCGCGAGCCGAGCGAGCGAAGCGAGTGTACCGCGGCAGCGGTCGGCGAAGCGCCAGAAACGATTTGCTACCAGTAAAGTAGGTTAGGTTAGAACTGCGACCACAACAGCATGCCTCCTGATATAAATTCAACTATTTTATCACGATTTCACACTAAGTAGTATGGCCTAATAAGAATACCTATCAACTGAAATAATTCTAAACGTAAAAAAATGCTTAGCCATTGGCATGAACGGTAATTTATTGAATACAATCGGAGTCGTTACTAAAGTATTATTCAAGTTATAGACCGCAACAGACTAGCATTTGTACCAGCAATATCCGTATGAATTTAGTTAATAAAGTCTATACGATTTCAGTGAATTTCTGTACTATACCAGATTAGGGTTTTGTTAAGTTTTGTCCAAACAAAAGCTAATTTGGTTCAGTTCGCATCTGAACCCTATCAGTAAGTATAGGCTTTGTAAAGACGCGGCCGGGCAAGTCTCCGCAATCTGTAATTAGGATCGAGTGCGGAACCCCGCCACACCCTTGCTAGTCGCTAATAACAATAACATCGGTTAAATTTTCGGTTGTTTTGGGAACGCAACTAATAACTACGGGTAAATCACTATATTCGTAGCGATTTCAATATGAAATTATGAATCTTATTTAGGCTGCATTAGACCAAACTTTAATTCAAAGAATAACCACCATCGAATATTTAGTAATGTCAAACTCTTATGGGTGTTGGTTATGTACAGTTTAATCATAGAGATTCGATTAGTCCTTGTAATTCAAACATGACGCGACGGGACGTCGGGGTGCACGAGATGAGTCAGGCTGGGTAAGTCCTCCGCTATCTGACATTAGGATCGAGTGCGGAACCCCGCGACACCCTTGCTAGTCGCTAATAACAATAACATCGCTTAAATATTTGGTTGTTTTGGGAACGCAACTAATAACTACGGGTAAATCACTATATTCGTAGCGATTTCAATATGAATCTTATTTAGGCTGCATTTGACCAAACTTTTATTCAAAGAATAACGCTTACTTTCGGATAGTAATGTTAAACTTTTATGAGGTTTTGTTAGGTACAGTTTAGATTAGTTGTTATAATCCAAACATGACGCGACGGAACGTCGGGGTGCACAAGATGAGTCAGGCCGGGCAAGTCTTCGCAATCTGTAATTAGGATCGAGTGCGGAACCCCGCGACACCCTTGCTAGTCACTAATAACAATAACATCGCTTAAATATTTGGTTGTTTAGGGAACGCTATATATATGTAAATCACTATATTCGTAGCGATTTCAATATGAATCTTATTTAGGCTGCATTTGACCAAACTTTTATTCAAAGAATAACGCTTACTTTCGGATAGTAATGTTAAACTTTTATGAGGTTTTGTTAGGTACAGTTTAGATTAGTTGTTATAATCCAAACATGACGCGACGGAACGTCGGGGTGCACAAGATGAGTCAGGCCGGGCAAGTCTTCGCAATCTGTAATTAGGATCGAGTGCGGAACCCCGCGACACCCTTGCTAGTCACTAATAACAATAACATCGCTTAAATATTTGGTTGTTTAGGGAACGCTATATATATGTAAATCACTTTATTCGTAGCGATTTCAATATGAAATTATGAATCTTATTTAGGCTGCATTTGACCAAACTTTAATTCAAAGAATAACGCTTACCATCGAATAGTAATGTCAAACTCTTGAGGGTGTTGGATATGTACAGTTTAATCATTGAGATTCGATTAGTTGTTGTAATTCAAACATGACGCGACGGAACTTCGGGGTGCACGAGACGAGTCAAGCCGGGCAAGTCTCCGCTATCTCTAATTAGGATCGAGTGCGGAACTCCCCGCGCATCCCGGCTAATAACAATAACAGCGGGCGCACACGCCTCTAATTAACTTACGTCTACTTTGCTATGTATGCGATCTTATAATGATTCTGATCAATGCTTGAAAATTAACTTGTTTTGGACCCGCAACTAATAACTAGCGGTAAATCACTTATATTCGTAGCAGTTTCAAGATTTATCCTATTTAGCAAAGTCAATTGTGTACGAGTATATACAGTTTAATCATGGTGATTCGATTACCCGTTTTAATACACACACACACACGAGACGAGTCAGGCCAAGCAAGATCCTGTAATCTGTAATTAGGATCGATTGCGGAACCCCGCGACAGCCCGGCTGATAGTAATAACACTAACATTGCATACACTTTTTATTAACGTACTTTGCTACCTATGTGATCTCAATATAATTTCCAAATGATTCTCCATTTCAAAATGATTCTGACCTAATAATAAGTTATAGAACTTGTATATTTGTGAGTAATATTTCTGCAATACTTTTATATTGCTACAAACACAGGCCTACGCTATATAACACAGTTTTTTTTCATAGGGAATCGTAGTAAAATATCGGACGGAATTTTTAACACAGTGCGAACTCCATCAGCGTCACGGCGAGTGGTACGCTAACAAGCCAAGCTCTGTCTGAATAAGTATTATCTGATAAAAAGCCGTGCTGATTTACCCAGTATAACTACGGCAGTCTGGCGATTTTATAATTATAAATGGACTTGAATGCGGAAAACCAATGATAATTTCAACTATTAATAATTTCATGCGTTTTATTTATATCTGTTTAATAATAAAACCAATATAAACGGGACTGTAAAACCTGTCGAGTCGTGTCGAGAACACGCCCCAGGCGTGACTGTCCGATTGCAACCGACTACACTACTCGTATAATTCCAATCAGTATTCAAATCAATGCAGATCGAAAGATTAATCGACGTTTGCGACCCGAAGCGGCGCCATGTAACTCTGTTAATTAGGGGATATTTTATTCGCCATTTAAGGATCATCATCTGTTAAGTCTTTTTAACCGACTACGCAACTCTAATGATATAATGTACTTATCGGCCTATGTTATGTAAATATGAATATCTGTCGCGTTCTAAACCATGCGCGTGGGGTGCTTCGGATGATCCTTACGTCATTTGATAATTTGTCTTTATCTTATGGGTGTCACTAAAGATAATATATGACAGAAATGACAATTAGAGATGGTGGCAACGAAATGTCATGACAACGTACAAAGATATCTAAATGAGTTGAAATAAAATGGCATAGAGGAAGAAACGCAAATAATAAAATGCAGTTAGGAGCACACAAAACCCATATAGGAATCATATACCTCTAGCTCCGACTGCATGTTATCATTTAGGTTTCTTGTCTTAAATTTTTTTATCATGTCATGAAAGATTTCACTTCTTCTTTTGTTGTTTATTTTTCTATGTGAACCTTTGCGGCCCGTCACTACATCATCAAATATTTTCCGAGTTCCGAAGGAGTATCGAAGTTAAGGTGTCAACGTGTCAACGGTGTTGTGGACTAACTGACTGGATTTTTTATTTATTTATTTATTAGGAAAGGTACATATCACTTACTTAATTGATCTAAATGATATCTAAGTATTATGTGATATTATATCACATGGTAGGAGAGCAGGGCTAAAAGTGCCGATTTTCATACAGTGTGAATAAATTGCGTGGTTTCCTCTACCTGGTTATTTGGGTTTCTGAATAGTGATATTATTTGAGAAAAAATCAAAATTGACGGCACATCCTAACCTTACCTAACCTAACCTAACCACACAAAATAATTGAATTTTCATTTTCTTTAAACGTTTAATAGTACACAAAAAATAACCTCACGTTTCGACGAACAGTAAAACACTCTTTGAAGAAGAGGTGAATGGAGTTTTTAATATTGAAGGTATAAGTTTTTTTTTAAACGACGGAACTACCAGCGCTACTACTCGGCACGGTTACGCATAAGGGTGAGCCGACCAATCTAATAAAAACAATTTTGGTAAGAAAACTGTTCATAATGGAAGCAACTAAAACGGCTCCTGCAACGGCACATTGGCCCAACGTTTCGCGGCAAACATTTTGATGTTCTGACTGATCGTACCATTGTTTACTTGCGTTCCTATTCGTAACGGAACAACTAATCCCCGGCACTTATAGCCCCGCTCTCCCCTAAACTCCTTTGCGCCAATGTGACAACTTTGTAAAACACTGTGAAACATCTATCATCATGGAGTTCTCTTCGCACTAGTAAAAATAGAATAGACAGTGAACAGTGACGCAATGCTGAATGATTTATAGCTTCAGTTTCGTTAGAGATTTGACATCCGAATGTGTGAAGCTTAATTAGCGTCCTGTGATTGTAATGAGGCAGAGGCGCGGCTCTAATGATGTTTATGCCGCCGACTGTCTATTAAAACGTAATGGGTTTATTGGGGACACTATAAAATTAATTAAATCAGCTGTGCCGTTATTAGAAAATTTATACCGCGTCATCACTTGTATTTCTATGGCATACGGCCTACGGGGTAAACGAGAAAACGGATCGCCTGATGGAAAGCGATTACCGTCGCCCATAGACACCTGTAACCACTTTTCAGGTGGAAGTATCTTGAAGGTATGAAGGTCGTATCACACAATCACAACTCAGTCACAGAGCAAGTAGTATCGCAAATAGTACTTGCTTTTTGGGTATCAGATATTTAACTACCCGGTTATATTCAGGTAAATAAAAACCGTAATATTAATATGAATTAGTGAAACCAAATATACTAGGTTAGCACATAGCCTATCACTTTTTTGTATAATAAATAAACATATCATTTATTAGTACAAAATAAAGTCCAAGGAATACAACTTAAAATATTTACAATAAAACTATACCTAAAAATTAAACTAAACTCGAACATAATAAACTTAAACTAAATCTAAAAATGGCCCCTGCGGCATAGTGCCAAAGATGCTGGCGGCATTTCCTCGCTGAATCGCCAAACTGATTCTTTGAGCGAGCAAACCGCCAGCTCTCCGGTTACCAGTAACATCAATAAGCCTCTTCGAAATATCTTTGAAGAGGCTTAATGCGCTGGGGCCCCACGGACCCAGGGTCTCGACGCCAAAAGGTATGAAATTGTACAAAATGTTAATTGTAATTTTTTTGTTAAATGTCTACCCATAGGACATTGTTTTTCATATATGTCGGCTTAATCAATCCTAAGATAGATAATAAATAACTGATCTCTTCAATTACGTTCAAATCCAGCGAATAAATGTAATCAGTTCTTCATGAAGACAAACGACAAATCAAATAGATCCATCAGTGGAATATACTCCGATACAGAGCAAATAAATTAAACCTAGTGAACAAGACTACTGCGATTCGTTCGTTAACTTCTAATAAGCCAAATTGCTGTCGCCGAAGTGTAGTAGCCACAGACCGACAGTAAAACACTAGGACGAGTAAGTGTATATCACGCGTCTTAAACCATAGCCAAACTTTTTTTTTTATTAATACCAATGAACTTACGTTTAATTTATCGAATTCATTATTTATAGTCTCATGTTAAATTCACCAGTGCAATATACCTACTCCGATACAGACAAAATATATTAAACCTAGTGAACAAGACTACTGCGATTCGTTCGTTAACTTCTAATAAGCCAAATTGTTGTCACCGAAGTGCAGTAGCCACAGGCCGACAGTAGAACACTAGGACGACCTAGTGTTTATTTTTATTTATTTATTAAACTATGGTCTAACTTCTTTTAATTTTATTAACACACATAAACTTACGTTTAATTTATCGAACTCATTATTTATAGTTTCATATTAAATTTAACCTCTCTATTATGAATTTATGAAGTATCTAAGTAACTTTCTTTATAAATAATGACACAAAGGTAAATAAAGAAAGAAAAATTGAATGCGATCTACTACAATCGAAATGTGGTATTACCACATAAAAAATAAGAATCGATAAAAAAGATTCTATACAAATAACTTTCTTTAGTTAATAATCATAATGTGTAAAAAGGTAGCATTTGCATTTTTTTGTTGCATCTATGTTTCGCCATTTTTTTAAATTGAATGTTGTGATCCCTGTATAGTCTATCCGAAACTCTATGATCAAAATGATGTCAATGTTACTCAAGTTATAACTATGTACCTATTTGATCTTAGATTCCAAATAGACTGTTCGTAATTTGTTTTATTTTTTTTACATCCCTAGTCAACCTTTAAGAGCATAATTAAAACTTGCATTGTGCATTGATCTTTCTGTATATTTCAATCACAAGAGAAAATAAATTATGTTTTTGATTTATTCAAATGAATACACATCGAATCTATTTAAAAATAATTATCTCATTCAATGGTAACAGCCATATAAGAGAGTATTGCGGCACAATACAAGTGATTTCATAAGCTTCAAGGTAATCCAGCGCGTCGCCAATAGCTTACCATTATTTCCCTTTTCGGTTTCCTTTTTGCTCATTAGATGCGTTTCCCTTGTGTATCCGTTGCTTTCCTTTTGCAGTTTCCTGTTGATTGCTTTCAACGCACACTTTGAAAACGAAAGCAGGAATTGACAATCCACTCTGTAGTAAATTATTCATTATTAACATCGGTACAGTATAATACCGTACAGCATCCATACTTACATACGTTTTTAGATATGGCGACAAGAATTCCCTTAATAAGTTTCGACACCATGGATGTCATGTGGATGTGTAACTAAATGATGATAACTGGATGCGACTAAACAGATACGACTAGTAAGGTCTTCGCACATTATATCAACTCCACGCCACTGCCGCAGCAACTCTAACCACACTTTCGATGAGTAGTCAACTAGTTGATCCACCCAATGGTCACTAATGGACAACGCGGTGTCACCAGTGGACCCAGCAAACTGTTGCCCGTCACGGGTCAGTCGCAAGCGCATATAGTCGCCGCGGGGACGACGTGTGGTCAACACGTGACAAACGTGTCGCAGTTGACCTTAGTGTACGACGCGTAGACCACACGTCTTAATAAATAGAACAAAGGGCTTAAATTTCAATATTTGGCATAGAATCGAGTCGCCGTTGAGTTGTTATAATGTGCGAAGACCTTAATGCTGTCAATTTGTTAACTCAGTCATTATGTTTTTCTTAATATGGACATGGTGAACAAAATAGTATGTAAATTATTTATTTTTTATAAGAAACGCGTCCGTACTTATTGTCAGAATTTGACACTGTGAAAATGCGAAGCATTTACCACGAATCCACGATCAATGTTGAAGTTTACTAAACACTATTTAAAAAAACAGTAACTACACTGTAAACTGACATGATGTTCGGTGTTCATACGTAATTTGTACGCTATACAAATTAAATGCAATACAACCGATTACCAAAGTCCGACTTAGTACTAACGCACGTTTGGTTTCAGCCATTACCTATCATAATTTAAAAATAACGATTTATACGGATTATTATTTATAGAGTATCGTTTGATTTCAAGAGACGCTCACAGGTCGACTTAAAAAATCCTCTGTTACAGTTATTTCTGTTCAAACCACGCGATACAGACGCTGAACCCAACAATAAATGAACTGAAGCAATTGCGATGCAGTAAGAATACAAACGCGATATCTTTACCTACTTTTTAATCCGTCAAAGCTGTTGATACACATGTGCCTTCACATCGATACAAACGTGAGCATAGCGTCGTTCCAATGCTAAACTAACATAACTGCCATTTTGTCAAAATTGACTTTTTGATGTAAAGCGGTAGCAAATATAACCCCGCATGTCACAAATTTATAGAGCTCTATCTTTTAAGGTTCCAGAGTTACAATATTGTGAATCTGAACTTTTATTTTTTTGCCCCCATGTTAAACATACAAAATGTAGGTCAACTAACGAATCTGTCATTTTCGTTAACTTTTTATGGTGATAATTATCACTTACCGGTCAGATAACCAATAGCAAATTTGCGAATCTGCCAGATTCGTTATATTTCTACGGTGGCTATTATGATCTGCTCATATAACAATCCTGTAGCAAATGTGCGAATCTGCCAGATTGTTTAGTTTACTATGGTGGCTATTACGATCTGCTCACATAAGTAGCCTTTGCAAACTTGCGAATCTGCCAGATTCGATAATTTACTATAGTGGTGATTATAACATACCAACATCGGTAGCCTACAAACATTTACGAATTTAGCATTTTCGTTAGTTTGTCATCGTGACTGATGCTTTTGTAGAGGGTGAAACTTGAAAGAAATATGCGAATCAGGCAGTTTGGCAAATTAAGTATTGCCAATTTATTATAAAAAATAAAATTCATGTGATTTGCGTATGAACAAAGGGATAAACGTATCAGAGGGAACGCATATAAAACCCTAAGTTATAAAGACGTTGCAGCAAGACCGATGAGAAAACATAAATGAGTGACAAAATTCATCCATCAAAGGGATTAAATGAGAGGTGTAAGTTTGTATGAAGAACGTGAGTATTTTGAGTAAGAGTAAAAACATTTTGAGTACAGGGTCGTCGTCAAAAACTAAGAAAACGGTTTCAACATTTTTAGAAAATAAGGAATTAATTGGTAAGCGGAATTTTATGAGAAACGTGGCCTTCTTTAAGTACCTAACGGGTGCATAATTTTTCGTGTACATTCTCATTAAAAAAATACCCTTAATGGAGTAAAGTTGGTCTGCTAAACAATTTGAACTCGATATTTCGAACAAAAATAGAGATGCATTTATTCTTATCTGTCACCGATGACACTGGGTAATAAAAATATTTATTTGCCAAAACACGTTACAAATTAGGTTATGGTATTTATGGTCAATGGAAATTCTCATAGCAAATCAAATTTAATACTAAGTGCGTTTGCATTTGACGCAATATGAACATAATCATTATCCAATTTGATCTTAAAAATAATAATGTTAATAATGCTTTAAAAGCAATAATATATGTTGACATTATCACATTCACATGAATGAAATAGTCAAAATTAATTAATTTTAATACTGCATTTATGGTAAAATCGTCATTATCAAATTAATTCTAAAATTTAATTACACATTAAGTCAAATTTTAGAAATACAATTATAAATCTATAAATATAAATTTCTAAAGTTACGAGAATAATAAAATAATTACTAATTCTTAATTTCGAAAGTATCCCCAATTAGAAAGTGTAGAGTCGGACCACAATATGTAACTCTTCCAAGCAAAGGAACAGAACTGTCAAGCACGTATATGGCAATATTAACCAAAAAGTAAGCATCTATCTTAGTACTTCCATATTTTTATTTCAAATTTACTCACACAACTTTTATCTCGTTTGAATCCCCTTATAGCCCTTAGTGTAACAATGTCAATAAATGCTGAAGGTACTGTTTTGATTTACAGTATGTATACTCACTTAATACATACAACGCAATAAGTCCTCTCTCTCTCTCTCTCTCTCATCTTTTATAAATCTTTTGTAAATATTTTTGTAAATACAACACTGATCAAAACACAATTTAGTAAGTTATTTTTTTATTTATATAAAATTTGCTACAATCTAATAGTGCCTACTTTAAAGATTAGGAATGAACACAAGTGTCAAGACCAATTAGTGCCCTAGCAGTACCCTTCAGTGATGTCTAATACTATAATTGCTAGAGCAAAGACATTTGTGACATTTGATTTAAAATATTCCACTGTGTCGCTTACCATGAGCGCGAAATTTTTTTGCATGTTTTAACCAACCTGTCAACGCGCCCTTATACGCATACCTTTTGCTCGAAACCTTCACATTTTAAAATTTGGAACATTATTTCCAGGTCGAATGCAATACATTTTATACGATGTACAATATAGTATTATGTTATTGGAAACAAAAAAATTACAGATTCGCAACCCATTTTGATAGCAAATGAAAGGAAAAGCATGTACATTCACCATACGAAAATTACGAAAGTGGCATTTTCGTAACTTTACTTTGGCTTAACAATAAAAAATACATTTCGAACTTGCGAAAGTGGCACTTTCGTAAATTTACTATGGTGAATAATCTTACCTTTTTGTTCCTTTCTATGGAGCTGCAAAATTGCGAATGTGCCTTATTTCCTAAACCGAAGTAATTAATACATATATGACACATTGATAATATAAAACACGCATTTTAAAAACATTGTGCGAAGACAGCTCTATTATAACTACAAAAACAACGGAGAAAAAAATATTACAAAATTTTTACGAACTTAAAATCGCTCCCCTGTAAAATTAGTTTTTTGCAGTTATGTTAGTTTAGCATTGGAACGACGAAGTGCCGATTCAGCAGCGCTTTATACCACGACAGGTGAGGTGACGCGATGCGCGAAAAATTATACATAATGACCAAAGGATATATTATTTATTAAGAGTAGAAGGTCTCACCTTAAAACTGGCACACCTTGAAACTCACCTTATTCCTAGTGTATTTACAAATCGCGTCCCTACTGGCCGGTTTCGCCACCCACGTCCGACTGATTCCAACCGTCTCAACGCAATCCCACGATTGATTCTAATTACCGATACCACTATTTGTTGGAGCAGTTTGCAAACGAACCTAATTGATTTCGCTGTGAGTTGGCTGGTAATAAATAGACCTAGTTAATTAATGTTATTTGTATGACGTTGTTGAATGACTCGGCTTAGTTTAATGATGTTTTTTCAACATTTGTTTTGATAATGAGCTAAATGTTGATATATGATTGATAGCTGACGAAATTACGATAGGTTAGATCGTATAGTGTAGATGAACTGGTTTAGACGAATAGCAGTATGGCATGGTGGAGACCGAAGTGTGCGAACGAAATTTTTATTGGGAGTCAGCATGTTGTGCACCTGTGAGTTGGTTGGCCTGGCTTCTGGTACAGGGATTGCTGGACATCCAAATATGGTTGTAGGGAAAAGTTGTAAAGGAAAAATCTACGCGGACTAAGCTGCGTATACCTTCTAGGGGCTCGATAATCGAGCTGCATTAAGTCACATTGAGAAGTTGACATTTAGAAGAAATAATTAGCAGATGTAAAGATTCGATGCATCTCTACCATAATATAATACATACATCAGTGTAACGTTGTTAATGCTGAAAATAATACATGAGCGTTGCGCTGATGGCACTAATTGGGGGTTAGTCAGCTTCTGGTGTTAATTAGGCGGATTCTCATTACCGCGTCCTAATTACCCGCCTAGACTAACTTTACGTTTGCCTTTCATTATCGATATATTTACTCTGTCGAGCTTAGAATATAATAATCATGCGTGTCAGTAAAATATAAGATAACATTAATGTGTGTCTCTTCATAATTATAATAATTACAATTCGGGCCTAACTGGCACAAATACAAATATATTTTTAATACAGTTGCTCAAAAAGTGGTACTTTTCGTAGCTGCAAATCGTGCGAAAAGTTGGATATTTCGAACTAGTGCTTTTTACTTTTCAATTTTTTTTAATTTTCTGTTGTACCTACTAACACGTCATGTCTCATACATCCAAACAAAGGTCAATCACTTTCCGACTTTATTTATTACGTCATACAGCATTGCAAGTGTATATCTTATAATTATGCTTAAAATATTTAAACTGCATATTGGATCAATCAAAGGGTTATCTATTAAAAAGATTCAAAAACGGTTTTAAAATTTGTCTGAGTGACTATTATTTAATGAGCAAATGAGTATTATGCGTGACCTAAAAAAATTAAAAAGAAAAGTATTGTCACAAATTAGAAAATACAGTATTAAGCGTGACCCACGCGTTGCTTTATAAATTCATAATAATTATGAATGATCGCTATTAATGTGTATTAAAAAATATTATATTTATTTACAATTGTATGAAACGTAAAGAACTAAAAAAAGATTCACGATGTTTATTGTTTGGAATCAATTAAATTAATGTGTAACATTATCATATCTCTTCTGAAATATTAAAACTATTTCTTTTAATTTGGCTGAATGATGACAGCCGACGCCATCTTGAAAAAAATATTACAATTAAAAGTAAAACTTTCTTTTTCATTCAAGATTGTTTGAATTGTGTGTAAATGACACGTAAGAATTTATAAAATAAGAGTTTTTGATAGAAAATGATGGATTCTGATGTTACCAGAGTAGATTTAACACCGCCCTATATACGAGCCAAGGCAAAAATTGCAAGTGAGAGTATTTTACCCGCAAAATCGAAAGAAAAATTACATTGCCGTCTATGAACATTTTATTGGCTGGAAACGAGAAAAAGAGAATTATTGACAACTTGAATAAAACTAAACTTACCAGCCTTAAATGCAACCCTTCACAATTGCTCTAAAAATTGTAGGTCCTTTAAATTTTTATCAGACAGAAATAAATATAATTGCCCCTTTCAATTACTGTTTTAAATTTGTATTATTGTAATTTTTCGCAAATGTATTAAAAAACGTTGTTTGGTACACGTGTGGAAGTGTCATTTTAACTCGTCCCGAGTCTTGACCCTCGCCTTGCGGCTCAGGCCAAGACTCCTCGGGACTCGTTCAAAATGACATACTTTCCATACTTGCATCAAAAACTACTATTTCATAGGTTAGTTAATGGGCAATAATAAGGTATAAGTAGCGACATATTTTTAATCGTATGGCATACACGGTGATAACTGATAACAGACAATTTGAATACTGAATATTACAAATCAACATATAGTGACATATTTAAATCTCATCACTGCCGTGCTGTCAATTTTATTGCATAGAAACCTTGGATGAAGTACCTATGGATTCGGCATATGCGTATACCCGAAAGGGACAGCAGCAAAGTACATGACTAACACAGGGTTACCAGGTTCCAAATAATTCTCCCGTTTTTCTAGTGCTAGTTGTTAGGCTAACAACTAGCTAAAAATGTTAGCGGTGTGAATTAGTTTCAAATGTATTATTATATTGTATGGGACAAACTATAAAATAATTACAATAAAACTTTACAAAAAAAACTGACAAAATGTAATGGTATAATAATATATTTATTTACATAAATTTAATTACAATTTCGAGAGAGCAGCAAGATAGCCCATAGGAGGCATGAGGCAAGATGTTTACTGTCCTTTAAATTGTCGTGAACATATACAAGCATTTTTGGTTGGTTCCCAATTCGATCGTCCTGTTGCACGTATCCAATCCAACATTGGATTAAAGCAGGATCATGTTTTGGAAATCTAAAACAAAAAAATATATTTGTAAAACTCCATAAGTTAAGGGTAATTTACCAATTCTTATACTGGTATCCCTGAAAATCGGATAAAGCAGACAAATTAAAAAGCAGTAAAAAAACGCGGCGGAACGTCAAGTAAAGGTGAAGACAAAGAGTAAAGACTACTGACATTGACACTGACAAGACGTAAATACTATTGAATTTGTAGGGGTAATACCTAAAAATAAGATATTACAAAATTAGATTTTAAGCAGATTTCTGATGTTTTGATATGATTTTGCTGTGCTATTTATCGTATAAATAATTATTTAATATATATTTGCAGAAATCCAGCAAAAGCAAAGTCGAAACATCGCACTTACCTATGAAAGCTTATATTTTCACTTTTTTGGCCTGTGTCGCCTTTACAGCCAATTATGGAGCAACGCACCATTGTTTAACAAATCTATAGCTAATAGCACTCACTATTATTCATATATAAACTTTCGAAATGTAAAATTATCCACAATATTCGTTGTTTTATAGTAGGCTACAACGCACATTTGAATTGCCCGGCAGTATTTAGCGGAGCTCTGTCAATTTGACAATCATCCGCTAAACAAAAAAAAGCGGAACTCTGATAAGGACAAAACATCTTGTCTATGTCTCTGTCGCTCTTAACGGTTTCTGTAAATAGTTGTCCCGTTCCCTCCTGGTATTATTATTCGCTTGTCATGTCCAGAGGTTACTTGGTCCATGATAGAAACAGTTTCATACAAATTAAATATATCGCTATGTATTTGTAATACAGATCAGTGAAAAAAGCCCTGTATGTGCCTAAATAAAAAACCGGGGTTTCGGAAAGCATTGAAACACAATATTTTCCGCGTTTCTCTCACTTTGGTGCCCAAATCCGGCTAACGATTTTGTAGGGCCATCGGGCGATTGATACGTACGATATAATTGGCAGCGCAATTTTTGCCGTCCATTCAGAAGCATCCCGATCGCTGGATTGCCCAAATTAGGCGATTCACACTACTGACCTATTCTAAATAACGAGGGTACTTGCGATATGTTTTCCATGGTTATAATTTGCTTCCGAGCGAAATCCTTCATAGAGTTTATGAAACTAATAAGGTAAGCTAGAGCAAGACTGCCAACGGGGAAAAGATTGCTACAGCCCTATAACAGACAGGGTTAAGACTAACAGTTACCTACCCTACCGCTATGACAACCTAACGTTTTTAAAAGCTATGTAATATTTTGAAAGCAATTGGCATTTCCATGCATTTTTTTGAAGTGAAACTTCTAATGCGACTTCCGACAAGGTTGCGTTAAACGTTAACGCTACCGTGGAGGGGGTAGGAAAGCACTGTTGCGTTAAACGTTCAACGCAACAATCCCACGGACAGTGCCACTCATTTAAGGTTACGTACTCAAGGTACGTCTCTAGTGAATATCAATTGATTGTTAGGTTTTCTCTTTTGAAATTACAATATCTACCCCTTCCTATTTTCGTTTCCATATTACGAAGTTTCACTTCTTTCGCGCGGAGGGCCTCCACGCACTATTTTTTTTATTTTTGCTGGCACTCTTCAACTCCAATCGTATTGCTAACCGCGAGTCGCGTCGGTACTACAACCTGCTGGGAAAAAAGGTTTATAATTGGTTATTTTACGATATATTGAAGTGAAACTTCTAATGCGACTTCCAACAAGGTTGCGTCAGACGTTTAACGGTTGCGTTAAACGTTTAACGAAGTTTCACTTCTTCCGCGCGGAGGGACTCCACGCACTATTTTTTATTTATTTATTTATGGATTAGATCCCTTGGACATACTTAATCCAAGATAATTATCAAAAAAATATTGCATTTAACACTAATTATTAATGAGTTAAAACTAACAAAATTAACCAGCTCTTACTGAATCAATAGAAGGTGTATTTACACAATATGCCAGTTCCAAATAAACGTGGGTAGTTACATCCAATGGTATTGAGTAAAATTAGTTTTCCTAACCAGCTCCTCCATAAATATAATTGCATTCCACTTATTGCCCATAAAAGAAGGGAACGTGCGAACCTCTCTGTTGCAAAATTGTAGGTACAAAAGGAAAGTAATATTAGGTGGAAGTAGCTACTACCCCAGGCGTGTTTCGGTGACTGGGCGGGCTTTCAGATAAATTATTTATCAACTGTATGGCAATTTTCTTTATGACTCCTCCGACGGAGCAGAGCAATTTACTCGTGAAAGAGATGCGTAAACTTGCAAGGTCGCCCAAATTGAGAATGGAACAATGAGGCCAGTAAAGATTTCAATATGGATACTGGCGGCTATAAAACATTGTGTATGTAAGCTGGTAAATTGGAAGCGGATTAAAATGAGATTAAGAATGTATAAGCAACGTTTGAGTATCAACACAAGTATTACGAGTATGCGTAATTTTTTTAATGTTCTTATAATGATAAATGTTTAAGTATAACTTGTGGCTTCCAGAGGTAAACTAGTCCTTAAATCTAGTTTTTGTACAGTCATCATAAAGAGAATATTCGCTAGATTTCAGTTTTATGTCCAAGTGTTTCAGTGTCAATAATTTATACAGCATTCCGTTTTCTAGCTATCTAGTTTTAATCAAGCAAGATTGAACTGAAGTAATTACGATGATGTACATACCATGTACATGTGTGTGTGTATATACCATTATAGGGGAGTGCACACAATACTTTGTGCTTGGAATTGGTGAGTTTTGAGGAAGTTAGTGCGTCGAAAAGCCAAGTGTGCGGGCTCGTTCAATTTCCGTAATTGTGAGTTCATCAAGGAAATTGAGGCGATATACCCCACTATTGCTTTATTTACAACTTACTTTTGTGACGGCTAACATAAATTGACTTTTAATGATTGCCTACTACCTTACCTAGGTACTGTTACAATTGGTAATGCAGTCCAGAACCAGAACCAAATTCCTACCGGCTTGGCTTGACTGTGGGTAAGAAACTTGTTGTTGAAAATTAGCATGATACTTACCTACTTTTTTATTTGAACAATTGTTTTATTATTAATTTTATCTCATTGGTTCTCACCGTACACACCTACACAGGTATTTTATTTATTAAGTAATTATAGTTAACTAAAACTGGTAAACTAAAATTGCCACTATAAGGTGTGTGTATTTATTTATTGTAGTTTGAATTTCCATGTACTTAGTGTAGATTTCAAATTAAGTGTTAGTTTTGACCAGTGCCATTAATTACGCATCAAACTGTTTGACTTTGATAATGAATGTGTGAAAAGATGAGATAGAAAGTTACGTAAATTAACAGACAACGATTTCCCAGTCCACGAAAATTCTTATAGTAATGAGGTAACACACAAATCAATTTTAAGTATGACTGTCATAAAATTGATAATCATATTATTTTTGTGAAATTGTATATTACTCATTAGTCATGATTTTTCACAGAAACAAATCCTAAACTAATCTATTAAGTTCCACTGGATGAGTATGTCAAGTCAATAGTAGTAAAAGATAAGATAAGATAAGATAAGTTTAATAGATAAGATAAGTAGTACCAGGTAGATCGTTTAGGTCACCACGGCCTTAGCTGCCCCAAAAGCGCCGGCAGACTCTCCCGCCACGCTTGTCTAAATGATATCATACGTCGGGCTCTTGTCAGCGTCAACGTGCCTGCGGTACTCGAACCAAATGGCCTCGCACGAGATGATGGCAAGAGACCCGACGGCATGACGTTAGTACCGTGGCGGTTGGGGCGGCCCTTAGTGTGGGACTCCACCTGTGTGGACACTTTGGCACCCTCACACATTGCAACAACGTGCCAAAATCCAGGTGGGGCGGCCACAAACGCGGAGGCGGCTAAACGCCGAAAATATATGTGTTTGGGTGACAACTATATTTTCGTGCCGTTTGCGGTAGAGACTCTAGGCCCATGGGGCCCAGCCGCTCATATTTTGTTTGATTCCCTTAAAAAAAAGCTAATACGAACTACCTGTGATCCCAGAGCTGGCGCGTTTCTCGGGCAAAGGCTCAGTATTGCTGTGCAGCGGGGAAATGCCGCCAGCATCTTGGGATCATTTCCGCCAATGAGCGACCTTGGCTAGTTAGGTTAGTGTAGGTTTTAGGTTTTTAAATTGTTTTACCATTTGATGAATACTTTAGTAAAAGTTAATGGATTCAGAATAAAGTTAGTATACCTATTGATTTTATAAAGAACTTTACTATATGACTTTCAATTCAATTATAATTGCTAGGATCTGTATTTAACCATAAAATCAATACTGTCACTACTCCTTGGCCTAACAGGCGGGTGTAATTCTGAGGAACAATGAGCAATCAGAGAAGAACAATGCCAATAAAGCCGTCGGTAATAAATCGCAGTTTAATAAATAAGCGAAAGGTCGCAGTGAGATCGCGCGAAAGCGAAGTAAATAAAAAGCTGCGGTGGTCGAGGTAATTGATGGCGGCGGCAATCAAATTAGGCTCCGCGTCGCGGGTAATCGGCTGAAAGCTGCCCGACAGAGCTTTTGTGGGTCGGCGCCCGCACTGGGCTTACTTTATTTTACACTCGCAGGTGAAACAGTGATTTTCTTCATTCACTTCCACTATACTCTTTTGAAAAAACGGACAATGTGAAAGTTACATAAAGGTTTTTGAACTAGACTACTGTATTAATAATGAAGGAAAAGAAAAAAAAGTTTGCGGAACACTGAGCTAAGTACACTGGTGCGTACGTTATTGCGCTATGGGTGGCGCTTAGTGAGCCTGTGTTGCGGATATTCAGTCGGGTGCCATTGACCAATATCGGTAAGAGTAAACTAAACACGACACGCACACAGATTGCTGCGGTGGTCGAGGTAATTAATGGCAGCGGTAGTCAAATTAGGCTCCGCGTCGCGGGTAATCGGCTGAAAGCTGCCCGACAGAGCTTTTGTGGGTCGGCGCCCGCACTGGGCTTACTTTATTTTACACTCGGAGGTGAAACAGTGATTTTCTTCATTCACTTCCACTATAGTCTTTTGAAAAAACGGACAATGTGAAAGTTACATAATGTTTTTTGAACTAGACTACTGCATTAATAAGGAAGATAAAGAAAAAAAAGTTTGCGGAACGCTGAGCTAAGTACACAGGTGCGTATACGTTATTACGCTATGGGTGGCGCTTATAGTGAGCCTGTCTTGCGGATAGTCAGTCAGGTGCCATTGACCAATATCGGTAAGAATAACCAAAAGCACGACCCATTGCTGTGGTGGTCGAGGTAATTAATGGCAGCCGCAATCAAATTAGGCTCCGGGTCGCGGGTAATCGGCTGAAAAAAGGTAATATGGAGCATGCTTGCCTAGAAAATGTTTATTTTCATATTTTATAGGAAAAATGTGCAAATCAAGAGACTTGCACTCTTTTGCTGTCCTGATAAAAAAGTAAACTCTTGGCGTTTCGTACGAATCAGTGATATATCGACAACATAAGCGTGGAATCCAAGTCCGCGTCGAGTGTGTGTCGCTTTAGCTTTTATAATAATTTAAGTTTTCTACCAATAGCCCACGCTGTTGGATAAAGTTTCTGCCAAAACAACGAGAGGTCGTGGTTGATCCTGTCTAGATCGTCCCTCTACCTCGTCGTGGGTCGCTAAACTAGCTCGATTGCTTGATTATTTCAATAGACCCCGTTAAGACTTCACGAGTTATTTAACCACAAAAGTTACTACAGTTTGCATGAGAGAAGTAGTGACAGCGCACAGAGATCCCGGCTCCAACGCTATACGCCTGGTATCCGGCGCGTCGTTTAGCTTTTATCATAATTTAAGTTTTCCATTAGCAGTAATTGACGCGAACACCATTCGACGCTTACGGCGGCCAGGCTCGGCTATGATTGCCACTTTTTGATAAACATTTCCTATTTTCAGAAGGTCTTTCAAACGTTATTCCGTCTTAATTGACAATCCTATTAATAATTAATCAGAATAAATGGCATACAGCTTTTATCTTAATGTGGCTTTTAACGGTGCATTTGTATTCGAGAGTCCATTTCGGTGTAATTTTCAACGACACAACTGTCTCACTAATGGAGAAATATCAACTAATTTATGAATAATTCAATTGATATAGCTTTAATATATTACTCGGATTATAGAATCGTTTTAATCGGAGTAATGATGAAATCTTGTATCCATTAGATTGAGGAGTTCTAGTTTCGAGGATGAGTTAGAGAGATTACGTTTAAGGCGGTCACATGAAAGCGGTCGGAAGCGGGATGTGTCTGAGTGTTCCCACTAAAACGACTACAACTACACAATACAAATTATTAAGAGTGCTCGGCATCACGGGAACGCTTTCAGAAGTAATGAATTAGAAAAGTTGCGCAGCACTCACCCGGATTGAGACGCCCGGCGTCGGCGCGGCACCCGCTACAACATTACTTTAATTAAATCTATTTGAACAACAAACTTTAATTAAATTTCATCCAGCAGTTAGGCGTCGCAGAGGAATAATCGCGCAATTAGAGCGGCCGTGAGCGTCGCCTTACACGCTGCCAGTTAATTAACTCACTTCGGCCGACCTATCCGCCTGTAGGTGCGCTTTGGAGCGCCTGCTGATGCGACCTCTACAGACGCACGAAAAGGACGTGAAATGTAAAATAAGTGCTGCTTCTGTATTCTGGTGGTGACAGGCTATTAAAACCAAATGGTCAGACGTGATACGAATAATCTCTTCAGGCGATAAGAATGTTTGAATGTCATCAAGGTACAATTCGGGCGTGTGTCTAAGGATTGACAGTTACTATAGTTACAGTTAATAAATACTCATATCTTCTGACCTATCCACCTGTAGCTGCACTGCGGGGCGCCCACTGATGCGATCTCTACACACGTTCGAAAAGCTTCTTTACACTTAAGTAGCTTCTGAACTGCGCACACGTAGCGTGCAGGCTGCATAAGAGCTTACACAGCCCTGATACGACTTATTTCATCTGTGTAAGGGCTGTATAAGCTCTACAGCATGTGTGCTACTAGGGCGGGTGTGGTGGTTCGATTTTGGCAAGCTATTTAAACGAGGTGAGGAGGTTATAAAGTAATCTCTTCGTGTCAGGCCTCAGGCATTGCTCTTAGAGAGGGTTTGATTCACGATTGATTACGATTCGGACATGTTATATCTATGGCGTGTGTTTGAGGATTGACAGTTACGTTTTACACGATAACAGTTAATTAAATCACTTCGGCCGACTTATCCGCGTCTAGATACCTAGATGAGCTGTGGACACATAAAATAAACGTTATTCGGGTTTATCTGTCTGAATTAGGTATGCAAGTTGGTAGAGTCTTTTATATTCAAACATGTCTACATATATATATTTATAACCGTGATTATATTGCGGAATTAGCTATCTGCTTCCGAATATATATTATTATTTATTATGCACTATGGGAAATGCAGTCCGATCTTAATCTTTGCATATTACGAAATTATATGTTTATAAATTATAAATAAATGTATATCATACGTCGAGCAAGATATGTTGAGCGTTATAATCGCTCTCCCGTCTACGTGTTTCGCGGGAATGTGTAGCGCGCTTAAACGTGGTCCCTACAGCGCACCTTAACCGGTCCGACTTTATTCCATTAATACTCGCAGCAACACAATGGTTTGGCGCTTAGCACTACGTACACCACACTACGGCTATTGTGGAACTTTAATTGTTTTTACTACCACGCTTGTATTGATTTTATTCGTTATGCGAATTGTTCATGTTAATTACTATGAATTCCTGGGACTACTATAACCATATCAGTAATTAAATGTTATTTCTAGACAAAAAAATAAATAACATGGCCAGTCATAATAAATAATTATGATAGGGTGTTTTTTATGCTATTTCAGTATGTATTAATTCACGAACATAACGTTAATTAGACACCAAGTCAGACGATAAAAGATGCATATAATATCCATTTAGCAGCAGTAGCTAAATAGAAACCTATAAAAAAGCTCATTAGAATAAGAGTGTATACATACGCAAAATATTAGCATAGATGCAAGATAATTTTAACCGGCTTCCTGCCACCGCCCCCTGTAGGTGTGCACACCTGGGGAGTTACACACAATATGCGATTATTAATTTTCACTAATAAGGGACCCATTGCGGCACAGTCGGCAGACGACGATGAAGTGCTTAAAAATATCTACAAGTTGTTCAAGTAAATGTATATAGTTTCCCTTCTTATATAGTTTATAGCGTATTTAAAAAATAGTGGCACAAAAATAACGTATATGAATCAACTCAAATGTATATGCCGTAAAATTAGGTTACTTTAGCCTTAAGTGGCAATGTTACCCCTTAAAGGGCTAAAGTAACACGATTTTACAATAGGTGATTTCTAGTTCGACTAAGAAAATATTAAGATCATTTATTTAATAGGTATCCAATTATTGACCGCGTCTCAAAGGCACGGGACATAAAAGTGGAAGTTGACGGATTTAATGGTGTCATTATTTTGTAATGTTATGTGCTGGGGTTACTTTGTTGTTTATCGCCCATTCTGGACACCTAACGGGCCGGATGGAGGGAATTTTCAAGTTTTGTGTGATTTCATTTTAATTTTATCGTCTTGTAATAAAATAATAGAGCATACAGTGAACATATAATTTTATTAACAAAAATAAAAGAAACATATTTCACCGTAGATTGGGGTGACTGAATGCGGAGCTGATTTGAGCTTCCTTTGTATTTGAGCTTCCTTCCTTTGTTCATTTACGTTACGGAGGTACACTGCCACAGGTGTCTAAGGTAAAGCGTGAAAACGATTTCCAAAGTCACTCCTTTAATTCATCACTATGTTTAAAAATAAAAATTATCCAAAATTTTTGTAATCACAACTTGTGTTTGTTATACACAACTTTCCACGAAAATCGCTCAAAAGTAACAATTTTAAGTACGTTTACTACACCGAATGTGTTTCTGGAATCGATAAGGTTGCTAATATATGAGGATCGTATATATCTACTAAGTGTTCCCGCTGATCCATTATGCGCACATCGTAACGTATAAATAAAGGCAAAAACTCACAAGATCCATTAAAAGAATTGCTGCAAGATGTTTGCAATGTATGGACGTGCCGCTTCTGGGAAACGAGTTTTTATTTTAACGCTTACGGGTCGTCAATAAAACCGTTTCTTGTTTGCGAATAAAGAAACATAAGGGAAGTTATAGAATTCATTAATAAAATTATTAGCGTTATCTGAACATGGATGGTGTGTGATTTTAAACTGGCGGCGGGTAAAATGCTTAGCTACATTTATCGCGTGATGGATAAATGATGAAGACGCGTCACTTTCGCACTCATATATGGGTAACAAATTGTTTTGTACTTTGTATTCTACTTTATCTACATATTAGTGAAAATCATTATAAACAGATAACCATGTGTAACAATTTAATATACCATTAGCAGTCAATATATTTTAATTCATTAATAAATTTCTGACTTAAATAAAACTTATAATTGAACGGGAATTTTACCATGTGCGTCCAACATTTAACTAAGCAACCCTATTGCAAATTAAAATACAATACAACAATACTTTATTACACACCAATAAAAGTTTACACAGGAAATAAACCAAACACAAAATATAAATAACGTTAGACAACAGGCGGTCTTATCGCTAAAAGTGATCTCACCCTGTGGGTAGTGAAATCAATAAAGAAATAACTTAGTATAGAGTAGGTGTAGCAGAAAGCAAAGGGAACACATAATTAAGGAACATTTAATATACAATATTATTCCTCTGCAATATTTACCACGTGATCCACTCCTACCCCGTGTCTGTATCTGTGGCATCTGGCGTACTTCGACGCGTGTCATAAATACAAGTGTGGACGTCTTCTGGTCACGCGAACAATAAGGAACATTTAACATAAACTTTGTTTGAATCAAACAACAGAATGACGAGCTTGTTCTCATATTATATATCTTAGATTAATGAAAATATTATATTTTTATCTTTAAGATTCCATTTATCTGTAAGATTCCATCAAATAGATAAATATTAAGTAGAGACCTAACATAGGTATGCACCTACATATTCCTCGTAGTATGCACCTATGTTAGGCGCAAACCTTGTAAAAGTCGAATGGATCAAAATAAATGTTCGAGGTGTATCCACTACATTCTTTCCCGGCAAAGCACTTCCGTAAGAGACTGAGCGCTATAAAGGATGCCGAGTGGAGGCAGCCTTGATTCGGCCCGCACTAACCACTAACAAACAGAATTTAGGGCTCCCACCTGCGCCCATAATTTTTCATACATTTCAAAATCTTCTAGAATAGAATACACCATAATAAATTTATAGAATAAAATACAATTACTAAAATGAAAAATAAGCAATCTTATAATCAAACAGAGATTTCTCTCAGAAAACAATAAAAATAATTTAACATAAATAAGAAAAAACACACTTGTCAGATATTTTATTGCACTTTAAAAACAATAAATATTAGGTACAGTGGAAAGTATATGAAAGTAATGATTACGCAGGTGGTGTTTTTTTAAATTCTTGTTCATTATTAAAAGTGATCTGATTATGTAATCGTATGAAAGGACATCGTTGTATACCTAGTGAGAATGTAAAGAAACACCCTTAAGTTTGAGATGGGGTGTATGGGTTGAGCAACATCAAGAACGGTTGATGTTATTCTTTATTTTTCAAAATATTAAAACCACTATTATACTGTATTGTGCCATAAAGTTCAAACGATTACTTAAAAAGCTACATTCAATCTGAAAATCGTAAATTATCTAAGCACAAACTACCAAATAAAATGCGATTTTATCGTCCTACTTAAGGAAACTCATATAATATATTTTTGTTTTATCGCTAATTAAATCGAGCGGTAATAATAATCCACAAACGTTTGCGAAAATAAACCTCCCAAGTAAAGAGTCCAGAGAATGTCCTCGTATTTTTTTACTTTATACCAAAATTTATTGGTCATAAAACTGTATGCTGTGTATATTTTTAATAGTACAACTCATTTGTAAAACTTGCAGCAAGATTGCAGCTATTGTTTGAGGGTATTATCACTTCGAGAAATATGTGGAGAGAATGTTTTAATGTCATGGATATGATTTAGTGTCTATTGCATTGCCGCTTCTTGTGCTAATTTGCAAATCAACGACCGACCACGTGAATTTAGTGATGTCAGAGTCTTGCCTCCCCTTATTTTAGCCAACTTTTCATATCTCTCTTGACATCGGGCATCCATATAACTTCGTCATAATGTAATGATAAATATCATTGCAAAAAATTCCATGTGTAAAAATTCCTAGTTCGTAAATCGTTTCGCTAATGTGATCTAACTGGAAATACAGTTCTTAAGTAGCTCCTTAAATTACAGCAGAGCTCCAATAACATGGCTTAAAATTACATATTTTCTTAAAGAAACCGTTTACGACCTTGGCATTTTTTCATATTTTTGTTTTTGATGTAATATTATTTATTATTTTTAGTCATGCAAGAAATTATTTTTTATTCCTTACACACTTTAACCCTTCCCCCACTTCTCTCCTTCAGACGTTCTCTCTTTCTCATCCATTTCCCCCGACCATTACTTTTTCCGAGATTAAGATTTTGTTTTTTTTTTATTACTTAATAAGTAATTATAGAAGTTTATAATTTGTACCTACTGGAAAATTTAAACATTAAAACTAACTGTTATATGTTTTTTTTCTTTAAAACAACCTTGCTACGTTAAGTAGCACCTCATTTGTATGCGACGCCCTAAATAACAGAGACAAGCTTAACGCAAATTAATAAATCTTCTATTGCACGGCAACGGCACCCTCAGCACGCGAATACGACTCGTACTTAACAGGTTTCTTTACAGTGATTTGTACATTATTATTATAACTTCTGGAACAGGAACCACAACAATTTATTCATTCAATCAATTTAAGCAAATAATTAAATTAGATGAGTCGGCCCTTGTTATTAATTAAAATAATAGCATGACGTCATTGGAACAGTTGAAGGTTATTTAAAACCCCGCTATAGCGAAAGCCGTCAGGCATAAATTAATTATATTAACGGTTTTTGGCATAATATTTTTATTTCTGTATTAACGGAAGCAATGGTAATAAAATAACTTCAATTAAAGTCATGTTTTAAAATATGCATACGTACAGTAAGTGTTTTTTTATGTCGGTACATGTATACGACTATTTATATTACACATGTGAATTATTTTGTCTGAAGAAGTAGAAACAAATAAACATCCTCTACAAATGTCTAAACATGTTGATACTTTTATTTCTGTAAAATAAGACTTACCGTATCCTTTTTACGTCGTTAACGGTAGCCATCGCTCATCCGCTAACTGCAAAAAACAGATAACTTCTTTACTTATAAAATTGTTAAGCCCACTTAAAGATCCGCATTAGGGTAAAGAGGATTTACAACGCTCGCGCAGTCAGAACCAGTCAGTTTGTCGCACACGCAAGGGGAATAGAGAAAAAACTGCACGTACGTACAATAATCAAGTAGGCAGCGTCAGTAAAATAAGACTCGACACTTCTTATTAAACGTGGTCATTTTTCACCAAAGGTTTTTTTCAATAGAGTGTAGTAATTTTTTACAGAAAATACTTTGTTAATTTGATATTGATGTAGGTTTGATGTGATAATAACTTGTCTTCACTTTCCATTTCTTGCATGTTATAAAATCGTTTAGCGCAGCAAACAAAATAAAATACTAATACTACAATAATAATATATTGATGGCTAAATGGCTGGATCGAGGGTCAATTGCTCAACCTACCCCTGGGCACAACGCGCATCGTCAGGACATTCCTCTCAAGATAGAGAAACCAGCTGGGCAGCAGTCAGGGCTGAAGACAGCCCTAATGTTTTAAAAGCTTGGGCCCTGCCCTACTACCGGTAGGACCCTTCCTTAGATTTTTATAATGTGTGAAAATGATTGTGTTTTACTTTTTATACCTACCTACGCATTTTATGTCAGTATTAGCAGTTGGTGGAACATATTGCTCGTAGAAAGATTGTTGAGTGGCGATCGAGTACCGAAGACGCAAAGTATGTAGGCCCCCAGAAATGTGGACCAACGACCTGGTAAGGATCGCAGGAAACCGCCGGATGAGGGCAGCTCTCGACCCATCGTTGTGGAGAACTTTGGGGAAGCCTTTGCCCAGCAGTGGTCGCCTTTCAGTTGATATGATGATGATTTTTACTTTTCATAAAGAATTAACAAATAAAGGACATATTTATTGTAGCTGTACCTACTTTATGTACGCACATAGGTATAAGAAATAATATCCGCCGTAAATTATGCAACTGAGTATGAGTACTCTGCGGATATTACGACGTACGGAAGCTTCTCGGTGCAGAAGTCATTCCGGAGATGTCCATTTACGGATTTGCATAAATGATTTGCTTTGATGGAGCTTTATGCTATAGATAGGGCTTACATGCGAGAGACTTATCCCGAAGTAGGTATGCAATATTGTGCTTATCGTTATAATAATTATGTTAATTTATTTTCACGTAGTAAATAAAACAGGTGGCAAAGGAGCTAAACTAAGCTCAATGGAGTAGGGTAGAATATGCTCTTGCAATCTTTTGCCGTCAGTAGATAAGTTTATTTTCTTGTTTAGTTTATGTTAAGGCAAGTGTGACAACCAATCCCGAGACACACTGTGATACGCGACTCTTTCTTGCGCGAGAATATCTATCTCTTTCTTCGCTGTACTGACAGGGACAGGCGATGCTATGTCGCGCGACAAGAGTCGCGAAACGCAGTTGCGCTATACGGGCCGGTCTCTCCCACCTTAAGGAAGTCCTCTATACACTTCGAAAATTATACGAACTATTATGTGCTTATTTTTAAAATTTTCTCTTATGCTATGTTTTATTAGTTAACTGATAAACTATCAGCTGCTCCTTTTATTTCCTTGCACAGCTTAAGGTAGTGCTTTGTAAGGCCAAGCCTAATTCTTATCCTAATTATTAAATCAATTCAATAATTTTAGCTGATATATTATGCTTTTAATAATCTCGTCGCAGAATCTCGGAGCCATCGACTAAAAATAAATTACATTATTATTATAATTAGAAATCGATGTCATACATCTTCGTCCGCGAGTCAACTTTATTTCATTCCCGGCGCTAATTAAATTCCATGTTCAAAGGCGAGTGGTTATTTCAATCCTCTTAGACATAGTGGCGTGCAAAAAACTCGGAATTCGCACGTCGTGCGCCTGCGACGACAGCCCGCTACCAGTCCCAGCCCTTCCCACTCTAGATAAATATTAGCTCCCTCTCTCATCACTCAATACGATATGACAAGGAGAAAACTATACAACTTCAACATCGATGATAAATAATTTTACTTGAGCACAGTGGTCCCGGCTACCTCAAACATAGCGACGTGCTCGAGTTTTCTAATGAATTTAGACCATCTGGAAAAAAACAAACTCATCCTGTCCCGTCTCTAACGTAGCTGTCATCGTTCAAGTTCTTTTTTCTGCGAACTGTGTGTCGGCTTACGGTTCTAAAGGCAATGTGCCTCTTGGAACTTGTTTGTAGAAGTAATAAAAAGTTCTATTAAGCAAGCGACAATTCAACTATATACCTAAGTCTCTATAACACCAATTACAGTTGATAACAACGCAAAGTATCGTTAACGAATGAGACTCGACCTGGAAAATCATAGGTGGATTTTTCCTACTAGAACCTAATTGGCTTGTAGAGTTTTCTCCAATTCGTAATAGATTTTTCAACTGTAATGGCTCTTTTGTTAAATAATGCTCTTAAATGAAATGCACTCTCTAATAAAGTCGGCTAGTTGTAGTAACAAAGCTATAATCGGATTACTGTAGAATATTGCCCACTGTACCCACTGCGTCGTATCTCAACTGTCAACTAACGCACAGTAGTTGTAAAATACTAATAAGTATCTTAACTTCACTGTAATGTCCAAACCGCATCCCGGCGCGCTTGTTATCAGTTTATAAATAAATACTATTACGGGACAATCTTACACAAATCGACCTAGTCCCAAACTAAGCACAGCTTGTAGTATGGGTACTAGACGGCGATATATCTTATCTTATCTTATTAGGAAGGGGTCCTTGCGGATACACTTCGACCCAATGGGATCTTTTGTGTAGTTACCCCCATCGCGCCTACTCAAAGGATTGTTCCACCACCTTCATATATCGGATGATGGAACCAGTTGGTAGTGCCTGGAATTCCTTCGGTTCTGGGTAACCAATACCGAATTCCTTCATTCTGAGTCTGGCGAGGGCATGACATCCACACAGTATGTGCTTCATTGTCTCTGCCTCCTCGCCACACATTCTACAATCTGTATTGTCAGACAGTCCCAACTTGGCCAATAGTCCTTTGACCCCAAAGTGACCGGTAAACTCCCCCGTTATGATTCGGAGCTGTCTTTTGCTGTATTCCCATAATTTCTTGGTCCAGCCTGATTCTATACATTCCATGAATAGCTTTGAGTGCCTCAAGCCTGCCATTTTCCTCCACTCTTGTTGGTGCTGGTTTTTGGCATAGTCCTTGATGGCTGTTGCTATGGTTCCCTGCGAGAGACCCACACATGGTTCAGGTCCTATGAAACTAGTCGCAGACCCTTTTCTAGCAAGTTCATCTGCAATTTCATTACCGATGAAGCCTTCATGCCCTGGGATCCATACCAGTTGCACCTTATTGTGCCTTCCAAGCTTGTTCAAAGCTAGGACGCCATTATACACAAGTCTAGAATCCACTTTAGGCGCACCTAGCGCTTTAAGTGCCGCTTGACTGTCACTGAGTATGTAGATGTGCTTCCCTCTGGTAAGTCTATCTATGTTCTCCTGGGCACAGGCAATTATAGCGTATGTCTCCGCTTGGAAGACAGTCGCATAACCTCCCATACTTGTACTTGCATTGAAGTCGTTTGCATGAATGCCTGCTCCCGTACCTGATCCCATTTTTGATCCATCAGTGTACCAAATAATGTCCTCACCATCCGCTGTAGGTGGCTCGCGACCCTCGGCCCATTCCGCCCTCGTTGGAACTTGTACCTTGAAGTTCCTATTGAATACAAACTTAGGCTGCATTTTATCGCAGCTCATGGTTGTTATTCTGTCAAGAAAATTGTTGCTTTCCATGTTAGTGTGCTTAGTCTTCGGCGTGCAATAACTCCACAGGTCCATTGTTTTTAACCTGTGCAGCGATTTGCGCGCTTCGGACTGTATCACTATATGTAGCGGTGGTAGATCTAGCAATATTTCTAGCGCCGCGGTTGGCGTAGTTCTAAACGCCCCTGTTATAGCCATGCACGCCGTTCTTTGCACCTTCGTCAAGGCGTCTCTGCATGTGCTCCTCAACGTCCTTGGCCACCATACGAGGCTACCATATAGGATGATCGGTCGTACCATCATGGTATAAATCCACTTTAGTACCTTTGGGCTTAATCCCCACGTCTTACCATACGCTGATCTACACATCCCAAATACTCTGAGAGCCTTTGTTATGGTGTGATCGACATGCTTTTTCCAATTGAGTTCCTTATCTAGTATGACACCAAGATATTTCACCTCACTGGACATTTCGAGTACCTGTCCATACAGTTTTAGTTCCTGCATGTCCTTAAGAATCCTCTTTCTCGTGAATGGTATTACCACTGTTTTGCCTGGGTTAATGGATAGTTGGTGATTGTTACACCATTTCTCCACTTTCCTCAGTGCTTCACTCATAATTGCTGATACCGTACTGGGAAATTTCCCATTTACGAGAATCACCAGATCATCTGCATATCCTACCGTATAGATAGGACCACTGTTGAGTTCCTCCATTAGGGAGTTTACCACCAGACTCCATAGAGTAGGTGAGAGTACGGCGATATATAATATAATATATAAATAAATATATAGATAGCATGGAACAAATATTCGAGTTCATCAAAGAAATATTTGCCCTGGCCGGGATTAGAACTCAGGACCATCGGCTCAGTTGGCAGTTGCACTACAAACTGTCCAACCGCGTCGTTATGTTTGGCAATTGCGAGCATTAGCCGTTTACTTACAATCTTTTTAACATCAACTTACTTCCCTTTACTCTAGCTAGTAGTACACTGACAAAAAATCTCTGTTGTTGATACAGATCATATGACGCCTTTGATATCTGTGTTTCACAACTTGTAGGAGTAGTTTCAAACCATCTGTAACCTACTAAATTAAAATTCGTTGTTATTTGACATTTCTCTATGCAAAGACCGCCGTCGGCGCCATTAAAAAATGGCTTGATTATTATTTTTTTGCTACAACATGCCTTAAGTCAGGATACTGGTAATACGGCCTGTGCTGCCACTGTCAACTAACGCATTCGACGTAGCGCGCCAATTAAACGCACTCCAAGAACGGAAAGTGTTCGTTTTTGCGTCCCGGCGCGCTTTGTCCGCCGAATGTTTTGGGCAAAGACAAACATTCGAAGCCGAGCATTAGCCATTCAGTTGCAATCTTTTTGATCTCCAGAATGCACCCCGTATAACTCGGCTACATTGCATGCCCGACATTCTGCTCATTATTTCTTTGATGCATAAAGAAGGAAGAAAAGTTTAGATTAAATTCTGAAAATAAATTAGTTTGTGTTTGCGAATAGTTGTGTAAGTATCTGTGTTTTTTTTTCTTTTACTTAAAACCAGTGTTGTTTTTGATTATCGATCATACAACATAAATAAATATTAAGCAATTTTTACAAAATAAGTAAATTTTCAAAATCTTCTATCTGAGGTAAAAGACTAATAAAATGCAGTGAGGTAGTAATGCCTTTTGTCTAAACAATTAGTAGCACCAATACTATATTCTTTACCAGCTACGCCGTGCGGTGTTAACCACTCACCCCACGGGAGCACTACATTTTTTTCGGGTTATGAAGTAGCCTATGTATGTATTAATCCAGGTTGTCAGTTACAATCATATCAAAATTTATCAAAATTGGTCCAGTCGTTTGAGTGTAACGAAGAAACAAACATACACATAAACACACAAACTTTCACCTTTATAATATTAGTATTATTTTCGGTTTCACATTAATCAGATTTAATCACTTCTTTAATGTAAAACGGGACAGGATGGTTAGTCTAAAATTATAAATTAATGATTTTATTGACGTTTATTTACCACATTATGAATCTTTAAATTATTCTTAAACAATAGGTACACAAAGCGTAGGGCCAATTTACTAATTGCATAATTTAATAGCTATGTTTTTGATTTACGTGCGTAAACACTCTTTTTAAATAATAAAAGAATAAGTAGTAAATAGGAAGACTTTCAGGCTCATCGAGGTTTAACAAATATTATATGTACTTATTATATTATGTTCATCACTATCCTTAGTTCAAGTATTGTTTAGCATGCGACTAGATTTGTGTAAGGTTGCCCTCTAATAACTATTTAAAATACTCACATACTTATTAAACCATTGATACAAAGATTAAAGCTCAAAGAAAAATAAGAAAGGTTAACGCTCTGGACCGGCAATCCAGAGGTACCGGGTTCGATGCCCGTTCTCTTCGACCAAGTAACTCATTTCAATTTTTCTTCGCGCTTTGTACTTTGTATCAATGCTTTAATATAAAAATTGTAGTGTGTACCCACATTAGAAAATTAGACATTACCTGTTTCATAAATTTATACTTACATATATATTCATTATTAGCACGCGGAACTTGGGGACTGTTCCAGACACAAAAAGGCGTGTGTGTATGATTAGCGGCCACGCGGCTGATTGCCGCCCAATCGGGCCTTATTCGCCCGCACATGGGAAATATTTTTAATCAACACCTCCATTGAACTTACGAGCGGTCGTACGTGAGCTCTCCGAGCAGGGCTGTATTGAGGAAAATAAACATTTCCCTCGACTTTGTTCTCTATTCTATTCCACAACTTCCTTAAGTTTATCTAAATTCGACGTTACTTATGTTATGACAACTGACCATAGTATTACCATTGTATATACCTTAGCTACGCGCTCCATTTGCTTTCAAATAGAGCTGGAATAGCAAAAGTCTAAATATATCAGGCTCTATGTCCACGATTTGGTCTAAATTGTTGTACCATGATTAGGCGACAACGCGGGTTGATTGCCGCCAAACGGGCCTAATTCGCCCGCACGTTGGGAATATTTTTAATCAACACCTCCATTCAACTTACGAGTGGTTTAAGTTTTTTTGGATTAGTGACGTCACTATCAAGGGCGAAAATGGCGGACAGCGTTTTAAGCATTTCAAAGTACAGAATAAAAATCTTGTTTTCTATTTCAATTTGTTCAGCCATGTTCTACTTTTATGAACTGGAAAATATATATTTAGGTTTTCCATGTCAAATACTATGTGAAATAAGCATTAATTTAATATAATTTATCATGAGTCAAATAGCTTATTGTGATGGACTAAAATGTACTGCATATGATATTAACAATGTAAAAAATCAGTCTCCCTATACCTTATTATACGTAGCGCCCCAATTTAAAAGTAGGTATCGTATTTAGAATGCAAAATTGATATATCATTTCATAAACAAAGTGCGCTAACAAGATCGAATAATGTTAAAGAGTTTTAATAGAAGAGAGTCATTAGTATCGGTTGTATCTAACGAGTCTCTCAACTTTGCTTGTTAGGCTTGAAGCCAAATATTTATTGCTTTTAGCTTACCATAGCTACAAGAGAGGTAACTTTAATATCTTCATATTTTAATATTATATATCTTAAAAAGGTATGACAGGGAGACAATTTTGCCACTATTGAGGAATGAAGTATATAGAACTTTATTTCACCCGGTTTTTCTATTAGAATGGCTTTTGAACATTTTTTTACCGACTTCAAAAAAGGAGGGGGTTCTCAATTCGGTTCTATTTTTTTATTATTATTATTATTTTTAATGTTTGTTACCTCAGAACTTCGTCATTTATGAGTCGATTTGGAAAATTCTTTTTTGGTTCATGAGTAGACAATCATGTCCAACTTGGTCTCATAAAATTTTGGTGAAGATCTGATGACGAGATCCATGAGGGGTCGAAGGAATTCCTGAAATATTATGGGCACATCTATGGCGATTTCGGTATTTATTACAATAGTTCAAGCATTTACACTCGAAAATCACCATTTGGTGAAGAGAAACTGATATAGAAGGCACAAGCCACCAGTTAGTACTGAGGACTCAACCAGTGTTATTTAATTCGCGGATTGTACATCGATTTGGAAGATTTTTTTTCCGTTCAAGAGTAGGCATCTCCAAGTTGGTCCCATAAAATTTTGATGAAGATCTGATGACGAAATCGACAAGGAATCGAAGGAATTCCTCAAATATTATGGGCACATAATAGGTATATAAATATTATAATCATCATAAAGTTTATTCATATCACTATATATAGTATAAAACAAAAGTCGCTTCCGTCTGTCTGTCCACGCAACCACGCAACGGATTTTGAGCGGTTTTTTTTCTAGATAGTGTGATTCAAGAGGAAGGTATTTATATGTATAAGATATGCATAATTTATCAGCATTGTACCCGTGCGGAAGAATGGGTCGTCCTTGCACCACTCGGAGGTGCACAGTTAACAAATAGGTGGCGTCAACTGGCCTCGACTGGAAAAAAGACGAGGAGGCAGCTCAGTATCTACAACATTGGAGAATACTTCTTAGAGGCCTGTCTATGTCCCTCACTCAGCATCATTATCATCATCAATGATGAAAAAAAGTAACTCCGAATAGAGCACATCGCTAAAGTCAAATAAGTATCTAGACATAGACAAATAAAATGTTTTTCATAGCAATCCTACACCATTTCATAATAAACAATATAATCAAAAATTTTAATGTAAGACGACCCGACCGCCCTACGGCAGGTGTATACGATGCAGCCTCAATAGTGAGGCCCAAGGCTACAGCCAAGGCGTAGGTTGTCACGCTTTGCGCATAACTTCGCAACTTACGTTTATGTGTCTCGTGTAAACAAATAGAATTATCACAACCGCGTTCAAGACGTTATTTGTGTTAAAAGCAATCTTACACTACATGCTCTTTATCTGGAAGTCATCGGTTTTTTTTTATGCTTTTTCAAACTACCTATTTATTATTTATGTTTGTTGTTGGCGTTAAAAGCAAACTTACACTAGCAAAATCGAGTCTCTTTGTCTAGAGTCATCACTCATCACTTTGCAGCGATACGACGCCAATAGTCTACCGTTATTTAAATTCTTTGTATTTGTGCAATTAAGTATAATTGTAGGTATTGTATTGGTTTAAATCTGTTCCCATTGCATTATTATAAACAAAATAGACAAAATAATCAAAATTCGTCCCTGTGCGAAATGGAGGCGCGGTGTTCGGGTGGCGGGCGGTTGGTGCTTGATTGGCGCTATGAATGTGAGCAGATTGCATCGCCGCTGGCCGCCCGCTTTCCGCTACCTGCGGGGACGACTCGCTATCTCATGGTTCCGCTACTCTATGCTTCTGACGCTGCTCATAGCTCGCTGCCGCGATTTTGCCCTCTCTGCCCATACACTGCTATACACAGGCAATTAATCACGACGGCCCCCACTACGGTCCTAATAATATTGCCGGTGTCCGAAAATGCTATGTGTCTGCCTCCTTTCCTCGCAATTTTCCATGCCAATCGAAGAGTGCGTGCTGGCAGAATACTTACTTACCCGTATTCCAGTGGCCTCACTTCAATAGTGAGGCCTAAGAGTATAGTTTGTCACACAATGAGCGAATTAAATTCAAGCCATGAACGTTAAATTTTTCAGCACCGCAATTGTTACTATTAATGTTCGCGGGGGGTGGGGTTACTTCATTCAGAGTAATAAAATAACCTACGGACGGGTAAGACCGAAGGAGTGAGTTTTGAACTATCTATTCTGTGATGATACTCGTTCCCACCATTCGCCTATTTCTCATACAATACAAAACAAACTCCGAAACATTAGGTACAACTGAACCAAAGATTTCTTCTGTCTATAACATCCCCACCGCCACCGCCCCATGGAAATGTAAGTCACGTTTTCAATAACCTTCGGTTTTACTTCAAAATTTAAGCTCCAGCCAATATTAGACTACATTCTTCATTTTGTAACAAAATACAGCATTATATGAAAAGTTAGCGCGCGAGCTTAGAGAAACGAGTCGGTAGCGGGAAAATGTGACGGCGGATTTGTGTAGGTAAATTTCATATTTAGGAAGATTTCAATTTGATCTCGTGGGCATTAGGGAGGCGTAAGAGTTCGGCGGCGGAGCGAGGAGGTCCGACTTGTCACGTCACAATGGGGCTAAGTCGGCAGCCAGATGAGCGCCGAGCCCAGAGCTCCAGCCGCAGCTCTGGTATTATTAACGGCATGTATTGTAATCACGCGGCGGGCGATCGCCTCCGCCGAAGGTAGGGCGGTATTAAATTCCGACAGCTACGTGATAAATCGAAATTGGAAAAGTTTAATAATGTTCGGTTGCTCCGAAAGCAATAAAACCGTTTATAAACGGGCACGAGCGAACGAGACGGGCAGGGACGCCCGCCTTCGGGACTTTTAGGGACTCTTAGGTGAGTCGCCCGGCCTTACCGACTCTAAATTGATTTTACTGGTATCTTGATGAAGTGATAAAATAGGCGGATGTCACTTGGGACGTGGTTATTGACAGATGTGGACACCCGACTTCCATCTTTCACTTAGGGGTCATTTTAAATAGTAATTCCTCTTTAATAAATTCAGATGCTAAATCATTATTCTAAACGACAATTACTTGTTGTAAAATAACAGTGACAACCCTAAAGAAAACCTTTCAGTCTTCAGAAAATTTAATTGAAACGCCTGTCAATAGCCATGACGCATGAAAAATGTTGGTACCGCATCCATATTGCTTACATGATACCGAGACATTCCTGCGAAAACAAAATTCGATTATTGAGACGCAGTACAGCCAATGGATCCATGTGTCAGATTTGAAAGCTTTAGGGGGAAGATAAATGCGAAGCCTTATTGAGTCAATGAGTAATTATTACAATGAATAGCTTCATGATTGTTTAAATTGATAAAGTTTATTAAATAGCTTGTTTTTAATCTTTGACCGACCACGTATCAAAATAGGCGGACCCTAGGTGGATAAACGGTCTGGTTAAGTTGGTCCCTTCGAGACCATGAACTTACATCACGTTCGAAACGTCGAGGTAATTAAAAAAAAAAACACATTTTGAACGCGATTAAGTCCCGCTAATAATAAAGAAAATACGGTCTGGTTAAGATCGCCGCAAACAGTGGGTAAGTGCAGCGCTGCTCCAGTTATAATGGAGATATTTCAGGGAGGCCTTGGTTCGACAAGAAGCGTCTTTCGGTAATAGTGAATAGGCTATTACTGAACCGGCGAACTACATCCTCGACACCGTAGTCCCTTACCGTCAGGTGGTGCTGAGGTTAATCGCCAGTCAGTTTCTGAATAAGATAAAAACAAAACTTGAGGACGCCAAAATAAAATTCTGTCAAAAAAATCATTTTAGTGACAAGCTTTTATACTGTACTTTTCTTTGCATATCCATCAAATGCTCACTGAGACAATTCTAAGAGCCCAAACTTGGTAGGATTGCTTTTTCTATTATAGTCTTCCTATGGCCACCTTCCGGCTCCATCATCAGATCAGCCCCATATTATTGTATTGTCATCAAAGTTAAGTAAGTATGCAAAATTTCAGGTCAATCGGTCGGCTGTCCCAATGCGCTATTTTTTATTGATAGCTGGTTTTCTTCCAGAGCCAAAAGCTCAGATCAATTTAGGAGCATAAAGACGTTCATTTCCAAACCCTATCTCTGCGTCCTAGGTCTAAATCCAGGTAGGTACGTGGGTGATTCTCATATAGTTTTAAAACATTAACAATTTTTTTATTTTATTTTCTGTGATATATTGCGGTGTATATTAAGAGTACATACCAAAGGCTAATTTTTGGTGCAGATGGACAAGCTTAATACCTACCCTCTGCAAGTGATTAAGAGTAATGCATGTGTACACGGCTGTGACGTGTGGTGCTATGGTTGTGACATCCCTAAGCATAGTTGTGAGACTGTATAACATGGGTGTGACAATTTCATCGAAAATCTAGTAATTGTGTCAAATAATAAGTAACCAAGTAGCCAGGATCATTCACCAGCAACTTGCTCTTCGATACGGTCTTGTGGGGTCTGAGGTGCCGTACTATAAGTACGCACCGATGCCAGTTCTTGAGAATGGTCGTGCCACGCTCTATTGTCATCGATCTATCATCACGGACAGGACTATTGTAGCCAATAAGCCTGATATCTTTTTTGTAGATCGATCCAAGCGCCAGGCAGTGCTCGTCGACATCACCATCCCCCATGACGAGAACCTCGTGAAGGCCGAAAAGGACAAACTCAGCAAGTACCTTGACTTGGCTCACGAGGTGACCGCCATGTGGGATGTTGACTTTGTCCCGATAGTCGTTTCGGCTAACGGTCTTATAGCGAAGAGTCTCGACAAACATCTTAAGAGACTCTCGCTAGATGGCTGATTTAATTTTTTCTTTGGTGACATCTGCGGAAAAAATACAACAAATTGATAACCCAACTTAGCAAACAAAATCACCAAATTATTCAAATATACTACAAGAATGTCACAACCAAGCATTACATGTCACAACCGAGGTTTGAAAAATTCCGTGGTCGTGACATTTATATCTATCTATGGTCGTGACAAATTTTGAACATGTGCGACATAACGGAACAATTTGCTTTGTCTCGCCAATTTTAAACAATCGCCTTATTCTGTTATTTCTGAGGTAAAATTTATATAAGTATCAATAACATAACAGTAGAACTTACATTTAAAACTCATTTCACGGTGGTGACGTAGTAAGGTTGTCCTTTTTGTTAATAAATACAAGAAATGATTTTTTCTATACATTCACCGCACTTTGTCATAAGCAGAACCGACAAGAAGGTAGTTTTTCCGTTCTTAAAAAGCCTAAATAGGGCTGCTAGCTTCAAATATAATTGTCTACCGAGTTACACGTATTTAAACAATCACACATGGCTGTGACAAAAAAAAAGATCACAAACTTTATGATGTTCTGAATCAGAAACTGTTACATTATACTTTTACAACTTTTAAATAATGTTATCAGACATTTATTAGCTTTGCACCATTCGTATAACATTAGTCAAAATTACGTGATATTGTAGCAGAAATAAATATTTTATTAGAAAATCGGGAGATATCACACGGCATGGACGTGACATTTTGGGCAAACATTGACTGCGCCAGACGGTCGGCCAACAGGGAGAGATGGCGGGAGTTCGTGCGGAGAGCTGTGTCCGCCTCTACCATCGACGTCCATTGTGGCCACGGCCATTCTGCCAAGAGCGAAACGATAGAGAAGAAGAAGAAGTCTCTTATAATATTCTCTCATTGGTCCTATGTTAATAAAATGTTAAATACTCGTTATTAGAGCTCAGAAATTAACTGTTAAAGTCCTTCAGGTACCCCATGCATGAGCATCTTATATAATTAATAATGAAAAGTATGTGTACTGGATATAATTGGGTTCATATTGTGACCACATGAACACATTGTATAACTTATTAAATTAGAAATAAGTTTCCAGCTACACCACAATAACAGGTGATAAGATTAATATTACACCCAAAACACGAACGAAATTACGCCACCAAAAAAGAAAATCCAAATTTTCATTAACAATTTGAAAAGATTGGTTGGTTAATTTCAGAGATACCTACGTATTCAAATTGCTTCTATTCAAAACTCTTGTTTTTAATTATAAACTTAATTTGCTTATGATAAATCTATGGAAATTTTTACCTCGAGCCCCAACCCTCTAAAGCGCTAAGGGTAGAGTAATTACTTCTTTTCTTTGTAATAAAAACGGATTAAACTTTGCTTAGGGAAGCCCATTCATTTTGTTTACTATTCAGAACGGCTTGTATTAAGAAAAAACTAATTTACATTCGGTGTTTGGGATGTGGGTATCTTATCTATCTGTTTTAATGAAATCGCCTAATTCTTTTAAATAGAGCAGATTGTCAAGAATATGATAATGCAAGCCATTCAAAGCACTTTCGTGGCAATGTAGTCATCCAAACGCGTTATTAGCTAACCACTTGATAAATGTTACGACATGTATAAATTTTAAATGTTGAGTATCAATTCAGATAAGAGCTTTTATCAAACATGTAGCTTCGATTTATGTGAAAGCTCTGGTTTTATTGCTCCTTGGATTCTACTAAGTTTGTATACTTACAGGCCATCGGTATATTAATATTGAATATCAAGGTGAACAAATTAATCACAGAAGTTGGTAGGTGGTGTATAAAATGTATTACTTACTCCGAACTGGACCACTGAGTTTTTTGTGATCTAATGGTAAATTTAATACAGAGTTTTTACGATATGATCCTTACTAATGTTATTATAATTGTGTTTATTATTGCAATAGCTGCGCCGCGCGGTGTTGTCCCCTCATCCCACTACATTTTTTTAGGGATGAAAATAGCCTACGTATTAATCCCGAGTGTCAGCTACCTTCATACCAAAATTTATCAAAATTGGTCAAGCTGTTTGAGCATGAAGAAGAAACAAACTTAAACTTTCGCTTTTATAATATTAAATGTTTACAAATGAAGCGAAAATTGAAAAATTAAATGATTCGGACAGCACCTCTAGCACAACTGTGACATGCGACTCTTTCTCCCACGAGATATACTACCTATCTCTTTCTGTACAACACTGTCAGAGAGTGATGCTATGTCGCGTGACATGTGTCGCGAAGCATAGTTGTGCTAGACGGGCAGGATTCGAACCTGCGTTTCCAACGGCTTTCCGGGCCAACACGGGCGTCCTCCCAATTGGACCACCGAATCAGATGTCAGAGCCATTGAATTTTTCAACCAGTTGCTTCGACATGCCTTAGGGTGGCATCGTAATAATATTAGTGTGATGAAACATCGGTGCGACGAAGCTATATGATTGCATTCAGGTAGAGATCAGATAAAAATACAATGGCATTGAAAGAAAAGTGACAGGTAGAATTTGTCGCGCGACAAAGAGTCGCTTGGCACTGTTGGCACAGTCGTGCCAGGCGTACTGCTTATCACAAACATAGGTAAATGGGTCGATGATATTATGTTTTCATAACAAAAGCCAAATACTAGTAGGCACTTTTGCCACGTGGCTGCAGAAAAGTTGTAAAACGAGGTAGATAGGTACTGCAAATACTAAACAACAACTCAAAATCATGGCACTGTGTGGCACTGTTTATATGCGATGCGCACAATATCCTGCCATCACGTTACAATGACAATAGTCATTCTCGCCGGTATAAATAAATGCGGATTTCATTTCCGCTCTATTTGTTTGCATCTCTGTTCTGAAGTCTGAAGTCATGCTGGGAGCTAATAAAAGGAACACAGATAAATGCCCGCTTAATTTCTGTCGCCGCTGGACTCGCATTGATATCAATTATCAGAAAGTTGGTAGAGAGGGCGAATGTTCCAGAATGTTCCTTTAGATGTAAGGTTCCCATAAAGCCGCTAATCCGAGCCGAGCGAGCAACAATTTGTCCAAACGGTTATGTTATTGCGGACGGTAAGCCGGCCGGTCGCTGCCGTCGCGCCATGATTTTTCTCGTAAAGTTGCTTATAAACATACAATTTGGTGGACTTCTGATCAGTCGATATGTTATTTAAAATCGCAATATTTTTACTTGTAAACTATCTTTAAATATGTATCTCTAGTAGATTACTAAGTTCTTATAAATCTTATCTTGACAGTTGCAATTTCCATGCAAATCAGTTAACTTTATAAATACCTATCCATTACTAAGATGTCTAAATAAAGCTCATTAAGTCATAGCGTTTTATTATTAAATGAAAAGCTCCAATTTAATTGAACCGGGTAACCCTGTCAATGCGAACCTCAATAACAGTGGACTCAATTTGTCGAAACTGTTATTGCATGGGACGGCAACCTTTGCCGACACTTTTATACAGAATCGGCTATAACTGACAGCCCAGGCGCCTCTAACTCCCCGGAATGGACGCTTGATTAAGACACTCGTGTCACTTTACTTTGCAATTACATTTGACAAGAGGCCACGACAGCAATCTCTTTTATTGTTAATAAGATATAAATCTACTTGATTGGGGTCATGTGTCTACCCTCACAACTTCAGGATTAGAAAAGATCGCGAAATATTCGCTACTTACTTTTTATCTACCTTTGCGAAGGCGTAAGTACAATAAAGAACTTTATACATTTTATATTTTCCAACTACCCTTTTTCTATCCGAGATAAATGGGATAAGAAAGGGAAAGGGAGTCTCAGCTTTTTGTTTCGGCATAGTATAGGCTCCCAGGTTGTCATCTAATCTAATGCGAAGTTAACATTGGATAGATGTATGGGTTTTTCGCAATTGGATCGAAGATTGTAAGAGGGATTGAAGGACGGCGCGGGTAGCGGGTAGCCGGGGCCGGCGCCCGCCCCGGCCGGCCGCGGAGGCAGGCGGCGGGCCCGCTGGCCCACGCACCACGTCCGCGCCGTAATGAGTTGAAAGCGGATACTTGTAGCGCACTCAGCCCGCGCGTGTCCGGTTACCCGCCTAATGTTGCCCGGATAAACAATGACGTCCAGCCTTTTAGCGACATTTGTGGACCCACTCAACACTGGACATAAGCCTAAAAACATCTCGCATTTTTACTATTTAAGATTCTTTCGGAAAGTAACGTTTACACGTTGCGATCTTTCGCAAAAATGTAAATGTATATACACATATTTTTTTTTATTTAAAGTAACAACATGCAAGTCCTATAACGTTTTATATTCAGATTATGTGGCGCTCGAAAGTTAATTCAGTCTCCGTAATATCTTTGAAGTAAATAGAACCTGAGATTAAACTCGCGCGGGAAATTTCCTGTGATGAACGGTGTGAAGAAAACAATTAAGAGAGGAATTAATTCTAATACAGTGACATCGCAAACACCGACGCATCGCCAGCGAAATGCTCCAACTTTATTCGTGTAATTATTTCTACTTCAACCTTTACAGCGAATTACTTTATCGCACACGCCGAGGTTGGATTACCGTATTGGCATGTTTGTGTAGTGTGTAAGATCATGAGCATTAGGTAAGTGGCGATGTGAAAGCCCCCTAGTCAAATGTAGAGTGACGGACCATCAACGCTGCTCCATTAAGTGGGAGATGCGCGGGCGGCGGGGCGGGGAGGCTCATTCTCTGAAGGTTTCATATGCCATTAGTTCATTAACACAGTCTTACGTGCCTGTCACGAGCTAACGACTATCAGCGAGCCGCCGTGGATTAGATACAATTACAATACAAATCCGGCTTCGTTACATTGTCGTTCTTTCTCATGAATACGGAGTAATTGGAGTGATGGAAAGTCCGGCGACAAATCACACACAGAGTGCACAAACCGGTCAGGGGGTGAGGGGGTGGTGGGGTGCGTCCATTATCCCGAGGTGAGGGCATCGCAACAGCAAAGACGTTAGTCCGGCTCTCTGCATCGGCGACTTTATGACGTTATCTCTAACAGGTTCCGTCGAGATGGGGTTCCAAAGTGGCGAAAGCACGGGATCCGTTGTGCCTGATAATTGGCCCTAATGGAAAAGTCTAGTCTTCGTGCGAAGTGCATTCCAAGTTTCGCTTCTGCCAGATATAAGTTATTACTTAAGCCTTTATGCGGACAACAAACTTAATGGGAATCCACTTAGATAAATGCACTCCATTTGCGTCTTGTTTTCTATACATATTCGAGCTCTACTAATTTTTACTTATGATTGAAACTGAACTTATTTCGAGTTTTACTTTGCACATTAAACATAAATAACCCTTTTAGTTTTTTTATGTGTTGAATGCTAATGGATCTGTGTGCAGTAGAGTACACCTTGCGAACATTTACTGAATTAGTTGAAATATGCATTTTTTTACATTATCAACCCCCATATCCCCGTCATTTTGAGAAATTTCGAATAACTGAATCTACTCACAATCGTATGTTATAATATCAGGAATATTAAATATTATTATCATATCATTAATAACTGAAGAACAGTACATTAATAAATAAGTGTCTATAATTATACCTCGCTGCAATGCAGAGTTTTCCCATCGGCAGAACGTAATCTATTAAAGCCGCCAAAAAAGCCAGCTATGCGCTATCTCGGTGCTTGGATCATATGCTTAAGAGCGTCATACATATTTAAACACGCATATTTACCGATTGGCGCGGATCAGAGGGGGTGGGGTGAAGACGGTCATTCAATGAGATTGCTTCTTGCCACCACTCGAAGTAATGGATCCCGCCGAAATGGACTGGATCAAGAAAATGCGGGTAGCTATTGCGTTAGTGCATGGCGAGCTTTACTAAGACTATTGCTTTAGTAAATTGCTCATAAATTTAATTAAAAACGTAATCATTTCCTGTATAATTATTAATTACATTTTGTATAATTACATTACAATTCACTACATGATCTGCAATCTGCAAGAATGTACCTCCTCTAACAACAATTTTTCACAAACGGTACTGGACTGAGTCGAATTTAATTACCTACATTCATTTTCACCGTATTAAATTTATGTACCATATTCAAATGCGTTCAATCGTGTGTTTAGTTTTATAAGATAACAAACTAAATAGGCATCCGATACATAACATGCCTTTTAACAGTTTTGCTTTAATGTTAAATAGGTCAATAAATAGAAAAATGCAAAACAAAACGGCCAAGTGCGAATCGCACTCGCGCACCTAGTGTTCCGTATCACTATCTATTTATATATGCATGGATAGACATCATTAACCACATCATTGTAAATGTATGGAAAATGAAAACAAAAATGTAATATAAAAGATTTCTTAATTCCTATTTAAAGTTAATTATTTTGATGTAAATTAACATCTCTTAATGTATTGGCATCTAATTTGTTAGCACCTTGTATACTTACATCATTGTACCTATGTGGACAATCACTTTAGAAAATATAATAATCTCATATAAAACAATTCACCTGATTTACCAAGATTTCTTATGCAGATCAAAATAGAAATACTACTTCCATATCACCAATATCACCTATATACCAACATCATTTGGTAACATACTATTCACAGCGTTTATCGCACAATGGATCTGGTATGGATTGAATTATGGAAGAGGCGGATTTGGTAAGGACAAGGGGGGGAAATGGAAAATGTGTGTCGTCAACTTGCGGCCTAACAGCTAGTGGACAGAGCAGACGGTAATGGATTGATCAGATACCACTTTGCCTACATGCCCCTACATGGATGTACGAAACGTTAGCGAGGATATAATAAGGATAAGGCAAGAGGGGCTCGCTACGACCTGCGCATCGCTATAAAATAAGAGCGATGACAGGTACCCGTAGTTATCAAAAGCAAAAGAGTGGCTATACAGGGTGGTCGGCTTCGCCTTTGTTTGATCGAAATCGGCGCGCATTCGTAGCCAGTCGTAGCGGCGTATACAGCCTGCCTCTGACTATGGGGGCTTTAAATGTAAAGTTCGATTCTACTCACCTTCACCTATTCTAATTTTGATTTGTGTACATGAAAAAAAAAATTACATTAATTCATTCATTTACTTTATTAGACCTCAAAGTTTAATCGTTAAATCAGTGTATCCTAAATTACGATTATTCATTTCACATCGTAATAACGTCTCTTAATAAAACATTTAATATCAGTATGGTGACAATTTGACATTGGATTGAGTACATTGAGAATAACATTTCACTTGTATAAAAAACCGGCCAAGAGCATGTCGGGCCACGCTCAGTGTAGGGTTCCGTAGTTGCTCATCCTTCACAATAGACTTAAGTTACGAGAAAGATTTCAAGCTCTATAAAAAGGTCGTAAACTCCAAAGTAACTGTAATTACTTATTACGAAGTCAACTTACGACTTTAGAAAAAAAAGAAATTAGTTTTTATTTTATCGTTTTGTCGGCGTGATACATACCCATATTCATACTAAATTTCAGCGTTCTAGTACTAATGATCACGGAGCGAAGCCGCGGACGGACAGACGGACAGACGGACATGGCGAAACTATAAGGGTTCCTAGTTGACTACGGGACCCTAAAAAAGACTAGAGATATTTTAGAAAAGTTTGGAGAGCACAATTAAACCTAGCATTTAAAGCACCATGGTCCGACACCCACTGTATGCCGATCAGAAACGCTGGCGAGGGATACAAAAAGGATGAGGCAAGAAGAGCTAACTACGCGCCGGTAGGCTTAAACTTTCAGGGTGCTTGGTTCTACCTTCCGCCATTGTACGATCATCAGTACGCATTCGTAGTCAGTCGTATCGGCGCGTATATGTCGATCACTTCGATCAGTCGTGTCGGCAGGCTCAATAACCAATTGTATTGCATTTAATACAAACAACCAATAAAAAAGAGATTTCGGACAGTTTTTGCGAGGAAAAATAAAATGCAATCTCAGATAAAAAGAAAAACATCCCTGCCTAATATTAAAAAAAGCGGACCAATATGAAAATAAAACTTTAACAGCACCTATAGATACATATTAGGTAGACATTATGTATCGCGTAACTGAGATGAGCCAGTAGTAATACAGAAGATAAGTACGACATATTCCATTAGACTTACAAAATAACTTGCAAAATACCATATTTTATCTGAATCTGAATGTACGAACTATCGACAAGAAATCTTGAAATAATGATATATAATATAACCTCATTTGAGATACTTTCGTGGCCAACAATTACATAATTTTCCGCTGTAAATAGTAAAGATCATCCTTTACTATTTATGGCGGAAATTACCTGCGCCGGGAATAGTGTGATCAAGTACCACTTTGCCTAACATGAATGTACGAAGCGTTGAGAAGGAAATAATCAGGATAAGTTATTTTTAATGTGCATGTGATTACACGTCATAATTTACACCGAGTGAGAAAAATCGATACTAATCAGGCACTACTTTATAAAAAAATGAAGCAAGTGGTTAAAAAAATTAATGTCACGAGCATGGTTTCGGTGGTCTAATAGGTAAGTCGCCCGTGTAGAAAGCTGTTGGAAACGCGGGTTTGAACTCCGTCGGATCATGTTGCTTTTTAATTTTCCCATTAATATCTACAATGTCATTTGGTTGAAGCTAGCAGACGACACTGCGTTAATAATTATAGGCACTACTTTGATTTCATTAATGTATGAAAAGTTGATGAAAATATAAAAAACAAAACTATTTTATGTGCCAAAATAATATTTGGACCCATTTTTGTTTTGTTGTCGATTTCTTTTTTTCCCTGGTGAGTTGGTAGTTGCTTCTTATTCTGATCATGGTAAACCCAATTTCACGATGTGTCCTACAATTTTTTTTCCATTGAGTTACACAAAATGTATTACAGAAATTGGCCCATGGGCCAATTTTAATTTTGATTTTGATTTATTTATTTTTTATTTTGAGGTCTTCATTTTGTACTAAATTTACAAAATACGAAAATTTGTTAAAAGAATTCCATACATTTTTTGTACCTCAATGGAAAATTTTGTAGGACATACCGTGAAATTGGGCTTACCTTGATCAGAATATTCAACTTTACCAACTCACCAAATTTGATTAAAATCTGAAAAAAAAGAAATCGACAGCAAAATAAAAATTCGCCCATTTACTTAAGTACACCAAAAGTTACCTACCACCGATTCTTTGCGTAATCAAAGTACGTATTTAAGTTTTACTACTAACAAAATAAGCTTATAATACCTAATTAAAATTGTCTCTCCATTACCCTACTCTATACCTACAGCGGGAAAATACCTAGTAATTCAGAAACGAATTGATAATAATATCAGAGTGGGTTTGGGTTAACACGTAACGATGAGAGCATGCGACAAGGATCTGCTTTCAACTCATTACTCCACGAAACGAACCTGCAGCGGGTTCCGAACCCCCGTGTAAAAGGGTTCCGTAGCAAATACGATACACAAATGGTGTTTTAATACGGTGAGTGCTGTTTATGGGTTTAATAGATCACACGGCGGCGTGCAAAAGTAGCGCTTGTACTTGAAAATCATTAATGTATGTTGGCAGGGTACCTAACATTGGTGTAATGTTATATTTACACGATAATTAATGGCCGAATTCGACGAACTTCAGTAACAAGTTAAGTAATATTGACAAGTTGTCACTTGGAGGTAAATATAGGACATCGCTAAAGTAGATAATATAATTATATCGTGGTGAGATTGAGGATAGATGTAAATAGTCACATTTAGCTGCAGGTATAAAAATTGTTAGAATGCCTCATTGGGATCGTAAGAAAATAAAAAAAACCATATGAATTCGCTGAGAAGAATCTGTTGAGTTGAGATTATAAATCTCACATGGTAAGTTTCAAGTTATAACTTCACGAAACGAGCCGGTTGAGGGTTCCGAAACCCCCGTGTAAAAGGGTTCCGTAGCGAATACGATACACAACTGGTGTTTTAATACGCTTAGTACTGTTTATGGGTTAAATAGTTCACACGGCGCGCAAAAGTAGCACTAGAACATTGAAATCAAATATAAATAATATTATGTTGCTGACGAGCATGTAATGTTAAATGTTAGGTATACAAATGATTAGGAGCTTAATTCGATTGACATACCTACATACTTATGTTCGGACAGAGATTTTATATTTTTAGGGTTCCGTACCTCAAAAGGAAAAAACGGAACCCTTATAGGATCACTTTGTTGTCCGTCTGTCCGTCCGTCCGTCCGTCTGTCAAGACCCTTTTTCTCAGGAACGCGTGGAGGTATGAAGCTGAAATTTATATCAATTACTCAGGTCTACTGTCCCTTGAAGCTGTGAAAAAATCAAACTTCTAAGCCAACGCAATCAAAAGATACAGCCGTTTATGCCGCAAATTTTCGACACTTCCAAGGGAATCAAAACCTACAGGGTGCTTCCCGTGAACTCAGAATCTTGAAATTTGGTACGAAGCAACGTCTTATAGCATATATAAAGGAAAAATTACGAAAACCATAAATTTTTAGTTACATCACATAATATATTTTTTTTTAATAATTTTAAACTTAAACTTTGTAAACCTTGCAGGTTTGTACGGAACCCTCGGTGCACGAGTCCGACTCGCACTTGGCCGGTTTTTTTTTATTTTAATATTAGTTATTTATATATTTATTCACATGTCAAGTAGGTACATTAGGTACATCGTCCCACAAAACTGTTTTCACGGTTTGACTGTATCAAAAATGTATGGCCCTCTTTTTGTTTTTAAGAACTGTATTTAATTGGTTGTTTGTATAATATGATGTAATTGGTCGTGAAGGTTGGTAACGCCGCCGGACGAAACGTGTGTGCCGCTACGAGAGGCTATTAACGCCTGCCAAATTTAGACCCTGACGTACCTACGCTATTCGTGGGGTTCCCGGCTTGAGTGATCCAGTCGTGAAATTACCTGACTACTACTTCTAACTTGATTATGTAAGTAGCTCATAGTGACGTGGTGTCAAAGAAGCACCTTCTTCACGCCACCCAACTAGCAAAAATATGTTGTACAAGTGTTCTACAAACGTTTTTGATAAAACTTAATGGTATGCAATTTAAGGTATATAAACGTTTATAAAATGCGATTTTGGCGCAGTTTTTAAGACAAAATAGTCGTACAGTGATCACACAATGGTCATAAGCAAACACATTTAGTCACACGGCTGTCATAAAATAGATATTAAAGAACTATTTCGTCAGAAGAGTATCGTAAGTTCTCGCTTCCTAAGAGCAATTGGTTGTAGAGTTATCATAACGCAGACGTTTGTATGACAAATAAGTCTGTTAAATGCAACAGCGAAGCGGTTTTAATTATAACAACATGCAACGTTTGTGAGTGATATTATTATCGTGCAAATAATATCTGAAAACAGTAAGTATTACACTTTAATATATTTACTTTACCGTTTTAAGTAACAGATTCAACATCAGATCTACAAGTGTGAATGAAATGCGAACATTACTTTATCGATCAATTTGCAAGGTTATTGAGTATATTTTAAAAGCCCCCTTTAAATATTGTTGATTTCATTATATTTTAATAAATTAAAATAATTTAGGTTTTAGTCTCTGTGTAAATATGACTTGTTAAAACTTATTGTACTTAAAAACGCTGCCTTATGACTTAGAATAACACTTTGCCGACGCCATCACTACCTAGTTAGGGTTCCCTACTGCTGGGGCCTAAACCTTGTGGGACGCAGTCATGTACTTGTGATATTATGTACTTGAATAATAGTAATAAGACATTTTGACTTTGACGCTGCCATATTAATTACCTCTGTGGTGACATAATTTATTATTCATTATTATTAATTTTAGGTGCTGAAAAAAATTGTGCTTTTAATTTTCAAACACGTAATTGGTATTTTTTTGTAGATCGTATGATACAAATATGGCTTTTTTGGATGTGGACACTTTTCTTAAGAAAGGTGATTTCGAATTGCTGTCACGCCGATTTTCTATAAAAAAAATATCTACGGAACCTTCCCTCTCTGGCATGTTTATTTCTCTTGGCTGTTTTCCGTTCGTTCACTGTCCGAGTTGAAGATGTTTTGAAACATTTAAGTCGTAAGATCTATCTTTTTATCATAAGACGGCTGTGTATATGACTGTCATATGTCATTTTAACAGTATTAAAGTTGTAAAAAGTTAAAATTATGATTAGTCGTACAGTAGTCACTCTAAAAGCATTTATATGAACAATCTGCTGTAAAATGTCATATTAATGTTGTAAAACCGGGAAAATGTCACGGCTAAAACTTTTGTACGACAAAGATTAAAATTGCTGTAGTACTATGTCATACAAACGTGTGTACAACTGTGTTTTATGAACAAATTGCTTTTAAACTAAAACGCTGTATAAATGACAGTTACATAACGTCACGTTTTAAAACTTGCTTATTTACGACGTATCTACGATGAAATAGTTATATAATGTTGAGAGATTTTATAACCATTTTGTTAGTTGGGCACTGGCAGGTCATTTGTAAGTTTTTTAAATAAATATTGATCTAATTTCTGGTTTTTGTAAACATTTCAGAGGCAAACTTTTTAACCAACCTCCGAAAAAGCAGGAGGTTCTATTTTTTACTGTATGTATTTTTTATGTATGTTCGCTAATTGTGGCCTAAAAAATGGTCACCGACTTCAAAAGGTGATTCAAATGTAATCTGTAGGTACATTACATAACGGGCTATTTTTGGTTTTTCAGTTTATTTTGAATTGTTTTTGTAGTTACACTTCGAAATACATATTATGCAACTTTAACCAGGACGCTTAGCAGCATTACACCCTAATGTAACAGAATATCATCGAAGGCTAATACAATAAAAAGAACTCACCGAGGCTACAGTCGCTAGTTCATTATCCAAATGGACTACAGCTATTTGATCCACTTATGTGATTGCCTGCAAGCATTATCTCTCCTCCACTGAATTGAAGCCATAAGTCTACCTCGTAACTCTCTCGATTCTTCTTACAATATTTTCTAGAGACTTGGATACATTAAACCAATGATTAAATCACTGCGACCTAAGGATACTTACTATTTTGCTGTTATTTTTACTTCCTAAAAATTTAAAAAGTAGGTATGGAATACCCAATGACATTATATTTACGAGTATGACTAGATTTTTCCCTTGCTTAATATGTTAACTAAGATAAAGAAATACCTAAAAGCATGTGACTAACGAATCTTTGTGCAACTGGTTAAATATACCATGGAAGAAAGACTTTAATTAGACTTTAATTTTAGATTAAAGAAATTACATTTAAATAAGATTGTTTAAATGGAGAATCTATTTCTAATAATAGCTGTGCCCGCGGGTGTATCATTATTATTATTATTAGCGGGTTTATAGTTATAATTTATTGCCACTGTTGGGTACGCAGGCAGAAAATGATTAAAACGACAACTTTGATTAATTTGAAAAGAAGAGAGTGCTCGCGTGTCGTATCGAGTAAGAGGTTATGTTCGTTGCGCGGGTCACACCAGCGCCCTCTTCGGCTTTATTTTAATAAGTTACACATGTTTTACATAGATGGCGTTAGTATGCAGTAATTAAGTTTAAGCTTATATTATTTTTATAGTCTAGGCATTATTTTCTTTGGATTAAACTTTGATAGGACAGTTGGAAACAATTTAATATGGTTTTAATAGTAAACAGAATATTGGCTTGTAATTTTGGAACCATCTTAAATAATATATCATAATATCTTAACAAGTTAATCGCGCCATCTGACGATACTTATATATTTATACTGTGAGTTTTCACTTATATCTAACTAATACATAAATAACATTACGTCGCCTACATTCCCGCCCCTTAGTGCTATCAAGCACTAATCATCAGCTGGGGAGAGTAATGCAACGCGTGTAGCCGGCCTGCGCAGCATGCCTAAGCGTGTGCGTACATCTACGACGCGAACACGGTTGTCACGACCAGCGTGCACCGCGCTCACCACTCCATGCCGCCAGGAACCGCGCTCTAAATTGGGATCGACGAGCACTACGTAGTCACCTACTTGTAACGGTCTAGCCTCTTTATTCCACTTTTGCCGCGGCAAGAGAGTGGGTAAATATTCCCTAGTCCACCTAACCCAAAACATATCAGTAAGGCGCTGCGCTATGCGCCACCTCTTTCGAAGACAGAGGTCCGCATCATCGTACTTACCGAAAGCGGGGCCGGTAGACGAATTGCCGATCAAAAAGTGATTCGGTGTCAAAGCCTCAGGATAGCCGGGATCAGTCGACACGTGTGTGATAGGGCGGCTGTTTACGAGGGCTTCGACTTCTGCCATCAGCGTAGACAGGGTTTCCGGGTGTGGCGCACGCTCCTTCAGAACGACCTTCAAGGCCACCTTTACAGTCCGGATCATTCGTTCCCACGCTCCGGCCATTTCGGGTGCTGCCGGTGGTACGAAACGCCACTCAATTCCACGTACAGCACCGTCATCACGCAGTCTGTCAGTGTTTAGTTCCTCTAGGCTCTTCTTCAGCTCGTTGGCAGATCCTCGCAGATTCGTGCCATTATCTGAAAAAATTACCAGGGGAGCACCACGGCGGGCCGACATCCGCCTGAGTGCCATTATAGCAGAGTCCGTACTTAAAGACTCTGTAATCTCAATGTGAATAGCGCGAACTGTGAGACACGTAAATAACATGCCATATCTTTTTTGTCTTCCACGGCCTATTGTCGTCTCCATAGGGCCGAAAAAGTCACATCCTGTGAATGAAAATGGTCTTCTGTTATGCTGCAATCGCGCAGCAGGTAGATCACCCATACGCTGCGGCTGTGGTCTGGCGCGCCGGTAACGACAAAACAGACAGCGCGCTGCGACTCCGCGTACAGTCGGGCGCAGATTTACTATCCAGTAAGACTGACGTAATTCATTCACGACGTGTTCGTGCGCTGTGTGCATGGCGCGTCTGTGATAGTGCTCAACTAACAAACGCGTAATTTTATGTTTACCATCCAGAATAGGAGGTCGCGTAGTAGCCACTTCTACACCTGCAACTCGGTCTATGCGGCCACCAACACGCAAAATTTTGTCGTCATCCAAATATGGCGTTAGTTTCAGCAGACGACTACTCGGGGACAGTGGTTGGCCTCGCACTAGACAAGTGATTTCAGCGGCAAAGGAATCTTCTTGACACTTTTTAATTATATATTTTTCAGCAGTTCTCATCATGTCACAATCTAACTGTACCGTGTCATTTTCCCTTGTTTTTCTTTTTCCTTCTCCTTTTTTCATTTTCCTCTCCTTACATTTTTGTTTACATATTTTTATGAAATATATTACTCTTGCAGCAGTGCGTACGAGTCGGATCCAACTGGAAAACCGTTCTTCATCTGGTACAGGTAAGTCCTTTTTTTGTGTACATACTACATTTATATTTCTTTGTTCACAGGTAGCCTCTTCGACGATCTTCGCGTTCTTCAAGTCCTTCGGCCAGTGATTTTCGGTTTGACGCAGAAACGCCGGGCCCTGAAACCATACGTCATCGTAATTAAGCGGAGAACTTTCTGTTTTGGTAGCTACGTCGGCTATGTTCAGTGTAGATGGGACATAACGCCATTCATTTATGTTCGTGAGCTCATCAATTTCTCCTAGCCTATGTCCTACATAAGGCTTATAACTCCTGGGATCACTCCGAATCCATTGTAGAACAGTACTCGAATCAGTCCAATAATACCGCGTACTTGGCTGTACATCCTTTTGTTCTGTGGTTACAGTTTTCGCGAGACGGGCTCCCAGCAAAGCTCCTTGTAGTTCCAATCGAGGGACCGATACGGGGCGCAAAGAACTCACGCGGCTTTTGCTGGCTGCGAAACTAACAAGTACGGAACCGTCGGCTCGCGTAAATCGCCAATATATTACTGTCGCATAGGCCTTAATAGAAGAATCACAAAAAATGTGCATCTGAGTGTCTATGATCTTCTCACAAGACGAAGAAGTACATGGGAAGTCGTAGCATGGCGTCCAGGCAGCGGCACGTAGGTACCAGCGCGGTATACGCAGCGATCCTAATTGCTTTAATTCATCGAGCCACTCCATCCAGCGTGTGTGCTCTTCCGGTCGGATACGGCATGTCCAGTCAACTCCGCTTCGATGGACATCTTGAAACAATATTTTACTTTTTATTATAAACGGCGTAAGAAAACCGTGTATATCATAAATTGACATAATTATGCTAAGCATTTTCGCCTTAGTCGGTGGTACGCTTCCGTTTAATATTTCGGGCGAAATTTGATTAGTCGTCACTTTAATGCTAAAAGTGTCATCCGCGGGGTGGTACATCAAACCAAGCGCGCGCTCAGTCATGTTAGTAGCTCCGTCCTTGAATCTAACAGCTGATTGCGCGAGCGCATCGGTAGGTATCGCATTCAACACCTCTCTGCTATTGCTCGACCAACCACGTATCTCGAAGCCGCCCTGTTTATGAATGTAAGTTATATCTTTAATTAGTTTTATTGCATTTTGTTCACTTGTGGTCGAATAATAACAATCGTCCATGTAATGCGAGTTCAATATAACTTGAACGGCCTCGGGAAACTGGTCATCATATTTCAGAGCGTTTTTGTTTTTTATATATCGCGCGATAAACGGACTAGTCGTGGCGCCAAACACAAGGCTTTCCATGACATATATCTTCAACGGAGTACTACTCGACGCTTGCCATAGAAATCGGAAAACATGTTGATCCTCGGAACGTATTTTCACGCGTAAAAACATGTCTTTAATGTCTCCTATCAAAATAAATTCGTTTTCGCGGAATCTCAACATTATACCTAAAAGCGAATTGTATAAGTCAGGGCCAGTGAGTAGGTAATCGTTCAAGCACATATTTTGAACCTTAGCGGACGAGTCAAAAACTAATCTCAATTTTCCGGGTTTGTTTACATTTTGAACTCCGAAATGCGGAAGATACCATATGTGCTTGACCGACGGCTCATTGTCCCGCAACTCGCGCGCGTATCCCTCAGTTAATAACTTGTTTATTTCTTGTTGATACCTATCTGCATAGACACGATCATGCTCGAACTTACGTAATAAGGATTGCATCCGAGATAATGCATAGTTATAGGTATCGGGCATGGTGAAGTTATCCTGCTTAAACGGTAAACCTACTTCCCACCGATTATCAACAAGACGGGCAGTTTCGTCTAAAATCTGTATGGCACGCTGATGTGCCGTATTTTCACGACATACGGTCGAAATCCCCAGAGAATCAATATCATATGATTGTTTGACTAATTCATTGAGTGCCTTAATATCTTGTGCAGTGCTGTCGATCCCATCATTGAAGTGAGCGAGATGGCAAATGTTGTGACTTACCTGTGGCAGGGAGGAGTGAGCGCGACCACAGTAGCCGTGAATGCACCATCCCAGACGACAGCGAGTTCCATATGGGGCATTTTTTCCGCCATGGATTATCTCGAGCGGTGCTATTACATAATAATTATCCTCACCTATGAGCAAGCGCGGCACTACACGTTTATTGCAAACAATATTTTTTAGTTTTGACAATTTATCGCACGTAATTTGATTTACAGGTGACAAATTTTGCGGAGGCAAATTTAATTTAGAAACCTTACGTAAACTTATATCGTAAACAGAATTGTCCAGTCCCATTATTTTGCTACGCACTTTAGGCGCATCGGATTGAAACACTTCGATGCCGAACGCGTCTACGAACCGCACCGGACTTGAACTTTCACACTTTAAACCGAGATCATCGGCTAAATCGGAGTCTATTATGGAGACAGAAGCGGCATCGTCCAGTAACGCATACGTTTCTATTACACGGTTGGGTCCACACAATCTCACAGGCACTACTTTTAACAGAACGTCACCCTCCGGCTCGGATGTCACGCTGGTACCGGGCGCGGGCGTCGCGATGTGAGCTACGGTAGCTCGGTCGGCGTCGGCGTCGGCGTAGGCCGCGGCCGCGGCCGCGCGCGGTGCCGCGGACGGTGCGCTCGGCGACGACGGCGTCGGCGCGCTCGGTGTCTCGACGTATGATGATGTTGTGGATGTAGTTCTATTCCAGTGCAAGAGGCGGTGATGATTCAAACCACACTCTTCTATATCGCATACAGGGGCCTCGCAAGTATTTATAACGTGGCGTGCGATTAAACATTTGAAGCACAATCTTTGTGTTTTCACATACTTCCACTTGTCTCGGCGCATTGCACGTTTAAATATACGACATTCAGGTAATGCATGTGCACCTTTTTTGCAAAATAAACACATGTTATTTTCAGTGCGCATAGTGCTAAGTATGGGTCGCAAATGACGATTCTTGTCATCGGCTCGTTTGAAGGGCTCGGTTGGCGCTGGCTTTCTAAACTCACGAGGCTGCACAGCACCAGTAACGAGGGTCATTTCCGCTTCTTTTCTTAAAAATTGTGCCAGGAGTTCCAGCTTCGACTCACCGGCTAAAATCTTATCGTAGGCATATTCAGTCCACTTTCCCAATAGCGTACTCGGTAACTTACTAGTAACAGCTGACGCGAGTTCTGGGTTGCGTAAATGGTCACTCTGTTTTAGTGCGCGTATAGTAGCAACGCAGTTATTTACCTTTGTAGCGAAGTTGACTAAATCTTGCTGGTAATACATTGGTAGTGGTTGTAACTTACGCAGTTGCGATGTTAAGTTGCAAATAATGGTCTCAGGTCGTCCATACTTAAGTGCCAGCGCGTCCATAACAACAGTAGACGAAGTATTGCCAATCAGTAGATCAGTGACGGCCTCTTTAGCTTCGCCTCGCAGCGCTCGTCGAAGTCGGGACAGGTTCTCGTACTCGGTGAAACTGCACGAGGATACAGACTCATCATAAGCACTTTTAAAATGCAGCCACTCGATACTGCTGTCTCCACTGAATGCTGGTAAATCACGCGGAGTAGCGAGGCGGCTGAGTAAACGTTCTTCACGTTGCGATGATGATTGATCCATCATACTCTTCAAGGTGTTCGCCAAGTCCAGTATGCTGCTGGCGGTGTCCACATGCTGTGTGGGTGCTGCACGGTCGGCATCGAGCGCGGCCGGCTTGGTATTCACAGGTGGGCGGTACTCGTCAACATGCTGTTCTTGTGGTTCTTGTTGCTCTTGGATTAACCAGTTCGACACTCGCTCGTTCACCTCCTTCAAGCTGGTGCGGTCAGATCCACCTTGTTCTTGATCCTCAGCATCGGCAGCGGCTAGGTCAGCTTCCAAACGCTTGTCGATCAACTCCATCTGGATGCGGGCCTTAGCCTCGGCAGCCTCCAGCTCCAGAAGTTTGCGCCTTGCTATTGATGATGCTGTCGATCTTTTGCTTGTGCTTGCGACAGAATGCGAAGACTTGATTCCAGACCTAGAAGTTCCGGGCACTGCATCCAATGGCACTAAATGAAGTTTGGGTTCCGACTCTGACCGTTGGGCCAATTCTCGTTGTCGTCGGGTAAGAACCATTTTCTGAAGAGGTGGCGTATTAAACATATCATTTAGGTCACTGATTAATGATTCGGTTCGAAGACCAACTTTTATTGTTGGGTACGCAGGCAGAAAATGATTAAAACGACAACTTTGATTAATTTGAAAAGAAGAGAGTGCTCGCGTGTCGTATCGAGTAAGAGGTTATGTTCGTTGCGCGGGTCACACCAGCGCCCTCTTCGGCTTTATTTTAATAAGTTACACATGTTTTACATAGATGGCGTTAGTATGCAGTAATTAAGTTTAAGCTTATATTATTTTTATAGTCTAGGCATTATTTTCTTTGGATTAAACTTTGATAGGACAGTTGGAAACAATTTAATATGGTTTTAATAGTAAACAGAATATTGGCTTGTAATTTTGGAACCATCTTAAATAATATATCATAATATCTTAACAAGTTAATCGCGCCATCTGACGATACTTATATATTTATACTGTGAGTTTTCACTTATATCTAACTAATACATAAATAACATTACGTCGCCTACAGCCACTATATAATCTGAAAGGTACAGTCCGTGAGCCTTCAGTTTGCCATTCGAGTTTGGTTAAAGAGAAGTTCGTATCTGGATCGCGTTAGAGCGAGCGAGACAAGTATTAAAACATGTTCTTTACCTCTAATTGTAATTTCGTGCATTGTATCTCTCTTGTCTGTTTTGTGAGGTGTGCAATCAAATGTACTTGTATTATATTGCATTGAAAGACGTTCATTGCTAGGCAAAGCTAGCTAAGCTAGCCATACCTAAGCATTTGACTTGGTCTGCATCTTCTGGTTGTTCTGGTTGGAGCGCAAATCTACACTACGACTATATTCATCTTTCTTTACATTCCCGTGGGAATTACGAAAAGTCCGTCTTGATCAACAGCGTAAACAATATGCCATGACAAAAATTTGCAAATCAAATTGAAATCAACTGATAACGTAAGGTTCAAATTTTCCGCACGGATCTGTGGTTTCTATGTTCAAAGGTTGTGAACGTTGTAGATGTTGAGTCCGATCATTAGTTATTTTTAGGGTTCCGTACCTCAATCGGATAAAACGGAACCCTTATAGGATCACATTGTTGTCCGTCCGTCTGTCTGTCTGTCAAGACCCTTTATCTCAAGAACGCGTGGAAGTATCGAGTTGAAAATTTAAATCATATACTTAACGGTCCCTTGAAGCTGTGAAAAAAATTTAACTTCTACGTAAACGTGAAAAACGATACGGCTGTCTATGTCGCAAAAAACATACATTTCGACACTCTCAAGGGGATCAAAATGTTAGGGTACTTCCCGATGGCCTAGAACTATGAAATTTGGCAAGTAATATCGTCAGATACTACAAATACTTATAAAAATCTGAAAAATATACATTTGTAATAAAATAGTCCTTTTCAAACATCATATTTCGAAAACTCGGTTGCGTTAAGTTTGCACCTCGTTCGTAAGCGACGCCATACATTTCAGGTGCAAAATTAACCAGGCCAATTAAGATGGGATAAGTGAACGTTGTACGGAACCCTCGGTGCGCGAGTTACACTCGAACTTGGTCGTTTTTTTTATATATTATGGAAGAGTATCATGTTCATATGTATACGAAAGTATTGGAACCATAACTATCTACAAGTTTTGTAATTCAAATTATTATCAGCGTAAAATTACACTGCACAAAACTAACCTGAATATTCCTGCCGTGACCGATGATTCCTGATCTCTTCAGCAGAACAAACAGCCACCAGCCTCCTTAGTCGCCACTAAGCATTTACATTCATTACTCGGAGTGATTCAAACGAGTTAGAAGACTCGCTACGAATCGGCTGATACAAGATAATGGACCAATCTCTTAGCGAGAGAGTCCACCTCGATAAGTTATACAAAGAAAGCCGAGTTATTTAGACGGTCCCCGATTTGCTGGATGTTTCGTCCTTCCACATGAATCTAGTTTTATGGTAAGCAGGCAATCATAATGCGGAATCTTGCTGATTCCGTTATATAGTGTTTATAATAAAACATACTTTTATAGTTCCGGAATACTGTAAATGGTTGGTTTTAATAAAGGTAATAAACGAGAAAATGATCTCATTCGTAGCCTTACCTTATTAAATACTAGAAGGTGATGGTGGATTAGGTGTTACTTTGCGGATTCGTATATTTAAGATGATACGAGTAGTTTCTTTTGCGTGAAAAAGTAACTTGAGTAGTTGTAACCAAAGAAATATGCAAGTAAATGCAATAAACCGCTACCAATCTTTGTTTGGGTGAGTTGATCGTACGGTCAGCATCAAAAGTATCTGACTATTAGGTAACTAATAAGAACTGACAATTTAAATAAATTTCAAATTGCATACTAAAATTATCAGCTACGTTCATGCTGACTATACAACAGCCTGCAAATCTGGCTATCTTATTTATTATTTATTTATTTAAACTTTATTGCACAAAAGAAAAACTTAACGTACAAAAGGCGAACTTAATGCCATGCGGCATTCTCTACCAGTCAACCTTAGGGCAAAGCATAGAAATTGAAGGCGGTGCATCAAACAACATAATTACACATAATTAAAATACTCATACTATTATAGCTAACTTGACTTCTCAAAAAGTATTTATTTTTAAGTAGGTACGTATATATGAGAGTTCTTCCATAATGTATACGATATGAGCAATACGGACACATAGCCACATAACACTATTATCGTATGAGCGAAGCTAATATCAGGATTTTGAACAAACTGTGTAGCACCTGACAGGTTTATAAATTATACAATTTATAAGTTAACACCTCTCCGCTATCGAGTCAAAACACCGCAGATTTTTCCAGTGCGACGGATGGAAAGCAAGCTCTATTTCCTAAAATTATTAGACGGAAATGAGATTTTGGATTAGACCGTCGACTGATGAAGACGCAGAAATGGACGGGGCGAAAAAACAATTAAGTACGATATTAATACGATCGTGGATTCGCTAATGCCAAGATGGTGATCTTGAGGTCATATCTAAATATAGATACCTATAACAATTCTTCGGCAGTCCAATATAGTTACGTAATGGTAAGTTTCGTAGGATAGACTATTTATAACAATTAACAAAATTAAAGGTCACAGCAAGGTCATAGAAAATGACTAAGAAATATTGGTGAGTGACAGGTTTACTTTAGATGCTGGTGTGAACAAAGTAAACACACAGATTTGACGGACTCGCTTGCCCGGAAGATGCTTCTATACTTTTTCTTTAAAATCCTCAACGTCGACAGTTATTGGAAATAAATGCTTCAGAATCAGAAGGATATTCGAGATGCTTTATGATTAGGTATGAACTTGGAACAACATATTACCTAAATCCTGTGAATCGCGTGTACTACTAGATCCATCATCCCTTAATAATGGTCGCAAAGTTGTGGCGTTTACCTACTTCATTACCTAATAATTCAAAGAATGTTACGTTTCCCAGTCTGGGTCATTGTTCCGCGTAGTGAAATGTATCTTTTATAAAAGTTACATTCAGCGTTTGTCAACATTAACCGATAACTGCCAACTCGAGACACTGATCATTTTAGCGCTTAATGGCAAAATTGAGAGCATTCAATTTCAAGAACAATAGCCCTGATAGTCATCGTACAATAGGCAGCCACGATCCACGCCATTTGAACAAAAGCCAGTCAAATGACCCATTGAACGTACGAGTTCTAAATCCAACTCAAATTGTATAGCTACAAAATGTCTCCTACAGACTCGTGGGTTTCTGACGGCTATTACTTACAACGCAATATCAAATTGCTTTCAATTTATTTCGCAATTGCCGTCTTTGAGTTTCGCTTTGTAGGGGCCTCTGACGTCGGTCCGAGGCAACAATAAAATGTATTCGTCTCCGGAATGTTTAATATGGGGAAAAGTTTAATAACGCGTCCGGGCAGCGGGCAGCGAGCGGGCGGTCAGCGCGCCTTCGACCCGTTCCCGCGATAAATCAAATCCACCTCTAAGAAAACACTTATTACATTCAAAACCGCTGTAAAAACTACTTTCAATATCAGATAGCTTTAATTCTTTGAACCACGTGCCGTGTAAGCATGCTGCACGGCAATTATAGTGAAAACTCAGGAAAAAGGTTGGTATGCAAATCGTATAAGCGTTTGTCACGTTAACACCGCAAGGCAAAGGCGACGCCTCATTAATCCGGCGACACCTGCGGGTTCCGTACGCTCGGTTCCGTAACAATTGATTTCGAAAAGCTTATTTGGAACGGTCCCACGAATATGATTTTCTCGAATTGACTCCATAATGGTTCCATCAGAAAATATGTCTAATAATTCTGAAATTTAAGTTGTTTCCGTGATTACCATTTCTTTAACTACGTAAAACTACTTAAGTTTGTAATTTGTTAAAACAGTTCCAGTAGGTACCACCATTGGACTACCCATGTGGGTATCTTTAAACAACACAGGGACTTGACGAGTGACGCAATTGAACCGCCAGTCCAAAATATGTTTATACAATAACCAATGTTCTATATGTGCCTGTGCCAAATTTGTCGCTAAAGACAATTTTTCAGCATCAACCATCAACTTACTTACTAGCCCATGTGGTAAAGCCCGCGGCGCGAGCTCGCGACGGTAGCGACACAATGGCTCCACGACGTTAATTAAATGTTAACAAACGCCTTCCTCGCCTAATTGGAACTGTTGCCTATTATCCTTGCGTTCCGGAGAATGACTCCCCAGCTCAAGGAGTACTTCACACTTTTTATTCTAGATTGTCGGAACTGGCTTTGTTTTGATTTTTAGGGGTCTGTGCAAATTTGTTTTTTTTTTACTCGTTGCAACGATTTCTAGGCAGGTGAGAAAGAAGCATGATGTATCTTCAGCAGAGCACACTAATATGCTTAATTAAGTCACTACTCTGGTTTAATCGTCTTTACAGTGTTCATTGTATCAATATGGATATCGTTTCCGAGTTGGTTTAAATCATTGCCATCAGTGCACAAATTAAAGCATAAAAAGTTGGGAAGACCTTTGTTTGCTTGAAATCTTCAGGTTAAAATATACCGACGTGGAATAAAAGGCAAAAAAAATACGCATTTGCAAGGCCGGCCAGCAGGTTATTCGTAAAAATATTTCGATAAAATATTGCAGAATTGAGATGTGGCGGAATAGTATAACATTCCTACATTTATATTTCGGCTACATTTCTATTTTCTAGGAAACAAACACAAAGCAGTTAACGACCTGATCTGAAACAAATCCGTAGCACCTATTCAGGGTCTACGGCGTAGCACATTATGTAAGGTACCTACTGCTCAGAATAGAGCATTCGTAGCAGTTAACAGGCCTCAGCCGGAACTACTAACTGAAATTGTTCAGTTTCAGTTCAGTTAGTAATTCATTAATACCTTAAATTTCAATGATAGTATTTTACTCAACTTACCTAATAAGTATCAGTCGTTGGGCTTAGTATACCGGAGAGGCAAGATCCTAATTAGCGCTTAGGTACATCGTTGAAACGAAACTAAAGCAGCCATTCTCAATCTTTTTTTCCCTGGGCCACGTAGTCTCTTGTTATCACATTACGGGGCACAATAATTCAGCCCACACTGTATTTATAACTAAACTATTAAGGTGTAGTTTAATATTGGTTTTCCTTTTTTTCAGGTCGCATAGAAAAGACCAGCGGACCACAGGTTGAGTAAGTATTGTTCTAGAGTTTGGAGTGCCATCGCTAGATGTTCATTTTAGATAATAAGCTTAATGATCCTACTTATTTTGATATCATGGTTGAATTTGCCCCATGTATTTTTTTATTTCCTTCTGTATTGTGGTTTCCGTCTATATTTTCTTTGACCAATACATCTAAGTAATATCTAAATGGAGCCTTTATCACTTTATACTCGTATAGTTTTTGATCCTAAGATTAAATTAATATATACCTAAGAACTAAGAAAAACATTTCCTTCCACGATTTTCAGAGGCAGGTGACACTACACTGTGCAGTCGCTGTAGGCACTCAACATACTGTTTCCAACCAGACGCCAAAAAAATACTTGATGTAAATTTCCCTGACCACTCAACACCCGGGACTATCGCAGTCACAACTGTCAACTTCCGCAGAACCTCGCTTAGCGCTAATTAAAAAGAGGCATTAATTCAAGTAGGCCATTACGGGGAAAGCAATTTCATTTTCTTAATGAATTACGGCTACAGTTAAGAAATTGCGTGTTATTTCTGAGGGCCGATGCGATGTGTTTAAAGAAGTTTAAGCGGCAAATTATGCATGCAGACATTTAACGGTTAATCTCAGTAAGTATCTTCTTAATAAACTCCTAACAGAAAAAGGCTAACAGTGTGCAATATGCGTAATAAAGCTTTAGTTTAATTTAGGAAATTCATACCAGCACCTCGAGCACAACTGTGACACGCGACTCTTTCTCTTTCTGTACAGTACTGTGGCACAACTGTGACACGCGACTCTTTCTCTTTCTGTACAGTACTGTGAAAAAGTGACGGATTCCGCTAAGTCGCGCGACAAGAGTCGCGAAGCATACTTACTTGCGCTAGACGGGCAGGTGCACGTCTTCTATATGCCTTAATTAACACATTTGAAATATTTTACGGGAAATAAGAGTTGGGCTTTCTTATATACATAGGTACCTATTTATATTTTTTGAGTTTGTATGTAGCCGACTACTTACAGTAAAGTATAACCGAGGGACTATTTACTTTTCAACTGTGTCCGAAACACGATGAAATAGTATTATTTTTAAACCAATCACCAATACCCAATGCGCATGCAATTAAAAATATAAGGTGTTTCTTATAAACCCGTACAAAACAATTTATTTTGCAACATATCAATTTAAAAAATAATAAATTATGAATTTCGAATCACAGTAACCACGTTGTTAATTTAAAATTAAAAACTAAAAACGCAATTGAAAGCTAACCAAAATGCCCAAAGCCAACTGACCAGCCAGAACGTTCTGATCAGTGATCGGTAAGGTAAGTGTCGAGCTGACCCGCAGCCGACAGGGTCAGCGGTAGATAATATCTAAATATGTGCATGACGAGTGGTGCATTTTGTATTGCATTATAGCCTTCCGGTGTTAATCATTCTTTTCTGTTCTATTCTAATCTAGAACCGGTAGGTCTGTGGTTAGAATTAGCTTAGGTCGTGGAACTTATCTTATACTATTACAAAATAATTCTAAATGTCTATTGAAAATTCGTTTTCTATGGAGAGAGGTCATTATAGTTCAGGAAAAATCTTAACAGTATAATGCAGCAACGTGGCCCCAGCTGTACAGCGCCATCTTTTGGTAAAATTTTCTTTATCGTCTCATCACGCCAAAACGGCTGGACGAATTTTAATCAATTTAGCACAGAAACAGCTGGGCATCCAAAGATGGTTACAGTTTGACAAAAGAGTAGAAATTAAAACCGGCCAAGAGCATGTCGGGCCATGCTCAGTGTAGGGTTCCGTAGTTGCTCATCCTTCACATACCGCTGTTTTAAGCCCGAGGTTTGAGTTACGACTAAGATTTCAAGCTCTATAAAAAGGTCGTAAACGCCCATGTAACTGTAATTACTTATTACCTTCTGGAAGTCAACTTACGTCCTTTTAAAGAAAAATATGAAATTTTGCGATAATTCAAAAACAGCTGAACCGATTTTGTTCAATATAGTTTTCATTGAAAGTACTTATAAGGCCTCATTTTCATGAATTTTCCCATAATTTTTTGACCCGTGGTTGAAAAGTAAGAGGGGGGGACGCTATTTTTTTTATTTTCGAAGCGAATGTTTCCAAAACTGCTGACTTTATCAAAAACTTATGTTTGAAGACCCCTATTATTTTTAACCCCCGACGAAAATAAAAATAGAAATAAAATTTAAAATTTAAAAACCCCCGACATGACAACCAATAAAAAGAAAGAAATAAAATCTATGAAATGTGCCTACACAATGAACAGTAGAAAAAGAATCCAAGTTTCGTTACGTTTGGGGGACCGCTAAGTACCTAAATGAAATGAAATATATTTTTCAACGCAAAATTGCAAGTATGCATTTGGGCTTCCCACTTTACGATTTCATTTACTTAGTCCAAGTCCGGGGGACCGGACCGCGGCGCAACGAAGCTTGGATTCTTTTTCTACTGTTCATTGTATAGGCACATTTCGTAGATTTTATTTATTTCTTTTTATTGGTTGTCATGTCGGAGTTTTTTAAATTTTTAATTTTATTTTTATTTCATATTTTTTAAACAAACAGAAGTTTCATCCCGGAATTTTCTTCTTTGGACACTATTTTTGTTTTACACCGTTTAAGGTCCAGGGTTTCCAATCTTTCGTCGAGCTTGATCCTTGTCTATAATGTAGATAACAACAGGATCCCAAGCCAGTGGTAATGAATGCCGTCTTCTCTAAGATTGAAGTTAGGATATATTTTGATTTCAATAGCCTTAAGCTTGGCCTATAATAATAGCCTTGGTGCTAGGTAACTTGACTTAGTTTTGAGAGACCTAATCATCGATACCCCACACCATGGGATAAACGTCCCCACTTTTGTTACGTGTAGGGAAGGTACACAAAAAATGGTTACCTATCATAAACTCGAAAATTTTAATTCCGAATATTAAAATCCCGAAAACGTTTCGATTTTTTTCATTTGTCCGAAATTTTGTTTGCCCGAAATTTCATTTCCCATATTATTATTATCCCAATTTTCATTTCGTCGCAATTTTGTTTCGCATATGATTCAAATCGACACTTATTAAAATTCCGAAGTATCATTTGTCAACTACTTTTTATGCCGAATAGTATTAAGTCCGAAATATTATTATCCCGCTGTATCAAAAAATCGAAATTATAGGATATTGGAGCAAATCATAAATGCATCGGTTAGCCATTTTAATTGGGTAGGCGTCGATATAAATTGCTTAACCCGTAGTGTGGGTATGTAAATAAATTATATTTTATGAACATAGTCATGTCATTTGCTTATGGATTTTAGTGAGAAGTTACTATCTCGGCGTTTGCTTATACAAAATGGCACATAAATACGGAGAGCTATTTAAATCTAATAAGGGAGGATTAAAATCGTGGATATAAATCGAAATTAAATAAATAAATATGACGGCGCATCAGAGAATTAGCTCGATGGCGCTAGTATCGCCTCTTGATTTATGAATGACCAAACTCTTTAGTACGTAATACCGAACTCTGTGGCCATATACGACGGGATTGACGGCTGTCGTTGGGCGGCTGTTCTTCCATGTCGAGCTAGCGCCTCACGTGTTGCGGTAGAACGTTATAAAAGTTGGGAATCCTAGATTATTCGTCATAGATACTCTAGATTTATGTTACAGGTGCGTTTGGTTCAATCATAGGAAGTGAAGTATACGGATCGGCTGATACTTCTACCAACCCTTGTCTCCTCGCCCGAATACTCACGCGGATGGACCAACCTAATGAAAACCAAGTGTAACTGGACCCTAACTGTGAGTCTTTATCAGAAGTGGGATCTGAGGGCTTGATCATGAGGGGACAAGTGGAAACACCATCGGCATCATGATGACGGATAGCGGAAATGCGATATTTTTTTGGTAATATGGGAGCATGGCTCTGTCAGTTGATTGTGGCAACACATAGGTAATACACCTACGAGTCTTGCATACACAAATCTTATCAAGTGTGATCCTGATCAAGGTGAAGCTGGTTCAGATGTAGGGTTTGTGCAAGGTAACCGATATTGTAGTGAATAGCCAAATAGAGGTGTGTAGATTGCGAAGGAACCTTGTTTTTCAAATATCTACGTCATTCGTATTCATGCTGTACACTTTCTTAACGATCTTCATGGTAGAGCAGTTTGAGTCTATAGATCCACTACACAAAATGAGTAATAACTAACTCGATTCTTTTGATTTGAGTTTTGCGCATGTCTAACCACAAGCTTACAGATTACCGGCTAGCACATCTTACAAAGTCTTCGTTTGTCGCGTGCCTCAGCATTTCCTATCCTGTTCGCACGGTATTGTCAAGAACGAGATTGCTAATGTTTTTCGTTCGACCAAGAGGTACCTATCAGATTTGTGCTAGAAGTGCTGAGTTGTCACCAGCCCTAACGAACGCTCTAAAGAGCCGCACTGCTAAGTAGTACTAAGGCTTAACATGGCATATAATAAAATAAACTTGGCTTACACAATCTTATTGTAATATGATAATTGATAATGCAAATTACTTTGACCAAGTCTTTGAGTTTCAAGTTGGAGGTAACGGGACTGCGCAAGAAGCTATGCGTCTGTGGAACTTTATCAAGCTTTCTGGAAGTAGAGGTTATTGCCCTGTAAATTGTGTATTATCTAAGAAAATTCCATTGATTCGCAGATAATTGATTTTGCATGTAGTTTTGACGAGATTTTATAGCATCATGACTGAAGACGCAACAACAACGACTACAAGATGAAAAGACCAACGAAAATGGAACCAAGGCACATCAGTACCAGTTGCATTGATGGTGTGAAGAAGCTATTAGCCAGTGAACCGGTTACGTGCAAGGATGTCCAAATCGACAAGAATCGAAACGAGAGGTCAACATTATCTGGTGAGGTCATTACGCTCATTTTTGGTAGCAGCTTGTGATCCTTTTCAAGGAGAGGTGGTTCTCCTCACCACTCCAATTTGGTATAGAATACCTACTACTATCGGTTATCATTTCTGTGGACAGGCAGCCTATAGATGTGATATTTTAAAGGTGAGAGTGAATAAGCACTATCTGGGTAAGCATGTTCCATTGTCGTCTTCAACGTCACTAATCAACATGTGAGATTGAAGCTATACGGTGAAGGTATAGGACCTATACCTACCTATAACATAAAAAAAAATAGAACGTAATTATTCAGTGTCCTTAGTGGGGGTAACATTAGGTGATAGCAATTAGGGTGGAACTGGAAATGTGCCTGAGCGGTGACGTGACTATGTGCTGGGAGGACGACACGTGGAAAAGTTCTCCTGCAGGTTGGACTGACGATATTGTAAAGGATGCAGGAACTCGTTATATCCGAGCATCGCGGGGCCATATCGGGAAAGTATTTGCTTAGCAGTGGCTGAAATGATGATAATGATGAAGATGATGCTAAACACCAGGTGGATAGATCACCTCTTCATCACTATCCATAGAAACCATTACAATAGGTCAAAGTATTCTTGAATTACGTATTTACGTCATAATTAAACAGTACGATCAGCATTTTACCATTTCACTGACGGCAAGTCATTATAGCTTTCGAAGCTAAAGTTGATTTACCTCCGCGAGTTCATCGGTGGTGTGTTTCTTCTAAGTTGAATGAGTACCTAGTATAACCCTAGAATGCAGCACGCTAAGTTATTTGTCGTGAAACTCACTTTAATTTGAAAGCTACTGTTCCCTACATGCGTAAAACTGACAGCACGCCGAACACCCGGTACAAAAGCTGTTTATTTTGTAGAGCTTCATGGTAGTCGGTATAATTTAGAATCTAATCAGCAAACAGACAACTCACTACTACCCGAAGGTACCTATTGCTCATGCATACTTTGATTTACGTAGTAAAATTCTATTCAGAAATGTAAAATTTAATTAGACAAATTCGTGGTTGCCCATTGCTCCACGTCGTATCGATTCCTAATTAGGACTATTTAGGACTCTAATGTATCATGTAGCTTTGGGTTATGATATGATAAGACCCTGGGCACCATCTATTTTGAACAATTATGGTTTCCATTACGCGGAAAACTAACATAACTTTGTAACTGTATGATCAAAAATATAAATGATATGCATCGTGCACAGCTTTGAACGGTGGAGTGGAGCCTAGCAATTGAGATGATAGTTTAATCCCTTATCCCTTCGGACGCCAACGACATATATATCCAATATCCATCAAGGCGTGTAGAGCGATATCAACCTATATGCCTCATCATAGAGTTCAATGACGCGATTCGCATTGCAATGTGATGACGTGTGAATGACAGATTTTGTATTTGACAAAGTGTGAAAAGGTTAAAGCTGGTTAAATGGTGTTGAGGTTTTGCTCGAGTTACTACTTACTTAACAGATAAACAGGAGGCCGAGACGGCGGTTAATGTTAAAATAGCGACAATGATATTCTCGGTGTCAAGTGAACCACCCTGAGTGAGTAGTTCTGATGAATAGTTTCTGGTTCCAAAAATAAAGAGCGATACTTCCTTTTTTTAAAAAAAAGAATAGCGATCTAACAAATCTACACTTTTAAAATCATTGTTATAGAGTATCCTTGTTAGCCTTCTAATGAGCAGTTATGGAAGTAAGTAGGAAGGATCCTTTGTAGGTGTTGCTACTTGTGATGGCAGAAAAGAGAGAGAGTGCTTTTACATGGTCTGTTTGTAATGGTGAATGATGACTGGTTGACGTGAGTTTATCGGCTAGATCTGCATCACGACCTTGTACTGAAGGCTGGTCAGAAGGGACTGCAGGTACCCGGTCTATGCTTTATGGAAGTGTATGTGGGAGGTGGCTAGTCGGATGGGCTACAGGCGCCCGGTCTACGCCGCACCACAAGCAAGAGCAGGCTGATCCAAAGGGCCTAGCGCGCCCGGTTCACGCCATGATTTGAGGATACGCTGGTCGAAAGGGCCTTAGGCGCCCGGTCCACGCCATTGCTGTGACTTTTATTGCAGTGTGAGCCTGATTAGTTGGTTATAGCGAATGCTGCGAATGTTACATTTTAGTAAATGCGAAAAATGCTTGAAATGGGATGTCAAACTATTGGATACAATAATAATTGACAGATGTCATTGCAGAAGGGGAGCTATTGTGAACTGTGAAGTTTGAAGTTCCTGTGCTGCCGTTTAGCTTAGGTACTCAAACATGGGATGGCATGGAGGCAAGAGGGTTTTGGGTCTGCACTTTGAATAGGTATTGAACGGGTGCAGGTGCGGATTGTAGGTACGTGGTATCGAGCCATTTGCTAGATGCGTTAGTGAATAGTATGCGCTTCAAGAAAGAAAGTGACAGGCAACTACTTATTTGGCAACGCTAGACGCAGACAACATATTGGTCAGGAAGGGTCGAGCTTGCTTAGTTTGAAATCATGTCGTTCTTTTTAGATACTCTTTGTAAAGGTCTTATCACACGAGGGCGTGTGACTGTCAGGGTTGGCCGTGACGGCGCATCAGAGAATTAGCTCGATGGCGCTAGTATCGCCTCTTGATTTATGAATGACCAAACTCTTTAGTACGTAATACCGAACTCTGTGGCCATATACGACGGGATTGACGGCTGTCGTTGGGCGGCTGTTCTTCCATGTCGAGCTAGCGCCTCACGTGTTGCGGTAGAACGTTATAAAAGTTGGGAATCCTAGATTATTCGTCATAGATACTCTAGATTTATGTTACAGGTGCGTTTGGTTCAATCATAGGAAGTGAAGTATACGGATCGGCTGATACTTCTACCAACCCTTGTCTCCTCGCCCGAATACTCACGCGGATGGACCAACCTAATGAAAACCAAGTGTAACTGGACCCTAACTGTGAGTCTTTAAATAATAAATACCTACCTTAAGGTCGGGTTATTTTAGCCCTGGGGGGTATCAATACCCACCCATTAAACCCAACTTTATTTAATAAGTAAATTCTTTTAAACTACGTCTTATGATGAATCCACTCTTTAGTGTTCGCTGGCGCTGTTTTTATAATGGTTTTCTAAATTATTTATTGGATTACAATGGGTGGACAATGTTACCTCCAGAGCTCCAGTTCGGTTCTGTTGTGGTCGCATTTCTAACCTAACCCATTAAGTTCGGTTCTAACCTAACCTACTTTACAGGCAGCAGTTCGGTTCTGTTGTGGTCGCAGTTCTAACCTAACCTAACCCACTAAGTTCGGTTCTAACCTAACCTAATTTACTGGCAGCAGTTCGGTTCTGTTGTGGTCGCAGTTCTAACCTAACCTAACCCATTAAGTTCGGTTCTAACCTAACCCACTTTACTGGCAGCAGTTCGGTTCTGTTGTGGTCGCAGTTCTTACCTAACCTCTAACCCATTAAGTTCGGTTCTAACCTAACCTACTTTACTGGCAGCAGTTCGGTTCTGTTGTGGTCGCAGTTCTAACCTAACCTAACCCATTAAGTTCGGTTCTAACCTAACCTAGGTACTTTACTGGCAGCAGTTCGGTTCTGTTGTGGTCGCAGTTTTAACCTAACCTAACCCATTAAGTTCGGTTTTAAACTAAACTACTTTACTGGCAGCAGTTCGGTTCTGTTGTGGTTGCAGTTCTAACCTAACCTAACCCATTTTACTGAACCTAAACCTAAACTAGTTTCCTAGCACCCGTCTGTTCCGTAAACTATGTCTTTATGCCATAATAAATTGGTCGATATTAATGTTCTGCCATATAAAATTAAGTGAAATAAAACTCGGTGATACTAGTGTTCTGCCATTTAAAATTATGCTAAATTAATAGTATGCTAACTGACAATTATGATACATATATGATTATGCTAAAGAATCATTCGGCTAAAAATATTTCGGTGATAGCTGCTATGCGAAACGTATTTCGGGGAATCGATATTATGCAAGATAAAGGGAACCCTCGATATAGTCCTGCGCGGCACGCTCGCTTCGCTCGCTCGTTAGGGTCGCAGTTCAACCTAACACTCCTCCTCGCTTCGCTCGTCGTCGTACCTAACCTAAGCCAAGTCAGACATGCTTTAGAACTAGATTAATGGGTTACGTATCGTTATCAAATATCTAATGTTTAAACTCGTTATAGAACTGCGCGGCTCGCTCGCTTCGCTCGCTCGTTAGGGTCGCAGTTAAACCTAACACTCCTCCTCGCTTCGCTCGTCGTCGTACCTAACCTAAGCCAAGTCGGACCTGCCTGAGAACTAGATTAATGGGTTTTTAATTGTGACGGTAAAATTAAATTAGGGAAAATGAGATTTCGATTTTACGTAGCATCGGAATTATGAAAAGTTGGTTAACAAAGCAGTTGTCAAATAATAAAGTTGGCAATCGTTCTTCTGGTTATCGAGTTTCGGGAAAACGTTAATGTGGGAAAACAAACTGGCGACATTTCAAAAGTATGGTAAACAAAGTATATGGATTATAAGAATTCGATTAACCGTTTTCGGACAAGTGAAAATAGGACAAGTGTGTTTCGGAACATCGATAGGTTACCGCAAAAAATTGTTTTTAAAAATATATTCAACCACTATGTCTCTGAGCTAAGCTGTGGACAGACTGACACAAACTACAAAATCCTAAAAAGCTGTTAATCACTTAGGCAAGAGTACTTTTGCTAAAGCTTACGTTACGTGTCATTTAGTCGCGTTAAAATCTTGCAGGGTGTTGCTATTTGTGACCTCAATCAAAGGAACCTGTTCAATAGTCCTAATAACAATTCAGCTTTAGCAGAATTCAGAAACTTAAAAATAGTGACCCAGTACTGTGACAGAAATTATGTCTAGTTGCCTTTTGAAACTATTTTTAATTCTTTGTTCTGTCGTGGTTCTGTCTTACTTACTACAGTATACAGTGCAACATAAAAGAGTAGAAAATAAATGAGGGCGCCACTTCCTTCGCAACTGCCACATTTTTGACGTAAAGTGCTTGAATATGGTAACAATGTTGTATGAAAAATTGTAGTTCCTTTATCATCCGTTTTCTACTCTTTTGTGTCGCACTGTACAGTACACTATCTGGTATTTTTATTTTACATGGGTCTTTATCGCGGTCGTAATAATCCGGAAACTGTATTATGGTATTTGAACGCGTCTCGGCTGTCACTGTCACTGTCATACATATTCTTTTGTAATTGTAATTGTCAAATAAAAACTAAATCAGCGACCGAGGCGGTGTATGAACATTGTAAACTGTAACTGTTATTTTGTTATTAATTAATGTTTTTTATTCTTAGTTATTTAACATAGTTTTTACTTTTGAATTGTGACTTCACAGGATTGTTATAATAACCTTCATATCAGTTACAGAATGCCTACATTTCGACCCGCGGGTCTGTCTGACGACGATTCGGATAGTGATTGTGAATTTGAAAGGCCGGTACGTTTATTTTCCTTTATCTTATTCCAACTAAACGAATAATGTTGTCCCTATTAATAGCAGAAGATATTAACGCATACACATGTCATCAACTATAATTTAATTTTGTTATGTATAATGGAAATATCAAACATGTTTTCAGGCTAGAAAATACAACCCTGTCCAGCAGCAAAGTACTTCGAAAAGGATTGAAAACAGCTTACAAGATGCTATCATTAATGGATGCATGGAAATGATTGAGTCACTTTTCATCCACGGTAAGTTATTGTAGAATTTCTTTATCATACTAAAAATAATACAGAAAGTCTTGGTGACCATTGAATAAACTTTGAATTAGTTTCTTAGGTTTTAAATTAGAAGCCATTTATCAATGTAAGACTGTCTATGATTACCATAACACAATATAAGACTTTTTAGGCTTATTTAACTCAGAATTGCTTATACCCTCAAACCTCATATGAGAACAAAAGTAAAAATGAGCTCCTGGAAAAAAAAACATTCATTCCAAAATGTGACAATTTATTGGAAAATTTGGGACATTTTTATCAACACAGTTGTGCCACTCAGGCTATAGAGATGGTACATAAATCAGACTAACTATTTATTTTAACATCATTCCACAATACAAAAATTCAGCAATCTACCAGGACTAATGACTATAGATCTCAATTAAGGTTTTGGGTATGTACATTGTCCACAACAGTGGATCTTCGTCAGCACAGTTCTGGTTCAATAGTATAAATGATTCTGAGCAAGAACTACTTGGAGAATATTGTAAGAAAAAAATCTGTGTACTTTTTTTTTATACTTCTGTACTCAAAGGGTAAAACGGGACCCTATTATGCAAACTCCGCTGTCCGTCCATCTGTCACTAGGCTGTATCCTATGAACAGTGAGAATTTTCACAGATGAGGTATTTCTGTTGCCGCTATAACAACAAATACAGAAAACCCGTGGTGCGCTAAACCAACGTCTACTTGGCTAGTTTTTCTAAACCAGCCAAGGTTTCTCTTGTGTTTTTATTTATCCTCCCTCCCATGACAGAATTTTTGATGGTTTCTTCTTGTGGTTAGAATATTTAGCATTTATTTTCATGGACAAACATTCGCCTTTTTAGCCTATGTTCAACTCTATTCAAGACCATTGTCACAATTTTGTGAAAGAAAGACAAACCAACATACGCCAAAACTATCATTTCATAACAAGGATATTTTTCAACTTGACTGAGTGAGCAAAGCATCCCCATTTTAGTTTGGCCAAACATCCTTTCATATGTCCAAATTCTGGAAGTGTAGGTATCCAGCTGTTATCGCCTACGGGACACATTTATCTCAACCGATTGTCCGATTAGGAGCAGGTTTGATAATTATATAGATTTATTTTGTTGATTCAGTTTTGCATAATATTTCTGATTGGCGGAGAAATGACGGTTGAATATGGGAACAATTAAATATTTTAGTAATTTCCAAAATTGTTTGCGATGTGTACAGCTCACAGAACGGCTAGTTATAATGTTACATTTGAAGACTGTTGTTTAACCTGCAGTTTGTCACATTCCAGAACTCAAAGAGAATGCCAATACCAAGCTGGACAGTGGATGGACACCTCTGATGCATGCCTGCTTCCATGCTCAAGATAAAATTGTTAAATACTTGCTGGATCATGGAGCTGACCCCAACATACATTCAGGTAAAGTCAGACTGAGGACTGTCTTAGTACAGTGCCCTTGGGCAATCAATAATCATTAGATTCAGCAATAGAGGTCCTCTTAGTTTAAAAGCCTCAAGTATGGTTTTCCAGGGCCCTGTCAGGATTTGGGTGCCCTGGGCTCCATGTGCCCTTACGGTACAAACTGAACTAAATAAACCTTGTTCAGAAGAATATCTAATCAGAATTTTTTAAATTAACTTTAGCAACTATCCTAATTTAAGGTTGTTGTGTACAAGGATATACGTACCTTATTGTAACTGGTATTTAAATATAAACAAAGTCACTTTATGACAGAAGTTCCCAACTAGGGAGACATACCAAGATTTAATATAGAGATATATTGAGTTGAGTGAGTTGTAAAACTCACTTAAAAAATACCTTTTCTAAAACATCCAAGGAAATGTCGTTCTTATGATCGTGGTAATAGAACGCGAAATACGTCTTTGTATAGCAACTGTTGAAGATTCGTTCTAATTTCAAATTAGAGGTCAATAAAGGAATTTCATACAACGTTATTGGCCGTGGCCAACAAAGAGATTGTCTTTTGTTTCAGTGGGGTTTGTTTCTTTTATTGATAATCTACGGCATACTTCCAATAAAAAAAAACGTTGTTTGTGCATGTATATTTACGTTTTATTTCTTATATTTAACTAGATTATTTAATTAGATTAAAACAGATATTCAATCAAATAAACAAGGAATCACGTTTATTTTAAATATATGACAATATCTAATTAATAAGATGTTTTTATTTTTATTATTTCATTGCCCCAAATTGTTTATTTCCGTACGCTAATTTTGTAATTTATTCATAAAATGCATGTTAGTTTTTCTCTAAGTGTGTAAAATTTGTACATCCATACTTATGGGTAAAACATAGAGGTCAAAACAAATTGTATTCAACACCAATAACTATATTTATACCTATGTTTGACAAATAAAATTTCTGATTTCTGATTTCTAAGGTGTTGTCATTTTTTAATAAATAGAATCATCTTAACATTTGGTGGCAAAAACATTAACCCGAACAGCTTACAAAAATAAATTTTGAATAAAGTAAAAAGTTGGCAGGAATAGTAAAAATATATGAATATATAAGTTGAACATTTGTATTATTTCCTTGGATCAAGCCTCGGCGCGAACAGGGATTGTCGGCCTCGTATCTCTAGATGGCCCCGTTATCACTCGGCCATCTATTACTACTCGGCCAATAATTCCCTATTTCGCGGCCTCTGCAGTAATGTACTATTAAATTGCAGATTCTGTAACTCCAGTGATGGTAGCATGCTCAAACTCCAGCGCCAGCAATGATACAATTATCAATATTTTTAACAGCCTATTGGAAAAGGGTTGCATATTAAATATTGGTGATAAATACGGCCAGACGCCTCTCATGAGAGCCATCAGCAGTGGCCGCCTAGCAGTTGTCCAGAAGCTGATTGACTGCCAAGTTAATATTGAGATGAGAGATCAACAGGGCTGGACTGTAAGTATTATTCGACGTTTCATTTGTTTTATATCTGTAACAGATTGCGCCAATTTTCCATGTGAAATACTAGCAAAAAAATGGCTATAACATATCTTTTTCTTATTTTTTATTCTTACACTAGAAGGTGCCCGCAACTTCGTCGGGATAAAACTGTTTTCTTTACCGTAGTATGGTAGAAGGTATCCTATAACCATCTTTAGATGTTCAGCTATCCCTGAACAAACATTGGTCAAAATCCGTCCAGCCGTTTCAGCGTGATAAAAGAACAAATATTTTTTTACCGAAAGATGGCGCCGCGTGTCCTTGCAAAGCGACACAGCCCTGTTAAAATTTATCCTGTCCTTTCTGTCTGAGAGAAACTGATTTTCAATACAATTTTATAATTGACTTTGTTTAACAGCATTTAGAATTTAGTCTATTTATCTTTTTGAAATTAAAATGTAGCTAAATGCTAAGTTTATTAAGAGGAACATTTTAATAAAATAAAGAAATACCTGATATTTATTTATCATAGGAATTATGCTTAATTTATATTATTTACTATAGGAATTATACTCGTACAAGTTATCAATACCTACTTAATATTCCTCGGCTTATATTAGTCTACTGTTTTTTTCTATCCAGTCTATCCACAGTCTCATGAACAAGTTTACTCAAACAATAGTTTTATGATTACATAGGGAAGAACTACTCTATTCCATATATAATAATTAAATTACACATACTATCTTATAACAAGATATCTTATAGTCCCTGCATGCAAGTATCCATAGTAGCTGAAGAGGATTTTTCTCCTGTTTTCAGGCACTTTTCTGGGCAGTTCATCACAATCAGCCAGAAATCCTGGAAGTACTCATTGCACACGGTGCGAGAATAACTGAAGTAGACAAAACTAGTCGCACCCCATTAGAAATAGCTCGTTCACATGACCACCAGCCTGTCATAACTATTCTGAATACTCATTTGAAAGTGGATGACTCTGATGATAATGTTACTAGTGTTAGTGTGATGCATTCTTGGCATGATTTCTATCCTGGTACTGAGAAAGGTTTCAAGTAAGTTTTGCATGCAGGTCTTTCATAAAATATTTTCCTGACTTTTACATGGTTTTCAGGCTTTTATTGTATATGTTCTTCCTCTTTTCTTATCTACGATTATCTGAAGTAACTCGTGTATAAGAGTCCCTCGAGAAAATTACTCTAATGAACTAATTAGAAGAATGCCTCAGAATTTTAGTAAATTTTTAGATGATTTTGCCGTGTAGCTACTAGTCAGTATGTATAAAAGAACATTTTCAACTAACGTTTAGTGTTTTAGGTTCTCTGCCTTTTCGCCGAATTATGTTTCGTCAAACGTTTCATTTCGTCAAATGTTTCATTTCGCCAAAAGCATTTTTCACTGAAACTGTAAACTATTTCGGATTGTTATAAAACAAACCTAACCTAACCTAACCTGATCTAAAGGATGATATTTACAACAATCCGAAATAGTTTACAGTTTCAGTGAAAAATGCTTTTGGCGAAATGAAACATTTGACGAAATGAAACGTTTGACGAAACATAATTCGGCGAAAAGGAAGTACACCAGTGTGTGTTTTAACTATAAATTGCTAGTAACTGGCCCTGATTTGTTACACAGATTATTTTTGCGCTTACGCAATGATGACGACGTACCTATATTAAACAAACACCCGTCACTAAGAATGATCAATCTGCTAACCCGTCTATTGCCTATGAATTCAAATACAATAAGTTTTTATTTAATAATTATAAAAACGGTTTAAACTCACGTAAAAATTGTCAGGAACGGCCCGACATGTTTCGAACTCATTTGGAGCTTTTCATCAGGGGTAGCTGTCCGTGCTGCTACGCGACTCGAGTGAGTTTAAACCGTTTTTATAATTATTAAAGATTTCTCACGATAGTTTTAATAACGTTTTTATTTATTATAAATGCTATACTAGAGGGATTACTGTTTAAAATGATTGAAATTGCTACATACCACACTCACCACATTTGTTGTCATGATAATGCCCGAATTTTCTAATATGAGCACTTTCACGGCCAGGTAAAAAAATCAAACTACCGCACAAACCGACAACCCGCTAGGTGGGCGCACCCCTACCCCAGACACCGACTGAGCCCGCCAGGTGGGCACTTTTATAGTACAATCCGCCGGGCGAGCCGAGTTGGCAGCTGAGTAGAAGTTACAAGCGCCCACCAGGCGGGTCACCGCGGGTCGGGAGGGGTCACCTAAGTGGTCAGTTACCTATTGCAGAGGATATTATAGAGAGGTAGTACAGGCTGAAATGACCGTCACCTTGTACCATACCACCAATCATTCTGGCCCCCAATGTCTATTTCCTCGAATGTCCATTGTCTTGAAAGATGTATCCACTTGGGAAAATATTCTAAGGAAACCTAATGATCCAAAAACAAGGTCTGGCACTTAGGCTACCGACACGTGTTTACGTCACTAACTAGTTGCCGCTTAGTAACAAAACAAATAAACAATAAAAAAAAATCTTGCGTCAGTCACTCATACAATTTATACATTACAATTGTAGAAAAGGAAGGAAGGAAGGATTATGTCGTAATAATTGATTTAAAACTCACACTTTGAAACTCACTCACGAGACTCAGTCATTGAAATCAGGGAGTAGGTATTATGATACACCGCTGGCAACAAACACAAAGCAGCGAAGACGTTAGATAGTGTTTGCCTATCGTGTCGGACTAGCATACCTGGTGGAGTATATACTGGGTGGACAGGCGGAGTATATACTATATGGAGGATAAGGGTGTAGTTTTCTTGGACATACTCATTCCATCTCTGAAAAAGCCTCAAAAACACATAACACACATTTCAGTAGGTACTTAATCACCCATTTATTTATTTGTTCCAGACCCACCTACGTCAGCGAGATTCACCATCTCCTTTATGGCATGAGCTGCGAAAGGTTGGGCCCAATCATATATAAAAGTGGAATAGATTTGAAGACTTTCCTACTGTTGGAAGAAGACGATATGATAAAACTAGGAATAAATATGCCCTTTGAAAGGCAGAGATTGGGAGCTGGCATTCGGAATTTCCACTCAAAAGGCTGGAATATTAATTCTGTTGCAGGGCTCTATGCACAGAAGCGTCAGAATTATAGGTAAGTTCTACTCATGGATGAGAATTATTAATAAGGGCTACCGCGCTTGAATTCGCTGCTAGAGGCGTTAGTGTCGAGTAAGGTTATCAGAATTGTGAAATCCATACAAACTACTAAGATGTATGGACTTTTATCGCAATTTTCACTAAATTACACATGATCATCGTAAATATTGTGCTGTTCTTAGCAGACATAGGTACATTGCGCATCTATAGGGTTCCATAAATATAAATACAGAAAAATTGAGTACTGGAATATTATAAAAATAACAAAGTGTTATATATTATACGAACAGTAAATTATAAAGTTCAATGTTTTTTTTTCAGTGTATTGGATTGTTTATCAACTCTAGGAACGCATTTGCAACAAATATACATATTGGAGGCAACGATTCAGTACGCACTGCGGGAATATAATAAAGTAAAAGAACAAATTAAGTTTGAGCCGCCTGACTCACCTATTTTAAATAAATTGAAGACATCTGCAAAGAAGATGCTTGGAAATATTGACAATATTAGACGTGAAATGAAAATAATGAAGAGTATTCTCTTAAAGGTAAGGCATCATTCTTACCATGGCATAAGAAAATAAGGTATGACACTCCGGCTAGTGAGACTTGCTACGTCACCGATTAGCTGCCGCTTTATGGTAACAAAATAATTGTAAGGAAAAAATATTTGCCGCCAATCGTACAAACAAATAATAATTATCCATTTATGCATTACCTACGATTGTCGTGTTCTTTGACTAACTTTTATTTTGTCGTAGTAAAGGCTGACCAGAAATATATGAGGATGCGCCATATTGCGGAATTTCACTGGAGCTAATTTGATAATTTCTTACACTGGTAATGATTTTATGATGATTTGTCAACAATGTCAATGTCATTCGTGTTGGTCTCTTTAAAATACAAATATTTAAAACTATCCAAAGTAAATGTCGAAAACCATTCACAGTCGTAAACGTAATATTATTAATAAAGTGTACACGTGTTTAATACATGAAAAACAGCTAGGAAAAGAGTGCATTTCATTAAATGATATTACGAGGTTAACATAGTGGAACTGACAGGTATTTAAACTAATGCCATTTTAGCAGGTTGCGATTGGTTGCAAAATTGTTGCCATATAAATCTTATAAATAGCGCTCTCTTGACAATCCTCATATATTTCTGGTCAGGCTTTAATTGATTTAAAACACTCACGATTGTTTGACATTCTTACTGGTAGCAAGGGAATCGGGGAGTATTATGTTACCACTGGCTACACAGAAACGCATCGACAGCTCCAATCAACCAATCATAGCGAGATGCAACAAAAGTCTTGCCTGTGATTCCGGAGTGGTATACCTTATTTTCTTATACCATGCTTCTTCCATGTTATTCCCCAAGCGAGCGAAGTCTCTCCATTTCAGCTGGACCAAAACCTGAGCATTTCTTAAGACGCCAACCGTGGCGCAGTGGTTCAAGTGCTTACTGAGCCGACGAGGGTTAGAATCCCGGCAAGGGAATTACTTGTGTGAATACTCGAATATTTGTTGTGTTGTAATTTATGTATATGCACATTATGTATATCGTCGTCTATTGCCCGTAGTATGGACGGCATCAAAATTAGTTGTCAATTTTACTACTGGCTGTCAAATTGAATACCTACTAAAATTGTTACAGGTGTAGTAACAGTTTTCCATCGTATTTTGTCGGATAAGTTCGTTTTAGCATGTTTTCTTAAAAACTCGGTCAAAAAGATGGAGATGTTAAAGTGAGCGCACCCGACAAAACACGACGGAAAACTATAATACACTTCATCAGTAGCTACTTTTGATGCTGTCCGTACAAGCATTCCTTACTGTGGGGCTAGATCGATTTGTGTTAGATGTTCCCTAGTATTTATTTATTACTTATATATTTAATTTTGTTTCAGGTAAACAAGAATAATCCAAAACCTGCAGACCTCATAAAGGAGTCATCGCTACAGGATGTGATCTTATGTTACGGTAGACAAGCTCTTCTTTTCTGTTCCCTGGGCTTGGCAGTAAGGTACCTGTTTCCTAACATTGTTAAAAAATAAATTTGTTCAAGTTTATCTCTTTCTTTGAAACATATTTTAAGTTCACTTTATCTAAATTTACTCTAAGGTTCAAAATGAACCTTGTCAGTATTTTCAAATCATACATTAGAAGTATTCAAATACCTGCCGTAAAATGCGTAGGCTAACACATAGGCCTAATTATTAATAAGCAATGCTTTTCGCGACCGATACATATTGGGTCATATAGGTACGTAGATTGATTAGGGCGCATTAGGGTCTCACTCGCAAAACGTCTTCTTTGCAAACGGTTCCTTGTGCAAAACATCCCACTCACAAAACGTCACTTTCTCAAAAGGCCGCATCCCTTTCGCAAAATGTCCCTTTTATAAAAGCCCCTTTCGCTTCGAAAAATGGTTATAGGAGACTTTTGTGGGAGACTTTTACGCGTTTATGGTAAACTTGAAGTTTTACGCGGATGAAATAGCGGGCAGCTTCTAGTTAAAAATAATTCCTGACAGACGCACAACAGGATTAGATGCCCCATATGATCCAACTAACCTAAACATTAGTGCCAAGCCAATTTTATAACAACCGTATTTCTATCTGTCGACGTTTAGATTGTCGTATACATGTCAAGTCTAATTCAGCAATACGCATTCGTCACATCGGACTAAGGAACGGGTCCGCTAACGCCTACACCACACCTGCGTTGCATCGGCTTGGCTGGTATGTAAATTTGCTGTTTTAGATGGAATGAGATAGATAGGCTTAGTGATCGTCCCGTGAAAGATGTAATAGTAGTTTATGCAACTGTTACATAATGAGAGGTCTTAAAACACGAGTGTGGGTTTATGAAACGAGCCGTAGGCGAGAAATCTCCATCGGTGTGTTATACCTAGTTGGTTACTAAGTTATGTTACTGTTTTAATCTTTATCTACGTAAAATATACCAACGAAAGTTGAATAAACTATATATTAAAATTAAGTACACACAATCAGGATTTACATTTGTCAGTATCATTCAAAATGGCCTCCTTGGGCCTGAACACAGGCCTGTACGAGTCCAGTCATCAATAGCGGCACGCACGGTTTTCATATCTAATTCCGTCACTGCCTTAACTATGGCCAGCTTGAGGGAGTCAAGATTTGTGTGGGGTTTAGCACATGCTTTCTCCTCAATAACCTGCCATATGGCATAATCCAGGGGGTTAAGGCCCGTGCTGGAGAACGGCCAGTCTTCGTGGGCAATAAAGCCAATTTTGTTCCTTCGAAACCAGGCTTGACTTGTTTTTGCCTTATGTGCAGGAGCTGAGTCCTGTTGAAAGATCCATGGCTGGTTTTGAAATAGGGCATGGATTAAAGGATTCACTATTGGTTCGAGAACGGTTTCCTGGTAAACTTTAGCCCCAGTTTTCACACCTTTTTCACAGAAACGTACCTGTGTTAGCCCTGAGTATGACACACCCAGCCAAATCATCACATAAGAGGGATGATGGCCTCGTTGCACTCTAGGAACAGCCTTACTCGCCTCTTGACTGTTTTTTGCATATACTCTGTCATTCTGGCGGTTACAACATTCTTCAATGGTAAAAAAAAAATCATTTGTAAATAGTATTTTTCGATGGCCATTTTGTGCGTACCGCTTCAGTATGACGCGACTTCTCTTCAGCCTCATAGTCTTCAATCGTCCATTAAGCAAATGGCCTTTTCGTCTGCGGTAAGCGTGTAGTCCAAGGTCTTCATTGATAACTTTTTTTAGGGGGTTTCTCTTCACAGACATCTGAAGTGCCAACAACTTTGCTTCCGGACGGGATTTCTTGCGACTCTCGCCTTCACTGCCTTAATTAGTGCTGGGGTCCGAACGGTGCGTGGTCTTCCAGACCTCTTGCGGTCATCGAAGCTCAGGGTACTATTGTACCTATTAATTGCGCGATAAACGAATTGTTTGTTGGTTTTGAGATTTTGAAGCAACTTTCAAATCATATTTGGCGGGTGCCCACATTTGTGCAATGCAATTACAGCGACACGATTCTCTTTTAGACCCCGATCCATTATAATTACGATGTGATAAGTGTTATGTGTGGTATAAAATTATAGCTCACAAATCCACCATATTGTGCCATTTTTTATTTTTTCTGTAGCATTTGTTTTAACGCAAATAAAGAAGTTGCAAATCGAGTAACAGAACTTAGTAACCAACTAGGTATAATATAGTTACATATCATACACATATATACGTTGTATGGGTATGACTGCTCGTATTACAAGATTTAGACTTTTCTGAATCCAGGCCCGGTGTCGATTTTATGGTAACCTATCTGAAACACTAAAAACCATTGACCGAATTTAATTTGCCCGAAAACTATTCGAATTATTATCGTTTGTTCGATGACAGGATTCGTACATTTTTCTTTTCACCATTTTACATTTAGTAGAAGTATCGTTTGTCCGAAAAACTTTTCCCGTCACATTCACTTGCCCTATGAGTTGTTACGTTTTTTTTTTCGTAGCCCATTTTTCATTTACCAAATGATACTTTTGGCACTGCATACATTTTAACAAATTTTCAGTTCACCTTTTAACTTTTCCCGCCCCATTCACTTGCCATCTGAATTGAGACGTCTTTTGTTTAATACCCATTTTTTCATTTAGCCAAATTTTCAGTTCACCAACTTTTCCCGCCCCATTCACTTGCCATCTGAATTGAGACGTCATTTGTTTAATACCCATTTTTTCATTTACTCAATTATATTTTTCGCATTACATAAGAACTGCGACCACAACAACAGCCCGCGAGCCGAACGAGCGAAGCTACCGTGCTGCGGCAGCAGCCGACAAACCGCCAAAACCGACCTGGTTGGGTTAGGTTAGGTTAGAACTGTGACCACAACAGCGCGCGAGCCGAGCGAGCGAAGCTACCATGCTGTGGCAGCAGCCGACCAACCGCCAAAACCGACCTGGTTGGGTTAGGTTAGGTTAGAACTGTGACCACAACAGCGCGCGAGCCGAGCGAGCGAAGCTACCATGCTGTGGCAGCAGCCGACCAACCGCCAAAACCGACCTGGTTGGGTTAGGTTAGGTTAGAACTGTGACCACAACAGCACGCGAGCCGAGCGAGCGAAGCTACCGTGCTGCGGCAGCAGCCGACAAACCGCCAAAAACGACCTGGTTGGGTTAGGTTAGGTTAGAACTGTGACCACAACAGCGCACGAGGCGAGCGAGCGAAGCTACCGTGCTGCGGCAGCAGCCAACAAACCGCCAAAACCGACCTGGTTGGGTTAGGTTAGGTTAGAACTGTGACCACAACAGCCCATTGAGCCGAGCGACCGAAGCTATCGTGCTGCGGCAACAGCCGACAAACCGCCAAAACCGACCTGGTTGGGTTAGGTTAGGTTAGAACTGTGACCACAACAGCCCGCGAGCCGAGCGAGCGCAGCTACCGTGCTGATCGCATCATGAAATCAAAGTCATACAAAAAAAGTCGAGTAGTTAATAAACCGAATCGTTACATCGGACAAATGAAATCAAAGTCATACAAAAAAAGTCGAGTAGATAATAAAGCGAAACGTTACATCGGAAAACTGATATTACGGATAAATGAGATTTAGGGAAACGTGTCATTAGTCGAGTGAATAAAAATCCTAAACAATTAATGCCCAATCGTAAATTATCGAATTGAATTTTCGGACAAATGAAAAAAAGTTAAAATGATATTTGTCGAATAGTTTTTGTCGAAATGAAATTCGGACTAACGTTTTTAGTGTTTCAGATAGGTAACTCGATTTTATAAGAGGTACAAATAATTAAAAACGAAATACAGAGAAGGCTTGACCGATTACCCGAACAGCTCTTCAATATCTTACTGGGTGATACCTACCAGTCCTAAACTATTGGACTTCGAAAGGTGAAATTTTACTTCGAATGTATAAAATTACTGTCATACTTGTTTCTATGACAGTGCTTCTTTTCTAAGTGTACTTCAGGGTCAGTAATTACTTTATGAAATTGTTTGATAATCACTTATATTTCGAGCTGTCAAAGCTACTTAGTTAGGCAGATAGGTGCTGGGTGTTAAACCTTGTGCAGAGATTGCATCTACGCACTAAAAATCATGACATAATATTACAATTTTCGCGTAAATCCGGATAAGTGACCCGTCTCCCCACTTAATCAGACGACCTTAGTCATCTATCTAATGGACGAGTCGAGTTATGGCCGACTTGCTTGCAAGTCTCATAACGAACCGGCCTTGTCACCTATTTACGCTGCAGCTAAGGATGAGCATTTAACAGGCAAATGTGATTCATCTAATGTTCCGGTTCGTGTACACTTATAAGATGAGGAGTAAATACCTAAGTGAAATTGACCATGATAAATCAGTCACTATTCCTATGTGTATGCTCGATTCCAGCATATTCGACGTCGCGCACGCGCACGATTATTCTAAGTAGATTTCATACATCCAAGTTCGTTGGAACAGGTTGTTGAACCTATAAATCTATAACTTGCGCCTGGAGAGAGTTTTTTTGTGCAGTGCAGTTATCGTTTTATAATTACACATGGTTTAACTGGCAAGAGTAGCACAGGATCGGGACCGGTGGCGTTCTCTTGTTTCGGAGGCCAAGATCCTCTTTGGGTCACTGCGCCACAATAGTTAGTTAGTTAGTTAACTAAACTCTTCTTTCTTGACTTGACTCCGCTCCGCCAAGTATTGCTATGGTGTTATTTACCGACCGCTTTCGACTTCTTCCTATTCACGATCATGTTGGCTGTTCTTTAGAGAGCGTTGTAGTAAATTTAGTCTGTAGAATTTCTATTTGCGTTATGGCGTTAGGTTTTTTGTTGCTAATATTTGCGATTTTAATTCTTGATCTCACCTGACGAATGTCTTGACAAGTTTTAAGATGGAGCTCGCTTTGACGAAAATGCCTGTTCCGGACCGTCACGTCGCATTGCCAGAGCTTCTGATAGTTATGTGGGTTTCAAAAGGAAGGCTAGATCGCTAGTTTGATCGTATTATTAATATTGTCAAGCATACTAAATTGGACATCTCCTTCGACAATGCCTTGAAATAAAAAGAAGGATTGTAGCATAAGGAATGAACCACCTATACTGGATGTAAAAGGTGTACCTAGATCTTCCCATCTCTAGTACGTAGTTAAAACCGTAATACTGCGCTTGGCAATAAACCAAATAGTTTTCAGCGTTAATTAGGGTTAGTATAATTAATTGACTGACGTCTTTGCGCATTAGACGAGACCATTATATTTGTGTCCAGCGCTTGGTGTAGGTTCTTATGTGTATTAATAGTGACATGTTCGTTTAAAACTGTCTGAGTGATAAAGGTGAGGAGAAGAAATGATGCACCTTAAGAATGAGTTAGATATTAATGTAAATGATGTAACTTGATTTTTGGTTCTGATTTTGATTCATCTTAATAAAACAGGTGGAATGCCTAAGAATGATCTGATCTAAAACGCCATTGACAACATTTTAATCGATAATAGGTTTTTAATCGATATTATCAAATAAAGGATAAAAAAAGAAATATTACCATATTTTTGCATTTTCGAAAATATCCCAATTTGTGATTGAAAAATTAATTTTTAAGTTCCCTATTCTAAAAGTGCGTAGGCGACCAAGGTGGATTTTTAGTATGGAAATTGTACTAAGTACTGTTCTTTGTGTGTGTTATGGTTATGACTGTCAAATTTTACACGAGTGACGTCATGCAGAGCCGATTCTTAGATGACGCTGCCTTCAATTTTTTTTTTATATTTTAAAAACTAGTCGCTATAATGAAATAATTAAATTAATAGTTTTGGATTCTGTGATAATAAATTAATGATAATGAATTAAACTGAACAGTATTTGAAAATTTTAATTAAAGACCAATGTAACACACATTGGTCTTTAATCGTCAGGATCATGTGTTTATTTTAAACTTGGTTAGTTTTTCCATCTACCTAGTTAGTTAGTTGCGCTGGGCATTTTCCGCAAGTCGACATCCAACGTGCCTATTTTGCGTGAAAAGGGGGTAGCGCTACTCCAACCACCCCAGCTCCTCCACGAACCTAAACAAAGCCTTGATGTTGCTTATGGCTTCGTGTACGGTACTTGGAGATCCTAGGTATTTCATCCTGTATCCTTCTACCTGTTTGCAATCTAGTAGAATATGTTTGGTGGTTTCTTCTGCCTCCATGCATGCTCTGCATACTGGGCTGTCTGTTATACCTAAATTGAAAAGGTGTTTGTTCAGAGTATTATGTCCCGTTATTAATCCTACTATCTTGCGTAGTTGGATCTTGTGGATTCTCAGTAACATGGTGGTGAGTTTGTGGTTCCTATTCGGAAGTATTTCTTTTGTTTGTCGACACGTTCCTATGTCTTCCCAGTATTTTTGGTGTTGGTATAATATGTGTTGGTTCATTATGTTGTATATGTAAGATTGTGGTAGGGGTATTATTGGCTCTGGCCCGCATGGTGGTGTTTCCGATCCCTTACGGGCCAATTCATCCGCTGCGTCTTTTTATGGCATTGCAGGCTTCTATTATTCCTACGCGTTCAGCTTGGAATACCGTGTTGTGTACACCTAGGGGTTTAGAGATGTGAATACTCAAATCCTCCGAGAATACACCACATCCCGTTCGTTTCTCAGTTTTTGACCCGTCCGTAAAGATTCTCAGGGTCTTCTGTTAGGAGTATGACGTATTCCTTCTTGCAGGTTAATGTCTTAGGTATCTGTCTAGTTTTCGTAATCATGTTGTAAATAATGTTTAGAATGAAGTGTAACATTTTAAAATTTGGTTCTGGCGAGATTCGAATCCGCGTCTCCAAAGGCTTTCCGACCCAACAGGGGCGTCCTACGGTAGGACTCCTACTTGTTGGACCCCTGATGCGAGAGACATATTTTTTTTAATCAGTTGCTTCTTGCTGGGCTTCGTTGTAAATAATACCTATAAATTAATCTTCATGTGTCTCAAGCTTCCAAAACCTCACTGCAATGTTTCCTTGTCAATCACTTTCAGTCAAACATTCTGAACTATCACAGGAGATGGAGAGTGTGCACCGATTAGTCGCATTAGTATGACATTCTCAGCAGTCAGTTGAAATTAATTTTCTTTTGGTTTCTTTTGGAATTTGGAGTTGCTCCGTAGGTAATTTAACCCTGACATGCATTTTGCATACCTACGGTATCCAAAATGATACTATATTTTACTTCTGAAATAAATAAATCGGTAAAGCTAAATTTTTTGTCAATCTAACTTATATCCTTACATGTGATTAAACTTGGCTTAAGTACTTCAGTCAGGAGAAGCGCGACACACGGGTTAAGCGCACCAATCATAAATATATCGACTAAGAACAAATAAAGATGCAAATGCTCTAAAATAGCCAAGGCGGCGGAAATCGGGTTCTATGGACCCTACAGTGCAAAACACATAATGACAAACTACATAGAAAGGCTTTCAAAAGCCGACTGAAAACTGTAATTTGTGTAAAATCCCACGTGTGTGTCGCTACTGTCGCTACGTCTGGCTACGAACCGAAGGCGGCGCAGATGAGTCTGATGCGCGTTGATTCGTACGACTAGGCTATTAGCGCGGTTCACGACCCGAACATGCACGCAAAATGCATGTATTGTATACACTATACAGTATACCCTAGCGTCCATACAACAGGAAGACGGTTTTGAAACAGAGTCAATTTCCCGGTACCTCAATCCATTAGCGTGCTGCCAATAACGCTGTGTTCGTGCTTGCTTCGCTAACGGATTTATATACCGGGAAATTGACAACTCACCTCTGTTCCAAAACCCCTCGGTCTCCCCTATTTCAAGTGGTTCAATCGACGACGGACTCGTATCGTAACACCACAAACGAACACCTGTTACTCCAATTAAGTAAATATTCGCTCCGTTGTCACTAAATTGTTGTGCAATGCCGTGCAAAAGCATTGTTTGGAGCTATGTCGAAAGTGGTCTAACGAATTGTTTACGGCGATATTGGCAACATCCGTTTCCGCCGATTCACGTCACGTCATCAGTGCTAACTGTTGCCTGAAAATGAACAATGGGTAGGTATAGTTTAAATACGGCTCTTTGTCTACATTTTATATGGTGATAAAATAAACACAAAGTCTTTGTTCTTTGTTATTATCTGGGATTATTATAATGACTTTATGTAGTGCGTGATAAGCGTGCCTTCACCCGTCGCTGTTGCACAATTAAATTCAGTACATTTTGTGACAGGCAGGTTTTAATTAAAGTAAATTGTTACCGGAAATTTCCTTCGCCTAAAATACATGAATTAAGCTGCGGTGAATGAAATTGTTGTAATTTTAATATGCTTAATATTTAGATTTCTTGTCTATCGCGATGAATTCGCATATTATTTTTCCCGTTTTCGCACAATTTCGATATCGGACGGACAGAAGAATAGAAGTTAGGATGTTTGTCTTCTTAAAGTCGACATTTGAAAGCCTTTCTATGTAGTTTTTCATTATGTGTTTTGCACTGTAGGGTCCATAGAACCCGATTTCCGCCGCCTTGGCTATTTTAGAGCATTTGCATCTTTATTTGTTCTTAAAGCGTCTGTTTAAAAGCGTCCTATAACGGCTATAAGTAACCATTTTTGGATGTCCAGCTATCTCTGTACTAAGTTTGGGATCCGTCCAGCTTTTTCGGTGTGATGAGAGAACATAGACATTTTACCAACAGATGCCACTGTACGTCTAATAAGAGTCTTACATCGCGTTGTTAAGATTTTTCCAGAAATAATGTATGACCCAAATGTCCCACATATTGAAAATCAGTTGTGTATGGAGAGGCACAACAGATTTTGTAATGGTAGGTACCTACGAGTAGGTAATTAAAGAAGTCGTTCGTTAAAGACACAATACCGCCACACCATCTGACGCACTTGTCATAGTTTTAAACTAGTTTTCTGTGGTAGCTAATTCTCGAAAACGTTAGCCTATTATTATTTCTTCGAATGTTCGGGATTTAACATCTCATTAACACAATAAGTGAACAACTCTATTTTAAATGTTTTATTGACATCTAAAACGTTCATAACAACTGTTTGTACTAAATTATAAACGTGTACTTCATATAAGCTTTTGAATTGGTGTATTCAAAACATGCTTGTTATGGCTCTTCTTATATTCTAGTGTTATGAAAAATGGACTTTATGTTTTTGTATAAGACACTTTATAATTCCTTTCGTCGTTGTCTTAATATGTTATTTTAATCAGTTAGATACACATTTGACCAAGAAAGTCGGGGATAAAATTTGTCGGAATAAGAGCAATTTAAAATGAACACTTGTAAGCTCCTTACATCAATTACTGGTTTCACAGAAAGTGCTTAATTTAAGTTACACAATCACTCTTCAGAATATTCAACAGAACAATTCAAAATGCATTGCATGAATGCGAGACTCCTAACAATCACAGTGAAAGCAATATCGGTGAGAACGTGCACCGAGCACACCCTGCCGGATTAACACGAGATAAAGTGACTCATTACAGTGTTAAGTGTTAACAGAGATTCTCTAAAGATTCAAAATAAGTAACTAAGAATTTAGCACGTCGATATCCTTAAACTGTAATACGTAAATTATAATAAATAATTAACAGTATGTATGGAATAGCTGCTGTCAAGCTGAACCGCTAGCTAGCACGAGGTCTTCAGTGCTTCTGGATGGGGATGCTCCGGTCGGTGATGGCCAACTGTGGCAGCGGCGCCTCCACGGTCAGCACGCCATCTCGGGACAGCGAAGACTTGATCGCCTCAGGGTTGGTGCCCTTAGGCAGCAGGAACTCCCTGTTGTACTCTCTGTACACCGACTTTGTGTCTGACTTCTCCTCGTGTTTGGCGTGGACCTAGAATTAAATACGCATGACGTCAATACCTTAAAACAGAAATGACAACACTTCGATTTGTCCCGACGTCCGTTCATCAACCCCAATAAAAAACGAAACTAAATGTTTTCTTGCGTGCATAAAAGCGATAGTCGTGCTGGCAATTTGCCTGCTACAAGGTTTCAGTCAAATTTTAAACTGAGCATTCGTGAAATAAACGTGTATTTTTTGTAGACAATTTATCTTCATTAGAGCGAGAAGAAAGAATAAAGGAATATGATATAGCACTCTGCAATGTTACAAACGAACCGTGAAAATAAATTATGACTAGACAGTCGTAAGTCATACAACTTTCAATGGACAGAAGTCGTGTGAAGTTATATATCGGATAGACTTACAAGCAATTTGTTGTCGACTGTCTTCACGACGATTTCCTCTGGGGTGTACTGGCTGACGTCGAAGCGGAGCTTCAAGGATTTGCCGTCACCTTCATCCTGAATTAGGGGAGAGTTCAGACTGTCCCAGTGGCTTGGCTCAGCCAACTGTCTGTTGTCGCTGTGCTGTGAAGATGTGGTGGAGCTGTGGACAGTTCGAAGTGGAACTTAGACCAAGAAGTTTCAGGTACGTGGATGTTACTATTCGTGTAGTTGTGCTATACCTACTTAGTCTATGAATGGTGTGTTATTTATTCGTTTACAAGTCAATCACTTTACAACTGAGTTATGAATTTCGAATTAGTAGGTACTACATGTGTGCAAAGTAAAGTCGAATGACTGTCGTTTTGCATGAATGCTTTTACTTTGATGGCAATGTCATTTAATTGTGCTCAAAAATGTACAGGTTCTGACGGTGATATGAATTCCAATGTAGTTAAGCATTTAAACGCATGAGTCATCGATTAACCATTTGTATACCTAAAGCAGTTACTACCATGCCCGCTGTAACCATAACAAAAGTGATAACCGTCATATCGATAATATTATGTTACTGTTGACTTCGATGTCTGGAGAAATGAAAACAATTGTGATATCAAAAGAATTCGCTTTAAAACAGTACCTAACAATAAAAATATTGCCTACAGTAATAAACATGATGAATGCAAGCTTCACCGTGCAACATGGTTTTACACAAACTAGCTCCTTAAACATAGGTACACAATATTGTGTTGTTACTTAAAATTACGTAAGAGGCGCTACATTTTAAACATACATAAGGCACGCTACTAAGTATATTTGAAGTGTTTAACCAATACATATGAAAATAGCATTCCAGTCGTGGCATACTTTCGTGAAAGGCATGCAACGATTGTACTCCAGGAATAGAATTATAAAAAAATAAGCGACCCAGCTTGCTGCACATGCACAATTTTATCACGACCGGTTTACGTGTTAGCCGTCAATTAAAACTGAATTGAATAACCTGAACAGAACGTGAACTGGATTCCCATGCCGCTGAATTAAATTCTATAGCTATGTGTATAACATTGTATTTGGTCGCTGTAATTTATTTATTTTCCTCATTGAATGTCAGTTTGACAAATTTCTGTTTAAGTTATTTTTCTATGTTTGATTTAGCACGTAAATGATGATGTCATGCGTTTGCAGATCCAAGGTTAGTGTCAACGTGAGCTCATCGTTTAGTATTAGCGCAGCATTCAATCTAATTTGTGACCAATAACGTTAGTATTGGTACATTGTGATTAAGTCTTTTACTGCCTGAATTCCCACGTTGTAGGTACACCGTATAGGTACGTAAAGAATTCTATTGATTATCAATATTTGACTTCAGCTTTTAGGCTAGGTACCTAATGGATTTTTTAATCGAATTATGGCATTATATCGTGTTCTTAATTTCTTTATAAATGATTGCCGCAGTAAAGTTATGAAATATAGGTAGGTAGAATATGACATCGTATTACAAAGCAGAAGAAGTGAACGAGTAGGTATATTAATACTATTAATTGAATAAGTAAAGTGTCTTTAAATGCGCCATGCATCTCGCTTTTTATCTTATTTGCATTTATACTATCTACGTTTGCATCGTGATATGTCAGACAATTATGGACTACTTATGAGACTTAATTGTTAGTTGAAAGGCGTCTGCGCAGGTCCTTAAGCATTGTAAACAAACAGGGCAATCAAGGTCGCACCCAAGGGCGTTGTATTACAATTATTATCCTTATACATAAACTATATACAGACAGCATTAAAGATCAAACTAGCGAATTTTCCTTTCATAACGAACTGAAAAAATGGCTATTGGAAAAGGCCTTCTATGACATCTCGGAATTGTACCTAACTTAACATATTATGCAAGTTTCTATTTTGTTACTAACACCAAAGATGGATATTTAAAATTATGTAATGACTAATGACATTATTAATCGAATAGGTAGTTACAGAATAATGCTATTAATATTGTACAAAAATCGAATTAACTATTACTAATATTGTAAGTAAACTGACATATAATATAACCACTAACTACATTGTATTTGTACCCTTTTGTAAAATTGACATAGAATGTATTTGTGCATTATGAATAAATGAGTATGAGTATGAGTATGAGTATATGGAACTACATAGTTACGTCCATGTGAACTACGTTAAGCTGATGATGAATTGATGATCTATTCAATGTTAAGTAGATATTCAAAAGCCAGCTAATGCGTTTTAGATCATGGAGAAATAATCGAACAATACTTGTGTACACAGTGTAGGTATGTAAGTACATCTAAAAAGTCACTACTAAAATAATGTTTAGTTTTTGTATTATCAAAAAAAACTACAAAAATAAACACTCATGCATTCTAGTGGTTTCCGACATTCGTAAACATAACAAATCTCCCAAGGCAGAATTCCGAAGGGCTGTTGATACCCAGAAAATTTATTGTGACGGTGATGCATCTGTCTCGTGCCAAGATTCGGAAAGAAACAACAGACTTAATGCATATTTAGGCTCACTTCCAACAAAATGTGTCGGTTACTTCATGAGCTCATAACTTCAGGTTTACGAGTCTTGAGTTAACTCCGTGCATAGATAAGGTGCTTCGTTTTTGTTAGTATTTGAAGTACGTGTAGATGGTTAAAGTACTAATAATAAGATGATATCTACCAATCTACTCATATAGAAATAATTATTTTGGTTGAGCGAATCCACTTACCCGATGAACAATACCATTATCTGTATTGTTAGCTGCGGCCACAACTGCCACTTCAAAATGTAAGGCGTTTTAAGTGCAAATTACTTTTACACTAAATTAAAATTAGTCTAAGTCAAACGAAATAAGGCTTACTCTTAAACAAAGAGAACAGAGATGTTGGTTACTTCATTGTCATTATAAGCATCGAAACGAGCTTCACTGCTCTTTCACTTACGAAGTGAACAACATCTGTGTTGTCTTTGTTTAAGAGTAAACCTTATTTCGTTTAACTTAAAGACTAATTTAGTGTAAAAGTAATTTGCACTTATAACGCCTTACATTTTGAAGTGGCAGTTGTGGCCGCAGCTAACAATACAGATAATGGTATTGTTCATCGGGTACAAAGCTAATGGGATTCGCTGACCAAATGTGATTCGAACTATACTCAACTCAATTGAAAAGTGAATCCGAACTTGTTTTTAGATTTCCATACCTCTAGCTAGCGGTATAAAAGAAACCCTTATCATTTAGTTAATTTATTTGCATTATTGTGTATATGTCTATTCGTTCATGGTAGGTATTCTAGCTCTCAAACATGTATTGATTCAATAGCGGTGCTAGCAATGTTTGATAAAAGATGGATGAAAGGAGAATAACCAATTCGAAGACATCGAAGCTTTTTTTTTTATATTTGCAGCTATGAAGCTCCTTATTAAGTTTATTGATTGAAGTTTATTCCAAAAGCAGACAAAAAAGTCATTTTAACAAAAAATATATGTAATGCATTAGTTAAGCTGCAATCTACAATTGCGATCCCGGTAATTTCTACTAAAAGGTCGTAAGTTACTAGCCAATACATAAAGAATAGATAAATAAATATTAAGGGACAATCATACACAAATAGACCTAGTTCCAAACTAAGCAAAGCTTGTACTATGACGATATAATGATAGAAAGAAATTGATCATGATCATACATAAAAAAATATACATGCATACAATAAGAGTGCAATTTAGAAAATTTTACCAAATGTGACGTTAGTGGTTACCCAACCTATAACGTTCCTTCCAATTTTTACCTCTCTGAAGACTTGGTTACTCCTCCGGAGGAAACAGATTCAAAGTTGTAAGACATGCAAAAAGCAATATTACTTGTTAGTTAATACTGCAAATATTTTCATCAAACAAATTTAGAGAAGCAATATTTTTTTTATAGAGGAAGATCGGGTACGGTCCATAGGCATTTGAATTTTTAAGGAAACGACCAATTGATAAGTTCTTTGGATTAAATCTTGATTCTTCATCAGCATCACTACACTTATACAACGTACCTACTTAGGTACTTTAAAAAAAAAACAAATGTCCGTATTTGGCCAACTGTCCGGGACAAACCGATCTTCTCCAAGAGTTCAAGTAGGTATAGCTGTTTAGTTAATATAAAAGTGACGCTTCAACGAATAATCATTAATTTTGAGGGTTCAATCATTTCTCTAAATTTGCTTATGCAAAGTTGTTATATATTTATATCCGCAATAATATGTACATATTAACATGATCAAAATATTGGCATTGTTTCTTTAATATTCTGTCAATCGCGTGATGGCATGTCATAAAAAGTTACATTATAATAAAAAGCAGTTGGTTAAATAATGCCTGGGAGCATAAACCGTGATTATACCTAAAAGCATAATATAAATAACATAATACGTATAGTATTTATTATCTCTCATTTTACGAGTACATTCGAAATTCACAATTGGGTGTCTGTTATTGATATTACGAAATTTCCTACATAAAATAAAATTTATTGTTTCGAAAGTGGACTCAATTTGTTGGACACGTTCAGCTCCGCATTCCCTTCGCTTGTTGCATTAGAATAACGAGTCCTGCCTACGCTGGCATTACAGTCGACTTGGGCGGATCGGATCAGCCGTCAAACCCACGCTTTGTGTACACAAAAACCCAAAGTCATCGCTGACGACATTCTTTAACTTCTGAGTGCCTCATTATTTATTGATTTTAATGTCCTTTGCTTCTATATGAAGTATAAGACTAACAATTTGAGTTTAGGGAAGTTTACACGGTATTCTGAAGATTGTTGTCTAAAGCTATTATTGAACTCGCGTGCAAATGTTACTCTTGTTCGCTTTTCGTGAGTTTTGTGTAAATATTGGTATTGCGTCAGTCGCCAGGTCGTCTGAAACAACACCGGCTCACTTCAACTAGGTCATGTATTGAACGAATACTTTCAGCTAGTTCACCTAACCCACGTCATTTCAATAATCCGCCTACACCGTAAAGTATGTGCCGCCTACCAATTGCAGTTCGATAACATGCCCATAAACCGGTTTACATGAAGCCGTGTTGGCCTGCCAGTTTTTGCGAACCGTATGGCGTGCGTAGTGCATGTAGTTTTTACAGCTATCAACACGTTGAGTCGTCACCACATGACATGTGATCATTACGTGCCATACAATCTCGACGTTTTCCTCGCAGACCGCGTAAGTCTGGAACTTACTACCTAAATTACGTAATTTATGAGGAAAAATTACGTATAACTATGTTTACAATTTCGCGAGATCCTGTGTTTTTGCAACAATGTTCGCGTTGGAAGTCTGCTCCGGCTATTTCTATTTATGACATCATCCCGCGTCGGGCTTACGTATCGCTGCACGCTTTAAATGGAGGCGGCTGAGATGTCTGCAGTAGATGCCGTTCCGCGGTGCGGTCCCGAATAATGCCTTTTGAAATACTTTCGTCGAGGCCGCCCGAGCCCGAGGCCCTTGCGAAACCCCCAAACTCATTAATTCGAGATTCCCTTAAAGGAAAACCGGGCCGCGAGCCGGTCGCTATCGGAATAATAAAATGTGCGGCTGATTTCAATACGAATAAATTCTGTGATAACCTTTGCATTGGCACCGAAAAAGTGTCAACGTATTAAACTTACTTGTATTTTCGACTACTTAATTTTAAATGTGTCTTCCCTATGGAATGTAGCAGCATTTGTAACTTACCCTAAGTGGAATCTTATAAGATTTTTATTATCTGGAATGCTATTAAAATTGTGTATGTATATTATACTAATAAAACAAACTATGTTAATAAATACCTTGTTGTGCTCTTGAAGAAGTTGTTGCTCTCTCTGTTCATGAGTTCCGATCTGAATTTGCTCATTTCTTCCTCCATCTTCCTCATTTCGGCGTCGAATCTTTCCCTAATGCTCGAGAATTCTGTGTCGATGACTGAAAAGTCACCAAGCTTGATGGGGATGTTCCTCTTACTCGCACTATCAGCCATCTTCAAGGTTTGAACTCGAAACTAAACAAACACTGGGTGTACAAACACACGCGCTAGGCACCGGCGGCAGACAAGGCAGCACTGATCATTAGTTGTCGACTCGGCGCCACGGGCCTGCGCACAGTTTTAAATAGCCTCATGTTGGAACGCCCGCGGTCCGCTCAGCGTCACTCGATTCTCGACCCACACTTTGCTTCTCGCTCATTCCACGACCCGTAGTTGCGCGCTTATGGCTTGTTTCTGCTCTAGAATAAAAACGCATTAACTCTCTATATGGGTCTCAAAGTTCTTTACCGCCTTTATCCTTCACACGGCCTCTATACCCCGCAGTTCTTCCATAATACGAGGCGCCACCTCAAGGTGCCAGTAGTTGCCACTACGTAATTGACGAAGTGGTGAATCATTTCATTTGATTCTGTCACTTCTGCTTAAGGCATTCATCTTCTATATACGCGGATTATTCATAGCGATATTTTTGCTGGCTGTCGCTGTTACAGCTATTCGTCATTTTAAGAGTTGGTCTAATTTAATATGAAGATGACCGAATAACATTGCGCCTTTGTCACGATATCATGGTTCATCCGTTCCAGAATTGCCTTGATCCAAATGAAGATTATTAGAATTTGTATGAATGAACAACTTTGGAATGTGACACTGGACCTTTTTATGAATAATACGAGCATAGGAAAAATATGCTGTTAGGTATTAAGGATTTGGACTTATACTATTTAAGTTAGACTTCATTTAGGTTCAAGTTGAATTCAATAACAAAAATATAACGCGGTTCTACGTCCTTGACCATTCAGAGAATCGTCTTCAGATATTTTTGATCGGCAGTGCCCTTCGTTATAAATGAATTCCTCTAAACATTTTAAAAATAAATAAAAGGAGGCCAAATGCTGCGATGCTATACTTTACATTAAAGGTGAATCGAAATCAAAATTACAAAGTGGCCCTTGAGGAGAAACTGTAGTAGGTGCGATTGGATGAGATTTCCAAAAAAAGTATATTTATTCCATTAATATAAGATGCCAGCGATAAAATTAATTCATTTAATATTAAGGTAAGGCGGGGTAAGACTATCACCGGGACAAGACCGCCACTAACTTAGGTACTATTTTGGCTGAGTGATCCAAACAGGATATTAGCCTCCGAAACGAGAGCACGCCACTTGTCCCAATCGAGTTTCCTCGCAAGTTTCCGACTAAAGAAAATTGCCACAATCCAATAAATAACTAACAGTTAGTCGTAGTACCTACCCCATTAGACAATAAACAATGTTGGCCTTTTCCCACCTTACCTTAAATAGGTAATTTGGAAGTAAGTATACTACTACTATTAGCTAAAGCAACTAACACTACTTACCTAAAAAAAAAGTTTAAAAAGAAGTTTAATTAAGTCGTACATTTGAACCATTTAGTTAATATAAAATCTTATAAATTAATCATGCCTCGTTATTATGATATCATTCAATATCGTTTTGAGGGGATCGTCATTGTATTCAACTAATTATTATTCAGATCAATACCGAATAATTTCATTGAAACCCTCCTGGACTGGATTTACTGAACCTTGAAAAGATGACTCACTGATCATGTGAGTGTGTCTGACTGATCACTGATCACCTTTTAACTCTAGAACACAAACATCCAAATATGAAAAGAATCATTGTCAATATCAAAAATGTGTAGGCGTGTGACCAATATCAATGTACCTATAATGTATACGTCATCGAATAACACGAGTCACTTCCACCTATTACTAGAAGTCCCTAAAAGTATATAGGTATTATGTACATGTAAATACTTTAGCAAGGTCACTTCCTGAGTGCGGGCGGCGCGGCGGGTAAATTTTCGAGACTTGGCTTGCTTGACTCATTCTTTCTTTGAAATGGCTAGACGTGTTTTTGTTTTTGAGTGCACTTGTTATACGACGTTTTTGATCAATTGCCAAATTATTTAGGCCCACTTTATATCCCAGTGTTTAGTAAGAATCATTGGGGTATAGTCGACGACGACGAGTTAGTAAAGTTGCTTACATAGATTACTGTGTATTCGGAAGTTATGGTTGAACGCACACGAGATTGTAATTATGTCATTGTGAGGCTTACCTAAATCTAAAACGAGATTGCTTTTCACTTTATCTTCAGTCTCTTAGTGTATAATATCTACTTACACTTAATTAGTTTCCCGCTTAGATGAAGAACTTTTAGCAGGTATGAATTGTAACACCTATTTAATGCTACATAGAAATTTATGCGATTTGAGCAGTTTTTACGACCACAAGAATATCTGTAACGACGTGTTCTTACGAGACGATATTAAATTTAATTCTAATTTATTTATGACTTTATGAACTTAAGTATTTTTGCTAAGTCACGTATTGGCATTTTAGTGTTGTTTTCAAAAATCATGTACCTACCTAAGTATTTAAGGGATATACGTATAATGAAAACATAACTTAATTGATTCTTTTGTGTAACAAAAGTTGTCTATATCTTGTGTATGACTAAAACTTTCGAATTACAGGACGCGAGGTTAGTTTAATAGTTTTAATTAAGCCTTTAACTAGTAGGTACTTACATGTTTTTTGAAAACGAGTCTAGTTGCTTTGCATGAAATATAGTATGTAGTAGGTAATGCATTACATGAGTACTTACCTAGCATAAGTTATATATGTAGGTAGGTACACTAGAACAAATACTTTACGAAAATTACACCAAAGATGTATTCCAGTCGACACGGTACTTTTCCCGCTTATCCTCTACAGCAGACAGACAAATGCGACTCTTACAGTTTCATAACATTTATAAATTCAAAGAATAACAAATGACACGAGTGCCAAGAATGCACGATACCTCGCGTAAACTAGGCTGTTAATTGAGGCGTGTTGAGCGTCTCCCTTCCCTCGTCCAATATTGTAAACATCGGATATCATCCCCAAGAAAGCGTTTACTATGCTTTTACCCTATTCTGCCAGCCATTTGTTAATGTCAGCTCACAGCCGCAGGAAACATTATAATGGTTGAAAGGGAACGCATCCATTGCCACTATTTTTAGGAATGATTCCCGCGTGCACGCGCCTCTTTACTTTTAAATTCTTCCCTGCACATGTCATTTGGTTAAAATAAGAGTTGGTCGTACACCCGCTGCATCTGACTAAAATAAATAACATTTAGTAATCAATACGCCCTCAAATAAGCTTGCGTTTTTCCATGTAAAGAAATGACAAGCCGAAACTTTCAAGAAATGGTGTTCAAGATAAGACCGACTACGTAACATGTATCACTATACATAGTATAAAACAGTCGCTTCCTGCTGCCTGTCCCTATGTATGCTTAGATCTTTAACACTACGCAACGGATATTGATGCGTTTTTAATGGATAGATTGATTATCAGCATTGCACCCGTGCGAAGCCGGGGCGGGTCGCTAGTGTACCTATATAAGCGATTCTTCTTATAGGAAGTTAAAACGCGACTAGGAACACTTTTCTTCTTTCTTTTAGTTTGGGATAGGAATTACTAGACGCCTAATTTAGCAAAGACCACCAGGACAAACACTTATTTCTAAAAGCGCCTTCTTAAAAACCTGAGTGAGACCACGCGTTGGAGTACATCTTTTATTTTTGTTATAGAGAGTAAAAAAGCGGATATTAATTAGTTTCAGCTACCTAACATTAAAATAGCAAAGTAAGAAAATTAAAAAAATTACAACAAGTTTATTTTCCAAGATTATCTGGAAAATCGACATGAAAAAAGTTGTTACCTAACTCAGCCGTGTAGTAGGTAATTTGTGTTTACGAGTAATTACTAACTAACTTACCAGTTTATAATGACCCAGCATAGATGCGAATTAATTGTGTACTTATATAAAAGTATCTAATAAGGTATAAAGCTGTTTCGTGACGTGATGGGTCGTTGTTGGTTGATTAAAGACAGATAAGATTAACGGCAGGGGGTATCCGTTTTCGAATACTTTGTAACATAGCGTAACATTCAGAAGATGGCCTCAAAATATTATCTGTAGGTAACATGTAGGTAATGAATTAAATGAGACACGTGACTGGTTTGTAATAGCAAGGTACTAAAAATGAATAAAAAACGTTCTAGCTCTAACTATAAACAGTAACGAATTTTGATGATGAAGAGCTTGTTACTCATCACTGTTTTTGTATTGCTTTAGTATGATTAATGAAGTGTAAGATTGATTAACTTGGCTATATTAGGTCCTTACATATGAAATTGGCGTTTGGCGAACTGGTAACTTTGGTTCAAAATATGTGGCGTTCGGCTAGGAATTCCAAATTCAAATTTATTTCAAATTTAAGACCATGTATTGCTGTGTTCGAATTACGAAATTTATTTGTTATCGCGTCATTTGTTTTTCTTTCACATCGTTCTGTTCACAATATGGAGAACTTAAAATATCATTATATTTACGAATATGACCTCACCTCGGCACCAGTCCTGCAGAAACGGCTCGTAGGATTAACAATGCGTATGGGGAAGCTACTGCGAAAGAAAATACGGTACGTTATTGGTTTCAACGTATCCGTTCTGGAATTTTTGACCTACAGAACAAGCCCCGTGGACGGCCGGAGACACAATGTTGACAACGAAGAATTAAAAGCAATTGTGGAAGCAGATCCATCGCAAACCACATCAGAGTTAGCGGCAGGCTTCTGTGTGAGCGATAAAACCATTTTGATTCACTTGAAATAAACTGGAAAAGTGAAAAAACTTGAGAAATGGGTACCGCATGAATGGTCAATCGATCTAGCCCACTGCTGCTTCAGGACAACGCTCGACCACATACGTTTGACGGCCGCAAAACTAAGGGAGCTGCGACAGGAATGTCTTCGACACCCACTATACTCCCCGGACCTTGCTCCAACTGATTACCATTTTTTTCGGAATTTGGACAACTTCATGCAAGGAAAAAAATTAAATTCTCACGAGGCTGTCCAAGCGGCCTTCAAAGATTTTATTGATTCTCGCTCACACACTTTTTTTAGTAAAGGAATCAATGAACTACCTTCGAGATGGCAAAAGTGCATAAGATAGCCATGGTACATACATTGACTAAATAAAAAAATAGTTTCATAAAAAAAAATCGTTTTCATTTCTGCCATGCGAAACGCCAATTTCATATGTAAGGACCTAATACTAAATATAGGTAAGTAGGTGTTTTATTTATTTTTTGCTATTTAACCACTTGACCGTCCGACGATAGCATAGTATCCAAAACCAATATGCTCCTAACCGTCCGCGGATACCTTACTATCCAAGATTGGAAGACGGAACAGTTGATTATAGTGGCTTCTAGTGGAATGATTCGGCATTATTTACTGATTATCTTGATGCAACAACGTAGCCTAACCAAATAGTTTGCTGTAAAAAATATAAATGGCAGTGTAGTTACGCTAGTTTTGCTTTTTGTAGAAAGTTGAGGATGCGCAGCGCGGGGCGTGCGTCGCTAAAAAAACCCGGACGGTTGACAGGAAAATAGTCTCGCGGGCTGGACGGTCAAGTGGTTATACTGACTGTTTTCACATGACAAACCTTTTACTGACAGACAAAGTCCAGCTCAAATGACTGTAATGTATTTTTTCTACTCCAGTACTTTTTTCTGTCATTTATATAGTTACTAACTCTAATATAAAGACATAAATTATGAAAGTCTGTAAAAGTCTATACTCTACTGCTCAAAAACACACTGCTAACCGATGTTATAATGTCGCCAAAAAACCATCACTTAGTACCTCAGATTACATGATGAACAGATGCATTCACACAATTTGCAAATTAAAAAAAAAACTTTTGTACTAAGGCATTGCTGCCAACTTAAAAAAAAAGTTTTATCTTCAGTGCATGGATGTTTAGTATAGTGGACCCCTACCTTTATGTATAAGTTTAATTTTTTTGACAGATGTTTAGTATGGTGATCGTATACCTTTATGTATAAGTTAATATTTTTTTGACAGATGGATGTCAATAAGGTTATTGCAATAGTGTCAGTAAGGTTGACTGGTAGAGAATGCCTCATGGCATTAAGTCCGCCTTTTGTACGATAAGTTTTCTTTTGTGCAATAAAGATTAAATAAATAAATAAATAAAATAAAAAAAAAGTTTATCAGAGACAATTTTTCTTTTTAATTTTGTTGATTCCGAGCGGGAACATGTAATTATTTTCTTTGTTGTTTATTTGCATTTTATTTATGGAATGTCGAATCGTAGAAAAAGTATTGTATGCAACGTTGTATAAGTAGGTCAAAAAACGCTCGTGGCATCTTTCTTACGATGTTCGCTGCGCTCACATCGTAACCCATGCCACTCGCGTTTTTTGCCCCCTCTTATACAACGGTTGCATAAAATACTATTACCTAATATTTTTACAATAGTAGATTGTACGACAAGTGCATAAAACGCATCATTTTACACGAGACGTTTATCCATCCGAGCGAGCTTGCGAGCGAGGATGAATATAAAGTCGAGTGTAAAATGCGTTTTATGGACGAGTTGCACACTCTGCTTTTCACTTTGATTGCGAGGAAATTAAACTGTATCATATTAATAACATATATACACATATCATGTATACTTAAAAACAAATTTAATTAAAATTCAATGAGAAATATTTAAAGTAATAGTTTAAAAAGTAATAAATGATAGTAAATAAAAGTTACAAGTTTATTTCAAGAAGTTTCATTGTATACTTTGGCTGTTGGTATCTTTGCCTTGGTCTTAGAATACTAACAAAACGAAATAAAATAAAGAGTTAAATCCTGTTCCAGACCTTCGGATCCGATCCGATTTATCAGAAGAAATCGGATAATGTGTAGTGCATTTGTTAGGATCTTATACACATTATCCGATTTGTTCCGATAAATCGGACCGGATCGGAAGGTCTGGAACGGGTTTTATTGTATGAAAATACATGTTTTTTTTTTTACTGTTCAAGTTCAAGGACCTTTTTCGTGTGGCTGTTGGACCGGTCGCCTTGGTCTTCGACGACGATTTTACTTTATGCTCTAGAGCATAAAAAGCAATTTTATGTCGCCTACGCACAGCATAAAGTCGAACTTTTAGAGCAAGAGAAGTGAAAATTATATTATAGCCCGATAGCACATTATAAAACATGAGTAATTTAATAGAAAAGCAAAAACTCGTATCACTTTTCCGTGTCTATCCGAACAGATTAAGACAGACGGATTCATCAGACCCTATAGATAGTTACAGGCGTGCTAACTTATTTTACCCGTAGCATCGAAAGTGTTAACAGTAATTAGGAAACATTTTGCATCAGGTTATCTGTTTTCTGAAATAGGGGTTATTAATATTTTCTTCGGTTTCCGCGACTGTCACACACTTAAATAAATCATTTTAAACGGATTAGGTACATCGTGTAAGTTACATATTATTTAATTAAGCATCCCTGACGTTTCGGGAATTTACCAGCTACCGCTGTCAAAGGTTGACTGAGAAAAAAAAAATTAAGAGGCTTAAATAATGATTATTGTAGTAGGTGCTTGTATACAACGTGACATGATCAAGCTAGCGTATTAAGGTAGCTATCTCGATGTAAGCATTTAAGTTCGCTGAACGTATTTTGTGGAATATACCTCTGTAACCTCATCAACTTCCTTCATTAGTCATTACTATAGGTACGGGTATGAAAATATTCTCTAGCAATTTAAGATGGTGCGAAGACTTAGTACTGGGGGAGTGAAACTAATAAATCTCTCCGCAGTCACGATTCCGTCTAACTTTCTTATCGTTTATCTAATGCAGCACTACAAAGTCTACAAATCACTGGTCCCTTGTTCGTGGCGTTTGGTACCATCTACAATGCTATCGAATTGTAATGGGATAGCATTCACACCAAACTCATCCGCATCACGATCGACGGAACCGTTATTGAGAAGTTTTGTAATGTTTGGGCAGTATATAACAAACAACACTAGAGTCAAAAGGTGGTATATCTCAGATTAAAAAGAGTAACGATTTTCATTATACACCATTTAATTTGTGTATAAGGTAACTAAAAAAATCGTTTTATAACGGATTGTTGAATGGAGGGCTGAGCCCAGTAGTTTTAAACTATGATATGAAATCCCTACTAATAGTTAGGTACCAATTGCCAGTACTGAATTGATCGATCAGAATCGCAGGACCCCCAAGCTTCTGTTTAAGACTGCATGGTTATTGTGGAGTTGATTTGAATGGCTGATGATATACTTAATGATCTTGATAGATCTAGTAGGTAGGTACTTACAGATATAGTGAATTAAATTACGCTACCGTATTTTGTCAGTAAAGCTCGTTTTTAAATTTCAATCTTAATCTTTTCATTGTGAACTTATTGAAAGAGCAAGTTGAAAATGCGGACTTATCCGTCAGAATACTATGACAAAACATTATTCTATATATCTGTAGATGCCCGTGGCGTGGCGCTACTTAAACTCCGGCTAAGCCGGGAAAAAAAGCAAGATCGGTGATCTTGCTTTTTTCCCAGAAACTAGGCCTCATTTTCTAAAATGGGCAAGCCGGTGGAAATTGGTTTCTATGGACGTCACGCCATGTACGAGTATAGGTACATTTTGCTCGAGATTGAGATCAAACCAGACTTGAACTAAATATCTCGTCTTAGCCATAAATTGCGTGTTTCTAAAGCGTCTTAATTTAAATTGGTACTGTATTTTCTATATGGAAGCTCCCACGCTAGGAATTTTATTTTATAGGCTGTGAGAATGGCTTTTATTGCCCAAGCAATCTTTGAGTTAGTTTAGCACTTAACCGTTATCTGGTTTATTAATTTTATTACATGTACGCTACATTTAAACAAATTAATCCGTGGTGTACTGACCCTTATTATTTTACTTGCTCGGACTATTTAATCTAGTAAGTATGCATAAATCACAGTTCAATTTAAAAGATATGATGGAAATGGACCATCGAAATTTAAAATACTAAGCCCCTAATAAAACGACAAGCATCTAGATAAATTATGTAGCTTTTCGCTTAGCTTTAATTGACCGAGCGAGCGAAGCGTTTCTGCTTCAGCTTCGCCAAAATGTATTTATTTGTCCAAATGTTTGTTGGATGTTCGGATTTTTCGGCTGTTCTCGTCTTAAGCCATAAAATTTTGTGAGTGGGTTTAATATGCATAATAACACGCTCACAATGATCTGTACAACCCTTCTCTATATAGTAGAGTCAATGACTCCGTGTGTGTATCATTTTGAGCACCTGGCGTGCGCGTGCGTGGACTGCGTAGCAAGTTCTGCTGCTGAGTGTAGGTACCTATAGAAGGTTAGCCTGAGGGATATACGAGTACTTCCTGTCTACTTATTAGCATCAAATGTAGCTGTCAATTTGACATTTATAAGCCAGTAGTAACACGTGTCACGGCAAAACTAGTTGCACATGGCACTACCGGTAGAGTCACGTGAAAGATTTATTTTTCATGACACTACTAGTAGTGTCAGGCAGTAATGACAAGGGAAAGAAAATAAGCCAAGTGGTTTAGGTTGAAGAGTTTCGGCCATTGATACTAATATAAGAAACTCTCGTCATCGCTATACATAAATACGAATACCTACTTACTATGAACATTAAAGTTCAAGTATATTATAAACATGAAAGCCTACCTCATCAATAAAATATCGATCGGATTTTGATAGAATTTGGCTACAGTAATACATATAATAATAATAACTAAAATACTTCGACCGGGTTGAAGAATCGTTTCTTCCCGGTCTGAATCGGGTGCTATGATAATCGCACCAAGTATGTTAATACGCGTCGTTCCCGTCTTATGAATGTCCAATTTAGCATGAAATCAGCAGCTATATCAGCTGCACTGCGAAACGGCTCTGAATGCTGATGAAAGCGATAAACCGAGGTCGTTCACATCCCGCCGTGATGGGAAGCAGGATGCTGGTACAATGAAAATTAGATAACCGAACTTACTCCACTTTTTGCGCCACTGCAAAAGAAAAAAAGAGTAGCTGACAGATAAAACTGTCGAAAGATACCATGTCGCCGACGAAGTATGAGGGGGTTAATGACATTCCTAATTAGGAGTAGGAACGAGAACGTGACGTAACCGCTGAGCCTTACTTATAAGGAATTCCGACCGCGACCAGCCTACGTAACTCGTAACGCAAACACATTGGTAGGTATCAAACAGCCTACATGCTGCCCCAAATAAAGTTAACGATGACTATCGGGGTAGACAAAGAAAATTAAGAAAAACAAGACGACCATCGAGGTAAACATGGAGCTAATTTAGTTCTTCTTAATGACTATTGACTGGCGACTAAAATAATAATAGGTATCATCTTATCGTAAATGTCTAACGGTGTTAAAAATGTAGCTCGCTGGTTCAGTAACAGCCTATTCTTGCCACAAAGATTATCAGTACAAATTAAAATTAATGTATAGAAACGTCGGTAAGTCTGCATTCAGCGATTTTTGTGAATTACGTCCCTTGGGAATCTAGCGACTGAACCTAATTGTTATTAGCAATTTAAACTATTTTAAACATGTTTCACCATCGATTCGTCAGTCATATGTCTACAAGGTTTCTAGCGTAGGAAACAGTGCAAGGATAAAACCTATAATTAACATTTAAATTATTACCTACTTAAGAACCAGAGGGTGCATGTACATAAAGCTAACCCATAGAGTATATTGAATGTTTTATAATAGAGTCATCAGTCAACGATTTCGATTGCAGCGCCCCCGGCGTTAAGTCGCCGAAACTATACACGACGCGCGACTGTAGCTACATAGCAGTTCTCCTTGTTCACTTATTATTTTTATAACGCCATATTGAATTCTTTTCATATAAAAGAATAATAATATGGCGTTATAATTTACAAAATAGAAGAGAAAATTAAATTAAAACACAATTTTAGATTTATGCAGTAGATTTATTCCTTTTTACAAAGTAATTACGTGCTTTCACTTGCATAATAATCTGGTATATAGGTAGTATAAAATCTGTCTTCTTGCGTCTCTTGGTTCAGGGAAAATTGGGTTATGGCGTTATTCGAATCTGTAAAGATATTAAAGATATAAAATAACATAGTTTAGGCTCATAATAATTACATAAAAGTCATCTTAAAAGATAAATAAAAACACGAACATTTTAGATTTCTGTTTAACCTATAAGGAGAACTTTGACGAACTGTTAGGACCTTCATTTTACTGAAGATTGTTATGTTAACTTATTTAGAAGGCAAAGGAATAAGTACTTACAAGTTTTTTCACAACGCGGCACACATTTTTGTCGACGTCATGGTTGAAAGTTATCCAATCCAGGGGCAAATCAGTCCAGAAACAAAAAAGTGGTCAACGCAACAAGCAGAAAACAGGAGTCCAAGTGCAGCCAAATCCTCGTAAAAAATAGAAAATAAACACAGAAAGCACTTTTACGTTCACGGAAATAAACAGAAATTTGAAAATGTAATTTTGTACAATAACAAATTAGCGTTTCGTTTGCGGTACCTAACTAGTGTTTCTTTAAAATTTCCAACAAATTTTATGACCGTAAGAATATATTAGGTACATTTATTTTCTTATAGTAACTCTGGGATAATTCACTTGTTTCGTTTCAAATTACGCAAAATAAGTTAAATAACTAATCAGTTCTAGTATTTCAAAGTTAGTTTAAATAAAAAGAAATATTCATAAAAGCATTTAACTGTAATTCGTATTTATATAGTTATGAATATAAATACCAATTACAGTTAAATGCTTTTATGAATTTTTTGTATTTCAAAGTTAGTTTAAATAAAAAGAAATATTCAAAAAAGCATTTAACTGTAATTCGTATTTATATAGTTATAAATATAAATACGAATTACAGTTAAATGCTTTTATGAATATTTCTTTTTATTTAAACTAACTTTGAAATACTAGAACTGATTAGTTATTTAACTTATTTTGCGTAATTTGAAACGAAACAAGTGAATTATCCCAGAGTTACTATAAGAAAAAATACTGTAGTGATACCATAGCAATATACATTTGGATCAACTTTTTGATATAAGAGCCATCTATTGTTAAGTGGTAGCATAATACTCTCCCCCATAGAAACCGCTGTTTTGTTCTAACTGAAACCACTGTGAGCTAACCTGGTCTAAGTTGGATGTTGTGTGTTGGGGTTTATTTTCAATCTTAACTTTAACTAAAGCTTAGAAATTTCTCCAAAATGAGCAACTTTACTTTGAGTAGTAAAATATTGACACGACAAAGTTCCCATTTTGATATACCTTTCCCGCGAAGATTTGTTGATGCAAGGGGAATAAATATCCCGATGTGGGGAATATTCCCAGGGGGTTCGAAGTTCGAACTCGTTTCCGAACCCATTCAAATATTACTTGACAGAAGAGCGGGATGAGAGCCACGGATCGACTTCGGAGTAGCCCTCCACCTCAGTGATGTGGATGATAGACAAGCCATTGGCAATCGAGTTCTGCGGGATGCCTCGTCACTGTTGATCATAATTAATAGATGCTTACGATATTAACGTGTAAATAAACGCACAGAGGTGTTCCAACGATTCACGTCTAGGAATCTATATTGTAATAAAAAACTAAATAAATTGTATAGACATGGCATAAGAGGTCCAACACAAGAATGGTTCATCAGCTATCTCAAAAATAGAAAGCAATGTGTAGAAAGTTTCAAACTCATTGGTCATAACAAAACTGTTTATAGGTCAGAGTATAAAGTTAACCGATTCGGAGGGCCACAAGGTAGTATTTTAGGCCCACTACTATTCTTGCTCTACATCAATGATCTGCCTAAAGCTACAGATCATAGTTGTATCCTTTTTGCTGATGACGCTACACTACTCATAAAATGCGAAAATATAGCATCATTTGAAGATGAGATAAACAAGACATTGTTAGAAATAATTAAACGGTTAGATAATAATAATTTACACAATAACATTAATAAGACAAAAATGATACAATTTAGGACATATAAAAGTAAACATTTAAAGTTAGCCATTAAATATCAAGACAACAACGTAGAGGAAGTAAATTCGACCAATTTTTTGGGTATAACAATTGATTGTTTTTGCAATTGGGAGACTCACATTGACTGTTTGCGTAGTAAACTCGATAGATTTGTATACGTATTGCGCCGAGTACGAAATGTAGTGTCGGAAACAGCCGCTATGTCCGCTTATCATAGGTACGTAGCCTCTCTTCTAAGATATGGCATAATTCTGTGGGGAAACTCTGTGGATGCGCAAATTATTTTTAAGACTCAAAAGAAATGCATTAGAGCAATGACTGGAGCGAACTTCAGAGACCACGGCAGGCCATTATTTAAAAGCAAACGAATTCTGACAGTACCGGCTATGTATATTTATGAGATATGTGTTTATGTCAAGAAGAATCCGTCTGCTTTTAAAATGATTACGACTAAATCGGAACGAGGTGCCTATAGAAACAAACTGATTCTGCCCAAAACTTATCTTTCACTTGTAAGAAAGAATGTGCACGGAATGGCAATAAAAATATTTAATGCACTGACAGATAAATTTAAAGAACTGCCACTTTTTAAATTATTCAGGAAAGAATTGTTGAATTATTTAATAGAACATAGTAACTATTCAATTGATGAGTTTAAGGCTAATTGTAAATTGTGACAATGGCATGCACCAATGTGTAATATAATTAATAATTATGAATAAATCGCGGACTTCACTTAATTTAAAACAATGTTATATTTTCTTCGGTTTCCGCGACTGTCACACATTTAAATAAAACAATTTAAACGGATTATATTGCGTATATTAATTATTTGAGCCTCCCTGACGTTTCAGTACCTTTACAGATACCGTTGTCAAAGGTTGACTGAGAAAAACACAATTTTAAATATTTTTTTTAGAGAAATCCGTTTAAATTGTTTTATTTAAAACAATGTTATTACCTAATTAAATTATTGTATTATTGTTATTTTTTTATATTTAGAATTGATATTTAGAATTTATGATACTGACATTGCGCATTATTAGTAGATCTTACGATGCCTATGTAAAAAAAATAATTGCACGCCATCTTATGGTATGAACAAGTAATGGGATTGTCTTATAGTAGAAATATAACACCAATGTAACCTTTGTTTATGCAAATATTTAATTTATGGTTTATGGTTATGAAACTAATATTGTTTTGAGAATCAGTATTCTACGGAGAGGAGGAGGTCATTAATAGATTATAGGGAAAATCTTAACAGCGCGATACAGGATTTATTTTGGCGCGCGGCGCCAGCGCCATCTGTTGATAAACATTTCTTTGTCATCACGCTAAAACGGCTGCACAGCTGCAACGGCTGTACTGGATAACTGGACAGCTAAATATATGGTTTACACGTGTAATATAGACGTGTTTGTTTACCCGACTACACGACGACTAAAAAAGTTTTACCTACTCGGATGAAGTGGGACCTATTACTATTAGTCTATTAAAAATAAAGAATAAATATTCTACTTACTTTTAGAGGACAATGTTAAGAGCATCGTTCCAAGGCTAGGTCTGTCTGTTTGTCACCGTGATAAGCAGAGCGGAACGCTTCGATCAAGAGACGGCGCCATCCACATTCAACTCACAGCCTATAAAGTTTCGATGAAATCTAATACGCGTGATATTTTCTCATCTCTACGGCCATGGACATTGTATGTGTCGTATTTACTACATTGCAAGTATCATTATAGTATCATCGTATAGGGTAGGGTAGGATAACTTCATTTTCATAATATTTATAATAACGTCGCAACCCGAAAGGAAACCCAAATGCATGTAAGTAGGTACCTACCTACTGTAGAGTCCCCCTAATCTGGCACTTAAATACCTACTTAGTTCACCTTTCTCACTCCTGGCCACTCCTACGCGACGATATTATTTCACAAATTATGAGTTTTGTGAATTGTTTTTTCATGCTTTTCCTATACAATCCAGTAATTCCAACGTTCAATAATTCGGCACCCCCTTGTATTTAATGCAGCCGGATTAGTGAGACTACTGTAAAGCTATTAAGCTAAAAATATTGAATGCCTTGGCAAGGCAAATTAATAAACATGTAGTTAAAAAGATTTTACTGTCAAGGTAGGTAGCAACCTCAACAGATATACAAACGCGTTAAAAACTAGACGTATTCGTGCTGAAAAATCGATGATCAGTAGGTACTATATCCCGTGGATCAAAGTAACCTCTATCCTCTCCACGGTACCAAGGGGAAAAAACTAACGACACAATAAAAATAATTACTCATTTAAATAGATAAATTTAAACGAATTATATCACGTACATATTGTTCATTATTTGAGCCTCCCTGACGTTTCGGAAAATTACCAGTAACCGTTGTCAAAGTTTGACTGAGACTGACAGAAGGTTGTGGGCACTATAATCCGTATTTCATCAGGGAGGCTCAAATAATGAATATACGCGGTATGATTGTTTTATTTGAATATACGATAGCCGCAGAAACCGAAAAAAATACAATGAATTATTAGTAACGAGAAATTTTCCTTCCATATTGAAGTACGTAGGTATCTATAACAAATATAAGAATCGACACAATGTTACGAACGAATTTTTTGGCATGTATATTTATCGGACATTAGAATGTAAATTTGCTTCTTTCCCGAACCCATTTGCTTCCATTGCGTGTTTACATGAGTCAGACTTTCGTTGAGTGCATGTTGCCTTGGCGATGAGTATTTTTAGAAATTAACTCCTCGCTGACGACAGCAGCAGAAACCGAGACCTTCACACAAACCGACATCACTACCTAATAACGTGAATTAGCCATGACTTCATTGGTAATTAACTAATTAAAATGCTAAAATAGTTAGTTTCAGAACTGCATGAGTTATTAATAATATCGCACGAGCTATGGCGAGAGCCGCTAAACTCGAGATTGAAGTTTTCTTTGTCACAGTTTATACTTAGTTTGAAATCGTGTATAAGACAAAATCTTTGTGTCAGTGTGTTGAAATATCCTAAACTAGTGGCTTAAAACCTTCAATGGCATACAGATTAATTGTCTTAATTTGTATCCTTATTGGACATTTTCCACCTGTAATTGCTGGGTACCCATTCTTCGTTAAATAAAGCTATGTATGAAAAAAAAAATATTTATCATTTTTAACCGACTTCCAAAAAAGGAGGAGGTTCTATGTTGGACTGTACCTACTTATGTATTTTTTTTATGTAGGTATGTCCTGTCGGAATCGATCGAAGACGACCCCCGCTCAGGGCGGCCAATATCGGTAGTGACCGAAGAAAACGTAGCAAAAGTCAAAAAGCTGGTATTAGAAGATAGAAGAATTAAGGTTTGGCAAATAGCTGAGGTCTTAGGTATTAGTAAAGAAAGAGTCGGAGAAATTTTACATGAACATTTGTACATGAGTAATAGGGTGGTCCTTATATGGCAAAAAAAAAAAAATTCGATCTTTTAACGGGGCACCTTTTCTATTGATTATTTAACATAAGAATCGGTAATAGTATTTTTTTATAATTTTTGGACAAAAATTAGGGGTCGCGACCACAGCTTAAACTTTGTGAAAAAAAAACTAAACAAACATATTACATAAAAAATCTCATTAATTGGAAAAAATACTTCTTCAAGTGGTAATAATTGCAGTTACATTCTCTAAAACAGATATTATTATCAACTACACAATAAGGTATTCATTACAATACATAATAAAATTACCAAATTATGACAAAAGAGTGGATTTTTGGGTCTTGGGGTACTTTTTCCGAATTGTTTTACTATTAAAGGCAAATACTGTTTCTGTTTAAAAGTGAGACTGGAAGTGTTGAAGGCCTTGCTTCCTGGTTCACGTCAGGTGTTGGAATGGTATTTTCACTGTTAGATGTAGATGACAACTTAGATAGGATAGGATTTTGGAAACATCTTGAAACGGGCTTTCATTAAAACATATTTCAAGCCGATGAAGAAGATGTCTCAATACGTGAGGCCCGTGAAGAGCAGCATCCCTCTGCAGAGTGCTGGTGTTTACAAGCTGGACTGTGAGTGTGGTCTGTCATACATTGGCCAAACGAAACGCAGTATAGCTACACGGGTTATGGAGCATGTAGCAGATGTCAAACACCATTGTCGCAACAGGTCTGCGAGCATGGCATGGACAAACCAAACCATTCAATAAAGTTTGATAATAAGTACTTCAATCTTTGCCAGAGAGAAACGATATTTTCCCAGAATGTTGCGTGAGGCTATTCAAATTAAACAATATCCCAATTTCAATAGAGAAGATGGTTAGTCATTACCGCCGGCTTGGGATCCTGTTGTACATCTTATCAAGGATCAAGCAAGACACAAGAATGGAAACCCTGGGCCTCGAACGGTGTAAACAAATTAGGGATAAAAGTAGTATATGTAGAGTATTTGTTTAAAAGTATATCATAGTAATAAGGTGATCTGGGAGTTTTCTTTCGGCGGTTATTTCTCCTCAGTAAGCCTTATAGTGAACCGCTGGTAGATATTTATTAAATAAAATAATTAATGCAGAAGGGCTATAATTATTTTATTTAATAAATATCTCGCACACGTGTAACTGTCTTAACACATTAGGCCTATCTGGCAAGTATGTACACCTTTATTTTTAATTCATATTTATGAAATGGATAGCATGCACAAATGTAACTTTGTTTGAGAAAAATTGTGTGTTTCTCAGTCAACCTTTGACAACGGTAACTGGAAAGCTACCGAAACGTCAGAGAGGCACAAATAATTGATATACGCGATATAATCTGCTTAAATTGTTTTATTTAAATGAGTCACAGTTGTCAGTTTCCTTTTTACTTCACGTTACCGAGTTTTTGGAAGTTTTCTTAATTCTTTAAATTCTGAACCTCTCTCTGTAAGTTTTTTTTGTTGACTGTGGTCATAATAGCTGCTCCATTTTGAAGATGTGAATTGTATTTTCGTTGACACGCTCATGCCAATGCTTGTAGACGCCATTCCGACACTTCACAACGATACGCCTGAGTATGACGTGCACACTCTCAGAGTAACGAAAATGTGCTGAGAATTGTTCCACGCGGTCGCGTCACGGAGGTGCGAGAAGAAGGTGGAAGTCGCGTTAGTGCACCAATATTAGGGTGAATTTCAACAAGCTCGAAATTTACCTAATTTTGGTGGTATTTTTTATTTTTGATGTTATAGTCAAAATTATATATCAATAATACGAATAAAGTCATAACCAATAGTGTGTAGTAATGGTCCTTTGTTAAACATAATAGTTTTAAAGATATTATGATCTTAGTAATTTGCCTGCCACCAAAATTGTACATCTACACCAAAATTAGTTACGTATGCTAAAAATTAATATTTGTCAATGAAATTGTCTGCAGGAAATGAAAAGAAAGATAGGTTTAATTAATCATTTTAATTATACCAAAATATCTATGAAAATACAATCACTAACTCGTTTGTAACAACAGTATACTTTTTTCTTTTCGAGGACTTCTTCTCTTGATTGATTTTTCTTGCGATTAGCCATCGTAAAAACTACATACATTTCAAAAAAATAAGCATGTACAAAACCGAACTTATCCCTTTAAGGGATTTCTTCCAATTAACCTTCGAGTAAATGAGTGTTAAACACAAGTAAATGGCAGACAAACCAAGCAACATGTACAATACGATAACTTTACAATAGTACAAATTAAAATGCAAAAACCAAATGAGAGAGATATAGGCAAACAGTCAATGTAATACATATTACGTAATATCTATATAAATACATATAACATAAATATATTCATAATTATAACAAAAACAGCAACCTAATCAAATAATCATTCATTCGACAGCCACAATTTCTTGAACTTCCCCTTGAACGATGCTACGGACTACGTCTGCCTTAGGGAGACAATTTATTTCATAATTTCACGGCGCGTACAGCAAAAGATACATCGTAAACATGATATAGTGGGATAGATAGAGCCAGATTCGCACTTGACCGCAGGCGATGGCCACTACCATCCGCCATGTAAAAGAACTTCTCTGCAAGGTAATGTCCTGAAGAAGGAATGAAAGGGGCATTATGCAAAAGACAAAGAACATGTAAGTCTCTGCGCTGACGGATCGGAAGCCATTTAAGTTGAGCGCGGTATTGAGACACTTGTGTTCAAACTTGCGGAGACCAAAGCAAAGGAGAGCGGACAAGCATGATCTTCGTATGAAGAGGAAAGAAATTCTTCAGACACCTCAATTAATGAAGGGACGCGAAAAGTTTCCTACTGATCTCAGAAATATGAGGTACCCATGACAAAGACTGATCTATGGTAATGCCAATTTTTTTCACAGTAGAAGAGAAAAGTACAGGCGTACCATCAAAGAAAATAACTGGCTTAACTTGATCTGAAAGCTTGGAAATAAGGGGCTTCCAACGACAATAGCCTGCGACTTCTTGGCATTCTTCATCAAACCAAAGAATCAAGCCCAAGCACGGATTGATTCCAGGTCTAAATTGATTTGCAAAACAAAGGAGCCAAAATCATCAATGCTGGCCGCCGCATGGACAGAGGCATGGAACGAGGAGGAGAGTGACTGTGGTTGGTGATTCCGTTAATAAAGACAGAAAAGAGTAATGGAGAGAGTATGCCCCCTTGAGAGACACCAGCAGACAGTTCTCACCAGCTAGAATATCGGTCATCAACTCAAACCCGCTGTTGCCCCCCAAAGAGGTAATCACGAAACCAGGACAGTGAAGTTGGAGATATATTTAAAGAACTAAGTAAACTGAGAAGGATTCTATATTAAGACGAATGTCGTCGGTGATCTTAACCAAAGCTGTGGTTGTACTAAAGAATTGAACAAGTTAAGTCTATTTAGATGTGATGAGGGACGTGGATTTACAGAGGATTGAATGATTTTGGATAAGTCGGGAAGAATGGACATAGGATGATACTGCGAAAAGTACGACGGATTAGGGGTTTTAGGGAGAGGAATCACATGGGCGCATTTCCAAACTGTAGGAAACGTGCCAGAGGAAAAAAATAGTAATATAGGAAAGGATAGGAGCTATAGAATCCGCCACCAGCATAAGCATATCTAAGCTAAGATTACCCTCACCGACAGCTTGTAATATTAGATGTATTGTGTTTATACTTGACTACAAATAAATTCACCGAGTCAAAAGTGTTGGAAATGCGATTACAAATGTGTAATTATATACAGATTACAAAATTAACAATTTTGGCGGCATCATGCAATTTTGGTGAATTTGAAATTACCACCAAAACCACCAAAATTGACCCAACAAAATTAGAAAAAGTGATTAAAAAAATATTAAAAAAATATCCGTATTATTTACTTCCAATTTAACTTTATATTTTATAAAGGAAACCTGTAACACGTCTTATACACAATTCACACATAATCAATTATTGCTAAGTCACTAGAAACATATACCACAAAAATTGTGTCAAAACGTATTTGTACCCCACCAAAATTAGATACTTACGTGCTGAGTGGACAGATCCAGCAAGGTACGACATGTGTGTCATCGCTCCATGACGGAGCGGAACTAAACGAACAGGTTAACACACGTTTGCTGGTCTTGTTGCGTTTCGTTCATCCATAAACACATTTTCAATATTTACCACCAAAATTGTCAATTTCACCCGGACAACTTTTAGTGCTCAATTTTGAGTATCTATTTATGTATTACTCTTTATTTATATATCCTTATAAGATACTTAAACTAATAAAGATTATAAATAAATGCAATTTTAGTTTAAAACATTGATGATATGGTTCTATCAAAGACATTTATGAGGAACAACGAATACTGGACGCCGCACCAAAATTATCATTTTACCGCAAAAAAAAATAATTATTAAACATAAATGACTTTTACAATACTTTGCGATTTGGCTTAAGATAATAATTTGTGTCTTCTTTTCAGAAAAAAATTAAAACTTTTAAAACAATTGCTTCACACTATAGTTATCAATTCCGCCGCAATTTTTTTTCGCTCAGATAATCACCCATTAAGCAATAGCACTTGATTTAATAAAAAAATTGCAAAATTAATAATAAAAACGCAGGAAAAAACAGTTGTTTTCGATTCATAAAATTGCAATTTTTTTATTTTTTTTCAAAACTTTGACCTTCGGTCGCGACCTATAAAACTCGATCAAAAAATGAAATAAAAATAATGAGTAAATAACTCATACTAAATAACGATTTGATGAGGTGCCCCTTTCACTTTTCAAAAATCGAAAAATAAGGACCACCCTAATGAGTAAAGTCAGTGCTCGTTGGGTACCGAAAATGCTAACGGCCTTCGATAAAGTACGTCGTGTGGAAACTTCTCGGGCGTTTTTAGAATTGTGCGAAGATGATTTAGATGAAGTTTGTTCCCGAATAGTAACTGTTGATGAAACATGGATCAGACAGTATGATCCGGAGTGTAAGTCTGAGTCGATGCAGTGGATTGAAAAGGGTGAAAGGCCGCCGAAGAAATTTAAAGTGCAAAAGTCGGCCTCTAAGTTAATGGCTACGGTATTTTGGGATTGTGATGGCATTCTTTTAATCGATTATTTAGAAAAAGGCTCTACGATAAACGGAACTTATTATGCAAATCTAATAAGACAGGTGCGACAACCCATAGTTGAGAAAAGGCGGGGTAAACTAAGGAAAGGCATTTTGTTTTTGCAAGACAACGCACCCGTTCACACCGCTAATGTTGCGAGGCGTGCTCTGAAGGAAGTTGGTTTTGACGAAATTGACCACCCACCCTACAGCCCAGATCTAGCCCCAAGCGATTATTCAATAATTTGAAGAAAGAGTTGAGGGGAAAGCGATTTAGAAGTGACGAAGAGATGAAGGCGGCTGTACAGGAGCATTTTGAAGGGCAAAATGAAGATTATTTTTTTAATGGCCTAAAAGCACTGTATAAAAAATGTAAAAAATGCATTGATTTAGGAAGAGACTATATTGAAAAATAAACACGAGTTCATTTGTGTAAATTGTTTTTTTCTATCTTAGGCTTAGAACTTTTCAGACGCCCCTCGTATGTCAAGAGATTTTCACCCTTAATAGTCTATGAAATGTCTGGATATCTTATCTTACATGATAAGCATTTTTCAAAGTACATATTCTTAGGACGGCAGGACCAATAATATATTTAGACGGTTGTATTGCGTCATTCTCCATCGGTGTCGGGGTAAAGGTACAATTCATTTAATACACAAATGCCTCATATTTATGTCTGTTTCTTTGTTCTCATTCCTACAGTGATGTTCGCACAAACGCTCCAGTATTTTACTAAGTGTACACATCAAAAGTGTCGTAATCTAAAGCTTGCTTAGCAATGTCTTAGTCCATATCGTGGTGATCTGCACAGTACCACACAAGTTGCTTGTTATCAGTCATCCCACTGTCAAAAATACGTATTTTGAGCTTCCGTGGAGTCAACGGGAATCTAAAAAGACCTCCTCATTTAATGAATTCTTAGATCAAAGTTTTTCCTTCAGTTGTTTTGATTCAGTTTTTCAGCTTTCTTATTCTGTCTTTGGTTGAAAGATTTATTGACCTGATTGTATAATTACTCGACACCTCCTATGACATTGTGTCATGTATGACTTTTTTATTATACCTTGATATTTCATACCCCGCTGATCACTATCGTAAGTTTTTACCGAGCACATAATTATCTTGAAAATGTTGTTACTCCCGATTCCTTACATTCCTATCATTAACAGCAATGCCCTTGGATTTCCATCACGAGGCCACAATCATGAATAAAGACATATCTCTAAAATGCTTAGTGGAGCCTTAATTCAATGAGAGATTTTGAAATATCTATGTAGTGGGTAGATAAAAAGTGGCAAGATCTTAGACAGATGTGAATTAAAACCGTTGAATTTGGCTCATTCCTGGTGAATAATCTGCAATTTAGTGTTTTACCGAAATAACCAGTATAACATTTCGACTATAAATGGTTCTCACTGCTAACTGTAACAAATGCTAATTAGCATTATAGCATTAATGCTATATTTACAAATAGTGAACTTCATGCCAAATTAAATTCTCTACCCGTCCACCATAGGGCCAAAAGTCAAAACAGAGATACTTCCAAGTACTTATCCACTTGTAGAGTAGAATTTTAACCGTTCTGAGAGCGTTAAAGATACATGTGAATACATATAATATTTAAGCTTAAACAAACTTACCATCCGTAAAACATCTCATATTACTCATTTACAGATACCGTTGTCAAAGGTTGACAACGGAGTCAACCTTTGACAACGGTATCTGTAAAGGTACTGAAACGTCAGGGAGGCTCAAATAATTAATATACGCGATATAATCCGTTTAAATTGTTTTATTTAAATGTGTGACAGTCGCGGAAACCGAAGAAAATATTATCTCATATTACTGTCTGTCTAGGAACTACATTAAATAATGTCGTTTCAATTCCGGAATTTTCGATATTGAGCGTCCTCAATTCCGGAATTGTAATATTGGAAAAAACCTCCGAAATTCCGGAATTTCGAGATTCCGGAATTCCGGGATGCAAGCCCTAATCCACGGTACCAAGGGGAAAAAACTAACGACACAATAAAAATAATTACTCATTTAAATAGATAAATTTAAACGAATTATATCACGTACATATTGTTCATTATTTGAGCCTCCCTGACGTTTCGGAAAATTACCAGTAACCGTTGTCAAAGTTTGACTGAGACTGACAGAAGGTTGTGGGCACTATAATCCGTATTTCATCAGGGAGGCTCAAATAATGAATATACGCGGTATGATTGTTTTATTTGAATATACGATAGCCGCAGAAACCGAAAAAAATACAATGAATTATTAGTAACGAGAAATTTTCCTTCCATATTGAAGTACGTAGGTATCTATAACAAATATAAGAATCGACACAATGTTACGAACGAATTTTTTGGCATGTATATTTATCGGACATTAGAATGTAAATTTGCTTCTTTCCCGAACCCATTTGCTTCCATTGCGTGTTTACATGAGTCAGACTTTCGTTGAGTGCATGTTGCCTTGGCGATGAGTATTTTTAGAAATTAACTCCTCGCTGACGACAGCAGCAGAAACCGAGACCTTCACACAAACCGACATCACTACCTAATAACGTGAATTAGCCATGACTTCATTGGTAATTAACTAATTAAAATGCTAAAATAGTTAGTTTCAGAACTGCATGAGTTATTAATAATATTGCACGGGCTATGGCGAGAGCCGCTAAACTCGAGATTGAAGTTTTCTTTGTCACAGTTTATACTTAGTTTGAAATCGTGTATAAGACAAAATCTTTGTGTCAGTGTGTTGAAATATCCTAAACTAGTGGCGTAAAACCTTCAATGGCATACAGATTAATTGTCTTAATTTGTATCCTTATTGGACATTTTCCACCTGTAATTGCTGGGTACCCATTCTTCGTTAAATAAAGCTATGTATGAAAAAAAAAATATTTATCATTTTTAACCGACTTCCAAAAAAGGAGGAGGTTCTATGTTGGACTGTACCTACTTATGTATTTTTTTTATGTAGGTATGTCCACCGTTAGGCTCCGCCAATTGTGGACCGATTTTAAAAATTATTTTTATTAGTAAGATTATAATCCTGCGGTCCTGCGGTGGTCCCATTATAACCGAGTTGGAATCTGATGAATGGGATCCCAGGGAAGTAGAGGGCAACCCTTAAATTTTATAGGCACTCATAATGTTTTTCATATATTTTCTAAAGCTATTTAAGTATTTGCATATGGTCAGTAGTCATCATCTTCCTATGCTGAGCTGATGTTGGAAGGTATAGTTAGGGGATAATTCAAACGAGATGCATGCAAACAAGACCTCGGATCACCCCGCCATAAGTATTTTATTTGAAACTCGTAAAGGCTTTATGCGCAGCATCTTTTTTCACCGACACGGTTGGGCACCGACTTGAAAAAGTGATTCAAATGTAAGTAATCTGTACATGAACGGGTTATTTTTGGCTTTTCAGTTGTTTTAAAGTCGGTTCTTTTTTGTAATTTATTTTTTTAGTTTTAATCATTGTCACAAGAAAAATATTTTGGTTAAATAAATATGTTGTTGTGTTCGTTTGGCCGCCGCCGCGACTGATCGTCTCTCCTGATGATGAATCGCGTACCGATTCGAAACATGTCGAGCGTTATTCTTTCGACTTCTACGACGTGAGTAAACCCGTTTAGTATTTTAATAAATAAATATGTTTGACGGCAGATAGTTGCTGACACATAGATTATGATAGACTTCACAATCTACGAAGTCTATGAACTAAATTGTACGGGAAGGGTCATGTTCTGCTCGCGAGCCGTAGTATATTACGGTTGATATCATTACTGCATTCTTATAACAATGTTAGTTCGCAATATTTCAACGTTATTAGACTTTATGAACAGCTTTATACAGCTATGGCTTTATAAGGACAAATAGCTACGTGTTATAATTAACAATGAGTGGATTGTGCAATAATCAGTTTCCTGAGTCGAGTTCCTTCTATGGTTGAACCGATACGTACCTATTGGCACGTGGGCGATCGCCCACCTGCACTACCGGGCGACACTTAACATACATATTTATAAGGCTAACTTAATCATAACAATATCATACGTAAGCATAAAATATGATCATGATCTAACATTATTTTGCAATGGACTTATGCAGCTAACTATAACTAAGTACTTCGCGGCTTCGTCGACCATCAACGTATCTTTCGGCAGTCTTTTAGCAGATAGGTATATTATGATACGGCTAAGTACCTAGGTACCTATCTGTCGCCGTTTTACGTAGCAAAAGGAGCAGAGCAAAAGATACCTACTTGATTTGACAAAGATTCGCAGTTCACCCTAAATTACTTTAATGACATACTTAATTATTTAGGTAGGTATATCAATAGGATTAGCGTTGTCGTGAATGGCGGGTATTGTAGTACCGCCTTCAGATCAGACTAGGGTGCAATTTTTGCCCCGCAATGCCCCGGTACAATTTTTTTTCTTTACAAATCCAGAACCGGAACCGGGAATTCTCGGTTCTCGTCATACAAAATCAGAACCCCTCGTCTTCATTCATACCTGTGAGACCAATGGTATCCATGGAATCCAATTCCCATCAACTTGCCTATTTTGTAGGTAGGTAAAGAATTACATGAGAAGAATGGCGGCGACGAGAGCCCGCCGCTGCTATTCCGGTGTGAATCAGCCCTAAGTGTCTATATCTGCTAAGGATTTACCAAAAATATTTTGACGTCGCGCCACTGACCTACACAGTACACACTCAGTCTCTTCCTACTGATGAAATGAAGGTCCTCGTAGCTAATGCAGCTATTACACTTTCCTAAATTTGTTACTGACGGGTTGCAGCAATACGAAGGAGTGAGAGGAAGTTATCTCCATAAATATCTCACATATTGCTGCATCCCTCTCGTCAGTGACTAATTTAGGAAAGTGGACCTACTTGCCGCAAAAGTACGAGTACACTAAGACAGTAATGGTGTTGCTACTTCCTCAGACCAGGAAAATGTGGGTTTTCTGCCTACGTTGCTACTCACAGCCGGCGAGTAACAAATACTAAAAACCATAATTGTATGCAAATTGGCCAAATTCTTATTCTGTTAGGATTTTCCTCAGTCTTGAATTAAATAATGAGTAACACGCGATCCGTTTAAATTGTTTTGAATTTGTTCAGATTAATTAATAAATGAGTTAATGTTAATATTTGAAAGGACATAAGGTGGAAGTACTAGTACTCGACATTGCAAGGGATGTTTATTTTATGTTTCGTAATAGTACGTTAATTTACACGTCTATCGCAAATTTATTCATCCCTTATGAGAGGTATGACTTTTACCTTTATTAAATGGTATTTATATCATATAATGATCATATAAAAAAAACTCGTGATGTAATGAAATGTAAGTCAATAGGATTGTCCCAGTACATGTCACGTGCTTTTGCAGGCAGTCAGGTTGTATATTTTATTATTTTGCGTGTGAAATTCGATAGCTACAAACATTTCTCATGTATTCATTCTATTTGCTATGAAAGTAACGGTAATTTTATCTTATTTATCGCAGTTGAAAGTATGGTGACGCGTATTACTTACTACCGCGTCGAGTACTAGTACTTCCACAGTTCCTCAAATATCAACAAAATTAAATTGATCAAGTTATTGGATTTGCACTACAGCGTCTAACAGCACGGCTTAAAACCTCCGGTTTTTTAATCTCCCACCTTGAACTATACAATGTTTACTCGGTCTGGGACATTATTAATTAATTAATTTATTACAACTATGTCCCATATTTCTGAGACCTGTTTAAGTAATGTACAGCAAAGTCAGCAAACTAGTCTTTAATTAATTCGCTAGGCGCGCAGCCAATGACATTGCTTATTTTACGCATCATCATAGCAAATTGAAGCGTAGCTGATACAAGTGTTATCTTAGTAAGTATAACTTACAGTGGCGTGGAAGCCATAGAAGCTGATTCCCACCGGCTTGCCCATTTTAGAGCATTTTAGCATTTTTCTGTTGGTAGAACAAGTTAACCTAATCTGCTCCAGATTGCAGTACCGGTGAATGCACATTTTATTTTTACCCCCATGAGTTGCCAGGTTATTAAATTGCAAGTTTCCTTTATCAATACTTAAAAAATAAAGGTTGGCCTGCCCTTCTACTTGAGTTAGTTGAATTGGTCTTTATATCAAGAAATTGAAGATAACAACAATGTTATCAAAGCAATGAATTAACAAATCACATTCAACCTTATCTATCTAACTCGAGAGAGGCTGATAAAATGGTAAACAATATATGCACTAGTCTCAGGTAGTATATAAATCACACAAAACTGAAGAATACATACATTTATTATATCTTAACAATTACAATAGGTAATGATATAAGTAATTAGCATTACAATAGGAATATGACATCAGCATTTTACTGTTAATACACTCCATCTTATGGAATGACCCAACAGTTTTTAGGCACTGTAATTTAACAAAAAAAAATTTGTTGGTCCCACCCCACAACATTTAAGATCTCAATCAGAAAATGCATTAGAAATATCAACAACAAAATAAAACTACTCTTCATGACCCAAACCAACTATAGTAAATCCCAGTATTCAATGATGATTATGTTCTCATTTTAAGATTTTTAAACACAGAATCTAAACTACAACACATTTGTGCTACAAAACTGTTTTGTGCAAATTGTGCTTGACCCACAGACTTTATAAGAAACACATACATTTCATGATTAAGTGTAGGTTAGAATATGTATACTCTTTGTTTGCATAAATATCAGTTCTTTACTTGGCCCATAATAAGTTTATTGTATGATATACATAACAATTTTAGATTAATACTAGTTACTTATGAAAAAATCTGTACAAATATAGTTGGCCACTTTATAATGTAACATTTTATAAAATAACAAACAGTTTGTAAAGCCACATCAAAGATACACAATACATCTAACATTAACATCTCAATAATAGATTTAATATAATCTGTCTTTCTTGATGAAAATATATTATTTCAAAGTAAACTGTGACAAGAAACATGGAAAGTCAACATCTCAATAATGATGCAATTTCAAAAACTGGTTGGCTTACAAGCAGTCTATCTTAAAGGCAATGGGAAAACAATGAAGGATAACTTTCAACCAGCCAGACAGAGTTTCATGTAAAGTTAGGCTTGAGAGCTGAAACTCCTTCATTGTTTACCATGGTGTACTTGCATATTTTATCAACAGTTCATCAAAAGCTACTGGAACCGCCCGTTAAAGGGTACACTGCTGTTTTAATTGTAACATTTATATCTAAACAATTTAAATAATGATTAAGTTGTTATATAGAATATTTAAAAATTTAGGCATTATTTTACTGTTTCTTGTATAATTTGAAGTAAAAGTATTAAAAAATATAGGCTGTAACTGAGTTCAGTCTAATTTTGGACTGATATATTCTCGTTTCGTGTTATATCCTTGGTAAATAAAAGATGGTATATGTTCCTGCTATTTATCGTCCAGTTTCTGGAGGAGTTGGAGTGACCGGGGCGGTGTTGCTAGTATTGTTTCCCGAACCGGACGTCGCCCAAACTATTATAATGATAAGTAGAACTGCACCAATAGCACCCATTATCAACATCATTTTCAAGTTTTGCCACCAATACTTCCTCTTCAGCTTACCAGCCTGTTGCTCAAACTGCGCTGCTCCGTGCTGCAAGGCATCAGCACGGTTGTCCAGCTCGGATAACTTTTGATCCCTTTCCAAAACTTTCTCGACATTGACACGCATAATGCCGACAACTTCATCAACTTTTGCCTGAGTTTGCGCTAACTTCTTGTCGCTTACTCTAGGAGCAGAACTTCCGCCTTGGTCTTCCATTTTTATGTTGTGCAGATGTTGATATGAATAAAACCAAATAAAACAAGGATGAAAAAGTTTCTAATCACACACAATAAAGAATATGGCGTAGCATAGACGAATGGAAGCAATTTTTTTCATGAATCAAGTGTGACAAGTAAATGACGTCAGAGAACATGACCAACCCAAAGATATTTGAGACATTAAGAAAATCGACGAGATTACTAGTTCTAGGCGTCTTTACGATCTGACTTTGATCGAGTTGTGTGTCAATAATTATGCTGATTTACTGGGAATATATGAATATTATGTGACATGGGACGAATTGCCGTCGCTAATTAAGTTATTTCGGTGACGTGTACCTAACTATACTAACTAATTTCTGGACGCCAGTATTTTAATACATTTTGGCTAACTTATCGGATCGTGGATCCGCATTTTAACAATTTAAACATAGACAAAACACATCTTTCGTTCATTCAACTTTTCGTTCGTTCGGTCGGCGCCTCCTGATCCTGACAACTGATTGTTTCATTTCATTCGTTCGTTTGATTCCTTTGGTGAACGAAGAGAAAATCACGAGCAAATTGCACAAAGCCGGTGATTCAAAGTGAATTTTTAAGCAAAACCACATTACCAAAACCAAAATGGTAAGTGACTTTGTAATTTTTTTATCCACTTCAAACAGATATAACATAAACTTTTAGTGGTTCAACCTTGATATAAAGTAAAAATCATTAAAATTGTAACCGATGTTGATCCGCACGTGTGTCATGGTAATAAGTCAAACTTAAAAATCTTTCAGGTGTCCCTAAATCCCATCAGAATATTGAAAAATGAAGCTGAAGAAGAGAAAGCCGAAGTGGCTCGTATGTCAAGTTTCATCGGTGCTATTGCAATCGGCGATTTGGTGAAGAGCACTTTGGGCCCCAAAGGAATGGACAAAATTTTGATCTCTATGGGTAGGAATTCCGGACAGGTAGATATTTTACTTTATTTTAACCTTTCTTGTTTCTTTTTCTGTTAAATTGCTTTTTAGATAATAAATATCAGTTTTGAAAACATAACCTTATCTTGATGATGTTCAACCAATTTCAGGTTGAGGTCACAAATGATGGTGCCACCATTTTGAAGTCCATTGGAGTTGACAATCCGGCTGCTAAGATTTTGGTAGACATGTCAAAAGTGCAAGATGATGAAGTAGGGGATGGTACCACATCTGTTACAGTCTTGGGTAAGTCATTGTCTATAATATTTATGTACCACCAAGTATTATTTAATTTATTAAAGGTAGTTTATATTTATCATGTAAATGTCATAAAATGAAAATAAAACAGTGACTACTTTGGGTTTTTTAAATCTTTTTTGTTATAAACTATTGATACAAAGATTATGTTTTCTTTTATGTTTTGTGAATAATTCTCTTCTAAATAAAACAATTTAAACATTATATTGCATATATTAATTTTTTGAGCTTTCCTGACATTTCTGTAACTTTACAGTGATGTCAGGAATGCTCAAATAATTTATGTACACAATATAATCTGTTCATATTGTTTTAATATTTAAATGTGTGACCATCACAGAAACTAATAATAATGCTCTTTTCAAGAATGAAGAAATTAGGTAATGGCTGCTCCGAGTCCAACCAAAGGGATTCTAGGCATTGCCATTGGGCATTGGGTATTGTCATTCAATGAATGGAAGTGGAGAAAAAATGGGCCACTGTTTTGTGGTATAAACTACATAAAAAATCACACTAAGTCAAATTACATAGATTTCTTTATTAACAACAGGAGCTCAAATAAAACTGGGAGTGTTTAAATATATATGAAACGGGTTTACACATTGTAGAAGTCAAATCAATAATAATAAATATTTAAATAAATAAATATGAGACAACCTCACACAAATCGATCTAGTCCCAAATTAAGCTCAAGAAGGCTTGTGTTTATGGGTACTAGAAGACTATAGTCAAAGTCAATATATTCTTTATTCAAGTAAGCCTACCTACAAGCACTTTCGAATCGTGAGTTACAGAGAGCAGAGCAATTTATTGATAGACTTATATATATACATACTTAAGTAGTTAAATATATACTTAAATACACAGAACAACCATGACTCAAGCACAAATATTCGAGTTCATCACACAAATATTTGCCCTGGCCGGGTTTCTTACCCGGGACCGCCAGCTCAGTAGGCAGCTGCTTTACCACTGCGCCAATGGCGTCACCAAAAAAAATTGTTTCAAATTGTTATTTGAAAATGTTTTAATTTGATATTTTAATAAGTCTGAGACTCATGGGAGTTTTCTATGTAAAGTAATTTGTATTATAATTTATTACAAATTTATAAAAGCAATTATATAATTTTCTAGCTGCCGAGCTGCTCCGCGAGGCTGAGAAGCTTGTCGAACAGAAGCTACACCCTCAGACTATTATCGCCGGATGGCGTATTGCTGTGGATGCCGCCAGACAAGCTCTTTCTGATGCCAGCTTTGACCACGATAAGAACTTCAATGAAGCAGCCCTCCGAGCTGACTTGGAGAACATTGCCCGTACTACACTGAGCTCGAAAATTCTCTCTAACCATAAAGAGTGAGTTCATATGTGCATGATTCCACAGTCAAAAGTATTTTCTTATTGCAGCAAAATCACGTCTGTTGTTCTGTTGCAGCAAAACAAACTGAAAAATTTACTTCATAGTTCAGTTTTAAAAGCACATTTCATGGTTTCAAAAATGTTAGTTCCCCAGCATTTAGACTTGCAAAAGTGTCCTGTGACGCCAATTCCAAATATATATTTTTTGTCTCTAAGAAACAAAATTCTCTGTATAAACTATTTTCTTAATCAATTAATCAAAATTATGTCTAAAGATGAAGTATTTGCCACAATATTGTAGGACCATTGTTTTCTGATAATTTCTCCTACTTTGCAGACATTTCACAAAACTTGCCGTTGATGCAGTGCTCCGTCTGAAAGGTTCTGGTAACTTGAAGGCTATTCAGATCATTAAAATCTCTGGTGGACTGCTGGAGGAATCTTTCCTCGATGAAGGGTTCCTCTTAAATAAGAAGGTTAGTTTTATTTTATAAATACATGGGCTGGATGTAAATCCTGATTTAGTATGATGATTTGGTGTAGGGACGCCCGGCCGGAAACAGGCGGGCTGTCGACCGCTTGACTGCGTTCATTCAGCCCAATTCCCAATTGGAGACAACGGTTACTGTCCCGGCGGCGCTCCCATACAGCCTTCTTCCTCGAATCTTCTTGTTCTCCTGCAGAAGGAAAGGACATCTTTAAGGTTAATGTCCCTCAGCTCTTCCTCTTCTAGTTTATCTTTTCTGAAGATGCTATAGCGTACTATCGCATACATGCCACACTGCTATAACATGCTTACTCGTCTCCTCCTGGCCACAGTGCGAGCAGTATGGATCACTTGCTACACCCATAATGTGTAGGTGCCTGTTAAGGCTGTTATGTCCCGTGATTATGCCTGTTAATAATCTGAGAGTTCTCTTACCTAGTTCCAGTAGATACCTGGTCCTTTTTCTGTTGATGCCTCCTAGGATCATCTTCGATTGCCGACAGTCCGTTGTCTCTTGCCATTGTCTATTGGCCTCTTCCTCCATTAGCCTAGCTATAACTCCTTTCGTGACTTCTGCCGATATTGGCAGTGCAGGTTCGGGTCCTATGAGTTCTCTCTCTGCTCCTAGCCTTGCCATCTCATCTGCCCTTTCATTCCCTGTCACACCCTGATGTCCAGGTACCCATGCTACCGTAATCCTTGTGTGTCCTCCAAGTTTGTTCAGGGCTTCTCTGCATTCCTTTACCAAGGACGAGCTTACCGTCTGTTTGTCTAACGCTTTTAGTGCAGCCTGGCTGTCTGTGTATATAACGACAGAACTCACTTCCTGTGAGCATTCATCTATTATTTGTGCACATCTCATTATGCCGCATACCTCTGCCTGAAATACGCTAGCGTACCTCCCCAGAGGTATGTGTACCTTCTTATCCAGCTTCGGTATCACTATGCCTGCTCCCGCTAGTTTCGTGGATTCCCGCCGAGAACCGTCCGTAAAGCAGATAGTCACGGGGTGTTCAACCTCTATTTTCCAGTTGTCCCTTTCTCCTATATGTATCCTATATTTCTTGTCGAATATCTCCTGTCTCTTTATGAGGTCGTTGTTTTGGGTAAGCATTCCCATCTTCGAGCCTGCTTCCCTCTGAATAAGTGCGTGTCCCTTGTTCACCACGCTTCCTCTCCATTCCTTACATGCTTTCATTCTGTACCATTGTCCCATGGCCTTCTTCTCCACTTCTATTTTCAGTGACTTGAGACCGAGCATGATCTCCATCGCCTGCGTGGGCGTTGTTCTCATTGCCCCCGTGATCATAAGACATGCCAGTCTTTGTACTTTTGATAGTTCTTTATGGTATTCCTTGATGCTGGCCCTATGCCACCATACTATGGCACCGTATAGTACTCTCGGTAGTATCACCGCCTTGTAAATCCAGTGTATCATAGCTGGTTTCAGGCCCCATTTCCTTCCGACCGCCCTCTTACACCGGTAGAGCGTTCTTATGGCCTTTGCCGATTGTTCTCTTATGTGTGTCTTGAATCTGAGAGTACTGTCTAGCGTTATTCCCAGATATTTGAGCTCCTTGACTACTTCCAGTTCTTTGCCTTGAATGCTGATAGGCTTTATTTTCTCTATTTTTCTCTTATTGGTAAATAATATCAGTTTTGTTTTATCAGGTTTTAGATCCTGACCTGATTTAGTATGGTAACGGGGTAATTTATGTGAATGAACTTTCAGGTCGGAGTTCATCAACCAAAACGCATCGATAACGCCAATATCTTGATTGCCAACACGCCTATGGACACTGACAAGATCAAAGTATTCGGTTCCACAATCAAAGTCGACTCGATGGCGAAGATTGCAGAACTAGAGGTGGCTGAAAAGGAGAAGATGAAGGACAAAGTTAACAAAATCCTGGCTCACAAGTGCAACGTGTTCATCAACAGGTAACAGGATGTCATCTACTAATTCATTTACTATAATACAATTTGCAGCTAAGAAGTCATCGTTATTATTTAAGAGTTCCACTCTTGCTGGTGCAGTTATCTCAAGTCCATTCTACTTAACGCCAGTTCTTTTGCGACGTCTACCCTTTTATTTATCTGCTCCAAATAACTAATCCTCGGCCTTCCTCTTCCTCTCTTTCCCTCCATTATCTCCTGTATTAGATCGTCGTGTTGTATTTAATGGTCTATCATTTTCCCTCTTCATGTTAAGACGTAAAGCTATATTGAGGGAAGAGGTAAAATCATGGTCTAATAAAACATGGTCTTCTATTCCCAGAGTGACACAAGCCTACGTCACAAAAACATTGCCACTTTATTTCAACATAACATGTTACATGGGTACATCATAACTATGGTTAATTAGTTAAAATATTTATTTATAATTTTATAATTTTCATTTATATGTATTTCATCTTAAATTTTACAACAACACGTCATTTTTAATTATTCGTTAGCAATATCTTCCGATGCACGAAATAAACTTCAGGCGTTCGGGTAATTCTAATGACACTACTGGCATCACAGGATAGTGCTGTCACATTTGACAATCCGTCATTTTGTCCCTGACCGTCATCCTTGTCTAACGCGTGTTAATTGTTATTTCCATCTCGCTTACATTCAGCAATCTCTATCTATCTATCTAAATGGGCATAATAAGATTTTATAAGAAAAAAGAATCCGTAGACAATGAATGGCTTCGCTATTGTGGGCTGAAAACATGTAAAAATAGTATGTATACATACTTATCGACAATAATTACTATTAATAATAAAATTTTAAGTTCTATGTTTGCTTGCTGACTAATATACATTGCCGGCGATGTCGCTTCAAGATTTATGGGAAAGTACCCACATCTTGGGAACCTAACTCGGAACCTGACTTAGAACCTGGAAGTGGTCCTGTGAGTGGATTAACTTTATATCGAGGGGAAAATTTGTTTATCCATGTGAAGAGCTCATAATGGAAAATGAGTTCGAGAAATACCATGGCCGGACACTATGCAAAGATAAATATGCTGGTGCGTTGTGTGTAACAAAGCTGCGTTAGTGCTAAGGTTCGTCATTATTTTTGTAGGGTTTGATGAGATAAAACTACCTAAGTAAAGTTGGACGAAAATCGTAAAATTTATCTTTAAAAGCCTAGCTGATATAATAATAATAATAAATAAATATTAAGGGACAATCTTACACAAATCCAGTACCAAACTAAGCAAAGCTTGTACTATGGGTACTAGACGACGCACGATAGACATAATATAAAAATACATATATAGATAACATCCATGACACAGGCACAAATATTCGAGTTAATCACACAAATACTTGGCCTGGCCGGGATTCGAACCCAGGACCGCCGGCTCAGTAGGCAAGTGCTTACAAAGTGAGCCAACCGCGTCGGCATATTGTACACAAGCACGTCAAAAACAATACCTTCAAATAGAAATGCTTATTAGAAAATACGTTGCTTAGTCACAACGAGGACATAGTTACATAAGACTAAAAGAATTAAATAAAAAAAATCGTTAGTAATTAACTCCAGAAGAAATTAAAACGAAAATAGCTTAGTCGTCGAATACCGTTAATTGATTAGATGTGGATTCGTTTTTCAAAAGTTTCTCTTGTATAGATAAATAAAATTTTGATTAAATATATTTGTTTTATTGTACTACCTAGGTTTCTACATGAATAACTTAAAATTATTGCCGTTTAAATATTTTTCACCGGTGGTTAAAATTCTCCCACATTTTAAAGTTTGAGAATCTGTGAACAGCATGATGAGGACGTAGGCTTGTGTCAGTCACGTGGTTCGCGAGTCTCGGAATGGAATACCTGGCGGAGTATATTATTATACCATGGGTAAAATAATAAATTTATCATCTTAAGATAGTGTGATTTGTTTCTTTATTCTTCCTGTATATCGTATATATTGCGACAGTTGATATGGACATCAAAAAGCGGAAACTCTGCGATCGATATGATTATTGCACTGTCTCTATTGTAAAATAAAACAAATTTTGTATTGTGCTCATTCTTAAATTTCTATCTATTATTCTTTTACTCATGTGCTTTATAAGATTTCAATGCATAAACTCTTTATCTTACCCTGTAGTAAAATCTTGTTTTATTTGTTTGTAGACAACTCATCTACAACTACCCCGAGCAACTCTTCGCTGATGCTGGAGTGATGGCCATAGAGCACGCAGATTTCGACGGCATCGAGCGACTCGCGCTCGTCACGGGCGGAGAGATCGTGTCCACCTTCGACTCTCCCGACAAAGTCAAGCTGGGACACTGCAAAGTCATTGAACAGGTAGGACAAATATAAACTATGAATACAAAGATCAAAGCTTAAAGAAAAATTTAAAAAGGAGCTACCTGGTGGAAGGGACCGGGAATCGAACCCGGTACCTCTGGATTACCGGTCCAGCGCGTTAGCCACTTCGCTACCCTCGCTCCACGTAGACCTGACGAATTTTTCCTTATGCTTTGTGTGTCGATCTTTGCATTGTTTATTTGAAAGGTTTTACACCTTACCAGGTAGCTCCTTTTTCAATTTTTCTTTAAGCTTTGATCTTTGTATTCGTAGTTTAAATAAAAATTGTGGTGTACCCACATTAAACAAAATGAGACATTACATGTTTCATAAATTTATAGGACGAATATAGTTATTACTCTTATCTTATTGTACTCAATGCAATTCATCTACAACTACCTAGAACAGCTATTGAGCTATGTTGAGCAATGATTTTTGAGCATACACCAACCAACTGTTGAAATTACCCAGTCAGTTAAATGGCTTGGCTGTTGATTGATGGCCGGCATTCAATTGAATAGCTAATTTATGCCTAGCCAAATTGTCGCCGTAGCCGTCTAGGAGAATGTAAGTTGGGTTTGTTTAAGCTTGTAAGTGACGCTGCGTTCCTAACTTGGCGTCGAGTTGCTCTCAGCATTTCACGCTGAATACCAATACTTAACGATGTTTTTCTTTCACAAATCAAGAACGACAAAATATAAAGTCTTACTTCATATGATTTTTCAAAATGAAATGTCGTCATAACGTGCGTTTTAACAGGCTTCGAAGTATCACGTTTCAGGCGCAACAACTCGAGAGACCTGTAAAGGAATATCATACAAAATTGATGGCCTAGGCCGGGAAGTATTTTTTATAAACATGGGGTCTGTGTTCATGAACAGGCTAAACAGCTGAATTATATATTTTTTGAGTGGTGTATTTTTCTTATTTCATTGCATATGTTTGACAAAAGCACTATACAAAAGGGCTCACCCGGCAAGCCATTCTTTGCCGGCGTCTGCAGTAATGTACTGTGGGGGCGTACTCAGATGGAGTAATTAAAAGAGCGGAGGTACTACCAAAAGATCTGTTTCTTCTTTCTTGTGAGGCTGATCATGAGTGTCGCCAGACATGCTTATTATTTGGGAATCCATTCGTTCCCCGACTTACGACCGGCCGTTCCACGACTATAGTGTAACCCTTGTAATGTTTCCACAACTCATCCAGGTGTTGATCGGTGACGAGTGCCTGATCCGTTTCTCTGGCGTGGAGCTGGGCTCGGCGTGCACGGTGGTGATCCGCGGCGCCACGCAACAAGTGATCGACGAGGCCGAGCGCTCGCTGCACGACGCGCTCTGCGTGCTCACCGCCACCGTCAGGGAGCCCAAGGTCATCTATGGTGGAGGTCAGTACTGACGCGTGGTACCCACACTTCTAGAAAGACAGAAAGACTTACTACTGTAGGTGGTGTCAGCTGTCCAAGTCTCGTCGATGTGAACCCTAATAGCATTTATTGTTGGCATTTGGGTGGGCCACGTTCTCGTCGTTGGTTGGACAACGGTTAGATTTGGCCATCATTCCGAGGTAGGGCCCACCACAATGGGCCATTGTAAATTCCCTACCGAAGGGCCATTAGTTGTTTTGCGTTATAGGGCCTTCGTGTACTATATTGACAGTTTCCCAACTGTCGGGCATTGGTTGTTTTGCATTGTAGGGCCTTCAGGTACTAAATTGACAGTTACCCAACTGTCGGGCATTGGTTGTTTTGCATTGTAGGGCCTTCAGATACTAAATTGACATTTACCCAACTGTTGGGCGTTGGTTGTTTTGCATTGTAGGGCCTTCGGATACTAAATTGTCAGTTACCCAACTGTTGGGCATTGGTTGTTTTGCATTGTAGGGCCTTCGGATACTAAATTGTCAGTTACCCAACTGTTGGGCATTGGTTACAATATACACTATTACCCTACGGTTGGGTAGGGGTTGGGCAGAGTTACTAGAATACCACACTAAACCAAACGGTTTAATGTAGTATTCCAGCAACCCTGCTGTGGGACACAATAATTAGAAAATAAAAAATATATTCAACTAAAACTCTTTTATTGAACCAAAATTATACGCACAAATGTTTCAAAAATTTGGAAAGAAGTTTACGTCACCCTGGGCCGTAAGTGGGATTTTCTGCTCGCTACTCGTACGCGGGGAGAAAATCTCACTTCCTGGTCAAAGCAAGACGTAAAACTTTAGACAAACTACGGGCGACGGGCGGTAATTCGTAAAGCCCCGGATTGCATATTTATGGCCCTCAACTTCGGCTCGGGGCACAACACCTGCTATCTGAGACATTCACGAATTCACCGCCCTACGTATGTAACAATGTAGGTACTATAACAATACGCTAAATGTACAGATAGTACATTACATACCTAGGGTGGTGAATTCGAATAACCGCCCGTAGTTTGTCAACAGTTTTAAGTCTTGCCTTGGCCAGGAAGTGAGATTTTCGCCCAGCGTTCGCGTAGCGAGCAGTAAATCCCACTTACAGCCTTAGGTAACGTAAAAAAGATTTGTAATAAAGACTATAATCAGTAATCAACTAATCAACCTTAATAGAGAGTCTTAGGTTATGAACTTATGACCCTATAAAGGCGAATTAACCTAACATATGCATGGAAATACTATGGTGAAGTCAGAAATTTATCGATAAGTATCATTCATTTTGAAAATTATTGTAAATATTAAGCGGCGGTCCATACGAGTTCGAAACATGTCGGGCCGTTCCCGACAATTTCACGTGAGTGTAAACCGCATACTATAATTAAATATGTCTCACGAAAGTTTTAATAAAATTAACATTTTGAAAATGTTCATTTCCATACTAAATTCTGTTACTTAGGAACCGAGACAATGCAATACAGGCAGGTACTCTTTATTGCACACTTCATAAAACAAAACTAACCCAAGAACTAAAGCACGAAATTACCATTAAAGGTAAAGGGTTAAAACAAAACTAACCCAAGAACTAAAGCACGAAATTACCATTAAAGGTAAAGGGTAAAGGGTAGCAGAGAACTTGAAAATGTAATGTGTTAAAGGGCGTGCAATAGCGAAAAAGGATAATAATACATACGTGATAAACATACAATAAACAGCAAATATAATTATTATACATACACCTAATTTCAGCCACAAAGATAAAGACCAGTTGAACGAAATACGAATTATGAGAGGGAAAGATAATGCTCTTTCAGATGACTGATTTGTAGAAAAATATTGTTTTTCAAAACGAGGATATCATTTTTCTGACTACGTGATAGTATTTATGTGCATATGTTAGCTTCATAGGGTCATAAGTTAGGGTGCGTCTCCACTAAAGCGGAGCGGAATCTACCAATCATAAAAGTGAAACGAAGCGAGATACGGATTTCAACTCGAGAGGATTGGTCTATTCCGCACGTCTCCATTCCGCCTCGCTTCAATGGAGACGCACTCTTTGGACCCTATTAATGGCGTTGGGTTATGACTCATAACCTAATAATGCCATGTATGATAGCACTTTTTGACTAAAAAGACATACTGAGAATCGTGCTTACTAAATTCAGAACGATAAATTAGTTATCTATCCTGAATATTTACAATTTAAAAAAATATTACTAAACAGCAAATTTAATCTTGTTTTTAAAAATGTATACATACTGGGTACATCTGATACAAAAAATACCTTGAAAAAAATGTTGATGTTAAGCTGAGCCTGCGTGTTCTAGTACATTTTGGTAAGTCGCGAAATTGTGTATATCGGGATACAACCACGGCATTTCTACCACAGATAGAGTATTCTGCGGTGATTATTTTCAGATGTAGAGGGAAGTCAGATTCGTCCCCTGTGCGGCGGGAAAGCGGGGTGAATAGGACAAAGGAGTCCTCTTTTTATATTACTGATCAGATAACGCTACTAGGACGTGTGTGGTATCGTTTTCGTGTAAAACATATATCAGGAATTAATTTTTTATGTTATTTATTCATAGTACCATATAAAAACTTGGTTGTATTTCCGAAATTGTAAAAATCACAACAAGTTTTTTTATTCAGGGCGATAAATTAGTTATATTTCCTGAATATTTACAACAAACAAAAATATTGCAAAATAGAAAATTTAATCTGGTGTCTAAAAACATATACATATTGGGCACTCTTCATACAAACAGTAACTTAAATAAATTGTTGATGTTGAGATTAGCCCGTGTGCTCGTGATACATTAGCAAAAAAATATTTTGTTTTAATTGCATTAATTCGGTTTTCTAGGACGTATCTAGTAAATATTATACGTAAATGCATGTTAATAATCATTATTTAATGTATTTAATGAAGCGAAATAGGATGCGTTTGGAGATTTACTTTGGTTACGCCGACGTAAAGATATATTTTAAGCTACTGTTTATATGAGAAGTGCCCAACATGCATATATTTTTAGAAACTAGATTAAATGAACTTTTTAAAATAATAATAATAATTTGAACTAATTTACCTCACTGAATAAAAAAACTTGTGATTTTTACCTTTTCGGCCATACACCCATATTTTTATATAGAACTATACAAAAATAACAAAAAAAAATATTCTGATATTTGTTTTACATGGAAACGATACGATAAGAGGTAAATTAAAGCTAGACGATAAAAGTAATGTTATTTGTAATAATCCAGAAACTAATCTATCTTTCTTAAATAAATGTCATAATAATAGTATATCAGAAGATTATAGTGATGATTTTGATTCTGAAAAAATCACTTTCACGCATAATATTTATACATCTGGTAGAATTGAAAATTCAGATTGAAAACAACTCTACCACTGCAAGAATTTTAACTTTTTAGGAATTTGCCCTTTTCAACAAAATGGCAGAACAAAGAGGCGTCATCGAAATGCAATAAAAACTGAATTAAGAGGTAAATTAAGGATAGACGATAAAAGTAATGTTACTTGTAATAATCCAGAAACTAATCTATCTTTCTTAAATAAATGTCATAATAATAGTATATCAGAAGATTATAGTGATGATTTTGATTCTGAAAAAATCACTTTCACGCATAATATTTATACATCTGGTAGAATTGAAAATTCAGATTTTAAGGATACTGATCTTACCAAATCTCTTATTTCATGGTCTCAGGAGCATAACATTACCCATTCTGCAGTAGATGGTTTATTAAAGATTTTAAAACCACTACATCCGCTTTTACCTAAAGATTCGCGGACTTTATTACGTACACCAAGGGACATTAGCGTTATAGAATGTGGGGGAGGTTCATACATTTATTTTGGACTTTTAGCCCATATAATAGAAAGAGCGTCGTGTGGCTTGATTCGTCAAAATTATCCTATAATTGATAGAAAAATGCGTCAAATGAATACTGATTTACTTTATCTGTAACCCTTAACATAGATGGCTTGCCAGTACATTCTAGTACAAATAAGTCATTCTGGCCCATTTTATGTGTGTTAGACCAGAGTATCAATACAAAACCCTTTATTGTTGGACTTTACTATGGCGAAACAAAGCCACAAGAAGTAAATAATTATCTAAAACCCTTTGTGGATGAATGTCTTGATTTGGAAAAAAATGGTATTACATTAAATGAACAAAAATATGCTTTTCGAGTTAGCTGCATTGTTGCTGATGCACCAGCAAGAGCCTTTATTAAGTGTATGAAATCTCACAATTCTCTGTATGGCTGTGAGAAATGTACCCAAGAAGGTATTTATATCGGTAGGACTATATGGCAATATGAATCGAACTTAAATCTTAGAACCGATCATGCCAGATTAGTTTCTGGATTATTACAAGTAACATTACTTTTATCGTCTATCCTTAATTTACCTCTTAATTCAGTTTTTATTGCATTTCGATGACGCCTCTTTGTTCTTGCAGATAGTCCAGAATATAGTCGTGGAGAGCTCCTGTTATTAATCTGATCTTGTTCGTATGTTCTCTCGTCCGCCATTTCGGTCTCTGGCAAACCTAAACCAGCTTGTTATGACACCTGTGATTTCAGATTCCGTTGCTGTCTCTGCCACCCTGTTTCTTCGCACTGCAGCTGCATTTCGATGACGCCTCTTTGTTCTTGCAGATAGTCCAGAATATAGTCGTGGAGAGCTCCTGTTATTAATCTGATCTTGTTCGTATGTTCTCTCGTCCGCCATTTCGGTCTCTGGCAAACCTAAACCAGCTTGTTATGACACCTGTGATTTCAGATTCCGTTGCTGTCTCTGCCACCCTGTTTCTTCGCACTGCAGCTGCATTTCGATGACGCCTCTTTGTTCTTGCAGATAGTCCAGAATATAGTCGTGGAGAGCTCCTGTTATTAATCTGATCTTGTTCGTCTGTTCTCTCGTCCGCCATTTCGGTCTCTGGCAAACCTAAACCAGCTTGTTATGACACCTGTGATTTCAGATTCCGTTGCTGTCTCTGCCACCCTGTTTCTGCGCACTGCAGCTGTAAACATAATTGTACTTTAGAAATTGATTTAGAATACCATAGTCGTTTTTTTTATCTATCCAAATATCATAAACCCTCCATGATGCGTTCAAATACCGTACATTATGACCACCATTTATTTATTTATTTATTTATTTATTGGTATTCAGGATAACAACAGCCGTAAATATACAAATGATATAAAGTTAGTTACATAACAGAGGGCCAATAACAGTTATCCATTGGTTACATAAAAAATAAGATTTAAAACTAAGTAGAATCAGACACAGTCAACATGTCCGTTCCAAACAGATGTTCAACAGGAGTCAGTCACAAGTATTTTCATATTAATACACTAACAGACCGCTGCATCATATATTTTGCAGGGCCAGACACTCAAGAGACTGTCTACTCCTAAAAATCGAGTTACACATATTATGCATGCATCCGTGCACACACTATAAACAAAAAAAAAATGGGTATTAATTTATCACGAAGCGATATAATTATATGAGTATAGCATTAAACATAATAATTGTAATAAGTACTCAACAAAGCAAAACGCTCACAATGTACTCGCAAATTCGATGGCATCCAATTCTCATACCTAGTATCATACCCTACCAGTGGCGTGGCGTCACAAAAAGAAAGAAAGTCAGGCGAAGCCGGGGTAGATTCTACATACAGGGCAAGCCGGTGGGAAGCAGCTTCTATGGACGCCAAGCCACTGTCGCCCACCCATGAACAAGTACCTCGATCCTAATTTTATTTTATGTGTATATATTAATTATTTATTTATAATCTATTAACCATCTTGCTGCTTCACATATTTTATACGAGATGAGTCGAAACAAGGTCATCAAGTGTATGCTGTAGTATCAAACACGCTTTCGAAAAACACCATAAAAATAGACTGTTTTGTTATAGTGAATTTCTTATCTTTAAAAATGTTATTATTGTTAAATAATAACATCGATTTGGATAATTTTTGAGAGCTGCCAGAAAACTTAATTACCGCCATTACAGGTTAAAATTTGTTTTGTTACATAAAATTCATCGATTTGTTGAATTTAAACCATAAAATGAGCGATCAAAATGATATAGATATTTCGGCGACGCCTCCTGATACTGATATGATATATGAAATTTGTTCTAACATAACAGTATTTTTATGGTGGTCATAATGTGCGACTCCTGAATGCATCATGGAGGCTTGTGATATGTGTGTAGAATATAAAGTAGTGTATGTAACTGTACATAATTAGGCTTTAACACACTCGTGTTTCACCCTTCATTATGTACAGTCACATAAACTACTATAATATATACCTCTACCATATAATAATTTATTTACGATAAAATACAAATTTATATTATAAAAACATTATTTCCTTTGTATTTGCTTGTATTTTATGGTTTTGATATATAGATACTTTATTTTTCAATTCTTAATAAAAATATATCTATGAGAACATTAATCTGAATATAACATTAGTATGGATGTGTGTAATTTTCATACATACCTATAATGACTTTAATCAGATGTAAATTTTTCAAACAGAACTTATTATTCTTTCCAGTCCAGTTACACTGAATTGCCAAAGAGTTGGTGAAAACACGTTCCAGAAGCTTGGCTTGCAGTTCGCTCTTCTGGTAATTGTGCCAGTTCCCTTGCCACCAATATAGCTCAAATTATGTATCTGCAACAAAAGTAAATAACTAGTCAATAAACAATCTAAGTATCACTACATAGTATAAAACAAAGTCGGTTCCTGTCTGTCTGTCCCTATGTATGCTTAGATCTTTAAAACTACGCAACGGATTTTGATGCAGTTTTTTTAATAGAAAGAGTGATACAAGAGGATGGTTTATATGTATAATACATGCATAATTTATTAGCATTGCACTCGTGCGAAGCCAGAACGAGTCGCTAGTATCAATATAAAAATTAATTACACGTATAACTACCGGACGACTCGACTGCACCAAAATGGGATATATTTTCTTATTTGGGACAGCAGAGCTAGTTTTTAATAAAAGCAAAAATTATGTATACTGTTTGCGATATTATTAAATTTTACATAGTAGTATTATAACACTACATACTAGTAAGTATACTATATATCATCAGTGTGCCCAGTAGTCTTGCTTGCTTGTAAAGCTTGTATATCTCTAATAAAATAAATATTTACCAATTGTTCTTTGTGGTCCTCTTCTTGAAGCCAATTTTGAGTATTTATTAGATCGTCAAATGAGTTCAATGGCATGTCTGTCTCTATCAGTAAAGCGGCTACTGCAGTTGAAGAGGATGATATTCTCAATAAAATATCATTTTGAGTTTGCTTCATTTCCTCAATTTCGCTTTTCATGTGTCCAAGGCATTCAGCAATGACATCTTAAAAAATAATAATATAATCAATTTTTCTTATTACAATAGTAGATTCCAAAACCATATAAATAAAATCTATAAGTACAATTAATTGGTGTCCTATCGTTTGACCAAAAGTCATTTTACTTTTGAGTCCATCTCCATACAACTCCAGCAACTTCAGCGCCTACACCAAAGTTTAGGTATAAAAGCATCCGAATATCCGATGCCTGTTAATTATCCATCCATAGTCATCTCATTGTTTTAAGTATCACCAGACCATTACAAACTATGTTTCCTAAGGGACAAGAAAATATATGACTTGATTTGTAAAGTTGTAAAAAATAACTATGTATTCTTAAAAATTTTACCTAAAGAAGAATTAATTTTTTCGATGATTGATTGATCCATGACACGATTTCCTGTTTTTTGTGCATGTTTTGATCGCAATGTCATTGGTGTGGATTCTTCATAAGTCGGAGTTGGGTTATTTGAAGATAACGGAGAATCTGAAAATAAGCAATATTACTATCATGATAATTACACTGAACACTTGAATTTTTGTGACAAGCTTTTATAGCCGACTGTTCTTTTCTTTGAACAACCATTAATTGCTTACTAAAATGATTCTAGACCCAAAATTCGGCAAGATTGCTTTACCACATTATTGTATTATCATAAAATTTAAGTAGGCATGCAAAACTTCAGCTCAATCAGTTGAAAGTTCTGCTTCAAAATCTAGTGGCAAGATTCCACCCGAACAAAAATAATAACAAACATATTTACATTGCAAGTAAAATAAAAGCTTGTAAAAAAACTAGTATATCTTATTTAGATTACCCTAAATATGTATATTAATATCCAACCAGTTCCAAAAGTTCTTCACAGCTCCATCAGACCATTTAAAAAAAAATCTTAAGAGACAAGAAACTATGACTTCAATGTAAAAAATAAAGCATGTATTTGTTTAATACTTGCCAAAAGAAGAGTTTATTTTTTCCAAGAATGTTTTTTGGGTAAGTTTTGACCGCAATGTTGTAGGTGTGGTTTTCTCATTCCCTGGTGTTGGGTTATTTGAAGATACTGGAGAATCTGTAAGATGAGCAATATTATGAAGTATTATGATAATTATAAGTTTCTGTCAAAATTTAAATTTTTAGGACAAGCTTAAGCTTATATGCGACTGAACTTCTCTTTGAACATCGATTAGTTGCTCACTGAGATGAATCTAAATAATAAAAATATAATTCTATTGTCATCAAAGATAAGTAGGTACATGCATAATTTCAGCTCAATCGGTTGAAGATATCTTGAAAATTAAGTTGAAAGATTCCACCCGAAGAAAATAGTCATATCATCATTTTAAAAGTTCGACCGTACCATTTAAAACATTTTTTTAAGAGTAAAGATGTAAAAAGAAAATGTATTCTTGAAACTAATACTCACCTACAGAGGAGTTTATTTTTTCCAAGAAAGTTTTTTGGGTAAGTTTTGATTTTGACCGCAATGTTGTAGGTGTTAGTTTTTCATTCGTTGGTGTTGGGTTATTTGAAGATATCGGAGAATCTGTAAAATGGGCAATATTATTATTTAGATAATTACATAACAAATAAAATTATGAAGATTTGAGTTTTATTATGTTTCATATATTTTATAAAATAAATTTAAATAGTTCCAAACAGCGTATGTCTATTTATGTATAGATACTACCACATAGGTATACTACAAATACCTTACCCCAACCAACTTAGTGGTACTTATCTAACTAAATACATATAACCACTAACCACCAAAATTTTTCGCGATTCGCACAAAAGCTGAGAAATTTCTACCTACCATAAAGTCCGCTTTTATGTTAATACAACTACCATACAAATCCTCTTTATTGCACACTTATGACATTGACGGGCCTGACGCCTGGCGTGGCCTGTCTTTATACAAGCCTTAGGACCCCGCCTAACTAAATAATCAAGGATAACTACTTACCTGTTTCATACATAACACGCTTAATGGTATACAGCGGCCAATTTTCTTCAGGTAGGTCTTGTAATAACAAGCATTTATTAAATTTATAGCCTACTTTATGCGGCGGCCACAAACACTCTTTCTTTCGTGGCGTAAACCGAGTGTTTCTTATTATGCCTAAAGCATTGTCCTCGAACTCGATTACTTTATACATTGCTTACTTACTTGAAAATATCAAATACTTAAATACTTGTATTTAACAGTAACACGCACGATCACTCGAAGTCGCGAAACGTTTGTAAGTAAACAAAATGGCGGACCGCGAAGCGGAATGCTTGGCAAGGCTTGGGAAGTGTTGCCAGGTCACTTCACTTAAAAATTACCTCGCTAGTTTTTTTTATCGAGTTCAAAAAGGAGGTTCTTAGTTTGACCTGTAAGTATGTATGTATGTTTGTCCGCGATTATCTCGCGTTTGTTTTTTTTTGTTTTATTATTTTAACCAACTTCAAAAAAGAGGTTCTCACAGTTGAACCAGCATATGTGGTTGTCCGCGATTATAAAGTTGTTCATGAACACCTTATAAAGGTGTTCATTTTGCACAACTTATCTTGAACAACTTTTTAATTTGTGTTTGATAGTTAACAAAAACAAGAACCGACTTCAAAAAAAACTGAAAAAAATCCTGTTCATATACAGATTTAAATTGAATCACTTTTTGAAATCGGTGCCAAACCTCACGTAAAGTATAATATATAAATATACCAAACGGTAATCATTAAAGGTTTTATGGGCGGCATCTCGCGTCCGCGGCTTAGCTGCGTGATTATTAGTATTAGAAAGCTGAAATTTGGTATAAGTATGTGTATGTATAACGCCGACAGAACGGTAAAATAAAAATTCAAAAATTTTATGTCTTTCGGGTACCTCTCTAACACCTAAAGTGGGGGCGTAACGATGGGAGGAGTGCCCCTATGGTGCGGGCTTCATAGGGGGAGTCCTCCAGGTCGTTTCTCCACCGGTCCCTCACCCAGCGCTGCACCTGTCGGCGCTCCTCACGCAGCTCTTCGGAAGCGGGGAACTCATTAAGGGCTCTGCTCTCACCCACTCCCTGTGCGCCTCCGCGAGCCCCTGGACATCCAGCTCCCAGGGCGTGGTGCCCGCCAAGGCGCCCGCTGCCACAGCACTTTGGGTGAGCATAGGTTAGCCTGCTTTGCTAGTCTTTGTTTTAGTCCACTTTTGTGGCCGATGATGGGATGCGGATAGGCAGAGGGCCGGTGAAGGGCATTTGGAGGCTAGCCTTTCCACCCAAAGGGTGCCTCAGCGTGTCTCTGCAGCAGCAGAGTTCAAGTCTGAGTTCGGGACGGGTTAGTGGTAGCACGTAAAAGTGATTACTATCAACATTAAGAAATGTCGGTTCTTGTTTAAAAATAGCTGGTTTGTTTTCGGCGCTAGTTTTCCTAGAGTATCCTACTATTTTGGAATTTTGGTTAGTTGCGTCAACTTTTTAAAACACTTGCCATAGTAGTGTCAATACTTTTTTTATGTACCATGATGAGTCAAAGTGGACTAAAAGAAAAATTCATTCAAAATTTTTGGGGTAAAAATAAATTTGATTATTTTTTGTGTTAAAACTACATGTATTCTGATATTTTTAAGGGCTGTGGTGGCTAGCAGTGCTACTTAGGTTGCCGATACAAAAAAAATATCTGAAATATTCCAAAAATTCTAGACATGGTCGTTAAAAATACCATTAGGGGTGTCGATATTTTAAGAATTTCATTTTTTTTTCATAATTTCTAAAGGGATTGAGATATATTTTGAGTCATTACGGGCTGCGATAGATGTAGTTTCATTGTGTAACACACATAAAAAGCACCCCCACACTCCAGAATGGAAAGTGTGTGATGACACGTACTATCGAACGGCTGATGATAACTCGGTCATATTCTTACATATTTTTTTATTAATTATAGCTACCGTATTCCCGTTTTCCTATTAAATTATATCCACAGATATAAACAGGTAAGTACCTGGTAAATTGAGTAAATACCGTAACTTTAGGTATGTAAGGTATTTCCCTACCGCACATTCCTAGACGCTGGAGACTATCCTAGAACAGAGGTACTTGTCAAGACATTCCGAAAACCCGAACACGATGGGATTCTGTTAAATAATTGAGATTTTTATTTCTTTCTCAATCAAGTACCGGGAAGAGTGAAATTGAACTAACAAGATTTGACAATAGGCATACAGACAAGCATACAGCCTAATACCTCATACAAAGATGACGTTAGTGGTGATAATAGCTATTTTGTAACATTTCTACACACCCCTAATTTAATATTTTTAATAAATATAGTACAAATAGTTTATACCCACCAAATCGGGTAGAAACGGGTAAATACCCGGTAGATTGGGTAAATACCGGGTAAATACCCGATAAACACCTTGGGTATTTACCCGCCACCCATCTCTAATGATTCCGCGTAATTAGAACAATTTAGCCGAAAAAAAAAACTAAAAAGAGGCCAAGAGCGAGTCGAACTAGCGTACGAAGTTCGGTACCATACGTATAAAATGGCAAAAAAAAAACACGTTTGTTGTATGGAAGCAGCACTTCAATATTTATTATTATTTATTATTTGTTGAATTACAGTAACCAACATCAAAATCCACTTGACTTAAATCTCATAAAACTTGCAAAAAAAGAAAAGTAATTTCAACATTGCTTCGATCTGAAAATAATATAATAAAGATGTAAAATGTTCAAGATAAGATACCACGCGGACGAAGTCCCGGGCAACACAGTTATCTATACATATAAAAGAAGAAGTCCTGACTGACTCATCAACGCACAGCCGAAACTACTAATGTTAGAGTTGATTTTTGCACAGTAGGTTACTTTTATAACGTGGGCTAGGGGTAAGAAGGGATTTTTGAAAACACCTCCCCTAAGAGGGTTAAATAGGGGAGCAAAAGTGTGTATGGGGGAAACTGTTTTTTTTTTAGCTAGAGACTTTACTTATTAAAAAACACAGAAAGTGCTTTCAGCGTTTAAGAAAATTCTACCCCTAAGGGGGTTAAATAGGGGTGCAATATTTATATAGGAGAAACTTTTTTTTTTGAACTAGAGACTTTAAACTTTGTAGAAAGCTTACTTAATCAAATACCAAAAAAAGTAAGTTTTGTGTTTTAAAAAATTCCGCCCTTGCAGGCGGAATTTATTCGGAGGGTGAAATAGGGGTGCAAAGTTTGTATGGGGGAACTTTTTTTTGAGCTAGAGACCTAAATCTTTGTAAAAAGATTACTTATTAAAATACAAATAAAGTACTTTCAGTGTTTTGGAAAATTTCACCTCTAAGGGGGTTAAACAAAATTTTTGATTTGCTCTTGAATACTGTAGAATTTTTCTGGCCAGTACTAAAAAAATATGGTGAAACTTCTTCTTTTTCTTCTATTCTACTCAGGATACTTTTAATCCATGGTGACAGTCCACGTTCATGGACGCACCGCCTTATTGGGACATTCTGTAACAAAGCAAAATTAAATAGTAAAATTGTAAACGACATAAGTAGATAGGATATCACCAATACTAGTTGCGACAGTCAAATTTTTCTCAGGCCTTGCTATTCATTTTTTACACGGTTCTTTCTCTGTCGGAATCGGAGAACTGAAAATTTTAAAGGTTGAATCAAAGGGCCTTGGCAATTTTAACTGTTTAATCTCACGCACAACACATTAATATAATAATATTCTAAAATACAATAGACATGTCAACTACAATACGATGTTTACGTTTCAGCAGCTGTCAACGGAGTAAATCAAAATCAACATTCAATCTGATATCTGTCACTATCACTAGATTTGAATAGAATCAAATCTAGAACCTTAAATTGTCGATTGCCAGTCTCTCATGACAGAAAATATCAATTTGCTATAGATTCCCCAAATATGGGGGTAATTTTTATTTTATATCTAGGCATCCCCAAATTGGATTATAAACCGACTGATTTATTTAGACGTCTATGTTAGCTGGCTTCTATCGTAGATTTATGCTACGCAATTTGACCGACTTGCAATATTTACAGGTCAAAATGCTCAGAGTTAATAATTTACAGATTTTTCCTATTTTATCAAGTTTTTTCATGATATAACTAATGATTTAACTTTGTAACTTGATTCTTGTGAGATTTGAGAAAGATATAGGTGATCAAAACACAAAGAAACTTGTACTTACGCATGAAATGTAAAATCAGCTAATTTTCGTTAACTGTTGCTTTTCTAACCAAACACTGAACACCCCACCATTTTTGAGGCTACACACAAACACTCCACATCCGTTAATATGTCAATTATCTGGTAATAATAATTATTTCATACACAAAATCTTCTATTTTTATACCGCTTTTGATACTACCTGATTGTTTTGCTTCGAATTTGAAGTGTGCCAATAACCCGACCATGAAAAAATGCTCGGTCGCTGATAAAGACAAAACATGGCACTCTTTTCTATTTCTTCTTTTAGGAATCGCAATAAGGCTATCTTTATCTATCAAAGCGTGTCAGACCTTTGGCTTTTAAAGATATTCAAATTTAATTTTAAAATACAATCTGAGATACAGTCCACATTTTAGATTGTATTTTAAGAAGTGGACTGTGTGATCTAAAATGTGGACTGTATCTTAGATTGTATTTTAAAATTAAATTTGAATATCTTTAAAAGCAGACAACGAATATGAAATTTTAGATGGTGGATAATTAGTAAAAAAAAAATACTAAAAGTTGAACTACTTTATAGTTTCCTAGATACTACAAATATTAAGATATTAACATTTTTAACTAACGAATAATGTGTGGACTGAGTGAGCACTTACAAACATTTATTATCCAAAAATCTGCCACGTTAGCGGTTTTTTTTTTGTATTTTACAAATTCCCTTATGAGTTTTACTAAACTATACACATATATAGAAGTTTCAATCTGCAGTTTTTCTATCAGAAATTGGGTTTACGAAAGTGTGCGGATTGAGTGAGCATACGAAATTATTTGTAAAACTTTAAATACGTAACCAGTGGATCTACAAATTATTACCTACCTTAAGCATAGTTTTTACTAAAAATTAGGATATAAATATTATATGTTAAATAAATACATTCACAGATTTCGTTGGTAGTTTGTGAGAACTGAGTGAGCACACGTTAAGGAATGTGATTTTTTTATTTATCGTTTTACAAATTCATCAATTAGTTTTACAATTGTTTTAGAACTTTTACTAAATGATCAGCACATTTTTTTTCATTTTTGAAAGGTGCTCACTCAATCCACACGCACGACACGCTTGACACCACTGAGAGTCGTCGAAACTGATGTTGAGGATAACCTCCAAAGTGTATGTTACACGTGGCATTGAAAACCAATGATAGGTATATATGCACCGACAAATTTTGCAGATGTTCTATGAATCTCGCCATTGCAGCTGCCTGGTATTGAACCATACTACTAACCGCTAACTATTATAGCGTTACTCGATTTCACACGCGCTTTTGATACTATAGATCATACTTTGTTACTTTCCAAGCTGTCCTATTACGGTTTTGAGCCTAGTAGTGTAAAATGGTTTGCTAGCTATTTTTTAAGCGGACGCACTCAACGTGTTGAACTGAGCAATTCTGACAGTACTTTTACAGTTTCTGTCACTCAACCTGTCACTAGAGGAGCAACTCAAGGATCTATTCTTGGTCCTATAATTTTTATTTTATACAGTGCTGATATCATTGACAGTGTCAGAAACTGTAAATGTCATTTGTACGCTGATGACCTACAAATTTCTCAAGCCAGATGACACGGAAGATGTCTCCAAACTAAATTAAGATCTGAGCCGAGTAGCGCGTTGGTCAGAACAAAGTGGCCTTGTTCTGAACCCTTTAAAATCGAAGTTTCTTGTAATGGGTACAAAGCAGGGTGTCGCTAATGTAATGGCCCTTACCCCCAGGTTTCTATAGACGATGAACCTTTAGAATGTGTCTCTAAAGCTAGAAATCCCGGTGTTATCATGGATATCTGTAGACATACGAATAAAACTTTGCGACTTTCTAATTCTCTCCAAGCTTAATTACGCTGATACGGTGTTTGGCCCATGTTTGCTTTCTCGTTCTTAAAAGTTGATTCAGCGCTTACAAAATGCATGCGCAAGATTCTGTTGTCCCATTTCACCTCGAGCACACGTTACTCCCTTCTATAACAAAGGTAAGCTTCTCAAAATGGAGGCCCGCCGTACTATGCATTTAGCCACGCTCCTTTTCGGAATTATTAATTTTAAAGAGCCTTCGTACCTTTTTCAAAACCTTCGTTTCACCAAGCCAAAACCTCGTCTAGGTTTTGCCCCTCGCCTTATCTGTCCTCGACACGGAAGCGCTTCCTTTCGTGGCAGTTTTAGTTACTCTGCCACGAAATGCTGGAACAATACCCACCTCCAATCCAAAATGCTTCTTCTATATTTATTTTCAAGAAGCGTTTAAAATTATATTTGTTAGACCAGCAAAGCAGCTTGATCCAGCACAATAAGCCTTTCGTGTTCCAGGTCGGATTATATTCTGTCACAGTTTGATTGCCATTTTGTAAAGTTTCAATGTGTTAGTTTTAGTCACGGTTTTGTGAGATGAACATTAATTGCCTACTTATCGTAATAACATAAATGTATTATAATATGTTTGTTCACTTAGTTTTGGATCAATGGGAATATGAGTGTATAACGTGCAGTCCTGTTTCGCTCAACATGTGGATCCACATAATACCAGACGTCAAATCACCCCGTGGTTTGGCAATTTGCTGAGTGGACGCCTTTTTCGCACAATACTTATGATTATTTTTTTTTCATGTTTATAGTATGTAATCCTAATTGCAGCAAAATAAACCTTTCTTTCTTCTTTCTAATCGCCTCAAAAGAAATGGAAATCTGATATCGAGTCCATATGTTAACGGTTAGGACGAGTTTCAGGATTAGTAATTTCTATCGCCAGGTCATCAACATGAGATGTAGGATGACTGTTATACTCAAATAGTATGAATAGCTTTATTAAATATACGAGACAAAACAAACGTATTTTTGTTTATTAAATTGCTTATCAAATTTAAGGGTTGCTCTCGATTTCCCAGGGATTCCCAGGCATTATCAGATCCTGATTTGGCGAACAGGAGGCCACCTCTGAAAAAAAACTCTTTCGATAAAAAAAAATTAATAAGTTATCGACACCTCTGAAAGACACACTTATGATAAAAAATGATTTTTGAAATTTTTTAAAAGTTATCGACAACTAGGTATATGTTTGCCATTTTTTTACCTTCTATGTGAATTCAACAACCATTTCTGGGCTCATATAATCAAAATAAACAATTCGATTGTGACGATACGCGAGCTGTGAAGTTATTCATAATAATTTTTTAACAAATGGTATCTTTCTTTTTAGATGTATCCCAATTGACAGAGAAATCGGTGAATATAGATTTAAATAAAAATACAACTTGAAACCTTCCTCTTTTTGAAATCGTAAAATGTTTTTCATTACTATTAGGGCGATTCTCTGTAAGGTCGTAATCGGCTGTCCCGACCGATTATTTCAAAACGTGATATAATTATTTAAAGAAAAAGCACGTCTTATGTAACTTTAACCCCGAAACTTTATGGTCCATTATTTATAGCACTATAGTGCTATTATTGTATGGTTGTTTGTTATCCCTAAAATAAATAAATAAAATAAAATAAAATAATCAAAGTTTGTTTTACGGCAATAACATAATGTAATTGTTTTACTGTATGATATTCATTGCCAATTGCATTTAGTTTTAATAACTTTTTTGTAAATTTCCCTTTTAGGTGGGAATACAGTGATGGGGACAGCCAGGGGACTGTATTTTTAGAGCTTCTATCACGTCTAGAAAAAACGCTGAAAATAGTTATAACTATTTTCAGCGTTTTTTCTTTTTGCACTTCTCTTTTTTGTTATGTCGAGTGGGGCAATCGTTAAAAGTGAACAGGTCGGCACGTCTTCGCGTAGTGATCACCAACAGCAGTTATTAAACGTGATTGTCTTATTGGGTGAATGGATATTAAATACGTAATTAAAATATAAAACTATGGCATAAAATAAAGTTAGGTTTGATGTATCAAAACAATTCTTCTTAGTTAAGAGCTTGTATGATGGCGTGTCTATAAGTAGTAGTCGATAGGTGAAAAATGTCTATTTCGGTGAAATATTGGTTGTATGAAGCGAGAAGCCGGCGGAGAGGAGCTCGCGCGCCGGCGTTCGTGCGGCACGGGGCCGTCGCGAACTGCCGGTAGGCGCGAGTCCCCCGTCGGTTAAGTTAACGCTCCTGGGTACCACATAGCATATTTTGTTTACAAGTTGTGCGCAATCGATTTGGTTATGACAGAGTCCGTGGAGAAACATAGCTTGCAGAAACAGACGTCTATTCTTTAGAGTGGATAACTTGTATTTATTTAGTAGTTGTACATATGGTAATCGACCATTTTTATTAATTTTGTAGTTTACAGATTTCAAAAATTTATATTGGATTTTTTCAATAGCATCTGTGTATTTATTGTAATAAGGATCCCAGATGATACTCGCGTATTCGAGCTGAGGTCGAACCAGGCTGTTGTATAGATAAATGTAAGTGGAACTTCTTTTAAAATCGGCTGCAGCTCTGGTAACAAAATTGTACATCTGGTAACCCTTTGCGACAATCTTGTTAATATGTTGGTCTAAATGTAGCTTAGAATCAAGGAGTACTCCGAGGTCCCGCACGAGATCTACTCGTTTGAGCTGTTCATTACATAGAACATAATTATGGTGAAATTTATTTTTGTTTTTAGTAAAGGTAATAATGTTACATTTTGATAAACTTAATTCCAATTTATTTACTGTGCAATAATCGGTTAAGATCGTCTTGGAGGTGAATGCAATCAGTTAGACTAGTAATTTTTCCAAAAATTTTTAGGTCATCTGCGTATAAGAGTATATTGCCATTTTTAAAGCAAGTTTTTATGTCATTTATAAAGATATTAAATAGCAGAGGGCCTAGAATCGATCCCTGGGGTACCCCGGAGGTGACCTCTATAACATCTGACTGGAATCCATTTATCACAATTCTCTGGGTTCTTCTGGTGACATACGACTGAAACCATCGAAGCAAGTTTCCGCGAATACCATTAAATGCTATTTTATCTAGTAGACGTCTGTGATCGACTCTGTCGAATGCCTTACGAAAGTCCGTATAAACTGCATCAACCTGGATAGCACGGTCCAGGCTATCGATGAGGAATTCAGTAAATACCACCATGTTAGTTATCGTAGACCTCTTTCCTACGAAACCGTGTTGCTCGGGTATGATTTGATTAGAAACGAATGGACAGACCTTGGCATGGACCAGTTTTTCGAAAACTTTTGCCAGTGCACATAGAATTGAAATTGGCCGGTAATTTTCGATGTCCTGTTTAGTGCCGTTCTTAAAAATAGGGATTACATTAGCTGACTTCCAAATCGTAGGGAAGATGCCTTGTTGCAAACATTTTGAGAATATTAGGTGCAGAGGCTTAGATAATGAGTCGGCAGTGTATTTTAGAAATACTGATGGCAAGCCATCAGGACCAGGGCCTTTAGAGGGGTCCAGAGATCTTAATAAGAGATTAATTTGTTCCACAGTGAAATGCAGGTCTGACATTACAGAACCGACTTCATGGTTGACACTAGGAGGACTCCATTGAGTGTTGTTAATCGTAGATGGTTCGTATACTGAACTGAAGAATGTAGAGAACATATTACATATTTCTTCAGGGTTGTTAGAACGATGGGCTTTGTATTGCATTTCAGAGGGAATACCGGTATTACCTTTGCGGTTATTTATGTACGTCCAAAAGTATTTTATATTTGTTTTTATACTATTTTCAACACTTTCTTTATATATTACAGTTTGCATTTATTCAGTAGTCCTGTAAATTTTGTCCTTAGAATTTGTATACAGTCCCCTGCTAAAAATAATCAATAATAAAACAAAACCATTATGGTTACAAACATTCTTTTAAAGTGAAACGGAGTGCGATTATACTGCGATGCTGGCAACCATGCCGAATGCGGCAGTGAGACGCTATTTTGTTTAGTGTCAGAGCGTCATTTGTGCGGTAAACACGCGTTTTTACCGCTACCGCACACAGTCCTCTGGTAAGTAATAACATTTACGTTAATTAATTTAATTATGTTTAATAATAAATAATTGGTCTTTTATTTATGTCTAAAGTGATCGGTAGGATTTGAAAAAACTATTTTACATCAGTTTTGCAAATATTGTGAAATTTGACCGAAATACACAGTCCCCTACCAGAAAATGAAGCAGGGGACTGTTCTTCACTGCACGGGACTGTAGATTTTGCGTATTGGTTATTATGTATATGTATTGTCTAAGTCAATTTATCCGCTATTCTGTGATATAAATGTAATCTAGAATAATCAAAGTGTCATTGCTTCGCATTACTTCTTTTATAAACTCAATTATTTTGCACAGGCTGATCAAATACACATGATATGGCTCCTAAAAAGAAAAAGTTATTCCGAGAGGAATTGCTACAGAAAAAAGAGAGAAGCAGAGCGACTAAGATACCCAAAAAGAAAAAAAATCCCCTTAAAAGAGGGATGAAAAGAGAGGTAAGGAGAATTACCAAAAGAAGAAATAAACGGCTTTGCGGAAGTTAGTTAAGGATATGACACCTCGTGAACATAGAACTGTCTTAAAGAAGTGGAAAGAATTTTTTGTTATGAATGTTTAAAGAAAGTTATGTTTTCTGTTGATATTTTCTTAAAGAAACTTTTGTTGATTATTGATATGCAAATATGCCATAGTAAAAATAAATGATTGATTAACGTAAAATTACTTTTATCTAAGTGCAAAAGTCCCCTTTCTCACGAAACAGCCCCCTGTCCCGTTTAAAACAGTCCCCTCACGCCAGAAACAGTCCCCTGTTACGATTTTTTGGAAAATCGTTAATAACTTTGAAAATACGTATAATTTCAGTGGGCCTCCGTACTAAAATAATAGTTAATTTTCTTAACTAAAATAATAGTTAATTTTCTTCAAAATAGAATTCAGATTTTTGGAAATAGGTAAAAAAACATGCCAGGACAGCATTTGTATGGGACCAATACGAGCTTACAGAGAATAAGCCATTAATGGAAAAATAGCTCCTTTTTTAATATATTTTTAAAATGCCTTTAAAATTTATTTTCGCATAATATATTATTTTTAAAACCGGGACCATAAAAGTCACAAAAAATTGTCTTAAAACCAGTTCCTTTCTAGTTCCGCGAGGGTGTCAAAAATTCCGAAAAACGGAACAAACGGAACTAAACGGCAACACTGAGTCGCGCGGGCGCGAGCGAGCGCCACGCCATCACACACAAAATGGCCGCCACCCCACCGCCGCTCTCGGCCCTTGCTACTGCGTCTCTCTCTTCTCCTGTTCTGCGTTCATAACCGCGTCGTGCATCTTAATGCGGCTATTACACTTTCCTAAAGAGTTATCTCCATACATGTCTCACATATTTTGACGACGCGTTTGGCTCGGTTGGTAGACACCTGCCTACTGAGTCGGCGGTCCCGGGTTCGAATCCCGGCCGGGGCAAATATTTGTGCAAAATATTTGTTCTTGGGTCATGGATGTTATCTATATATGTATTTATATATTATGTATATCGTCGTCTAGTACCCATAGTACAAGCTTTGCTTAGTGTGGGACTAGGTCGACTTGTGTATGATTGTCCCTTAATATTTATTTATTTATTTTACATATTGCTGCATCCCTCTCGTCAGTGACTAATTAGGAAAGTGTGATTGCCGTATAATACTCAAAGGCGCGCACACATTCATTTACCTACTGTACTTATTGCATTAAATAATGAAAGAAATTTGGTATTAGGTATATAAGACTAATTAAAAAAAAAAAACATTTTCTTAATAAATATAACTAATGATCGTTGTCTAAACTGTTGCATTGGCCCAACGCTGGTAAATGCTTGGGCGAAATGATAATATCTTACGGTCTTGGGCCAATGTTAGTTGATACCTAATAGGTGCTAATAGGGCCTACTATAAATACACTAGTATAGGCCCAACGTTGGTAAATGGTTGGATATAATGATAATAATTTACTGTATTGGGCCAATGTTAGTTGATACCTAATAGGCCCTACGATAAATACACTGCAGAAATGCCAACAGTTATTGCCTAACGGTTGGCAGCAGTGGTATAGGCCCAACGTTGGTAAATGGTTGGATGTTATTATAATATTTTACTGTATTGGGCCAATATTGGTTTTACGAAGGCAATCTAACGACAAAATCCCAACGTATTCCCCACGGTTGGCCAATGGATGCCAACCAGAAATGCTACTAGGGAAGATACTACCATCCTATCACAACTCTTTTAATCGAATAGAGAAGCTGTTCAAACTATATAAACTGAACACATTATCAAAAATCGTTTATTCGCTGTAATATAGTTACAGGGATCTTCCAGAGTTAAAATGAGAACTACATATTACACTATTGCTGGCGTGCGAATATTTAGCAAATAAAATGCTTACAAGAATCCTTAATTACTAAAGAACTAAAAGGGTCGGTGCAACAGCCATGTGTGTAGTTTGTCTTGAACCTATTCAAAGGCAGATCACATGGCATGGATGGCATTTCTTTGATACATTTGCAACTTTGGGAAGGAACAATTTACCATCATTACAATTCCTTTGTGTTCTGCTACTTACATTTGTTATTTTTTTTAACAAATCTTTACAAATATTGCTAGTTGCTTGATATTAGAACAGTTTTATCGTCGTATTTCATCGGATAAGTTCGATAAAAGAAAGTATGTCTGTTATTCATTGCATTGATCATAATTACCAACAAATTGTACATTTATCGAATATTTTATCTTTGCGTCGTTATCACGTCAAAGCGGCTCTACAGGTTTCAGATATTTTTAGTTCATGGAAGCCTATGCGAATGATTATCAGATATTTATTACAGGGCTACGTTAACCCTCCGCATACGAGGTGGGGTATTACAGACCCCAGGCTGAATAAATCGGGAATAACTTTTTAAGTTGCAACGCTCGTAAGTTGTAACTTTGAGTAGCTGCGCAGGCGACATTTCCAGATCTACAGTCCGCATGAGTCAAATGTGCGCGCGCCCATTTGTAAGTTAGATGTGTTCCGGCGTCTCAGACCCCACCTTGTACGGGACGTCGCCAAAAACGTACGTAGCTTTCGCGAGCTTTTTACTCATTTTTATGTTTTTTTTTTTTTTTAATAATTATAACAAAATTATCATTTATTTTAAGTGAAAATGCCGTGCCAACTCCGCGATCAGGAAATTGAACGGTGTTTAATGGAAAATAGTTCCGATTTGGAAGATGATGCAATTGAACCGGAGAATCATTGCAGTATCGTGTCCGAACATCCCTCTGAAGTAAACGCTGAGGAAGATTTGTAACAAATAGTTTACGATCAAGAAGAGGCCCTAGAGGTGGTTCTCGAGGTGCCACTAGAGGTCGTTCTCAGACAAACAGGGGCTCTTCTAGGGGTCGACCTAGGGCAAATCAACGCGACTGCGAAAAATGTGAAAATTGCGGAATTTTACTTAAAAATGATTAAAGTAGGTTTTTTATGTCTTATTCCTAAATGACGTTTCTAATTACTGTTAAATTTATGTCGACATCTCATTAAAAAAAAATGATTATTCATATACGATTTTTTTGTATAGTCAAAGAAGGACTAGTTTTGGATAAATGTTAAACAATAAATATTGTATTTTTATAAAAAAGTTTATTTTTATTTTTACAAAAATATATCCAAAATTACGAAAAAAAATAATTGTAAAATAAAAATAATCACACATTCCTTCACAACAGATTTACGTGTGTGCAATTTTGACCCCACCTTGTATGGCACGTCTATATTTTCCACCTGGTATGCGGAGGGTTAAAGCAAACAGAGGATGTTTGCTGCCACGCGCGGACGAATATGCAATTTAGTGAAATAAAAAATTTAGTGTCACGCGGACCGTCGCGCGGATCGCTCCGCCTGGCGCAATATGTATGGCGCGTCCGCGCGGACCCGTCCGCGTTACTCTAAAACGCTCCCTTAAGCTTAATACATCGTACGTGATCAGCGCGGACGGTCCGCGTGACACTAAAACCAGCCTCATAAACGGAAATGTTTCCAGGTGCAAGCGAGATGCTGATGGCGGAGGCGGTGTCGAAGGCGGCGGCGCGCACGGCCGGCAAGGAGGCCGCGGCGGCGGAGGCCTTCGCCATCGCCCTGCGCCGGCTGCCGGCCGCCGTGGCCGACAACGCGGGCTACGACAGCGCCGACCTCATCGCGAGGCTGCGCGCGAGCCACGCCGCCGGAGAGAACACCACCGGACTCGGTACTTATATTTACTGAATAACTCTTTTTTTTTTTTTTTTATAAAACAAATAACAATAAGTCATAATATCAATCTGAAGGCCTAAAGCTAATTAGTTTTGTGTTTCACTCGTATGAACTCGCTATTGCGATAAATATTTTTATAAAAAATCACGTAAAGGAGCACATGTTACTCTCGTAAATCAAAAAAAGCATGCCTCTTGCATTCTTAATTTGTGTCGGAAACCTTCATATAAGGTGTTTCGATAAGTTCCTATAATATTGATTTCTGGTATTATTTTCCCCTTATTCTATTTATAGAAAAACAAAACTCTGCCTATTGCAGTGTATATATGCATTGTCCCCAATCCGAATAAAAGGAAGCACAAACTAACCATTTAGTAGTCATGGCATTATCATTAAAAGACTTAAAGTAAAAGTAGCCATTACATATTCCCTGACCCTGATTTATGAGCATGACTTACTTTTACACGGCCATTAACTTCACAGACATGAACAACGGCGTGGTCGGCGACATGAAGAAGCTCGGCATCACCGAGTCCTACGTGGTGAAGCGTCAGGTGCTGGTGTCGGCCGCCGAGGCCGCGGAGATGATCCTGCGAGTCGACAACATCCTCAAGTCCGCGCCCAGACGCCGCGGGCCCGACCACCGCCCCTGCTAAATACTGCACCTCTAGCACAACTGTGACACGCGATACTTTCTCGCGCGAGAAATATTACCTGTCTCTTTCTTCGCTGTACTGTGAGAGAGTGACGGGCGATGCTATGTCGCGAAGCGTAGTTGTGCTAGACGAGACGGTGTTGGTTGACTGGTGTGAAGTGAGCAGTGTTCAGTTGCCAACTCAAATAATCATCTTGATCGCGATAATGTTTCTCGTATGAATAACGTGACCAAATATCTTATTCTACACTACCACCTGTAAAATATTATAGGTGACAATTGTAGGATATTTCAGCATCGCTTAACTTTGCCGCGAATCCACTATAGCTACAGCTTTTTCGTAGTCATAAATGATTTAGATCTGGGTTTGAACTTATTTGGAAAACATACATTCGAAGTATCAATTTATTAGATAAACGTATCATATAACGTGCATTACATCGCATTGCTTACTTCACAGCAGGAACCTTTTTTACCGATTGCTGCGGTAATTACAATTCACATCCACAATAGCTTTTAATATCTTTGTAACAACTTTAATAGGAAATATATGTGTTGACCGCTGGAATGGTTGACGAAGGATACCCATTGCGAACAATGTATGGACGTAGTTAGAAATGGTGATTTTATCAAATGAAATTCAAGTCCTTACTATTATGTCCGTACTTATTTTATTTACCTTATAATGCTAGCTTGGATTACGTTGCCAGTATTGTGACGTTCACTTTTTTTTTATGGCTATTTTACACCCGAATTTAAGGCGAAGGTAAGCAAAACTTTTGATTCTTGAATAGATGGAAATGTTGATGTTTTTTTTTTTTCAAGAAAGATCAGTTTGTCTTTCTCAAACGTCGTGAGATGGGTATAGTGCGACTCGTATATATATTTTTGTGTCGTTTATGGTCACAGATTTTAGTTTACTCAATATCCTCTTAGCGTTGCTAGCGGAACTATTCATAAGACTCTAAAACTATGTTTCACTAACGTTAATGTTTTAGTTTTTTGGCCGCAGATGCCTTGATTTAATGATGTATGAATAAATATTTAATACCATTTGATTTGCGTTTATTTTAATCAACTATATTATACTTTTCGATAGGTACAAACGAAGACACAGTTAACTATATATCCATAGACCTTAACACGTTGTAATGAGATTTATATTTTTAGTTTACAAATGTACAGTTATGGTTGTCTCCAATTGTACTTATTTCACTGGGCAATTTTATGAGTAATTACAAGTTATATCCGGCTAAGAGCATGTCGGGCCACGCTCAGTGCAGGGTTCCGTAGTTGCCCATCCTTCACAATAGACGGGCATAAAACAGCGGCTTTAAGAGGCCTTTTATTCCTTTTAAAATGCTTTAGACATTTTTCTCTACGATCAAACATGTTTCTTAACATAATTATTATTGATGTTACTACCTAGAACAGGGCTGTTGGGATTTATTGGTAGATATTTGAAACGTAAAGCCTGACCAGAAATATATGAGGATTGTCAAGAGGGCGCTATTTATAAGATTTATATGGCAACAATTTTGCAATCAATCGCAACCCACTATAATGGCATTAGTTTTAAATACCTGTCAGTTCCATTATATTAGCCTCGTAATATCATTTAATGGAATGCACTCTTTTCCTGACTGTTTTTCGTGTATACATGTACACTTAACTTATAATCTTAAGTTCACGACTGTGAATGATTTTCGGCATTTTCTTTGGATAATTTTAAATATTTGTCTTTTAAAGAAATCACTACGAATGACATTGACATTGTTGACAAACCATCATATTAAAATCATTGCCAGTGTAAGAAATTAGTTCCAGTGAAATTCCGCAATATGGCGCATCGTCATATATTTCTGGTCAGGCTTTAGTTAAAATTTTCCATTTATAATTTTTGTTTCAAAAACTACTCGGAAGTAACGCAGAAAATTAGTTTTTTCAACTTATTTTCGACTGCACGCAATGAAAGCATGAAATAGGTATGTGCTACCTAAAACTCGGGGAAAAGTATTATTCACTTCAAAAAGTTGGTTGAAATTATCAATTATATTTGTCATAAAACGAAAACAAATCATTTTAAAAGGAATAAGGCCTCCTAAGCCCGAGGCTTAAATTACGAGAAAGATTTCAAGCTCTAAAAAGGTCGTAAACACCAAGTTATCGATTATACGCGCCAGATTGAGCGTAATGTTTTAATACAGTATGGCACTTAACTAATATGTGTAACGTTCGAAGTATAAGTATACACCGCGCGGCACTTAAGTAATTTTAAAGAAAATTATACATTTTTGCGATAACTAAATCGGCTCGAACGATATTATTCAATAATATAGTTTTCATTGAAATTGCTTATAAGGCCTCATTTTTATGAATTTTTCCATAATTTTTTGACCCGTGGTTGCAATTATCAAAAAATTATGTTTGAAGACCCCAATTATTTTTAAAAGACCTATTCAACGACACTAGGACGACACCTAGGAACCCTTATAGTTTCGCCATGTCCGTCTGTCCGCCCGCCCGCGGCTTAGCCGCCCCGCTTAGGCTGCCCCGCTTCTGTAGCGCATCAGGGATGTTTGTGGAAGCAGGCATCGACTGTTTCTATGCGACCATACGCAAACGCTGCACATCCCTGGTGCGCCGGGTGCGGGCCAGCCCCAACCCCATCCTACGCTCGATTGGGGACAGGCTTGACTGTCCTTACACAAGACACTGCTGTGAACAGCATGTGTCAAAAAGCTTGTATGTTGTGTAAGTTTTTGTAATGTTTTTACTAACACTTTAGATATATTTTTATAAATAATGACACAAAGGTAAATTAAGAAAGAAAAATTGAATGCGATCTACTGCAATCGAAGCGGGATTTGAACCCGCGACCTCTGCGTTTCCGGCGCATTGCTCTTCCAACTGAGCTATCCGACCGCTACGTCAATCGCACGAAATCTTTCATCCCTTAATTCTTTACGCTACTGGAGCGCCCTCTGTGTCATATATGTTTTTTGAAATGCTTTATGCGCATTAGCCATACCCAAGGATGTGCGTTTTACACGCACGATCCCCAATCCCCATTGCAAATGCTGATTATTTAGACATTTTTCTCTACGATCAAACATGTTTCTTAACATAATTATTATTGATGTTACTACCTAGAAAAGGGCTGTTGGGATTTATTGGTAGATATTTGAAACGTAAAGCCTGACCAGAAATATATGAGGATTGTCAAGAGGGCGCTATTTATAAGATTTATATGGCAACAATTTTGCAATCAATCGCAACCCACTATAATGGCATTAGTTTTAAATACCTGTCAGTTCCATTATATTAACCTCGTAATATCATTTAATGGAATGCACTCTTTTCCTGACTGTTTTTCGTGTAGTAAATACATGTACACTTAACTTATAATCTTAAGTTCACGACTTTGAATGATTTTCAGCATTTTCTTTGGATAATTTTAAATATTTGTCTTTTAAAGAAATCACTACGAATGACATTGACATTGTTGACAAACCATCATATTAAAATCATTGCCAGTGTAAGAAATTCATTTCATTCATTCATTCATCTCAGCCATAGGACGTCCACTGCTGAACATAGGCCTCCCCTTTGGACTTCCATATATACCGGTTGGAAGCGACCTGCATCCAGCGCTTTCCGGCGACCTTTATAAGGTCATCTGTCCATCTTGTAGGTGGACGTCCTACGCTGCGCTTGCTGGTCCGAGGTCTCCACTCGAGCACTTTTCGGCCCCATCGGCCATCTGCTCTGCGTGCTATGTGGCCTGCCCATTGCCACTTCAACTTGCTAATCCGGTGAGCTATATCGGTCACTTTAGTTCGTCTACGGATTTCCTCATTTCTGATTCGATCACGTAGAGACACCCCGAGCATAGCCCTCTCCATTGCTCGTTGAGCGACTTTGAGCTTTGAGATGAGGCCGATAGTGAAAGACCACGTTTCGGTGCCGTAAGTCATCACTGGTAACACACATTGGTCGAAGACTTTCGTCTTGAGGCACTGAGGTATGTCGGATGAAAAGACATTGCGTAGTTTCCCGAACGCTGCCCAGCCGAGTTGGATTCGGCGGTTGACCTCTTTCTCGAAGTTGCACCTACCTAATTGGACCACTTGTCTTAGGTAGATGTATGAGTCAACAACTTCGAGTACCGAGTTTTCAACAGAGACTGGGATGGGCACAACCTTGGCATTTGACATGAGTTTCGTCTTGTCCATGTTCATTTTTAAGCCTACCCGTTGAGAAACTCGATTGAGGTCATCGAGCATCATGCTGAGTTCCTCCATCGACTTTGCCATGACTACGATGTCGTCGGCAAACCGAAGGTGAGTGATGTATTCGCCATTGATGTTGATGCCAAGTCCTTGCCATTCCAGGAGCTTGAAGGCGTCTTCCATAATATTCTGTAAGAAATTAGTTCCAGTGAAATTCCGCAATATGGCGCATCGTCATATATATTTCTGGTCAGGCTTTAGTTTAAATTTTCCATTGATAATTTTTGTTTCAAAAACTACTCGAAATAACGCGGAAAATTAGTTTTTTCAACTTATTTTCAGCTGCACGCAATGAAAGCATGAAATAGGTATATGCTACCTAAAACTCGGGGAAAAGTATTATTCACTTCAAAAAGTTGGTTGAAATTATCAATTATATTTGTCATAAAACGAAAACAAATCATTTTAAAAGGAATAAGGCCTCTGAAGCCCGAGGCTTAAATTACGAGAAAGATTTCAAGCTCTAAAAAGGTCGTAAACACCAAGTTATCGATTATACGCGCCAGATTGAGCGTAATGTTTTAATACAGTATGGCACTTAACTAATATGTGTAACGTTCGAAGTATAAGTATACACCGCGCGGCACTTAAGTAATTTTAAAGAAAATTATACATTTTTGCGATAACTAAAACGGCTCGACCGATTTTATTCAATAATATAGTTTTCATTGAAAGTGCTTATAAGGCCTCATTTTTATGAATTTTGCCATAATTTTTTGACCCGTGGTTGCAATTATCAAAAAATTATGTTTGAAGACCCCAATTATTTTTAAAAGACCTATTCAACGACACTAGGACGACACCTAGGAACCCTTATAGTTTCGCCATGTCCGTCTGTCCGCCCGCCCGCGGCTTAGCCGCCCCGCTTAGGCTGCCCCGCTTCTGTAGCGCATCAGGGATGTTTGCGGAAGCAGGCATCGACTGTTTCTATGCGACCATACGCAAACGCTGCACATCCCTGGTGCGCCGGGTGCGGGCCAGCCCCAACCCCATCCTACGCTCGATTGGGGACAGGCTTGACTGTCCTTACACAAGACACTGCTGTGAACAGCATGTGTCAAAAAGCTTGTATGTTGTGTAAGTTTTTGTAATGTTTTTACTAACACTTTAGATATATTTTTATAAATAATGACACAAAGGTAAATTAAGAAAGAAAAATTGAATGCGATCTACTGCAATCGAAGCGGGATTTGAACCCGCGACCTCTGCGTTTCCGGCGCATTGCTCTTCCAACTGAGCTATCCGACCGCTACGTCAATCGCACGAAATCTTTCATCCCTTAATTCTTTACGCTACTGGAGCGCCCTCTGTGTCATATATGTTTTTTGAAATGCTTTATGCGCATTAGCCATACCCAAGGATGTGCGTTTTACACGCACGATCCCCAATCCCCATTGCTTTACAGCAAGTGTGGTATTACCACATAAAAAATATGAATCGATAAAAAGATTCTATACAAATATTTAGAACAGCGCCATCTCTCTCGCAGTCTTCGCACTTGCTGTAAAGCAATGGGGATTGGGGATCGTGCGTGTAAAACGCACATCCTTGGGTATGGCTAATGCGCATAAAGCATTTCAAAAAACATATATGACACAGAGGGCGCTCCAGTAGCGTAAATAATTAAGGGATGAAAGATTTCGTGCGATTGACGTAGCGGTCGGATAGCTCAGTTGGAAGAGCAATGCGCCGGAAACGCAGAGGTCGCGGGTTCAAATCCCGCTTCGATTGCAGTAGATCGCATTCAATTTTTCTTTCTTAATTTACCTTTGTGTCATTATTTATAAAAATAAAAATGTGGTATTACCACATAAAAAATATGAATCGATAAAAAGATTCTATACAAATACTTTAGATATAGATTTATACTAACAAATAATATGAGTCACCAATGTTACTCGAATTAAACGATTTCATTCATTCATTCATTCATTAGCTCCGTGATCATTAGTGTGCTTACTTTGATGTATAGTGGGGTTTTATCATCGCACAATAATTAGTTCTGCATCTACTTTACTACAGAAATTAAACGTACAGTCGGATACGCTTTGGCTTTCTCATCCTCATCTTAAATGAGGCTACTTGCCAACGCGGAACTGGCTGTATCCCGGGCCTGGTTCAATTGTAACTCAGGCTATTCTATCTGCTTCGCTTTTATATGAATGTTAATGCATTGTTCGTCCACTGTCACTATATAACCACAACAGGACAACCAGGTCTATAGCAATCAGTCACGATACCTTTCAAGTTGTAGTCCCAAGGCCGCGCCCGCCGAGGGTGGACGCCGTGCACCGCGCGCTCACCCTGGCGGCCGCTTTCAACTTCCCCGCCTGTGGTTAAATAAATCATTGATTCTCACGGTCGAATCTCTAAGTGCCTCAGCCCATCACCTGTGATAGGTACTGTACTGTTAATACTTCATAATAAAGATTACTGAATTGGAATTGTTGTATGTTATTAATGATATGATCCTTACTTGACAAATTAATTCAAGGGATGAAACCATATGCCCAGTTTAAATTATTAGTATTAATTATCTTTAGTGACCGACCGAAGTTTCAGTTTCGGTTTCGGCCAGTTTCGGCCTAAAAATCATGTTTCGGCCAAAGGTTCGGTTTCGGCCAAAAAACAGCCGAACCTTTCGGCCGTGCCGAAACTTCCAACATCGTACTTTCGGGTCACGTTCCGCTAATGTCGGGTGCGCTCGGCAGTCGGCACGGTTGGCAATATGGCGCCGCTCGCCTGACTCTGCCGGAATCTGCAAAGCACTTTGCTCAGTCAGGTGATGTTTGTGTTTGTTCCCCGAATAATGTTAAGTAATTGACCGAGCGAGCAACGCATTTCCGTTTCAGCATTGGCCCACGAATTCTTTCGTATGCCCTGATGTTAGGATGTCCATGCACTTACCAGCTGTTATTGTCTTAATGTCGCATTTCTCAACCGATTCTCATGAAATTTTGTGGTATGTTCGATAAATACGTATATTTTTAAATTTATTTCTTAATTTATATTTTATTTTTTATTTTTTCTTCGATTTTGATTTTCGAAATTTTCAAAATAGCGGAGATAGGAGGGTTAAAAATATCACTACTTAATTTAGTTTTTGTTATGAATTTATCATCCCATATTGTAATTCTTAACGCAAATTCTCATAATTTACAAACAAATTGACGGCGATATTGGTTATTTAGGATAAAAGTGAAGTTTACTTATTTCATAAAACAACTTTAGAATTCGTCATTATTGTGTGTATTTAATACAATTAGTAAGTTTGAATTAGCGTAACGAGACCACCTGATTGCAATTATAAAAATTAAAACTCAAATCAATTATTTTGTTGCTAAACTTATTTCTTTTCATATTATGACAAATATATTGATAATTTCCACCAACTTTTTGAAGGACGTAACATAGCTATTTCATGCTTACATTGCGTGTATTCGAAAATAAGTTGCAAAAACTAATTTTCCGCGTAAATTTAGTCAATTACGAGTAGTTTTTGAAACAAAACTTATCAATGCAAAATTCAAATTGTAGGTTTCAAATATAGGTATTCCAATGAATCCTAATAGCCCTGTTTTAGGTAGTAACATCCATAATATGTTAAGAAACATGTTTGATCACAGAGAAAAATGTCTAAAACAATCAGCATTTTAAAAGGAATAAGACCTCTTAAGGCTACATTTTCATTGTTTGGGTAATTTAATTTAGACCAAGTGTCAATGTTAAAATATGAATTGAACAAAAGTGAAACGTGAGTTTGTTGTGTAATTGCTGAAATTTGCAATTTTTTACCTTTTCCACCCCCAACTCCACTCTATATCTATCTCCACTTTCTTGAAATTTCTCTAATCGACAAAAATAATCTAAGTATAAATTTACTTACCAAACCTACTCACAAAACTTCATGAGAACCAGTTATGAAATATGACCTCCAGGCGAGAACAGCCGAAAAGCATCCAATTATCCGCACACATAAAATATTTTTGGGCCAAGCTGAAACTCAAACGCTGCACCATCGGTCAATTATGTCAGCGAAATTTTTCATTGTAAGTATTCATATTAGATCTAGAAAGAACGGCCCGCTGTCATTTTATAAAACGTTTTTATCACGTTTATGAAAGGTTCGGTTTCGGTTTCGGTTCCGGCCGAAACTGTAATCAGAACCGAACCTTCGGTTTCGGTTTCGGTTTCGGCAGAAAAACGTGTTTCGGTCGGACACTAATTATCTTACAGTTGGCTTCGTGACAGCAAGTATAAATTGTCATCAGATTGCTTATTGCACGAACCACAATTATGTTACTCATGACAGCAAATTATAACAAACTCTATATCATGAGTATTGTGTAAACTAATTAATTAACGTGGCTTCTATTTCAGGAGTGACTGATGATCCTGGGTCCATATTTCCACCCAGGGTAATCAGCACTATGATCAAGATATCATCATCATCTCATCATATATGGACTGACATCAACCGACGTCAGCCCGTCGCAAGGTACCGAACGACAAGTAGACCGGAGGACCGACTTAAGAGTGAGTTCCATCACTACACGCCTGTCCCCCTTGAGGTGCCTGTTCATCAGGCACCCGCTGGCATTCAACACGAATCTCGTGTATGCGTGCACGACTTATTAGTATAAGGAGCTAAACAACTCCACAATACCTATTTAAAAAACACAAGAAACCTTGTGAAAGAAAATTTGAGCCAGTAACAACTTGATTCTTACCATAGACAATTTGTGGTTTTTAGGTGCGTTCCGAAACACGCAAATATCGCGACATTTCGCGACAATTAGTACTAGAGAGGCTAACAGCACGAGATGCAAAAAACTTTGCCCTCGTGTAGCACACACAACTTTTCACCTCAACAGCGAGAACATGATTGGTTTTTTTTTTACTTGTTTTCCACGATTCATGTGTACCTAGGTATGCGTATAGTCTTTGTTGCTGATTTCAATTACATTACTAATTGGAAAATAGATACCTACTGCTTAAAAAGGAATAAGAATATAATTTAACTGAAATTAGACGTTCCAACCACTGTACAAGTCCCTCAACAACTAACACACGGTTGTCATTATTTGATCAAATTGGAAGATTTTGCAAATACATTACGCGTTTATTTATTACTTACTACGAGATTTTGTTTATCGTTTGATTAATATTTTTACGCGTAAAGCACCAAACAAAATAAATACAAAAGAAACTATTTAAACTCGTTATTTTTTAAAGTACGTTTCGAAACTGCATCTATGATAAATTGGTCAGTTATAAATAATTATTATGAACTACCTATATTTACAGTATAAAGTTGAAAAACCTTATCTTATTTGAACAATAATCTATTTGTTTTATATAAAATACTCATTTTCAATTAATTAAGTATTCGGTCGTTAAAAACAATAGGTATGTAGCAATTAAAACGTTTTATAGTATAACGCGTATCGGAACGTATTCTAATTCGCGGGTGGATTCGAAAATCGAATTTCGAATTGTGATGTTTTTAAGTAAGTAAGTAAGTAAACACTTTATTGTACCTACACAAAAACAGTAAAAAAATACATCTATAACAAATAACATATAGGTACAAAGGAGAACTTATCCCTATAAGGGATCTCTTCTAGTTAACCAGTAACACTAACAGTTTTTATCACTCTTTTTCATATAGATATAGGCTGAGAAATTACAATTCGTGGTAAAAGATTGAAAAAATTAGTTACTTTGTACTCACGCTCGAAACAAAATCGCATTTTGTTCACTGTTATCTGACAGCTAAATTGCCATGTTTGAGTTGGTGAGGTGAAAACATTCTTTTTTGATAAAGTCAGCAGTTTTGTGAATATTCGCTCATGAAATCCAAAAAATAGCGTCCCCCTCTTAGATTTTCAACCACGGGTCAAAAAATTATGAAAATGAGGCCTTGTAAGTACTTTCGATTAAAACTATATTGAATAAAGTCAGTCGAGCCGTTTTTGAGTTATCGCAATGAAAACCTTCCTTTTTATTAGTCTTGGCGGGGGTACCTACTACCGTAGCTCCCAGATCTGCTGATTTCCACGAGTCGAAGTAAAAAAAACCCGGCCAAGTGCGAGTGGTACTCGCGCACCAAGTCCGTACAACTAAATAATATATATATATATTTTTCTGTATTAGATGTTATAGCACTAACAGAAATGCATTATCTATGAAAATTTAAACTGTCTAACTATCATGGTTCATGAGACACAGCCTGGGGACACACAGACGGCCGGACAGCGGAGGCTTGGTTTATAGCTAGGGCCCCGTTTTTACTCTTTGGTTACGGAACCCTAAAAATCCTGTTGGCGGCGGGTGCAAGTACATCATAAACATTGTTCGGTTCATGACGCATTGGTGTAAACTGTAATGTTACATATGTAACCTGTTTTTCAATAAATAAATCATCAGCATTGCAGCGCCGCCAGTGGCGCCATCTACTCCCCAACTAGCAAAAATATGTTGTACAAGTGTTCTACAAACGTTTTTGATAAAACTTAATGGTATGCAATTTAAGGTATATAAACGTTTATAAAATGCGATTTTGGCGCAGTTTTTAAGACAAAATAGTCGTACAGTGATCACACAATGGTCATAAGCAAACACATTTAGTCACACGGCTGTCATAAAATAGATATTAAAGAACTATTTCGTCAGAAAAGTATCGTAAGTTCTCGCTTCCTAAGAGCAATTGGTTGTAGAGTTATCATAACGCAGACGTTTGTATGACAAATAAGTCTGTTAAATGCAACAGCGAAGCGGTTTTAATTATAACAACATGCAACGTTTGTGAGTGATATTATTATCGTGCAAATAATATCTGAAAACAGTAAGTATTACACTTTAATATATTTACTTTACCGTTTTAAGTAACAGACTCGACATCAGATCTACAAGTGTGAATGAAATGCGAACATTACTTTATCGATCAATTTGCAAGGTTATTGAGTATATTTTAAAAGCCCCCTTTAAATATTGTTGATTTCATTATATTTTAATAAATTAAAATAATTTAGGTTTTAGTCTCTGTGTAAATATGACTTGTTAAAACTTATTGTACTTAAAAACGATGCCTTATGACTTAGAATAACACTTTGCCGACGCCATCACTACCTAGTTAGGGTTCCCTACTGCTGGGGCCTAAACCTTGTGGGACGCAGTCATGTACTTGTGATATTATGTACTTGAATAATAGTAATAAGACATTTTGACTTTGACGCTGCCATATTAATTACCTCTGTGGTGACATAATTTATTATTCATTATTATTAATTTTAGTTGCTGAAAAAAATTGTGCTTTTAATTTTCAAACACGTAATTCGTATTTTCTTGTAGATCGTATGATACAAATATGGCCTTTTTGGATGTGGACACTTTTCTTAAGAAAGGTGATTTCGAATTGCTGTCACACCGATTTTCTATAAAAAAAATATCTACGGAACCTTCCCTCTCTGGCATGTTTATTTCTCTTGGCTGTTTTCCGTTCGTTCACTGTCCGAGTTGAAGATGTTATGAAACATTTAAGTCGTAAGATCTATCTTTTTATCATAAGACGGCTGTGTATATGACTGTCATATGTCATTTTAACAGTATAAAAGTTGTAAAAAGTTAAAATTATGATTAGTCGTACAGTAGTCACTCTAAAAGCTTTTATATAAACAATCTACTGTAAAATGTCATATAAATGTTGTAAAACCGGGGAAATGTCACGGCTAAAACTTTTGTACGACAAAGATTAAAATTGTTGTAGTACTATGTCATACAAACGTGTGTACAACTGTGTTTTATGAACAAATTGCTTTTAAACTAAAATGCTGTATAAATGACAGTTACATAACGTCACGTTTTAAAACTTGCTTATTTACGACGTATCTACGATGAAATAGTCATATAATGTTGAGATTTTATAACCATTTTGTTAGTTGGGTCGTCAAGGATGAAGTCGGGGTCCCACCAAGGGCAGTGTAACGGTGGGGATTGAGAATCAATAAAAGGGCTGCGCCAGAGCGCCAGGCCCTCTCTTTCGGCTGATGTTCCTTGTGGTGATAACAGGAGGTGTGCGTGTGTGTGCATACTTATAATATAGTTATTGGTGTGTTGTTTCATATTATTATATAATTTATCCGTTGTTTGAAGAATATTAACCTGCTCCCTCTCTGATCGCTAACAATCGTCTATAAAGTAGACACTTCCCCCACCGTTGAACGAAAAAAAAAACAAAGAATATGTTTATTTTGTTTTCATGTAATCTTCAACACATGTAAGCCTCAACCACGCTCTAATAATTACAAATTCAGTATTATGGGTTCCTTACTATACGGTAACAACTAACATCAGCGAAGGTAACATAGTGCATCAATAAAACAATGTATGTTATGGAGGTATAGGAGTTTAATAAAAATTCAGCCATATTTGAAATAAAACAATAGGTATAATTAATTGCCTTCCACGCTTCTGCTTCGTGTGCGCGGTTGGCGCGGTCTTTCTGACCGACAAGGCGTCAGTTTCTATCGCATCGCCATCGGTCGGATTTTTACGTTTGTGATTTTATTTAGATTATTTCAATATGCATTCTAATTTTCTTATAAAAAAGCGGTGGTAGCCTAGTGGTTAGGGCATGCGACTTTCAATCCGGAGGTTGCGGGTTCGAACCCGGCCCGTACCAATGAGTTTTTCGGAACTTATGTACGGAATGTCATTTGATATTTACCACTTGCTTTTCGGTGAAGGAAAACATCGTGAGGAAACCACCTAAGTCCAATAAGGCCTAGTTTCCCCTCTGGGTTGGAAGGTCAGATGGCAGTCGCTTTCGTAAAAACTAGTGCCTACGCCACATCTTGGGATTTAGGTAGCCGACCCCGATTGAGAATTCATTCTCAAAAAATAAAATGAAAAATTTAAAAACCCCCGACATGACAACCAATAAAAAGAAAGAAATAAAATCTACGAAATGTGCCTATACAATGAACAGTAGAAAAAGAATCCAAGCTTCGTTGCGTTCGGGGGACCGCTAAGTACCTACCCAAATGAAATGAAATATATTTTTCAACGCAAAATTGCATGTATTATGCATTTGGGCTTCCCACTTTACGATTTTCAGTACATTGCATTTTATTTACTTAGCGGTCCCCCGACGCAACGAAGCTTGGATTCTTTTTCTACTGTTCATTGTATAGGCACATTTCGTAGATTTTATTTCTTTCTTTTTATTGGTTGTCATGTCGGGGGTTTTTTAAATTTTTCATTTTATTTTCATTTCATATTTTTTAAACAAACAGAAGTTTCGTCCCGGAATTTTCTTCTTTTGACACTATTGTTGTTTTACACCGTTTAAGGTCCAGGGTTTCCAATCTTTCGCCGAGCTTGATCCTGGACTATAATCATGTAGGTACAGCAGGATCCCAAGCCAGTGGTAATGAATGCCGTCTTCTCTAAGATTGAAGTTAGGATATATTTTGATTTCAATAGCCTTAAGCAACAATCTGGGAAAAAACCGTTAAAGTAAGACTAGTCAATGCTTATAATGGCAAAATGGCGAAGTTATTAGCCAAGACAATCAAAATATATACTTTAAATGCACTGCTCATGCAGTCAGTCGCAAGAACCTGCTACTTATGGCCTAAAACAGAACCAGGTTTCTATTCTACAGGATCCAAATAGTAGGTACGGGTGGCTTACTTAGCTCCATAAAAATTGCAGTTGGTGCTAGGTAACGACTTAGTTTTGAGAGACCTAATCATCGATACCCCACACCATGGGATAAACATACAAATGTTTTTAAAAATGTATTCAACCACTTTGTCTCTGAGCTAAGCTGTGTATAGATTGACACAAACTACAAAATCCTAAAAAGCTGTTATTCACTTAGGCAAGAGTACTTTTGCTAAAGCTTACGTGTCATTTAGTCGCGTTAAAATCTTGCAGGGTGTTGCTATTTGTGACCTCAATCAAAGGAACCTGTTCAATAGTCCTAATAACAATTCAGCTTTAGCAGAATTCCGAAACTTAAAAATAGTGACCCAGTACTGTGACAGAAATTATAATGAGTTTTTTTTGTCAAAACAGTTTTTTTGGGACTCGGTTTTATTATTGGCTGTACTTTCTTACACAAATATTAATTGCTCATCAAGAACAATCAGATGAGCCCAAACACCGTGGGTTTATCTTGTGCTGTTTAGGAGTTCCTACGGCCATCTTCAGCTCCAAGGTACCAAATTATTGTACTGTCAAAAATTTATTAATCTATTGATTACGCTAATAAAATTTAACATTTATCCAACATTAGAAAATCTTGGCTTAGATCCTTTCACAACTCTCTGTCAGGCCTCATCATGAGACCGTTATTTAGTAAGTGATATAGAAAATGCTAATAATACATAACATTTAACCAAAACTTTGGAATCCTTGGCTTCAGTATTGGCTGAAATCCATTAACAACTACCTGGTCATCATGAGACCTTCATTTATTGAGTGATATAGAAAATGCTAATGATACTTAACATTTAACCAAAATTTGGAATCCTTAGTTTCAATATGGGCTGAGATCCGTTCACAACTACCTGGTCATCATGAGACCTTCATTTATTAAGTGATATAGAAAATGCTAATAATACTTAACATTTAACCAAAATTTGGAATCCTTGGCTTCAATATTAGCTGAAATTCATTAACAACTAGCTGGTCATCATGAGACCTTCATTTATTGAGTGATATAGAAAATGCTAATAAAACTTATCATTTACCCAAAATTTGGAATTCTTGGCTTCATTATTGGCTGAGATCCATTAACAACTAGCTGGTCATCATGAGACCTTTATTTATTGAGTGATATAGAAAATGCTAATACAACTTAACATTTAACCAAAATTTGGTATCCTTAGCTTCAATATTGGCTGAGATCCATTAACAACTACCTGGTCATCATGAGACCCTCAATTAGTGAGTCATATAGAAAATGCTAATAAAACTTAACATTTAGCCAATATTTCGAATTATTGACTTCATTATTGGCTGAGATCTCGTCACTTGTTCCAATTAGAGCTGAATATCTTGGAAACTACTGGTCCTATTTCTACCAAACATAGCTAAGAACCATCTCGACGGAAAAGTCTTTCGATTAAAAAAAATCGCACTTAAATTGCTCCATCCGCTTGGGCGCTACGATGCCACAGACAGATACACAGATACACATGTTAAACTTATAACACCCCTCTTTTTTCGTCGGGGGTTAAAAATAGGACAAAGGCTAGGAGGATGGATGCATTCTAATTTTCTTATCTCCAATTATCAAACTTAATTAGCAAACTTTCGACGTCAAGTTATACTGGCACTGGGATTGTTATGTCGCCGCCTTGTTTAATCCTTAATGTCTGGATGTATAATAGCCCGATATACATATTTTTTGACCATATTTTTGCATTTTTTAGCTCAACAGATTTTTTTACTATTTTTAACTGCACCGAGGTTGAAACCCTGGTTTCTTTTTTATTTTGCGACTGTAAGGGTTAATTATTAATTTAACACGTGCTACATCGGGAAAAGGCTCCGTGGGCGCTATGTACGTAGCAAAGTTTTGTTATTGCTACGAGCGTAGCGCTACGAAATCTTCGGTAGCTATAATGTAAAATGTCCTAAAACCTACAAGATTTTAGGATTTAGAATATAATATAATATTTATTGCGTTCATGAGTCTTACTCGTACATTAGCAGGTCTTATGCTTAATAGGTAAGGGTATTGCAATTTATGTAGAACTAAATTAATTTATACATTATACTAACCTAACTCTAAAAAAGTTTGACTCAAAAAGAAAAAATATCTCTTCTTTCTAGTCGTCTCACTCTCCAGAGCGGTTGTGGTCTCGATGATGATGTATTTGTACACTGGTGATCTTCGTCCGCGGTCCTCTCGGGTCGGGTGGCGGCCTTCGCAATTTGTCTCCACTTTGCTCTATTAGCAGCATTTCGAGAGCACTCTGAAATGCTGGTGTCTGTCGCTGTCTTTATCAGATCCGTCCATCGGGTTGGGGACCGCCCTCTAGACCTTTTGCCTTCAATCTGTCCTTTCACCACCAAATGCTCCATGGATTGCTGGTTTCGAGAGATATGTCCAAAGAATCTTAGAATTCGCAATTGTACAGTCGACGAAAGCCTCTCATTGATTCTTAACTCCATTAAGATGGATGCGTTTGCGCGCATGTTAAGTAAGTCATGTTAGTTTTTAAAACGTCCGGGTTCGATTCCCGAGCTGAGTACAGGTTTTTTTTTTAATGAATAAATGCAGATTTTCTTCTTATTAAAATCGATGACATGGTTTCTAAGAACAGATCTTCATATCTTACAGTTTCAGACTTTCCCATACAGACCTATCTATGGGCCACCCTGTATAGGTATAATGGAAATACCCAGTATTTCGGTTGTTTATCCATTAACTCCCACTCTAGACACCATTGACCCACTGATAGAGATGGGTGATAAAAAAACCCAATTCACAGACCGAATCCAAATCACCCATATTTAGGATAACCTGTCAATACCCGGCTACCTAATTACGGCACAACTACGAAGCCGGCTTTTGAAAATTCACCGACATTGTATAATGAATGAATGAAACATTAATTTAGCATAATTGTATTAAATTAATAGTTAATCTGATACCCCTCCACGTATCACGGCGTTCGCTGGTAATTCTAACGGGTGTAATTATGAATGACATCTAATGCTGTGGCTGCATAGTTAATAATCCGCCATGAATTCACTGACGTCTAATTCATTAGTTGCGTACCTACCTTTGACAGCCGACATTCAAAGCTGTAGGACGGTAAATTATTTAATTGTAATCCGGATTAGTGTTGGAATCAGGGGAAGGAATAACGCAGGTTCTTCAAACGTGAAAACATGGATTTTCTCGACAAAAAATTCGTTTTTATTTAACTATCAGCTACAGTCGTCCACTGCCGAATATAGGCCTCCCCTATGGCTCGCCACAAAGTGCGATACCGTGCAAGCCGCATGCATCGACTGCCCGCTGCCCTCACGAGGTCATCCATCCACCAAGTCGGGGGCCGTCCCACGATGCGATTTCCTATAGGTGGTCGCCACTCTAGGACTTTGGTCTGCGCTACATGGACTGCCCATTGCCACTTCAATCGTGCAACCCTTGTTTCGGGAATTAGATATTTTTGGGATCAAAAGTAGCCTATAGGAAAGGGCCAAAAAGTTGGACGAAATTAAGTCGTAGTAGCCATATAAAACGAAAAAAAAAAGCGATTGGAAAAGTTGTGCGACAGAAATTAACGATTCCATTGTGGAACCTTAAGAATAGAACCTGAAAGTACCTACGTTATTCGATGGTTATTGACTTCGGGTAACGGACACTTTCATAGTTTTAATTGAGTGACTTGAAGGTGGTAATTTTCTTGGTCTTTACCCCTAATGCCAATGCCATATTCTATGACTACGCAAAAATCACATAGATCCGTTGCTGCGTTATAGCAGGACAAAACATAAAGTGACAAACTAATGAAAACCCTGTTGCACTTAGTTTAGGTACCTAAACGTGTTTTTTGGCTTAATTTAGGTACATATTAAACATAACTGAGTACCTGTAGGAAGGTATACATGCACTTCGACCAAAATAATGAACCTTTCAGTAGTAAAACATCTAATTACGAGTAGTTAGACGGACAAATAACGGGTTACAATAAAAATAAATCGAACAAAGTTATAACCAATTCAACCCAACCAGTTTAGCGGCTCGATTTGATCAAAGTACATTTCGCGGATCCGCATTGTATTTTCGCGTTTTAGCGCCGTTATTCTATAAATTCCCGTACTTTCCTATAAAATTCCTAACGAACGAAATGGAATTCTCTTTCCGAGAAATCTTCGGCTACCTAAACTGGGACCATAATGAAATTTTCCTTTATTATTTGATTTACCTGCTCCTACAGTTTTACGTCCGCGCAATAGTGTTATCCTGTATAGAATTGGGACCATTCTATTAAGGGGGTACAATTTTCGCGCGTCAGTCGTAAAGGGTTGTTCAGGTGAGGTATGGCAGAGTTAAATTTGCATGTTGCCGTACCGTATCCAGAATCTAGTAGGTAATACCTACACAGAAAGGAATTGTGTTTTTTTTTGTGGCTAGGTAATAGTTAGTAACATGGAAGTTTCCGAGGTCCTTATTAGTCTCTTTACTTATTATCATTATTGATATTGTAATCCCATCTGTTCTAAGTATATTTTTACTTTAATTAACTGTACCTTTGTAGGTTCACACTTTATGTATTAGTAATTGGGATATACCTAGCCAAAATATAAACATCCCATTTTTTTTGTTACAATCGTAAAATATATTTTATCCGTATGCCAATTAGATACTTACGTTTAATAATTTTCTCCGTAACAAATAATCCTATTTCTTAATATGGTAAAACTAATATTTCTACATGAATAGGCGGCGTCTTTAAAATAGTGCTATGGGGGTGCTGCTGAAACGTAGTGTCGGATAATCGGGGTTGTACCGGATAAGCATATCGAAGTGACTTTGCAGGTGCGGTTTTTTGTCATCAGGATAAACGAAAAACGCTGTTTGGTACAGTTTGAAGAAAATATTCACGCGGGCATGGTGAAAAAGAGGGTTATGACATATCTCTCGCGCGGACAATATTTGCAAGCAATGACTAGTTATTTATTCATAAAATTTGTATCAAACAATATTGACCTCCCAAAACAAGGAATAACTTCGCTGTCGATTCAAATAGTTCTTACCAACTTAATTAACAACGATTTATTATATTCATTTACCTCCCCACATGCTTTATGCGAAATAAATGTAGAAATAGACACCATAATAATCATTTTGCCGCATTCAAATAGTCTGTAAACATGCGATTGTAGTTTATGGGAAAAGGCAATTCAAATATTGCTATAATTATGAGCCATTTCGTTCCCACTGAGGCTAATAAAGCTCACGTAGTCGCGGCTTTCAAGAAAACAGTAATGTCATGTGCTGGTTAACCACTTACGTGTAAACTAGTTCACCAGTCGATAAGTTAAATAACTGGGAAATTAATGCGGCACCACCGACAGCAGCACCTAGGCAGGGCCAGATTTCCAACACAGCTATGTAATAGGATCTTATATTATCACGTTAAAATAAAACAAGTAAAAATTATAAGTTTTCAACCAGTGCGTATGTGATGACCTACGGAGCCGAGACGTGGGTAGATACCACTATGGGCCTTTTACGGAAGCTCAGAGTCAAGCTATGAGCGAAGCTTGGGATTTCTCTACGAGATCGAATCAGAAATGAGGAGATTCGTAGACGGACCAAAGGTCATCGACATAGCACACCGGGTAAGATAGCTGAAGTGGCAATGGGCGGGGCAGGTAGCTCGAAGAAGCGATGGCCTTTAGGGCAGAAAGTTTCTCGAGTGGAGACCACGTACCGGCAAACGCAGTGTAGGACGGCCACCCGCAAGGTGGTCGGACGACCTGGTTAGAGTTGCGAGGACTCGCTGGATGCGGGTCGCTGCTATCCGCCCCATGTGGAAGTCTATTGAGAAGGCCTGTATCCAGCAGTGGACGTCCTATGGCTGAAATGATGATGATGAACAATAAAAAAAGTAAGAAATAGAAATGGCAATGGGCGAGTAAACATAGTCAATGGAATAACTTTTCACAGATGTCGTAATGTCACAATTTAATTGTTTACCACGGTATAAGAGTCCTATTTTCCCGAAATGGGTTATAACTTGAGTCGTAAAAAATTGGTGTATCCCATTTCTGCATTAATAGATGCGTTGGTGCTGAAACGGTGAATGTATAATAAGAATAAACGTATACTTAATCGAGACGATATAAGGATAAGTACGTCACCTTAAGATAAAGTAGGTAAATCAGTTGGTCTCACGTCGATAACATCAATACCGGGTGATTTTACACGGTACACCGGCCAGTCAGTTTAAGTGGCGAGGAAGGGACTCGTTCATTTTTAAGCCCGCCCTTGGTTCCATCGAAGGCGACAATTTAGATAAATGGCAGATCCGCTGCCGACCCACTAAATTATTCACACGCGCCTACTGGCATCGCTTTCTCACATGACAAGAGGATTGCACAATAAAGTGGAATATTTAGAGAGTAATCACATATGGAACATACGGGGGAAAGAGTGGCTCTCTGACTTGGCGTCTGTTTCTTGCACTGGCATGCCTATTTTGATCGTTGCATCTTAAGAGGCGATGTGCTGAATTTTTAATGCATAGGTCTAGGTAGAGTACCTCAGTATATGAGACGGCTGTACCAAAATAGAAATTTGTTGCATACGTTTTATTCGTAGACTGTGCATGCTGCTATTGAAATAGCTGCAGAACTTCATCTGGGGAGATAAAATACAATGGCTTTGATTCCAATGTTTTTATTGAAATTGAAATAATGAATTTCAAATGATCCTCATTCGTATTTTACGTTACTTTAACTAAAAAAAAAATTGGGCAAGTGCGAGTCCGACTCGCGCATGAAGGGTTCCGTACCATAAAACAAGTTTGTTGTATGGGAGCCCCCCTTAAATATTTATTTTATTTTATTTTTAGTATTTGTTGTTATAGCGGCAATAGAAATATATCATCTGTGAAAATTTCAAAAAGTTTATGATACACACAAAATCAACTTGCGCTCAAAGTTGGGGAATAAATTAAGCGCAGATTGGCTGAGTATCTACTTTTATATATATATATATGTATAGAAAAGCAAGTTATTAAATTAATTTCAATTAGTAGGCTCTCCCGCCCGACACGGTTCAAAAATGCGCGCGGCGGGTTTTCTGACCGGCGGCGATGGAAAAATCTAATAGGTAATCGATATACATTAAGTATTCGTATTTTTTCCACCTTAATTGTGATAAATGTCAACCCTTATTATATATAATTTTTTAATCTTAGTTGTCGAAACATAAAATTATATATAGTTGTTAGTTTCTTCGACTAGAGCGGAAGTTACTACGAAGTATAAATCTAACTTATGCACCACCAATAAAAATAAACTTGAAAATTCGTAAATTTCCTGTGACAAGGCCCCATAATGGCCAACAAATCACACGAGCGAATAGGTAAGTGTTAAACAAAAACGGCGAAGGATGCCGAAACAAGTACTACGACGTAAATAAGAGAGTAATAGGACCTTTGGAATTTCATTAAAAGGCAGACGGTGAAAAACCTGGCAACCGAGTGAATAATGTTAACTAATGACGGATGTTTGTAGTTTTTTTAATCCTGCCCCAATGCCACGCAACCGCAGCGTAATTGCGAGTTGGAATGAAGAACGGTGATAGCTAGCTATCACCGTTCTTGAGATACAGCCTGGTGACAGACGGACGGACGGACGGACGGACGGACGGACGGACGGACAGCGAAGTCTCAGTAATAGGGTCCCGTTTTTACCCTTTGGGTACGGAACCCTAAAAACAGAACATTAAACAGACGGACTGTATGTCAGCTTCAACTTGTTTGGGTACGCGTCGACAGATTGCTGAAACATTCAAAATAATCCCTATGAAAGTCTGACGCCTTCACATACATATGTTTTTCACTAATTCTAACATGCACACATTCAATACATTTCTGAAGAATTCAATCCTGACATAAAGTTACAATTTAGAAATAAAATGAAACAAGTCGTGCATATAATCAATCAAACAGATGATAAACCAAGTGCCATAAATAAGAGTCTTAAAAACTTTCTTGATGGAATATTTTTGGATTAACTTTCGCCCCAACCCCAACGTACCCGTGAGCTAAATTCGAAACAGCATTTTCGCGACTATTTTAAAGCATTTCGCTGTAAAGCAGTGCGGAGAAGCTAATAACTTCATTCCAACTCGCAATTACGCTGCGGTTGCGTGGCATTGGGGCAGGATTAAAAAAACTACAAACATCCGTCATTAGTTAACATTATTCACTCGGTTGCCAGGTTTTTCACCGTCTGCCTTTTAATGAAATTCCAAAGGTCCTATTACTCTCTTATTTACGTCGTAGTACTTGTTTCGGCATCCTTCGCCGTTTTTGTTTAACACTTACCTATTCGCTCGTGTGATTTGTTGGCCATTATGGGGCCTTGTCACAGGAAATTTACGAATTTTCAAGTTTATTTTTATTGGTGGTGCATAAGTTAGATTTATACTTCGTAGTAACTTCCGCTCTAGTCGAAGAAACTAACAACTATATATAATTTTATGTTTCGACAACTAAGATTAAAAAATTATATATAATAAGGGTTGACATTTATCACAATTAAGGTGGAAAAAATACGAATACTTAATGTATATCGATTACCTATTAGATTTTTCCATCGCCGCCGGTCAGAAAACCCGCCGCGCGCATTTTTGAACCGTGTCGGGCGGGAGAGCCTACTAATTGAAATTAATTTAATAACTTGCTTTTCTATACATATATATATATATAAAAGTAGATACTCAGCCAATCTGCGCTTAATTTATTCCCCAACTTTGAGCGCAAGTTGATTTTGTGTGTATCATAAACTTGGGCAATTTCATGGGCTATTTACACTAATATACTAGGAGCGACCTAAATATATTTAATGAAAATTTGTAAAACGTATACACGTAATCTTAATATCAGCACAGATATCAGGTCAGTAAAATTGGGTACGTATATTAATTATTGGACCGGTTCACAAAATTTCACGACAACCAGTTTGGATATGCGACCTGTAGGCGAGAACAGCCGGAAATCCGGATAAACGGACATACGAAAGAATTTAGAGCCAAGCTGAAATGAAGACTCTTCGGTCACTGGGTAATTATTATACCCGTTGAAGTATATTTTTTATTGTGTTCTATATTTGTTATAACAAATACTTATATATTTTTGTTTTGTTTGGCTTTTATGTCGACCGGCCCGAAAATTATCTACATGTTAACGTCCACAGATAATATAAGCATGAATAGGTAGAGGGTGCTTTTGATGTCGAGACGTTCTTTTGACTTTCAATGTAGGTCGATTGGCAAACAGATTACACTCGCTACCCCAGTATCTCAGCTGCCGTGTGTATCTAATTTATAGTTTTATCCAATAATCCCCGCTTACTCAGATAGTAATTACCAGACTATTGTATCGGAGGAAAGTTGCAAGGTTCGCGGGAATAGTTTTCTTTTCCTCTCGTTTATCTTTCTTAAACACTGGAATTGGCCTGGGATTCAGGAGATAATTACATTGCCTATTTGGCGGCACACTCACATATTTTCTTTTTCTTTTCACAGTTAAGGCAGGTTTCATTGTCTTCTTTAAATAAAAGCCGTTTCTACGCTGTTAATTGTCTCGTTTCGTCGCCGTATTAACATTTTGGCTTTGTCTTGCTTGTCTGTATGGAAGCGTTTCTGGTAAGGCGCAAATTCAGGTTAGAAAAATATTTAGTATGTACCTACTTATGTCAGGAATACAATAGGCGTGCGGACAACTTTTTTTAGGATGTCAATCGATTCTATTTTTTATTGGGATCAAATGTCTATATAGGACTACCTACCTACACTTAGACTGCTCTAAAAGTCAGAAATGACCGTCAAAGTTCAACATTCCTAAAGAGGACTAAAAACGCTCCATACTCTTACAAAAGGCCTACCTGCATATGACGTCATCAGTGGATTGTGTACCAGTATTTGTATGAAGAAAATAAGTAATTTGCCATTTTCACCGTGAAAAGTGCGTTTAAGTACATGGTTGTCTTACAATTATTGTTTTGTTTAATTATGATGATTCTAAAAACAATTTCAAAATATGTTTTGGGTTAAAAAAACAATCATAAAATTTTCGTACCTTTGAAGTCACATATTTCAAAAAATATTTCTTTGTCTTTTTTCTTTGTATCATGACATGTATATTGAGCTAATTTTATTCATATAACTAGACTATGTTGTATCTATAATTCAACATCAGTCGCATCCCCTATTATCACAAGACACGGGACTTACGTTTTTGCTTATGAGTGTAGTGTCAATCAATCAAATCTGTTGGTTGTGTTCATAGGTTTCGGGTGTTCGGGGTTTTCGATGCACAAAATGATTTGATAATAGGCCGACAGTAGGTAGACGTCAAAAACCAGTGCACCAAAAACCACGGGGTATGTTATGGTTGCATCGATAACGTCGATGATTAGTTGTTTCTTGGTCCAGCGACAACCCCCCTCCAAAACCATCCAAAACTCCCAAAAATAAAAACTAAGTGCGGGTAATAGAAAAACTCGCACGCGGTGTCGATGTAATACGATTAAAATCAGTTAACGATTCGGTTTTTCTCGGGTATCATCGCCTCAATCCGGAGACGGAAATGACACGAAATACATTACCGCGATCTCTTTTAGGGTCAGCGCACACCGAGACGCGACGCGACGTTACTGGAAGAGGCCGGTGATTTCGCGCTGCGCCGCGCGCCGCCGCGAGACGCATTGCAACGTAGCGAGGCGCATCGTAAAAGCGTTGGCAGCACGACGCCTCGCTGCGCAGCGAGACGCCGCGCGGTGCAGCGGAACGTGTCTACTCGCCGCGTGCCGTGCACCCGCCCCGCCGCGTCCAACCGGCCCGCAGTCTACCTATTGCAAGCACATGAGAACGAAATAAAATTTTATGGGTGTTATGGAGATCGAGGAGAAGTTAATATTTTTTGTGCAGCGCTACGAATGTTGAAATCTACACGAAGACTGGACGGAAATAGTAGAGACAAGTCGCCACGGCAGCCTCAGGCTGCGCCTCGCGGCGTCGCGCTGCGTCGCGCGGCTTCGCGAGGCGCAGCGCCGCTCTTACACGCCGCGCGTACCGGCGATGTACCGCTGCGTCGCGATGCGTCGCTCTACGCCGCGAGGCATCTTGAGGCGCAGCGCTGCGTGGTGCAACGTCTTTTGAATTCTTACGATGAAATGTGTCCCTTTTAATGTAGTAAATAAAGTATAAAATTGAGTCACTCTATTGAAATGTGCGCGCAGCGTCGCGTCGCGTCACGTCTCGGACCCTTAGGTAGCATTCAATTTGAAGTATCATAAACGCAATGTATAGCACCTGCCAAGATGACATTACTAACCGGTAGACCTAAGAAATTTATTATGCAGAAGCGACATGAATTTTAACATTCATTATTTATTAAAGCTATACTTGTAGGTATAAAATATATAAAAAAACATATATGAGTCAATATTTTACTGTTTGATGTACTTAAGTAACAGTACCTACGATATTACCTACGTCGGATTAATAATTAATAATAATCACCAAATAAAAATAATAAAAACCGATTTCAACCGATTTTTGTTGATATTTCATAAACTGCTTGACCGATTTTGATAAAATTTACATGGGACCATCTCGGAAGTATACCCTATCAAATACAAAAAGAATTTTGTAAATGGGTCATATCTGTAAATTGATAACTCTATGTGAGAGATGAGGGATTCACGACAATTACCGAGGTTGGCCGAATCGTTAACTGATTTTAATCGTACTGTCTCTAGTCATTTCGAAGCCGTTACGAGCGGGCCGAAGCATCGGATAAAACCCATACAGGGTAATTCAATCATATTTATTATTAATATACGACAATAAGCTAAATTAAAGTTTTTCTTTTGTGTAATATGCTTCAGGTAAATAAACAAATAATGTCCTAAACTATGAATACGTATTATGACAATGTTTCACAGAACTTGTGACTAAAGTCGCTAAAGAAACTTGCGTCACCCTGTAAACAATATAGTACAGGACAATAGCTCCACTATTTAGGTGCTTACTGTTCGAACAATGTGATGAATGAGCTATTATTCAATTGATAGCAACCGCAGCATTATGTGAATAGATCGATACTTTAGATGGTAGTATCGATATTCAGATTAGTGTGCATAAGCCCTAATTGGCCCAGTTTGCTCCGACAGAGATCGCACCACTAAATAGAGATTTGCGCGGTAATCCTTGTCGATACCACGGAATCCCATTCGGTTATACCTTTACACGAACGGCTAAATTAGCGGCTGACATTGTAATGGTTGTATACGTTTGTTTTGTTATGTTGTGCCGTATTGTGCGCTATTGCGTCTTTTATCACGGCTTTGACGTCTAATCTTCACTTTACATCGACCAAGTTTATGGGATGTCTTTTAATTGTTAGGTTAATGATCAATATCCGGGGTTATTTAACGTGTTTGATTTGATTCAGCGTTTCAGCGTTGGATGTAATAATAATGTACCTACGTATTTGTAAAACATGTCCGTGATTTAAAGTATAAATTACGAAAGATACGATATGAAATGTAGTATGATTTTTAAATTTTGTTTTTTATCGATGGAAGTGAAACATGAATCTATGTAAGAATCTGGAAAACCCATGCCGAAAAAAGTCACGCGTCAAAAGTAGTTTCAGTATCAACAATCCGCACAAACTGCTTACATTTCTGTAATCAGAATGTATTATGTACCCGTTCAGGGAAGATCTAATCGAAGTGAATAACATCGATACTACAGTTGGAAGCCGCGAGATCAAGTCGTGTTCGCCAGGACAGGATAACTTCATAAGTAGGTAATATTGTTTTAGTTAGTAAATAGTGCGCGGCGGGGGTCTGCCAACCGGTTTTGGCGGCTGCTCCGCGTATGATGTACGTTAATGTCACGTAGGAGATTATTTCTTGGCACTGAAACATGGCACCCGCTTATACAATTGTTTCCTTAGCTATTTGCATCCGAGTCGTGTATGCATTAGGCACTCGACTCGTGCCAGTGCAGGTTTTATCGACCAATACCCGACAGTCGACACTTAAACCTAGTGAAGTTTTATTGACTGTAAAATTGGAAAATAACTGAAACAATGTACCCCTACGTGCGGTTGCAAAATAGTGGCCGACCTGAATAAAATAAGTACAATGAAATAAAAACTATTTTATTTACTCTGTAATGCCGGCAGGTATTCTCCTCGAACTCGTCTAAGTGCTACACTTAGAAAAAGAAAACAATTGTGTAAAGTTAAGTTCACGTCTTCCAGCGATTGAATTCGCTAACTTCAAAGTGTGTTATTTCTTTCAGGGGCAACTTTGTTGTTCCGAGGAACTGACACTTACATAGACTTTATAAAGGACTCGTGCCGCGCGTGACGTTCACCAACTCTACCCACCTAAGGAAAATCTGTTATTTGCAAAGAACTGAAGTATGGACTGGATATCGTTATTTGAAAAGTGATCCCAGAAAGAAAGTAGGCACTGTTTACGAACTTTAGTATTGACTGCGGGAGCATTTTCGTAAGTAATGATATTAGACAGAAAGCCGGTTTGTTACTCGGAACAAAGATTCGGATCGTAAGGGAGAATCGAAAGTTTCCTTCATTTGGGAAGTTTCTTTGGATCGGGCGGCGACCGCAGCGTCATAAACCAAAAACACAAAGGTTTTATGTGCTACATTAAGTTAATGGAAGCGATCAGACGTGCGGCAGCCGTGTTTGACAAAGCTTTATTAGTGATACACCTCGGGTCACGTCGGGGATTCAGCATCGTTGAGGATTATTTATTACACATGCATTTGTTTTAACCTATCTGGCAGGTGAAACAACTTAATATCTGTCTCATTCTAATATGACTCCAAGGAATCTTCGGGGGCTTCGAATCAAGCAGAAACGGCTTTATCTTAGTCCTTCGTTATTTTCAGCAATAAGTCTCATTGTAGGCAGATCTGGTCCAGTTTCCAGTTTTTTTTACTATTAAAAAATATAATTTTATTCTTTCCAGCTTTCAATAGGGCGCTAGCTAACACACGCTTTTTCGTAAGTATCATTCGCATTAAATAGAACGTCCTGCATCGCCAAGGCAAGGAAATCCCATAGTCAATCAAATTACGTAGGTCTATCCCCTATTTTGGCGACGGCAGAAAGCGCGTTTAACCGCTTTATACCAACATACTCGTGTTAGACACGTGGGGAGGCAGTCGGGCCGTTTTATTGGCGTCACTAATGACTTGCTAATTCAATTTCACGGACGCAGGCAGCGACGACCGCCGCACGCGCCGCCGCAGGCTGCGAATCCATGAGTGCACGTTTGCATCCTATTGTGACACGAGGGAAAAATGTAACACGGATTATACACAATTGCCGTTTATATTTATTTTCAGTTTGCATAGTGACCGATTATGTCGCGTTATTAAATTTATCTGAATGTGAAGGGTCTAAGAATGTGGGTTTTTCTTCTTCTCAGTCGGACACTCTTTTACAGAGTAAAGTGGATTGTTAGCTCCGGCTCTGATCGCTACCTTCGCGATGCTTCTCCACTTGTCAGTTGGTGGCATTTCAAATTTGAACTGTAGGTTTCAAATATATACTTACCAATGAATCGCAATAGCCCTGTTCTAACTAGTAACATTGATAATATGTTATGATTATGAAGCATATACTGTGTCATACTGACAACATTAACTGTCTGTAGATACATCGAGCATAAACTACAGAAAATTTTTGGAAATGTCTATGAATCGACAAATATATATTTTGTTATTTACGGTATCATCAACAAAAAACAAACAGCTGGACCGATTGCAACTATTTTTGGTAGGTAGGTACACTGGTAGCTAAGGCGTCCATGGCTGTAAATTATGTATTAATAATGTGTGCCGATAATATTTCGAGCATTCTGGAAAAGTATATTTTCTTGGCATGGATAAAGTAGTATCAAATATAATTGAATATTTCCGTGAAACAGAAGCGGTAAAGCTTCCCAAGCCTTCCCGCAGTAGGTACGCAAATTAATTAATAAACGCGATATAATCAGTTCAAACTGCTTTATTTAAATAAACAAGCAAGCTGTCTAGAAGAATCACTACGCCCTTCTCAAGTTCCCTCTTGCAAACCAGAGAAGTTGTGATCCCAATTAAAACCAGATAAGGTGTGAGCCGTAGGTAGATGTATGTAGGTGGAAGATTCGGCGCGGCGCGGCCCGGGGCGCGAGGGTAAACTCCTGTGAGTCCTGCGAATTATAGGCACTTAGTTTAAACGATAGCCCGCCGGGAATCGTGCTTCGTTACACTCTCTACACTCGACAAATTGCACTATTTTAATTACTTATTACTATTTCGTAGGTTAATCGCAAAACTAAATTGTTTTAAAGTTGATTGCTGTTACATAATTACTTACTTACACTTATGTACCTATAAGAAAATGGTTCATTAATATTTTGCACATAAGTACCTAATGTATTAAGTAGGATGCTTAACTTTATTTATTTAGGAATATAACTTTATTTAACACAAAGTCAGTGAACACTGCGAACTTAATGCCAAATGGCATTCTCTGCCAGACCTAAAATTACAAATACACATCTTCCTTATGTAACACTATGTCCAATTATCTGTATTAGCACAGAATAAAGAGGTAATATGGCGTTGTACATTGGTGATTCTTTTATTGATTTACCGTGCCTACTAATCAACTAAGTACGTACCAATCAAAAGTGAAGCGATTCGTTCCCTTATGTCGGGTTTCGGATCGGTTCGGCCACTATTTACCTAACAATATACCCGACCAACCTACACTAGTACTTAAAGAAAAGGCTGCAACAAACGCATGGATGTTCCTAATTAATTTACCAAGATTACCCCACGTTCGAAATTGGAGTTCATCAATTAAATTACGAGAATGGACTCCCAATATGCCACCAGAGGCAACCCTGGTGTGGCTTCGCCATCTCGGAGTGAGAGCGTAAACCGGAACTTTGCTCGTTAGCTTAAACTGAAAAATTACTCGCCACCTGGTCGTGGCATATACTTAGAAATTGTGAGAATTTCCTGCATATGTTCCAAATCAATATATTTTTTAAACTTTTATTGATTTAAACTTAAAACGATTATCACATATTATTCTAAAAAAACATTTACTGTCATGGCCATTGGTTCTCAGCTTCTCTGAATTAAAATTAATCTCTTACAAAATATGTATTTATTTAAGACAAGATTTAAATACTTAAATAATGTTGTTTTATTTTAGTAATATTTACGTTTACAATGCCTAATACTATCTTCCGACGCTCTTTTACAACAATGTTCTATTTAATGTAAAAGTTGCTTGCATATTTTTTAATTATTTAATAAAAAAAAATGTATAGGTAAATATACATTGTTGATTATTTATGTAATGATGTGCGTAAATGTTATCCGGCAATATCATTACCATTTTCTTAAATTTAAACTACCCAAAAAAATCGCAAATATTCGTAAAGGTAAAACTAAACTGCCATTTCGTACTTTATGACCTAATATTTCAAACGCTCCATAAAAAGCATTCATGTTTCAGCGTATTAATCAAAATTTTTGCTCAGGTGTTGAAACAAGTCCAATCAAGGAATGTCCTTGCAAAAGAGAAGCAAGTCAAGCGTTAATTTTCTTAATGTATCTTGTTAGGTCGAGCCGGGATCCCGTTCGGCTTCTGAATAAATTAAGACAACATTAACTGCAAAGACACGATCGCTCTCATAGCTCCCTTTAACGAATTTATTTGCACGTACATACAGATTTTATGCTTAACGAATTAAGTTAAGTAAGTGTAGGTACGCGGGATACACATAATTAAGCGTAACATGAAATATTGGATTCATATGAGGATTTAATGTAGCTTATATGTATTACTCTGCCGTGTTACGGTAAAAGGTCTTATCTTTATACGGATTTCATAGTAAGATACGTCTTTTTGCCGTAGTATAGCAGTACTGTTGATTTATTATTCACTGAAAATAATAAAATTAAGTGTTTGCGTAATGGGTTCACCGAATAGCTTTATTCATACGACTAGTGGATTAAAGATAGTTATTTAGGTAACTCTAATAAAATAATTCAAAAAATTTAATGTGTTTTATAAGACAACAGTGATCAATGATAGAGCTAGTAAACTTAAAACTAGGTAAGTTAACTAATCAATTATAGTAATTTAGGTATAATTCATTAGTTTAGATATCATATTAATTATAACCTGTTTAGAGTAAGGGGTTTATTAATTAGGCTCTGCAGAGGACTGCACCTACTTGTTGGAACTAACCTGTATTCTGGTTTAGATGGATGCTATTTTTTTTAATTTAGCCTTTTTTTTCATAATTTCAGTTGTAATTAAAATAAGTCAGTACAAGAAATAACAACAGGAAAGATTTCCCCTAACGGAATGATCAATCGAAATTCAACTTCCGCCGTATTACATCCTTATAATCATTAGTATTTGGTTGAGTTGGCAAAAGCAAACACTGACCAAGAAATCATGAATCATCCGAAGCTACCAATCCGCCCGATGGCCAGTAAAAAGCGAAATGAACGAGATTATTTATGATCGGACGTTACTCAGCGGTTCTGCGCAAGTTCCGAGATTATGCCCCAACTTGGTAGTTCCTAAATCGCAGCGCGGAGGCACGTATGCGTAGAGTAAACAAACGTGACAATTATGATGTTGGAATTGGGGCAGACCGTATGGAGGAATAAGTAAATCGGGTGCCACCCTGATGTTTTATAACGTTAGCTGAGGAATTAGGTAACCAAGAAAAAGTAGCACGAAAATAATGTTGGTAAATTAATCCAGTTCGACGTCTGCCCTCGGGGAAAGTACCAATGCTTGAAAAAACTAGATTGATTATTTTTCGAGGTATATACGGATGGTTTTCACGCCCTTGGACAAACGCAAGATCGTTTCGATGATGGGCCAGCTTTTACGGCACTTACAACAGCATTCTAAAATGAATAAAATAAAATGTACAAAAATGTAGGCACTATGGGGTTACCTATTTGAAACTCTAATTTTTGTTTTCGCATCTGTAAGGTTTCGCCATATTTTTATTTATCCGAAAGCCATTTTTTTCCATAACTGTAAATTTTTCAGGATAATTATAAAACAAACCTAATCTAATGGGTTCTTTAAAACGATGTCTATAAAATCCTGATATTATTTCAGGAAAAAGAAAACTTTCGGACAAATGAAAATTTTCTGAAATAGTGATTGAAAGATGGGAAACAATATTTCGAAGTTGAGATAGGATACCGTACTATGGAGTACCTACTATGAAATATGAAATTTTATTTAATTCATTTCACTGCACACGATAAAACAAACCGGCTGCACTACGGAATTGGCCATCGAGAAACATACCCTACAAAAGCAAATATGACAAAATTTTCAAGTCGTTTCTAGAGAAATAATGTTTCCGTGACGTTGCTGCGTCCCAAGTTAATGTTGCGTGTAAAGTTACGGCCCAGTTCCACAACTGCATTCGCTAACTTCGCGGCGGTTATATGAGTTCCTGGAGAAATTCATGACATGCGGCGTTAATTCTGACCCCGCTGGACCGACCGCCTTATAGACAACCAAAAACAATAATAATCTATCTATCTTCCATCTTCTTCTATACTATATATAAAAATCAATAAATTGCTGTTCGTTTGTCTCGCTAAAACTCGCGAACGGCTGGGCAGATTCAACTGATTTTGATTTTGAAATGTTTGTCCTGGTCCAGGGAAGGTTTAAACGGTGAGGTATTAGCAGCTTACTGACACAGACCGAATTCCATGCGGGCGGATCCGCGGGCACAGCTAGTAGGTATAATATAATAACCATTACATCAACACTTTCCTCACAACTTAGATTTCAGATTTCATTTATTCACCATAAAGTAACATGGTCATTACATGGTATGTCAAAGTACATATTCATAAAATAATATTAATTTAATAATTAATAATATTCATTAATTATCGAAATCTACGATGTTAATATTGATGTTCAAAAATTCTGATACAGAGTAAAATACATTTTTCTTGAAATACATTGATATTTTTTTCTTAAAGCTATTAAAGGGCAATTCAGTAATTTCAATAGGCAGTTTGTTAAACATTTTAATTTTCAGGAAAATTCCCTGTTTCTGTGTTTTCCTAAGTCTACATTTTGGTAACAATAATTTGTTCTTAGAACGGGTGTTATAGTTATGTATATCCGACACTTTAAGCAATGAATCAGTCTGCTTATGTATTTCCAATAAGGAGTTATAAATGTACAATGCAATAACAGTCATTATGCCTAGTCTCTCAAAGTGAGGTCTGGCTGAGTCGCGTCGGTTTGCTCCACTCATGATCCTAACTGAACGCTTTTGGAGCACTAGTATTTTATTTATATTTGATGCATTACCCCAGATTGTTATAGCATAGTTTAGTAAGGAGTGAATATATGCATAGTACACAGTTTTGAGTGTTTCTATATTTATTAGTGGTTTTAGTTTTAGTAATGCAAAATTTGCTGAGGATATTTTATTACTAAGTTTCTCTAGGTGTTCTGAATGTGTCAATTTACTGTTAACTATGTATCCTAAGAATTTCGTTGATTCCTTATAATTTATCTCCGATGGTGTTTCTTCCTTTTTTGATTTTGTCTTGTACTTTATTGTTATGGTTTTGTCAGTATTTAATATAATTCCGTTTGATTCGAACCACTGTTGGAGACTATGTTTGATTTGTATCATTTCAGCTTCCAAGACGTTTGTTTTCGTGCCTTATTCCAACATGTGTATCATCAGCAAAAAGACTGACTTGTGCCCACTCCGGAATGTTACATGGCAAATCATTAACATAGATTAGGAATAACACAGGGCCTAGAATAGAACCCTGCGGTACACCAATATCGTTATTTTTTATCTTAGATTTGCTTGACCCAACTTGCACAATTTGATTGCGGTTTTTCAAGTATGACTCCATCATCCTTAATGCTGATTCATTAAACCTGTAATACTCTAGCTTTTTAAGTAGAATATCGTGCCTTAGACAGTCAAAAGCCTTCGATAGGTCACAGAATATGCTTGCACATTGTTGTGACCTATCCAAGGATTCAACTATAAAGTCTACCACTTTTCTGATGGCTAATCCTGTGGATTTTTCAGTTCTGAATCCATACTGGGAGGAGGAAAATAAATCGTTTTCCTCAAAGAATGCCACTATTCTTGATTTGAGAGCCATCTCCAACACTTTTGAGAATACTGGTAGAACGCAGACTGGTCTATAATTGTTCGGATCAGAGGTATCTCCTTTTTTGTGTACGGGTACTACTCTGCCATGTTTAAGTATATCTGGAAATACTCCCTCCTTAATGCAGCTGTTTAAACTATTAAGGAGCAGTTCCATTATATTGTCATTGAAACATAATATTTTGAGGAATCTCGTATCCATTTGGGCCAAATCTTTTGTCTTTTAGTTTTTAACTTATTTATGATTGTCCTAAACTCATTCGGTGTCATTAGATTGAATTCCATTTGGCTATTTGGTGCTTTAAAATTTCGTAGATATCTTATACATTTCTCTGGAGATATTTCTAGATGTCCACTTATCCTATGAGCAATAGATGTAAAGAAAGTATTGAATATGTCAGCCATTTCTTCGTTGTTTGTTGTATATGATTTGTCAGTGCTTATCAATTTATCTGGTATAGCTGTAATATGCTTTGTTTCACACGTCGCCTCCTCGTTTATTATTTTCCACGACTCCTTGACCTTGTCTTCTAATTTTTGTATCCTTTCAGAATGTCCAAGTTTTTTTGCATACACCATGACTTTTTTGAGATGTTTTTTGTAAATATTTATTCTGTTTTTTGTTTCTTCGCAGGGTGAACATTCTTGAAGCAACTCCATTCTATTAAGATTATCTTTTGAGATTTGTATACCCTTAGTCACCCATGACTTTGACCGCCGTGTATTTCTTATGACTTTCTCAGGAAATGCAATATTATAATAATGAATGATTCCCTTGATTAAAGTAATCACCAAGAAAGAACAGTGAGATGGAGAAATTCATGGCTTGCGGCATTCATTCGGACACAACCAGCAGCTTTCCAGACAAGCACAAAACAATATCAAAATAATTATTAGTGTTCATTTTCTCCTTTGAATGGGGTAGTTTAGCCGGTTTTCGGCCAAGTAAGCAAAATTTTGAGTTCAGGTGGATTTATTGGGCGATATATTTAGCATACCTTAGTCTAAGTATTATTTACGAATCTTAGACATATTGTAGTTTCCTATTTCGTATCACATTTTGCCATGAATAATATAGTTTTATTTTTATAATATAAAATATCAGAAAGTAGCTACTAAGTTGGCTTTCGGCCGCTTGTTTTGGTATACGGCCGTTTATTTAGCCAGTTCTCGGCCACTGTTATTTATATTTTAAATGACCCTTATTTGAGAAACAATAGGTTTTCATATTCAATAAAACAAAAAAGTAAAAATCTATGGAAAATGTAATTAGCTGCAACCTTTTTTTTACTGGATTAATACGGCTGACTTCTAAAAATATTTGAGTCGACTTTCGGCCGTCTTATATTTATAGGGACGAAAATGGACACATACAAATTGTTTTTCGGCCGCATGATAAAGCAGGGCCGAAAAACTAAATTTGTTTTAGTTTACGGCCGCTTTCTGTCGTCGCGGCCGAAAACAAACAATACTACTCTCCACCAATGCTCGGCCATGTTAACCGCAGTGGCCGTAAACTCGCTTTTAAAAGACTTATTTTCGGCCATTCCTTTATAATTTTTAGTTACCGGCCGAAAACTAAATTAATCGTTTCTATTTTCCGGCCATTATCATTTACCTAGGCCGAAAACTAGTTATTCAAAATGTAGTTCTCGGCTGCCAAAAACAAACAATCATAAACTGATTTAAATCATTAATTTGCTTAAGATACATGCGGCCGGCACCTAAATACATGAAAGAGATTGTATCCAAATTTGTAATCGACATGATGTTTATTAAATAGATTTTAATTTAATAGCGATTTTGATCATTTAATAATATACGTATTCAAGTTATTTCTCGGCCCGGAGGCCGAAAGGTAAATGATTTTACGAAATGCAATCTAGTCATCCGGCCATCACATTTGAAAGGATTTTGTTACATATTTTATACATTTGAATATAAATGACATTATTTCAACTCTTCTAGAGCGTATAGAAGTCAAAGAAATGTTTCTAAAACCAAATAATCAACATTTTAACTTATCTTGAAGAAAATGGCGCGCACTATTTTTTTCACTAATTTTGACACACTCACACTGACTAAATTGCGTTGGCGTACTGGCGAGCCAATTGAAAGGTTATTAAGCGAAAACATTTAGGAGGCGTCAGTGTTAAGCGAATTTGAGTGACAACAGTATTTTATTGAATAAGTGAGGTAAAATTTTCTTGTTATTGTAGTTTTACTGCGTAGAGGCCGAAAACCAGAGGGGGTCGGGAAACCGGCTACACTACCCTGGTCTATAGTATCATAACATAACTGTTAAATAATTATGAAAAAAAAAAAAACTTTTTGTAATTTTTTGGGGAGTCGTCATGATTTCAGGAAAAACCTTAACATATACATATAACAATACAATACCCGTTGGTATTTGTTACGTTTGGACATTGATTACAAAACGCCTGGACGGTTTTTAATTTTTATTAACGCATGTAAATTTTGTGGCTCGGGCATGCAATTCGGTAGCTTAGTGAACAAAGTGCCCTTGTTGGGCCGGAGAGCTGTTGGAGACGCGGAAATCGCGGAATCCTCCCTTAATCATTCAATGTTTAAAATTTTCGCTTCAATATAAACATTTGGACGGTTTTTAGTAATACTTTCTATAACTTACTATATTTACAATTATTAAAGAACAGTAAGATTTCCTGTTCCTAGAAAAAATAATGACATGCTACTAATGCGACGTTAAATCGGACCCCACTGGCCCTATAAAATAGCCATTAGTGTGAATTTTCTCCACGATACTCTTTGTTCATTTTCTCTCCAACTTATTACAATCACAATTAAAGAACAGTAAAGTGTCTCGGGCATTCTGCAAGAAAGTTTATTTTTAATTTAGTCCATAAAGGGGTTAATAACGAAGCAAAAGGAGCATCGTGGCTGTGCGAAAATGATAAACCTTAGTAAAATTAATTAATCATTATCTTATCTTTCTCTTTCGAGATTTATTTATTTGAAAGCGTGACTAAAAGTGTTCGCGAGCTGTTTGTATAACTGGAATGGACCATTCGTAGTATAAATGTTGAGTTTAGTTAATAAATTAATATTAGGGAGCTCGGACTATGTAACTATATTTTATATGGTACATTGAAAACATTTATGACCCAGCAGCAAATGTTCGAGTTCTTCAAACAAATATTTGCCCTTGCCGGATTTCGAAGCCAAGACCGTCGGCTCAGTAGGCAACTGCACTACCAGTGCATCTTTATCTAGAATTTCAGTACACGTGAAAATTAATAGTACGATACAACGATATGACAGTAAAGCGGCAATGACTTATTAGTAAGAGTGTTTCGTAAGCTAGCTCCGGACTTCCGCGGAAAAAAGGCATTTGTACCAGCAAAATAATGGCGAACACATTACCTACTCTTTTTGTTTGCTTTCTTTGAGGTTCGAGAGTAACCCTTCACGCTGACGTTAATTGCCGCGTGAGAAGGCTCCCACCTGCGGCTTACAGACTGGAACAACAAACTAAACTAAATACTATTCAATAATCACATACGACCTGTTGACAAGGCTATACGTCCACACTTTCACGTTATTACACAATACGTAAAATAATTGTAAAATGCCATTCACTTATAGCGGTGAAGAGGCTAAAGATATGGAGGAACCTGTATTAATTAGCAAGAGAACCAAAGTAAAGCCTTTGTGCCTATGTTATTTGTAATTTATGTATTTTGAACTGTAAAATAAAGTGTTATATTACTTACTTATAAATCCAATGAGAGCTCTGATCTTTTCTACATTTCTATATGCTTCAGAAACCTATCGGAGCAGGCAACGCATTCGAAATGTAAAATTCCTTGGATCTACTACACGTGCACTTATGCGTTGATCCTGATTGAATTAAAGATCAAGTTCCTCTTATCGACCACCTGCTTCCCTGATCTTACAGTACTTTAATCATAATAATATGTGGCTAAACGCGAGGCAGAGAGCATGAAAAAGCTCTTTGTGGTTGGTCACATGAAAGGAAAAATTGGTCGTGGAAGATCGCCAACCCGATGGACCGATGCCGTGAAGGAAGTCTGTTAAGGAACTCTGCAGGCGTTAATCTCGAAGGTGGAAAACCATGTAGCGTGGAGAGCTGGTGCACAGAGCAGTGGTTTCGAGTGGTCACGTCACGATCCTCAGTCATGCATGAGGAAGCAAGGAAAAGGAAAAAATATGAAGAATTTACTTATTACTTTTATTAGTAGTGTCTAATTTAATTGACGTGGACATTCGTTAGTCCAATTTATCGGTCATATCACAGACATGCCCTCGATAAATTTACTTTAGTAGACATTAAACCTTTCAATTCCAACTTAGCGGTTTATGTCTACATAAGTAATTGCTTAAGTAAACATAGCTATTTCGGCTAAATGTCATTAGAAACATTGCATTTATTTAGCCCCTAATGTATAAATTGCGACCGAAAAACATGTACGTATTTTATCTACGCTAGACAGGATTAATGGATTAAGGGAATAAACACCAAATACATTATTTATGATCCATAATCGTGAACCCATCTTGAAGCATAGTGGCGCGAAAGAAACTCATCATTGAAACAGGTTTTAGTTCGGAGTCTCCCGGGACCACAACTTGTGCGGTGAGCGCCGAGTCGACATTTTTACGTGAACATTGTCGCCGTTATAAATACTGTAGTAGGCTCGCCGCCGACTGCACGCTTTTTGGTGATTGCGAAATTTAAACTTCAACCCTTTTCAAAACCACTTCACGAATCTAAAAACAAAATTTCTTTCCAAAAATAATATTCTATTTTCATCATTCGGTTAATTAATAAAGCTCATCCAAAGGAAGCGGCTTAAAACGTTTCGATAGCGAGATTTGAAAAATTCGAAACATTCAATCAAGAATTCATTGAACCATTCTTTCGGATTATCCCGGTTATCGTTCGGATATTTTTAATGCCACCTAAGGGACGCATAAAGTGAAATATTTAAAGTGGATGACAATATTTTAGGAAGAATAGCTTTATTTTTAAAATGAGAGCCATCATAAATCGCACCCTGCAGCAATAACGCAGGGTGGCGGGATGCGGACTGAATTTAAAATGCGCCATGTTACGACGGTTCACTTACGGTTTTTTTAATAACTTATTAATACTGCTGTCAAACCGCCGGCTCAGTCGAGTGATACATTTAGATTACCTCTCATTTTTGAGTGAGCATAAAAACAGGAGAAGGAAGGTTGTCGACGTAGCTCAGAGTTGCCAGACTTTAGTGATAGTTGGCGGAACACATTGCTCGTAGAACTGATAGTTTATAGTCAGAGATATAGTTATATATACATGTATTTTTATTTTTATATGTATATAGTTTATAGTCTTATAGTTTATAGGGCCAGTATGGTTCTTGAGTGGCAACCGCGGCGCGCTAACCTGAGCGCGCAGCGTGGTAAAGTCCTCATTAAGTTGGACCGACGATCGGCTAATAATAATATGATGATGATGATTGTAAAAATACGTCTAGAGTTAAAGACTATTCTTGACTACATCATTTATGTATCCACGTTCCTACTTGCTTGAATATTGAATTATATTTTAATATTAGAGCAACTATAGGTATAGCGCAAATCCAAGTTTATGAGCCCTGTCGACACCCTTAACCTCTGTTTCGGCGAGTTACACTTCACGCTTCGTTACCGCTGACCTTAGGGACGCCCACCACAAATGTCACACGACCTTAGCTGGCGGATATCTCAATTTCCCTCAAAGAAACCCTAAACTAGGGTCTAAGGACAGCAAAATACCCAGTGAATAGCTTTTATTTTATGGAACTCCATATCAAAAGATAACAAATTAAAAACACTGTTTTTTACATCCATACATAGCTATTAACAGTAATAATTTCTCATATTTATATTTTGTAAGATGGTATAAGGTTGATTCACTAAAGCTGGCACGAATGGAATGAATGAGTGAATGATAATATTTATGTGTGCGTCACAAAATGATTACATACAGGTTGATACAATAAGTGATTATTGAAAACGTATTTGTAGACAAACTAGACGCATAACCGCCCAAATTCAGCAGTATAAATAAACAATACTACAAAATATTCCTATAGGGTACGTACGTTTTTGGATCAGGGTCTTAGCTTAAAAAACACGAATCATGTGGATATTTTATCTTTATCTGTAAGTAAGTACAAATCTATTAATCTACAACCGTGTTTTTTTACATTTTATACAACTAGAGAAGAAATCTAATTATTTTTATGAATACCTATTTTAAATATTTGTATAGAATCTTTTTTATCGATTCTTATTTTTTTGTGTGGTAATACCACATTTTATTTTTATAAATAATGACACAAAGGTAAATTAAGAAAGAATAATTGAATGCGATCTACTACAATCGAAGCGGGGTTTGAACCCGCGACCTCTGCGTTTCCGGCGCATTGCTCTCCCAACTGAGCTATCCGACCGCTACGTCAATCACACCAAATCTTTCATCCCTTAATTCTTTACGCTACTGGAGCGCCCTCTGCGTCATATATGTTTTTGAAATGCTAATGCGCATATGCGGAAACGCAGAGGTCGCGGGTTCAAACCCCGCTTCGATTGTAGTAGATCGCATTCAATTTTTCTTTCTTAATTTACCTATTTTAATTTTAAGTTAAAGCCATATTATATAAATACAAGGCAACTTATTAGGCAATAGTCCCACATGGTCAAACTCATACGAGACAATGGAATAGTATCATCCCACATCCTAATTCTGGTCATACACAAATTGCATGAATATTAAGCAATATGTACAATTACACTGCCTTACAACACTCAAAATCTAAAGTATGTCAAAAAACTAGCGTCTCCAGAAAACACCATGATAGTAAAATATTTTTGTATCAAACAGTTAAATATACCTTTCGGACATATATATTACTTGTTTAGTCTAAATATTGTGCAGATTATGCTTATAATAATAATAATAATTTTTATTTTTCTTCAATAACAAAAACCCATTTTGTTGTTTACAAAATATTAGGAGGCCCCTATATAAGAACGGCAGGCACTCACACTAACACTCGAAGTGACAAGTGACATAACTTTGATTCAATCCATTCGTGCCAGCTTTAGTGGATCGACCTTATACATTGACTTTAAATTACAACGTTACTATTAAAGTTGCTTACAAAATATTTACTCGTTCGATTCTCGCAACCCGAACGCCGCATATTTGGATCCCACTTTAGGAATCGCTGCCCTAAACAGTATCACGAGGTGTGAGGTTTAAACCTCGTGAGATACAAACGCCCATCGTAAAAAGCGCAAGATTTGTGGCAGGTAGATATAAAGACAGATTTATGTTCTAATTAGTCGCTCTACGAGTGCTGCAGACCTGCGTAAAACGAATTTATGCGACCGCGCCTGTGTTTGTTCAAATTGTTTCACATGATTTAGACGACAGGTAACTGCGGATTTCGTATGTAAATACCTATCTATCTGCAAATTAAGAATCGTCATATATTTTTTCGGCAATAAAATTCCCTTTGTACCCGTTATTCGCTCGCATCCGGGTCCTTATATCCTATTTGTTCCTGTAAAAGGATTGCGTACCTCAAATGCCTTTCGAGTATGAATACAGTACTCGTATACGAATTGAGATGTATTATATACATTGATTAATATATGTCTATTGTTTAAAGGTGTATCGAACAGGTAATTTGTAAAAGATAGTCGTATCCCAGGATAACAGTGTCAGGTATACCGTTATACACAATGTTTCCAGACCGAGTCTCAGGTGCGGGCTGCCGGCACACAAGCGCCGAGCTGCGGGCTAAAAAACGTAACAAATACATACAACCATTATCAATTCACACTCGGTGGTTTATAACAAAAGACGCGGCCATGGAAGCGTTTTTACTATCTCCTTTGCGAGCGCCCAAACAAAGCCCTTCTGTAGTCAGTGACAGCAGACCGTTAACTTTACACGTACAGAAGAAAATAAAACGATATTATGTATTATAAAAATCTGCACAAAGTCGGTTTGTCACGAGCGTTCTTTTAACGCAAAATTACCGCTCGGCCGGCCGCGGCAATTCGTCTGCCTGGGATGGAAACATAAATTGTGCTACCTCTTTCCCCTCAAATTGTCAAGACTTGTTTATTAAATTTCGTATTTTTTGTGCGAAGGGGTAATGTTTCAATGAATTAAGTAGTATGAAAATGCACTTTTAGCGTTATTAAACGTACTGCTTTTCTGTACAGTTTCCACTGGAAAATTGTACCTAATACTTGCAATTACTTACAATTCTTACAAAGAACGACATAATTCACGCCTGTAGCCCTGGTCAGTCTAATCTAATCATCAGATCTACTGACTAAATGACTTACCCATCCCCATCTTTACCCATCTTTTATAATCACTTTTTAATAAAATGTAACCGGCTTCCACGAAAAAATAGTACATCCTAGAGTAAAATGCTCCTGCTTTTTCAATTTATTTCTCCAACTCTATCATCAGATCGTGACCTCATGACAATGAGACCTTTCAATCAATATAAAAATTGGGCATTAATCGATCCCTTCTCCGTGTAATCTGGGAACATACTTAAAAAAAACACAAATACGAAAACAAATATTCCGAAGAACTGAGAACCATCTCCTTTTCTAAAGTTGGTTAAAAACATTCACAAATATTTAAATAAATACACTGAATGTATACAAAGTCGAAAGGATGAGTTTTAATTGCAAAGTTGGTTTACAGCCGCAGGTAATTGAAAATACTGAACGTTTTACCGCCCACGTGCTAACAAAAAGGCTTGCACTGCAAGTCATTACTTACCTCTGCCTGATTGTCTTCCTTGCAGAATTATTGCTGGCGAAGGTACTAGTTCGAGGCGACCGCTTGTCAAACTTTGGTAATTTAACTTCAAAACAGGTTCCTCACTACTGGGGAACATTTATTCAGCCATTGGGATGTACCTATGTATGACAAACATGTTATGACGCCAACTGTCAGATTAACTAATGTGATTAGCAATATGGCTGCAAGTTTGGTGCACTATGTTGCTTCTGTGCGCATTTCGTCTTAACATTAGTCCAATTTGAAAACTAGATGTAGTATTTGAGCTTGGAATTTTCTTTCGCAACCTCAATGTTTAAAAAAAATAATACTGCAATAAGCACAATTACGGGAGAAGCTTGAGAAAGGTAGGGATTTCTAAATGTGGAGCCACGCCATGAACTAAATACTGTATTTCGTTTTTATATGCGTTTATGGGTTATGGAGATACGATATATGAGTTGAAACGGTACACTATTGTTATTTTTGATGAGACGGTTTCGGGATCATGCAATTCTTATTTATTCATTTAATCATTATTGCATAAAAACCCATGGCATATAAAAGACGACCTTAAGCCTTTGCTTTAAGGCATTCTCTACCAGTCAACGTTTGGGAAGAGTAGATAGATTGTGGGCGGAGCAACTACTTAATTTAAGCGAGCTGTTCTCCCAAGGTCGCATTTCTCAACCTATCCTCGGGAAATTGTGTGTCGGTTGGAAATTAAAGTTTTCAAAATGGCGGATATATGGGTGAAAACGAAAAAATACATATTTCAGTCATTTCAAAAGATATTTGCGAGATCTATACTGCCGTGCTTAGGTAAAAGGCGACCTTTTGCTATGGGATTCCATACAAAAAGGTCGCCTTTTAGCTTAGCACGGCAGTATAGTTGACAGACCACTAGTGACGGAAATGAGCATTTCTCAAAAAGTTTGTACATTTCTCGGATAGTCGTAACAAAGAAAAAATATCACATTTTAATGATTTTGTTGTTACTTATTATTTAACTGTTATTTAAGGATTCAGTTTATTAATTTTTGACAGAGATTAGATGTGTAATTTTAACTGTAAAGTTTATTTAATTGAGCCGAGGCAATCAAAATTTCCGGTTTTGTTACCCTAATTCAAACGGGAAATAAAATAAACACATACGAATTACATTGAATTTATTTATTGGTTAACATAGTATTAACCAATACGCGTATATTTTTTCATAAAAATTGCTTACTATATTCCGATAAGTTAAAGATATAATGGTAACTACTCTTGTACGTTACCATTTAGTCAAAACTCAGGTTTGAAATTACAATATCACGCGTATTAAATTGAGTTATTTAAAATATCTTTGAAGAATAATTTATAAGACCATCTAAATTATATTTTAAACATGTATTAAATGTATGTTATTAAACAAATAATTAAAAAAAAACAACAAAAACCTCTAATATCTTCAAGGGACAGTAACAATAATAGGAACCTTGGTAACAAAATCGGAACTATTAAGCATAGTGTACAATTAGTACACTTACAATATTAATTTGATGCTTAACAACTCACTTTAATAGTAATTACATTTCTTACTATATAATGATTAGTTATGTATCACAAAAAATAATCATACAGATTAATTAGTGCTTAAATAATGTGCCATTCAAGCAGAATTGACATGAGATCTTCTGTTATTATTCAAGAGTATTGTTTATAGGAACATTACAATAAATCACAAAATGCAGTTTTGACTACTTGTAGACGTGATCAGATCACAATAAAGAATCCAAATAATAACAAAATTAAACATCAAAAAGTACAGTAAAATCAGAGTATTACAGTACCTACAGGGCAATCTTTTTAAGTTAGTATAGAAATGCCCATATTAAATGAGCGTTATGAAGTCTGGTTTTATTATTTTAAATTTGGCCCAATATTTAAATGTATTTTTATTCTGAGTATAATAAGCAGGGCATCGCAAAACGAAATACAACAAAAAAAAATATACAAGTCCACTTTTTTTGTGCTCCATACATTAGGAACTTTTTTCTGGAGTAATCTGGAGGCAATAAAACGGAAATATAAAAATAAATAACAATATTGTATCCATTAATGACACTAAATGTCACCTTTTTTCAACTGTGCCCGTTAGAAATTAAAAATGAAAAAAAAATTACCCACCCTAATAAATATGCAATCTGGGGCTTTACAAATTACCGCCCGTGGTTTGTCTAAAGTTTTACGTCTTGCCTTGGCCGGGATGTGGGATTTTCGTCCCGCGAAGCGGGCGTAAATCCCGCTTTACGGTCAAGGGTGACGTAAGTGGTTTTATTTAACAATTAATATTTACAATAAAATTACCAATGATAATAAACATATCGTTTGTACAGTATAAAAATACAAAAAAAAAAACGTGAAAAAAGCCTCATTTTTTTCTTCAGCTAGAAAAGAAATCAATAATATTATTTTACCCAAAATCAGAAACTTTTGCTTTATAATATATGTTTTTATTAAAATTGACAATAAATTTTTTTTTTTTTTTAAAGAGAAATATATATATTGTATTACGTCATTCTCTATAGTCTATACTACTCCTTAGACTTTCTTTTTTGTTACCTTCACTTCCTAGTCATACGAAACGATTCAAAAGTAACAAAAAAGAAAGTAACGAAGTGATGCTCGGACGTTTTAAAAAATATTTTAACCGAATTTAATGAATAACTCGAATATTGTATGTACTGTATCTTAGTCGTCATAATATGATTAAGTGATGAGTTGAAACAAAACTGAAGAAAAAGTGAAACTTACCAAGTTATCCCGTAACAAACAAGGAGTTCAAATTTTCGGTTGCCACCAACGGCGAGCGTGTTCCTACCGTTGCGTTTGATAGACTGTCAATATGCCAAGATGGCCACTCTTAAAAATATCCCTAGTGTTACCACTTTCCTATAAAACTACAATTGAATTAACAAAACCCCAGAATTCTATGAAAATAGCGTAACAAACACCGGAAACAAAATTGGAACTTTTTCTAGGACAAATTATTATCTTTTATTATAAATATATACGTTAAATAACGACAACAATACTTATTTTTTATGAATTCTGAGATATCTCTTTTGTAATGAAACACAACACTCAACCCGAAACACTAAGTTTTGTTACAGAAAATCGATAATTTAACTACAATTTTGTTAAGGGGACATTTGCATTGCCATACAAATGAGACCTACCCAATATTTTAAAATATTTTTATAAAATTATATTATGCATTATGATTTCAGACAATAATATTATCTTAGAGATACTAAACTTATTTTTAAGTTTTCAAGGTCAGATTATATTAGATATCGTCTCTTAATTTATTACAAGCTTCGAACCGGCCCGGACAAAGACGTAAAGTAAATGTACAAACTTTTTGAGAAATGCTCAAATATCACGACGTTGCGCGACAGCGGCAGCGGTGCGCGGTACGTGTGTCTCGCTCTCTCGTATGGCCGCCGCACTCTGATTTCTCGCTCTACCGCTCGCCGCGTCGCCAGTCGCGCAAAGTCGTGGAATCCGTTACTAATGGAACACAAACATCGGCAAATACGTGCGTCTAATACATACTGAGCCGGCGGTCCCGGGTTCGAATCCCGGCCAGGGCAAATATTTGTGTGATGAACTCGAATATTCCCAAACAACAAGGTTGTTCTATGTATTTAAGTATTTAACAAGCCTTCTTGAGCTTAATTTGGGACTAGATCGATATGTGTGAGGTTGTCCGACATCTATTTATTTATTATAAAAAAATATATACAGGGTGTAACCGACGGTGTACCGAAAACTGAAACCATGGCTCCATTCTGGGCTGGAAAATCGTGGAAATTTCTTTGAGAAAATTCACAAATTTTCCTCGCGAGTTTTCGTTTTTTCTTTATTTTTCCGTTAATCGAACTCTACTGGTAACAATTTTTCATGAAAAATCGCATGAAAATAGCATTTTCCGCAAAACACACCATTGTGTGTTTTGTGATACATTTATCACAAACAGTGTTACCTATGTAAGCTTTACGGTACTACACAGAGCGCGTGGAGTGGGACAGATAACGGTACTGGCCGGTCATTGATCCGCCAGGCCAGTGCGCTCGCGCAGGCCGCTGCGGTCGGACGCATGATTAATGTTTACCTACCCGCACATTTTATTTGCTTTACTTGCTTGAATGAAAATAATCTTGTTAGATTGTTTTAATTTATCGGTCAGTTGTTATTGGCGTTAGGTAGTACACTAGTTATGATCTGTGGTTACGTTTTTTTTATGGTTGCATCCATTCATGTCATTCGATGCGCATTGGCGTAACGGTATGTTTTGCGCTGACGCGTGAGTGGAGTGGAGAGCGCCTGAACCGGTCGATGCTTGCCGCGTGCCCTCCCCGCGCGTCTGCGCCCGAGAGAATTGGACGCAATACATTGCGCGTCGAGTTATATAATTCATTTTGGAAAATTTTATCCTTGAGTTTTCCGAGAAAATGAACACTCGTTTTCAGTTCGTGATTATGGTCTAAAACTACAGTTTTCGTTTTCGGTACGCTGTCGGTTACACCCTGTATAAGGTGATTATTTTTACATTTTTAAGATTTTATTTATACAACAAGTTGTTAATGTTTAAAGAAGTCGTTTCACCGTAAGGGCCACCACGGCTGACCGCCCTTACCCAACCGAATCTATTTTTAATTACCCTTTAGGCCTAAGCGGGGACCATTACTTTTTATGTGGCGTCAGATTTGGTTAGCACCGAACTTGATTACTTTGCAGCGTGTAGCATAATTCTATTTAATTAATGTATACAAATACATAAATAACAATACATTTTATTTAAATTTATTATAAAAGTCGAGTCCGGAACACTACGTTGCGCTCCAAAACACGTATTGCTGATGTTGTTGGAGAAAAAACCGCCAGGCTGAAGTGGGACTGGGCAGGCCACGTATGCCGCATGCACTCAGACAGATGGGCTAAACAAATAACGCAGTGGGTGCCACATGATGGGCGGCGACGACGTGGCAGGCCAAGACGGAGATGGCGGGACGATCTGGACGCGTTCCTAAATGATTGGCCAGAAATAGCATCGAACAGGGAGTTGTGGAAATCGAGAGGAGAGGCCTTTGCCCTGCAGTGGGACACCAACATAGGCTAATAAAAAAAAATATATAAAAGCAATTTACCGTAATAACACTAAATGACAAAGCATGCACCTATAACTTAACAATTTGAGGTTGCACTGGCCCCTTACACAAGGTGCAGCTCGTCGAATAACTAAAAAACTAAAATATCGGATAACTTCACACAATAAATCTAGTCTCACAGTCAGTCCAGATAATTATACTGGTACTGATAGATATATACTTAAATAAATAATTATAGATAAATTTTAACATAGAAAACATATACCTATTCGAGTTCATTCCACAATTATTCAAATATTCGAATCATCACACAAATATTTGCCCCTGCTGGAATTGGAACCCAGGACCATGACGTCGGCTCAGTAAGCACCTGCACTACCACTGCGCCAACCGCGTCGTCGGTATATAACTTCTGATTTTAATAATGGGTGTCCCTCGTTTTGTCGACAAACGTTTCAAGTAACATTTAGTTCACGAATTATTGTTTGGTGTAATTTTATTTCACGGCCAGATCATTCAAATTTTTATTATTTTATAGAATAACTGTTTAGAGAATATTATTTGGCAAATGATTCATTTTGTATGTATTTTAAAGGGCAGAATAACTAAACAACGAATTTAATTTGTTCGGAATTTTATTACAACATTAGAAAATATTTATATATCGAGTGGTCGAAAAATCCTAACATTACCTATTTCACCTTAAGGCCGGTCCGACTTGGCTTAGGTTAGGTAGGACCACGAGCGAAGCGAGGAGGAGTGTTAGGTTGAACTGCGACTCTAATGAACGAGCCAAGCGAGCGAGCCGTGGAGGTCTATATCAAGTGGGAAATAAAACTTCGCCAGTCAATACATTTGACGATTTAAATAATAAATTAATAGTAATAATCCTTGTAATAATTGTATGTTAATTAAAAATACTTGAAACAATAAACCACAAAACGTTTTCCATGACGTAATACAACTTTGTAATGAATCAGCCGACAAGTAAAAATACCCGATTTAAAATTACTTGTACTAATCATTCCACGAACTGAATTGTCGACGAAATCAAAATACATGAAACGTTGACTTTGAAGTGAAATTCGACGAAGTGAGTGTAGAAAATTTGATGATAAACCTTTCATAATAAACCTTTAATTTATTGACAAAAGTTATTGAATATTATTTTAACACTTCCACGGACAGTAGGTACGTCGAGAGACGTAAATTTAGAACCCCCGGATACGGCGCCATGTCTGTGGACGGCGACTTATCTTCGCAAAACTGCCACTCCATCTACAACCGAAATTTCTCATAGTGATTTTTCATAGTCATGAAATTTTTATGCAATGGTCCTGCCCGTCAAGCACAACTGGACGTAGTTATGCAAAAACGTTCCAACCCATTAGTCCCTGAAAATTTAATATAAACTTTACTACCCATATGTCAATAAGTTCAAAATTAAATTTTAAGTGAGGTGTGGGTTGGATAGTTTTTGCATAACTACGTCCAACTATGCTTCCCGACTCTTGTCGCACGGCACAGCGCCACTTGTCACTCTCTCTCAGTATTGCACAGAAAGAGATAGATAAATATGTCACGCGGGAAAGTACAAAAAAAAAGTATCACATTTCTAGGTAGGTACTAGGGCTGTTTTCGTAAACGTGTTAACATTGCAGAAATAGTACCTCCGTACTTAATCTTATAATTAACAATTAAATTCAAAATAAATTAAGTTGAATTTACATGCTAAAATTTAAGCCGTCAAATTGCCTGTTCATAAATTAGTATGTTATATTTGAATTCTAGGATCCTTCCAAGATTAAGTTCTTCGTAGCAGAGCATAAATTTAAGGACCTAATCTCATTCGGTAAGAATACTTTATGAAGTACCTTTAATCCCTTGCCGTCTTAACGAATTATAATACCACCTACCTAATTTCCATTTAAGTCCTAGTCTAATTAGCTTCAAATTACTAATCCGTCGGCTAAGGTGACGTCTACTTGGATTAATTGTATTTAAAACTGAGTGATATCTAATAAATATAAAAAATATTTTTTCACGTTTATTTCTATAAAAAATCTCGATATTTTAAACTCTCGCGACTAGAAGGTGCCTACAACGTCGTCCGCGTAACTCTCATTTTTTTAACCGACTTCAAAAAAAGGAGGGGGTTCTCAGTTCGGTTGTATGTCTTTTTTTTTTTTTTTTTTAATGTTTGTTACCTCATAACTCCGTCATTTATGAGTCGATTTGGAAAATTCTTTTTAGGTTCATGAATAGACATCTCAAGGTTGGTCCCATAAAATTTTGGTGAAGATCGGATGACGAGATCCATGAGGAATCGAAGGAATTCCTGAAATTTTATAGGCACTCATAATATTTTTAATGTTTTTTCTAAAACTATTTAAGTATTTGCATATGGTAGTCATCATCTTCTCATGCTGAACTGATGATGGAAGGTACAACTCCTTAACAGTTAGGAGTTAGGAGATATTTCAAACGAGATGCATGCCTTCAAGACCTCCCTGATCACCCCGCCATAAGTATTTTATATGAATCACTAAAAAGCGAAAAAAAAAAAAATTTAACAAAAAAAGAACCGACTTCAGTAAAACTAAAAAGCCGAAAATAACCCGTTCAAGTACAGATTACATTTGACTCACCCTTTGAAGTCGGTGCCAAACCTCACGTAAACTTTAATATATAAATATAATAACTGAGTGGTTTGGGATCGATTTCAAAGGGTGAGTCAAATGTAATCTGTACTTGAACGGGTTATTTTCGGCTTTTTAGTTTTACTGAAGTCGGTTCTTTTTTTTGTTAAAAATTTTTTTCTTCAGTGTAATCGGGTAATAAGTTTCTTATTTACGTGATTCCAGGATGTCTACAGTTATTATTATTATTAATCCGTTTATGGCAGCTCGAAGCTTATGCCTGTATCAGTTTTTTTGGTTTATAACCAATGCATGACTTCCGTGTTAAATGTAAATAAAACTTATCAAAAAATAAAAAAATTAAACATGAGATGAAATGAACATGAACAAAGATGGCCGATCATGTCTACAGTTGTTTTTTTTTTAATTTAGCCAGAGTGATTTGACAGATGTCGTAATTTATATATTCGTTATTTAGATTATTCAGAAATGATGTCTTAAAACAACGAATGAGAATACTCTTAATAACTGAAATCTGATTATCTTTTATTGATATAAAGTGATATGTTGAAACCAAATTAAAGTTAATCAAATTGCGCTCGTAAAAATTTCGTCAGTTTACTCCAGCTAATTAAAAATCAGACTTTAGATATCCAATAAATTTGGTTAAAATCCGTCTAAATCAGGATGATTAGAGGTGGTGTTGTATTCAATGCCTTATATTATAAAAACCGGCCAAGTGTGAGTCTGACTCGCGCACCGAGGGTTCCGTACAAACTTTCACTTATCCCATCTTAATTGGCCTGGTTAAGTTTGCACCTGAAATGTATCGCGCCGGATACAAACGAGGTGCAAACTTAACGCAGCCGAGTTCTCCATATATGATGTTTGAAAAGGACTATATTTTTTATGATTTTATTACAAATGTAGAGTTTTTAGATATTTATAAGTATTTGTAGTACGTGACAATATTACTTGCCAAACTTCATAGTTCTAGGTCATCGGGTAGTACCCTATCATTTTGATTCCCTTGAGTGTGTCGAAATGTACGTTATTTGCGACATAAACGGTCGTATCTTTTTTTCACGTTAATGTTTAATGTAGAAGTTTGATTTATTCACAGCTTCAAGGGACCGTAGACTTGAGTATATGGTGTTCATTTCAACTCGATACCTCCACGCGTTCTCGAGATAAAGGCTCTTGACAGATAGACAGACGAACGGACGGACAACAAAGTGATCCTATAAGGGTTCCGTTTTTTCCGAATGAGTTACGGAACCCTAAAAACAAAAGAAAACATGCATAGCGCATTTTTTATCTCTAACCCCACTCCAACCCGTCTTCAGGAATAAAATTGTTCTTCAATATAATCTATTGGGCCCAGCCGCTCATAATTTGTTTGATTCCCTTAAAAAAAAGCTAATACGAACTACCTGTGATCCCAGAGCTGGCGCGTTTCTCGGGCAAAGGCTCAGTATTGCTGTGCAGCGGGGAAATGCCGCCAGCATCTTGGGATCATTTCCGCCAATGAGCGACCTTGGCTAGTTAGGTTAGTGTAGGTTTTAGGTTTTTAAATTGTTTTACCACTTAATCCGCATGTTTTTTTTAATAAATATACTTTTATATAATCTAAAATTAGTATGAGTATGTTTCAATAAACTTTTAAGAATGTCAAATGATAATATCCTTTCGAAAAGCCATATCGTAGAGAACTCTCCGGTTGCAGTGTTTGCAAGCCAGTCACGGCAGCCCGCCGGACGCGATGGGATATTCTGCGGCGGGTAACGAGCGCGGCGTCGCCACCGGCACAGGTGGTCCGAGTCGCCGATTGCTTCCTACCTTTAATGAAATACTTTTCCCTAGACACTCCACGTTGCTCAAATTGATACTAGAGATTATCCGTTTCGGCCAACTCTACTTTTCATTTAATTGAACGTCGTATTATCTCCGCAAATCGTCTTTGTGCCCAGGTGCGCTGCTCGACTCTTGAGTTGGTTTTGAGTCTTGAGTCTCGAGTCGCGAGGCCCCGCGACCCATTAGGAGTGTTGCAAATGTGTTACACCTACATCCAGAGCCGGGCCGTATTAATTTCGACCCAAGTTCTCAGGACACCGACAAGCTTATAAGATTAGAATAATTTTCTCATTCCGAGGACTCCCCGCGAGCGCAACCGGCGGTTTAATTAAAACTAACAGTTGTCTCACACAGTCTTATCCGGCAATTTGCGAGGTATTACAGGCCGAACTTTGTCCACAAATTATCTTGACTCCATTTAACAGAACGGTTATGTTAATAAGACCTTGCCAAATTTAGAAGAATGTCTCAGACACTACGTCGACGTGCCGGCGTTAAACTTTACTATTCAAGGGGTTATTAATTTTAAGTTTTCAATAATCCAGTAACTGCTTTTAGTAACGCGGTTTCATGGACCCATCATTAAACCTGAGCGCAAATGAGCTTTTTATGGCCATAATAACACTTATAAATGTTGGAACGAACTTACACTCGCTTTACAGCTGTTTAGATGGCGTCCCTAAAATTAATGCATCCATCAAATATTTAATTTGCTTCGATGACGACGCACAAACGGTGAATCTACCCGTGCGTAACACGAAAAAATATTTTTGCAATATTTCACCTTCGTATAACTTGATTATACAGTGTACAGTCAGGTGTATTAAAGCGGCTTTATTGTGTCCGAATAAAATCTGTTGTCTTCATGCATATAAAATTCACTTGGCGTCGTGTGAAATATTATGTGACACAAATAGCAGCGAATGAATCCTGTCGGCTGACAGAGCCCCTATCCCCCTCGTATCGGCTACGCCCTTTATCTTTACTATGAAATAAAGGAAAAAGTACCACTTTCTCTGCAATATCTTATGCGTATGAGTGCTTATGAAATATGAATTCTATCTCACAAAACATATTATTTCGTTATAACAGAAAATATTGCTACACGTTTCAGAGTAATATGGGATATGACTTTCTTTATAAGCAAAAATAAAAACGTGGGGATCACGGCCGATTCATGTATACGAATTCGTTCTTAAGTGAACGATGATATCACAAATTCGGAACGATAATTTTTTTGTGAAATATGCTACTTACATTGAAAGATATAATATGGAATTACTATACAGGTACTATTCAATGTAGGTAACAATCTATGAGCACAGCACGACATGTCACGATTAGATCAACAATAAATCGTCTCTTAATTTTTCAATTTCAATAAAAATCTTGTATAAAAGAATATTGTTTTACTCCTCGTTTTTAACAAATGCGTGAAATCAACCGAGCAATCTTATCAATGCTCATCTTTTATTCTAACCCTTTTTTAGCTCGACGGATTCAACTGTTTAAATAAATTGAACTTAGAACGCTCGAATGCATTTGTTTTTCTACTCGCCCTTATAATACTTGTGTAGGTATAATCCGATTGAGTAAAGTTTGCACCTTGTTTCTACCTCTTTCTACACACAGGAGATGCATTCTTATTTTAACCGGGGTATAGTTGAGTGGTTGGTTTGGCTTTTCTCCGGTGGCTAGCCTTCTGTGACGGCGTCGCCGCGGCGCGGGCCCGGGTCGGAAGCGCGATAACTATTTACTTACTGCACTTGGAAGAGCTTAGGGTTGCTCGTGGAATGCGATAGTTGTATTGAAATTGTCAGTTTAACATTCTCACTTAGCTCGCCCTTTTGAACTCCGGATACTAGAATAAATTGAAGGGGTTTTGTTCTTGTTGATAATTATATTGTTGTTTTATCACAAACTGACAGAGTGTTTGACTACGACAATGTGCATTAAACCTAGCCTAATCTCGATTATAGGGAACCCTTCAGAGCTTATTCACTGTCATTTTATGAGGATATTGTTAATTATATACATATATATACTCGTAGATAGGCTTCAAATTTCGTGTAAAAGTCATCAAAGTATATTTGTTGTCCCGACACCTTTAATCAATCAATAGATGAATAGATAGATGTATGCGCTGTTAAGCTGTTATACACACTAACACTAGTTTTGCCGCGGTTTTCCCAACGTGCCTATCGTATTATTTTTATCATTTGAAAATTCTGACTTGTACGTGCTTGTACAAAAGGAGCAAACGAAAAAGTTTTTTAATGCAATGAGACAATCACACATGTTTTACGTCCAACAAAATTGAAACGGCCAAGATGCTCAGCAATCTGTCGAACAATAAGTCCCGCCAACAAAAGCCGGCCGTTTGAACCAGTCGGAAACTTTTGTAACTCCAGCTCTTTCCCCGCTCTTGGCAGTGCCAAAGCCAACTCACAATGGGCGGAATAATCGTTAGGGCCAGTCATAAGAAAACCCATTACAAAAACAACGACGCTTCTTACCCGTATTACTCAACATTTAGACGGCGACGACTAATTTTCGGCTCGAGTTCAACGTTACGGTATAATTACGAGGTCTGTACCATTGTTTACAATGTGGCTTATTGTTGTAATCAGATTGCGGTATAGGGCTTGTAGCGTAACATGTTATTCGTTCTAATCTCGCAGCTGCGTTAACACGCTAGAGAAGGGTACCGAACGCAATAACTTACAGAAATAATGCGCCGCGTGGAAATAAATAATATACCAAATTCACAGAATAATTGAACGGTAAAAAGGTGCGGGTATGCCTGAGAGAATTCTCGCTTTACCTACTCTAAGCGAGGATAAAAGGCTCGAAGGGTGATAGATAGTAAAGCGACATAACGAAGGAACGCGATCCTGGCGTCACTTCCGGCGGCCGTCACGTAGGAACGACTTCCGGCGCGGCGCCGCCAGTCCGCTCGCTCCTCCACTTACATTCACTTAGCTCAGAAAACCTCCGATACTAATAGTAAAACACACCAAAACTCTTACTAACGACTGAGGAAAATCAGGCTGACCCTCCATCAAATGACGCATACAGTCATGGAAGATTTAAAAGGTAAATATCGAATGGCATAAAATGTATTTTTGTAACAATTTATTAAAACAAAAAATTCTATGCCAGCGTATAAACTGCCCGTTTAAAAGATCTCAGTTATTTTCATATGTCGGTTTAATTTCCGCTATGGCAATGTTTTCAGAGGGAAATTCGATTGGAATAAGAGACGCGTCGATGTGAGCCTATGTAATTTCCTTTCATATTGAATTTAATTCTTTGAGGGATGCATGTGTCTGACCCTGTATTTTACGACACGGCGCCGTTTTCATATCCAACAATGAAAAGGAAAATTGATTTGATTAACTACGTAGGTACAATGGTACTTTTGATTTAGCAAACATTTCATTATTAACAATTGGAATGAAGGACGTCAATCGTAGGTACGTATGATGTTTCAAGTTCAATGAAACATAAATTAATGAGTTTTTTTATTCAAGTTATGAGCTGTGATGACCGGCCAATGTTCCTTTTTCAATTTTTTATTTAGATTTACTATGTATTGATGTCTGAAACCAAATTTTGAAGTTAATCTTCATTAATTCCCAGTTTAGAAATTCAAATCTTGAAAATAAAGACACATTTTTACATTCGCTTTTAGGGTTCCGTACCCAAAGGGTACGGGACCCTATTACTGAGACTTCGCTGTCCGTCTGTCTGTCACCGGGCTGTATCTCAAGAACGGTGATAGCTAGACAGTTGAAATTTTCACAGATGTTGTATTTCTATTGCCGCTATAACAAAAAATACTAAATATAAAATAAAATAAATATTTAAGGGGGGCTACCATACAACAAACTTGTTATAGATAATGGTACGGAACCCCTCATGCGCGAGTTGACTCGCACTTGCATGTACTATTATATTTGTGGACGTCTAATGGTTATTTTCTTTGCTGTTGTTTTTATTATTATGTTTTACAAAATGTATCGCTGTTGATGATAAACACAATAAATAAAATACAAATTAATAAATAAAATACATTATAGGTATACTTATATTCTTAAATGTACAAAAATATAAAGTACCTACGTATCGCTTACAATAAATTGTATTATACTTACTAGTAAATATTACAAATAATATTCTATTCAACTTATGTCATTACAATTCAAAATAACACATTCCAACACATGGACACTGACAAGGACACACTTTGGTCTGGACTACCTAGTTACATTAAAAATGTGTCTCGTGGGTTTTAGATCATTAACTGAGGTGTGACTGTAATATGCAGTTTTTTACAGGTCTTGGGCATATTTCGGCGTTTTAGAAAACCTTGGGCATAATCGGGCATGTTATGTACCGGTACTCGTAGACGACGTAAGTGATGTGATGTCTAAATCGGCCGGTGTGTGCGTGCGACCCGCGACACGCGAGCTCGCCTGTCGCGCTATCGACTTACACCCTGTTAAATCTGGCCCAATATTTGTACAGCCTATTCATTACCATCGTGCCGCTTTATTTTATTGTTTCTTCATGTTACGACGTTCGTTTTTCTTTGAGCGCCCATTAAAATTTGTTAAATGAGAATTTATTGCCGTTCACGTTCACGGAAATCTTAAATCGTGTGTAACGGTTAATTGGTGGCTATATCCGTATAAAACGTAAAAATAAAAGTTGCGAGGGTGGAATCGTGTACTTTTTCAATTAGAGGAAGCTGTAGTATGGATCGAGGATGAGCCTGGATCGGCGGAGGCGCGTGGCGGTCCGGAAACCCGTGAATAGTGGGAGGCACTGAAAGAAAATCTAATTTGGATTTAAGGGATTACATCGACTTGTTTCGGCCTACTGTAGAGAGACAAGTTGTCGCCGGCTTGCTGTTCAGATGGAATTAGAGCCGGCTTCGACGCAAGGCTATTTTATTACTCGCAATCCCTATGTTCGTGTTCAAGTTAATTTGTCTGCGTCTAGACTGAATTGTCACCTTTAAAGTATCTTTAGAGTCAAGGGAAAGGGGTTCAAATACGATTTATTGCAGGACTTTAAAGGTAATTTGAAACGGATAAAACAGATACAAATTCTAGTCTACATAGGTACCCTTTGACTACAATTAAGTGTCAGAATATTCTTATATGATTACCTCTTGTTCTGGAAGTGGGCGTTTGATATCGATATCGACGAATGAAAAAAGTATAGTATATACTCCTAAAAACTTAATTCAAAGTGTCTCACTTTAGAAAAAAATATATTTATAATATAACATATTAAACGATAATTTATTGGGAGCCCATCGGGGCTGAGGGTGCCCGATCTGCAAGTAATTACAAACATGACTTGTAGGATTCAATTTTACGCATCACAGCCATTGTCTCCTGTACAATGTGGTCCATGCGTGGTCACGACGTGACTGAGCCGCGGGCCTGGTGAAGCGTGAGGCAGACGTAGCGAAAACATGAACAAGGAGAATTACCAAACCTCGAGGGCTAAGTTAAATGTTTCTAATGTCAGTGAGTATTGTATACACATATATAATCTACGTGTATACAATACTCACTGACATTAGAACCGCTGTATTACGTACAACTTTTTTTTCCTTTCTGCTCTATTTATACCTACGTATATTGTTAATATTCTGTTCAAATGTTGTGTCAATACAGATAATTTGAATTTAAGTGATTATATTACTAGGTCTTATTTAACTATTTAAGCACTGATTAGACAGAGTTATGAGATATCTTCAATTTAGCAATATACTATACCTAAAAATAAAAATGGAAAATCAATTTTCTATGGTGACGGGTCATTAATTCAGAAAAAATCTAAATAGTGCGATGCAGGATGTGTATTTCCGCGCGCCGTACCGATCTAAATAATCTACTGGTAAAAATCTTTCGACTGGATCCGCGTTAACAAATTTTGTTACAGGGTAAAACGGTTATCACACTGGCGCATCCTGCTGCGAAGTAAGGGCGGCCATAGAAAATCGTACGAACGATGCGGATTCAGTGTGTATGTACCATGCGGTTTTTGTATACAAATAAAGATTCTACATCTACAGTACACGGTAAGAACCGCAGTTCGTACTTTTTATTTATTTATTTAAACTTTATTGCACAATACAAAAAAAAGTACAAATGGCGGACTTAATGCCTTTAGGCATTCTCTACCAGTCAACCACTGGGTTAAACAGAAATATGTAGTCGGTGCAGGATCAGAGTTACAGAGAACCCGTTACCCGACTACGGTAAATAACAAAAAAATACGCTGATCAAATTAAGCATTTTGTTACTGTTTTAGTATGTGTTTATTTACCTACTTATAGGGAAACCTATTTTTATCACAATGACGTACAATACGTTTTAAGAATGATTTAACGAAGACAACCAAAAGTTTATTTAAGAGGCCTTATTCCTTTTAAAATGTATTTTTTTTCATATAATGACAAATAAATTGATAATTTCAACCAACTTTTTGAAGTGAATAAAAGTTTTCCCCGAGTTCTAGGTAGTAACATAGCTAGTTCATGCTTTCATTGCGTGCAGTCGAAAATAAGTTGTAAAAACTAATTTTCGCGTGAATTTTGTCAATTTCGAGTAGTTTTTGAAACAAAAATTATCAATGAAAAATTCAAACTGTAGGTTTCAAATATATGTATACCAATGAATCCCAATAGCCCTGGTCTAGGTAGTAACATCAATAATATGTTAAAAAACATGTTTGATCATAGAGAAAAATGTGTAAAACGATCAGCATTTTAAAAAGGAATCTCTTAATTTCCCGATTTTACTATATTTTTTAAAACCAATGTGTGTTCTGCATGGTATAAGTTCGTGGCCAAGAAAAAGAATGACTAACGATCTTCAGGGGTCGAAGTTCGAACGAAGTTAGCTGCATATTTCATATCCTTTTAGTTTACATTTTACCATTGTCTATTTTTGGCTCTTTTGTATGTCCTGCGGAACTCCACTGCGGCGATTTTATTGTATCTTTGTTTAACGGTTAAGGGGCCTTATTCCTTTTAAAATTTATTTTTTTCATATTATAACAAATATATTGATCATTTCAACCAACTTTTTGAAGTAAATAATGCTTTTCCCCGAGTTCTAGGTAGTAACGTAGCTATTTCATGCTTTTATTGCGTGCAGTCGAAAATAAGTTAAAAAAACTAAATTTCCGCGTGAATTTTGTCAATTTCGAGTAGTTTTTGAATAAAAAATTATCAATGAAAAATTCAAACTGTGGGTTTGAAATATATACCAACAAATCCCATTAGCCCTGTTCTAGGAAGTAACATCAATAATATGTTAAATAACATGTTTGATCATAGAGAAAAATGTCAAAAACAATCAGCATTTTCAAAGGAATAATGCCTCTTAAGTAAAAACCTAGCTGTTTTTAGATAATAGGACATAGGTTTCTTTTTAGGGTTCCGTACCTCAATCGGAAAAAACGGAACCCTTATAGGATCACTTTATTGTCCGTCCGTCTGTCTGTCAAGACCCTTTATCTCAAGAACGCGTGGAGGTAGGTATCGAGTTGAAATTAACACCATATACTCAAGTCTACGGTCCCTTGAAGCTGTGAAAAATCAAACTTTTACGTTAACGTGAAAAAAATATACGATCGTTTATGTCGTAAAAATCGTACATTTCGACACTCTCAAGGGAATCAAAATGATAGGATACTTCCCGATGACCTAGAACTATGAAATTTGGCAAGTAATATCGTCACATACTACAAATACTTATAAAAATCTGAAACTTACTAATACATTTGTAATAAAATCATAATAAATATAGTCCTTTTCAAACATCATATTTGGAGAACTCGGTTGCGTTAAGTTTGCACCTCGTTTGTATCGGTGCCATACATTTCAGGTCAAACTTAACTCAACCAGGCCAATTTAGATGGGATAAGACAAGTTAAAGTTTGTACGGAACTCTCGGTGCGCGAGTCAGACTCGCACTTGGCCGTTTTTTTTTATTTAACTTTAGAGCATTGCTAGTGCTGTTATATAAGGGTAAGGGAATGATGATAAAGCTTTTTATACTTACCTATACATACAATACAAAGTCTCAGCGTCTTATTAAATCATATAAATCCTAGATTATACTATACGTATTACGTTCATCATTCATCATCATTATCAGCCAAAAGACGTCCACTGCTGGACATAGGCCTCCCCCAGAGAACGCCACCATCACCGGTCCTGCGCCTCCCGCATCCAGCGGACTCCAGCGACCTTCGCCAGGTCATCAGTCCACCTTGTGGGGGGCCTACCCACGCTGCGTCGTTCGGTGCGTGGTCGCCACTCAAGAACTCGATGGCCCCAGCGGCCGTCGGTTTTACGAGCGATGTGCCCTGCCCATTGCCACTTAAGTTTTGCTATCCTTCGGGCTATGTCGGTTACCCTGGTTCTTCTACGGATCTCTTCATTTCTGATTCGTATTAGGTTACTAGAATGCGATTGCCGTCTGGTCAATTGCTATGTCAATTGACTCAGCCAGGGCTTTACCAGTTCGCCGAGGTTACTCATAAGGTCATAAGTCAACACGATTAAAAACGATAGCCTCAGAAATAAAAGATGTCTAAATGCCTGAAAAGACACATACCTTGAACTATAACTTGTTGTTTACTTAACCGTTGGAGGGGTTAGTTCAGACTTAATAAATGCTAACTGGGCACTAAGTATTTCTTGAATGTTTGTACTAACTAATCCCTAGTTTATTGGAGTAAATACACAGGATAGATAAGAGGAAGATTCTTAATGATTTGTCCAAGATCTCACCACTATATGTCTACGTTAGCGATTTTCTTTCCCTATTCGAAGTTACCTGACATTTTCTTCTTAATCGTGATTAATATAGGTTCTCTATAGGTATACAATTCAAAACTGCCAGTCATTTTGCTAAAGTACCTATCGTATAGGTACATATCGAGTTAAATCTCCTTAAACGACAAATTATTCATTGTTATTTAATGCTAATCGAATAGCATAAATCGATATGATATGATTCCTGGAATACCTTGTCAAATAACCTAAGTCTATGTCAGATCTAGCAAAAGATACGAATTCGGGGAAAAGTCTGGTTATATTACGGAATAATTATTGGAGAAAACGTATTGTAGTGCAGATGACGAGGGGAGCTGGGATAGAATTAACTTATCGACGGAAGGAAAGGTTATTTATGGGAAAAGTAGCCTCGCCGCTATCTGGTAACTATTAATTTCGGTAATAATTAAACCTGACTAGCTCATTTATATCCTGCCTTCATAGGCCGTGGAAACAGTTCGCGCGACTTATATTTTGCTGATAAAAATATACGTTCATTAATAATTATAGGTGTAGATTTTTTTCACAAACCATCCTACCAGGAATGTCCTAGAAGTCTTTTCCAAATTTAAATTGAAAATTTAGGATACATTTTAGTAGGTTACAGCAAATTGATGATGGCCTAAACGGAGGAGAGATCACAACTCCGAAACATTGTTTCGCATCCATAAGATTTCGCCAAATTTTCATTTGTTCGAAAGTATTTTATTCCTGAAACCCATATTCTTTTCAGGGTTTTATAAACATCGTTTTAAAGAACCCATTAGGTTAGGTTTGTTTTATAACTATCCTGAAATATTAACAGTTTTGGGAAAAAATGGCTTTCAGTCAAACGAAAATTTGAGAATAAAGATTCTTTAACCGTAACCGTAAAATTTGGCGAAACGTTACAGATGGGAAACAAAAATTCGGACTTACAATAGGTAAGCGATTTTTATATTCCTTAATTTAAAGCATCATCAAATCATTGCAGTCTAAGTCAGGCGACATGGTGAACAAAGGGCATTCTTTAAAATTTTAAAATACTCAATAATCTCTGTAGTAACTAGACTTTAGACTTCATTCTATTCTCATACAATAGGTACAACGCACAAAACTACGGATAGCACATAGAAAGAAAAACATAACAATATTAAGTAGGTATCAGGGGAGATAGATAGAGAGGGTATTAAAGCGATTTTTTGTACTCAAACTCCAACCCCAATTATTGCCTAATGGAGAATTAATGAGGGCGGTAATTTGTGAAATGTCAGTTGCGATAAATACGATTCAGTGCAGTCTAGACGCAGTTTTTGATCCATTTTAATGTGAAAAGATAATGACAGTATGAAAGTTTTATTTTGGTGGGGCTATAATTAAGTTTACCGGCATCAAAGTTTAGATTTTCAGAATACAAAATCTTAGCTATTGATGCTCTGAAGGATTAAAGCAGTTGTTTTAACTATCAGGTATCGCAGTCAGTACTTTAAAAATTTGAAAATAATAATAATAGGTACATTTTTAATTGTGTTTTCCTAAACGCATGTATTAATATCCTTCTTTACTAAAATACATTAAATAATAATACTGTAGTAAAAAGAAGAAGAGCAGTTGTAGAAGTTCTGATTTTAAAAGGACATTGAAGTATTTTAAAATTTTAAACATATTGCGCCACTCATGGTAATTATTTATTATAGGTATCCAAATTTGTGCGATGCTATTAGATAGGTCCAAAAAATATTACATCAAACACTGAATACCGATCTTATCATTATATATAACGATCATCAGAAAAAGCAAAAATCCTAGCGTTGCACCATTTAACATTTTTATCCCGTGTAATACATTCTCGTGCACATGCTCGCCTTCCGGGCCCATTCGGTACGAAGATAGATAACTTCCCGATGATTTAGTTTTATTGTTATCCGCATTCGACTGTCGCTCGATCTACCGCTCTGCGATTATTGCCAGCTTCTTTCGACTTTGCCTTTGCCTTTCTTCGTATTGTTTCGAGTTCTGCTTGACATGTTTATTGGTTTGCATAACAATTACTGAAAGGGATTGATTTTTATAGCTTTATTTATGGTTTCAAATTATGGCATCTTATTCTGCCCCTATTCAAACTAGCACGGTTTGTAGCTAAAAAAAAATTGTTGGTGATTGTTGAACAGTCTTACAGTCGCTAAATCCCTTTGGAATGTCGGATGTCACTCGACCCCACTTAAATTATTACTCGTATATTATGAAAAATGCCTGAAGAGCTGTAAGCTTACAATATTTCAGAACAAATTGGATATGTCATGTTTCAAGCGTCAAGTCCAAAGCTTGTATAATTGTTTGTCCCGTGGCCCATATTCTGGGCAGCGTGACACAAATACGCGGTGACGTGTCCACACGCGCGTCCCCGTCACGTACCACAATTTTAACAGCGTGACAGTAGCCAGCGTTTCGCAAAGATTTTATTGGCTCGTTCGGTCACGTCGCGCCGAAGATCGCGTCCCAGCGATGTGGCCGTTTCACGCGATATGGGTTAACAGCGGCGATTCATCCCGGAACAGATCGTTTTATGATTTCAACGGAACAATTTTTATTGACGTTCGATACACGAGTGCCGTTTGCGTAGGCTCTTTAAGTATTCGAGTTTATTTGCTTTGAAACCGAGGAATTAAGCTGCATTATTCAGTAGGGTTCAATTTTTATCCTCGATTCGTTTCATAAGAAAAAATATTATTGACTTAAAAACTTGACTACCTTTACTAGGAAATAGAATGAAAAGAAATGTAAAAACCGCAATTAGTTGCACATAAACAACTGCAGCGGTGGCCGGGCATAATACATTACGCGGTTCTCATCGTCTGTTTAACCCGCTGACGCCGACTGGTCGTCGGGCTTATACTGCCCCTAATAACGGGGGTCGCGTCTATGAAATTGCTAGGTATTCCGAGGAGTTAGCCAACACGGGCACTTTACACTGCAAGGTAAACCGCTGGTACTCACGAGAAGGTTGTGTTATGACCCTTTTACCATCCCTCGTCACGGACGACCGCTAGGGATACCATTAAAAGGTTATCGAAATTTAAATATTACCTGAGCGGATACTGGCGGCAATTTCGACAAACATGCCCTTTATTTGACAGGGTTTTATGATGCTCGGGCAACTGTTACAATAATATTGTAAAGCTATAAAGTTTATCGGCAATATGCTACACGTATTTATACATATTTGGTTAACGGCATTTTATCACGCCTACGGTTGACTGTTGTAATATGTACACATTAGAGGTTCTGTACGCAATTTCATGAATAATCCTGGAGTAGTGAATGGAGGGTGCATGACAATAAAAGTATATCACAGAGGCCTGACTATTGTACCATCGGCGCCGGCGGAAGGCGAGCATATGTGGGGACAACAGCTCACCCCGGAAATAAAATAAACTTGCAAGTTGGGTATCGTAGATGTAAAGGGTTAAACAACTCACTCTAACTCTAATATCTTTAGACCACTTCAAAATACAGTTATTTCGATCCTATTGACTATTATATAACTGCGAGCAGACTTTGTATATAAATTTATTTCAAGATCTGAGTACCTACTCAATCTTAATATTATAGTAAAGGGAAGAAACACCCTGAACAACTTTTGAACACTCTCTTCCTCCTATTGGGAGTTCAAGCCTTAAAATTAATTCAATTAATTAAAATTGTTTAACCGTTTTATCATATTATCTTCATTTGCGCAGAGGAGGATATGCCTTTTTCCCGTAGACGCAGGCCGGTACCTAAAGGTTATCTGGAAGATACCGATATTTAGTGGCAAATTCACCTCCTTTTTACCACTGGTTGGTTTTATTGCATTTCATGATTTGTTGCTCCAGCTGCTCCAGTGTATATCACTACATAGTATAAAAGAAAGTCGCTTCCTGTCTGTCTGTCTCTATGTAGGTATGCTTAGATCTGTAAAACTACGCAACGGATTTTGAATATGCGGTTTTTTTAAATAGTGTGATTCAAGAGAAAGGCTCATATGTATAATACATGCATAATTTATCAGCATTGCACCCGTGCGAAGCTCGGACGGGTCGCTAGTGAGGTATAAAAGAAAAAGTCAGTGTATCATGGTGATGAGTTGATCTTTTAACTAAAAAGTAACATACAGGTATGTTTTACTAAATATCCATTTAGTTAGTTTACTAAGTGTAAATGGATATTTAGTAAAACATAACATTAAATTGGTATCACTAGCATGTTCGAAAACATCCACAAATCGCCATCTTGGCGTTCAGCTCAGGTAATTCTGGCGAGTTGTTTGTACACGGCGACCGGCGAGCTGCGGGCGCGGGTTCGATTGCCGGCGGCGATAAAAGAACGGAACTCCCTGACTGTCACACTCCAATACACCAGATTTGGCTTTGCAAATGCGAAAATTTACGGGTTTCGCAAAATATATTTGGTTGGTGAATTTAGTAGTTCGTTGCGTGGTTTGTATTACCTACTGTAACCAAGTCGGACACACGAGAGCTGTAGAAGGAATTTGGGGAGGCCTACGCCAAGGAGGTGACTTCTTGAATTGATTTCTTGTAATTTTGGGCCTTTATTATATTCACTTTAGTTTTATTTAACCAAGTCTGACATACTAGACGCTACAAGCTACGCTAGTAGTTTATGCGCCGGCATTTTTCTCCGCCTTACACTTTTATTAGCGGAAATACGCCACGAGTTCATAGCCATAGCTAAGTGCCGGGGCGCACGTCGGTTTACTAGGACATTTTACACAAACAACAAATAAAATACTGGTGATGACTTTTTAGTGATATATTTTGTGGCTCAGGTAATCCTAGCAAGTTGTTTGTACACGCCAACCTGAGAGTTGCGGTCGCCATTCGATTGCCGGCGAGAATAAAAGAGCCCGGAACTTTCAGACTGTCACACTCTTACCACCTAGCGAGTGCCACTCGCTAGCGATATCGTAAACGATTTGAATGGAGAATAGTGCAGTGCCCCTACCGATTACTTTGTATAACTACAATTCCCCATACAAATCGTTTATGCAGTCGCTAGCGAGAACGGTCAGAAACAATGAAAACGGTCACTGTAAACTCATGGTAAGGGTATAGTATCCCACTACCCATGAGTTAACGTGACCGCACTTACTAAGCGACATTGTAAACGATTTGTATGGAGAAAAGAACAGCGCCCCTAGCGGTTACTTTGTAGAACTACAATTCACCATACAAATCGTTTACGCAGTCGCTAGCGAGATTACTGGCCGGGTGCAGAGGTCGTGTAGGGAAAGCGAAAACGATCGCAGCGCTTGATGTGGCCAAAAGCGGCAACTTTGGCCGCTCTGTTTCTGTCAGTGCCTACCAGGCGGGTTCCCGGTGTTGAAAGTGTTAATACTATTCATGGAGAAATCAGGAGGTTAGGTTAGGTTTGACAATCAAACGTCATATTTTTCAGTTATAAATCCAGTACCTCCGACCGCCCGACATAAAGACCCGAACTGAAACATGTCGCGGCCGGTAACACGAAGTTATGCCAAGAACCCAAAAGATCCGATCCCCGAACCGGCACAACCCGAACCGCCGACCTCGACCCCTGCACCTGCCAAAACCGTACCCGCATCGGCTAATATAAGTACGGTAACTCTTAGTCAAAATAATTCCGTAAGTGACCGCACTATTCGCTCTAATGCAAGTAGCATTTTAATAAGAACTAGAAAAGCCGAGCTAGCGGCCGCTAGAAAGTTAGTCGAAGCTACGAAAAAAAAGGCAGAAATAGAACTGAATACGGAACGACAGATCATACAAAAAGAACTTGAAGTAGAACTCGCACGCCTGAATAGCGGGAGCCATCGCTCTGGATCTAACCACTCAAGTCACAGTCGGGTTCAAGAATGGCTGTCAACAGAGTTTCATCCAAATGAACAAAAACAACCCGTCGATGCCCCGAACCCGCCATTGGAACCGGAGGTACGCATCGTTAATCCCGAGCCGAGAACTAGACCGAGACATGAACTGACGAACGCACGCGCACGTCCTGAACCCAGTGACATTCAGCTCTTAGCACGAGAAATTGCAAACTTAAAGCGACCGTCAGATCCGAAAGAATTGCCGTATTATAATGGAAGCGTCAATGAATGGCTGTCGTTTAAAGGTGCTGTTACAGAAATTCAAGCTACAGTCACTGACCATGAACTCATTTCTAAATTTCGACGTTGCCTGAAAGGCGAAGCTCGCATAACTGTTGCCTGATTATTAGACACCCATGTTCCACTGGGCAAAATAATGGAAGCCCTCGAGCTACGATTCGGCCTTCCTGACTTGAACTTACAAGAGGAAATACAGGCGCTCAGAGACCTTCCTAGGCTGATCGACAACACGGAGCAGCTTAGCAAATTCGCTTGTAAAGTACGCAACTGCGTTTCCACGATCAAGGCCTTGAACAAACCACATCATCTTTTCAACGTTTTCTGCTTTAAAATAATAAACTGAAATAAAATGGGTCACGATAGGTGTTGTGTGGTAAACTGCAATAATATAGGACGAAACAGCAATTGCAAATTTTATCGCTTTCCTAGTTACACCGAGTTGGAAACTAGATCAGAAAATGAAATGGATCGCTGCTGTTAGAAGAATAAAGTAAGTGTATTAAACAACATATTTTTATCTATTTAGTGCAATCTAACTATATAGATTGATTTATGATCAAAATTTGATTCCTTGATGTTTCCAAAATATAAAATGTAGAATTACTTACAATTTGTAAATGTTTATTGTTTGTTTATTCATGTGCCAAAACTAACAGTTTCCCTTTTCTCTCGGTTTGAGGCTGAAACCTTATGTTATGACCGATGCTTTGGAAGCCAGTTTTGATAATAGTAGTCAGTATGCAATTATCTGGAAACAAACATAATAAAACATATTTTTTTGGCATTGTCAAACTGTACAACGTTCATGTTTTACTTTAAAAAGCGATCACAGCGCAATCATTAGTTAAAAAAATACATTGGAGCAATGGGACGTAATTTAACGTAAGCAACTAATCATTGAAGTCATTATCATTATCTAAGTTAGTTAATTTTTTTTTTGGTTTATGTTTTTTTTAATTGATAGCGAGAAAAAAGATTTTTCTTTCATAAAATATCGAGCATAATTAATAAATATGAATTTTCTTTAAAATCTTCAAAGGTTACCGAATTTGCTGGAAATCTACTCTTAATCTAAAACATACCTAATATTTGTTAATTGGCTGCAGTGTGGTTAGAATATTATTGTTTAGGCAATCTTCGGTAGTTGTTTGCGCAAGGCCTGACGGTGCAGAAGGGCTACTCCGAAGATCGAAATACGAGGCTTGTACCATGCCATCCCTCTCAATCTCGCGTCAAACAATATTTGAATGAGCGGGACGACACGATATAAACTTCGAATTTTGAACACCGGACTGACGCTCTAGGTTAAGGCGACGCTGAGTTTGTTCTCGATAACTCGTACTCTATGTGTCATTGTGCACGGATTCGATAGTGTCCAGTAAAACATTGTCCTCTTGGTCTCCAAGCTTGAATCCGGCCAGTGCTCCTTAGAAATACACTTTAAAGGTTATAACGACTGAGTTATAGGTAGGCAGATTTAACTATATTACAGTACATTTCATTCAAATATAATAAAAATAGGTCCACCTAGGTCGTGGGTATAGTTTAAATTTTAAGTCCGAGCTGAGTACACTTTAAATGAAACAAGTCCGTGTTGGGAGCCACACGTCGTCTTCGTCGCAGTAGAGCGCGGCAACTCGAACATGCGCAGCAGACCGAAGGGTAGCCTAGTCATCCTGGTAGTCTGAGTAGGGCAGACTAGCTCCAGGCTGGTGGTCTTGACGGAGTCCTGGGCAGGCCCCAGGCTTAGTCTAGGTAGCGTCAGAAGACCCGGGATCCACGATCCACGACCACTGGCAAGAGTGTACCGCCAAAGAAGAATAAGATACCCGGGACAGGTATTGGTGGCTCCACGTTGGGCGCCACTATAACGACTGATAGATTGTGCGTTAGATAGGATAGACTGTAGATAGGCAGTTCACATGTAGTTACGGAAAATTAAAAGCTCCAATTTAGTCAACAACTTCGTCCGTGCGTAAGAAAAAGTGAGTTAAAATTGTTTTGCTTCACCGCAGTCGGGTAATAAGTATCCTATAACGATCGGTGGATGCCTAGCTTCACACGTAGCAATGTACAGACGTCTGTGATTTACAATAGTAGATGTACGACTCCTGTACATACAGTACGAGTAGATAATAAAGGTCAGGCACTCAATTCAACGTGACAATAATGACGTCTGTCTGAAATATCGCCACTATACGTAGTTTTACGATTAGCGATGTACTTTATAAATAAATAAATATTAAGGGACAACCTTACACAAATCGACTTAGTCCTAGACTAAGCAATGTGTAGTATGTAGCTAATGTCTACATTTAGTATAGCATGCAGTATAACTGTAGCCTAATGCATATTGCTTGGATAAGCGTGAACCTTATTGTAAAAATGTATATAAGCTAATGTTTTAAGTAATTAAACGTTCACTACTATCTAGAGCTCGGCATATACTTTGTCTCCCATCAACGTCCCTTCCCTTGTCGACCTCATAACTTATATTACATGGCGATCCTGCACTAACGTTCCGAAGACGAACTTCTGAACCAGCCAGAAACTCAGAACCTCGCACCGGACGGTGCGGCGGGACACCGCACCGTCCGGGACACCAGCAACAGCGATAACGGTAGCCGTTGACCAACGGCAACCACCAGACTGACGATGCAGTCTCAAGAATGAAGATTTGAATTAACTTGAAAAAAGAAGAAGACAATTATGAAAGAAGCCAAGTAAGAAGAAACAAGTCTCAAGAAAAGAAGAGCGTTGTCCAGGGTTATCCCGGCTCGCAAATCAAGAGGTGTCCAGGGAAATCCCGGCCCATGCTCGAGGGTGTCCAGGGTTAGCCCGGCCCGTCATCGCATCGCGCATCAGCAACGGCATCGTGCCTCCACGTGCCTGCCAGCCGCCAGCGCATCAACGTCCCGCCATGCATCGCGCAACGTGACGACTCGTGATGACCTCAATATCGTTAGGCATTACTCCTACGTAAGCGTTGAATTAAGTAAGTGAATATTTTATGTATAACTTATGTTTTCGGTTATAATTATTTTACATTTACGCACGAGTTAATTTTATTATGTCTACTGATTTGCAAGATTTATATACTAAGTTGAAATATATTAAGAGAATATTTAGTTAAACTTGGCCCTCAGAGGCGAAAAAGTAAATCGCATCTAAGAAATTAGAATGAGATTTCTAATATTTTTTTCTATCATATAAAAATTAATTAGCTATACAGGTTAACGCCCAATTCATTCAAAATCTTTTTCTTTTACATACATAAATTGTTAGATAACTTTCGTATATGAAATTGTTACCCGTGTCACTTAGCATTTCTAATTATTATTTTTTTAAACCAGATATCATCACTTAAAATCATTGTAATAATCGTCGCTAATAATTTTTTTAGATACAAATGTCGTAAACAACTTACACATTTCGCAATTTCCGGAAATGCATACGCCGCCGCGAAGTCCGCGCGTAGGCAAAAATTTTAAGTAGATCACGCGTGTTCGCTGTCTACAAGTAAACTTTTAATTATTGGTGAATGTAATTTGATATTCACACTTAGAAATTTTATTGAACAATTATACAATAGCTAGTTATTGGATTGATCACCTAATAATTTAGTGACAGTTAATTGAGTTATATTTGCGTAGATATTCCTTTTATAAAGTAATACAATATGAAATTTTAATTTAATTTTTTTTTACTCTCTCAGTACTTGGTAAGGTACGGTACATATTGATTAAGTATAAAGTTTGGGCGCTAGTCCTTCTCGTTTGCTCATGGTGTTCTGGACTATCGTGCCCTCCGTGAAAACAGTTGGAGACTTATTAAGTCTTAATGTATTTGCGACACCGACTTACAGGCACATAGTACATGTAGCCTGATATGCCATTTGGGTGACCATGCCCATGTTTTGAGTAAAGGGTGCGCGTGGACGCGTAGCCCATTGAGGATATTATATAGGGTGACCATGCCCTGGGTAGCCATTCCCGTTTATTATTTTTAGGAGCGAAGACTCCATTGATACGGCATTAGATATTTTATAGGGTAAATGTACCGATACCATAATACCAGTACCTTATATGTGATTAATACACGACTTTAATGGCAGATTCTTATATTTTTTTTATTTTGAGAGAGATTAGGTAATTGATAACAATACTGATTATTTTGTTGGAACAGACAGGAATTTTAATAAAAATAATTTTGACTTCAACTATAAAATATTTCTTTTGAAACAGTGACACTGGGACATGATGATATTTTATTTATGGGGTGACCAACTAATTTTTGATAAATTTTTGTAAAGTGTATAAACTTATTTATAAGTAGTTTACACAGTGGTCCCCATCTTCATTTCGAATTGTAAACAAGTAACATGCATTATTTTTTTTCTTTTTCTCCAGCACCCCGGGGGTGAAGGGATCTTACGGGGAAGCTGTAGTATGTAGCTAATGTCTACATTTAGTATAGCATGCAGTATAACTGTAGCCTAATGCATATTGCTTGGATAAGCGTTAACCTTATTGTAAAAATGTATATAAGCTAATGTTTTAAGTAATTAAACGTTCACTACTATCTAGAGCTCGGCATATACTTTGTCTCCCATCAACGTCCCTTCTCTACCACATCATCACTTTATATTACAAGCACGTACTATGGGTACTAGACAACGAAAAATATAGATAACATCCATGACCCAGGACCAAATTTAAATATTTGTATGAGTTCATCACACAAATATTTGTCCTTGCCGGGATTCGAACCCAGCACCGCCATCTCAGTAGGAAGCGGCACTACAAACTGCGTCAAACACGTCGTCGTTTTATTTACCTGTAAATAACAATTGGTCAATATTACTTAATGTAGTACGAATAGCAAACATCAATATCCGAGTATACCTAATATTGGCTGAAACACGGGCAATAGGTATACTTGGATACTGATATTGCCATATTTCAAAAATCAAAATCAAAATCAAAATAGTTTATTTACCATAAGACATGTTATTACATATTACAGGTATCAGTTCACTAAATTGTCCACGATATTGCCTATACATGGTTCAAATAACTATGTGACAATATATTATAATTAATGGATTAACCGTACATCGGATATGGACCCTCAGTTAAATTTTCAGTGGCAGTTAATTTATATTTACCGGCCAACACCTGCAAAGCACCTATTTAGTTAATGCGGAGATAGACCGGGCGAAGCGTCCGGTTTCCGGGCCCGATTCAATTTGGTCCGAGCGACAAACTCCATTGATTGTTTCTATATTCCGGTCACACACGAACGAACACTCTTCTAGCGAGCTGGTAGTTACAAAACGTTTTTCGGCTCGCAATACTTGCCTCACCAGTGTTTTACGAATACCACCCGAGCTAGCACATATAGCCGCGCCTTAAGTTGTCGCGCGAAATACAAGCACCCGTCTTTCTTCTTTTTCTCAAACCGTACCTACTTAAAATGAAATAGGTGGATAGTGTTTGTCACACAAGTATTTGTTTTAGTGTTTGTCGCGCGACCAAGAGTAACAGCGGGACAGTGGCTCAACATCACACAGCACCTACGACGGTGATATGGCCAATATATCGATTTTTGCTCTTGAAACTGCAGTAGATTTTTGTTTGTTCTTTCAGATTGATTCTACTGGCATTTTATTCATCTCAACGAGAAAGAAAATATCATAAATCATAACGATTAAGGGATTGATCGAGGTCTAGCTACTATAAGGCTACTTCTGCGATGTTCTATCTGAAGTAACGTCTTCGGTACTTGCCCGCGGGGCACGCGCTTAACATATCAAAAAGTACAGATGTTTTTCTACTAGCGTCATGTTACAACCACCTAACCATAGTTAGCTATCGAAAAGTTAGATGGCGTTAGTAAAACAGGATATAGATTTCGATAAGGTGTTTAGGTTCGCGCTTGCCCGTAAGGTGGTTAGGCGAACTTGTCCCGATAGACCTTACTTCAAATAGAACGCATCGCAGAAGTAGCCCTATAATAGCAAGATCTTGATCAATCTCATTAGAATGATCGATTTTAGTCCCAGGAGTATACTTATACATTTAGGCCTGCAAGTATCAAGACACATAGGTAGTCGAGAGCCCAGTGAACCGGACGGTATGATTGATCAAGTGCCAAGAGCGAGTGGACGGCGCAGCTTATCTAGATGTTAATTATGCGCATGGATTTCTGTTTATTCTCCCAGAAATTGATTCCTGTGGCAATTTAGTTGGTTTGAAGGAACATTTAGGAAAATAGTAAACTTATCTGGCGTAAAGATTTCTGTAGACGTTTTTTTTATAAGTAGGTACTTCTAAATTAATAAGCTTTGGCAAACTATCTACAAGTATATGTATTTTACTTTATATATTTTGAATACATTTTTATAATAGGTATGCCTATTATAAAAATGTATTCAAAATATATAAAAAAATCGATACATTATTCCACGTCAATGACAAAAGTCTGATAAACGTCTATGTACTTGGGTGATAATTAATTAATATGTTCTATTTGCATTCTATGTTGTATAATATTATCGTTATTTAACCGCATTAAAGTCGAGTATTAGAGATGTCACTCGTTTCAATTGTCATTGTTGTTCAAACTTGATTCTGGATTGGTTCCGACTGTTAATATTATATCATATGGTATGTGGCGTCATCTGGGGAAAGGGACGTTAGTGTCGGTATTGAGTTTTGTATATCCCCATAATCTACACACATTGAGATATCGAACCATGTAAAAACATGCATGTAGGTTTAATAGATTTTTTTTTTAAATAATTGAAACTCAAAAGTCAGAAAAGGTGATTATGAGAAAATTGAATTCAAACTTCTACACCCAATTAAAGTATGTTATTGTTGGAAGTTACATAGATAACATGCTATTTGAGGAGTAGATTATATGGGCTTTCAGGTTTCAAGTACAATCTGTTTTCGTATAGTTTACCTTGCCAAAGTGCATGAGTAAAAAAATATATATTGATGGATTTTTTATATAGTTATTATAGATATTAGAGAGATATCATAGATATTATAGAAGAAATAAATATTATATGTAATAAGACACTCAATAAGCTACGCTAAAACATAGCCAAATGAGATCAAATTAACAGAACAAATATTAAAAAAGTAGTTTTTTAAGTCTCAAAATTCAAAATAAAGTTTAGAAAAAGTTGGTACAACCACTTTATATTTTCTAAAAGGTCCTTATCGTCGGTGGTAAAATATTTAGTGATATCATCTGATATCGACTATAAATTTATGTTTAATTTGATAGTCTTAATTTTTAGAGCATTGTAGTATTAAACTCTTACCAAAAACCTATAATTTTAGTTCGGCAAACACTAAATGATTAACGTATTTGAAAAGGGACCTTAGTGTCGGACGTAAAATGTTTAGTGACATAAGTAGTTAAGAATAAGATTTGAAAAATACTTTTAATTTGTATTTTGCTGCGTCGCCAGCCAAATTGACGCCATATTTACACATGAGGCATTGCCGGACCTACCATCCGATCACCGGCCAATCCTCATGTGTATCGAAATGGATTCATTAATGGAAATTAGGAGACCAAAACACCGAGTTAGCTGGGAGACATTCACACAACAACTAGAAGAGACCACCACGTGCTCTACACTACTCCGGTCTCCACAGCTGACGAAGTGGAAAAAGCGGCAGACCTGGTCACAGCTGGACTACAGGCGGCGCTATCAACAGCCTCCCACACCATCCCCGCCACAGAGAGGCAGACGCTCCTCCCGGCGAGGATAAGGAGCATGATCGAGGAGCAGCGCCGCCTGCGCAGAAGATGGCAGGCTACAAGATGCCCGACGATCAAGGCAGAGGTCAACGCCATGATCATAAAAACTAAGAAGGCGCTCACAGAACTCAGGGCCGAGAGTTGGGAGAGCCACCTAGCGTCTGAAGAGGGTGATGTCCCCTTCATTCACCGTCTCTGCAGACAGCTAGCGACAAAACCTGAGGCAATAAGACCACTCTACGACCCTGTTGACAACACTCCACGCTACAAGGCTGAGGATCGCGCAGAGATCTTCGCCGAGTACCTGGCGAGACAATTTAGGCCTAACCCGATGCACAATGCAGAACACCAGCAGAGCATCACAGAACACCTGGAGAGGTATTTCGGAGGCACCAGCAAGAGCAGAGGAAGACGCGGTCTTCTTCTCCCCCAGCCAGATGCAGCGAGCCCTCCAACGTTGCGATCCCAAGAAAGCCCCGGGCGCCGATTTGATCCCCAACGCGGCACTGCGTCACTTGCCACGGCACACCATTGTGGCAGTGACGCGCCTGTTCAACGGGATCATGCGCTCGTGTCACTTTCCCCAAACTTGGAAGACTGGGAGGGTAGTTATGCTGCCCAAACCTGGCAAAGACCGCAGAAGACCGGAGAGCTATAGGCCAATAACTCTGCTCAGCACCCTCTCCAAGGTGTTCGAGAGGCTCCTGTTGGGGAAACTTCTCCCCCACGTCGAGCCCCGTTCGGAACAGTTCGGATTCAGGCAACGCTACAGCTCACTTGCGTGCTTTACTTTATGGCCAATGCAAGCAACAAGAATGAGCATATTGTGGCCGTCATGCTCGACATGGAAAAAGCGTTCGACTGCTGCGAGCGGCTGCTGTACAAACTATTGTACACCACGGCCTCACGCAGCATCATTAACGGTGATAAAGTCCTTCCTGAGCGGATGCAAGTTCCAAATGGCAGTAGAACAGGCACTGTCCTCAGAGCGCCCAATCCTAGCAGTAGTCCCTCAGGGAAGCTGACTTTCACCAGCATGCTACACAACCTTCTCCGGTAACATCCCAGTGGTAGGAGGCGAAGTCAAGCTGGGGCTGTTCGCGGATGATGCGGCCTTTTACACCGCATCCGTCAGCCCCGCCCATGCCGTCAGGAAGATGCAGACCCAGTTAGATGCCCTACCAAGATGGCTTGAGGACTGGAGGCTTACTGTCAACGTCACCAAGACTCAGACCTTCATGACCGGAAGAAAACAGACCACCTCCACTCCGCATGTTTGGTCAAGACGTGGAATGGAAGCACACGGTGAGGTACCTGGGTGTCACCTTAGACCGGGGCCTCACCATGAAGCAGCACGTGGCGGAAGTGGTTTCAAGAACCAGACCAGTGTGAACTACGCTGAGACTAGTCCTAAGGAGCAACCTGCCGATCCGCACGAAGCTGGGGATCTACAAAACGTATGTGAGGTCCAGGCTCACATACGCGGCGCCGGCGTGGTACGCCCTAGTGGCTACCACAAACCGAAACAAAATGAGAGCCCAAGAAAACCTGGCGCTGAGACACATTACAGGTTCCCCACGCTTCGTGCGGAATGACCATATTCAGAAGGCACTGAAATGGAAACCCTTAGACGCCTAGATCAGCTGATGAATCCCGCCACGAGCTGCTACGAGGGATCGCGCCACTTCACGCTCGACCCCCTGATGCCCACTCGCGGCCCCTTCCCAGGGAGCTGCTGCCAACAAACACCTAGCAATCAAGACACCGACAAACACACAAAACTGAAGTCGATCGTTGCAGATGCAGCGACACCACCACCACCACCAACAGTGGGAAATAAGAAGAGGAGCTAAAGCTCCACCTGGGCCTCGAGGAGTCATGGAACACCACGAAGGCCCAACCAACTAAGAAACCGCCGTCGCAACCACGCGTCACCAGAAAGACCGGCCCGTAGTGACGGGCCGCGACAGAAGTAGCCTAAGAGTACAGTACATAGTACAGATAAGGCCCCCCCACACTCCGAAGAAGTGGGAGCGTGAGAGATGAGCAAGGATACTCCTAATGATCAATAATTATCCTTTGATATGCGCCGACAAGTACCGACACGTCTCTCAAACAGATACCGAGCGCACAGAAAGCATACAAGAGGGGCACCGACAATAAAGTCCCTTTTTCACTAAACTTTAAGGGCTGTTCTAAGCAGTGGTCGGAATTAGGTGAGCTAAAATACCTACAGTTCGCGGTGAGATATAATATAGAGTGGTTACAACCGGATAAAAATAATGTTTTATTTGGATTCCGGGTATTCGATATTCATCCGGGCACTGCTACTAGCCGTAATGATGAAAATTGTTACATTCTAGCCATAAAGTTAAAATTATAATGAAAATGTGAAATCTATTGTAAATTAGTAATCCGTGTTTACCTATTCATTGTCAATGCTTGTCAGTGGCGTATTAGCATCAAATTAAAATCGATCTAACAAACTTGTAAGCATAAAATTTTACCATGAGTGCATGTCGTACTTATGCATTTGCAAAAAATGAATAACAGGAAATCAAATTAGAAGTAGATATTGAGATAAATAAGAATCTAGTGCAATACAATTCCCACGTGGTATATTAAAATTAGGGTTGACTTACCGTATGGGATCCAGGTGAACAAATATATGAAACGCAGCAAATCGTAATCCTTAATTCCAGACCATGGTCATAATTTGAAGAATATCCAGTATACCATAAAACAAGCCAAAGTCAAAAACAAATCGTTACGATAAATCCAGTAAACCACACACGCACTAACATAAACCAGGGTTCAGGAGCGAATGAGTCCATCTACCTACCTGAGTATGTACTTGACCTTTTACTATCTCCCTTATCTTTTGAGCACTAATTGTTCACACCGCTTGGCTCTAACACGCCCCTTTGAGAGTCATTAACAAACAATGCGCGGGGAAACACATATTATTCATCTTACGACTACTTCTTAGAAATCCTGTATATACCTTCTTTTGTCTAGCCCTTTTTACTAAAAACTAACATTAAACATGCTGCACTGTAAACAAAACATGTCACGTTCAATATTACAACAAGTACCCAAATAAATATCGAATACCCGGAATCCAAATAAAACATTATTTTTATCCGGTTGTAACCACTCTATATTATGTCTCACCGCGAACTGTAGGTATTTTAGCTCACCTAATTCCGACCACTGGTTCTAAGTCTTAAAAAATCGATTTAAAAATTTGTGTCTTTGTCAGATTAAATTTTAGACCCTGCTTATTAATATAGAGTAAAAGAAGAATAACTGTTTTTTTTTCGACATTTTACTTTTAACGCGATTTCGGAAACTAGAACCGACAATAAGGTCCCTTTCCCCAGATAACGCCACATATTATATACTTATAATAACGGCCCAAATGGTTTTAGTTGAATCGCAGTAAATAAATGTGCTTAACAATATAATAATATTTAACTATAATAAAATAAGGTATAATCTTGCAGCCCAGAATTGGTAATTTCTCTTCACAGACTGACCACAAGCCTTGATTCCACACCAACCCAAATTAACACACATCCTGCATTAATGTATGGAAATTTGTGCCGCATAGGTACCTAATTATATTCGAGGGTCTTAAGGTGGCAACAGGTTGAAGTGTTGAAGTTACAAGTTGGACACATAAACTTAACTTGTAACGCTGAGCTTAAATTCACTTTATATTTAAGTAGCTTTGTACGATGTTAAGTCCAGAGATTCGGTAGGTATATACAGGAGCATATCTTACTATTCAAAGTAAGGTATAAGACAGAAATCTGTCTATCAAGCACGGACATCCACTTCTTAACATAGGCCTCCCCCTGTAGCTCACCACAAAGTGCCAGTGCGCATCCAACGACTCCCAGCAACTGTTACGATGTCACCCGAGAGCGCCTAGTCGGGGCGTCGTCGTCTACACAGCAGCGATGATGGTTGTGTTTATCACACGATAAATACATAAATGACAAAGCATCCGTCACGTTTTGATAACCTATTGTGAGAGTGAATGATCCTTTATCATTTATTTATCATGATAATAGACGCAACAGCAGGACAGGATTTTATTCCCTCAAACACCATCCGCTCTCCGGGCTACATGGCCCGCCCATTGCCACTTCATCAGTGCAATCCTGCGGATATCCTTCCTCATCTCAGATTACATCACGCAGAGAAAAAGCATAGCTCTTTCCTTTGCTCGTTGGTAGTTTGCAGAAAGAAAATAGCTTGACCATAAATAGATATCGGCGTGCGGCTACTCCATCCGCCTTTGATTAACCAAACCGTGGATCCGGCTCTTGAAATACGTTTCCAAATATTTTAATAGCCAGCTATATTCATGGGTCCAGTGGTTTACGTATGTTACTTTTAAAATAATATTCACAGGCACTTTGTGTGTAAAGGATTTTTATCCGTTTGGTTATTAAGGTGAAAACTTCTTAAGTGCCAATAGATGTCAGTAATTTTTCCGGTTTTAAGTCTTCAACTATATATAAGCTACCTATATATAAATAGCTACCAACAAATAGGTACGGAACCCAAAAAAACCGCGCTTATTTAACATGTCCTAAATACTAGATATCAAAAGGCATTTGTGCCTACTTCTAATAATAAACATCGCTTTAATCTAGCACACAAACGTTAGTTGTAAAGTTAAATCCATTCTCTTCACAAACATAATCACATATTTGCCATTGTGATCCTAATGCGAACCCAGGTAAACCTCGGCTCCAATTTACTGATTCCCTAGGTTACTTTAGTATTTTATTGTGTCTCTGTAACCTGACCGTTTAACTATGAAACGGCATCCAAATGCGAAGGCCGAAACGTTTTGTAGTTTCCCTTGGGTATGGACTCCTATTTCAGACCCTCCGTTAGTCGCTCCCTAAATAAGAACATAAAATGTTGCCCTTTAAAGGATTGTCGCGTTTAATTAATAAAATTTAAATATATTTTTCAACCTTGATTTAGGTATTAGTTCTAAATGTACTAATACCAATAAAGTTATACGCCGTTTCCATAAACTGCGCGCGTAAACTCAATGTCGTTTTAGTCGTCTTACTCTAATAAAAACCAAAGTTTTACCTACTGTAAAATATGTTATAAAATCGAAATCAGACGGAAGTTTAGAAGGTTTCAAGGAAACCTTTACGTTTCTCATTTCAATTCACAGGGAAGCTAACAGCTATATTTAATATTAGCTTTACATCAGTGGATCAGCGGAGATTTTCTTGATGGTTGAAAAATGGTTTATTCACAAAATATTAATAAGTATGTCATTTAACCAATGTTTCTAGAATAAACTTAAACTAAACTTGCTTAATTTCAAATCTGCAGTTTTAATTATCTTTGGATAATATTATGGATGTAAATTGTCCGAAATAAAGAATTTATTATTATTATTATAATTATTTTATGATTTGTCAATGATTTGTTCGGTATTAAAACTTGAGAAATCACGCCTTAGTAAAACGATGCCAACTTTAAATATTGTAATATAATTCAATTTCCAAACGTAATTACCAGTTTACGATTTTATCTCCCAGTGAAAATATTCCTCACAACTGGAGCCGTCTTCAAACCGCTTGTGAAGTCTAAAGTGTTTTTTTATTACCCAATGAAAATGAAACCTCTAAGAGTTCAGGATTAGGCGCGACCCCGTGGTTTGAGGGACCAAATCCCATTTTACACTGCTGTAAATTGGTGTTTAAAATATAGTAGTTTCAATCTCGACGAATAAAATTGAACCTTTAATAGTAATATTTGCTTACTTAAGAATCGATTTGTTTTAAGAGAGCAAAGAATTTCCTGCTAAACGAGATTGGCTTCCACTGCTAACCGAATTAGCCGGCCTTCTCTCTATAGCGCATGTTAATAAGGTTTTGTCTTCTGTGCTACAATATATAATTTCCGATTTGGCGCGTCTTATCGTCTACTTTTCCTTAATTGACACTGACGAAGGTGTGCGGTAAGAACAGCTAATAAAGCCTTGTTTTTTCCGCCTCGGAAGAGAAATCTAAAGGTGAAAGGCTGCCTCGAGGATTTCATGCGTTAAGGAAGGTAAGGGGAATACGCCTTCGCTCTCGAGTATTACAATACGTAATAAAAGCTTTTAGTCTTTATTGCGAATACTAGATGAGGTGCTCCAGCAATTCAAGGAATATATTCGTGTAGGCTGTGTTTTAATCTCAAACGGCATTTTGCAGGCACGTCTCCTTGCTCGTATTTAATTCCTGAATACCGTTTTCTAATTTTAGGCGTTATACTATAAACCAGTTACGACCGACATCACGGGGTTACGACTTCGGATAGCCTTAATGACAACAGCACCCGAAAATAAAGCGAGTTTATCGCGCACGCATGCTTTTATGACATCCTTTAATTTTTTTGACAATTGAATTTTACCATTTACTGCGTCTTTCTGTGAACTTGTTAAAGCGGTTAGTTAGTTCTGCTCTGCGACGAAACTTCGTGAAGCAAAAGTTCACGTAATTAATACGTGGAATCCTGTGATTCATTGTGATTTAATTGTCGCTTCCCAGCGTAACGGGGCGGGTGGTATAAGTCGCCCTGCTCGAATTTATTGCCTCAATTATAAGCGGTCTGCTCTCGCAGACTACACCTGGAACCACCGTCTTTTGCACTCCAACAGATTACTGTACAACTATCAGACTTACACTAATTAATCTTAAGTAACTATGCAATAAAAATCCGGACCGGGCGTTTGTTTGTAGAGCTAATTATTTCATTGATTGAAGGATTCAGGATGCTGAACGCCTGTATTTACGAAGCTTCGATCGATTCTGAGCTCGGGAGTCAAGTTGCAAATATTCAGTAAACCTGAGAAGCAGGTAGACTCGGGGCGGAGGCCTTGTCAATTTAATAATCTGAGTGGTTGGCAACGTGTAACCTATTTAGCATGGTTAGATGTACGTGCTGCGGGAGCTTCAATTTAATGTGTCCTTGATTTGATTGTCCTGGCGGCAAGTGGCTGCAATAAGTTGTGATTTGCTCTGCTCCGTCGGGATTTATCGCTTTAATTGCTCACGCGCTGGTAAAATTTAGCCGGCTAATGCTTATATCTATACCTTGTTCATCTGTGGCTATGTGAACGCTTTTTACTTTATTTTATTAAAGGGTTAGTATTCGAGTAACATATTATGAGATATAAATATGTTATCATAGTCTCATAGTGTTGGATTTTAATTGGATAATAATCTATAGGGATATTGACAAGATGTGTCCATGAAATGGATAAAGTACAAAAGCTCTCAAGAAGGCATTATTATTACTTTTTAGAACGCTTGTTATTACCGAATGGATCGAAAGGAATATATATTTCGGGTGGATAATTCTATTGAAAGGAATAGATGTTTCTTTGGGGTATTAAGTTATATAAGTCGAGGCTTTGTTGCTTTGATCCAATAAGAGTGTTTGTTGGTTCATTATTATTGTCATTTTTCCACGAATAATGAAGCAACGGACCTATTTTCATTTTTATTTTTACTAGACAAAGAAGAGCGTGCCAGAGCCGGGGAGTGCCATGTTCGTAGTTATACTTTTTATTCCGTAAAGTAATATAGTGTGAATGAGATGCCGCGAGATAAAACTAGTTTATGTATAAAAGAGGTCTCAATCAACTGTATTTTTATTAGTGCAAATAAACGGGGAACCATTTTACGATTTTTCAACGATAACCACAAGTGACGTTGAACACAAACAATAAAATAGTTACTCGCGTTGTCCTCATAATATAACTGGGTCCATCTGCAGTTAGAATAAAATGACATCGTGAAACAGTCGAGTTTATCTTCGCTATGTAACCGGGATTGTGCCACTTCGCGCATCCTGGAACTTCAACCTTCAGCGAAAATGAAGAATAATATCGTCAGCGAAGTGGCGCGTTCAGCGGCAAAATTGCTTCATTTGACAATATTTTTTGCTGTCTTGATGCGTAACATATTTATTTACAATATCAGTTTTTCACTAAATAACTTGTCAAATAGATAATTTTTTTGACATGTACCACTTGCTGAAAATCCGACGTAATATCAACAAGAGTTGAAAACTACTTAACTCGTGTTCTGTTTAGGCCTTACATAAATAAATTCTAAAATAATAAGTCATTATCTTAGTGGGTGCAATTATTCAATAAGAAAGTAAATTGAGCCCTCGCAACAGGACGTGCTAGCAATTAAATAAACCTCGTCTAAGGGATTAAATGAATATGTGAATAATAAATAATAAAGTCAATCCCTTATTTCGGTCACCAACTGTGGATCACTTCGATTTCGCACTCGTTTATATTTTCCGACTGACCCAATAACTGTTTCGCGGCAGGTTAGTTAAAATTACCCACCTAATCAACGTGTATTCAATTAAATAAGATTAAGGTAATTTAGATTTATATTCGAGAAACTTTCCTCGTGTATTTGTGACTTTCAATTCTCAGATAAGGTAAGACCGCCCCAATAAATCAATTCGGGGCACGTTTACAATTTCCTGAACAGTTTTCTATCGGCTTCTATATTTAATGAACTGGCGTAGACGTTTGTCTCTAACATCCAAAGTTCCTTTGAAGTCAATTTAAAAAAGAAACACACTGCGGTATTATACAGATATTGTACGTATAAAGAAGCTCAATCCTGATACAAATATGGCTCGTAAATGTAAATATTCTTTTGTTTGGTATACAATAGTCACGTAAAGCACATCTACCCGTAAATATTCTCAAAAGATGCTTTGAATTGTACAGAGCTCACTCGGTGCCAAGATATAATCTGTTATGGTGACATTATCTGACGCGGGTCTCTTCTGCCAACAGACGATCTGGCCAAAACTCAAGGCAACATGGAATGGTTTCATTTCTTTTACTTTCAGCTTAACATATCACTGAATAGTTTTTGCCTTTTTAAAACCGACATTACCTATTGCTTGTAGTAGCGGCCGTTAAAAGGAATTATAATCATACGAGTATGAGTAATCCTTTTCTATAATATGAAAGTGAAATTTGTTAGTAAATTTGTCACACACACAAGATATTTGTAGTTGCATAGAAATACAGTTCATGCCGTAGAGTAACGTAGGTTATTTTCTATATTGGAGAAATATTAGGTTCCCAAAAGATGAATAGAATACGTAAGGCATCTGGCGTCGAGAGAGTTGTGTACCTACTTTTGGTGGTGATTTGTTACATTTATTTTTCTTATGTTTAAAATACGCAAGTAAATATAACGGGTTCGCACTAACGAGCTAATTAGCCCCTTTAATATCCTGGATTAACAAAGCAGTATTACTTTTTTATAATTTTCAAGCAAGTCAATCAAGCCAAGCAAATCAAGTCGTGAAAAGAAACTAGTTAAAAAATAAGGAGTTAGACTCAACAACATCCTACGGTGGCCGTCAAACTTTGATACCTAAAAACAATTAATTCGATGCTATAATAGGCAGAGATGCAAATAACATACCTACATGGCGCGTGGCGCTATTCGTACAATACATACATTTACGGAATTGGTTTATTTCTGTAAAAGATTTACATTCGGAATTAAAGTTTAAATGGAATTGTACTCATGAATACACTGTAACACAATTTCAATCAATGCCACTGATGCCAGATTAAGATTACATTCTATTCGTCACGCATAATTTACGCATACACAATCTCCTATAATATCTCCTGCAGTGTCTGATCCTCTTACGGTGTACTGAAAAGCTCTTTTCATTTAATATTATAACGCGACGTGTGTGTATTATGCAAATACTGGTATAAATGTGGAACTAGTTTATTCAGCAGATCAAAGGATAACCATACAGAAATAATGAGCTTGATATTCTCTATGTGTTGTGCTTAGTGATATTGCTTAGGACCGGGTTGCAAGATTTTCTGCAAGAGACTATTGCTAACTCTTTATGCAATATTTATTTAAATCTAAAGAATTGATGGTACAAATAGGACCACTAAAAACAAAGTATGCCGTACAAGATTGATTCCTGGCTCTGAGAGTCTTTTGTGTGAATACTGGACATAAAATATATTTGTATAGAATCTTTTTATCGATTCATATTTTTATGTGGAAATACCACATTTTTTATTTTTATAAATAATAAAAAAAAACTAAAAAAAATATATATAATTGTTTTATATTCATCACGCATTAACCTGTAGGTACGTATCAGAACATAAGTAGTACATGCTAATTCTTTCTGCCATATTAATGGGACATAAAAATCTGAATTTGACACTTAAAAGAGAAATCTCAGAATAATGTCCCTGCCGACGGTCTTTTATTTTACTTGTGCAAACTTTGCCTTTTGTCTGTTTGAGTTTCATTTTAGTTATGAGCAATGATCTGATGAATCCGCTTTCTTAAAAGATTTCGAAATCTTTACTTATTACTACTTCAAGTAATTGTCATAGGTACGTTGATTGATTGCATTCATTTATGTTAATAATATATTTATTTTTATAAATAAGGGATCATCCACATATTACGTAACACCGTAAGGGGGAGGGGGGATCATACCAAACGTGACAGTACATGTTAAAGGTATAGCAAAAAAGCGTGACATAGGGGGGGGAGGGGTTCAAAAAGTCGACATTTTGCGTGACGTAATATGTGGAAGACCCCTAATGACACAAAGGTAAATTAAGAAAGAAAATGCGCCATCTCTCTAGCAGTCTTCACACTTGCTGTAAAGCAATGGGGATTGGGGATCGTGCGTGTAAAGCGCACATCCTAGGGTATGGCTAATGCGCATAAGCATTTCAAACATATATGACGCAGAAGTCGCTCCAGTAGCGTAACGAATTATGGGATGAAAGATTTGGTGTGATTGACGTAGCGATCTGATAGCTCAGTTGGAACAGCAATGCGCCGGAAACGCAGAGGTCACAGGTTCAAATCCTGCTTAGATTGTAGTAGATCGAGTTCAATTTTTCTTTCTTAATTTACCTTTGTGTCATTATTTATAAAAATAAAAATGTGGTATTTCCACATAAAAATATGAATCGATAAAAAGATTCTATACAAATATATTTATTTCCATGTTTACGGTACGGTGCCTGGTTATTTTTTGTACATATTTACAGAAATCGCTAAAGTAATGAGGAAACTCCGTACGTTTCTCATACCTCTATGCATGATGCCAAAACGTACGGAGGTTATTTTTGTTTAAGTACAATATCATATTGTTAAACAGAATTCAAGCTTGCACCAATGCATCATTATTATGCAAACGACCAAATTAAAATTTGCTAAATTTGTTATCCACCCAGCCAATTTATGAAATTTTGTTGCTCGGCAGCTAATGGATAGGTTGTTTCGGTGACGATGCGAAAGTATTTCCCTAGAGCGACATTACGGCCACTTAATGAAGATGTGTAGGCGGGGTCGCGCAGGTCTTGTACTCCTCCTCTAAACGATGACCCCAACTGCCAAATTGTAAATGAACAGCGTTTGAAACATTGTAAATGACATCCAGCTTTGGTGTGCCACAGGGCTGTTTTGTTGGTCCGCATTTATTTTTCATTATACTTGTTTCCGCAGATATTTGAAAATTGGTGCGTTCCGGTCATGACAGCGTAGAGGAAGCAAAATTTATCCATTCATCAGAAATAAAATAGTTACAAAAAAAGCAAAATTACAAATAAGTATTTTTTTATAGAATAAGACACAAATGTTCGCGTGCGGTTTTAAATAATTATCCAAAGCATATTTTTACGATTCCATCCATGTCAAGGTCCGTTAAAAGTTTGTTTAGTCGGTTGTCGGGATACAAAGGGCGCGACCCGCGTGATCCTGACAGTTTTGAGTTACAGGCCTTGTCCAGGCTCTCGAACGGCCGGTGCGCACCCACATACAGACCTACCGTCAATGGCCTCTCGTGAACGTTTCTGTGCAAATAATATTAGTATATTTGAGCGTTATTGCAAGGATTGGGGTAGGTATATTTTTTGCATTAGTGCACGTTACATAAGAAGTCATGAATAATCAGTTTTATTTTTTCAAAATATAACCAACTTTAACGAGCAGGAAACATATTTGCGAGAACAACTAGACGAGTAACTATGAGAAAAACCGAAATCGTATAGATAGATGTAGGTAGGTACCTAAGTGCGTATGTTTAATATTTAAAGTCTCTTCGATTCCTCATGGGATTTGTCATGAGATTTTAACTAAAATTTTATGGGATAAAAAATGCTATATCATATACTTAAGTTTCTTTCTACGTTTCTTCTCAATAGTGGTCAACTGGTCTCCTGTATTTCTCCTATTGCCCTTGTGGCCTACTTGTGGCATAGAATAAAGTTCATTATTTCATTAAATATAAAAAATAAAATATAAAAGAATAAGTACCTACCTACTACTAAAAAGAAAAACTTTTTTTTTAAATCGGTTGATAAAAGTATACGTACCTAAGGGCGCTGACTGACAGCCAAACAGAGGTATTTTTTAAAAACTTTCAGTGAAACAAATCTGTATCTGTAGCTAATTTCTTTAACACCCTATAACAAATCATGCCGGAAGTGAGTGTAGGTAAATGTCTGAAAACAGCACCCGCTATTCATATGAAAAACATAATAATACATTGGTAGCAGTAATAACTTGTCGCGAAAATTACCTTTGTGATTTTTTTATTAAAGCACGCACTCGGCGGCGCCCTATAAATCTAGTGTTGGCGCTCCCACTTTACTGTTGTATCAATTGGACGGAATTATTTGGCCTCTGCGCGTTTTATGTTTTCGTTTATAGGGGAATAGAGATATGGTTTAGGGTGGCTTTGGTTTAATTAAACATCAGTTTTACCACTTTTACCGCCACACATTGGTACGAAAGGACTAGATATTCCTCGCGGTTGCGCTAGTGAGAAGCCATGTAATGTATCTAAAGATGTGCCGTTCTCAGTTTATCAGTTAATGTATTGCTTTCATATGTACATTTACAGGTGGTACATTATGCATTGTTTCCGCTATAAATAAATAAAATAAAAAATAAAAATCATTTATTTCAGAGCTTGGCTCCATATAATGTGTTAGTAACGTAGAACTTACCCCTAGTGTTAGACAAAGCAATATAAAAATAAAAATACAAAAACTAAAAATAAAGTAAAACAAACAAAAGACAAAAGACAGAGTAGGAGCGTGGCTATGAAACCTTGTAGGACACTGTAACATTTGACAAGATGTCCGTTTACTAATACTAAAAAACTTAATACTAAATAATATACTTACAAAAATTATGAGATTGACCTACCCTTTGGTCTGTACCTACACTTAAAAAAAAAGAAAAAAAGTTCTCGAGAACGTTTTCCGATTTGCATGGGGAAAGAACGTTCTCGAGAACATTTACCATACAAATCGGGAAGCGTTCGCGAGAACGGCACACCTCTAAATGTGTCCATAAAAACTTGTCATTTATTTTTAAGAAGACTAAAAAGAAAAAGAATATCCTAAAGAGAATGAATATCCTTAGGTATAAGTTGTAGCCTACTCCGATATCTAAACTATGTTACTAAAAAGTTACATAAAATCTTTTACGCAGTTTTTGCGTGGAACGTAGGTACATTCTCATAAATTTTCCTATATACCTATTATATAATGTTCTTATGTTTCATGACGAAGCATCTACAAATATGACTGACTTTAAGACATTTGTTTAGTAAGTCCATTAGAAACATATTATTGTCTAAAAAGTAAATACCTACTAACAATTTCGAGAAAATTTAACAAAAGCCTCATAAACCCAAAAACGGAATAGACGTAGAATTGCGAATACAAGGTACGGTAGCGAGTCTAGCTATGGAAGAGTTTTTAATTTCCGGCGGCATGGGTATTTCCGCCTCGAAAAAGTGTTAATTGAATATGTACGAGTGTTTGCAAACATAGACAGATCTCAAATAAAGCGAGATTTGCTTAGAGTTAATTGCTCGCTATAATTGGACGAACGGTGTAGTTTTGTTTAAAAACTATAAAACCGGCCAAGTGCGAGTCGGACTCGCGCACCGAGGGTTCCGTACAAACACTTTCCATCCCTAAGTGGTTAAGTTAAGTTTGCACCTGGTATGTATAGCGCCCCATATAAATTAGGTGCAAAGTTAGGTATTAAGAAAACTACTTACTAGATCTCGTTCAAAACAATTTTCGTTGGTACATTTCGTGCATCATAAGTTTTTTTTAGATTTTTCATTTTCTTATTTTGGAAGTTAGAGGGCCCCCCCTAAAACCAACTGGAAGGGAGACAAACTAAACGCCCCCAGCTCCCCTACCATTATGTTCACATAAACAAACTATGAAATTTGACATTTCGGATGCCTGCATGAAGTAAGGATAATGCAGGCCATACACGATCAAGCCCGCCGTCAAGCCTGCATGATGCTTGAAGCGGCGTCCGGTAAACTTGTGTATGTGTATCTAAGGGCCTACTCCGAACTTCGTATCGTGCCGACCCTTTCACTCATATTGTGTATAATACGAGAGTGAAAGGGACGGACTTTAATAATTTTTTTGAATAACGTCATGCAAACTTGAACGTCAAGTATGTCAACAACAAGGAATATAATACTCACAAGGAGAAGAACGGTAACTACGTTCAAAAAAGTTGCCTATCTTTTTTTTTTAATACTACTAGCGCCACCGTATATGAACTAAGTGACAGCGGGCTTTTTTGGCGGGGTTTTCAAATATGCCATATTGGAAATGTGTTTTTCTAACTTTTCTATTTTACATGCATGCATATTCAGGTTTAATCCTGCAAATCATTTGTCAACCACTTCCCGGTATACGATTGAGCTGAAATTTAAAAGTTTTATAAAAAATACAACACAATGAATTACTTTTAAATGGCGTTTATTCATTGTATATCCAAACAGGGACTATAATTTACAAAATGTCTTTAAAAAGTTTACTACATAGGTGCACTATTATTGAATTGTTTTAATAATATATTCTGTTGTTCCTAGAACAGAATACTTGCTCAGGCTTTTTCTACAATTGTCAGTGTAACGGGAATCTTGGAAATGACGTCCACATAAAACCTTATTCCTTTCGTACAGAGAAGTCAAGGATTCTTGTGAAGACCAGTCATGCCCAAAATGTAGCTCTGAAATAGGAAATTACATTTTAACACGTTCGCGGACAGTAAGACACACCTGTTTGACACTAAAATTTTGTATGGAATATTTGAAACTGTTATAGCAGTTTCGTCATAATTGTAAGACTGAGTACAATTTATATGTGACAGTGAACACTATGCAAGTCGAATGCTATACCAATTGCGTCAAATATGATACGTTTTTATACTACCTTATGTGACAACCAATGCTAAAGCATTATACTTCCATAGCAGTTCTGCCACATAGCATAGCTAGCTCGTGGTACATTTATGGCATTGAATGTTATAGCAGCTGCCTGCTACGCTTATATGTGAAAGCGAAAACGAATATAGGCGTTGATTACAGGACTTATAGTTATTAACGGGTTTGTCACTCACGCCTATTCTATTTGAGTCTCTCTTATTACTTTCAGACGACGCACCAGACGAGTTTGGCATATAGTCTTCGTAGGAACTTCACTGCCCCGCTTTATTGTGAAATGGGTCTTGATCAGATTCACCGGTATCGTTGATTACACTTCTGACTCTTCTCTTGAACATTGGTTGATGTTTTTGAGTCTTCAACGCTAATTTGATCCTCCGATGACTCCTCGGTCACCTCTTCGAACATTTTTAGTAACTTCTCACTATCGTGGGCTTAAAAACTCGTATTGGACGAGCCTTTCGTTGATCTAATGATTTTGGTGGTAAAGGCAGTGACGGTGAAGTCTGTATAGGTCAGGTGCAGTCTATATGGCGCCACCGAGTCGGCGGTCGGGCTCGAGCGAGGACCTTCTTTGCAGGCTCTCAACTCATATTAAAAGCACTTTTTACACTGCGATAAAGCTACAATACCCTTCACTATGTTAGCAGTTGAATGGTGAACCAAGAGACGTATAATTCCAAGATATTTGCTGACAATTAAGTTTACTGTGTTTGTGTATAATATAAAATATGTACATCAATCTACGTCTGTATTTTAAATTATAACCACCTTCAAAGCTCATTGAAAACTATAAACAGTTAGTAAATATAGCTAATTAGTACAACCCACCAAAATATCCAAGAAAATACTTGAATAAATGTTACTTACGATGATAAAAACAATCCTTCGAAATGTTGTCGACTCGCAAAATTCTCAAAATACTGATGGTCCACACAGCGGCGCACTCGCCGGGCGACTGAACTAATTTGCATACAACCACAGAATAGATAATAGTACAAGTACAGAAGGCACACTACTTTGATCTTTACAAAAGCCGCTTTTTTTAGCCGAAAAAATATGATTTATGGCCCTTCTAAAGTCGTCGTCCCCAGCGCAAGCCAAACGGAACGTTAAAGCTGCGTGCCAACGGTAAAAATGAATTGGCTCGCTTGCCGCGTCGCCGAGAGCGAGGGCTGTCAACGACTAAAAATAAAAATGTATTTCCCATTTATTTCTTGCATTCAATATAGAGAGTAATATGTTTATATTCTTCATACATTATACATATTTATTATTTCATTATTTAACTATAAAATAATCAATCACAGAATTTCGACGAATTGAATCCACCACCAGGCCGCAAAACATTTTAGCTTTATTTTTAAACATTTTAATACGTATAATATAATAAAATAATGCAACGAATGCGTTACCTTAACATGCAATTAAATTCTTGAGCTTCCTTTTGTTTTTGCTTAGTTGTCCGATATTTATTTATTTGTTCATATATATTCATCACTATACACCTAGTATAAAACAAAGTCGTTTCCTGCTGTCTGTCTGTCTGCCCCTATGTAGGTATGCTTAGATCTTTAAAAATACGCACGGACGCACCGTGCGAAGCCGGGACGGGTCGCTAGTTACAAATAAAACATGTATAAAGGCGAACTTATCCCTATTAGGGATCTCTTCCAATACATTTCTTTTAACTCTTTATTTATATATTTTATATACTCACCTATCAAACTATCACTCAATCGTTTATTCATTACTTACAAGTAATTTTACAAACTTGATATCAAATATTATTATAAAAACCTCTATGATTGTTGATTTAGTAGTAGACATACTTATATATTTTACTAGAATTTAAATTGACAAATATCAGCAAATAATCAATTCAAAGTTACATAAGTACTTAACAATTAAAATTGATCTGAGTAACCAGTGTTAAATATGGAAGTAGATACACCTGCAATATGTTTTTTATTATTATTCAGTAACTACTTATTATATATTATGTTAATTTTCTTACCTATCGGCATCCTTCGGACGTGTTGGGAGAACGAAAAACGCGTGATTCCAATTTCGATCATTGTTCCTACAACCCGCTGCGATACAATATCTTTTCGCTGTCTTTTTACTCATTTAAACACTTTATATTATAATATAACACTGGTATCAACAGATGAATGAGGAACGTTCACTTGCGACGTACATAAATCGGAAGAGCGTGCGCGCGAATTTCGTGTACGTGCGTTCCGAGACAGTGCGTGGCAGCCACTGAATAGGCACCATGCATGAGGCCACCGGCATGTACTTGTAGCGGGAAACGTTAATCGCGGAGTGCGCCCCGCCTGATACAACCGATAATGCTAAAGCATCTGTGTGCGGAAGAGGGGGGTACGATTGTCGGCAGCACATGTCAACTTGTCAGTGTGCGAAAAGCAAGTAATGTGACAGTAAGCGTATCCGGATGGCAGAGAAATTGACTGTAAATGTTAATGTACACGTTGTCACTATGGCAAAGCGCATTCTTTAGCATTTGCGCTCAGGAAAGAGGCTCGATTAAGGCGACTCCGTACGTGGAATGGTGATTTTTAAAGTCCTAAGGCTCGTAATCTAGCCAACGGAAAAATCTGAAAAAAATATATGTTATTTTTGACTATTTCTTCTAAAAACTTATAGTTGGATTTTTTTTTAAAGCAATAATTACTATGTAAAAAATAATGTTGAAATAGGGTCGTTTTCAATTTTCAATTCCCTAAGGCTTCTAAACTACAAGTGATATTTACACGGCGCTTTCGCAAGAACATTGACAATTCATTGATCGAATCGTATTGTTTAAAAGTTAGTAAAATGGAAATTCGGTCTAATAAAGCATCAAAAAAACTAAATTTCCGCGAGCGCGGCCGTGCCCGGGCTGCGAGCTCAGTGTAAATCTAACCGTCGAAGGGGAAGGCTGTGTCACTTGCTCTCGCGATCCATCTAGTTACGGAAAATTGTTATAGTACCGGATCCCGCGGAGGTTCGATCTGTCTTCGTGCGTTTGAAGTGTATTTTAAGAGAGTGTAGTTCGTTTTTTCACACGACTACGCTATGCGACATAACAAAAAGCACTAATTTTCATATAGAATTAAATTCAACTGTTTTTTTCGTATTTAGGTATCTATTAATTTTAAGTACTTATAAAAAAAATTGTCATTGCTTAGCATTCCCGAACACATTTGGATACTTAGATATTCTCAGTCATGGGCCCACACCAGACAGGATTCCCAGAAAATAACACTTTTGGTGTGGGTTTTAGGGCACTTCTCTGTGTAATATTAGAGTACTTACCTTAGGTATTTCGGTTAGTAAAAAAAATCTGATGATACAGATATTTAAGTATGATAACGTCTAATGATCTTTATGAATTCAACCCTAAGAGATATGAATATCGCAATGCAGAACAAGTATTGTTAGTTTGAATACCATTGTAATATTCGGTAAAACGCTAATTTACGAATACGAATATTTATTGTATGTATTCACATTCGTTGCGTCACTAGTACAGTACATGGCATATGATATAAAAATACATTATCAAAAATTACAATAAATTTCTAGTCCAATAAGGCAAGTGACAATTTTGGCATGAGGGCTTATTTATGTAAATATAGTCAGAATACATATTTGCATCAATAAATTTCCCACTTCATATTTAAATCTAAATGAGCGTTAGTAATTATTGACATATCCGCCGGGCCTAGCTAGACATACCTAGCCTGGCCATAAGTTCTGTTCCAATTGTTTACCGTTTATAAAATAAAAACCTGATTATTATTACATATCGTTTAAAAGCCATATATGAATGATCGAATTACAGTTGAATTAATGAAAAAATATATAACTTTATTTAGACTCATCGAAATGCCCGGACTTGATTTTTGACTAATGCTCAGAATTTTTCTCTCTAAGTTTGCCAGAGGGCAATGAAACGATCTTGGATCAAATGAATCGATCGCGGAAGGAACGCCAAAACCCAAATAGCTTACGTAACCCAGACAACCGCTAAACTAAAGTAGAGCTGACACGTTTGCCGCATGTCAACCGATCTGCAGATCAAGAAATCTCCAATAAAATTCGGCGTCACGGTAGATGACGATGGAGATGGTGGGACTACCTGGATGTATTACAAAAGGGTTGGACATTGCTGATCTAAACAAGGACGAGTGGAAAAAAGATAGAGGCCTTTACCCGACAAAGGGACGGCACAGACTTATATGCATAGTAATCTGGAAAAAAAAACTTTTGAGTCATGTATAAGTACATTCAGTTATCGAAAGATTGTTATTTTATTAAATCTTTTATCTATCCAAATATCATAAACCCTCCATGATGCGTTCAAGAACGGCACATTATGACCACCATAAAAATAGACTGTTTTTTAGCACAAATTTCTTATTTCGATAGTATTATTTAATCAAATTTCGAACATCTCTGAAAAGCAAAGAAATTTGATTTGACCTCTATTCTAATATCAATCGAGATGACGTTTAGTTCGAAATGAATTGTCAATTTTCAATCAAATTTGACAAATGTCACACGTAAGTAAGATATCGAACGATATGATAGTTAGGGCCGACTCTAGTTTGTCTCTGAATTAAAATAAAAACAATGACAGCTGCCAGAAAACTTCATTACCGCTATTACCGGGTAATATTTGTTATAATGTGGAACTTCTGAATGCATCATGGAGGCTTATGATATGTGGCTAGATAAAGTAGTACATATATGTAACTGTACATATACGAGTTGAAATTAAAACCGTCTACACGTCGTACTTTGGTCTACAGTCCCTTGAAGCTGTAAAAAATCAAACTTCTAAGTTAACGTAAAAAAAAAGATACGGCTCTTTATGCCGCAAAAAAACGTATCTACGCTGGAAAGGAAAATTATCCAAGAGACACGGAGCTAGCTTTACAGGAGATCTAAAAAACTACGAACTTTTTCAAAAAAATAAAAAGTTATTAAATATTCTGTGGACCTACTTTTTCAATGAAGCATTTTATAATTATAAACAACATCATGTTCTCTACATATCGCTTTTGTTATTTTGTCTATTAATGGAATAATTTAAAATTTAGCATCGCTTACGCAAAATGGCTATCAAAATAGAATTAGGTAAACTTATCTAAACGACACGTTTCCCGAGATATTAGTCAGGTAAAATAGTATAATCTACATTTTACACAACAATCAACACAGTAAACAATATCTATGTGCATACGATGCTCATTTTATATAAACAATATCATGTTTTTTACATATTGCTTTTGTTATTTTGTCTATTAATGGAATATTTTAGGATTTAGCGTCGCTCACGCAAAATGGCCGTCAAAATAGAATTAGGTAAAATTATCTCAACGACACGTTTCCCGAGAAATTAGTCAGGTAAAATTGTATAATCTATTACTCAACAATCAAAACAGTTAACAATATATATGTGCATGCTCATTTTATAGTCAGGTAAATATATAAATGTGCATAAATCAGCATGAAATAAATCAAGAAAAATTATCTGATCGCCTTTGTAGGAAATATTTCAGACTTGAAAAGGTATTTATCGTACAATAAAACCTCACGATTAATGTTTTAATTAGAGGAAAATATTTATTTTCAAACATTAAAATTAATGAAGTGACATTTAAAGTTCTCTAAGACAAAAACTTATGGTCCAACTACGCAACTACAAAAAAAACTGCTTTAGAAATGTTAAAGATTTATTCATCAGATATCACGTGAAATTTCAATTTTATCAATTTTTATGTGTGATCTGCTGAAACATTTCCAGTAGTTCTAGACCAATGTATGGTAGCAAACGATAGCTATGACTAATGAGAACAGCACAAGACTTCTCAAGACTGCAGTCACTCGGTACTCATTCAGGAATTTTAAATCACGAACTACGTGAAATTTCAAGTTTTACAATTGCAATGAGATAATATCCTATCCTAACAAGAATAACAAAACTACCTACAACTCTGTGTGGTATAAGTGACGTCTCGTAAGACACTGTTTGAGTGAGATGGCGTTTGGGTCCATCAAGCGAGTCCAAAGTAATGCCTTAGCGCCACAGACACAGATTTACACCGCAGGCATTTATAAAGGCCGTTAGGCCCCTAACGGCCTTTATAAATGTATTGAATTACTATTAAACGTGTGATATTTTATAAAACAGAACCGGTAAAGTTGTCTAACTACCAATTTAACCAAAATATTTGTTGTTTAGTACATTCTATGCGAAAAATACGACTCAATTGTCATTCAAGCAATTCAAGATAAGCGACAGTAGTCGATCAAAGTCATATCAGGTAAAAAAGAAAAAGCGACAATGGTTCATAATATCAAAGCAGGTAAATTTGGATAAACGCCAATAGTTAATTAAGATACGACAATCAGGTAATTTAATCTATGTTATTTTTTTTAATAGAATCTTATATCGATTCTGTTTAATAATGAGGAAATACCACATTTTTACTTTTTAGCTAATGCGCATAAGCATTTTAAACACACATGACACAGAGGGCGCTCCAGTAGCGAAGAAATATGGAATCAAAGATTTAGTGTGATTGACGTAACGATATGATAGCTCAGTTGGTAGAGCACTACGCCGGAAACTAAGGGTCGCAGGTTCGAGTCCTGCTTACATTGCAGTGGATCACATTCAATTTTTCTTTCATAATTTACCTTTTTGTTAATTTTATCATAAAGACATAGGTAAAATGCCTCAAACGACATTAAAATATATTTTACGATCAGGTAAAAACAGTTAACCAACAAGTGCAAGGTTAGTTGCAATAAAGAAAAATTATCCAAGTTGTTTGATCTGTTTTGACAAATAAGTAAAAAAGCTCTAAGGTTCTTTATTATGCAAAAAACTTTTTATGTAATCTCCATTTTGCTAAAAAAAACCTCAAAAATCAAGTCGTTTAGTAGAAAAAAAAGTAGAGATTCTCTAAATCACCGACGGGATAAGCGACACAAAAGTCGTCAGACAGATGTATACGAGACCCAACCCATTCGATGCAGAAAAATCTGCCGATCCCAACAGTGTCTATAACTCAATATCCCCAAAAATGTCGCTTAGATAAGTTCTCCTTTCCAGCATCGGCATATTTTGACACTCAAGTAAATTAACATTTATAGGGTGAAATTTGCCAAAAAATTCGTCTAGTAAAATATCGTCAATATCAACAAGTATAGGGGAAAATCTGAGAACATTACTAATGTAGTCATAAAAAACTATCACTGTTTATAAGTAGGTAAAGGACGTAAATCCGTTTTCCAACGGTAAAGTTGAGTTTGTCGCTCTATTATTTATAGTTTATCTTTTCATTAGAGCAGCATGACCCGGGGGATAAAGCTGTGCCTCCAGTACTATGTTAAAATATCGGTTCATCCGCTGGGTCACGATATGATTTATTTATTAAAAAACGATATTTTTATTTCTGCATGATTTTACACGTATAATCAAGAATCTTGTCGGCATTTTAACTATTTTTGGTAAGTACCTACACATACAAAAGAAACTAAAAAGTATTTTTCGATTCGAGACTTCCAAATGGCCAATTTCACTTATTTTTTTGGAAAATAGCTTTAACGCATTTTATTTTTAATATTCTACTGTAGTGGGTAAATAGATATTTAGTAATCCGAAATAATTATATCATTGTTTAAATTATTTATTTTACTTCGAGATTTTTCAATGCCTTTAAATAAGGTATAAGGTTTGTTGATCTTCAACTCACGCTCGGACTATGCGAGTGTATGAAGCTGCTTGGACGCCACTCAACGAGATTATGAACGAAGTAATGTTCCGGGGGCGCACGGTCGGCGGGGGGAATAACGTTAGGCTCCGCCCAGATCCTCAAGGACGTTGGTATTAGGAGTCGCCTTAAAGGCTGCTATAGAATGCGCGTCACAAGAGGTACTCAAAATTCGAATGCCATAGAATGCCCGTCCGCGAACGTGTTAACAAGTCTACAATCTCTACATATCCACATTAATTGAGACCTGTACTGCTAGCATAACTTTAACACGCGACTCTTTCTCGCGCGGGATATACTACCTGTCTCTATCTGTACAGTACTATGAGATAGTGACGGATGATGCTATCTCGCGCGACATGAGTCGCGTGTCAAAGTTACGCTTGACGTGCTGCTTGAACAAAATGGACAATAGACATGTTTGGATGCTATCTGCGATTAAAATCCGTGCAGCCGTTTTTGTGTGATGAGAGGTTAAAGATATTTAAAACAAACAAACAGAACCTGTGATTTAATAACATACAATAACCGTATTTCTAGGCAAGGTAACCTAACTAAATGTACCTGAATGAAACACGTCTAAAACAAATAGCTGGTAGTTCTTATTTTATGTGTATTAAAATATACAACAAAATTCCGAGACATATATAAGAGACCTGAAATAAAATATTCTTACCGTAAAATTATTATCCCACCAAAAACATTCTGTAAAAAACTAGCCAAATCTCGATGGAGCCGCTTGTTTATCTCTAAAAAGTAATGAAATCTTGACAAAGTCGTACCAAGTCTAAGGTTCCTTACTGCGATTTCTTTATTATTATAGTTAATGTTGTGTGACTAGGCCGTTGAAGGGTACACCAGTGGGCTATTATCTCGCTTAACAAACATAGGTGTGTCAGTGCATCTGGAAAGGTACCTAGTCACGACATCTAGTTACCGAGTTACATGAGTTTTTTTGGAAGCTGGTGAAAAAGTGCCAAAATGGGTTTGTGTTATAATTGGGTTATTTACATCCTAAGGAACACGTGTGTACAAGAATATCAGTAAAATTGTGTTTTTTTAGTATATTTCTCCGACTATAAAGTTTAGTAGTCAGGGTACCTTGTCACGCCATGTCTTAAAAGCCTTTAAATTTTGAATACTAATTTTGTCAATATTTCCATCGCGGGTAGTCAACTACCTCTTTCTAAGATAAGGTATAGGATTGGTCTTTAGCAAAACAATTTTTGGAGCAAAAAAAACTTAATGTTTTTTATAAGAAAACATTCAACTTGCATGACTCTTGTATGAAATAACTATTTATTTAAATTTAATACGTTTGCCATTACTTATAGATCAGAGGCTCGAATTTAGTCAAAGAAAAATTGAGCTGTGATTTTAGTTGTTTGACGTATATAATTAGTAATATTGATTGAAAGACTGATAAATCATAAATTAGGTGCAGTTATGAACACAATTGAGTTGTTTTTTCTAGTTACTCCATTTATGTAAGATAATGACTTAGCGTGACAAGGTACCCAGTTTAGTAAAATGCTAAACTTGATGTCTTACACGACTAAAACAGAAGTTTTTATAAATAAGAATACATTGATTTCCGCTATAATTATCCTAAATAACATTTTGTTACAGATATTTCTTGCATTATAGGTACTAAAATAGTGATCTTCGAGTTTAAGTTACTAAAGTTTAGTAAATGTCGTGACAAGGTACCCTAGTTACGTTTCCATACAAAAGTTTCAACCGAGTCACTAAACTTTATTGTTAAAAAAAACTGCTTTAACACCATTTCTATTATACCATTGTGGTACACCACTCTAAATACTATAAGTTTTTAATATTATATAAAATTAAAATATGTTAATAATATTATAAGTGATCTTTTTTGTAACTGTTAAAAATGCGGTAATTATTAAATTTCTTTATAATTATGGAGTTTTCTTTAATTCAATTGTCCCAAAATGCCATAGAATATGTAACTATGATGAGAAACTAACAGTTTTAATCTCGTTATTTTATGAATTGGGTATAATGAACACTTTCGTGTTTCTTCCACCCTGGCATGTTCAACCTAAGAAATCAGAATAATTAACATGTATTTTTAAACAATTCACCTTTATTATAATTCTTTAACATTCAAAGATTATGATCATACCCTTCACTATGTAACTTCGAAGTAGAAGTGTGTTTTTTGCCACTATAAACTTTAAATGCAATTTTCTCAACTTGTGCATTTCGCAAGTCGAAAATTCAAAAATTTATATAAGAATAGTGGTTCCATCTACAGTCATTATTCTTTTTTGTATTGATAGCAAATTTAATCTACTTTTTGGAACTATGCATAACTCAATACCTGAAACAAGGTACCTTTCCAGATGCACTGACACAGGTAGTTACAAAAGATATAACATTACGTGTAAACAAAATTGACTTGTAGCGGTTCTGGCGACAGATTGGTGCAATGGTGTCATGGAGCACCTGGTTTTGTACCCTTGTGTACCCTTTAACGACCAAGTCACACAACATTAACTATAATAATAAAAAAATCGCAGTAAGGAACCTTAGACTTGGTACGACTTTGTCAAGATTTCATTACTTTTTAGAGATAAACAAGCGGCTCCATCGAGACTTGGCTAGTTTTTTACAGAATGTTTTTGGTGGGATTTCACTTCTTTTTGTAGAAAAGTGGGCATATTGTTTTATAACAACCTGCTAATTCACTTTAGCAAACCTCACAAAATAATAAGCGAAATCAAAGAAATGCAAATAATCCCTCCTAATCCCTAGCAAACGTTTCCAAGCGCAGTAGAAGAATGTCGTAAACGACTGTAACGCGGCCGGTTGCCACTTCGCCATATAAGATTATCGGAAAAACAAACGACTGCGCGTTTTAAAATACAGTCAGCGCCATCTAGTGACGTGTGTGTATCACCGCCACTCTTAGTCCAATGCATTATATTTAGACCAAATTTTGAGCAAAATTAATATTTTGGTGTAATTTGTTTATTTAATTTGTGTAATGTTCGAGTAGAATAAAGTTAATCGTTCGACTATTTCTTCTTGTAGACTTGTGAGTATAAGTATAAAAGCCAGTCTAGTCTTGTCCAGAGTTTTCCTTTAATTTTATTTATATGCGTATTAAAAGCAGAAGGGGAGGCATTCGCCCAGCGGGTACGTATTACAATGCCGAAGTTCAAAATACCGAATATCATAAGACCTATGAACGGAAGGCCGAATATTAGAATGTCGAATGTTTATTTGACCGAAAGTTTAATATCCCGAAAGAACTTTTGATGGAAAGGATGAAATACCGAATATTATAATCCTGAAGACTGTAATCCCGAAGAATGTAATCCCGAAGACTGTAATCCCGAAGACTATGATCCTGCCTGAAGGTTGTAATCCGGAATATTATTTAAACTCTCGAGAATTATCTCGTATTTCTGTAGTCTTACAGATTCTAATGTTTATTTTATACAAAGAATATTAACCTAAATTACGTAACCTACTTGCCTACTACTATACTTACTATTTATAAGTGAACTCTACTGTGGAACCGATCTGCTCCGGCGCTGCGGGATGTGCAGCTTCTCCGCCCTAGTACGTTAGTACTCTTTATTATACTGTGGCCCTAGCGTAAGAAATTGCGGGCATCAAGCGAGTCGCAGCGGCTGAGGCAGGTCGCCGAAGGTGACTAAAAAGCCGAAGCTGCGGAGGCGAGCGTTGACAGCTTCGGTTCCAGACAAGTTCGGTTCGGTTGGCAGTCCATGACATAATGTTTTATCATAATATCGAATATTGAGTGTCATTCTTAATTTCCCACTTTCCCGGATTCTTTCCTTTTCTTAATCGACTTGCCACAGAACCGAAGCTGTCAACCCCGATTCCACGTGGTCTTGTCTGCCCTACCCCTAGAGTGTATATAAAAGCCCGGAGGCGCGGAGGGAGGGCAGCCCCCGGCCGCCGTAAGAAAGTGCGGGCATCAAGCGAGGCGCAGCGGCTGAGGCTGGTCGCCGAAGGTGACCAAAAAGCCGAAGCTGCGGAGGCGAGCGTAGGTGCCGCACTTTCTTACGCTAGGGCGGAGGGGCTGAACATCCCGCAGCACCGGAGCAGATCGGTTCCACGGAAAAGTCAGATTAGTTTAGTGTCCTGACACTTTTAAAGTGCTCATTGACTTTCGGGATTATAAAATTTCGGGAATATGAAATTTCGAGATTTTGAACTTTCAATTTTCTGAAAATAGGTGAAAATAGGTAATTTGAGCTTCGGTTTATCGAATATCGGCTTTTTGAACTTTCGGGATTGTAATACGTAACCCGCCCAGCTGTGGGACGCTATAGGCTAGATTAAATTAGAAGATGTGTCCCACTACGCTGGATTTTTGCAATGACAGTCGATTTTTTTATGTACCTATAGTAGAAGGGGGCATTACCATATCTCTAATACAGCTGAGACCAGCTGAGGGTTCTTCATCAAATAAATAATAAATAAATAAATATCGGACAACCTCACACAAATCGATCTAGTCCCAAATTAAGGTCTAGAAGGCTTGTGTTATGGGTACTAAACGACGATATACATACTTATATAGATAAATATATACTTAAATACATAGAACAACCATGACCCAAGCATAAATATTCGAGTTCATCATACAAATATTTGCCCTGGCCGGGACTCGAACCCGGGACCGCCAGCTCAGTAGGCAGGTGTTTACAAACCGAGCCAAACGCGTCGTCAAAATACTTCAGACCTTGGATTTTTGACATCAAATGAAGCGGCCCACCAAGTTGAATATTAAAATACTTAAACGGGTTTACTCACGTCGTAGAAATCGAATAACACTCGACATGTTTCGAATTGGTACGCGATCCATCATCAGGAGAGACGATCAGTCACGACGGTGGCCAACCGAACACAACAAGTTGAATATTTTTTGTAAAGGCGGTATGTCGATCTCTAATAGTTTGGTTGGGCTCTTGTGTTTTCTAATCAGAGTACTCCAGATCTTCGATTATCCTAGTTTTTAGGGTTCCGTACCCAATGGGTAAAAACGAGACCCTATTACTGAGACTTCGCTGTCCGTCCGTCCGTCTGTCACCAGGCTGTATATCAAGAACGGTGATAGCTAGACAGTTGAAATTTTCACAGATAATCTTTTTCTATTGCCGCTATAACAACAAATACTACAAATAAAATAAAATAAATATTTAAGGGCTCCCATACAACAAACTTGTTTTATGGTACGGAACCCTTCATGCGCGAGTTGGACTCGCACTTGGCCATTTTTATAGTTTTTGCTTTATGTGGCCATTAAACCCTAACTCTGTACCAAATTTCAGCTCTCTGAATTTATGGGAAGTACTAGTTCTTTACTGATGATCATGAGTGAGTGAATGAGTGAGTGTCGTAAATGCGAAACTTTGCTTTCGCTTAACTTCGGAACTAAATGTCCTACAGACTTGAAATTTTGGATTTTAAGTATATTATTATAGTTTACTGGATGACGAAAATTTCTGCGTTCTGGTCTTATCCAGAGGTGCTCAAATAGGAGCCTGAAAATGCGGCGAAATGGTTCCAGTAAAGGATGGTACGGCAGTGTTTGCTTCGCGCTCGACTTGGCGGGGGCACTGCCGTGCCCCCCGATTCCCGCTCTAGGAAAATGAACTGAATCGTCTTCAGCAGAGGTTGTGCCGCGTTAAGCACATTTTCTTTATGCATTTGAAGACATTAACATTAACATTATTATTTTTGAAATAAATCCCGAAAAAAATTGAAATTGGCCGTTTCTTGACGTAAATTAAAATAACAGGTTGACAGCCATCAGTTTTTTTTGTCGAGACTTAATGGCTTACAGCAGCAGTCACTATGACAATCCAGGCCGCGTGTGTCTGAGGGGATGTTAGGATAGTCATACATTACAACTGACCGCCACCGCGTGCCGTCCCTTTCAGTCATACGGTGTATAACAGGACAGTGAAAAGGAAGGCACGATACGAAGTAAAAAGAAAAAAAGATGCAGTTTTCGTTCACAAACTTAAACAATCATTAGTTTCGAAAACGTACTACTCAAAAATGTAACATTATTATAAGTTTTGCTGTATGTATACTCGTATATTAATATTATGTAAGTGCCTACCTTCTCGTTCTTGTTGGTAGCGCCCAACATGGTACATAATAAACTATTTACTTCCACCTGTATAACCATTATGTGCAATAAACGTATTGAGTATATATTTTATAATCGTTCTTAAGGCCAGGCGCGCACCACGATTTTAGTCGCGCGATAATTTTGTCGCAGAAATGCAAGATATGGGTTTATATGAGAATGCGCGCACCACGATTTTCATAAACCCATAAGTACGCTAATTTCTGCGACAAAATTATCGCGCGACTAAAAAAAAACGTGGTGCGCCTGGCCTGAAGAGTAAACTCCAGTCGTGCGTCGGAGCTGACACAAACACTTTTTTTTTATTTATTGCATCAAAATCATAATGCGGTTCACAGAATACATCTACGCATTCCGGTAATTAATGTTTAGCATTTGATTCATGAAATCATACATACCGCAACTGAAATTCTATAATGTGTATATATGTCGTATGCACATTATTATTGCCATATGAAAGCCGCTATACTTCCAGGGCTATACAAGCTGCTATACAAGCTCTTTTTAGGCTATTCAAATTCAAATTCAAATTCAAATATTTTATTTCAGATAAAATCCATATCAATGTTAGTACCAAATAAAAATATAAATCTTAAACGTAATGTTAGTAAAAAATTAAAAGTAACACTAAGACTAAAAGCGGCGTGGTGCGGCTACGACTGGCGCGTGCAGCCGCACCCAGCGCGCGAGCAGCGGCGACTCCCAGCCCAGCGCTGCGACAACACGCTCACAATGCCGTTGGAGCTGCGGCGACAGCGGTCTAGTAGGCGCACCGCTTTCTTACTATAGCGTCAAAGCTATCTACGTGCGCCTCGGCGAACATGGCTGACGCGCTGCAATGTCGCGGCAGGCCGAACAGTACCCTAAACGCGTTATTATATTGCACGCGCAGAGCATTGTATGCCCGCTGCGTAAAACGGACCCACAGGTTACACGTGTAGAATGTTTGGCAATATGCTTTAAAAAGGGTTAATTTAACTTCATTACTACAACGTGCAAACCTACGCGCAGCTATACAGGCAATTTTTTTTTTACTTTGTTGTACCGTCTATACTTACAACTCTCTCTCAATTAAATACAATTACACTCAGGAACTTTCAAACGATTCACCCATCTATACGATGTTCAATTTTGCGTCATAAAGTCTAACACTAAGTCCAAGTACTAAAGTTTTGGGTCACGATATCGTATTCTAGACTTAATTCACTTGAAATAACTAAAACAGTTTTCCATTAAATTAATTTTATTACAAACTAGACCCACTGCTCAAAGTTTTAATAAAATTACTGTATTGCAACTTTATTCAGAAGGATAAAATATAATGTCTTCTCTCGCGGTTCTAACGGGGCTGGGTTTACTGGAATTGGAGAGTGTAAGCCGTGTATTATAAGCTGATCCTTAAACTATGATATTGACAATCAGATTAGCGCAGAATTGTATCTTTCCATAAATTAGGGTCAGATTACATAGGGGGCAAATAAACCCTTCCTAACAATCGGATTTAACTTCTGTTTGGGTGATATAACCAAATAATAGAGCAGAATCGCTCGAGTTTCCATCAAAATATAGAATCTTATACTATATATTTGTAGTGTCTGTGGTTGTGTTAGCACATACACACTTGTACATGTGTATATAGTATATAGACAAATATGTAAATTAGAATAGAGGAAATCAGTAATTACAATCAGAGGCTAATTTAACGTTTTTAATAAAATCTGCGCGAACAGTGCCGAAATTGAATCATAGGTAGGTACATGATATAAAATTAGTGTTTATTTGAGTGATGTGCTTTGTTTACTTTTAAACCACAACTTGTATGTCAAATAGAAAAGTTATCGTTATTGCCACGTTGTCCACGGCCATGTCTGTGAAATGGCTGATAGACTCAAATGACTATGTCGATCCAAGTCGAAGTCCATATTAAACAAAGTAAAAAAGGGTGATTATTTGACCGCTTCAACTATCTTATTACTCTGTCCCCAATATTGTGCCGTTCTCAAAAGCAACCAACATCATTTTGATAAAGATTGTAAAAAAACAGCAAATTTTACAAGAACACTGAAAATGACGAGATAATTCATACGGAGGCGGTTAAAACACTCAAATGATCACCCAAAATTACGGAGGCGGTTAAAACACTCAAATAATCACCCAAAATTGACCTTCTCCTTATGAAGTCGGTTGTTATTATAAATTCCTCCACTCGTTACCCCTAGCTCCGAAGTAGCCAACAAGTCTTCGAGGTTGAATCGCTAACTCCTCCAAGAAAAGTGGCTTCGCTATGTGACGGATATTATCACGTAAAAATTTGTAATAGATGGCGGGTGTCCTAGATGCGACAGTTGAAACACGTCACACTGGAGCGCCCTAGGGGCGTGACGGTACACGTCGTGTACCTGCGTCACTACTTCTGGGAGAAAAACTTTGCATTAGGTATGCGCGCGGCGGCCCTGTGTTGTTTTAGCTGAGCATTACGTGGATTGAAAAGCAAACTAGGCTGATCTAATATAGATGAGAACGTTATATGATGGTTTTCGCTGAATATTTTTCATCTTTATGTCAAATTCTTTAGATAAATGATCTTCAAGATGTTTCGTGTACGTCAATGAAATTGGAAAGCTGAGTTGTGCGGATTTAAATACATCCCCACAAATATGAGGTCGGACATCGTTCTAAAAAAATATTTTAGATTTTTCCATTAAAATTATTAAAACCTAACTTTATTTTCTACCGCCCCGGCTTCGCACGGTTACAATGCTAATAAATTATGCATGTATTACACATATAAACCTTCTTCTTGAATCACTCTACCTATAAAAAGAACCACTTCAAAATCCGTTGCGTAGTTTTAAAGATCAAAGCATACATAGGGACAGACAAACAGGAAGCGACTTTGTTTTATACTATACTAGCGACCCGCCCCGGCTTCGCACGCGTGCAATGCTGATAAATTATGCATGTATTATACATGTAAACCTTCCTCTTGAATCACTCTATCTAATAAAAAAAACCGCATCAAAATCCGTTGCGTAGTTTTAAAGATTTAAGCATACAAAGGGACATAGGGACAGAGAAAGCGACTTTGTTTTATACTATGTAGTGATGATGTAATGATGATAGTGTTTTTGGCACGCACCCACCAGCACCATCAGCAAAACCTAACAAATAACCAAAAACAATGTCAGCAATAAAAGTGACGGGTTAAATCAAAAGGCACCAATTGGTCGCTTTTGACAAGTTTTATTATTGATATCAAAATATAAAGAAATTTGACCCTTCTGGTAGAAAACGTCACAAATACCTACTTATATTTAGTCCAATTGATCAATGTGTTCATTTGAAAGTAAAATTTAAAATTAAAATAAAAAACACGAAAATTTCGTATAAGTATAATTTCACCGTGTTGTAAGGCTTTAATGAATAATAGTTTCTACAATCAGATAATGCCATCCATATATGTGAATTACCCATTTCCTAAATAGGTATATATACCTAATTATCTAAAATAAGAGGTCCAAGAAACCGACACACAGAAAAAAAGGCCAGCAGTTTGAACAAAAGGGATGGAAGGGTCTGCTACAGGAATTGTTATCATTACATAAATAAGAAGGTAGTTAATGTGGTCCGCCGAGGATCCAATTCCGGTTACATTGTTACCCCTGAGATTAGATAGGCGTGATGATTGCCAAAGTTTGATTGAGCTTCGTCTGAACCCTTTCGCAAATTTCCTTGATTACGGATAGGTAATTGGCATCTGCGGGTCGCTACAGTTCACGGATTCGTATCACACGCACTTAACAATGATTAACGTTAATGCAGTTCACTTAACTGATTAACAGCCTACATTCGTGGAAGAGGGCTAGTCTTTTGAGTATTGTTCTCTTCTGGCGTGAAAGGGCACAGGCACACAATATGCGCTGAAATAGCGTCATTTTAGGTCTTGCACAATGCTCACATAGTGCATAGTGCGGTTTGTCGACGTAGATTAGATTAAACTTAGTTAAGAAACTAGGGATCATCTCATAAAACCAAGGCTAATTTCTGTATTTACATGCCTATTTTGTTATTTGAGCTGCATAAGTGACATTGACAAATCACCATTAAAAATAAAAGTTTAAGCATATCCCTAAAATTAACATACAGTGCTGATATACATACATGACAGATGTCTTTAGAAACACCGTATTTAGCCCCAGATATAGAATATGATATACTTAGGTTGGATTTAATCTAAAATTTATTTCTAAAAATTAACGTTTTTTCGGATAGAAATCTCCATATCCCATATTGGTTTGACATTACTATCCGAGAGTTATTCTTGGAATAAAAGTTTGCTCGAATGCAGCCTAGTCCTGTATTGATTGTATTATTTTAAGTGTGTTACAACTCACACAAGTTCGTTGCACACTATTAGTAGTTATACGAAAAATGTCATTTAAAGTAAAATTCTCTTTATTGCAGTAATCGGCCAAGTTAAGAGTAACCCTTATTTGTAATATGAGACTTCATAAACGGAAGGTGTGTATTTTACTTAATCGTCTTATTTAAAAATACTGCTTATAATACAGTAACCGGCCAAATTAAGAGTACGCTCAGTTGTATGAGACGTCATAAACGGAAGGTGTGATTTTTACTTAATCGCCTTATTTAAATAATAGCTATTTCCCGGCCGAGGCCTATAATATATAATATATATATTTTTAATTTGTATTAACGCCTTATAAAAATAACGAACGATTTCGCGGTCCAGTTTTACTACATTAATGGGAACATTACGACGTAATGCAAGCAAGTTGGAGAAAAGACTATTATAAAACAGAAAACATTAAATTTAAGTCTCTATCAAACTTTATTAATATGAAATTTATAAGGAAAATTCACAAATTGAACTTTACTTTAGAGCTAAGTTAGGTGAAAGACCTCAGGTGCAAACTGTGCACTAAAATACGGTACGGCGCAGCGTCATCGACTTTCTATAATAATTTGAATAAAATATAAGAATGTTCCTCTATAAACGTGAAGTAGTTTCAGTTCGCACATGCAAATCTGGGAGAATAGAAGTCGCGGTTCGCGCCATTAAACACAAGAAGCGACGCTCGCGGTCTTAGAGCAAAAAGGGTACACAAAGCAAACCAGTCGCTGAAACTTATGTCCTTTCAATATTGATTAAGGGTGTGATGTTGTTTATATAGGGTTGTTTTTGCGGGGTCGAAAATGCACGTGTTTGTAGTTATCAGCAATGCACGAGGTACAGTTTTTTTCCGGTGCCTATTTGACAAAATGTACCTACATTGCAGACTGCGTTTTATGAAACATTTGGTAATGAAGAAGTGAGTCCAGTTATAGTGTATTTTATGTTTTATTTTTGTTAGTTATAGATTGTAAATAGTTTAAGATATATTTATTTCACCCCAGGCTGACGCGATGTTCCACGCCACATACGTTCCTACGTTGCTCTACATATATTTCCACAGACAATCATAACGTACCGTTTCCTATTGGTTGCGTCTCTAAAATCGAACGTTGCGGGTTTTATCTCCAATTAGAATGTTAAGAAGTTAAAAAGGTTTGTGTATGTGTTAGGTTCCTTCTCACTTCCATTTTATTTTACTTTCTTCTGTCTTGTTTATTATTATATATTATGTTATACTTTCCTGTGCTACACAAAATTGGGTTCTAACAATATAACTAAGTTTTTTTTTTACTTAACATAATATCAGACATGAGTTTACAAATTAAATTTGAATATAAACACAACACAATATTTGTTCCACATTCTTTATATTTAAGCAATTAACTCCAAATTAAACTGTCTGAAGCTAATTACAACCATAATTGTTTCAAACTTCTATCAGTTACCAGCTTAAATACCCCGAAATTTCATTAAGTAATACATATCTTGTGTGAGTTGTTAGACAAATGGAAGAAGCCGAATAACATGTTGGGGAATAAACATCCGAGTTCCCTTACACGTCATAATGTTATTCTTATGTTTGCCAGCGCCGACGCCGGGTTTCCTGCATGGGTTGACCAGAAAGAAGAGCCTGCTTGCTTCCATCAGCATCAGCCGACAGATGCACCGGAGCATTATTTTTTATCATTGCCAAACATTTTTTTATAGTGAACCAATGATACAAAAAAAATGTGGTTATTACCCATAGTAAAAAAAATATGAGACATTACATGTTTCATTTTATAAACATTTATTTGTTAAGAAGTAATAAATATAACAGCCTTAGTGAACTGATCACAGAAAAACTCCACTTTTTGCCGTTTGAGGTGTATGAAATGACGGACAATGGTTATTGCAAATCAGAACATTCATTCATTCAAATATTCAGATGATTGATTATCAATATAAAGATTACAGTCCATGAGCCCTCAGATTGCGATCGGGTTTGGGTGAAAACTGAGAGGTCTTTATGTCGATCGCGTAATAGCGAGCGAAACACGTATAAAACACAAATCGCATTCTGACAGCTCACACAATATACATAATATATTGATAATCATTAATATGAGTAAAATATACAAAAAAAATACTTTAAAATTGTAAGCCAAACATTTTCCTGTACCCTGCGTTAGTTTATCCAACTTAAGTTGGAGAAGGAAAGCCACGCATAGATCCGACTGGAGAGATTAACTAGAACAGGCAGGTAAAAAGAAGATACGTCAATTTCTAATTTGTGATTACAGAAATTAACACATTTTGGTAAGAAAAAAGGGTGCTCAACGATTACACTTCACCTTATCCACCATGAAAGGAATGTGTGGGCTGTCCTGCTTGGATGCGTTTCCAGCAATGAGTCGAAATTGTTTTGTTTTGTCGCCGACGGCAGGGTGAGAGGTTACTCACGCAAATAATATGCAACTAATGTTCTGATGTACTACCTACATGCTCCGTTTCTGCAGTATCCACCTAATAACAAAAAAAAAACAACTGAGAAGCATCCTGCATCTAACGATAGTGCGTTGCTCTTTTACATGGAAAACACCGTACGTCTCAGACACATTAAAATACAAAAATGGGTTACTCACGTCGTAGAAGTCGAAAATTGACATTTTGTGTGATGATGCGGGTAGATTCTCGCCTCTGCCGGTGACGCCCGCGTCGAGCAGCCGCGCGGACACGGCGATTACCCGCAGTGCTCGGTTGACCGCCGCCGCGACTGATCGGCTCTCATGATGATGATTCGCGTACCTTTCGAAACATGTCGAGCTATATTCGACTTCTCCGACTTGAGTAAACCCGTTTTGTATTTTAATACTAACGATAATACTCCAGCAACAGAGTCGATATTTGCCTTCCATCGAATTGCACCTTCACCGTATTTACAAATTAATTACATCCAGCGGCAGCTGGTACGAAAATTATAGCAAAATCAAGCTATCGGGTCATTTAGGCATATACACATCCTTAGGCAAAATAGGCAGTCAATGTCCCTGCTCGTATGAATTTGCATGAAGCCGACAGCTGTGCTCGTCAACGTGCGGCCATCGCATCGGCCGCGGGCGATGCAGTTACACGCGGGTGATGCACTAATTATACACGACAATTAATGCGACTATCTACCTATATTAGCGACATACATATTAATTTTTCGAGCGTTCAACTGTCTAATAGTTGTTTTTAGCCGTACCTAATAAGGACGGAATGCTTATAAGATCACTGGTGTCCGTCCGTCTGTCAAGACCCTTTATCTCGGGAACGTGTGGAAGGTATTGAGTTGAAATTAAAACCATAAATACTCATATTTATAGTCTGCAACTGTTTATGCCGCAGAAACCGTGTATTTCGAAACTCTTAAGGAAATCAAAATGTATTAATCTGGTGTTGTATTAATTTGTATTTTCGTTTACCTAGATCTATGAAATTTGGCAAGTAATACCGTCTTATATACTACAAGTATGCCCCACACCTCAACTAAAAAGTGTCACACTTCACTATAAGACCCGCCTTGACTAGCTAATATTTGTTATATCAGCATCATTTGAACCCATAAATTTCCACTGACTGAAAATAACTCTCCCCAATGATGTACATATATAACGAAGGATCGAACTACTGCATCCACAGATTCTTCACGATCTTAACCTCATCAACAGGTCAACTCATCTTGTGGGATCTGGAAATAACTTGCTTTTATTCTGTTAATGGTTAATTTTTGACCCGTGCTCATAGAGACTGATTTCCTTTTTCGCACGTTCTTTAACTGTTCTCAATCAAACGACAACTGCGACAATGTTGATACATTTAATGTAAGTCATACGATAAAATAAATACGCTTGCTCAAATCATGGAAACATATTTTGTATTAGTACTATTAAAGTTTTATCTCATATTATAATCTATTTAAATTGTCCTTTTAAAAGGGCACGGCAGGATGATGAACAATTTGTTTGTCTCCTGCCATAATTTCGGTCTCATCGTTAATTTTGGTAAAAGCACTTACTTACGTAATAGAAACTAAGCGTCGTTTATATTTTCGAGATTTTTAAACGAATACATTCTCTAAATACGCTTTTTTAAGTTAACTAACTAACTAACTAACTAACTATTGTGGCGCAGTGAACCAAAGAGGATCTTGGCCTCCGAAACAAGAGAACGCCACCGGTCCCGATCCTGTGCTATTTCTTGCCAGTCATCGACTTGAAGCTGACACAGATCCGCCTCCACACAGTCACCCCAGCGATATCTGGGTCGGCCCACTGGACGACGACCAGTCGGTCGTCCCAAATATGCCCTCTTCACCGCCCGATCCTCATCCATCCTCAGAACGTGACCAAACCAGCGAAGTCTTTTTTAAGTTAAAATATGAAATATAAATTTTAAGGTAAAATATGAAAAAGTAAGGGTAAAAACTAGCTTGGTCCATTCTTTCAAGTTGATGTAAGTACCTATTTAAAGTTTCTATTGTATTATTTTTGTTGTTGCTCTGCAAAAACAGAGCAATTAAAAAAAAGTGAATATATTTCATCAGAATTTTATAATTACCCTCGCGCGGTAGAGCGTCCTCCAAATCTTCTTCCAAATTTTCTTTATAAGCCCACTTCGCCTGCTTACACTAGTCCTCTTTTTTTTTTCATTTAACAATAGTCTACTTTTGTCAATTTCACGTTATTAGTCAATGGACTCTACAACTAAATACAAGTATACTTCCACATGCAGGTGATTAGTTATTTTAACAAAAACTTTCTACTTCTTAAATATTCCAAAGATTTTCCCTTTTTTCACGTCTATTTACTTTATTTTCATTAATCTGTTCTTATAACTAATATAATCCTATTTTCATTTACTCAAGAAATAACTAGCACATCAAATCACTAACATTTGCTTTCGCTTACCTAAAGTTGGCAATCCAATTCGATTAGAGTGCGTGCTCTAACAAACAGAATAAAGGAGTGTAGTTTTAACCTACGTACACAACGCCCGAAACTTCTAATCTTGCCAAGACAAAGCTAGAGGGCGTAACGTTAGCGATACAGCCAAATGCAAAGCTTTATTTAGTTTAAGGCGCCATTACACGGGTCATATAAACTGTCAAAGTTGGAGCACGCTCGACCCCGTGCAGCGACAGCATAGATCAATGTAAACGTAGATGGTACTTCCACTTGATAGCGTTTTGCGTTTCGAGTATGTGTACATAGCCTAAGTAATCTAAGATTGTGGTTTGCGCTCGGGTGGTTAGAGCTAATTCAAAATTGACGTAGCTAGTACGTAGGCTATCGTATATTGTATACGTCTGGAGATCTTAGAGTGTGTTGTGAAAGTTTATTAAAACAACATCTTCTAATTTAGGAAACAGACTGTTTAAAAATTGCTGGCATTATACTTGTGGTTTTTTTTTTCCTTTATCGGCTTCGGTTTTATTTTGTGCTCTTAATCATATTTCTTTTATTATCACGTTTACAAAGCAGAAATGAGACTAAAATCGCACCGGATACAAACATGCTTGTGAGTAGAAAAATAATGGCTGGCTGTGAGTGGTGGCAAAATAATTAAATAGCAAATAATTGACGAAGAAATGCGAACTAAAAAAAGTTAATGACCGACAATGAACTGCCGAGATGTTCAAATGAAACATACGCTATAAATAAGATGAAATGTAGTAGTATTAATCTAAAAGTTAGAAATAATATTCACACCGATAAAACAAGGAAGAAAGGAAGCTGGCTTTACAAACAAAGAACAGATTTAACTGTCTGCCTTGTCGACAATCTCGCGCGCCGCGCCGCCGCCGGTCTATCTTCCTTTCAACTTTACGCGATTGAATGGGAATCTTTTACCCGATTTTATGTACCGATTTCCGCTTTTACTACTTTCACTTAACTTAAAACCGCTGTCCTAAGTGTTTCATATATCTGGATTGCTTTTAATTTATTGCGTTTTGAATTTAAACATTAACTAAAATTCTAATGAATAATGAGTTGCTGTCGACTCTAAGGTACCTCATACACAGCAGTAATTTTTCATTATTTCACGGTAATACGTTGCTGTTTTTAGCAGCAACAATCGCTAATAAGTAGATGAAAAAAATCTGATAAATGTCCTTATTACGGCCTAAGTCATACCTATGGACAATATGTATGTAAATATTGTATGAATACATGTTTGGTCAGTATCCACGCAGGTAAGGTTAATAAGTTTGACAAGAGGGACTTTTTTGACAAATGTGATTGGGTAGAACCCTTACCTTATCATCAAATAAATAAATAAAATAAATCATTATCATCGCCCAGTTAAATAAGATGGATTTTATACCGAATTCAAAAATGATAAGATTGACGAATACTTTTATAGACAGTACGTCCAGAGACGGCACCACGTTTGTGGACGGCGTCCTTTATCTTCGTAAAACTGCCACTCCGTCTACAACACAACTGAACAATTCTCATAGTTTTTATATAAAGGTAAAATAGTGCCGTTTTTTATTAGAATTTTTCCTACGGCATCATGGAATTTTCAAAAATTATCCTGTGCCCATGAACGTGTTAAGTATATAATAGGTACGTTATGTATATGTCATAACAAATAATTAGTAGATACAAAGCTACAATAAAACTCAAATGAAATTTCAACAAACGCAAGTAGGTCAAGGTCTACTCTTAACAACTTAACAACGAAAGGACCTATTTACCGTAAATAAGTAGATAATAAAAAAAGTTATCACTGAATCTAAATTGGGTCTCTGGGACCCGATTCATGTGAAAATATGTGTGGGGAGGCAGGACTTAAATTGCACCGTCCTGTTACTGAAAATTACTTTTTCCGTAACGACGAAGTTTCCCAACCTCAAAAATATAAAGTTCTACATTCAGAAATATGGTTTTTACTTGTAGGTGGCTTTATAAGATTAGATATTTTCTTTTATCGATGGAACCCTTTCTTCTCTGCTAAGTAAGTAGGTATTTTAACATCCTCAAGAGCAGAAATATTGTGTTTAAAGTGCGATAGACGCGAAGTTCAAGAACGTAAGATTACATCATATCCTCGTCCTGCCCAGTGTTCTCAATAAAGAACACATTGGATTTAGTTGTTCCTGCCCGAGGTTTTTGTTTATACTTCAGGATTCTGCCCAACGTTCTCAATTAGTCACATATTCAAATTTGGCGCCTAGCGTCTAAAATTTTCGTTATTTGCATTTTTATTTGCTTGTTTCTGATTGGTTAGAGTATTGGCCAATACTTTGTCAAGGCCTTGCATGGAAGTTCCTTGAACTCCACGATCAGTGTCACGCCAAGCGTCCAGGATGCCGCATCTTCGCTAAGGAGGTATGTTTGAGCCACATCTATCTTAGTAATCGAGCATATGTTTTTAATAAATACCATATTAATTTATGTCCGAATAGTTCTAGTTCATAATGAAAAGTATATTTTTGTAATTTAGGTTATTTTCGATTTTTCAAGTCCATTTTTCGAAATGTGTGATTTATTGAGAACATTGGGCAGAACTGACTACTGTTTTTTGTTATATTACTGATTGATCGAGTCGAGAGATTGAAGGTGTATTAAGTCAGATATCGGAAATTTTATGCAAAAAGCAATCAAAGATGATGAAGATCACGAATAACGGTAAAGAAGATACACATTATGCTCTGCCGCGTCGTCCCGCAATAAACCCTAGTGAAACCAGCACGGATACAGCAGTTGAGACTGATGAAGTACCTATACCATTTTTGCCGAGTTCAATCTATGAGGCAGGTAGACGTGGCAGTGGTGGACGCGGTCGCAGACGTGGTGGTCGACTTGGGGATACATAGTGGACAAAGCGATGCTAGATGCAGTGAAGGCAGAGGACTCCAAGCTCAACTAACCCGTGTGTCGTTGAGTTTTTAAGTTTTCTTGCTATAATAGGCACTTTATATAATGTTTTATTAGAAATTATGCCCTTTAGATGCCATTTACAAGTCGTCAGTTGTTATTTTCATTAATCTCGACCCTTTTTTAGGGTTCCGTAGTCAACTAGGAACCCTTATAGTTTCGCCATGTCCGTCTGTCCGTCTGTCCGTCCGCGGCTTAGCTTCGTGATCATTAGTACTAGAAAGCTGAAATTTGGTACGAGTATGTGTATGTATAACGCCGACAGAACGGTAAAACAAAAATTAAAAAAAAAAAAAAAATTTCGGGTACCTCTCGAACACCTAAAGTGGGGGTGATTTTTTTTTTTCTTTTCAACACTTGTGTGTGGGGTGTCGTTGAATAGGTCTTGTAAAAATAATAGGGGACTCCAAACATTATTTTTTTATAAAGTCAGCAGTTTTGTAAATATTCGCTCCAAAAACAAAAAAAAAAATGTGTCCCCCCCCCTCTAACTTTTCAACCACGGGTCAAAAAAAAATCGGAAAAATTCATGTTAGTAAAGCCTTATAAATACTTTCAATGAAAACTATATTGAACAAAATCGGTCGAGCCGTTTTTGAGTTATCGCCAAATTTCATATTTTTTCTTTATAAGGTCGTAAGTTGACTTCCGGAAGGTAATAAGTGATTACAGTTTCTAGGGCGTTTACGACCTTTTTATAGAGCTTAAAATCTTTCTTAACGTAAACCTCGGGCTTAAAAAAGCAGTTTATTGAAAAGGATGAGCAACTACGGAACCCTGAACACTGAGCGTGGTCCGACATGCTCTTGGCCGGTTTTTTACTATCAAAATACTATAAAATATAAACCTGCTTTATTAATTATCTCACAACTGCTAATTAAAAAGTACGTTATAATAAAGATTTTTATGCCCAACGTTCTTAATAAATGACAAAAAAATAATATACTACGCAATTCTGCCCAATGTTCTTAAAAAAGAACAAAAGATATTGACTCCTAAACTGGATCAGTCTATCAAATACATACCCGTTATAACCTAAAAATAATTTAAAAAATCTGGTTTACCTTTAGCACCACAATTTGGATAAAAAATGTGTTGGGCAGAACCCATATAAATAAGAATGTACTTAATTGAGAACATTGGGCAGAAACGGGATGACTGTCTAAAAATGCTTGAGCAGGCGAGGATATACATTCTTGAAGAAGGCTGGTTCTTAAGACCTCTCCAGAGAAGGCTTTTATCGACTGGCCTGTTGTAGTTGTCCCTGTAGTGAGGTCACTGTTCCTTACAGATCTATTAGAAGCAGGCCAGTCAATAGAACGCGACTTTGTGCAGGCAAGGGCAGTCCTCTCGAATTATTCCTTTATGATTACAAATATACGATGTAAATTGTCATTACAACGCCGAGCAATCCACGGAAGTCACCGTAATGCACCGAAAGTGTTAAAAATGCGACATGACATTATTACGTATTACGGCAGTCATTCCGTACGTGTGCGCTGAAATATGCCGGGGCGCAAAATAAGATGTCACCCGCTAAAAAATGGCGGTGCTGGAAGACAAAGATTAGTTATTTCTGCACAGCGTAGTGTAGCTACAATTACACTGCCTGTCCACTGCGGGCGATGGTTCACTTTTGTTTTTTTTATGTCAAACTGTTCCAGTTTAAAAAGAGAATGGCGCAATCAGCTTTTTGGGGCCTTTGTAATGAGCTTGTCGTTGGGTTTGTGGGTCTTAATTAGTGTTGTTTTTGTCAACATCGCACGTCGGGATTAAAATGTTCAGGGTATTATGTGATAGGTACACAAATTTACTGAGTGAACTAGTCTATTATTTTTGTGCAATCAGGGCGCTAAGTCGATTTGAGATATAACCAAAGAAGCGATGTCTCAGGTATTTATTTATTGAAACTTTATTGCACATAACAAAATTCCACTAGTCAAGTGAAAATCATAAATAATTATAGGGTACTAGCTTTTGCCCGCGACTACGTCCGCGTGGTACTTGGAAGTATGGAAGCGACCTCGTACAACACGATAGATATATATCCACCTAATCACCTTAACTAATAAAAGGGATTATTAAAAGCGCCTAAGCAAATGTAAGAGCAATTTTGCTTTTGGTCTAATAATTACATTTCCTACAGGGTCATCAAAGTCATCATGAATTACTTACTCACTTTTCAATCTTTTTAGGGATAATTTCTAGGATGTCCTTCCTCGGATCTTAAACTATCTCCATGCCAAATTTCATCAAAATCGATTCAGCGGTTTAAGCGTGAAGAGGTAACAGACAGACAGACACACATTCGCATGTATAATTTAAAGTGACATTTTAGGATACTACCCGGTGAAGTTTGCGTCTGATAACTATAATATAGCGTTGTATATAATTGAGGCGTATATTTTACACGATCGGATTGGCGAAGTGGCTAATAGTAGGTACCTACATACCGCCACTTCGGAGATCTCTCCGAGATAAAAGAAAAGATACGTATGGAATTAGGGCCTTTAGCTTATTTCGATAACATTTCAAATGTAAAACTATCATCAATAAGACTCGAAAAATCCTGGCAAATTTCAATTGTTTTAATTGATTATTTTCTTCACAACCCTTGTTTATTAGTAACCGGACACATGTTTAAAAGAAGTGACGCGGAATCATCATGTGCTTAACAACAAAAAACAAGGTGTAAACACCCACGGCCGTCCCCCGAGGATCCGTTTCCGGGGTTAGAGTAAAGGTAGCAGTGCAAACAGGCTCCCCCCTGATTTTTCTTCTGTTGTTTATTTTTTCTCTCAATCCCCGTAATCAAGTTTGTAGTTTGTTTATACGTGTTAGGTGCTCTGAAAAGCTTAGATAAAGGTGCCTGATAACGAAAGTTAAAGAACTATATAGCTGTTTCTACTTTTTACTTGAACTCGGAAGGAATTTGATTCCCCTGCGTTTCTTCTCGTTAGTGTAGTGGTATGCTATTGAGTCAATAATCATTATTACGTATAATTTTCATCTGCAATAGTTTTACTCTTCTCTGAAACAGATAAATATTCAAGATTGTTATAAAACAATCCTAACCTAAGCTCATTAATGTGTTTTATTTTCAAAACTCATGTAAGTTTTGAAAATAAAAGACTTTCAAAGTATATGCGAGCAGGAGTTTCATACAGTATAAATAACACAATTTAATAATACGATGAAAACTGAAACAGGAAGCGTGCAGACAAATATCCCTGCAACAAATCATATCATATGACAATATACATATATCATGTACACGTAGAACTTATATGGCAGTAGTGTTTACCAGAGGGAAGGTACGTATTTTTTGTTTTGTTTGTTTGGGAAAGCAACCAATTACCTACATTACTTTTATGGCGCGAGTATTTTTATACCAGGGTTGTGTTTGATTTGAGTTCTATTTGTCCTCCTAAAACAATATAACGAAAACAACATAACGAAAACAACTTATACTATCACATTTTTTTATATGTAGATGATAAATTTTATCGAGAAATTATCTTTATAGACATCTTTTTCAAGGGTTACCTACATCTGGAAGAAAATTGTTTTACCGAACGCAATGTTTCGCATAATTCTCATTTTGCTGAAATTTTCTTTAACGGGAAGTATGTTTTTAATGGTGTAGCCTGTTGGGTAAGAGTAGGCAAGGTTCGGTTTATTTTATAACACCCTCAGAAAATTCAATGGGGTTAGTAGATAAACAACGAAACATAAAGTTCGGTAATACAATTTTCTGCAACACATTAGTAAACCTTTTTTTGGCATTATAATACTTATTTGCTTGCTTCGTTGCACCGCTGGCAGTTCGAGCTCAATCTCCAACTGCACGACAGAATAGGTATTATCGTTAGGAAGGAATATTGATGACTCTGTCTGAATTAATACATCCAAATACAGTGATAACATCGAAAGTCTCTATAAATTAGCCGAATCTCTCATAATAAGTGCCGAAAAGGCCTTCGCTTAGCGTATCCTTTGCTCCGAGCAATCGGCAAGGCTGGGGATACTTTCGCCCAGTTAGTTTGTCGCGGTCGCTTCACACTGGGGTGAATAACAATAAGACCCTTTTGTTCCGCCTCGGTTCGGGTGTATTCAATCTGCTCGAGACATAATCAAGACGTTGTAGGGTATCCCGGAGACACGACGGTTCTGCCACTTGCTGTAAACCTAGATATAGTTAATGGAAGAATTTTATGGCTAGGTGACAAAGCTTATCGCATGTATTGTCGGGATCGTAAAGCATATACGTAGATGATGTAGAGAGGGTTAGATCAGACAATGCTATCTACATCTATAGGAGTAATATTATGGCGTTGGCAATTGAGTTCTTGGTACACATTTGGTAGTAAAATTGTAATTGCATTAATCAAGGTTCTAATATGATTGGCTTTGCTAAATGGCGGACATTGACCTCAATATCTTATATTAAGTAAAAAATATATATCGATGAATAAATATAGTAAACGGATAAAGAAACGTCGATGCGATTGGTGCAGTGGTAGTGCAACTGCTTACCTACTGAGCCGGTGGTGGTGGGTTCGAATCTCGGCAAGGACAAATATTTGTGTGATGAACTCGAATATTTGTTCCTGGGTCATGGATAAGTATGCATATCGTGGTCTAGTACCCATTATACAAGCTTATTAGTGCTTGACAACGTCAAATTATCCTCCGAGTATGTTCCGATAACTAAGGATCCTGCATAGATAACCGTTATACAAATAGCGGAATACTTTAAAATATAATTAAATTGGAAAATTATACGATCAGATTGAAATAAATCTAACCGATTTAAATATAATTTTTGCATGAGTTCATATTGACTCGTTCCGACTAAAAGCTTTGTCCTGATATATTATTCATGAAAGTTAAAAATATTTTCATCATAATCACACTTAATGATAGTTTCAATTTAGTATCTCTCGTATACATTCTAATAGCATAAAATTATCGCTAGTGCTGGTTGAACCGCAGATCTATCGACTAATTAATAGTCATCTGTTGAAGACCGCGAGCATCCATTTTGAAATGATTGGCATCGGGCGAGAGTGATCCAAATGGGTAGCTTAAACACTCATTTCATATTCACATTGGCTTCGAAACGTACGCAAATTGCTACTCATTTGTCCATATTCAACGTATTCTACGGATCGCTCATTATTCTTACTCTGTTAACATTTTGAGCGTGATGTTTTGTAAAGAGCATCTGCAGCTACTATTTATTAATACTATTATAATAAAGTTAATTGTGCCGAGAAAAACTGAAATAGGTTATAGTTGATAACAACTATAAAGCAAGCAGGCTAACTATAAACTTTGAATATAAATGTGTTATAATTATAAATAGGTACAATAATTATATTATACATATGCATAAAATGGCTAAACAAATCGTAGCCATTTTATTTACTCTTGACTATATTTTCTTATTTGGCTACGCTTGCAAGACTTTTGTAAGAAGCTTCAACTGGGCAGAAAGAAAACTTCTGACTCAGACAGACACGCCCCTTCAATTTAACCACATATTTTTATGTCCTACGGTGTCTTATGCGAGTTACAGAAAAATAAGTCACGTTTGTAAGGGATAACCGGCTTAGTTACCGTTAGTAATGACGAATTGTCATATAAATATACTTACCGTAAACTAAACAATCACTTTCATTAAAAACGATCACTTTGTAAAAAAATAGCGGTTTTGCTGGTACTGGTACAAAACAAATATATTGTTGTTTCTTTGAGAACTGCGTACTTTATAGAGTTGCTTAATTTCATCCAAATTTTCATTTATTTGCATCCCGACCGAATCGATTTTTTGGTACATGAAAAAGGACAACCTGATAATCTAACAAAGACATTTTGGTATTGTTTAGTATTATTATCATTGCCATACAGCATGGTAAATATAAAATGATCTTTAACTTCTTTAAGATATCACAGTAAAACTTAGCTATTTCTGTCATTAGCTTAACTTTGCAAACTGAAGTAAGAACCACTTGCGACGTTGACCTAATTCTATCTATTTAACGTTAGAAACTTAGCACCTGCAGCGTACATCAGATAGGAGAGGCTTTGGCAAACTGCAATCTATTTACTATTAAAGTTTGTGCAGCAAGTGACATTGAAATGCAGTTATTACCGCGGAGAAAATGGAAATAGAGATACTCTGAAGGCGTATAAGTTTAATACTTCTACGGCGCTAAAACCCATTGTTAGTCCTGGCCTCATCAAGGATATTCTTCCATTTTGCTCTGTACATGGCCACTTTTTTTTCAAATCTGTTTTCCTGCCTATGCACAAGAAAACTGATTTAAGCGTTTTTGAAAATTCAGCCCAGAAGGTGGTGAAAAAGGGGTTGAAAATTTGTTTGAAGATCAAAATACTTGGATGTCCAGCACTTCTTTATTTATTTATTTAAACTTTATTGCACAAAAGAAAATCTTAACGTACCTACAAAAGGCGGACTTAATGCCATTGATGTCCAGCTATACCTGTATCAAAATTGGTTAAAATCCGTCCAGCCTGATGTCTGTGGCGTGATGAGATGAGCACCTTTCATTTCAAAGTAGGAGTTTGTGGCCGCAATTCATAATGCACACAAACTGGGTTCAACCCATTGGGTCCTTGTGAGTTAAAACAAAGCGAAGCGAAGAAGGATTCCGACTATAATAGAGTGACGATACGTCTATGAAAGATATGTGTTTACGAGGAAAGTAGTAGTATCGCCATCGTTTACCCGCTTACCTTGTAACTACTTAACTAACAAATACGATTGAAATAAAACTACGAAAGCAGTAATTTTGGGAACAGTATTCAAGACAATCGCTACGTACCCACTTACACGCGACCTTCCAAACTTGTTAATTAAAACTCGTTTAAAGCTTAATTTCAACATTGTTGGTAATTAAGAAGATTCACGATCTGCGAAACCTATTATCTTCGCAAATTAAGTACTTTTACGAATTATTAAGATAGAAGGCAGCGATATTAAAATTGCTTTGTAGCGGCTATTGTTTAACACTTCGCTGTAACATCCCTAATTATTGCGCGTAAATCTGTATGGATTGCGAGTTCAGTGTTCAATTCCATTTAGTCTAAAATATTTTTATCGAAGAATATCTAGGGAACGTCTGTCGAAAAGTTAATTAGATCACTAGTTGACCGTTTGTAGTGCTCTGCAGTTTGATTGGCGGGTAATATCGATCTGTCTGTGGATATTAGTGGAGTGATCACTAGAGGCGCCGAGCCGAGGGTGGAGTGCTCGCGGGTCGACGCGTTCGGTGGCAGTTGACGTCTGGTCGCCTCGTATGCGTGTGTGTGGAGGGCTATATGGCCCTATGACACTGAAAGGGGTTATTCAGGCGAATGAAATTAATCGTCTTCGTAGACTTCACTTATAAATAAATATCGGACTGTAACTTAATACAAATCACTATATTCCCTCATTAAGCTTCTGTTATGGACACTAGGCGACTATATACCCGAACCCAAGTAACAGACATCGCTAGGAAAGCCGCTACTCTAAAATGGAGATGGGCGCGGGGCATGTATGCAGGCGAGAAGGCGGACGCTGGTCTCCAAAGATACTGGAGTGGCAACCACGAATGGGAAAAAGAAGCGTGGGAAGACCCCCTCTAGATGGAGAGACGACATAGTTAGGGTCGCAGGAAGAAAGTGGATCCACGCGGCCCGGAATCGCAGTGAATGGAAAATGCACGAGGAGGCCCTAGTCCAGCAGTGGATAGATACGGGCTGACAATGATAGGTACTGCGTTGCATTTTGCAGTAACCTACGCTTAAATTAAATAATTGTTTTCGTTTTCTAAATCTAACACATTTTTTTATCTGTACAGATTGCAAGATCAGAAATAAGAATGTTTTTGTGGTTTTCAATTATATTTGTCTGATTTTTTTTAACCAAAAAATATAGGGCTCTTAGTTTATTAGATAAATAATTGACAGAGAATTGACATTAGTTAGTGCTCTGCAGGTTGAATGACGGGAAATATCGAACAGTCTGTGGACATTAGTGGAGTGATCACTAGAGGCGCCGAGCCGAGGGTGGAGTGGAGCGCTCGCGGGTCGACGCGTCGGTGACAGTTGACGTCTGGTCGCCACGTATGCGTGTGTATGTAGGGCTAATATGGCCCTATGACACTGAAAGCGGTTATTCAGCCGATTAAATTAAAACATCTATTTAGAATTCACTGCGACTGATTTAGGTAGCACTGTGTTTTGTGCTTGAGGGTCTTCCCACGCAACGAGACACGAGGGTTTTCGGTACAACGTCGCCACTCAGGGTCCTTTCTGCCCCAACGAGCAACGGCCATTGAAATAAATTACTTTTCTGGTTAACCTAGCATCTTAAAAGAAGGTTACCAATGGTTATTGAGAAAATGGTTCAACAGCAATGCATGAAACAACAAAAAATGCTATTCACAAACCAATCTAAGTAAAATTATATGAAGAAGAAACTGATTAAGGAAAACACAAATTGAAATACCTACTACCTAAAATTATCAATTCTATTGTGCCACACTTACGAAACCTATACTGTTTGGATTATTGAATATCAATAAAGTCGTAAACTATTACTCAAGCACCAATTAAATTTTATGTACAAGCTTTAAACACGATTTCTTCTAGACTAAAATGCATATTGTTCAGAAACTTTCCCAAGTACCTAAAGATGTTGAACTGAAGATTTGGGTATTTCCCTATTTTCCTCTAATATTAATACTATCGATATATTATAATATCGTTCACCAAAGTAAAGGGCTGGTTCGTGTCGTGCGATCCTAATTACGCACATGTCACAGGCACACCAGTGATTGATCGCAACGCTAATATCTGAGACAATCTCCAACAATGGATGATGTGCGACACTGTACTCGTTAGCTTGGCTCGGGGGAGCACCGAAATATAATGTTTTGCAATAAAATACGATAAATAAAGGCTTAGAATAGAATAGGTTGCAATCGTTTGCGTGTAGGATTCCAAAAATAAATATTGTAAACGGGACGTTTGTACTGAGGAACATCCGAGTCTCTGTACTCTTCCAGTAGTTAAAACGTCAAATAGTTACCTCTTTTACGATTCCAAAAGTAAGTAAGCGAAGTAAATGGGACTTTTGAATAATCTGAGTATTACTCCCGCAATTAAAAAGCGTTACATGAAACATACATCGCATTTAACAACTCATAATAATGAAAAATAAAAATTATGTTGTGGGTTTTTTTTAATTCATAAAACCACGATAGCACTCAACAAAAATCACGTCCATTAAATCCAGTCCAGGCATTTGTTAAAGCGATGATATTTTAGTTTCATTATCACATCACGCCAACTTGCATTGTTTCTTAGTCACTTGATTAATGCCTGCTTTTTCAGTTTATTTTCATATTGTACCATGCACATTCTAGCAATACCGAAAATTTCAGCGAACCTATGACGGTCATTTATTTAGCATGCGATGTAAAACTTCTATCACTCAGTCACATACTTGTCGAAAATTGGCAGGTGGCGCGCGTCTTTTTAGGGTTCCGTAGTCAACTAGGAACCCTTATATTTTAAGTTTAACAATACTATTCATCATTCTGAATTTTGCCTATCAAGCTATAAGTAATTGATCTAAATGGGAAAGAAATACCAAAACGGTCACATCGAATAAAGGACATCGCCAAAGTAATATATTGACAAGATCTGAAACAGATGAGCTAAACGTTGATTTATGTTATTCTTATATTCATTTACCTAACAACATAAACAAGAAAATAAGCGTCACTTTTATCAAATAAAACAGCGTTTCAGGATCAAAGTTACGCCGGGTCACGTCCTAGTGTTGCATATTCCGAAATTAAATTAAGACGAGGAAAAACTATGTTCGTTACCGGCCTCAGACAGAATAATTCCCTGTGCAGCATTATTACAGCTTATACTGAGCCGTTAGTATTCCACGAGTATTTTGTGGTAAAAATAAACTTGGTTAATTTGCGAAGACGTCCTTATTAATGTTGTAAATGAGGAAGCGGGTTTATTCGGTTTAGTTTTACGATCATGTTTGGTTTTTGTTTTTTCTGCAAAAACTTAGATAAATGAGGAATGGAGTGTCAGGTACAATGTTAGAATTACTTATTTGAGTACTAGAAGGTGCAACTTCCTCCGCATATACGAGTATTATTATTTTTTCTTTTATCGTAGTCGGGTAAATTATGGATGCTATCCCAATACCAAAAGTGGTTACCATCCATTCAGTTGTTTCGGTGTGATAAGAGGACAAAGAAAATTATAGCAACAGGTGACGCTGCTGTACGGCTGGCACTGCGCACTCATACAAATCCTACCACGCTGTTAAGATTTTTTTTTAAATGATTACCCTTCTCCATAAAAAACTGATATTTTGTACCTATAGCACAAAACCATGTCGCGCGGCTCTTCGTTCTATGTAGAATATTACCTACTTATCCACTGCGACATAGCCCGAAGGATAGCAAAACTTAAGTGGCAATGGGCGGGACACATCGCTCGTAGAGCCGATGGCCGCTGGGGCCATTGAGTTCTTGAGTGGCGACCACGCACAGGATGACGCAGCGTGGGTAGGCCCCTCACAAGGTAGACTGATGACCTGGTGAAGGTCGCTGGAGTCCGCTGGATGCGGGCGGCGCAGGACCGATCATGGTGGGCGGATCAGCAGTGGACGACTTTTGGCTGATGATGATGATGATTCCCTGCGAGGAATACGTTATGGAGCGCGACATACGGAGTCGTGGCTTGTAGGTACTAGTCCGCCTGATTTTACACGTGGTCACGTCTCACACGCGGTTTAAACAGAACGATATTTGTTCAACAAGCGTAATACCATAATATACAACGTGGGTCTTGTAACCCAAGTAGCACAACTGGGTCTAAATAGTTCGTATATCATATCTAATTAGATGCTTAAGTGAAATTTACCACCATGACTAAGTGCTATATAGGTGGCAAGAACCCTTATGCCACCAATATAGAACCAAAAGGAGAAAAATTGCAGCCTATTTTTGGTGCTAAATAGAATCCATAAGAGATCTCACAATTACCTTAAGTGGTAATCTAGAACTATGGGTGAAAGTTATGCGCAGTGAACGAATGAAAACATTTCAGTTCGGTCAATGAGTGATAAATGAGTCGCCAAAATTATCTTTGAGTGGCGAGGCAACTGTCAAATTGTGTTTTATTAAAAGTAATACGTGATCTTCCATATTCATTTTGGATTTATATGTCTGTTTGATTGTGATTAAAACTTTACGTTATACAAGCATTGAAATAAGCACGAAAATCTTGCGATTTTTTTTTTACTGTGAAACTATAGTATGTTTTCTTTGTAAATTTCGACGCGCCCTTCATTTGATCAGGAATATTAAAAAAGAGAGTGCTAAATTAAATAAGGAATAGATACTGATAAGAAATAAAACTGTTAAAAACCTGACCTAATGATTGTAGGTTACGTACAATGTTAAAGTAACATCGTCACAACTATCAAAAGTCTGTGATTATGCGTGAGTGTGATAAAATTCTGGTTAAAATAATCAATTTTCATAGGCTTCCATTTGTAAACATGGCGAAACAAAAAAGATCCTACAGTGTTTATTTTCACTTATTTGTTCCTTATTTGGAACTATCAAGTCTAATAGTCACTTATTTGTATCTTGCGAGTGGCAAAGCAGTGAATGATATTACCAATAGTAATTATTTGCTCTTTTGTAGACTATTAAACAAGCAAGACTATTAAATATATTTTGACAAGGCGCAAATAGGAACTATAATAGAACTTTTAGTTCGTTAGTGGTTTGAAATAAGTGAAAATAACTGCTTTTGGTTCCAAGAACCTCCTACTGAGACCTATTTATGCGTTGGAGTGGCAATAAGGTACTTCTTAGGCCTTAAAGTTGCAATATTTTTTGGTTCCAAAAGAGCCGTAAAATTATCCCTTTAGCCACTATCGCTGATATAATTCGCTATTGTACTAGTCATTTGGAACTTTTAGTTCCAAATAAGGGTATGTTCCCACTTATATGTAAAAGTTGCTTATAAGTGATTTTAAGGCCTTATATAGCACTATTGCTTCTTATTGAGTGACAATTTGAACCTGCATGCAACTTTAAGTAGCAATATCGACTTTATCCCACCATAAGTAATAAAGTAGAAACAAAAAACGCTCCTATGCAACTACAAGTGATAGGATGAACTCATATACAGTTTTGAGTTGTGTTTAAAGCTATAAGTTGTATCAAACACTGTTAAACCACTCATTTAGAACTTAAAGCTATAAGATAAGCTGCAAAATTCACTAATGTGCTGCTTGGGAACATAAGCAAAAAATTAAAACATAGATTTTACTCGTTAAACTGAACAACATTTGTTCAGCAACTTTTAAAAAAAGTCAGTTTTATTTTTTTTATTATTTCAAACAAATTAAATAGTATTTTCAATGTATGTCGTCCAACGTTGACATTCCCTGAGAATTGACATAGCTGTCACTCTACTAATATCGGACATTTCGCAATACATTGCTTCTTTGTCTAAACTTTATTCTACAAAATGTCATTTAACACACGTTATTTTCAGAAGTTGCTTAACAAATGTTTCAAGGGACGAATCTATGTTTTAATTTATTGCTCCTGTTACAGGGCCCACCCTTTATAATTGGGATCCATAATCATAATCAAATTGTAATTAACATGTAGTATTATGTAAAACAAATTTTTCATCACACTTGCTCGTAAATCAATGGTTTACATGTTAGAAAATCGTGCGGTAAATCGTAAATTACGCCCTAAGGCGGTAAGTAATTTTTTTTAAATTGAAAATCTTGACGTTTAGTTGTATGATGTTAGACCGAAAAGTTTTTATTAAAAAGTTACTATGTTTTAATGACATGTTTTATATGCTTATTTAAAGAACAGAGTAGATAATAATTATCATGAAAGTATATATTAACACGTTGAAATACGTTGATATTAATTAATATTTATATTCATTTGCTTTATTGTACATTGTAAATTTCTATTTTAATAATTATTGTTCGTATTTGTTTTGTCAATCATTATGCAATATCCAAACGCAATATTTAACAATATCTGTGGACAGTCTACAGGAACGGCCTCTGATTGGTCGGCGGTCTGACATGCCAACATGGCGGCACAAATTAGAAAAAAAAAATGTTCTACATGTTACTGTAATAGTGATTTGTTTTGATTTATGGTGAGTTTAATCGCGTTGTGTATCTTTTCGTCGTTGTATTTCTGTAAAAATTAAATGAATTGACTATGTAATCAATACCATGAAATCAAATAAAAGAATCTCTATGGAAAGGATTCCGCTCGAATCTATTATCAATGCGGCAACAGGCGGCAACAGACAATCTAAAATGCAGTCTTCAATAACTGAATTTTATCGAGGATGAATATTTAACAACGAAGTTAAGTCGGGAATTCTTAGCTACATACGTATACATAAGTAAATTTCAGCTTATATTTTCAAGTTAATCCTTTTGATTTAATTATCTTGCATGAAACAATGCTATCAGTACAGGATGTAACAACAAAAAATAGAAAACATTGTATTAAAGATTAAATTATGTTAAGTCTAAATGTATAAGTTAACACTTTGCACGCCGTAAGTTATAATCGGTACCGCGCTCCAACAGCTGATCACGAGCACCACTCATGATGCTCTTTTTCCCAAGAACGCCGCGCATTTTTTAAGGCGCCACCTATGGTTCGCCGGCGATTTTCGGTGATATTGTAAGATTTATAAAATAATAATTAGCGTAGATACAAGATTAATTTCTTTTTTATTTAAGAGGTGTTTTAGTATTTTATAATGATAAAAATAAAACAATGTGTTTATTATATTTATTTTACTTTAAAACTGTCGCTGAAAAGAACTCGTTTTATGAAAAAATAAAAACTAACATGGATTTGTTAGGTAGCCCGCGCAGCGCACTGACGAGGCAGCGCGGGCGACGCATCGTCATGCCGTTCCCCCAAGCCTCACGTTAATAAATTGTATGTGTGCGGGTAGCTTAAACATTCTTCTACACGTTGCTATTAAGCGTATCACGAACTGTGTTCGATATTTTAATACAAACAGTATGAAATCTGATCACGAGTTCTATTCGTTATCCGCGACTCTAAGAAAAAAAGTGTCACGAGTGGTACTCGTCATCGGCGAGCTACATGGCAGTTATTCAAATGGCCGGCGAATTTGAGAAAAAATGCGTACCGAGTGGTTCTTGTGATCGGCTTGCAAAGTGTTAAGTAGGTACATAAATATGTGCGAAGATTAATTTAGTTATTTGGTTTCAGGTCGCCCTTATAATTGGAATAAATTTTGTTTTCTGAAATTTACTCTGCTACGAGAAATCGTGTTGCTCAACCTATATATTTTATTCCTCAATTCAAGAAGGTGCAAACGCCGCACTGAATAAAAGTATTATCACCATTAGCTGGACAAATATTAAATTGTGTTAAATGTTGTAGTTACATAGTTTTGTTTTATAAATGTTTGGTATTGACTGCAATTTATTACTTTGTTTTATTTCCTCCCAAGTGTGATGAAAAACGTCGTACGTGACTCTGGTGGTGAAGGAATTCCAAACTCGTGTCATTAAAGCCCTCGCCTTCGGGCTTCTAATAGACACTCGTTTGTAATTTCGTTTACCACCCTTGTTACGTAATATACTATTACGACAGCGATAAACATACATCACTCTCCCTATAATAAACCAATTGGTACAGTGTGTTACCGCCAAGTAGGCTTTTCTTAAAGTAGAGTGAAGTAACATAGATCTTTAACGTATCCATGACCTCAATTTAATTAATTAACTTAAATTCAGGCTTTATTAACTTTCTAACAAAAATGTAATTGCCAGTAATGTACAGTAAAGTAAATTGACAAGTGAGTGTTAAATGACAGCGCTGCGTGATATGAGTAACGACAATTACGCTGTACACCCACTACATTGAATGTGCGGATTTAAGAAATTTAATTGTGCAGTTAATTTACATAATTATGATTAGCTAATACATGCAAACAATTACTAATGGATCATATTATTATCAGTTTTAATAAATGCTCGCATGCCGGTAACAGGCTGTAGTATAAGTATAATTATACAATAATACCTACAAGTTTTTTTTTATACATAAATTATTCTATTAAGTGGTTTACACTCATGAGAGATTATCGGGAACGGCCCGACATGTTTCAAACTCGTATTCCTAACTCTTCGTCAGGGACTGCTACCCGTACACCGGCGCGGCACCTTCGTTCCTGAAAATTGTACTGCTTAAAACAATAATGAAATATGTGTCACGAAAGTTTTAATAAGATCATTGGTACATTCATTCTTCTTCTTCTTAGTCGGCATCTTCATTGCTGAAGGTCGTGTCTAACGTGAAATATTAATTCGTCACTTGATGCACCATGATTTTCCACTCGTTTCCATTCTCGGCGATCTTGATGGCCTTAGGTATTGACAGGCCAGTGAGCGTCTTTACAAGATCTGACCAACGGGTAGGCGATCGACCGCGCGGTCTTTTTCCGTCTACCTGACCAACTACCATCAGCTGTTCCAGATTATCTGGGTTCCTGCGAGCGACGTGTCCGAAATAGTTTAGTATCTGCTGGAAGCAGATAGCGGACAGCCTCTTGGTTATTCCGAGCTCGTTGAGAATGGACACGTTTGTTCGGCGCGCAGTCCACGGGATCCGCAACATACGCCTCCAGCACCACCACATTTCAAAAGCGTCAATCTTCGCTCTTTCTTTTTGTCTTATTGTCCAGGATTCGGCGCCGTAGGAGAAAATTGAGAAAATCAGCGCTCGCACTAGTCTCACTTTGATTTTGCGGGATATATTCCGATTTTTCCATATCCTAGTGAGTTTAGTCATCGCTGCTTTGGACATTTGGATTCTCCTGATTATCTCCTTTTCGCTGCCACCCTCGTTGTTAAGAAGAGAGCCAAGGTAAAATAACTGATTAACAAATTCTAGGTCCCTGAGTTCATTGGAACGAATTAGCGTACCCGACCTCTCTACTACCATTACCTTGGTCTTAGCCTTATTGATGCTGAGGTCAACTAATTCACTTTCCTTCCGTACTCTAGAAACGAGTTCAGCCAGTTCTTGTTCGGATGACGCAAAGGGGTAGGGTAGTGTCATCTGCGTATCTCAAGTTGCTGATTTTTCTGCCACCAATGGAAATACCGCCTTCCCAACCTTCCAAGGCTCGTCTCATGATGTATTCCCCGTAGATTTTAAAAAGAATCGGGCAGAGAATACATCCTTGTCTGACCCCTTTTTGCGGCTTGAAAGGTTTCGACAAGACATTATGCACCCTTACAACCGTGCTGCCATCCTGATAGAGGTTTGCGATGAGAACTACCAGGTGCTTGGGTACCCCCATTTCGAGTAAGATGTTCCAAAGGCACTCCCACCTAACACAATCAAAGGCTTTTGAGTAGTCAATGAAACACATCAGCATTGGAATGTTGAACTCACGGCACTTTTCTATGATCTGCCTGACATTCACAATTTGTTCCCTCGTTCCTCGTCCTTTAACAAATCCCGCTTGCTCCGCCGGAATCTGCCACTGCTGAAAAGCTTTAAGACGTTCGTTGATGACGTAGAGCAGGACTTTGCTCGCATGGGATATGAATTCCACAGTCCTGTAGTTTCCACAGGATTTTGTAGAACCCTTTTTGAGCAACGGTATAAGAGTGGATTCTTGCCAGTCATTGACCCATTCTCCTGTTTTCCAGATCTGGTTGCATAGACTTTGTAGAAAGTAAACACCATTGTCCCCCACGAGTTTCAAGTCTTCGGCAAAAATACAGTCACTTTAGGTACATTCATTATTATTTACTAAATTAAATTTGAAAAAAGGTAGGTATAACCTTATACCTACATGTGTTAAAGTCAATCACAGACCTTTCGGATTTTTTACAAACTATACAAACAGTAGGTAAGCCAGTACGAGAACGAAATTCGCGACCACAGGCTTGGCAGTTGAAAGAAGGGCCTACGCGTGGTGAACAATTACGGCCGAGCGAGTTGCGAGTTGCGAGACTTGCGAGTATTTTGAACTGTGTGTCATTTAAAATAAGATCTTACCCCCATCCAACACCAGTTTTCGTCACGTGTTAAGATGATTTCAAAAAACAAAATGATTAAATTTTGCTACTGTCACGCACAATAACGCGTAGACATGAACTTTTGAATTTATCTGGGCAGTAGCGTATCATACCTACTAAGATTCATCACGTTTAACATTAACAAATTTTACTAAAATCTGGCTACTTAAGAGATCAAATAGAAACCCTGCCCTGATAATAATTTCGTTGCACATATTCCATTAGTCAAATTTCTTAATTTTCGACAACATTTGGCATTTGCCCAAGACGATAATAACAATGTACGGAGTTGAGACTGCGACTAAGTCTTTGTCATGGGAGTATCAGTCATTGTTACGACCTCTGAAACTTGCGTTGAAGATGTCGTTTCATATTGTTTATCTCTGGATTACTTACGGTTCTAGTTTTAATTTTAAGATTGACTATATATTAGCGGCTCAATAAGTTCATGCAATGTATAGGAAAATTCGATATATTATGTTTCCAAATTCAATCTGCAATCTAAAGTTGGAAATAAGTCAATAACAGCATGTCATAAGAACTCCGATCAACTCCGAACATAACCATGTGCTTTTGATTGTTGCCCAGTTCAGTGAAACAATTTCAAAGCGGGTAGGTAATTCTAAACTTAATTTTAGCAGTATAAAGAATTTGAGGTCATGAAAATTTTAAACTGAAATGACTTTCGCCTCGGGAATAGGCTAGAAGTTCAGTAACTTAATTTTCAGTTTAATTAAATAATCTGTTTCTGAAAACTGAGTAAGTACCTACTTTTACTCCTCTTAACTTTGACGAACGACCTTTCACAATATGTCCGAAGACCTTTTCGCGTAAAGTTATTTCTTTATTATAAGTTAGAATTGTTGCTGGTTCTTTTTGTTTAGGTTACTTTGAATTCAAATGTAAAGTTTGACAGATCAAAACGTAATTATCTATCAAAATTTTAAGTGACGAATAATTAGATCCCGCACTAAATAATGTTTTGCCTTTTATGGCAGTTTGATTGAATATGCCTCATGGCATTAATGTGATATACAGTTTAAATAATTAAATTTGAACCCTTTTTATTTTGTGGTAAGTATGAAGAGTTTGAGAAATGATGCAGTTTTGAAAAGTCAAATCAATTTGTCATATGAAGAGTTTGTGAAATGATTCAGTTGTGAAATGTATATTTGTCCATTTGTGAAATGATTATTTGTGAAATACTAGTAAACCTTATTGCACGCCTAAATAAGAAAGAGATACAAACAACAAGCGGTCTTATCACAGAAAAAATATTTCGTCTAGACCGTATTTTACTACTAGGTAGGTTTATTACCGGTAATTTTACTCATGGATAGATTTAATGTAAATGCGAGGCAATGAAGTTCTAAAAAAATCTGAACGAATCTCGTGCCAGAAAGACAAGAATCGTTGGACAGTACAGGTTATTTTGCTAATAGCAGCAGTAAATTCAGATTTTCAAACGTTCAACCAAATGACACGTAGGTATCTACGCAGCACGAGACGGTTTACGTGTGTTACGTGAGTGGTGGTTGGGCCTCGATATCGGGCGCCCCTTGCATACCATATTCGCCATGTCCCGAAATACGAATGACCAATGCACTGCCGACAAATAGCTCTCCAATTTGTCACGGACTTACCTTTTAGGAAGGTTTCATACGGTGACTTTTTGCAGCGATGCAGTAGCGATGGTGGCAAAAAAGGCCGTGATACAGTCTCAATTATAACGCTGGTCATAATATCGGAATCCCGGGATTGATTACTCAAAGAATCCCTGGATTTGGAAGCCTTATCGTATACTCTTGCATACGTAAACATGATATTGATCTGCATCGCTTACTATCGTGATACATCATCGCTACAGTCGCGATAAAGCATCGATACAGTCGCCATCCAGCCTCGATACAGCCGCGGTACAGTATCATTACAGTCGGTCGCGATGTATTCATTCAGATGTGAACCTCTCCTATTCCTCGCGAATCTCTACTGTTCCTATACTCGCTGTCGCGCGAAAGCAGTTCTGAAACAATAGTCGCGCGTTTGTATCGATGTAGAAACGATGCTGAATCAAAACAGCGCGACTGTCACGCGTTTGAATTGCTACTGCATCGATTCTGTCACGTGATGCAAATGCGATGACAGACATGCCGCCATTCAGTCGCGCGTTTCGTGAACACGCTACTGAATCGGTACCGCGAGCGACCCCCCTTAAGCTCTATCACATTTAAAGTGTACCTTAATGATTATATATATTATTTTAAAAATCATTTAAACGACGCATACTTAATCTTTTACACGTGTAAACACACATGATGTATTGATTGATGTATTGATCAATCTTTTTACACGAGCAGCCTATGGGCTAGGTATACAAAACGCACCTACAATGCTCTGCGTATTCAGTACAATAATGGTTTTAGAATGCTGATGGGACTGCATAAGTGGTGTAGTGCATCAGGCATGTTTGCGGAAGCTCGCACGGATGGTTTTCATGCCATCATGAGAAAGCGTATCGTGTCGATCTGGAATCATATAAGACGTAGTCCCAACAGCATTCTAAACGCGGTCGCTGGGAGATACGATTGCCCTATACAGAGGTTCTGGACAGAGCAGGTTAAAGGCGCGGCCCAATATGTAGTATAATATGGAATATAATAATTATAAATATGTAATACTAACCCTATATATAAGAACACTTACTAATACGCTATGGATTGTATATTATCCGAAATAAAATTTTATTCATTCATTCATTCATTGAACAGATGTTTAGTGTAGTTTATGTTTAATACGATGCAATTAAGTACATATTGTTTGACAGAACGATTCGTCACCAGCGTAGCACAGTCAGCCGAAAAATTGGTCTGCCGCTTTTTGGCTCTATTTCATGAGTATTAAGGTCCAAAAGTGGTAGGCTACATTCTTGGCTGACTGTACGCTGAGGGTATGGTTCAGATAAATGGTATCAATTTTAGTGGGGCGGGGGGCAGCCGCAGTCGGCGGTTTGACGTATTATCGTCGCGTCGCTCCACTTAGCGTCGCCAGTGTGTTCGGTCACTTAAGCCCCTGGGTCTAGCCTAGCCTTTAGTTATACATTCCTAAGCTAGCCGTAATACTTCAGAGTTAGCGCACCAGGTATTATAATGAAGTTTTGAATATGAATGTTGTTAAACTTGTCAGTGCATGCCATTTTAGACTGATTGAAATAATGAAAAGATACTTTAATAAACATATTTCTACCGCGACAATTGGGTCTATGACTTTCTTTTTTGTTGGGATTAGGATTCTTCAAAATTTTTGGAGGACAGATTTTGGATTCTAGGAAATTTTTGACAAGTTGCATTTATTCCCCCCGCCTTGGTAAAGTTTAAATGAGTCTAAACACCATTATGAAGTTATATTAAATTATGTTTGTCGTATTAATTTATAATAAAAGGATTTTCCCCGTTTCCTGGTGGTCATACTAATTCATCATATCTGTCTGTTCACATACATACATGTCCTCTTGGAGCTGTTCCTATGAATTATAATATGTTGACATCGTATGGGTTGTTTTTGTTTACTTTATTTAGAACTAAAAAGCGAATCTCTTAACAAAGGGATCTAAGGAGATCAAACATATCTTCATCAGTATCATTACCTATGTAATTTTAAACTAGTAGGTAAACTCGTACCAAAAATAATACATGATATACTGTATCCGACTTATTCCGATCCCCGATTCAAACTTCAAACTTACGAGGGCTACTCTGTCGGAACTTTTTTTGCGTAAAACAAGAACTAAGAAGTAAGAAACCGACCGGGCTCGCTAGCTAGGATATTAAACGGAACACATGTTATGGGGAAAGTGATACATGCGATAATTTTTCATCATTAATTTTACATGTATAATGTAATTTTAAACTAGTATGAGATACCCTTTTACCAGAGGCAGAGGTTACTCGTATCGTAACTTCGAGCCCCATTTCAAACTTACATCGCTGTCGCAACCACAACTTTTTGAGGGTGAACAAAAAGCAAGAAACCGATCAGGCTCTCAAGTTAGGGCATACATAAAGCCTGGATACAAGTATGGAATCTGGGGGCGAGCGTGTGCTCCTCCAATATTCATGAACCTGAGGAGCGCTCGGATACTATCTCACGTTCGAACGCGCTCCATCAATATAACGAGACGCTGACCTGAATTGTTTTACGACCACCTTTATATTTTGCCACTGACCGAAAACTGGTCTGCGATTGTTGTTTATGTCTAACGAGGTCTCAATAAAACAAAGAGCGGAGAAATAGTTAATTAAGCTTCTAAGTCTAGAATGGAAAGATGGAGCCAGATCTACGGTCTGTGGGTTGAGTTTGCATAACATTTCTGATTTCTTGACAACTTACCCCTTACTATTTATTACTTTATTATGTAACAATTTTCGTTGGTTCTACTGGTTTATAGCTGCTAGTTTTTTGAATATTGATTTAGGTATGTTCTATAAAAAATATATATCAACTTTATGCCGACCTTATACCTACTACTATTTTGCGCGCTGATAGGTCAAATTTTAAATGATCATCGTTAAAGATGGTGTTGGCGACATAAGAATTCAGGATTTTAAGGTAAGCAGATGTTCATTGTAACCGTATAAGGTATATTCCATGCCATTTGTCATCGTAAGCTATGACGAATTTAGAGTAATTCTTTGGAATAAAAACATTTCATAGCAACTGAACTGGTCAATTCAAGGTGATCGATTTAACGGGCCCTTAGTACTGTGTGTTCATACGCATATAATTGATACGGCAGCATATTGAAGTAGCGTCGCTGGACGAGTGTAGCCGAGAGTGCGCCAACCCACAAATTTGAAAGTTGGCCAAGTTGTATCGACAGGAGGTGTTTGTGGCATCCGCCCCTCGCCAGAATTCCACTTAGCTCTGTGCAATATCGAGGTGGAAAAAGTGTAAAGTAGATTTAACAATTAACTTACTTTATATTTGATAATTCTGTTTTTCTGGCACTAATAACTTTAGGTATTATTATCAAGCTTTTATTATCATATCAATTGTATAATGAGGTTATAAGTTGATAGTTAAAATATTTAAAGGAAAAAAAAAAATCTTTCTTAATTTACCTTTGTTTCATTATTTATAAAAATAAAAATGTGGTATTTCCACATAAAAAATAGAATAGATAAAAAAAAAGATTCTATAAAAATATAAAAAGCTTTTAAAAACTGACCTCATCTTTAACCGACTTCAAAAAAAGGTTTTTGGTTCATAAATAGACATCTCAAGGTTGATCCCATAAAATTTTGGTGAAGATCGGATGACGAGATCCATGAGGAATCGAAGGAATTCCTGAAATTTTATAGGCAGTCATAATATTTTTCATATATTTTCTAAAACTATTTAAGTATTTGCATATGGTAGTCATCATCTTCTAATGCTGAGCTGATGATGGAAGGTACAAACTCCTTAACGGTTAGGAGTTAGGAGATAATTCAAACGAGATGCATGCCTTCAAGACCTCCCTGACCACTCCTCCATAAGAATTTTATATGAATCACTAAAAATAAAAAAAAATAAAAAATTTACAAAAAAAAGAACCGACCAGTAAAACTAAAAAGCCAAAAATAACCCGTTCAAGTACAGATTACATTTGACTCACCCTTCGAAGTCGGTGCCAAAACTCGCGTAAACTATAATATATAAATATAGGAACTGAGTGGTTTGGGATCGACTTCAAAGGGTGAGTCAAATGTAATCTGTACTTGAACGGGTTATTGTTGGCTTTTTAGTTTTACTGAAGTCGGTGTTTTTTTTTTTTTTTTAAATATTTTTTACATAGAATTCCTCATCCAAATTCACCTCGGTGGTTCGAGTATAGCCAAGAATATGTAACATTCCGATTGGATCACGTAAACACGGATGATAGGTACCGGGAATCGAACCCGGTACCTCTGTATTCCCGGTCTCTTCCGCCAGGTTACGCATGTCAATTTTTCTATGTGCTTTGATCTTTGTATCAATGGTTCAATTATACAATAATTATTGATGAATAGGTAGGTACGCCACGGCGCCACTAAGCTCCTGTCAACATCAGCTGTTACGTATTTACCAATTAAAAATTATAAATACTAATAAATACTCAAAGATAAGTGTGATTTCCAAAAGAAGACCTCCCAATACTACGCTGGTATTGTTCGCAGTCGAAGATTTATCAAGAATACCGAAATATAAGTGAAATTAATCTACGACAATAACCCGTTACAAGTGAATTCAAATACAAACGAACAAGTGGAAATAAAGCTCCGACGAGTACGCTCCGAACATTCCTAGAAAGGTCAGTAAGAGTGAATCAGAAAAACAGTGTTCAAAAATAAAATCAAGAAAAAATATTTTATAAACACGGTTGTCTAAAAAAATAACAAGTCATCCTATACCGATTGATACAACAGCGCCATCTAGCGAGGAGTAGCGAAAATACAAATTTATTACCAATACAACTTAGACGATCTAGTACAGCTACTCGTCACTAGAGGTCACTATTGTCAACAAAGTATAAAACCATGGAAGCAAATATTCTGGAACTACTTAAACAAATCCAAATGGACCTAGCCGACCAAAAAAGATCCATAGAAAAAATGAATAAACTGGAAGAAAATATTACGACTACGATCAATCGAAATATCGACGAAAAATTCAATTTCATGGAAATAAAAACATCGGAACTCAGCAGAAAAATAGAGCAACAAGAAACAACTATTGAACACTTAGAGAAACAAATTAGAAAGAAAAATATCATACTATTCGGAGTCGAGGAAACAGAACACAGTTATGAAAGTCTACAAAACTTGGTTTTAGATATTTTAAACAACACAATGAAAAGTAGGTGCCAACCAAGTGAAATAGAAGGTGTTAGAAGACTAGGAAAGAAGAGCGAAAAAACAAGACCAATTGTAATCACGCTAACGACAATGGGGCGGAAATTAGAGATTTTGAAAAAAGGTAAATTGCTTCAAGACTCTAACATGTACATAAAAGAGGATTACACTCAAAAGGTTTTACAAAAGCGCAGAGAACTACAGGAGGAATTAGAAAAAGAGCGAGCGCTAGGTAAAAAAGTGGCACTTCGACAAGATAAAATTATAACTTTAAAACAACATAATTCCGACAATAAGAACACAGAAGAAAAAAGAAAATCAAGTAAAAGAGTCCTACCTGAATCCCCCGAATGTTCTACAAATAACACCACAAATAGGAACGAAGACCACGTCAAAAATCAATCGAACAAGAAAAATAAGACATACAATATTACTTCCTACATGCAAGAAAAGGATACCGAAACCAAATAGCAATCAAAATCAAGGCCTCTCTCTGACAGTCTTCCAACCCGGCCGGTCACCGTGGAAGAGTACGACCGCAACCCTCCAATCGATACCTCAACAAAAAGAAATAACACCGAGTTCTTAAAAATAGCAACATTCAATGTCCGGTCACTGTCTACTATAGAAAAGTATATTGAACTTACCCACGCCATTCAGAATATAAACATCGACATCCTCGGCTTAGCAGAAACTAGAAGAATGGGATGTAAAATAGAGGAGTATAATAATCACATATTCTGCTATATCGGAGAAACACCTGGTTTATATGGGGTGGGGTTCTTAGTGCGAAAAGAATTCAAGGAAAATATTATACAGTTTAGCGGCCTTTCCGAAAGAGTTGCGCTGCTACAGCTAAAGTTTAACGGAACGGACATATTCATAATACAAGCATATGCCCCAACGCAAGATTCAAACGAGGAAGATATAGTAACGTTTTATAAAACTCTACAAAAAGCTCACAACCTAACCGAAAATAGCAAAAAAGTCATGGTAATAGGTGACTTTAACGCAAAAATAGGACAACCAAAAAGAAACGAAAACTTGATCATGAGAAAATACGGATATGGGAAAAGAAACAATAGAGGAGAAAGACTGATTCAATACGCTTTAGAATATAAACTTTCCATCATGAACACCTACTTTAAGAAGAAAGACAGTAGAAGATGGACGTGGAAATCACCAGATCAAAAAACTAAAAACGAAATCGATTTTATTTTGTCCAACTTTCCTAACAGTATTACTAACATAGAGGTACTAAACAATGTAGAATTTCCATCCGACCATCGTATAGTGAGAGCAACAATATATCTAAAGAACTTTAAAAAGTGTAGAAGACACTTTAATAATTCCGAAACATCTTTAAAAACAGATGGAGAAATAAAATCTTTCCTGTCTTATCTAGAAATTCATATTACCAACACCACACACTATAACAAAGAAGACATACAAGCAGCATATAACAAGCTTGAAAGTTGCATAAAAAATAGTTTAAAACCTGAACAGACATCAAAGAACAAGGAACACATTAGTAACTTTTTCAGTCAAACCACGAAAGATTTGATTAAAAAACGAACAGAGCTTTTAAAAACCAAAAACAAAACTAGAGAATTGAAAAAAGAATTGTCAAATATATTTAAAGAAACTAGTAAGTCAATAAGATATGATTATAGTCAACATAGAAAAAGAGTTATAGAAACCAACTTGACACACTACAGAAGCACCAAAAAAGCACATAAACAACTACTCACCCATACAAATTGGATTCAAAGCTTAAATAATGGGTCTACTGAAACCAAGTCAAGAAAGGACATCATATCATGTGCTACGAACTTTTATAAAGAGCTTTATGCGGCTCCATTGTATGCGCCATCGACATTAGAAGCCAATATTTCCGAAATAACCTCGTCTAGTAAAAATATTTATATTGAGGAAGATGAAGTCCGGAAACATATAAAGAAACTGAAACGAGAGAAGAGTCCCGGTCCCGATGGATTAAGAAACGAGGCACTGAAAATAGGAGCCGCACAGCTTACACAACCACTGACGTGCATATTTAATATGGCTCTACAGACTGGAAAAATTCCAGAACAATGGCACAAGTCGGATATTGTGTTACTATACAAAAAAGGTGATCCGTTGGATGTTGCCAACTACCGCCCCATAAGTCTGCTCTCAAGTATATACAAGCTTTTTACCTCGATTATAAACGACAAGATAAGCCCACTTATAGACAATTTGCAACCAGTAGAGCAAGCAGGCTTTCGCTCCGGTTATTCCACGATGGATCACATACACACAATGGAGCAAGTCATAGAAAAGTATTTAGAGCTTAATAAACACCTTTATATAGGCTTTATTGATTATACAAAAGCTTTCGATAGCATTTACCACAACACTATCTGGAAAGCTCTACAAATGTGCAACATTAACCCAGGTATCATAAATACGCTGAAAACCATTTACTCGAATTGCGTAAGCAGAGTGAAGCTAGAAGCCAGAGGTGACGAGATCAAAATAGGTAGAGGCGTCAGGCAAGGAGACCCGCTATCTCCGAAACTCTTTATAGCGGTCCTGCAATGCATATTTACCGAACTAAACTGGGCAGACGAAGGCATCCTAGTCAACAGTAGACGTCTCACTCATCTAAGGTTTGCCGACGACATAGCAATTTTCGCTGAAAGCCACCAAATGCTGCAAAAAATGATACACCAACTCAACATAGAAAGTAGAAAGGTCGGTCTCCACATGAACCTCAGCAAAACAAAAATAATGACCAACTTCAAACAAGAAGTAATATTGCTAGACGGAGTCGAACTAGAATATGTGAATAAATACATTTATTTAGGAAAACAAGTGTCATTCTCTAAAACGAACCACGAAGATGAAGCTAACAGACGAATTACATCTAGCTGGAATAAGTACTGGGCGCACAAGGAAATATTAAAGGGAAACTACGACTTACATATTAAAAAGACTGTAATGGATACTTGTATACTGCCCTGCCTGACGTACGGCTCCCAAACATGGACCTTTACCAACAAAATTAAAAACAAAATAATGACATGTCAGAGGGCCATGGAAAGGAGTCTTTTAAATCTAAGGAAAATCCAAAAAGTTAAAAGTCAAGAAATACGCAGCAAAACTAAACTAACGGATGCGCTCCGACAAGCCCTAAAACTAAAATGGCAATGGGCCGGGCATGTGGCAAGATATACCGACCAACGCTGGACCCTTGCAACTACAAAATGGGGCGGTCCACAAGGGAAAAGAAGCGTAGGACGGCCTCGAAAACGATGGGCAGATGAAATTATAAAGCTAGCTCAGGACAGAAAGAAGTGGAAGAATTTGGAGGAGGCCTATACCCTGCAATAGGGGTTCCTATAACATAGCTATATATATATTTTAATTAAGTAACATTATCATTATTTTTTTGTAAGTTTTATTTGATATTTTTAATAAGTTATCATAATTTTATCAACTTGTAAAAATGGTTATGGGAAATAAAAAAGGCTTTATTATTATTATTATTAGGTAGGTACATTATATAAAAACCAGTGGCTCTATGAGCTGTAGACTTCGCAAAATTGATTTAAAATGGTATTTTTATTTTTTTGCAATTTCTCCGCCATTTGAAAAAATCGAGAAACTGACTAAAAAAATCTTTACACTTATCGAACCTACTCACAAAATTTCATGAGAATCGGTTCAGAAATTCAAACACCTAAACATCTGCACATACGAAATAAACTTTGGCGAAGCTTCTCTGTTTCAAATTTCTCAAAATTGTGAAAATTTGTTTCGAAATTGCTGACATTTGTCATTATTTACGTTTTCAACTCCCATATCTCCGCCACTGGAATGAAAAACAGAATCGACCAATTCTACATACTTATTAAAATTACTAAAAAAAAATCATGAGATATTGATAAATGTGGCGAAACAGCCGGAAATACGAACATCCGGACACGCGAAATAAAATGACGACGCGTTTGGCGCAGTCCGTAGACTCCTGCCTACTGAGCCGGCGGTCCAGGGTTCGAATCCCGACCGGGAGCAAATATTTGTGTGATGAACTCGAATATTTGTTCCTTGGTCATGGTTGTTATCTATATATGTATTTATATATTATGTTTATCCTCGTCCAGTGCCCATTTATTTAGCTTTGCTTAGTTTAGGACTAGGTCGATTTGTGTATGATTGTCCCTTATTATTTATATATTTTGGCAAAGCTGAACCGGAAACACTTCACTCGCCTCAATGTATTCACATATTAATTTTAAACGAATAATCATAAATTCATGATAAACAAACCAACAAGTAGTATGTTACCAATACTTACCTAAATAATTAATATTTCTTTATCTTTAATAAAGATACCATATCTCAAAAAGAACAACTGACTAACCATTGAACTAGAAAAAAATAACATAAAATATCTAAAAACTCAAACAAAATATTGTAAAAAAAAACATCAATCAATGAAATCAAATCACAAGATGAAAAATGTACAATTTGGCCACCAAAATATCTTTGCATAAAATATATTTTTTTAAAAGGCCTCCAGACACTGATGTCCAGTCTGATGAGATCAGATAAAAAATATCTGAACACTATTTCTGTTCTGATCAGTTAAAAAATGAATCTGTAGTTAAGTTTCTAATTAGTTTGAATCGATTGAAATTTAAAGTTATAGTTGTGTATTGGAGGTGAGACCGTATTTTTAGAGTTCCGTACCTCAAAAGGAAAAAAACAGATACATGTCTGCCCGATCGTCCTTCTGTCAAGACCCTTTATCTCGGAAACGCGTGGAGGTGTCGAGGCGAAGTTCAGCTGTTATAAAAATCAAACTTCTACGCAAAAAAACGGGCCATTCATGCCACAAAAAACGGATATTTCGACACTCTCAAGGGAATAAAAATTGATAGGGTACTTTCCGTTGGCCTAGAAATATTAAATTAAGCAGGTAATACTGCCTTACATAAATAAATATTGGTAAAAATCTGAAAACCACACATTTGTGATTAGATCGTAAAAATTCCAACGGTGAAGTTTAGTTTATCGCTCAGCAGCAGTTTGACTCCCACTTGGCCGGCTTTTTTCATAAATATTATTGATTTTATCTAACTAGAACTGCAAGCTTATTGATTTTTTTTATGGACGTAGTGATAGAATGTCACAGCGCTTACGTTTTTAAATAGCTGAAAATTGTGTTGTTGTGTCAAACATTGACATTGAAACAAAAGAAAGTTGTTTTCCCGGCGAGGCACCTGCAATGTTGTTTGAAATAGTTATCATTAAATGGCTTGCTTTGTTTCGACCTCCCCCCGCCAATCCGAGACGTGGACTTCCAAGTATGTATAATGAAACAGTACACTCACCAAAATGAGTTTACAGTGACCGTACACGCTAGCGACTATGTAAACGGTTTGTATGAAGAATTGTAGTTCTACAAACTAACCGCTAGGAGCGTTGTACTATTTCTCCATACAAATTATTTACGCTGTCGCTAGCGAGTACGTTCACGTTAACTCATGGTAGGGGGTGCTAAATGACAATATTTCATAGCACATTTGAGAAAATGACTTAAATAATATGGTAGGTAAATTATAAAAATATCTTTCCTGTTTTATTTACATTTATTGCAATATTATAAACGTAAAAAAATATAAGTACAACATTAGAGCAATAATAGGCGCCGTAAAAATTTGACCTAGTTGTTACATACATTTCACTGTTAGTCTACAAGTTATAATTAATTACGATATTTAATTAAGTACCTTGGTACCTACTATAAAACGAATACTTCTTGAATTTCAGCGAAGTGGCCACGATTGCCCACGGGTCCCTGAAATTTAAATACCATGTTTATGTTTTTGAAAAATTAATTGAAAAAAAAACACTAAAAATATTTAGTAATGATTAATACAAAGTTAAGATCCTAGCGAGGATCTTTTTCAGTTGCTCCGCGTGACATAAAGTATTAGTACTACTTGCTAAATTCCACCTCGAAAAACAACACGTTGAATAAATACACGTGCACAAATAACTTAAAAATGCAAAATATACGGAAAAAAAATAATTGCATATTTATTAAATGATGCCAGGTTTGGTCGCGCCGCCGTGCAGTGTCATCTAATGGTAAACAATATTTGTCGGTTCAGTACACCGAAACGGCTGAACGGATTTGACCCAATTTTAATTTTGGTACAGATATAAATGGACATCCACGGGTGGTTACAGGATTGCGGGCATTTTCTAATATTACATATTTTTAAGTAAATTTGAGCACGTGTACAACGACTGACAAACGTCTCAAAGTTAGTGTGTGAGAACGGTCTGCGAAGTCGAAATTAACCGAGTCTCTTCGAAAATGTCAATGTGCAATGTGCAATGTGTATGTTCAGTACAAGGCTGGGTACTGTAAGAAGGTGCATATTATTACACGCAGACTTTTTTAAATGTATACAGCTATATATATATATGTAATTCTATAAATCTAAATAATACAAGGCATCGTAAATAGTTTCTTGAAGCCGTATTTTTATTGCATAAAACTATAAACTAGAAATTATTATTTATTGCATTTCTTCTGGTGGAAAGGGGATTAACAGCCATTTTTCTCCCGAGTGCCGTAAAATATTTTCTGTTTATAACCGTATTTGTGTGGCGACTTGATGGGACGTCTGTAGTGGTCGGTTGTGGGAGTGAGGGCTCATTCGAGACTTTAAACCGGTTCAAATCATATTTGTCTTCATAAAACGACACAAGCTTCATCATCAGGATATCGTTAAAAGCTTTCTGATTTTTACTCTGAAATTACACAATAACTCACTGATTGAAGAAAAACTATGGAGTTAATTAGACGTGATTGATGAAATTCGAGTAAAAAATCATAAATTAATAACTTACCATCTTCCTCCGCGGTAAATATTCGGTGTTACGGGACATAGGGTCCGCTTGTACATCGGATTCATTATGTTTCGGTTTGTACTTATAAATACGGCTACCCATATTTTGTAGAAAATCCACAAACTCATCGGAAAATTGTATCACATTATTTTCATCCTGAAAATTCACAAATTGCGGTTATTTTTTTACCGGTATATTGACATTTACTATTTTATATTGATACTTTTTTCCAAACATACTATCTGAGATGTTACTATATGACATTGTAATCCTAAGCAAACTATAAAAATTATCACAATTGTTTGCCGTCGTGGATTCATGGAGGCAACTGTTGCTATTGAGAAGGCGACGAAAGAAATCAAGAGGCCACTCCAACCGCAAGAACTTCAGCTGATAAGAGGTTTTATTTGTTTTGTTCGCTTTTAGTGGTTTTGTTTTTCATTTCCACCGCATAAACCATTCAATGTGTACGTGAAATTCAATCTTTGAATTGAGACGTTTTTGTGTGATAAATGGCTGGTGTTGTTTCTTTTCGGCGAACTGAGATCTTGCCACTAGGTTACGCTAACGTGTGTGAGTAAATGCAAGTGGTTCAGAGGAAATCAGAGGGAAGGTTTAATGGTTTCGCCTTGATCCTAGCGCTCGCTCGCAGTTACACAGCTAGATTTATTAGTTCAATTACCCGGGCTCTGTTCGGAGTCGCTTCGCTTGCTTGCGCGCAGACGCCGACAACTAAATTCAGCTCAGGTCGCAGGCACACTGTTTCTGCGTTTTATACCTGGGGAAATTTCATTTTCAGGTTTTGGTTTGTATATAAATTATACCGGGGTGTGGTCTCTAACACTAGCAATAAATTTAAACGTAGTCATTTGAAGCCTTTTAAATCGTTAAAATTTAAGGCTTAAAATTTCTATTTTCAAATTTGAGATTTAATGCTTGTATGCGGTATGTAAACACTTTATTGTGCAAAAAAATTGAAATGTATTTCAAAAGAATAAGCGCGTACAAAGGCGAACATATCCCTTTAAGAGATCTCTTCCAGTCAAACTTTGAGTAAATGAGTGGTAAATACAAATGTAAATGGTAGACAAACCAAGAAATATGTAAAATACAAATGAGAAGAATTTGTTTTCAGCTTCGTTCATTTTATACCAAATCTGTTCAAATCGACTCTCACCGATGCATGTTCAAGGAACTTCGAGCACAGCCAACAGTACAAAAATAAAATAATATTTTCGTTTCAGTTGCCTACCTGGTTGGTACTAAATCTCTCAAGAAAGATGGTCGAGATATGTAAATTTCTGTTCACATTAGCAATGTGCTCTACATTTAACTTTAGAGGTCACTTAATGCATTCCGAATAGCAAAAATCGATATAAACCGCAATGTATCCATGATATCGCTGGTATATCGTCCAGGTGGCTATAATAAAATTAAGCTCAATAGTGTTAAAAGCTTTTTTTTTTCTCAGTTGAGTTTTATAGCTTGTTTAAACTTCGTTCATTTTCCATCAAATCTGCTAGAATCGCCTCTTATTGGCACGTGTTCAACGGCGCACGAGAAAAACCACTCACGAGGACAACTCCATCTGAACTAAGTGCCGTCTGTCAGCGGTGCGGATATTTTTACATAGATTCCTTAAACAAAATGCACCTCGGATACCTCGTGGGATCGAATATAGCCAATTTTTAAATATTAAAAAAAAAATTATAGTTTTGGAAATAAGTATGTGACTTTAAAGTAAGTATGCAAATTTTGTGATGTTTTTCATAACCAAGAAGATATTTTGAAATTGTTTTCGGAATTTTCATGAAGCTATTTCTGGGCGGTCTGCGCTTCGGGCATCTGAACATACCTAACGAACCTAACCTACCTATAGTACCCATTAATGTGTAATAATGTGGACACTAAGGAGGTAATGATTTATTAGAATAGGTAATGTTTTCGAGCAAAAAAATATATTAAACCGCACTATATTATACTGATAATATTTGCGAATAATAAAATAAAGTACTGGTAAAATAAGCGAAAAAAAAACTACATTATAAAACGCTTCATGAAAAAACGCGATGTGAAAATTCGCTACTATGAAATACTTATATGATTATGTGAAAATTATCGAACAAACCGTCTTAGTTAGTAGTTCCCATTTAGACCTTTGATCCGAATAAAAATTGACAAATAAAGTTTCGTCATGTCTATTATAGTAGAGGAGCCAAAGAGGAGATTTCGGGATTTACTAAAGCGCGGCAGATTAATCTGACGCACTCGATGAATTTTTTTTTTTCATTTTCAACATTCAAGTACGACCACCCCCATCATGGAAACAATCAGATTAACATACGTACATTTTTAAAAATATGTAGGACATGGATGTTATCAATATCTGACGCGCTCGAGTATGTCCATGCAACAGTTTTTTTTTACATTTTTGAAAATCTATAGCCGCTCCCCCACCTATGAAAACGTATATATTATATGTAATTTTTTACTTTTTATCATTTAAGCTTGGCAACCCAATAGGTCTAGATGACGCTCGACTGAATCCCGATTTAGCATCGTGGGCTACCCTACCATTATTTTTAGCGGTGCGCTGTAGATTTAACTTTAGATATCACTCAACGCAGCTCACTCATAACCTGGCCATTTCACCGCGATATCTCCGTGACATCGTTAACATATCCTCCAGATATATTATATTTAAAATAAACATAATGAGTAAATAGATGGGTAAATAAAAAAAAATAAATTAACATGTGTTCAAGGCTAAAACTGTTTTTCGAGCTGGGATTTAAAGCTTGCATTCATTCATTTCCAACAAATCTGTGTCCATCGCCTCTCATCGGCACATGTTCAACAGCGCGCGGCGAAAGGCACTCCCGGGGACAACTCCATCTGCACTAAGTGCCATCTGTCAGCAGTGCGGACATTACAGACATTTTTTAACAAAGATTCTTCCTCCAAATGCACCTCAAGGGATCGAGCATAGCCAACAATACAACATATATAACTCTATATTTCTTTACAATCAGGAGATATACCAATGCATATATTTTGTAGGTACGATCGCACCATTGTGTTTACTTACAGCCCGACTAAAAAGAGTAGAAATTAAAAAGTGGCAATACTGTAGTGTCCTCCATTTGTAATCAATATAAGAAAACGGGGACGACACTACAGTATTGCCACTTTTTAATTTCTACTCCTCTTGGTCGCACTGTATTTTCTCTCGCTGAGCGCTGCAGTAGAGAGGCAGTTCAAGTGTTCTAACAACGTTCAGCACTATATCACAACTGTGACACGTGACTCTTTCTCGCGCGAGATATATTACCTGTTACTTTCCTTTCAATACTGTGCGAGTAAGACAGGTGACGCTGTCGCGCGCCAATCAAAGTCGCGGCACGATATGCTAGCCCTGCTGATGACATTATAATTATTACCCTGCATACTTACTATAGCCTGGGGGGGTATTCGACCAATTTTAGAGATATAATGGAGATCTCTCCTTTTCATCGCCATCCGTCACTTTTGACGTGTGCCTACTTGACAAGTGGCGATATCCCTAGAACATCGCAACTTCGTCAATTCGGACGCGCAAAATTTTCGTTTCCTTTGTATGTGACGGCATACTTTAAATTGACCGCGTAGTACGTGAAATTAGTCCGCTAGGTTTCGTTCAAAACATAAATTTATATACATGAATAACATTTTTGACAATCATTATCGCCTTCGTATTTCCAAAATTGAGATGAGATATGTCACTTTTAAGCTCATCGCATTTAAATGACAGTTCAATGGCGATTATAACTGTTATCTAATAGAGATTTGACGTTTGGCGATCACTCAAATGTCAATCTCGAATTAGGTCCCTGGCTAATGAAATAATAATGAGATTTGGCGGGAAATTTAAAAAAAATTGCGGCTGGTCACACTTTGTGTAGTAGGAGTTATAGTTTACGTGCAATCATTAATTTCTACCACTATGTATAGTAAATACAGTCCACGACAAACACATATGTTTATAATATCTAACCATATTATATACAAGGCGAAAAATTAAATGTAGTGTAAATAAGACCAAGCTCGATAATACTATATAGTAATCCATCACCAAAAAAATACATAAGTACTATGCCAAATTTCAACTCAATCGGAATGTTAGAACTAGTACCTACAGTCGATTTCATTTACATAAAGTATAATAATTTATAGAGGACCCACCTACTAAATTGTTTCAATCATAGACAATTTGTGATACCACAAGGAAACTATCTTACACCAGGCTATCCCCACGCGTTTCGGCCGCGCGAAACATTCCAATCTCTAAGTGGCAACCCGGCGCGACAAAATGCCAGTGGGCTGCCACGCCTCGCGGCGAGCGGACGGCGTACAGTTAACGTTTCCCGCGCAACCTGTGCTGTACGATGTCGAAAAATAAAAGTCGGGCATATTGTTTTTGTGGCAACAAAGACGATTGAAAATGATTTCATTTGTTCCAGAACACATTAAACCCTCCGGAATAAAAGATTTTGTTTAAGAATTAACGTTTACTGGGGCACTATTGACGCGTAACTATTAAAGTCTGGGTATTTCTCTAAAAATCTTTATGGGGGCGCCTAGCTTTTTTTCGAATTAATTGTGTTGGTTTGATTCCATACTCGTACTGTGTTGTTATTACTGAATGTTTAGTTATACAATCAATAAGTAAAATATTTAAAGATTCACTCTATTATTCCTTATGTTTTAGAAACACGATTACTTGTAGTTTCCTCGATAGTTTAGTTTTTTTTTAAAGTTACCTCAAAAAAGCAACATAAACCCTTAGTATGTCATAAATACTGCAGGGAAAGTTATCAGTTTTTTAACCGACTTCAAAAAAAGGAGGGGGTTCTCAGTTCGGTTGTATGTTTTTTTTTTTTTTTTTTTTTAATGTTTGTTACCTCATAACTCCGTCATTTATGAGTCGATTTGGAAAATTCTTTTTAGGTTCACGAATAGACATCTCAAGGTTGGTCTCATAAAATTTTGGTGAAGATCGGATGACGAGATCCATGAGGAATCGAAGTAATTCCTGAAATTTTATAGGCACTTATAATATTTTTCATATATTTTCTAAAACTATTTAAGTATTTGCATATGGTAGTCATCATCTTCCAACGCTGAACTGATGATGGAAGGTACAACTCCTTAACGGTTAGGAGTTAGGAGATAATTCAAACGAGATGCATGCCTTCAAGACCTTCCTGATCACCCCGCCATAAGTATTTTATATGAATCACTAAAAAGCGAAAAAAAATTTTTTAACAAAAAAAAGAACCGACTTCAGTAAAACTAAAAAGCCAAAAATAACCCGTTCAAGTACAGATTACATTTGACTCACCCTTTGAAGTCGGTGCCAAACCTCACGTAAACTTTAATATATAAATATAATAACTGAGTGGTTTGGGATCGATTTCAAAGGGTGAGTCAAATGTAATCTGTACTTGAACGGGTTATTTTTGGCTTTTTAGTTTTACTGAAGTCGGTTCTTTTTTTTGTTAAAATTTTTTTAATAATAACATAACGAGATGTTAACTATAATGTATAACATCTTACATTTTCAAAATCTGTATTATTTTAATAATTAAACCGAAAAAACATGATTTCCGCGCTCCCAGCAGAGATGGGCAAAAGTTAATCGATTATCGATTAAGATTAACTTTTTTAATCTCGATTAACGATTAAAATTGACGATTAGTTAATCTAATCGTACGAGTTCCGATATTAACTTTTTTAATCTCGATTAACGATTAAAATTGACGATTAGTTAATCTAATCGTACGAGTTCCGATTGATTTAATCTCGAAAGATTAAGTTACCTAATTGTCGATTAAATTTTAGCGATTAAATTTTTAATCGATTAATTAATTCGATTAACTTTCTCTCGATTAATATTAAGAAAAATAAGATAAGACTTTTTGTAAGTCTAAGTCCCTGCCTAGAACATCTTAGAGTACCGCACTATAAAAACCATCTTGTATTACTGTAGGTAACAAGAGGGAAGAGCGGAGAGGTAAGAGCGAAAAGCGGCGATCGGAGAGCGGAGAAAGGCGTGCGGAGAGCGGAGAGTGGCGTGCGGAAAGCGAAGAGCGGCGTGCGGAGAGCGGAGTGCGGCGTGCGGAGAGCGGCGTGCGGAAAGCGACGTGCGGAGAGCGGCGTGCGGAGAGCGGCGTGCGGAGAGCGGCGTGCGGAGAGCGGAGAGCGGCGTGCGGAGAGAAGCGGAAAGAGAGAACGGTCGGATGCAAAGATAACCAAACGGTTTGAACAGGGTCTTTTTAAAGAAAAAGACCCTGTTCAAACCGTGTAGAGAATGGTGTTTAATCGTCCTGAAGTGGGCAACCCAGTGGGAATCGGGTTGTCTGGACGCCACGCCTCTGCTGACTAGACTGGTTGACCAAACGAGCGAAGGCACGACAAAAAGCTAGCGTTTACATAACGGAGGCAACCCTAGCGCACATTCCAATGACGTTGCGTCACCCGCGGGAGGGGGCATCGATAGCGATGGCAACGTCTGCCGTCCAAACAAGTGGGGTATCTGTTACGTAGTAACTTGTATATAATCTGTGCTTACACTATTATTTGGCTAGACATACTCTAGTTGAGAGTCCGCAAGCACTCAAAATGAGATTCGGATTTTAGAAAGAGAGTTTGTGTAACGTCGAGGACCATTGAGGTATTATTTATTATAGAGCCACAGACCCGAACAAAAGTGTCAAATAAAGTGGCACCGTTGTCATGTTCAAGTAGATGCCAATAACGCTTATTTATAATTTGCAGCAACAAATTGACTTCGTACAAAAGAACTCTTTGTTTTAACGTTTAAGTGTCAAATTAATTACTTATTACCACAAATATTTTACGTGTAAATTAACTTTTTTAGCGTATTCTGACTGAAGTCTCTTGTCAAACTTGGAACATGGCACGAATGGATCAGATTTTAATATTTTTACATACTAAAAATATTTTCACTATTATTTTATTTAGGTATTTAAATATGTATATTTTTTGTTTCAACTAAATAAACTCGTAAATTGTTAATAAAAAATTTAGTTACGTTTTTATTTAACAACTGCATAAAAAGTTTCCGATAGAAGGGATCAGTAATAATGACATTATTTCTCCTTGTTCCAGTATGTGAAATGAGAGTAAGACAAGTGCAAAATATTGACATTATTAACCCTTTAAAGTTTGATCTTATTTGTCGGTGGCGTGGTATGCACGGCAGCACACGTTGCCGTCGCCTTTATGTGCTCTTGGCGTTCAAAGTTTTAAACTGACAGTGTCTAGACTCTGTGACAAAATAAAACAATAACAGCAGAGCTATTTTTTAGTAATTTATGAATGTCACCATTTTACGCTTCTGTTGATTAACATAAAAAAAACATGATTATGCCGAACACACGAGAGACGAATCATTTGGCTTCAATTATTCTTCGCGTTTGTCTCTTGCTAAATGTGATCTCCATTTTTACGTTGTTGAGAATAGGAATCTTGAATAAAAAAAACCGGCCAAGTGCGTGTCGGACTCACGCACAAAGGGTTCCGTACCATTGATTTATGAAATCAAAGGCCTTTTGTTTATTTTTATATTTGAGTTGATTTAATGAAACGGTTTACGATTTATATTATATAAAAAAAACTACTTACTAAATCTCGTTCAAAACAATTTTCGTTGGTAGTTTTTATAGTAATGTGCATCATATGTTTTTTTTAGATTTTTCATTTTCTTATTTTAGAAGTTAGAGGGGGGGGACCAACTTTTTTCCACTTTGGAAGCGTCTGTCACGCAAACTATTCGGTTTAGAAAAAAAAATATTTTAGAAACCTCGATATCATTTTTGAAGACCTTTCCACCCACAAGTGTGTTTGATGAAAAAAAAATTTGAGTTTCAGTTCTAAGTATGGGGAGCCCCCAATATTTATTATTATTTTTTTATTTTTGCATCAAAATCTTAATGCGGTTCACAGAATACATCTACCTACCAAGTATAGCTCTTATAGTTTCGGAAAAAAATGGCTGTGACATACGGACGGACAGACGGACAGACAGACATGACGAATCTAAAAGGGTTCCGTTTTTTGCCATTTGGCTACTGAACCCTAAAAATAGGATAATTATTTATTGCACTCCTTAGTTTATTAATAAAATATAAAACTATAGCGACTCCTTCGATTTTTGTTCTGTGATGAGGTGCATTTTGTAGGGACAAAGTTAATAATTCTAATACAAAAATTGCTATGATTTTACATAGGATTCGTTAATTAATCAATAGAACTTAAGTAAAAAAGAATATTCCGTCCTGTTCCTTTATTTTATAGTTGTTATTTCCCCCGTATACCCGTCACGTGTCATGGTCTAAACGAGACTGATCGCCCAACTAATGCGATTTGTGATTTTGCATTAGTTGGGAGGGTGCCATTTTTTCCGTCTGATTGTGTGTCCATGTAATTATTACGTCAATGTTGAGGACACATAAATATTGCTGATCTGCTTTCTTAATGACGGACAAAACCAGTGCTCTTCTTTTCTAGACAAATCTAGGTTTCGTTCTCGTCTATTTCCTCCTCCGAAACTTAACCAATCTTTACGAAATTTTGGGAACTGAATGGTAAGAAAATTTTCTTTGTCGGCCATCTTTCTCCTATATATTTCTGTTTAAATCTGTTGTTGACTGGTAGAAATTAAGCCTTAAGGCTACTATGCGGCATTTGCACTTATTATTATATTGTACATTAAAGTTTAAATAAATAAATCTCTGGTTTAGTGACCCTAAGAGGATATTAGCCGTCGACTCAACGAGAAAATGCTGTTCCGCGCCATTTCATGTCATTTGGGCTCCACAGCAGACATCTTTGATTTGTTTGCACAGTATTCTAAGGGAGCGCTCACTGCGAACATTCGCCTGTAATGTCATATAATTTTCATATATTTTTCTGTTACAGTAAACGGCGATAAAGAATGCACATCGGCAATCATCGCATTTCCGAATACAAACGAATGTTAATTTCCATGTACATCAATTATTACATTAATCGTTCATCAGAATTTGAATTTAGAACTAAGTACTTTATTGTTGTTTTGTTTTGATTTCACGTGGAATATATAGAGCTGTAAAACTCGATGTAATTATATATAGTTATTGCTGTAATGTGCTTGTTGGGGAAAAATAATATATATTCAGGCCCACATTCCTAAAAGGGGTTGACTGAGCATTAGCAACTGATGTTGTACAACAAGGATACTTAAATGTGGGTTTAAAGATCGACAAAAAGTGTAATTTCTTACTAATTCTCATGTTTTTTAAATTGGTCGGCTTCAGTTACAAAATATTTATAAACATTGTAGATAATTTCGCGTGACTGGCAAAGTAATGGCTTACCTTTTTTCCCTATAGATGCCATAGTACAAATTTAATTTTGTGTAAGTTTTAGCTACTCTATATATATATTGACTTGGATATGCGACTGCACTCTCTCGCATTTGAACCACGACTGACAAAACAAACGTCATGGTGTGTGCGACACGGATATCGCTATACGAAGTCGAAATTAGCCGATTGCCTCTTTCCAAAGATCGATGTGCAAACTTTATCGCCGTTTACTGTATATTGCAAGCCAATGCTTGTGGTGAGGACGCTCCCTAAAATTCAAATGCGTTTTCTAAACTTAATACTAACTAATCAACATAGGTTGCCAAATATACCTATTAATAATACACAAGGAACAACCAAATTGCACTAACATAGATATTTAAAAATAAGCAAAACTAAATAAAAGCAATTAGACCGTACCGGTCGGTGACGTTTTTCTCTTATAAATCATATTTCATATTATCCGGCGTTTTGACATTTCAAAATAAGTTGCTGATTTATCTACCAGAATACATCTCTATTATAGGAAAAATAATCTGTCACAGTAACTACCTAATTTCACAATTTTTATAAAATAAACCTAACTTAACAGATCCACCCCCGATCTTCTTTATAATGGGCTCTATATTATGACAAACATTGTCAAAAAATATTAAAATATTGGATTCTAGGATAAATTATGTCTCAAAAAAAACCGGAACACTTATTAGTTTGAACCCTTATGTAATGTCTTAACGCAAACGACCGCGCTTCCCTGATTATGGTAATTGGCAAGAATAATTTTCCCATTTCTTGATGACGTAAGAGATCTGGCAACACCGACAGTTTAATTAAATCCAGCAGTTGTTTCAGCAACATCCCGCTAACCGTTACACGTATAACTTTGTCCACAAATTATGTTTACACCATTCAAATAGACGTTCCTGCGTAAATACTTTTGTAACTTAGTCCATTAAAGAAACTCTACAAGAGTTATTACCATAACACAAGAATGGTTTCGTTTTAATGTTTCCTTTATATAAATCAAAGATTATCTGTTTCAGTAAGGGTATTAGAGTTTAAGAGTCTCGTAGTATACGCCTACATAAGTTTTAGTGCCAATTTAAAGTTTTCTATGCAATATAACCTTTATTTTAGCTAGAGCTGTAAACCCTGCGTGAGTATCGTAAACCTTTAAGTCGCGTGTTTGACCAAGAGGCCATCGTAAAATGCATCATAAACTTGAACGCATAAATTTGTAAAATCGACATTTAGAATTTGATTCTTTGCTCTGATAAGTTTTAAAAGTTACATTCGTTATTTGAATCTTGATTTATTCTTATGCATTAAAAACTAACCATTTCGTAGTGTGTTAACAGTTATTTAACGATGTGTAAGTTAATGAAGTCAAATTAGTGTGAAGAAGAATAATGTGTAGAAATTATTGTGAAGTAGGTATGTTTCAGATCTGTCTGAGATTTCGGACCAGAATTGACGTAATTGACAACATTTCATATTATTAACAGGTGGAAATTAATATAGAGATTGAGAAAGCTTTGCGATGTGTATACCCTAAAGAAATATTTGAATTTATTTTTCTGCCACAAACTGCCCTCTGCACGAGAGCACCAGACGCGCGGTTGTGAGAGAAGAATGGCGCCGTGTGGTTAGGCTTGCCCTTATGGTCTGTGGGCTTGCCACACAAGGAATGACAGCCACGACCACTCTGCCAAGAGCGTAACGACAAAGAAGAAGAGGAATAAATATAAGAAAATACATAAAATAACCGAAATCTATTACAACTATGCATAGAGTTGTAGTCTTCGACCACAGACAACCCCCACTAGACGGCGCGTGGTATAGAGAAACCTTATAAACAAGGATGCAACTAAACGGTGGCCGCCGTGTTGATACTTTAATGTTCTGCCGTACCATATCGTTGGTGCGCGCGGGTCGCCTTACATGCTCCGTCTAGTGGGGGTTGTATGTGTCTTGGACGTATCGCTGAAAAAAAATAAGCTGTTAAGCTCGAAGTCATCCGTTTTTTTTTATTTAGACACTATACTAAAGTAAACTTTTATTTTGTCATAGTTTTGGAGCTACAAAATTTTTGGAATGAGTAAATTTTAATAAAGAAATAATAATTAAAATTGTATTTAATCTCAGAAGAAATATAAAAATAGTGATAACCTCCTCTTTCTATGCGGAATACAAAAGTAATCAAATTATAGTCTTAAAAATCCGTCTTCGAATCCCAGCCGGGGCAAATATTTGAGTGATGAACTCGAATGTTTGTTCTTGGGTCATGGATGTTATCTATATATGTATTTATATATTATGTATATCGTCGTCTAGTACCCATAGTACAAGCTTTGCTTAGTTTGGGACTAGGTCGATTTGTGTATGATTGTCCCATAATATTTATTTATTTATTTACCTATGATTACGAACACTTTGGGAAAAGTCAAAATCAAGGGTCAGGTGAAAGCGGCTGCGGTAAGCGCAGATACTTTAGAGACTCGTAGCTATCAGAGGCATGACGTCCATAGAACCCGATTCCCACCTGCTTGCCCATTTTAGAACGTTTTAGCACCTTCTTTATTATTTTAGGAGAATAATTTCTGCTCCGTCCGGATTACCCACGCCGCCGGTACCTATTTTCCAAATTAAGTGAATATCTACGATTATTGAGCCTATGAAACGAAATTTGATGTACAGTCAAGGAAATTGAAACACGTAGAGTCAACCAATTTGATTTCTAGGCCATTTCGTACCTTGTCACAGTGAACGTCAATATAAGAGCCGCTTGAAATCTCATGTCATTGTGACAAGGTTCTATAGTGGCCTAGAAATCAAATTGGTTGAATGTACCCTTTTCGCTCTTGTCACAATGACAATAAGGGTCAATAAAATATAAAATACGTGTTTCAATTACCTTGACCGTACCTGAAGTTTGCCAAAAGATTATAATAGGTACCAATGTAAATTTAACTCTTCTAGAGATAGCAAATTCATCAAATTTACCGTTTTATTTCTCTAACCAGAAACCTTACTCATTTAACGTTATAAAATCATTTTTATTTACGCACCTAATTTGTTAAACTACCTACCAATAGCTCCGGCATAACCCTTTCAGAGATAAATGGACGTAAAATGTAATATCTCGCTGACCCCTCGGTACTTTGTTCCAATCGCATTTCCCTTTGGAACGATCTCACGGCGGAAATTAATCCATCCGGCAAATGAATGGACTGCACTTGTGCGTAGGGTGCTGCATTCTGTTTTCGGCCTTTTTTTGTTAAAATAAAATGGATGTCCCGTCTGCCTATTGTGAGGTCTACATGCCAGTTTATGGGCGGTGAATCTATTTGGTTATCTGACTAAATTGTGGAACCTTGTTTAAAACTACAGTTTTACTGCCCGTAAGTTATTTACACACTATTGTTCATATGGCATTTCTGGAATGTCTTGTTTAAAGGTCTTTCTCAATGTATCCAGGCTACAGTTTGCTAAATAAATGATGACATGACGTGTTTGACGACTGCAGTGCTAGTATATCTTGCCGCGACTCAGCGTCAACTGTCCTGCTCGAACGATATTGAAAAGAAAGTGACAGGTAGTTGTAGCGCGACCAAAAGTCGAGTGTCACAGTTATGCTAGAAGTACTGGTTACAATATGTATAACTAACATTATATCTACACTTGGTATTTAAAAATCTGATAGTCTTTATTTGTTTTGTACCCTTACCTTGCCCATCCAAATATCATTCCTTGTTTGTAATTAAATAAGAAATAAGCAATCATCCCCCTTTCGATATGCACCAGAAATATGCGAATTATAAGTACAGCTAGCCTCTATATTAACAAGATTAATTACTTAACTAGAGATTGGATTATTGTTATATACAATCACATGTATTTTGTTACCTATTTTTGTAAAGCGAACTTAAAGTTTTAACCATTGCCTCCGTAAACTTATGAACATAGCCCGGACAGGTCATAGCCAAACAAGAATAAAAAAAATTGGGTTGCGTTTATAAATATAATTTATATTTAAGGTTTCAGGATATTTTTCGTGAAGTTAAACACTATGAAACGTGTGCCTACGAAATGGAAGCACGCCAAGAACATCACTACTTGTATGTCCTGCTGTGCCCGTCCAATAAAGCCCAAATCTAGAAAGGAAGTGTTAACCGAGGATCTTTAGCTTTTGCTTCGGCGGGCGCACGCGACCGTCCTCCGACGAACAGTGAAAACATGGCAGTTTTGGTTTGAGATTATTATCACACAAAATTAACCAAACCTCATGGGTTTAGTATAATAAATATTCCGTACCTTCTAAAATTTTAAGGTTGCAGAATCCTGACAAATGATTTGACGAAAAAATATTATATTGTAACATTCGATCTACCTATCCTCCTGAGTTCAAATGTCCTACACATAGTAAGAACATAAACTTCAAGTAGTTCAATTACAATTGTCATAAGGCTTATTAAACTGACAAATTATGAATGGTGGTAGTCTGTGAAGGCTATTATAAAACCTACTATTGTAAAATTCTAGGTTTGCATTAAAAATCAGTGTGGGGAGCAGAGACGTATTTTGAAATTTGGCGCCCCGGGCTTATAAGTTTGGCCGCCCCAGAATTCAAATAAATATTTAACGTTTTCTTTATATAATGGTAGTTCTGTCTATCAAGCACTTAGATATAGCAAGTGTAGGGGTCGGGTCATAGGAAAAAAACATTATTGAGCGTAGAGCATGAGATGAAAGCGCGAGCGCAGCGAGCGCCAAATTTTTCGGCGATGGGGTGCGTACTGCGTAGTAAACACAATCAGATGAAAACACGAGCGCAGTGAGCCCGAAATTTATCGGCGCGGGGGTGCGTAGTAATACGATCAGATGAAAACGCGAGCGCAGCGAGCCCGAAATTTTTCGGAGCGGGGGTGCGTAGTAATACGATCAGATGAAAACGCGAGCGCAGCGAGCCCGAAATTTTTTGAAGCGGGGGTGCGTAGTAATACGATCAGATGAAAACGCGAGCGCAGCGAGCCCGAAATTTTTCGGAGCGGGGGTGCGTAGTAATACGATCAAATGAAAACGCGAGCGCAGCGAGCCCTAAATTTTTCGGCGCGGGGGTGCGTAGTAATACGATCAGATGAAAACGCGAGCGCAGCGAGCCCGAAATGTATCGGCGCGGGGGTGCGTAGTAATACGATCAGATGAAAACCCGAGCGCAGCGAGGGCGAAATTTTTCGGCGCGGGTGTACTTAGTAACAAAATGAGATAAAACGCGAGCGTAGCGAGCGCCAAATTTTTCGGCCCCGCGCCGTACGTAGTAACACATTCAGAAAAAAACGTACGTAGACTACGTAGTAATAGTATATATCGTAACAGAAATAGATATTAACGCGAGCGCAGCGAGCCCGAAATTTATGGCTCGGGGGTGCGTAGTAACACGATTAGATGAAAACGCGAGCGCAGCGAGAGCGAAATTTTTCGGCACCCCCGTACGTAGTAACAAAATTGTCCGGTATAGTGTAAAAAGATCCGATCTGGCAACGCTGATATATGTATGGCCTATTGTCCCCCGCCCCTCTTGCCGCCCCGCGACCTCGCTCGGCGCCCGCGCCCTATATTTGAAGCATGTTCTTACTTACAGACGCGCCCCGAAGATATTGACAAACTTACAAGCATGTTTTCGACCAAGACTAACTAGTTCTTGTTATTTTTCATGATCATTTTAAATTGTGGATTGACAAAAAAAAAGGTGAGAAGTAATAGTTGGTTGAAAGGCGCCAATACCAAAACAAAATGCAATCGGCCAGGGGCGCCTACGCCGCCCCTGTCGGTTTGGCGCCCCGGGCTATAGCCCGGATCGCCCTAGGGTAAATACGTCCCTGGTGGGGGGAGGGAAATTGTTCAGGAAAAACTTAACAGCGCGATGCAGGATTAGTACAGGCGTGCGGCGCCAGCCGTACAGCGCCATCTGTTGGCAAATTTTATTTGTCCGCTCATCACGCCGAAACGATGGAACGGGTTTTAAACAATTTTGGTACAGGGATAGCTGGATATCCAAAGATGACCCGACTACGGTAAAGAAAAAAAAATTATGCGGACGCTGTTACGGGCACCTTTTATTAACGAAATCTATATATATAAAAGAAGAAGTCCTGACTGACTCATCAACGCACAGCCGAAACTACCAATGTTAGAGAGTTGATTTTTGCACAGTAGGTTACTTTTATAACGTGGGCTAGGGATAAGAAGGGATTTTTGGAAATACGTCCCCTAAGAGGGTTAAAAAGGGGATGAAAGGTTGTATGGGGTACAAGTTTTTTTTCATGCTAGGAATTTGAAACTTTGTAAAAAGGTATTAAAATAAAATGGAACAAAACAATTTTACCGTTTTTGAAAATTCACCCCCTAAGGTGGTAAAAAAGGGGTTAAAAGTTTGTATGGAGATTAAGTATTTTTTTGAGCGCGGGACTTGAATTTTTGTGTAAAGGTATTATTAGAATGCAAGAAAAGTAATTTCAGCGTTTTCAAAAAATCGTCGTAAAGGGTTAAAAAGGGGTTGAAATTTTTGAATCTATTAGAAATTCCTTGAAACTTCTTATTCTATTCTTATATATATATATATATATATATATATATATATATAAGAAGAAGTCCTGACTGACTCATCAACGCACAGCCGAAACTACCAATGTTAGAATTGATTTTTGCACAGTAGGTTACTTTTACAACGTCGGCTAGGGATAAAAAGGGATTTTTGAAAATAACTTCCCTAAGAGGGTTAAATAGGGGTGCAAAGTTTGTATGGGGGAAGTTGAGCTAGAGACTTGAAACTTTGTAGAAAGATTACTAAATCAAATACAAAAAAGTTATTTCAGCGTTTTAAAAAATTCTGCCCCTAAGGTGGTGAAATAGGGGTGCAAAGTTTGTATGGGAGAAACTTTATTTTTGAACTAGAGACTTGAAACTTTGTAGAAAGCTTACTTAATAAAATACAAAAAAAGTAATTTCAGCGTTTTAAAAAATTCTGCCCCTAAGGGGGTGAATTAACTAAGAATAAAATTCCTTACCTACCTATTTTAATATCTTTGTCATCATCAAAAATCTACGCGGACGAAGTCGCGGGCGGCCGCTAGTTAACGAAATAAAGGAAGTATTCAGCGAGAATATGTTGTGAAGTCTTCTCTCGCATCGGCGATCACGCGACCTCGCCTGCCGCCTGCGACAAATACTCGCCGCTATAAACCTTATCGCACACTTAAACTGAAACAAACGCAGTCTGAATTGGCCTTTTTTATTTCTGCACGATAAATATCCTGTTTTATTGATATTGCGTGATGATAGACAGACAAAAAGGAAACAGTTTGGAGTATACATGATAAACAACTATTTTGATTTCGATATATTTTTACATTTGTGCTGTAGCGGAAATTTACATGTTTCGTTCGTGTAAATGTTCCTTTTAGGGTTCCGTCCCTTTATTTGGTAGAAAGGAAATCCTTATTAGATCATTTCATTATCTGTGATTAACATGTTATTTTTTTATTACTAGGCACAGTTAGAAAATTTAAATTACAGCTATTATTTGAAATATATTGGTATCAAGTTAAAACCTAAAATCTATACTGTCAAGTTGAATTGACGGTCTGCGGTCTGAAATAAGTGATAAAGCATCCGTCACACACGCTCGCATTTTGTCAAAACGTGACGGATGCTTCGTCACGTATTTATCGCGTGATCATAGCCCCGCTGATAACTATTACTAATGACTGTTAGTTACTGGTTAACAACTGGTCGTTATACCTTAAGGGAAGCCTTTGTCGACTATGGTGTGTTCAATACTCTATATTATTACAGTCATAATTTATTTTCCAGCGTATACTCAGAACTACTAAGCATATAAAGTCAAATTTTAATAATTTAAAAACCTAAGCAATGTTACGTCACACATTTTCTGGCGCACCAAAATAACTGCGTAGTGGAAACTTCGCAAAATGATCCAAATGCGGCACTAGCGGGTGCAGTGAAAACTTGCAATATTTGTACGTGCATTAGCGGAATTAGCAATCCGGGCCCGAAGCTAATGCTTCTGTTCGCCGGTCACCGAAAATTAATCAGTCGGACGAGGGTGAGGGAAATCGCTAATCACATAGGCTAAAGGATTGTATAAAACCATGCGCCAGTCAGTCATGGCCTCAATTTGACGATTGGCACTGACTTCTATTCGTGATTGACATGCTATTTGACCGTAACTGTAATGACATTTGGCTTTTTCATCGCGAATTACAACATTTTAATTATTGTATTAAAAATCTGCTTTCTATGAAGGGGGGTTGTTATTTTAGCAGCGCGATGCAGTAGGTATTTGTATGGGGGCGTAGTGCCAGTTGTACAATGCCGTCAGTTGATAAAACTTAATTGGCTGGACGGAATTTTACAAATTTCGGTATTTATTTATTTATTTAATCTTTATTGCACAAAAGAGGGAACTTATCGTACAAAAGGCGGACTTAATGCCATAGGGCATTCTCTACCAGTCAACCATTGGGCGAAGCAGATAATTTGTGGGCGGTGCAACTAACTTAAAACAATTTCAAAAGAGAGGTAGTTATATACCAAAATTATTTTACCAAAATTAGTAGAATCTGTCTAGCCAAGTAAGTTTTATCAACTTGGAACTGGACTGGTATCTGGTTGGACTGGAATATTTTGGATGCTTTTTATCCGCCTCTTCTCTTCTTCTTGCACCTTCTAGTATTCTTTACCTAAATATAGATGAGCATTCAATAATTAGCGACAGCACAGTAAGGTCTATCTATTGGTCTATTTAAATAAAATATATAAATAAGGCATGTATTTAACGCGGCCACAAATTAATCTGATTTAGGGATTTATAAAAAATTAAAGGGGGTAGCAAAAATAATAAGTTGGCGACTAATTGCGGAGACTAGATAAAGTAAAAAGTAGCAGCTAAGTAATCAATTTTCGGCTTTGTTTCAATATAAACTAGCATCGAGTTTTGGCGACTGAATTAACTAATTAAGCGGAAACATGACAGCGGATAAAAAGTTGAAAATGGCCTACTCTAATTGTTCAATGGAGATTGCATATAAAATAAATCAAGGTCATAAAAAAATAAAAGGAGCGGTTTTTAGGGATATAAAAAAAAAAACAACCTAACCTAACCCGGCCGAGTCGGATCTTCTGCTAATATTAGTCGCCAAGTCATTATTTATAGTACCTCGCCTATGATTTCAGTAATCTTGTTTATTATTTCTGCTACCTTAAAGTTGCTGCCATTATTTGAATTTTAAAATATCCTTAGTTTAAAGCTCATTTAATATAAATGATTGCCAAAATATTTAATCGCTGACAAGTTATTATTTTAGTTGCAAATAGTTTGCTGCTCTTTCATTTTTCTGTCGCCGCGAAAATAATAAGCCTATAAATAAATCAAAAACAAGAATACAACAGCAGTTATAGTATTATTAATTTATGCTACTCGTACGTATTAATATTCAGAAGGTCGGGCTCAGGCTCAGCGTGTATGCTCTTACCTGGGTTAGCTGCAAAGCGCTGTTTTTCAGCCTGCGTCTTATACATAATTACAAAAGCGAAATAAATAATAATAATAATTGTTATGCTTGCGTGTCAAAAAGGTTTAGAAGCGCCTTACGTAGTGTGTGAATAGACACCGCTGCGGTGAAACCATTTACAATAAGTCGGTGGTGCGGGTGCGCCAGTTTGTTTGGACATTGGCACTATTGAGTTTGCTCGTATGTGTTTCTTTTAGATAATTTCTTCCAGTTTTACTGGAACAAAATCTTTTTATGACTATTATGACCAGTTTCGGTATTATGAAGACAAGCGTAACTTGAGATAATGTTCCTGTAAAAATAATAACGATAGAAATTAAAAATAGATCCATTTTATTGAACTCCAAAAAAGTTAACCGCGAAACAATCTGCTTATTGATGTAGGCACAGCTTGTAGATTTTATAGATAAAATAAAACACTAGGTACAATCAAACGTATATCGGGCATATTTCCATCTTGTATTTTGTTTCCAGTAGTTCATTAAAGGAAACAAGAACCGGATAAGTAAAGCCCGTTTCTACATTTAGGTACTAAATATATTCGTTAATCAACAGAGCTCATTCAATTACTAGATGCGAATCGACAGCCGCCGCGCGCCGTTCGGCAAGGGTAGTCTTAAATTCTACGCTTTCACTTAGGGATACGATACAAGGCCCTGTATATTTTTCTGAAGATGTGTATAATTTTTCTGACACGGATACAGCTCCTGAGAAAAATTGCAGAATTACCTCATAGATCAGCAATATTATGGTAGGTATCTAAAACTAAGTGATTCAGAGTTCAGGGTGGCAATTCCAAGTTAGTTGCACGTTACACCGGTTGCGCGCTTTGCATGGTATCATTTTCATTTTTGGAGTATTAGGGCCTCGTGCAGGGTCCGTCCGGATTGCTACTACCGTCTTGCCTACTAACCCACCGCCAAACAGCAATGTTCGCATTGTTGTGTTCCGGTGTAGGGGTAAGATAGCCGGTGAAATTACTAGCATAGAGGCATTCTATCTTCGTCCTCCGGGTAGGCAAACACTTGTGTCTCCTCTGGTGTTGCAGGTGTTTATGGGCGACGGTAATCGCTTTCCATCAGGCGATACGTTTGCTCGCTTGCCCCCTATGACATGAAAATATATATATATATATATATCATCAGAATCAGAATCAGTCACTTATTTGATTCGGAAGGGGTTACAGTTTACAATATCTTTAATTTATCGGCGTTACCGTGGCATTATATCGGAAATATACACAGGATGTGCAGTTCTGGGAAATTTTAGTATTTAAATCCCGGAAATGTCCAGGATGTCAGATCTCAATGTCCTAGACAGTCTCAAGACTTTGTTATCATGTAGGTATTGTTATCAGATAGGCAAAATCTAAGACAAATTTGCAAAAACATCTGAATGACGTTCTACTCCCACTGCAGCCAGACTGCAAAGGTTTAAACTTGAAACCATTTCCTATTCATTAAGGATGAAAAAAAAAACATCCTAATTGCTAATTAAGAATAATTTGTCGTTGCTATATCCCTACCCGTATTTACATACAATATATGCGAAAGTAACTCAGTCACTCAGTCTGTTTGTCTGTTACCTCTTCACGCTTAAATCGTTGTACCGATTTCGATGAAATATGATACGATGGTAGTCTGAAGCCCGAGGAAGGATATAGAATAAGTAGTTTTTAATATTTATCACGGAAATAACCCTTTAAAGTGGTGACAAGGTGAGTGGAACTTACTATAAAATTAGAGTAAGTTGATAACCAGCCGGTTTTTAAGTACCTGCCGTGAGCTCAAATCCCAATATATATTTGGGTTCGGGTGAAAACTGATAGGTTCTTATCTGGATCTTGTAAGAGCGAGCGAGACATGTATTAAACTCTAATGTGTACATATTGTGTATGTGAGCTCACGCAGTACGGTGTATGTGTATCTCGATCTCCTGTCTGTATATGTGGATGAGCGGGACGGCACTATACGAAAGTCTAATTTCGAACATCAGAGTAGCCCTTCTGGCCGGAGCGTTTGCTCCGCAAGTGTGACGGATGGAATTAGTACAGCCTTAGCTCTGCCAAGGCTGCTTGCCAACATTCTATTTACCTTCCACTTAATTCAAACCATCCTTTAGGCATGTGTATGTAAATGAGAATAGCCTATCGAAACTAGGTATATATCTGGAATCTTACAGTGTACAGTATAACACACACACATGGTACAAGATACTCGTAAGTACTTTCAGTTGAGGTAAAATTAATTGACTAACCTATATTTTGCGAGCCCAATTTTGGTTCCAAAAACATATCAATTTACCTACTTATCTTGAAATGATAAAATACCTATAATTGAAAGTGATATTTGCTTGTGATGTTATTGGCAGAATACTCTAAAAGGGTTTAAGTTTTGGTAATTAGGCATATAACTGTATTACATCCATTATCATATAATAAATACGACTAAAAAAGAAAGTGAAAGAATCGAAAACGAAATACTTGAAAAACCCTATAAAATACAATTTAATAAGCATAAACACAGCCCAAAGAGCTTAAAGCGATCAAATAGTAATATATTTGAAATGCATTGTGACAGCACCAAAGCTAATAGGACAACAGAGAGATAGCAGCGACAGTCCGTGATTAAAGCATATTATTTCACACAAACAATCCGAAATGAAATGATAGCTCGACGCAGTTACTGATGCGTAAGTTAAACACGCTCGGCGCGATCCGATGCGGAGGCCGCAGTCCACTAAATAAGGTACTAAATACTGTTTAGTTTAACTATTTATTATTTTAGTCAGTTTCACTCTTGGAAAACTGGACATGTGTTTCCAGTCAGGGCGCTACTTCTTAGTGTCCTTTGAGATATCGTAAAATAAGCGATGTGCCTGGTATATCTGAGCCTGGTATATCGCCTTTAATTGCCGTTAAAACGCGATGTTTGCGATTCGAGCGGCATAAAGTGTAATTTTACGTTACTACCACATCAAGTTAAGTTAGCGCCTGATATAGGTGTCAGGCGCTAACTTTAGTTGGCTTTGCGCCTCATTTAGCTATATGCGATCATAGGGCGTCACATATAAATGAGGAGCAAACTTAACGCGACCGGGCTGGCTAAGTGGCAATATACGATATATCGACAATTCAAAGATCTCTCCAAGATATTGTAGAGATATGTAAGTATAGAATTAGAGCCCTGACTGACTTTGAACTAAGAAGATTGGGTGGCATGGTCTGATTACCAATCAATCTCAGTAGGGGGAGGGCAAACACACAAACAGAAATACCATCCGTAGCCACGGAAAGACGCACATAGAACTAAACCACAAGAAAGGACTCGGTACGGAAATACATTGAACCTGAACCACTGAATGATGCATTATTTTAATTTTAACAGACTTCAAGACTTCAAAACAAAGCAGGTTTCTTAACTGGTAGGTAAGCATTTCTCGAAATGTTTGCCTACAATTAAGATAGAAATTAAGGTCCAATATAATTTTCCTATTTTGTTACCAATTATTTTAGTAATTTTATATCAATGTTATGGCTATGTTCGATAATTAAGGTTCTGTTATGCTTATACTTTTTAATTATACATAATCTGATATCAATGTATTGTAAATCACAAAGAATATTGGTAATAAAAATTTAGGAAAATTATATTGGACCTTAATTTATGTCTTAATAATTGTGGGCAAAATTTTTGAGAAATGCTCACGTATGTATGTTCGATGTATCCTCCCCGATTACTCGAAGACGACTGGACCGTTTGGATTTTTTTTTCTTTAAAAGGGTACGATCTGGGTTCTCACATTGTAATGACACGAGGTTAAAATCTGGTGATGGCCTCCGGAAGAAATATAGGGAACTCTTGAAATATTGTAAATATCTACTATTTTTTACACGTATAGTGATTTCGGTTTATATTTGTATCTCAGTCAGTTGTCAGTTATATTTTGTTAAAGTGATTATCAATCAGTCTTTGTGATCGATATCATGACTAGGAATTTGTTCAGAAATATCATTACTTTTTACAAAAAAAAGGCAAGATTCACACAGATATTATGTATCAAAGTGATAAACCCGTATCCATATTTATTGCATTACTAAAATGTTATATAGGGGATGAGACAGAAGCTATATTGTCGCGTCGGAGTTCTCAAAAAACAAAGTTCTCATCGACTGGAGTATCCACCGGTACTAAATCATGGACTCATTTGTTCCCATTCAGTTAACGAGCAATCCTCATGATGTCCCATTGCATGAGCGATGGATACAAACTGCTAACTGGAATTTTAATCCGCGTCATTGCCGGTTTAGCGCATTATGGTGGACAAACATTCAGGTTAGCGGGATATAGGAAATATATACAGGAAAACAAAGTATAACCATGTATGACGGTGACTTTATTTTCTCCGTTAATAGAGGTGTAGACTGAAGTTATTATACTACAACATACTGTAAATAAGTAAAGAAACAAAAAACAAATATTTTTACAATTCAAACAATAAACTTTTATATATTAAAAATTTTAATTCATAAAAATAAAAAAATTACAAGTCGACATGAAATTGACAACATACTATAATAATATATAAAAAAGCTCAATAATATATCATGATAAAGAAAAAAAAACAAGAAAATATAAGTGCTTTGAAGTATATGACTTAAAAGGTACTTACGCAATTTGTATGATTTATTTTTAAATCCAAAAGCAAATCTTAAATTGTTTTCACCTCAAAATTCAACAAAACAATACTTGTATGTACCATGTACCCAAACGCACATTTTATACGGTCAAAATGGCAACTTACATATTTTTCCATACATAATATTGGTACATATTGGGGGTGTGACGTGACGTTCCGATAGCCATTTGTATAGAGCGTTTACAGCGCTCCGTAGGAATATCCAAAAACTCACGGTTTTTTATGAGATTTAGAGCACTCTATTTGTATTTATGTACTTAGTCCCAAAACATTCGATCACAAAAAAATGGATCGATTGCCATCTTCAAAAAAAATATTTTTACGACTATTTTTTCAATCAATAGATTACATTCACTTATTTATTATTATTTATTTATTTATTACATACAAATTAACAGTACACATGACCAAAGCAAGATAACACAGGTAGGATAAAACAAGATAACAATAAAAATAAAAGTAAAAACAGTAAAATCTAGGTAATAACACAAGATAACTTAATGTACCTAAGACATATCATAAAGACACTTTTTTCGTTACCATCCATCCCATTCCATCTGTTCATATTATATTTCTGTGGCTCTAGTGAAAAGGGGTTAAACTCGAAAAACACTACTTTACAGGAGACTCAAAAAACCGTTGCGGCTTAAATTTATTCAGACTTTTGATCACTGTACTTCAACCGCTATACTTACAAATAAACTTTAAATGCAGTTTTAACACTTAAAAAGTCCTCTTTCGCGGGGTAATATTCTTACTTCTCCAAAGTTAACGGTTAAAAAAAAATGTGACTTATATCCGTGCCAAAAAGTGTTCGTAAGGACATAACTGACTTTATACCCTTTTTCACCCATAAAATTTACACTATTCGGGAATATAACTGAACTTATACCAATTTTCACCCTTATTTTAGAAAGTGAAAATGGACATGCTGTTCGGTTTATTTGAAGTTATCTCCTTTTATAAAGGAAAAATACATGAACACCCTAAATAAGAAATACCTGACTAAACGAAACCTATCATTTAAGAGCTTTATTTCAGACATAATCCTAAGAAAATAAACTTTTACCTTTTTGCACGCACTTAATTTAGGTGTATTGTAATACAAACACACTTTTACCAATGGTTTTTTAAAAGTTATATCCATTTTTTGCGGTGCAGTGGCAATAAAAGATCTTTATTTTTATTGATTCATTATTACAAAAATGACCGAAAAAGTCAACATTAGCATATAAAACAATTCACATAGTTTTTAACTAAATTTTGGACTTTCCTCAATCAATCGTCTAATAGAATAACATATTAAGCGATACAAGAAGATACCTAAAACGAGATAAGTACAAAATTTAGTCTTTCCAGTTAAATTACAATTACAAAAACTACGTATGAGACCTTAATATTAAAATTTGATCGCAATTGTGAATATTAAGACACGGAAAATAACATGTATCACATTTTGGGTGTCAGCTTGTATAATTTCAATTCTTTTATAAAATCAATTCTTGCCTGTACTCTGTTGGCGCCAAAGGATAGGAATCTACCACATCCCCAGAACATAACAAATTTTCGTAAGAGATCTAAACTGTTTTTTTACCCATATCCGTATTGGACCGCTGTTAAGTCTTTCATATACAGGAAATAATGAAATATGTTTCTCGACGGCTTTCAATCAACTTTTACTTATTTTTGTGGTACTCAGCATAATCCATCTCGCTGAATCTAGGACAAGTTCTTCACTGATTTTAAGTTTGTCAGTTACTCCTTGAACAAACTTTGATGTTTCGTCAAATGGTTATCGCATTAGCAGCCTCTGCAAATGCGATGACACTCTGTCTTTATTTTTAAATAATTTGCAAACTGTCTATTCTTTAATACTTTCTTCGGTTTCCGCGACTGTCACACATTTAAATAAAACAATTTAAACGGATTATATCGCGTATATTAATTATTAGTTTGCACAAATGTAACTTTGACAGAGAAAAATTGTGTTTTTCTCAGTCAACCTTTGACAACGGTATCTGTAAAGGTACTGAAACGTCAGGGACGCTCAAATAATTAATATACGCGATATAATCCGTTTAAATTGTTTTATTTAAATGTCTATTCTTTGTTGTTGCGTCCATTAAATTACCTAGCAATGAACTGAACCCTTTTGTTACATTCTCCTAAAGCCCAATTAACTCTCAAATATTTTTTTCTGAGTTCTTCTTGTATATTTATTGCGCATTTCATTTTACAATTTCCTAGCATCTTAAACTCTCTTTATTTTTTTTGCTTTCATACTATTTACCAAAATGTCTCCTCTTTTTCCTTTCCTCCCTATGTTTATTCTCTCTTTCTCACTTTTTCTAGGCTGTCCTTTTCGTCCTTGACCAACTTTGTCCCAAAACGAAAGTTGCTCTGCTTCTTCTGCCGTTCCGGTTTCTTTCGTTTCTTGTAATTTTTCTGAGTCAGAATCAGTAAGCACTATGATCTGCCTTTTTCTGGAGTGCTAATAGAGTCGACGAAATTGTTGCCACCTTTCTCCTCAACAAGTTTGAGCATTCGATCGATTCAAGATCGGCCTGCCATTCTGTGTAACAAACTAAAAAAATACTTTTAATCCTAGGGGTAGCTTCATCATCAGACCAGCCCCATAGTACCATATTATTGTATTGTCATGTTAAGTAGGTAGTAGGTACTTGGGAAAGATTTTAGCTCAATCGGTTGCAAATATTCTGCTTCAAAATTTAAGTGCAAGATCCCACCCGAACAAACATAGTTACATAGGTACATTGCAAGTACAATAACTTGTAAAAAAATGCCTACATCACTACTGTAGGTCATTCTACATACTGGTGACCCAAATTTTATAATAGGATGATCGATTAGACTCAAGTGTACTTAAAATAAACCACAGCGAAGAGACTTTATAAAAAGAACTTTTTGATACAAGTAATAATCGTGGTGTAGAATGATATATCTCACCAGTATAAGTCAATATACACCAATAAATACTAAATAATTATTCGTGACTATGGAATAATTTCGATTTATTTTTATGAATTATGGGTAAATTGCTCGTGCAAATCGGTACAAGTAAACATTGATCATTAAATACCAGATTTATTAAAAGATACAATTCGACTTATATCAGTAATGTTTAACATTAAGTCGTGAATACAGATTAAAGTCGATTTATATTCTATAAGGTATGTAATCTTGTTTAGTAAAAAGGTATAAGTAAACATTGATCGTTTAACACAGGATGCGTCAAAAGAGACAAATGAACTTAAATCGTTCTCCACAAACAAAACTCCAAATTGTTCATTGTTAACTTTAGTTGCACCATATTTCACGACATAATTCACCAGATGTACCATTTGGCACAATCCTAACTTTGTCATTTTAAAAGATAACTTAGCTCCGATTACACCAAAAGATGCGCAATTTTTTTTTGTGAATTTTGGTGTATATAACGCAAAAAGGTCATAAGTGCACTTTAACCCCTTTTCACTAGAGCCACAGATTTATTTAGACGTATATTATTATGTTAAATGTCCATGTTATACCGGGTGATCAATCCAAATGGGTCAGTAGGGAGAAGTCACAAAAAGTAAGAGATAGGGAAATCTGTTCTTAGGAACCATGGCGTCGATTTTAAATTTAATAAAAACTGCATTATAATTTTTTTTATAAATCTCATACATAATTGCATACATAACCCTGTCAAAACCGCTGTAATGTTACAATACGCCATGCGATTACTTACAGAATTTTAACCAGGTTCAATTCCCTGTTATACATAAGATTTATAAAAAAAAAATTGAATGCAGTTTGTATTAAATCTAAAATCGACTCCATGGTTCCTAAGAACAGATTTCCCTATCTTGTATTGTTTTCGTTTTCTCTCTACTGACCCATTTGGATTGATCACCCTGTAGTCCCTGTACATTATAACTATTAGGTAATTATGTTGATGATGTGGACACGATGTTTTGGATTATGCCAGAAGGGTATGTTTGACACAGTGTACCAAAAAGTGATATGAGTGCAGCATCTCGAGCACAACTGTGACACGCGACTCTTTCTCGCACTAGAAATATTACCTATCTCTTTCTTCGCTATACTGTGAGAGAGTGAAGGGCGATGCCATGTCGTGCGACAATAGTCGCGAACCTTAGGTGCTAGACGGGCAGTTGGAGATAGCGTCAAAGGCAAGGGATCGCCCCACCACCCTCACATGAGTAATTAAAACTAATAAATTAAAACTAATTTATTTCATAACAATAAAAGCACAGTAACAATATTGAGATGGCGATATTTTACAAAATAAAATACTTCACTTCTGGCGCCGCAAACAAAAGCTCACGTAAGGAAAACAAGCTGTTATTACAGGTCAGCTATTACTATTGCAAATTACACTCCCCAGTTTATGATTCCAACAGTGGGAACCAATTAGAACAATAGTAAAATGGTAATAAACAACAAGGTCAGCGTCACTAGGGCAATGCAATATGGTGACGGCAACAGTCCCTTAGTTTTTAATTACCACGAAATCCTTCATAAGTCGGCAGTAAAGTCCGGTCATAATCCACAAGTCCCCAATTATTTCTGTCGCAGCAGTAATTAAACAGTATAAAGTGCTTGGCGTCCGTAATCCGACCACTTTTGTGATATTTAAACGAGTTTCATTACGCTTCGGTTATAAAAGCAGCGCTATTAGGAGAAATGGACTGGAAACATCACGCTCGACTTCGAATGACCGTAATTGTGACGCTGGAAATAAATATGAGCCGATGTTTATGTCTGATTGTTCTTTTTTTATACCAACACTACAATGTACCCGAAAACTATGTCCGCGTGGCAAAGTAGAGTAAGAAAGGATACCCAATATGCAGGGTATTTGGAATAACGATGTAGGAACTTTAGGAGGTGATACAGGGGACTATGTCAGGTTTAACATTTCGAACATAACTCTCTGGAAGTCGCCCGAGTCCTGTTGTCGAAATTTTGGTATTCATCCAACGTTTCGATTATAAAAAATCTATTTTAAGAAAATATAAAAGAAGGTAAATACCTACTTAATCTATTAGTGATGAAGAAATGCCTGATGGAGAGTAGAAACATCAACTGAAATACCTACATTTAAAAGCTCTAAAATGTTGCAGATTAGTTACCCCGAGGACTAGATAATGCATCGCAAGTCGCTTTATTACGCTGGATATTACTTTAGTAATATAAATGTTACTATTGAACTAGTACGTACGAGTACATCGCTGGTTGTCGTTTTTGACTAAAATTACCAAGAAATTTCTTAACCTACTTATTTTAAAAATGCACCTATTTTAGCAATTAGTATTTTTAAACTGCCAAGAAAATATTCTAATGGGACTGGAACACCTAAATATTTATTACTATAATAAATCTACTTTTAAATTATAGTATAATAAGCTGAAAATATCAAAGCAATTTTCATAATTCAAATGGATTTGTATAATCGGAGCCAAATACAGCTAATAGGATAATATCACCGTCTGTTGCTGTGTCAATTTGAAATAACATTTACATTATTATTTCTATTCCCTATGTTATTTCGGTACCTAATTCAGGACTTACGACATTGACATCATGTAATGACAAATCGATATGACTAATTTTAAAACAAAGACTTGTCTTATTATTATTATACTAATCTGTACGTCGTTAAAATAAAACTATCATTCAGGTAAACGTTGTAATTAAGGTTGAAGTTGTCAACTATTGTTTTTGCCTTATATTGTAGGAACACGCATAGATTACTTTTTAACATGTACGTCTAGCATAACTGTGACAAGCGACTCTTTGTTGCGCGACAAATGCTAACTGTCACTTTCCTTTCAATACCGTGCGAGCAAGACAGATCACGCTGAGTCGCGCGACAAGTGAAGTCAAGAAGTGAAGTAGCAGTTGGGCTAGCATATCTTGCCGCGACATCACTTGTCGCGTGACAAAAGGTCGCGTGTCATTGCTAGAAGTACTGGCCTATGATAAATTTAGACAACGGTCACTATTGCGCTTTGTGACAAGTTGTATACTTGTCACAAAGCGACCGATTATATACTGTGTGCTTTGTCTATCGCATGATATAAGCAAACATCATTGGCCCGCTGGAATACCATTTGCCCTTCCTTTCAACTGCCGTAGTAGGGTAAAAAGTATAAACAATTTACGCTTTACGTGAGGCCGAATATGCAAGCAAATAGTAGTCCATAAATAAAGAGTATTTTAGAAGTTCAATATGGACATAATGCCGCAGTTCTGGGCTGCCCAGATAGGTCCACATGCGGTTTCATGGCGGCATTAGCCCGACAATAAACATAAATATTTTTGCGACGCGCTGCCCTGCTCACCGAGTAATTAAATTCCGCTGAGTCGCACAAATCTTCGCCCTACGCTCCCTACGTAGTAATTCAAAACAATGTACTAATTGTAGTCACACCAATTGCTATCACATTGTAATAATGACTTTAAAGGTTTGGTGCGGTCAAATTACATTTAATTATTTACACTATTCATACTAGGTGTCAAATGAGTTATAAAACGTAAAGTAAGAAATAATACCAACGAATAACAGCCAGTTGGCAGGATTTGTAAAACTGTTATTTAAGAATTGACGCTATAGATTACGTCTATTAAGCCGATTGTTAAAGAGAGTACGTCTCGTAGCAACAGGAGGGACGCAAAATTTGTACCATTTTTAAAAGGAATATCAAATTTAATCACTGTTAGGGGCATATTTCCCCCACACGGTTCTTTTCTAAAAGTTACCATCCCCATCTCGTTAGCACGGTCCTTCTTATTTTTTCCGCCGCGACTGTAATCTGGCCTTTCAGCTACTTCAAACGACTTGTTCTTTTTCTTATGTGTAATTGAAATATATTGCCGTAATATCCGCCGGACGGGCGCTGTACCTCTCGAGCGCATCAGCCTGAGTTTTCATTACTCGGCGAAGTGATTTTTTCATGGGACAGAATAATAACTCATTTTGGTACCCTCAGCGATGAGAACACTCGGGAAATATTTAGCTAAGAACGAAAGTTGAGGATCTGATTAGTTAAAAGTTCAAGTGCGTCTCGGCACGTGATGCGGCGTTCGATGGGGTGGTTTGGCGTGTTTTTACTTTTTATCGCGAACGACGTCTGAACGTATTTCGGCAAACGGCTGAATGTTATTTATTTAAATGTATAAGTTGTGGGCAAGCGTATCGTCAAAGCCCACTCGCGGACCGCATCTTCCGTTTTAACTCTTTTCCCACACTCTGGGGCTGATTTATTGCGGAAAGCGGTACCAACGACTAACATTCGCCTCCACCACTCGAAATGTTGGCTTCTTTACGACCAACCCTATATTTTATTGCAAATCGATATCGTTAACTTTCCAACTTTTGTATGGTCTTGTAATTTCTCCCTAGTCTTCTGTAAATGAGACGATACCTACTTTCTACATAATTTAATTATTGTTGCGTGCGTATATGACCTCGCATTATTGTGCCTACTGTTAGTTTACACTACCATACTAGTGATATTATAAACTGACGCATATGTTAGGTTAGTTTATAATTTTATTTGATAAGATAAAGTATAAACTGACGATGTTTTCACAAGCTTACGAAATTATGTTTATAAACATCGTGTAAGTTCGATCGATTCCTAATAAGTTTTCACTAAACGAAAATTAAAATAGATACCTACTTTACTTCAGAAATAACAGTAATTGTAGTTGAAAATTCCGTGTATTTGCCATTTCGTGAGTCCGTGTGTGGTATTAGGTAAGTAATTACAGTAAAAACTGTTTTAAATAAAAGCAATTTCAGGAGTTGTGCGCCGTTAGAAGTAGAGGTAGTGGTATAGTTAATGGCAGGGTAAAACACACTGTAGCAGGCTGGTTATTGGCAGTTATCCACAGCACGGAACATCACGTGACCGTGTCGCCGCGCTGACCGCTCTGCATTACTTATATTTTACGGTACTTCCCAACCAGCAGCTAAATTGAAATACACGCTTGCTGAATTAAATATTCAGCACTTATTGTCTAGTTGTGTCATAGTACCTAGTAGTGACAACATACTAGGCTAAACGAACTAGAAAATTATATCAAAAGGTTACTAATATTGCATGAAACTTTTTTCTGTCAAGCCATTTTGGCGTAATAAAAGCGCTACAATATTTCAACCGTTAGATGGCGTTGTGTTGGCATCCGCTGTCAATCTCCTCATTTTATGTAAATCGTACATAGCTTAGATACCTGGAAGGTTGTCTGGAAGACATCGCTCTATAGCGATAAGACCACCTGTTGTCTGCCGTTATTAATATTATTGTTTCTGTGTTTAGTTTGTAAACTTTTTTGGTGTGCGATAAAGCATTTTGTATTGTATTGTATTTTGTTCCTGACTTATTTGATTGTTTGAGTTTGTTGGTCACATTGATCCACGTGTTTCTATGTATAGATAAATTACCGCTGACCTTGGTATCGAAGTGGTAGCCGATACCATACACATATAATCACTTAAATCACGTCCAATTTAACTTAACGGGCTAGCACGGGTCTGTGATGAAGTCTACCGTTCAGGCTATTTAGGTGGTGAAGATGTATTCATTATTTTTAAATGTTGCTGCTTCGGAATTACAATTTTAAGTTTTAAAGTAAAATAAAAACTGATCCCTCTCTAAGTACCTATACCCTTTTAGTCATAAAAACGTAATAACTATCAATCTTTAAAAAATGTACAGAAATGTTGCAAGATGTATCATTAAGAAAGAGATTAAAAGGAAAGGGTTGACGGAAAAATACAATGATTTGGCAACTATTCCCGCGATTATTCCATTAACATCGATGCTTCTTAATAGCAAAAGTCAAACGTTACTTCTGATAACTAAACCATTACATAGGAGAAATTCCACTTGTAATGTAAAGAGATCGGGTAAAACATTTTGGTGGACTTGCAAATTTGTAAGGCTGTTTATTGTTCGCCAATAAATTCCCTTATTCAATTCAGTGGCGACGACTCGTCAGCAGCGGGGCCAAAGTGCTGCGTCAAAACGCTATTCGAGCCAAATATTTGATGGATTCTGTAGATCTGTAGCAATAAACACGTAAGTTTTTCGTGTCAAGAAACATTTCTTGGAAAATTGGACTTTAAGTCGGCAAAACTGTAGCTCACTCCGAAAAATCCGCCTTGAAATTCGAAATCTGTTTTCATGTAAAAAACATTTACGGGAAAAATCTATAAAATTCAACGCACTCCCAAAGAGGTCCAAAACGTTAACCGTGTTTAACGTTAATATAAATTTTAGACTGCACTTAAGAGAAGGTAGCGGCAAACAATGGGTAATTTAACAAAACAAAAAACCCTACTCTCCGGGGCCTTTGTCTTAATTCTGTAAACATTTTATTTATTTTTAAGACTTAGGTATTGTTTATTAGGTCATCCGTTTTGTAGAAACACTCTTTAAATATAGGTCAGGACTCTGTAAAGAAAATAAAATTAAGTAGAAATGCAATTTAAGTGTTCTCTATTTATTCCATAGTTTTCTTTCGTGCGGTGCACGGTGTGCAAGAAAGAGTAACTATTTGTGAGCGTAATTCCCTTTTAGTGTTTTTCTTTAAAATGATCTATGTTCGTATTGTCTGAAGTCTAGAGTAGGTTTCAATAAAAATTGGGCAAGTGCGAGTCCGTCTTGCGCATGAAGGGTTCCGTACCTATACCTACATATATATAATCTATAACAAGTTTGTTGTATGGGAGCCCCCCTTAAATATTTATTTTATTTTATTTTTTGTATTTTTTGTTATAGCGGCAATAGAAATACATCATCTGTGAAAATTTCAACTGCCTAGCTATCACCGTTCTTGAGATACAGCCTGGTGACAGACGGACGGACGGACGGACGGACGGACAGCGAAGCCTCAGTAATAGGGTCCCGTTTTTACCCTTTGGGTACGGAACCCTAAAAACGAGGAGTCTTAGAAGTTGTCATCTTACAATTTTCCGCTTATATTATAATCCCTAGGTAGATATATTATATACCTTGCCGTCGCACCACTTTTAGCCCCAGTCCCACCCGAACTAAACTTGGAAAATCACTCCCAATTTACAGAATACAATGTCTGTATAATGTTCTGTCCTTGGAAATTCCTGGTTTGGACATTTTTCATGATTCTTTACCCGTTCTTAGGCGTAAGATGCTGAAAACAGCTGAATAAAAAATAAAAAATATTTATATTATATCAGTTATTTAAAATCTAGCAGAAAACTACTGAATTAATAGAAAATGTCATTGTTTTCTATTTACTCTTTCCGTCCGTTTAATTGCCCACGAATTTTTATAATCACATTTTGAATCTTGTGTTTTAGTTTTGTTTATTAATATTAATTAATGTTATAGGTTAGTGTGCCCTGAGTCAATTTGAATGCTGATGCACACCTGTCATTGGTTCATAAACAGGTTTTTGTGTCTGTGTATTTTATACTATTTACTAGGTTTTGTTTATGTACTGTTGGTGTGTCTTATAAATAAATAAAATAAAATAAAAATAAAAATACTTTAATATATCTTGTAAATGCGATAGTAGGTAACTCTGTCGGACTGTTAACCTTTCACGCTTAAACCGTTGAGATAATTTAAGTTTCGGGGAAGGATTTAGGATATTTTTTATCCCGAAAAAGTGTGGTTAAAGTAAATATATGTATCCACGCAGGCCTGTAAAGTTCAGTACAAGTAACATCTGTCAATAAGTGATCGGCCGATATCTCGGCATGGAGACAGACGGAGGCATCAGATCCGCCGCTGGCTCCGAACTATATGTCTACGTCGGCATTAAGGATGCGTGTCACGACCAGTTTCATGCTGTCGCCGAACTCATCCATCAACCCCGACCCGACCGGCCGGCTACGTGTAAAAACATCTCCGACTCCACTGATAACGGTTTTTATCGTTTGTCATATCGCTTACAATTCGGTGATTATTCGATCTTTGTATTATTTACCACTAATCCATGGTAATTATGTATGTAAGTTTTTAGTGATATTATTTACTTTTACTAGGCGATTATATTTCTTTTTCTATTTGCTACGACTATTTAACTAAATTAAGATATTTAAGCCAAACAGCTGCGTCAGGTGCTATCATCTATCCAGGTCTTCAGCAGGACCGGCGTAGGAGTGAAGAGGTCAGTGCTGGATGGATAATGTATTCAGTAGTCTGCTCTTCCTCGCCACACTCGTAGAGTGGAGAGTCCTTCCATCCCCATTTGTGTTGGTGATAGTAACGAACGTACGCGGTTCTTAATCTGTTCACTGTGAGGTGGCACTAGAGCTTACGACGAAGTTCGAATCCTTTTGGTTCTACCGTCGGGTCAATGTGTTGGCCAGATTTTCTCTGCGTAGCAGCAGTCCATTCGATTTTCCAGCTTTCCGCAATGTCGAAATCATTCAGATTCTGGGCTGTAGCATAGGCGGGTTTCCGAGATTTAAGCCGCTGTGAAGGTGGATGGCGAAATTGATCGTGGACTGGTACTGAGGGTTGGCTTGATATCTTCTCAGTTTTTCTTTTGCATGGTGTCGTCGCAGTTGGGGTGGGGCAATGTGACTTTAAACAGGTAGCCAGTGGATGGGGCTAGATTTAGTAGTGCCAGAGATACAGCGCAAGGTGTCATTTTCTTTTACGTCTACTTTGTTTCGAGCCACACTGGTGCAAACAATTTGGTTGCCGAGTAGACGAGAGTTAAGCTTGCCAGTCGGTTGAAGCTCCTCAGCTTGTGCCACAGAGTGTGTGAAAAATATTATTTCTAGAGGCGATCTTTTGCGACAATTTCGAGAGGTGTTCTCTATAGGTTAGGGAGATCCTGGACAGGCATCCAGCGCAACTCCGAGATATTTTGGATAAGGGATGCAATTTAACTCAGATATGTCCACCTTATATCTATTTTATTGATGTTCTATAAGCGTAACTATTCATCAAAAATATAAAACTAGGTTTGTCATCCCAATAGCAGTTTTGGCAACCATGTACATACATATGTCAGCTTTTCCATGCCATATTTTAATGTAGCTCGAATGGCAAAAATACTATACAACTGGTCATTTTATCGGCATGTTAGCCCATATATCTCCTAAGTAGCTACCTATATGTCAAAATAGAATTTAGCCAAATGCATAAATTATTGAAACTGGACAAGCTAAGTAGGGCGCGAGTAATTCATATCTAATTAAATACCTGCACGCCAACCATGAATTGTCTGAGCTGGAGGAGCTAGAGGTAGAATCGCAGCCCGTCTCATAATGAAAGATGAAGAGATACACAAACGCATGCTATTGGTTTTGTGTTCATAAAATTAATTAAGGCTTTAGAAATGCAAGTCAATATCTTAATTCATTTTTAAGCAGGTTTTGGTCGAAGTTTTGCTGGTATTGCCATTTCGAGGACAATATTTTTGATCATTATCAAATCAGGGTTCTAATATGATTAACATTGCTTAAAAGGATATAACGTAAAAATTGTCAGTGGGCCGCAACTCGCGTAGCAGCACGGATAGCTGCCCCCGATGAAGAGCTCCTTATGAGTTCGAAACATGTCTAGCCTTAATAATTTTTTCGTGAACTTTAACCGTTTTTATTATTATTAAAGATGTCTTACGATAGTTTTAATGACATAAATATAAATTTTATTCGATAGATGACAACGATTATTAATAAAGCACAGTGCTAAAATGGCTGTATCTCAGATAATACCTTAGCGAATTCGCATCTTCAATGTACGAGTAGATAATGGACATTAAGTAAATCCGCTTCAAACAAAACTGTATCTTGATAATCCACTTGCAAAATTCATTCGTTGCAAACGGAAAAACAAAATAGTATCGCTTAGTAAAAGTACCAAGTAACTTTTATTGTCTTCGCAACTTGAAAAGTAAATTACCCGTACAAATTCGCTCAACATTAAATCTGAGGCTTATCAGGGGGCTCGGCAGAGATCCTTAAATTGAGAAGAAGCTATCTTGATGGGGCAGGAGTGATCGCGTCGACACCCGCGAGCTCCGATTAAAAAGCCAGCCAAGTGCTAGTGCGGAGTTCCTTGGATTACGAATGTTGCGCTTTTCTATTTCAGACTGCTGACGGACTTAACCTAGTCCAACTTAATTAATTGACATGTAATATGTTTAAGACTACAATTTTATTACTTTTCTATATTTCGCTTAGAAAGAGGAAATTATCGCTGTTTTTATATTTTTACTCGTATACTAATTATTTTTTATTATTTATTAAATAATGGGCTCTCTAGTCTGGTGTCTACTTAAAAAAAAGTTGAGCTTGTCATTGTTGACAGCTTATTTTTTTTCGTGGATAGATCGAAGATTACAACCCTATGCAGGCATAGTTGTCGTAGATTATTTCATGTAAGTACTTACCTACTTTCTTACCTATTACATACAGACAAATCAATTCAATTTTTTTAAGATGTATACACGACGCAGAGCTCTCTCGATCTCTTTATTAATTTCCACCTGTTAGAAATATAAAAGGTTGTCAATTGTTACGAATGAGATGAAACCTATTTGGAAGATAAGATTCGATTAAGGTGAGCACCTAAATCGATCATAGATGTAAATAGTAATAAAACAAGTCAACGTCCTCGATCTGATAAGTGATAAAAGACAATCAAATTAGTCTACGTTTAACCCCAGGATCCCACACATACATGATTCAAATTTTGATTTTACTGGCCTGTTATCTTTTTACTATTATATTTTTTACAATAACTTTATTTATCGAAAATAATATAGCCAATTCCAATCACATTAATCCTTCGATATTCTCTTTAAGATATATGTAACTTTTTATAAAAAATAATACCCGGATTTATGTAGACCCCTTAATTTAATGCGGATTTGAAACGATAACATTAATTAAAATAGAAAGTGAACGGGCCCAATAGGTTAGGCCGAGCCTTTCCCCGATTATTAACAGTTATTGGGCTTAGCGGTTTAATACCGGATTAAATCTGTGCTAATTTGCATTTTATTATGATGACATACCCTTGAGTTACTAATAGTGGGTTAGTTTCCTCAACGATGCTGACATTCCCGCCCAAAATAAACTCAGAAATAGCTGCGAAGGAATCCCTCTACTTTTACATTTTGTTGCCATAAATTAAGCCGGCGGTCTTAGTATAAAAAAAAAAACTTTCAACGAATGTAATCGGTAATTTATGCGGCTCGTTGGACAGCGAACAAGGAGAAATAAGAACATTTAAATGGAAACACATGTGCCGATGTTGTTCTAGGCGATAAAAGGAGTATTACGTTATTGTGTGCTAAATAAAAACGAGAGCAGAGAACTCACGTTTATAAATATATTTGATATTTTCGTCGGGTCTCACGGTTTTGCGGTCCTTTGAAGATTATTGTTTCAAATGTAAGCGTAACATGCGTTAACGTGCTTGTGATCGATCATGCGCTGCGTGTGCCCGCCCTGCCTGCCCGTGCCGTTTAAAAGACCCTTCGCTCGCTCCATCGCTCAACTAAGTCGTACTCTATTGGCCCTTTCCTTAATTCGATTACTCGCAACGAAATCGAGAGCTCGCGGGTGTATCCGAGCACTAGGAACGGAGCTCGGGTGGAAAATCAAAGGATAATCGAAATAACGTCTCCGAGGCCGGGTAAAATGAAATTATATGCTTTCATATTACTGATCCATAACTACAAATGTAACTGACGATTTCTTAAGATTTCATGTATAATATTCACTGAATACCTAATATGGTCAGACGCTTGTAAGTTTCGGTTACATGTATGCTACATAGGTATAATGCCTTAATTCTCCTACAATCATTGGACACATCTTAAAAATCTTCGAAGCTACAGCTTGAGAAGACCCCCTATAAGGGTCCACCTTATAGGAGGACAATCTTGTAAAGGTGGTGTACTTAAATCTATTGAAAACGGGTGTCGCATGAACCTTTCGTCGTGAAGGTCCTTGGGGGAGGTCTTTGGCAGTGGATGTCATTCGGTTGCGATGGCGCAAAATAATAAATAAACGTTTCTTATGATTTGTTACATAAAATATACCTAATATATAAATATACATAAAAACCAATTTCGTCAATTCGATAGCATCTTGCTTACTTGCAATTAATAACTCAAGGAAACGAACTGCCTCTGCTAATGAATTTTTCTCCGGAGAGGTTATTTAGCACGTTGCTTTATTTCTATTTTTCCATCCTACGGGCTATTGAGATCACGCAACTTGTAGCACGTCTTTGCGACTCCTATTTAATAGCTACACCTCTATTCAATCAAAAGTTTCTGCATCCACATTACTAAGTAGTTAATAATATTTAAGCTTAACATTAGGTATACAGTGTGTAGGTACCTATATTTGATACAACCGCATATTGTAGCCAGACGGAGATTTTAGTGCTATTATCTGATATTTATAACAATTATTAACTTAGCGTTAACTAATGTCATGATTTGTAGGATTTAAACTGGAAATGTAGTGAATATTTTATGAACGCAGCTATATTTTGAAAATATTAACCGTCAAACCTGGTAACACAGGTGTTCTAATTAATATGATATCTGAGCGTTTTTCAAAAAAAGTGTACATGGCAAAATTTGAATGTCCCACACGTTCAACGTGTTTTTTTTTTACTTTACCTTTAGTATTTGGGTATATGAGTGGTATCATTTGATTCTGTAGATGTGGGGCATTCATTTTATATTTATAAAACGATTATATTATATTTATTACTAGATTTATTGCAAAATAAAGATATGAAAAGTGCTAAAATGGGTATGTCCCACGTCGACTCAGTCATGTTCAGAGGCTTGCAGAAACTCGAAATAAATTTGTATGAATATTGAATGTGGTCACACAGATAAAGTAATGAGTCTAGATTTTAGTCGTGTGCTTTATTTATAAACAAATACGGTTTATAATGCCGAAAAACTACTTTTTCCACTGTCCAAAGAAATCGACAGACCGGAACTTCCGGTTATAGTCACAAGCGATTTTAACATACTTGTGCAATCGATATTCCCCAAAAAGCGTTAATTTTTCAATCCTGGCAACATTTTAATGCTATAGGCATCGGATTTCATTGCAAATATAACGTCAGTTCCGTGAAAACGGTGACGAAAGGTGGACGCTGTGTCAGTGCGCTAAAAATAGGATTTCGAGTTAGTAACAGTTTTTTCGGTAATTAGATTATAATTAACTTTTTAAACACAATTAGACATAGAAGAAACTATGGTAGTATCCGAAACTAAACCAAAAACACATTGAATTGGTTCAGAACACGTTGAAATTTTGATTTTAAATTGTCGAGGTAGAATTCGTCACGTCCGATTCGTGACGTGATATACTACCGGAACGATTTTGTGACGAATTGGAACTATAAAGCTTAGTACACAATCGAAATGTGACCGATGTTTTAACCGACTTCTAAAAAAGGAGTTACTTAGTTTGTCCCATATGTTTGTTATACATGCATGTTTATCCGCCATTATCTCGCATTTGTCAGAACCGATTTTGATGCGGTTTTCAGAAAAGTATGTGTTATCTCCGGAAGAAATGACTAAAAAGCAAAATAACAATTAAAACATTTATAAAAACCGGCTAAGAGCATGTCGGACCACGCTTACAGTCGAGTTTTTAATTAGGCGAACTAACTTGACAGCTGAAAGTGTTGTCAGAAATGAAGAAAAAAAATTGTGATTGGTTTATGTCGATATAACCTTAAGTATACACCCATAAACCTTAACATATTGCAATAAGGTTTATATTTGTTTATAACTGTCAAGAAAACAAAAGGCAGACAGCGTTCTAAGCGATAACCTAAAATAAAGTTCGTTCGATGTAAGTATTTTAATTACAACCGTTTTTAGGGTTCCGTACCCAAAGGGTAAAAACGGGACCCTATTACTGAGACTTCGCTGTCCGTCCGTCCGTCTGTCACCAGGCTGTATCTCAAGAACGGTGATAGCTAGGCAGCTGAAATTTTTACAGATGATGTATTTCTATTGCCGCTAGAACAAAAAATACTAAAAATAACATAAAATAAATATTTAAGGGGGGCTCCCATACAACAAACTTGTTATAGATTATGGTACGGAACCCTTCATGCGCGAGTCGGACTCGCACTTGCCCAATTTTTTATTAATGAGAATTAATACTGTTATTCTATATTTTGAAATGTTCATGTTGCTATTACTTGCTAAAGGTAATCGTAATATTGTATGTTTTATTTTAAACATTTTTAATAAAACATTATTAATAATCTATAAAAATAGATAAATAACACTAATAAAACTTTCAATATTAAGATTATCATTTAATCATGAAAGATTTTTATGTAATACATTATAATATACATGGTAAATATTTATTATTACTAGTTTAATACATGCTTTATTATTACATATATAAACTAGTAATAATATATATTAAACCATTTTGATTCCGTTGCAATAAATACGATTCATGACATAATATTTTTGTGATTTTATTTCAATATATTCAATCTATGTACACTATTCCTTACATTTTCCATTTAGTCACATGAGATTCCGTTTAGTTACTGTCCCAAGATTTGGGATGTTGAAAATAATTATTTCTGGCTGCTGCAGTGCAACAATTCACATATTTAAGCGTTAACATTACTAAATGAATATTCCTTAATGTAATAAAAAATATTATTCGTTGATTTGTCGCATTTTAATGCAAAAAAATACATGTTTTAGCAGTCATTTGGTGGTGATTGTGACGAACTGGACCTTTATTTTATCCTCAAAGCTTGCTCGTTCCATTAATTCTATAAATTAAACCCGTTTTAAATAGTTTATTGTCTGTATTTTAAATGTGTAAACTAAAACTGGTCCAAAAAATACTTCAATCAATTTATACTGAATTTTATATTAGTGACTATCCGGAACTAGTTTCACCACAATCTGAGTTTAAAATGTCGATATTTTCTATATTTTTTAATATTTTAATGCCATTTTCTCAAATAATACACTATAACTTATGGGGAATTAAATAAGCCACGAAAATTTAAAATCGGTGTTATAAAAAAAACCGTTTTCCGGTTCGTCACGTGTACACTTTTTTTGAAAAACGCTCATCTGAACGCAGCGACAAGCTGCCTAAATATTATTTTAGAATAGCAACACTGATCACTTGTCTATGATTAATAATCTATCAACCAATAAAAATGTCCTGTTGATGGTAAGTGAACTTCCTGATTGGTTCGCTTCGGACCAATCACTGATCAACATTTTCCCGCGTTTTGACATGACGGGTGGTGCCGAAGTTATTGTCAGGACAGGCATTCTGGTGGAAGAACTGACAGAGAGAGGAAGCCAAGAAAACCTCCACACTACCATGGCGTAATTATTTTTTGAAAATTTTCTGAGCAGCAATGTATGGCCAGTATGGCGTAGTTATTTTACTAGTGACAGTTGTGACACCACGATGTTATGTGTCAACAGACAACAACAAACAAGTACATTGCTTGCTGATTTATTTTATATGGAATAAAATGATCGTATTTTTTTATAATTTATGGATAAATATATTAATAAGTGCCTATATACACTAAGCCCCCGTAAAGTATGCGGTTATATCAAATATGTATACACACTGTATTAATCTGTGACGTAACGTTTCCTCTTTATTTTCTGAAAGAGTTTTTGATCTAATTAATACGTCATTCGCAGTTATGAAAACTCACCTACCCACCTATTTCAAGCAATCCAATAATATAAACACTATCCTTTTTAGGAGACTGACAGCTTACCTAAACCTATTACTATTGTTGAGCAACTAAATATTTTTTAAGTATTCGTTTCAAGTGGTAGTTATTATAAATAAAATACTTTTAAATAATATTTCGTAAAACGTACCTAATCTTTGCCGAATATTTGGTGTAGTCTGTCGATCCAATGACAAATCTAGAATAGAAGTGTTAATAAACAAGTGTGGGTAGTTCGAAATACTCGCATGTGTGTGTGTAATATTTGGTACCGAAATCGCTCGAAATTGACAATAACAAGGCCGTGACGAGCGCGGTCGTAACGTCAGTAAATTACTAACACTACATTAATTTACGTCCCGTATAAATATTTAATAACATTAAATAAGTCTTTGTTGTGGTTACGTAAGGTGTGAAAATCGTGTACATTTAAATCAATATTCTGATTTTGCCTGTCAACCTAAGCTTTATTGTATTGAAATGGCCAATCAATGAAATTTTACTGCGTCCCATTAGCCAGTAATCTCCGATCTACCGTCAGTTTGCAGGAGAATTATCCCGCCGGCCCACTCGGACTGTCTAGCTCCCCGGATTACTGCCACAGTCGATTTTCGAAATGAAATCAGCTGCTGTCCGCTTTGACATAATTGATAAGCGATAGCGGTCGTCTGCCAATGACGGCGAGTGCAGTGACATCTTTACAGTGCAGTAAATCGGGCTCTCTGTGGAACGACCGACGAATTTGACTGGTAGTCAGTGACTGCGTTTGCTGGAGTATATATTACTAGAGAGCAGAGAACAGATTTAATATAAATGTCCCAAGTAGCTATACCAAATAGCGCAGAAAATATAAGCCAAAAGTAGATGCCACTATAATCCCACACCGTCTGTATCCACAATCATAACAGCTAAAGCGACAAAAACGCTTTCTATCTTAATGTCTGTGGTCTATTTCAATACGGAGAATGGACGATGCCCATTTATGAATTAATTCATTCATAAATGGGCCATGCAATTTTAAATAGAGAGAAATAAATAGAGGAGGTACCTTTTTGATGTCATAGGGGGCAAACGAGTAAAAGGATCGCCTGATGGGGAGCGGTTACCGTCGCCCATAGGCACCTACAACATAAGAGTAGTCACAAGTGCGTTGCCTTTCTCGTATAGTTGAACTATTATTTTTCTTTGAAAGTTTATGAATTCCATCGTCGACTATGTTATAATATAAAGGCATGTATTTAACGCGGTGACAAATTAATCAGATTTAGGGATTTATAAAAAATTAAAGGGGATAGCAAAAATAATAAGTTGGCGACTAATTGCGGAGACTATTAAAGTAAAAAGTAGCAGCTAAGTAATCAATTTTCGGCTTTGTTTCAATATAAACTAGCATCGAGTTATTGTTTTGGCGACTGAATTAACTAATTAAGCGGAAACATGACAGCGGATAAAAAGTTGAAAATGGCCTACTCTAATTGTTCAATGGAGATTACATATAAAATAAATCAAGGTCATAAAAAAAATACTTTGTGCGACAATTTAAGAGCTTTAATCAAAGTTGAAAATTCCATGTATAAATAATAATTTTGGGTGTGATGTCATATTGACACCTATTTTTTATGATTCTATCGTATAGAATACGTTAAAATAAACGTGTTTTGTATGGACAACTTTTTTCTAAACTTAATAATTACCGAGATATGGACTCCTAAAACCGACAATATTTTTTTGGATATTGTGTCAGACTCTGCCTCAGCTCCGGCGCTGCGGGAAGTGCAGCCCTTCCGCCCTTGCGTGGCAAAGCACGGTCGCCCGTACTCCGTTCCGCAGCTTCGGCTTGTTGGTCGCCTTCGGCGACCAGCCTCAGCCGCTCCGCTCCGCACGGCTCCCGAGCTTTATCACGGCGGGCGAGGGCTGCTCTCCCTCCGCGCCTCCGGCTTTTTATATACACTCTAGGGGTAGGGCAGACAAGACCACGTGGAATCGGGGTTGACAGCTTCGGTTCTGAGGCAAGTCTTATGATAATGCAATGCTTATTTTAGCGTAGCGTGTTTTAGCTAGATTCGGACTAAAATAAGCGTGTTTTGTATGGGCAAAACATTTTTACCTAAAAACGCTTATCGCCGTTTTCATTAAATTATAGTTACGAAAACTAAAAAATAACTCCCCATTACTTTTATATAGTACCCATTTTAATATTTAAGCTGCCAGCAAATCAAAGCCCAAAATGCTTTTTTAGATGGAGACCTGTAGTTGCCACTAATATAAAGTTTGTTATCCTACTGCTAATATTAGTCGCCAAGTCATTATTTATAGTACCTCACCTATGATTTCAGTAATCTTGTTTATTATTTCTGCTACCTTAAAGTAGCTGCCATTATTTGAATTTTAAAATATCCTTAGTTTAAAGCTCATTTAATATAAATGATTGCCTAAATATTTCATCGCTGACAAGTTATTATTTTAGTTGCAAATAGTTTGCTGCTCTTTAATTTTTCTGTCGCCGCGAAAATAATAAGCCTAATATAAATGTCAGCTTTGCAATAATAAAATGGACAGGACCTGTATCCAACAAAATGATTTATCGTTATTTTTATACAATTATGTAAATTAAAGTTGCTGAATAACTAAATCAAGTCGGTATAATTTATGAAGACGACTTAATTTTGCAATGAAAATTACTTTTGTCACTAAATCACAATTGATTATTATTAGCGGTCTATTCATATAATAATTTGATTTACCTTTCTAAGAATCCAGATAAAAGAACATCTAATAATGGTTTGATTTGAAGTCGCCAATTAATATGAAAGCGGGTTCCGTGGGTTCATCGGGGTTGCGGCGCGAATCTATTAATTTACCCGTAAAGTGTGGCTATTACCGTCGAGTCGCCAATTATTTCTCTCCCCTGATAATTAAATTCCATGATGTTCGCCTATCCAAGACAGGCACCGTTTACGATACTCTTACACCAGTTTCATTGCCCTTTGAACCATAAAATGGTTCATTTAAAAATTAAATTATAATCTTGTAAAATTAATCCACAAGGGGGATTGTAATTTCCTATGCAGGACTGTAAAATAAAAATTGCTTGCTCCTAGCGCCCCTTCGACTCATGTTCAAGGGTTCTGTTACCTTCATATTGCTATCAAAATATAGTTGCCGAGAAACTTCCTGAGCCTAACCTTGACTGCGCAGTAGCCGATTTACGTACAAATATGCATGCGCAGATCCACCATTTTGGGTCAAGAAGTTTCTCGGCAACTGTACGTTTTGTGCAAAATTTCAAGTAGCAGTTAACTGATATGACTAATTATAAAATAAAATCACTAATGGTGTCGAGTGCATTGGCACATTTCTACATATACACCGTGGCCGTTAATAACCCGAAAGATTTAAACCACGTATTTTTGACGACAATACGAGTAATAATGTTATATCAACATGGGTCTAATTATGTGGCTTAATTAAATTAATATTTCAGTACAAAATTTAATCATATTATTTGCCCGCTTCTTTGTGAACAAGTCTTTAGTTGAAGAAGAGTGAGCGAGCATGACACTTCACGAATCGCTCCGAAATCATACCACAGATTATTTACAAGTTTGATCATACGACGAACGGGGAATGCCGTGACTTGTGTTCTATGACAAGAAGTGTCATGAGTCAAGTTATCGCTGTCTCAATATTACAGAGTTCTATGTTTCACTTTTGACGAGTTCAAATTTGAACATTGGCTTATTGACATGAATTAGGGTGTATTAGACTGGAGATTTTTTAACTTTTGATTTGTTTTAAATAATTTATATCTCCTTAATTATGAGTTTTTGGACTATATGTTACATACGTTTATTAGTATCGTTAGCTTAAATTTTTCGGGTTATTAACGGTCACGGTGTATATATACTTTATATATATATATATATATATATATATATATATATATATATATATATATATATATATATTGCCACTAACCAACTTAAGAAACACAACACAATATTACGTAAATTGTATTGTAAGTTAGACCGGCAATTTTTCGGGTTTGTTCAAAGACTGCATAGCAGAAACGTTTATGTATATTCCGAAATAATATGAACTGTGACAAAGCCCATCTGCACTGGATATGTCCATCCTATGCAGTCTTTGAACACACCCGAAAAATTGCCGGTCTAACTAACAATACAATTCACGTAATATTGTGTTTCTTAAGTTGGCTAGTGTCAAAGTCAAAGGAGTTCGAAGTTCGAAGGGGGCCTATTGAGTCAACGAGTTCACCTTTTTATTTTTTTTTCAGCGCGGCGTTGCTTGTGATAGATTAATCTGGTAGCTGGTAGGGATCGTGTTATATTGACGCTTTGCCACTGCGACCTACCACGTCGCGGAATGTCAACGCTTTTATAGAACCGCAAATAAGTTTATATGAGTTTGTTGACGGTAATAAGACTGAATCTGCACGCATATACTTACGTTAACGTTCCTAACAGAGTGTTTTGCGAATTCCTCACGCGAATGCACTCCGCGTTTTATTACTCGCTTCGCACAAACTTCTTTGATTCTTGGACTCCTAGGTTTTCTGGACAATATCACCCTTAAAGTATAACAAAAATTCTTGTTTACCTCTCCTTTTAAATTCTCTATGTACTCGTAGTTTCATTGATGGTGAATATTATGGTATATTAATATAAGTAAATATGAGGTGTCGTGTAACAATCCACCAATTACTTATTTATACTTCAGTCAGGAAAAGTCCTTGAAATCAGGAAAAGGAGAAGACGGCTCTGTTGTTTTTTGTGTTTACCGCTTTAAATTAAATCACACTGTGGTGGATATATAGTATAGGTAAGGGTTATAAATGAGGTAGGTAACGGACAAGTTGGTGACTGCCATCACTGACAAGAATCCGGAAAGATCCAACCATAAGTATTTGTGATACTTCAACAGGTGTTCGCATTCGTCACGTGAATGATATTGTATATAATCTGTCTTATATGGATTAATACTTTTTGAAATTTAAATATACAGGGATGAATGCTTTATCATGGTTTCAAATGAGATAATACAGACATAAATAGATTGAATGCATTAATATTACGAGTATGCCTCTTTCAACACAGTTAACAAACGTCCAAACAAAAGTATTGTTTAGTTTGCTATGCACTAAAGATGCAAATTATACTCATTATATTCGAAAAAATCATGGATCTTAATCTAAAACTCTGGTGCTTGCAACCAAATTAGACTAAGGTATGTTTACTTATTGTTTTCAACATAACTCAATGCTCGCCAAGAGCGAATTAACTTGTTATATAATTAATAATTTACCTAGCTTTTAAAGTTCTCATGTAAGCGAAACTGTGTTTCTTATGAGAAAATAAATGTCTTTAAACCGAAAATAAAAAAAAACCCACTACCCAATGTCATAAGAGGAAATACCACTGCAAATTTTTCCATACAAATCGAGGTTTTGTTCTCGTCTATTTCTTCCTCCAAAACTTAACCAATCTTTACAAAATTTTAGGAACTAATTGTAAAGATTAAGGAATTGAAAATGTTCTGTCGGACTGTTTCGAATTTTGCGCTTCTTATTATGATAATTGTGTTCTAGGCGTCTGTTTTTGGCCGCAAACGGCCGCCTAGTACACGAATTGCATAATTGTTTTGCGAAAAAATCAAAACGGTTTGACACAGAAGACCTTCCCATTCGGTTTCTAAAATTTTTCGTGATTGTTTTAGAAGAGGAAACAGCCGAAAACGAAACCTTGATTTATATAAGCCGGCTACGATAAGTTTGGACCTAATTTGTATCGACACCACAGTTACCATGTGCAAACGTAAACTGATAGTCTGGAAAAAGGATCAGTGATATATTCTCTTAAGGTTTCGTTGCGTAAACTAGAACCTAACTTTTAGTAATAAGGGAAAAAGTACTTTTAGAACTCGTTCCTAACTGATGTTTCAAAGTGCTGGGTATTCAGCCGATCTGCTGAAATACTTGAATGTTAACGGTCATTCTCCAGACGTACATTTTTGCATGTCTTCACTCTTTAAAAATATAAAATGATTGATTTCATTATATCTTATATTTTTTGATCGTAGCAGGTATTCGTATTGAGCTGTACATGAATTTTCAAGAACATATATCAAACCCTTCGGGTAGAAAAAAAAACTTTTAGTCCTATTCTCCTAATTGGCACGTCGCGTCCCACTACCGAAATTACTTACATACCAATTTCTCCTGATGATACACATGAAGAAAAAACAATGTAAGCAAGTTTATTAAACAAAAGAATACATGTTTTAATTGCAAAAAAAAAAAATCCTAGTCAATACAAATAATATATCACAAAGATATCAACTATAGTAACTTTGTCTCGAAACGTATAATAATTCACGCGTCGCGGTAGGTTGTGATCACACAAGTCCTCTGAAAGTAGGTACGGATCTCACTAACGCATTTCGGTGAAGCGGTCAGTCGTGCGCAGAGCCCCGTGTGGGATGGTTGTGTCAGCTGTGTACGGGTCGCGGACTATGACTGTAAGTATCTAATTCACGCGTTTTGGCTCACGAAATTTCTAATTAACACGTTCACGTTTTAAAAATCAACCAGTAACTCTATTGCGCCGAGAATTTTAGTGTACATTAAAGGCCGCATTATTTAAAAGATACTAGATTCTGTAGATTATTACATGTACCTATAAAAAGTTATTTTGTATTTTTCAAGAATCCCTAATTCAAAAGTCTAATTCACGCATCATAAATGAACGCGTTAATTAGAATTTAACCATCCATGCGGTTCTAATCATCAGTTTGGTTTTTTTTTCTAGAAGATTTGTATATGTAATAGTAATAGTACCTATAATATATAGTCACATGTTCGCGGGGTCATTTTAAAACCTCATCAGGTAGCAAGCTGTATTTCTCAGGGCTGGAAAATTCTAGCCGAAGCGGTTTTGCCATATATTAGCAACATCAGGCATGAACAATTTCGTACTTGGATATAACCCTGTGTCTGATAGAATAATAACAATGAAGCTGAACACCAATTTATGTCTTCTCAACATCGTGCAAGTTTACAACATAGTCCACGGAAGAGGATATCAACTAGAGGAAACTCTAGACAGCATACCAAGCCGGCAAATCGCAATGGTAATGGGAGACTGGAATGCTAAAACAGGAAGCTCAGAAATAGTCCATGAAATACGAGACACCATTGGAAAATATGGTCTAGACTCTAGGAACGAACGAGGTAAGAGGCTTGCAGAGTTCTGTGTTCTGTGTCTGACCATTACTTTAACACTCTCTTTCACCATCACAAAAGATGACTCCACACTTGGAAAATTCCTGGTACCTGGGTCCTTTTAGGAATCAGATAGACTAAATATTGTAGACAAGCGCTGGAAGTCATCTGTCTAAAATGTGAAAACCTTCCCTTGAGCTGAATGCGGTTACTGGTTGTCTCCTTCTCCATTCGTCTCAAAGCCGTTTACCATAACGAGCAACCTAAACCCAGAACTTAGAATCCAATAGAGCGATCCCATTTCCAGAATCTGACGGAAGCGATACTCATGCATTTAGATCCACCGCGGACAGGTCATGCTGAGTCCAGGTAATAAATGAAGATTTTGAGGATATCGTATCTAAGAGAGGAAGGGACTGTAGAAGGTCCACATGGATCACTGAGGAAACGTGGAACCTAATTCAGCGCCGGAAAGAAATTAAAATGCCCTTCAAGACTCCAGGGTGAAAAGAGAATACTTGAAACTATGTAAAGCAATTCAAAGGGAATACCGCAGAGACAAGAACGAGCATATGCAAGTCGCATCTACTTAAATTACAAACCTCGGATCTGTTCAAGAAAGTTTGCCTGCTGAGTCGAAAATTCAAACCCAAGTTCTGGGTCATTGAAGATCACGATGAGCAACCGCTGCATGAGTTTGACAAAATTGCAGAACGCTGGCGTGGTCACTATGAGCAGCTGTATAAAATACCCTGTACATCCGCCGACACTCGGTTGCGCTGGGAACTTCTGAACCTGAAGCCCAACATCTTCAAATCAGAGATAATAGCAGCAATCGATCGCCTTAAAATTAAAACAGCTCCAGGACCAGACGACATTACTTCCGATGTTTTCAAAGCTCTGGGTGATAAAAGCATCCATATCTTGCACAAGATCTGCCACCACTTATGGCAAAACAGCAGATGGCCAAGTCTGGGCCCAATCCGTCATCGTCCCGTTACACAAAAAAAGGTTCAACGAAAAATGCGATAACTACCGTACACTGGCTCTGACTCAGTTTTGCTCCACGTGATAAACAACAGACTTCATCATCATCACTATCTAGACTGGCGGTTTTGTGAAGAGAAAAGGCACGAGCGATAAAATACTGACAGTGATTATTGATCATACAGGCAAGATAGAACTCAGTGGACCACTTGACTTCGAAATCACGGAGAACCTGGGTTCTAACATTAGCAATGATGGTTCATGTAAGACGGAAGTTCGCAGAATTCGCGCTGGGATGGCCAAGGGCGCAATGTCGCAGCTTAATAATGTACGGAAGGACAGGAACATCTCCGCCAACACTAAGACTACCTTAGTCCGAACCATGGTGTTCTCCATATTTTCATACGGCTCAGAAACATGGAACCTGAAGAAAGCGGACCGTGATCGAATTGATGCTTTCTGCTGGAGAAGATTGCTGCGTATACCATGGACAGCACGCCGCGCCAACGCACCGATATTAGCCCAACTCAAGATCCGAACTAAATTGTCGATGACTTATCTTCGCAGGGTTCTGGAGTACTTTGGTCGCATTGCCAGGAAAGACAGTGATAACCTGTAAAAACTGACGATCACCGAAAAAGTTGAAGGCAAGCGACCAAGAGGCAGGAGCACGACACGCTGGACAGACCAGATTCTCGCAACCCTTGGCACTACAGTACACGATGCTCAACACACGGCTACTGACAGCAACTGATGGCGCCGCATCATCCGGGAATGACCACGAGCCCTCAGCAATGAGGCAACCGACTCAAGGAGAAGGAGGAGTTAATATAGTAAGCGTAGCGAGGGCGAGTACATGTATAAATTATTTATTTTAACTTATCATAATAATTAATTCAATTTACATACATAATTACATACCTAACCTACCTAGTAACTCTAACGGCCGGTGTGCTTGTTTCTTGAGTACTTAGGTACTTTCATGTTATTTAAAACATAGCGTATATCATATAACTGTCACCATATCAGTCATATGTTATTATACAAAACGTTTTTATTTTAATTAAAAAAATATATAACTAGATTTGTATAATTAGCGCGTCGCTTTTCTAATTCATGCGTCATACAAAAGTAAAATATTCTAATTAACACGTCGTTTTTCTAATTCGCACGTCATATAAATTTTAATTTGCTTCTAAGTAATGAACCATTAATAATTATAAAGTGCCCTATCCACATTTAAGTTTCAATGATCGATATGTTACTATAATTGTGATAAAAATGATTGAAAAGTAAGTAGAAAAAAAGCGACGCGTTAATTAGAATTAGAACACAAATCTGGAGAATGACCGTTAAGTAGGCATATTCTATTCGATGAAGTTTATCTAAGAGGAAAACATATGGTAAAAGTATGCTTTTCTATTGTAACTGTAGGGGGTAATTTTTTTTAATTGCCGTGCTCATCTTCATTGATGATTCGGGAATTGAGCGTAAAATAACATTAATATTAGATGTTCCGATCTTTTTTATTTCTAAGACCAAATTAGAAAGAATTTTATCTTGAACAATAATCCTATCGATTAATAGAAGGTAATTATATTTATTTATTTAAACGAAGAACAAGTAAAAATTAACAGTACTCAACTGTAGGGTAAATAAAAAGATGATGTAGCTCTAAAATAATTTATTTTTGTTCCTTTTATAAAACAATCGCTTAGGTATAACTTTACCTTATTTCATTTTTTACAATAACCGTATGGCATTACAGCGATTTTCTACCAAATTTCACAATTTATTTACAACGTAGATACATACATTTATAAAGACAAAACCATTATTTTCGTAGGAGCATGTACTTATGGCAAACATCTGCGTCGAATCTTTAGCTATTTGTGCTCTTTTGCTTAAATTTACAATTACCCTTTTATTTTAAGTACAATCAATTTACTTACAATAACTTCGCAAATGATATACCTAATAATTTAATACTGGCAAATCTTATATCCATACATATTATTGCTTTGTTTTGAGAACGAACAAACTACCTAACTTGAACAATAATTGTTAATAAATTCTATTCATTCAAATTTTCATAATACCTACACAAAAATATTAATAAATAGTTTTCATTACTTATACTTTATCTGTAGGTAAGCATGCTTCACAAGGCACTATTCTAGCGAGATTATTCTAGAATGAAACGGAACCAACAAAAACATTTCTATTAAATTCGATTCAACCTCCAAGTTCGAGCCAAAAATAATTACTATCGACAACAAGCCAATCTCAGTCCACGACGGGCAACGCAAACACAAGGTTTGTTCCTAACGTAACGTAAATCAACATGGGCCTGCCGCACGCAACCTCTAAATCGCCATTTTAACAAAAGTATGTACTAAATTAAAATACTTCAACAACTCTATGCATTAACATCTGGTTCATAAGCTTTAATTTATATCTACATGCTTAGAGCTATGTTGGCGTTCATATTGCTTAGTTTTTATTTTAACTTGTTGTAACGTAGTTTATTCTCTTACAATTAGGTACAAATTATGTTAATTCAACTATAATTATGAGTTATAAATTTTAAATCATAATACTAAACCCACATTCGTCTTTTAAATGCAATGTTTAAATATAGTAAAACAAGTCATTTACATTCAAATAAAAAGTACTTAACTTAATATTGTGTTTATCTCGCTCCTAAAACCACAACGGGGCTTTAATGTACAGAGGATCAGGATAATTGTAAAGTTAAACTAGCAGGATCCTCATTGGTTGGTTAGTTGATGACCTGCAGTAATCACTGCTTATCTGAGCCTTTAAAACTGACTTCCTCGTCATTAAATACCATAAAATAGACAACGGCGTATGAGGCTAGAGGAGGGAGATAGACGTCAAGATAAACGAATGAGAGCGATGATTATCAGTAGCATCAAGTTTCGAGACCACCCAGTACAAGTTAACGGTGGATAAGTAACGTACGTAACTTAGTTAAACTCTTCCAACTGACCGCATAATTATAAAGAACTGATATCACAGCATTTTGTATTGGTGGAACCACACCCTCATTTTTGTGTTAATTATTCAACTTACACTCTATCTCTACATCTCAGTCGACTATATTAGATACAAATTAAATATGAAATTGTTGTGTATTCCTGACAAGTTATGATCGCATAAAGCACAAATTTGCTGTTTGAATCCGCAAAGCAATGATCAATCGAATAGTATCTCAAAGAGAATTGAGAGCAATTTGATCACTTCATAATTTACTCATCGAAATCGGTTCTAGGGCCAATTTTAGTCGACTGAACATTCGCATTTTGTACAACTTCATATTTGCGCCGATTCAGTTCCTCGATGGTATTAACCGAAATGAATCTACCACAATAACATCAACAGCTCTAATATTAGGTGCAATTAAATTGAAATCATTTCTCACCGAAGATTTTAATGAAAAAAGTGACACTTTCATTTCTTCCAACACTATTAAATAGGTTACATATTTAGGTACTCAGTCGCTTTGCACAAAAAACAATAATTTAATTGATGCCGCTTTCATACAAACTTTTCGATATTTGCCCGCTAGTCGCTGAAGTTAACTTTGCCAACAAAGAAAAGGGAAAACAAATATTAACTTTGTTGAAGAAGTCACTCATCCATCAAAGACAAGAACGGAACAAGCAAGGGATCTATTTTAACAGATATCATCCTCTTTCGACTGTTTATTCTGTCTGCTTATTTTCTCCTTTTTTTGCGTATATTTTGCAATTGAAATTACAGAAATTAAGTACAATCCGTCACCGTTTATTGATTCTCTGTATAGGTACGTACATCTCTCCATTAAAGAAGGTACGCCTCGCTTGTAATAAAAAAAAATAAGTGTTTAAGTAGTTATTATCATTCTACTATTTTTGATAAATCTTAGGATTATAGGATGACCGATTTAACCTGGATATATACATTACGATTCGTATGAACCCCAAACTATTGACAACATTGAACTCATTATCAAGCTAAACTATTTTTCCCATAACAGAATTCACGACAAATAACTTTACTTATCAGAGAAAAGTCGGGACGAGTTTCAGCGAATATCGACTAGTTTATGTGATGCGGTGTGTTATTTATCCCAAACGTCGGTATCCATCGTGCGATTTGCGGTAAACTCTAAAAATATATTTGGAAATCCTTAAAGTAGCCTAAACAATATTTTAGACGACTGCTTTAAAGATGATCAATTATTTTATATTTCGAAAGGTGATAGCGAATTGCATAACACCTATAGTCGTAAGCTTCTCATTTTGGCTCCGCTGAAAGCAGATCAACTGAAAGAAAACGATACCATTGTATTGTTGTTTTATTTCTTTACTAACCCGGCGGCATCCACCTTATAATAGGGTAATGGGTAATTACAAGAATTGTCTATTAAAATAGCGTCGGTAATTTTGAACTTTCATGGTAGAATTATTTTTACAACGCGGTCAGTACCGTGTCTGTTGGAGTATATAAAGGTATAGTTTCCCTTAGTTGGATTCGCCAAAACTAAAACTTGACGATCATACCGATGTTTATTAATCAGTATGTGCTCTATCACCGCAGTGAGGCCACGATCTCGTTGCCCAGGCTGTTCTGACTCGATGACCCGTTCACGTTTTTGGAACATTGCTGGAAATTAAACAGATGTTATAGGCTTAGCATTTGCATTTTGGCAGCGTTATTGTGGACGTTTCAGCTGATCTCAAGATAATTTAATTTTGAGACGTTGTGCAAGTTGATTGAATTGGTGTCATCTTAAGGCGAATCGTTTCGAAGCGTTTTTACATAAAAAGTTTTCAATTATTTAACGCAGTTTTCCTACCTTTATAACGATTTGGTGTTGTTACTCTTTGGTTTTGTGTAAACTCATTATTGCGTAAACAACTCAAACAGTCTGAATCAATTCCACTCAACTCATGTGGTTGTTGTATTGATTAACATACCTAACTATAAAAAAAATGGACTTACTTTTTTTCATAAATATTATTATTTTATTATACTTTTACTATAAATTATTTTGTTGATGCGCTAAGAATAGCCAAAACCCAACGTGAGAAACGATTCACCTAAATTTTAATAATTCAATCGAAAATTACATCGCTTGTTAATATTTAAATGAATAGCTGTTGCGGTAACCGCAGATATATCGTCTATTGGCAGCCAAAACTCACTAACAACGAAGGGTACCCAACTGTCCGACTCCGATTTGATTTATTTTGATATATGTTATATTAGTCTAAAATAGCAGACACGCATTTTTTTTTAGCTGCCCAATTTCAACCTGTCATTATCCTTCAAAGTACTGAAAATTTACCAAACACTTAAAAAAGATAACTTTTTATTTACAAAATATGAGCTTAAGTATTTTTTTTTATATAAAATATGAGTTTGAGGTGAAATGACAAAACATTTGTGTCCATTATTTTTTCATGTTCTCCAACATTTATTGGCATTGGTAGAGAATGCCTCATGGCATTAAGTCCGCCATTTGTACTTTTACTTATGTATTTTGTGCAATAAAGTTTAAATACATAAATAAACATTTAATGAAACCAGTAACTAATTATCAATTTGCTTAAACAAATCTCTCTGTAGAAGTTAGAGGGTTTGGTCAATTTTCAGTACTTTGAAGGACAATTTGTGCTAACTGGTTGAATTTGGGCAGCTAAAAAAAATACATGTCTGCTATTTTAGACTACTCTATAACATATATCAAAATGAATCAAATCGGAGTCGGACAGTTGGGTACCTTTCCTTGTAAGTTACAAATACCTATTTAAAACAAAACTCGTATCGTACCTCAGTATCAGTCAGAAGAAAGAAAAGCAGTGACTGAAATTTTAGTGAGTTTCGGTTGTGACCGGGCGATATTTGAATGGGTCACTGTCACTCACCATTTGCCGCGATTCCCAGGCCTTCATCGCGCTCTTATATTTCTCGAACTCGTGGCACCAGTCGGAGTACACTTGCTTGTACTCCGTAGTCTTGCTTGGCTGGGTACACCTAGAACAGATTTGAAAGATAACATTTCGTTGCCAGTATATAGTTCATTTCAGAGTTCCTTATTTCCGGGGAATAGGCAATAGGAAATGTTTTATATAATTTTTCGTTAACGGTATAGATTCTTCTGTTTTCTGTTCGGAATGTTTTATCCCAAACCAAAATAGATTAAGGAAGGTGGTTTAAATTACGGGAAACATTTCAAGCTCTATAAAAAAGTCGTAAATACCAAAGTAACTGTAATTACTTATTACCTTCTGGAAGTTATCGATTATACGCGCCAGATTGAGCGGAATGTTTTAATGTACTAATATGTGTAACGTTCGAAGTATAAGGACTCCGCGCGGCACTTACGTCATTTTAAAGAAAATTATGAAATACTGCGATAACTCAAAAACGGCTCAACAGATTTTATTCAATATAGTTTTACTTGAAAGTACTTATAAGGCCTAATTTTCATGGTTTTTAGGGTTCCGTAGTCAACTAGGAACCCTTATAGTTTCGCCATGTCCGTCTGTCCGTCTGTCCGTCTGTCCGTCTGTCCGTCCGTCCGCGGCTTAGCTCCGTGATCATTAGTACTAGAAAGCTGAAATTTGGTATGAGTATGTGTATGTATCACGCCGACAAAACGGTAAAATAAAAACTAAAAAAAAAATTTTTTTTCGGGTACCTCTCGAACACCTAAAGTGGGGGTGATTTTTTTTTTTCGTTTCAACCCTAGTGTGTGGGGTGTCGTTGAATAGGTCTCTTGAAAATAATAGGGGTTTTCAAACATTACTTTTTGATAAAGTCAGTAGTTTTGTAAATATTCGCTCCGAAAATAAAAAAAATTGTGTCCCCCCCCTCTAACTTTTGAACCACAAGTCAAAAAAATATGGAAAAATTCATGTTAATGCGGCCTTATAAGTACTTTCAATGAAAACTATATTGAACAAAATCGGTCAAGCCGTTTTTGAGTTATCGCCAAATTTCATATTTTTTCTTTAAAAGGTCGTAAGTTGACTTCCAGAAGGTAATAAGTGATTACAGTTTCTAGGGCGTTTACGACCTTTTTATAGAGCTTAAAATCTGTCTTAACTTAAACCTCGGGCTTAAAACAGCAGTTTATTGTGAAGGATGAGCAACTACGGAACCCTACACTGAGCGTGGCCCGACATGCTCTTGGCCGGTTTTTTCTATAATTTATTTAGCCGTGGTTGAAAAGTTAGAGGGGGGGGGGGGGGCTATTTTTTTTATTTCCGAAGCAAATATTTACAAAACTGCTGACTTTATCAAAAAACAATGCCAATAAAATACCAATTCAACGATACCCCACACACTAGTGTTGGAACGAAAAAAAAATTCATCCCCACTTTAGTTGTATGAGAGGTACCCGAAAAAAAGTTTTTTTTTAGTTTTTATTTTACCGTTTTATTGGCGTGATACTACACATACCATACTCATACCAAATTTCAGCTTTCTAGTACTAATGATCACGGAGCTAAGCCGCGGACGGACAGACGGACATGGCGAAACTATAAGGGTTCCAGTTGACTAGGGAACCCTAAAAAACATAAAATCATTTACGTAGGTACGGTTCATAATATTATTTATTTTAGCGATGTACTATGTGACCGTGTGAACCTGACTATATGAGAATATTCGCTATTGGCATATATCCTACTACACCGATCTCCTGCACAACATACAAATATAATGCTTATTGGTTACATCGCTTCAATCATTTAATGCTACTTTTATACTCGAAATTGTTGATTGTTGAGATGTCATATGCATAAAGGTGCAAACAAATTAAATGCCTTTAGTTTAGGAATTTAGAAAAATATAAAATTTTTGTTTTAATTTTCCTAGCAAAAGTATTAAATCGAAATTCAACTCAAACATAATCAACCTGTGTATTTAACTGATAAGCTGGTTGTCACTTCCTGTCAGGTGATAATCGTTGAATGCGTTTAAATGGCGGGAAAACTATCAACAACTATAATTTAAAAATTATCAATAAAACTTAACACAATAGTAATAGAAATCACATGTATTAAAGCTAAATGCTTATTTACAAGAATGATTAAACATTACAACCGTCTTTTTATTTAGTGATTTGGCCAGTTACGTGACAGTCAAAAGGTTCAGGTTTGAAATCAAAGATGCCTTAATTATAGACTATGGAACAACTCATTAACAGAGTGTCTTTACGTACCAAAGTTATTTTCCTAATTTTCTCTAAACATTAAGAAGAACTTTAAAATGATTTATACTTAAGTATACTACCAAAGGTTAGTACTATCAGCTCTGAAAGTATTGGCATCTAATATATAATATCTCGATTAAACTATAATGTCCACTGTTGATTGCTACCTTCTCAAACCACTCATAACAATATGCTATGCCTGATAACATAGCATACAAAAATCATACACGTCTATAATTATGAAGCCAGCCTTGGAGGCGATTACATCCCCAATATCCACATGTCACTCGAAAAATAACTTGTATATTTTCTACCATACTAACTTGACAATTACAAGCACACGGTGTTATTACCACTCAAAAACATGCCAATTATTCTAAAAAAAGCACAGAACTAATTATCAGGTTTCGTCGAGGCCATATGCAGTGTCCAATGTTTAACAGGCACTATAAGACTAGGTCACAGCTATAACTGTATTGTATACTTAATACCCATGTTCCCATCAGAAAATAACGTAGGTACCTACTTATAATTTACTTACTACAAATAGTGTTCACTTTAAAATCACTTCATTAATTTATTTTCACAGAACCAAAAACTTTTATTTTTATTCGATAATACAGACCAGTTTTAAAAATAAAAGACGTCATATAAGAATCGACCCTCTACATGACGTCACCTTGTGACGTGAATTTGACACTCACGACACATAAAACGGACAATGTTACAATTTGCAAACTAAATCCGCTTAAGTAATAATCCAAGTGTATGATTTTTCTGCGGTGTGACCAATTACTAGTTGGTACTAGTACTAGTAGGTACCTTACGCGCTTTTAGAACGAGGAACTAGAATATTCAAATGAATTGTTCATTCACAAATTGGAATATTTTTGAAAATGTAAAAATGTGGTAAGTAATATTTTTCTTTTTTTATCCTGATAATATCGGAAAAAAACCCGGTTACAAAAATTAAATGTCGTCAATTAAGTATTAACAGAAACTGACGAGTATAGGTACATCCTTACAAAAAATATTTACCCGTTACTTATAGATTATTCCTAGCTACTTGTTGTTAGATAAGTTCATTTTTTGATTAGTGTTTGATTTGTTAATTAACTAAATAGGTAAGTGCAAAAGCCCTAACAATCTGGCCAAGATCGCATGAAGATTGTACCATTTTATTAAGCCGCTGCGGAGACTGACTTCGTCCAACAGTGCATAGTGATAAGATAATGTATCAATATCCCTTACCTGTGTATATCTATGTCCAGGTTATACGAAGCCACCAGTGTCGGCCCGTAGTAGCACTCGTACCGGCCCCGGTCGGACTCCGCCACGGAGAGCAGCACCAAACCCCGCTCTGAGGTCTGTAGTACTCGCTCCCAACTAGGCAAATTAAAGAATAATTCATGTTTTATTTCAACCAGTCTACTAAACTATTAATAAAACAAATACAGTTCCCAAAGTACACATTACCCACTTTGTTTAACTAAATACACATTAATCCTTACAAAAAGTCAGATAAAAAGACGATGATTTATCAAAATTTCCAAAGTAAAGAGATTCTTTAGCTCGAAGGAGCTTTTAACCTAGAGAAAATACTATTCTCCTTAAACTAATTACTTCTGTTACAAAATCAACTTTCTCATACTTAAAGCTTATCCTGTATCTCCCCTTCTCCCTCGAATGGTGGTACCACACCACATTTTGGTCCTTCAGCGCCTCCGGCGTCTTGGCGAAGGCTGCCAGATGTACACTCTGGCCGTAACCAGCCCGGACCGTCTTCAGAGGCGCGCTGGCTTCGCAAATGGAAGGAGTGGAGTTGGTCGCGTCGTGTAAGAGGCCGGGGGTGTAGGGGCGGCATGCTCCGACTTCTTTGTCCCAGCCGCAGTATGGGTCGAGAACGCAGCGGACGCAACTGTCGTACCTGTGCAGAAATTATGATTTATAAAACTTCACTTAAACCAGTGATGTTTAAAATATGTGATTGCGTCCAGATCAGCCCATCCGTATGCGAACAACTTTGACAAGGCGCCGGATAGAGATTACAGATAGATATTAATTGCTACATAAACTGCAACCTCAGTAACCGATAATGAGCGCAGACAAAGTATGTTCTCTATGGCGAGGAACAGCAAGTGCAGCTCCAACAAGAGTGCCAGTGTTCTGCCCGTTGCACATTTTACACCGCACTGTTGTCACTCACCGATGAGCACATGCCCGCAGTGGCAGCTGCCTTAATCTGTTGTCTGTAGCGAGGTACAGGGAGTGCAGTCGCGACGAAATCGCTAACGCGCGAACTGGCTCGTCGCCCGCCGCGCGCCACACGTCGGCCACGCGCGAGCCACCGCCCGCCCACTGCACTATCTTGTACACCGAACCTTCACCTGGGCAAACAAAGTTTTATCAGGCAAATAACAAACCCTTATCATTGCCCAAGAATTTTAATTTAGGACCCATTTAAATCCTAGTGCCGCTGGACAAAAGGTCCTGAATTAAAGTTCTCGACTGCACGATAGTTATTTAATTATTTTACTGTATATATCTCATGCTTTTGTATACCTGTACGTTTGAGGTTTGCAGTAAAGAGAATTTGTATTATATTGTAATAGTAATAAATTTGTGAAACATGTAGCGCTTCATAATAACATTTTTTCTATGTGGAAACACGGATGTATTGATATAAAGCAGAAAGAAATATATTTACTACAGTACTTATTCGTATGATAATTTTTCGGGAAAATATGACGTATTTTCTTAGGTACCTATATGCTGTTTCGTATAGGTAACAAATGTTTTAGTTGAATATACAACCGATCTTGTATTTATCTTCGAAAATGTATACACATAGCATGGTTTCACTAAAGGTTGGTTTACATGACGTTTCTAATAACTCTGACCTTAGCCCTATCATATATCAAGGGTTGTAATATTTTAATCCGCGTCAGAATATTTTGAACCTCCCGTATAACATTTCATCTAAATATATCGCGATGGACTGTAGTTATTTAATAGGTCAACTGAAGCGTTCATAATTTAGGTAACAAAAGTAGTTTTTAAATGAACCTGGCTATATGCAAATTACGTTCTATTCCCACTACGCGGGAGAACAAAAATGTCGTGTTGAAATGCCCCATGGCTTAGCCGTTAAATTGGACACTTTGTTGAATTAAAGGTATGGAACAACTAGTTCTTGCTTATTATTTTGTTTATCCTTCCGGAATGAACTTTCTGGGATTATAAGAAGCCATCAATAATTGCAAAACAAGAGAAATCAGGAAAGTAGAAAAATAGATCAGCATACATTTCTAATAAATATATACAAGCATAACCAAAAGTAGCGTTGCTCGTGTATTGGCAGTACTTTTAGTTATTTCTGCAAATATTATTACCGATTCGCTCATTGTGAATGCAACGGTTATTTGCATAGGTATTCAATGGAATACAAACACTCAAGGCTCAATAACTTGACACACATGTAGCATAGTTACTACTGAACAAAAAAAAATGGCTATCTGTAAAGTCGGTTTGCGGACGATAATATTACGTGATAACGTATGCCGCCCGATGGAGTGGAATAGAGATAGATGCGTCACAAGCCGAACGCTTAGGCCGATCGTGCCTCTCTATCGCTTGTTCCGCGCTCTAGCTTGCACGCTCGGCTCAGGCGGAACGCGACAATGTGTCATACTTTTTCGTTCTTGCGGCCGCCGTTCATCGATTTATAAGATGTTATCACGTCAAAACCTGGTAACACTATAAACCGAGGCTAGGTACTTACTAGTTCCAGCATAAAACACAGTGTAGGTGATGTCATCGCCCAGCATATCAACAAATTGGCTGTCCACGACGAGGGTGGTGAGCACCAAATCCCGCTTATAGAAGGCCGGTGCGTCACCCTCTTGTCTCACCGCTAAGTCCATTAAAGGGTGCGACCTGTAAGAAAATCTCTAATAAAACAAAAGTAACGAGGAAACCGTCGGAGTAAAGACCACTTGAGTGCCGTGGATTTGAGGGGGCTATATCCAGTGTAGAATAAAAGGAGATAATGTTCATAAATGAGGTCATGGATGAGTAAATAATAATATTGTTATTGAAATTGTATAGGGGAAGATTGGCACCATTCGTACACGGGGCAGCTGCATACAGTCACTATTACAGCTTATCAGGACAATATATTTATTACGGGTTTGTGTGTGTGGGTAGGCGCTGACGGCGACCGGTGGACCACGAAGTTAGCTGTCAGTGCGGTTACCAAGAGCGACACGAGAGGGCGTTATTTGTTTTCGCACCCTTTAAGTAAATTTTTCGTCGATGTTCTCGGATGTATCGTGCTTAAGTGGAGCGGTAAATCTGAAAATTTTGTTGATCAACGGTAAGTAAATACTATCATTTCCATGATAAAGTACATATTGATCATGAATTTTGTGTAGTTACCAATATTCTATTTTGACCTTCGGGGCAGGTTCGTACGCCTACGCCTGGGGCACATGCATATACGTCATGCATGTACCCCTATTAACATGTTTCTTTTTATTGCAGAAAATTAGCAAAAATAGTGCGGAATTATACGAAAAAAGAGTTTTCTAACGAAATAGAGTCACAATTGATCGAATATATAGAAAATTTTCGAAAATGCATTGCGGTGTCAAGTCAATAAGCTGTCATATGATTATGCCAAAGAATTGAAACGGAAATATCCGCCAATGGGATTGGCGGGTATTGACTTGTTTTTAAAGACCATTAAAACTAATTTTGATATCATAATTGCTGTTTTATTTAACATGTACGAAGTTATCTCATACTGTCTGAATGTTCCCCGACCCATGTACGAATGTGCCCCTTCAGTGGGGTAGATTCGGACATTTGACAGCTTCTACTAAAAGTCGATCTACTCGTTTGTTGTAAAAGTAGGCGACTTCTAACTTTTTAATTAGGAAGCTAAATGTATCTGCTATATTATAGCGGCCGATGGACGAATCTATCTTTAAAAATAAAAATTACTAAAACCGTAATGTAAAAAGTGTACGAATGGTGCCAATCTTCCCCTAATCATTATTTTCAAATTTTTCATTTTGACATGTTATTCAATATTCTTGACCTCTTTTCAAGGGTCTGATGGATCGTATAAAAAGAAACTTCAGGATTCAATCTTAATGCGTGTACTGACTAGACAAGCAGTATGGGAACTAAAAATGACATGCAAATTTTGATAAAAGGTAAAACAGATCCTACTACTAGACGTGCGTGCATGTGCGGTTTATAGCACATTTGCTATGTGATTTTCGTAGGCGCGCTGCTGCTCTCCTGGGTCCCAACATGCCCCGGGGCGTTGAAAGCTCGTCTTTCAACCAGATTCAGTTGACACAGGGAGTGGGCAGATCTTGCTGAATGATCTACGAACCAGTCCAGCGGTGGTTTTAATATCAGCTACCCTGGTGACTCCATCTCTTCCAGGATGAATGGCAACGATGCGACCTAGTTTCCATTTGAGTGGTGGCAGGTTATCTTCCTTGAGGAGTACAAGGGTGTTCAACTGCACGGCTTCCTTATTTGTCCGCCATTTCGTCCTGACTTGAAGCTCTGAAAGATACTCCTTGCTCCACCTAGCCCAGAAGTGCTGTCGTAGCTGCTCAATACGCTGGTAACGGCTGAGGTGATTGAAATTTGTTTCCCTGAGGTCCTTCACCGGCAGTGAGGTTAGGGGACGTCCGATCAGGAAATGTCCCGGAGTGAGAGGCAGCAAGTCCTCTGGATCTGATGACATTGGGGTGAGCGGCCGAGAATTGCAGATGGCTTCAATTTGAACCAGCGTTGTGTTGAGTAGCTCGTAAGTTAAATGACAATTCCCCAGCACTCTTTTTAAATGGAATTTGGTAGACTTTACCCCAGCTTCCCAGAGCCCGCCTGTATGCGGAGAGTAGGCAGGAATAAAGTGGAAATTAATTTTTTCATTAGCTGCTACTTCAGCTAGAGAATTGCAGTTGTTTTTTAAAAAGTTCGATAATTCATTGCATGCACCTACAAATGATGTACCATTATCGGAATAGATGTGTGCTGGTAAACCCCTACGGGATACAAAGCGACGTAGTGCGGCCAGATAACTATTACTAGTCAAGTCACCTACTAATTCTAGATGTAAGGCCTTTGTAGTGAAACAAACAAATGTGGCTATGTATACCTTTACAAGTTTACATCCACGGCCCTGACGACTGACAGAAGTTATAGGGCCCGCATAATCGACGCCAACGTTTTCGAATGGTAAACTTGGAGTTACGCGGGAGGCAGGCAAATTCCCCATCAACGGGGCCACCACCTGACCCTTCATACGAACGCATTTGAGGCATTTGCGAAAACATGCTTTCGCTAAGCTAGTCCCACCAATGGGCCAGTATTCATCTTTAATGGATGACAATAATAATTGAGGTCTTGCATGCATTAACCTCTTATGCTCCGATTCAAATAATAGCTGCGTGAACCTATGTGTAGCGTGAATCACAATCGGATGCTTTTTCTGAAATGGAAGATTAGAGTTATCGAGACGGCCACCGACGCGCATGATTTTATTTTCATCCAGGAATACATTAAGTTTAAGTAAAGGGCTTTTCTTTAAAGGACGCTGACTGTGCAATAACAAGTTATATTCTTGGAATGATTCTACTTGGGATATTCTAATTATTATATTTAGTGCGGTTTCTAGTTCACTGCTATTTAAATAAGCCGTTGACGGGATTTGCTTTCTACACAAACTTGTAAACCGCAGAGCATATGCAACTGCTCGATTAAGCCGCGTTAAATTAGAGTATCTAGAAAATTCAACAAGTCCGTTATTGCTGTTCTCAGCCTGGCTGCTGGCGATATTTATGTGAAGCGCAACCTCAGGCCGGGTTTCTGGCAGTACCGCTACTGCTGCTGGACCCACGGGCCACTGCGATTTGTCCTGCCTCAGAAAAACAGGCCCAGACCACCAAATGTCAAGAGACTGAAGGAGACTGGCTGGAACTCCACGGGAGACATGATCAGCAGGGTTTTCATGAGTCGGCACATGTCGCCACGTACAATTTCCAGTCTTTTCTAAGATTTCAGCTACACGATTGCGAACAAACGGCTGTAACTTACTAGGTAGCATACGCAACCACCCTAATACTATTGTAGAATCCGTCCAGAACGTTGTGCTATTGATTTTTATTCTCAGCGAGTTCACAGCCTTTTCATATAGCCTAACGCCAGCTAAAGCACCTGACAGCTCGAGCCTCGGAATCGTCGTTTGCTTAATAGGAGCTACGCGACTTTTGGCTAATAATAGCCTTACTAACACGTCTCCCTTCCCGTTAACACTGCGAACATATAAACAAGCACCATATGCGCGCTCTGACGAGTCAGTGAAAATATGGAACTCAACCTCCTCGTACAAGTCGCATAAAACCAAGCGTGGTATACGAATGTCGTTAAACAAGATAAATCTCGTGTAATATTTTTCCAGAGCCTGCTAATCTCATGAGGCAGCTCCTGATCCCATGAAAGCTTCTGCAACCATAAGTCCTGAAGCAACATTTTCATGAGAATGACGTATGGAGCTAAAACACCAGTCGGGTCAAATATCTGCGATACTACTGACAGCAAATCCCTTTTTGTTTTAGCAATGAGCGAGCAATTGCCTACCGGAAAACACAGCTCATCTGAACTTGGCTGCCAACTAAGTCCCAAAGTTTTACTGGGTTCCGTGCCTATATTTAAGTCTAACTGAGACGAATCAGAGTCTATCATAAGCTGAGGATCATTAGACTTCCATTTTCTTAAGTTCATGCATGCAGATGCTAAAACAGAAGATACTTTATTTTTGATCGCGAGCACCTGCTGCATATCATCCCCACCAGTGAGCAAATCATCGACGTAAAAGTCGTGAATGATGACCCTGCGAACGACATCATCCTCACAATCAAGCCCTAACTGCTTTAGGCAACGCGTTGCGAGGAAAGCCGCACTGGCACATCCATACGTGACAGTGGCTAAATCAAAAATCTTCAGAGGTATAGATGGGTCATTCCGCCACAGAATCCGTTGTAAATATCTGTCATCGGGATGCACGACCACTTGTCTATACATTTTCTCGACGTCCGCTGAAATAATGTATTTGTGCTGTCTAAAACGAAGCAGTATAGACAAGAGGTCATCCTGTACAGTAGGCCCTACCATCTGAATCTCGTTGAGAGACACCCCTGAAGTAGTGGGAGCGCTAGCATTAAAAACAACCCTCAATTTTGTGGTACTACGATTTTCTTTCAACACGCCATGATGTGGGATATAGTACGCCTGACCCTCTGACTCAGACCCCTTGGCCTCACTCATGTGCTTCAATGACTCGTACTCAGCCATGAATTCCCTATACATATCCCGGAATTTAGGGCGCGTTTCGTTTCTACGCTCTAGCGATAAGAAGCACTGTCTAGCGCGATTGATAGAATTCCCTAAAACACTCGGGTCTTCCTTCAATGGCAGTCTCACGCAGAACTGTCCATTCTCTAGCCTAGTCGTGTTATCAGTGAAATGCTGTTCACATAACTTCTCCTCAGGAGAATAATGAGAGTTTTAGGGCAAACTTCCTCGAGCTGCCAAAACCGCGTAAGTTGGGTTTGAATCTCATTGTTCAGCAATTCATCGCGAGCGCTAGGAATGACATTCGCGAAGTTACACCTAATGCCATGCGACGGGCTCATCACTTTACCGCTGAAAATTGGGCCTCCAACAATATACCCCAGTGTGGTTTGCCACAGCACGGCTCGCCCATGCCCTAATTTAATTTTATTCGTCCCTAACAAGTCCCAGAAAAGATCAGATCCAATAAGAACGTCAATCTCGGACGGCGTGTGAAAGTTAGGGTCAGCCAGGCACACGTCAGATGGGATATTTAATTGCGATATATCTATATGCTCGTGAGGCATGGGGTCAGATATTTCCGGGCAAAACAATGCAAGATAAAACATTTGAATAAGAATCGTTGAGCGATTTAATCGGTACCTGACATATTTTGCTTACAGGGGATCTTAATTTATTTATTCCTACAACGGCTGTATTGACACTATTAGCATGCAAGCCTAACCGCGAGAATAGCCTTTCGCTTATAACGCATGTCGCGCTTCCGTTATCTAGGGCTGCTTTTACGATGATCTCATTATTATCGCGTCCATAGACTTTAATTAAGGCAGTTGCTAATACTACAATTCGCTGATCGGGCGCATGCGCATACAATCGCGTCGTTGCCGTGCTCATGTTTACGGATAATGACGCAACGGCCGCGCTCCCTCCCGCTTGCGCCGGCGCCGGCGCAGTACCTGCCTGTGCCCCGGACCGAACGCACGAGTTTGACTCCGCTTTATGTTTATGATCAGCAATATGAATGAGTGAATTGTGCTTGCGCTTACATATCTTGCAACCCGCTTTCTTGCACCTGTTGGCAAAGTGACCGCTGCGGAAACAGTTAAAACATACCTTATAATTCGGCAGCAAGTTAATTCTATCGTCATTACTTAATGCTAGAAACTGTGCACAGTTATTTAAGCTATGCCCGCCGTTGCATTTTGGACACAGTTTAGACGGCGTAGTGACACCGCGATCAGTGGCTTGTGTAGAAAGCAATATCCTATGATTAGATGCGATTTTAGCCGGCTGTTTTGATTGACCGGCGCTGGAGGCGCTCGATAACTCCAAAGTTTCAATCAAATCTGCACGATTACGCATAAAAGTGATAAAATTATCAAACGTTATAGGCGCATTATTGTCCAAACTTCCTTTGTGTTCTTCCCACTCGCGAAATGTCTTATTATCCAGTTTCTTGCTAACAATATAAATTAAAAGTGTATCCCAGTGCTTAACCGGTTCACCTAGGGATTCTAAGCACCTTAAGTTTTTGTTTACGTGGTCTATAATACGTTTTAAATGCAAGGATGACTCTTTTGTGACAGGCTCGACGTTAAATAGCGCTGATATGTGATTTTGTAATAAAATTCTTTTGTTGTCGTACCGTTCACACAAAAGATTCCATGCCACCTCATAATTATTCCCAGATAACTCGATTGAATTAATAACCAATGCTGCAGAACCCTCTAACGATGCCCTTAAATAGTGAAATTTATTAATATTATCAATTTCATCGTCAGAATGGATTAAACTTGTAAAGGTATCGCGAAAGCCAAGCCAATTTTCATATGAACCTTGAAATTTTGGTAACTGAATCGTTGGCAACTTAACCAGCTTATTATTTGAACCACTACGCGACCCACGATTGCTACACGATTCAAATTCGTCTCGCTTTTTATTGTTAAAATTACTGAGCATGTCTTGGGCCTTCGAAAGCACGGAAAAATATGTGTTTTGAAATTCATTTCTCTCGGACATAAGCGCATCTGAATCCTCACCAGCACACTCTAATCTTAACTGCACATCATCATATAGTTCATACAATGCTTCAATATTACCTACTCGTAACTGCAGTTGACTAACATCAGCTTGAGTTAATGAAGATTCTTTTAATGCGCCTAGATATGTGCTGAACAGGGTTAGTTGACCTTTGTAACTGCCTCTTTTACGAATTAATTCCTTCTCATCAGCCATTCTGGGAAGCTGGTGTATGTAGACCTTGAATGTAAACAATTAATGGATTTAAACAAGATTATTGTAAATAATTTAATGATTTAAAATTCCACTTTGTGTTCGGTTTAGTCAATAAGCTAAAATAGTTTAGTTCATAAGATTTTACAATAAATTATATAATAAATAATTGAAATCACAAATAAAATATAATTATTGAATTGATTGGTGTAAAAACAATACAAATATACCTACTAAACTATTATCCTATTGTACCTATCATCAAAGTCTAATTAGATAAAATACATTCACAAACTAAAATTCATAAAAAATAATACAATTAATCAATATTCAGTGCAATTATTATTTAAAATCCCTAGTAATATAATTCCCAATAAAATAAAGTTCAATTTAAGCCAGTCTTTAGTGGATACAAAGTAGTGACACGAATAACGGTAAACTAACGGTCAGATGTTGCGTTGGCAAATACAATTATTTAAGAAACTTTAATCCATTTAACTAATTGTGTGTTACATACAAATAAAATTATAATGAAATGACTAGATGAAATATCACAATTAAATAAATACAACGACTATAATTACAAAACTATCTGACCTTAACACTACACTTAAGCATAAAATATTCACTAACCTGAAGTTTCCACTGGGTAATATTTATACCAATCCTACCTATTTCTACCTTAATAAAGAGTGCTGGACCCTAATTATTCCTAAAACACTCAACACTGCTGGGTTCCGATGTCCTGGTCGTCTTCTTCCTCAGAGCCTCGGCTGCTTTGATATCCACAGTGGTAAATATCGGTATTATAGGTATTTCCTTTTATTTCTCCAATAAATTGCTGGTTCTTGACTATCCGGTTTGATCTAGGACCATGTTCAAGGGTCTGATGGATCGTATAAAAAGAAACTTCAGGATTCAATCTTAATGCGTGTACTGACTAGACAAGCAGTATGGGAACTAAAAATGACATGCAAATTTTGATAAAAGGTAAAACAGATCCTACTACTAGACGTGCGTGCATGTGCGGTTTATAGCACATTTGCTATGTGATTTTCGTAGGCGCGCTGCTGCTCTCCTGGGTCCCAACAATCTCGATTATTTGTACCACTGTAGACTTATTGGTTACGTAGTACCTACATACTTATACCAAATGTTAAATAAGAATACTGAATTTAATTTGGACTAAATATGTAAAAATACTTATTGGCTCTGGCTATGTTATAGCTTATGTTGACGATGTGTGATTATTACAAATAAAAATTAAGCTATCTAAACAAGGAATTAAAAGCAAATTATTGACTTCGTCGATATAATTATGATAAACATGAACAATACACCCTAAAGTGTGTCGAACAAAATGTTCATATAAAACAAATTAAAATTTAACTTGTTTTTTGTTACATTACAGGTGAATGCTCGCGGAGAGAAAGCACCCTTAAGCATTAGATAAATTTATTTTTAATGAAACACGATTAAAGTATCTTATGAATAAGAAAAATTACCCACCTCTAAGCTAGAAATTTTATTTACCGGTGAAGTTAAAATATCTTTCAAATAATAGACACAGGTGTGGTCCTTTATCAAATAGTAATTTAACGTTCCGAAACCTATGGATATATCAATAGTGCACGGCGTATCGACAAATTAAATAAAACATGTTAAAAAGCCCTGTAAGAAAAAAGGGTGTTTCTAGAACTGATGCAGTAATACTGATTTTAATTGAACGTTCCCTGACGTTCCCCAAACCTGATTTATCAATATTGTGCGTCGTATTAACCACGTAACATCATCGAGAAGTGAGTGAGCCCTTCATCTTGTCTCCGGAGGGTAATCCGCCTCCACCTCACCCCGCATTAGTTTCGCGAGGCGGCTTCTAATTGGGTCACGTGCTTTAATTGATGGCGTGGTGTGAAATCGCACTGATTCGGCTTCCGTACCTATTATACTGGTCTATACAGGGCTATAGTTACAGGAAGGAATCGAGTGCTTTTCTCGAGTACAACCTGCTTTATGTCAGTTTTAGCTGGGTACAGTGGGGACTATTCAGTTCATTGAATAGTGTAAGGTGTTCTAGTTTGAACTGCTCCCGGTATTTACAGGGCTCTATAACGTACGAGTATAATTGCATTAATACGGGTCCCCGTACCTGTTTCACTGGGGTAAAGTTTAAAGAAAGAATCAAGCACTTTTGCTGAATTCAACCGGTTTTCTGTCACTTTTACTTGTAAGGTATTCTGGTTTTCTTCATAAAAAAAATGTTGGCCGGTAGCACACCAATATCAACAACGGGATCACTCAAAAATGGCGAAGTTTAATTTATCCGAAACTATCAATATTCCGAGTTTTCAAAATTCTGAAAATGCAATAACGCGAAACGGTAATTTTCGCCATGGATCATAATTATGTTACATACTATAATTAGGCTAGGTTAGGGTTGTCTGATATCCCAAAAAAATCTAAACATTTTGCCAGAACATGGTTTTCGGAATTATGAAAGTTCGGAATGATTATGATGCATTCGGACAAATGAAACTTCGCAGTATTGAAGTGTATCCATCAACAACATCGCAGGACGCGTCACAGGTCAGTTTGGAGCTAAGTAAACCGAATTACAGAAGATGTTCCGAATCTATTATACCTAATGCTATAAAGTTACAGAAAGGAGGCGTCGGGTATTTTTGCTGAGTTCTGCAAGGTCCAACCTGTTTTCTATCACACTTTCAAACTAATCAATCAGGTAAGGAGCTAAAGCGAATAACGGAAAGAGTTCTGATTCAACTCGGTCCGGTTATTACACTGGGCTATATAAAGAGTTTAGAGATGGGCGCTCATGGGTAAATACCGGGTAAATACCCAATCTACCGGGTATTTACCCATTTATATCCAAATTAGTCGGTATATACTATCTATCATCAAATTTTTGGAAACAAGTAAATAGTTCAATGTGATATTCAACTAAAAGGTCATTCCTTATAAATGTATGTTTATTAAATGTAAAATTTATGAGTAAAACGTAATTTAGTTAAGCTAATGAAGCGTCTCACATTATTTCACGTATAAAACTTATAACGGGGCTATAGTTACAGGAAGGAATCGAGTGCTTTTCTCGAGTACAACCTGCTTTATGTCAGTTTTAGCTGGGTACAGTGGGGACTATTCAGTTCATTGAATAGTATAAGGTGTTCTAGTTTGAACTGCTCCCGGTATTTACAGGGCTCTATAACGTACGAGTATAATTGCATTAATACGGGTCGCCGTACCTAACACTGGGGTAAAGTTTAAAGAAAGAATCAAGCGCTTTTGCTGAATTCAATCGGTTTTTACGTCACTTTTACTTGTAAGGTATTCTGTTTTCTTCATACAAAAAAAATGTTGGCCGGTAACACATCACAAAATTGCGAAGTTTCATTTATTCGAAACTATCAATATTACGAGTTTTCAAAATTCTGAAAGTGAAATAACGCGAAACGGTAATTTTCGCCATGGATCATAGTTATGTTACATACTATAATTAGGCTAGGTTAGGGTTGTCTGATATCCCAAAAAAATCTAAATATTTTGCCAGAACATGGTTTTCGGAATTATGAAAGTTCTGAATGATTAAGATGCATTCGGACAAATGAAACTTGGCAGTATTGTAGTGTATCCATCAACAACATCGCAGGACGCGTCACAGGTTAGTTTGGAGCTAAGTAAACCGAATTACAGAAGACGTTCCGAATCCATTATACCTAATGCTGTAAAGTTACAGAAAGGAGGCGTCGGGTATTTTTGCTGAGTTCTGCAAGGTCCAACCTGTTTTCTATCACACTTTCAAACTAATCAATCAGGTAAGGAGCTAAAACGAATAATGGAAAGAGTTCTGATTCAACTCGGTCCGGTACACTGGATTACACTGGGCTATATCAAGAGTTACATTACAGGAAATAATAGAGTGGTGGGAATTTAGGTTTAACTTGTCATATCATCGGTCTGACATTATTACTTTGGATCCTTTCAGTTATCAAATCAATTTTTAGGTAGAGGCTATTACATAATTTAAATAAAAATAATATTACAACCATTTTTGATTGAAAGTAAAATGTAAGCTCAATATTTATTTATTTAAACTTTATTGCACAAAATACATAAGTAAAAGTACAAATGGCGGACTTAATGCCTTATATGCAATATGTTACAGGTTTTAGTATAATTACTAATTTTAGCTAAAGGCTAAACTAATTTTAATTTTTATAACCTTATTATTTTACTTTTTAAAGCAGAATACTACGATTGATAAATGTATTGATAGGTGTAGTAAAGTGTTAGTTAAGACTTAGTTTACTGAAGTGACAAAGTACACCAGAAATAATACTAGAGTTATAAAGGAAATAGCAATTCTGATTAGCCGTTATTGCAACATAATGATATAGTCAAACTATGCCACGGTATTTTAGGATAACTTAATGCATCAATGGGTAGTACAAAAATAGGATTATGATTATAATACTTAGTATGGAATTTAAATTGTTATTGTCAAAACTAGGTTAGGTAAGTCAGTAACGATATCCTGGCTTACTGCCGGATCCGTTAAATTAAGACAGATACGAGTATCGCTGAGTGTCTATTATTGCTCTGCACTGGGATTGAAATCCTGTGCTATATATAATTTCTCTTGCAGATTCATCCTTATTGTTATCAAAATTTAGTGAACTTACTAAGCGAAACGAACGAGCGAAGTGGTCTTTGTTTCAGCTGGTCAAAACTTCTTTGTATATCCGGGTTTTGGGTGTTCAGATGTTCAGTGGTCCAGATTTCCGGCTGTTTTCGCCTCCAGATCGCAATACTCAACTGATTCTCTTTTTTTTAGTATGTTAGATAAGTATATAGTTTTTTTTTTTGATTGAGTTGTTCGAAATTTTTGTGAAAAATTGCAAATTTCAACCGTTTTGAAACCTCGAGTTCGGAGTTCCTCGCGACCGCGCGGTCTACGGTTTACAGAGCCACTAGTGATTAATTTTAGTTATAAGTATATATCCCTTCGAATCCGGTATAAATTTTCTTTCATCATAAAATATATTATAATTTGAAACTAAGTAAACCCAACTCATAAGTGTAGTGTTCTATCTTCAACGTCAACCAAAGTAACCAAACTAAAATTCCATATTGCAATTCTTTAGTGACACAACTTTAAATTATGCCGTACTTCCTTGTTTTGTAGATTGAGGAATGTACTAGGTATATATTTTTTATAGGTATCTATCCCCCTTGTTCCTAAAAAAAGCTACAGATTTTTCTGTAACTTTGAAAAAATAAAAAAGATAGTTACTTAATTTTTCTCGCTTAGCACGGGCCTCATCCGGATACTTTGTGGAGACAGGGGGAATTGGACGTAGTTATGCAAAAAATAGCCAACCCACACGCCACTTAATATTGAATTTTGAACTTATTACACATGGGTAGTAAGTTCATATTAAATTTTCAGCGACTTATGGGTTGGAACGTTTTTGCATAACTACGTCCAATTCAAGATATTACCGAGTATAAACGAACTAAGCAAAATGGTGCTTACCTAATAAAGTTGAGCACGTTGTCCGGCAGCGCCTCGGTGTTGTTGACGCAAGTGCCCGGCCGAGGCTCCGGGACCTTCGCCCGCAGGACGGGCAGCCACGCTGAACTGGACGTAGCCTGCGAGAAACCGACACATTAAACTGGACAATTAAGGCCTAATTTGACCGAACGAACTTATAATGATCTCCTAAATCTTGTGTCGTGCATGGCAAGATTTAATACGAAACTAGCGCCTCTTTCGATTTTTCTTATGACACATATACAATTATTAATACAGTTACATAATAAATATTAAGGCGCTGTAAATAGTGAAAACTACAATTTTAGAAAATATTAATACAATACTTGCACATAACTTACAAGTGCAACTTTTTTATATGTAAATTTTCAGTATATGCCCTAGTTTTTTACTTCATCAGAAACACGATTTCTGAAAAAATCCTCGATAGTTTTCTTTTTTGAAAAGTACCCCTTTTTTACACCTTAAGCCAAATATTTCGATAACTATTATGAATATCAACACAAAATTTGCTTCTTTTAATAGTTTTTTTGTATATTTCTATTTGTGCTTCATAGATTTTTAATAGGTTGAGTACATCAATCATACCAATTCATTTCGTTATTGGCAAAATAAAATGGTTCAGCGCGCGGCGGCGGCCGACTATTGCCTAGTCGCCAGTACGCTCGTGACAACGGTCGACGCCGGACCTGTGCACATTTTTCTAACGCGGTAATACGACTTTAGACAGCAAGCAATATGGGTAATCACAGTGTAAATAAAGTTAAGCGAAAGAGGAAACGCTTAAGTGAACTATACCTAACCAGACCAATCGACCGACCGCATCGTAGCGGATTTCACATTCGTTTTTACGTAGTTGGTTTGCAGTTCGGGTGCAGTTTTACTAATAGTGTGTTGCACAGTTCTATTCTATTCTAGTTCTCTTAAAGTGAGTTACAAACGTTATTTCCTTAATGAGTGTTAATATGTCTTACTATTATTTAAACTCCGGTTTGTAATTAACCTACACGTGAATTAACTATAATTATTTTAAGGTGTTGGATTAACACCATTTAGTACATTGTAATTTTATGTATTTTAACCCTTAACTATAAATTAATATAATATATACTAATATCGATTCACTAAAGCTAGCGCGAATGGATTGAATGAGTGAATGATAATATTTATGTGTGCGTCACAAAATGATTACATACAGGTTGATACAATAAGTGATTATTGAAAACGTATTTGTAGACAAACTAGACGCATAACCGCCCAAATTCAGCAGTATAAAGAATAGGTACTACAAAATATAATATTATCGAACCAAATGAAATTCAAAATGACGAATGGGGTTTTTTCCAAAATTTAAAATTGGTGCTAGGAAGCTGAAACTCGGTATCGGGGGGCATTTTGGGCTCACAAATATGAATCTGAAATCGGTGTCCGAAAATTCGATCGAAGTCGGAAAATATCGAAAAAACCAAAATTTGTATGGAGATTTTTTTTTAAGAGTCCCGTATCTCGTAAACGGCTGGAGATGGGTAGGGGATGCTCAAAAAAAAATCATAGGGGACCCCCACCCGAGTACAGTCTTGGAAAAAAAAAACAAAATGGCGACTTTTTTTTTCGAAAATTTCAAATTGTTCCGAGGGGGCTGAAACTCGGTTTTGGGGGGCTTTTGGGTCCTCCGACTCAGAATATGAAAACGGATTTTGAATATTCGGTAAACTTCGGATAATATCGGACAAACAAAATTTAGTAATCTTAGCTCGACGGAGGGCCGAGCCATTTCTGAGCATAACTTATTGAATCGAATGGGTCTTAGCCTAGGATACTAGTAATTTCAATGAAAACTATATTGAATAAAATCGGTCGAGCCGTTTTTGAGTTATTGCAAAATTTCATAATTTTCTTTAAAATGACGTAAGTGCCGCGCGGTGTCACTACACTTCGAACGTTACACATATTGGTTAAGTACCAAACTATATTAAAACATTTCGCTCAATCAGTCGCGTATAATAGATAACTTCCAAAAGATAATAAGTAATTACTGTTTCTTGGCGTGTACGAACTTTTTATAGGGCTTGAAATCTTTCTCGTAATTTTCGTCTATTGTGAAGGACGGGCAACTACGAGACCCTACACTGAGCGTGGCCCGACATGCTCTTGGCCGGTTTTTTATAATTCGAACTAGTCGTCCGTCACCTATTAATTCTTGACATTAACCCTTTACCAGGCCGCGAAGACAAGAAGAAAATGTGGGTTACGTTAATACCATTGCATAGTCCCACATGGTCAAACTCATACGAGAGAGAGAGACAATGGAATAGTCTCATCCCTCATCCCACATCCTAATTCTGGTCATACACAGATTGCATGAATATTAACAATATGTACAATTACACTGTCTTACAACAGTCAAAATCTAAAGTATGTCAAAAAACTAGCGTCTGCATAAAACACCAATATTGATAGTAAAATATGTTTGTATCAAACAGTTAAATATACCTTTCGGATATATATATTACTTGTTTAGTCTAAATATTGTGCAGATTATGCATATATTATACCTAATATTTTTTATTTTTCTTGAATAACAAAAACCAATTTTGTTGTTGTTTACAAAATATTAGGAGGCCCCTGTATAAGAACGGCACTCACACTAACACTCGAAGTGACAAGTGAAAGTTATGTTTCATTCAATCCATTCGCGCCAGCTTTAGTGAATCGACCTATACCTAACTGCTTATTTAGTCACAGAAACACCTACCTCCCGTCCCCAGGACGGATACATAATGTCGGCCTTATATATTAAATTTTATCGGATCGGACATTTTAAATAATAATGGCAATATAGACAATGGCAATATATATACTATAATATTTGTTAAACTAATAATCATTCTGGAAACATTAAAAGATTTTTTTTACTGTTAACATATGGCAACAGTCCTTATTTCACTTTAGAAACTATAATATCCTTTGGAAGGTGAGATCCACAAAAATTTTGACTTTATATAAAGATCCAAGTCATTATTTCTAATTACTCAATAATTAACAATGCTAAATCAATAAGTTTAGTTAAAATTAAGGTAATATTTTTATAAAATTGCAGACCACTAATTTGATCAATTTGTTCGCGGCAGTGAATGTAAGTTTGTTTGCACATTCTAGGCAAATATATTTTTTACATAAGAAACATACGTACTGGGTCCCGTTTTTTATTCGGGTCAAAAGTAGAACAGGTTTTCCGCACTTCCAATCATTACCAACGTGACTTAGCGGTCGGCTAAGTAAAGAAAAAAATATCCATAGTCACGTAACCACCTACCACCCGTCTCCGAGACCCTTAAGAAAAATACGTATCCACCTACCACCCGTCTCACAGACGGTCGGAGACAGTAATATGCTCACCAAAATTAGATGCGTGCACGACCGACCTTGTCGAGCGACGACGCGGCACTCACTGAGGAGAAGGTACGAGGACACAAACGTTTGTAGGATGCTCGCCCATAGGTATGTTGGGTCATTCTACTTTTTACTGCAGGTTTTTGACACTAGTAGTAACGGGTTTGAAAAAAATATTGTGTAAAGATAAATAAAGTTATGTCATTGTATGCATGCAGAATTATATCTAAACAATCGCAATACACTGCCAGCACAGCCAGTCACTCATTACAACAAAGAAAAAATACAATACGTTTTTTAAGGACGTAATCTTTTTTTTGCATAATTTTAATTAGAAATTATAATTTATTTAGTCTTATAAATCACATTCAAAAGACAACTGTGTTACTGTTGTGCACTTTTGGTTCAAACTATTTGTCATAACCGTATACATGGTTATGAGTATGACAAATAGTTTGAAACAAAAGTGCGTAAAAATATCTTAGCAAAGTATTTAACATTGATAAATATGTATTTATGTTAGCTTGCATCTGATATATTTGTAATATAATTTAGAAACCAATCGTACAACTGAAATCGAAAAACTTCAATATAGAAATAGGGACATAATGGTAAGACAGTTGTTCAATAGTAACAAAGTTGTTTCATTAGAACATTCTCTTTTACAAAAAAATGCTTAATTGGTCTCTTAGTTACATTACAACATACGTTGTAAATAATAATTTTATTATTATTACTATAACCTTTTCGCTAAATCACAGCACTTACACGGGCTAGGTTTCTTAATAAATATTTATAATTATTGTTCGAACACTTCCAAAGGATAAGGAAATACGTAGTTATCGCATGTAAAGGAAGATATGACCAAAAAAATACGAAGAAAGTGCTGGTTTTTTCAATATGGCGGCGGGCGCGGAGGAGGGGGAATTGTGCATTTTGCATTTTAAATACTGACTAACCATCCTAGACAACATATCAAAAATTCAAAACTACAGGACCGTTTGTAAGGTCAAAATCCTTTATTCACTGGATTATTACCGGGGGACACAAAAACTTGCACTAAAAAGTTGAATGACCCTGTTAACAATTTTAGGTTTGAATGAGTCTGTGAGACGGGAGGTAGGTTAAGGGTTAATTTTAGAGCTAAACAGGAGTCTCAGCTTGAAAACCCCGGAACGTCACTTACAATCCTGACACTGACAGGTGCATCACTGCCAAACTCAATGGACACTGAAGCCCCTAATCATTCTCGTAATGAGTAAGTTTTACTATACCTTAGATAATTATTAGGGTTCCGTACCCAAAGGGTAAAAACGGGACCCTATTACTGAGACTTCGCTGTCCGTCCGTCTGTCTGTCACCAGGCTGTATCTCAAGAACGGTGATAGCTAGACAGTTGAAATTTACACATATCCACTAGATTGCTTTTGGTAACTACGGCTACCTGTCACCGCTCTTATTTTATTATATAAATAGAGTCCAACTCAAAATTCCAAGCAATTGAGTGGATATGATGTATTTATATTGCCGCTATAATAACAAATACTAAAAATAAAATAAAATAAGTATTTAAGGGGGGCTCTAATACAACAAACGGGATTGGTTGCGTTAACTCTGCACCTCATTTGTAGGTATGGGGCGCTATACATACCAGTTGCAAACTTAACTTAACCACTTAAGGAAGGAAAGTGTTTGAATAAATAAATATGTAAATATTAGACAACCTCACACACATCAACCTAGTTTGTACGGAACCCTCGGTGCGCGAGTCCGACTCGCAACTTGACCAGTTTTTAATTGATAATTTTTTATCATACTTCCACATCTGAATCTGAATTTTATTTTGCTTACTTGCGTATGCTATCATCATCAATAAATCATCATTCATAAATAAATAAAATAAATTGTTATGTCAAAGTGCAGACTTTGTTGTCATATTAATGATGTAGACTTACGTAGTTATAGAATTTGAGGACCTTTTTTCCAGCTCTGAGAGTTGCTATTCCATTGTGACACTTACATTGAACAAGTAGGAACTAGTAATCACATATTTCGTGAGGCAAATTAATTGCGCTTCTGGTGCGGCGGTCTACATAGTGGACTAGTAAGCAGGAGGTCGGGAGTTCGATCCCCAGGTGTCATCTTATTCTTTTTCTAAATTTAGTTGCATTTTTATAGCACGGTACCTATGCTTAAAATATTGTTTGGGGTCATGACTGGCATATTCGACAATTGAGCTCTGATTAGCGACCAGTAAAGGTCCTCCACATAGTGTGTGATTTAGGAAATAATATTATAGAAATTGTGGAACTGAATTTACGGACATCTATCTAGTGGCAGTGACTAATTTTATATTTTGGTGTGCTGTGAATATTAAAAAAGCTAAAACCACTCAGTTATTATATTTATATATTAAAGTTTACGTGAGGTTTGGCACCGACTTCAAAGGGTGAGTCAAATGTAATCTGTACTTGAACGGGTTATTTTCGGCTTTTTAGTTTTACTGAAGTCGGTTCTTTTTTTTGTTAAAAATTTTTTTTTTTCGCTTTTTAGTGATTCATATAAAATACTTATGGCGGGGTGATCAGGGAGGTCTTGAAGGTATGCATCTCGTTTGAAATATCTCCTAACTCCTAACTGTTAAGGAGTTGTACCTTCCTTCATCAGTTCAGCATGAGAAGATGATGACTACCATATGCAAATACTTAAATAGTTTTAGAAAAAACATTAAAAATATTATGAGTGCCTATAAAATTTCAGGAATTCCTTCGATTCCTCATGGATCTCGTCATCCGATCTTCACCAAAATTTTATGGGACCAACCTTGAGATGTCTATTCATGAACCTAAAAAGAATTTTCCAAATCGACTCATAAATGACGGAGTTATGAGGTAACAAACATTAAAAAAAAAAAAAAAAAAAAAAAAAAAAAAAAAAACATACAACCGAACTGAGAACCCCCTCCTTTTTTTGAAGTCGGTTAAAAAAGGGGTAAGTTCACAATGGATCGTATCTGTAGGGCTTGCTAGTTTACATTTTTAACAGGATAGCTAATATTAGTATGTTTGTATTTTAGCCTACCGATACGCGAAACCCACGGCTTTCATTTGGAAGCAGACTGAGCTACGCTTGGCAAGGATAGGCAGAGTTCCCAGTAATACACAGAACTAAAACTCTCCTGGCGCCCTTTAAATTTAAGTTAGATTTAAGAACCTAGTTATTAAAGTTTAAGTTTTCATTTTAAATTGTTGCCGTTATTTGGTTTACCTGATCACCCCATAACAAAATAAATAAAATCATCGATAAAAACGCGGTGTATTGTTACCACTATTTACATTAAATGAATATTAAATGAAGCGCTAAGCATTTTTTTTATAAAACAAAATAATAGTACTTTATAATTTTTTACTTCAATCAGAATACGGTTACGAACAGAATAAGGCCATCAACGGGCTGCGCGAGCAACGCGCGTGGCGTGGAGCGGGGCGCCCCGCATGCGCCTCCACCGCGTGTCTGCTTCACCCCCGCAAATACCTAAAGTTCGCCTATAAGCGCGCCTTAAAGGTGTTTACGCAGTTCATAGCTTTTTGTAAATAATGAATAAATTGGGGGGGTAATTCGATTCGATTTTTAGAGAGATGATGAAGATCTCTCCATTTCATCGTCATCTGTCACTTTTGACGTGTCCGTACTTGACAAGTGGCGATATCCCTGGAACTTCGTCAATCCGGTCGCGCTTAATTTGCGTTTCCTTTGTATGTGACGGCATAAATAATAGGCGCATACTTTAACTTGACCGTGTAGTGCGTGAAATTAGTCAGTTACGTTTCGTTCAAGGGTCAATTGCAAAAAAATTGTACATAGTTAAGGGCTTTAATTAAAACAATGTTAATTGATTCCTTTGTGTGACGAAAGTTACCCATACATTTTGTATGACTAACTTTCGTCACACAAAGGAAGCGATCGTATTTAATGTTAACTAAGCCTTTAACTATGTACAAATTTTTTGCAATCGACCCTCAAATCAGAAATTCATATGCATGAATAGCATTTTTGACAATCAATATCGCCTTCGTATTTCCAAAATTGAGATGAGTTATGTCACTTGAAGCTCATCGCATTTTAATGGCAGTTCAAAGGCGATATCACTGCTATCTAATAGAGTTTTGTCGTTTTGCGATCTCTCAAACGGCATTTTCGAATTTGATCCCTGATCTTGAAGAAATCGGAAGTGGCGCTAGTTAGCTACCTTGAGAGTATTTCAGCTAAAATAACTGAGCGGGACGTACTTACAGAAATTTTGTGAAACAAACCAATAAACATAAGAAATTACAGCGCGATTGTATTGAGGCACATAACGTGTCAAATGCTGTAGTTGAATAAAACAAACGAGTGCGACGAATACGATATGCAATAATCGTTTGCGTGAGAAAAAAGGTTGAACTTGATCTTGACGCAATCTCAATGAGGCGGTACTTACATTTTTATAATTAATTTAAGATTCAATTCCATAAATTCTAATGTTAGAGAATACTTGGATCTGTCATACAAAGACATAAAATCTTTATTATATTATTATTTAGATATGTATATTATTATACGGCACTCTAAAAGAAACTCTCCTTTGTTGGGATAGATCAGTCGTATGTAGTTCTCATTCTCACATTGAGCCTGGTTAGGGAATTTTATACATTTACATGAGTTTAGGTAAGTAAATTTAATTCATCTATTGATGATCTTCATCGTTTTATTTTACTAACATTTTCAGGAAACTAGTTTGCGGTTGAAAGTACCAGTAGTGTGTAATATTAATTGGGACTGCATGTACCAGTGTACCTATGCAGTTTTCCTGCTAAACCTTTCACAATACAAACAGCAACGGGTCTGTTATGTATAGAATCATGTCACAGTTTAATTGAGCTTGTAGAATATTAAAAGCAACGAGAATGGTTAGGTCAACGAGTTTGTCGTGTCCGTTATATCCCGGTCGAATATGTCAACTTTATTTGGAATGTTAAACTTAAATAACACAATACTCTTGATTGGTAAGCTTGTTTGAATAGGGAACGTACACGATCCCCTGTAAACATATAATTATAACGAAACAGAACTTAATGGCTTAACAGACGATCGAAAGGTCCGGCGGACCGATAGGGACGCTGCTATCTGTTAGAATGAGAGATATATATTAATATCTCTTTCTAATAGATAGCTGCGTCCCTATCGGTCCGCCGGACCGTTCGATCGTCTGTTAATACTTTCATCGGGTAAAAAAAGTGCAGGTAGTTCGAAATACTCGCGCGACAAGATGTTAACGCCCGCCTCTTCAGTCCCCTGGAGACCATGGACGTACGACCGTACAAGTAATTGTATGAACACTTTTTTAACGCGATTAAGTCCCGTTTTGCTATAATAATGTGTGAAAATCGTATAAGATTAAATCAATATATTACAGTACTTAACGTCACTGTCACGGTAAAAGATTGGGATTGGCGGCAACAGATGGCAGCACCTTCTTTGTGCACGTTCCTAATCAGCTAAAAACTAAACGTAGATTGACCTACATAGTTCACAGAGCATTCATTTTGAATTTCGAAATTCATTTTTCAAATGCCTTTGTCAATTTAGCTTTTAAAGCAGTTTCAACTCGCTTAGAATCGCTCGCTCCTTGGTATTACCTTACCTGGTACCTAACAGCGATTACAGAAGTTTCGAGAGTTCCATGATTCAGCAAAAGCCGACGAAGGTTAAGTGTACTCAATCAATTAGCCGTCAGTAAATAGTTACAGATTAAGTTATTATTTCTTAGTAATTCAATAATCACGCGCAATATTTGCTGAAGTATGACAGGTAATTATTCTGGCGCTTATTGAGATCACAATGTTGTGTCTGGCAAAGGCGAAGAGTCATTCACCAACATTGTATCTATTCAATCAATCAAAGATTAATCAATTTGCTTCAAAACTATGCACTTGTGGAATATTGATTTTATGATATCTTATGTCTACCCACGATCAAGTCAGTCAGAGAAATAGTGTTTTTTTTTGTCATTTAAATTCAATTTTGAATCTTATTATTAACCGAAAAATTAAATTTTGGACTTGTTAGTGCCGTACATCAGTCCACATCCACTTACAAAGAAATAAAATAAATAAATATTAAGCATTATTAAGGGACATGGACAAATTGGACCTAGTCCCAAACTAAGCAATGCTTGTATTATGCTCACGAGCTCGTCACTAGAGCCCGTTCTGACAACGTACGATGAGCTACATAATTGTATGACCAATTTATTAATGAATTCATTCATAAGTTCAACATGAAATCATGTAGCCATAGTCAAACTTATACATAAGGCATACTATACACAACTCACTTACTTGAGCCGTCCCATGAAGGCCTCCTAAATATCATGGTGTCTCACAATCCTTACTAAAACACTTATTACGTACCGATGTATACAACCCAAACGTTAGGAACAGATGGTAACGTGCCATTTCCGAGAATTTCCGGAAACTTTCCTCATTTTTTGGGAAATGCCCTTGAGAACGTTCTCTATCTACGTTTTATAATAATTATTTTCTAATTTTTAATTTTAAAATCTTACCATCATTTTGACATCTTACAGTAGCCGGCAAACAACTTGAGCGTGACCTTGACTGCGCAGTAGCCGATTTACGTACAAATTTACATGCGCAGATCCGCCATTTTGGTTCAAGTTGTTTGCCGGCTACTGTATTCAATATAATAAAATTACTTAATCTCAATTATTAATATAAATTAAATTATTGGTAACACTTGACTTGTTGTTACTTGACATATATGTATACCAAATGTAAAATAAGAATACTGAATTTAATTTATTCTATATGTAATAATAATAATGGCTATGATTGTGTTATAGCTTAGATTGACAATGTATGATTATTACAAATAAAAAAATCTATCTATGTATCTAGCTATCGGGAAACGTCCTCAAGAACGGGACACAAAGCAGTCAACTCACCTGTTCTTTGAACCGCCCCGCGAAGGCCTCCTGTATGTCGTCCATGGTGTATGTGCATATTGCCGAGCCCACTAGTCCGTCACTTGCACCCGTCGTGAACACGGCATGGAAACGATGCACCTCACCCGGCATCTGGTATACACTTTCTGTACACAACAGTATTTGGTTACTTTCACACAAATATACAGTGTTGATTACACAAGAATGGGAAGGTTTTTTTTTAACGGCTCGACGATTCACGAGCAATCATGGCACCTGCAAATTACTGACTTGATCACTTTTTCATTCATAAGTTTATTTTTAGGGTTAAAAATACCCTGGGGTGGAAGTTTTTTTTTTTTTTCATTTTGTTTTCATGAGTTTATATGAATAGACCAAAAAATATTTCAGACATCACGCAGCAATATTTTGATTTCAAAATATGATTGAAAACATTTACATCCTTTGTAAGCGCTCTTATCAAATAGCTCTTGACTATCATCACACATTATTTTCGTTAATAACTTAATTTTTTACATTAAATTTCATACTTACGTATTTCATCAAAATAGAATGGAAACTCTCCAGGTATGCTACAGTTGAGCCTGGCTTTTAAATAAGTGACCCAATTCTGATTGAGTATGTGCTTGCCGCCGGTGTCTTGTTTGCACACCCTGGCGACCCTCGAGTACACGGCCTTGCCACAGTTCATGAACTCCACTGCCGTCTCCCTGAAGAAGAATAACACGTATTCTCCAACATCGAACGATCCCACAAAGTTGGTTTCTGGAACAAGCAAAACGAGAACTAAAACAAGCTAAGTAATATTTACTTTGGAACATAAACAATTTAATCTGAATTTGCTTGTTGAACTCTGCTGAATAAGTTAAAGTGGATCAGGATCAACCGTTATGATGAATTCGTGTTTTATTAACTTAGAACTAGGCAACAATTGACCACAGCTTTAACTTGATCAGACATGGTTCATTAATAAATGGACTCGATAGGACCGATCGAGTTTTTTTCTTAGGGGTTCCACAAATGGTATATCTAACCAAAATAGATTAAGTGAAATTATATAAAACGTCGCGCACCCGTTCCACATATACAACATCTTCGTGAAAATAAATGGATTAACAAAACAAACTTCAGGCCACTTATCACTTCTGGACGTCAGTTATTTCCAAAAAATCATGACCCAAAAACTTGCGATAACATAACAACGTCCTAAAATCGAGCAGATCGTTTCTAAATATGACGGCATTTGTCTTCGTAAACTCCGCATTGGTCCCGTATAGAGTGCGGATAGCCCACCCACGATTGGAACTATTTACCCACACTGCCGTGCTGTTATTTATCTCCCGGGTTGTAAAGGGCACTTCGCCTCTCCAAATATTGTTACTTACGCCCTATAACTTAATTTTCACGAGTAAATAGGCTCTACTTACTATCCAACCATTTGGAGTCGTACTTCAACGTCCTCTTAAAATTATACTTCTTCTGTCCTGTCCTGAAGTCAAACAGGTCGTTTCTGAATATGACGGGGTCCGCCTTGGTGAACTCCGCGTTAGTGCCCGCGTAGAGCGCGGAGAGCCCGCCAGGGTTGCCGCCGTTCACCCACACGGCCGTGCTGTTGTCTGCCGGGTCGTAGGGACACTTGGCCACGCCGAAGCCTACGCCCGGCACATACTCGTGCCGAGGAAGGTGTGTTAAATTTAACTGTAACAATTGAAGGTGTTTAGTATGCGGATTATGATGGAGTTGGAAGCTGGTCATGTTGTTGTTAGCATAATTTTAAATTACTATTTTATATTACATACGACTAATTTCCAAAACTAGTAGATAATACCATCTACTACTCTACTAGTCAAGCACAAGGTGGAAAAGAGAGTATGTAAATGTCTAATGTAAACAAAATATTATAGGGAAAATATAACTTAACTGTTTATATAGAAGCGAAAAATTGAAAGAGCGCTTTGAGCGAAAAATCCGTCGGGATGTGGGTTCAAATCGCGCTTAAAGCATATTTTTTAAATTTTTCGCTTCCATATAAACTTTTAGTTTACGCTCGCAGTCGTTACTGCTTTAATAAAAAAATATTAAAAAGTAAGTTATTGAAAAATAATATCATATAACAGATAAAGTTAAAGATGCGAACTTGCGTTCATTGATTTATCATTTTCTATTGCAGTGATGGAACGAAGAGTCGATGCATTTTATCTCTGAAAAAAACTCTGTACCTACGCGAAGGACAAACAATAATATCGTTTTTTTGCTACTTGGACCAAGCTAAAAGAAATTTGTGGTTTATTAATTTAATAAGGAGCCCATGATTCTAATTTCGTACTTAAAAAGTCTAAAAATAAATTCCGGTCTCGTTTCGATCGTAATGACTTTCCTAGTTATATAGTTCGGCTTAACACCACCCGGTCTTCTCATTAGTGTCATAAGACGCAAAGTTTGGCATTGTTCAACTTTACAGCCAAAACTGCTGAAAGTCGCGCTGGAATTAATATTGCTGTTCTCATTGTTTTAAAAGTGGCAGTGGTTTTAATTTGCACACGAATCATAAAGGACAATTATAGTTATTGAGACTCGCGTTAGAAAACAGCACTTAAAATGGCCAATTCTGTACTAAACTGTACGACTACGCCCTTGAACTACGTCTTACGTCTGTAACAGTAGGTACGTCACAGACAACTTGGCCTGTGTATGGATTATATAGTAGTGGAGCCGAGGAGGGGATTTCTGGATTAACTCGAGCGTGGCAGTTGATATAAAGAGACACCTTGCATCCTGAAGAGTATCTCAAGCAAATATGAGCGCTGGACATTAGTGGGTATTTAGGGTAGTAAAAACCGATATTTTGACACACTCTATAGTGCGTCAAATAAAGATAGATTGAGTTAATTACTAGCTGAACAGTATATATACAGTCTTTGAGACTGTGCGCATTAGTGCCGCACACACACAACCGCTCTTCGTCTCTCAGCGGCTGCAGCACTCGCACGTGGTTGCGGCACTCAACTCCTGTATACTTACTTCATCATGAAGTTTGGATACGAGAGGTGCACCTTAAGAGTCTTAAACAAAACTACAATATACTCACATAGACTACCCAGTCTTTTGGACTGTGCGCATTAGTGCCGCACACATACAACCGCTCGTCGTCTCCCAGCGGCTGCAGCACTCGCACGTGGTTGCGGCACTCGAAGGGCTCCGACTTGCCCTTGCTGACGCACCGCGCCACGTTGCTGGCTTCGAGCACCAACGCATCGCGCTGAAACAAGGATGCTTTGAAAACGGGCTGAATATCAATTGTGAACTTAGTTTTCGATTGGCCGCCGCCACGACTGATCGGCGCTCCTGAGGATGAATTGCGAACCAAGTTGAAACATATTCATATTCGACTTTTACGACGCGAGTAAACCCGTTTTCATATGAATTTTAATATATCTGAGGCTTACGAGTTTTATCTATGTAAAAAATCTGAACTTAAATCGGGAATAAGGCGATTTATTTCTTGACGTTCTGGAAGATTGATTGAAATCGAATTGAATTATGCGAGTGAACAACTAACAGGACAGGAGTCACATCAAGGGCGAGTAGTTAGAAAATAGGGACACCCATTTTATGTCCTTCTAGATTCGGGAATTTTACTAATAAGACGTGCGTAACGTCTATGTGAAGCTTAATAATAATAACGCAGGTTTTTGCGACGGGAATTTAAAGACTGGAAATGTTGTTCTATCGGCGTTTATCGAGGTTGTAATTTTAATGAGTGTAGTTTATCGTACAATATTAAAACGTGGAATTGTCTAAGTATAAAAGTTTTAATCTTGCTCTATTAACCATAAAAGTGTACATTTTATAGTGTATTTAATCATTCCTCAGTATTCATTTTAATGGTTACAGTATTTTTACTTTATCACGCGAGGCGAGTCAAAAACTAGAGTTGCCATATTTTTACACCAGATATTAGTAAGTGTTAGTACACCGTTTACCTATTACTGACTTTTTAGTTGCCATTATAAGTTAGCCTTTTATAACGCACCCTTAATTACTCTCGCGTCTACAAAAAGCAATTAAGCGCTATAAACGCTCATTAACTAAGTAAAGCGCCATTTAATAAAGTGCTTCTTCAATATGTGAATACGTAACACGCTTTACAGCTAAAGTGTTAATGTAATTATAAAAAGAGAAGCGTTGTAAAGGCCTCCGCCTTTCATAAAGTGATGGCACTTGAGTGATGTGAATGTAGAAAATGTTGTATGAGCGTTAAATGTGCGCTAGTGCAGTAGGGAAGTGGCTTCACATCTCAGTGACCGCTGGAAAACTACCCTTAATTATTGACGACGCGGTTGGTGCAGTTTGTAGTGCACCTGTCTACTGAGCCGGCGGTACCGGGTTCGAATACCGGCCAGGGCAAATATTTGTGTAACTCGAGCTCACAGAGCCACTAACATGGCGAATGCAACTTCTTAAAACTAATTTGACTATACCTACTAAAAATATACCAAACAACTCACCTCACAATGCGATTGACTAATATCAGTCATATTTAATTTGAATACTCGGTCCCTGAAACAAAAAACATATTTTACCATTGAAAGATTTAAGTTGCTGAAAATAAAAATAAAATAGCAAAACAGAGTAAGCTAGGAGCCACCGAGCGGAGCGAATAGTTTTTGTCGCAAGCATATGTGCAGAATGCGGCCATTTTATTTGTTTTACCCGCTTCATGGAATTGTTCAACGAGCCGCATAAATTACGCTGAATACCCCTGCATGCTCTTTTTGTCTGAGTAAGTCAGTATAATTGCATCCAAGTTTCATGCTTGTGGTTTGAGCTGTTTCGTGGTTGGTGCCTTGGGACATATTATTTTCGGGGTACTTTTTAATTAAGTATAGTAAGGGTTCCATGTTCTATAACGTTTTGGGTGAAATATAAGACGATTGTATTGGTTTATACATTTATTTTGAACAGTTGCAATCAATAAGTAATTTATAAAATGTAGTATAGGTACCTATACTTTAAAAGTTATACGATTCGGTTCTGTTGGTCTTCTCAATTGACATAATATAGAGAATATGCTTTATTGCACACCTCAACAAGAAAATATAGAAAGACTACCTTAGTGTAGTAAATTTATAAATGAAAGTCTCAGATGAGTTGCCGATACAAAAAGTAAAACAATAAAACATAAAACAATATGGTAGTCCTCTAAATATAATACTTATATCGTAGTGGAATCGAAACAACCGCAACTGAATTTCTGGCTCAAAACAAATGAAATTGAACTGTTTTACAAAGCTCTCTTGTTCTTTGAAGTTGGATAATAAAGCAAAGTAGAGTCGTTATTTAATAAAATATTATTTTAGATTCATAGGTATAAAAGATCCTTTATTAAATGTTTCGTTGGAATTGAGTTGTTTTCTGTTGAGCTATACGAAACTAGTTATGTGCCAGCGATATAGTAACATAAATTGTATTTTAATGTACTGGCCAAAGTTAGAGGGTTTATGGCTCTTTAGCGTACAAGGCATTTTATTGACGTTTTCATATTATCTAGTGATACCAGCTTACTGCATAAATAAAAGTACAATAATAATATAAAGAGCTATAATAATATGGACTAGAACTATTATTATATCGGTTTTAGGTAATAAAAAATGTGTTTATGAACAATGTAACTTCAGTTGAACCTTTTTTTAGCGAATCGATTTTATTATTACCATTGTTAGGTATTAGATTTATATTTACATAGCAACATTCATGCCTACCTTTAAATGTTGATGATATAAATGATGACTTGTCTTAAAGGTCTAGTTATCAGGCCATACGTTTCCCATTAAATGTTAATGAATGATAAAAATTGATTTCCTACACGTATTTGAAAACCGAACCAGTACGTATCCTATAGGGAAAGTGCACAACGAATAGTGCCGTCAATCTGATTTTTTACTTGATATTGGCGTTGATAGTGCTACTATCTATAAGACAAACAGTTCCAGCACGTTCTCCTGTACAAAGACGGTGCTGCCAACTGGCGCCGCCAATCTGAATTTTTCACCTTATCATTACTCGAAATCGACATTTACAGTGCTGCCACTTTGGTTAGTATGGGCAGTATCGGAAATTTCCGTATTTTCAATACTGGCCATACAAGCCAATTCCGGAATTGCAAGCCCTAGCTGCCACCTATAATAGTTCGTGCACTTCGCAAAAACCAGACAAGTGCGAATCGGACCCGCTCACCGAGGGTTCCGAATAAATGTATATCCTTGCTTAGCTTCGATTTGATTACTTACTTTAAATAAAGACTACATTTTGTAACTATACTAAAGTAGGCTCAACTACTTAATTACCTCTCTATTATAATTATTTATGAATCAAAAGTAAATAGAAACAGTCATGATCGGTACAATATTATAAACCATTTTAGTTTTCGTCACAATAATCATCATCATTGCCTACAAGAACTTTATTCAGTAAACTTTGCGGTCATCTAAACTATCCAACAATAACAGTAAACGTTGACAGAAGTTGACGGAAATAACGGGTAATTCGCTTTTCATGTCCCGGCTCCATTTCCTCGCAGCTCATTATATTGTGGGCTGAGTTCAGAACTGACTACTAATAACTAACGATTTCCATTTGTATGGGTACCTACCCATAGAAAGTATTTGTGTAAGCTCAGTTATTGACTGAACCAAGTTTAAAACTGGCCAAGTGCGAGTCGGAGTCACGCACGGAGGATTCCGCCCATTGTTTTTTTTTACTGTTTTTTGTATTTGTTGTCATAGCCACTTTAACAACAACTTAAAATATAAATGGCATCTTCTCTATGGTACCGAACCCTTGGTGCGCGAGTCCGACTAACACTTAGCCGGTTTTTTTAAACAATTTAAGGAAAGACTCTCAGGTCAAGTTAAGTTAATTTCTCAAGGAATTTAGCATCTTGTTATTCCATACTTTTTGAAGACATTATTCAATAATAATTATGATTTAGGTATTACGATATAAGCTAAGTAAGAAGATTTTAATATAATATATAGATAAGTCTATAAAAATAAACTTTAATAACTAAACATGACTGTTTTCTCCACTTTTACTTTTAATTACGCTGTAAGATGCATTAAATTCGATTAAGAATAAAACGTCATTTTCCCGGCGACTCGGAAAGGACTAAAACAATGTCGCTGGGAGCGCTTTTTCTCCGTTTTTCTCGTGAATAGTTTTCTTTTGTAAACTTTATTTAACTTTTTTAGAAGCGGTGGCCTGTGTTTTACGAACCATTAAGTATTTTAATTAAATTAAAATTTCATTAGGATATACTCACATAGCACCTACGTAAAGCGTATTTCTCTCTTCATTCATATACAGGGTGCGGTAGAAGAGGTTGCCGCACGAAAACTCTCGTATGTGGTCTGTGAACAATAGAGAATGCATATTAATTTCAACGTCATTTCAATTAAATGTGGGTTTAATTTAGTCTCGCGTCACACTGTCATAGTTGTATATCGAAGGTGCTAACTTGGCTTGTTTTTAGGGTTCCGTACTCAATTGGCAAAAACTGAACCCTTATAGGATAAAAAATAAAATTCGTTTATTAAAAGGACACAAATATAAATCGTACAATTAATCAGTGGTCCCACACTAGGTTAGACCTATATCGTGGTGACCATTAAGCAAACATTGACATTACACATTCGGGTATCCGCTAATAAAGTGAGGATCACTTTGTTGTCCGCCGGTCTGTCTGTCTGTCCGACTTTAGACCCCCTTTTCTTTGAAATTAATATCAAATACTCAGCTCTGCTACCCCTTAGAACTGTAAAAAAAAACTAACTAAGTCAACGCGATCAAAAACTCGAGCGTTTATGATGCATTCGCTGAACAAGGAAATTAAAACCTATGGTACTTCCCGTTGACGTAGAATCATGAAATTTCGCAAGAAGCAACAATATCTTAAATTTGTAGTTGTATTAAATTTTTTTTGTGATTAAAAACTTATTTGCAGTTGGTAAACTAACCCCGCCCTGTGTCGATCTATCGGGACAGTAATGCAACGGCAAAATTTAGTGTGACGCTCAGTAGTTTCTTTAGAGCAATATGCAGAGCTTTCATAGTTAGTACGGAACCCTCGGTGCACTACTCCGACTCGCACATGGCCGCCTTTTTTATAGGTATTTGCGTTGACATATATCTGTATACACTGTGCATAGGAATTAGTAACAAGTTTACGGAAATCGACAATGACAATAACAGGGAAGGTATGGTTTGTAATTTGTATTTTTGCGAGGGTGCCATCACGTTCAAGGTATGCGGTAACGGCTTGATAATAATTTGCGTGACATTGTGGGCCTGCATCGAGTCAGGGTGAGGCGGGGCTAATTACAACAGTGTACAAAAGCGTGATTATTGGCAGGTGGTCCGCGCCGGCGCACACGCAACCTCTCGTGACGACAAACGGAACATTCTTCAATCTTCGAAGTATTTTTCTAAATTAAATGCAAATTTTGTCATATTTTATACCTAGAGTAAATCTTGAAACTTTGGTGCCTACTTCGTCTTAACCTTTGAATAGGTAGGTACATAATGTAGTTTAATAAGTAAGTACATAATTATGTCCTAGATGTTGTTTTTTGTAAATTACTAATAGTTATAGGCTAGTTTATTGGTTGTACCCGCGGTTTCGCTCGACTAATGAACGTATTTTGAGTAGGTTTTAGGAACTGTGTAAAATATTATGCAATAAAAATCCATCTACATATGTTACTCCAGACCCATGTCACTACACAATCTCATGCTCAATAGCATAACGCTGTTTTTCAGCCTGCGCCTGCGCCTGTAAGCTGAGTCAACACTCAGCTTACAGCATACGCTGAGCCTGTTGTCAGTTACCGAAATATAGGATAACCCCATAGTGTATTTCTGTTGTAATTTTTCTTATTTTCTTCCTGCATAAAACCTTCACGCTTTAAGATGCGTCTATTGCCTGATCCCTTCAAAAACGTTTAAAACGGGATTTACCTACTTTACACATTCACATTATCGTACAAAATGGAAAGTCAACCCCACAACCCTCGGAACGCGCTCACGGCGAGGGAAGTAGTTTAACGTAACCTATCTGGTTGGTGGTAATCGGAGTCGACCAACTTTGATGGAAACTCCTAACTTGGGCGAGCCGCTGTAACACTCCTAAGCTGAGTTTGCCGTAGGGATGAGCTCACATTTGATGTTTAAATTGTAACAAAATTCTCATCGATATGATAAAACTTCTAATCTATGTATCCTGACAAGTTGCGGTTTAACCCTGAGGTTAAGACGTGCTAAAACAGCTTTCATATGACAATAACGTGCAATACGTGCACGTGCATACGGTGCAGCGATATGTCAACATCCAATTCCAAAACACGGTGCATCGGAATACTACCCCAATCCTTTGACTGAATCGTCATTAACCACCAATTCCAAGCTCACAACAAATTTTGCTCAATCAACCATTTTAAGTAGGTACAATGCTCGCGTGACTGTCGCGAAAAACGAAAAACAGAGCTCTGTGTCATAAACAATTGTCTATTTCTGTGACATAAACAATACCAACTTTTATTAAAAATTAGTTAAATCCTTAAACATTGCAAGTTATAACCATTCAATGTTAAATAGGGATGAGAGATCATATAAGTAGGTATACGTATATATGGTATTTCCACCAGGCAGTCAAGTCATTATCGTCACGACAACGAGGCCTGCACTGGTAATCCCCACAAATCAAAATACAGTAGGTAGCAACTGCCCTAATACAATTACCTACTTGAAATTACGAAAATGGAAAAAACATATCTTAGGGTTCTAATTCGTTAACATTGGCATATAGCCATTTGCGCGATGTATCAATTATGTCACGGACACATCTATTCTATTATACCTAATATTCCTAAAATTATAATTACTCGGTTTTATATAGAGAGGGGTCATTATTTCAGGAAAAATCATAACATAGCGCGATGTAGGATTTTTAAGGGCGCGCGACGCCAGTCGTACAACACCATCTGTTAGCAAACTTCATTCATCGCGCCGAAACGGCTGGACGGATTTTAAGCAATTTTGGTAGAGGAAAAGCTTGGTCTATGATAATTTTTACCCGACTATATACGACAACCAAAAAAGTTTTAAGCAGTCGAAGTCGCGAGCAAACTTCCGTATTACGGCCATATGGCTGTAATATGAGCGATAGGTTTTGATTGACGATATACCTACTAGCAACATGACGAGTAAGTCATTGACAAGTTCCCATCTGGAGCCAAATGGAATAATATGAATATGAATAAAAAACACGTCAAGTTAAAGTCAATAGTACGCGAAATAGGGGATTATTGGCCGAGTAGTAATAGATGGCCGAGTGATAACGAGGCCATCTAGAGATACGAGGCCGATAATCCCTGTTCGCGCCGAGGCTTGTATAGTGCTTTTCTCAAATAAATCCAAGGAAATAATACAAATGTTCAACTTATGTATTCATATAAAAACAAATTTATTTCAAATTTAATAAAAAAAAACAAATTTATTTTTTTAAGCTTTTCGGGTCAATGTTTTTGCCACCAAATGTTAAGATGATTCTATTTATTAAAAAATGACAACACCTTATTAATTAGATATTGTTATATTTTTTAACAATAAACGTGATTCCTTGTTTATTTTATTGAATATCTGATTTAATCTAATTTAATAATCTAGTTAAATATAAGAAATAAAACGTAAATATAAAATAAATAAATAAATAAATATCAAGGGACAATCATACACAAATCGACCTAGTCCCAAACTAAGCAAAGCTTGTACTATGGGTACTAGACGACGATATACATAATATATAAATACATATATATATAACATCCATGACCCAAGAACAAATATTTTACACAAATATTTGCCCCGGCCGGGATTCGAACCCGGGACCGCCGACTCAGTAGGCAGGTGTCTACCAACCGAGCCAAACGCGTCGTATACATGCACAAACTAAGTTTTTTTTTATTGGCAGTATGCCATAGATTATCAATAAAAGAAATAAACCCCACTGAAACAAAAGACAATCTCTTTGTTGGCTACGGCCAATAACGTTGTATGAAATTCCTTTATATCGTTCTAATTAGAAATTAGAACGAATCTTCAACAATTGCTATACAAAGACGTATTTCGCGTTCTATTACCACGATCATAAGAACGACATTTCCTTGGATGTTTGAGAAAAGATAATTAAGTACTACATATTATAAAACAAAGTTGCTTCCTGCTGTCTGTCACTTTGAATGCTCAGATCTTGAAAACTACATAACGGATTTTGATACGGTTTTTTTAATAGATAGAGTTATTCCAGGGGAAGGTTTATATTTATAATACATGCATAATATAGCATTGCATCCGTGCGAAGCCGGGCGGCTCGCTAGTAGAATAATATAAGAAGATGTATCTGCAGTTACGTAGAGCATCACAATAGTGGTAATATTCCGGGCAAATATCATTAGAATCGTCGAATCCCAACCCTACAAGAATTACCCTACAAATCAAAATGCAACTACCCCAATACAATTAAGTGAAAATTACGCAAATGTAAAAATTCCAAGCTCCCACACACGCAGGCCACAGCGCTGGTAGTCCTGGTACTGTGCGCCGGTTCGCCCGCAATCGGCGGCATACCGCAGCGATTACAGCTAATGAACTCATTGTTTGGATATCTAACGAACTGTGTACGATTTGTCCTACAACTTGTTCAACGCGCACAATTTTAATTATTAAAGCATTAAGCTTATTTAAATAACTATAATTTGCGTATATACCTCCTTGGATAATCAATTTCATCAATAATGCCACATAGCGCAGTAAATTTACTTAAAATAGGCAAAACATAAATTTTCATTAAAGCTATGATACCTATATGCACTGTCGTTGACTAATTTCTGTTTAAAGGCCAACGTGGCGATATTCTGAACAGAAATCATTAGAAATGTCGATTTTGGCCTACAGGGGCGATCCCCGGAAATCAAAATGCAACTACCCCAATACAATTAAGTGAGAATTACGCAAATGAAAAAAAAAACACGCTCCCACGCACGCAGGGCACTGGTATATTGTATAGTGCGCCGGTTCGCCCGCAATCGCCGGCATACCTAGGTACATAATTTTAAATCTAATAATATATTTTTCATTTTTAATCTAATCTATTTTGTCTTCCAGTGTACAACTTTTTGAAATAGTAATAATGTTCATTATTCGTTTTTGTAAATGGGATAACATACCTGATTATGAACAATCTCCTATTATTTTTTAAACCGCAGCGATTACAGATAATGCATCAATTATTTTGAAGCCTAACGAACCATTCAACGATTTGTCCTAATTCTAATTAATAAGGGTTTTATGCATATTTATATACATCATTAGTTCATCAGCGATGCCAAATAGCGCAGCAAATTTATTCTAAATAGGCAATATGGGTAAGTGTGGTTAAAATGTAAATCCATAATAACGAGGTGAAGTACAGGCGAGGACCGCATTATGCAGATGCCATCGCCCGCAACAAGTAAACTGCCAAAGCTCAGTGCTGGCAAAACGTGCTTGCGTTCCAATTTTAAATTGTCAACATTTCCAATTTTGAATAATATTGTACTTAATTTTAAATTTCAATTAATTTAATTAGTTTATTGCCACGGAACCCAAAAGCCATTATTTTTATTTTCATTCATATTCAGTAAATGTGAGATAAGATTAGCGTTATACCCGAAAATGGTTACCAGAGATGAGATCAGCAGTGCCATTTGCATAGTTAACCCGCCCAAAAAAATATATCCTACTGTACGATTTTGTGATCTATGACATATTACTTGTCACTTACACTCTTTTAGAAGAACTTTTGAATTAAATATTTTAAACAGAACTTGGGATATTTTTGAAAAAATTAATAATGTGATGTGTAATGATATTGAATATTTTACCCTTGGGCTATAATTATCATCGTAAATAGGCAAACCGTTCACACTTGTAACACCATTTAAATTATTATTCTCGTAATTAACCAGGAGGGTAATTCGACCAATTTTAGAGAGATGATGGAGATCTCTCCATTTCATCGCCATCCGTCACGTTTGACGTGTCCCTCTTGACAAGTGGCGATATCGATAACTTCGTCAATCCGGTCGCGCTTAATTTGCGTTTTCTTTGTATGTGCCAGCATAAATAACAGGCGCATACTTTTACCTGACCGTGTAGTGCGTGAAATTAGTCAGTTACGTTTCGTTCAAAACAAAAATTCATATGCATGAATAGCATTTTTGACAATTATTATCGCCTTCGTATTTCCAAAATTGAGATGAGATATGTCACTTGAAGCTCATCGCATTTTAATGACAGTTCAAAGGCGATATCACTGTTAGTTTTGATGTTTTGCGATCTCTCAAACGGCATTCTCGAATTAGATCTTTTTATTATACTTTTTCTTCATCCCCATGAATTTTTCTGTATCAGTAAAATAAAGTAAGAGGTCCACTGCCCGTCAACCAAATAAATATTAGACAGAGTAGGAAACCAAAAAAGGCACCGGTTGCGTGGTAATAAAAAGAAAGAAACAGTGCGGTAAAACAGCTGCCGTCTCTGCACACACCCAGTAAAACGTCGGCCGCTTGTCTCTTTGGAATGTTCGGCTATTCCGATGCAACTGACAGGCTCTCTTTACTGCCATTGTTAACCAGGCAATTCAAGTGATTCAAGATCCTTAACGACAATAGGAATTATGGGTTTTGGCTACTTATTTTTACTCACGCTGCGAGAAACAATCAAAGTGTGTTACGCAGTGCATAGATAAGCTCTGTGGGTTTCTTTCTTTTTTATACAGAGCCTTATTATGAGAGGCCATTGTATGCGTAACACTCAGTTCCGTAATCTATTTCAAGTTTTTAACGAAACAATATTATTCGCTCTTAACAGTTCTTTGTTAGTGGGTCTAGGAGCTGTATACCTCACGATAATTGAAATGGCTGTCATATAAGTTTTTTCCGGTTTCAACCCTCATATAAATTATCACCGCCATTTTGAAAAATTTCGAATAGGTATCTGCACCGACCAAATTTATTTATTTACCCTGTTTTCCAATTTTACGAGAATCCGTTGTGAAATGCAGCTTGTAGACGAGAATAGCCCGAAACCCAGACATCTGGACACGCTAAAGATTTTTTTATAAGATTTACCAAGCCGAAACGCAGGCGCTTCGCTCGGTCGGTCAACTAGGTACCTTAAATGCAAGCGTCTTGTCTTTATTTTATCAGGTGCAAAAAGACACGTAAAATTCCAGGAAAACATTTATTCTGTTAGGAATCCGCAGCGAGCGTTTGCGGCGAAACTCTTTTCCCGTAATTCGGTTTCCTTTAATCTAGCCTAAATGAAAGGGCACGCTAATGGAACCCGCGTCGTGTTCTACTTATCTACGCTTTGTAGAATTAAAACTTTAAACGTGAGATCGTTGTTTACGGATTTAAACATAGGTTTTAATTTTAAGTAACGTAATTTCGTGTTTGTAAGCGTAGAAAGTTTGTGAAACACCATTGAAATGCTATCACTAAAAGGAAAGCAAACAAATATAATTTTGGTCCCTAAGTGTGTAACAAACTATGACTAAAAATTCTATTCTAAAAATATAAACAAGTATTATTAAATTACCTAACTACCTAACTTAAACTAATCTAACCTAAAGGATCCCGCCCTGTACCCCCCTTATACCTTTAGTGTTAAGTTAACTATGTATTAGGTTTTATTATTTTTTTTATGTTTGATGATGTAATCGAAATAAAAAGTTGTAAATGCTATATTTATTAATCTTCCTAAAGTTTAGATTAAAGTAGAAATAAAAACATAATTAGTACGCAATATTTTAAAATAATACTTTATGAAATAAAACAACTTATGGATTAACTCTGTTCACTGTTAACAATAAACTACAAATTATAGCAACCATACAAATTATACAATACAACATTCATTATTATTTTTATAACTACCATGGCATAGCAAGGGGTCTTTTCTGTGAAGGTAATTTAACTAACTCATTTCCTGATGACACCTGCTACATTAACAGTTTTCCGTGAAGGTAACTAACTGATTTCCTAAGACCAGTTACATTAACAATCCACAAAATTTCGTAAAAACCTGTGCGCAAACTTTATTAATGACATATTTAATCTGTCCCGAGGAACGTATATAAAAAGGCAAAACAAGTACAAGCTGCTAATTAATGTGAAACACAAAGCTCAAAGTTAAATGTATTTTTCCTGAAAGAGCCTTTATGTAAGTTATTTAATCCACTCTAGCGTTTATTATTTGTACACTGTCCTTAAAAAATAAAGCCCGCGATGTTAGGACTGTTTAAATATCTCCTATCTGTATATTTACAGAGAGCTTACTTAGCTCGAGACATCGGCGACTTGGCCTACTTGTTTTGGGCTCAAAAAGAACGACTTTTTATTCGGTAAACGTGTTACTAACCGTCCCTTACATTGTTCAAAGTTGGAACACGAGCTTCAAATATTTACAAAGTTATAAAGGTCCTGTTAAATATTTTTACAGGCAACAAATTATAAACCTTGGTAACGTCTGTGAACCTTGAAAAAAAATTGTTACTTTCATACCTTCAAGATTATTTAAAGATAGATATCATGCTTTTATATTTAAAACAGTATAAAGTATGAAGTTATAAATTAATCAGAAGTTCCTAGAGATGCTTTCTTTGATGCTTATAGTGTTATGTATATTGTACGCATATTATATTAATCATCTAGGTAAGAACAAATACTCGAGTTCATCGTACAAACATTTATTCTTGCCAGGATTTAAACCCTTGTTTCTAGTTCGCCTGATGCCGCGGACCTAACCGCGGGAACAAAACAAAATAGTCTTGTTGAAATAAATTCAAAATAAACACCCTAATCAATGTTCGAACATCTCATCCACTCCATTCAGTTGTCCCAGCTATCTCCATCTGCGTGAAGCAATAAGGAATCAGCGGTCAGTGATGTAAATCAACTGCTTACTTACCTAACCTCTCACTACTCTTTCAAGTCGTTTCAAAGTCTAACTTTTCTCCTCAGCACAAGGTTTCTTTCACACTAACATAATCTAACAAGATATCCGTTTGGGAAAGTCAGCATGGGAAATCCTTATTCTATTTCCTAGTGGAGTAGAGATAGGATGGTGCACACGCGTAAATCTGTCCGCAGGTCCACGGGCCCGATATCGGCCAACGAAATCGTTGCTCGAATACACTTGCTTTCTTTTTAACCACTCGACTTTAGACATTGATATATCGGTAGGTAAGTGTATCTTGAATTTTCTTGTTTTAGAGAATTTTGTGCAGCGCTCTTCGGTGCATTTAGGTACGCACTCAGCGATGTATATGTAAGAGCTAATAAGATGTCTAGACGGCAGCTGATACAACTGTTTTATTCTCGTTCCTAGAACAAAATAATGTGGCGAAGCGAAACAAATAATATTAATAACTAATTTGCAAATACAGAATAAATATACATCTTATATATCGGTAAATATAGTCCAATTTGTGACAATGTCTGGAGGTAATAACAATAATCAAACCCTGGAATCTACCACAAATCCCAATATTGTGGGCGGCCAACTCTAGTGGTGTCCGATTACAAATACCTTGATTCGGCCACGAAATGCGCTATAGTTCTTACCGATGTCAGATTCAAGTGTTATAGACTAGATCACAAATTGCACCCATTTGCCTCTGGATTAAACATTTATAAGATGTACTTATTCCAGCAGACATTTTTGCTATATATCACGCAGCGTAAATTCCTATTGTGTACTTAGATATCATTCAATCATGTTTTGCGAAACCTACAAAGTCATGACATTACACCGGTATTAGTATAGTAAGTCTCACAGGAAGAAATAATCATCCTACCTTACAGGCTACACGATGTAACGAAGGCAGTGTGCGCGTACGACTAGCCACCGAGTCCCCGGGCGTTCATTACCCGGGCCGGCGGTGATATTACAAGCATTTCGCGGCGTCGGCGACTCCTAATACAATTACTTACATTACTATGTACAATGTGTAAATTACCATTTAGCCATCTCTGGAATCGTCCGGCTACTTAGCCAGAATTGCCTTTGTTAGACAATACGAGCATACTCGTACTTAATCTACATGCCCTGGCCTGGCCTGGATGCACGCATTAAGGATGCCTCCGTAGCAAAAATCTAGACACGAGCGAGCGCTATGCGAGGCAACTAGCGACGCGCACTTTATCTATTAAGAAGATGTCTGTGCCTTTCAACTAATAGAATTTTTAATCAAGTTGCTTGCGGTGGCGCCGCCACGGCACGAGTGCGCCAGATTAATGTAATTGGACGACGCAGTCACAAAGGCAAATTGTAATCCCCCTCTTTCATTATATGTAGATATGTCCGTAACATGGCACTCAGACGTACCGTATTTTCTACTTTAACCATTGCTGCGACATTCTATTTATGCCGGCGAAATTGTTTTCGGTAACAAACGCCTGACAAAGCCGGTATTTGCATAACGTCATCTCCACTGCGGTAGATGTTCGACGCGCCGCGAGCAGCGGTAGTGCGCAAAGAGTGTCTCTGTAGGTTCCGAACGCCCCTTTAATCGGCCGATTGCGGCACAGTCGTTAGGAGGCTCCAAGTGTCGGGGAGCGTTTTTCAAAAAAAGTGTACATGGCAAAATTTGAATGTCCCACACGTTCAACGTGTTTTTTTTTTACTTTACCTTTAGTATTTGGGTATATGAGTGGTATCATTTGATTCTGTAGATGTGGGGCATTCATTTTATATTTATAAAATGATTATATTATATTTATTACTAGATTTATTGCAAAATAAAGATATTAAAAGTGCTAAAATGGGTATGTCCCACGTCGACTCGGTCATGTTCAGAGGCTTGCAGAAACTCGAAATAAATTTGTATGAATATTGAATGTGGTCACACAGATAAAGTAATGAGTCTAGATTTTAGTCGTGTGCTTTATTTATAAACAAATACGGTTAATAATGCCGAAAAACTACTTTTTCCACTGTCCAAAGAAATCGGCAGACCGGAACTTCCGGTTATAGTCACAAGCGATTTTAACATACTTGTGCAATCGATATTCCCCAAAAAGCGTTAATTTTTCAATCCTGGCAACATTTTAATGCTATAGGCATCGGATTTCATTGCAAATATACCGTCAGTTCCGTGAAAACGGTGACGAAAGGTGGACGCTGTGTCAGTGCGCTAAAAATAGGATTTCGAGTTAGTAACAGTTTTTTCGGTAAGTAGATTATAATTAACTTTTTAAACACAATTAGACATAGAAGAAACTATCGTAGTATCCGAAACTAAACCAAAAACACATTGAATTGGTTCAGAACACGTTGAAATTTTGATTTTAAATTGTCGAGGTAGAATTCGTCACGTCCGATTCGTGACGTGATATACTACCGGAACGATTTTGTGACGAATTGGAACTATAAAGCTTAGTACACAATCGAAATGTGACCGATGTTTTAACCGACTTCTAAAAAAGGAGTTACTTAGTTTGACCCATATATTTTTTATACATGCATGTTTATCCGCCATTATTTATCCGCGGCGAACTAACTTGACAGCTGAAAGTGTTGTCAGAAATGAAAAAAAATTGTGATTGGTTTATGTCGATATAACTTTAAGAATACACCCATAAACCTTAACATATTGCAATAAGGTTTATATTCGTTTATAACTGTCAAGAAAACAAAAGGCAGACAGCGTTCTAAGCGATGTCCTAAAATAAAGTTCGTTCGATGTAAGTATTTAAATTACAACCGTTTTTAGGGTTCCGTACCCAAAGGGTAAAAACGGGACCCTATTACTGAGACTTCGCTGTCCGTCCGTCCGTCTGTCACCAGGCTGTATCTCAAGAACGGTGATAGCTAGGCAGCTGAAATTTTTACAGATGATATATTTCTATTGCCGCTAGAACAACAAATACTAAAAATAAAATAAAATAAATATTTAAGGGGGGCTCCCATACAACAAACTTGTTATAGATTATGGTACGGAACCCTTCATGCGCGAGTCGGACTCGCACTTGCCCAATTTTTTATTAATGAGAATTAAGACTGTTATTCTATATTTTGAAATGTTCATGTTGCTATTACTTGCTAAAGGTAATCGTAACATTGTATGTTTTATTTTAAACATTTTTAATAAAACATTATTAATAATCTATAAAAATAGATAAATAACACTAATAAAACTTTCAATATTAAGATTGTCATTTACTCATGAAAGATTTTTATTTAATACATAATAATATACATGGTAAATATTTATTATTACTAGTTTAATACATGTTTTATTATTACATATATAAACTAGTAATAATATATATTATACCATTTTGATTCCGTTGCAATAAATACGATTCATAACATAATATTTTTGTGATTTTATTTCAATATATTCAATCTATGTACACTATTCCTTACATTTTCCAGTTAGTCACATGAGATTCCGTTTAGTTACTGTCCCAAGATTTGGGATGTTGAAAATAATTATTTCTGGCTGCTGCAGTGCAACAATTCACATATTTAAGCGTTAACATTACTAAATGAATATTCCTTAATGTAATAAAAAATATTATTCGTTGATTTGTCGCATTTTAATGCAAAAAAATACATGTTTTAGCAGTCATTTGGTGGCGATTGTGACAAACTGGACCTTTATTTTATCCTCAAAGCTTGCTCGTTCCATTAATTCTATAAATTAAACCCGTTTTAAATAGTTTATTGTCTGTATTTAAAACGTGTAAACTAAAACTGGTCCAAAAAATACTTCAATCAATTTATACTGAATTTTATATTAGTGACTATCCGGAACTAGTTTCACCACAATCTGAGTTTAAAATGTCGATATTTTCTATATTATTTAATATTTTAATGCCATTTTCTCAAATAATACACTATAACTTATGGGGAATTAAATAAGCCAAGAAAATTTAAAATCGGTGTTATAAAAAAAACCGTTTTCCGGTTCGTCACGTGTACACTTTTTTTGAAAAACGCTCCGGGACAATTAAGTTGAAGCGGCGATTGTGAGCGGTGCCAAAGCGGATGTAGGTCAGTGGAGTGGACCTGGTGCGGTGCCGGGTTCGGTGCCCATTGTGCCGCGGCCTCTGCCCTCCTGCCGACTTGGCACCGCCCGTCACCACACGAGCCATTCCTAATCATTGTAATTATTGTTGATCTACTGAGCTTTACTTGCGATTCCATTCTTCTATACTATTGTTAAATTTTTAATATGAAATACCTATATATTACAGACATTGTACGTTCATCACGCCTAAACAGCTGGACCGATTTCAACTATTTTTTTAGTTAGGAACAGCCGAACATGGGAAGCAGAACGGCGATAGGTATAATTCATTTTCTTCCGCGCGGACGAAGCTCGCGGATACTTTATAGTAGGTATTGATTATTATTAAACGGATTAATGTAATTTAATCTTCCAGTGACATTACATATATTACATACTTCTGTAAAATAAAACCACTTGCACTCAGTAAGTTTTAAAATCGATGATCATTAATCACGACCATTTGAGCAACAATCGAACTTCGTTATAAAGTTACTTGAATCACTTCACAGAGTTCAATACAGAGCAATAAAATTTATATAGTAGGCAGGAAAGAGCGATATATTTACGTTTAAAGATATAGAAAGTTTAGTGACAGCTGTATCACTGGCCTTACTGACTACGTGCCCTATGAGATTGTCTAGGAAAGTTTAGCCCTTTCAGTAACTGCTGGTGGACGAATCATTTGTTTCGGCTGCAGACGGATTGGCAGTTTTTGCGAAGATAAAAATCGCCATCTGCGGGCGTTATGCAATGACACGGTGGTCCTAATTTATAGCCTACCAAGTGTCGTTCCGGTTCAGAGATAGTGGCGCTACAAACAACTTTTATATGGCAATAATCAGCAGCATAAGTATTAAACGTCAGTAGCGATTTGTCAGTAACAAAATTCAAAACTTTGTTGACCGGAATACTGCTCAATCCTTCGATCTTCGAACGAAAAGAAATCTGAAAAAGAAAGACTTAACTTTCATCGCTGTAAATAGTTTTATTATGCAAAAAATACTTAAAATTTAAGGAATATTTAGTCCTGTTTCCTCTTTGTTTACATCAGTCACTTTCAACGTCAGTTTCCAAAACTCGACATTACCAGCAAAATAAATTAGTACCACTAAAAATCCGCAATATGACGTGGGATGAAAAATACCCTTTTCAGCCTATACGTTCCTCAATGTTACTGTCAGTGAAAGTGTTAAAATTTGCCAAATTTATGCCCGTTTTCTAATTTCCATCATAATTCTACATTCGTTTTCGTTGTGATATGTCTGACATCGCACTGCCTCGTCTATTTCGATCCGAAATTTAGCTATTTCATAAACTTCGTTATAATAAACTTTCTCCGTCTCATACAACACGTCTTTCCATCCAAATATTGCAGCAGCCCCTCCTCATTATTGACCCACCCAGTATTATTTAGAACATAAAATCTTATCAGCAAACTCCTTAAAGATGCATTCTCCGGAAGATGTCGCCATCTATCTTAAGGAATAGGGTAGATAAGGCGGTTTAGTGCACTCTATAGGTTGCTGCACGATTTTCAAAGCTTAAATCCGCCGTTATGTCTGAAGGCACTCCTGTACGGAGTGTTTACCCATATTTGGTGTAAGTGGCTACAACGACCGAGCGCGTTTGCAATCTGCTTTTATTCAAGTCACGTTTAACTGCGAGGATAGTGGATAGATAATTTCAATTTTGCATAGAAAATGATGGTAACTTACAGTGATTTTTGCCATCACCCCTCGTCTTTTTGTCTTTTTATGCTTATCTTCTCAATCATCTCTGTATTATATATTCAAATTCAAACTCTTTATTTCGGACTTGAATCCATATATTTGTTAGTAACAATTTCTTATGCCTATTGTTAGTAAGCAAAATGTATAAACATGTCAACAATTTATATAATATGTAGAAAACCCGAACCCTTAAGATTAAAGACCTCACAAGCATAGAGCCATTAAAGACTTGTGCCTGTTTGACGTAGTTTTGTCCTTAAAGTCTCTGACAAATTATAAACAAGTTTACGAATCAAAAAATAACATAATAGTTCTACTTCTCATTTGAAGACGTCATATCATGTGCGTTGAAAATGTTGAAATATAAATATTAGTTTTACCCTCCGCTTTCCTGCATATTTTCTCGCATTACGAACTACAAACAACGAAGTTAAACATATTTTAAGAAATATGTAGTAAATTATGCTCTGATGCTTTAAAATAGCGAGTAAACCAGTGCCTAAGCATATTTCGGGCGATACAAAACGGGAGCGACTAGCGTGAAATGAGCATGAGGCTTCCTGTCAGCGTGTAGCGATGCATTCTTTAAGATTTTCTGAGAATATATTATCCATTATGTGAAGTATATTACGATGAGAGCATGTTTTGTGTAATTCCATAAGGAATGTTATTACCCTTTCTTTGGTTACGTGCTCTCTTTGGCGTCTATCTAAAGTTGAATCGTGTGTTGACTATTGTAGTAAACGTGTCTGTTTCAATTTGGACTAGGAATAGAGTGTATTCATAAAATAAATTGTAAATTTTGAATAACAACTTCCTACAATAATTTAGGAGGATACTATATGAGACGAGAAAGCTGTATGCGAATATACAGGACTTGAATATATACATATATTTAATTGAACAGAAAATGCAAATCAATAACATGCAGACAAGAAATAGATATTTAAATGTAAGTACTAGTAAATATTAGCATATTAGGTAACCGAGACTCCGGAAGTATTAAATTTACCCCGGTTATGAGTGTTTCATTAACGGAGTCCAGTTTTATTTTCGTCGCAAGTTATATACGTCAGTTTCATATTCTAAAGCGAGACGTGGTGGCTGGTGTGCACAGAGGCGCGCAGCGAACCGTGGCGCTGATAGCCTCGGAGCGGTGTCTCCGCCGTGCCACGCCGCGTACACTAATGTATGTAGCCGCCAGAACCACCGTCGCACCCGCAACTGCACCTCTGGAACATATGCAATAACCTACACCACTCGGCTCTATAACAGCCTGGAGTTTAGAGACCGCATTTTGACGGCCAAAGAGTGTCATCGAATTGAAGTCAAGATTTTAACAAAACTCGACAAATGCTAGTCACACTCGCGCATGATAGATTTTGTACCAACAAATATATTTGTTGTTATAGTGCCCATATTAATCCATACTCCATGCAAATTTTAAGTGTCTAATTGTTACCATTCAACCGGTAGGGAAAAACTTAGAAAACTCCTAAAATTTTGTTGTTAAAAAAACCTTAATATTGTTTCTTTTTATTTGCCGTATTTTTTTTTATAGCAGTAACACACATTATGAGCAAATTTCAGGTCTAACTATAACACTTTTTGAAAAGATACAGCCCTGTTACAGACGAAAAGATGCTGAGGCCTATAAATACGGTCCCGTTAGCAGTTAGAAAACGGGACCCTAAAATCAATTGAATTGTACAAAAAAACAACTTTACATCGTTCATCAGCATAAAACTGATTTTCTAAGCATAATTTAGCTATATTTATTTGTAAATTACTATCGGGCAAGCACGCCCGGCAAACCCCAAAGGCACAATTTATTTTAAAGCCCTTCCTGTCTATATGTAAAGACGGCAAACTGAAAAATTCTCCCGAGGATCCGCTTAATAATTTACGACGTCGCAAAAACCTTCGAATTTTCGTTTCATTTTATTAAATCGGGTCATTATGTTTCCGGAGATTAAGAGTGAAGCTTAATTTTGTTTTTAATTATTTGCAAGTATTTTAAATACTTAGGTATCGAACAATGTGTTTGTCGTTTTTTCCAAACGCAAACGTTTCGTAGTAGGTATTTTATAACAGCCTATTTCTTTGTCTAGTGTTTATCGAAACAAATGGATTTAACACAATAACACACAAATACACAATATTGTAAGCTTTAATTGACTCGGCACAGTACGCTTCACACGCCAGCAAGACATCAAAAATGTATAAAGAAAAACAAAGGAAAGAAAAGGACGGGAAAGGCCATTAACTAGTTTTTTAGATCAAAGTTTTTTTTATCTTATATTTTTTTGTATTATAAAATATTAAAAGGAAACAATTCTTTGCTAAATAAAGCTGGATCTCAACGTAACTAACTTTATTATGAAATGGTAAGACGGAGGAGATCAAAGCCCATCAAATTAGATATTTACAACTTATTTTAATTAGACTCGTATCACATTTCTATGACATGGGGGGCGAAATACGTTTTACCCTCGATGTCCCAATTTGCCTAGTCGCCTGTACCTTTCAATCATAACAAGATTCGTAATTTAAATGACAATAAAATTTAAACATCAACAATACGTCGAACAAATAGTTTGGGAAGAAAAATAACAAAAACTTATTTAAAACGTGAAGGTAACGCGATACGAGGGTACAGGGCATTATTCAAGTGGCGCTGTTATTGCCGGTAGCTTTTAGCGGATGCATCCGGCAGGTAATTAATGCGCTGGCGCATTGCTGCAAAAATGTACGGGATTAACGGACATTACTGCAACCCAGTAAGCTAAAGGCATATGTTCACATAGATTTGAATGGCGCTTACGACTTTCCAGACAAAGGTATCTTTGGCGCTTAAAACGGGAGTACATCAGAGATTTATAGTACCTATACATTTTATTCAACACAGATACAGAGGTTTAAAAAATGGTATAAATTACAACTAAAAGTAGCGGTTTTAAGTAGGTTAAGTAATAAGATCTAAAAATGTTATCCAGGTAAATCCCACTACAGTTATGAAGACGTAATTTTTTATGTGTGTGGCTTAGTGTGTATGTTTGTTACTTACTTCAAGCCGAAACGGCAAAACGGATTTGCTTGAAATTTTGTTCCTTAATGAACACATAAGCTACTTTACTATCTCTATGCCGAAAAAAACACGTTCCCGTAGGAGAGTGTACCTATCTGTTTTATCGCAAACGAAGCCGTGGGCAAAAGCTAGTGTATTTATAATTGCTGTTTTTATATTCTATCACTCGTTTTTGCCCAGTTAACAAAAGGAAGACACCGAGACTGGAGTAACGAGCGACGCAATTCAAAAATAAAATTTAACTAGAAGAACCGTCCCTAATCTCGTTCAAGTTAGTCATGACGCTTAAATGAGGCTGTTCATTGACAACGTTACGCGCCGCTAAACAATATTTGAGAGGAAGCGGCCCTCTGGAGGGCAGTTGGCCTCTTCCAGAAAAGGAAAGTCACGAACTCATCGTGGGGCCATTGCCGAGTCCCAACAAAATAAATATATTTTGCTGATTCGAGACGAAATTTGCAAGTCTGCCAAGAATATTCGTACAAAATCGTTTTCCTATAATTGGAGTACATGTGAATTTGTATTCAGAAGCGCATCCAGGCGGCGGATGGTATTTCGCCGTTTCGCGGAACATCGTACTCCATCATGCGTCTTTATGGAGGTAATTTGTGCGAATCTGCGTCTATGGGACTGACTACGTAATTTATCAATGGCTTTTCAATTGGCGCTCCCCACAATAATGGGTCCTAATTGGGTGTCAATCATCATAATCAATCTTCGTTTAGTTTCCAAATGAATTTCGATATAAATACAAATAAAATAAAATTACTAATAAATATCAAGAGACAATCTTACACAAATCGACCTAGTCCCACACTAAGCAATGATTGTACTATGAATGATCTATGTACATCAAAATACAATTATACATAGCTAAAATCCATGACCCAGACACAAATATTTGAATTCATTACACAAATGAAGACCTTGTAAAGATGTATATCTAGATAGAAAGGCAAGACACGACTGAATTGCAAATAAAACTTGCAAGCACCCGAAACTGCGGCACCTAATTACGAAAAATAATGTTCGTTTGTACGACGCGTCAGGCAAAGTTGGCCACGATACTTACAATGGATGTCACGTGCATGAGACACGTACGACGAACCAACACTCAAACAAGTTGTAATTTTAATTAAAACGTCACAACTTTTGAATCCATAATACGATATGAGTTTGCAGAAGTTTCTGTTACTCGTAATAATTAAACATGTTTATAATTGTAACGGGTTCTGCCTCATTTGGTGGGTTGCGTCGAAGTTTAAGACACGATACGTATTAAGAGATTTTAATAAATGCTACTAGATCAGCTTAAAGATTGTTTGCTAGAGCGTAAACATGCTGGGGGGGTATTCGACCAATTTTAGAGATATAATGGAGATCTCTCCTTTTCATCGCCATCTGTCACTTTTGACGTGTGCCTACTTGACAAGTGGCGATATCGCTAGAACATCGCAACTTCGTCAATTCGGACGCGCAAAATTTTCGTTTCCTTTGTATGTGACGGCATAAATAACAGGCGCATACTTTAAATTGACCGCATAGTACGTGAAATTGGTCCGTTACGTTTCGTTCAAAACAGAAATTTATATACATGAATAATATTTTTGACAATCATTATCGCCTTCGTATTTCCAAAATTGAGATGAGATATGTCACTTTTAAGCTCATCGCATTTAAATGACAGTTCAATGGCGATATAACTGTTATCTAATGGAGATTTAACGTTTGGAGATATCTCAAACGGCATTCTCGAATTGGGCCCCAGGTTTTAATGTAGTTTTTTCCTTTAACTGAAAACCTTTTTGGTATATCTATCTATCAGCCACTTACGTACACTGCTGAACTTTTTTGACACACGACTTTAAAAAGAAGTATCAACTGACTTACTGGCGGATTAAGAGCCCAGATCAAATTAAACATTTAAGTTTTACTTAAAAAGCTTGCTGGGCGAATTTCTATTTTGTTGTCTATTTCTTTTTTTCTCAGATTTACCAAATTTGGTGCGTTGGTAAAGTTGCTTATTCTGAACAAGGCAAGCCCAATTTCACGCTATATCCTACAAATTTTTCCACTGAGTTACAAAAAATATATGGAATTTTTGTATCTAAATTTCGTATTTTGTACTAAAATTTTGTACAAAATGAGGAGTTCGAAATGGAAAATAAATAAATGTACAACAAAATGATAATTGGCTCATGGGCCAATTTCTTTAATACATATTGTCTAACTCAATGGAGAAAAATTTGTAGGACATATCGTGAAATTGGTCTTACCATGGTCAGAATAAGCCAACTCCAACAACTGTTACCAACTCACCAAATTTTATTGAAATCAGAGAAAAAAAATTTATCGACAACAAAATAAAAACTGGCCCTGATAATTTCAAATAGAACAATGCTGATTTATTTTAAAATGTCCACCGGAGAGAAACGACAAAGAAAAGTAATATGTGTTTATGTAATAGTATTTCAGCCATCCCGCCAAGCTAAGCATGCGTAATATATATATAAATAAGAGTACTAATTGTGTAGTGTGTACTAATTGTGAAGCGTAGGAGTAAGAAGGGTAGGTCAGAGGCGAAGGCTGCAAAAGGCACTGGGCGGAACAAACAACTGTGTGGCGCTAGCGCTAGCTAGACGAACCACAAGGTCAGGGAAGTAATGGGACACGAGGAAATGCTATTGCTCATTTTTCCATACAAAAGGAGGTCTTCCTCTTCCATAACTTTCCCAATCGTTACGAAATTTTAGCAACTGAATGGAAAGAAAATTATCTCTGTTGGACTGTTTCGATTTTGTGCTTTGTCGAAGTTTTGGAGGAGGGAGCAGTTGAGAATGAAACCGTAACTTAACTCGGTAACTGGAGCTATCTCCAGGTGTAAACTTAACGGTATTTAACCCAAAAATAAGCAGTGGTATGTCCTCTTAACGTGTTGTGTAGACTGCATCTGTGTATAGAAGCGTAGGAGTAAGAAGGTCGGAGGCGAGAAAGGCTGCGAAGGGTACTGGGCCGGACAAACGTCGGTGTGGCACTACACGAGCTACGCTCGAAGAAATACTGCGATATTTCCACTAGAATGAGCATTACGACAAGCAACTTTTTTATCTCAGCGTAAAATTGAAAAACTGGCGGTGTGAAAAATTGTGAGATAGGCATTTAACGGATGATTTAGTATTGTTTATGAATTAATGTTCTCAAATTGACGCAACTTTATTTCATCTAAGTAATTAATAATGTATTCAGTGTTCAATCGAATTAATAGCGAGGTCTTTGAATTTTGTTGATTTTAATTGCTGGCTTCCATAACTTATTATACCCCTTTGCACTAGACCTACCAAATTTTAGAATTATATATGTGGCATGTACCGTATAAGTCACATACATACTCGTATAACCTAAGAGCAAAGGTACTTACCTAATTTATACGTGATTTTTCGCTAGACTTTTCACAGAATTATCCTATTAGGTAATAGCAACGTTGCCAAAGATGCCATCTCATTAATTTCAGTAGTTACCTACCGTAGCTGGTTCGTAGCTGGCCACGAAGCGTAAATCTTTGCTTACCGCACTAGAGTAGAAAGGGAAGTAAAATAAACGCGTGGCAACCCTGGCGTGTAGTCACTGGCTGACGAGACCCACGGTGTATCGCCTGGTTTTTAATTAGCCCGCCGTGCACCGAGCTTTTACTTTTCCAAGACTTACCTACTATTCACTAGCTAGCTGAACTAATTTTTCTTCGTACTACCAAGTATTACTTATTAGGGTATCACTATTACTACATAGTATAAAACAAAGTCGCTTCCTGATGTCTGTCTGTCTGTCCCTATGTATGCTTAGATCTTTAAAACTATGCAACGGATTTTGGTGCGGTTTTTTTTAATAGATAGGTAAAGTGATTCAAGAGGAAGGTTGTATATTACATGCATATTTTATCAGCATTGCACCCGTGCGAATCCGGAACGGGTCGCTAGTTTGTTATAAGAGCATTTCAATAATTTTTGACGAAATATATCTAAGAAATAGTTTGAAATAGTACTGTTAGCATGAGTATAAAATTACCGATTTTGTTTTCATTTTGAGTTCCCATACACATCGGTTTCATAGTCACTAGCGAGTGAGGTCATTTTTAGGGTTCCGTAGTCAACTAGGAACCCTTATAGTTTCACCATGTCCGTCTGTCCGTCTGTCCGTCCGTCCGCGGCTTAGCTCAGTGATCATTAGTACTAGAAAGCTGAAATTTGGTATGAGTATGTATGTGCATCACATCGACAAAACGGTAAAATAAAAACTAAAGAATAATTTTTTTTTCGGTTACCTCTCGAACACCTAAAGTGGGGGTGTTTTTTATTTTACGTTTCAACACTAGTGTGTGGTATGTCGTTGTATAGGTCTTTTAAAAATAATAGGGGTTTCCAAATATTATTTTTTGATAAAGTCAGTAGTTTTGTAATATTTGATCCGAAAATAAAAAAAATAGTGTCCCCCCCTCTAAATTTTCAACCACGGATCAAAAAATTATGGAAAAATTAATGAATTTGAGGCCTTGTAAGAACTTTCAATGAATACTATATCGAATAAAATCAGTCGAGCCGTTTTTGAGTTATCGCAAAATTTCATAATTTTCTTTAAAATTACGTAAGGTGCTTTGGGGTATATTCGACATATTTTTAGGCGAGTGTAGAGTATGTTAGGGTTTGGGCTCGTAAGTAAGAACCTGAGAAGTATTCCTTCCAAGTAATGAGATCTTTACGAAATTGGATATATTCATCAACGCTTTGTGAAAATTGCGTTGTAATATGTTGCTTGAATTTGGAAATAAATGTAAATAAAAAAATAAAATATTTTGAATAGGTACCATTTTTTAAGGAATGGGTAATTTCGAAAGCAAGTTGGATAATTTCGAAGGTTTGTAGAAATGATTTTTATGCAATATGAGTTTAAGAATCATATTTCTTTTTAGTTCTAATTAACCCCCTCAAAAAATCCCGCTAATTCACGGTAAAGAACATTTTTTTTTGTTTAAATCACAAATTATTTTCGAATTTCTCCCGCGCTGTGATCAGTCATCGTCATCATTGTTTTTTATAAAATAATGTTTCTTTTATGTGTTTTATAATCTAGAAATTTACATTTAGAGAATTCAATAACTCATTTATGAAGAAAACATTAGTCTAACTCTGATAATGGACTAGAAAACCTAGTTTGGGGTTATTTCGAAAGTACATTTTTCGAATTTCACCCGTGGGATAAATTCGATTGCTTTTTTTAAACTACAGATAGACCGTTATGGTTATGGTTATGGTTATGGGCTCCGCTTTCCGCACTTAGCCCGTGTATGTTCGGGCCATTGTGCGTACAGATTTGCCGGCTAATAGTCTAGCCAGCCTAACTCCGTCCAGAAGCGCAGGATTCTCCTGGTGTCTCCACAGGCTTCACGAAGTGACCTCGGTGCTTTGAGGATTTCAGCCCGTTGCTTAGCTACGGCAGTGCATTCCAGGATCACGTGGGTAGCTGTTTCTTCGGCCGACAGGCATCCCCTACACAGGGGGCTATCGGTCATTCCTAGAACATATAAATGCTTGTTAAGTGTGCAGTGTCCAGTGATAGTGCCTACTACTACTCGCAGAGCGGGCCTGCTTAGCGATAACAGGCGCTTTGTCAGGCGTGTGTCTGGGTATGGGACTGCTTCCCGGGACTGCCTGCATGTACTGGTTTCTGCCCATTGATCGGCGTGTTGTGATCGTGTTCTGTGACGAAGCCATGTACGCAGCTGATTAAACGCCAAGGGGAGCATAGGATCTGGGCCAATTGCCAAATCATCGGATCCTCTCCTAGCCAGCTGGTCGGCTGCATCGTTACCTAGAGAGCCACTGTGCCCTTTAATCCATTGCAACGTGATCCGATTATTCATGCCAATCGTTTGCAATGCTGAGTGACACTCTAGTATGAGCCCGGATTTGATTGTTTTATTCTCCAGAGCTCGTAAAACTGCAGCGCTGTCGGAAACAATACGTATCTTTTGGTCTTTGATACCTCGCGTAGCAACTGCCTTGGCAGCCTGTGTGATGGCAAGACATTCACATTGGAAGATGGAGCTATATTTTCCTAAGGCTATTGATATGTTTACGTTTATTTCAGGTGAGTATATTCCAGCTCCTGTACCTGTTTGTGTCTTTGACCCATCCGTATATATGCGTATTTCATTTATATCGGATCGATCGTAAGGTTCTTCAATTAGCTCGATTTCGTAGCTCTTATTGAAGTAATGCTGTTTGGGTATCTTGTCGTTGGGAGCAGCTATCATTGGCTCGTGTCTGATAGCCTCCTCAAGTATTTCGGCATGACCCCCGTGTGTTACACCCCAGAGGTTAAGTGACTTCAGTCTGATAGCTGCTGACGCCGCCTCTTGCTGAATGAACAGTTCAAGGGGCGGCAGTCCTAGCAGTATCTCCATTGCCGCTGTGGGTGTTGTTCTCATGCAGCCCGTCGTTGCTACACAAGCAAGTCTTTGAAATTGCTGCAGTTTATGTTTGGCTGTTGTCAGTTTGGTTCTGGGCCACCAAACTACAGTGCCGTAGGTGATAATAGGTCTTATCACCGCAGTGTAAAGCCACATTGTGATCCTGGGGTGTAAGCCCCAGGTTCTACCAATTAGTCTTTTACACTGCCAGAATACGACGCAGGCTTTGTTCAATTTGTTTTCTAAGTGTTTGTTCCATAGTAATTTGTCATCCAGGATGACGCCCAGATACTTTACCTCTTTGCTGAGAGTCAGAGTTGTGTTTTGGAGTTTTGGCAAGCGACTGATTTTTATGTTTCGCTTCTTAGTGAACAAGACTAGTTCTGTTTTGGCTGGGTTGACTGACAAGCCTTGGTCAGAACACCATAGTTCGACGATTTTGAGTGCCTCTTGCATAAGGTCACAGAGGGTTGCCTCAAACTTTCCTCTCACGAGGATTGCTACATCGTCTGCATAGCCTACAGTATAGAAGCCCGCCTCGTTGAGCTTCCGGATTAATCCGTCCACTACGAGGTTCCACAGGAGTGGTGATATAACTCCACCCTGTGGGCAGCCTCTGGACACGATAGCTCGAGTTGTGCCGTTCACTGTTACCTGTACAGCCCTTTGTCTCAGCATGTTATCAATCCAACCTGCTACGGTCTGATCGGCTCCATGTCTGAGCAGGGCTTGGCTAATGCTGTTGAATTGCGTCTTGTCAAAGGCTCCTTCGATGTCGATGAAGGCCACAAGCGCTGAGGATTGTGTTGATAATGCGTGTTCTATGGGTGAAACAACGCTTTGTAGTGCTGATTCGGTTGATTTGCCTGATCTGTAGGCATGTTGTTGGGGGTGAAGAGGATATAGCGCTAAGGTCCCATCTCTGAGGTCGCGATCACAGAGGCGTTCCAGAGTTTTTAATAGGAACGATGTGAGGCTTATAGGCCTGTATGACTTTGGCTGCGTATAATCACTCTTACCTGGTTTGGGTATAAATACCACCTTAAATTCTCTCCATTTCTTGGGAATATATCGGTGTCTTAGGCAGGCCTGGTATATTTGGACTAAGTGTGGCGCGATGGTGTTTTTGCACCACTGCATGAGTCCCGGAAATATACCATCTAAACCTGCCGCTTTGAACGCAGAGAACCTGTTTATTGCCCATAACACCCTTTCCAGTGTTACAATTCTTTGGGCAGTGTGTGCGGCTTCAACAGGTGGTTGATCAAATTCCTGTTGACCTGCCTGGTCCCATGCACAGTTCTCCGTAATGGAGCAGCCTGGGAAGTGTGTATCAAGTAACAACTCTGACATTTCACTATCAGTGTTAGTATAAGTGTTGTCTGGTTTTTCAGGGAGCCTAGGTGACGGTTTGGTTCGCTGGATAAGATGTTTTTAACCCTGGCTGCCTGAGCGTTTGATTCTATGTTAGTGCAGAAGGTTCTCCAGCACTCGCGTTTCCTTTCACGAATTCGCTTTTTGTACAGAGATTGGGTTTGCTTGTAGGCATTCCAATCCGAGAGCTTCCTTGTGTTACTTGCTCTGTTAAACAGCTTGCGTAGTTTGCGCCTCATTTTCTCGAGGTCCGGCCCCCACCAGCTATTGCGGTTAGAGACCTTTGTCGGGGGCGTAATTTCTGGACAGGTTCTTGTAAATGAGTTGATTAAAGTTTGCGTCAGTTCATTAACGTGTCTCTCTATGTCAAGAGGTCCTTCATACTCTTTGAATGTCGCTTGTGGAGCTAGATTAGCGGACATCAATTGACTGAATCTGGCGCGGTCTGTCCGTCGGGGGTTGCGCCATAATTCCTGTTTTTTAGAGTCCACGTTTAGTTTGTATCTTACCCATCTATGGTCGGAGCACGACAAGTCCTTCGACACGTGCCAGTCGGAGATTATCTCCGATACCCGTTCCGTAGTGAGTGTGATGTCTATAATAGTTTGAAATCTGGAGGTAACAAAAGTAGGCTCTGACCCCCTGTTTATAAGCTTGAGATTGGTTGAGAATAAAAAGGTTACAAAATCCTTACCTCGTTTGTTAATAGATTCGCTGCCCCACAGTGTGTGGTGCGCGTTGGCATCCGCCGAGATGATCAGCTCGAGCCTTTTTTCTTCGCAGTGTCTGATGAGTTTTGCCAGCTCAACCGTCGGTACGTCTGCGTCGCCCGGCAGGTAGGCCGACGCAATAATGACCTCCGGGATGCTAGGGCAGTTGTTTTGGAGTCTGACCGTGGTCAGGTCTCTGGAACAGAACTCATTCATCAAAATTGCATTGATAGATGTTGGTACATAAATGCAGGTGCGTGGGTTAGTTACGGTGGTGTCAAGTAATATCTTACCTCAGATGTTGTTAAGACCGCAGATCCTGTCCTTCCTTATCCACGGCTCCTGGATAAGGGCGACGGTCTTGTTGTTGACCTCCAACACTCTTCGCAAGGTGGCCGCCGCGGCTTGTTTGTGCTGGAGGTTAGTTTGGATGACGTTAATGAGGTGAGGAGGAGCGAAGAGGACTGCTCACTTCCTCATCCGTTTCTAACGGAATGTCCTGGTCCATCAGCTGCGCGACATCCTCCGCTAGGTCATCGGAAACGACATCCACTGCGGAGTTAGTCAGCGAGCAAGCTGAGGTGCCATCCTGCCTCTGCATTTCGGCAGAGTAGTGCTGACCATTAGCCCGCCGGCGTGACTCTGTCTTTCGACAGAGACAGCGTGGCTAGCTGTGGACATAGCTGCGTCTGCTCCCTGGTCGTGTCCAGCGCTAACACTCTGCTTTGCAGCAGAGGAGTCACTGGTGACTGTGGGTGCTGTCGCAGTCTCAGCAGGGTCTGGCGGCACATCTTGCAGCTTCCCCGTACTGCCGAAGAAACGAATATAGGCGTTCCCTAGCTTGTAGCACAGGCGTCGCCCCCTCGCTAAGATCCCTGGGATCTGGTCGGCCGGAATGCCAAGCACCAAAAAGGTACCCGGAGGATTCCCTTCATGGCGCTCGACATGGTAGAGCGACCATTGGCTGACCTTGTACAGCTTGTTCTGTCCTGTCAAGATGCGATGGATCATCTTGACGTCATCAGAACAGTTCGGTAACAGGACAGCGGACTTTACCCGTTTGGGAATGTCCGTCTGGCGCTTCACCACCAACACAGTGTCAGGAATTGGTGACACAAGAGTGGCTACGGTGTCTTTGAGCCATTCCACGTCCTTAACGTCCTCACACTGGAGCTTAAGTACTCCCTCGCTGAAAAAAGGTTTTCCGCGGAAGGAGGGCCAGTATGGGACAGCGTTGTGACAACCCGGATCATCCGCAATGCCTTCAATGCAGGTCTCCAGGGTTTTCTTGATGCTCTCCACTTGGTCAGCAGTCAAGTTAGTAAAAGGCTCCGCCATCACCGCGACAAAGAGGTCGTTTAGCACGACTTTGTCAGCGAAAGTGACGGCAGTGCTCACTAGACTTGTGGAAGCCTTGGCTTTTTTGTTGGCGCCAATAATGGGCGATTGTGTATCGTCAGGTCGAGGACGCTTGGAAGTTGGGGCGTTACCCTGGCCTACTGGTTCTTTAGGCGCAGGATTCGCCTTCCTGCCTCTACCTCCGCGTTTCTTTTTATGGGGCGCGTCGGATTTCTCCTTCGCACCCGCCTGGCTGGGCTGGGTTACCGTTTCAGCGCGCTGCTTAGGGCCACCTTTGCTTTCGCTGAGGCGGCTCTTGGGCTTCGCGCTTATTCTGGTATCGGGGACCGTTGCCAGTCCTTCGGCTGCCTCCTGCCTTGCGGCCGGTGGCTGCCTCCTACCCATTCTAGCCTGGGCACGTTGAGCTGCACGCTTGGCTGTGCGTTTTTTGTTACGCAGGTCTGAGGACGTGCGCTTGCGTTGGACCACCTCCCACTGCTGCTCGCCCGGTACTGACGGACCGGGGGCGCTGACGGTTGGTGTTGCGTTAATGCGACTGGGCGCTCCCTTGGGAGCTGCGGCCTGTCGTTGTTCAGGTTTTGGTTGTGTTTTACCGTTACTCTGGTTGTCCATTGTTGTGCACGGTTTGGTTTCATTCTCCATGGCGTCCCACCCTCCTGGGAGCCCGCAGATGGGGATGCTCATTCGAGCACCAGGACCTACCACGGAGAGTATAGGGCCCAGGATCCGCGATGCAGCGAGCCTAAACGATGCGAAGAATACTACAGTTGTCGGGCCGAGTTTTTGACCCGTACTCCGAGATAGACCGTTATGCTGTACTCATTATTACGACAAAAATGACAATGTAATGTAAAAACAAACGAACAATGATTTAACTTAGCAGGTTCCCGAGTTATGTGGTATGGGGTAATTTCAAAAGTCCTCATAAGGCACTAAATCGCACTATTTTTATTTAATCGACCGCAACACACGTGTGCTCACGACTAGCGACACGAAGTGAACTGAAGCGGGGGAGCAGATAAACATGGCGTCTTGACAAGCGTTGCAAGCGTAGTAATTGTTCCCAGTTTAGTAGATATGTGTGATTTTCGACTTATCCCCATTTTTTACTTTAACCCAAAGCACCTTAAGTGCCGCGCGGTGTCTTTATGCTTAGAACGTTACACATATTAGTTAAGTTCCATACTGCATTAAAACATTCCGATCAATCTGGCGCGTATAATCGATGACTTCCAGAAGGAGAAGTAATTACAGTTACTTTGGCATTTACGACCTTTTTATAGAGCTTGAAATCTTTCTCGTAATTTAAATTTTCGTCTTTCAATTCGTCTAATGTGAAGGATGGGCAACTCTACACTGAGCGTGGCCTGACATGCTCTTGGCCGGTTTTATTCTTATGGTAGCGCTACAGGAATTCACGAAAGTAACCCGGAACAAACGCTGGAATGTTGTACTCGTAATATAACTACCACAACATTTCTATAATCAATTTTTATTGACACAGACATAAAAGGTATGTTTACGCTTGTTACTTGTACATAAAAACATGATTGATGATTGGGTAGTTGCGATACGATGGATAAATAAAAGGTTCTCACGATGCGATACAGCGGGTTTAAATACTTTAAATCTTATTTAAATTTTTGAGCCTACATTTACACTGTTATGAATGAAAACGTGTATCAAGTATTATTGAAGTCGAAACTATAAAATATAAACCACTTTTGAAAGACTGGCAATTTTTTTTTTTTGTTGTGATTTATCCGAGATCTTTCCACCATAGGTACTTTACTTTATCTCTCCGCTATACGATGTACTCGACATTTATCGTACAAGTATTAAAATGGTATTATCTCATTGAGATAAAATATACTGACAATATAAGTCAATGCAGCGCTACTAGCAATAATGTATATAAAGTAGCCTGAATTTTCATCTCGTTTATTTTGCATCAGATTAGAATTTGAGACATAATGGTTGTCCCGGGCAGGGATTGTAATCCGGTTAATCTTATTTTTGATATATCTCCTTAAATTCATCATACGGTTTCTACGGAATAAAAGACTAAACGCACAAAAATGTTAATATCAAGTAAACCGTAAACTCTAACTGGTTAATTAGTATGAATAAAGGTTAGCGGTTACAAGCCCTGGTCCCAGGGCGGCGTTGACACCCGCGGCACGTACCTCTTGGCACGCGCACATCTGCCATCACACAACTTCCAACTTTTAATTACACCTTTATAAATTTCCTTAACTGTTATTTCCGCACTCAAAATCTTCAAGTGTTCTTCGAATTGCTTCCAGATTTTTAATACGACGCTAAGTACAACCGCAAATTTAGTCGGTAGGGAGACCCCGCTTAGCGTGCGTTTCGGTCGTCTTTATTGTTCTGTACCCTTGTACATTTTATGTGCAAACAAGCATCAATTCCTTGGGCAAACCAGTTTTCCGCAGTCGGTGGCACCCAGAAACAAGAGCAAAACTGACAAAACAAATAAAACCGAGCCGAGGTCCAACTGGAGCAATTCCTACGGCGATAAAACGAGAAAGGAGCGGTATTTAAATTGAATACGCTATAAATAAATGCTAAATGAGACAAAGGACTGTTAGAGAATTTGCAATCTAAACAAGAATAAAAGGAGTAATGTATCCTTAATGAAAGCGGCCAAGGGACTAGCCGGCGGCCGCCACACGTCATCTGAACACAAAAGTTGCGCAACTCGAGCAAAAGTGGATAACATTGTTGAACCTGTGATTTTCTAATATTATGTGGTCATTTTAGAAGCATGTTATCTTCACAATATAAACATACACACCCGGAGCTTCACAGAGGTTTACTTTAGTCTGCATTTGAGAGATAATGTCCATAATTATGGTAGGTTATGCGGGTAGACGGTAGGGGGCCGTAGGATAGAGCTGTTCACAGGTAAACTGCCTTTCGCCGCCTCTAACGTTGATATGGCTACGGGCTGTGATGTTATCCGCTTTTCCTTATGAAACCATAATAATTGAGACGTCAGACGTCAACAGGCATTTTATAGTAAGCACCCTACCAAGAAAACATACTAAGTATATTTAAACGCACGCTTCATAATCTCTCTCGCAAGTAATAAAGGATCATCATTCTCTTGCAGGCCTAAGAGCATTAATTAATTATGTTTTTAATTAACTCCAATTACACGATAAATAAGGGCCTATTTCAGAAAGGATTAATCACTTGTGCATGTACGCAATTTGCCGAAACCCCGGATTAATACAGAAATAAAGTATATATTGTTTTTCGATGAGAACGTGATGTAATTAAGAATTTCAAAATGATTTTATCGTGTAAAGTATGGCAGGGTACTTATATAAATGATATTTTAGCTTGCGTAATCTTCAATATAAGGAGTAACTAAAATGTCACGGTAAATAGGTGACGCAGTAATAAAGAAAGAAATTAATAAGTGAAAATGTAAAACTAATTGGCACACCCGACAGGGGTCCTTGTAACTACAAGGACCTATAAAAACTTTTGTGAGACATATTTAATTATTTTATTAAGCGGTTTACACTCTGCACACTGCTACCCGTCCAGCGGCGGCGCGATAACTTCGTCACTCACAGTGACAATTTCAGGTGATTGTAAACTGCTTAAAACAATAATTACAAGGACTATTTTTTAAAACTATATTGCACAAAATACACAAGTTACAAATGGCGGACTTAATGACTTAAGGCATTCTCTATCTGTCAACCATAGGACGAAATAGAATATAATATAATATAATACATCAGTATATATCACCTTAAAGCTGTTCAAGCTGCTTAAAGTAACATTTCACGTTGGTAATCTGCATGTTATGTTTTATATTTGCTCGGGCATGTTAAGTTTGCACCTCATATCTTTGGTATCGTAAATAAGGTATACAAACTTAACGCGGCCGGGTTGGCGAAGTGGCGATATACTATACTTCGGAGATCTCAGATAGATATATATATATTTGGAATCAGTACCCTGATTACATTAGAAAAGCGGTTCCATTATATCGTGTTTCAGATTAATCTGTAATCGTAACGGAACCCCTACGTATTGATTCCGGGCGTGTTGATTCTTACAATCGAGTTGTTTGCCGCCGGATGTCGGATCGGAATAGAACGAGATATCGTATCGGATTACAATGAATAATAAACGATCGCTCTTGTCTCGGTCCGAGGGAAAGTAACCTGGGTTCCAATTCGACGAGGTTGTTTTTTTTCCGAAAATATTTCGGCACACTGAAAAAAATACCCAGTGGAGCCTACTGAAATTACAGTAGGCGTAACCGTTATTACAGTTAGGTTTACTGAAATGTCAGTAGGCCTCACTGTTATTGCAGTAAGTCTTACTGTAATGTCAGTAGGCTCCACTGGATATTTTTTTCAGTGCATATGGTGGTCATAGAATCATAGGTCAATTTTTAGGGTTCCGTACCCAAAGGGTAAAAACGGGACCCTATTACTGAGACTTCGCTGTCCGTCCGTCCGTCTGTCACCAGGCTGTATCTCAAGAACGGTGGTAGCTATACAGTTGAAATTTTCACAGATGATGTATTTCTATTTCCGCTATAACAACAAATACTAAAAATAAAATAAAATAAATATTTAAGGGGGCTCCCATACAACAAACTTGTTATAGATTATGGTACGGAACCCTTCATGCGCGAGTCGGACTCGCACTTGCCCAATTTTTTAGTTATTCGAACTGCGTGAATATTGACCATTTGTTACTTAAAATAAGATATGTCTTAACATGGGTCAATAAAATTTTAATATCTTAATCTGTCATTTGCATTTCAGCGATATACTCGCATGATGATTATTCATCTCAATAAGGAAGATAATAATTATCGTACCTAATTGTAATCCGTTACGATTATGAGATATTATTATCTTTCTTGCTTTGAGTGAAACACACCGAAGTAGCCGTATAATGGCGAGATCTCGGACTCATGCTGTTTGAAACGTCGAATTTCGTCCCTGGAGTAAGCTCGTTTTATGGGAAGTATACCGTAAAAATGCAGTTCATAATATAATGTAATGCAGTGTATTGCCGTGTCCACTAATGCTAGTCATAGGTTTGGTACACACAATGTTATTCGTATTTTTACGAGATTAGAATACATTGTGTTGAAATCGAAACGGATTGAATTATACATTTCAATTGCAACTTTTGATTAATATTAAATTAAATATTTACACTATTTCCGGACACTATTATGACAAAACGGGACTTAATCGCGTTCAAAAAAGTGTGTTACCTCGACGTTTCGAACGTGATGTTGACTGAAGAGGTGGGCATCAACGTCTACTTTTCGCTCGAGTATTTAAAGTTACCAATTAAACACTGTGTGAAAGCGATTAAGTCCCGCTTATTATAATTATACATTAAATTGCTTGCTCGATAAAAATAACTTAGCTATAGTCCAATAGCCGTGAAGTTGTCTATCTAAACAATGTGTTTGACTTTTATTCACTAAAATAAATAACATGTACATACTAAAATAAATAGAAACTCTTTTTATCATTAAACCCTAACTGCACGGATCCCTAAAGCATACGAAACGCTTTTAAAAGTCGATTCCACGCTGTTCTCTGTGAATAAACTCGAATGGTAGACATTTGTGTGTTTGCTTTGCATTAGGTACCTTGTATTTCTGTTTGTTTGAGCCCGTTTAGCCGCAGAGCTGTGAACAGCAGTTTATGTTACCTTTTACGTATTTTAAGCGGGGTAATGAGGGCTGGACCGAAAGTATACAAAGTAGACACTCTATTTAGTTTCGGGCTCGTGACTGGCTAATTATTTCAGGAGGCCACAGTGAAACAGATAACACAGGTACAACTTTGTGTAGAAACTAGTGTGTTGCATTTTTATTGCAGTTTTACGTTAACATAGGTAGGTGTGTAATATCACTAGGTACATTATTACAACCTCAAAAACTAACAGTCTATTTCTATATATGTATATTTGATAAGCAGATATAATTATAACTAAATTTATATCATTATCCAAACTATTGTTTTCGATGATGATTTTACTTGCCGTGGGTATAGAATTGTTACAATAAAATATCACTTATCGTAAGGGATGTGCAGTTATAATGCCGTAACAAATGCTTTTTTCTTGAGTGACGTGACTGACGTGAGTCGTACGCCATCATATGAAAATAGAGGATGAAATCGGATAATGGGTAGTATAACCACATAGCAGTCTATTTTTGATAGAAATTTTAGCCACGCCTTAGCTTGGTACGTTAGAGGAGGCAGATAGAAGAGGTATTGAGACATAGGTATTGTCTTTCATAATTGAAAATTCTATTATTAAGCACGAACTCCAACCTCGGACATAAAATTAGATATTTACCAGTGTTCTACATACAGATCGCTCTCATCAGCAGCTGTCCTCGGGCGCAGATTACAATCCACTCTCATTTTTCACCTCTCAAACAGATCGAAGTCAGCTTATCGCTACCTGACGTTTTGATGGGTATTCAATTAAATTTTATGGAAGTGTAATCTATTTCTTTGATTTCCAATTCGAGAAAGCACATTTTAATACCGAGTTACAATATCAGCACGTCTAGCGTAACTTTGACACGCGACTCATGTCGTGCGAGATAGCATCATCCGTCACTATCTCATAGTACTGTACAGATAGAGACAGGTAGTATATCCCGCGCGAGAAAGAGTCGCGTGTCAAAGTTATGCTAGCCGTGCAGATCAGACAGTATTAAATATTACGGCATCTGCTTTGGGCGAGTCATCAATCAAAGTGCGGTATACAACTATTCGGGGCACATTCGTCTGTAAGACGGTGCCCAAAGTGGTTGCTATTAGGGCACAGGATACGTATTTACGAGAACGGCATGCCGGGTGTTGGTAAATTTATAGCCTGTCTCACCATGACACTGGCCGGCGCCTGAGCGAGGAATCCCGACGATCCGCAGCGGAACTCCTCTCCACTCTGGATTTGTTGGAAACTTTTGACAAGCTTCCAAGCCCGTCATTGTTTAGACTACCTACGACTAACTTCCGAACACCGAGTTTTCTGCTGGAAATAACAACTCATTGACATGTTTATATTTTGCTGCTTTAGAATTTAGGTTAGATATGCGGTTCAATATTCGTAGCATTTCTATCTCCGGTATCTATCAATATGTTTTGAATTGTAAGAGAATTTATTGTAAAACCACGTATTTTTATGCAGTTTTGTATCACCAGTTGGTAACTTACCAGATGAATCGTTTATCAACGTTGAACAACGTGGAATTGAATAAAACACTAACGTTTCTATTATTTATACATTGTACATATTTGTTAGCCACGAAATGAATCGTATGAGACATTTCTCAGCTACTACACAATTCTGTGAAAAACTACAAAAAACGTAAACATGTAGACAGATGAAACTGCTATCCGTCCATAAAACTAGCGGTTGTTTGTATTCCGCGTTAATCCCGACTTATACAAACATTATTTCAACACACAAAACGCGAAGCAAAATGCAGTCGGAGTTTAGAAGGCTTTCAGTGGGGCTGGCCGTTTAGCAAAGTTTAAGTACCAACCACTGGCAGCTCGCTGTACTTGCACTATCCCCGCTTCATGTTTAATCCCTCCAAATAAATAAACACTAGCCAGCCGACTCGCATATCACTGCAAATCCTAAAAGCAAATAAACTCACCTAACATATTTTCGAGCGAGAATTTTTACAAGCGGCTGTTTTTGATGCATGCACGAATTGACAAAAAGCAACTATAAGTATCAATATTGTTTCTAGAAAAAGCAATTGAGCCTTCTCGAAAACATTTGTGTCTAGAATCTAATTTATTCGCCAATGACACATTCCTGCCAATTGGTGACATAACATGTTGATTGTTACGATGTCGACCTAAATAAGTATTCATTTGCTTAGGTACATTTTACCTGAAAAACTTCTTTGTAAACATGACCTTTAATTTAAGAAATGATCCGGCGACTTCTAAAATAACAGTAGAAACCCAACTCCATCGCATTCAGACGATTCCAAAGAATCAGAGTCCGTAGATCGACCATGTTTCGATTCCGTAACCTATTGAACACAGGTATTGATTGCGAGGTAATAAAAACAAACCTCTTGCATTTCAATGAAGACCCCGAGACGCACGTTTTAGAGGAGCCGGTGTCACGTAAATAATCATCGTGCCCTCTCGGCATCCACAAAGAATTCGTCTGTAAATACTTGATTTGAGAACTTTCGGTTGAGCGCCCTTTGAAATGTAATAAAATGTTTATTTCTACAAGTAGAATAAATATTATTTAAAATTTGCTTTATTTGATAACATGTTTTCTCCAAATATTTACAAACGGTGGCAATCAAGTATATTTTAATAAAATTAAATTTAAAGCCAGTTTGATTAAATTTAAGGCACTTCATTTAATGTATTTTATAGTGGTTGGAGGCTGGAGCTAGACATCATTTATTTATTTTACGTATCGCGCAGCGGTTGCCAGCTGCCTATGCCTACAGAGCTCACAGAGTTATAGAAAGGAATTGGCTCTTCCCATAACTCGCTCGGGATCTATCTACGAGATCAAATAAAAAATGAGGAGATTGGTAGACGAATCAAGGTCACCAACATAGCAAACCGGGTAAGCAAGCTGAAATGGCAATGAGCAGGGCACATAGCTCAAAGAACCGATGGCCGTTGGGGCAGAGGTTGTCGGACGATCTGGTTAGAGTTGCGGGGACTCGCTGGATGCGGGTCGCTTTTATCCTGTCCACGTGGATGTCTATTGAGGAGGCCTGCCTGTGTCCTAGGTATGTGAGTGGACGTTCTATAGCTGAAATGATGATGACTGATCCGGTGGCGGTCCTGGGTTCGAATCGCGGCAGATGTGATGAACTCGAATATTTCTCCATGGATGTTTTCCTAATATTTAAGCAAGTATGTAGTTGTAGGTATATTTGTATCTCTATCTAACTCTAGATAGTTTTCTAGTGTAGAAAAACAAGAAAGGAAAAGAAAAGGCACTGCTTAGTTTGAGGTTAGAGTCAATCAGTTAATTTCAAAATAATAAATGAAAATGTATAATGTTAAATACTAATAATAAATAGGGATAAGTTAATACTAATATAACTTATAAATAATAACCTGAGATACTAAATATGGCATTTGATCGAGTTGTGTAAGACTGTCCCCTAATTTTTATTAATTTTATACAATATCAACGCCACTATGTATAGATTAACGCCCAACATAGTATACAGCGTGTCATTAATTCATCATCATCAAACCGACGTGTAAAAGAGTCCATCGTTATCGCCCACGTGCTGAATACATCAATCTATCTCGCGTTACCTGTGAAGATATTTTCATCACATCACAAAAATAAAACGGTTTTTAATGCAATAAAAACGTATAACATGACTATCACGTTACGTTATATTACAGGAACAGTTGCCTGCCTAATGTTTAACCGCCTTCAAAAAAGGAGTGGGTTCTATATTCGACTGTAAGTATTTTTTATATTATTGTGTAGTATTCGACATGTTTACTATAATATATTTAAGAGCAAAGTATATGGTAACACGATGTGCATCAATGCTGCGCGTACCTATTAGTTTTTTCTTAGTTCCCTATCCTTATTGTATAGGTAGTTTTTTAATTGCAAGAAATGTAAAAACAATGTTAATTACATTATCTAGTAATTATATAAGCTAAATTACGTATGGTGGTCAGATGATATAACCAGCTGTCATCCAATAACGTCGCCTAAAAATTCTCATATCAAAGTAAGTAAGTACGCCGAAAATGAACATAAAGTATTCAGAACTTGTAAAACGGTACTTTCAGAAAATAAGAGAAAACAAATAAATCTTAGTGTTAAAAAGTTTTAATGAACTAATGTATTTGTAATAAAGATTGCGGCCGCCGGGCGGCGCCCGCGGCGTCGTTTAATGCCATGAAATTTACATTACTCTTGGGCATATTGTATATAGCGTGTTTTTAGATACAGTGCACAAATCAAAATATTGTGCGCTTATAAAAACAAACGAGCTATTACATTTTAAACGTTCTGTTAATTAATGCTTGTAAATGAACTGCTGTAAACTTGCTTATATTGTAAACCCGCAAATATTTGTGATGTTAAGTTTATTCTTCTTCCCCACGATCAATATATATCTTAGCATATCTGTTTTGATTTTTAGTCCATCATCATCATCATCATCTCAGCCATAGGACGTCCACTGCTGAACATAGGCCTCCCCTTTGGACTTCCATATATACCGGTTGGAAGCGACCTGCATCCAGCGCCTTCCGGCGACCTTTATAAGGTCATCTGTCCATCTTGTAGGTGGACGTCCTACGCTGCGCTTGCTGGTCCGAGGTCTCCACTCGAGCACTTTTCGGCCCCATCGGCCATCTGCTATGTGGCCTGCCCATTGCCACTTCAACTTGCTAATCCGGTGAGCTATATCGGTCACTTTAGTTCGTCTACGGATTTCCTCATTTCTGATTCGATCACGTAGAGACACCCCGAGCATAGCCCTCTCCATTGCTCGTTGAGCGACTTTGAGCTTTGAGATGAGGCCGATAGTGAAAGACCACGTTTCGGTGCCGTAAGTCATCACTGGTAACACACATTGGTTGAAGACTTTCGTCTTGAGGCACTGAGGTATGTCGGACGAAAAGACATTGCGTAGTTTCCCGAACGCTGCCCAGCCGAGTTGGATTCGGCGGTTGACCTCTTTCTCGAAGTTGGACCTACCTAATTGGACCACTTGTCCTAGGTAGATGTATGAGTCAACAACTTCGAGTACCGAGTTTTCAACAGAGACTGGGATGGGCACAACCTTGGCATTTGACATGAGTTTCGTCACAGAATAGATAATAGTACAAGTACAGAAGGCACACTACTTTGATCTTTAGAAAAGCCGCTTTTTTTAGCCGAAAAAATATGATTTATGGCCCTTCTCAAGTCGTCGTCCCCAGCGCAAGCCAAATGGAACGTTAAAGCTGCGTGCCAACGGTGAAAATGAATTGGCTCGCTTGCCGCGTCGCCGAGAGCGAGGGCTGTCAACGACTAAAAATAAAAATGTATTTCCCATTTATTTCTTGCATTCAATATAGAGAGCAATATTCAATAATATCATATGTTATAATTTATATTATAATATAGAGGAGATGTACAAGATTATGTCTATAAAATCATTAAAATAGGAACTATAACTAAATAACATTAAAAAAGATCGGGACCCCGTGGTAGGGTACCCAAAACGCAGGCAGCATTCCCGCGCTGGATAGCCATGGCTAACCTTTGCGCGAGAAAGCTGCCCGCGCGTGGATCGCCTGTCGCGTCCCGCAAGCGCTTGCTGACACATTTGACCAGGCGGCGTGCCCCCTGGCGCCATTATATTTATTATTTCATTATTTAACTATAAAATAATCAATCTCAGAATTTGGACGAAAAAACCACCAGGCCGCAAAACAGTTTAGCTTAATTTTTAAACATTTTAATACGTATAATATAATAAAATAATGCAACGAATGCGTTACCTTAACATGCAATTAAATTCTTGAGCTTTATTTTGTTTTTGCTTAGTTGTCCGATATTTATTTATTTATTTATATTCATCACTACACACCTAGTATAAAACAAAGTCGTTTCCTGATGTCTGTCTGTCTGCCCCTATGTATGCTTAGATCTTTAAAAATACGCACGGACGCACCGTGCGAAGCCGGGGCGGGTCGCTAGTAACAAATAAAACATGTACGAAGGCGAACTTGTCCCTATTAGGGATCTCTTCCAATACATTTCTTTTAACTCATTATTTATATATTTTATATACTTACCTATCAAACTGTTACTCAATCGTTTATTCATTACTAGTAATTTTACAAACTTGATATTAAATATTATTATAAAAACCTCTATGATTGTTGATTTAGTAGTAGACATACTTATTTATTATTTATTTATTTATTTTACATACTTATTTACTAGAATTTAAATTGACACAAATAGGTACATATCAGCAAATAATCTACAATTGACAATTAAAATTGTTCTGAGTAACCAGTGTTAAATATGGAAGTAGATACACCTGCAATATGGTTTTTATTATTATTCAGTTACTACTTATTATATATTATGTTCATTTTCTTACCTTTCAGCATCCTTCGGACGTGTTGGGAGAACTAAAAACGCGTGATTCCAATTTCGATCATTGTTCCTACAACCCGCTGCGATACAATATCTTTTCGCTGTCTTTTTACTCATTTAAACACTTTATATCATAATATAACACTGGTATCAACAGATGAATGCGGAATAATTTTATTAAAACTTTCGTGAGACATATTTAATTATTGTATTAAGCGGTTTACACTCACGTGAAATTGTCAGGAACGGCCCGACATGTTTCGAACTCGTATGGAGCCCTTCATCAGGGACCAGCCGTCCCTGATGAAGGGCTCCGTCAGTAAACCGCTTAATACAATAATGAATGCGGAACGTTCACTTGCGACGTAAATCGTGAGCGAGACGCGCGCGAAAATCGTGTAGGTACGTGCATTCCGAGACAGAGCGTGTCAGCCACTGAATAGTCCGCATGCATGCGGCCACCGGCATGTACTTGTAGCGGGAAACGTTAATCGCGGAGTGCGCCCCGCCTGGTTTCGTCTTGTCCATGTTCATTTTTAAGCCCACCCGTTGAGAAACTCGATTGAGGTCATCGAGCATCATGCTGAGTTCCTCCATCGACTTTGCCATGACTACGATGTCGTTGGCAAACCGAAGGTCAGTGATGTATTCGCCATTGATGTTGATGCCAAGTCCTTGCCATTCCAGGAGCTTGAAGGCGTCTTCCATAACGGCCGTAAACAGTTTCGGGGACACAACGTCCCCCTGTCTTACGCCTCTTCTCAATGGAATGGCCTTTGTGCTCTGCTCCTGAACTCGGACCGACATGGTGGCGTTACTATACAAACACTTCAACACTTCAATGTACCGATAGTCAATATGGCATCGCTGAAGTGACTCGAGCACCGCCCATGTTTCCACCGAATCGAAGGCTTTCTCATAGTCCACAAACGCTAAGCATAATGGCAAGTTATACTCTTCAGTCTTCTGTATAACTTGCCGCAGCGTATGTATGTGGTCTATGGTAGCTTCTTCGGAAACCGGCTTGTTCGGGAGGCTGGAAGTCACCAAGTCTATGTTCGAGACGGTTCGTGATGACCCTTGAAAACAACTTATAAACATGGCTTAGAAGCGTGATGGGTCTGTAGTTCTTCAATAGGCTGTTATCACCTTTCTTGAAGAACAGTACCACCTCGCCTCTATTCCATGCTTCAGGCGTTTTGCCCTCGGACTAATGGAATTAAAGAGCTTCTGGAGGACCTTAAGTACCGGTGTTCCACCCGCTCTCAGAAGCTCTGAGGTGATTCCGTCTTCGCCCGGTGCCTTGTTGTTCTTAAGCTGCTTCAGGGCCATCCTAATCTCGTACAGACTGATGTCCGGGATGTCTTCGGTATAATGTCGGGACAGCTTGGCTCGTGGATCGCCTACTAAGCTGTCAACGGGCTTTGCAACTGAAGTGACCATAGAACCTCTCGATCTCGCCTAGAACCTCTGCTTTGGTCGACGCTATGCTGCAGCCATCTTCCCGTTTCAGCTTGGTCAGCTGGCTTTGTCCAATAGACTTGTCCTTTGCGAACACTTTGGAGCTTTTGTTCTGCTCAATGGTCTCTTTAATACGGTTCGTATTAAAGAGCCGCAGATCGTGTCGCAAGGACTTCGATATACATCTATTAAGCTGCCTATATGACCTCGCGTCATCGGGAGACTGCAACCGTAACGAGCGTCGTTCAGCCATGAGGTTTAAGGTTCGATCAGACAATTTCTGAGGTCTATCTTTACGGCGGGGTCTGAAAAACTTAGACCCTACCGTGTGGACAGTTTCCACTAGCCCGTCGTTGATCTCGTCCACTGAGACAAAGTTCTCCAGACAAGCGAAGCGGTTGGAGAGCTCGAGTTGAAAGCTCTCGGGGTTTTGAATATGGGCCCGAGTAGGTCGGAGCGTAGACTTCATCAGACTGGATCTTTCCAGTTTAACATTGATATTCAGTGTGCCTCTTACGATTCGATGATCACTGCCGGTCTTTACCCTATTGATCACAGACACATCACTGAAAATCCGTTTCTTGTCGGTCATGATGAAGTCAATCTCGTTTCTCGTGGAACCATCGGGACTTATCCAGGTCCATTTCCTGTGAGGCGGCTTCTGGAAGAAAGAGTTCATCATGAAGAGTTCCTCTTTCTCCAGAAAGTCGGCCAGCCTCTGTCCCCTAGGGTTCCGTTGCCCGTATCCAAATTGCCCCACTCTCAACTCATCACCGCTGTTCTTGCCCAACTTTGCATTGAAGTCCCCCATAACAACAGTGAAGTAGGTTTTGGAAGTATGTATGGCCCTACTTACGTCCTCATACATAGCCTCTACTTCCTCATCAGAATGTGACGAGGTCGGTGCGTATACCTGAATGACCTTCAACGAATATCTTTCGGATATTCTGAGTATTAGGTATACCACCCTGCTCGACACACTGTTGATGGTTGTTATGTTGTTAACGAGGGACCTGTGAACGAGAAACCCGACACCGCCTTTGGACTGTTGGGCGCCCTCCCGGTAGTAGAGCAGGTTACCAGACTTCAGGGTTACGGTGTCCTCCCCCTCTCTACGGACTTCGCATAATCCTACAATATCCCAGTGTAACCTGCTCAGTTCCTCTTCCAACAAACAAATGAAAGCGGCGAACTTACCGGTTACATAGGACAACGTCAGTTAAATACAAAATTGTACCCATAAACATTTTGTTATTTTTTTTTTTTTTGTTTGGCAACGTATAATATTCAATTATATTATGTCGTTTAGTAGCATTTTAGGAAACCATTGTTACTTTGTATACTGGTTATGTCTTTCATTATTATTATTATTATTATATTTTACATGTAAATTGTGGGTCGCAACATACGTGGTTGTTGTAGGTGCGCATATACGATTAGATATGTTATGTAATACTGGTTTGGGCTGAAAAACAGCGCTGAAGTGTCGCTAGACGACACGATCAGCATCATGCTGACGCCCCAACCGTTTGCCACACTTAGTTTCTAAGCTAACCTATGCATGGACTATTTTTTAATTTCTTATTGTTAGTTTTAGTAGGTACATGCCAAGTTTGTGAAAATTGTGGCAATTAATTAATTTTCTTTCTTTCTTTCTTTCAACTCGCAAATCTTTTCGTCAGTCCTCATTGGGCGTATGTTGTGTGTTACCAGGGCCAGTCGTCGTGGGGATGGGTAGCCGGATTTCGTCCGGGGATTCTTAGCACCCCCTGCTCCGCTATTACCTTGGCCGCTACCCGCGCCAGGGATAGCGGAGCTGCCGGAGACTGGGGGCCTGGTATTAATGTGACTTATCATAAAGGGGGTTTTGCCATACGCGCCACGCTTGGCAGGCGGGTTGGCGCGCGCAGTTATTTTTTTTTTTTAGGGTCTGGAAGACGCTGCTGCCCATCTTCCGGTATATTATTATTATTCCCTTAGCAGTTTAGTCCATATATATTTATATTGTGTATATCACAGACCACCCCCACTAGACGGAGCATGTAAGGCGACCCGCGCGCACCAACGATATGGTACGGCAGAACATTAAAGTATCAACACGGCGGCCACCGTTTAGTTGCGTCCATGTTTATGAGGTCACTCTACACCACTTAACACTACAATTTACCATGTTATTTATTTAATTTCTTTTTTCGTTGACGTACGCATGGATCATAAACAAGGACGCAACTAAACGGTGGCCGCCGTGTTGATACTTTAATGTTCTGCCGTACCATATCGTTGGTGCGCGCGGGTCGCCTTACATGCTCCGTCTAGTGGGGGTTGTCTGTGGTGTATATATAATAAATATATGTATTTATCTAAGTATATCTATTAAAACCTATTTGTTAGTTGCACCGCCCACAACTTATCTGCTTTGCCTGATGGTTGACTGGTAGAGAATGCCCTATGGCATTAAGTCCGCCTTTTGTACGATCTGTTTTTCTTTTGTGCAATAAAGATTAAATAAAATAAATGAATATTAAAAAAAATACTGCTACATTTAGAATTTTTGGCATCGAATTGGCGGGCTCTAAAATAGAAAAGCCGACCTTATTGTAACTTTCAGTCCGCGATGAGTATGGACAGAATACCGCTATAATTTCAGTTGGCCTTAAATAGTCACGTTTATCGCACTAAAGATAAATTTAATAGTAAGCATTCAAAGGATTACCTATAACTGTATCATAAGCCTAATATTTAAGGAATAACTGCTAGTGGTATCCCTGTTCTAATCCCGAGATTTAAAATATAGTTTTAGCAACCACATTGACACAAAATAATTGACGAGAAGTTTTGTTTCATTTATGTTCTCGGCAAAAACATAAATAAATAAAACAAACTGGTCCAGCCAGCTAGTAACAGACACTTCGCAAGCCTAGCTGAATTGGTAATAACTCCATCATCACTCCAGGAATTGTACCATAATTCCATTCGTTGATTAAATATAGAAGTCTATCCAGCTTCGACTAAACTGACATCGTTTTATGATTCTTGCAACACGCCTTAAATCCATGTCAACACTAATGAAATAGTGATGTCTCTTTGTAGATTCATATGTAACGGCTGTTATTATATTGTGGAATATCTCGTGTATTTTAGTTTCAAGCTTATGAGAGATGAAAGAAGCTAAACTAGAACACCAAAATAGTATTTATTAATAGTTAAATATGCTTTAACGTGCTTTTCAACTATTACATAATACAAAACTCTGAAAAATTATCATTGTTTCATTGATTTATGATAATGCTATGGATGATCATAATAGCGCACGATATTAAAAGTTCCGAGAAATTTATGTTAATTTGTACAAACATATTAAAAATGTGTTAGCTTGCGGCTCTCTTCGTAATAATGATTAGTGGCAACATAATAATAGTATGTGCATACAGCTACATAATAAAATCTTACGTTAACATTAATGGGTTTATTTATAACCCTTAACTACTAAACAAGAGAGAGTTGAGAGCATCTAAGTAAGCGCGGTCCTCCCACACTTTAATGGCGTTAAAAGTTTATTTCAGGCAGCTAAAAGTCAGCACATTGAATGTATAACAGTTATATAACTTAGGTTACACATCTAAGAGGAGCGTGTAATTGTTATTACATTTATTTACAACATAGGTAAGAATTAAACTAAATTAGGTACATTATCTTCATATCTATATTATTTTCCTTCAACTTCAGACTTAATGTAGCAAAGCCTTCAGAATAATAATTCACCGTGCATTTTATTATATATCTCTTCCTACTTACGCAAATACATTTGGGTGAACCTATTAATAAAAAAATCTACCCATTAAAATATACAAGTCTAAATCTGAAGTACGCTGAAAAGGGAAACTTTTCAATTTGACCCCTCGTATCTCATTGAGATTCTTAAAAATACTCTCTTGTTGAGTGCTTGGCGGGTCGTATTTACCTACAGAATCTCGGCCATGGATTCCCCCCGTGCCTAATGAAATCTTGATTGACAGATAGGGTGACTACCAAATTACCAACTAATGTTTTTCAACCCAAATAGCGTTTTTGTAAGCAATTTTTGCGGTACATAGTAGTCAGCAAGCACTCAAACCTGTGATGATCACGTTTATCACGTGATTCATAAAAACATATTTGAGGCCGCAAATATATAATCATAATTAGGATTTATTTTTATTAAAGCAGTAACGTCTGCTAACGTAAACTTTAAAATTTAAACGTTTTTTTTTTTCAATTTTCGCTTCATTTTTAAACATAATTGGATATACCATTTTTTTTAAGACTTACCTATATTAAATCAGAAACCATTTCTAGGAATAGGACTCGTATACCGAAAAAACAATTATTTAGATTGTGACAATATGACAAGACAATGACAAATAATTCTTACCTATGTTATAAATAAAAAATAAGCCTATATATTAACGATTGTAATAAAAATGGGGTCTTTATATTTTAGGCATATCCTAATCCTAATAGAAATAATATACGTAATCTAAAGATTCCAAAATACGTTTTCGTTAATCCTGATTTCCCAAGTAGCACACATGGTGTAGAAGAGCTTCTGCAGCCCTTACACAGCTGGAATAAGTCGTATAAGGGCTGTATACACTGTTATGCAGCCTGTGTGCAACGTGGGTTTTACACTGGTTGGTACGTCTCCTCTCGGTGTTCGTATTTTTAACGGCTCGTTGTCATATTTCTTGAAAACTGACGCGTTAATGCATCCGTGAAGGATCGATTACGGAATAAAGGTTGGGTTACTTCAAATGGTGTTGGGTTTGACACCGGAAGGATCAGCATACTCGTAGTTTAAACCAGAGTACTCAATTGGCCAGCTAAAATAGGGAAAAAGAGAGGTAATAGGCGTAGGCGCGAATAGTATGTTCTAAGAAAGCATAGCGATCTTTGATCAGATTTTAAGATTCAATGCAGGCAAAATCCGTGTGAGATTCATAAATATTTTTGACGCTTAACTAAATTGGTAAATATTTTCGTTAAATCCAATAAGAAACAGCACACTAATACTTAATTTGAGTAGGTAGATCACTGCAAATCAGGTCAAGTTGTGAAGCTACGAAATCGTCTCAAAATAATAACTACGTGCAACACTGTTTCTTACTTATGACCTACCCAAACGTTATTCCTATAATTTTATTGACAATTTACTACTCATAACTAATATTTGAGATTACTTTTGGGACATTCAGTATATTGCTACAGTTATGAACGCAAATAGGATTATAAATTATTCTACCGAAACGCGCCTTTAGAGGCTCGACAAAGGTTTCGACAGCAAACCGCCGTTGAACTTTTCCAAGTGAATAAGCTTCTTCAATATGATGAATATAAATAATAACAGTCATGAACCGGCATCCGACCTCTTTACATACCGATGTCGAGTAGGTATATGGCCCTTCGATGGGCTAAGAGGGCCATTCGATTCAAAGCGGGTTGGACACCACATTTATAAAACTACGTGCAAATTTGTACTGCTAACAATACGATATTATTTATTTATACGCCGCGCGGTGTTACCGGCTCATCCCACGGGAACACTACATTTTTCGGGATAAAAATACCCTATATGTTAATCCAAGGTGTCAGCTACCTTCATATAATTTTTTTTTTTTCAAAAAATGGTCAAGCCGTTTGAGCATGAAGAAGTTAACAGACATACAAACTTTCGCTTTTATAATATTAGTCGCCTCTAGTGCTGATAGCTTCTAGTGCTGCTCTGATTGGGTTCCGTATTAGTTGTAAGAAAGGTCACTGACGGAAGATCAGCGCTGCGTTCTTCGCAGCATTATGCGTCAGACCTAATTCATACCACGACACAGGATTCTCGATATATCGCTTATTACAAAAACAAAACGTTTTTTATACTTAGTCAAGTTTATTTTCATTCGCGTTCTGTTTTTTTTTAACGAGATAACTATCAAAATTGTTTAACATATTACATTACATTTAATGTTACTGTTGTTGTTGTATTGTGGATGAATAAAGTTTTTAAGTATCTATATATCTATTACACGATACAAAAAGAAAAAACCTATTTCTTGAAAAAAATACAGAAAGGGGAAATCAAGCGTCCAATTATTGCTCTAATGAATGATCTAAGGATAAAAATGAGAGAATCGAGACGGGACCCAAACGCACGAAGGGTTTCGTACTCTTTATTATTTATTTTTTATTAAAACAGTAACGTCTGCTAACGTAAACTAAATGTTTACAAATGAAGCGAAAAAAATCCAATTGGGAGGACGCCAGTGTTGGCCCGGAAAGCCGTTGGAAACGCAGGTTCGAATCCTGTCCGAATCATTAAATTTTTCAATTTTCGCTTCATTTGTAAACATTTAGTTTACGTTAGCAGACGTTACTGCTTTAATAAAAAATAAGTACTTAATTCGGGTGTAGCACATCGTTACTATCGATTCTCAACAAATTTGAGACGATGGTGCCGACGATAAAGTCTAAATCTTTACGGTAGATGGCGCTACGATGCCACCCTAAGGCATGTCGAAGCAACTGGTTGAAAAATTCAATGGCTCTGACATCTGATTCGGTAGTCCAATTGGGAGGACGCCAGTGTTGGCCCGGAAAGCCGTTGGAAACGCAGGTTCGAATCCTGTCCGAATCATTAAATTTTTCAATTTTCGCTTCATTTGTAAACATTCTCTTTATTATTATTTTTATTTTTAGTATTTGTAGTCATTATCCATTATGACTACAAATACAGAAACTAAAATAGTAAGTAGGTAAGTCATATTCATACATATTATTTACTTTATTAAAATCTCAAGTGCCTACCTTTGACTTCCATACAACCATTAGAAAGGTACAACAACCATTAGAACATTAAAACGTAGATAACCCGAAAAAACTTTTTTTTTAATGGGGATCCCCTTTAGTCTTTACATCTTTCTTTTAAATATTTTTTATACATTATACAATCATTTCAAGTCACTATTTCATTTGGAAAGATAAAGACAGACGGACAACGGAGGCTTAGAAATAAGATTCCGGTAGCACCCTTCGGTTACGGTACCCTAAACATAAACAGACAAACACGTTTCCTGATAGCCCGTAGTCGTCGTTCTTTCTAAGTAAGTATTTATTGGGACGAAAGTTCCGAAACAAAATTGCATCACAATGTAAGAATCGATGATCAGTTTGAAAGCAAATGCCGATAATATTGGTACCGGTTAATCGCACTGAAAAGCAATTTCCTTTCATATTGTTCTGGGATTGTTTCGCCTGTCGCACTCCTCGGCCCTATCGGACATTGAATTCATTGTTAAACATAGAAAAACTAAATGTATCCTAACCGACTTTTTATTGGTTTGTATTTGGTGGAAATATTGGCATTTGGGACCAATTCCATTATTATGATAATCCACTACAAGTCCTAAGAGACGAAGTTCAGAAAAATATTACTTATTTAAATCAGTGCAAAAGTTTTCTAAATTAACAACTTCAAACTTGTTTGCTTAAAGAACTCCAGTACTTGTTTTATTAAGAGCTGCGGCTTTATCTTGACTGCAATATAAAAAATGGTGTGCAAAATTTTTATTAATTAGTTTGTGCGGCATTAAGTCCTCAAATCAATTCGTGACAGTGTATAAATTGGACAATATTAACACTTAACTGGATATGAAATACTTCAAATGTGCGAGGTTATTCATCGGTGCAGTAGGTAAACACGGGCTGATTAAAAATTAATTATTGGAGAGTGCCCGATGTTGAATTGTAGCCATAAAGTGTCGAGCCGATATTCCGATAAATTGATACAAATATGTCATTCAAGCGGGGATTCATTGTTCATTAGCGGTATCTTATCGAGGCTCCGAATATATTGGATATAAACGATAGGTACGTTTCATGAGTGAACTCGCGAAAACTTTGCTTTCCAGGTTAGGTACTGTTTAAAAATAGGCACGTCTAGAACCGAGCTAAACACGTCCCGGCGAGAGCCATCGGTACCTGTGTTCGTCAGTTGAATGAAAATAAATTTCCACGGATCAATTTCGCCGAGAGCGAGTGCGGCCGGATGACAGCCTCTAGACCAACCCATGAATACAAGTTGCCGCATCGCACGAGCCCAGATATTCGACGGGATATAGCACGTCCGTTCGTTTCGCTTTGCCACCGCCCGCCTTAAGCCTAATTTAATTTTGTGCTGTGATCAGCCAACCGTAAGCCTACGATAATAATTCTAAGATCGGCCTCGCCTCCGTATCCTCGCCCAACGAATAATGCCTCTATTAATCATAGATACGTTACGGGCTGCTGCAAATATTACAATCGAACCACATCCTAAGCTACGTATCATTGACAGACATTAATCGTTGCCGCATCGTGCGATATTTATGTGAGTTAATAAGCGGCATTCCGGTTTCGTATTTATTTACGTACACCACTGAATTATACCTATCTTTTAAGATTATTTAACTATCGTACAAAATCAGCGGATCCCCAACAACCATTACCTCTATATAAGACACAATTTTAACTGAAAACTATGTAGGTAAGTTATATGACTGATGTAATAAAATGAGCAAAATATTAATTAATTTTAATTACTTATTCCGTAGTTTACGTGTTTGTGCAATAAATTGTTAATGTTTGTTGAAGGCATGGATTTATTTTGTATTACGAATTATTATTTTCCTATTATTTTGTAAGAGAAAATAATAGGACAAAATGCTTTAGGTATGTCAAAATACCTCCTTTATGGAATCGGTAAAAATCAGTGACCATCGAGATTTTTCTTTTAACTACGTAATTTAGTCACACAACTACTGTACAGCCCACGACAACACCGAGGGTGTGTAATGTTTTGCATAACAACAATTTGCGAATTTTCATTTTGCATAAAACGAATTGCATAATTTCAACCTGCATAAGTGATCATATAGCATAAGAACAAAATGCATACAAACGAATTGCATAATTTCGAAAAATAATAGTTATTTGCATAATAATGTACCTATTTGCATATAATAGACAAATAGCATAATAGTCACTTTGTATACTATACCATTGTCATATCATACTTTTTTCATTTTCATAAAAACTTAAAGCATAAATGTTCTCCAAATAAATACATACAAAAATATAATATTTTTTTCTTATTCATTCTTCCCCATTGCCGAGACAAATCAGGAGCAGTTACCTTTTAAGGGTCATAAAAAAAAACCCAAACCTACCTATCACTGGGAGTAGTTTCGTTTTTAGGGTCATAAAAAAAAATAACCCTAACCTACCTATCTCTTGGAGCAGTTTCGTTTTTAGGGTAAATAAAAACATAACAATATTTCAGTAGGTAGGTAACAACTTTTTATTCTTTTTTTTTAGGACTTATTTGATATGATATGTATGCAACTTGATAATTATTTTAGGTGTTTTTATGAGTTTTAATAAATATTCTGAATGTATGTTATACCAAGTGACATTATGACTTATGAACAGTATAACCAGTAAAAACAAAGTAACAGTAAATAAAAACTTAACACTACTAACTACTATGTACTAAAAAGCTAAAATTAACTTAACTAAAACAAATTCAAAAAACTGCTCCCCTTTGGCATGGTACCGAAAATGCTGGCAGCATTTCCTCGCTGAACAGCTATGCTGATACGCTGAGCGAGGAAGCTGCCAGCTCTCCGGTCCCCAGTGGTCTCTTGAAGCCTTTTAGAGAGCTCTTTGTGAAGTTTTTGGGCGCTGGGACCCCATGGACCTAAGGTCTCTAAATGTTATTATGATTATTAATGGTTATGATGTTTAAATATTATGGTTGACAAAATTATGAATTTTATTTTTATGCAATGTGTTTATTATTCATTTTAAAAGTAGTTAAATGAAAATTATGCTAAAAGTTTTTATGCAACTTGAACCGCACCCCAATACCGACATAACCACCCGGGCTCTTTTGGCCTAATTCCTGAACAATTCTCTGGCTGCGGTAATGAAAACACGCTCTCTATTGATGTATTAAATTCTTTCCCCTAAATAATTGGCACCTTCTATAACCCTTTGTTGAATAAAAAGCTTGAAAGTGAACAGCCGCCTGCTACGTTATGAAAATGGAATCTCCTCTAAAAATATGACTCTATAATTATTCTATAAACTGGAAGATAACCGCCAAGCAATTATTTACTGCTTCCACTACTTCAGAGCTAGGCCCAAGATCAATGTTATAGTTATTATACAGTATCTTGTAGCTTTTGCTTTACACATTGTACATGCATGCATGCGTAACACTTATCATCATCAGAAATTTAAGAGCTTAGCTCTTGTCGGTGGAGCAACTTCCATGTTTCTCTATCTTCAACTTTCTTTTTGATGTCCTGATACGACATACATTTTGATGTATACTGTAAATACATAAGCGGTCCAGACAATGGAGATCTTGCACAGAGACCGAATAAAATATATTAGTATCGAACTTTAAGATATAATTTATATAAAGAATAAGCATTTGCCTTGGACCGGTTTTGAAAAAACGATCGCCGGCGCCAACTGCAGGCTCCAAATTAATGTGTTACAAATTATATTGCACTGTACGAGTATTCATGTGGTGATGCAATACGAACTACTGTTTAGCGGCAAAAATTACGAAGTGTATGATACACAACATATACCCATGTGGGAACGTCGAGACATATTGTACCGAGTAAATTCGTGCAGCATATTTTACTTAGGAACTTTTGGGTTTGGGCTTCTTCATATAAAGTCTATTTATATATGAAAAAGCGGCGTGTCAACCGGAACGGCTTATAAAACAGAGATCACTGGCGCTAAATTAAATGTGTTCCTAAATAAACGGCGCTGTCTTGATGTTTTAGAACAATACTGCTATTTTGCGACATGGAATTGCACACTCCGGTGGGGTCGTCCAGAGACCAAATAAATTGTTGCAGAACGTTAGTAACGATTTTAAAATAGAATTTAAATATGATGACGGCCCCAAAGGCGGCTCGCCCGGGTATTATGAAAAAGCAATCGCTGGCGCCAAGTACCGGCTCCAAATTAATGTTTCACGAACCGCATCGTGCTGTATTGATGTGACAATGCACTAGATACTGCTGTTTAGCGGCAGAAATTAGGTAATGGATCATATATAACATAGACACCCAGACTGGTTCGTTCAGAGACATTGCACAGTATATTTCCTTGCAGCATATTTTAGTAACGAATTTTAAAATAGAATTTCTATGAAGAAGCCCCAACAGGCGGGTCGCCCCGAACGGGTTATGAAAAAGCGATCGCTGGCGCCAAGTGCCGGCTCCAAATTAATGTGTCACAAACTGTATCGCGCTGTATTGATGTTGAAAAATGACGCGCCCAGTTTAATTGCAATCGTAAATCTCGACGAGGTGCGGAAGTCGCCTAAAATGGCGAGTTTTCCGAAGTGTTTATAAGCTTGTTTCGCCTGTATTTCAAGTTAATTACTGAATAATGGTTTACATTAAATTGAATATTAAAACGATTATTTTCTGAAAAGATTTATAAAACAACGTTCGTCAGTCAACGTTGTGTTGTCTTATCCTTTCAATGACGTTCCTTTGATTCTTATTGGCTTTCCTAAATTACTACTCGCATTCTATATATTACTTTTTCAAGCTAAGCTAAGCCAAATCCAATGTAGCTCCTTAGTTCCTTTGTACCTACTCGTGGATTTACCCCGAGTCAGTAATAAAAACAACAGAACATCCCGTCATTATTTGCCAAACGCCAATCTGCAAAACCGTAATGACTGCCATCCCACAACACGCGCAAGGAAATATGCTATAATCCCCAAAAATGATTAACGATATGTCCTAATCATTTGTCTTTGTTTGTTTTATCAAAAACAATCTAAAATAAACTGTGTGTTCCGGCGGTCGCGCGCTGGCCGCCGCGACGGAAACGATCGCCGTGATTAACGAGCAAGCCTCACCGACTTGAAAATGAACCCTATTACTTAACCGACTCAACACCCGCCCACAACTAAGAAAAAAATCTCCAATTCCAACTTGCCGAGTTAAAAGCGCGATGCGATCTTTCAGTCAGCCCTTTCGGACGTGTCAACGGGCGTACAAGTTTTTAAGTGTTGTTTATTCCTACTTTTTAAGCGAGATTCTTTCACAAACACTAATTAGGCTCATTTAGATTTAATTTTAACAGGAATTTAATAGCTAAATCAACCAGGAATAAAATGTCCCTTAATGAAACTAACATTGACTTCTCGCTATCTTTGAAAACGGGTGTTGTTATGCTTTTGTTCGTCGCACGAAGCGGTCACGGTTTCAAGGAATTATATTAATAGTGGCACGCAGTGGACGGTCCCACATGTGGAATAAGGAACGGGCCGCAGATGGGCATCGAAGAGGCCGCACGTTTCATTATGCAACCCACCAAGCTGCTATTTCCCGACATTATATTATAATGTCTTTATTTCGATATGAATGCGCACGAATGGCTGAGCTTTGCCCACAATGCCTTTATTGCACAAGATAAATCTTTGTTACAATCGGATTTGTATAATGTGAATATCGAATGAACAAGGTTGGGTGATTCAGCTCATATTCATTGTAGTCAGCAATTTGATGAGATTCCGGCGCATGATTACACGGTACTATATTGTTTGTAACAATGAGGTTACGCGGCTTTAATGCTGCTTCAAGATTTGGGCTGGTTATCATTTACCGACTCAAATATTCGAATACAAATTGTATCACGATCAGCTGACACGTCGTATCTCAAATATTAGCACGTTTTGCGGTTCATTAAGCAAAACGTATATTTACTTTACTGCCATTGTAGCATATTCATCCTTCATTCAAAATCGTAACAAGAAGTGCCATCAACAGTAACGGTAAAATCAATCAACATTTTGGCTGGCGTGTTCAGTTCGCATCGTGCGGTTTTGCTTATCAATCCAAAACAAAATGCCAAAGCTTTTTTTAACTGATATTGTCATTCTTTTCATCGCCGGTGTATGATTGTCGTGAATACGGATCGCGATTTGATTTACACAATAACCCCTAGCGCACCGCAGTTGGCTCCTCACCAAAATGTATCAAAGCTAGATTTATGTGCCGACGAAGGCTGCGATGGTATCGCCGCCGTTGTTGTGTCGCGGGAATTGGATTTCGCTCCACCCTGTCACACTATGACGGCGACGTCGCGGAAAATTTAATAATAGTAAATGTACTATTCATCAATTTCACTGCCCAAAGGTTGTCTGGAAGAGATCGCTCTTTAGCGATAAGACCGCCTGTTGTCTACCGTTATTTATAAATTGTATTTATCTTGTTTCCTTTTGTAAACTTTTTTGGTGTGCAATAAAGTATTGTTGTATTGTATTGTATTGTACTAGTGCTTGACCCTGTCCCAATAGATGGCACCGTAAACTTCAATCCATGATAACAAAGGTGACAAAGAGAGTGTCAAATATTCGAATTAGGTGTCAAATATTTGGACATTTGCCTTACCTACTAGGTTAACCATACGCGAATAAATAACAACATAGCTCCGTAATACATAAAAATTACAATATATGTTATTAAATAATTATCGTTAATAAAGCGTTTTTTAACCGATAAAAAAAGGAGGAGGTTTAATGTTCCATGTTGTTGTGTCGCGGGAATTGGATTTCACTCCGCCCTGTCACACTATGACGGCGACGTCGCGGAAAATTTAATAATCGTATATATTCTAGTGCTTGACACTGGCACATTTAACCGTAATTCTTAGTAATAGAGATAACAGGGTGTCAACTATAAAAATTTAGGAGTCCACTATTCGAATTAGGGTGTCTAACAATGGGTCATTTACCTCGCTCGGTCTTTACAGTTTGTAAAGCATATTCTACTTGGCCAAAAACGGCGGTAAATAATAATGCTTTTAAGACTACCGAAATGTATCAAAGCTAGATTTATGTGCCGTCGAAGGCTGTGATGGTATCGCCGCCGTTCGGCGGTTGTTGTGTTGTGAGAATTGGATTCCGCTCCGCCCTGTCACACTATGACGGCGCCGTCCGGAAAAAATAATAACCGTGTAAGGTAAATGTCCTAGTGCTCGGCACATTTCTACGATGCGTAACTTCAACTTCATTTTAACGAAGTAAATAGTGGTGACACTCCTACAATAATAATCGTATACTAAATCTTTGGAACCGTTAACAAAACTATATTTCGCCAAACGATAGCAAATAATAAGCGAAACGATATTAAAGTAGGTGATTTTCTGCTTTTATTACGGTTGGATTTAATCATAATGATTAAACTTGTAACGCATGTAAAATTACGGCCATACATTTTTCAACGACGGATTGATTACAAAATACTGCTTAGTGCGACTCCCCGACTTAATAATCTCTTAATAGCATATGAAATAATCGTAAAAGCAGGTTGTATAGATGTTGGCATTACGTTTTTTTACGACCATCGTCAAGATGCCACCTTTCAAAGAGCGTTAATTATCGTAACCGTAAAGATTAGCTTTCGCTCTTGGAGCTTATGACTTTAAATATTCTTTGTTTTTCCACCTGTGTATAAACTTTAAATTAAAAAGCCCATCAACTTTACAATACCATCAAATTGTTAACATTGTAAGCAAAAGCAAGCTAGTTGCATGTTTGATTTAACTGAGCAATCAATATAAAACTTGAAACAATCAAGCCATCAAAAGATTTATTACACTAAGTGCACCGCACTAAGCGAGAAACGTTCAGTATGTAAACGCCGACCTTTTACATGAACTCATAAATTTCTACAACGAATGTCTTCACGCTCTTATGGCCGACGAAATAAATGGATGCACAATTTTTCGTGTTCTGCTGAAGCGTTAAATTATCCGTTTATCATTTAGGGATGTTTACAGAGAGAGTCCCGCGGGATAAAATTGAAACGACTGGAGCGTTGCCAGCTAGACGCAACACGCAGCTCCGCCTACAAAATCCCTGCGAAAACACAGTGTAGGTACTCATACACCCTCATATGTAGATGTTACACCAATTTCAGGATAATCTAACCGCATATGTGGTTCCCGTTAGTACTTGCATATAGATTACGCGTATTGCCACTTATCTAAAGTGATAATACAGCCCGTATGGTTAGAGTTGACCTGAATCCGCCAATACCAAACATTGATTAAGTACCCGCTTGGAATGTGAAACAATCCGAGTCACTCAAAACGTGTGACAGCATTTACAGAAGCAATACCTCTTCACAATAACTGGGCATTGAAGCGATAAGGCATTTATTTTAACAGCTATTTGACCTTTAGGCGGGAAAACCATCGCATTCCTCGGCGTTCTTATCACTTCCGTTAGATTACCGATCACGCCTGTGAAGGAATGAGCCAGCTGTAGGTAGGTATAAACAACAACCCAAACAGAATGGATTATTGACCAAGAATTTCTCGGAAGATAAGAGTGGTCCCACCCAGAAGTCATTTACGATAAGCATCCGCGGACTCGAGGGGAATCCGAAATTTGTATTGGGATTATTTGTTTTTAAGTTACTGCAGGCATTTTATGGTATCTTAGTAATTATTACGGGCGGTTCAAGTTGCATAAAAACTTTTAGCATATTTTCATTTAACTACTTTCAAAATGAATAATAAACACATTGCATAAAAACAAAATTCATAATTTTGTCAAGCATAATATTTAAACATCATAACCATTAACAATCATAATAACATTCGTTATAATGTGCATAAGTCATAATCTCACTTGGTATAACATACATTCAGAATATTTATTAAAACTCATAAAAACACTTAAAATAATTATCAAGTTGCATAAATATCATATTAAATAAGTCCCGAATAAAAAGTTGTTGAGTACCTACTGAAATATTGTTAGGGTTTTTTTTACCCTAAAAACGAAACTGCTCCAAGAGATAGATAGGTTACCTAGGTTTTTTTTTTACCCTAAAAACGAAACTGCTCCAAGAGATAGGTAGGTTAGGGTTATTTTTTTTTATGAGCCTAAAAATTAAACTGCTCCCAGAGATAGGTAGGTTAGGGTTTTTTTTATGAGCCTAAAAATGAAAGTGCTCCCAGAGATAGGTAGGTTAGGGTTTTTTTTACCCTATAAACGAAACTACTCCGAGAGAAAGGTACGTTAGGGTTATTTTTTTAATGACCCTTAAAACGAAAGTGCTCCAAGAGATAGGTAGGTTAGGGTTTTTTTATGACCCTAAAAACGAAACTGCTTCCAGAGAAAGGTAGGTTAGGGTTTTTTTATGACCCTTAAAAGGTAACTGCTCCTAATTTGGCTCGGTAATAGGGAAGAATGAATAAGAAAAAAATATTATATTTTTGGGTATATTTATTTGGACAACATTTATGCTTTAAGTTATTATGAAAAAAGTATGATATTGTTACGAGCGTGGGGTTCATATTTGATAGAAGATAGTTAGTGCACCTTTTGCACCAGTTTTCAACATCTTCTCGGCAGTGAATCCAATAAAAGCGTTGCCGAATCTTCATCAGGGTCCTTTTCACTCCAAGGTGTCCACCAGACGCTCCATCGTGAAAGCTTTTCAAAACGTCTCTCACCCTTCTCTTTGGGACAACGACTTGCAGGTGAGCATCCTTCCCATTTGTTGATTCCCATTTTCTACACAGCACGCCATTGTGTATAACCAAGCTATCCCATTGTGCCCAGTAGCTTTTTGTTACCGCACTCATCGGAGCTACATCACACCATCTTGGTTTAGGCACACCCGCACTAATCCATTCAAAAATGGGTCTCACGTCAGGATCCTCTTGTTGCGCTTCCTGCATGATCTCATCACTCCACTCATCGCTGACGGTATCAGTTCTTATCATTTGAACACATTCCTTGTCTTCTTGTTTTGAGCAATGCTTACAGTCGTCCAAGGTCTTCGTGATAGGCCGTCAGCATTTCCATGTGATTTCCCACTACGGTGTTCGATGATGAAATCATATTCCTGCAGTTGTTCAATCCATCTTGCCACTTGTCCTTCGGGGTTTTTAAATTCTAGCAACCACTTCAAAGCAGCATGGTCAGTTCTGATACGAAAATTTCTTCCCAACAGATATTTGCTGAAATGCTGTAACGTCTTGACAACTGCTAGCAATTCCCTCGGAGTGACACAGTAATTCCTCTCTGGTTTAGATAATGACTTCCTGAAGTACGCAATCACAACTTCATTATCTCCTTTCTTCTGTGACAAGACACCTCCAATTCCAGTGTTTCTAGCGTCTGTGTCCACAATAAAATCCACCTCCGGGTCTGGATACCCCAATATTGGCGTTTCATAAAGTCTTCCTTTAATCTCGTTGAAACTTGACTCACATTGTTCGTTCCAGTCAAATGATCGTTTTTCTTCCGTTAGTTGATGCAAAGGCTTTGCTATATCCGAGAAGTTCTTCACAAAACTTCTGTAGTATGAGCAAAGCCCCAAAAAGGCACGTACTGCAGTCTTGTCTTTTGGCGTCGGCCAATCCTTCACGGCGCTTATCTTCTCAGGATCTGTCTGGATGCCGTCCTTTGAAATCACGTGTCCCAAGTAATTCACTTTACGTTTGAAAAACGAGCATTTCTTTGGGCTGAGTTTCAGATTTGCCCCTCGTTGTTTGGCTAGCACCTGCTCCAATTTGTTCAAGTGGTCATCGAAGTCTCTACCAACGATAATGATGTCATCTAAATAGACCTAACAAGTTTCTCCTAGAAGTCCAGCTAATATTTGTTCCATTAATCTCTCAAATGTGGCTGGTGCATTACACAGTCCAAATGGCATAACATTGAACTGCCAGAGTCCCTTGCCAGTAGAGAAGGCCGTCTTCTCTTTATCCTTGTCCTTGATTTCGACTTGCCAATAGCCGCTTTTCAGATCCAACGTTGAAAACCATTTCATTCCGTTCAATGTGTCTAAGGTGTCGTCGATTCGTGGAAGTGGATAACTGTCCTTCTTGGTCACATCATTAAGTCGACGGTAATCAATGCAGAATCTCAAGGTCCCGTCCTTTTTCTTTACCAGAACTACGGGGGAACACCACGGGCTTGTTGAAGGTTCAATAACGCCGCTTCTTCGCATTTTCTCGATTTGCCCTCAACCTCCTTCTCCCGAGCTACTGGAACTCTCCGAGGGCGCTGTCGGATAGGCATAGTTTCCCCAGTGTCGATCTCATGCTGAAACACTCCAGTTCTTCCAATGTCATCATCATGCGAAGAAAAGACGTTGCGATATCGCAGCAGTAAGCTACGCGCCTTAAGGAATTCCTCCTTGGTGAGGCCCTTCATGGAGTCGTTCAGTAACTTTTCAACATCCACTGAAGGCTTAACATGCCCAGGTTTTACGCTTACCTCAGATTCCCGACAGCTTCGTAACCAGGAAATTTCTTCGCATGATCCGACCAGCGTTCCTTTATTGAGGACGCATTCTGTGTCGCTTGGATTAAGGATCCTTACAAATGCTGTAGACGCTGTGGTTACCATTGTACGGGCTGTTATCCACGGTTTGTCAGCATCCAACCTCTCCACCACCACACAGCGGTGAGATTGCAGCCCTGTGGAGTTCGGCAATTTCACTGGAACTAAAACCTGCGACCTTGGTTGAAGAATGGTTCTCCTGGTACAGTAGACATTTCCATTTACTCCACCTTGTATAGGAATCTCATCAACTCCAAACTTTAGAACTCCAACCTTCAAGTCGATTTTACAGCCATATCTCCTCATAAAATCCAATCCAATAATGCAGTCGTCCACGATGTTAGCAACGATAACTTTATGCCAGTATTCTTTTTCACGTATTTTCACAGCCAACTCTCGCTCTCCTTGGACGGAAATGTACTGGCCGGTAGCAGTCTGCAGATGGAGATGTCTAGGTCGGACTAGATGATCTCTGGTCAGGTGTCTCAGTAGCCGAGAGCTGATCACAGTCCGAGAAGCTCCGGTGTCTATGGTCAGGAGACATGCTATTCCACAAATTTCTCCTTTGACAACCAGACTATTCCCGTCGTTCACCTGTGAGATCATAATTGGGACATTTCGACCACCAGCCAGCACTCGTCCCATAGTCCTGGCTTTTATTCGTTTCCCTGTTGGGGCTCTGACTCCACAGAGCCTATTGTCCTCGCCATTGGAGCAGGGTCTCTGTCCCTCCTAGTCCTTTTCGGACAGCCTGACTGCAGGTGACCACGTTCTCCACAATGGCCCAAATTCGCGGCGGGAATCTACTGGCTTCGTTGTTGACACTTCTCGCACCCTGAAAGGCCTGGATGAATCCTGTCGTACAGCTTCCACCTCGAGAGCGTGGGCTACCGCATCCTTTAGGCTGCCATGATGTCCCAATCGCACGGCTGCCCTCACTTCCAGATCCCGGATCCCATCAATGAAGGCCTGCACCAGCATACTGTCAACGAACGACGCTGATGTGCGTTGATAGGCCTTTCTAACCAACTTCTCGATTTCCAGGGCCCACTGTTGTAAGGTCTCGTTACGTCCTTGTATGCTGTCCTTTAACTGAGCTCGATATACGTGCTCCAGGTGACTATCGCCGTATCGTGCCTCCAAGGCTTCTAGAAGGCGGTCGTATGTCCGGTCGTTTCCCAGAGCTTCGAGTATAGTAAGGGCCTCATCGCGCAGCGCCAACATCAGTGCTGTCCTGGCTTGCTCCTTACTCCAGCCATTAGCCTGGGGAACAGACTCAAACTGCAGCTTATAGGCGGTCCACGATGAGCTACCATTAAAAGGCGGTACCTTGAACCTGCCGCCTCCGGACACCGATGCGTCGGGTACACTGGTACCATTCGCCACTTTCACTTCTAGTTTCTGGAGGCGGTTTTTATAGGCTTCAACGTCCTCCTTGACAGTTTCCACCTTTTCATCGACCGCATGGACTCGACTCTCCAGCTTTATGTCCATGTTGGCTAGTTTTTCCTGCACCTCAAGCATTTCTTGTTTCCAATCGGTCGTGGACTCGTGTACCTCACGGAGCATTCGTGCCTGTTCCTCCTGTTGTTGCTGAAGGATTCGAGACTGTTCCTCCTGTTGTTTCTTTTGTTCCCGAAGCTCGTTCTGGAGGATTCTGGACTGTTCGTTTTGTTCTCTCGCCTGTTCCTTTAGGAGGACAAAGATGGCGTTGAGGTCCCTGTGCAGCTGGAGAAGGTGATTCTGACGTACCAGGCGTCGAGTCTCCAGATCCAGATGTTTGGCTTCGCGTCGTCACTCCTTTCGGCTCGGTTTCTCGTGGCATTAACGGCATTTTCTATCCCACTTCTGACACCAAATGTTACGAGCGTGGGGTTCGTATTTGATAGAAAAGCACAAATTAATCCACAAAAAAATAAAAAAAAATTAAACTCATCGAATTTAGTAAAGCTATTCGTTCGTAGATGTAACTGATTATATAATGATACCGCGTAATTAGAGCTAATTAGCCGAAAAAAGTGTGATTTCAAACGCAATGTAAATTGTTAAATGAATAAATACTTTTGACTTATGAAAAAAAAAAGGCCGAGAGCGAGTCGGACTCGCGTACGACGGGTTTCGTTAGTATGTATTTCGTAAACAACTGCAAAAAAGCACGTTAAGGAATTTCAACATTACTTAGATCTGAAAATAATAAAGATGTAAAATTTTCAAGATAAAGGTTCCACGCGGACGAAGGTGCGGGCAACAGCTAGTTTTAAATTTAGGCAAATTAAGATAATAATCTCACCCGTTTGCCAATTAGATACGTTTATTTGTTTTGTCCTTAGTAAGTATTTTGTGATGACATTACTATTTACTTGTCAAGTGAAAGTCGAAAAAGTAATTATGAATAACTTGAATAACTTTTCACAGTGTCATATTGTCACGATCTAATTTCTCATTACGGTATAAGAGCCCTACTCCCAGAAATGGTAATCTTTAACATAGGTAGTAATAAATTAGTATTGGTAAGGTTTCAGAGAAAAATGCTTTCTAAGAAATGATACTTCAGCTAGAAGTATTCGTGGAAAAGGCAGATAACCTACAGTAATCAAGACAGTAGGCGCATAGAGCTCATAAAACGGTTGATTCCCCTGTATACGGCACTGCATTGGGAGTCAGCTAGGTTCACTTATTTGACTTTATTTGTGTCGTTTGTTTCTCGCGCCGCGCGCCCGTTGGATATCGTCCAACAGTTTTACACAATCATTCCACTCAACTAAGCGTTGCCATAAACACAACCCGTTGCACAAAAATTGGAAAACAATTGCCAATTTATATTTCAACGAGATTTTTTGCGTATATCGGGCTTAATAAGCCGAGTTTAGAATTTGTTACATACGTTTATTTTTTTCAGTTTATAGATTTCATTTCAAACTTTGTTACCTCACCATTTCATATTCAGCACCAGCGCCTTTCCAGTAGCTTTCTTTAATATAGGTAGTTTGTTTCACACCGTGTAAACTCGGGTTTAGTACCTAATTAACTACTCTTGACGCTAAAATTTTCCCGCTCTTAGAAACTAACGCATGCATCTTCATGTCTGCCCATAAAACAACCCGTATTTCACCACTTTTACAACCTGTCAACGTCGAAGTAAGACAGTGACGCAGCAAGTCGTAACGTAGATAAACCAAAACCGCTCAAGTTTACCTGAAAATTACGAGCTGTTTACGAGTTCACACATTTGTGGCCGGGATCTTCCTACGTAGTACGAAGAGCAGAAAATTGAATTCAAAATTTCTAATTTAGAAATTTTAAAAGCTGGAATGGAAAACCGCTGCCTACTACTTTTTATGATACAAGCAACCTCATCGCGACTCGACATCACTATCACACCCCTTCAGCGCCTGACTGACCAAATGACCGCTGACTTGACATGGTCGCTCCAGAGACAGTAAGGTTACGCGACCTGGAGACACCCGTCCAAAACGCAACCATCTTGCAACGCAATGCAGCAATATTAGGCCTGGGTCGTCTGTAACCTCCCGTTTAGTCACGTGGCGACCGTTGTCCTTCGGAACCGGATTACCAATTTTAGAAAACTTTCAAATTTCCAGTACATTGGATAAAGTATGATGTTAACGGACGCTCGAAGATTCCCCGCGAGAATACTACAGGTGTTGTATTAACAACATTACAACGGAATTCTATCCCGACCGCTAAAATGAAAACATCTCCATTCATAGCATAAGCAAAAAAAGATTTTTAGATTGAACAAAAAAAGTAAATTTACATACGTGCTGCATCATACGCGTGCAATGATTTTTGACAGAACCATTCACGCCGCAGTTTCCAATCAACTGCCGTCCAAATACGTAGAGGCAGTTCAAATTACAGCTCCATGTACGCGGTATTTACCCGATAGATAAAGTGGTTCGACCCAGTCAGCGTCAATCGTAGGTGCAAGACTGTCAGTTCGATTTGCCAGGCTCACTCGAAGCGACGTACACGGCCAATAAAGCTCGTTTAACACCGTACAGGAAATCTCTACAAGACACCACGCAATATTGCCGTATCTTTGGAAACTTAACAGATATACGATACGGAAACAAGAGACATTCGACGATCTCTAATGGAGTTTATACGGAAGATGATAACTTTCTACGATAACCTCCGTGATTGATTTATTTTGAATTGAGTATTTTACTTAGCATATCTTTTGTCTCGGTATCCATTGATTTGTGAGCCACAGTGATTTTGTTGAGAGATTTATCATCATCACGTAACAATGCACCATACGAGATCTATAGTGCTTAATTTATTAAACGAATAAATTGTAATAAAAAAATATATCTCTTTATAACTCGTACTTCACAGTTAATTTTACTTAAATATTCTGAACTAGTTTATTACTAATGTTAAAAGCATTATTATATCATTTGATCTATGATTATATGAACCAACTTGTACTGTTCTTCAAACCAAACATGAATGAGACCCGTATAGACGAGTCAATGTGAACACCCACGGGTAGCGTTATCCGATGCCGAATCGAGCTAGTTCACAGTTAATAGGTTTATATTAAACAGCGATAAGATCGCGGCACTGTATGAATGGTCCTCAGCCTCTCGGCCGACCACACGGCAGGTTTAAACTTCAAAAAACGGAGATTGCCGAGTCATATATCGCTAAAGTGGAAATGACAATAGCAAACAATATTAAAATTTTATTAATGAAACTCGCATGATATTTTAAGTATATCGCCACATCGTAGATCTCTCCGAGATATCAGAGATGTCGATGGAATTGGTCTATATGAGAACATTGAGAACACTCGCCGCCGTTAGCACGACCACAAACGACACTGATACAGTAAGAAAGGTAAAAGTGAACATTGCATGTGCCATAAAAATATTATTGGCCGCGTCATCACTTCATACTATAGTTCATCAGTATGCAAATCTGATAAGAGTTCAATTCTGTTAACCTTTACCTAACTGCTTTTTAAAAAAGCTTTTTTTTAACTCCTCTAAGTTATTCCCTTTTATTCTGAGTTTACGCTACCCTGTTAGATTGAATGTAAATGCCTAAACGACTATACTCCAATGGCAGAGAATTTATTGAAGTAATACTCACCCAGTCTTAAAATTGAAAATTAAAAGTAGTTGCAACCTATTTTAAATCTAAAATGACAATGGTCGAGAGTCGAGACCGATCACAAAATGTTAGATACCTCATCAGATTCTCTTCAGGATTAACGTTGTCTAAAGCAATTTACTGGACTGAAAACGTCATTAAATTATAACAATGAAGCGAATTCAGCATACGAGTAAATACGTTAAAACGTTGACTCAATCCGATGCTACGAAGATTCGTAATACGTCACGAAATTGAACATTGTTTTCTCAATGACTCCCCAATCCCAAAAAACGGAATGATAAAATAAAAGCACAATCTGAGATGATGGAGATCGCATTTTGTCCATTAGGTACTCGCATTTCTACAAACAACTGAATTTTCTCTTTATATATGTTACAGGTATATGTATGTTATGTAACCCAAGTACATACAGGTAGGTATTGTTTATTTTTAGGCAATTAGACAAATCTTGACTCGGGTCTATCAAATGCGACAGCTGTGATATCTGATGTTTAATTAATATTATGCACATTTGGCCGTGTAAAGGTAAATAGAGAACATCGCTTCGGTAGACATAACGTAGTGATGTTTCGAAAAAATATAATTAGAAACGGTGACTTTATAGTCGAATTTAGTTTAACCTTCATTGTTGATACTTTTTTATAGAACCATTGATACAAGATCAAAGTATGAAGAAAAATTAAATGCATTACCTGGCGGAAGTGAAGTGACCGGGAATCGAACCCGGTACCTCTAGTCCACCGTGTCAACCACTCCACCACCCGAACACCAAAATTACTTTAGATTTTTTTCACTGTTTGACAAGTGGCGAAAATATAAATATGAGTATAAACCGCCCGTGGGAGCCAATATTATATTCCATAAGACGTCGTTATTAACAAAATTTCTCTCGGGTGCCGATTTGGAAACGTTTACCAAATAAAACTGATTACATTTTATAAGGTCGCCTTGGGAATTGGTAAAAACGCACTTTCCGAAATGAAATACAATTTATATATTTCAGGCGTATTTATTTACGCGACTGTACAGAGCATTTGAGGATAATTTTGTTTGTCAGAGTGATCATTTATCGATTTATGTTCCTTATGCGTTCTTAGTTTTTGCGATTAAGTAGCGTACTCGGAAGCATCAATGAAAATAAGTAAAAAAAAACCTACCTAAACCGATGTAGTTAAATAAAACTGGTGCAAAATAACGAATACTTGATTTAAAATTCAATGGTTTCCTAAGTATAGGTAACTTATAGGTAAGTAAAACGGAGTGATTACATACTCTTTGTAGGTTTGTAGGTAAGTAGAGAATAAGGTTTATCATTTTTGAGGCTGCTACTGCAGGCAAAGAATGCGTTAATATTTTTCCGCATGCACTGCACTAACCCCAGTCTGTTTACGTGTCTCAAAAATGGGACTATAATCAGGCTCAGGCGCCTCGTAATCGCGACCCTTTGTCACACGATAAATGTCATCAGATCTGTCTCTTTCTATTTCCATACAGTGTGAAGGAGACAGTGACGATATTATATCGAGAAAAACTGGTTTGTTCGCTTGGCTGGATTTAACAATCACATGTTATCTCTTTTAACAAAAACAGCATCGTGGTGTAGCCCGTGTAGCTTAAAAGATAGACACATAAGAAAGCTAGAGAGATCTCAGTGCTCGTATGATGTATGCCCGTAATGAACACAACATTATTGTCCAGTGTCGTTCATCCCATGCGAAGATTAATGTTCTATTGTTGACTACCCGCAGAAGCTTTTAAATTGAACATGACTTATTTTGATGATAAATTACAGTGCCTGGCGTTTAAAAATGGCAAGGAATAAGTTATTGAGCAGGTCTATCTACCTCAATTACTTAGGTTTAGTTATGCAAAATTTTTGTTGTTATACTTTTATACAAAATAATATGATTAGAATACCGTTTTATAAATAATATTAGATTAACATATAAATGTAATTAAATCGGAATAGCTTCTACTATGTCTAGGGATAAAAATTCCAGACGTTTAAAATTCTCTCACTTAAATAATAAATGCAATGTATTTTTTTTTATCCTTTCACGCAACTACAGTTTAAGATAAAATACAGGCCGACCAACGGCTAATACGCAAGCTGACATGACGCAGGTATAGTGAAAATTTCCAAGATATCTGAGTGGTGATTACAACTTATTTGCAGTTAGTAACGCCGATATATATGTCAATGTATGGGGTATGTAAGTATGTCCTTCAATCCAGCTTATATTTACGTTAGAGAGCAATATTAAGTTGTCGCATAGTTTGTACGGAACCCTTGATGCAGTACGAATCGTCCTTCACCGGCTTTTTTCAAGATTCAACACTGCACATGGTCGATTCTACACGCACATCGTACTATACATATTGCTACGATTTTAAAGAAAATGAATGACGTGAAATCGACTACCTATTCTATATAACATTTTAATTATAATGGGTGCGTATATAAAGCGCTCTTACCATTCAAAAGTAGCATTCAACCTGTTAGGTATGTTAATTGCTTTCAACAAACTTCTTAATCTGACGTCATCATGCAATTCTCGCTATAAGCCAATAGCATATCAGAAACGTAATTACAAGCTTCAAAGAAACAGTTAAATGTGAGACTTACGACCATTTAGTTTTGCCTATTAGTTTGGTTTATAACTCAATTTAGCCAAGTCCGCAGACGGAGTCAATTACCTGCTCTGCGTGAGCGCACGGCGATCCGGTTTGACCCCCGTTCCCCGCGCCCCGGCACCCTGTATGCTGTATCCTCGTATTTTTTGCTCCACTCCTTGCAAGCGAACCTCTAACGATTCCTTGTTATAAAGTAACGACATAGGCAATTTAAACCGGCCGAGACGGCCCCAAATTCCAATTAAGAGATGAAATGAAAAGATGTGATATCACGCTGGTTCGCCGTCTACGTTAATCGTTGTTGACTTTGATGGGAAGTAAATGACGTCGCTATGATCATAGATTCAATGAAATGACTATAAGTAATTAGTATAAGGCCAGATTCTAAAAGATGGGTCCGTAATGTTTTAAATTAATTTCAAAAAACCGGCCAAGAGCATGTCGGGCCACGCTCAGTGTAGGGTTCCGTAGTTGCTCATCCTTCACAATAAACTTAAGCCCGAGTTTTAAGTTAAGAAAGATTTCAAGCTCTATAAAAAGGTCGTAAACGCTCTAGAAACTGTAATCACTTATTACCTTCTGGAAATCAACTTACGTCCTTTAAAAGAAAAAATATGAAATTTGCCGATAACTCAAAAACGGCTCGACCGATTTTGTTCAATATAGTTTTCATTGAAAGTACTTATATAAGGCCTCATTTACATGAATTTTTCCGAATTTTTTGACCCGTGGTTGAAAGTTAGAGGGGGGGGGGACACTATTTTTTTTCTTTTCGGAGCGAATATTTACAAAACTGCTGACTTTATAAAAAAATTATGTTAGGAGACCCCTACTATTTTTACAAGACCTATTCAACGACACCCCACAAAAAAATCACCCCCACTTTAGGTGTTCGAGAGGTACCCGAAAAAAAAATATATTTTTATTTTACCGTTCTGTCGGCGTTATACATACACATACTCATACCAAATTTCAGCTTTCTAGTACTAATGATCACGGAGCTAAGCCGCGGACGGACGGACGGACAGACGGACAGACGGACATGGCGAAACTATTAAGGGTTCCTTTCCTAGTTGACTACGGAACCCTAAAAACGAACATACCCTTGATAGATAATAACTAACATAATGTTTATTGTTATAATTTTATTATATACACTAATTATTAATTGGTATTCTGTTATAATAACGGGATCAAGTCGACGAATACCCGCTTCGCGTTTGCCTCTATTTCCGCTCTGAAGAATGCCAGGTACCTACGTAACGAACCTAACCTAGCAAACAAGTAGTGATTTAAAGGGTTCAGAACCTAACTCATTATATCTCTTGTCACATTATAATTATCATTGGTTATTAAATTATCTAAAACGACATTATATCATACGTTATATTATTACACAAAGCAATAGTATATCAAAGCAAAATAGATTCAGTGAAATTTTATAAAACGTCGTGTACCCCTAAAAGATACAGTTAGTTCCGAAAAATAATTTTGAACTTTGTTTATGAAGCTAATAACTCGTTTCTACATAAGCACGCTGTGCCGCAAAAGTCGCAAAACCTTATTTAGAAATGTATTCAAAGCGCGCCGCGATATTAAAGTTAACAAGCATTTACGACAAAACTTATGAGCATCATGACCAAGCATTTAATATAGCGCATTTTTTATTACTTGGCGCCACTGAGGAATGCTTATTGCTTGCTAATGACGGCGACTTTGTCCGTGTCGCGCCTATAGACGTCCCGAAAGAATTCTTCCGTCCACTTGTCCCAAAAATTAAATATCTATCGTTTAGTGTTGGCGAGACACTTTAAATTAGGCATATACTAACAAAACCTGTTAAGTGACTTAAAAATTAACGATGGAACTATTAATACTCAACGTCAACTAATTAGCGGAGGCTTTTAACTTGGTTTTTGTTTTAATTCGATATCCATTTAAACTAAACCACAGTTATAAAGTCAGAGAGCAGATACAGACACGAGGTATTCAACTTACTAAAACTCTGACAAATACACTGACTAACAATGAACTACTGAAATTGGGGGATCTACCAATAGAAGCTACTTGGTTTGAATTTGAAATCGAATTTGAACTTTGGCTCAATATTGAATCTAAAGCGATATCTGCTGCCAAAAAACTTGGTGTCCTATTTAGAGTAAGGCCATGTCAGCTCAGAGCAGCTTCACACTTTATCAAGCGCAGGTTTGTTTGTGCAAGAGTACCGCAGCCACATATTGATCAGCACTACCAAACGTCAGTCAGCCAATTTTTCTGCTTTCAGTCAGCTAATTTAAAGGTAAATTTTGAATCTCATATCTATTGCGATATATAATTATTTCAATGCTGCACAAGAATTACCCTATTAAATTTTACCAACTTTATCCAACAACGGCAACAACGGACATCAGGAGAGACATCATCATAATTTTCGAAGCATTTCATTTAATTTTGTGAATGATAGAAATTAGCTTTGGTAAGTTTGAATTTCTCGAAGCATATATTAAATGTATGTATATGTATAGTAAATGTGTATTATGTGTTTATGCAACTGTTACAACACGAGTGCGGCTGGAATGATAAGTATACATGATAATGTCATATATTTTCTTTTATTTTGAGTATTTTTGAGGCATTTTTAGAGTTTACCTACCTGGGTTACCTACATCAACTTTGTAAGTTTCAGAATAAAAAGTTGTGCTAACGGAATAATGTTTAAAAATTAAATTAAGTTATCAATAGTCAACAATTTTCATTCGTCTTTTCACACCTAAAAAATTCTGTATGTCGTCGTGTGTAAACGTCTTGATGTTATTCTCACCCAGTGTTTATTTTGTTTTATAGTTCCGTTGGCTGCGAGACGCAGACATCTGTTGGCGTGCAATTTGCCGCTGCAAGTACATGCGTGGATGTCATTTATAGCCTGGTCAGTTAAGAAATGCGATTATTTTTAAAGTAGGTACTGGATTTTATACAATGGACCTTTTCTTATGTGTCCACAAATTTTAGAGGCATATTTTTTAAATGTTTATTTACCGACCGTGAGCATTCCGTTTTACAGGATTTTTCTAAATTAACATCAGTACAGTGTCAGTTGCATTGCAAAAATAATATAAATAATAAATAAAATAAATAAATATCGGACAACCTCACACAAATCGATCTAGTCCCAAATTAAGCTCAAGAAGGCTTGTGTTATGGGTACTAGACGACGATATACGTACTTATATAGATAAATATGTACTTAAATACATAGAACAACCATGACCCAACCACAATAATATAGAGTTCGTCACACAAATATTTGCCCTGGTCGGGATTCGAAGCCGGGACCAGCGGTTCAGTAGGCATATACTTAAGTACGATAATTTTGTTAAAAAAAACATATATGAATATATCTCAACTCTATTCACGATAAGTAGAGACTAGCGAAGATATTGTTCGAACAGATCTCCTGACTGGTGCAGGCTGGTGCTGACTGCTTCATAAAGGTAAGATAAAATAAAAAATAAAAAGACAGGGGATTTTGCTTAATTCAAATAGGATATGAATGAAAAAATACGTCATTTTCTAACATTGAAGTCCTGCTCAATTTTTGTATAATATACCAACACGTAGAAAAAAGTGGTAAAGGGCGCCGTAAGCGAAACGTCGATAAATAAAAAAAATTAAAATATGTGAATACGTTTCGCATTAAAATATTGAAACGCTCAACGTGTTTCCTAAATAAGTTAATAAAAAAATACAATTCATTTCTTCTCGTGTATCATCGACGCGGTCCCGCCGCGTCAATGAACGCACCAGATACCTATGGTTTACGTTTATTGTTTTTGTTTTACCTAAGTATATATTTATAGGCAAATTCCTGTTATGATTGTAACGCTAAATTATGTTTCAGACTCAGACCACTCGACTGAAAATTACAAATAGGTACAAACAAAATATAAACGTATAAACCGTGCTGCTAAAAAGTAACAAGCTATAACAGTTTTAGTAGTGATATTGCAATATAAAATTAAATCTGTGCACCACAACTCCGCCAGCTGTGGGCAGGCAATATTTAAGAGCAATTGCGTCCGCCTACCGACAGTCCGACGTACCTATTGCGTGTTTCCGATTAGTCACAACTCGAGAACAAAGGTAAACCCAGTTATCTGCATACACTTACTTATCTATCGGTCAGTGAACCCTATTTTAAATGTCTGGCCATCCTTAAATCAACTTTTGGCGTAGGTGAGTACCCTTAGTTCATCGTAGGTAGCATGTCTAGTGTCTAGTTGATTATAAATTATGTGAAGAGAAAAGTTTTGTTTTTACAAAATGGTTTTAATTAACGTTATAACTCTATTAACGACCGTATGGCAACATTTACGTATCCATACTAATATTATAAATGCGAAAGTGTGTCTGTCTGTCTGTCTGTCTGTTACCTCTTCACGCTTAAACCGCTGAACCGATTTAGATGAAATTTGGTATATAGATAGTTTCAGTCCCGGGGAAGGACATAGGATACTTTTCATTCCGAATAAATGTAGTGTTCCCGTGGGATGAGCGGGTAACACCGCGGGGCACAGCTAGTATCTAATAAGATTTCAATCAAGTAATTGTTTAAAGCACAAAGATCGTCCATTAATTAATGAAAAGTTTATGACAGGAGAGGAAAAGCTCTGTATTTGCTGTTAGCCGGGTGGTTAATTATGTATTTTACATTTTCACATAACGGCGGGAGATATACCTTTCCCAATCATGATGACAGGATCATCCACTAAACAGGACTAGCAAATCATACATTCTCATGGATTCCACACATCGCTGCACATTCACACGTGAAGCAGGGATGACTCACCTCGATGATGCCGGACTCGGTGGTGCGACACCGGCCGGCAGCACGGCTGCTCCTGGTACGCCGTCCAGGAGTCCGCCAGCGCCGCCGCCAGCACCACCCACAGAACTCCGCAGGTCCACTGTCCACCCATCCTGCCGTCTGTCCAACACATCCGACACAACACTTCCAGTACACCGCTAACCTAACCAAACTACCTACATCGCTAACAATCCTTCAAACAATGCACCCAGAACTATTGTTAGTAAAGTCAACAACTTATTCCGGAAAACTTCAACTGTTTACATTACGCGTAAATCGAAACGCAACGAGATTGCGGTTGGTTTCGAATCGTTCGGCGATTAATCACCACCATGCAGCGCTTGTTATCTCATATCAAGTTATAATCTGTTCGTGAGCGCTTACTTTGTTGGGTTCGCTTGATTTATTAGTTGGGGAAGTATCGTCGCGATCGTGACGGCGTGGAGTCGGCGGGCGGCCGCGCAGCGTGTGCCTCCAACATCGCAGCGGCGGCAACTGACTGACTCGCCGCCGTCGAACCGGTAAACTCGCCACATGAGACAACGGATCTAACCGAAACGCGTCTCTGCCTCTGGCCTGCACCATCGCCTAGTTAGAGAAAAGGACGGCACGAACCTGAAACAGCTCGAACTTTGAAAGCTCCAAACGAATGAGGAAGCTCGCTCCGCTCCACTCGTAAGGACAAGACTTAACGAAAAGTTGTAAGTTAAAAAGTTTTGATAATTTCGCCGATCCGGAGCAGCTCGGAGTCGTGGGGGAGATCTGACTGCGCGTTGACCCTCGGTCGTTACGAACATATTGTAACGAAGGGGATGGATGCTCTCTATAAAACGTAGTAAATTTACCTAATTTATGTTTTCGTTAGGATACGCACGAAAAAGTTTTATGTTCGTAAGCACGCGAAAGGAAGTTAGTAGTTTATTTTTTTTTTGTATTGTGTTTATTATCGAGCTAGTGCGTATGAGTCACGGTAGACACGTGGTCGTAAATTACGGAGGAATTTAAACAAGTCGTCGCTTCGTCGCCGCAAATACAGACGAGTCACACGAACTAACTCTCCTATCGGCCTACTTTGAATTTAAATATATGGTGCAGTAAACATTAAATTGATTCATTTTCGTCTTACTGGATAGTTACGACTCCTACATGACTGAGAAACCTGAATACGAAAGGTTTTCGAAATTCTTAACATGTTGTTTTTGATGTTTCAATAGAAAAAAAATGTCTCACGCTTCCCCGTTATGGGGTTATGGTTAGACCGCTGATCTAGTCATGGAGTATGGTACCTACATTAATACTTGACTTTTTCGACAGTTACCAGGTGGATGCGAAAGAAAAGTTAAAAAACAATATCTGTGCCATATCAAAAGTAAATTTACGCAAATTACCAACTTAAAATCTAACTTATACATTTAATAGAGATGGAACATTTGTATTGTAAGGAAATGAGTTTTATGTAAAGGCATGTCTTGCCTGAAATTATATTTTATTATAATCTACGAGTGAAAAATAATTGTTAAGTAGTTGTACCCGTTTTAGAAAACTAAGAAAAACATATTTTTGCTCCATTCGAAATTAAAATTCTCTGGACTTGTATCTTTCTCGGCCCTTGATAAAGTGATAAAGATAAGGATTTCAAACACGTAGCTGAGGCAAATCATCGTTTCTTTTGAAACTAGTGTGTTTTATTGATTTTGATGGTCTAGGTAATTGACAACATGTCATATTTCTGACTGGTGTAATGTAAATTAATATAAAGATCGAGAGCTTTGCGTCGTGTACACAAAAAAATATTTGAATTTATTTCTCTGTATGTAAAGAAATATAAGAAAATACATAAAATAAGAATAACAAAAATCTACGACAGCTATACCTGCATAGAGTTGCAGTCTTCGATCTATCCGTGAGAAAAAAATAAGCTGTCAATAATATTGAGCTATTCGTTGCTTTTTTAATTGGACACCAAACTAAAGTAACCTTTCCATTATGTCATAGTTTTGGAGTTAGTACACTTTAGAATGAGTAAATTTTAATAAAATAATTAGTAACCTTAGGAAAAATATAAAAACAGTGATTACGTCCTCTTTCTAAGCGGAATACAGAAAAGTAATAAAATTGCAGTTTTAAAAATATGAAATCTTGTCAATTGCTGTGACATCTTCTTTGAATTTAGACAAGCAATAACGAACCCTTGCTTAACTGCTGAAGATATACAAAGCCAATTGACGACTTTAGTCCGGTAACCCTGGTAGCGGAAACCAAATTATCCTCTACTAGCGCTAACTTTACTTATACAATTTCTGAATTTTGTGCAAATGACAGCAAAAGTAAAGAGATGCTTGGTAGATAACTTTACTAACACCTCACGACTGCCATTCACTTCCAAGTCATCTTTTACTGTCAAGCTATAATATATTTGTAATGGAAGCGTGTGTAGGTTTTAAATTGAAACAGAACTCTAGGGAAACATCAATATCAAATCATTTCCAAATTAAATAAACAACTTCTACAAGTGTACCCAAATACTTTCAAGTGTCTCTTATTTGTTCTAACTTGAAGTGGGTAAGCGTCTCTCCAATGTGTGAGAAGGCAGTAATAATTAATCTAATTATTAAGTTGTCTGCGAACTTGTCGATAAGTCCCGCTTTGAGCTGACCCTGATTAAGGGTAGTAGGGTTAGCTTTATCAATTACTTAACCTCTCTGCGGCTGCCCTCCGTCCAAGAGTGCCGAGAGCCCGCCACTCGCCTTTAATCTTAAATAACTTAATTATAACAACAACACCCTTTCGACATAATTTCATGTAAACTTAGCAGTTGGTATACTGCGTCTCACAGCGCGTAGGTAATGCACCTACGCGCTGTGAGACGCAGTATACCAACTGCAGTTTACATGTATTTCTCGAAATCGAAACCAGATTATTTATGTTATAAATTAACAAAGTCTGATGATACTGTTGGTAAATGTAACGCGATATAAACCAAACCCGTCTGAGTCCTTAATAACAAACTCAACTGGCTATAAGTGAAGCTGAGTATCACATTTTAAGAGTAGGTAGATCTCGGTAAATATTTCATAAGGGGCGCGGGAGATCTTTAACGTCGCGGCCCCATTTTCATCAGTTCTTCAAGTTTTTCAATAAAAACTTTCGACGGCGTCCCATTTACATACGGTATGGATTCATTTATTTTCCAAAAGATTTTTCGCGTAAAAGCGGGGAAGGTTTCAGTATCCATTAAAGGAGAAAGGTCGTGGCACTTCAGCTCGCGACCCGTCGCCGCCACGGCAGCCATCTGCCACTCCAATCACAATATCTTAATAGTCAATACGATTTCGCGATTATGATCATAATCAACAACACATAAAAACCCGCCAGATGTAAATTAATTTGTCTTTTCATTAACTAAAGTTTACAAACACCAATAACAAAACTTGTAAAAAGAGAACGTTAAAGAATTTTCTAAAGAAAACAAGGAATTTACAGCATGAAAATAAGTCCACCATAAAACAAAAGAACACGCACGTAGTATCGTAAAGTGTGCAGTATAAACTCGGTAGCTATAAAGTTGTTCTTAATACATTCAATTTGTTTCCAGCGGGCTGCAGCCAATCCGACCATAATTGTAACTCATAAACTATGCACCGATGATCATGCCTGGAACTAAAGCATAAGTATTCTATCGCTAATTCCGCGGATAGTTTGCATAAAGAAGTGCAATTTTAAGTATGTAACTATTAAAAAACTTACTTATATTTACATACTGATCTAGAAAAAAATTGACACTGGATTGGGGAGTGGATTAGACTCAGGACCACAAGACACCCAATGTCAATAGTTGTACATAAGGCATCGTTTGTATATATTTTCTCTGCGGGCATTTTTTCCAAGGCTATCCTGCTTACATACCCCTTAATATCCGATAAACTAGACAAAATTCTAAGGAACGCCGAAAATGCAAGTTTCAAGCTCGTACCACTGGTACATAGAATGGTATGTGCGAGTTACGATTATCCACATGATTCGCAACAGTTAATCGCAGGTAAGTTATTTGAAAAATACCTTTATCTTGGTAATTCAGCGAGCTCTTTCTAAAATGAGAGTGCACAAAAAAACATCTCCGTACGATAACGTTGCTTTTTGAAATTTTCACACATGGTTCGTTACACATGGTCGTAGTGGAGCTCCCGCGAAATTGCTTTGTTCTTTATAAAGGCGAGCCAGTAAGCAGGCGCCGGTGCCCTGCAAATTATCCAAATAAAGTAGAAGCTCGCGTTGCGTTACAGTTACCTACTGGTCGGGAATAATTCGTACGGTGTATTATCAAGTTTGTATACAGAACAATATTTTTTACAAATATAGGACACCCTTACACAAAACGACCTAAATACTCCCAAATTAAGTTCTTAGTCTTGTGTCAAAGAAACTCCGAGCAAAACTCCCTTTCCATTACACATTGCGTGACTCTAAGGCACCTTATGAGTTCCATTGTGAATTACCATGTCTCAGTTCCGTAAGCCATCACTGGCAACACGCACTCTTCGAAGATTTTCGTCTTCAGGTACTGGGGAATTTTCGAAGAGAACATATGATGCAGCTTTTCGAACGCTGCTGTGCCCAGAGTTGCCAGTGTTGCTTGAAGTTTTTTTGCGTGATAGAGTCAAAAATGAGGATACCCGCCCGCAGAAGAACTTGTAGGTAACTGACATAGCTCATAGGATTACACGGTTAAAGTTGTAATGGAATAAATGGCCGTTGGAGCTGCAAATTCCTGATGGAGTAGCGACCACGTATAGGAAAGCGGCGATAGCGATAGGACAGCGTGGGGAGCCCCAGGCTAGATGGACGGATGACCTCGTGAGGGTGGCGGGGGTCGATGGATGCGGTCCGCAGGGGATCGCACTTTGTGGTAAGCTTATAGCCTATAGTTGAGGTCCATCTTCAGCAGTGGACGTCTGTGGCTGATAGATAAATAGACTTGTGTCACTTGTGATATGGGTACTAGAGCATGATATACATTGATAAATTCGCAGATATAAGAGCAAGAGGGGCTCGCACACGCGTCGGCCGTCACATCACCAGTCGCCACGAGGCACCCGATTGCGTCGCATCTTACACAGATAATCAATAAAATAATAATAATAATAATACAATACTTTATTGCTCACCAATAAAAGTTTACAAAAGGAAACAAGATAAATACAATTTATAAACAACTAGGTAATTTATAATAAATAATTTATAAAATACAATTCTTATTCGGCTTTTGTGGAAATCAAGACTTCCGTGAATAGAGTAAATTAGTTAACTGAACTCGTCTCCTGTCTATTTTTGTTCGTAAATATTAACAACGTTTCATGTGAAACAATTTCTGCTTCATTAGTGTTAAAAAAATAACGTTTTTCTCACTTCGTACAAACGTACAACATAAAACGAACTTAATTGTCTACTGCATTAAAATAATAATATTGCTTGGGACAATATGGATTTCCGCAAAGTAACGCCTGGTTCCATTAATTACTTATTTTCTGCTGCAGTTTAAGTTAAAATTTAACTGAATTATATTATCTTATTAGAATTGTTGTAAATCAATAAAAATACACAATCGTTACCTAATTAAAGCCTGACCAGAAATATATGAGGATTGTCAAGAGGGCGCAATTTACAAGATTTATATGGCAACAATTTTGCAACCAATCGCAACACACTATAATGACCTCAGTTTAAATACCTGTCAGTTCCTATGGTAACCTCGTAATATTATTTTAATGGAATTCACTCTTTTGCCGACTGTTTTTGTGTAATAGACACGTGTACACTTTATTTATAATATCACGTTCACGACTGTGTATGGTTTGCGGCTTTTTCATTGGGTATTTTAAAATATTTGTCTTTTAAAGAAACCAGCACGAATGACATTGACATTGTTGACAACCATCATAAAATCATTGCCAGTGTAAGAAATAAGTTCCAGTGAAATTCCGCAATATGGCGCATCCTCATATATTTCTGGTCAGGCTTTAAATTGTTGACTATCTCACTGTATATTCTCACTAGATATTTTATTTGATCTGTGGTCGTGTTTTCTATCCAACTCTTTTTATTCAGTACTTCACGCGCAAACGACTAATTGTACCTACTAATTTCACATCATACGGAAAACCAGCGTAGTATTGTTCCCTTAATATCAACGTAAGTAAATCAATAAAAACACACTGTATGTAGGTTTGAGATCAATCATTAGAGGAACAAAACGCTTCATCTAGAAGCAGATGTTAGGAGGCGTGTCGCGCCCTGGAAGAGTCAGCAGCCAGCGGGCGGTAATTGATGAAGCGAGCCCCCCGCCCGGGCACCTTCGACAACACTAACTTTATCTCCTCCAAGAGGTCACCTTTTAATTTTTTCTCGAATTAAGAACAAAGTTTTAACTCTCATTAGGACCATTTTATAGAGCATTCTCGCCGAAACTGTTCTCGAGGGGCGTCCTGATTCAACTTTCTGGTTCAATTTTTGTGAATAATTCGCTGTTAACTAATTCATATAAGTTTACGTTCTGTAACTATAACTAGCATTAGTTTCTCAGCAAAAATATACTAATTAGAATTATTCAAATTTTGCCCAGCAGTGCTTGTAAGTTATTATTATATATTTCTGTTCTGAACTGGCTTCAAGTGGAGCCTCTTAGTTTCGGTAGGTAAAAAATGTATATTCGTGGGATAATTTAGAAGCTCATTAGGTAGTATTGCGCCGAACGGCCGCCATTCAGCGCACATTCACAGCGACGATCCGCGCAGTCATTAAACTTCTATTGTGGCATTCAACACTAACAATGAAATATATTTTTTACCATGTCACGCCAATTAAAAGTCCTTACAAATAGAAGAATAATCATTAAACTCAAAGAATGTCCTAATTGTGTTTGAATGAAAATACAAATGGATGAGCGGCGCACATAAACAGTTTCGAGGTGCGGCGAGCGCACGTTTAACAATATTTACATGGCTAATGGGCCTCAATTTTACATAAAAGTGCAAAAGCGAGTGAGCTTAGGCTCACCAGCGAAGTGGTCCAATTTGCATGTTTTATGCAAGCCGGTGATGCGAGGCGCGCGGACAGTGCACGCGCAGGGTCTTTGAAATTTTTATACGCTATTCCCACAAATCGGACGCCCGCGTTTTATGAGGAATTGTGCCGTCTACCGCGGCGCGGTTTAGGTCACGTCGTAGCGGATCTTTATAGCTCCTCATTGCACGATCTACTACGCTTTTTCATCAGCTTCTACAATGAGACTTTAACACTTAGTCGATCACTTTATATTTAACAACCATCCTTTTCGTTATCCACTATTGTTTGATTCACTTTATTTAACAACCATCCTTTTCGTTATCCACTATAGTTTGATCGATAGCTCGCACTTATTTCGTAGAATAAATTTCACACACACTGAATGCAAAAAGCGATATGCATAAAACACTCCGACCGGCCAAAAAAGAGTGTGGAACATGTGTTTTCCGCGCGTTTTTTGTTTTGCGATACAGTCGGTTATAACGGCACCTGACCCTAATATGTTGCGGTGTTGTGATTCCGTTAGCCAGTTTTATATCTCGCAATGGTAATCGACGGGCCGTGCGGGTGAAACAACCAACTTTTACAGAGAAGCCATCGCGTGAATGCAGCACTAGCTAAATTGCATTGTTCGTTTTATTGCGAGTGCGGATGCCGGAGCTCTCGCCAGAATTATTTACTATGTAACAGCACATGCACTTTATTCTGTCCGCCAATTTTAATATTGAAACCTTTCGCTTTATTCATTGTTCTGTACTTTTACTCTTATGGGTATGCACTTACAAGGCAATATTGAAATATTCATGGCGGGATAACGAGCTGCTTGAAGCGGTTTGGTCTGCCTTGCTATACTTCCTGAATTTTATAAATGAGCTAAAATTATTAAGTCAATCGTAAAAAGGACTTCGAAACCCCTTCAATTAACAAAAATAAATAATTAACGTATCTGTATAGTTTGAGAGGAAGAACCTATATAGGTATTTACACACTGTTTTAGAATATACAATGCTAAGTTATAACTGATCTTCCCCGCCATTCAAATTATGAAAGTAATTAATGAAAATTTTAAGCTTAATTAGAGACATTATTTCCAAATACATGTAGTTAATAAATGTAAACTGTTTTATTACTATATCTTTTAGCCCTACAATGCGCGGTCAAGATTTAGCTTCCTTACTGTAAGTCGCAAATAACAGTTACGTACTTATACAAACCCATAACAATGCCTGACTACCTCAGAAGCTGAAGTCTTAGTCCGCAAAAGCTGAACACAATACAAGCGCAAGAATTCGCGGTGTACTGCATTTTATAAAACGTGTTACATTGTTCTGGCCGTGATGTTCCTCACGTCGCATTGTATCGATTCAATGATTCAGGGATGGCGTAATGGCTCAAAATAAACCAAGAACGCTCCAATCGCTGCACCATTGTCTCCTCAACTAAATACGATACAAAAGATATTCGATTTTATTGAAAAGCTCCGTTGAAGTTGTAATGCTGCGGCGAGATTTCATTACCGACGCTAAAACTACGTGAAATAATGTATGAATTGATGTACATTAAAATTAAACATTTTTTTTTATACAAAGTATAATAAAAGTTTATTATACTTTGTATAAAAAAAATTTGTTAAGTTCGGGTTTATTTATGAAAATACCGACCGAAACTTGTAGGTAATACCTACATTGAGAATTAATCAGCAAATATTGTCACAGCTTTTAAGTTTCGGTCGGTATTTTCATAAATAGACCCGAACTTAGCAGTTTCACCATCTGGTGATCTTCCAAACATTTTGTTGTAAAACTAGTAGTCACTCCCGCCACCCTCTTGGGCAGAGATCGCTCCTGAGATGCAGGCGTCACATCGCAAAGAAGCAATTTCCTCTGTGTCACCTACCACCGCTCGCCTATCGATGCGCCTTACACCGGCTAAAACTCTATGATACAGTCGAGTTCATTTACATCTACACACTTACGAGAACAAAAATATCTGAACACGACTTTATGCTCCTGACAATAATGAACTCGACTGTACAAGACTACAAGGTTTATTCCGTAATTTTATTCTCTATTTAATAATAGGCTCTATTGTAATACTAGTAGTCACTCCAGTCAGACTCTTGCTACAAAATCGCTCCAGAAATGCAGGCGTCACATCGCAAAGACGCAATTACCTCTGTGTCACCCACCACCGCGCGACGAACGTGCGATCAAGCAGCCACAATACTGTCGATGCACCTTACACCGGCCATAACTCTTTGATGCGTGCTTCATTACGTCAATTTATCGTATATTTTACAATAGACTCTGTTGTAATACTAGTGCTCCCACCCGACAGCCTCTTGGGCTGAGATTGCTCCTGAGATGCAGGCGTCACATCAATTTGAAAGAAGCATCAAAGAAGCAATTTGCTCTGTCACCTGCCACCGCTCGCCATCAACGCGCACTCGGGTTCCAGAACACTGTCGATGCACCTTACACAGGCCATAAAACTGTTTGATGCGAGCTTCATTACATTCTACGTAGGTGGCACCTGACAAAATCTTTTATGCGCTCTCTATCTTATATAGGTAAAATTAAAATCTAGATTATGCAAATAAACTCAATCAGAGCACACATTATCACAATTGACATTTAACACAAATACACAAAACTAATCAACATAGATCTTCTAAAATATAATATTACTAAAAGGCTTGTGTTTAAACGCCTACCAAATATGATTAAACGCCTACCAAATATGTTGATAAATTACTTCCTATAAATTCTTAACGCTTGCCAAAACGGATGAATGCTCACCAAATAGTGTATCACAAACTATTCTATAAATAAAGCTAATAATTATTTTTCTTACATGCTATAAAAATATATGAACACCGTTAAAGTTAATTTCAGACCAAATAATCAATATTATTGTTAAATGGATGTCACCAATGTTTAATATTATTACTTCCATTTTAGTCATTTTTGCTGAGGCAAAAAACTAAATGCTCACCAAAATGGCTTTTATACCCTAAAATTAATAAATAAATATCGAGGTTTCAATTACGGGTAGTATTTAAACGCACATAAAAAAAAACCTTTTTCTGTGCAAAAATAATCAAAATTTATATCAAAATTCCTGATTACACAGCAAATATTGCACTCAAAATGTTACTAAATATACTACAATTTATATTTGTGGCGTGCATCTATTTATTTAAAAGTAAAGCATATTTAAGTATAGTATATAGCATAGCTAATAATGACTACCGCACATTATGGAGCGTTTTTTAGGGATATAAAAAAAAAACTAACCTAACCTAACCCGGCCGAGTCGGATCTGCTCTGCAATTTTTGGTAATAATTTTGATGTTTTATGAAAACAATATTTGGTGAGCAAAAAATCCATTTTGGGAAGCAAAAAGATATACGGACGCAACGTAAAATTATTCTGGTGTAACGTATATCGATTTTGGAATACAAAATGATTTAATTTGGGGAGCACTGTATAGAGTGGGTTTAATTTATATGGAGGCAATTCATTTTATTTGGAATTTAGTTTTGGGGTATAAAAGCCATTTTGGTGAGCGTTTAAATTGTTCCCTTACTAACTTGTCCCCCCCCCCCCCCCACCTCTAACTTCTAAAATAAGAAAAAAAAAATCTATAAAAAACATATGATATACATTACTATAAAAACTACCAACGAAAATTGTTTTGAACGAGATCTAGTAAGTACTTAGTTTTTTTTAATACCTAACTTAGCACCTAATTTATATGGGGCGCTATACATACCAGGTGCAAACTTAACTTAACCACTTAGGGATGGAAAGTGTTTGTACGGAACCCTCGGTGCGCGAGTCCGACTCGCACTTGGCCGGTTTTTATTTATAAAACAAATTTAACACCAGCAGACCGCAACCTTTTAGTTTCACCTGACAGCAAGAATTATTTAAAATTAACAAAACTGAAATCTGCTCTCCTTTTACCTGCTTATTTTTAGAATATCGTTGGAATCTATCTACATTTTAAAAGGTACACTAAGAGACACGAGGAAAATGTAAATTTACTCTCAAGTTTTTAGCTATTCAAATTGGCAACAAATAGAGCCCTGCGGGTTGAAGCGTCTTATAAATAACTACGCTATGCACCCGCACTGATCGCGATTTTCGATACCATTCCTTCTTCATTATAAAAACTAAGTTGTAAACATTATTCAATATACTCTATGGCTGTAAACAACAAAGGTAAAGGAGGGATCAAAATCTGTGTTAAAGATAATACGATACGACCAAACGTTGTAATTTGTAAGATTAGTAGTAGTCTTACATTTCATTGTTAGGTATTAACGCCCTTAAAATTGTTGTTCAATTTGTGTTTAGTTTCAAATCTCTGATTGAACCGTTTGAGTCCATTTCGTCCGGTTGTTTATCCAGTAACAATGAGCCTTAAATGCCGCTGATGAATCGGCAAGATCCATCAGCAGTCCGCTTTGAATGGGCATTCCGATCCCAGTTTACGGAAACATGAACGCCGCCGGCTAAATTTGCCATCGCTGTCGAGACAACGTTTACCAACAACAGTATCAGCGAATTTGCTGTAAACTATCAACTTACACCCGCTTTCAATATCCTACGCGTTCGGGCACACGTATAGGTAACTAGTTAACATTTTCCTTCCGAGCTCGAAAGCTTTAGCCGCGTAGCCGGTTTAATGTAAACTATACTCGGTTTAAACTCGCCAGTCGAATTTGTCCTACTTCCAGTTGTCCGACAAACTTGGCACACCTATGCAAGCACGTTGACGTGGCAAAATTATACAGTGTACAGATAGCGAAAAAACTGTTTGAAATCAGCGTGATCATAGAATGGGTTTCTCTTCTTATATCGCAATTTATTGTGGCGGAAAATTGGCATGCGGTATTTAACGATTATGTAGATTACAATTTATTAATTTAGGCTAGTTATTTTAATCGGTCAGACATATCAAAGAGAGAGGCAATTAAGGCAGATTCGGCAAGAATCGAATCCAAAGTAAACCTTATTCACCAGCTATGATTTTTTATTAGCGAATCGATTTAATATCGATTTTCAATCAATTTCTAAAGCCCTAAAACTATCTACCATGCTGTCAAATATTTTGGTTATTGATAACGATTTATCCAACCGCTTCGTTTGGTCCACTCGCTTTTTAGACTCGTCATCAAAAAATTTGCTGTTATCCTTCAATTTGTTCCACATTTGATCTGAAACAGAAAAATAATACCGTATGCATAACATACATCCCAGAAAATTGGAACTCACGCCTTTTTCGTGCATAACTCAACTGACCACATGGGTTAAAAATGGCCCTTTGAAACCCGTCGATGTGCTGATATAGACGTCAGAAGGAATGAGCTGAAAGTCCGAACACCTGCAGTAATCAGCTATAATTATGTTTGTGGGGTGCTCAAATACCCGTTGTGCGCGGGGGATCTTTAAAAATAAGATAGGCTACGTCAGCCACAAGAGAACACACGAACGCCAGCAACGGAGTTGAAGCAGTCGCCGAGACCGAATACAGTCTGGAGAATATACAGTTTATTTACTGTAACATTGTGACAGCAATACTAACATGCTCCTACTCTGTTCCATCGCCGTCGGCATTGTGATTGCGACTATTGTGGAAATTATGTCAGTCGGACGGATCCGTTTCAGAGTTATGCGGCCGTCATTTAAAGCGACCGGACTGATATAGCTTATTGATCTTTTAAGGGCTAGTATTTCCGTTTCCCTTTTATATAGAGATACAATTATGAACATCTAATATTAACTAAAAAAAATTAGTCAAACAAGGTAACTCGGGACAAGTGCGCCAGCGGAGCGGAAATATGGAAAAGTACAGATGTTATATTTATATTTTATACTACTAACGCCATCTATGGTTAGTTGATAAAAGCTAGCAGTTTAAGCCCAGTTATCCATCCGTCTGTATATATTGCAAATGTAAATTTAATGTTTTTCTTTGAGATGGCAGACCTCAAAGCTATTTTTGACGTTAATCGATCCGATCCAATTTTCTCTGCAACTCTCCTTTATCGTACCTATAACTTCATTTTCGTATATGAGCTCTTTACATTAGGGGTGCGAGTAGCGATACGGTGGCTTATAAGTACGATATCTATTCTCCCTTTATTTGCCAAGTAGGTGGTCAGGATCAGGGTTTCTTCTATGACATATGAAAACTTACATTTCATTTCAGCACCATTCAATTCATTAACCTCCTTCGTGAAGTCGATTCTATTGATGAACTTGTCCAGTGTATTGGACCCAACTGTATGAATCTGCAGCTTGTGTAGGAACTCCTGCTTCATGAACGGTTTCACCATAGCCAGCAGACGATCGATGAAACTCGGTGCGCTGATTATATGGAATTCCTTTAGCCGAACAAACATTGCTTCCTGAACAAAGGTAAAACAACGGCAAATAAAAGTACAGTAAGGAACTGATAGCTGGTATATACTTATAATTAAATTAAACGACCATGTTTGGAGTTTACCACAGACTGACTTTATTTCTTTTTAATAAATTATAAATAGAATGCAACCAAAGAGAAATTAGATGGCACTAGTAGTGTTTATGTTGATAAAAAACCGGTCAAGTGCGAGTCGGACTCGCGCACCGAGGGTTCCGTACAAACACTTTCCATCCTTAAGTGGTTAAGTTAAGTTTTCACCTGCTATGTATAGCGCTCCATACAAATGAGGTGCAAAGTTAACACAACCAATCTCTTTGTTGTATGGGAGCCCCCCTTAAATATTTATTTTATCTTATTTTTAGTATTTTTTGTTATAGCGGCAACAGAAATACATCATCTGTGAAAATTTCAGGTGTCTAGCTATCACCGTTCTTGAGATACAGCCTGGTGACAGACGGACGGACGGACGGACGGACGGACAGCGAAGTCTCAGTAATAGGGTCCCGTTTTTACCCTTTGGGTACGGAACCCTAAAAACCTCAACATTATTATATTCACACACATCACACATTTCCTGGTAAGAAAATAAATGCAAGACGGACGAATGCTTTAAACACAACACAACCCATAGGTGCAGTATAGGTACTGATGTGCACCTTCAGGAATCTGGTATTGCAAGGAAGGCTTTGTGACTTCGAGTGTAGGTAAATATAAATTGGTACAAATCGTGTTATAAAACTAGTCATACTAATAAGAAAAGGCAAAAATGAATATTTACCTGTAGAAAATAGAAAAACTGCTGAGCCACGGTGAGATCTATCTGATACAAATGGCCGAGCAACACCTGGTCCATATTGAGGATCACGACGACTCCTGGCACGGTGCCCTTCTCCACTTGCCAGAGGTCCGTTATCATTACAAATGCTCTGAAGTTGACAAAATTGGCAAACTTTGTGAAACTGGCCTGTACCCTAGTATTCACTACTAGGTTTCATTTGGTTATGGGTAAGGACCAAATTCTTTGCAAATACTGTCATACATTAATGTCCACCTCATCTCAAACTAAAAATAGAACATTAATCGTTAATTTGTAGAGTATAAAAACACGCCAAATAACAGTTCCTATTAACCCAATCATCAATAAACGAATCGATTTTCAGAATAGTTAATAAAAAAATTATTCAGAAATATACTTTTTTATCTTTATTATATTTCCCATACAAAATGAATATGTCCGTACTCTGCTTCCTCGAGAATATATTGATTTTGTTTTAAAGTACGAACGCCTTAACTTATACAGTTTATTTGTATATATAGTCTTAGGTTTTGTTAAGACGCAGGTATAGTTTAATATTCGATATCCTTCATCATTTTAAATTTTGCGGCTATTTTATGCATGTCCCAAATATTCTTCCATTGTGCAACCTCCAGTTGTGCGACGACATTACACGGAACTTACAACGCTATTCCAGTAGATTCTTCAATTATTTTAATGGAACACTGACTCCGAACTTGCAAGCTTGACTTCGATATAGTGCTGCCATGTTGTTTTTACTGACAGTCGAGCATCGTGTTGGTGGAAGCTCCGCGTATACAGTTAAAATTCTGTGACTTCTTATGTAAGTAATTTTATTGTTTTCCATCACGCTTTCTCTGCTTGCGAATGATTAACTGCAAACTATAATAGTATATTGCTGCTACACATCAAAGTTCACTAGTAATACTCGTTTATTTTATTGAGTGTGAAACATTTCTGGTTAGGTCGTGAAGTATTTTGCCTCCATTGTGCGACGAGTGACACAACATTGTGCGACGAGTGACACAACATTGTGCTACGTGTCACAACGGAAATTCGTCGAAACGAAGACATTGTTACCAATTGTGCTTATTACAAGCTTTTATTTAGTTTCACCTGTCCCGATGTTTATTTATTATTCATCTTCAAACCTTGTACACGTATTACATTTACAATTTTATTGTGCTAATTTTTTTCCGGTGTGACACATTCCATTGTGATTTCCGTTGTCCAACGATGCAAAGAATTTGGTCCTTACCCTTATAAGGTTTTATTTTTGAACTATAAAGGAATCGAAGTTTTCCTGTTAGATTATAATAAATTACTTAAGTATAGCACTTTCAGATATTAAACAAGTATCTTACCTGACTACATCCCTGTACACAAATTTGTTTGGATCCACGTTTAATATTTGACAATAAATAGCGTGATGTCCTTCTAGGGTCAAGGTTTTCAACGGAGTTATCAACCTTTAAGAAAATTGGTATTTTTATAGTACTATGTGTCATAAGTAATTTATGTTTACGGTGATATGTCAAAGTAAACATAAATTACTTAATGTTGATTATAAGCGAACATCATACGTACGTTTCTTTCTTACTTACCAAGTTTTCAACGCATTTTCTAGAGACTGATTTATTTTTCTATCTTGATAAAACGTAAACAGAGTTCGCAATGAGAAATTAAGGTCAATAACTTTTTTCGTTTTTTCTATAATTTGTTCGCATCTGTGGTATGCTAATATTATATCAAGATCTAGAAAAAATAAGTGTCCCATTAAAATATTAGAAGCTAATCGGCAAGTATTCTTGTTACAGTTACAAATTCCCATTAACTTTTCGGATCCTAATAAAACTAGATTGCAAAATACGTCCTGCGTAAAGAGCTCACCTCAGTAAGTAAGCAAAGTCATATATTTCTAGCCTGAGAGTATTTTGCAGACTAAGTAGGTACATATATATGAAAAAGAACTCAACTACATGCATATGTTTACACTCGTAATATAATAATTTTCTACTTACCAGTTATGTGTTCATATGGCAAATGTGGCTGAGTCGCCATCCACTCTCTTATGTTTTTGACATCCTCAGATTTTATCTCAGGATTTTTTTCATATTCCTTTTGTGCAGAAACCTCAATCACAGCGGGCATTCTATTCACTTTATACCTATTTGTATTGTATTATTATTGGCAGACTATGATCGCGGATTCAGAAGTAATTGGACGGAGACATGCGTGTCTGGGAGGCTAGCAGACGGCTCTGGCCGCCGGTGAATAGCATTGTTGGTGCAAGGTCAGGCGAGAACGAGACTATTTGCTCTCAACTCAAATAAAACTTCAGACACGTCGGTCTAGTCTAACTCACTTATTATTTTGGCTGTCAAAACAACAACATGTTAAGGCACGGTTTGTTGATTGTTGTTTTATATAAGGTATCAAGAACTACATTATATGTATAATTCCGCTCTAGGACATGTTTGAAGAAATACAAAGTAAACGGACAATACATAAACTTACAAGTAATTTTTATATTGTACCAGTGATACAAAGATGAAAGCAAAAGGCCAATTAAAGCCAAATAAACATTTGAATTTTTCGTTATGCTGTGTGTCGATCTTTTAAATAGTTAAACAATGCAAAGATCGACCCACATAGCTTAACAAAAAAATCGAAAGGTTATTTGGCATTGGGGTGGTGGAAATATTAAAATTAAATTAAATTAAATAAATCTTTATTTCAGACGTTTTACATCCATAAGGTGTTAGTAAATCTTATTCTATATTGGTATATATATGTAACTTACAACTATCACTTAACACTAAACAATGCAACCCCTTTTATCTGGCTGATCCAGTACGACAGTATAGGACAGTCAAACCTATCAGCAATTTATTATTTATTTATTTATTAAAATTAATTACACAGCATAACATAACAAACAAAGCAATGACACACAGGATGCTGTTGGAGCTCCCTCTGAGCCTGCTCAGCATAGAAGCGATTTTCTTACGCATCAGCGCTGGAAAACCGTCCGTGCGGGCCTCCGCAAACATGAGTGAGGCGCTACACCACCTGGGCAGTCCCAACAGCATCCTAAATGCGTTTTTGTACTGAACACGCAAGGCGTTGTAGGCTTTTTTAGTGTATTTTACCCACAGGCTGCTCGAGTAAAATGACTGGCAGTACGCTTTAAACAGTGTAATTTTTACATTAGTAGAACATCGAGCGAACCTGCGGGCAATCATATTAGCCCTGACAGCCAACGCCCTGCGCTCCCGTTCGATATCAAGGTCATCACTGAGGTCAGGTGTTATAATATGCCCTAGATATTTAAAATTTTGTACAACCGACAAAGCAGTTCCGTGCAGTACAACAGGTGCAACAAAAGTGGGTTTCTTTCTTCCCGCTTTAAAAACCATGAGGACACTTTTACTCGGGTTGTATTGCAGTCCATGCGTCACGGCAAACGCCTCACATGCTGCCACCAGTTTTCTAAGGGCACTGATAGACGGACTCAGCAGCACCATATCATCGGCGTAGCTGATGTTGTTCATACAGACACCATCAACGTAACACCCCACATGCATGCTGCTGTGCCCGGCTAGCAGCTCATTAACATAAAAATTAAACAGCCTGGGAGACGTCAGCCCCCCCTGTCTTACCCCGCACTCGAGTGTATACTCGGAGGACAGACCATCGGCCCACCTCACCTGGTTTACCTGACTACGATACCAATATGTCAGGATATGGACTATTTCTTTCGGTATGCCTGTCTTCCCTAACTTGCGCCATAAGATGTCATAGTCCACTCGGTCAAAAGCTTTTGACAAGTCAAGAAAACAGGCATAGATGGGCGTTTTCCTTCGCGTATAATACCCGACAGTATGCTTCAGACTTAAAATTGCACTTTCAGTAGACAACCCAGTTCTAAAACCGAACTGAGCATCATGTATCTTTAGATGCCGATCGAGTATAGAGTCCAGCATACTGTCGAGTATCTTAGCCGCTGTCGTTGCCAGCGAGATGGGCCGATAGTTGTCCCTACTGGACAAATCTCCGGTTTTGGCCTTGGGCACTGGTACTACTATAGTCCTCATGAATGTCCTGGGTAAGTATGAATGGCTCAAGCACAGACTGAAAAACATCGCAAGTACACGAGGCAGATGAACGCCGGCATACTTGAAGTGTTCAATACTGAGGCCGTCGTGGCCGGGCGACTTTCCCCTCTGCATCTTGCTAACAACTTTAGCGACTGTTTTAGCTCCAAAGACAGTCCCGACCGCCACGGCCCCACCTTCATACCTTACATCTGCGCCCATCTGAGTCCCAATCAGAGATGAACTTTAAAATGTTCACGAAACAACTCCGCAATCTCGACAGGGTCCCCTTTATCACCTACGCTCATAGAAAGACCGGGCTTCAATTTCATTTCCCTAGTCCCTTTCCAAAATTGTTTAAAATTACCATCTTTATGTGCTAAAGCTAGTTTGTCCATTTTAAATTGATCCTCCCTATCCTGGCACCATTTCAATTTAGATTTAAAAACCTTTCTACTTTCGTTCATCAAATCGAACCATCTACCACGCGTAGGTTTCCCCATAATTACCCATTGTTGGAATTGGAGCCGGGCCTCCCTATGCGCTTCAGCCACATACCTATTCCACCCAGGCACATATCCGCCTTTCCTACGTTTTTTACATTCATAAGTAGAGACCGCCGCATCTGATAGAATATTAACTATTTGACCATACATCTTATCTAAGACTAGAAAATGATCACTACAATTTAAAGTAATGAAGCATTTAAAGGTTGGGCGTGGAAAAGAAACACCCAAATGCCTTCAAAAATTTATTATAAAAAAAACGAGCAAGGGGTCGTGGTCGAAAGTAAAAAAAATAGGCCTGTCTCAGCTTACCTAAGACTCGTAGTAGCAGTGACACGTGGGAATTGAAGTCATTCGAGACGATAATGATGTCGTCGAGATACGCGAAGACTGAGGTCAAATTCCCTAAATAATAGGTCTACTAACCTCTGCTGGGTGGCTGGTGCATTGGTCAATCCGAAAGCGGTACGTTTAAAGCAAAATGTACCCCGGTTAGGAACGTAAAACGCAGTCTTCTCACGATCTTCCGGAACAAAACGCTTTAGATAAGTCAATGCTAGTTAAATAACGAGCATCGCGAAGATTATCCAGAATTTCGGAGATGTACGGAAGATTATAGGCATCCTTTTTCGTGACAGAGTTGAGCTTGCGGCTGTCCAGACAAAAACGTGGTTCACCATTCTTTTTGGTAACAATAAGAACGGGTGAAGACCAGGCACTTTCGCATTTCTCAACCACGTCCAAAGCCAACATCTCGTTGACCTGCTCCGCCAGAATCCGCTGCTTCTCCGGGGACAACCTGTAGTACCTTTGACGAATAGGCTCAAAATCTCCGGTATCTATGCGATGAGAGACCACACCAGTTTTACCTAAACCCCGGTGTTCAGCAGATATGTCGCTAAATTGCGAAATGACGTCATCAGCCACCAATTTTTCTGATCCGGTTAGGTTATCATAAGCTTGAATGCACGCAGGACGAACCTCGCTAAGACTAGCATTAAGAATGGCGGCATTAGAAAACGTAATGCACGTTAAATGCTTAGGAAAAATGTTAAAATCGTGCCAAAAATCTATTCCTAAGACGAGGTCAATATTGATGTCTGGCACAACAAATGCTTTAATAATGTGAAAGTCATTCTCGAAATGTATAGGTAAATGCATATAGCCAATGCTGGTCATTAATTGACCGCCCGCAGCAGTTACCGTAATCTTGTCATCTACATGTAATTGCACACCTTCCTCTAAAAATCTGCGATATAATGCAGAACCTAAAATGCTCACAGCAGAGCCGGAGTCGAGAAGACCGTAAACTTTAAAATTATCTATTTGGACACAAGCATAAGGCCTTGCGTCACACACAGGTTTGCTCAGCAGGATTGTACTAATTTTGTATGAATTGAAAAAGAATTCGAGGGTATGGAGCCACTTTTGCCAATCCTCATTATCAAACTTAGATGATAATTGTTGATTACTGTTACAATCCTGCTGGTAAATTAGTTGTTTGGCATGACCGGTTTATTTTTACCACACTTGGGACAATCTGGGGCCTTGACACCATCTTCGCCACACTTAAAACAAAAGACCTTATCCTTGTTTGCTCTACACTGACGAAGGTTATGAGTGTTATTACGACGACATCTTGGACAATAAACTGTTTTCTGTTCTAAGCGCTGCATTGCAATTTGCATGAACATAATTGTTACCCCCAGATATTAACACGTTGGACAGGTAATCCAGAGGTACCGGGCTCGATTCCCGGTGTACCCACTTGTAATCTTTCTATACTTACACGTCAAATCAAATCAACTATACCGTTTTGAAAATGTTTTGATGCAGAGGTAACTAAACATATGGTAGTCCATTGATTTACCTACAGTTCTGAAATGCATGCCATTTGAAACAGTTCACAGTACATATAACAGAACCCTCCCTAGACTGAATTTGTAGTTTTTTTATGTAAGCGATGCCTGTTCGGCCCCGCGGCGCTGCGGCCGTGGCCAGTGAACAGGACAGAGCGCAGTCGATACCACAGGCCAGTGAGCCCACTCAAAGCGAAGTCACAGCGAGGCCGCTACATAGGTTACTTTAGTGGACCAAATATTGCTATATTTATACAGTCTGTTGATTTCACTAAAGCTAAGATGATCACATCGCACGATAGACAATCCAAGCATCGGCCACTTTCCGATTTCCGAGACATATAGTCTAACGTCTAGCCCAGGAATAGCGGCGCTACAAACCGCTTTCATATGGCAATAATGAGCAGACGTCATTGCATTATTAAACGGCGTAGCGATTTGTCAAGGATTTGTCGTTAACTCAGATCCAAGCATAGATATAGTATAGTAGTTATAGATTTGCCACAGAGCGACCAGGCGTAAGAGAAAGACATATAATGACGTCAAAATGTCGGGTTGCCATGGTCGTAAAAAAAAACCCCATAAAAAGTGGTTAGAGAGAAACGTTCCAAGTACTCGAATTCACATTTTTTTTACTCATTTTCCAATAACATCAAATAAAGGATAAAAAAAATATGTATATTCCCTTTTTATATTTTTGAAAATATTCCAATTAACGATTAAAAATCTATTTGTTCCTCATTTTAAAAGACCGTAGGCGAAAGGTAATTGGTCACAGCCCAGTAAATCATAAGTCGGACTATTACTAAGGCGGATTTAGTATAAAAATTGTAGCGCTGTTCTTTTATAGGCTACGACTGTCAATTATCCACTAGGTGTCGTCATTTTGAGTGCTGATTGATTTCAGTCTTAGACGACGCTGCTGTCACCTTTATATTTAGTATTTTCAAAACTAGTCCGTATAATCAAATAAAAATAATATACTTGGGTTCTCTGATAATAAAAATAATGAAATTAGTTTAAATTTTAATTAATAAGTATTTACAACAATTGTTTGTAAACAAAATTTTTGATTTGCTCTTGAATACTGTAAAAAAATTCTGGCCAGTACTAAAAAAATAGGATGAAACTTCTTCTTTCTTCTTTTTCTTCTATTCTACTCAGGATACTTTTAATCCATCGTGACAGTCCACGTTTATGGACTTATTCATTCCGCCTTATTGGGACATTCTGTAACAAAGCAAAATTAAATAGTAAAATTGTAAACGACATAAGTAGATAGGATATAACTAATACTAGTAGCTAAAAAATCTAATTTTTCTCAGGCTCAGGCTAGCTATTCATTTTTTACACGGTTCTTTCTCTGTCGGAATCGGAGACCTGAAAATATCAATTTGCTATAGATTCCCCAAATATGGGGGTAATTTTTATTTTATATCTAGGCATCCCCAAATTGGATTATAAACCGACTGATTTATTTAGACGTCTATGTTAGCTGGCTTCTATCGTAGATTTATGCTACGCAATTTGACCGATTTGCAATATTGAGTTGTCAAAATGCTCCGAGTTATTTTGAAAATAATTTACAGATAATTCCTATATTATCAAGTTTTTTCATGATATAACTAATGATTTAACTTTGTAACTTGATTCTTGTGAGATTTGAGAAAGAAATAGGTGATCAAAACACAAAGAAACTTGTACTTACGCATGAAATGTAAAATCCGCTTATTTTCGTTAACTGTTGCTTTTCTAACCAAACACTGATCACCCCACCATTTTTGAGGCTACACACAAACACTCCACATCCGTTAATATGTCAATTATCTGGTAATAACAATTATTTAATACACAAAATCTTCTATTTCTATACCGCTTTTGATACTGCCTGATTGTTTTGCTTTTTAATTTGAAGTGTGCCAATAACCCGACCATGAAAAAATGCTCGGTCGCTGATAAAGACAAAACATGGCACTCTTTTCTATTTCTTCTTTTAGGAGTCGCAATAAGGCTATCTTTATCTATCAAAGCGTGTCAGACCCTTGGATCCAAGGTCGTTAACCAAATTCAAAAAATTGTTGACCGTTCTTCTTGCGAAATATAATGAATTTTATTGAAAAAAAAAAAAAAACTTTACTTTCATCACTGAATAGTTTTGGCTTTATTATGCAAAAACGGCTTTATTATGCAAAAAATACACGGACTATTAACGTCTGTTACCAAACATTTTTCGTTACCAGCAAAATTAATTAGTACCTACCACTAAAAATCCGCAATATGGCGTGGGCTGAAAACCACCCTGTAGGGCTATTATGTAAGAGTGACAGTGAATATATGCCTTTATGAACCACGCAACTATGGCCTTAGTAGTATAATAATTACAACATCTATACTTTTCGATATTGCACTTATCCCGTGTCGCGCTTGTCCCTAATGTCCTTAATTGGCATGCCAGTTCAAATAATGTAAACCAATTCGAGTTTCCAGAACATCAGTACCAGTAACGTATGGGCCGACGAGCCTCACGCTTCACCAAGCGCCTTCAAAGCCCTGACATCAGGACCGATCAAGTTGATCAGTTGGTGTTTTTCCACGTGTGCAATGATTTATCTTCGAATCATTGCACACGTGTAAAAACACCAACTCATGTCCATAAAAAAAATTGTCTTGATTCAGCGCCTCCCCAGAACACGAGTCATCGAGTGATCATCATCACCACCTCAGCGGATAGACGTCCACTGCTGGAGAAAGGCCTCCCCAAAGCTCTCCACGATGATCGGTCGTGCGCCACCCTCATCCAATTGCATCCCGGAAGATGATCTAATCAGATCGTTTGTCCACTTTGTTGAAGGGCCTTCCCACGTTGTGTCTTCCGGTACGCGGTCATCACTTCCTGTTCGCCACCATCGGTTATACGAGCTTTATCAAGTCCCTTTAAAAAACATAATATAGTAGGTATCATCCATTTAGGAGCCGCGAAGCCACAGACTCATAATAACCCCTGTTTTCGTCGGGTGTTAAAACATTTTCAATAAATATATCAATTTACTCTGTTTACAAATGTTTCCACATTATTTGCTGGTTACAGAAAAGGGATATCTACGCATATAAATCACTTCAGGTGCCTGTATCCGAAACGTCTGCTGTTTGTGTGCATGATCTATATAAGAAATCGGAAACGGTCTGTTTTGCATCATAACTATATCGCCGTAATAACCGGTAACCACATAAATCTTCAAATCTCACACCACAGAAGTCTGATAAGGTAACCATTTTCTGGTGGAACAGTCTAGTCTATCCTACACACGCAAATTAAAGGTGCAATCAAATGTATACAAAATAAGAATACGAGTAAATGTTTCCAGCTATATCTATATGTCAAACCCAATACGCTGACAATTATTTAAAAAGTACTTAGATAAGATAACTCTCATTTCGACCAGAGGGTCTGAAAAATGGTTAGGTATCTATTGCGTTAAGAGGTAATATCTAGGGCTTGTACCGCTCTATCAATGTCGTCGAAACGTATTGAAAGGGGTGCTTGGCATTAAAATTTGACAGGGGTTAGGTGACCTAGGACTAGTTTAATTTATGTTAGTTGCCAACTTCTTTCACGCTGGGAAAATGTATGCTAATAACACCGACTAGGAAAATAAATCTATCCTCTCGTGAAAATCTAAATAGGAGTTTCTGAGATATTGCGCAAAAAAAGAAAGTACAAACTATGTACGTTCTGGTTTATGTATGGCGTAAATTAAATCCTCTTTTACTGTATTACTTATAAAGAGGAAGTGTATCAGGAGTCAAATTAGTCGGTAAACGGTTTTCAATAACTAACAGAGTATGGTAATATCTATACGACCGACGTGATTTTCAAAATTATATTCTTGACCGGAGATTAATATTATTAATTTTGTGGATTTCGGAATAAATCACGGTTCCCGAAGTATAAGCAAGACACGTCTGCTACTCCGGCGAAACCGCGTAAACAAGCCAGGTTACTTTCCTCTATTAATAAATATATAGGTATAGTCAATCTATCTTTTTCTCGTACTCACTCAACTGTTCAATGGTTTATTGGGAGAGATCTCCTATAGGGATAAGTTAACTGTTATTATGTACAATGAAGTGTTTACATATATAATATCAAAACATTGTAAACTGAGAAAATATCGTTATATGACACTAAATGGAACGCCGACCGCTTATGAAAACAAAGACCCGGTATTCCTAGAAACAATTGGACGCGCTATCCAAATGGTTCAGATTGTTTTAGAGCACAAATTGTTCAACAAAATGGTATGTATTTAGGCCAGCTGTGGTAAAACACTTAATTACGCTGAGGAAATAATGATAAATGTCTGCAACACTGGTAAGCGTTACAAAGCGTAGAATAGGAGGGGGTTATTAGAGTTTAGACACCACGCAGGTGACCGATTTATGTCGGTAGAAGCGGTATGAATATTGTACTTACTGTTTTATTTTCATTGTAAAATGCTACTATATAAGTTAAAAAAAATGCGTAGCGAATACAAAACAAAACATTGAAGGTTTTAATCCTTCGATCTTCTTAATAATACTCAATACGTATTGTCTATGTACATATATCTTCGCAAAATACGCCGGCGCGAGTTCTTCTTAGTTGGTCTGGTTATAGTGGCTACGTGCGTACCAATTTTGACCGTACAAAAGCAGAAGGATAGGCCTGGTACTTGGGTAGGCACTGGAGTAAAAGTCTAGATCATAATCATAACAAAGTTCTTACCGCGGCTTCAACCACATAGCAAAAAGCTCGCTCTCGCTTATCTTTGGGAACTGCAATTTCCCGAAATAAATCGCTCTCCTCACGTTCGCGTTCTATGCACAAAATCCCATCGATCCGTTGTTCAGTTGCTACGCCGAAGCAGGGCAAACCAACAACCAACTAACCAATGCAATTAACACATTCGTATTTATACATATAATGGTAAATGTTATTGTAAAGGATTTACGTTATCCAGGTGGATTCCAGATAGAAATCTTGCTCTTGTAAATATTTCCTACATGAGCGTTCATTTCTAAATCCATTTTATTATATAATGCGTCGGGTAGTCCTACATTTGGCTCATGAACATAACTCGGACTAATCAACGCAAAACAAGAATTAAGCAAAATTTTAATGGAAATACTTACAAACTTTTGACCAACTTTGAGTTGCGGTTATAAAAATATAACACAAATATTCTCTTTCAATTTTGTAAGTTGCACTTTTGTGCGATGATTAGTCCGAGCTTTGCTCATGAACAACCAACTGATTCAAAACAACAAATGTCAAAATCCAATATCAAAATTTTTATAACGGTATAACTTCCTCCTGCTCTAAAAATCAAGATGGCTCTCAGTCTTAAAATATTTTTAGGGTTCTAAGTCTTAACGTTAATTCTGCCAAAGCAGAACTCCCGGTCATGAAATGCTGTACCTATATATAAGCGAACTCCGGCCATTATAGAAACATTTTGAGTTCCACGACAGGACATAGTATAGTTTTTATCACGGAGATCATCAATGGAAGTGGAATCTGTGAATTTAAGTAAAATATGTGCTGTTACTCGATTTTATTTTACCGAATATACTTGGTGGACGAAGGCGCGGGTAAATACTAGTTTAGTTACAGAGGGTAGCTCAAGAGCCGAGATCCTGGAACGAGTTGGGAACAGGCTTTCCTGAGGGGTAGATGTTGAGTTCCCATACCACCGTCAGTATCGAAGAGGTCATTGGAGGACATGATCGAATTTGCAGTTGTCGGTTCCATGCTCACTTTGATTAATCGAAATATTTCAAAAACGCAATGAATTCATTTTACTTTGCAAAAAAGGTTCTATTAAGGTACTTATGCTACACACGATGAATTTGAAGGTTCAGCAGGTTAACAGAATTCTAAAATAGTATCCGCTGGGATAAATGCGATTGATGAAATCAGTACCTACGATACATTGTTGGTGTGATTTGTGTACCTACAGATGTTATAATACTAACGCCATGTTACAACCATGCAACTTGCTTAGTTTTTAACTAGCAAATGTACTTCTATATAGATACAAACAACGGATAAATAAGAAGCCAAATGTTTATACGATCCACTGCAGTCCAAGTGTGGCTCGAACACACGAGCTCTGTTTAACCGGAACATTGCTCTTCCAACTGAGCTACAGGACCGCTATGCAAACTTCTCCATTTTGCAATTTTTTTGCAGCGCCCTCTGTATTTTTATGTTTCAAATGCTAAGCGCATTCACCAAACTCCAACGGTCGTGAGGTCGTATGTTCGAGTCACACTTGGACTGCAGTTGCATAAAATTTTGGTTTCTTATTTATCCTCCTTATTTTTCCGAAATCCACAAAACAGAACATGTCCGCCACACCACACCACAAAAATAGGATCAATATTGATTCTGTTCAATAAATGTATTTATAGATATATGTATGGTAAGTCAGATCGCGTGGCAGGTCACCTATGCGCTGGACTGACCAAATAAAATCAGCAGTAGGAAACTGCGTATCTGACTGCGCCAGACAGTCTGCCAACAGGGAGAGATGGCGGGAGATCGTGCGGAGAGCTGTGTCTGCCTCTACCACCGATGTGGACGCCTCAACGTGACTACGACCGCTCTGCCAAGAGCAAAACGACAGATAAGAGGTATGGTAAGTAGGTGCCCCTTTTCCGTGTAGCGCTTGGCCCCACTGACCTTAATGTGCAAACACCGCAAAAACTAGTGAAGTATTAACTATATTTTTCATTTTTTTTTTTCACACTAAGCATAATAGCTTGTACTTGGGTACTAGACGACTACTATGTGTCTATGTGAGTTCAATATTTATCACAAGGTCTGTTTATAAGCAGGAAACTAGGATCAAAAATTACTATGTGTCTATGTGAGTACAATATTTACCACAAGGTCTGTTTATAAGCAGGAAACTAGGATCAAAAATACTATGTGTCTATGTGAATACAATATTTATCACAAGGTCTGTTTATAAGCAGGAAACTAGGATCAAAAATACTATGTGTCTATGTGAGTACAATATTTATCACAAGGTCTGTTTATAAGCAGGAAACTAGGATCAAAAATAAACGTGAAACGAAAGATTGGCCCCGTGGTAATTAAATCAGTAAGCTCCTTAGGGACAATTACTTTGTCGTTGCTTTATCCCTTAAGCCTTGTCAAATTTAATTTGATGTACAGCCTTCATGTTTTTAAACACGAGGCGAAAATAACCTTTATAATTATAGGTATAAGATTCTTCACGCGGTTTCACTCGCGTTGCGCACTTGATTTACGTAATTTTTAGCGTAAATTATTATTTTCATTAATAAGGTAATGTCAAAAACTGTACTTTTTTTAGCATCTATCAAATACTGCTAAACTCAGTAAGATTTTGGAATTTTATTAGAGTCCGTATGACCACCATCCGGCTCCATTGTCAGACCAGCTCATTGTGCGTATTGTCATCGAAATTACGAAAGAATAATATTTATACGTTTATTCGGTCGTTATTGGGGTAGAGGCGTTATGTTCTTTTTTGGCGTAAAAATGATTATGTATTTCTTTGAGTTAAATCCTATCAGGTATAATACAGGCTGTACCAGCAGCGGAACATAACACAGTTTAAATTTACACTCAAGGATATGGCCAAAAAAATAAATTGTACAGATAGGTAGGCAACGAGTTATTTTCAAAGGCCACTAAAAATATATCGTGTCGATGAATGATAAAATGTTTTATTTAATAAACGATTTGATATCGACAATATCGATATGTCGCAAATGTCAGACGTGGTTTCATATCAGACGGCCGACGATGGAACATGAATGTTCCACATATAGGTCCAACTGCAATTATCCTGTCTACCGTCAATCGAAATACTCGATTCTTATGGACTTCAATTCCTGTAGCTTTCACCTTACGGCAGTGATATCGAATACATTAACATTATCGATGCTATACCTACATAACTGAGATCGATATCAAATTATGTTAGAAGTATACATGATTGGTGTTATTTTGTACCTAAGGTAAAATAAAGATGAAAGGAAAGTATAAAAAACAAAAAAAATTAACCATATGTATACGTTAGAATTCGTAGCGAATAATTTATACGAGCATTTTTTTTTATTCACAGTGCCATCCATCAGAATGCCTGAAAAATAAAAATAAATAAATTTCTCAAAAATATAATTAGGTACAGTAAACGGCGATAAAGTTTGCACATCGATCTTTGGAAAGAGGCAATCGGCTAATTTCGACTTCGTATAGCGATATCCGTGTCGCACACACCATGACGTTTGTCTTGTCAGTCGTGGTTCAAATGCGAGAGAGTGCAGTCGCATATCCAAGTCTATATATATATATAGAGTTGCTAAAACCTACATAAAATTAAATTTGTACTATGGCATCTATAGGGAAAAAAGGTAAGCCGTTACTTTGCCAGTCACGCGAAATTATCTACAATGTTTATAAATATTTTGTAACTGAAGCCGACCAATTTAAAAAACATGAAAATGTTAATCTAAGTAATTACACTCTTTGTCGATCTTTAAACCCACATTTAAGTATCCTAGTAGTATAACATCAGTTGCTAATGCTCAGTCAACCCCTTTTAGGAATGTGGGCCTGAATATATATATATGTATATTATTTTTCCCCAACAAGAACATTATAGCAATATATTATTACATCGAGTTTTACAGCTCTATATATTCCACGTGAAATCAAAACAAAACAACAATAAAGTACTTAGTTCTGAATTCAAATTCTGATGAACGATTAATCTAATAATTGATGTACATGGAAATTAGCATTCGTTTGTATTCGGAAATGCGATGATTGCCGATGTGCATTCTTTATCGCCGTTTACTGTAGGTGTTGTGCACAATAACGCTGGATTCGTTTCACTTTTCATTCCGTTTATTTGTGTTACCATAAGAACACAAGAGATGGAATATAGTAAGGATAGTTAAACAAACAATTAAAGCTACTTTAATGCAAATGCTAATACAAAGTTAATATTTTTTAATAAAAGATTAATAACCCTTCCAGTGGCAGAAACCGGGAGCCGGACCCCACGTCAAGTGGCAGGCATCCGGGAGCCGGACCTGACAAAACAAGCCGTTGAGTGGCAAGGTTTCTGATTGCATGACAGGAGAAGTGGCACAGCCATCTTGGCAAAATATACCGTTAAGTGGCGGGCCTCCCACGGGTGGTCATCGCGAATTTCCGCATGTTACAAAAAATATCTTTTCTCAAAAAAAATGTACAGATGTTGTATATAAACTATATAGCGTTGGATTCATCATAAAATGCTATATTTATTGTTTAGAAATTAATGCCATTCCATTTATAGAAATTTTGCTAGTCTTGATCAATCGTCGAATGACTAAATTTTAACCACTTTATGTATAAAAATAACTATAATTAGGAAAAAAAACAGTGATCCGTAGAAAAAACTAATTTAATGGCAAATCTATAGATTTATTTACACCTATAACCCCTTTTATTACACCTCACTATACAATATTTTCTAACCACAAGGTTTTTAAAATGCTCACGGCTCGGCGGTCGACGCGTAATGGTCGGGGGGGTCGGGAAGATGACGCAATTTCTAACGAACTTTGCTTTGCGCGTCAATTCGACCGTTAGTGAATGCCGTCCTTGCTTATTGACGAATGCATCTTACAAGTGTGAGCAAGCAAAATATAGTTTTGACGGTTTTATTTCGGGTGCGAAATAAGACATCGCACAGGGTCCGGGAGCCGGATCCTGCCACCCAACGGCTTGTTTTGTCCGATCCGGCTCCCGGATCTCTGCCACTTGACGTTGGGTCCGGCTCCCGGTTCCTGCCACTTAACGGTAAATTTTGTAAAATAGACGCGCCACTTCTCCTGCCATGCAACTGGTGGCGCTGCCACCTGAAGGGATAATGGATTAAATGAGTTACCGTACGAATTATTTTTTCTTCGGACTTAGACACACTGCCTACGGTTCTTGTGTGACATACGAATATAAGATACTCTAAAGTTTTTTATTTTCGCTGCGCACGTACAGAAGGGCCACTCTGAAGATCGGAATTCGAAGTTTGTACCGTGCCATCCCTTACGATACGACGTTCGAATTTCGAACATCGGAGTAACCCTCTAGGTTTAGTATTACGAATCGGCGTCTATGTAGTCGCAATAGCGTAGTTCAGTTTCCGGAGAAGAGAAACTAGACACCTCAAAGTGTCTCTTGTGGCGCACAGTGGCGCACACCAAATCCCCTGGTAAAACTAGTAAATAATCCTGTACTGTGACCATTACTCGCTTCAAGGCCGTTTCGCCACATGCGTAAGCCTCTTGAGGCGATTCAGCCAGCGCCGACGCTGCACGTCGTTGCACGGAAGGGGTGGTTCTGACTCACTAGGGAATTGCGTAGGAAAAACGTCCCTGAAAAACGAAAAGTCAAAGTGTTATCAGAATTTATGAGATCGCGGCATAATCTTGGCTTTCCATTAGGATATATTTTTTTAAATGCTTATTGCAATATATTAGGAATGCACTGATGTACTTAAAGCATTTATCTTATACGTACTTCACATGAGCCAGAAATTAGCCAGTGCAACCCACAATGACGTTGACATCACATGTAGGTGGCCATTTGTATGGAGCGTTTTTAGAGCTCCGTAGGAATGTTGAACTTTGGCGGTCATTTCTGATGTTTAGAGCAGTCTAAGTGTAGTTAGTCCCATATAAACATTCGATCCCAATAAAAATAGAATCGATTGACATCCTCAAGAAAAAAAATCTACACGCCTATTGTATGCGACTTTTTTTACAAAAATTATAGTGCGTATTGCATAAATACCATAATTGTAGACATAAAGATGTGTACAATGTGTATAAACTTTTTTACACTTCTGTCTATATTTTACTCTTTATCTAATCATTCCGAAGTCAAAACCCCAGGCCATGTATAATTGGAACTCAGCTCATTTAATTTAGATACAATTAATACATTTTACTTACTCGATCGCCGACCATAAAGGTAGTACCATGTCCGGATACAACTTGCGATGAGCACATGATAGTCCGCTCTTCTTCGTGCTACTGACGCTTCTCGCACTGCTGCTCACCGAACTCCTAAAGATTAATCATCAGATACATTAAATTTAATATAACTAAAAATTTAACAGCTTACCTATTTTGGACGTTAGAGAGCTATTTAGCCGATATTAACATTAAAATGTCATTCCTACTCATCGCTATCATCAAATTACTTACTAAAATTATAAATAACTAGCGACCCGCCCGGCTTCGCACGGGTGCAATGCTGTTAAATTATGTATGTATTATACATTAAACCTTCCTCTTGAATCACTCTATTTATTAAAAAACACCGCATCAAAATCCGTTGCTTAGTTTTAAAGATCTAAACATAAATAGGGACAGACAGACAGACAATAGGGAGCGACTTTGTTTTATACTATGTAGTGAAGTAAAATTTCTATAAAAGAAAATATGGAAATACTCGCAATTATTTACGTATTTTATCACACAACAATGGATGCCTTAAGCGGGACTTTGAATGTTCTTCTAACTTTGCCTTGACTATAAAATTGAAATCTTAGGACAAAACCGGAACTTGTTAGGCTATCCCCTTAGTCCAACTTAATAATTTTAAGCTTACATAGATTTTTTCGATCTTGATTCTCCTGTCTCGCGCGTAGGCACGGGTTTGAGCATGGTGTCAAACGCAGCCCGAGGCATCCCTACGATACCGAGCGTAATCCCCATTTCGGAGTATTTCTCCTCCCGACCTGCGACTATATTTTGTAGATACTTGATACGAAATGAAGTCCTAAAAACGTAATAATCAGGAATTATAGCATCTAGGCAAGGAATATCTTATTAACTATTAGGTAAAATTAAAAATCCACATAGTCCCTGGCAGAGATGGGCAAATGTAATCGATTAACGATTAAAAATCACGATTAATTAATCTTCATTGTACAAGTTCTGGTTAAATTAATCCCGATTAAATTAATCGTAGCCAGCGATTACATTTTTGATCAATAAATTAATTTGATTAATATTAGGAACAAATGAGATATTTTTCTGTAAGTCAGTCTCGAGTTACGTTGACATTTTTAGTCAAATAATTAATTCGATAAATTTTATCTCAATGAATACTTGGAAGGAATAAAATATTTTTTTGTAAGTTCAAGTCTTGCCCTTACTTAGAGTAGTGGTACTATAAAAACCACCTTGTATTACTGTAACAAGTTTATTTCACACAGCACACTAGAATGATTTTGCAAGTGCACATACAAGACAAATTGCATTTTTGTAACGTGTAAAAATTAACGTGTTACTTTTAATCGGGAATTAACCATGAAATTTTATCGATTAAAATGAAGATTAGGTAATTATCGTTAATCGAATAGCCTGTCGATTAAATTAATCGCGATTACTCTTGTGACAGTTAAATGTTTAATCGAATAAGTATGTAATTGATAAAAAAAGTTATCGATTAATGCCCTTCTCTGACCTCTGGTAGCATTCAAAATAACTGATTCTTTATTATAACTATAAATCTTTATTATAAATTATCAAAGAAGCTCTTAGTTTTCAATATTGTGATTGAGAAACAGAAAGAGCATAATTTAATGAAAGGGAAGAGCAGATCAAAGATTTCTGTGGAGATCTAGGGGTATGCTTAGTACTGCAGTAGATATCTTTCGGCTGATGACAAGCGGATGACAAGGTGTGTTCTATCGCGAATTCTATCAGGCTAAGGTTGTTTTCTAGTTTTGTTTTTTAAAATAATGATATTTTGGCAACGAGTGTCTTACCCCGGCAATTTGATAACACCGATTCCCATCATACGGTAATCAATATTTCTGTGACAGGTTATTTCGTTCATGAGCGGTGACCGTGTGGTGAGTTTCTTGTCGGTCCTCACGCAATGACCCAAAAGAACATTTCGTTCCTCCTTCATCATCTTTTCTATATAATTAGTCTTCAATGTGTGCTCCACTGCGTTGAAAATTTCCGACTTGAATAACCGATTTACCTCCAGTTCTGTGAAGAGATTAATGAAGTATGAAATTAATCGTATAAGTAATGAGGAATTTACCGCTTATACTCGTATGTTATAATGAATTCTCGCCAATATTGTTGCTCATTCAAATAAACCATTTAAATTACTTCATCTAATGTTCTACGTGATTTAATTTGATTTTAGCTCGTTTTTCAACCCCAAGAAAATATATTTCTGACAAATAGTTGCAACCCAATACATTATTCATACTACGCATTTATACGTAGTATATACTTCACATAAGCGGATATTGGACCAAATAAGTATATATCTATAGAAGTTTTAGAAATTTAAAATTAAATTGCTACCTATAAGAAAAGAAGAAATGTCATGGATACTTGATATTCTAGAAAATGATTTATGAACAGGCTCAGGACGACTTCGTCCGCAATCTTATTTGGTCACGTTTTTAGTCCTCTTGTGATATGGTCCACTGTTCGGATTCGAAACTAGATAGATATAAAATAACTGTAAGTAGGTATATCGTTTGTTGGCAAGCAAAACTTAATAAGTAACAAATACGTTCTTAAAACAAAGCTCGTATCTCAGTATCAATCTACAAACTAGATACGACGATTTGAAGAGTAGTGACAGAAATTTTAGTGAATTTGGTCGTCACCAAGCGATATCAGAAAGCATAATTACTAGGTTAAAGCCTTAGCGACCTAAATGTATGCTAGACTATCTACACATAATACTTGCGCACCAGAGTCAACGAAACCACTTCTTTGCCGGGCAATGTGGTTCAATTTCTTACGTTTGGCCAATAGAATGCACTATCTGAAAAGAGCCCGATCATCATTCATCTGCATACGTCCCAGCTTAGCTACCCATCCTCACACATGGTATATGAAAATAAGGTATGGCCCTCCGGCTAGTGCCACTTTCTACGTCACTGATTAGTTGCCGCTTTATGGTAACAAAATAATTATAAGAAAAAAATATTTGCCGCCAGTCGTACAAAAAATAATTATTGTCATGTTCTTTGACTAGGTAAGTTTTATTTTGTCGTAATCATTGATTTTAAACACTCGCGAATTTATGAGATTCGTACCGATAACAAGGGAAACGGGGAGTATTATAATACACCACTGGCAATACAGAAACGGACTGACAGAACCAACCAACCAATCATAGCGTGATGACGTAAAAAGTCTCGCCTGTCATTCGGGAATGCCATACCTTATTTTCTTATACCACGGGTGGACAGGCTCACGCATCTCTGCTACCTCGAAGAACTCTGGCGGATAGCTAAAGTAAGTGGTGATTATTTACCTATTTTGTTAAACGCCTTGCGTCCTAGAGCCAGCCAGACGATCTGCACACACTTGGGCAAGAGCCTCTCGAAAAGGATTTGTTAATGATTCGTCGTATTTCTGTTTCGCCGGAATTTCGTTTTATCGACCCATGCAGTGCACTACTTGAAATGAGCCCGCTCATTCTTACACCACTTATCTTCATACTTTGCAGGTTAGCTATGCATCCTCGTACCGCTGGCTTCGCACGTTTATAGTGGAAACGCTCATACGGTCTCGCAGTTTCGCTACCTCGAAGTGCTCTGACGGATGAGGCCGAATAAGCGTATATTTTTTACCTATTTGGTTAAACGCCTTGCGTCCTAAAGCCAACCAGACGATCTGCACGCACATGCGCAGGAGAGTCTCAAAGAGGCGCGCGTCTTTGTCAGACAGCGACCTCCGCTTCTTGTTCGGACCCATGTGGTGGAACTTCTTTGTGTCTGCTCCACCTATGGTGTAGAAAGAACCTTTTCACCTCACCAGCTCAAACATGGCGATTTTGCTGTCAGATAACAGTGAACAAAATGCGATTTTGTTTCGAGCGTGAGTAGAAAGTAGCTTTTTAATTTTTTCAATATCTGACCACGAATTGTCATTCTTCAGCCAAAGGTTAATTATAAAATTCTAATCATTTGAATCTCGATGCACTCAGTTTCTTTCATATGTATATAAAAGAGAGGGATAGAAACATATCAATTTGAAATTCGATTTTCGAATCCGACCTCGATTGAGAACAGTTCGGATACGCGTTATACCAAAAAATTCATTAAAAACACCCGATAAAGTTTTAATTGCAACGTATTTTTTTTTCTTTATTATATTTTTATTTAACGACCGAATATTAAAATGATTGTGCCTTTTAACTATATAAAACAATTGATCATTGCTCAAATATAATAAGATTTTTCACCTTATTACTTATTGTAAATTATATTTAGGTACTTATTGTAAAATATAATTTATAATTTCGCCATTTATCATAGATGCATATTCGAAACGTACCTTAAAAAATATAGAGTTCATATTGTAATTGTTATTTTCTTTTGCATATATTTTGTTTGGTGTTTTAGGAGTAAAAATATTAATCAATGTATAAACAAAATCTCGTAATATAATATGTATTTATAAATAAACACGTCATGTATCTGCTAAATCTTCCAATTCGATCAAATAATGACAATAACCGTGTTGGTTGGTTGATTATAATTTCAATTAAATTATATTGTTATTCCTTTTTAAGCAGCACTTACCTATTTTCTGATTAATAATATTATTGAAATCAGCTACAAAGACTATAAATATACGTTGGAAGAAAAAGCACAAAATGTCGAATATGTTCTCGCTGATGAGGTGAAAAGTTGTGTGTGCTAAACGAGAGCAAAGTTTTTGCATCTCGTGCTGTTGAGTCCCTCGCTACACTCAGGATTCTAACATAGAATCACTCGCTACGCTCGTGATTCAAACGTAGAATCCTTCGCTTGCTCGGGACTCAAAATCAGCACTCATAACAAAAAACAACTTTGCACTCTTGTTGCACAAATAACTATTGCAGAAACTGTAGAATTTTGCTATATTTCGTGGTATCGCGTGCATAGATGTTACGTTCAAAGACCGAAGTCACTCGTTGACAGAAAAACTACTGAGAAATTCGTGTTATAAGCATAACCTCGTAAATAATGTTCACCGGCCTTATCCTTAATGACGCATCCACAACAGAGATGAGTAAAATGTAATCGATTAACGATTAAGATTAACCTACTTACACTAGAATGATTTTCAAGTGTCACATGTCACATGACGAGACTAATTGCATTTGTCTATCGTGCATAAATGAGCGTGTTTCAACGTTTAATTAACCACTCAATTGCTTCGAATTTTGAGTTGGATTCTATTTATATAATAAAATAAGAGCGGTGCCGTTGTGACCAAAAGCAATCTAGTGGTTAAGAACTAATCATGGCATTTTACGCGACGATTTAATCGCGAAGATCAATTGTTTAATCGACTAATTTATTGATTAAAAATGTAATCGATTAATGCCCATCCATGGTCACAACGCAATGGATAAGTTTGTGATTGACGTTCATCTCATGCTAAAGCTTTGCGGTCTTCATTAGTAACTACAGCATAGCGATGGGGGCGAGCTCCTGGATCTGACGGTAAAATGGGGATGGTGAATTAAATCGTGTACCTAATTCCTACACATACTCTTTAAAATTTATCCAATAGAATAAAAACATTTTATGTACCTAAAAGCATAATGGAATATTCCTTAGCAACTAATACACGTAGATCATTCAAATTATTGCTGAAGTCATGCTCGACGACGTCACAGTACGGAGTGCGCACTCTGGTCTCCAAGTCTAGCATACGCTGCGCCATCTCGTCCGATATCTGGGGTAACAAGAACAATGTCACAAATAATATCGTTTTAATCTTCTAATTACTAGTAAGTGTCCACGAAATTCGTCCGCGTGGAAGAAAGAGGCACAATCCTCTTTTTTGTTTCTCCGTAGTCAGGTACAAATTCCTAGAACCATCTGGGGATGCGCTGTTAACCATATCAAAAATGTTTGAAATCGCAGAATACAGAATTTCAAAGAAGCGTACATTCGATTTTTCAGCCTTATAGTTATGAATTCCGTGCGCAGAAACGTTCCATTTTTCTTGATTTTAGTCGGATAAAAAGTACTAATTTATCCCGTGACTAAAAATTAAATACCTGCATATTCAATTAACTCCTGGACCACTACGATACTGAGTCTATTTTAGTTTTTAAATTTTAATACTTACCTGTAAGTAATATTGTGTGCATAAAATTAACGCCTTTATGAATCTTTCAGTGGTGGGGAGATGCAGCATATTTATTAGTGCGGGGCTCAATATCGATATTGGGGCTGTGTATAACGCAATGTCCTTGCAATCCTGTGCAAGTAAGAGTTAAAATTAATATCGTATATTACAAAAACAAACACGGCACATTAGCAGTAAGTAGGTAGCCTGGTTGATTAGGTAATAAAATATTAGTCGCCGTAATTATAATCAAAATTATAAAAATATGTATACTAAGAGAATAATTTCTTTCGTTACGAGTTTGATTGTTTGTTTTGTTTTTTGCTCAATTAATATTTAAGTAACTACATAGAAGTTATACTTGTGTACAATACAAACATGAAGTACTAAATTACTTTTTACTTTTTTACTCAGCCGCGCAACGAAAGACCAGGTTATGTTTTGGTGTATTAACGCGACAAAAAACTCATCGATCGAAATGATTATTGCGTAACCATGCAAAAACTTGGTCAAAGCATTCGAATTAAGATCAAACCACGATACTTACTTGCACGGTAACCACATCAGGCTGATCAGGTTTCAGTTTCCGTTGATAACGTCTCCGATATCTCAACTGCAATATTAAATGTCACTTGCTTAGGCTTTCTCTGTTCATATATCGATAACTTAGTACACACTCGTACAAATTATTTTGCCGATTAAATTTAAAACATATAGAGTTGTGCACTAACGTCCTAAATGCAGCTACTTTTCCCGAAAAGTTAGTACGATTGTGCTCTAAGGTATCGATATCTACTTACACATCTTCAGTTGCGGACGCTACCTGCTCTATTAAATCCACATCGTCTCTAAACTCAATGGCTCCGGTTGGTGCTTTAGTCGGGATTTGAATGGCTTCGACTGCTTCTACTGGACGGTCGCTGAACAAAAATCGAAAAAGAGGATTTGTAAAATTATTACTACATTTTTTAGATGAAAAAACATTCGAGAACAATAAATGTAGAATGCATGGGAACGGTTAAAGCGGTTAATACGTTCGCAGACGCTGAGAATGAAAGTATAAGGCAGAACATTTAAAGATATCCTCTTGTGAGCGCAATCAGATTTTTCTTTGCGCTTTGATTTCTTGTTTGGATTTTAATATCACTAGGTAGGTATAGGGTTTACAAGAAAGTCAGACGTTTACCTAGTTTATGTGGACTAGTTACCAAATATTATAATTTCATACCACAGCCATTTTTAAGCTTATCCTACGATATAGGTAATGTACTTGCTGGTGTTTTTAAAAAGTTATCTCACTATGCCGACAGAAATTAGATTATATTTTTATGCGAGCAAGGAGGTGTTCATAGTAGGAAGCTAGCTATCCCCGCTGTCGTACCAATATTTGTACAGACTACACTAACTATAGGTACGTGTTATTACAATTGAGAACTATCCTTAAGTAGCGAACCGGTAAGTATTTTGCCAACATTGCCCATTATAATTTATGCTCAGGTCAGGCCCTAGGAAAATACATTACTTACCTTATAAAATTAAGTTGGTGGTTAACATCATCCCAAATCCAGTGTCCCTCTTCATACAATCCCTCCCCGCCCTCATCGTCATCGTCAGCCATTGCTATCTTTTACTAAGAACTAAATAAAATCTCGAAATCTGTATATAAATCATTTACAAATCCGTAAGAAACGTCAATAAGACTGATGTAAATGACACATTATTTGACTTTAATTTTGTAGCGTTGGTATATTTGTTTTTAATTTTATATTATTTAAGGTTAGTAACATAAAAAGCTTTGATCATTTTTATGAACATGCCAGCTCCAGCAGTAGAAATAGGCTTATTCCTCAGCTCATGGGGCCTACTGATTGTTGCATTTATCACGTGATACGTGATAAATAAGTGACAAAAGCATCTTTCACTCTCACTCGCGTTTTGTCAAAATGTGACGACGGATGCTTTGTCGCTTATTTATTTATCACGCGATAAAAGCAACCATCATAGGCCCGCAGATGTGTTTCCGGAGCTCTATAATATGGGGTTATTCTAGCCAGTAAACAGGGCAGGTACAGTACGCATCAAAAGTAGCTGACAATTTTAGTAGGTATGCAATTTGACATATCGTGGAGGATAGTGCAATACCGCGTAAGTAACAAGTGTAAATACGAATCAGTATTCAAACAAATGCTAAGAATTTTATTGAAATTTGAACTTCATCTACAGCTGTTATTTACTTACGCGGTATTGCACTATCCCCGACGATATGCCAGGAGTCAAATTATAAACTACTTTTGATGCTGACCGTATCTAGTAATGGGTTCGCAACGTATTGCGGATGGTTCCTCTTGTTGCACATATCCATGGGCGAATTATTTGTCAGTTATATAAAATAACAGTGTCATTTTTTAATAATATATAAAATAATGTCATTGTTATATAAAATAACAATGAATTAAGCACTTGTACACTTTACAAGACAATAATTATATAAATAACAAAGTGGTACGGACGGGTCGATGTTTTTGGTGCACTCGCCACGCGACTTGTTAAACCAAGTTATTAAATACAACTGCAATGAAAGTTACTGCAAGTAAGAAAAGTACCTAATGCAGCAGTATAATTTTATGCTTTTTAGGGTCCCCTGTCTAAAAGATGAAGATGAGATAAATGTTTTGATTGTTTTCAAGATAAATATTATTGCATCTCGTTTAATTAATAATTAACCTTCGAAGCCTGTTATTTTGCAAATTATTCTGTTATATTGTTCTCAAAGTGCAGTTTTGATTGTTTTCAAAATAAATATTATTTTCGTCCCATTTATTCAATAATGAACTTTTGAAGCCTTTAGTTTGCAAATTATTCTGATAAATTGTTCTCAAGTGCAGTAATTATAATTCAAACCCTAAAGTGGCATGTCCTCCCCACAAAAGAGAACATATAAAATTAATGAAAAAACCCGGACTTTTATAATTATAGTGCACACCTTACCTAAATAAAACAACAAATGATAAAAATGTGCTAAATAAAGATAATATATAATACTGTACTATATAATAATACACTAATATCTAATGTCCCAAAGGGCGAACGTTTTAAAGAGAAATCAAACACCATTATGTTATGTATGACCAAAGGGCCTCTACGCGTTGACTTCGGCTCCATGCTCGCCTCCCAAAGGTCCGTGACACTATTGTCCCGTGAGTGGGTGCGACATACAGGAATAATAATAATATTAATAATAAATAAATATCAGACATCCTCACACAAATCGATCTAGTCCCAAATCTAGACGCGGCAGCGTGTCCAGCCAAGTTCACCCCAGGAACTGGCGAGCAGCAGCCGTGTGTTATTACACGAACCGCTTGGAGCCACTTTTGACCCCTCAATAATTCTAAATCTATTTAACATAAAAACATGAAATTTGGCTTATGTATTTAGATCCTTTAGAATAACTAGAACTCCAAATTTCGTAAATATAGGTGAAATAGTTATTGAGATATTAAAGTCCAAAAAACGGTATTTTTATCATTGACTGACTGACTGACTAGCAATCAGGGATCGATACCGTTATTTTGCTCCATACAAAATAACACAAAATAACGTTATTATATTCCGGTTTTTCGCTCATTATCACACATGTTTATATTATAGTGGGCTAATTTCACGGATCTATATCTATAACGAAATTGTATTTAATAACATTCGAAAAAAGACGCGAAATTAGAGCGTTTTCATGAATACCGGTATCGATCCCTGCTAGTAATCAAAAACCTAACCCACTTCCAGGTGACCTAGAAAGGTGAAATTTGGCATTCAGTTTGGAAACACATAAAAAAATCGAAAACAGTGATTTTTTTACTTTTATAATAATTATTATTATTTATGCTCCTTGCCTCAGAACTCCGTCATTTATTAATGAATTACACCCCAAGTAAAATAAATGTATTGAGTATGTCGCATTATATCCTTGTATCTAAAAATTTTAGGGCAATGATTTTGGCGCCCATATAGATCTCAATTCTTTTGTCAGCGAAGTGCACGCGACATTTTATTTTATAACTTGGCTCTCATTTAAGATTTATGTTTTTGATGGGATTATTATTATTTTTTAAAGTAGCGAAGTTCTAAGTGTGTAACTAAAAGGTACTCTCCGATATACGAAGATACGGACACAAATATAAATTTACTCAATTTTTATTCATAATAGCAGTTCATGATAGCTATAACTTACGAATCTGAGTTTGCATCCTGCGTGTTTGTAAGTTCAGTAAAATTTACGACGTCAGCAGTGAGTTGGTACCTAGTGCGACGCCACTGAATACAAAGTTATGCTAATACTACCAACTCCAAACCTTAAAACTTATAAAATGAAACGCTGCAAGTTATTCCATGCATGTTGCATGGAAACCGCGGATGCGATTGCTCGAATACAAATCTATCTCCCTAAGCTTAAATAATATTGTGTGTGCCGCAACTTTGCTTTCACACGAGAAATAGTTCAGTCGGTCTAAAAGTAAATGCTGCTTTAGAACTGGAGCAATTTGATCAAGCATTTCATATTGAGATGTGCCCTAGTTCCAGCTCTGTATGAAGCATTATGTATTTATCACTAAACCGGTACATGAAAGGAAATTACGAACCTAGCTGGACTTACCTAACCGAAAATAGTGAGCTTCAATCTGCGGATGAAAGTGGTAGGTATTACGCGATAGTTTTTCTAGTAAGATAGTTCCTTATGTATTTGTCTCTAAAAGAATTACAAAAACGAAATACCTACTCACACAGTCTCCGCAGTGGCTCCCACAAATCGTCGGCAACATCAAGGGACTGCTAGATTTTCTTGTAGAGTTGGGTTGGCATGAGTAGTGCCGTGCCGTCAACCCTTCACGCAAAATAGGGGCATTGTAAGACGTCCGAGTTGCGGACCAGCCCGCGATAACCTATAACATAATCTACCTACCTCCCTACTATAAGCGCTCACCAACATTATTTCTAAAAGCCGGACAAGTGCGAGTCGGACTCTCGCACTGAGGGTTCCGTACAAACTATGATACCAAGCACTACTTCATATTGCCCAAAGAACAGATAATCGTACTAAGCGACAAACTTTGCCGTTGGAACTATTGTCCTCATACATTGACAAATACGTCACGATTAGTTTACTAACTGCAAATACGAGTAAGTTAGTAATCACAAAACAAAATTATATATTAATTGTAATATAATTACAAATTTACGGTTCTCGGACCTTTTTATTTACTTCTGTTACATGATGTTGCTTTGCTTCTTGCCAAATTTCATGATTCTAGGGCAGCGGGAAGTACCCCATAGGTTTCGATTCCCTTGCAATCGACAACAAATGCAGCGTAAACGCTCGTGTCTTCTGATTGCCTTGACTTACTATTACGATTTTGCCACGACTCCAAGTGGTAGCAGATCTGAGTATTTACTTGCTAAAATTAATTTCAGCTACGTCCTCGCGTTCCTGAAAATGTTTTGACAGATAGATAGACAAACAAACGGAAAACAAAATGATCATAATAAGGATTCAGTTTTTGCCAATTGATGTACGGAACCAACCAATAGAAACCTTTACAGTCTATAAGAAAAATGTAAGGAGTTTAGATATGATGTGAATGATTATGATCACAGCCTGTGAACTAGAAAGCAATTTGAACAAGTGTGTCATATGTGTTAATTCATTGAATTCGAGCACACAGACGATCGCACAGAAGGGGGACGCTCATAGCTTTGATCCTGTGCGCTCTGCCATGTGATCAGATGAGCCTGCAGGTAGGGTTGGACTAGTCACATTTGTTTACAAAGAACCGCTTGAGAAACTAAATGCTATATATGATATACAGGGGACGTTTGAGATGCGCATGGTACTACAGGTAAAATACGCACAAAAGGCAAAGAGAACACTCACGAGTCAACCTTTTTAATTTGCTACAAGCATCTCTAAGTAGATATTACTTACAGCACTTTACTTTCTGGAATTTTAATTGCATGCTACTTAGTTTTTTTGATGTCAGAAATGTTTCATACGTGCCTATGTAGAGATATAGTAAATATAAAGGCTTCTCAGACACCCTTTTCCAGAAGAGCAAAAACTAGAGGGGCCTATAAACGTAGGTACTTATAGTTGAAAGCGAAGGGTTACTAAACGACACAGACTTATCAGGGCGAACACTTTCATAAGTCCAACACTAGAAGGTCAGCGTAAAGGATCGAGGTCAGAAATAATCCCAGAAGGTTACTCAAGTTCGTATTAAGTAAACTCATCACAAGGCATTTATAATTAAAGCAAGAGCAGGTAATGAAGAACGCCCTCCACAGGGTCACTAGTATAGCTTTATGATTACGGCTCATACGCGTAATAAATAATAAGTGGATTGGATAATGTAGTACGCAATTATGTTACGGTACCTAGACACTATATCCGAATATGAATATTAGTGAATCAATAGAAAGGCAATTAATATGTACCTACTACATTAATCATACTAAGATTCGTAGAAATTTTTATATGTATATATTGCATTATAGAAAGGTTCTTGAATGGCAATCACATATCAGAAGACGCAGCGTGCGAAGGCCACCAAAAAGGTGGACCGACGACCTAGTTCGGATCGCGGGAGGCAGTTGAATAAGGACGGCGCACAAACTGTTGTTGTACAGAACTTCGGAGGAGGCCTTTGTCCGGCAGAGCAGAGGACATATTTCGATTGATTCATTTACAATTTTAGAGCATTGAAACAACAGACTATAACTTCTTTGACAGATGACTGCCCCGACTAGATGGACGGATGACCTCGTGAGGGTAGTGGGCAATCAATGGTTGCGGTCTGCATCCCGTGCACTTTGTGGCGAGTCATGGGGGAAGCCTATGTTCAGCAGTGGACGTCTGTGGCTGATAGATAGATGACTGTCTGAAAAACATACCTACTTACTTTTAGAGACAGGCATGCGTCTCTGGAACTACAGACGCTGCACTCGCTAGAAATTTTCATCCGATAATATAAGTACTTACTTAGTGAGCTGCCAGTCGACGAGGTAAATATTCTAGAGGTAAGTATATAAGTACCTTGCCCGCGTATCTTGCCGACTATACAAAATGCAGCATCCCTTGATGAGGTACTAAAACAACCTTTACAATTTCACATGTTAACCTTACCTCTAACAGAAAGATATAAAATACTTTTTTTATTGTAACAAAAAAACTCTTTCTGAGTGCCGAAGCGTGTACCTGTAACACTAAAGACACGAACACAGTACTTTATGGAAGACGGTACAAATTTTGTAGGTGCGTGCTCGCTTACAACTGTGAAATGGTGTACAAAACAACAAACGGTCCTTGCTCTCTGATGACAGTGCTTACATTGAAATAGATTATTCGAGAAAATTTAACAACGTGGAACTTAAAATACATAAACGGGTTTACTCATCTCGTAACTATAAGTCGAATAACGCTCGGCATGTTTCTATGTAAACCATGGTAGGTACTTATTGTCAGTAAATTTGTGAAACATATCTCATTATTTTTGATGTGGATACACCACATTTTTTTATATTCAACCATTTAAGTATACAAAGCACAAGCCAGGTTACACATGAAATTTCTTCTTTGTGCTTTGATCTTTGTATCAATGGTTTTGGGTTTTGAGAATTTTGGGTTTGTTTACTTCAAAACTAAACGTTTACGATACACTGCTTTGGAAGCCACAACGAATAAAACAAAATTTACTATAGAAACCGCACATGAATTACAGCGATCATCTATGTAATTGCATCTATGATAACGCACACAAAAGAACAATTGAAGCGGTCAATAACAAATTACCTGTAATAGAATTAGCAGGGCGCGGGCAGAATTCAGAAACGAAGCAACCTCCACGGCACGTAGGGAGCTGATATAATCCTGCCGAGGGCGGTGTTCAATCTACTCCTCAGTCATAAACCGGTGTTCCGTGGACGTAAACTGAGATACGTGTCCGTGCGGCACGGTATGCGCTGATGGATGAGGCCTGCTCACCCTGTTAAACAGTTCATGCATTTTGCCGACTTTTACTGTTCAAAGGCGCATAACGATGACGAGTAGGCCAAACATTCAACACATGAAAACAAACATGACATTCTTTTAATTTTCTCTCTCTCTTTCTCTTTCATGAAACATTCTTTAAATTTTTTCGAGATAGATAACTCAATTGGCGAATAGCTTATCTGAACCGGGAATCAAAATGGCTTAAAGACCTTAAAGTGCAAAACACCCAAGACACCCTTACCGGGATTCAAACATTTCAAACCCAGGAATAAATTCCTTAGTTTTATAGGCAGCTTCACTGCCTCTGTCATTTTAGTAGCAGTAGATGCATAAGTTAGTCGTTTCATCACCATTTTCGTGCATAATCATGAAGAATTGAACTGCACTAATTTCTAAATATGTTATGTAATGATCTCATAAAACTAAGTGCCATTTGCACGTAACAAACGACATCAAAATAATTTAAAGGTTGCACAATTTCGAAATAAACGTTATTGCACCCTCCAGCGCACCCTACGTAGGTCGCTGCATGTCCACTATTAGCCAGCGCAGTCGGTAGTGACTTAGTGCATGTGTGTGTGTATGTGTGCAACATGTTTTATCGGCAACTAACATTGAGCTTGTGGCGAGGATATAATAATGTACGGAATATCTACTAACACAGAACTACTCTATCTCGTGATACGGAAACAATGTTTCGTTTAAGACAAAGGGTATTTTCATTCATGTTTGTAAAGATACGTCCCTCTTCTTAGTTTTGATAAATAAGATTTGTTACCACTGTATAGTAACAAATCTTGTATAGTAACCAGTCTATAAATCCAGCCAACCTGTATACAAAAAACTGTATAAAACAAATAAAGTATCGTATAATATTTAATTGAAAAGGTGATACGTATTTGATTTTCAATTTCCTTTTGTATAGCAAGCAGCGCAGAAATAAAATAGATATTCATAAAACCTAGACAGAAATATATTTTCAACTAGACGTTGCATTGAAGCTCAGCGAATTATCGCAATACCGCCTTCATCGCTGCAAACTCACGCATGAGGAGAAAACCGTAGCTTTTCGCTCTCGGGCATTTCGACGTGCACAGCACCACACCGATGAAATGCCTTTGTGACCGAGCGTTTCACGCCTCGATTCCCAACCCGTTTTTAAAACTCCATATACATCCCGCTTCTGACACCACTTTTTTCTTAACATAATCTTGCACAATGTCTTAACAAAACCTCGTGAACGCAGCCTACAATAATGATTACGGGCCTAGTTAATGAAATGCTGAATCACGAATCCGAATGAGAAGCTTCTTCCACTCCATTTCACTTTTATTTTCAAACTTCCAATCCGGTGAGTCGAACGATTGAACCTATTACGAATAACTTTACCTACTGGTGTGTGAACGGGAAAATATTCAGGTTTATCGCGACGATTAAATGTTAAAACATTTTAGGCCATGAATGCTCAGGTATCGCGGAAATGGCGGATTTTTAGGATCGCCTCAACGTAAAAATAAAAAGGTATACAGGTCATGTCGTTGGTCACGTCAAGTATTGAATTTGAAAATCATTAGAGTTCTTTCAGGTACCTACTGTATGAGTAGGTAAGCACTGTATAATAAATACATATATACCCTCACACTTTTTAACTAGGTAAGTATTAATACTATACTAGAACCTAGATAATCATAATACATAATAATAATAATAAGTTCTCCTGGACACGGCGCGCATCGTCAGGAGGTTCCTCTCTCTGCAGCCCTAACCACCGGTAGCCTGGGCCCTGCCCCGCTGCCGGCGGCACCCTAGGTTAGGTTTTTTATAATGTACTTAAATTCTTTATTGTATTTTACTTTTGATATAACTTTATTGTAAAAAACCTAATCTAAGCTATAAAATGAATATAGGAGATGATAATAATAATAATAGGCGTAGGGATGTGAAAACCCCATCGCCCGCTGGTATTACCAGCGCAGTCAGTCACAGGGCAGCTTATGGCGAGCTGTTGGGGGGTAGCGACCCCACGTACCTGAGTGCTCTTGGGGGTCCTGATGGGGGGTGATGGGTCGGGGCCTCCGCCTCTGGCTTGCCTTAGCCGGCCGGCCAGAGTGGAGTCGCGAGAGTTTCAACTCGGGGGTGGATGTGGAAACGTAGGGGGTTAGTTGGCTTCGGTTTAAAGCCCAGTATTACACCTCTCCGCCCTTACCCTTCCGCACCGGTGTTGCCCTTAGGCCACAATATGTGTCGCTATTTATGGGGGCACATCTAGCGGGAGGCGATCATCGTCTAACCAGTGCCATTTTTGCTATGAGACACTTTCCTGGTAGACGTCCGGCTGTCTCAAACAATAGCCCAGTAAGTTAGTCCATCGCATTTCATATACAATAGCCTAGTAGTGTTGAGACTCCATACAACCACAATAATAGTTCTTGCATCCAGCGGGTGTTGTCTCTGTGTGCGTCCCATGACACAGGCAGGGGGAGCATCCGCATGGGCGCCACCCCTTACATTTCATTAAATTGTCGAAAGGGCCTCTGCACGTTGGCTTCGGCTCCGTGCACGCCTCCCAAAGGTCCGGGACACCATTGTCCCGTGAATGGGAGCGACATACAAATAATAATAATAATAATGTATTTTATATTTTTTACTTTTTATATAAATCTATTGTAAAAATACCTATCCTAAGAAACATGATTAAATGAGTGAATAATAATAACGTTATGAGCCCGAGACTCAAAACAATAACAATAATACTCTTTATTGTGCACCACTAAATATAAATAAAGATTACACAAAGAAATTATATACGTACTACTTTCCATGCGTGTAAAAATCAATCGCTAAATCAATAGATACATACAGACCTAGAATGCAAAAAAAAAAACAACATTTTATCAACCTTTTAATATAAATATGTCGGTAGGTATGTAGGTGCTAATTTCATAGCACAACGGCCTACGAAGCGGTAGTTCTGGGTTCGAATCCCGAGAATATTTGCCGTATTGAATACGAATATTTGTTTCTGGGTTTCGGACGTTTTCTAGTTATTAAAGTAATAAGTATTATTCTAGTAAGTAACTATTAGGTACAATATATCGTCAATTAGCATAGCACCGAAGTCATCATCAAAAGTAGCTGCCAATTATTTTAGTATGCAATTTGGAATAAGCCCGTAGTAACATTTTCGACCGCTGACCGTACAAGTTTTGCTTTAGTTTAGGACTAGGTAGGTCGAATTGTCCTAGATATAGCGAGCTTAGTTGCAGAGATAATTGCGCCTCTGCCTCTCAATTCGAATGAAGTCGCAACATGAATTGGCGCCGCTGCTCTTTGAGCCTTGCAATCACCCAATTGACATTAATAGTGTATCAATTGGTTGATTACAGCTGTATTACACGCATGGAAGGATTGTACGAACAAACATTTGTGGAATATGGATTTGGAGAGGTTACGACAAGATTCGGGATAAAAGACACGTAGGTAGGTAGGTATAGGTAAATTCATGTATGGACAAATTAAATTCGCTATTAATCTATCATAAGCAGCAAATTCTGCCATAGGTATAATATATTGACAACAGGTATGAAGATAAAAAAAAAAACAGAAAACATACTTATTCTTATTACGTCCCATTTTTATTTTAACTTAAAATAATTTTAACGTACCTATATCAGTGGTGTTGCGTCCGTAGAACTCGATTGCCACCGACTTGACCATTGTAGCGTATTTTGCGTATTTTTTTTTTACAAAAAATAGAAATATCGGTCCCGGTCATGCGCAACATATCGCAACTCTTAAACTTATGATCACATGATCAGATTTTGACTTCATCTAATAGGATTACTTACTATACAGGGTGTCCCAGAAGTACCCCGTCACAGTGACACTGGAGGTAGGTCAGCTCAAGAGGAACCCAACCAACCTAACATGACCTCAGTAAAAGTTGCACGGTTTTCGAGTTATTAACCGAAATAAAACTTTTGAGAATTTTCCCCTTTTCTTTTACATTTTTAGTACCAGCATCGACACGGAAAGCTCTTAATGACAGTTTTTTCTGTGTATCAAATCATGAATAGCTAATTCAGAAGTGTAAAGTGTTATTTTGTCAGTAACTATTGTAAAATGCTGAAGAAAACTTGATTAATCTTGATTTAATTTGTCACAAAACACGAATTTCAACTTTGACCATCTGCCATGTTTTTTTTTATTTATTAGAAACGAAACAAACAAATAACGTCAATAAATTAGGTGTGTTATGCAGATTCTAAAATGGTATAACACAGTCATGTATCTTACTGCGATAGCATTAGGTATTCTTATCACTTTGTAGTAAGATACATGTGTAATATTAAACAATTATTTGATATTTTTATTTCATTTAAGGTATCAGTGCGCAACGTACGCGTGCGTACTTTTAACCTCGTATTCTTACCCCAATCGGCAAATATACCAAATGATCAGTCACAATACAATAGAACACTTTTTATGAATATGATAAACTTATACAGGGTGTAACCGACGGTGTACCGAATACTGAAACCATGGCTTCAGACCATTATTCTGGGCTGGAAAATCGTGGAAATTTCTTTGAGAAAATTCACAAATTTCCCTCGCGAATTTTCATTTTTTCTTTATTTTTCCGTTAATCGAACTCTACCGTTAACAATTTTTTATAAAAACTACTATAATAGAATAGTTATTTGTGCAACAAGAGAGCAAAGTTGTTTTTTGTTACGAGTGCTGATTTTGAGTCCCGAGCAAGCGAAGGATTCTATGTTAGAAACCTGAGTGTAGCGAGGGACTCAACAGCACGAGATGCAAAAAACTTTGCTCTCGTGTAGCACACACAACTTTTCACCTCATCAGCGAGAACATATTCGACATTTTGTGCTTTTTCTTCCAACGTATATTTATAGTCTTTGTTGCTGATTTCAATAATATTATTAATCAGAAAATAGATAAGTGCTGCTTAAAAAGGAATAACAATATAATTTAATTGAAATTATAATCAACCAACCAACACGGTTATTGTCATTATTTGATCGAATTGGAAGATTTAGCAGATACATGACGTGTTTATTTATAAATACACTAGCTGTGCCCCGCGGTGTTACCCGCTCATCCCACGGGAACACTAAATTTATTCGGGATGAAAAGTATCCTATGTCCTTCCCCGGGACGTAAACTATCTATATACCAAATTTCATCTAAATCGGTTCAGCGGTTTTAGCGTGAAGAGGTAACAGACAGACAGACAGACAGACAGACAGACACACTTTCGCATTTATAATATTAGTATGGACTAGCTGTGCCCCGCGGTGTTACCCGCTCATCCCACGGGAACACTACATTTATTCGGGATGAAAAGTATCCTATGTCCTTCCCCGGGACTAAAACTATCTATATACCAAATTTCATCTAAATCGGTTCAGCGGTTTAAGCGTGAAGAGGTAACAGACAGACAGACAGACAGACAGACAGACACACTTTCGCATTTATAATATTAGTATGGACTAGCTGTGCCCCGCGGTGTTACCCGCTCATCCCACGGGAACACTAAATTTATTCGGGGTGAAAAGTATCCTATATCCTTCTCCGGGACTGAAACTATCTATATACCAAATTTCATCTAAATCGGTTCAGCGGTTTAAGCGTGAAGAGGTAACAGACAGACAGACAGACAGACAGACAGACACACTTTCGCATTTATAATATTAGTATGGATATTATATTACGAGATTTTGTTTTTAAATTGATAAATATTTTTACTCCTAAACACGAAACAAAATAAATGCAAAAGAAAATAACAATTACAATATGAACTCGATATTTTTTAATACGTTTCGAATATGCATCATGAATCATGATGCATATTCGAAACGTAATTTCACCATTTATCATGAATTTCATGATAAATGGTGAAATTATAAATTAATAATTATTATTATATTTACAATAAGTAATAAGTTGAAAAATCTTATTTTATTTGAGCAATGATCTATTGTTTTATATAAAAGGCACAATAATTTTAATATTCGGTCGTTAAATAAAAATAAAATAAAGAAAAAACAAAATACGTTGCAATTAAAACTTTTCGGGTGTTTTTAATGAATTTTTTGGTATAACGCGTATCCGAACTGTTCTCAATCGAGGTCGGATTCGAAAATCGAATTTCAAATTGATAAGTTTCTATCCCTCTCTTTTATATACATATGAAAGAAACAGAGTGCATCGAGATTGAAATGATTAGAATTTTATAATTAACCTTTGGCTGAAGAATGATAATTCGTGGTCAGATATTGAAAAAAATAAAAAGCTACTTTCTACTCACGCTCGAAACAAAATCGCATTTTGTTCACTGTTATCTGACAGCAAAATTGCCATGTTTGAGCTGGTGAGGTGAAAATATAGTTAACTTACTGGCACAGAGTTATCCATTTAACTACAGCACACTTTTCTGTGGCACACAAACATTAAACGAAATAAGCGTGCTACAAGTATTTGGCGATGTGTCGCGACCAGTGCTAAAATTGCGTCAGCAGGGCACGTGGCTGCTGGCACGGCGACACTAGGGCCACTCAGTTTTACAAACACAAATCTCACCCCTTTCTCATAAGTAACTGCACCTATCGAAAAAAAAGAGATAGAAAATATATCACAGTCGCGTGACACATGAACCTATAGCACCAGACATGCCACGACTTTGGTGGCAAGCGGCAGCGGCGAGCGGCGTCCATACGAGCAAGTGAGACCCCGCACTCGGACCTTCTACTCCCACCTATGACCGCCGTCGCCCGCTGCCGCTTGCCGTCGACGTCGTGGCGACGGTGCGGGGCGTGTGACACGCAACTTTTTGTTGCGCAACAAATCTCCGCCTCTCAAAGCCTCTTTTCTTTCAAAACAATTTCAATGCATGACACACTTCTGCTGTCCTGCTGGCTAACTTGCACTTAAATAGCTGTAAGTAGTCGATGTTTTATTTTATCATTTATTTATCGCGCGATAACCCGACCGTCGGCCCAATACAGTCAGCAAGCTCCTACTCGGCCACATGACACGTCCCTAGGAAAATCTGCGCGTAATCATCCCTCCTTCGGCTCCACTGTTGAATATTCATGCCGCGATCGGTGCCTTGCCTTTATTCAGTGTAAACACGTATACGTGTCCCTTCGAGCCTTTCTTGTCTTACCCGGCAGACATAACTAAGTACGTTTATAGAAATAAACAAACGCGGGGAATGGAAATGGGAATTGTTACTAACCCCCGGTGAAAAAAGAGTATCTGTGTATCTGGATGTCTGTCTGTGGCATCATAGCTCCCAAGCGCATGGACGGCATGGACCAATTTGTGTATTTTAGATGTTTCTAGCAATGTTTGGTGGAAATAGGCCCTTTGGTGGAAATAGGACCAGTTTCCAAGATCTATTCAGCTTTAATTGGAAGAAGTGACCAGATCTCAGCTAATTTTGAAGCTAAAGAATACCAAATTTTGTAGGTAAGGTAATGTATCAGTTTTAGTAGGTACCATTTTCTATAACACTCATTGACTGAGGGTCTCATGCTGACACGCTGCTTGTGTCGGGGGTGTTCTAAATGTTTAATTAAGGTTAAGTATATTTCGCTTGCGTTTAGTACTTTTAGCACAAAATCCGAGTGGGGTAGTTGATTGATACAGGTTGTGTCGAATTAAGTAAAATGCCAAAAGGGTTTCAACATTGGTTACTCTGACAAAAACAATTCACTTAAGTATAGGTACAGTATCTATTAGGTAGGTAGGTACGTGGATGGTGAATGATATAAATAACAGAAGGAAAAATTATAAAATCACATTTATTTCCATACTTTTACGCCTAAGTAATATGTTCATATAGATACGTATCTATCATTGGCGTAGCGTACATAGAACCGGTTCTCACCGGTTTTTCTCTTTTAAAGGATGTCAGGTTATTCCACTGTTCTTGAAGAAAACAGAAGTCAATTCTGTTCCGGCATTACCAAGAATATGTATGACGCCACGCCACTGATAGTGATATTTACGGTATACACATTCAATCTTTAGCAACAATAAAATGTCAACCAACCTACAACAGTCATATTAAAATACTAAACGGGTTTACTCACGTCGTAGAAGTCGAATAACGCTCGACATGTTTCGAATCGGTACGCGATTCATCATCAGGAGAGATGGTCAGTCGCGGCGGCGGCCAACCGAACACCGCGCGGCTGCTCATGTCGAGCGTTATTCGACTTCTACGACGTAAGTAAACCCGTTTAGTATTTTAATATGTCTGAGATTCGCAGTAGTTTTCTATGTAATACAACAGTCATCTCTACGATAGGTACTTAAGTAGTGGCATTTGGAATGTAAAAGTACTAATAAAATAAAATGTAGATACATATTGGCTTAATGTCTCTTAGCCTTGCATCGTAAGTGTGATCGATTGGCGATATTATCTTAAATAGTCATAAAGGTCATAAAGTACAAAAGATCATACCCACACGGATGTAGGATACCTACTCAAGACAAGTCGGGAACAGTATAACTTTTATATCAATAATAGGTAGATACGCCTATACAGTGGGAACATAGCATTATGAAAGGAAACTCGTATCGGGATTCTGCAATCTACCACACCTTTTCAAAATTTCTATCTTCCTGTGGTCGTGATTGAAGATCGTCACTACAGGGAGTTATTTTTTTTTAAAGATCAAGAGCAAGTCTGCTTTCATTCGATTAAGTTGGCCGCACGCGTGCCCTGGTGGGTATGGTGAGTATAGGAATTCGTTTAAGAATTTAGAAAATCATGCTTATAAATAAATTATGATATGACGTCTGGAGTCGATACCGCTGGAGTGAGCAAGTAATCAAATACTTGACTTAACTTCATCGACCAGAATGGCGGGAGGAGGGCTCAAGATAGGCGAAGACGGCGTTCTCTCGTGTCGGAGGCGAAGATCCACTTCGTCTTCCGAGTCGTTGAGTCAGCGCACTAAATAGGTATTTTACGCGTGGACATTGATGTCATAAAAAATATTTAAATATTAATTTGCGATTACAGGTGTACCAATGAAAAGTAATAATAGTATCAGCAGAATTATACTAGCTGAATATCAGGGTAATAGAAACTAATTGGCACCCAGAAATTTGTGTTCGTGTTAATAACGTTGTGTAGTGGAGTAGAACTAAAACGTGCTGGTAGGTTCTTTGAAGTAGAAATGTTCTCAATTAATAGAACTCAGTGGGGGAGCGCATACCAACAAACGGGAATGTCATCTGAGGATACTTGGGGTGTGCTTCCGCTGACGCAGAGTGAATATGTCGGGCTCTGTGATTGGTCAAAGAGAAGACACGACAGTGGATAATCCTGGGAAGTGGAGGACCTAAATAATGTAACTGAAAACATAAGCTAGTGCTTATTTCAGTAAAAATCTTTGTACGAATTCTCGGTATTTCCAAGTTTGAAACACTTGACTGGTGAACTGATGATGGACAGATAAATATTCTACAAATCACGACTACATTCAAACAACTTTCTTCGCTTAGTTTACCAACAAATTGTCTGTTGACAACCAAAACTAAGTAACAAATGCCTATTTAAAACAAAGCTCGTATCTCAGTGTCTATCTACATACTAGATAAGAGGTTTTGAAGAGCAGTGACAGACATTTTAGTGAGTTTTGGTTGTAACCAGGCGAAATAATAATTATAAAACGTGCATAGATAAAACTTTTTAAAACACATTAAAATATCTACATATTTACACAGTCTTGAAGATCAACACACTACATTATCTACATTTGAGAACTTGACACAACCTAGTTGACTTTTTTAGCGTATTGCGTTAGATTCCCCGTTCCCAGCATGGGTACCCTGCTCACGTTGAAATAAAGGAAGTAATAATAATAAGACACCCAGAAATATACCACTCCGATAGCACAGTATACAGAAGTCATCATTAGAGGCAAAAACGGCAGGGTTTTATCCAAACCCCAGATAGTATGGAGTAGATTCTCGTAAACACAAAGAACCATTAACCCATAAACGTACAATGACTCAAACTGACCGAGCATTGGCAGGCGTAGGAAACCGCGTCGTGGTTTCTTCTTCGGTTTGGCTGGCTCATACAAAACTGGTATGTTGCCAAACGCAATTGCACTGTGAGTTAATAGAATAAATATTTTGATGGATAGAAGACTTTTTGGATACAGTAGAGGGAATAGAGAATAGTGGCCGATGGGTGACAGAATAAGAAATAGTCTTCCGTCGACATCCCCCAGCACGGACAGGAAACTGAAACAAAACAACAATATTTAATTTCTGTTTTCATAATACTATTAAAATGTATACTTACTCGCAAGATTCGAAAATCAATGACAATAATATCTTACCTCAAAGGTATCAATATAAGAAGGATCGCTTTTTCGTGAACATGCCAACCGAACATGAACGATGTAGTCGCACACACAACCATACACCTGAAAACAAAAAAAAAAATAGCAAATCATACAATGCATGCATTCGATTTCAGCATATATAAAGTCAAAATCCGGAGCGGTTAAAATGTCAAGTGTATACAAAATATTCTGTGAGCCTATTAATTATTCATTTAAAGAAAATTAACTAGAACCGTATTATTAACTACCAACCTTACAAAGCTAACTGTCCTGTACTTTCTATCTGCTCCAAGATGCCATAGTTTTACCAGTGCTGGCAACATGAACGCCGCGGTCAGCACCATGGTCACAATGGGCTTTATGGAAGGCAGCAGAACATGCTCAAATTCCTGGACTAGTCCTCCGGTCATCGAAGCCTCCACCTTTGGCACAACAAAGCCTGCTTTGGGTACTGAAATGTAATATTAACTTTTAGAAAATAATGGAATTATTTATAGTCCAATTTTTAAGGATGTTGTTATTAATAACGCTGGATGTATAATGCATCCAAGCCAATATGTTCATGGAAGTTAGTAGGTAATAATTTTGTTGACAACACTAAACTTCTTCCAAACCCCTTGTGAACCCTTTCTATTAAAATTATAACTTAGATTTCTCCAAATCAGGAGCATCAGGTATTTAGGCTAAGCAAGCATGCTTAATTTGAGGCTTAATTAACAAAATATCTAGTTTCAAAGCTTGGCTATTTTTTACATAAAACAACGCATACTGGTGAAGTTAAGATACTTACAAGTATGTTGCATCACTTTGTCCGCAAAATTGTACAGTGCCCAGAAGTTTGGGGCCCAGTATGCGTGACACAAGCCTCTTTTAAATGGGAAAAGCCTGGATATTATCTAAAAACAAATAGGACTCCCTTAAAATACATTTACCTATTCTATACAATAATATTTTTTACATCTTGTCATAACCAATTTTTTACTCTTAATAAAAGTGCAATATTAAAGTTTAACACTTTTAACACCGGGAACCCGCTCCGTGGGCGCTGTGCTCGTAGTAAATTTTCGCTACATACGCGTTTCCCCATGTTATCGGCTACGCGCGTAGCGCTACGAAATCGTTGGCAGTGAATGTGTTAAATTTAAACAGGGAGGTGTCAAAACTGTGATAGAGTAAAGGGGCTTCTAAACAGGCCATGTTTTGCTGCAATTTGTGGCCGGCCATTATTTGCATCTGCCTCTAATGTAGGGTGTCAGAGAAGGACGGCCATAGTTACTGGCCACAAATTGCACTAAAATATGGCCCGTTTAGAAGCTCTAGAAACCAAAGATGATAAAATTTGGATTACTTTGTCTTAAATCTTAATAGAAGAAATTGCTTGGGGTGTCTTAATTAAACAAGCAGGCTGATGAGGTGATAAGAACCAGGTTCTATGATGTGCGGTGTGCTGCCAATGTCCTATCATAAATCAAATCAGCTTTGGTTTTATAAAAAACCGGCCAAGAGCATGTCGGGCCACGCTCAGTGTAGGGTTCCGTAGTTGCTCATCCTTCACAATAAACTGCTGTTTTAAGCCCGAGGTTTAAGTTAAGACAGATTTTAAGCTCTATAAAAAGGTCGTAAACGCCCTAGAAACTGTAATCACTTATTACCTTCTGGAAGTCAACTTACGACCTTTTAAAGAAAAAATATGAAATTTGGCGATAACTCAAAAACGGCTTGACCGATTTTGTTCAATATAGTTTTCATTGAAAGTACTTATAAGGCCGCATTAACATGAATTTTTCCATATTTTTTTGACTTGTGGTTCAAAAGTTAGAGGGGGGGGGACACAATTTTTTTTATTTTCGGAGCGAATATTTACAAAACTACTGACTTTATCAAAAAGTAATGTTTGAAAACCCCTATTATTTTCAAGAGACCTATTCAACGACACCCCACACACTAGGGTTGAAACGAAAAAAAAAAATCACCCCCACTTTAGGTGTTCGAGAGGTACCCGAAAAAAAATTTTTTTTTTAGTTTTTATTTTACCGTTTTGTCGGCGTGATACATACACATACTCATACCAAATTTCAGCTTTCTAGTACTAATGATCACGGAGCTAAGCCGCGGACGGACGGACAGACGGACAGACGGACAGACGGACATGGCGAAACTATAAGGGTTCCTAGTTGACTACGGAACCCTAAAAAGAATAATTTTTACCTGTGGTATATGATCCAAGAACGGTCCAAATGACAAGGCAAATACTGCAATAACAGCAATCGCCAATTTAAACAAATTTGTGAAGGAGAAAGAGTACCATGGGGTGTGTACACCGTCATTTGTTGATATTGTGAAACAATATGCTCTAAGTAAGTGCACCGCATACACTGGGGCAACATACAGGTATATGTGCTTCAAGTTTAGCAATATTGCAAACAATACAGCTGCACTCACATAGTTACCCTGAAAAAATAGACTTGATGTTATTGACTTACACAATGAAGAATATCTAAACCACTTGAAACTTTATGACAGATAACTAATATAGTAATTTTTATTTTTGCATTTTGTGTCAGCATGATGTCAAAATATACTCATAGAATCCTCATACATACATTAAGCAAATTCATCATATTACATCAAGGCACGAAGTATTTCAAATACTTTTGGCATATCTTAAAATACCTTCTTAACTTATTTATTTAAATTTTACTGCAGCATAACATAAGGTAAAAATCAAAATTTGGTGATATTCATCATAATAAACTATTGTGATCAAAATAATGAATCATTATTTAGCAAACAGTTCTACAAGGTTAGAACCTAGTACCATTGCAAAGAAAGAAAGAAATTTGGGAAGATTAGAATGTTCCTGAATTATTCTATCAACCTACATTTTAGTCTAAGCATGTTGCACATAAACAATTATTGATTACTTTGCAACTAAGCAACTAAATTTAGGTTAATTTCACTAATTTATTAGCTTAAAAAAGTGAAGAGCTTATTGAGAAAAGGCAATTTACTGACAAAAAACTGTCATGATTACAGTACTGCCGTGCTAAGGTAAAAGGTGACCTTTTGCTATGGAGCTCCATACAAAAAGGTTGCCTTTTAGCTTAGCACGGCAGAGTAGTTGAAATATTTACAAGTTTCCTGTAGAGTCCGAAGACATTTTAAATTAGTTTGCTAATGATCCCATTGTCCATAACTTGACCAGTAATTTCTTGGAACATTTACACAGATAAGTCATGGAAATTGAATGAGGATAGCTCCTTTCATAGTGAATTAGATAGACTAAAACTTACTTTAATCATATTTGACATGGAGTAAAGAAGGAAGCCATACAAAAATCCATTGTATTGAAAATGTATGTGATCAACCATCAGCAACCCAGGATTAGATACTAGCAGTATGAACACAAGCAGCTTACCATCACTAATAAGGTTTGAACAACTGAAAAGAAACATTTTCTATGAATTAAGATTTAGTCTAAGATACTATTTTTTTTTATTTAGCAGTATTATGTATATTATTATCATACTAGCATCACTTACCTCTTTGCACTAGCTATGTAGACCAAATCCAACACAATTACAGATAATCTTTGGAATATCACAGTCATGTCTGATGCATAATTCAAATTGGTTAAGTGCAACATTTGGGGATCAAATAACTTAGCCACAAATGATAAGGCATATTCCAGCCAGGCAAAGAATGGAGGGTAATCCAGGGTCCATTCAGAAGTAGTGTCATAGTACCACTGACTGATCGAGAGGTTGTGTGTTATTGCCAACCAATTTCTATGAACTTCAAAATCCGTAGAATGGCTGAAAGAAATATTATTCAATAAATGTAATTGCTTATTTATAATTTCGAAATAACTATAATATGAATACAGCTATTGTACCAGAATTATTGTTATCCAATAATAGATGAACCTGAATTAAAAATTCACTGAAATTCGAAAGCTTTTCCCATAGCTCTTTATAAATAAAGAAAACTCCAAAAATAAGATGTGTACAAGAACTTACTAAAGCGGTATAAATAAGCACTTGACCGTGCTTACTATAAGTACGATTTGCAATATCATTATTATTTTGACTAGATATTTCCAATCAACACCCCATCAATATTCAATAAATTAATACTTTAATTAACATTATTTTAAGGTTATATCGGCGAAAGATTGTTTGTAAACGTCATTTACGCAAGTTGTCAAAAAATACCATAAATAGGAAATAAGCTCATACCGCCATAGCTAGACTAAAGTGTAAAAGATAAGTTTGAGGAAACGAAACGTCCTTATCAAATAGATACCGCTTCTGGCAAAAATATCTCGAATCCATGACAATCTATAATAAAAAAAATACCACTTTTGTCTCTGTCGTTAACAAGCTGTCATTGCCCCTTCTCTTCTGTCAAGTCACAGCAAAGTTTACCAATTCAACGACTTGGCAAATTTATTTAATATCATATTTAATATTCTATTATTAGAAATACTTTCGCAGTGTATTTATAGCGGCCGAAAATGGCTATACTTCACAGAGCTCTGTTTACGTGGTTTATATTTTTAGTGTTCTTGATATTACTGTGCCTGAGATTAGAGTCTAGAACACACTGGAATTGGTTTATCGTATTTATTCCAATGTGGGTTTATGATACCATACTGTTGATATACGTTTTGTTTCATATGGTATCGCACTGCCGAAATGGTATAGAGCGATTTAGAGGCACGATCAATAAGCATGTGTGGTACATAGCTGCAATAGGATTGAAAATGGCTGCACAAATCATAATTTGCATCAAGTTGGAATATACTAAAGGGAATCTGCCAATTTATGTCGTCATGACTCCGATCTGGATGCTGCTGCCGGTGTTGAGTGTAGAAGTCTTCATGCATCTAATAAAACATTCTAGTGGGAGTAGTAGATACTAACTACTGATATATTGCATACTTGAACATTCCAGTTACAAATTTAAAATATGTTTGAAAAACGAAACTCATGAGTCAAAAGTGAATAAACTCTATGTGTTACCTTGAACACAAAGTCATGAACATGTGACTCCATGTATTGTAGATAATTTTAAACTTGGCACTCATTCAGTGTCACCATAGTTGTTTACACATGTCAAATATACTCAGTATGCTAGGAACTTTGATGATATAACAGTTCCGACAAAGGTGTTGAATAAGAATTTCCAAAATGGCTATTACGGATGATGCAGTGTTAAAGAGTTCTGTGGTAAAGGAGGTCCCAGCGGGGGGTACAGCAGTGTTGACCTGTGATAGTAACGATTTCAACCACAATTTTTGGTTCTGGTTGATCAACAATGACAAAGTGATCGGCCCTGACAATCAGTATGATGAAAGGAAATATAAATATGAAGTGTTGTCTGGAAAACTTCACATTGATGTAAGTAGACTGAGTTTGAACTATAATTAAAATTTTAATATAGATTTGTTGCATTTGTATTGTCAAACGATGAAATTGTTGCAACAGGTCAAGTAATTTAAGCCTTATTATATAGGAAATCTATTTGTAATTTTCTGTACTTTTATAAGAAAAGGATTATCTATAGGTATTTTAATTAGAATCTGTGGATTTCAGTCAATTTATTTTGGAAGTAACATTAAATTTTATGGTAATATTAAGTTAGTCTTTATTTGTGATGTTTTTGAGCAAATGGTACCACTTTGTCCCTTACCATAAGACCACATTAGCCGGGTCCTGACTGAGCGAGCAGCCTCGCGCGGCAAATCCTCGGCCAGTCAGGACGTGCCTCGCCCGAGGCAAATGCATGTCTGGCCTCGGGCGAGCGTGCCGCGGCCCGAGCCGAGCGTTGTCGGTTTTTGTCCATGCTCAAAGGCGCCTCAGCACGTTTGCCGCGCTCACTCAAGACGGTTGTGTTTTGCCTCGCTTGATCGTCGCGCGCGTGTTAGCGTCATGGAGCCGAAAGAACAGTCTTTCTCTCGCAGATATTGCTTCTCGAAGATTTGTGTCCTTCTTCCTTATTTTGGCGTTTATAATAGAGTACAGATTTTCAAATTCAATTTTACTCATTCTAGTAAAAAAAAATCTGCGTTATCGAAGCACAACTCTTCAAACAATCTGTTCCCAGTATGTTATCTGTTTTTAAATAACAGTTTCATCCAAAAACGTTTAGGTCTCTGCTTTCTTTTCTAGGGTTCCGTACCCAAAGGGTAAAAACGGGACCCTATTACTGAGACTTCGCTGTCCGTCCGTCCATCCGTCTGTCTGTCACCAGGCTGTATCTCAAGAACGGTGATAGCTAGACAGTTGAAATTTTCACAGATGATGTATTTCTATTGCCGCTATGACAACAAATACTAAAAATAAAATAAATATTTAAGGGGCGCTCCCATACAATAAACTTGTTTTAGATTATGGTACGGAACCTTTCATGCGCGAGTCGGACTCGCACTTGCCCAATTTTTTACAAGCCATAGTATTATTAGAAAGGCAGTGGTGGCGACAACTTTTCGAACGTGCGGCCTCATGGCGTTCTTGAGCAAAACTGGCTCGGCCTTTCCTCGCGCGGCACTATTTATAAATATCGTTAACAACACGAGCCGGCCTCGCGCGGCGAACGTCCGAGGCGGCCTCGCGAGGCTGCTCGCTCAGTCAGGACCCGGCTATTGACAGGTTATTGGTATTAAGATGCAAAGAATTGCATCCTTTATTATGGTAAGCAATAAATGGATCCTTTTGGTTTAAAACACCATATATAAAAAAATTATCATTGCTCTGTAATTATTTTACTCGGTAACATTTTTTTTTTCAGAGTGTTACAGCTGCCGAGTCTGGTTACTACAAATGCATATCAAAACAGCTAGACAGCTCTCGGGTTGCAGTTGGGCAGGTTGAGATGATCGTCTCTGGTTCCACATTTTCAGCTATAGATGCGGTGAAACTACTTGCTATAGTTGTGTCTATCATAGTGCTGGCTGGCTGTGCTGTCTTGTACTGGAGACTACGGAAGGATTGGAACAAGTATGATGGGCGTGCAATTATACCAGGTAATTTATTTTTAATTATTTATATTGCAAATTTTTCTTAAGTGACTCATAATGTATCCTCCTGACGACCAGCATTCATAATTTGTCAATTTAATTTTAGCCTTATGACAAATAGTTGACAGTTAACTATTCATTGTAGTTTATGTACTATGTGTAGGACGCTGGAAGTCAGGAGGGTATAGCAGAGGCTTGAAAATAAAGTAAAGAACTAATCACTGAAATTACTGACGGATTAGTACTTTGTTTAACATTGCCATGTTAGGTTCATTGGTATATGTTTGCCTAAGGTTATTTTTAAAGATAACAGTAGTGAGTAATGAATGTATGAAAGTGAATGGGACTGAGGAGTGTCATCTTCTAAAGGGTCACATTCCCGCATACATGTTATATCTTTAAATATTAGTTTCACTTTACCTTTTTGGCTTTTATTCAATTTCCCTAATTAGATCATTGCATCATTCAATTTCCCATCACATCATCATCATGCATCACAGACCCCAATTCATATTTTTCAAATATATGCCCCCACAAGTTCTGCCAAAGATGAAGAAATAGAAGACTTCTACCGCGAACTTGAAGCTTCTACAGCGAAAATACCAAATAGAGAGCTGTTACTTATCATTGGAGATTTTAATGCTAAAGTGGGATCGATCGACCACCTCGGACACAGGCATTAGGAATATCGTAGGAAACTATGGTCTTGGCATACGTAATGCTAGAGGAGAACGCCTTATAGAATTTGCAGCCAGCAACAATTTGACCATAATGAATACGGTATTTAAACACCACTCAAGACGCCTATACACCTGGACATCCCCCGATGGTAAATACCGAAACCAAATAGATTATATATTAGTAAGATCTAGATGGAGAAGCTCAGTTATCAACGCACATACTTTACCTGGAGCCGACTGTCACTCAGACCACCAACTCTTGATAGGTGACTTACGAATCAAGTTACAAAGAGCAAGATATGCAACAAAAACTAAAAGAATGGAAATAACGGATAAGAACCTTTTAAAAACCGCAATCGAAAATAAGCATGCTGCCTGGCAGTTAGAGTCTGTTGACAAAGATCCAAATTCCTTGTGGATTTCTGCTAGGACTTATATTGCAGACGTTGTCACAAAGTCTCAGCCAAAAAAGATACAAAAGAAGAAACAACACTGGATATCACAAGACACTTGGCAATTAATAGAAGAGCGCAGACATCTAAAGGCAACTGGCGCTAATATGACCGTTCTAAACGCCAAAAAAGCCCAGATACAAGCAGCATGCAGACGAAATCGTAATGAAGCTCTAGGAGAATTGTGCGATGAACTGGAACAGCACTCAATTAAATTCCAGGCCAAAGATCTCCACGACAAAATTCGCTATATAACACGACAATTCAAACCAAAAGCTTGGGCCATAGAAAATACCGCCGGTGTTACGGTTACTGAAATCAACGACATAGTCAAGGTGTGGATGGAATATTGGAGATCCCTCTTCGCTAAAAGCTCAAACTACACGAGTGACTTACCTGCATACCATATGCTAGACCAAGAACCTGAAATCTTACGCGACGAAGTACGTGCAGCTATTTGTCATCTCAAGCGGAACAAGGCTATAGGACTGGATGATATACCCATAGAGGTGTTCAAGGCCATGGATGAAATTGGAGTTGATATCCTTCACACTATCTGTTGCAAAGTATGGGAGACGGGGATGTGGCCAGACGACTGGTCGGAATCTCTCTTCATCCCGTTGCACAAAAAAGGATCTACAAAAAAATGCAATAACTACAGACTGATTTCACTCATAAGCCATGCAAGTAAAGTGCTACTCCACATCATAAACACCAGACTACGGGCTTACATATCACCACAAATAGCACCTGAACAAGCCGGGTTCGTCAAAGGAAGAGGGACACGTGAGCAAATTTTCATACTTCGTCAAATAATCGAAAAAGCTAGAGAATTTAATACCCCTCTTCATTTGCTTTGTGGACTTCAGCAAGGCATTTGACACAGTAATATGGGAGCGACTCTGGGAAGTACTTTTGGAAATGGGAGTACCATATCACCTGGTCCATCTAGTGAGTCAACTTTATGCGAAGGGCACAGCAAGGGTTCGTGTAGATGATGTCCTGTCAGAAACCTTTAAGACAGAATCCGGTGTAAGGCAGGGTTGCATACTTTCTCCCTTGCTTTTTAACACTTACACTGAATATATCATGCGGATTGTTCTGGGGGGATGGTACAAGGGTGTGCCAATTGGTGGGCGCGTGATTAATAATCTACGATACGCTGATGATACTACTCTTTTTGCACAGTCAAAAGAAGATATCGAAGAACTCCTGAGACGTCTAGAGACAACCAGCGTTCAATTTGGACTTGCCCTCAATAGAGTTAAAATGATGATAGTGGATCGAGCTGAACAAATCAGCATGGATGTACAAAACATAGCCAACTGCGAAGTTGTACAACACTATGTCTACCTCGGTTCTACTATCTCAAACGTTGGAGGATGCGAAGTCGAAATTAAGCGGAGGTGCGCCATAACAAGGTCGGCAGTGGAGCGGTTGGGAAAGATTTGGAAAGATAGAAGGATAACGAAAAATACAAAGGTCCGTTTAATGAAGTGCCTTGTCTTTCCAATCTTTCTTTATGGTGCTGAAACCTGGACTTTAAGACTTCAAGATAGGCGAAAGATCGACGCGATGGAGATGTGGTGCTGGAGACGCCTTCTGAAGATCCCATGGACGGCATTTCGCACCAACAATTCTATCCTCAAAGAGTCCAGGATAGACTTTCGTCGATTGTGCAGCTCCGAGTTTTGAAGTTCTTTGGCCACATATCCCGAAATAAAAACTCCATGGAAAGATTGGTAGTCCAGGGCCAGATAGAAGGCAAGAGAGGACGAGGCCGATCACCGACTCGCTGGACCGACCTTATTAAAAAGACCACACGGAGCTCCTTGGTGCAGTGCACTCGCTCCGCAGACAACCGGGGGAAATGGAGACGCATCGCGAGAGCTGCTGTCTACCAGAGGAAGGATGAGGACGAGAACCCAAATGTGGACACTATTGCCGTAACCACGACCACTCTGCCAAGAGTGAACGACTGATGATGATGATGATCATTCAATTTAGTATTCACAGCCTTACTTTATGGACTTTTTTTTGTTGATGAGTGTATATTAGTTTCATAATTTCATTACACTTATAGCTATTTAGTAGAAATTCCGAGCTTCCAAAAAGTTTTAAATATTTACTTTTCATTTCAGTGGATGATACAGAAGAAGATGATGGTGACGAAGTTTATAATCCAACAACAGTAACTTCTAAAGCTCAACCAGTAGCCGGGCCCAGTCGAAACCCATCCTCCGAGCATCTCCTCTACGGCATAGACAACCAGGGCTTGGATACAGATTTCAACTCAGTGTTTGAAAACATACAAATAAAATCACCACATGCCAGTTTGATATAAATTATTCAATCCATCATATGTAAAATAAACTTAATTTTGTATGTGCTTGACACTAACAAAGTAGTTATGCATGGCCATATTCTATATAAAGAGATATGCCATTGTTTTTTACTTGATTTTGATTGGCGAACATAATTATTTTTCATGTGTTATTGTAAATAGTTAAGTAATTTATATTGGTAGATAGATACGAATAATTAAAATGAATCAACATCTATGTATCGAAGTTTTATTTCTTCTATGAAGTAATTATTGTATTAGTAAGTCTTAGAAAATAGAAAGAATCAGAAAGGGGCAGTGCAAACAACATTATCAATTAACAAATCAGCCATATTAGAATAACAGCAGACAGTATTAGAAAACGAGAGTTCTGAAAATAGTACTAGCAAAAAACTCACAGATATGTGTGCACTTCATTATAAGTCGATACCTTAGTTCACACTCGTACTAACTATTCGAAAAAAGTTGTTGCAATTAGGATGTTGTGCACAATTCTATGTGGTTTCAATTTCACTGCCACCAAAATGACATTAGTACAAGTGTGAACTAAGGTATCGAATTATAGGCCCCATTGGACAGACGTAAAGAAACTTCATTAAACTTCGCCCTGGACACGTGCCCAGGAGGAAAGAGACGCTTGCTTTATGGGTTACAATCAAAGAGGGGCAACTTCTGCAGCCATTTACCCATGAAATTTTAAATTGACAGCATTACGAATCAGTAGTAAGCGACTGCTGCGTCGAATCAAGGGTGTCGTCTTCTTCGTCATCACCATCAGCCTCCATTTCAAATACTCTCACTTTCCTGTGACTCTTTGACAGAACCACAGCGACTTTCCGACCGCCAGACACAGCTATCCTAAAACCGTCCATTTTATCCAGTACCGTGTATATGCCTTGGTCTAACAGAGACGTGATGTTTCTTTTAGACATTTTTTCATTGAATATACAGGATTTCGCTTTGACGTTAAACTCATTAGCATTATCCAAAGCTATTTTGAGGGGCAACTGCAAAAAAATAGTACTTTCTCTGTTATTTGGGTGTTGTATCAATACAGATAGGTATTCCGCGGAATAGAATTGCAGATCTAGTACTACAATATTTTCTTCATTTGATGACGATTGTTCTTTTTTGGGGTCCCGTATCAAGTCATATGTCATGTAATATCTGATAGCACAAGCGTTACAAGATTTTTCCTTGATAGCCAAAGACATGAAACAAATTCCATCACTTCCATTGGCTTTGCTCATGAATGCCATCAAAAATCTTTGTTGAGCTGGATCAAATGTTTGAGACACCTTTAGATTATTCTGAACTGAAGGATTTGTTTTGTCTTCATAACATCTGATGTTGTATAAAACTGAAAAGTGTTTCCCAGTGTCCTTGTCGCTGACATCAAACACTTTATTGATGGCCTTTTTCAAAAACATTTGCTGCTGAACTAGGGAAAACTTCCGAAACTCCGACATTGAGAATATGGTCTCACTATCCTTAAGTATGCAAGAGTTTTCGGAGAGGAACTTGTGCCAGGGATTATCATCGTTATCCGCCAGTATAGTTAGATCTTGATCCTGGAGGTATTGCCCTAACCTCTCCAAGTTGAACTTCACAGGTTTGTCGGGTACCGCGTCACTGCTATCAACTTGAACATTATCGAAGTTGTATAAAAATTCGGCAATGTGTGTCAGTTCTTGTTGATTTATTTTAACGATGTCATTGGGTGTTTGTTCGTCAAGCAGTCGAACAATGACAACAAATAGCCACCTAAAGAAAGCCTTGTAGTTCCGCATAGATATGTCGATGACTTGCTGCAGTTCTAAACTCTTATTCAGGAATGCGCAACACGCGCGGATGCCTTCTGTGATGGTAGCTTCTTCGAGACCAAGTATCTGCAAGAGATTTAAAACACGTTACAGTTATAGACCACCAAAGGTAAGTATATAGTTATAAAAAAGGCATTGCTGGGCAAGGCTGTGAGTTTGGGATAGTTTTGCTATTTGGTATAATTTGCCTCCTTCCACATGAGATCTAAAAGACATCCTAATTACCTAGAACCTCAGAAGATAGTAGGGAGTAGGTACAGGAGTGGATTCAGCCCTTTAAAATGGTTACCATACAATAAAATCGGTTATGTGCGAGTCGAGACTACAGAGACCGTACATATCAACCTATGATTGTGGGCATGCCCACATTACATAACGGTGGATCTGCGTTTGAGTAGGGATGCTTTACCTTATATCTGTCTGGTATTCTGGCTAAGCCTCTGAGCTCGGCCAGGTAGTATGTTAGACTTTGCCCAACAATATTCAGTTGCTTGAGAACCAATTTCTGGATTGTTGAGTAACTCAATTCTACTGAGCTGCCAAACTTTTTCAATCCTTTCGCTGTTAATTCTTTGAGAAGAAACAATTCCAGTTGGTCAGAAGGTACACCTGAAAATCCACAATAAAATGAAATATTATATCAATATTAATTTAAACCATTCAATATTAATTATTGTTATGAAAATATTCATAGCAATTTCATTTTCTAATATTTTATATAGCAAATTGTGTGTAGTTTGTTTCTTACATAATTATTATAATGAGATTTAGTCATGATACCATTGGTCAAAAATATTTACCTAACATAAGGAGTTCCAGTAGATCTGCTGATACTCCACCTTCCGGGACCGATGCAGCATAGTACGCCATTTTATTGTCCATTTCCAACAATATATGTTCCCAAGCTTCAATTATTGATGTCATCGTCTGATCAAGATGGGACATCAATTGTGTCAGTTGACTATGCTTGTTCGCCACAATAAAGATCTCCTCTGCATAAGCTGATAACACACTTGTGTTGACGAGTGCTACAAATAAGTTATTTGTTGCTCGGTCTAAGTAAAATACTTGCATCATGCTGAAGTCATCGGACAAATTTATGTCTAGTACTTTAAACTCTCCAAATTCATCTTTAGCAATCTGGGCTAGATGGATGGTGCCATATGGATATCGGCCAAAGACACTCAGGTAGATGTGACCAGTGCCGTAGCCAACCAGCAGCATGTTCAGTTGGGTCTGCTCCTGCATCTCTTTGATGTCTTTAACATTATCATCAGAAGTTTGATTTTTATAGCTACTACTAAGAGATGGTGTTTTTTGGAGAAATAATGATGCATCACCCTGAAAATATAGAGAGTTTTGTCTGTAACAAAATACTACATGTTTTTTGAGAAAAATAAAACAAAATGCAAAAATAAGTATTAAAATTGTCTAAGTGGGAGGACGCTCTCTCTCTAAATTCTGTGGAACCAATAGCATGAATTGTGTTGAGAGTTGAATACTAGCTGGTTTCATAAATTCATACAAATACTGTCAATATGGGGTAAGCAATACATACATATAAATTGTACTCAGTTGCACCTTCCAGTGTTGTTGTTCTGACTGCCCAAGTGATGCAGGTAATCCCGAAGTACTTGGAGTCCTCAAACTCTTCAGACGGCTCCAGCTCTAAATCATATTTGTCCAGGATTTCTTTGTCTTCTATGTCCACCACATGGACACTGCCAGAACTGTACCCAATGGCTAATGCCTGAGAAAATACTAACTATCAGATTTGATCTAGTGGCCCTTATTTATTTATAACACTATATACCCAGTAGGTAAATGATCATGCTCATGCCCACTTGATTTTTAAATAGTTCACCTTGCAATGTTATGACAAATCAAAATTGTTGTAAGCCTAGTATTTTTTCATTTAAAAACTTTACATTCAAGCAATATTATTAGAAAATTATAACATCTTGTGAAGCATCCCAGAGATCATGATTTGCTGAGTGGGGTATTATTTGGTAGATACGCAAGAATGAAACATTAGCACTTGTAGATTTCAGTTTGCTGCATCAAAATCCAGCAAGAGAATTGCAGAATTTTCAGTAACAAAGTATTGTACTATTGTAATCAGTAAACTGATACCAAGAATATTTCTAATGCTACATGCAAGGATTACAAAAAATTGCAATTAATATTTGGCATAAAATTCGCCATTTGTACTGACATTTTTCCTTCTTGTTCATTGTTCCCCCACTAATAAGGATTGTGACCACATATTTGTTTCCACTCTGTGAGGTTATATGCTGCATGGTTAATTGATGCAATAAAGATTAAATAAATAAATAAAATACACAGTGAGAAACTAATTTCACCAATACCTTTCCATCTGGTCTCCATGCTAGTGCCTGTACTCTTACATTTTCTTTGGGTGGAGACAATGTCCACACTTTTTGCCAATTAAGTCTATGAACCTGGACCTCACCTGAAATTCAGTTTTATGAACATTTTAGTTAAAACTTAGTCAATTAAGAATATTGTGTTGCTCCCCCAAGCAATAAAGACTGAAGTCAATTCAGTTTTGTAAACTGTTTGCATGTTAAACAACATTAAGTTAATAGCTGGAAAATATACTAGGGAGAGAACTACCTTTAAAGTTACTTATCGCAAGTAAATCAAGTCTGTTGCTCCAAACCATAAGATCTACTTGATTCGCCACATGCCTCTCTTCCAATTGTCGCATTCCACAGTGGTACATGGTGCTGGCACAACGTTGATTCGTTTACGGTAGCAGCAGACCAAATTTAATTAGGCTGGTCAATGCAATATTGATAATTTATGATATCACGGCAATAAACAGAAATCCAAACGGCAAAGTCTGTAAAGCACACAACACAACAAATTGAATTTTTTGTATTGACATTTGACAGCTATGATACGTTCAGAAACGATAGTATTCGGGAGATGGAGTATGTAACGCACTACGTCATTAAGGTACAGTTTGACCAAAAAGTCCTGCCCCTTTCTAATCAATCTAAGAAAACGGGGACGACACTACAGTATTGCTACTTTTTAATTTCTACTCTTTTTAGCCAGACTGTAAGGTAAGGGTCTATAGACGGGACGGACTGCAACGCAACCACCGCAACCACAACAGACTTACAGTCTGACAAACAAAAGTAGAAATTAGAGTAGCAATACTGTAGTGTCATCCCTTTCTAATCAATTTAAGAAACGGGGACGACACTACAGTATTGCCACTTTTTAATGTCTACTCTTTTTGTCAGACTATGTGAATATGAGCAATACAAATATACTCTATGAATATGAGTAGGAAGTAAGTAACAGAGATTGGGGAGAAGTAAAAAATGTAAGCTTGAAATTCAGCGCCAGAGAACCATTCATACCATTGGGTGTTTATTTTAATTTTGAAAGTCGCTAATAAATGATAGAATACTACAAACAATAAGGAAAAAAATAAAATATAAAAATATAATGTATGTATATTTAACTTAATTTCAAAGTTTTCAAACAAACAATTGTATATTTATATTATACTCATAATAGAGTGAGATTACGGACATATTTTACAAACTGTGATAAAGTAGATCCTTTCTCAAAATAGAATATATTAAGTGTGACTATAAGCAGATACCCCCAAATAGTAACAGATTCAATATATACATTTATATTAATATATGTAACATTAATATTATTTTACTGTAACTAGCATAATAGATACAGCTATTTTATTCTTTGTAGTTTTTGGCACAATCACGGGAAATGGAACATTGCGACAATGTGCTTATAAATTACTAGGAGATATCGGCAACTTTATTCACAACCCTTGCACAGAATAATAGTACCTACAGTACTGGACAATTTATGCAGGTAAGTACATGCTATTATTCAATATTTGCAGTAGTTTTATAAACTGTCTAGTTTCTTAATCAGTTTGTTCAGTTCAGAGCAAAAATGTCTAGGAAAGGAAAGTAGTTTCTTCACACTAAAGCTATTCTTATGCAAATATTTGATGTAAATAGTTTTTTGAATGAATAAATGAAATGAAATTAATCAATAACATGCATTGTTCGATATTGGGGAGTGTTGATATTTCAGGTGCTATGACTTATCCAGGCATCGGCATTGTTTTTTCTTTTTCAGGAAGTTCCTTGCCAACCTTGTCAAACCTCACTTAGACCAAACAAATCTTTAAAAATATCAGTTAGTCCATGCTCCTCCATATATTTTGACAACCCACTCATATCTGCATGCTTGGTGCGTACTGTTGATGTTGGAAAATGTACTTCTTCAAACTTGCGAAATTTTTGTTCCTTAACCTGATCACTAATATCAAATGTTTCAGTAGTCTTTATAACTATTTTCTTCCATGTCATACTTTTGATAACAGACCACCATTGCTTACAATCACTATCTGGGCCTTCAACACATATTATACCAGGTTTACCAGGCAAGCAAAATCCTGTCAGTTTCAAGTCTTTTGCTCTTGATTCTATTTCACTTCTTTTTCTTTTGTTGTATATGTGGTGGGAATAAATCCACAATCTGACAAACTTGTCATCATCAGCTGATGCTGAAGCATTTTCAAGAGGCTCTTTGCTGACCATTGGCTCAGTGAACTTTGATATATTGTCTTGTAACCAGGACACTGCAGAATACACACAAACTTCTTCAATATAGTTGGTTTTTATAAAGTTTAATAATTCCAAGTTGAGACTTGTTTCTTGCTGACGATTTAACTGATTACATCTTACATACAAATCAGGTTCTTCAATCGGATAGAAACTCGGCAAATTAACACTGATCTCTAATTTTAAACCATCTATATTGAGGTTCAAAATAAAGTCGAGATGATTTGGAGTATATTCAGTTTCCATTTCACTTTCCACGAAATTATGAATGTCTTTCAGTACATTTGTATCGGTTATAATAATTTCATCATTGTTTGGATACATGGCTTTCAGTAATTCAAATTCACTTAGTTGTTGTGATAGAGAATTTATCAGATTTTCTCTAAATGAATCTTCTGTGGCAGCCATCCTTCCAAAAGTTTTATTACTGCACTATTTGGCTAGATCCCGATAAAAACGAATGTAGGTGGGGGCCGTTTACTTCTCAAATACCTCATGTTTAAGTGGCGAAAACACAACAATGTTATTAATATTTAGCCACAATAGCGGTGTAACGAGGCTCATTTTCATTATGCACTATCTGACTATTCTGACTTGACTTGACTGATAAGATAAATTTAAATTAAGCTGACATGACATGACACTCACAGTTACCTTCTGATAGGCTATCACAACACATTGTCGTTTATGCGAGGTATAAACGTTTTTATTTGTAGCTCAAATGAACTACAGAAGAACCCAACCCAAAACAAATGATTGTGGAGAAACTTTTCCAAATGTACTTTAATAGTACAAAAGCAAAATTTGCTTTTTGTACATTTATTTTATAACCAAATCTTATTTGTATTGCCTCTAATTTTATTAATGTAAGTCCATAACTGTTATGGACTTGATACTTGAAACAAGTTTCATACAAATGTACAGTCCGACACAAAAGAGTAGAAAACGGATGAAAAAGGAACTAAAATTTTTCATACAAAATTGTTACCATATTCAAGCACTTTACGTCAAAAATGTGACAGTTGCGAAGGAAGTGGCGCCCTCATTTATTTTCTACTCTTTTGTGTCGCACTGTATGCATACATTATCAGTTATTCCAATAAAAGTACGAAATTCAGAACTCTGACATTTTATCTTAATATTTTATACCCAGAATGATTATTAAGAAAAAAAAAAACTATTTTTATTAGCATGTAGTTTGTGGCAAGAGTACAGTCTGACACAAAAAAGAGAAGAAATCAAAAGTGGCAATACTGTCGTGTCGTCTCTTTCTAATAAATCTACGAAAACGGGGACGTCAATACAGCATTGCCACTTTTTAATACTCTTTTGTGTCAGACTGTACCTTATGTTTGTAGTTTCGTCCATTTTGGATCTACCCCTTGCGTTTTGCGTTTTTTTTTGACATGGACATGACATTTGTATTTATTAAATTTATTTGTACTTGATCTGAACTGAACGCAAGTCGCAAACTTGTTTTTTATTTGCTCTGAAGCTCGGTTTTTCATAGTTTGGAAGTTAAAGCGGACTATATTTAAGTAAAATATCGTGTAAGATTAATACTGCGACTGCTTAATTATACATAAATAGAACATGGCTTCGCCACTGGAACAATTTGTGAATAATGTCAGAGCCATGTCTGGATCAGGTTAGTGGAGTTTACCGTCTTGGTAAACCAGACCTAGGACCTGTACCCTATAGACCTGTTTCTATTATATATAATTAATTTCTATGTCTGTTAATACTGCGTACATACTTGTCTTTGTCTTATCCCTCAATACTGTACGCTTAAAATATACGTTTAGTATTGGAACCTTAGTAAACATTGATCAACTTACTCAGTACTCATTTTCTAATTTCACAGGGAATTTTCGCGAACTGTGCGACATAATCGGAAAGTCAGATGAGGTTCTTCAGAGGAATAGTGCCCATCTCACCACTGTTTTGGAGACTCTAGACATACAACAGCATTCATTGGGTGTCTTAGCTGTGCTTGTCGCTAAGTTTTCTCTCCCACAGGTATTCTTTGTCAAATATTGAAAATATGTTTCTATCATTTACCTACCAATACAAATTACCAGGAATTTTGGCTGCCATGATGTTTGTTGCAAGTTTTGACTAAATCTGTTTACATGTTTAAGTAAGAAACACCTGGATGAGAACAGCAAGAGACAGAGTGGCTGGGAAAAATCTTGGGGATGCCTATGCTGAAAAGCAAGACAGTCAATGACTGTAGACAAAGGCTTATATTATTATATTATTAACAAACAACCAAACATTCTTTAAATTTATGAAACATGTAATGTCTCATTTTTTTATGTGGGTACACCAGAGGTCGCTAAGGTGTAAAAACCTTTCAAATACACAATGCAAAGGTCGACACACAAAGCATAAGGAAAAGTTTGTCAGGTCTACCTGGAGCTAGGGTAGCGAAGTGGTTAATGCGCTGGACTGGTAATCTCTGTCTCTTCCACCAGATAGCTCCTTTTTCAATTTTTCTTTAAGCTTTGATCTTTGTATTAATGGTTTAACCAAACATTCTCACAAACTTTCACAGGGATTATTATTATTAGAATAACAATTCTCAAATAAAACACAAATTTTTATGTTGCACCTATAGGTGGGTACGCATTAGAGCGGCTCGGCCTGAGGCACGCTCACCCCGAGCGGCGAGCTGCTCGCGAGCAAAACCTTAGCACATTCTATGCTTGGGTGAGGCAACGCGCTCGCGGTGAGCCGACTTTGTGCGTCGCACAAAATGGCGTCGGGCGCAATAACAGCTGTTGCTGCGTTTATAGTAATTCATAGAATTATTAATAAAAAGAAGAAAAAAATGTCCTCGGTGGTGGATGAAACAGTTATATAAAAATCTTGATTCGTGTGGTATACATTTACTTAAACAAATTACATTTGAAAATCAAGCTCAAGACAGAATCAACTTTCATCGCATGTCAAGCACGGATTTTGAACCTTCATCCCTACTGGTATGGGCGAAAAAGTAACAAACATGGTAGAATACTATTTAACAAGCTATAACATTTGGCCTCCTAAGACACCTCTTTGATCCATTACCGTACTGAGCTAACACCAACACTTCCGGATCGTATTTTGACATCAAATATTCATAACATAGAAAAAGTTACCACTATTTCGGCACTTTCCTCTAATCATTTACCGATTTTGTTTTTCGTATAGTTGTATTAACAGAATACACTTTTCATTATCCCACACCATTATTAAAAGAAGACGTATTCATTCTAAATTATAAATAAATACCAGCAAACCTAGGCGCCGTACGCAATGACAATTGACAAGAGTCAAAACTTGTTCGCGCGCGCCGCTCGCGGGCACGCTCGGATCGTCGGATCGGATTACACGTCCACATTACACGAGGCACGCACACTGAGGCGCCTTTGAGCACGGTCAAAAGACCGCCGCCGGCCAGCTCGCCGCGAGCTGCTCGCTCGCTGCCCGCGCGCGGCGCGTGAGGCGCGTACGCATTTGAGCAAATGGGCGAGCCGTGCGTGCCTCAACCCGAGGCTGCCTCAAATGCGTACCCACCTTATCACCGGACAGAGGGGGGCACCCCTTGGCCCTTTCAACAATTTAATGAAATATTCGGAGTACACCCATAGTCACTTCACTATTATTGTTCTTACAGGGTAACAATGATGTTGATAGATCCATGATGTTTCAACAAATCCATGATTTTATCAATAACTGTAATGGAGAACAAGTCCGATTTGCACCAGACCTATGTAAGTATTTGACACTAAAAGTAAAACTTGAAAAAATAAATGGGTTTATATATTTCTGTAAGGGTGCATCTCACCATGAGCATTCGCCTGTAATATTGATAAGAAAGTGACATGACATTACAAGTGTATGCTAGTGGTGAGGACCCTGACTACAACCGACTTTTCATTCATCCTCCTAGCCTTTGTCCCATTTTTTGAGAATGAATTCTCAATCGGGGTCGGCTACCTAAATCCCAAGATGTGGCGTAGGCACTAGTTTTTACGAAAGCGACTGCCATCTGACCTTCCAACCCAGAGGGGAAACTAGGCCTTATCGGGCTTAGGTGGTTTCCTCACGATGTTTTCCTTCACCGAAAAGCGAGTGGTAAATATCAAATGACATTCCGTACATAAGTTCCGAAAAACTCATTGGTACGGGCCGGGTTCGAACCCGCGACCTCCGGATTGAAAGTCGCATGCCCTAACCACTAGGCTACCACCGCTTCCACCGACTACAACACCGAGTAAACACTCATAATCAAAAGCCAAGCTATGTATTCTTGAACTTGGACATATTAGTCTCGCTCAAACTCATAGATCGCCACTTCATCTATACTCTATCAGGATAGGTATTTAACGAAATGTAAACAAACCATAAATTAGGTGCTTTATCAGGCCAATATTGGTTGGTAAATTTTGTATTATAATAATATTAATTTAATAAAAAATATAATATTTATTTTGCTTTAATATATCAGGTTATAGAATAAACCTTATGATATCCAATCAAGACGTGATAATCTGACTAAAAAAAATCAGGACTATGTAATTATTCCCTAAGTACATTAATTTAATAATAGTTTAAATATGCCACCAAATATTTTACAATCTGTGCACAATAAAGTACCCAACAACCTAATAATCTACAAACTTTTTTTTTCCAATAACATAACACTTGACACTTATCGTGTATTCGTTTTTGCATACTATAACTAGTTAGTCGGGATTCTCACATTAGTTTTCTTTTTACTTTATTTTGTTATTGATCATATTGTTATTTCATTTGTTCTGTTCATTATTAGTGTTAACAATTAGTTGTTATTCTTTTTCTGCTGAAAATGAACAAATCTTATTTTAGAAATAACATAACGTGTAGTTTACATACCTACCTGTGTTAGTGTTTGTGAGCAGTACAGAAAAAAAAACGATTTAAAATATTGAATGTCATGTCATTCATACAACAATTACTTTTACTTTTCAGATGCAGACCTGTGCCATCTTCTAACAGACCATCTTGTTGACCTAAAACAGCCAATCAGAGGTATAGAAATTCTAAAGAAAGCCATTAGAAAAATACAGCTGTTTGACTCCCAGCTGACCTCCATACATGCGGATTTGTGCCAACTGTGTCTTCTGTCCAAGTGCATGAAACCCGCTATAGAATTTCTGGATACTGATGTCACTGGAATTGGTTCTGAGGTAATACAAGCATATAAATGTAGAACCTGAATCCTAGAATAAATTACTAATTGAGTGATGATGTCAATTAATGGAAAAATGTCTGTGGAAGTTTTCAATCCGATAAAAACTCCCAATTGACAACATTTAATTTTTTGACAACATTTCATTTTAGTGATGATGTCAGACGCTGCTTTCACCTTTTTAGGGTTCCGTAGTCAACTAGGAACCCTTATGGTGGATTCACGCGCTTACCAAGCCTCGTCAAGCCTACATGACGCAGTTATATGTTAGAGTGAGCACGATGTAGTTCCGTCTCACTCCAACATACATACACTGCCAAGGCTTGGCAAGCGTGTAAATCTACCATTTATAGTTTCGCCTTGTCCGTCTGTCCGTCTATCCGTCCGTCCGCGGCTTAGCTCCGTGATCGTTAGTACTAGAAAGCTGAAATTTGTTATGAGTATGTGTATACTGTATCACGCCGACTAAACGGTAAAATAAAAATAAAAAAATAAAACTTTTTTTCGAGTACCTCTTGAACACCTAGTGGAGGTGATTTTTTCACTTTCAACACTAGTGTCGTTTGCATTCCATTGTCACGTCCCCGACATTTTTACTCAGTTTTCGTCATTCAAACGCGATTTTAGGGTTACCATTTGCTTTTGAAAGAAAAACTGATGTATAAATACATGACTTAAGATCGTCGGTTTCATATCAGAAACCTTTGACATCCATAGGTTTCGAAAATTTAATGTGAAAGCAAAACTATATGGCGTTACGTCCCCGACATTAAAACTACCAATGTTATACACGATTAATATAATTGTAACATATTAGCACAAGTAAAAGGAAGCACATCATTACCTTATACGCTTTAAAATATTGAGATACTAATCTTAATACGACAGCGGTAAAAAATAAAAACAAAACAAAAAATGATACATAAATATGGTATTAAAGTGGCGTCACGTTGGCGACAGCGTCGTCACGTCGTCGACACGTACGAATTCAGAACTTATATTGTATAGATTTCTGTTGGAAAATAGACTCCTCATCAGCCATTGCATGTCTTTTGCCTCTTATAACATCTCCATCACATCGCAGAATATGGATACGCGAGATTCCGGGGACGGGACATACCTTTTCCCAAGGCGTTTTTGCTGCAATTTCCGAATTGATTTCTGATTCCGAGGTATAGATAACTTTTGTTTTAGGGACCAATTTGGTAGCCAAGGTAGCAAACTCTTCAGCAGACTGAATCTTGGAACTTCCATCCTGAGACATAGCCTTTTGTCTGACAAGACTTTTTACGTTGCCTCCTATACCGTCAATCACCCCTTTTCCATGTGCAGTAGCAAAATATTTCCACGAAAACGGTTTGTTGTATTTTTTAGTTAAATAGTGCAAAAGCCTATTTTTAAATTCAGACGACGGTCCATCACTCCAGATAGTTTCATTTATATTCTCATCATTGTTTTCAGCTATGATTAGATCATAGAGATAGTTTATAAAAACAAATATGGTGTCTTTGTTTTTGTTATGGCAATCTGAACATATAATGTAAGAACTACACTTATTTTTATAAAAAGTAGCAGCAGTAAACAAAGTTACACTTGATCTAGCCCATAGTGCACTTTGAATTTCATTCTGATATTCACACGAGTACGACATTGAAAAATCTACTTGTAAAATACGTACATTGGAATCATTTTTATCAGATTTAAACGCTTCGCTCTGGATTCGTTTAATTAGAACATGTTCTAAAAATGAACCATAGTTATCTAACACTTTCTCGGATCCCTCTTTTTTTTTTCACGAAATTTCCTCATTCTTTCCGCACTTGTACTTGGTTTACTCGGTTCCATGTTCAAAATTTACTTCCGCGATATTAAAAAACAGAATAAAACAGGATTTATTCACCATTAATCAGAAACGCGTCACGTCGCCGACAAAATAATAATGAAGTGTATCCCAAGTTAATAAGGCAAGACCTAGAATTAAAGTATGACTAACAGTAGCTATCGTAATATGCTGTTTGAACAGAGATAATCAGATATTATCTACCCTTTATTTAATAATAAACGTGAAAGCAATTTTAAATGTCACGTATCCGACACTTGAAATACCGACGGAAAGATGTCATAAATACGGATCATTCGTAAACTTATTTCAAATTCAATTCTAATAATATATAAAAAAGTTAAAATATACTTTATTTTAAAGATAAATGTTTCGTTTTAATTTGTATAACATCGAAGAAATTTGCAAGGAAAGTCATGAACATTTTATTGACAAGTGCCAACAATTTAACTACCATGCGTTTTATCTTGTTGAAGAGCTGCTACCGAATTATAAGTAATGTAATTATTCGGAAAACAGAGGCGAAATATGGTTGTTTATGTCGATAATGGTCATAAATGTTTAGAGTTGGATTTGAAAAACTGTACAAATTTACCGTTTTGCGTGGAATGCACAGTTGAATAGGTCTTTTAACCCTTTGACCGCCAAGGACGGCAAATCACGTCATCGGAAATTCGTGCCACTGACGCCGACAACGTCAATTGCCGTCCAAACTTTATTGATCAAAAGCGTTTAACCCTTTGAGCGCCAAGCATCAACGCAATTTGCCGAGACACAGCAATTATGCAAAATAGCGTCAACAATGGGTCAAAAAATTATGGAAAAATTCATGAAGGCCTTATAAGTACTTTCAATGAAAACTATATTGAATAAAATCGGTCGAGCTGTTTTTGAGATATCGCAAAATTTCATAATTCTCTTTAAAGTGACGTAAGTGCCGCGCGGTGTCCTTATACTTCGAACGTAACACATTAGTTAAAGTGCCATTACTTTCAATGAAAACTATATTGAATAAAATCGGTCGAGCTGTTTTTGAGATATCGCAAAATTTCATAATTCTCTTTAAAGTGACGTAAGTGCCGCGCGGTGTCCTTATACTTCGAACGTAACACATACGAGTATTAGTTAAAGTGCCATACTGCATTAAAACATTTCGCTCAATCTGGCGCGTATAATCGATAACTTCCAGAAGGTTATAAGTAATTACAGTTACTTTGGCGTTTACGACCTTTTTTATAGAGCTTGAATCTTTCTCGTAATTTAAACCTCGGGCTGAAAACCGTTGTTTTAAGCCCCGCCTATTGTGAAGGATGGGCAACTAACGCGCTACGGAACCATATACTGAGCGTGGCCCGACATGCTCTTGGCCGGTGTTTTTTTCATATATTCAAAATTAGTCCGTGTGATCAAATAAAAATAATAGTTTTGGGCGCTGTGATAATGAAGTAATCAAAGTAGCTTAAACTTAACACTATTTGAAATGTTATCAATTCTATAATAATTTAATGTTTAATCACCCATGGCATTCAATTCAAGAACTGACAGAAGAAGCTCTGATAACTTTTTAGTCCTGCAACTCTACGAAGTAATATAATATTCATTGCCAAGAGCAGACCTGATGTAAAACTTTATTTATACATTTTACATTCTAGCTGGGTGGCAACAATGACTCGAAGCACTTTCTGCTGTATTATTACTACGGTGGGATGATCTACTTGGCGATGAAGAACTATGAGCGAGCTCTCTACTACTTTGAAGTCGTCGTAACGGTGCCTGCAATGGTTGTTTCACATATTATGCTAGAGGCCTACAAGAAATACATTTTAGTTTCACTAATTCTGCATGGAAAGGTAAATATTCTGTATAAGTTATCCGAAACTCAAAGAATACTTTTTGTCAAATTTACATAAGAACCACAAAGGGTTTTGTCACTTGTGTTTGTTTGAAATAATTTAATCTTTAATTTTGAACCAACTTATTTATTAACAACCGATGAAAATAGAGGTGTGTATCTGTGTGTCTGTCTGTGGCAACGTAGCTGCCAAACGGATGGACTATTTTGAGTGTTTTTTTTTAATCATAAGACTTGTCCATCCAGAAGCTATGTTTACTTTAGTGGAAATAGGACCAGTAGTTTCCAAGATATTCAGCTGCAATTGGAAGAAAAGAAGATCTCAGCCAAAATTGAAGCTAAGAATTCCAATTTGTAGTTATGTTCAGTCTTAATAGCATTTCCTATATCAATAATTAAGTGAGGGTGTCATGATGACCAGCTAGTTGTTCCGATGTTTTAAATTTTTAATTTAGGTTAGTTATTTTATTTGAAAAGCCTCGTATCTCTTGTCTAAAGCACATCGCCAATTTCTAACCCGATTTTCATTGGGTTTCTATTCATCCCAATGATCTTGAAGATAAACCTAAATGTGCTCTGGCTTATCCGCATATACATTTGATGGCACGTCATTCCTCTTTTCTTCTGTGTCATATAATTATTTAATTGAATCTTGGCTATTTATTTGACTGACAAACCGACGGTTTTTTTTAAATCTGATTACCCTTGTGCTTATTTATCAATATGGCATTATAAGTTGAAGGATAATACAATAAATATAATTTACAGATTCTGCCCATGCCCAAATACACATCGCAAGTGGTCAGCAGGTTCCTGAAGCCGCTATCCATGGCCTATCACGAGCTGGCGACGTCGCAGCACGCCGCCATCAAGCACCGGGAGAGCTTCGTCAGGGATAAGAACATGGGAATAGTCAACCAAGTAAGTATTTCACCTGGGGAACGCTGTAACGATGGAGTTTCCAAAATTGCGAATCTTTTCACATGGAAATTTGATGTAGATTTCTCAAAATTACCCATAGGAAATTTCTTAATTGGAATACCAATTCCTTTAAATTCTTGGGAATTTGTGAAAGATTACAGTAATATCCGGAAATATTCTGTTTGGAAACTTTCAGCAACTTTCCCATCCGTATTTCGGCAGTTACCAAAAATTTGTCATTGCCAGTGAAATAAATTAGTGCCTATTTTTTATTAAAGCAGTAACGTCTGCTAACGTAAACGAAATGTTTACAAATGAAGCGAAAATTTAAAAATTTAATGATTCGGACAGGATTCGAACCTGCGTTTCCAACGGCTTTCCGGGCCAACACTGGCTTCGATTAAATTAGTGCCACTAAAATCCGCGGCGTAGGTTGAAAAACACCCTGTTGGGCTATAAATATAAATACGCGTATGAGTACTTTGTTATAAATTTCAATTCTGTTACAATTTGCCTTGCTACGACATTTAAAGCTTGAGCTCTAATGCCTCTAATGTGATGCCATGTAGTCATACAAAAATCGTAATATAAAGAAACTACAGTCACTTTCTCGTACTGCTAAACCTACACTACACAGTGGACTTGTAAAACTAAATAATCATATATCTTATATCTGTACTTCCAGGTGTTAAACTCAATGTACAAAAAGAACATCCAAAGGCTGACGAAGACATTCCTAACCCTCTCGCTGCCGGACGTGGCGGCGCGCGTGCAGCTCGCCGGCCCCGCGCAGGCAGAGACCTACATCCTCAATATGGTACTGTTCTATTTTAAAGGCCGGCAATGCACTTGTGGTTGTGACTCCTCTGATGTTGTAAATGTCTATTGGCGACGGTAATAGCTTTCCACCAGGCTCGTTTGTGACCTAATGTGTGTATAACTTTATTTTTTGGCAAATCGTCGCTATTAATAGATATGTAAAGGCATTCCACGTTACACGGTCGTGACGACTTCGGCGGCAAGCGGCAGTGGCGAGCAGCAACCGTACGAGTGAGCGAGACACCGCGTTCTGACGTTGATCTGATCACCTGCCGCTCCCGCCTATGACCACCGCTCGCTCGCCACTCCAATGTTTTTCCTGTACAAATACCTATCCATGTCGTCTAACCTATCCATGTACAAATTTTTCTCATTTCTATTTTCAGATTGAGGAAGGTGAAATATACGCAATGATAAACCAAAAGGACGGCATGGTGGTGTTCTTAGACAGCCCTGAGAAGTACGCGTCCCCGGAGACTCTGTGCGTGTTGGAACAGCAGATGGCTGCCTGTACTAAGTTGCACCAGTACATACAAGAAATGGACGAACAGATTCAAGTCAATCCTCAGGTTGGTAACAAATACGTATTTCATAATTTCAGTGGATTGGCATCCATAGTACTCGATTGTCAACGGTTAAGCTATTACAAGGCTTTGTACTTTATGTTCTTGAGAAATGCTAAGTCGAATTTGGTCTGGCTTCCAAAACTAGGTCACATACAGGTATCAAGCTTATTTGTTGGAATCATGGATATTACGTGCGAGTGCTATGTTTTTTAACCGACGTCAAAAAACGGAGCGGTTCTTAGTTCGTCGGGGTGTTTACTCGAAAACAGCTGAAACGATTTGAAAAATATTTTATTGTTCGAAATAGTATAATTTCTTGCTTTCTTGTTGGTCCCATCGTTATATGCCATAACTTTGTTCCGTTGACGTCGGGTATAGATATATTTGATTATGGGGGGCAAAATATACTCATGTTTCATTTTTTATTTTACAGTATGTTAAGAAATCTGTCGGAAGCCATGATGAAGATATGCCAGGAACAAACACGAAGGCGACCTACTCTATGTAATAATTTAATATAGCTTTGTACATATACAACTATCTCTTAAATAAAATACTCTTTGAAACAAAATACCTTTTATTATCAACAAACAAGATTAACAAAAACCCACTATAGCCTTACCTTGGTAAGCAAAAAATGCACTTTGTTCAAATGAGTCGCTCAAGGTTAGGAAAAAGCCCGTAATTTCAAAAACTGAACTCTGTTACTTACCTATATTAAAGTAGACGCTTTCTTACAACAAATTAATAAAGACACAAATTTATAAACTATATTTCAATAAAATAATAAATGCGGCGCATTCAGTGCGATACAAGTGATATTCATATCGACCCTGTACAAGTATGGTTAACTTAATTTCTGCAGCCAAGATGTTAACAAGAAGCAAGTCAAGTACTGTACAGAACAGGATTTTAGAAAGGACGGGCGTTTTGCTACTGCCAGTTAAGGTCGCACATAATGTTATAGATACCAGATACAAACTACTTGGTAGTACCTATTACCAAAATGTCTATTTATACAGCTTCATGAACAGCCTCAGTAAATGCAGTCATGCTCTCCAGCGGAGTCTGGGGAGTGATTCCATGGCCCAAGTTGGCAATGTATCTGTGCTTGCCGAACTTCTGCACCATGTCTATTGTCATTTTCCTGATTTCTTCCTGCAAAGTAAGAGTTATTTTAGTACATAAATATCGCATTAAAACTGATGAAAGTGAAGGATGTTAGGTTAATGTTTTTAGTAGCCAGGTCATCATTTGAATGGCCTCGAATCTACCACATATGGAAGAACTATCATCAAACCAAATGGTTTTTTTTTAAATTTCCGGTGCTATATGCCAAGCCTGCAATTAAGGGTTTATGATGAAAATGGGGTTCTTACTGGAGTTTTATATAAATCTTGAGGGTCTAGATTGCCCTGCAGTGTGATGTTCTCCCCAACAATCTTCCTCGCTTCGATAGGGTCCACAGTCCAGTCTAGCCCAAGTGTCTCATAGCCTAGTTTGGCCTGTATATCTAGAGAATGTCCGCCACCCTTTGCGAATACAGTCTGTAAGAGAAAAATAAGAATTACAATAGTTTACCAGCTAAATATCAGCATAGGTACAACAAATTTACCCAGTTGGAAGTACAAAAAGACTTGGAACTATCACCAGATAGGTACTATTAAACGTTATACATACATATTATTGTCCTCTTGCAGCAATATGGCGGTATCTCAAGTAATCGTTATTGAGTTATTTATTCAATCATATATGTAGCTTAAAACTTTCTGCATCGGTGATGAATAAGAAAAAATAGTTTTAAAACGAACAAAAGTTTGCTTAAATCCAGCCTTGCACTACTATTGCTATGTATCCTGTCAGGATTGTCCTTGACTGGACAATTCTTAGTTATTAGAAAGAAACAAGGTAACATCTTTTACCATTGGCACATTTTCCAAATTCTGTTCCTTAATTTTCTGAAGCACTTCACTTCTTATGTCTTTCAAGTATGGGGCTGAGAATTCAATGAACTGTTCCCTTGTGAGGTGATCAGCACTGGACTCGAACACTTGAAGAAGCTGAGCTCCACTGTCAACCTGGAAGTTTAAAAAATATATTAATTTGGATACACACTGCTTGTTTTAATAACCTTATGTTATCGAAGTAATACTATCTACTTGTCTACCATGTAATATAATGATTGTTTGCATGTCTTTGCGAAATAAGGGCCTACAGCCCCTTCCACTCTTCTCTTAATATAGTTGTTTGACGCCATAATGGATAACCTGTTTTCTTTCATCAGAGTAACATGTTCTTTAGAGTCCATTGTTTTATGTATTTCATTTATTTTCTCTGAGCATATGGCTACTCATCTCTATTTGTGGGTATTTGTTTTCAGCCATATGTATGTGTATATACATATTTCGGCCATATTGTGAGACTCAGAGATAAGAACCTTGAGAAACTGGTTGTAGTCAGATAGAAGAAGATCACATGGTTGGTCACAGACTAAGTGGGCAGACCAGTTGCAGGAAAATAACACCAAAACTGGTGGAAACAAGGGGTCCTTTACAAGAATAAGACTTCCGACTATCACAATCTTCAGTTATTAAGTTTTGATGATAAATATAGGTAAATAAAGAAATGTGTGAAATATTAGTTGACATTCTGCTTTTAATGTAAAAGTGAGACATGTTTCAAAAAACCTCTCAGTTACCTGCATTACTAAATAGTCGATGATCACTCTTGTAAGCAAACTGAGCAGTTTGTGAACATCTTTTGGGTACTTTTCTATCCACTCCTTAGTTTTGGACATTGTTTTACTGCCACCACCTTCGATCATGTAGCCCATTAATGTGAACTGAAATTAAATAACACGGAAGACGGAGTTTTACTTCTGAACTAAATAAAATAATAAAACAGTTATTATTAAAACAAGTTTTATAAAGGAAGGACCTAGGACAAGTGAGTGTCTGTTCTTGGTGCCAGATGAGTGTAGGCAATTTTGGGAGGCAGAGTGGAGGTATTGTATGTATGTATGTATGTATGTAAACTCTTTATTGTACATTAAAATATAATTATAAGGACATTAAACTAATGATATGTACAAAGGCGAACTTATCCCTGTAAGGGATTTCTTCCAGTTAACCTTTGAGCAAATGAGAGAGAACAGAGAAGATCCAAGAAGATAGGCAAAACTATTAAAAATGCACAGAGACACTAAAGGCTTACGCGAAAAAAAAAAAGACAAAATCTTAAATATACCTACATAAACTTACACATTATGAATATAAATATGATAATATAAAACAAACTAATAAATATATACTAATAAAAATAATAAGTATTCAATTTTAACATTATTGTCAATACAGCACTCGACGAAATTAGGGGTCTAGAAGCCATAACCCTTTCAACTTTTCCTTAAATGATGCCACGGATTGCGATTGCCTGACGGGCACCGGTAATGAGTTCCACAATTTTACGGAGTGAACTGTAAAAGATTTACTGTAAGAGCGTGACTTATTGGACGGGAAGGCGAGAGCGAGATTTGCGCTCGAACGCAAGCGGTGACCACTGCCAGCCGCCATATAGGAGAATCTTTTGGAGAGATACAGAGGTGAGGAAGGATTGAACAAGACATTGTAGAGCAGTGACAAGACATGCACATCCCTACGACGGCGTATCGGAAGCCAACCGAGTTGCGAACGGTGTTGCGAGATATGATCATATTTTTTAAGACCGAAAATGTACCTAATGCAAACGTTCTGCAGGCGCTCAAGCTTGTCAAGCAAGTCTTCCTTAAGGTCGAGGAATACAATGTCACCATAATCAAGTAGAGGAAGTAAAAGAGAACTAGCGAGAGATATTTTTGTATGAATGGGAAGAAAATTCTGCATACGCCTCAAAGAATGAAGTGATGCAAATAGTTTCCTGCTGACCTCAGCTATGTGCGCTGACCATGAGAGTGTTTGGTCCATGGTGATGCCCAGATTTTTTACAGTAGAGGAGAGGGGAATTATAGTTCCATCAAAAATGATATCTGGCACCACCAGGTCTGCGAATTTGGTAATAAAATGTGGTATTAATGGTGAAAATCAGAGAAAGGGGCTGCAAAAGATGATTGCAAGAGCACTAAATTGGTTCTAAGTGAAATTACTTTTGAATATCTTGTTTGTTGCACTCTTATTTTTGAACTTTATGGCGTGGTGTAATATAAAAAAAAATTATGTGACGGTGTTATGTTTGACTTGTAAAAATTTGGTTTTTGTGCTCCGAGATAATTAACGTGTTTTCTTCATCTGGCGACCGTGAACATGGAAAGATTACGTAAAGAAAGGAGCGTGACTCGGAGTTTATTCACGAAAGCTAAAAATGACTTCGAAATTAATTTAGAGTCACACATCGACGTAGTGACAGCCGCCTTCGGGCGTCTGCAGCTCAGAGCTGAAGCACTGTTCAACGTCGACGAGCGTATAAAGGAGCAGTGGTTGAGCGCAGACGACATGAACGAAGAGGAGTTTCTCCAGGATTGCCTGACCAGCGATAAGTACCAATATGACTGGGAGCGAATGAAGGTCCAGTACGACAACGTTTCCCGGAAGTATGGACGCATAAAACGGCCAAGCGAATCCGACGGCAGCGACGTGTCGAATAATACCATCAAACATGGTTGTAATAAGTCAACGTGCAGTTCGGCCTGTCAGTCGAGACGGTTCCGTTTACCCAAATTTGAATTACGGAAGTTCGACGGAAATGCCAAAAACTGGATCGGCTTTTGGAGCCAATTTAAAAAGATTGACTGCGATGAAACTATGGATGACGATGACAAATTTCAATATTTATTTCAGTGCACTGTTACAGAGTCTCCAGCCAGAGAGCTTGTTGACAGCTTTCCTCCATCGGGAGCTAACTACAAGAGTGCGATCGAACAACTGAAGTCCAGGTTTGCACGTGACGACCTATGCGGCTCGAGGGTGGATGTGGAAACGTAAGTGGTTTAGTTGGCTTTGGTTTAAAGCCCAGTATTATACCTCTCCGCACATCGAAATATACACGTATGTACGCGAGCTCCTCAACTTAATTTTAGCCCAAGCAAAAGGTAACACTTCCTATAATTTAGGCCACTTATACGACAAATTAAATACTCAACTGCAAGCTTTGCAGAGCTTAGGTGTCACGGTTGATAAATACGCCGCTTTACTTTTCCCCTTAGTTGAGTCCGCCTTACCCGAATCTGTATTACGAGCGTGGGAGAGGTTACAAATAAACATGGAAAAGAACGACTGAATTCGTATCTAGAAAAGGGCTTGAATTGGTTTCAACTGATTTCTACGCTACTAATTAAATTCAGGAAACACGCAATTGGGATAACGTCGGAAATTAAAAAGGCATTCCTGCAAATATCGCTGAAAAGTAAATGGTGGGATGGACCCGCATGGCTGAAGGCAAAAGAAACTGAATGGCCTACGTCTCGATTGGAAACTGACGAGCAGGAAGTCAATAAAGAAAGGAAAAGAGTGTTACTTGTGAACAACGCTACAGAAGCAGGTACGTTCTTATCGCAACTAAGCTACTTCTCCAAGTACACTATGATAGTGAGAATGGTTGGGTGGATAATGAGATTCTCGAACAACTGCAAAAATGGAAATACCAGTATAAAAGGTGAACTGAGTTGTGAAGCGTTCCAGAGCGCTGAAAGGAAGATTCTAAAATTGGTGCAGGATGAACTAATTACAGATGCTGACAGGAGGATAAAAGATTGGACTATATTTAAAGATGGGGAAGGCTTATTAAGAGTTCGCACTAAACTTACGTTAAGCGATGAATCCGCCGATTTTGTCTGTCCAATTTACTTACCTGGCAAGCACCCTATAATCATACGGTTAATAGCGACAAAACACCGTTTGCTGAATCACGCCGGTTCAGGTACTCTAATCACTGCACTCAGAGAGACATATTGGATTACTGGTGTCAGAAGACTCGCCAAATCAGCCATATCGAAATGTGTAGCCTGCAAACGTCAAACAGCAAAACATGCGGAAACACCAAAAGCACCATTGCCTCGTGACAGGGTTAAAGCGGCTGCTGCCTTTGAAGTGACAGGAATCGATCTGGCAGGTCCTCTTTTTCTTCGGTCGGGAGGGAAGGTTTGGATAATCTTGTTTACGTGTGCTGTATACCGCGCTGTGCATCTGGAATTGACGAAATCGTTGTCAACAGAGGCGTTTCTTATGGCATTACGAAGATTTATAGCAAGGCGCGGGAGAATCGATACGATTTACTGGAACTTTAATGGAACTAATTTTCACGGAGCCGATAACCTCCTAAAAACGCTGAACTGGGAAGAGATAGCGTCTTACTCCAGCGTTCGGAACATAAAGTGGAAGTTTAATCCACCGGCAGCACCTTGGTGGGGCGGATGGTGGGAGCGCTTGATCAGGTCGCTTAAAGAACTTCTTCGACGAAACTTGGGGCAGCGAACGGTCAGCTACGAAGAGCTGCTAACTGTGCTTTGTGACTGTGAAGCCGTAACAAATGCACGGCCTCTAACGTACATCGCAGATGATACTGATAAATTAAAACCGCTAACACCAGGACATTTCTTGCACGGACTTTCTTCCAGTGAGACCCCTGACTTAGATCAGCTCGATACTAACTCATTGAATAGACGTGTAAGGTATTTACATAAAGTAAGAGAAGATCTTCGAGAGCATTTTAGAAACGAGTATTTAGGGATGCTCATACAGAAGGGTAAGGAGAAGGACTCTTGTTTAAAGGTAGGCGATGCTGTATTGGTAGAGACAGATGCAAAGCGTATAAAGTGGCCTTTAGGAGTTATACTAGAAGTTTATACGGGCAGAGATGGCAATGCAAGAGTTGCAAGAATAAGAACTTGCGGATGGCGAGTACACCCGAGCGTATCAACGTTTGTATCCACTGGAAGTGCAACCTGGTGAAGTTCTGGAACAGTAGTCGTTTTGGGTCTTCGCCCCAAAGGTGGGAGGATGTTGCAGACTCTTATTTTTGAACTTTATGGTGTGGTGTAATATAAAAAAAATAATGTGACGGTGTCATGTTTGACTTGTAAAAATTTGGTTTTTGTGATTATATTGTACTCCGAGATAATTAACGTGTTTTCTTCTTCGTGTTATTAGATAAATAAATAAAAAAATAAAATAACATTTATTTACCATTTAGATTTGTACCACACTAGGCCAAGCCTGTCTTGTGGAGTCATTTTCGACACTTACCAATTTCATGTTAAATTAACAACACGTTGCGAGTAGTTACAAAAGACAGTCTTAGATTAACATTTCCTTAAACCGTTCAAAGGTCTTAAAAGAGAAATAAAGATAATAATAATAATTAATTTGCTTATTATTTTATCATGCAAGTTTAACAGAGTGTGCGCACGTGTGTGTGTGTGTGTGTGTGTGTGTGTGTGTGTGTGTGTGTGTATGTGTATGTGTGTGAGTGAGAGAGAGTGTGGCTGTGTGCCCGAATAGTATGGGTGAATTTTCATGAAGAAGCCTTAAGAAGTTGCTCTGTGGCACTGTAATCAAGAGACTGGAGCCATAGTGATACCCTCTTTTTTGTTTCAGGAACAGTGATGTCCTTGATAGGACATATTTTATTTACTGTGTTGTAAACGTGTGGGGAGAGGTAATCAGCAAATCTCTTGGCAAACAAGGTACAGTAATACCCCGCTTTACGCGACCCCGTATAACGCGGTTCTTAAATTTTCGCGCTAAAATGCCCTGCTTTACGCGAGTGCACTATTGATCACTGAATTGATACCTGATTGGTTATTTATTTGCGCGCGGCGCATCGCGCCACCCTGGGTGGTATTTATCTACCTTCTAACTAGAAGTAATATTAGGTTATTGAGTGTTTTAAGTACATAAAATAAGTTTATAAATACGTAATTAAAATGCCTCTTGAAAGGAAAGAATAACGTAAAAGCTTGAGTTTGGAGTTAAAATTAAAAGTTAAAAGTTATTACAAAAATTAATAATGGTGGTAAAAAGCTACTGATGTAGGACGTCTGTTTGGTTTATCTCAGTACCTCGATATACGCGAAATTCGCTTTACGCGATTCTCCCTGGAACGCATCTCTCGCGTAAAGCGGGGTATTACTTTATTAGTACGGGGGACAGGTAGTTTAAAAATTCGTTTACCGAACAGATGCCTGAAGGCTTGTGTCTTGGTAACTTTATGGTGCATGAATACAATCATTTTTATGATAGCAAGCTGACGCACAGTGAGCACTCCCATCTCTGTATACAACATAGCTGTCGAGTAATCGACAGTTATGTTGTATACAGAGATTGCCTTTGAAAAAATTGCATTTTACAGTCTTAGGCATATAATTTTCAATACATACTGAATTTGGTATAATCAAATACATATGAAATTGTGAGTGACTGTTGACATGAAAATTTTATAACAACTGAAATTTTGTTTAGAACAATAACACTATTATGTAGTAGCAGTTAAATTATCTTGTACTCATATAACTTGATCTTAGTTCATAAAAGTTATCTGATCAGGCAGTAAGAATTATCCTGGTAACATAATGATACTAATACTAACCGGTGCACCTGTGAATCCAATTAAAGGCACTTTCCCTTCTATCTTGTGCCTCGTTAAAGTGATTGCTTTGCCCACATACAGCAATCTGGAAACAGCACCTTCTTCTTGTAACTGGTCAATTTCTGATGGGCCGCTAAGGGGTTTTGGAAAAACAGGGCCCTGGAATAATAAGGAACAATATGTGTTAATTTCTAAAACATGTTAAATAATTCATATTTATTGGATGGAAAATACCAACCACTCCCGGATGCATTTCCACTGTCATACCCAGAGCTTGGGGTATAACAAGTATGTCACTGAAGATTATAGATGCATCTAGATCGTATCTTCTCAGTGGCTGCAGGGTCACCTCACACGCGAGTTCGGGCGTCCGGCAAACGGTGAAGAAATCATGCTTCGCACGAACTTCTTGAAATTCCGGCAGATACCTGCCTGCCTGCCGCATAACCCATACAGGGACTTTGTCTACTTCTTTACCAAAAGCAGCTTTCAGTAATCTGTCGTTCTTAAGTTTAGGAAATTCCTGGAATCCAGAACAGTAGAATGTAAATGTTTATTACAACTGAACGTTATTACAAGTATGAAAACGTGTCATACCTTATTAGAGTACTCCATGGCCGTGGTTTGATTGAAAATAACAACGATAGTTTTAAATAAAATTATTATACTGTTCAATAGCATACAGTAATCAAGTTAATCGGCAAAAACTATCGAAGTTTTCGTCGATTTAAACAGTCATTGTCAAGTTGTCATTATGACACAACACAACACAGGAGTGACAGTGACAGTTAATTACAAGTGTAGTTTGAGTAAACTTATAAAACGTTCATACATTATTCAGTTTTCAAATCTCATTATATTATAATGCTACAGATTATAATAAATAGTAAAACCATACGTCCACCATCACCCAATATTTTAAAAGATTATAAAATAACAAGTAAGATTGTAAATGTATGTTTATTTTTATGTCAATTCACCCGCCCTTTTTGTGGCGGCATTTTTAAAAAAGTTTATACTATTTTTATTGTAGCGGCCACTGGCCTACCCTCTTCCGTTAATAAAAGTGCAGAAATGGCCAATGAACATTTAATTATTATTTTAATTAAAGATATTTCAGAATAGGTACGTCTAGTGAAATCGGATATCATTATCTTTTTATGGCTGCTTTAACTGTATGTCTGTGGACATCTGTTATTGTCCTTATAATTATGTTCTAGCTATAAGCATTATATATATATTCTTTTCGGTAATCGTCAATGGGTAATGGTATGATATTTTACGAATGCGCGAACAAAAAAAGTTTAGGCGTAGGGTAGGTACGCGGTGTAAATATTATAGTTTATAAAGGTGAATCGCCTCGTCTCCAGTAATTTTATAGAGAAAGTACTGATTCGACGGCGGTTTTAACGTTTGATGTAAGTATGTATAAGTATTTTACTTACACATTTTCCTTCAAGTTTGACCCATCGCGTATTTGGGATAAAACAAACAGTTACCTATTAATTGTATTAGTCGTGTATGAGTGTCTAACGTAGACTTATGAAGTTATGCACAGTTATGCACCTTATTATGAATATTACCGATTATCGTTTTTAAGCTATCATATCAAGCACAAGTGTAAACTTGTGAACAAAAATAAATTATGGGGGTAAATTCCAATGGTGCCGAACAACAGAAACCATAGATAGTATATTGTAGAAACTGTTGGCGTTCATCATCATCACTCAATATTCTATTCACCCAATGATAGACATAGTTAAGTATTTTACTTAAGTACCTATATGGTCAAATTCCTACGCTTCCTAGTTAATGAAATGAAAATAATATCTCATCTCAGAGTAGAAATATGCTAGGTCATAAAATATACAAAGATTGCGAGATGCGCGTCTACCTGCGCGGGGTTATCAGGCATAAAAAACACAAATGAGGGGTCCGCGATAGTTTTTGTCGAATGCCGCGACACAGCGACCTTTCACAATATAGGTTTTTTGTGTCAAACCTTTATCCCACTTTCCTATAAAGTTTATTCGCGTGAACCCAAAAAGGATGCAACTCGATTTCGTTAAGTTTTATAAATTTTATTTACGAATTTCTCTTTTAAATTTTAAGTAGTACCTAATGTTAATTACCTAATACCGATTAAACTTTATTAAACTTACGACCAGGTAGTTACTTCGTATTAAAGTGCCTGCCTTTTACCTTTTTATTTGATTATACTAATCACTAAATACTTTATAAAACAAAGTATTTTCCTGTCTGTCTGTCCCTATGCTTAGATCTTTAAAACTACACAACAGATTTTGATGCGGTTTCGTTAGTAGATAGAGTGATTCAAGAGGAAGCATGAATAATTTATCAGCATTGCACCCGTGCGAAGCCGGGGCGGGTCGCTAGTTTAGGCATAAATTCAAGTGTGCATCTTATTACTGAATCTCAAAGGATTTCACTAAAACGTGCCTATCTCTGATAAAATTTAGTTAAAGAAGACAATTCATTGTGCGTAGTCACATAGACATTTCTATGGCGGCGTTAAACTTGGATCCAGAATGGAGTTACATCCATATTCATATCACGCTATGTTTTTGCAGGTAGGTATACTATAGGTGCGGGACACAGGTGCCGCTATGACTTGTGCATTCTTCATAGTATTATAATATGCACTCCGTGGGAGCTTAGATCGAAGATCGATTTAGTTACTTAAGTCGGTTAAGAATTATTGGCAATTGCCAATAGTAGCATAGACACCTTTATGCATTTCATAATTGCTAAGTGGGCACTACGAGAAAATAAAACAAAATTAAGTCAGTCACGTGTTAAGTAGATTACCGTCAAATGACTTATTAGGTTTATCAGAAGGCAAAATAGATTTATAACTGTTTCCAATATAATCAAAGCCATAAATCTTGTCAAATCTGGCTGAAGCTTCCTTCTGCAGGTCAGTGTGGGAAAGTTTTTTTTCACGAAAGAACAAAAGAAATATACAAAAGATTACACGCAATAATTTAGACTGGTCCCGTTATATCGAAAAAAGTTAATTTTACAAAAACGTTAATGGTTCGCGTATCTGCAATTATTTTTTGTGGAGATTCGTTTTTTCTTGCAATTCGTTATCTGTCCAAGCTCGGTGGGCTCGGCAGGGGATTTGGGATTTTGATACGAATTCAAGATGTTAATTAAACTTGAAACTATAGGTTATTGTTTAATTTAAGATTTCTCATGTAATATTTTTCTTGTTGGTGTGCAATAAAGTGTTGTTGTATTGTATTGTATTGTTTCTGAAGGTTATAAAAAAGCAGTTTCTTTTTCTACTGAAACTGAGTGTACCTATAATCAAAATGCATATCTGGATTGACTCATTGAGCCAGAATGACTCCGGGAATAGAATTCATTGTGTCTTGGGACTTATGCTTCTGGAAAAGGTTTACTTTCCATTCCCTAATGCTGAGTTTACACGAATACTTGTTAATTTAATGTCAAGATAAAAGTTTTAATCACTTTAGCATATTAGCGATCAAAGTGTGGGATTAAGCGAAAAGTACTAGTTACTAAGCTCGTATAAATCTTGCATACCTACCTACCTACATGTTTCCAACGTTGAGTCATAAGTATCTAACTAGTAGAAATATATGTGACCTGTTATCCTCCTTCGTACCAATGCAATGCATAAATCTGTCTACATTAGGAGTACGGACGTCACCAAGCATATTCGTTATTTAAATTTCATAGCATGAATAAACCTTATTAAGCCACATTCGGTACAATATTCAGAGTAATCTTCAAATCTAGATCAGTACCCACGAACTTGCTTATTTGTGGTGTGTGAAGCCCATAGCTGGGCCCGTTAATCCGTTAATCGTTAATTAACGAAGTTAACATATTGATTAACGTATTAACTTCTAAGTTAACTTTTAAAAATGTTAACGGACACGTTAACTTCCGTTAAATATGCAGAAGTCCGCACGGCACCGCGGCGCGGCGTGAAAAACAGGTTCAGACAAGTATGAAACGACAAGTGCCGGGTGGCGCGTGGCAGCGAGTGAAACAAAAACTAGATATATTTTGCCGGCGCGTGCGAGTGAGAAAACTGCGAAGAGATTTGTTTCGTTTGATCATTTCATTACTTAGCGCCCGTGCTTAGAGTGACGAGTGTTTTGTTTGTTGTTATTATAAATTACTGTCAGTGATCATTTGCGTGTTGATAATTTAGTTAGATAGAAAAAGTGTACTGTGCAGTGTAGTAATTAAAACCATATCATGGAAGACATGGAAACGGATTCCAGCGGTCCTGATGAGAATCCATGGCCACATTTGACTGAGTATGTGGAATTTGTATCCAGATCGGGCCAGCAAATACTTTTTGCGTGTAAGCGTCGTACGTAAGTTTACTAACGCAACGATATAAAATCGGCCAAGAGCATGTCGGGCCATGCTCAGTGTAGGGTTCCGTACTTGCCCATCCTTTACAATAGACGGGCTTAAAACAGCGGTTTTAAGCCGGAGGTTTGAATAACGAGAAAGATTTCAAGCTCTATAAAAAGGTCGTAAACGCCAAAGTAACAGTAATTACTTATTACCTTCTGGAACTTATCGATTATACGCGCCAAATATTTTAATACAGTATGGATAACGTGACCATACGTCCCGCTTTCAGGCTGTCCGTCCCGCTGTCCCCAGCGAAGGCATAAATGTCCCGCTTTCGCACTGTCCAACTGATAAATTTACAGTTATTTTGTACGTCACAAACTCGTGGCTTCGTATTCGTTTTTCTACATTTACAGCGTTCGAGTCGAAGCTAGAAACTACTGAACAGAAGAATATCAAAACTGCGGCAGCTGAGTTTTATAAAACCAGCAGACAATACTTGGAACAATGGGGTCAATTTAACACAGAACTGGAAGTATTTGAATGGGTAAATTTAACGAAAAAACCTACGTGGGAAGAGATACAAGTTGTCATGGATTTATTGATCACGCGAGAATTTATTAGTCAAGACCAGGACACCAAAGTTTTCGACGAGTTTTCGCTTGTGTCTAATAGCTTTACGACAGACCAAAAAAATCACTAGCTGGAATGCTGAGAATTTGACTGCTGAAAACCGTTGGGTGGAATTATTCCAGCACTTTCGTGCAAATGATATCCACCTAACGAATTTTGCTAAAATTATTGAGTACGTTTTGTGTCTGCCTGGCAGTAACGCACCTGTCGAAAGAGTATTTTCACAAATGAACAAAACATGGACGAGTGAAAAAACTCAGTTGAGCATCTCTGTATTAAAGGCCATTTTAATCACTAAAATTAACATAAATAAATCGTGTACAGAGGTAAGTACTTAAAAACGAAACCTGAGATTTTAAAAAAGATTTGCTCAGCTGAAAAATATAAAAAAATCTAGGTCTAGCTAGATTTTATAGTGTAGTGTAACATTTTATCGTTTTTTGTTATAGTAAAATACTTGTAAAAAAAAAACTTTTTTTTTTTACCTATTTCCGCATCGGATGTCCCGCTTTGACAAAAAAAAAATATGGTCACGTTAAGTATGGAACTTAACTTATATGTGTAACGTTTGAAGTATAAGGACACCGTCATTTTAAAGAAAATTATGAAATTTTGCGATAACTCAAAAACGGCTCGACCGATTTTATTCAATATAGTTTTCATTGAAAGTACTTATAAGGCCTCATTTTCTTGAATTTTTCCATAATTTTTTGACCCGTAGTTGAAAAGTTAGAGGGGGGGGGGGACACTATTTTTTTAATTTCCGGAGTGAATATTTACAAAACTGGTGACTTGATCAAAAAATACCCCCTATTATTTTTAAAAGACCTATTCAACGACACCCCACACACTAGTGTAGAAACGAAAAATTTTTTTTTTTTAGTTTTTATTTTACCGTTTTGTCGACGTGATGTTGTGATACATACTCATACCAAATTTCAGTTTTCTAGTACTAATGATCACGGAGCTAAGCCGCGGACGGACGGACAGACGGACATGGCGAAACTATAAGGGTTCCTAGTTGACTACGGAACCCTAAAAATGCAATTTTAAACATATTAACGGATTAACGATTAACGTTAACTTGCGTTAATTCTTCCGAAATGTAACGCTTTACGTTTAACGAAGCTAACTTTATTTGTAGCGGATTAACGAAGTTAACTATTTGATTAACGGTGCCCAGCTATGGTGAAGCCCATATTTCGTGTTGATACGAATTCGTCATGGAACAAAATGGACGTGCAATGGATTAATCCTCGACTCAATGACCTGTGAACCGATTCCGTTCGTGAGATACGGTCCAGGACCAGACCAATGTTATCGGAATCCAGCACGAACTGGTTTATTTTGACATTGGTTTTTTTATCGCGTCGGGGTCAATCAATACAGTAGTATCTTAGTTTTGCAGTCTCAATCTCATCTTTTCAGTCAGTATATGAGCTTGTGTGTTTAACTAAAAACGGTCCATAAAGATATGGTAGTGTCCCAATCAAAACACCAAAAGTAGTGGTATCTCATAAATTACCAAAGTTTAACATGAGGTTGTCAACTGCAAATACGAATGTCATGCTATTATATTTAGATCTCAACTTGGGAGTTTTGTAACAGTCCTGTATCCTTCTGCCCTGAACATCATGTGCATCATTATTTCATACCTGAATGTAGTTCACACCATCTATTTCACGTTCTTTATGCAAACGGAACGTGACGAAACTGAAAATATGAATATCTCGACGATGTCGAAGTAATTGGTATTGGTCGTCCCGCTGCATGCATCGTCGGCTTCGGCCTAGCGAACAATTGCCACTAATGCAGGCTCAATTTATTTACGAGGCAGCTAGGGGCGCGCAAGTTATGGAACAGAGACGCTCGTCTACCGTGGAGTAGTTGTTGTTCAACTGCTACCTTTCGCGGAGAGTCGCGGAGTTTCCTTATGTGAACGAATAAGAACATTAGAAGATTCTTGGAGAAATATTACCGTCTTCAAAATAGCTCAGAGTTGCCAGACTTAAATGATAGTGACCTGGGCATATTACTCGCATAACCGATGGCACAGCGGTGAGGTAAGGCAGGAAGTACAGCGGTAGACACAGAGTGGGGAGTGTCCTGGTTTGTGACCGGTTTCACTCATCTTATATGTATACCCGTATAATCTCAATGTACCTACTCGTGAAAAAGTTTAGGTTTTTGTTATTGTAAAACCTGATTATGTATTATATTGTGGAACCGCACACAAATATTTTGTTCATATTATGGTATAGTAAATAAATACATATTAAGGGACTATCTGACCCAATGTTGACTATATGTACATTAATAAATAATGATATCTACTCGTAGGTTTAATACTAGATGTATACAGTTGTATCTAGTCGAAGAGTGGAATATCATTGGTGAACATACTCGACGACTTGATCAACATTAGAGGGAGCATGAATTACATTACGATTAATGAATTTCGTTTCAGGACAATGTATCAACCCGTCAATAAGGAAGAAACCGGCACTGCCTCGCTTAAGTGCCCGCAAGCATTACCGTCAAGGTGCGCAAGCACTTTTCTATAAAACCATGTGCCATTACTCAGCTAAGTGTGTTGCGTACAAATGGTTCTCGCAGGCCCTTCGTTGGTCAACAGCCACTGTGCAAGGCGATCCGGAAGACTTCCTAAGGTGCGTCTCCAAGGTTTTCCTTGTCTCTGCGCAGGAGGACATTGACTCAAGCAGTGTAAACAGTTCCTTATCTCTTCGCTGCGACTGCGTTGCCCGCCACGTCAACCTCGCAGCTTTTATCTAAAATGAAATTGTTTCTAGTGGCTGGTTGGTGGGTACTTGGAACATGTTATTAGGTAAGCGCTGGTATGTTGTATCAGTACCTACTCGCGTATGTGCATAATTTCGCTTAGTTTATTACACGGAAACAAGTTGGCCGCTTGTTACATTATGGCTTTCAAAAAGTATAACACACTGCTATACAACTTAGTAGATAGGTACTTAATCTTTGCGTAACCAGCTAAGCACAACTACCTAACAGAACCATCAACAATATAACTAGTGTATTATTTAACTGAACTTCCTGAAATATGAAAGATTCACGTTGGTTTCTATGCTTCTGAAAGAAAAAGCTTTGAAGAGTAGGTACTGCTCGTATTAACTAGCTATTTCGACTGTACGTTATCATTAATTCAGCTAATCATGCGAATCTAATAGCGACAAAGCAGTTAAAACGAGCCCCGGCGTTCATAAGTCAGGTTAACGTAAATTTTATGCGCCAGAAGCCAGCGGCGTCCGAGTATGATCTCCGCAAGACGGGTGTACGTTGGTCTACGGCTTGATAGCAGTAATTTTAGAAAGCAGTTTTTTGCCACGGGCAGCTGCCCACCAATCAAAATGTGCACTGCATGTGCAGGGGTTGGAGTTAATTGACGGGTCATGACTATTCAGTTGTTTTGATCAAAAGGTGAGTGAGGGTTGAGCATTGAAAAGTTCGTAATTTTCGGAGTCATCATTTTAGCAGTTTTTTGAGAATAGGAAAGAGTTAGCCCACTTTTAACACTGTATTTCGATCCATCGATTCTCTCCGTTTCTATAATGATTCAAAATTGTCTGTCGTATGGAGGTTAGGGGGTGAAAGATATTATGCAAACATACTAACGCGTTTTATATCTTTTCACGTCACTAGCTCGGAAAGCCCAGTTTGTTTGTTTTATATCTATTGAGAAAATCGCTTTTTATCCACATGTGGAGAAAGAGTTTTGACGTTTCAACGCAGCTAAAGTAAAATTTGACATGAGCTTATTTTCTGAAAAATCCCGTTTAAAATACCTACATGAAAGATAATTAGACCTTAGTTTTAATAAATGGCAAATTGGTTGATTATTGCAGTTATTTTTCAAAGATATAGTACAAACCCTTATTCTTTTTTCCTCGCTGTAGTGAGGTGAAAAGTTTTGTGTTATACTCGGGCGAAAAGTTATTTTACGTCTCGTGTATTGAAACACTCGCTACGCTCAGGATTCTATTTTGAACCACTCGCTTCGCTCGTGGTCAATCATAGGATCCTTTCGCTAGCTCGTGTTTCAAATAAACACTCGCGGGTAAAATACAACTTTCCCCCCTTGTATAACAAATAACTATTTTCCTCTTTAGTCGGTCCTTCATTCCTGAAAATCGTGATGTCTAGGTTTCATATACTTGATCAGTCTGATATCTTTATCAGTATCGGTCCAACGTTGTCTTCACCACCTGATGAAATTTGCTTGAGGAAATGGCTTCCATAACTTGGATAATTCATCTAGTTGGCAAAATTATTTCCATAAGCATTCTTAATTTTTAAATATTTCCCAACCTAACAATTGAATTGAGGATAAAATACACAATATACACATAGTTAAATAGATAACGTAATGGGAGAAGGCCCGCATCTTGCACTAATGAGGACTTATTGACGGCCGCACGTGCAACGTTGTGAATTATGACAATCGCAATGCAAACACAGAAATAGTAACACTCTGCAAATGGAGTAACTTCACTTTGATTAGATATCGGTGTGATAAGTGTCTAGACTGTGTTTAATTACGATTTAACATGTCGCGACTTTCTGACCGCGCAATATACTTTAAGGGCAAAACATAATTACAAAGACATTATTACAATAGTGGTTTCGCGTCATACCACGATGTATCTCTGGCGCGTTAATTTCTAGTCCTTCTAAGAAAACTTAAGATAGTTCCTAACCAAATTACATCTTAATTTCCAAGAGGTCTGGAGTTTTGAATATAAAAAAAAAATACCTTTAATGTTTTATAGATACTCGTAGACAGCTAAAGGACTTAATTGCGAGTCAGGTAACTTCATTGTAAAATAGATTCTCTAGAAATGTAATGTAGGTAACTGCTGTCATTTTTAAGTCAATACAATACTTCGTTTAATAAAACAATTTAAACGGATTATATCGCATACCTAATATTCATTTATTTGAGCCTCGTCTTCGTTTCCCTGATGTTTCAGCAACTTACTTACTGTTACTGTTCTCTGGTTGTTTTATTTAAATGAGTGACAATCGCGGAAATCGAAGAAAATAATTACAGAATTCGTTGTTTTGATTAGACCACAAATAGTTATTTCGAATTGCGGTATCGCAGTAACTGCATTTTTTACTCTTTTCTATAAACAAAGCGATTTCAATAAATACAAAAAATGTAATGGAGACAATCAAAATGCCGGTGTCGCTCGGCGCGGCGGGATGCGCGGGTGCTGGTGCGCAGCAAACTATGTTATACAGAAGGTTCACTTTAATTTCAAAAGTGACTTAAAGTAGAAGAGACCCGCTAGCGTAGCTTTTATCTTATATATAGCTCTTTGGGTGAGCACAGACCCAGATATGGGTCATCATCGTCTTTTTGAGTTCGGACAACTTCCAGTCGCTATTCTGACTATAACGTGCTCGGCAACGCGGTCGTGATCGTGAGCAAGAGTCTGCGCCATGATTTTGGGGATGGCGATGGCGGCGTAGCTGTGGCCATCTTCTGCCACCAGCAATCCAGAGGTAACGAATTCAAAATTCAAATTCAAATTCAAAATTCAAAATTATTTATTTGTCAGAATACAGTTATATACATGGTCTTAAGGTATAATATAAAAAGTCCTCGTATTCAGCATGCAAGCATGCGTACAAATATTTTTGTGTAAATAGGCTAAAATAACATTTCAATTTGGTATTATTAATTAATATTACAATAATTGCACATGTCAAACATTTTTATAATTCAAGTAATCCTTAACACTGTAAAAGCATTGGTCCAGTAACCATTTCGTCAAGTTTCGCTTAAATATTGGTCCCGACGAACTGGTATATCATACTACATGCAGAGTTAAGTCGAACTGGTTCAGAAAAATATTAATTTTATTATTTAATTTACAAGGCTACTGCCTTGTAAATAAATAATAAATTAAATATTTTGGTACACAAATATACCAACGGTATAACAAGCAATTAAAGAAATCCCGTTTGCAAGCGACGAAGCGACTCCGTACTCGCACTAGCAATTTTGAAAATGGTTGTAAGTTGTATGGAGCGGTCCCTCTGTGCCACGTACGCTATGACGCGGCTTCGCGTAGGCGCGCCCGCGCAGTGCAACGCGTTTGTTTTTACTTTTTTTGCTGTTCCACCCTTCTTCGCCCGCTTGCTTATATATCCTTTTTTATTCTTGTTTTACTCTCTTGCAGGTAAATAAGGCTCTAACCTAATTTTTCGTTTTTCGTTGTGGGAGGAATTTGTGTCCGCCTTTGTTGCAGCTTGGTGGACTTGACCTATAATTTTGTGTTGAAGTTATATTGTGTAGGTGTGTTACTTTATAAGGATTTTTCTGTCACTATAAACTAAGATGAGTATACCTATTGATTTACTAAATACTTATTTATTGCTGGTATTGAGCTCTACCTATTAATTACTTTGCTTTGAGATAGGTTACAAATTATGCTAAATCTAATTAGATTCTAGTAGGGATGTAGATGGATGTAAGTCTACTTTTAGAAAATCTACTTCTAAAGTTTACTTTTTTCAAAATTATATTAGATTAAAATCCACATCCATATCAATAAATTATTCATACCTACTTATATCTACATATTAGTGGTAAAATATTCATTTTATTTTCGTAATATTTTCGGGCAGCAATTTATTGCGTACACTTTTTTCATGATTTGAATGTATTGTAATAAATCATTCAAATATACCAGTTCGGATAAACCAAGAATAACGTTAATTAACTACCCTAATTGTACCTATGAGTGAGCAGGTAGCTCTACATTCCTAAAAGAAAACGAAATTCGCTGCACGAGTTGCATCTCATTCTCAATATACAAAATTACAAACTAAAACGAGTTTCTGTAAAAAAAAAAAAAATCGAACACAAAGCGTCGTTGAAAATTCTTTAGGTTAGATTCACAAACAAATCTCAGGCAGGAGCCGCCATCAAGCGAACTCACGATCACGACTCGCCTAAAAAAACCTTACGTAGTCAAATATCCTTCGCCCGGCCGCGTAAACAGCAAGCCTGACTACACTACGCGATTCCCGAAACTCCTGTCGACTTCCTATAAGAATTTTTAAGTTGGCCTGCCGAAAGCGGTAGTGTGGTGAGGGCCTCGGAATTCGGGTTCGGGGTGAATACCCTCGATGACGGTAAAAACTATTTTCAAGGTTGGTTCAACGCAAAGAGGGGAGCGTCGCAGGCACGGAGTTAAGGCAGGGCGAATTCGGCGCGGTGCAGCGGCGGTGACAGAGGGGGTGAAGGGGAGGAACGGGGAGGGTGTATGGACGCGCCGAAATGCTGATAGTTCGCCCTCCGCTCCCCTCCCGCTCCTTAGCTTTCCTTGCCGTGGCGTGGCAAGGATTTCGCCTGAAGTGGCACGTTTATCTTAAGGACACGAACTTGATGAATGGATATACTGAGAATGTTAGTATTTAAATAGATAATTATCTTATCAAGACCGACGACCATTGGTTACAGAGAAAATAAATATTTATCCATGTTTCAGCGACTGTTCGGATATTTCTGTCATTGCTAGGAAGTTTGTAACCGCAGAACGTAGGTAAGTAACCCAAACTGTTGCATCCTCTCAATTCCAGTGAGCAACGCGTGTACGAATAAATATAGCTTTATGTTATTATCGTTTTGAATTTTTGCTTGTTCATTCAAATTCAATCCGATTTAGACAGACAATGATCAAGTCTTAGGTCTAATTCCATTTCAGCACAATTGATGGCGACAAGTTCTAGGATCGGGTTGAACAGTTGTCTGGTATAAAACTAATTTCTAATAATCGATATAAGTCTGAAGCAGGTTTTAAGCATACGGCGTATTCAACCTTTTTCAGTGCAATTCTATCGAACTATTTGCTAAAGCGTAAACTTGCCGATCAAAGTTCCACACTCATTCGGGCAAGACTTTGATGCCGAGGAAGAAGAAAGCAGTTCAAGATTCTTTCGCTAAATCGTCAGTAATGAATCAAACGTAAGGGAATTTTCTGGTTTATGCCCTAGGCTTCAATTGAATTGCAAAACAAATCAAATAAAACGAGATTGGGACTGAGTCGATTAGATCGTAGAAAATTTTAGTTACACTGATGATTTACTATACCTATTGCAAAGACGATTATAGCATAGGGACAATATTTAGGAGGTATGTTGCTGTTATAGAGGTTATTAAGGTATACGAAAATTCCAATTAAATTTTGGAAAGGTAGTACATGTAAACAATGTCGCGGCCGGCGCGGTGGGGTTCGCGCTCCCCTTCGTGTAATTCGCCATTAGTCGCCGTTTGCACTCGGCTTTTTACCTTAATGAGCTTCCCCCATCGCCTCCTCGCTACGACGGTACGCACACGCAACCAATACGCATTTTTATGCAGCAAATGCGGGGAAAAGCTGAATGTGAAGAAATATTTTTACAACGTTCACAAATCTTAATAAGGCGCGCTGCCCGCTAACATTAATTTCAGGATAAACAAAACGCAATGGGTTTAGAATCGGCCGGGTAAATGTACCCTTTTGGCTTGAAAGTTTTTTACTCCTGACGCGTTGCGCCGCAAAAAGAGGCGATTTTGAAACTGGAGTGTAATATTTTTAGGTCTTTTTTAGCTCTGTAAAGCCATGTGATCTGTACTGAAATCGTAATTTTGTATATTGAATCGACCTAGTTCTCAAAGTCCTTAACTATCATACACGGAAAAGACTAATTTGCTAACTCTGACTATGAGTACCTACTGAATATGCTTTAGATTTTAGATATGTATATCTTAAAAACGTTTCAAACAAATGTTTATTAGATAAGTAGTCGATCTTTATGATGCATAAATCTTTACTTCTGATAAAAAAAATCGGATATTGGCGAGGAAGAAGAAATCCTTACCTACTCAAGTACCTATGTGAGGAGGAGGACGGGATCAAAGGGTAGTGAGAGTTTTGCTGAAACATACCATGGAACTGGTTACTGGCCACCTATCGTCTTAAGCTGCATAATTTTACTGCAACTGTACTACTGCACTTACTCGATATATACTATTTTCCCCATTTCCAAAAGTTGCTTCGAAATTATCAACTCAATTATCACTATTAACTGTTTAATAATATCTGTGGACTTTTTTTACCTTCCTCAATATTAGTTTAGTGCTATTTTCTTATTAAAGAAAAACTGTAAAGATGACTGCCGCTTCAGAGGAACTTTGCCTATATTTAATCCTACATATAAACCCCTACTCTTTACTTTGTTAATCATTTTACAAATGAGCTACAACGACATATCGGCGACGTGTAACCGATGCTTCCGCAGTGTAGTGTTTCGATATCCGGTGTCGCGGTCCACCCCTGTTGCAGAAATGTGACCACAGCCCCACCTGCGTCGACAGTAATAACTTAGATAGTAAAATTAACTATTACAAGCCCATAAAGTAAGCCCACGTATATTTTTTTATTTCTATTGGTTGGAAATTGTTGCCGGCAGTTCGTTGTTTGCTTGCTTTCGAAACGATAACTGAATATTATATTTTGATCATCATTATATAATATTCAGAGTTCAAAGTGTTGTGGGTTTAGCCGATGAAGTATATAACCTCTATCTGATATCAAAATCCACCTTCTCAATATTTATATACAATATGAAGTCTATTACTTCTAATATATATATTATTATCGTGGGGGCACAGTTTTGTAGATTTATTTTAGCTTAAGTAATTTAATTTATTTTAGATTTTCTTTAATGTCATCTTTTTGGATTTAATTTTTTTATTACTTCTTATTTGTTTTTGTCTAGCTTATCCTTGGTCTCCTCCTTCCATGTTTACCTTTAAACTTTATCTTTCATCTAATCTACTTGTAGGTTATTTCACTCTTCTAAACACTTTTTCACTAACTTTATCTTCGCCTACACGAGCACCGCTTTTCAATGATTATGATGCCTTTAATAATTATGAATCCAATAATATTATGTATTGGGATGTAAATGCTCAAATATTCTCGTGAAATCCTACCTCAAGTATGCGAGGGCGGGCCCTCATCAAAGGGGATCAAAGGGTTAGTGAGAGTTTTTGCTTACATTTACCGTGGAACAGGTTACTGGTACTGGCCATCTGTCGTCTCATGCTGACTTAAGTTAAAATATATTATACTTACTGTTTTTATATGCATCATATTTTTATACCGGGGAATACAAAATATGTCGCGCAAGGGATAAAATATATTGATATGGATTCAGTCTTGTAACTTTTAAATACTTAGTGTTTAGTTTCCAAACTTAAACATCCTGAAAATTATATATGCATTGCTATGTGCATTGTGCATGACAACAGCACAACCTTAGCGTTCCTAAGTAGAGGGGACTGTTAAATAATGGAACTGTGAAATATTTTCAAACTAATTTAGACATATCTTTTACAATACCTACTTCTATCATGCACTTCGCACAAGAATGAAGACTGAAATGCATCTTAAGTACCAACCAAATAATTTAATTTAGTTCTCTGGATGTAACACCAAAGGAGCTGCAATAGCCCAGGTATTGCCAATATCTGCAACGCCGTAATATTATCAAAAGAACTGAAAAGCTAATCTCATTTAAGGGTCAAACCGTAATTGAGAGTTCGCGTCGAACAATTAAGTGGCCAGCCGAAGGATAGTGGTGCGTGCTGTTGGTGCGTGCGATAGCGATCGCCCTCCCTTGCCCCCGTTCCTCACCAGCATTCTGTATTTGTGAGGGTTTTTTGCGCACCCCGAGGGTGGCGGGCAACTCGCGCACAAAAAACACTATTAAATAACTCAACAGAACCGCGGGGCGGATTCGTGATCGAGCCGAATTATAATACGCTTTAATTAATGCTAGCGACAAAAGAATAACTTAAGTTGAGCTTGCTTGCTGTAATGTTGAAGAAAACCGCGCGCTTACGTGGTAATCGCACGGATATATCAGCTACAGTCCGGTTAAATTTTCATTATGTGCTTATATTAGGAATATCATATACTACAATATAAATACCTGGTTCTATCTTTAGTTAATCGCCAGAATAATACTAAGGGCTATTTCTCGATAAACTAATCGTCCCACAGAGTTCGGCTCTGTATTATATCAACCTGCTTGCGCAGACGCTAAAAAAACGTCGAAAAAAGTGAGCATATTAGAATAGAGGGATTTATCCTACACGTATCCGATAAATAGTGTGCCCTATAAAGCTTAAGACCATTTAGTTTTTGTTGAAACTTGCTTAAACGCTTTAACTCGTTTGGCAAAAAATTCAAAAACCGAGCAAGTAGGTATTTCACTTCGTCGCCATTTCATAAAGAATGTCAGTGATCCCTTAAGTTAAAAAAAAATACCCGTCTGGTATTGTTGCATGTTATTAGAAGTTTTATCGATACCACGTGGCACATATTAAACCCTTTCATAATGTGGAGATTAGAATGAGTATTCAGCATTAATACAACTTTACGATGTTTGTACACCTTGCTTGCGACTGCTGAGTTATCGACTTATTGAAAATACTAGTAGCTACTGGAAAAGCAAAACATCTCCAAGGTGTATACAGGGTGGATTACGAAATTGTAAAATGGACTTTTATCGCTGCAAACTATTATATGACATAATTAATTCTATACTTACTGTAGACTAGCGTACAGTTTTAGAGCAGATCTATATTATTAGATACTCAAAAAAATGTAAGGGCCGCGCAATTTTTGATGCCGATTTTAAACTCCTTGAATACCTACTGCATGACCATAAGGGTAAAATTATCAATTTGGGATTTTGAATTACATTGTTAAACTCACTATTGTGATGTTATCTGTCACTGTTATTTTGAAGATTGTAGCTATATGAAATGGCAAATTTGTAAAGTGTATAAAATTTAAATCGCCGTTATATTTTCCTTTGAGCAGTATAGTACGTAAGTACATTTTATATTTACTAGCATATTAAGCATTGCTTGTACTATTATCTATTCTGTGGCATTGCTAGAAAGACAGCATATTGTGTACATAAGTGTGTTAGCTACGTTCTATTTCCGACCGGAGTGTTGCACTGAAGAGGTAACAAGTATGGTTCCGTCGTTATCGGTTTCACCTTCGGGTAGGTCCTGGTTCTCGAGTTTGATGATCCTTCGCTTCACATACAAATATCTGCGTTTACATTTAAGCTGGGGTGTTGTGTTTCCATTACACGTTTAGGAGTTACTGATCTGTACGTCAGACGGGTAGGTTAAATTTATAGTACTTTAAGAGCTAAGAAAATTAATAATCTAAATATTCACGCCATGTTATCTGTATATCTGTAACAACTGCTGTAAAGTCTTGTCACCATACCGATAAATATTATTTCCCATCATTCACGATATGTAAACACTTTATCGTACATAAAGACAATAAATAAAGCTTCAAAACATAAGATCGCCAAGGCCTTTGTACAAAGGCGAACTTATCTTTATAAGGTACTTCTTCCAGTTAACCTTTAAGTACTACGGCGATGAATAATTACTTGGCGACGATGATTTTTTATCTACGTTTTCGATGGATAATGAAAGTATAATTCGTGACGCTGAAAAAAAAACTTAGTAGGGTCAATTTCAACACAACGCATTTTTTGTATCATTTCGGTGTGATTCTTTATTTGTGATTATTTTTGAGATTATAAAATGTGAAGAGATACTTTAGACAATATTTTTAAACATATGTAAAAGGGACCCTGAAATCCGCAAGAGTTTGTGGGCGCTGGGACCCCACGGACCTAAAGTCTCGACCCCGAAAGGAATAAAATTATATTCGGGGCCGAGACCTCTATACTTATTATGTTTAAATTTTTCGGCCGCCTCTGCCTAATCTGAAATAGTTTTCGAGATATTCGAGATCGAATATGAAACACATAACGGAATGATAAATGTAGGTACTTACACCAGGATGATAAAATAAGTGCACCGCAATGAAATTTCGTACACCGGAATGAAAAATAAGTCACATAATATGAAGGTAACTTTTCGTTTTATATTCGTAATATATATGTACTATATTGGCATTACATAATAATATTAACATATGCCGTAATCTGGTATTAAAAACAAAATAAAAAATATTATTATTTCAACAATATATATGAGAAGTGAAGCTACTTTTGACGTCATTCCGGTGTTTCCTCATTTTGGTGGGGTTTAGTCATTTTACTACACCGGAAACACCGGAATGAAAATGGTAGAATGAGAAACACGACATATTTTTATTTCTTAAAAAAAAAAACTAAAACTAATTTAACTCTTGCAATCACGAGTATACTTTACATGATATATATAAATTTCAAACCACACAGTATAAAAATAAAGAAACTATAACAAACTCCGGAATGTAATTTATTGTCCCCGTGCCACCGCGATGATATACTCACGTTTATACAAGCCAGCGTATTGCCACTACACACAACCACTCTCGACGAGCGCTATAACTTGACTAATTCTCTGAAGTGCGCGGGAGACGGGGGGCGTACTTAATCAAATTTGGGAAATAAATCGGTTTTGTCGGCGGTAATGAGAGGGTTTCTCGAGACAAACGTATACGCACATATTCAAGGGTATACAAAGGAGATATAAAATAGGTAATGTGCTTTTTTGTTACCTATGTATGTATCATGGTTATAAATTTTACAAACAAAACCGGCTTCGGGACAACCCACCTTGATGAGAAATTTGATCTAAATATATTTTTTAAAATTATTGTTTGTATTAATATTTAAATTTTAGCTGTTGCCCGAGATAGACAATGGCTGTTTCCGAAAAAAAAATGTACTTTATTATTCAAACTTTCCGCACCACCGTTTTCAGTCTTGCCATTCAAAAATACTGCTTGGGAAATTGACCCAGTATTCATTTGGTTTTTAAACAGTTTTTTCTGTGTCACAAATTATACTTTCATGTAAAACAGTTTAAAAAACAAATTAATACTAGGTTTCGAAATGTAATGGAACCAAACATTATGACTAAGTTCTGCTCACAATATTTGTTAATCATAAAGTAGATTTTGTTTATAGCTGTGGTTTCGGAAGGCAATTGTTTATTTAGATCAATACTTGAAGCATTACTTGTTATAATGCATTGAGTTTATTTATTTACGATATATTTTATGGCAGGTACCTACTTCTTTGTGTATTTGACGGCATTTGACGACGCGTTTGGCTCGGTTGGTAGACACCTGCCTACTGAGTCGACGGTCCCGGGTTCGAATCCCGGCCGGGGCAAATATTTGTGCAAAATATTTGTTCTTGGGTCATGGATGTTATCTATATATGTATTTATATATTATGTATATCGTCGTCTAGTACCCATAGTACAAGCTTTGCTTAGTTTGGGACTAGGTCGATTTGTGTATGATTGTCCCTTAATATTTATTTATTATTTATTATTTATTTAAATTATTTATCCAAATTATAACTTTTCTGTCGGCGCATCTTTTGCCTGAAATAGATAAGTAGAGTCAGGGTTTTGCAATTATAAAATTATCGTCTTTCAGAAACTAATACGAGCATGTAATAATAATTAAGCTTGTTTGCCACGCCAACTAACTCTACCAACCTATTTACCGCCATTGTAAGCAAAGCTACGTGCAAAATGTATTAGGTATTTGGTAAAAAAATAATATTCTTAGATGCCTGTAGCATAGGGAAGCAGATTCGGTAAATCTATGTCCAAATAAAAAAAAAGAACACTATCATTAGTTTCCTTACCATAAGTAGACACCACATGCGCGCGATTGCGTTTCTTTCGCCACTTCTGCAACAAGCCGTGTCAGGCGTAATGGTTGGAAGTTCATAAATCACTCAATTTCGTTGGAGACACAAAAAATATCGCAAATCCCGGTTAAGTGAGAATCAACCATTAAATCATCAATTAAATGTTAAGCCAGACGAGCCTGAGTTCATTCATCTCGTGAGTATGGCACCTACGTACTCATTAGTTCATACTAGCGAGCCAATTATGCGTATGGTTGCGTTTTGTTTATGATGTTTACGCGATAGACTGATAATGATAGGTTGACTGGTAGAGAATGCCTTATGGCATTAAGTCCGCCATTTGTACACTTTTTGTTTTGTGCAATAAAGTTTAAGTAAATAAATAAATAGACAAACAATTGAGCATTCATTACTTTTCTTCGAATATGAAAGTGACGGGTGCTTTATAGTTCAGTGCAAATAATATTATGGAGCAAATACGTACTTACTAAGAAGATTATGGATTATTTTTTAGAGGAAAAAGTATGAATAGTATTATTGCTGGGCCCATAACCTATAAGGTTACAAACCCCTTTTTATATAAATAATCTTCTTCTTGTTCGTGGGCTTCATTGCTGAAGGTCGTGTCCGTCCTGAAACGCTTTGACGGCATCGTTGACGAGTTGCTTCCATCCTACTCTATCCTCAGCTTTTCTCAGGGCAGTGGTAATAGTAAGTCCAGTTACAGCTTTTATCTGGTCGGACCAGCGGGTAGGTGATCGCCCACGTGGTCTTTTGCCGTCTACTTTTCCTACTACCACCAGTTTGTCGAAATTATCTGGCTGTCTGCGGGCGATATGACCAAAGTAGCTTAGGACTCGCTGGTAACATATGGTGGAGAGTCTGGTTTTAACCTTCAGTTGGCCGAGAATGGACTTGTTGGTGCGTCTGGCTGTCCACGGTATGCGTAACATTCTCCGCCAACACCACATCTCAAAAGCGTCTATTTTCTTTCGGTCTACAGCACGAATGGACCAGGATTCGGAGCCGTACAGGAATATTGAGAATACCAGCGTTCTCACGAGTCTCATTTTGGTTGAGTTGGAGATATTTCTATTCTGCCAGATCCTCGACATCTTGCTCATAGCGGCTTTGCCCATCTGCGTGCGTTTCCGTATTTCCTTTTCACATCCTCCCTGATTACTGATAGTTGATCCTATATATGATATATAAATAATACATATATAAAATATATTAGCAGAATAAAACACAGTGGCAAGGGCTTTTTAGATGTTCTATAAAACAAAGTACCTACAAATATATCTGATCTGACATGAGTTAGTTCGAGTCACCCAGTAAAACTTCTAACACGGTCATCCTTCTAGTGTACGTGTTCACTCACAACATAAAAGTGTATGATATAAGGCTGATGATCGGAAGTTCCCGATCAGCAGAATGAACTTTCAAAAAAATCAAGAACATTTAGAACATTAAGAAGAGATCCATCTTGATTTTCAGTGCAGGAGGGAGTTATGACGTCATAATTTTTTGTATGGGTTTTAAGATTTATTTTTCTGAATCCTATCATGTGGGGTATTTATGGAAAGAGCTTCATAAACTGATTTCAATTATATTCTATTCTGCATCATCACAAATATCCTTTGGAAATATACTTATCTAGCTTATTTGGATAAAATCCGAAAATATTATCAAGACAAAAAGTTTGTAAGTACCTCTTGCAGTTGCAGGTAGAAGACGGTTGAAATATTATTTTGTAATTTTATACTCTTATCTAATACCAAGAACGTAATTTTGAAAGTATTTTTGATTCTCAGGGGACAAACAGACATTTCGTGAAAACAAAAATATTTCGGTGTTGTGATAAGATAGGATGTTGGTATCCATTATAGATCATAGAGAATACAAAAACGCCCATATTCATTATGTTATCAATCACAACGATGCAAATTACTAGCCCAATAGGAACGCTACCAACAAAACGTTTACGACTCCATCATTAGTGCGCTGAAATGATTGATTTGGGAGCATCCCTTTTCGAGCTAGTTGGAAATGGATGGCATTTGTCACCAGGCTGGCGCCGTCGTCAATTATCGGACATACGAGTATTACAATTTGTTGTACAGAGCCGTATTTGTATATTCAACATTTTAGTTTAAGCCCAGTAGCTCAAAGCGAAGCCAGTCCAATTGAGCAATATTTAGTTGTTAACGATTGATGTAATGCGATGATTCGGCTGACATGATTAGCTGTTAATGTTTAAGTATGATGATGTGAGATATAAATCTAACTAGTATGGGAAACAGTAACAAACATCCTATGATGGTCGCGGTAAATATAAATGATAAAGAATTTATCACTTTCTGAGAGAGGTCTCGTAATCGGAAGTCCAAGACCCAACAAGTAATATTTATATATTGAATTGAATAAAACTGGCAGATTGTACTTAGAGAGATTGTTTATAGAGCTGACAGATCCGGCCCCGTTACAATATGACCCGTAGACGTCTATCAACTGTTTGAAAGGATACCCGTAGATCCCACTTCTGACGTCATTTTCTTCAACCTTGGTAATCTGTTCGACTAATTTTTTGCCTGTGATGTCGGACACGTACGATTTCGCGAACGAATCGATCAAGGACGAATTAGTTATAGTTCAACACGGATTTTCAAAATGAATGAGCCTAAATACACCTCTGGATCATCGAATGTGCATGTGCATGCAATGTGCAGCGAACTGCACGCTACGCGACGTCCAGTGCATTCATAATTTAGCAAGCATCAATGTCATCGCGGAGACAACGTAGGCAAGTCAAACGTTTTGCATTATGGCTAATTCCTGAATAGTAACTATTAGGCTGCATTTTACCAATTTTTTATACCATGAATGAACCTACTCTCGGATAAAAATGTCAAGCTAATATGGAGTTTTGACATTACTTATGGAGAGTAGAACGGTGAACGAGGACAGGCGTATTCTAAAAACAATGGAGAACCGAAGAGGAAAAATTATTGGACACCTGCTGCGGCACGACAAATATTGAAGGGAGGAGAAAGAGAAGAAGACCAAGGAGAGCTTACATGGACCAAAAGGAGGAGAACGTAAACGTCTTGTCGTACCAGGCTGTCAGGAAGAGGGAGTAAGAACGAGATGCATGGAAATTGCCCCAGCGACAAGAGCGTAGCTCTTAAATTTATAAAAAAAAAACATGAGTAGGCGTTATTCTTCGAATAAAGGTTTGAACAAATCCAGCTTTAGGCACTTAATTATACCTATCCATATACGGGAACTGAACTTTGTTATAAGTAGGTACCTTACCGTTATGATGTTGAATATTTTAAGATTCTTTAAGGTCAGTTGGGACAAGTACGTCAGCGAGACTAGCGCACATTGTTCGATAGTTTCTTTCGCGGATTGACCAAACTATAATTGTTGAATTCCGCAACATAACTATTGAATCTATCAATTATATGAATATTAGCTAGTAATTTAGTGATTTTCATATAGGTGTCAATAATGTTGTAAGTATGGTTGTATTATCAAACTAACAAAATTAACTTAGCTAAGGGAGAATTATATTATTGGAGCGGAGCGAGCGAAGCGAGCGAAGCTCCCATGGATCGACTCGAATGGACTTTGTAACAATGCGCAGATCTCAGCGAGTTCTCAACCGATTTTAGATTTTTTTGTTTTAAAATGCAAAAATTAAATTTCACTAGGTCGTGACGAAGAGAAAATTTTGAAATTGTTCTTAATTAAAAAGTTATGATAAAAAAACAAAAAGCTCCCATGGATCGACTCGAATGGACTTTGTAACAATGCGCAGATCTCAGCGAGTTCTCAACCGATTTTAGATTTTTTTGTTTTAAAATGCAAAAATTAAATTTCACTAGGTCGTGACGAAAAGAAAATTTCGAAAAAAAAACCGCTCCAATCTATGGTGCTAGCTTAGCCGGTGGCTAACTCTGCATCGACCTAGTTATAAATGCTAATTGGAGCGGAGCGAGCGAAGCGAGCGAAGCTCCCATGGATCGACTCGAATGGACTTTGTAACAATGCGCAGATCTCAGCGAGTTCTCAACCGATTTTGGAAATTTTTGTTTTAAAATGCACAAATTAAATTTCGCTAGGTCGTGACGAAGAGAAAATTTTGAAATTGTTCTTAATTAAAAAGTTATGATAAAAAAACAAAAAGCTCCCACGGATCGACTCGAATGGACTTTGTAACAATGCGCAGATCTCAGCGAGTACTTAACCGATTTTGGAAATTTTTGTTTTAAAATGCACAAATTAAATTTCGCTAGGTCGTGACGAAGAGAAAATTTTGAAATTGTTCTTAATTAAAAAGTTATGATAAAAAAACAAAAAGCTCCCATGGATCGACTCGAATGGACTTTGTAACAATGCGCAGATCTCAGCGAGTTCTCAACCGATTTTAGATTTTTTTGTTTTAAAATGCAAAAATTAAATTTCACTAGGTCGTGACGAAAAGAAAATTTCGAAAAAAAAAACCGCTCCAATCTATGGTGCAAGCTTAGCCGGTGGCTAACTCTGCATCGACCTAGTATTATATAATGATACAGACAACTGGTTTCATCTTTGTTCCGCTTTCACGTCTCAAATGCAACTGGTTGACCGGATTCCGCGGAATTTTGCATTTATAAGTGTACTTATACAGTATACCGTAAGTACCTACTATATATAGCGAAGGATAGTTGATCGTAATATGGAGGTCAATGTCAAATACAATAATAAGCCTCCTTTTCGCTTCACCGTAGTCCAGAAAAAATATGAAGTCTATCCTGCAAATACGCTGCACTTTTATTTTATTTATTTATTTCAACTTTATTGCACAAAGAGTCTTCAGTACAAATAGTAGACTTAACATACTATGGTTGACCAACCATAACGCCAAACAGATACACTTACTTCAAGTTGTTACTTCACATTTAAGTTAGTCCAGCCTGCAAGTCTAAATCTACCAGCACTTCGGAAAATAGCTGGTGAGAGGAAAGGCCGCAAGAAAGAAAAGGTAAAAAGGTTTGTTTTTTTAATAATAGGTATAAAATTGCAATTTGCCCGTCAAAGAATGTTCCATAATCTTTCCACACGAGTTAAACCGCAGGAAAAACGTGGAAAATTCCTTACCACATAAAATTAGGGCAAATTAAAAATCGATTCCGATAAGTCGCCACAGATATGTAGTGTTGTGTACGAAAAGCTAGCGCTATTTCGCAACGTGACCTTTCGTGCGGCGAATGGGCGAATCGCGCGAAAATATCGATTATTCTTATCTTATCGGTATCGCTAGCGTGTCGCACTCACACAAAATGGGAATCAGAAGCACGCATCGTTGGCAACACTGGCGGTGGCTACTTGACGTTTTAGTTATCGCTGGTTGTGTTGGTAAATACAAATCATAGAAGCTTGCAATGTCGAGCTAATATTATTCGTATCGCGGGTAGGTTTCAAATTAAGACTCATTTTATTTCATTGAAGAGTGCAACTACGTGGTATTCAATCCTATAACTAAATTTGACGTTTGTAATAAAATGTGCTCTCTTTAACCTTAAATTTCAACTTGCCGTAGTTACTTCATACAAATCAAATAGCAAAAAATAAACCACGCTAACTCTTCCAAGTAAATGAACTGTCAAAACATACAAAGTGAGTCGGTTTGTATGGTTTGACAGTTTGCGAGGTTTGTCTCTACATGAATTAACCCATACTTTAGATGAAATACATACATTTCGATATTGCTTTGCTGACATTGCTCAGCTCATATGCTATCGATAAGATCACTAGAATTTTCATATCATTTTCATCTCCGATAAGCTAGGTTTCGATCTGTAAGGGCGTCTTGAATTTTAAGCATGACGAAATCCAGTAGTTATTATGAGCTGCAGAATTGCATGGCATATTCTGATGAATGAATTCATAGGCCATGCAATTGTGCAGCCCATAGTACATTAAATAGAAAATGTCAAAACGGTCACCACGAAACGAAGTAAATACTACTGGTATAACAAAAATACTACTGTATTACAAACAAAGAGTGTCATATTAGGTCCTTACATATGAAATTGGCGTTTGGCGAACTGGCAACTTTGGTTCAAAATATGTGGCATTCGGCTAGGAATTCCAAATTCAAATTTATTTCAAATTTAAGACCATGTATTTCTGTTCGAATTACGAAATTTATTTGTTATACATAACATCTTGGATTTACAGACTTTCCAGCTTTCCACCCTGCATGCGTAAAGAATTGCACCTTATTTCTGCGACGGCACAGCAACTGACAAGACGCATGCGCGAATTAAGCCGTCGTATTGGATGTGGCGGACTCCGCCTCCTTAGAATTATTCGCAATTTGCATAGCTGCTCACTGCTATTTGCTGAGTGCACTTGGGTATAAAATGAATGCATTAATAAGATTTATATTCAGAAGCCGAGGAATCTTACTAAATGGCTGACGATTAAAGTTGATCGGTTCTAGAGGATTTTCCTTTTTATCAGTTCTTTGGGAGCACACTTGAGAACGGCTTACTTAACTCTTAATAATGGTTAATGTTAGTGTGAACTTATACCTTATACTTCAAGACTTTTAGTCACGATATTCCCCTAATACGTATCCTTTTAAATCACCGCAATTGACTCGTTTCGTTTAAACGTCTAAACCTAGAAATGGATTTGATCGCAGTTTAAATAAGTGGCTTAGTAGGTATTTGCATTCGGAATGCACATAAGCCACTTATTTAAACTGCGTTCCTAGCCTACTAATGTGATTGTAACAGTCTGCCATGTTTATGACCTTATGTAGAAATCTCGTGGAGTTCTTATAAGTATACTTATTAGTTAGTTTAACTCCTGTCAATGTGCATTAATTTGTTTCTTTCATAAATTGATGACTGATGTACGGCACAGTCAATAAAGTCTGGTATGGGAATACCGCAAGAACTAACGTGACGTCTGTGAAATCCACTACATATTATTTAATTGTTGTTTATTCAGCCTTTGACCCTATTAATTATTATAAGTAGTGCAGCGAATAATATTCGCTAATTTTCCCTAACCTACTGGATTCCGTTGGCTAAAATAGAAAAAACCCGGATTGTTTACTGGTATTAAAAGAAGTAGAACCACGAGTCTTTGAATCGTTTATAACTTACACGGCCAATGGGAAGTAATATGGTTAATCGGCATCAAGAATGGCCACAATTGGCCACAAGTAATCTACATGCCTTAGGTATCCGCGGGCATGTGAAAGCAGTTATTTAAACTTGTTTGCCACAATCCACCTGTTATACCTATACTATAATCCGCGCTGTTTCGCAACTCAACTGGTAGGTATCTATGTCATTGCGTGGGACAGGGACAGGTGTAACATAGCCAGTGCGCGGGAGTGAGAGGACGGTATGCCCGACCGGATTCTGCGAAAGGATGGAGGGGAGCGCTGTATATTCCGTTATCTGTTTGCGAATTGTTGCGCAACGTACCATGAGCAAAATAAGTTTCGACCCGTCTCAGCTAAACGACCAATTTCTCATAATCTTTTCTATGGAAACGTGACATTTTTTTCTCCTAAAATTGTCTCCTATCAAACACTCATCATTAATTGGTGAGGCCGGACAGCAAATTGCTTTTAAAGCCCACTTAATGGACGTGACATTAATTATTAAATTGCGAATTGGGTACACTGTAAGCCGCGGGAGAAATTGAGTCAAAAGTTAGTTATTTTGGGTGATAGTTGAAGTTTTATGTACGCAATCGCTATTAATTGACACAAGACGTATTTGTCACGAAGTTTTTGTGTGATTTTACTACTCGATTTCCGTAATTCTAATGCCTACTCTTTTGCATACGATCTTAAATAGTAGGTATTTAAGTAGGTATCTATACCTATTTGGCAGTTTTATCGTGTCTATTTAGCTGTAGTGTAGCGACGACTATACAAATATAAGTAAGGCTTTATTTGGCAGCCGTATTTTTATCAAATGAGTTTCAGTTTATACATAATATGGTGAATTGAGGATGATGCAAGTCAGCTGTTAATAATTGGTAAATAGATCTCTAATTTCAAGAGTGTATGTTGCACGGTAAACGATAAATATAATATATTATCAATTTATCACAGAGTTGATTACTGCAGTATTCAAGTTGGTAATAATTAACTATTCAGGATTTCAGAAGTGGGATAGAGCGGAAACAATCTTCTTCTTACCTTTCTTCCATTGAATTTTAGATGTATGCAAGACGATAATCGTCTGTATAGTTTTAATGATTGGTATGTTAGGTATTGTTGAAAAGCAAGAGATAGAAGCTAGATTAGAGAGACATCTATCTTATATTCTTGTTCCCAGTTGTAAGGACTCCTGTATAGTCTGTGGAGTAGTCCGACAATGTTTGTTTATGGGAAGGATCGAGAGGTGCCCTCGCATTCCGCGCTGTCCGCGGTGCCCACGGCGACACGCGCTTGCGCCACAACGGGAGCCGCTGGATTCGCGCTCGCCCAACATGGCGGCCACACGTCCGAGTCAATGGCCTCCAACACTCTTGCGCAAGACCACGCGCGAATCTCAACAGCAAAACAAACTTCTACGCCTGTGTGCGTAAAACTTTCTGCCGTGTTACGACTAAAAGGCCGTATCTTTATATAGATTTCGTAGGAAGATGCGGCTTTTTATCGTAGCTCGGCAGAATTTATAGACACACTAACAAGCCAGAGTTGTTTATTCCATTTCTGCGCTGGTTTTATCTAAGTGAAGGGCTCGGAGCGGTCGACCTGCGATTAATTGAATGTTAAATAGCTGTTATGAATTTTCCTCAATTAGTTTTGTGAAGGTTTTCTTGTGCGCAGTGCCCGATTTGTTACGAAAATAAACGAGTTGGGTGATGTTTAAAGGAAATTAACCAATTTAATTCAATGATATCTTATTTTACGAAATACTTAACTGTAATTATGTTATTTATATGGTGACCTATTTTATAAATATTAAACAAAATTACAAGTGTATCATTAATCAAACTATAATAAAATAATTTGAGCATGAATGTGAAACATAATTTTTTCTAGTGCTTTGCATACGGATATCTAGTTGCTTCCTCCGAAAATGAAGCATTTATTGACCAAGACTGAGAATAATCAACATAATACGTTTTTAAGTGTAGGAAACGTTCTCTACGTTTCAAGTTTTAGGATAGGTACCTGAACTTCAGCTTAGTAGTAAACTATATACTATAATAATACCTACTCAAGTAGTAGGTAAAAGTATATATTTGTAACTATAGTCATTAAATATTATTTTAATATACTGGCCACTGGGGTAAAGTCGTATCTTAAAACTGAATGTTGTCGGTGTAAAAAAATGATGAAGTATTCGGAAGTTTGATTTGACTCTGCAGTGATGGCATATAAATCCGTATCACCTTTTGAGCAATCTATAGGCAAGTATGCATAGTGAATACCATTTTGCATATATGTATTTTCGTATACAGGATACAGGTGTGAGGTCAACCTAAACTCAATACTTACCAACACTTTTTAGTACATTACTGCAGAGGCCGCGAAATAGGGAATTGTAGGCGGAGTAGTTATAGAAATGATACAAATAATACAAATGTTCAACTTATACATTCATATATTTTTACTATTCCCGCCAACTTTTTACTTTAGTATTCAAATTTATTTTTTTAAGCTGTTCGGGTTAATGTTTTTGCCACCAAATGTTAAGATGATTCTATTTATTAAATTAATTTTTTTTTACAATAAACGTGATTCCTTGTTTATTTTATTAAATATCTGTTTTAATCTAATTGCATGATCTAGTTAAATATAAGAAATAAAACGTAAATAAACATGCCCACACTACGTTTTTTTTTTATTGGCAGTATGCCATAGATTATCAATAAAAGAAATAAACCCCACTGAAACAAAAGACAATCACTTTGTTGGCCACGGCCATAATGTTGTATGAAATTCCTTTATTGACCCCTAATTTGAAATTAGAACGAATCTTCAACCAGTGCTCTACAAAGACGTATTTCGCGTTCTATTGCCACGAACATAAGAACGACATTTCCTTGGATGTTTGAGAAAAATAATTTTACGTACCTAAGTTCTGATCTGAACGAGCTACAATGAATAAAGACGGCAACCCCATGTTTTTGCCTTATTAACAATAAACAAGCATCAATGTCCTTATACCTCGAGGCTTGTCGTCCAGTATTAAGGTTTACACGAACGTGTAACTTTTTTAAATTAAATATGTAGACTTATTATAGTTATTATTATTGACTAGGTCATATCGATTATTTTTTATAGTCTTTAGTGACATTTGTTTTTGCAAGTGACTTATTAAATTGGCATCGATATACATGTGCTATTTATAAAACGATATTTAAGTGTACCTACAACTACATATATACGTAAAATTTTTGTTAATAAAATGTTGATTATCATAACCGAGTTATAAGAACCTTAGAATCTTCTCGAAAATAGTTTTCAGGGCTCTTATCGCTGTGTATCAAACAGCTGTTAGGTTGGCGGCCACTGCGTATTGTGGCTGGAGTTGCTACTCCAGTCAATGAATTTTCGTATTGAGATCATGGTGTTACCACTACTTAGTTATGCTATTTGACTAATTAATCTAATTATTGAAATAAAACAATTGAAACGCATTATATCGCGTATATTAATTATTAGAGCCTCCCTGACGTTTCGGTGCCTTTACAGTGAGGGGAGGCTTAAATAATTAATATAGGTACGCGATATAATCCGTTTAAATTGTTTTATTTAAATGTGTGACAGTCACGAAAACCGAAGAAAATATTATACAATACAATACAATACAACAATACTTTATTGCACACCAATAAAAGTTTAAAAAGGAAACAAGACAAATACAATTTATAAATAACGGTAGACAACAGGCGATTATAATCTAATTATCCTTAATCCTTTAAGAACTTGCAATTCCTTTTTTAATTAGCAACTGGAGGAAATGGGGTGACGTGATCAATCTTCTGCTTATGGGCGCTGAAGCATTATCAAATCCGATAACTTAATCCGGGGTGAAGAATTCAGGTGACGCTATCAGTCGGGGACCACTGGCATTGACTACGAGCTTGGCATGTGCACCTTTATTTTAGAATTAATTTAATTTTGGAATGTATTGTACCTATCTCGCTTGGGTGGCCCCGCAAGCAGAACTTGAAGCCTTGCAGCGGTTATGTGGCTGGTGTCCAGTTATATGGTGAATAAGGACTGTTCACAGGCCACCGCACACCGTACAACTCGATCTTAAAACAGTTGAAAATGTAGAGTGCACAACGTCTGTCTACCATCTGTCTGCAGCGCATAATGCGTTATATTGGACACATCCCTCGCCGAGGTGCGAATAACTTGGAACATCTGATGCTTACAGGAAAAGCAGAGGGAAAATGACCTAGAATCCCATCAAAACGCTAGTCTGCGCAGATTTTAGCGCACACCAGTGGTCCAAATAGCGCCACACATCAGCCAAGAGATAGTTGATAAGCTGAAGTTGAGTTATGATCACGGTCCTCAGCAATGAGGCAGCGATGGAGAAGAAATAATGATGTCTGGTTTAGATATTAAATCTGGTGGCAGTGTGAAATTTAGGAGCGATGGTATTTGTAGTGATCTTACATTTTGAAGGCAAGTCTGCCTTCAAAAGGTTGGATCACTGCAAATGCCTGTATCAATGGTAATTCACAAGAAAAATATAAAATTACATCAGTCGTTTCGATTCTACGACGCACTAGATCGAAGTTTTGCAAGTTAAGGCGACTCCGTACGTGGAATGGTGATTTTTAAAGTCCTAAGGCTCGTAATCTAGCCAACGGAAAAATCTGAAAAATATATATGTTATTTTTGACTATTTCTTCTAAAAAATTATAGTTGGATTTTTTTTTAAAGCAATAATTACTATGGAAAAAATAATGTTGAAATAGGGTCGTTTTCAATTTTCAATTCCCTAAGGCTTCTAAACTACAAGTGATATTTACACGGCTCTTTCGCAAGAACATTGACAGTTCATTGATCTTTAATCGTATTGTTTAAAAGTTAGTAAAATGGAAATTCGGTCTAATAAAGCATCAAAAAAACTGAATTTCCGCGAGCGCGGCCGTGCCCGGGCTGCGAGCTCAGTGTAAATCTAACCGTCGAAGGGGAAGGCTGTGTCACTTGCTCTCGCGATCCATCTAGTTACGGAAAATTGTTATAGTACCGGATCCCGCGGAGGTTCGATCTGTCTTCGTGCGTTTGAAGTGTATTTTAAGAGAGTGTAGTTCGTTTTTCACACGACTACGCTATGCGACATAACAAAAAGCACTCATTTTCATATAGAATTAAATTCAACTGTTTTTTTTCGTATTTTTAATTTTAAGTACTCATAAAAAAAAATGTCATTGCTTAGCATTCCCGGACACCTTTGGATACTTAGATATTCTCAGTCATGGGCCCACACCAGACAGGATTCCCAGAAAATAACACTTTTGGTGTGGGTTTAAGGCCCTTCTCTGTGTAATATAGGTATTTAGGTATTTCGGTTAATAAAAAAAATCTGATAATACAGATATTTAAGTATGATAACGTCTAATGATCTTTATGAATTCAACCCTAAGAGATATGAATATTGTAATGCAGAACAAGTATTGTTCGTTTGAATACCATTGTAATATTCGGTAAAACGCTAATTTACGTATACGAATATTTATTGTAAGTATTCACATTCGTTGCGTCACTAGTACAGTACATGACATAATGATATAAAAATACATTATCAAAAATTAAAATAATTTTCTAGTTCAAGAAGGCAAGTGACAATTTTGGCATGAGGGCTTATTTATGTAAATATAGTCAGAATACATATACAGCAAGCGCAGCGTAGGACGTCCACCTACAAGATGGACAGATGACCTTATAAAGGTCGCCGGAAAGCGCTGGATGCAGGTCGCTTCCAACCGGTATATATGGAAGTCCAAAGGAGAGGCCTATGTTCAGCAGTGGACGTCCTATGGCTGAGATGATGGTGATGATGATGAGTCAGAATACATATTTGCATCAATAAATTTCCCACTTCATATTTAAATCTAAATGAGCGTTAGTAATTGTTGACATATCCGCCGGGCCTAGCTATACATACCTAGCCTGGCCATAAGTTCTGTTCCAATTGTTTACCGTTTATAAAACAAAAACCTGATTTTTATTAAGTACATATCGTTTAAAAGCCATATATTAATGATCGGATTACAGTTGAATTAATGAAAAAATATATAACTTTATTTAGACTCATCGTAATGCCCGGACTTGATTTTTGACTAATGCTCAGAATTTTTCTCTCTAAGTTTGCCAGAGGGCAATGAAACGATCTTGGATCAAATTAATCGATCGCGGAAGGAACGCCAAAAACCAAATAGCTTACGTAACTCAGACAACCGCTAAACTAAAGTAGGGCTGACACGTTTGCCGCATGTCAACCGATCTGTAGATCAAGAAATCTACACCCACCCAATAAAATTCCGAACTTCTAAGTTAACGTAAAAAAAAGATACGGCTCTTTATGCCGCAAAAAAGCGTATCTACGCTGGAAAGGAAAATTATCAAAGAGACACGGAGCTAACTTTACAGGATATCTAAAAAACTATGAACTTTTTCAAAAAAATAAAAAGTTATTAAATATTCTGTGGACCTACTTTTTAAATGAAGCATTTTATAATGTCGCTTTTGTTATTTTGTCTATTAATGGAATAATTTAAAATTTAGCATCGCTTACGCAAAATGGCTGTCAAAATAGAATTAGGTAAAATTATCTAAAAGACACGTTTCCCGAGATATTAGTCAGGTAAAATAGTATAATCTATTACACAACAATCAACACAGTTAACAATATATATGTGCATGCTCATTTTATAGTCAGGTAAATATATGAATGTGCATAAATCAGCATGAAATAAATCAAGAAAAATTATCTAATCGCCTTTGTAGGAAATATTTCAGACATGAAAAGCTATTTATCGTACAATAAAACCTCACGATTAATGTTTTAATTAGAGGAAAATATTTATTTTCAAACATTAAAATTAATGAAGTGACATTTAGTTCTCTAAGACAAAAACTTATGGTCCAACTACGCAAATACAAAAAAAAACTGCTTTAGAAATGTTAAAGATTTATTCATCAGATATCACGTGAAATTTCAATTTTATCAATTTTTATGTATGATCTGCTGAAAGATTTCCAGTAGTTCTAGACCAATGTATGGTAGCAAACGATAGCTATGACTAATGAGAACAGCACGAGAGTTCTCAAGACTGCAGTCAGTCGGTACTCATTAAGAAATTTTAAATCACGAACTACGTGAAATTTCAAGTTTTACAATTGCAATGAGATATTATCCTATCCTAACAAGAATAACAAAACTACCTACAACTGTGTGGTATAAATAAGTGGCGTCTCGTAAGACACTGTTTGAGTGAGATGGCGTTTGGGTCCATCAAGCGAGTCCAAAGTAATGCCTTAGAGCCACAGACACAGATTTACACTGCAGATGGGCCTAACGGCCTTTATAAATATATTGAATTACTACTAAATGTGTGATATTTTATAAAACAGAACCGGTAAAGTTGTCTAACTACCAATTTAACGAAAATATTAGTTTTTTAGTACATTCTATGCGACAAATACGACTCAATTGTCATTCAAGCAATTCAAGATAAGCGACAGTAGTCGATCAAAGTCATATCAGGTAAAAAAGGATAAGCGACAATGGTTTCATAGTATCAAAGCAGGTGAATTTGGATAAACGCCAATAGTTAAGATACGACAATTAGGTAATTTAATCTAACTATGTTATTTTTTTTTATAGAATCTTATATCGATTCTGTTTAATAATGTGGAAATACCACATTTTTACTTTTTGGCTAATGCGCATAAGCATTTTAAACACACATGACACAGAGGGCGCTCCAGTAGCGAAGAATTATGGAATCAAAGATTTAGTGTGATTGACGTAACGATATGATAGCTCAGTTGGTAGAGCACTACGCCTGAAACTTAGGGTCGCAGGTTCGAGTCCTGCTTACATTGCAGTGGATCACATTCAATTTTTCTTTCATAATTTACCTTTATGTCAATTTTATCATAAAGACATAGGTAAAATGCCTCAAACGACATTAAAATATAAATATCAGGTAAAAACAGTTAACCAACAAGTGCAAGGTTAGTTGCAATAAAGAAAAATTATCCAAGTTGTTTGATCTGTTTTGACAAATAAGTAAAAAAGCTCTAACGTTCATTATTATGCAAAAAACTTTTTATGTAATCTCCATTTTGCTAAATAAACCTCATAAATCAAGTCGTTTAGTAGAAAAAAAAGTAGAGATTCTCTAAATCACCGACGGGATAAGCGACACAAAAGTCGTCAGACAGATGTATACGAGACCCAACCCATTCGATGCAGAAAAATCTGCCGATCCCAACAGTGTGTATAACAATATCCCCAAAAATGTCCCTTAGATAAGTTCTCCTTTCCAGCATCGGCATATTTTGACACTCAAGTAAATTAACATTTATAGGGTATCCATTGACCTTGAACATTGAAATTTGCCAAAAAATTCGTCTAGTAAAATATAGTCAATATCAACAAGTATAGGGGGAAAATCTGAGAACATTACTAATTTAGTCATAAAAAACTATCACTGTTTATAAGTAGGTAAAGGACGTAAATCCGTTTTCCAGCGGTAAAGTTGAGTTTGTCGCTCTATTATTTATAGTTTATCTTTTCATTAGAGCAGCATGACCCGGGGGATAAAGCTGTGCCTCCACTTATATGTTAAAATATCGGTTCATCCGCTGGGTCACGATATGATTTATTTATTAAAAAAATATATTTTTTATTTCTGCATGATTTTACACGTATAATCAAGAATCTTGTCGGCATTTTAACTATTTTTGGTAGGTACCTACACATACAAAAGAAACTAAAAAGTATTTTTCGATGCGAGACTTCCAAATGGCCAATTTCACTTTTTTTTTTGGAAAATAGCTTTAACGCATTTTATTTTTAATATTCTACTGTAGTGGGTAAATAGATATTTAGTAATCCGCAATAATTATATCATTGTTTAAATGATTTATTTTACTTCGAGATTTTTCAATGCCTTTAAATATTATAAGGTTTGTTCATCTTCAACTCTCGCTCGGACTATGCGAGTGTATGAAGCTGCTTGGACGCCATTCAACGAGATTATGAACGAAGTAACGTTCCGGGGGCGCACGGTCGGCGGGGGGAATAACGTTAGGCTCCGCCCAGATCCTCAAGGACGTTGGGATTAGGAGTCGCCTTAATTGGATAAATTGTGGCGTTATCTGGGTAAAGGGACCTTACTGTCGGTATTGAGTTATGTATATCCCCATAATCTACATACATTGAGCTATTGAACCATGTAAAAAACATGCATGTAGGTTCAATTGATATTTTTAAAAAAATAATTGAAACTCAAAAGTCAGAAAAGGTGATTATGAGAAAATTGAATTCAAACTTCTACACCCCATTAAAGTATGTTATTGTTGGAAGTTACATAGATAACATGCTATTTGAGGAGTAGATTGTATGGGCTTTCAGATTTCAAGTACAATTTTGTAATTGTATATATGTTTTCGTATAGTTAACCTTGCCAAAGTGCATAAAGTAAAAAAAATATATTGATGGATTTTTTACTTAAATTCCCATTTTATAGTGTATTTCCGTTAGATATTACAGAAGGAATAAATATTATATGTAATTAGACACTTAATAAGAGCTACTTCGATTTGAATCAACGTTGTTTATTATAAAAAAATATTTATTTTAACAAAAATGGCTTTGTGTTTATAAATCTAATTAAACAGTCAAAATCAACAAACATATACATCTACTACGCTAAAACATAGCCAAATGAGATCAAATTAACAGAACAAATATTAAAAAAGTAGTTTTTAAGTCTCAAAATTCAAGATAAAGTTTAGTAAAAAGTTGGTACAACCACTTTATATTTTCTAAAAGGGACCTTATCGTCGGTGGTAAAATATTTAGTTATATCATCTGATATCGACTATAAATTTATGTTTAATTTTGATAGTCTTAATTTTTAGAGCACTTTAGTATTAAACTCTTACCAAAAACCTATAATTTTGGTTCGGCAAACACTAAATGATTAACGTATTTGAAAAGGGACCTTAGTGTCGGACGTAAAATTTTTAGTGACATAGTTAAAAATAAGTCTTGAAAAATACTTTTATTTTATATTTTGCTGCGTCGCCAGCCAAATTGACGCCAGATTTACACATGAGGCATTGCCGGACCTACCATCCGATCACCGGACAATCCTCATGTGTATCGAAATGGATCCATTAATGGGAATTAGGAGACCCAAACACCGAGTCAGCTGGGAGACATTCACACAACAACTAGAAGAGACCACCACGTGCCACACTACTCCGGTCTCCACAGCTGACGAAGTTGAAAAAGCGGCAGACCTGGTCACAGCTGGACTACAGGCGGCGCTATCAACAGCCTCCCACACCATCCCCGCCACAGAGAGGCACACACCCCTCCCGGCGAGGATTAGGAGCATGATCGAGCAGCAGCGCCGCCTGCGCAGAAAATGGCAGGCTACAAGATGCTCGACGATCAAGGCAGAGCTCCACGCCATGATCATAAAAGCCAAGAAGGCGCTCACAGAACACAGGGCCGAGAGTTGGGAGAGCCACCTAGCGTCTGAAGAGGCTGATGTCCCCTTCATTCACCGTATCTGCAGACAGCTATCGACAAAACCTGAGGCAATAAGACCACTCTACGACCCTGTAGACAACACTCCACGCTACAAGGCTGAGGATTGCGCAGAGATCTTCGCCGAGTACCTGGAGGGACATTTAGGCCCAACCCGATGCACAATGCAGAACACCAGCAGAGCATCACAGAACACCTGGAGAGGTACTTCGGAGGCACCAGCAAGAGCAGAGGAAGACGCAGCCTTCTTCTCCCCCAGCCAGATGCAGCGAGCCCTCCAACGTTGCGACCCCAAGAAAGTCCCGGGTGCCGATTCGATCCCCATTGTGGCAGTGATGCGCCTGTTCAACGGGATCATGCGCTCGGGTTACTTTCCCCAAACTTGGAAGGCTGGGAGGGTAGTTATGCTGTCCAAACCTGGCAAAGACTGCCGAAAACCGGAGAGCTGTACTGCCGTCATATCGAAATAGGGCGCTTCTACATAAACTTGAAAACGGAGAAAAAAAATTTTTTGTAAATTTGAAATTAAAAAATTCGCTGCGTGAAAGAATATAAAAATTGTGATACTTTTTTAATGCAAAAACGTGTAGAAGCATTTGAGCTATAGGGATTGATATGCAAATTCCAATTTGGATAACATTTAATAATAAATAAATGATATTTTATCTTTTCTCTTAGTAAAAAATATACAAATAAATACTTTTATACTACAGTAAAAAGACGTATCTGGCTAGAAACGTCTTTTCAGCGTAGTAATTTATTAAAACTTCTTTTTTACTTAGTAAAATTACGCCATATATCCATTAACTGCTTTTTAACGTAGGTTGTAAGTAAAACATCGACCCACTTAAAAAGAAAAAAGCAGATACGTCTGTAAAGCATTTTGATTTTTGATTTTTGACCAGCCCTAATACTTGGTACATTATTGTTGAAGTGAAGGAAGTAGGCAATTGCTTTTTTTTTACTTGCGTTACCTACAAATAAGTTTTAGTTTTACCGCTTTATACATGTCAAAACGGAATTCTTGCATTGGCGACTTTTTATTTGTTTTAATAAAAAGTACAAGTGTATTTTTTTCCGAAAACGTCAAAAGCTATTTGAAGTAACTGATTTTAGCTTATGTATGCCTTTTCTATATAGCGTTTTTTTTTAATGATTGTACCTGTCTCCTTTGAAGAAAATGTATATTTTAATACGACAACCCTTTAAATTTAAAGAAAAGCAAACTAATATATTTATGTATATTTATTACAGTAGACTCAAAATATACACCAGACATCAAAGCAAGAATAGGTTTAGCAAACGTGGCTGTTAAAAATAAAAATAATTTAATGACCGCAAATATATCTCAGAAAATAAAAAAATAACAAACGATTTTTTTTATAGGGTGCATAGTTTTCTATGGGTGTGAAAATCGATCATGACGCAAAGGTAAGGGAAGGTACGGAAAACCTTCGAAATGTGGTGTTGGTGAAGCATTTAACAATAAATGGTTGAACACCATAAGTTCGGTCCGGTCCAGGGATAGTGGCGCTAAAAACAGCTTTCATATGGCAATAATGTGCATACGTTATATTATTAAACGTCAGTAGCGATTTATCACAGACCAAACTGAAAACATTTTTTACCGGAATGCTGCTCAATCCTTCGTTCTTCTTGCGAAATAATTACTGAATTCTATTGAAAAAACTTGACTATCATCACTGTGAACAGTTTTGGCTTTATTATGAAAAAAATACTAAAATGGAATATCTACTAAGTCCTGTTTCCTCTTTGTTTACATCAGTGACATTCACTGACTTTCAACGTTAGTTACCAAAAATGTGTCGTTCTCAGTAAAGTAGTACCTCTAAAGAACCGCATTATGGCGTGGGTTGAAAAACACCCTGTTAGAGTATACATACTTAGGTTTAGGCTTAGTTTTTTAGGTTTTTAGCCACGGCTTTTTATGATCCTGCACCAACTGCTAGTTTCTGTTTGGCCCTATGGTTGACTGGTAGAGAATGCCTTATGGCATTAAGTCCGCCATTTGTACTCTTACTTTTGTATTTTAAGCAATAAAGTTTAAATAAATAAATAATATATCAGCTACACCGATAAGAGTTTGAGTCTTAAATTTATGATGATAATATAAAGAAAACCTTAAAATTTCCTTCAACTGCCTGGACGCATCTGATTGAATTGATATCCAACCGCGAGCCCCCTTTACCCCGCACGCTTAACTTTACTACGTAGAAAAGACGGTACTGGCACTTGCGCCTGACTTATTGTGACTTAAATGGTGATTTCACTAAGATGAAAAGGCGCAACTACACAGAACCGTCTTTTCTTCATATTATCGTGTAGAAGCGCCATTTATTTTTATGAAAATGTCCATATTTTTCTAAAATAATAAAACGCTTTTGCTTAGATGGGTCTTTTTATTTTAGCATACATCAGAAATGCCTTTTCTCATTCGTTGTATACGCGGTATCCCGCAGATACGTCCTTTTTGATTGTAGGTTTCACAGGGTTCTGTTCATCTTTAGTCAAATTTAAAAATACTGGTATAAGATATAGATCCGTCTTTTTTTGCTGATTCCGAATATGTATAGAACTCATTTTTGACAAAAATGTTAGATGCGCCCTTTTTCGATATGACGGCAGTGTAGGCCAATAACTCTGCTCAGCACCCTCTCCAAGGTGTTCGAGAGGCTCCTGCTGGGTAAATTCTCCCCCACGTCGAGCCCCGTTCGGAACAGTTCGGATTCAGGCAACGCTACAGCTCACTCGCGTGCTTCACTTTATGGCCAATGCAAGCAACAAGAAGGAGCATGTTGTGGCTGTCATGCTCGACATGGAAAAAGCGTTCGACTGGGTATGGCATGAGGGGCTGCTGTACAAACTGTTGAACACCACGGCCCAACGCAGCATCATAACGGTGATAAAGTCCTTCCTGAGCGGATGCAAGTTCCAAGTGGCAGTGGAACAGGCACTGTCCTCGGAGCGCCCAATCCTAGCAGGAGTCCCTCAGGGAAGCTGCCTTTCACCAGCATGCTACGCAACCTTCACCGATGACATCCCAGTGGTAGGAGGCGACGTCAAGCTGGGGCTGTTTGCGGATGACCCGGCCTTTTACACCACATCCGTTAGCCCCACCCATGCCGTCAGGAAGATGCAGACCCAGTTAGACGCCCTACCAAGATGGCTTGAGGACTGGAGGCTTACTGTCAACGTCACCAAGACTCAGACCTTCATGACCGGAAGAAAACAGACTTCACCTCCACTCCGCAGCACACGGTGAGGTACCTGGGTGTCACCATAGACCGGGGCCTCACCATGAAGCAGCACGTGGCGGAAGTGGTTTCAAGAACCAGACCAGCGTGAACTACGCTGAGACCAGCGTGAGCAACCTGCCGATCCGCACGAATTGGGGATCTACAAAACGTATGTGAACTCCAGGCTCACATACGCGGCGCCGGCGTGGTACGCCCTAGTGGCTACCACAAACCGAAACAAAATGAGAGCCCAAGAAAACCTGGCACTGAGACACATTACAGATTGCCCACGCTTCGTGCGGAATGACCATATACAGAGGGCACTGAAATGGAAACCCTTAGACGCCTAGATCAGCAGACTGGCCAGCACAATGTTCCGGAAAGCTGATGAATCCCGCCACGAGCTGCTACGAGCTGCAGATGCAGCGACATCACCACCACCACCAACAGTGGGAAATAGGAAGAGGAGATAAAGCTCCACCCGGGCCTCGAGGAGTCATGGAACATCACGAAGGCCCAACCAACTAAGAAACTGCCGTCGCAACCACGCGTCACCAGAAACACCGGCCCGTAGTAACGGGCCGCGACAGAAGTAGCCTAAGTGTACATAGTACAGATAAGGCCCTCCCCCCACACTCCCAAGAAGTGGGAGTGTGAGAGATGAGCAAGGATACTCCTAATGATCAATAATTATCCTTTGACGCGCAGACAAGTACCGACACGTCTCTCAAACCGATACCGAGCGCACAGAAAGCATACAAGATGGGCACCGACAATAAGGTCCCTTTTTCACTAAACTTTAAGGGCTGTTCTAAGTCTTAAAAAATCGATTTAAAAACTTGTGTCTTTGTCAGATTAAATTTTAGACCCTGCTTATTAATATAGAGTAAAAAAAGAAAAATTGTTTTTTTTCGACATTTTACTTTAAACGCGATTATCTCGGCAACTAGAACCGACAATAAGGTCCCTTTCCCCAGATAACGCCACAATTTATTTTCTAAACTCTTTCTACTAGACTAGGTAGAGGGACGTTCTCCGCTTATGACAAAGGATCGTTTGCTTTTGCTACTAAGGCATGTATAATATTTACATAATTTAGCGTTCACGGTGTTCCAACCTCGTTGATTAGACTACAGTAGTGGCTTCTAGCGGCGAATGTAGGTCAGACGGAGTTTGCATTCGCGATTACGCACCGCACTACTAAGAAGTCAATTATTCAATTTCACTAGTTTCAGACCCTTGGCAGTCGCCTGTTTATGTCCATTTGTGTTTATTGCTGCATTCATCTGTTACTTACTTAATTTTAAAACATTGGACACTCTAATCTAGGTAATCGAAAAGTGATCTTTTAAACAGTAACGTATGACTAATTCGATGAATATAATAGGTTTTCTAACAAAAAAAAGGACTGGTAAGTGAGATAGTATTTTACACGTTTTATCTCAGAAAACAAAATGTAGGCAAAGTTTAGTAGTAGTATGCACATTTTCCAAGATTAAAGAAACTGTACTGTTGATTTATGTCTATACGGACAAAATGCATACTTATACGATTTCAATTACGTTATATAAGCAAATGTCGTCCTTGCTTTGTTTGAGTGAACCGTTCCATTAAAGGTTTATTTCCGTATGGACGTCACCTTCGCCTTTCAAAATATTTCGAGTTGCTTGTTGTGCATGCGAATCGGAAGTGTTTGAAGAGGTCGCGGCGAGGCTGAGGCGCGACACGTGTAACGCTTGCGTAATGCAGCCTTGCGCGAATATATACTGCGCCGGAGTCGAGTGTGGATACGCCCTAATAGTTACGTTTATTAATGTTTGGCGGGTGGGCGTTGTGGACAGTCTGGACTGGACGCAGCTCAGAGGAATAAGTACCGGTACTTTCTATATACAAAGTAGCCGCTATTCAATCTCGGTATCACACTTTGAACATTCAACTAGTCATTTTTGTATTTTACAAGTTACAAGGGAGAATTCAGAATGCACAGTTCGAGCTCTTTCATACGGTACGGTAGTCTACTCAAGTATACTTTGTAGGTGGTTTTACTGCCAAAGGTATAAACACTAGGTTTAATTCTTGGTTTAAAATTGAAGTAAATCGATATATTAATTTGGTGGAGATATTCGTTTCATGGGTTTAAGTTTCAATTGGTTATTCAGACCTTTTCTTTTTCACAAAAACAAAATAGGTAACTATAAGTACTATTTGAATACAAAAATAGCTTAATTTGTCTAGATGTCAATCGTGTAATCAAGGGATAGAAACCTATGGAGGTTTAATTGTTGGAATATTGTTGAAAAGCTAAGTAGTACCTTATATGTGTCATGTAGGTACCTACCCAGTTTTTTACCTCAGTGCAGTGGGTGCCTGGGTAGGGATTTTTTTAGGGTTCCGTAGTTAAACTGTTATTTCAATACTAATGGGACCATTGCCCACTTATAAAAATCTGTTACTCTTAAAAACGACGCTTTTAATAAGGATATAATTTTTATAAAATCTATTTTTATGCGTGAACGTGCCGCTACGCCCTAACGCTAATGTAACCTAGGTTTAATTTAAGCGCCAGTGTCAATAACTAGATATCAAATTGTTATCTGTTAAAATAATAAAAGTATTAGTTTAAATTGACTGGTCATTGCCATAGCATGGTAGCGAATCAAAGGGCCTCCACTCTAGGCCGGGGCCTTCTGCTAACCCACGTCTCCACGAGTAGCATTGACTGCGGCCCTTATGATGCAAATCGTCTTCAAGTAGCTTCGTCATTAAAACATAGCTCAATTTTCCTTATTCTGATAAAGAGAAGCTTCGAGATTCGAGACGTCATGGCTTGTGAACTAATTAATGTCAATTTTTAGTGCAAATAAACCACTTAATATTTTTACCATCTAATCATTTTATTTTATGAATCGTATCGTATTAGTATGGGCTACATTACGAAGATTGCAATAAGGCCATATAAGCTATTTCCTGAATAGTAAGCCATCAGTATTCTAGGTGAGCATTGCTCGTAAAACCAATTGCCATTAGGGTACAAAGATTCTTCAGTGGCGACCGCGTACCGGAAGACGCAGCCTGAGAAGCCCCCATACATGTAAACCGACAATCTGGTTAGAATTGCGGGAAGTCGTTGGATGGAAGCGCACAACCGGCGTAGTACGTACTTACATCAGCCAGAACCAAATTAAATGTGTACACACAAGAACCTTAAACATGACGGAAAGCCTTCAAATTCTACATTTCATTCAGCTGATTAAATAAATATTATGACCAAGTAACGATGTACTTATTCGCTCATCCACATAGGTGTTAAATGTTTATATTTCGGTGCCTACGTAATAAGAACTAGGTCGATGCAGAGTCAGCCACCGGCTAAGCTTGCACCATAGATTGGAGCGGTTTTTTTTTTTCGAAATTATCTCTTCGTCACGACCTAGCGAAATTTAATTTGTGCATTTTAAAACAAAAATTTCTAAATTCGGTTGAGAACTCGCTAAGATCTGCGCATTGTTACAAAGTCCATTCGAGTCGATCCATGGGAGCTTCGTTCGCTCCGCTCCAATAATATGTAGTAAAGTTTGTGACGTTATTGCGAAATCATGTGTACATACCTATTTATGTTCTACATATTATTGTTCTGCTTTTCTGTTAATATATTTTTCATTTGAATCTTTCAATTCGAATCATGGAAGTGAGATCACTGCAGAAAGTTATAGCCTCAAGTCTCAACATCCTTCGTGCCTGTTTCGACTTTGACACCTACAAACTATAAGTAACTCATTGCAACAAATGTGTAAAATGTATAATTTACAGAACCATTACAAAACCACGGTACGTGCACGTAGCTCAAACTGTATTGGTTTTGTATACTACCTATACAATTGGACGTTTGGACGTCTCCGCCTCGCAAGTTCATTAAGCATAGAATTTCTGTACACTGATTCTTCGTTGTTCTGCTAAATTTTGGCGCGAAGGCAGTTTTGCAATAGAAGCTCTACCATTGCATCTTCTAGCACGCAATTCGACCCTTTAGCACACTAATCTTCTAGCTTACCAATCAGTAAAACAAGGGACGCTAATAAATAAATAAATAAATATTAAGGGACAATCATACACAAATCGACCTAGTCCCAAACTAAGCAAAGCTTGTACTATGGGTACTAGACGACGATATACATAATATATAAATACATATATAGATAACATCCATGACCCAAGAACAAATATTTTGCACAAATATTTGCCCCGGCCGGGATTCGAACCCGGGACCGCCGACTCAGTAGGCAGGTCTACCAACCGAGCCAAACGCGTCGTCAATGTCCCGCGATGTGTAAAGTTGCGCGTTTAGTGTTTGCCCGGGGGGTACGTATCAGAATGTCTAAAATTAAAAACACTAAATTTAAATAACCCACGTTCAAAATCCCTAAAATCTAAATACCTAATGTTTTAAAATACCTAAGCAACTAACACCTACCTACGAATAACCTAAGTTTAAAATACCGATTGGACTAATTATCTAATGTTTAAAATATCTACAGTTATTTCACCTAAGTTCGATACACCAACATTTTGCAATACTAAATGGTCAAAATACCTAAAATGTTGCACTTGCGAGCTATTGAAAACCGGAAACTGTAGGTTAGGTTAGATTTGTTTTGTGACCATTACTTACTTGCTTACCCATGCAAGCATTTTGAGGCTCCGAGTGTCCATGCAAGCAAGCTTTTTGACGCTTCGCTCGCTCCGCTATACATGGTCACAAAACAAACCTAACCTAACCTACAGTTTTCGGTTTTTGATCCATGTTAGGTATTTTACATTTTGGTCAATTAACTGTGAGGTAATCCAATTTTAGGAATTTTGTACATAGGGATTTCAAGTTTTATGAACTTCGGTAACATATCCATTTGACATTTTGACATTATGTTACTGACTCTGTATTTGTTATAAGTACTTTAATAAATAAACGAATTTGAATTTGACATTTTAAGCTTTAGATATTTTGAATTTAAGTGAAACAATCATTAGGTATTTAGATTTTAGGGATTTTGAACGTAGGTTATTTGAAGTTATTTTTTTTAATTTAAGACATTCTGATACGTACCCTTGCCTGGCATTAAGAAAGAAATACTTACTGCAAGACACTTTTTAATTAATGTTTTTGACTTTTGTTTGGTTGGTTTCCTATTTGTGGAGAAATAGGTGTCTCTAACGTTAACTATCAATACTAAGACCTAATTTCTCCAAGTTCTTTGAGTCATTAGCGGCTGATTACGACTGCCAAGATTAATAATCAGTCAGTGCATAAATTAGGCATTAATAATAATAATAATAATAATAATGAGTAGTAATGATAAAAAGTAATAATAAATAGTAACAGTCGCATAGATGGTTACGGCGGGTGACATTTTTCTACTGCAATAGCCCATCATAAATAGTCCATCCAAACTTCACTTTAATAGCCCGGTTTATTTTCCATATCAATGCAATAGTTCAAACACCTGCTGGGACCGGTTCATGGATGTATCATCTTATTGATATGATCAGGAACGGGTCCCAGCAGGGCAACAGCCACAGCAAATTTCTCCAAGGGGCCTCTACGTGTTGGATCCATATCCCCACGCAAGCCTTCCAAAAGACCGGGACGTATGAGCCCGAGACTCAAAAGATGAGAAACACATAATAATAAAGCCTTTTATTTCCATGACTTATGCATTAATTACAGTAAATAAATAAAAACGTTAGATTTATACATTATTTTTTAAGATTAAGGCATGGCCCCGCTCTGGGTATAGGCCTCCTCCAACTGTCTCCATCTTTTTCTGTCCGTCGCCAGATGTTTCCAGTTTTTACCGGCTATTTTTTTGATATCATCTATCCAGCGATCCTTTGGTCTTCCTCGTAGTCTTTTCCCGTTTGGGCCTGCCCACTCTGTGACGCGCTTGGTCCATCTTTCGTTTGTGATTCGGGCGACGTGTCCTGCCCACTTCCATTTGAGCCGTTGCGCGTGTTGCCTTGCGTCTATTAGTTTTGTTTTCCGGCGTATATCTACGCATTTTTGTTTATGCCTAAGCTTAATGCCTAGGATGCTTCTTTCAATAGCACGCTGGCACAAGCGTATTTTATGTATCGTTTTATTGTTGAAAATCCAAGTTTGTGCACCATATGTAAGGCAAGGCAGTAGGCATGTGTCTATTACCTTTTTCTTCAGGTTGAGTGATATTTTTGATTTAAGTATTTCCTTAAAACTTCAGTATTTTTTCCAGGTTATATTTATACGGCGCTCTATCTCGTCATCGTTTCTCGATTTTTTGAATGAAATAAGCTTTCTACATACTCAATACGAGTGTCATTTACGATTATAGGCTTTTGAATGCTGTTTGTAGCAACTTTCGTTTTTGAAGTGTTTAATTGTAGGCGAATATCGTTGCTGGCTTTGCTTAAATCTCTCAACATTATTTCCAGCTGCTCTGGTGTTCTTGAGAAGATAACAATGTCGTCAGCAAAACGAAGGTTACTCAGAAAGTTCGTTTCTATTTTAATTCCTTTATTGCTCCATTCTAGGTCTTTCATTATGTTCTGTAATACTGATATAAATATTTTGGGGGAGAGCGGATCTCCTTGCTTCACGCCTCGTTTAATGTGAAATTTTGGTCCAAGTCTGTCAAGTTTTACTCGGCTTGAACTTTTTTTATATATGTCTTTGATTATGTTTATGTAGGTGCTAGGAACGCCTTGGGACGTTAGTGCTTGCCATATACTCTTGTGCGTGATCGAGTCGAACGCCTTCGCGTAATCAACATATGCCAGGTAGAGCGGTTGATTAAATTCTAATTGTTTCTCTATTATTTGCTCTAATGTGTGTATGTGGTCAATGGTAGAATATCCTTGGCGGAAACCGGCCTGTTCCACTGGTTGGCTTTTCTCGATACTTAAATTTAATCTTTTCTCGAGGCACATTGCAAATAGTTTGTATAGTGTCGGTAGTAGGCTAATCGGACGATAATTATTAATATCAGTCGGCTCTCCTTTTTTATATAAAAGAATTATTCTCGACTGTCCAGTTTTTAGGGATAACTTGAATTTCTATTATTTTATTAAATAGTGTTACAATAGGGTCTATTAAGAACTTTTTTCCCAATTTTCAGAGCTTCGTTTGGGATGTTATCCGGTCCTGGGCTTTTTTCCTTTTTCAAATCGTCTATTTTTTTTAGTATTTCTAGCCAATTGAAAGGTGAAATAGGTGTATCAAATTGGGTGTCTTCTTTTTCATACTCATTTTCGTTATTTTGATCATCTTGGTAGAGGTTCCAATAGAAGTCCGAGGCGATATTTACTATATCTTGACGCGTTTGTAGTTTGCTTGATGGTCGGTGTGCTTTTAATTCTGGTATCCAATTTTTCCCTATGTGTAATTGTTTATATGCTCTTTTTTGGCTTCCGTAGGTAGTCAGGTTTTTTTCAATTATTTCCATCCTATGGTGCTCGTAGTCCTTTTTTAGTTGTTTGTTCGTAGTTTTGTAGAGAAATGCAAGTTCTTTCTTTTCTTCTTTTGTTTTAGGTGATTTTATTTGTAATAACGTACGTTTTTGAATAAGTTGTTTTGTTTCTTCTGAGATAACTTCTTTTTTCCGCTTTCGTGAAGTAGCTGTACTTAAACTTTGTTTTATGGGTGTCTCTATCTTGAGGTAGTATGACTCTACGTCGTCGCTAGGTTCCCAACATATTTGTTTTGTTTTTTCTTCCAAGACCGTAAGATATTGTTGTTGGTTTTTGTAGGATGATAGATCAGCTGGCGTTTGGTTAAAAACCGCTCTACTTTTCTTTGGGTTTTTCAATTGTATCGTACTTCTCAGAAGCCGGTGGTCACTAGGGAATGTACAGGTTTTTATGATTTCCATATTTGTGAAGAGTTTTGGGCAGTTACTCAATATGTAATCAATTTGAAATTAGGCATTAAATTGAGGTTAAAACCTTTCCGTACAGCCACTTTAATCCTAGCTATGTTTGCCAATATTGTGGGAATACGTGTCAAAGTCGCGGCGTCCCTTTCGAGGGCTCTGTAAATAGCTGGCCCAGATACCAGCGCGCGCGCAGCCGGGTCCTACCGACCTCGGCAATTTGCCGATGACGCTATCGAGAACAATTTAACAATGCGAGTGGCATTGCGAAACATGCCTCTATTTGACTGAAGCACACATGCCGGTAGTTTTGGACTGAATATGTAATTTATGGAGTTATAACAAGGTCTCCTACGTAGACGTAGTAACATTGAAGATGTGGCAGACTTGTTTGCCAGTTAGGTAAACACGGTCCACCATATCATTTATCAATGGTAATAACCGTACTTATACACTTATACAAAATTAGTAGACAAATGCTTTTACTAGAATTTAATTGAAATAAATTGAAAGGTTAGTTTAGGTTTTCTTAGACCATGGTTGAGTTCCTGTAGATATATGCTGTTTCTAGCTCATCTGTACCTTTGTTCTATCATGTTATCTTTTGTAAAATATGGTACATAGAAAATGTTTTCGCAGAGCCCTGTAATTCAAAGCTGGCAACATAACCTTCATCATATTCTGATGAAGACAGATGAGCAGTGGACATCTGTCGGCTGATGCCGACAGATGTCCACTGCTAGACCAAGGCCTCCTCCAAAGTTTTCCACAACGACCGATCGTGCGCCGCTCTTATCCTGCCCAGCTCTCACTCTCAACTGCTTCCCGCGGTCCTAAACAGCCGTCTCGCCTTGTTGTTTTTTACGGTACATGGTTGCCAATAATCAATGTTCTTCTTATCAGTAAGAAAAAACAATGTTCGGGCAATCCTCGTAATTTTTGAGGTATTACCGACCCTTTTGAGTCTTTTGACTTCTTACTAAATACATCAACAGCGCAAATTTATCTTTCAAGAAAACTCTTAATCCGTTAAAGTAAATAATTATATAACCATATTCTAGAATTCATATTCATGTATTTCACTATCTAAAACATTGCCAAATTGCTAACCAAGCATCTTGAAACTAGATTAGCGTTTTGTAATCCCTGGCCCTGTGAATTTCTTAAATTATCACAAATCAGTGGAAAATTAAGATCAAATCAGTTTAGCAAAGAAAGCTACCGACATTGATGAGGCGGTTAGTTCAAGGCGAGCCCTGCGATGCGAGGTTCGCGAAGGGCCGCGCCGGCGTCACGCGCCGCCATTGACCTACTTACATATACCTATAACCAACTATCTCAAATACACACGAGAACAAACACAACACTCAACTATGGAACTTATCTCGACATCCATTTGAGCGCTGCGCGACCGGTGTAAAAGCAAACAGAAGTTGGCTGGTTCGTACGCGGCAGCGGCGTGCGCGCAGTATGCTCGCTGCTAAAAGCCCTTCGCGACACCACTCGGTCACGTTCCACAATACACATGTAAAATACCTTGATTTGAACTTGATAACGGACGACATCTAGATGTTTCTCAATTTGGAAGTAGGTAACTGGCCTTGCGACATACGTTGCGGTTCATCTCGTTTATATCATGCTGAAGATTTTTTACTTAATTGGGATGCCTCATCTTGTTCACTTTGAGCTAAAATGAGTGAAAAGTGTTTGCTTACCAGGAATCAGGTACTTACAATACATGCAAGACAGGAACTGAGCATTCGGCCATTTGAGTCTATGATAAATTAATCCAGAAATCATCAATCGTTTATATGGGGGAGAGGGGGAGCCCGAGAAGACATCACGTCCCAAGTAGCACACATGCTATGTGAGCTTATTGCTTATACGACCCTTACACAGCTGAAATAAGTCGTATGAGGGCTGTGTAAGCTCATATGCAGCCTGCGTGCAGGTGCTCCGTGGGATGTAATTTTTCACATGATTTCTGGACGAGCGCGAGGCAGGACACCGTCAGCGTAAAACACTGCATAATGAAAATATGATACACACAAACAACATATTAAAATTAATGGATGAAATGGTTAGGTACCGTAAAACTACCCAACTATAGTACAGTCCACCCAACTATGGTCTAATTTAATCCGAAAATTACTATTGTTAATATTATGACAATTATTACGAATAAACTCTATGGTGAACAACATAATTAAACAAACTTAAATAAAAACGTATAAAATCACTGATAGAATATGGATTTTGATAAAAATAGACTAGTTTTATTTTGGACCATAGTTGGATGATTGGACCGTAAAACTACATAGTTGGGTAGTTTTACGGTACCAAATAATTTGTGAAGTTTATGACGTTAGTGTACTTATTTTAAAATAAAACTAAAATAATCACTGAACTTAGTAATACTAGTGGTCCTACCGAGTTGGGGCTCTTTAGAATCGTATCACTGAGAAATTGATGGATGTTCAAAGACAAGTATTAGTCGGCTATAAAAGCTTATCACAAAAATTAAACTTTTGACAGAAACCTTTAGTTTAATATCTATATTTAAATATCTGGTTCATAAATAGGTACCTACATGCTCAATTTATCCTATCATACATTTCTTAAGGTTTTTGTCACTACCAATTGCCTTTATTTTCCATGATTGCTACCTACTTTGTACTCTACTACTCCATTATACAAATAAATACTGAAATACATGACAATACACAAATACTGTAGTATAATTATGTTTACAGTTATGAAATAGTTAATAGCTTATAATATAATAAGTAAATAGCGTATTTTCGTGCGCGATTGTCTTTGATACGTTTCAGTGGGCCTCGATCGCTGAAGTTGTTTGCGCCGACGCATCTCAAGGCGAAGATAACGCGGCCCTCGGCCCTACAGCGCCAATAATTCTGCTATTGTGAAACACCGCCTTATCATCCGGAGCCTTGGTTAGATCATACGAATTACGGTCAAGTTAACATTTGTGTTATGTTTTCTCTGATGATAAAGTTCCGCTATGTCGAGTTGTACGGTTTTGGCAGCATAATGTTTCTTAGATATTTTTTAAATTTTTATAAAACAGTTTTAAAATAGATTATAATCATGCATATTATTTATTTTACTTGCTCATTTTTTGGAAACTTTTTGTATGTGCGCAAACTAAATTTTATTTTAAATTAAAATGCAAGACAATCGCGAAAACCGAGGGGAATGAATTATATTTTTGTTGTTTTTGATGCCGATGGTAGTATACATAAGGTGTATGTACCTATGTACATACATGTAGGTACATATAATATGTAACGTACGGAAAGACAGAAACAAAAAATGGGACATTAATATATTGCCGAAATTAAATCTATTTCGTTGAGTACATGCTGGTAACATTTTTGACGGCCATTCTTAACTGATTGTCTATTTATTAGCCAATATTGAGTTGCTTATGGTATAAAAACCGGCCAAGAGCATGTCGGGCCACGCTCAGTGTAGGGTTCCGTAGTCGCTCATCCTTCACAATAAACTGCTGTTTTAAGCCCGAGTTTTAAGTTAAGAAAGATTTTAAGCTCTATAAAAAGGTCGTAGACGCCCTAGAAACTGTAATCACTTATTACCTTCTGGAAGTCAACTTACGTCCTGTAAAAGAAAAAAATATGAAATTTGGCGATAACTCAAAAACGGCTAGACCGATTTTGTTAAATATAGTTTTCATTGAAAGTACTTATAAGGCCTCATTTACATGATTTTTTCCGTTTTTTTTTTACCCGTGGTTGAAAAGTTAGAGGGGGGGACACACTGCTGACTTTATAAAAAAATTATGTTAGGAGACCTCTATTATTTTTACAAGACCTACTTAACGACATCCCACACACTATAGTGTTGAAAAGAAAAAAAAATCACCCCCACTTTAGGTGTTCGAGAGGATTAAAAAAAGAATTAATTTTTATTTTACCGTTCTGTCGGCGTTATACATACACATACAAATACCAAATTTCAGCTTTCTAGTACTAATGATCACGGAGCTAAGCCGCGGACGGACGGACGGACAGACGGAAAGACGGACATGGCGAAACTATAAGGGTTCCTAGTTGACTACGGAAGGAACCCTAAAAATGATCTTTGAAAAATCAATCAATAGTATTTAAAGTTTTGATTCAGCAAAAAGATGCAGTACGAGATCATATTATTGTTGACCACCATTGAGTATAGATAAGATGGCAACAAGACGAGAATAAATAAAATGTACATCCAACCGTCTATCACATATCAAACTTAGTGTATTTGACCTCACGCGACATTAATGTAGTTCAAATCTGTCAGACACGAAAACAGATGCGTTATTCATCAGTCGAGGGCATGTTCTATGCATTTAACGTATCTTCGAGGAGACATGCCAGTGATAAGTGAGGAGGCGACGTCAATGCACTCGGCTGCATGCCCCTAGGTCAGTTCCCTGTGAGTCAGCCACTAATGCACCGTTACGTATATAGCGCATCGTGATAGTCATCTTCATTTATATACCAGTCACTTTCAAAACCAACGGTATCATTTCAAATCCATTGACGTCTAAAAACCTACACTTTTTCCCGACCTCAAACACAGAACGCAATGTATGCTGCTTACTGGGCGAGGATCGGATACGAGTGCATATCACGGTATACAGTCTCAAATGCATTGACGAGGCTGTTGCCGCCTCAGCAGAACAATCGTCGTTACCCGGTGCTCCAGTGACTTTACAATAATATGTACTTACTGCTTTCTATAAAACTTTCGGTTTCGATTTTTGTTATGCAAGTTAGATCTGGTTAAGTTCCAATCAGATACTAGTTGAGATTATTATGAATGAACTTGGTCTAATAAGATTTAAAGAGCTGTTTTATATTTGAACTTGACACTATTATAACTTACCACGCAAGGATGTCCCTAGAAACCTTTATTACGTATTTAACAACTGTCTGAAATGACTACGCAGTCAAACAAATACGTCTCATGTTACGTTTGCACTCTTAACATATTCAGGGTCGTTGCGCCGAGAATCGATGCAGTCCCATTTGAATACGATGACTGTTGATCATGTAACTGAAACCGCTGCCATCTGCCTATTTACCTCTGTTCCTCTGAGCGCTGAGGGTTAGCCACAACCCTTCCACTTTCGACCACCGGCCGGTGGACTTCCTTTTTTTACCATGCAAACAAGCTTCAATGAGAAATATCGGTTACGAACATTTAAAAAAGTCAAATATTTACAGTCGTTTATTTATAATTCGGTTTCGTTAAAACCGCAGCTAAAATTTCGATGACCCTCTAATATTTAACATGCGTTATCTAAAAATGGGGTCGAAAGGCAAAATAGCCGGGTGAGAGCCAGATGTAAGCTAAGTATAAAATAGGCATGATATCGGGCATGTGATCTGCAACTGCATAATCGAATGCAGCTTGGGCACTCTGGCCAATGGCGGCTCGCCGTGCGTACGTCGAATTAATTCACTGCCAAGACGGTTAGGGAATGCACATTGGACTATCTTTATGTAGATAATGGGAGTATATTTATTATTTTCGTTCAAAATGGAATATTTACATGGCGCACCTTTCGCGTCGTATGAGCCGTTTGCAGGATATTCGTATTTGCATTACAAAGTCTTATAGGAAAATAATAAGATTACTCGTAAAGTAACTATCAATCGACTGACATTATAAGTATTAAGTATTCTAACATAAACTACTTGAGATTATTGTAATATGAACTAACAATGTGTTTAATTAACTTCTGTTATGTTTTTATTCCTCAATTCGTTTCGTTAGTCTAAACTGTTTAAAGTAGGTAAGTAATTTGAAAGGTGAAGTAATTTTCTACCAACAAGGACCGAGAGACCGGAAATGTTTTGTAGGGTTGCGATTTATTGCGGGTAGCCCTTCGACAGCCGGTGACCCTTTTGCTTTTAATTGTCTACAAAACATCCAGATAACGATGACTATGTAGTTTCAGTTTGGCTCTGGTTTCATTTTTTTGAACGCCAAAAAACTAAACTTTATGCACTTGATTCTGATCAGTCTTATTTATGAAGTTACTAGGTAGGTACTACTTATAAACCGCAATACGATTGGGTTGATCATTGAAACTACGACGGGTTTAAAGTCAGAAAAGGTATCAGGTTTAAATAGGTTGGCTTTCATTAATTTTAATTGCAGCCTAATGCACAAATCTGGCTACGTTTCCAAGTTCGGAAATGTTTTGTAGGTAAATTTTGAATATTGTAAATAACACTAAACTACTGTTTTTTTATCTAACTACGGTGAAGACCAAAAGGGTGTTAGGACTTCGTTCTTCTTCGCATACGAAGTTGCCCATTTAGAGTAAAATGATTGATGGACTATAATTTTTTTATCGCATCCATCAAGCACTTTTGAAGTTGATTCAATGTTTTTTTTTGCTATTTATATTGTATATTCATGTTCATTAATATTAATTAAGTCTGATCTTCATACTGTCCCGCGTAATAGTCCACCATGTTCACATTGAGTAAGGTAAGGCGGCTCATTCATTACCCGTACAAACTTTGCACGTAAGCTAATGCCTTCCACGATTTACTTCCATTTTACGACTCGAAAACTCCACGTCTAAGTTCCACTTAAACGGACAATTACATAGTACGACACCACCTTCCAGTGTCATCAAACTTTTTATTCGATCAAAATAGCATTAATGCATCTGCATCCACGTAAATTTCAAGATGAAAGGCAAAAAGTTGGAGAGGATTGCATTATATCCACAATAAATCTAATGACACGACAGCATCTATAAATACGATTTGAACAGGTAGATTCGGGACTAATGAACCTTGTTCCACAACGACATAAAAGCCTGTAGTTTTGATACGGAAATAAGAGTCAATATCTCCAGAAAACATGGTTCAAATTTAGTAATTGTCTAGGACTGGTTTTGTATGCAGTTTTGAGAGGGTGGGAGGGGCGCGGGAGTCGCTGAAAGGGTTGTGTGGGAACGGAGGGCACCTGCGTGGGCACATGGTGCTCGCCCAGTGGGTTTTTTATGCGTTTGCGCAGACAGATCAGTCTAATGCAGTTTTTTACTCATCTCTGGAGCTAGCGCGGTGTATTGTTTGGCATTCGAATATGTGTTGCTATAAAAATTCAAATAAGTATGAGGATCGTTAGCTAAATATAGGAAATATAGATAAATAAAGTCTAGCAAGAAATCTGATTCACTAAGGTATTGAATATCAGTTCAGTTCCGTTGTGTTAAGACCTGCACTGTTAATACCGACGAGTAGTTATTAATAGTTTAATACTTTTCACAGACCATCATTGTCATGCAAATATCCGCAGCAAAAGTCAACAACAACCTGCAATAAATCCATATTTGATGAAGGTAATTCAAGAAAGGGGCGGTTGCGAACTGTCGATCGTAAATGCCATGCATTATCGTGTCCGCGAACAAGTTCATCAACTATGCTGTGTTTCGCGTCGATAGCGACCAGCCACACGAGGTCTCATTACCCATGCGATGCTAGCGGGTTGATGGCAAGCTAGGGTTAGAAACAGGCAGGTCCGGCTGCATTATTGAGTCCCGCGGTGGTTAGCTGACGAACTGCCCTCATTTCTCGCCGCTATTTATTCATTTTGCAACACATCGCCTGTCAGGCTGGCCACCCCTGCCGGCTCACGCTTTCTCGTCGATGAATTCGTAATGAGCTGGCTTCGTTAAAGGCCGCGAATTCACGTAGGCCCCTTGTTGTAAACGCGTTAACCGCAACTTGGACACGCGACCGGGTACCTTCATGCTTTTCCTTAGAAACAATAAAAATAGTCTATGCTCGAATAAAATATAACTACTACAACTGTTATAATAAGTTCTCTTGTAGCTGTCGAAACGATCGTTTCCATGTATCGAATTATACACCCACATAATATTGGGAAGCTTCTGTAGTCAATGACTACTACTAGTCATTACTTATGACGACTTACGTTACAATTATACAGATACATTATTTCATGGAGTGAAACAACTAAACGAGATATACTACCTACTTATTTATGTGAAATATAATGTATATGGAATGCGATGGAGTAATATAATATTTTAGTATCGGAAAAATAAATTCTAAACACCCAAAAATAATATAAACTAGTAGTAGTAGTACGTAGTAGTAGAATCTAGATACTTACTCGGTTTACATTTCTAATTAATATTTGACTAAAAATAAAGGGGTAAGAATTAATCAACTTCGTATAATATTTAGCATAGGAAGCTTAAATAAAACAAGAGGTCCAAGAATTTTGTGACTGAAGTTCTTGATATTACAGCGAAGTATTTTTACACTATTTAACGGTTATGAAATTTCGAAAATAGCTGACCAAGTGACCACTGACTCAAATATATACGATAGATATATGAATAAAACTCAAATATCTTAACAAGATTTTAAGTAAACGTATTACGTATGTAAAGAATTTAAAAGACATTTACAACATAATTATTGTGATTATGCAAATACACACGCGTATAGGATGAGCACGATGCTGGGACTTCGTTAGCATATAAACTGGAAACTCGTGTTGAGTGTTAATCGGATAGTGTTTTTTGCATAAGCGGATAACCCTTTAAGCTACCTGCGTCTACGCAACAATGGCGCATTGTGCTGCGCCTGCACGTTCTGTCATGCTAAGGTAGAAGGTCGTATCTTTATATGCGTTTCATCGTAAGATAAGACTTTTTTCCGTAGTATGGCAGCGTTGCGCAACTGGGGTGCGCATCCAGTGTGGTGTGTCGGGATAAACATTTTGTTTGTTTGTATTGAAAGGAAACTTGTTGCGTGATTTTGATCGCATATATTGAGGGTACAGATTGCTATACAGATTAATGTGATTTGTTGTTTGGTGTGGTATGGTTAGGAATTTATCATTATTCATAGTAGAATAATTTACAAAATTATGAATAATAACGTGAGATAACTGTTTACGTGCTGGTTTAACTTCTATTTCAACGACTAAGTCACTTGACTTGGTACAACGTTATAGTTTCAAAGATAAGTTTCGGGACTGATAGCAGGAGGACTCACAAGGTTTCCGAACAGTGACTTAGGCAGAGACGCAGAGACGGCCTACATCCTGCCAGAAGAACTGATGGTAATAATCAAAATGATCGGAAGAAATCAAAGAATTTAGTATTGGAGGAAACATGTATGTAGATTTAAGAAAATTGTAAAGTTCCTAATAAATAATAAATAATAAATAAAAATAAAAAGTCGGTAGTGGTTCAATATAGGTAAGAAGAGGAGGAAGTCCTAAGGTTTGTTAATCAAAAACATGTGTCAGAGTTAAAATCTATCTTATCATACCTAAATATGCAACAAATAAAAGTGATTATGTTTCGTGTGTCTTGCAAGTATCCTAGTTTTGAGATAAATTTGAGACACACTACTGAATATCCATTGCAATCTGTATGATCTGCGTCGAGATTGGGAATAATGCTAAAAAAACGCAAAGAAAACATTTTTTACGCTTTAGCAATATAGGTCAGGTGCGCGCAACCCTTTCGTAGCGTGGGAGTGTAATTTTTTTGGTCAGGTGATGTTTTGTGCAAGGGTTTTTTGCGTGACATTAAAGTGTTTGCGATAATTTGTTCCCACATTCTAAATGCGCACAGGGAAGTGATGACAGTTATATGGATTATTCGATCGATTTACAACGGTTTTTGTCAGAAAAAGTCCAGGAAAATATTATTTGTATTCAGACAAACGGGTTTCATTAGGCATTGCGTCATAGATCACAGAAAAACGATATAGAAAAAACCGTCGGTGTCCTAATTAAAACGGAACTTGGAATTTGCGGTAAGTAGGTAAAGATGTATTATTTAGTATTTAGGAACAAAGGTTACTGATATTGTTAACTTGGACAAGATGTGTAATCACAATTCCATGAAGGTAGTCCGCGTCTGATTTATGAATCGGCAAGGTTAATTGACATGCTGCTTATCTGTATTTATTTGTAGGTATTGCCGTAGCAGAAGTTATAAGGTAATTTGTTGCGTACTTACCGCGCTGATCTAGTTATATACAAGGTGAACAATCCAAATGGATCAGTAGGGAGAAGTCGGAAACTGTGAGAGATGATTCCTAAGAACAGATTTCGCTATCTCTCATAGTTTCTGACTTCTCCATGCTGATCCATTTGGATGGATCATCATCATCATCTGTATAAGCTTCACGAATTGTCACCTATTCGTCAACGAATATGTATTTACTTAATTGAATCTAAAGCGTGTGATTTAATTTAAAGACATTTTTATACCAACAAACTTGTATAAAGTTATTTGCTGAAGTTTTTTGATACTAAAAAATCACTATCCCTACTAGTAATGATTATATTATTTAGATAGAGCTATGAATTATGATGTGTATTTATGGATCCATGTTTGTGAGTTTGTTGCAGATGTGAAGGTTAAAAAAGTATAAGATATCTGAAATATTTCTGATAACATTAAGTTTAAAAAGACTGTAAAACTCCATGAATAAGGATTGTAACTCATTTAAGATTTAAGACATTACTTATTACTTATTCCGTCTGCTGCTTAACATTCGGCAGTAGGTAGGTACAGGTAGTTACAGCATGTGGCGATGCCTCAGAGCGTTTTTCAAAAAAAGTGTACATGGCAAAATTTGAATGTCCCACACGTTCAACGTGTTTTTTTTTTACTTTACCTTTAGTATTTGGGTATATGAGTGGTATCATTTGATTCTGTAGATGTGGGGCATTCATTTTATATTTATAAAATGATTATATTATATTTATTACTAGATTTATTGCGAAATAAAGATATGAAAAGTGCTAAAATGGGTATGTCCCACGTCGACTCGGTCATGTTCAGAGGCTTGCAGAAACTCGAAATAAATTTGTATGAATATTGAATGTGGTCACACAGATAAAGTAATGAGTCTAGATTTTAGTCGTGTGCTTTATTTATAAACAAATACGGTTTATAATGCCGAAAAACTACTTTTTCCACTGTCCAAAGAAATCGACAGACCGGAACTTCCGGTTATAGTCACAAGCGATTTTAACATACTTGTGCAATCGATATTCCCCAAAAAGCGTTAATTTTTCAATCCTGGCAACATTTTAATGCTATAGGCATCGGATTTCATTGCAAATATACCGTCAGTTCCGTGAAAACGGTGACGAAAGGTGGACGCTGTGTCAGTGCGCTAAAAATAGGATTTCGAGTTAGTAACAGTTTTTTCGGTAAGTAGATTATAATTAACTTTTTAAACACAATTAGACATAGAAGAAACTATCGTAGTATCCGAAACTAAACCAAAAACACATTGAATTGGTTCAGAACACGTTGAAATTTTGATTTTAAATTGTCGAGGTAGAATTCGTCACGTCCGATTCGTGACGTGATATACTACCGGAACGATTTTGTGACGAATTGGAACTATAAAGCTTAGTACACAATCGAAATGTGACCGATGTTTTAACCGACTTCTAAAAAAGGAGTTACTTAGTTTGACCCATATATTTGTTATACATGCATGTTTATCCGCCATTATCTCGCATTTGTCAGAACCGATTTTGATGCGGTTTTCAGAAAAGTATTTGTTATTTCCGGAAGAAATGACTAAAAAGCAACATAACAATTAAAACATTAATAAAAACCGGCTAAGAGCATGTCGGGCCACGCTTACAGTCGAGTTTTTAATTAGGCGAACTAACTTGACAGCTGAAAGTGTTGTCAGAAATGAAGAAAAAAAATTGTGAGTGGTTTATGTCGATATAACCTTAAGTATACACCCATAAACCTTAACATATTGCAATAAGGTTTATATTCGTTTATAACTGTCAAGAAAACAAAAGGCAGACAGCGTTCTAAGCGATGTCCTAAAATAAAGTTCGTTCGATGTAAGTATTTTAATTACAACCGTTTTTAGGGTTCCGTACCCAAAGGGTAAAAACGGGACCCTATTACTGAGACTTCGCTGTCCGTCCGTCCGTCTGTCACCAGGCTGTATCTCAAGAACGGTGATAGCTAGGCAGCTGAAATTTTTACAGGTGATGTATTTCTATTGCCGCTAGAACAACAAATACTAAAAATAAAATAAAATAAATATTTAAGGGGGGCTCCCATACAACAAACTTGTTATAGATTATGGTACGGAACCCTTCATGCGCGAGTCGGACTCGCACTTGCCCAATTTTTTATTAATGAGAATTAAGACTGTTATTCTATATTTTGAAATGTTCATGTTGCTATTACTTGCTAAAGGTAATCGTAACATTGTATGTTTTATTTTAAACATTTTTAATAAAACATTATTAATAATCTATAAAAATAGATACATAACACTAATAAAACTTTCAATATTAAGATTGTCATTTACTCATGAAAGATTTTTATGTAATACATAATAATATACATGGTAAATATTTATTATTACTAGTTTAATACATGTTTTATTATTACATATATAAACTAGTAATAATATATATTATACCATTTTGATTCCGTTGCAATAAATACGATTCATTACATAATATTTTTGTGATTTTATTTCAATATATTCAATCTATGTACACTATTCCTTACATTTTCCAGTTAGTCACATGAGATTCCGTTTAGTTACTGTCCCAAGATTTGGGATGTTGAACATAATTATTTCTGGCTGCTGCAGTGCAACAATTCACATATTTAAGCGTTAACATTACTAAATGAATATTCCTTAATGTAATAAAAAATATTATTCGTTGATTTGTCGCATTTTAATGCAAAAAAATACATGTTTTAGCAGTCATTTGGTGGCGATTGTGACGAACTGGACCTTTATTTTATCCTCAAAGCTTGCTCGTTCCATTAATTCTATAAATTAAACCCGTTTTAAATAGTTTATTGTCTGTATTTTAAACGTGTAAACTAAAACTGGTCCAAAAAATACTTCAATCAATTTATACTGAATTTTATATTAGTGACTATCCGGAACTAGTTTCACCACAATCTGAGTTTAAAATGTCGATATTTTCTATATTTTTTAATATTTTAATGCCATTTACTCAAATAATACAATATAACTTATGGGGAATTAAATAAGCCAAGAAAATTTAAAATCGGTGTTATAAAAAAAACCGTTTTCCGGTTCGTCACGTGTACACTTTTTTTGAAAAACGCTCCTCAACCTTTAATGATTGATAATGATTCAATCATTATATTAATGACGGTGCCCAGGATCATTTGAGACGTCCGCGTCCGCTCGCTGATCGAAAGAGGTAATGGCCTTAGTCAAAACATATTTGCTGAAAGAATAATGAGAGTTCACGGCGGGGGCGGGCCGGAAATAACATTCGCAGTGAAACGCGACTTCCGGTACCGTCATAATGCATGCCTGATATTTTAATATCTACCCCTAATGTGCACAAAAAGTGCATAAAGGATTGTGTAATCTAACTCAATCAAACACTCATATGTTATGCGGTGGTGGCAGGTAAATTCATTATCATTGCCGGCGACGGTGGATGTCATTTGCACAATGTTTTGTTGAAGTTGATTAAAAATAGTGTCTTCAAGTAATAAATATTCCAAATAATGAACATCATTACATTTTTCGCCACCAGTCTCTCAGCAAAGATATTTATTTTACGTTTCGTTTAAGAAACGTTAATTTTTCGATTGATAAAAAGTTACGCATATATTGATCTCCGCTCCGGCCGGCCATTTGAAACTTGCGTAATATTTAGCACTGTTCCCTTTTTGTTTGCATCAGTGACATTCACCGACTTTCAACGTTCAAGTTACCAAAAATTTATCGTTGCTAGTAAAATAAATTAGTACCACTAAAAATCTGAAATATGGCGTGAGTAGCAAAACACCCTGTTGGGCTGTATATGAAAATAACGATGTAAAATTTTGTTTAAATATCTGAAAACTATCTGAATGCCAGTTTGGAAAAAAGAAGAACGGTTTTGCTGGAAGCCATTTCGCGCATACTTTCGGTCTCAGCCTTCGAATTGTTTAAAAGTTAGTATAAAAAGTGTTGTTTTTTCAAAGCGTGTCAGAGATCAGGGCTGGCGTGAGAACGCTGAAACTCGCGGGGGAGTTTTTGTTCAGTACCCTTACCATGATACGCAGTGACTGTAGGTATCTCGCTAGCGACTGCGTAAACGATTTGTATGGGGAATCGTAGTTCTACAAAGTAACCGCCCCTAGGCGCTGTACTATTCTCCATAGAAATCGTTTTCGATGTCGCTAGCGAGTGCGATCACGTTAACTCGTGGTAAGGGTTCAGGTTCAACGACACGCGAATGCTTGCAGCCTGCCCCGACGCGTAACTTATTTTAAGAAACATTTTGAAAACCGAAGCCGGTGTTAATTAGTAAAATGTGTACCAATTTGCCAATAACTGACGCGGTTTTCAAATATTTCAAATGTAGGTTGAATTTTGGAGAACCAATACCAAAGTTTAAAATTTTTGATTTTGATTATTAGCAATAAATCTTGTCAAATTCTTCTGTAGATACTTACTTAAATTACTGAAGAAAATTCTAAGAATGAAATATTTTACCTTATACTCGTACAGTCATCGCGACAGCTAATTTTCATAAACATTTCAGGAACTGAAAATGTTGGTGACAAAATTACGCAATTTCAGAGCCTGCGCATGATTTTGAAACGGTTTTTAGTTTATAGGCTTGAAGTTATAGATATAACATGTAAACGGTGAATTCTGAAAACCAATTCAGTACAAACATTCATTCTCTTAAATTCTTAACGGTAGAATGAAGTTAAGAATCTAACTGCAGTAAAAAATATATAAATAAAAGTCAGTGGAAACGTAAGCCGATTTTGATTCTCTATTTCAAAATAAACTTATCACGTTGCGAGCGTCTCTGGAAGAAGCTTAGTGTTTTTATAGGTAAGCGGTTTTTGCACAGAATTCCCTGTCTCCATTGAACGAACTCTGTGATCCGATTGTTTACTTGGTGAGACAGCATATTTTGGACGAAGATAAACGCGTTCGACTTGAAAATATGTATTTATCAAGTTTTATTGGCAATCGATAGCCTTCCATCACATGTAGGCGATTTTGGAATGTGATGACGTAGTTTTGGGTTGAATCACTTATATGTATAGGTAAGTTAGAAAACTTTAGTAATGCACCTTTTATATGTAGTTGTGACCTGTTCGAATAGACAACACGTTTAAAAATTGTAACATAAACAAAACAAATGCCTTTTCGAACAGTTTACCACTACATGCAAGAGAGCTAAGTTTTTCATCCTATTGTTGTATTTTTGTGATTTGTTTCCCAAGTTGTGAAATAAGGTACGGCCATACCAACTTTTTCAGAGTAATTCAGACATTGCAGACAAAGTAGAGCCTGAATTTGCATCACCGAGAGCGCATACTTAGTATAAACATTAGAAATTCGGATTCAATTAGAACACGTTTTAATTTTTCATCATTTCCATTTTTTTCGCAAACAAAGCAACCTAATGTTTAGTTTCATAAACTCTAACAAAAGCCAGCCTATTAGTTTCCGCGGAGCAGATTGTCAGATGCCGGGTGTCTCGCGGAGTACAGTTATCCCACGTTCCGTCCCACGCTTTTGCACAATTCTTTCCACCAAAAAAACACAAATTTATATAAACTTCTTCTACCTGCTCGTGTGGCTTGCAGAATTTTGATACCTTTTGTGTTGTTTTTTGCTTTAATTTGTGACAATAATTATACCGGTATATGACTTTTTACCTGCGCGATTTTTTGTTCCTGAATCCGATTTCGGCCGTATCTGACGTTTTGCACGACCGTTTGTTTTGGCTGAGATATCGATGGGTTTACTGTTAGCTTAAAAAAATGATGTTGACGAAGTAAATTCTTTTATCTTCGAATCTTTTTAGAATTTTTGGCTTATCAGTTTCTAATAGAAGGAATACTTCTCATTTCCGTTACTAGTACTAAATTATACCTATTCGATACGTTAGATCTGGATTATTATTGGACCTGGATATTAGTTTTTAAATGGTAGGCAACTTTAGCCCATAACGTCAAATTATATATTAAATTATTTTACACTCCTTAATTATTAGGCATTATACATTTTTAACGTTGCCTTACCATTTGGTGTCATATTGTGTGCCCTAATCAATTGCATTTAGAATACAACCACACATAACACTCATTTCTTACCTCCAAATCGATACTATAAGAGGAAAATTGTTCTAAAACGTATAAATTGTTCAAGTTATTGATTTACTAATTTATTTATAAAAAATACCTAACTTTCTATTCTACAAAGCGTATAAAATAACTATGCATAGGCAAGTTAATCGATTAGGATAGCCTATTAAGAGAATAGCTCCAGTCTCCTCTCAGGTATACTGATGATATTGCGTTTTATCAAATAGGTTGCTGCAGATAAAAAATGTTCTCTGCATGTGCCATTTAAAAAGAAAACCCACAAAAAATGGTAGGCAAAGAATCCCGCTTCGGTCACGAGAAGGGTTGAGGGTTGAAGGTACCTACGTATGCGAGAGCGGGCAAAAACTATGATAAAATGCTATTTTTTACTGTAATACACTTATAAAGAATTGGCTCATTAGTGACTTGATGTGAAGAGATTATTTTTAATGAATATTTAAAAGCGTCCGATCGGAGTGTGGGCAGATACATGCTAAAATACCACGGATATTATACGCTTCAGAGGTCAGAGGAAGAGTCAGTAGAAACCGTGAACCAATCCAAAACGGAGTGACTATACTGTCTTAAGGGTACAAATTGCAGCTAACAATCAAACTTTTTTTGTGTGTGAAAACAAAGCGATTTATAAAAGGGGGCTATTTTTTGCGTCGCTTTCACAACATGTGCAATGCACAATCGTATGTCTGACCTACTTACCTACACATTTCCTCTGCGGTAAAGGGTTATGTTTCCCAAGCGCTGCCTACATCCAAGTGTTAACAGCTAGTCGGATTGTGTTTCAGCTTCCTTTGCAGACACGCCCTGATTTATTTGCATTTGTGTGTAGTACTGGTGGATAACGGGTCTACAAGTATACGGATATATATATATGTATATATATAAGTAGGTACTACAATTAAATAAATATACTACTTCAAACAAAACAAGCGCTACTTGAATTTTACATATTTACGTTATCATTAATATAAAACTGTATTTTAGTGGGCTTAAGTTACATAATTTCTAATCTTTAATTTTCTTTTTTTAAAGGTTACAGTGTATTTAAGGAATTTAAATTACGTGGATTTTATATTTTTTAAACAGTAGGTATATAATAACCTTAAATGGATTTTCTTGACAAAGTACATATGTTCACGAAGTAAAACAGTTTACGTTTGAACTCTAACATTAGTACCTAAGTAATGTAGATTTCAGTGATGAAGTTTCCGATAAAATAATCGTAATTATTTGCTGTGACTATTTCTAATCGACTTTAAAAAAGAGTAGGTTCTCAATTAGTTTTTTAAGATAGGTACAGGTCAGTGCTATTAATGCTATTTATAATATTATATTTATACAGGTCAAACCAGGCTTATATATTTAGGTCTGCTTAGAACTGGAATTGTTAAAAATATCAATTGGTTTTTTCTCAAAAAGCAGTATCCCAGAAGCAAGAACCATTAAAGCTGCTATTTTTACCACATGATTAACTAGTCGGTGCTTTGGCGCCTTGAGGGTTAAAAAATAGCAGAAGGGTTGACAAAGTGACAGCTAATTGAAATACGCCCATGTGCAGTGTTTTTGCCGGGTTTACTTGTACGGCTAATCTCGATACTCCCCTACGACAAGCTTTTTTAAAATCCCATAAGGTTAGGAAGGGGTTGTTTTGGATATATTTCTTAAATGCCTTGCCAAAAATAGACTACAATTGACTTACAAGAATTCATTGGAGGATTTTGTTCTATAGCTCACGTGATAGCTATCGACGCCGATATACCGAATTAAATGACCATCTTATATAAAAAAAATACAATATTAAGACGTCAATTAAAGTTCAATAATTCGTTTTCTATTTCATTCCTTTGTAATTTCCAAAACAATGATTTCAGATTATTTATTATCAATAAAGTATAAGTTTATAACAGAACCCTAATCATCAAACATACCTATAACATTGATATAAGTATATTATAATTACTAAAATAATTGGTAACAAAATAGTAAAATTATGTTTTAACTTTAATCGAAGTCTTAATTTTGTACAAACTTATTTAGAATTGCAAAGATGTTTAGCAGTTAGTAAAGAAATTAAAATAATTCAGCAGTTTGCTATTACAAAACTTTATTATAGGCGTTTTCATGTGTGACAACAGAAGTTGATCTACGAATGTTTTGATCATGATACTGTATCATTTGTTTTAGATGTATTTCTAACAGTTATAGTGTACAATAAAATCTTAACATACATACAATAAAGCAAGAGTATATCCAGATAGCGTGAACAGTTAAATATCAAGCTTCATGCATTGGCGTAAGGATCATTCAAGTTTTACACAATGAGATGGCATGTTAGTAGACAAAATGTGCGATATGAAGTGACAGCGAATAAAAGAATGACTAGAGTTCTCTTCAAACCTCTGTTCTTCAGATTTATTCCTCAAATACCCGGAAAGCTCGCCGTTAAGCACGCTTAGTTAACATGGAAGCCATTTTGCTATTTTAAGCACCGTCTTAATGAACTGCAGTAGCAAGCTGTGTATCACGTCGTGACCTCCTCCAGGGATCACTGTTGAGACTAACACGTGTTCGGGACGATCAAAAGTAGATATTTTACACAGAAGGGTTACCTTGCATACGTCCCTTTGCTAAACATCGCAACCCTCACTAATTGAAGTCTCGTTGGAAATAATCCCAGTTTAACAACCATTCTTAATAGAATCCACCCCTTGTTAACTCTTTTTACATTTCCTGTGTATTGAGATGCTTGACGTTTCGACAACAACTATTGTTCTAATTCTAATAGAACTAGTTAACGTGCGTTTAAAACACAGGAAGAACTTTGCATGCGCGTCGAAGTACTAAGACCGCAGAGAGACGAGGAGATATCTTTAAACGTTGCGTCATTATAGTAGATATAAACGTTTATTATACCTATACTTTGTTGTCATAATATAAGTATAACAAAAACTTGTTGATAGGTATTTTACATTTTCCTCCAATGAGCTCGCTTGAAATGATGTACATAATATAATATTTTTTACATAACCACAATGTTCTCGGTCAAACGGTTTGCTATATGCCTAACACAGACAAGAGTCGCGGTATATACTCGCGACTCACGCACACTACGATGGTAGCCTGAGCTTACAGTCTAGACGTTTTCTGATTGGCCAGCGCCGCGGGAGGGCGATCCTCCGGCCTCTCGTATGATGCGATTCGCGAACTGAGTTCGCACTCCTGTGGCGAATCACATCCTGCGTGTCTGCCTATGAGTAGCATACAGTCATACATTATTCATAAGCATAAAGATTTCGTACGGCGTGTTGATTTATGTATGCTAACTTTATATGTAAAAAACCGGCCAAGAGCATGTCGGGCCACGCTCAGTGTAGGGTTCCGTAGTTGCTCATCCTTCACAATAAACTGCTGTTTTAAGCCCGAGGTTTAAGTTAAGACAGATTTGAAGCTCTATAAAAAGGTCGTAAACGCCCTAGAAACTGTAATCACTTATTACCTTCTGGAAGTCAACTTACGACCTTTTAAAGAAAAAATATGAAATTTGGCGATAACTCAAAAACGGCTTGACCGATTTTGTTCAATATAGTTTTCATTGAAAGTACTTATAAGGCCGCATTAACATGAATTTTTCCATATTTTTTTGACTTGTGGTTCAAAAGTTAGAGGGGGGGGGACACAATTTTTTTTATTTTCGGAGCGAATATTTACAAAACTACTGACTTTATCAAAAAGTAATGTTTGAAAACCCCTATTATTTTCAAGAGACCTATTCAACGACACCCCACACACTAGGGTTGAAACGAAAAAAAAAAATCACCCCCACTTTAGGTGTTCGAGAGGTACCCGAAAAAAAATTTTTTTTTTAGTTTTTATTTTACCGTTTTGTCGGCGTGATACATACACATACTCATACCAAATTTCAGCTTTCTAGTACTAATGATCACGGAGCTAAGCCGCGGACGGACGGACAGACGGACAGACGGACAGACGGACAGACGGACAGACGGACATGGCGAAACTATAAGGGTTCCTAGTTGACTACGGAACCCTAAAAAGACAATGACTAGGGAAACAGAAATAGGTATTTTTGATTGAAGTGGTGGCTCTCTCATATTTGTCTGATAAGATTACGTATAACACAATATAGTACGAATAACTACTTTGGTTAGACTAGAAATTGAATTTGCAAATTTAATATTTATTTATTTTTGTTTGCTTTGAAATCAAAATATCAAAATTGATACTAAGGAAATATGAACATAAAAAGGACATAATTTTTATTTCAAAAGACATAACAGTTACAATTTCACTCGTCAACCACCGATAATTCATTAATCATAAAGCTAACTGAATAACGGTCAAGGGCGTAGTTCTATATCTGTGAGAAAGAACTGTTATAAGCAGTGCAAAACTGCCCACTGGGCTAATGATCACCTCAACAAAGGCGCTCCAACCGGCCGCCGAACAAAGAAGTGGCCAAAGAACAACAAAGAAGTGACCAAAGAACAAAATGAACGTTTTTGCACAATGCCGACCATATTAATTACCCTCGAGAATGGTCGTACAAAGGGTTTAATAAGCTTAGAGTAAATAAAAGAGTTAAAGGGACTGACCGCTGTCCGGCGGGTTGTTCAGCTGTGAAAATGATTGTGACGTAAATGGGAACTGAATTAGCGGGGTTGATGACTTTCTTAGATTTGTTAAGTATTTTTAAATAATTTTTGTTAATATTCTAGATAATTTCGATACATTTAGGTAGGAAACGTATAATGTTGTTGGTGGTAAATTGCGGAGTAATGGGTTTTGATTTTTTATTGCGAGAAAATCACTTTACTGATGCATTTGGCGGTCCAGGATATCTTCATTCTTTATTGTGTATCTCCAACACCATATCTCCAAAGCATATATTATTCTGCATCCCTCAGGCCCGTACAGTCTATGCCTCAACTCGACTCAACTCCACCGAAGACATAATCCTATGCAATCCAGTCCTAAGTTGATACTCGTAAATGACACACGTTCGTTCGACCCTATTTTCCATTTCTACAATATTTGGTTCAGGCGAATCTTCAGTCATTTCAAAAACAATATGACTGAAGATCATACAAAAATCGTTGTAGAACTTCAGAACTAGAACACAAACCTAAGTTTATTTTTAATTTAGGTAAGTATATGATATGTGAGTGTAACTAATTTAGAAATAATGCAAACCACTCGCACTTAAGTCTTTAAAAGAGCATCATCGAGAGAAAGACAATAATAAAGATAATTTCTATAGATGAAAGCATTCTCACAATATTGCCTAATTCAATATCAAGGCTAAGTGTGTGAACTTGCCAAAGTCCTTTATTGGCCGAAGGACCGCTAGTCGGACGTGGGTCAGAGGTGACAAACGGACGGACATACCCGGTTTATCGTAGTTTTTTTAGCGCTCCTTGAGCTTTTATAGTGGACATTGGTTTTTTATGCAGTCCCCTATCGGCTTGATATATGTATGCATATTTTAAATTTAGGACTATTAGTGTTGTCGACTGGTTAACTATAAAATGATTGAATCGTAAGTTGTTAGATAAATATTTCTACAACAACATATTATATTATTTAGCAACGTGATGTAAGTATATTTTCCTTAGAAATATGCATTTGCGGATGATAAATTTAAACTTATATTAATAGTTGTTCTAGTAGCCATATAAATATAGGTATATGCTAGTCATAGATACGGCCACTCACAAAGTACGTGAACCTTTTATTTACGCCCACAACATTCTTATCGATGCAAAATCATAGCTACTCATAAGCCATTCAACACCACGCAATGCCCGGAGCTTTTGTCTTTCACAAACAATTGCGGGTTGAATCAGCTTAAGAGATATGCATTTTTGCACTAGGCAGGTATTGTGCGTTAACAATGGGGTTTTTGCAGGTTGGGTAGGGTTAGTCACTTGTTTCGCACTGTCGGGCGTTTCGCTAGCCGTTGGTCACCCCTGACCCGAGTGACCGCTGACCCCCTGGGACTGAGAACTTGAACTATAATCCTTGTGACATTGAACTTCGCGATTTTTATTAATAGGAAAAAAAATGATACCTATCAATCCCATGAAGCTTATTCTATCGCAAGAACCATTTATCCCACAAATGTACATGTGGTAACGGTGTCGAAGTTTTCAAAATCTTTACCCGTGTTTTGCTGACAGAATTTAATTTCATCGCAATGAAATACATGTCGAACTATTAACTTTTCGTGATTGTTATAAAACTAACCTTACCCAACCTTATCGTAACCTTTTCAAAACTCATGAATAACGAAATGAAAATTCTATGGAATTAGACATTTCAACGAAATATTTGCAGGTGAAATAGAAAGAGCCTTAAAATTTACTGAATCTGAATAGATTCAAATTATTCAGATCCTGAACGGTGTTAGTGGTCGAGCTTCCTAAAAAACTCAATTTTGTCGATACTCATACTCATACTCATAATAGAATCAAATAACAATCTTCTCTTTCATTTTAGCGCTAAAATAGGTCGGTGCCTAATCGAAGGGAAATATTTCACTGGAGTTTTACAAAACAACATATATTACCGCAATATTTATTCTGTGTACATATGTATGTGACCTTTGTAGAGAGTTTCGTAGCTGCACTTTGCACTAGAGTATTTCCTTGTCATTCGATATTTAAATCAAATGAAATAATTATACGTAACAGTACATGGATGAAAATAGTTAGGTATGCAAATGGGTGTTCGTTGACATTTGAACTTCATTAATTCGTCGATTTCGCGGCGATACGTCGACTTCGAAATAGTTTAATGCAAATCAGTTTTAACATTTAACTTAACGTTGATCTAAGGTTTTTTATCACATATACAGTCTGGTTTATTTTGTAGTTAGGAGTCTTCTTCCACGAATAAACTGATAGGTAGGAAGAGGTTACAAAGCTAGAAGTTATACGCATAAGAGCGATAAAAATAGTTAAATAGGCATTAATACATTATCAATAAATATTTTAGTAGTAATAGATAGGTAACTTCCAACATACATTTTATGTTCCCCGGAACGAAACTATTACAGTTTAACAAGCAAATGAAGTATGGATATGATGAATTATAAAAATTATCATTGAAACAGAGTAGTTTTGTCGTGTAATAAAAATAAACTTTCATTAGCAATGGAAGATAAATGTACCTACTTGCTTACTAAGTCGATTTTTAATCATAAATAGAATTAAAAAACACATTCTGCTATCTTAAGTCATACATGAGTGAGATTATATTCCAAAATAGTGTGTCCAAAAAAATCTCCTATTATATGATATTCGTTGCTAGGTCAGAGGTGACCAACGGGCTGCTCACTGTCCACTGCACCCTTTCGCGAGTTGCATTCAAGACATCTGCCCGGTGGATTAACGCATGACCACCGGACATAAAGTGGCAAGGAGTTTGTTATAGTCTTTACTATTTATATGTAGGGAGTATTTATTTGCCCTTAGTAACATAATTTCGATTAATAGCTAAGTATGCTACTTTTAGGCAAACAAAATTGGTGCACCGATGCATTAAAGAAAACTTTTTTTTTTTAATCCTGTAGACACCGTGTTGTCGATAAAGGAACTCCTAGAAACTAATCTCGTCGAGTGTTTCATTTCGACGAAAAGTCATTTGGCAGAATTTTTATTTCATTGTTTTTTTTATAATTCTTTCAAATATCATCCTATTGATTGGGTTAGGTTAGGTTTGTTTTATAACAATCTCAGATAATTTACGATTGCATAGAAGTATGCTTTCTACGAAAAGATTTTTCGGCCATAACACTAAAATGAATGAAATTCACTGTGGTAAAATTTTCATTAGAATTTGACATTGATTTACCGACAACATCTTAAGGCGACGGGTAATGCGAAACTAGCGCCACTTACGAATTTTTATCATATCTTCTAAACCATATCAATTTTCAGTAATTACAAGATATGAGGAGCTGGAAAAACACCTCTAGTATTTATTAAATCATTATACACAATTTCTTGTTCTTTAGTTGTCTCTAAAAACTTGCCCAAAACTATTGTGGCCGCTTTTGACGTGAACAAGTTTTGTAGGTTAAACTACAGTGAACAAATCGTGTAAAGTCATTTAATAAATATTAAAGGTGTTTTGCTAGCTTAAGCTATTAAAAAAAAAAACAGATTATGAAGGTATAAGAAAAAAAAACGAAAGTTTTGCCCCGTCGCCTTAACAGTAACAACCCTGTTTTTCAAAGTTTTCTATGATATATATAGTGATATTCACGCCTGATGGAAGATTATTTTCCTTTAACATTTATATATTTTTCTGGCTACTATAATTATTTTTCTAAAATATTAAAATTAAAAGATATTTAGGTTTTCAAATACTGAGAAGGCGATTAAATAGGTCTAAACCTATCTTAGCAGTTACGCATTCGTATATAGGCTTATTTTAATCCCGTAACCGAATTCATACACCGAATCCCGATTTGGGGCTCATCAAGTCATCATATATCAAAATGTTATTTTTATCCCAAGGTCCCGATGTCCAGCCGTTGGTCACCTCTGACCGCTGACCGCGACCCCATGGGACTTGTCGGGGATATTTGCTTGCAATTCGACATTGAAATTTTATTCGCAAACATGTGTAGGTTTGCAATACACACCTGTTTTTTAAGGAATGTTTTTTTTTATAAAGTTATGTTCCATATTTTTGAAATAAGCAATAGTTACTGGCATATTTGTTCTCTAGTTTAATGGAGAGGTACGTAAAATTTTTCAACAGGAAGGAAAATAAACAGAAGTACCTAACCTACATATAAAGTAGAAGATAAACCATTAATGCTTATACTGTAGATTAATTTATGTTGGAACACAAGTTGTAAAGTTTTTTTTAAACAATTAATTTGCCTCGACGATATTGCATAATGAATTCCATAATAACCTTTTTAATTAGTTTGCTAAAACTTGCATTTTTTACACCACTATTATAAAATGGATGGCAATGGAATCTCGAAAAACGAGTTAAATTTGTAGTCTTTGATGCATTTCATAAGACGCATTAAGTAATCCCCCGTCGATTATATAAAGATGCATTGTATGGAATCGCGAAAGGGTGCACCGACCACTGGGCACTGGGCAGTGGGCAGCCTGACCGTTGCTCACCTCTGACCCGGTAACGACCATCCTGTATATTGGCGTGTTCTTAATTTCTTATATGGGAAGGTGGAGAATAGAAGATATAGAGAGAGGGATAGAACTAGAAGACCTCTGACCTAAACCGGTAACGGCTATCGTGGGCACTGACATTTTCTTACTTTAAAAGGTAGGCATAGGTACTAGGAATGATCACTGGAAAACTTGTGACTGAAAACGGATATGGATATGACTATAAACTTGGCAAATACTTACATTGTAGCCATCTTGATTTTTAGCTCTATGAATATTAAAATGACCACCGCCACCTCCGATAACACTTTTACGGACAGTACGTCGAAAGATGTAAATTAGTACCCTCGTGTTATGGCATCACGTCTGAGGACGGCGACCTTTATCATCGCAAAACTACAGCTCCGCCTACTGTCAAACATTTCTCATTTTTTTTTATTAATGGCAAATACTTTATGCCATTTTTGGCTAGAATTTGTATGAGTTTTGTATGTACTGCAGCATGCATTTTTCAAGATGATCCTGTGCCCGTGAACGTGTTAATATTCTCCATTTGATTCTGACTATTCCTACGCTTTGATTGAACTTTGAATTTGATATAAAAACTCACCGTGTTGGTCAGTGACTGAGTAAACAATTTGGTATGCCAAAGTACAAAATACAAGAATTATAATACAGTTCAGAAGTCACCGGATTAGCATACAAACCTTGCGATTTCTACTTGTTTCGCAAAACAAGACAATAGGGTTCAACGTATGCTTGATCATGCACGGCGCATATACATGCGTAATGATATGTGGATTGATTCGCTTGATGAATAAATTAAATAATGTCAATACCAGACGACATATTCATACCTAGTAGATTTTATTACTTCTTCCAATCGCTAACAGTACTCGTACCTAAGATATTGTGCACAGCGCATCATAAATAAGGTAAACATACATAGTATAAAATTCGAATCTTGTACTATAGTTTAGTAACGATAGTACGATTGAGTAGTTAGAACATAGGCAGCATAATAAGAAAAAGTTAAAAATCTGATTGAAATGAACTCACGGGTAGCTTTAAGTTATTATACTAGTAGAAAGCAGTTCGTAATGCATTTTAAAGTTTATTGATATATGTTTAGAATTATAGGATTAAAGTAGTAACTTGTAAGTTCTAGTCTTGGTAAATGATTATTTACAAGAAAATAAATACATTCCTTGTAAGAAACTAGACTCCTAGACTTCACAAATATATGAACTAGCATGTTAATCTTAATCAAGCTCGAGAGCCGGCGGTGCCATCAGTAAAAACTGTGTATGTTTTCATTTCTATTTATAATAACTTGATTCATTAATGTAATAAAATACGCGACCAATCAAACCGGGTGAGGGGGCCTGAAATAGACGAGGTGTCGTAGGTTGAGTCCTGCGTACGGATGTATATTCCTCTTTTTATCATTTGATAATGCACAGGATCAAGTAGACATGATAATCGCTCAGAAGAGCCATAAAGAAAATAAATTATTTCACTGACATTTACACAAGTATTTTTTATTCGCGAAACTTTATTAATGTATTGTCATACTACTAATTTCAAACATTAATTTTCAACTACTCCGCTACCTAAAGATTGTCTGGAAGAGATCGCTATTTAGCGATAAGACCGCCTGTTGTTTACCTCTGCCTGTTATTTGAATGTATCTCATGTTGTGTTGTATATTCCTTGATGTTGGAGGTGTGCAATAAAGAGTATTTGTATTTGTATTTGTCATTTTAAAATAATCTGATCACTATAAGTGAGAGTTTTACACGCTGTAATTTTAATGAGTCATCTCATTTTGAGAGAGACAGAGTTTAATGTTTACATAGGACCACGTTTGTTGTAATTGAATGTCACGCCTATTCATAGTTAAAATATTTCCAATTGTACTCCAGTAAAATTTGGCTCTAAAATTCTTAAACAGCCGTCGAATATTTTTCACCAAATACAGTAAGGAGTCTATAGTGGAGAGACACTACATATGTACATCTAAAACAAAACGTGTTTGATTAAGAATCAAACCAATAACCGTTCAAGTTAATTTGTGCTATTGCTTTCTATAGACTTTTATTTATGTACCTATAGGTACATTTAAATAAATGAGAATTATGGAATTTGTAGAAAATGTGCATGATGTACTAATAGAAAATCGCAAAATGTATCACTTCATGTAATACACTTAGTGTTTGAACACGAGACACTAGAGTGCGTGTTTTTCATTTTATGTAAGTAAGAAAGTAAACACTTTATTGTACACAAAAACAAGAAATACATTTCAAAAGAATAAGCATGTACAAAGGCTAACTTATCCCTTTAAGGGATCTCTTCCAGTTAACCTTTAAGTACATAGTTTTACTTAGTTAAAGCTAAAATTTGCACATAAAACCATTTGAAAATACACAAAAACTAAAAAATCGTGGCCTTTTGAGAAATAATTATAATTATGACAAATACAAAATGACGTGTCATCATCATCAAATGCAGTTTTGCGATTATAAATAAGTAGGTATTAGGGCTTGAAATTCCGGAACTGTTAGTAAGGACGGTATCCGAAAACCTGGAAATTATAATCAAGTTCGTAATTGAAAAATCTTAGAACATCTGCCCGTAGCCCGCATAGCTCTATGCACCTCACCATAATATTTTGATAATGTCTCACCGTAACAAGCCGCATCATAGGCATCACAACACATGCCGCACATTCGTGGGAAGTCGGAAGCTGCGACCTTTTTATTGGAGGCTCAATTAGGAAACCTCTGTATAATTACAGGGGTGATTGCTAAATATAATTTAATACTTTTTCTTTTTGATCGTGTCGCCTTTCATCCGTTTTCCGCGCGGGGGAGTCCAAATATAAGTTCAGAATGGCTGCTAAAGTATATTAGGTGCTTGTTTAAAGCTGTTATGAACTTATGAAATTTACGTTCGAATGTAATAAAAAAATCAAGTTAGGCTAAAATAATGAATACCTACTTATGTTTAGTTGTTATATTATAGGCACTCTACTTGATTATTTATTATGGAATTAATGGAGAAGAAAAATATTTAAATTGTAGGTACTTACTCTGTACGAGTATTAACCTTCTGCGTACTGTTATAATATTTATAATTCTTGTATAAATGTTAACAACTGTACTTATTTAAAGTAAAATAAATATTTTTTTTTGTAATATTAAGTCTGGTACACCAGACTACAAATATGTTGACATTTTGCTACACCCCGACAAAATTGGTTGCAATGCAATAAATATATAATTATTATTAATCACTTTATCAGTTTGCTTGGCATTTTGGCATAATACCTAAACACAAATGACCCCATCTTTTTATTAATTTAAAATCATAAAATACAGGCTAAGTTCAGATAATATTTTCATCCATTTGTCAATTAGATACATTTCATTGCTTTTCTCCTTAGTTAGTATTTTGTGATGACGTAACTATTGACTGTACTTACAGCAAAACGGCAAGGGCGAGTAAAAGTTGAAAAATGTATTGTGTACCTATAGCTTTTCACAGGTGTTATATTGTTACAATCTCAGTAACTGTTTATTGCGGTATTAGAACCCTAATCCCAGAAATAGATGGGTGTATTCCAATGAAAAAAAAAAAATGAAAAATAAAAAATGTTTATAAATAAATAAATATCAGACAACCTCACACAAATCAACCTAGTCCCAAATTAAGCTCAAGAAGGTTTGTGTTATGGGTACTAGGCGACGATATACATACTTATATAGATAAATAAATACTTAAATACATATAGAACATCCATGACCCAGGCACAAATATTCGAGTTCATCACACGAATATTTGCCCTTGCCGGGATTCGAACCCGGGACCGTCGGCTCAGTAGGCAGTTGCTTAACCACTGCGCCAACCGCGTCGTTCAAATCAAATCAAATCAAATCAAATAATTTATTCGCTGTAATATGGTTACAGGGGTCTTCTTAAATTAAAATTAGAACAGGCATATTACGCCATTTCTGGCGTGCGAATATTTTGCAAACAATAATACTTGCAAGCATAGTTAATAACTAAAGAACTCATTAATAGAGTAAAAGGGTCGGTCCAACAACCATGTATGTAGATTTGTCTTGAATCTATTCAGAGGCAGATTACACAGGTCTCTGGGCAACTTGTTAAATACTCTGATAGCCATAATATAGGCATTTCTCTTATAAATTTGCAATTTCAGTTTAGGAAGGAATAATTTACCATCATTACATTTTCTTTGTGTTCTGCTACTTACATCAGTTATTTTTTTGAACAAATCTGGATATTGTTTTACAAATATTGCTAGCTGCTTAATATATAAGCACGGCAAGGTAAGCAATTTTAATTTTTTAAAAAGTGGCTTACATGAGTCCGTTATATACGCACCACAAATTGCTCTGACGCATTTTTTTTGTAGAATGAATACCTTATTTACATGCACCGAGTTCCCCCACAGCAACAATCCATATTGAAGCACCGATGCCACATAGCCATGGTATGCTGTTAAACTAGTAGCCTCCGATGCTACTTGTCTTATATATTTATTCAGTTATACATATTAGGGGTTTACAAGAATAGGTTGGAATCTCCTAGTAAGTGACAAATTCACTTGTGTCAGGAGACCCCGCTCTTCCATTAATACATAATGGTATAACATTTAGTACAACAAAATATAAATAATTTTATACCAATAAGAATTCTACACTAAAACTTAGAAATTAGCTACAAAAGATTGAAATTTTTATTCTTACTTTTACAACTTACATTACACTTAGTCTTACAGTTCAAATTTTTTCGTAGGCGTATGTGTATATGAGTAGGTATGTATGAATTTTGTGTTTGTTGAGGTGTGAGATTATAGTTCAAAATTCAAAGTTCAAAAGTTCCTCAGTCTCATCGTAGTTAATATCTTTCAAGAATTTACTTATTGTTTTTTTACAGTTATAGAGATCTAAATGATATATTGAGATTTTTGGAGTTTACTCCTTAAGAATCGATTTTCATATATAAGCCCGGGGTATGAAAATTATGGGGTATAAAATCGAACGTATCTGCCGTGCTAATTTAAAAAGTCGTATCTCAGTATACGATCGGGGTAAAAATACGACTTCTTAATTTAGCAGGTTATGCGTTACGTTAAGCGTTATAGACTAAGATCCCTGCGGCAGAAACAGCCAAACGCCGCAAGTACGCAGCTCTCGGTGATAGCTACGTATTTGCGGCGTTTGCCGTGGAGACCTTAGGACCGTGGGGACCGGAAGCAACTAAACTTTTTAAAAAGCTTAGTTATTTACTTATCCGGTCCTCCGGTGATCGTAGGGCTGGCTCGTTCCTCGCCCAACGCATTGGCGTTGCCATCCAGCGAGGTAACGCGGCCAGCCTTATGGGCACCCTACCTAATGGTAGCGACATAGGGGATATATGTACATTATAGTTTAGGTCCCAATAGTTTAAGTTAGGTTTAATTAGATCATAATTTAAGTTTTTTAAGGTTTAGTTATATACTTTTAATTTTATGTTGTTTTTTCTCTAATAAATTCATTTGTTTTTCTAGGACGTATATAGTAAAAATTATATGTAAAAGCATGTTAATAATTCACAGATCCCTATATAAAATGACCTTCACCGAGATGTTTATTTCATGAAATGTATTTTAAATGTACTTAGCAACGGGAAAACATGGCTCCCGTTAGATAAAATTAATATTAATTGTTCTCTGCCATTTATTTATTTTAAATTACCACAAGAGGCTTAACAAATAACATAGACAAGAAACATATTCATTATTTCTCCGCGGAGACTGCGGCGGCGGCCGGCGGCCTACACGGTGGCGCGTTGCTGCGCAAGTGCGCATCGGGCAGCTTGACTGACAGTTGTCAATCTACAACAGCTGAGAAATGTGTTTTGTTCATAATTCATAATTCATAATTCATAATTATTTATTTCCAAGAATATGGTACATTTGGTTATTATAAAGTGTCTTAGTGCTACATATTCGGCCAGTATTGGCGTAGAAATGTTATTATAGTATTGCTAGTAAACATGTCAATTAAATTATTAAATTAAATTATATTAAAGTTAATATTGCAATCAATTAAATATAAATATGTCAATTAATATTAAAAATAATTAAAATTAAGTCCTTACAAAACCCTGTTTTCAAGTTTTTGCTAATATTTTGCGTGAATCTCTATCATGTTACGAGTGTGATTACTGATTGCTATCAGTGCATGAGTACTATCTAGTTATATGTGCAATTATAAACCACCGCTTCCCCCAGGAACTTTATGGGGCAATTTGTATGCCGAAACTTGGAGCGGTTTTTTTAAATACTTTATTTGTTATCGTAGCCGTAAGTTTTTATCTAATCCTAATAGCACGGGCTCCTCTCAGAATGTCGCTTCCAGGTCTGTGTCGCTGTCGCTGGAGAATTCCGTACAGTGCCCACATTGCTCCCAGATTCGTTTCTTTAAAGGTCAGAAAGGACTTAATATACACATCAGTAGAACCCATGGCATTCGTGCTGGCGCAATTACGTCGCCACCAGGCAAACAATTCACAACCAAGTCAGATCAGGCCTTTTTCTGACAAAAATCAGTGAGCTTAAACATTCAATTCCAGTGGTCAAACGAATTCCTCGCAGCGCTCGAATTCAGGTTGCACAAAAAGTGTGCCTACCTTTTCGTTCTTGTTTGCAGCGCCCAACAGGGTACATAATGTGATACTTAAACTATTTACTTTCACCTGTATAATCATTATGTGCAATAAACGTATTGAGTATATATTTTATAAACGTTCTTAAGGCCACGCGCGCACCAAGATTTTAGTCGCACGATAATTTTGTCGCATAAATGCAAGATATGGGTTTATATGAGAGTGCGCGCACCACGATTTTCATAAACCCATAAGTACGCTTATTTCTGCGACAAAAAAGTGGTGCGCGCCTGGCCTGAAGAGTAAACTCCAGTCGTGCGTCGGAGCTGACACACACACTTTTTTTTTATTTAATTTATTATAAAGTTGGGCAGAAAGAGTTGAGAATTGCCTCTTAGCAAATTTAGATCTGGTTAAGGGCACAGGTGCCACTACGTGTTTCCTTCTTCGGGATGATATTGATGGTAAGTACTGCAACGTTTTATGTAGTTTTAGTATCGAAAAGATGATGTAGAGTTTTCTCATAGATAAAAGATCACATGAATTATAAAGTTCAGTAGTGGGGAATCGATAGGGTTTGAAAAACATAACCCTAAGTAAGCATCTTTGCCCTCTCTCAACATTTATAAATTTAGTTTTATTAGCTCCCCCCCACAGAGTGATACAATAGGTCATTATTGATTGTGCTATAGATATATATATATCTGTATGAGTAATTTTTTTGTAGCAATATGTCTTAATGTCTTGAATAGCCAGATATTTTTTCTAATTCTTGTATTTATATATTCGATATGTCCGTGCCAAGAAAGACGCTGGTCGAGAATGATGCCCAGATACTTTATTGAATCCAATGATTCTGCACAGTAGCACTCGCAGCTACACTGAAAAAATAAATAGCTCAACTAGTTTAACTCTAGGTACCTACTTGAGAAATAGCCAAATTGTGCTTAGTAGTACTTAACCAAAATTATGCTAATTTTACTGTTTATGTAACTACCAGCTTACATTTGGGTTAACAAATCTTTTTTTTTTCCAGTGTATAAACTTAATTTCAAGAAATAATGGGGCTAAACTAGTTATATTGGGTTAGCTAAACATTTAAACTATCCTTTCAACTTTATTACGGTTATAATGCCGACATTGTGAATGCTTATCGCATTATTTGTTGGACTGTCCTGGAATGAACTCGACATGCTTGGAATCACAACGTCACATGTGCTAGTAAATGAATAGAAATTTATGACATTCTTTTACAGAAGAAATTGTATTATGTTCAATTAGCGATTTGGCCATTTAAAGGGCAATTTGCATAGGCAGATAGTGCTATCAGTGTTCCACAAACATAATTTATTGTATGTTGTCGTAGGTCTGAGTGATTAGGGCAAAATAAATAGTAATACGCAGTTCATCTTATTTTATATTTTGTAAATAGTACTGTCTGGTATTTCCAACTGTGTGACCTATATGCTATTGAGCTACTTTCAGCCTTCAGTGTTGTTTGCAGTCAGTCTAGTTTAGCCATGTAAATAAACTCTTTGGACCTACATACTAAACTTTGAAATAGTGTTCAGTTTAAACTAATTTCATTAATTTATTATCACAGAACCCAAAACTAAGTATTATTTTTATTTGATAATACCGACAAGTTTTTAAAATATTAAAATAACTGTGAATGCAGCGTCATCTTAGAATGGGCCCTCTACACGATGTGACCAACTGTTCGCTTACGCTCGTTTAGAACGAATAACTTTCCAAATGCATTTTTCAATCACAAATTGGGATATTTCGAAAATTTGAAATGTGGTATTATTTAATCTTTTATCCTTTATTAACATTACAGGTTGCCATTTCAACATTTCCGTAACATATCTTACTTATATTTGTCTATTTTCACCCGACTTCAAAAAGCAGGAGGTTCTTAATTCAGTTGGTTTCGTAATGTCTTTACGTTTTTTACCTCCAAACTCAATTATTTATGAACCGATCTTAAAAATCATTGTTTTGTTCGAGAGTATTAGGCATCTCCAATTGATACCTTAAAATGTTGGTGATGATTTTGATGACGAGATCTATGAGGAATCGATGGTGGAGTTCCATGAACATCTATGACGTTTACAGGAACATCTATGACGATTTCGGTGTTTTTTAGTTTAACTCATGCGGTTGTTCTCGGAAATACCATTTCTTCTCGTTGAAGTCGGTTAGTTTTTGTGGAAAAGTGATTCTTTACATATTCGATGTCACAGCTTTTTTTTATGTTTTTACTTTTCTTTCTCAAAGAAGTTCATCTGATTGTGTATTTTTTGTTTAACTGTATACTATTATCTATTCTGTGGTTTAACAGAATTATAACGAGGTTAATAGCCGTTAGAGGGTCCCACAAGCGAATAAATTTTGCAATTAGCAATGCAAATATTTATGTAAGAGAAAGTTATACTTACCTACGCCTATTGTAAAAAGTTTTATTGAGATGATATTTTATCAACAATACCGCTCTATACCTACTCTACAGTTACCTAAGTAGATATGTGCAGTTCTTGAAGGCGGACTCTTATTTGAATTCGGAATCATTATCATTTCATATCGTAGATTCTATAACTTGATTTATATATTACAGTAAACTTAGTGCTTAGTCAAAACGAATGCGAAGACATAGATTATGATACGAATGTGGTATATTAGTCATTATCATTATACATGACGCCTTTTTGCAGCCTCATTGTTATAAAAATGAGGGCTATTATTTATATTGAATTGTTTTTCATCGCCACATATAAAACTACTAAGAGGTTCACGTATTTTCAACGTAGTCGGGTAAAAAGTATCCTATAACTATCATTGGATGTTAAAAATCGTCTAGCCTTTTCGGCGTGATGGGAAGACAAATATTTTTTTACCAACCGCACCGCCCTGTCCATTCAAAATCTGCATTGCGCTGTTAAGTTTTTTCCTGAAAGAATCTTTTTTAATACAATTACATAATACTAAGTTATTATTAAGCACATAGAAGATTTACATGACGATGAATGCTTGTATGCGTCTGAGGCACTGAGTAGTCCAGCACCTAGCGAATATTGTAAAACAAAATGCCGCTGGTGAATGCGTCTAACCAAGTTTAATGTTTATTACATCGTAGTGTAGGATGCGCCGGGGCAGGAAGCGACTGGCGTGACGTCGACTGCGCGCCGAACACGCTGAATGTTGAGGCAGGCGCGCCCAGACCACACCGCCGAGCACCGATAGCATAGAAAACTTTATTGTAGGTAGTTTTATACTGTTATTAAACTAAAGATGAAATGTTACGTAGAATAAATTTGACAAAGACTATTGTCGTTGCGCTAACCAAATCTACCAAATCTGATATGTGCATCAATTGTTATTTCTTTTAATTGAAATCGTGCATATTAATTATGGAAAGCGCAAGGACGCTTTGTGAATTAGGTTAGATTATTTGGAGGTTAGGTTAGGTTAGTCCCTTAAGTAGGTATGTTTGTTATGTTCTTTTGTACGTCTTTGCGGAGTCATCATGACTAAACAAAAAGACAGATTAGGTACAGACAAATATTTCTGGTGCACAGATAGCTGCCTTATACCGGACTATAGGTTAAAACGAAAAATGAGGTAATGACTGAATTATTTCTCTTGAGAAGTTTCAGTACCTAAATAAATGACTAGCGAATAATATGAGTGTACATTCAAGTGTGCTGGGTGTTAAACTGTATTTGTTTGAAAGTCGAATGTGTTCAATTTCTTCTGTTACTTAGGTAAGTTAGCTTCAAAGCCTTATGTTTGCTCTTAGGCTTTCCTCAGTCATTCCATTGATATAGTAATTCATGTGAGCATTTAGGAAACAATTCGCAATGTAATTATTTATAGAGCGGTGCATAAAAGCGTTCTACATATTCATATACAATTATACATATAGTGTTAAGGTTTTGTAAGTCTTGCAGATTTACACCCTGGTACTTTATCTGAAGACATACGTACATTAAGATAAGACTTAGCTAGGTTGTTGACACAGACGATACGGTCGTTCACCCTAAATGAATTGTGGATGAACGTTTACGTCAATCCATGAGGAAACCATGAATTTGATGAATAATATCAAAACAAATGTAATGTATTGTGGTTAAAGCAGACGCAACAAATTTAAATAACTTACATGTCGAACCATTGAGCTTTGCTATTGCATAAGGAATTCTTTAAAATCAATGAATTACAGCATAAAAACATTAGTACAGTCTATGCCAAGTCTAAAAACTGGTAGAGAAAAAACACGCGCTGTTTGAGAAGCACCCCTTTTTTGAAGTCTGTTGATAAATACACTAGGTACTTATATCTTACCCTTTATTGAACACCAAATCAAGTAAATAAGTAAGTAAGTAAGTAAACACTTTATTGTACACAAAAACAGTTTAAAAATACATCTATTACAAACAACATATAGGTACAAATGCGAACTTATCCCTATAAGGGATCTCTTCCAGTTAACCTTTGAGCAATTGAGTGAGTACGAGAAGAAGATAGACAAACTAAGTCCGCACCGTGTACAAAAAGGTATTAAAATAACAAGACTACATATACGTACTATGTATAATCGCATAAAAAAAGCTTAATTAAATTAGCATGATTTGCGGTTTAAAATCAGTTTTAGACATTTTAAATAGGTATCGGATACGTACAGAAAACCAATGTACTTAACCTACATTATCTACCCACATAAGTCCTCATAGCATTACCTTATTGCGCATAGTAAAGAGGTAACAATTTTATTGATAATGCTAGGTTGTTGCTGCCGACGCTACCGTTCAAGTGAAGCCAGTACATAGCCCTATGTACAGCACATAGCAAGTAACGGGAAGCGGCTCGCTGCACCGCGTGACGGTGACGCCCGTGCCGCTGATTCTATCGACTGTCGTTGCTATCCTTCCATTCAATGGTAAGCAGGCTTTTATGACGTTACTTCATTAATTAAGATGTTTTATTAGCTGGTTATATGGGCATTGCAAGTCACGGGCAAGCACCTAATTAGGAATCCGTAACATGTTTTCGGTCCCTTTTCATCATTTCGAAGTTCAGAGAAGGAGCAAATATTATATACTAAAGGTACAAAGACTTCAGTAGGTACTCTTGTGGTTAAAAGATGTTTTAAGTAAAGTAAACATGCAACGCCTTATCTTTCAGACTAACTATTGTAAGCAATTTTAAAACGTCCCCGTATACAGAACACAAAATAAACGAATGCACCGGGTGGCTAAATAGTTAAATCCGGTCATAGAAGCAACATAGTGAAGCGAGTTTCGGCAAGGCCAGTGGGGGGAAGTAAGGACCCAGGGCCGGGGGAGGGGAGAAGTGCAATGTCCTCGCCAACATCGGAGATGCCTGCTCTGTGCGCCTTCTAGAAACGTCTATCCGCCTTCAAACATTCTAATGCCGAACGTGTTTGAGCCGATGCGACGTGGTGTGACCCGTGTGACCAATAATTTGATACTGCATTTGGAATTATGTAGGTATATCGTATCAATGTGAGAACGGCATGCATTTGTGCTATTCTGGTAGGTACCGAATTGTAACGCATGTAACATCAAAAATCTTTTTTTTTAATATATCACAGATTAAGCAAAAAAATCTTCGTCATTTCACTGCTTTAATAAAATCTGATCGAAATTAATTATATAACGATTATTTACGTAATTGTTAGTAACTTTTGCTTACACGATGTTTACACGATGCTACTTGGCGACTCCTTAAAACATTTCGGTGTCGATGACCAAACCTGAGGGAAGCTGAAACCCTAGAAATGCTGTGGGGCGAGCATGTTATTGTTTTACGCATAGATACCTACCTACGTACAATAACTGAGGGGTTTAAAATATCTACTATAATTACGTCATCAAATCAATGTGTTGTATGTATCACCAACATGAACTCGCATAGACATTAAACAAAATGTGAAATTGACAAATTTTATCAAACCCTTCATGAGTATGTAAGTATTTAATAGAAAACCATCTGCTTGGGCCGACTTATAGTCGCAATTACTTACCTAAGGTTCTAAGTACCTATATATGCAACAGATCATTACGATTCAGAGACTTTATCATAGATTTCATAATCAGGTTGATAGCTATTCCTGCCTAGAAAAATTTCATCATTATTTTGTCTAACCGAACACGCAAATTGACACGTAATTCTATTTTCTGATAGAACAGTGTGGCAAAGTCAGTTCCACCCGTAGGCATGATTGTGGTGAATTGATGATTCTGAGTCCTTATCGCAAATTTCGTGAGCCTAACGATTGCTACGCATGTCGCGGTTTTATCTCGCGTTTAATGGAGTATTCGCAATTAAGAATCGATTAAACAGTCAGAAGTCACGTTTGCCAACATTAGACTCGATGGATAACGCGATCGAATAACGAAAGGACTTTATTTGTTTATCGAGATCAAACGTTGTCTAAGAGCAATATCGAGTGGAATATTTTCTAAATAGCTGCATATCTGACTTTGTCAGATACAAAGGTGCCAAGTGGTTGAAATCAGACGTCCCTAAGCGGTAAAATACGGAACTGACGCAACTCCTACGCATTGTGTAAAGAGTACGAAGCATCTAGGGCTATGGGACATCGCGGAGCATTCGGGGCTTGACCTTGGGGAAGGATCGCGGCGGGGCTCGCGGTCCCTGACCTGACTATTTCGAGTGGCAAGTGGCTCGCTGGGCCGCGCTGCGCAGCGCTGCAATGTGCATACCGAAATAACCAACCGCCCCCCCGCTGTCCCCGCAGGATGTACTTACCATGCACCAGGCATCGCAATCGCACCGAAAGGGGAAGACTGCCGCACAAAGCCGGCCGTACACAAACATCCCCTTGTGGCTTGATAGAAAACATCCGTCGCTGACTGACTAAAAAGAGAGTTTAATAAGTGGCAGCGATAAATGTCCGCTTAGTTTAATGCACGGTTGGATGTATCTAAGCGAGCGGGAGCCGGGTGATGGACGAGGGAAAGGGTCTGTTCAAGGCTGCAGTCGATGCACTTTCTCGAGAAGTGGCACACCACTAATAGATGCATCCATTATACCTATGCGCCGACGTCGTCGGCCGGCCGCTTCTCCTGTCAAAACGCCCACGTAACACACAATTTCTCCAGATATTGGGCACGAGATGGAATTATTATAATAATCATTAGAAAGAGTTTTGGTATGCACTCCGCGGTGTAATTAGGTAAACGTTTATTCATTTATAATGGCACGTGGTCACTATTTGATGTGAAAATTAAATTTACATCGATTGTGTACCGTGTGCGGAACTAGTTCTTACTGGATATGCATAAGATCTGGAATTGCTATTGCAATTTTACTGTGGTAATGTTGTTTTGATGAACCTCTTTGTAGCGACTGTTACGTGGTCCATTAAAAATTGCCTTCATCGTAAGATTTTAAAGCCGTAAATGCAGTAGAACAGTAATAACGTCTGCTTCGTTACAATCTGTGTCTAAACGATTGGATTAAAATGTATAGTTAAAATACCATAGGCAACTCATTATAATATATTATACGTAAGGTTATGGAATTATACTATCAATCGGTTATCTAAGTTTGATTGCCATTTCGAGTAAATAAATATTATTTACGTGTAACATTTGAAACAGGGTATGCAGACAGCTCAGGAAATAGTACTTAAACTAATACGAGTATTCAACTTATATGATTGAGTAACTTAGGTAGGTACATAACTATTAATGAAATGTTAGATACATATTTGACTACGCTTCTTAATTGAATATTACTTATACTTCTACCACGATAGTTTTAACTCTGCGTGAATTCACTTAATGTAACAGAACATAGAGGATAGGTAATCTACTCGCATATCATCGCTAGATGCTACAATCAGCCCTCCCAAACGCACACATAGCTATGACATGGGGTACTAGGGTGAGTGTGTGGGTGAGTAATCTGCTGCGCCTGCGCTGCCCAAGGTCACTGGCCAGCGGAGCGTTGCAGCCGACAGACGAATTCACTCCTGAACAATCTGGAAGAATACTTGAGAATCTCGCTCCTCTCAAGTAGTTACAGAGTCCGAATAGCGACTAGTTGTCAAAGCGTCTCTCTTGCGCATAAGTATTAAAATCATAATTCAATTTGCAAAATGAAATTCGGGATCGGGATGCTATCCAATGACAACAACTCCAATCTTAGAAGATTGAGATTTTATAGCACCACCAACCACCATGAATTTCAGTTTCAGGATTCGGATACGTTGTAGCTTCGTTCATTTGAACGGGAATATCTTTCCTGGAAACTTGGAACAAATCTTGTGTGTGAGGCGGTTAAATCGTGAGGGCCGGGGCGGGGGTGGTTCGGGTTCTGCCGAATGACTTAACGTCCGGGAGCGCGGCCAACGACCTGCCCAATCTCCTCGGCATTAGCATAGCGAGCAATATTCGTGTCTAGCTACACTTGTGTGCGTGCGATGCATTTGTGAGCTGCGCTCGCGCCGCGAAGCAGTTTCACACATGATGCTAGTGTAAAGGTCACACACACCATCGCATCACCATATAAACGTATCCATATGCAGATAGATTAACTTTTCGTGTGCGTTGTATCTTTCCAACTCGATTATGTAAGTGCAGCCTTGTAATTTCTTTCGAACATTTGATATGACTAATGGACGCGATTAATTTTTGGATTTTGGGACACTTGGATTATTACGTTATGTAAACCATGTATAGGCCATCTGAATATACTTAGGAACTTAGTAAAATATGTAATTTGTTTTAACACTAGATTCAGTCTGAGCGCGCGTTCGAGTCTAATATTTTGCATTTGTAGAGACTTATAGAGAGTAGCAATCTATGCCATTAAAGGTGTATATATTTAGACAGCTCTGTCCATTAGGTATTCTTCTCTAATAGTTTATCCTGTATCCGTAAGCGTGTGTGTGTATAATTGTAACACGTTTACCGCCCTAGTGTGGGTAGATGGGAGCGCGGAATGCGACGCCGATATTATTTTTGAGTCGAAGCCACATTTGATAAAAAGATCAAGTTCAAAGGGGCAACTATCTAACTAGATATCAGTTTAAGAAAAAATAATAAAAAACTTGTTTTGTTAAAGCGGGAGTGTTGCAGCAGTTATTAATTGCTTCATGCAACTTTAATTATATCAACTGCCGAACGCCGACCTACGCGTAAATTACGATATATGAATATGTCCGAGTTATAACTTATAGCTAATAAAATAAAATTTATCGTTCTCCTATAGCTGAACACTTGCAAAAGGGTCACTTACTAGAATCGATAATTTGTTTACAACACACATAATCGAATTCAGTAGCTGTAGGCCGTACACAAAGCACTCATTGAAAGAGCGCTCGTAAAAAGATTTGCATTTATTTGCATACAGTGTCATTATAGTGGTGAATGGCACTTGTATTCGCGTTACTTTTTGTCGGAGCATCGCTCCCTACACTACAATGGACCCTTTTCGTACCTGCGAAGTCGGTTTTTTCGGTCGGTCTATTGATGCGCTCATAAAATTGGACGTTGCGTAATTTTTCCGCATTTGTGTAAACCCTTTCCGTTTGTTTTTATTATACTCCTTTATTTGGCGCCGTTTATACTCGTCGGCGTCTTTGCGGAGTTGTGCAATATTTGAGGTGTGTTGTAAAATAATAAAAATTGCGCTATTCATCTGCAGAAAACGTGCGCTGTGCAGTAAAGGGTTTAAGCGTTGGTTTCTCTTTTATTTGCCCCACTATTTAGATGATTCTAAAAGGACCGTAACGGTACTTACCTATTTCTATTGGAAAGTAATTTCTCCCTTGTGTGAGGCTAATGGACGACGCGGCGTAGGTACCGTATTAGACAGATAAGTGTTATCTAGATAACTCTTCATTCTTCACGCGGCTACTCACAAACTACTAAAAGGACTCGTCATTTCAACTAACCGTTAATCAGGACCTACTTAGTCACGGTTATACCTACTTTTTTGAATGGCTTCAAAGCAACATGATTGATAAGTAAGAAGTTACAATTTAATGGTAAAAATAGGTGTGGACTGTGGAGTAATACCTATTCTTACATGAAAATATTAAAACAGGATCAAGTTTTTGAAACCTGAAATTATCTATTTCCGTAATTTAGTTGTATCTTCCACGTAATCATTAAAATAGATTAGTTAATTTAGTGTGGCGTGAGTTCTAATTAATATTATAGTAGGTACCTAAGTTAAGTAATGCTTTTAACTGCGACCCTGGTTTTTAGGGTTCTTTTTAGGGTTCCATAGCCAAAGCGTCAAAACGGTACCCGTCCGTACGTCTGTCTCTCTGTTTGTCGCCGTGCTGTATCTCATAAACGTGATTTCTTTGCAGTTTTTAGGGTTCCGTACCTCAAAAGGAAAAAACGGAACCCTTATAGGATCACTTTGTTGTCCGTCTGTCCGTCCGTCTGTCAAGACCCTTTTTCCCAGGAACGCGTGGACGTATGAAGCTGAAATTTATATCAATTACTCAGGTCTACTGTCCCTTGAAGCTGTGAAAAAATCATACTTCTAAGCCAACGCAATCAAAAGATACAGCCGTTTATGCCGCAAATTTTCGACACTTGCAAGGGAATCAAAACCTACAGGGTGCTTCCCGTGAACTCAGAATCTTGAAATTTGGTACGAAGCAACGTCTTATAGCATAGATAAAGGAATAATTACGAAAACCATAATTTTTTTTTTAATACCTAACTTTGCACCTAATTTGCAAATTTTCGACACTTGCAAGGGAATCAAAACCTACAGGGTGCTTCCCGTGAACTCAGAATCTTGAAATTTGGTACGAAGCAACGTCTTATAGCATAGATAAAGGAATAATTACGAAAACCATAATTTTTTTTTTAATACCTAACTTTGCACCTAATTTATATGGGGCGCTATACATACCAGGTGCAAACTTAACTTAACCACTTAGGGATGGAAAGTGTTTGTACGGAACCCTCGGTGCGCGAGTCCGACTCGCACTTGGCCGGTTTTTTTCGTTCCCGAACCCTTAGTGCGCGAGTCCGACTCACGGTTGGTTATTTTTTCTTTTTGGTCCCGATCTTGAGATACTATCTGAAAATTTGTGAACGTCTTCAATTTGAATTAGCTTACTTTTTTCTCTGGGCATGTAGATATATGTACGAGACTCCAATATAATATCATATTTTTATTAAGTACCTACCTATAATCTTAATAGAGTAATGAATAGACAAGTCAGTAGGTATAATTTGGGTCTTATGGACAGCTGGCTTGATAGATAAGTTAGCTTGTACTTAGGTAGTACTTTGATTCTTTGTTTTTAAAAACGAGACTAAAAATGAGTTTTTTGCGAAACGATATGTGTTCTATTTTAGACCTGACTTAGATACACCTTGTCTGACTTATCGTCACGTGAAAATAGGGTCAAACGCAAACCCATTGTTCGATAAAACTATTTACATATAATTGTCAAAAAATAGTTACTTACTCTTTTGCACAAATTTGTATTGAATGATCACGAAAACGGCAACCAACCTCGTCGATGTAGGTAGATGATCGGTACCAAAATCTAGACGTTCAAAGTAGGTAAATCTTCCCTGCGTGGTTTTTAGCATAATGGGAAAGCCTATTGTTCCATTACGAAAGGAAGGGTTTGCTTACTCATTGTTCTTTAAAGATCATAGCGGCTTTCACCCATTGCCCAATTCCGAAATACAAAAACCCTAACTGTTTCTGCGAAATAAATTTTTTTTAGCACTGGAAACAGTTTTATCTGCAATTGCGGCGCTTGCACTCAAAGGAGCCGACATTTTATATCAGCGGGAGCAAAGAGGCCGCTTTTATGGTCTGAGCCTCTCTAAACCTTTCTCCGACCACCCACCCGATCCGCAAAACCTTGCGCATTCCTTATCACTAACATTTACGTAACGGAGTATAATAAAAAAAAACGTTATCTCCCCACGCAACAAAGCTAGAAAAGTCAAACAATAGCCTAACAAAAGCATCAAATGTAGGAACACGAAATGAATCCCAATATTTGCTGACCGCTCATTAGCCTTATCTGCGCATCACCACCAAATTCGTAATCGTTTCATAAAATTTACCGTCGCTCAAATGACAATCGATTCGTGTAATAAATGGGTCCCAGGGACAGACAGTTTTCATCCATCACCGGGCCAATCGGCCACCGAATATACAAAAACATAGCTATGACGAATATATAAATCGCCTTAGTCCATTACGATTCGATCCACAATAATTTGAGGAGAGGGCATAGAAAAACATTTCAGTGTTTGACATGGCCGAGGCAAATGACAAAAGTCAATCTACACATCAATCGCCAAACATTGGAAATTCGGGAGGCAACACGCGACTGTTCAATAATGCACGAATATCGATGTGGGGCATCGCGGCGTGCGTGGCCCCGCGAGGATGAGCGGCCGGCCACTCCGGCCAGCACTTACCACCACATTATTCTCATTCAAGTCTCTGGCTATGTCACCTCTAAGCAGTTATCTACGCATAAGTAAATTGTCTCCTGCTGTTTTCTGATGGACGGCTCAAGTCTTGAAAAGCGTTCAGCCTCAAGCGGCGTAAGTCACGCCTCATACCTACGATAAAATGGCAATGTTATCTTACGATGGACGATGCAAATGTTATGTATTTATCTTTCAACGTATTTTTCAGAAATTACGTTAAGTAATAATGTGGGTTTTTTAAATTTATGGCACCACGTCTGTGGACGGTGACTATGTCTTGGCAAAACTACCACTCTGTCTACAGCCGAACATTTCTCATTTTTTATATAAAGTCCTTGTGTCGTTTTTGGCTAGAACATTTTTTTATAAGTTTAGTCTGTGGCGCAGCATGCAATTTTCAACATGGTCATGTGTTCGTGAACGTTGTTAAATGTGTATCTGTATTTGGGCTATGCTTGATGACTTTTACGTACCTATGCCTATTATTACCTATACTGTTTCAGCATATCTTTCATTATCATTATAAATCGTACATCGAAGGTCTACCTACTACACACACGCTTATGAAAACTACGTGAACTTTTGGTGACACGAAGCGGGCGATAGGCAATGGGCGGAGGGGGTTGCCAAATGACATGTATCAATTATTCACACAAATTTCCCTGCCACATTTGCGTGTAGAAGACAAATAGATGCCTTTCGGACGAGCCGAGCCGAGGCCGAAACACCTCTCTATAATTACGAGCAGTACTCCCGTTCCAATCAATTTAAAACACACCACCATTGTTTAAAGTGTCATTATTGATTTCCCTGTAATGAGCGACTTTGAAAGCAAATTCTAATCAAACCTACAATAAAACAAATTAAAAATGACCTAATTTTCGATAGATAATCATATGATAAAGTTGAAGAAAGGATGTCAAAGTCAATTTCATCACTGCCATTTATTATTCGTCTACTTAGCGATTGTTTTCCAAGTTAAAAAGCGTTTGCGTTATAATGAACCGATAAAAAAGTCCGTCGGGGGTGGTGGTGGCGCGGGCTTCAATTATTCACCGCGCGTATTTTGGTCACGAGGACGCTGCCCACGAGCCTACCAATAGCCCACCTCCAAGGGGTTGCTTTACGAATTAATGAACTGTCAATTTTACTTAAAACGTTGCGTAGAGCCTCCCACGTGCAAGACGAGGCTAATAATTCGGCGGACCCGACAGAATAACAACCTTCGAAGGGCGTGTGTAACTCTGCCCATTTTAACTTCCGTTTCAATATACCTACATTTATTCAAATGATTGAATTTTTGAGACATGATTTAATTAGTTGGAACGTGTCAAGGGCTAACTATATAAGTACATAAGTACCTACGGATATGGTTATGATGAAAATTTCGGCAAGCATAATATTGAACTCTTAAGTATCATCCTATTATCTCCCAATGTCACGATACCAGTTTGTATACTTTTAAACGTATTTGTATCTATTTCACATAAAAATAACTATTAGCAGGGAAACCTTGGCCTCAAAATCTCCGTGTAACCTCGGCGACTCACGCGTTCAACAATCTGTTTGGGCTACAAATATCGCGACTGAATAGATTACGCGTTTATTTGCCTTGTCTATTGTGCTACGGCAGACTGTCTTCTGAAACTACGCACATATTGAATGAAACATGATATCTAGGTAGAGTAGCTTACATACATGCAATGCAAGTATAGCGGCGTCTATATTAGTTAGCTGATTTTTGTTTCTCATCTCATCTGTAACGTTTCGCCAAATTTTCATTTGTCCGAAAACCATTTCTTTCCGAAACTGTTACTTTTTCAGAATAATTACAAACCCAACCTAACCGAATAGGGTCATTAAAACGATGTTTACAAAATCCTGAAAATATCAGGCTTCAGGAAAAAAAATCCTTTGGACAAATTAAAATTTGGCGAAACGTTACCAATGGGAAACAATGTCTCGGAGTTGAGACAGGATACCCTATTAAATGCACCAAGCGCCACCGGTTTGCTGAACCTAACATTTTACAACGGTAAAAGTCACTTATGTGGAGCGCCTACCAACCGAGATATCTAGAAGTTTTATCACAGTTAAATAAACGACTGTGATAATGATAACAACATGGATAATATCGACCTTAACAGTCATACCGTGCGCGTTAAGTCTGAAATACCAGGCGTAGCGGTTTAGGTATACCGAGTACTAGGGCGCCAGCGTTATCTCGGCACGTCTATGTGTGCGGCGTATCTCGCGAATTGGGCACCGCCCACTCGCGGATCACTTGCCAAAATGACTCATATCACTATGTACTCAGTTCGCGCGCGAACTTTATCACTATATCCTTGGCGTCCATTGGCCAGTTGTTATGTACAACGCTTATGTACTTTTCTCAATCGGTTCGTTCACCTTTTAACTGAATACACATTGAGATATGCAGATAGTCTAAAAGAATAACTCCTACAAATTTCTGTTTTCCTAAGAGAAGTTCGCAAAAGTTCGCGGAATTAGTCAATCAAACTCACGGGATATTTTGACGTCAATTTAGTTCTAAGCCGATTAACTCATTGACTCATTGTCTCTATAGTGTACGAGTTATTTACTCGTAGTAGATAATTACTTACTTAAAAATAGAACATAATGTTAAAAAAAGTATACAAACTTAAAGTACAAAGGAGCAACTTAAGAAAATGCGAGTCCTTGTTAATGAAATTGCATTACAAATTAATTTGTACATCAACATAATGCACATTTCAGATTAGGTGTTAGTCGCAATAAAACGGAATAATTGAATATTTTGTCACGATTTCAACTATCAAAATTGTAACACGTTAACATCACCACGGATTACCTAACATTACTCCGTAAACACTACATGAAGAGTCATAATAGAGCCAGGAAACAACCTTCAAACTTTATGAATGAGTTAAAACGAGTTTGCTACGCTGACCATTTTTTGCCATAACACAAACACCTCCTATAATCTTATTTGGTCCTGGTACATTTGTGCGAAATTGACGAATCTTCCTCGCCCGCCCACAACAAAAACACTTTTTTGCCCGCTGACAAACGTTATTGTAATGTCATCATTACGCTGGTTGCATTACAAAGCGGTGCATTTATGCAGTGTTGCACTTGTTTGTCGGTCGGGGATACCCCTAGTCTATAAGATCATTGACATCGGAGTGCGAACGTGTGCGAATTTGAGGCCAACCACATTGCTAATCTCTGTTTATGTTGATAGGTAGCGACTGCCTACATACATTGATGTTTTGTTGTCTAGTGTTATGGTTTATTGTGACGCGGTATAAGTTATTTTTACTATAAACAAAATAATATATGTAAACTGTATTTATTACAACTCGGATTTTTGTACATAAACTTTAGGTATAGTATTTTCAGAGAAAAAACGCTACCTTTAGCGTGCTAGGCGACGCAAACTGTTTCATTTTATTTTGCCTCAAATAAAATGTTGTTCCTGGACATTATAGTTACACTATGCAAATGCAATAGGTACTCAATGCATAACCGGGATATAAAAATTACGAGAGGCATAAATTTTAGACAAGGTCAAATTGGTGTTTTTCGTATCAGAGTAGCTAAACTCAACTTTTTATTTGGAATATACGCAAACCTCGATAGAAAAAATAACGCTAGCTACCCATGACGTTGATGTTATTACGTTTTTTAGTTAAAACTTACGGGAAAGAAAAAAGTTAAATCATATTTGCTAAAATGTACCTACATTATAGACAAATTGAAGTTCTAACCCAACTGCACAGTTTTTTAAATAAATGCTGCATAAACCCAGCATCACGTATCATATTTCACACAGCGAATTGTGTACTATTATCGGCTTATCGCAAATGCGCGCTTATTGGACGAACGCATTATCTGCGCATTGCGTGCTATTTCTCAGTCTCATCATCATTACTACAGCCGAGAAAGGGCACTGTTGGACAAACGCCTTCGTCAAGAATCTCTGCTAAACCCGCGGCTATGCGCTACCGTCATACTCATAGTCAAGGATCTGTAATTTATTATTCGACGACGAGGTTGGCTCGGTTTGTAGAGACCTGCCTACTGAGCCGGCGGTCCCGGGTTCGAATCCCGGCCAGGGCAAATATTTGTGTGATGAACTCGAATATTTGTGCTTGGGTCATGGTTGTTCTATGTATTTAAGTATATATTTATCTATATTAGTACCTATGTATATCGTCGTCTAGTACCCATAACACAAGCCTGCTAGATCGATTTGTGTGAGGTTGTCTGATATTTATTTATTTATTATAAACTCAGCTTCACGTGTATTTCACAGCGAATTGTGCGCCCAAGTCGCTATTGCGCATGTGCGCGGTTATCGGACGAACGCATTATCTGCGCAATGCGTGCGTTGCGTTTTGCGCGATACGCACTCCGGCGCTTCACACGTTCTCGACGCGTTGCACAAAACACGGCGACGCTGTTGTGCTGATAGTGTTCTGTACCGACTTATTTGTTTGTGTGACACATATTTTATAGTTTGTTATAATATGTCATTGTTTTGTTATGACGTCTGGCAGAATGTGTATTCGATTGACATTGACAAGATGTTATTTTAAAGATAACTAGAGCACAAGCACATCGCTTAAGTAGACATACACAACATATATCACAGTAAAAACGTAGAATTTTGCCTCAGCGTTGAAGGGCGTTTTCAATAGTTTTAATTGTTATAAATTGTATAATGTTTTAATTTTTTTTTAAGACGTTTTAGTCTAAAATGCCTTTTGTTCTTAAATGTGACTGTAACTTAGATTATCTAAGTAACACTACTTCACTAACCCTGAAATGTTTATCAAAAGAAAGTCATAAATGTATAACAGTAGCTACCTACTTATTTTAATATACCAAATACCTAAATACTAACGGGGATCTCTAAACCACAGATAATTTCGCAAACGTATATTACAATACATATAAATTTTGTGTTCGATTTCCCAATACGTGAGATTTATTGGGAAACCAAACTTCATGTGCGTTACGCACATGTTTCACAAGATAAAACGTTCCTCGAAGTCTAGACATTCGTCGGCAACATTCTTTACGTATTGCTAATCCATTACACGTTGCATTATAATGTATGCAAAACAATGCATATACCTGCTACGAGTGCTACGCCGCAAAACATACTCGAACGAAAACAAAAGATCGCGAAAAAACAAGCATGGTGGTTTTTTGAATAGAAAGTATCCCCTCTGACCCAACACCATTAGGTCGATTTAGAGGTTAAGAGAAAGATAACTAAAGAAATTTTGTTGCTATAAGCGGCAACGCAGTGCACTACAGCGAATTCTTGTTATAGATAACGTTATCGCTTCCATGGAACTAAACCAACGCGATAATGGTCGACCAAATAGTAATTTGCAATATCCAATCACCCGCGGGCCGCAAGCGACACCAAATGCCACGAACTGCAATTTACTAGACTCGAGTTTCATGAGTAACGCGACATTGCAGTTTAAAGCTCTGTGTAGTTATATTTTATTTTTTGAGTATGTGTAGCGAGTAGGTACTTGTTTGATTTTTGAAATACATATTAAGTTTTAACATTTATAACTTAGATGAACACCCGTTTTTAGGGTTCCGTAGTCAACAAGAAACCCTTATAGTTTCGCCATGTCCATCTGTCCGTCTGTCTGTCTGTCCGTCCGCGGCTTAGCTCCGTGATCATTAGTACTAGAAAGCTGAAATTTGGTATGAGTATGTGTATGTATCACGCCGACAAAACAGTAAAATAAAAAAAATATAAAAAAAATCGGGTACCCTCCCGTACAGCTATAGTGGGGGTGACTTTTTTTTCGTTCCAAAACTAGTGTGTGGTGTGTCATTGAATAGTTTTTTTTTTAAATAATATGGGTCTTCAAACATATTTTTTTGATAAAGTCAGCAGTTTTGTAAAAAAAAAAAAATTTAAAAAAAAAATTTTAGCTGTTTATTTCACAGAAGATTCAAAAATACATAAAAAAAACTTAACTTCTAATCTTAAATATTAAAGATTTTTGGAGTTAAGGAGCTTATAAATTGCACTTGATTAATATGACACAGTTTCAACATTGTGGTAGGGTAACACTGTCCTGTTTTTATATATATATTAATTAATTAATATGACACAGTTTCAAGTAAATATTCGCTCCAGAAATCCAAAAAATAGTGTCCTCTAAATTTTCAACCACGGGTCAAATTATGGAAAAATTCACGAAAATGAGTCCTTATAAGCACTTTCAACGAAAACTATATTGAATAAAATCGGTGGAGCCGTTTTTGAATTATCGCAAAAATTCATAATTTTCTTTAAATTGACGTAAAGTGCCTTATACTTACTTCGAATGTTACACATATTAGTTAAGTGCCATACTGTATTAAATCATTTCGCTCAATCTGGCGCGTATAATCGATAACTTCCAGAAGGTAATAATTAATTTCAGTGACTTTGGCGTTTACGACCTTTTTATAGCTTGAAATTTCTCGTAATTTAAACCTCGTCTATTGTGAAGGATGGGCAAATACGGAACCCTAACACTGAGCGTGGCCCGACATGCTCTTGGCCGGTTTTTTTTTTCAACGGCTGTTCTACCTATTCCCTGAGTTTTCGATGGAAATGGTAACAGACAAGCACATTACAGACACACAAATAACGTCTAAGTCCAAATATGTATCGCCTTGGTCCATTCGTCTTTCGTTTCGTAGTCATGGGTAAAAAGTATTCAAATATCGAATTTCTATCAATATTGCCTTCATAAACGAGGGCTCCTTTACGATTTCGCTTAAAAATAGTAATTTGTTTGTCAAAGAGGTTTAATTAAGTAGGCAGAGTCTCTGTTTATATCGATAACTAGCTGTGCCCCGCGGTGTTACCCGCTCATCCCACGGGAACACTAAATTTATTCGGGATGAAAAGTATCCTATGTCCTTTCCCGGGTCTCCAACTATCTCCATACCAAATTTCATCTAAGTCGGTTCAGCGGTTTAAGCGTGAAGAGGTAACAGACAGACAGACAGACAGACAGACAGACACACTTTCGCATTTATAATATTATAGTATAGTATATAGTATATATAGTATATAGTATATAGTATATAGTATATAGTATATAGTATATAGTATATAGTATATAGTATATAGTATATATAGTATAGTATATAGTATATAGTATAGTATGGATATTAGTATGGATTAGAGCTTATTATTTTACGCTAAATAATTATTAGTTATTGAATACCTTAATACTAACAAAATACAGTTTCATTCTTCTTTTATCAATATTTACGTAATATCATCATACTCATCGTCATCAATTCATCACACACTGTTTTTAGCCTTTTGTTACCAATTTTACCTACTCTTAGAAACTTTGTTTAAACATTACCTATTTGCTATTATATGTACGTCGAAATAAATTATTATGATATATTACTAAATTTTCACACACAATAAAGGAAAAGGGTTGTGTAAAATACCGAGTAAACTAAAAGAGGTATTCACAGGACATTTGGGATCAACGCAATTGGCAACAAAATAGTCATGGGCTATCTTTTTGAGATATAAAAATGAGAAAGGGTTTACTGTAAGCCTTTTGAGGCGGGTCGAATCGGAAATCGACAGCGGGACATTTGCTTTTTTTTAGAGATCCCGAGGGAGGCTGCAATGTAAAAAAATATTTTGCGGTTATTGTTTTCTGAATTGGCGACGTTTGTGTTATAAAACAATCCTCCCAAATATATATGAAAAACTTGAAAAGTGATACATATTTAGAAAATTAAATAGCTTTTAGCAACGCTCGAGACAATAATAGAATTGGAAAAAAGATATTAGAATAAATTTGCACCTACCTCTTCTTCTTCTCCAGTACCTACACTCTTTACAGAGTGGTCGTATCGTGGCCATTATGTACCTATTTGTAGAATTCTGGGTGACCCGTTTGACGACACGTCCTCGTCTCGTAGAGCCGCTTTCTGTGGTCATTCATTGACGGTAACCGACATACTCGCTTTGATCTGGTCGGTCTATCTCATCGGCTATCTTCCTCCAGCACTGACACCTTCCACTCTCCCTTGAATAACAAGGCGTTCTACTGACGTTTCGTCTCACCCAGATACGTGTCTAAAGAAGTTGAGGATGCGGTATTTGACAACAGAGACCTGCACGTCTGGCACAACTATCACAAGCGACTCTTTCTCGTGCGAGATATATCAACTATCTCTTTCTGTAAGTACTGCGAGAGAGTGACGTGTATAGTTGTGCTAGACGGGCTGTACGTCTACATTACACGTATAGAGTTCCTACCTAAGTAGAATCGAAGTATTTTTTATTTCGTGCTCATTCACGCGAATCTATCCATAACACTATTCATCCAACACGCAATGTAGGCACGAGTAAATTTGTTTATGATTATATGCACGTTTTTTGCATCGATTTGAATTTTTTTTTTGCTAGTAAGTAAGTTTGTTTTTCTTTTGTATCTCCCAAAAGTTTTCGAATTTCTAAAAAAATATTTAACTATCTCGCGGAACCCAAAACATGAAACTGGTAGGCCAAAACTTTCGTTTTCGCCTAACATGTTTCTAATAAACTTGTCAATATTTGTCTTATACGTGAGTGATATTTATTGCCTATTTGTTTCTTTTTGAACAAAACCAATAAACATAAATTTTAGCAAGGGCAGTTGGGGTGCTAAAATATTTAGGTAAAAGTTATTGGAAATATTTTAAGCACAACAAATCAAACTTTACTGTGGTTCTGTAAGTACGTTACACAACTATTAGTTGCACAAACGTAATTTCATATAGTTAAACTTTGGTGTTAGTTGCTTTAATTTTTTTGGTGTCATTTGCAATTTGAAAACCTGAAATTGAATAACTAAACCAGAATGAAATCGAAACCTGTGTCAGATTTCTAGTCCGACTATGATAATGAAACGTTAACATAATAAAATTCATTGTCCCGTACCAAAACTAATTACATGATACCTACCCCCGGCTAGTTGTGGCAAAACAACCCTATAATGTTTACCCTTGCGGACCGGCTCTCTATAAAAAAAACGGAGCAATTATAATAAAAATACAATTTTGGCCACAACCCCTACTGAAGGGTCGTTGCAAATAAAACGACCGTAAAACTCTAATCATCTAGGGTTTGTATCGACATATGCTGACCGACCTTCAACACCATGATTCATAGATGTCCACGTCAATATTTGTACAGTCATGGGTAATGGTGAGTAGGAAAGCGGTCAAATGAAATCCGTTTTTGTACTATTTTTGTAGCTGTTACTAGCCTCTTTAATTGTTTGTTTTATTTTTTGAGGATGACGGAAACTGTGTCAATTAAATGCTTTCTGCATTCATTGTTCATAGATGCAATAAGTTTTATATTTTATTTTCGACCTACTGCAGAACTAAATTGGACGTAAACATGTAATTACCAACGCGATATTAAAATTTAATCTGTGTTATATTGCCAATTTTCGTTCTGTGTCCGTTACTTTTGATTTATTTTATGAAAACAGTTTGTACAATGTTTTTAATTGTTGACTGTCGGTAACAATAACAATGTATGTACGCTTTACAAGAACTGACATAGATGCTTAACCAAGGCAACCTTAACATCAATTAAGTACTTAAAACTGCGATTCATAGATGTTTGCGCACATCTATTGAAGTTGTAAAAGTTGCAAGTCATTATTAACTCTTGCCATGAAATTCTAGCACTTACATTGTAGGTAATTGGGATTAGGTACAACTTAGAATAGATTATAAAAAAAAATATATTTTTTAACTAACATCGTGACTTAAAAGGCCTAAGTTTTGATATACCTACAAGCATCATTAGGCAAACTGCGGCAATTTATGTCAGTTTCAGACCCACCACGCAATCACCGCCTCGTTTGTAAAAATGACGTATATGACACAAAAATCCTATGACGTTACGTCGTTTTAAAGGCCAGCACGACTGACCAGGTGTCTTGGCTACATTGTCCGGCTTTGAGCGATACCTATAATTACGGCTCAATGGACGATATCGTGGCCATCTACCGCCGCTATACACGCGCCGGATACAACGTACCGACTGTTTTATTATTGATTTTGCTAAAATCGTCTGTGTAGCTTTTAATGTGTATCATACCGACTTATGGGTGCTTTTAGTTTATAGTGAGTTTTGGTTATGTTAAAAAATTCTTCAAATTGGGTGAAAATTAGATGTTAGTGATACGGAACATATTTATAGTTTGACCACTTTATCTGTCGCGCGATAAATCTAGCCTGTTTCTTTCTCTTCAAAAATATACGAGCGCGACAATTGATGCTGACTGGCGAGACCAGCGTAGTCTTGGCAGGCTAGCTCGGTAGAAATAGAGACCGTCTTTCCTATATTTCCAGTCGGCAAACAATGTTGTGATATTTTTGAGAGACAAGTTTTGTTAGCCATACTCGCTCCTCGACAACCTCATACCAATCCCACAACACCACGTGGCTGTTGCTTAATTGATAAGGTACCTATTTATAAGGGGGAAATCGTGAATAAGTTAATAATTTCGGATATTTCGTTAAACGCGTTTATTTTAATTTACCACACAACAAACCAAAATTAAATATTTGTAGAGTTAGAATCGAGAATACCTAACATTAATGCATCTATTTTAATTTTGTATTAATATTTTTCACTACTCACGCTTCTACTTTAATCCAGTCATTTACATTCTGCATTTAATATTTACCTCTGTGCAAACGGCAAACAAGCATATACCTACCGATCACCCGAATAAAAGCAAAATCTGCTGCCATATTTCTTTTAATACTTAAAAAATATTGCAAGCGTTAAGTTTTATCACGTCAAGTTCGAGGTTCGTTATTAATGCGTAAATAATATAAATAATAGGTACCTTATTGGTGTGTCAATAATAGTCACATTGCACTGGCTCTTTTATACTTCCGATCAAAACACATTTATGCAATAAATTGCCGTTTTGTGGTAGGGAAGTAGAAATAATTAAGTAAGTAAATATAGTTTCGAAATATATTTCTACTTTTTTTTTTGCGAAACCATACTAAGTTTTAAGAAATACGTAAGTTAAACGAAGCACTTAACATTACGCGGTAAATAAAGATAGCTCGTAAATTAAACGCAAAGCATTAGTAATGGGTGTGACTTAAAAACTATACTTATTTTCGTAACTTCTACTCAAAGTAGATTGCTTCATATTTCAACACAATCCTTCTGAAAAGTCTTGTTTATAGCTAACATTTATAATATGCTAATAAAGTCCATTAAACGTTAATAGTATCAAAAATTTATTAAACTAGCCATCGAATACATTTTCTAACTTTCCAATGCATTTTAAAAGTATCGCGTCGGTGCAACGACCATCATGCTGCGATGCGCGATGGGACGATCTCTCGCGGGTAGCAGATCGAGTCCGCTCAAGGACGTCCACTCCCGCGCAGCCTCCGATGCCACAACATAGCCTCAATCAACACATCTCACGGTTCAATTTCGATCAACAACGAAACGCTCCCTTGGCCGGTAAGAAAAATGATCCTGTATAAAAAAAGTAAAAAAGTAGAGAGCTCGCGGTTGTTTTATTTTCTAGAGTTTCGGGCGAAGGCAACATGGCCGCGAGTGAGGAAGCAAATTATCTAAAGAGAGTTTATAAAATAATCCAAACCAGTCAAATAATCAGATTTTTAGTTCATGAATATGTTTGCAGAAACAGTTAGTTACATAATACGTGTCTAAGAAAGTTTTATTGTAGGTTTTTGTTTAGATAAGCGATTTAATCATGTCATGATCAACTCTGACATAATTTTTGTTGACAATACGCTATTACGTGCTAGATGAGACGGCAGTTTGTAAATGTTGACGTTAGCAGAAGTTCATTACGGCCGCCGGCCTGTCTGGGCAGGTGCCGACCGATATTTTGACAACGATACTTAGCAGAACCGCCCATTTCTTAAATTTATTACATTTTTTTCTTCACCCTCTTGACCCATTTCATAGTAGCCGATGGTATCTCTCCAAAATTTTGACGGTTGTATTATTTTGGGCTGAATTATTGCTGTTTTTTGTATGGACATGTTCGTTAACGTAATTAAGTTCTTTTGAGCGTTTAACTTTGCCTACATCTAATCGGATTAATAACTCGTACTTGCGTTAGTTGATTGGTGAGATTTTTAAAGTACGTGGTAGTTATTAGTTCTCTATTAGGATTTAAGCCCGGTGTTACCATGTCTTGATTAGAAAATAAAGTAAACATACAATATTAAATTTATTAACGATTTATTTTATTAGTCACATTTTAAATTAATTTTAACTGAGACCACAAAAACCAGCTCATGCCGGTTCATTGATGGACCACCCTTCTTCTCATCTTCTTTGTATTTAGTTTAGCTCTAGCTTAGACTGCGGCAAATTTGCAAAGAGAAACTGCCTCTTTCAACACTAAGTCCGCCGCCGAGTTTCTTTTGGCGTTTCTTCACAACAGTGGTCTCCTCTTGTGAAATTCCGGTAGGCTCCGATATGTAAAACTGATCTTGTGGCACATTACTACAACTGGGGTCCAGAGATCCCGCAAACTTAGCTTTGCTAGCTCAGACAAACTTATCATAAGATAAGACTAAGTTTTTTTTTTGCGGGAAATGGTTACCCGAAATCATAATCAGTGATGTCTATACGGGCGTCAAATCTCGCAATATACAATCTATGATGTCGCTATACTGTCCTCCAGGGCGGCTAGACAATAGGAGGAAAGTGTATAGGCATTGTTTCCCGGCCGGGGAGTTTCGCTACAATGCGCGCCTTCCGGGCTGCTACGGGGCGTGGACGGCGATGTGAATAATTATTATTAAATACTGGGCTTTAGGGTGCTTTCTTATGTGGTTGGAACTAGATTAGATCTCAGTGACGTGGCGTCCAAAACTCGGACTAAGCTGCGACCGATATAGTTTACTACATCTCTAAAAAAATGTTAAATGCTGAAAATAGACAGTCCACTGTTAGGTGTACAAGATAATGCACGCAAACGTAATGTGAAATTCCTGAAAAGATGATAAGGTTCGATTAACCACACATGTAATAAAAAGTCAGTCATGAATCATAGTCAAATAGATAAAGTTATCTCAATCGGCAAAAACGAAACACTATAGAATCACTTTACTGTCTGTCCACATGTCAACCTCCTTTTTCCGAGAACGCGTGGAGCTATCAAACTGAAATTTATATCAAATACTCACGTCTACTACTCCTCGGAGTTGTGAAAAAATCAAACTTCTAAGTCAACGCAATCAAAAGATACAAGCGTGTATGCAGAATTTGTTGACGCTGGCAAGGGAACCAAAATCTATAGAGTATTACCGTCCCGTTGACATAGAATCGTAATCGTTACATTTGGCAAGTAAATAAATATGTCAGATACTCGTAGCTTGTAAGTTAAATCCCACCAAAACATTCTGTAAAAAATTAGCCAAGTCTCGATGGAGCTGCTTGTTTATCTCTAAAAAGTAATGAAATCTAGACAAAGTCGTACCAAGTCTAAGGTTCCTTACTGCGATTTCTTTATTATTATAGTTAATGTTGTGTGACTTGGCCGTTGAAGAGTACACAAGGGTACAACACCAGGTGCTCCATGACACCATATCTCAGATTAGTTTAGTGTCCTGACACTTTTAAAGTGCTCATTGACTATCGGGATTATAAAATTTCGAGATTTTAAAAATTTCGGGATTATGAAATTTCGAGATTTTGAACTTTCGATTTTCTGAAAATAGGTAATTTGAGCTTCGGTTTATCGAATATCGGCTTTTTGAACTTTCGGTATTTTGACCATCGGTATTTCAACTACTAGGTATTATGAACTTTCGGGATTGTAATACGTAACCCGCCCAGCTGTGGGACGCTATAGGCTAGATTAAATTAGAAGATGTGTACCCACTGAACCGGGAATTCCCGGTTCCGGTACTGGATTTGTACACAAAAAGAGTACCAGGAGCACACGCACCGGTATATACGCTGGATTTTTTCAATGACAGTCGATTTTTTAATGTACCAATAGTAGAAGCCTAGAAGGGGGCATTACCATATCTCTAATACAGCTGAGACCAGCTGAGGGTTCTTCATCAAATAAATAAATATCGGACAACCTTACACAAATCGATCTAGTCCCAAATTAAGCTCTAGAAGGCTTGTGTTATGGGTACTAGACGACGATAGACATACTTATATAGATAAGGATATACTTAAATACATAGAACAACCATGACCCAAGCACAAATATTTGAGTTCATCACACAAATATTTGCCCTGGCCGGGACTCGAACCCGGGACCGCCGGCTCAGTAGGGAGGTGTCTACAAACCGAGCCAAACGCGTCGTCAAAATACTTCAGACCTTGACATCAAATGAAGCGGCCCACTAAGTTGAATATTAAAATACTTAAACGGGTTTACTCACGTCATAGAAGTCGGATAACGCTCGACATGTTTCGAATCGGTACGCGATCCATCATCAGGAGAGATGATCAGTCGCGACGGCGGCCGACCGAACACAACAACAATTAAGTTGAATATTTTTTGTAAAGGCGGTATGTCGATCTCTAATAGTTTGGTTGGGCTCGTGTTTTCTAATCAGAGTACTCCAGATCTTCGATTATCCTAGTTTTTAGGGTTCCGTACCCAAAGGGTAAAAACGAGACCCTATTACTGAGACTTCGCTGTCCGTCCGTCCGTCCGTCCGACCGCCCGTCCGTTCGTCTGTCACCAGGCTGTAGATCACGAACGGTGATAGCTAGACAGTTGAAATTTTCACAGATGATCTATTTCTATTGCCGCTATAACAACAAATACTTAAAATAAAATAAAATAAATATTTAAGGGCTCCCATACAACAAACTTGTTTTATAGTACGGAACCCTTCATGCGCGAGTCGAACTCGCACTTGGCCAATTTTTATAGTTTTCGCTTTATGTGGCCATTAAACCCTAACTCTGTACCAAATTTCAGCTCTTTGAATTTATGGGAAGTACTAGTTCTTTACTGATGATCATGAGTGAGTGAGTGAATGAGTGAGTGTCGTAAATGCGAAACTTTGCTTTCGCTTAACTTCGGAACTAAATGACCTACAGACTTGAAATTTTGAATTTTCAGTATGTGATTATAGCTTACTGGATGACAAAAACTTCTGCGTTCTGGTCTTATCCAGAGGTGCTCAAATAGGGGCCTGAAAATGCGGCGAAATGGTTCCAGTAAAGGATGGTACGGCAGTGTTTGCTTCGCGCTCGACTTGGCGGGGGCACTGCCGTGCCCCCCGATTACGATACTTAAATGTATATTTTTGTGATTACATCCGTCCCCGCCCGACTTGCACTTGAACGACTTGTTTTTTTGCTTGAACCGTAATGTTATTTTATTAATTGTGTTTAAATTATTTTATCCTTCTCTTTTTGACAATTGGTACAAACCAAGCGTATTATTAACCCTATACATTTTCATAAATTAACTAATTTAAAGCAGGTTAATAATTGCTTTATCCACATCCCATACGACAAGACATACCTAAACCTTTAGGCAAACCATGAACGGTAATTCGTAAAGCCCCTGATTGCATATTTATGGCCCTCACCTTCGGTTCGAGGCACAAACACCTGCAATCTGGGACATACACGAATTCACCGCCTTAGGTAAAGCCTGACCAGAAATATATGAGGATTGTCAAGAGGGCGCTATTTATAAGATTTATATGGCAACAATTTTGCAACCAATCGCAACCCACTATAATTAGTTTAAATACATGTCAGTTCCACTATGTTAACCTCGTAAACTTATTTAATGGAATGCACTCTTTTCCTGACCGTTTTTCGTGTATTAAACACATGTACACTTTATTTATAATCTTACGTTCATGACTGTGATGGTTTTCGGCATTTTTTGATAATATTAAATATTTGTCTTTTAAAGAAACCAGCACGAATGGACAGTGTTGACAAACCATCATAAAATCATTGCCTGTGTAAGAAATTAGTTCCAGTGAAATTCCGCAATATGGCGCATCCTCATTGTATTTCTGAATGAAACAGAATAATAATAATAATAATAATAATTTATTTCCACAATAACATCTTTACAAAGATTTCTTAAAATAGAACTGTACTCCCTAAATAGGTGCAAGACCTGTACTATAGGATAAGCAGCGCTCCTCCCCCAAAATGTGTGTGTGTGTGTGTGTGTGTGTGTGTGTGTGTGTGTGTGTGTGTGTGTGTGTGTGTGTGTGTGTGTGTGTGTGTGTGTGTGTGTGTGTGTGTGTGTGTGTGTGTGTGTGTGTGTGTGTGTGTGTGTGTGTGTGTGTGTGTGTGTGTGTGTGTGTGTGTGTGTGTGTGTGTGTGTGTGTGTGTGTGTGTGTGTGTGTGTGTGTGTGTGTGTGTGTGTGTGTGTGTGTGTGTGTGTGTGTGTGTGTGTGTGTGTGTGTGTGTGTGTGTGTGTGTGTGTGTGTGTGTGTGTGTGTGTGTGTGTGTGTGTGTGTGTGTGTGTGTGTGTGTGTGTGTGTGTGTGTGTGTGTGTGTGTGTGTGTGTGTGTGTGTGTGTGTGTGTGTGTGTGCGCGTGCGTGTGTGCGTGTGTGCGTGTGTGCGTGTGTGCGTGTGTGCGTGTGTGCGTGTGTGCGTGTGTGTGTGTGTGTGTGTGTGTGTGTGTGTGTGTGTGTGTGTGTGTGTGTGTGTGTGTGTGTGTGTGTGTGTGTGTGTGTGTGTGTGTGTGTGTGTGTGTGTGTGTGTGTGTGTGTGTGTGTGTGTGTGTGTGTGTGTGTGTGTGTGTGTGTGTGTGTGTGTGTGTGTGTGTGTGTGTGTGTGTGTGTGTGTGTGTGTGTGTGTGTGTGTGTGTGTGTGTGTGTGTGCGAGTGTGTGTGCAAGTGTGCGCAAGCGTGTGAGAGTGTGCTATTCTGGACATGTACTCTTTATTGTTCATGTATATAAGTTCATTTATTACTTATTTTATTACCATTAGGAAAACCTCAGTCTCATCATAGTTCTTTCCTAGCAACCAGGTTGTCACTGTCTTCTTGCATTCTGACTTAGTTTTTGGGTAAATATTTAAGAGTGTATTTATCTTGTTATAAATAAACGGCCCTTTGAAATCAAAAAAGTTTTGAGCAAAGTATGTGTTATATATAGTGATTCTTTTTCCAACAAATTGACGTCTGCTGGCATTACGTTCAATGTACTGTGTACTACTATGATACCTGAGAACAATACTTAGAATATAAATTTGACGGACACTTAGGACTTCGGCAGCTGAGTATAGCATTTGGGTGGGATAAGTAAAGGGCAAGCAGTACATAACCTTAAGGACCGAACGTTGTGCAATCTCAAGGGTAATCAAGGACGTCTTTGATGCTCCTCCCCATGCAGAAATGCAGTATGCTATCAGAGATTGGCAGAGAGCGAGGTAGACTCTTTTAAGCAAGATGTCATCAGCTACATGTCTTAAGTTTTTGAATACATATATAAGTTTACGTACTCTCTTACTAACCAATTCAATATGTGTTTTGAAATTCAAGAATGAGTCAATATAAACACCCAGGTACTTTATTGACTTTGTCCTATCAATTGTATTACACTTGATACACTTCATATGTGTTTCGGCGCAGTTATGTGCTATGAGGGTCAAGGTGTTTGGTGGTTGGCCGAGGCTTCTGATGGAGTACGTTATGTATTTAGTTTTGTCGACATTTAGGGTCAGTAGATTATGATTAAGCCATGTTGTTACTTTGTTTAGGCCCTTCTGCGCCGACTCAAACGCCTTTTCCCATGAGTGTTCAGCAAAAATGAGAGCTGTGTCATCCGCATAGGATATAATCTTTCCACCAGGAATATCGAGTTAACACAGGTCATTAATATAAATGAGAAAAAGTGTAGGTCCTAATATACTACCTTGTGGGACTCCATAATTTACTGGCAAGTCACTACTTCTATGTTCTCCTATTTTAACACACTGGCATCGATTACTGAGATAATCTTTAAAGATGTTAAATGAAGATCCTCTAATCCCAATTATTTCCAGTTTCTTCATGAGTATGTGAATCGGAACTGTATCAAATGCTTTGGCTAAATCCAAAAACACCGAGAGACATTTTTTGCGATTGTCAAGATTATTCGCTACATACTGAGTCAGTTCTTGCACAGCATCATCAGTCGATTTTCCAATTTGAAACCCATATTGATTCGGTGACAAAGTATTGCTATCTTCCAAGAAAGATCTGAGTCTCTTATTTAATATGCGCTCTAACACTTTCGAGAGAGAGGGCAATATAGAAATCGGCCGATAATTACTTGAGGCACCTTTGTTTCCGTTTTTATAGATGGGGATCACTATGGACTTTTTAAAGGCTTCCGGGAAAACCCCTTTCTCTAAACATAAGTTAAAAATGTGTGTAAGTATAGGTACAAATATATTTTTATGCTGTTTTATTAAATAGTTTGGAATCCCATCCCATCCTACAGCGCAATTATTTTTTAAATCCATGATCAGTCTTTCCATCTCAGTGTCATTTCGTCAGTGGGAAGCATCACCATTGAATGTTTGTTTCGTCCAATATGGGATGTAACTGTATTGATTGATTTGAGTGCAGCATGTTTTGAGGCAATGTTATCGGCTAGTGTTTTACCCACATCTACAAAATACTGATTTACCCGGTCAACTGACTCCTGGGGCGAAATATGTGTTTTTAGTAGATCCAGATTTGAGTGTTTCACCTTGTTAGTGTGTGTTATATTTTTTATTGTAGTCCATAAGAGTTTGTTATTTTTCCCTGCTTTAATAATTTCTTGTTTTTCGTATTCTATTTTAACATTGTGAAGTAATTTACAACAGAAATTTCTGTACCTCTTGTATGTAATTTTCAGAACTTCGTTTTTTGCATCTTTTTTATATTTGCTGTGCAGACTGTCCCTATTTCTAATGCATCTTAGGAGACCCGGTGTAATCCACGGTTTTATTATATTTTTTCTTTTAGATGTCGTGTAAGTGATTGTATTTTTTGTTACTATTTTTTGAACAGTATGGAATGAAATGTCGAAAATGAAAATACAGATTACTTTTCACGACTATTTTTTTAATTGTATTGTTTCGTCACGAACGGGTTACCCTCATCTGGCAGTTTTGTTTTACCGAAAGTAATGTTTCGCATAATGCTCATTTCGCAGTAATTTTCTACCTCTGAAACGGGAAATATATTTTGAAATGTTTTTGTGTATCCTGGCAGATTAGGATAGATTTAGGTTAGGTTTATTTTATAGCTTAAAAAAAAACTATGGCATCAGCAGAATAATAATTATGCGAAATGAGCATGCATTATGCGAAACATTGCTTTCGGAAAAACAATATTCTGCGAAACATTAGGAAACCGCCAAGAACATTATTCCTCGTAACGGAAAATCATCACAGGTTAATATTAATGATTAAAATGTGTACCCAAATTAAATCCCCCAGATGAAAAAGCTATCAACAGCCGCATTTGTGCAAATTAAGTCTATTATTTAACTGTGTGGCAGTTAATAATAGATAAGAGGGTAAGGGTCCTGAATAAAATAATAATTTCGAAGACCTACATAGTAAATATTTCACGGTGACTATACGAGTATCACTCGCTATGGCTTTATCTATTGCTACGAAGCAAAAATTAACGTCACAAATGAAAGTAGTCGTAGTTTCCTTAGGGAGTTAAGATCGTTCCATTCCTTGAATGGTTTTTAAATCTATGAAATCTTATAAAATATAATGCGTTACAATTTACAGCCACCAGAAAAAAAGATTATCAAAAGTCGCAAAGTACGTCTATTATTTAATTGTGTCGCAGTTAATATTAGATAAGAGGGTAAGGGTCCTGAATAAAATAATAAATCCGAAGAGCGCGTGCGGATGCTGGTGACAAATGATACCGCGCCCGTGAAATTACAATGATCTCTTTATACAACCCTTCTCTCATTATGCAAAATGCATTGTGATATTTGCCATTAATATGTATGTTTAATTACCATTTCACCTAAAAACAAACTTAACGGGACCAGTATTTTACAAAAGGCGTAGGGAGTTGGTGTTGTAAGGTGGTTAGAAATTTTGATGATACTCGTTTCATTTACTTGTTTAATTTAATTTAATTATACAATTCTTTGAATAATGAAGCTCGTGTTTATTAAAATAGAGAAGTAATATTTGTTGTTGCAGCGACCACAATAAATTAATGACATTTGACTCGCAATTGTTTACCAGCTGGAAATAACTAAATCACTAATAAAATAAAGGAGAAAGTTTGTGAGCGTGTTTGTATGTTACTTCTTCACCCTCAAACGGCTGGACGACCAATATTGATAAAATTTGAGCTGCTTGAAGCTGACAACTCGGATTAAAACAGGCTCGGAAAAATGTAGTGTTCCCGGGGCGCTGTATGTTTATAATCGCAAAAAAGTCATCATAAATGAATAATCACTTTATTGAGACCTCCATCATTGTATTGTGTAAATGCGCATACTCGTATGTATTTACTACGTAAATGACTCAAGAAGGATGTTACGCTAATAAGAACTTGTAGCTGAAAAAGTGTTTGAAAAAAAAAACGCTTTTATATTTCTAAAGTCGCTCCTGAATGCACTCAAATGCAGTGTACGCTCTCAACTATCCCTCGTGCAATAACGTTTATCGACAATCGTTATATCCCTTATTTCGGTTCATCAGTCGCGTCAATTTCAGCTCAACGAGCCACCATGCGGGATCGCATTATTGCTTTTTTATTAGTTTTCTTTAACCCCTCGGTTGCAGTTTTTGCGCCGTGGGATAGGTCGCGACACGAATATGCTGGTATTAGCATATTGCTCTTTTATTCCTCACTTACGATCATTGTTCATTAATTGTCAATAACATCCTCGTGATAGATAGTCAGCGAGGTTATGCTGCGTGCAAAATTTGTTTTTTAATATGATTTTATTAGGTTCAGTTGTTAAGATTTGAACAGGATGATTTGAGGAGTATATTTTAACCTGGACTGGTCTGTATAGCGGTCATGTAGCTCAATTGGAAGAGCACTGTTCTGGTTAAACATAGATCGTGTGGACTTGGCACTTGTACTGCGGTGGATCGCATTCAATTTTGGCTTCTTATTTATCCTTTATAAATTGTAACCTACTTTTTATAATCATATTAAAATCAAACTTTGTATGTATAAACATATTATGTAGTTTGACTTGACAATACAATAATTTGGTATCATAGAGCTGATCTTATTAGGTATGTAGATGGAAGGGGGCCGTAAGGAACTCCTAAACGGCACAAGATAAATCCATCGTGATTGTGCTCATTTTGATTGGTCTTGATGAGCAGCTAACGTTTGTGTGAAGTACATTCAGCAATAAAAGCGTGTCTCAAAATACTTTTTTGACGAAAACTTATCATGAATCAAAGGTAGTCTGATAGATATCGCAGACAAATGGAGAAAGAAAACGACAAAATTATTTTATTCGCCCCTTATTGTCAACTAGTTATCATCATAGCCTCTTGATAAGCATATCGTGCGAAATTTTGTATTTTTTAGGAACCAAAGGTCTTGTAGATCGAAGACAATAAGCTATTTGCATGTCTAAATTACCATCCATTAACGGTTGTGTGGTTGACCGCTATACCTATCGTCACCGGCGGCACGATGTTCTGAACTAAATCGTCGTGTTACTTACAATTGCAAATTAATGGCAAGAAATGTCATCAGAACGACATATTAATAAAGTGACGCAATTTTGGTAGTTTATTGTGTAAATACCTAACAGCTAACCGGCACTAACTAGAGTTTTGTCGTGACACCTATCGCCTGCGGTATTTTGCATATCAATAACAAACCCAAACATTTTCCGGAATAAAAGAAAAAACTCATGAAAATTATGACGAGCCCTTGGGTCAGCAATGAAGTAGATTGAACTTTGACAAAACAACCAACTAACATTAGCATTTTAACCGATTTCAAAAAAGGAAGGCGGTTCTCAATGCGGCCGACTGTTTTCGTTCATGAGTAAGGATATTAGCAACTAAAACGTGAATAAATGCAGAAAAGTGATATAATTTAATTCAACCGTTTGTTTCCCAAAAAATAAAATTATTTACTAAATGTAGCTCTACATTTCACAGAATGCCCAATTTAGTGTATTTAATTTAAACTCTCACTTGTTAGCAAAATTCCCACATAACTGCATTTGAATAAAGTGCTGCCATTGTAATAAACAAATATATTAGTCGTCATCGATATGCAAATCCCCGACCCACTACAGTACAGTGAAGAGCTCTCCAGTCCAACTCGTTGAGGTGACGAGAGCCGACATTTGCAGCCATTGTTTTCCATCCCAAACTACTCGAAACAATACAAGTAGACTTTCGTGAGAACGTTTTTGAAATGCATACCAAACATATTTTAATGAATTACGTAATGCGAAAATTGCCAAGTTAGATTCTTTATTTAATTAATTAATTTGCAGTGCGAGATGTAACGAGACTTTATGAAAGTAGTCAATAGAAACAAAACGGCATACTCGTAGCAAACGACCGTCTTTTCAAATTAACTTATAAATTATATCTCGTGTTAAAGTTATTTTATTCGTTAGATGTGGTAAGTAGTCTATTTTCCATCAGTCGAGATGCGATCAATTGATAATGTACGATTACCCCTTTATTCCATCAATTCAATGACAAACCGCGTGTCCCGTATACCGACTATAACAGTCATTGTGATAATGAAGATTGACGTCTTCCAAGTTGATATTGAGAAAATGTACAATTAAGTCACGATCAGACTCTATTCAGTGATCGATTAGAAGTAGGAGATGACAATATTAGTTTAATTTTGTCAACACTAAAAGTGAGTTAGGTGTTTACTTTACTGGTGTTCGTTACTTTTAGTTCAGGTAATGTGTTACGAATATTCAACTGTATTAAATTCGCCGCCCCAGCCTTATTTTACCTAGGTATTGCACATTTGTATCTGTATTAATTCTCATTCATTCATTTATTCGGATATGCGACGATGCCATCAAATGGCTAATGAGTCTTAAACTTAATATATTAGCTGTATTCGACGTAAAATCCCTACTATATATATATGATTAAATAAATAAAATTTATGTTCTAATTTGCTCTATGTAGGTAAGTATATAGTCTCATGGGTGTCAAATTGAAAGTCTACAACGTAAGTTAAATAAAGTCGCATAGGTGCGTCTGCGTGGATAATAGAAACCAAATTCGTGGCATTCGACGGAAGCCCCGAGTTACAAAAAAATATTGCACACACGGTATTCTATTTTTGAGTGCATTTCGCGCTATTTTGGCGTTCCCTCCGTAGGCATGTGTCAATGACCCCGTTTGGCGGCGTTGTTCACGCACTTTTGAGGATTTTGGGGCGATCTATGCAGCGTAATAACGTGCCGCCCGTATTTACGGACGCACACGAGTCCGCGTTCCGTCCCGATTTACGAACATTTGAATGTATACCTACAGCACAGTCTTTTTACAATTTTCCTTAATAGACATCATTAGGTTTATTTATTAATATGTTTGTTGTTATGTCCTAAAACTTTAATGACTCTAAATTGCATTAGTCTTCGTTAGATTAAAGTTCCCTTTGATCTAATATAAAACGCATTATGGCATACTAATTCGATTTTTATGATAATTAACGAAACTAACTGAATTCCCTCCGATGCAAAGCTCAGCGTTAGCATACAAAGGCTAGGCGAGGCAACGATTTTTTATCGGCATATTCTATCGTCTCGACGGCGCGCACACACTCCGATCCGACTACGCGCGGACGCACTCACGCGCACATCGACGCGAGCCCTCCTCAGCGCGCTGCAATTCGTCGGTCGCGCCGCGCCGCCCCGCGCCTCTCCGCACGCAATTGCACTGCACTAGGGCTCCGTGCGTAAAAAGCGCACGCAGCACCGCGGGGGCCGGGGCGGAGGCCCGCGGCCGCGCGCCTGCACTAGACCCACCAGTCTCTATACGACGCTCGCGAGAGCACACCGCCCCCACACAGGGCGTCTCGCGAACAACCCCCGAGTGACAAACTTTTACGAGTGCCGGTGTTTCTCATGAGTTTGACATCGATTGTAATCGCAATTGGCCCGTAATATTGGATTATTAAAGACGGTGAGTTTTTTTTTCGTATTTTCAGTCGTAGCGGTGCTACGAATTCGTAGACTTTGTAAATTGGTGAAGTCGGCTGAAATTCTCCAAGGTAAGTTTATAAGGGTATGATTTTTTTAACCAAATTTAAGCTCTGATTTTGTATAAATAAGAGTGTTATTGTTTGGCGAATTGGTGAATCAGGAGGGTGCTACGCCGGCTTTCAGCGGTCCCCTAAGTTACCTGTTATGAAAGGTAAAAAGTCAATTTGGCATAGGAAGGGCTTCGGACGTATGTAAATAGGGAAGGGCGGTGCAGTTGGGACCGGGCCGCTGGCCACACGTCATTCTGTGCTGGGCTCGCGGCCGGACTGCATACTCGGTTGCCCTCGTATACGCGACGCATGTTGTCTAGTGTTAGTTTATTAGCAGTCCGCAGCAACGCAGCGAAAATGTATCCCGGCTCTACCTTTGACGGATTTTTGCCAGGTTAGTGGTGTTATGGTGTAATTGTAGTGGAAGTTTAGTTAGGTTTCGATTTTAAGTGTTTTGGACAATGGTGAATGTTTTCATTTTGTTTGTTTACGTGCCTATTGAAGGTTTATTTTCATATTTTCTGGATTTCTAATTAGTTATCATAAAATCTGATATTCGCACTTCATTTATTTTTTAAATGTTTCCTTTTAAATCCTAATTTGGCTATAATTATGAAAAAACTGGATAAGTAGATAATTTGTAGAGCATTATGACGAAAATATAATCTTTTTGATAATAAAGTTGAGAAATCGTGGAAAAAGTGTGAATAATGCGTTATAAATACTTACCTAATCAGGTAAAAATTGTCATTCCCTACGTATGTTTCAAATATTTTTCGTTTTGCCAACAGAATCGCAATTCCGCAAAATGGGTAGCAGCGAAGGGCAGCAGACTTTTTGTCTGAAATGGAACCACCACAAAACCAACCTCGTGGAAATCCTAGAAGCCTTGATCAAAGTAGAAACCTACGTCGACTGCACGCTGGTCGTCGACGACCAGGTGACGTTTAAGGCGCATCGGGTCGTGCTCGCGGCCAATTCGCCTTACTTTCAATCGATCCTGGCTGATGTGCCGATGGATCATTGCAGCATCCTATTCCCGGGTGTGAAAGACTTCGAAATGCGCGCGCTTCTGGAGTACATGTACACCGGCGAGGTGAATGTGACGCAGGCGCACATCCCACGCATCATGAAAGTCGCGGAGCAGCTCGAGGTTAAAGGTCTGTTCGACATGACGGAGCTGCGGCGCAGGCCGGGCGAGCGCACCCCCGCCGCGTCGCCGCCGCGCGTGGTGCCCGCCGCGCCCTCCAGCGTGTCCCCGCCGGCGCCCGCGCCGCCCACGCGGTGGCCGCCACCACCCACGCCGCCTGTCCTCTCCGCTGCGTACGACTCCGCCGACATGAACCCCCTCAAACGCAAGAAGCTCTCCAGCATGTTAGCCACCCGCGACACCCCAATCCTTAGAAACGTACTAGCTCAGACCACGCCGCCCGATTCCTCGCAACCCGTATCTCTCGTCTGCCATCCGGTAAACCAACATGCGCCTCCTCGCCTCCATTCCAACGGTTCTGCGCATGATTCGGAACGAGCCCCTAGTCCCCAACGACCCTTTGACTACCGCCCCCGCCGACTTTCATCCCGCGCCTCATCTCCGCATTACACTAGGTCAGACCGTTCAGAAGACGCTCACTCTCCTTACACCGAACGTTCCTTTGAAGAAGAACATCCCCGCTCCTTCCACCCCTCTCCCCCTCCGCCGAATTTCCAACAAGACGTCCGGTCCGGATTAGCGCCATATGTTCCCCCGCAACAGAAACCCGAATGGAAAAGATACAAGCAATATACTAGATCCGACATAATGTCCGCTATCGAATGTGTCAGAAATGGAATGAGTGCTCTACAGGCGTCACGAAAATACGGCGTGCCTTCACGTACGTTGTACGATAAAGTGAAAAAACTCGGCATAACAACGAGTAGACCTATGAGCCGTGGCGTCAAGCGAGAATCGAATGGCGCCGCCTTTCCTTATGGTTTAAGTGGCACCGGAGGCGGTGACGATGGATCCCCTGCCACACCATTGATCGACCCTTCGTTCCTGCAACAAGCGTTAGAAGGAGCGACAAGAGACGGTGGTCGCGAGGCATTGCATGCCATGGCCCTAGCAGCCGCCGCACACGCCGCCTTGGCTCCCCGTACGCCCCCCAAGTCTGAGCCGCTTTCACCACGATCGCCGCTCCCCGACGACGATCACGTCGAGGACCTCTCAGTGTCTCGCCGGCGCGACCCCGACCCGCCGTCGGGCGTCATTGTCCCACCTCGAAACTTTGCGTTAGATTGCAGCAGTGAACGAGATTGAGAGTCATATGGGCAGCGAAAATTTGGAGAAAAGACTGACTTATAGGCGTACAAGATAGAAATTAAGACACTTATATGGTAGGCTACTGGTAGGACGCGCCGCGCGCGCACGCCACGCTGACCGGGAGCTCCGGCCGGGCGATTGCAATGGGCCCCGCGGCCAATTTCATTCTACCTCTCTTCTTCTCTATTTATTTCCTTTGCCACATCCCGATAGCGAAATAAAATTTCCGTTGGTCGGTAGGCGTATCTTTTTGTGATTTTTTGTTTATTTCTTCTTTCGTTTTTTATGTTTTATAACGTTTACGTCTCTGTTAATCGAATAGCGAACTAGGTTAGCTTTAAATATAAATTAGGAATGGTTGTTCTTAGTTGGATTGGTAACCGTGTAGGGCCGAAGGGCAGGGAGGGTGCCGCCTGTCGCTGCGCTTCGGGCGGGTCCGCCTAGACGAGTTATTGTGCAATTTTGTTGTCCGCGACTGTGATGTTTATAGACTGAAACGCCACCACTACCTCACGCTCGCTACACTCAGCTGTATCTAGTCCACCGCGCCGGTTCCGCGAGCGCGCCTCGCCGACCCACCTACCAGGAGAACATATCCGCGAGGAGCTCGCGTCTCGCGCGGCGCGGTGTGTGACGCTTGTCACTGCGAAAAGCGACGTACATAATCTATTTACTATTAATACATAAAGTCCTATGTTACGGGTAGATTAATAATAATTATATTGTTTGTCAATTTGCCATAAATGTTCATTGTTGATACCTAGAGGTACATGTGTGCTCACTGAATCATTAGTAATAATTATCTGCACTAACACGGTCGTTCTTCTAGTTCTAAGAAGTCGATTTACTTATAAGAATGCTCAATGTCGTATTTTTTAATGAAATCACTAAAAACTAACATTATTGCTATATTCTGTAAGTAATAATCTTCAAACGTGTATCTATACTACAGTATAATTAAAGTCAGATATTTGAAATTCTGTATGTAGCGTAGCGTTCCGTTTCATAAAAAATCTTATCAGAGTAATCCTTTATAGACCTTAACAATTACGTTATTTCTATGATATAAAATATAAATATTATATGTTAATTTGTCATATAATTAAGTTAATCATTACACTTTACTTATTTTAATTGGAAGACTGATTTGTTAATTTAGTCTAGTTTGAAAATGCCATAGATTTGTACTACCTTATCTACCTTAGTATTGCATACGTACATATTATAAGTTGAATCACGTAGTGTAGAGCCTCCTTCAGGTCTCGGTGTTGTGCCTTTGTTTGTTGTATCTGTAGGTATGTTAGGACATTCCAGTAGGCGCACTTTGTGCTCTATTAAGTTTCGTGGTTGAGCACTCGGACAGTTACGGAACACTCTGGGAGTTTAAAACTCTAAGGAGCTTCATATACTTAGTCATGGAGTTTGTGGCCGCTCTTGACGCAGTTTACTCAAATTATTTGAATAGTTTTTATTCTCTGATGACTTGGCTGCAATAGAGTCAGACTGCGCAAAGGGTTAGCGTCAGCGGGATATCAAACCACAGATATGCCTGTCATACTCAATTTACCTCATAGTTTTGTTTGTTCGAATCCGATGTTATCCTAATACCAATTATAGTATAAAAACCAACTTTTGTGCCTATCCTTATTATTAATGTTTAGTTACAATGTTATGTAGAAATAGGTACATTTTTAGTTGTGAATGCAAAAATTATCTTGTAGGTGTACCTTACATGTAGTTGAATATGTATCTACATTATGTATATTAGATCGAGTTTGTTTATCTCGTACCTTCATATTTAAGTAAGAACTCTATATTTACAAATAATATAATGTTATGAATATAAAATAAACGTTTAATATGTCATTAATATTTTTATTTCACGACAAAAATCCTTACAGTTCACGAATTATAGTGTTAATTATGTACTAAGGTTCAATTAGGGGTTTCACGCCCCTATTTTCACTAAATATTTAAATAAAACCGATATTATCTCAAAATAAAGTAAGTACTTTACTAAGTATGTACATGAACATGAAAAATCTAAATACAATTCGTACCGACACCATACTTACTGAATGAACTGTCTAACATCATCCAGCTCAACGACTACAGTACTACGCTGTAAATAAAAAATGGCTTTCCATGTTGAAATCACACCAGACCAGTAGGTACTGTTTCTGAGTTTTTGTACTCTTCCGAATCGAACCGAGGAATGAATACAATAGAAATGTTATGTGCGTGTGTTTCAAAAAATTGGTAATACTTCCTAGTGGCACAACCTATTGCCAAAATTAGAATCTAAATAATATAGGTACAAACAACAAAAATTAAACCCGCGCGCCGTAACTCGTGGCGCCCTCTAGGAGCAATATTTGAAACTGTAGCTCTACGACAGTACAAATAGATGTCACTTCTAAAGACCAACTGAATAATATTGAGTATATTATACGTGAACAATAACAATTTTACTAAAATATTATTAATTAATTTATATAATCAATAATAGTTTATAAAAAAAAGTTACTATAATGTGCATTAATTTGTATTACAAAAAGGGATCGTTTTTATTAATGGCTTGAATTACCCCGTGACGTAACATCGCGCGATTTCTGTCCTGGCTTGTGATTGGTTGAACAAAATCAGATGTCAAGTCAAGAACGTAAACATACGATCCCAAATTTATATAATTTTGGGAATTTTAAATAAGTATTTTTTTTATTATGGTGTATTCTAAATAATTATAAAATGGAACAAGACGAACCCTTTATGAACTCAGATGTCTTTAATGTTCACGATATCGCAGAGATAGAAGGTAGGGTAACTAAATAAGTTGTGGTTGCTGTTGTAAGTGTTCTGTTCTGAATCATCAACACTAACAAGTTTATTAATTTCAGACTTTCTGAGTAACTGCGATGAAGTTTTTATGAAAAAATTAGAAGAAGAATTAGCTCTCGGTGACAACGATACCGGATTGCTAAGTATTGATACGAAAGTGAAAACAGAAAATGCGCCGCAACCTCAAGTTTCACCATATTTCAACTACAGCGGAAATCCTTTAGTTTCCCAGAATGCTCATAAAGTGAAGTCACAACAGGCTCCACAAGTGGTTCCAGCACAAGGGTCTCCTCAGTTAAAAACCAGTCCTGTACGAGGAGTGTATGGAAGAGATGAGAGTTATAAATTACGTCAGCCAGAAAATTTGCCTCCGCCCGACGTCACACAGCACACACAGCCGCAACCGCGGCCCGTGCAACAGCCTATGATCGTCCAGCAAGTCGTCCAAAGCCCAGTTTATCTCAACCTAGCTCCTGGAAGCTTACAAGCACTTCCTGATGGAAGGGGCTCTCTTTTACAGCTTGATGGAGTCACGCAAGTTAACCCGCCTAACAAAACCAAACCGCCTACTCAGCCTCTGCTGATACAGAACAATGCTAAAGGAATGACACCAGTTATTATAAAAAGTTCAGATGCTAACTTTTCACCTGTTATTTTTCAATCGAATATTATTAATCCTGAAACACAAACTTTGATGTACACAAGTGCTCCAATACAAGGTATGAGTTTATAAACTCAGATGCTTTAATTATTTTTTTATGCAAGACTATTAGATGGCTATTAATTGAGTATGATGAAAAAACTATGCCAAAAGTCATCCAACCATTATTTCCATAAAATTATATTGTTCTATTCCCTTTTTTTTCAGTACAATCAAAGCCTTTCTTACTTTCATTTTCTTCAGAGGTAATAATAAATAACAACCTCTTTTTTTAGGAACAACTCAAAATATAATAAATGCTAAAGCAAGCCCAGAAAACAGACCAATTCAAACATTTTTCACAACAAGCAACACTCCTACCCTCCTAACAACTGGTATACCTGTGGTTCTGGAGGGAGACAAGATAGCTCTCAGTCATGTGCCACACACCGGGCCCCCAAAAGTGAAGGAAGTGAAGAGGAGCGCCCACAATGCCATTGAGAGGCGATATCGGACCAGCATCAATGACAGAATTGTGGAACTAAAGAATATGCTGGTTGGGGAAGATGCTAAGGTAACAATTAAAAAATTTAGCATGGCTACATGTTGTTGTTCACATAGTAACAAATCGGAATTATTGCAAACTTGGAAATTTAGCCTAAAACCATAAAGAATTAGTTCCAAAGTCAAATAAAAAAAAAAATACTGATTTGTAAGTTTAGTATGGGAATAACAATAATAATAATAATAATAAATAATAATAATAAATTTATTCAAAAAACATATTACAGCTGTGATGACTACGGACTAAACAGACTTATAACTAGACGATAATACTACGCGCCTGAACTAGGATAATCCTGTGTTTCAGGCTGAGAAAAGGACAAACAATGACAACTTATTCATATGCAAAAATTTAAACACTATTGAATGGTTATGTTAATAAATTAAGTAAATATATACTATGGGTTCCTACTAACAATGTATGAAGACTTGCAAAATTATTTAAAAATAACAAAAGGGAATATTAACTGTGCTATGGTGTCTTTATGTCACTTCAGTTAGTTAGTATTAAGTACTCTACAATGTGAAAATCTGTTATTTATTTTACAGTTGAACAAATCCGCTATATTAAGAAAAACCATAGACTACATAAAGTACCTGCAGAACCAAAACAACAGGCTAAAACAAGAGAACATGGCACTGAAGCTGGCCTGCCACAGATCTGGTGTCAAAGACCCGATACCGGAGGGTGCATACACTCCTCCACACAGCGACATTTCCTCACCTTACCATTCACCACATGGAACTGACAGTGATTCTCCATCCTCACCAGAATACAAGGTAAAATGCAATAATTTTTCATCAAATGTTGTGCGGGAAATATTTACATACAAACATTGTCAAGAATGTCCTTATTATTAGTATTTATTTATTCATTCATAGGCTTTGTCAGATACATAATATTATAGTTAATTTATTTATATGTAAATATATATTTTAATTAATTTTAATCTGTGTGCCAAAGCCTCCTCCAACACTTTCCAATCTACTCTTTACCTTGCCATCCTAATCATATCATCCTCCCATCTCCTGAATGGTTTATACCTTTATTTTTTTACTACTTTCTTGCATTTATTTTCTCCTGTAAGTACTTAGCGAGCTCTTAGTTTTAATGCCACATCTTGGGCCCTAGTTTATGTAGATAAATTTTCTACTCACTGTACAAATGAAAGCTATAAACTTTTTGTTAAGGTGTAAAATTAGGGTCAGACAGTTCAAAGATTTTATTGACATGATTTTGAATGTTCTACAGGTTGAAGAAAAGTACTCCAAAATCGTTATAGGAATGGGAGACCACTCTCGCTTGGCGCTCTGTGCGTTCATGGTGGGAATAATAGCGTTCAATCCCTTCAGTACTTTCTTTGGGGGCTTCATGTCGGAGTCTGCTACTACCACCGACTTCTCGGCGAGGATTGATCAAAGAAGAATATTGTCTGACGACGATTTCAGTTAGTAACAACAATTTATCAATTCTTATTAGATTCTATCGAGACATCATTTAATCTCATTCAAAATAACACAAGTTAATTGACCAGAAATCCTTTCTCGGCTTACTACATTACCACATTTCTTTTAATAATTACGAATTCTCGTTCTTTGAAAGAGAAGTAGATTTTTTGAGAATTTGCCATAATGTAATCATAATAGAAATAATATAAAATTTTACTTCTTCCTTAGGTTACAGCGGTGTAACTTGGGGAGCGTGGATTTTGAACACCTTCTTTATATACTTCATAAACATCATAATACTTGGAGGGTGTCTCGTCAAGCTTCTCGTTTACGGGGACTCTGTGCCGAAATCACAATCAAAAGAGGCTGGACTGTTTTATCAACACAAACGACAAGCGGACAATTTTATCATGAAGGTACCTCACTCTCTCTAATAGATCGAACGAAGGTCACCGTCGTAGCAAACTGAGGTGGCAATAAACAGGACACATAGCTTGATGAACCGATGGCCGTTGGGGCAGAAAGGTTCCGGAGTGGAGACCAAGTACCGGCAACGGTAAGAGCAGCGTAGGCCGCCCACCAGCAAGACGACAGACGCCGGATGCGGGTCGCTCAATCTCTGGCCCATGTAGAAGTCTGTTGAGGAGGCCCGTGTCGAGCAATGGACGTCCATGGCTGAATATGATGATGGTGTACATACCCAAATGCTTTAAATATACATAAATAAAATCAGATTTTTATAGATACGCGAGCTCAATCGACTTGGAATCTTACTTACCAACACTCGAAATTTTTCAGAATGACGTTTCAAACGCAAGATTGGAGTTACACCGAGCCTTAGCAGTATGTGGTAAAAGTGTGCAAGCCGGGGGGCAGGGGCACGCCAGATATTCAGCATTGGCGGCCGCAGTTCTTCGGCAGATGCTGCAGCGGCTTCCTTTTGGAGCGTTCTTGGCGCGCCGTGGGGGAGACCTGTGGAGTGACAGGTAATACCGATATAACGATTAATATAGCTACGCCATGCACTTACAGTATGTGGTTTGCAACATGGTGGGCATCAAAGCCAATCCAGATATTCTGCGTTCGTGCCATGTAAGGCTGGATGCTTTAGCGTCTACCGCTTGCCACGCGAGGCGAGGCACACACAAGGTCGTCAGTGTGGCAAATCCTTAAGACTAAGTCCATATTATCAATATTAGAGGTAGGCCATGCGTTGACAGTGTGCTGTAAAACTTATGCAAACATACAGTTTTGTCCAGCCTATGCTGCCGGTTCTATCTAGCCGGTTCACAGCACTAGTATGTGCTGATGATAGAACCGGCTTGAACGAAACCCTCACATCATTTTGTTCATAATTTCAGCCCCGCTAGAAGAGCCACACAGCAATGGGCCGGTGAAGTCTCAATGGTGTCCCATCGCCTGGCTCAGCTGGAACTCCTGTCCAACCACAGCGGCCGCAGCGAGCGTGTTCTCCTAGCGCTACAAGCTGTGAACTTGGCCGAGGTCGCCGGGAATAGGCAACTGCTGGCAGAGACCTATGTGACGGCCGCCTTAGTGTTCAAGGATTATATGCCAAGGATTGGAAACTCGTTATGCGGGTAAGATCTGACCCAGTGGGAAGTCCTATTATGTCACGGACGTGCACTAAGCGTGTGATTACACCTATTTTGTTGAATCTTCCATCGTTTTGTCAAACTAGAACTTGTCGAAACAAGGCGACCCCGTCCTCCTGGCAAACAGTCAACAGTTTGTGGATATAATCTGGGATATTTTTGTTTTTACAGTTACTACCTCCGCCTATGCAAATGGGTGTGCACGGACTCGTGTGCGACGGTGCCGGTCCGTCTGCGCTGGGTGGCCACGGCGCGAGGACAGCGCTTCCTCCGCACCCGGCGCTGGAGCTACGAGCCGCAGCACTGCTGCCTGTTCAGCCGCGCGCTCGCCCGCGCCGACCCGCTCGCTCCTGCCATGCGGGTCAGTACACTACAGTACAGTACTCACGGTGCCGGTCCGTCTGCGCTGGGTGGCCACGGCGCGAGGACAGCGCTTCCTCCGCACCCGGCGCTGGAGCTACGACCCGCAGCACTGCTGCCTGTTCAGCCCCGCGCTCGCCCGCGCCGACCCGCTCGCTCCTGCCATGCGGGTCAGTACACTACAGTACAGTATTCACGGTGCCGGTCCGTCTGCGCTGGGTGGCCACGGCGCGAGGACAGCGCTTCCTCCGCGCCCGGCGCTGGAGCTACGAGCCGCAGCACTGCTGCCTGTTCAGCCGCGCGCTCGCCCGCGCCGACCCGCTCGCTCCTGCCATGCGGGTCAGTACACTACAGTACAGTACTCACGGTGCCGGTCCGTCTGCGCTGGGTGGCCACGGCGCGAGGACAGCGCTTCCTCCGCACCCGGCGCTGGAGCTACGAGCCGCAGCACTGCTGCCTGTTCAGCCGCGCGCTCGCCCGCGCCGACCCGCTCGCTCCTGCCATGCGGGTCAGTACACTACAGTACAGTACTCACGGTGCCGGTCCGTCTGCGCTGGGTGGCCACGGCGCGAGGACAGCGCTTCCTCCGCACCCGGCGCTGTAGCTACGAGCCGCAGCACTGCTGCCTGTTCAGCCGCGCGCTCGCCCGCGCCGACCCGCTCGCTCCTGCCATGCGGGTCAGTACACTACAGTACAGTACTTACGGTGCCGGTCCGTCTGCGCTGGGTGGCCACAGCGCGAGGACAGCGCTTCCTCCGCGCCCGGCGCTGGAGCTACGAGCCGCAGCACTGCTGCCTGTTCAGCCGCGCGCTCGCCCGCGCCGACCCGCTCGCTCCTGCCATGCGGGTCAGTACACTACAGTACAGTACTCACGGTGCCGGTCCGTCTGCGCTGGGTGGCCACGGCGCGAGGACAGCGCTTCCTCCGCGCCCGGCGCTGGAGCTACGAGCCGCAGCACTGCTGCCTGTTCAGCCGCGCGCTCGCCCGCGCCGACCCGCTCGCTCCTGCCATGCGGGTCAGTACACTACAGTACAGTACTCACGGTGCCGGTCCGTCTGCGCTGGGTGGCCACGGCGCGAGGACAGCGCTTCCTCCGCACCCGGCGCTGGAGCTACGAGCCGCAGCACTGCTGCCTGTTCAGCCCCGCGCTCGCCCGCGCCGACCCGCTCGCTCCTGCCATGCGGGTCAGTACACTACAGTACAGTACTCACGGTGCCGGTCCGTCTGCGCTGGGTGGCCACGGCGCGAGGACAGCGCTTCCTCCGCACCCGGCGCTGGAGCTACGAGCCGCAGCACTGCTGCCTGTTCAGCCGCGCGCTCGCCCGCGCCGACCCGCTCGCTCCTGCCATGCGGGTCAGTACACTACAGTACAGTACTCACGGTGCCGGTCCGTCTGCGCTGGGTGGCCACGGCGCGAGGACAGCGCTTCCTCCGCACCCGGCGCTGGAGCTACGAGCCGCAGCACTGCTGCCTGTTCAGCCCCGCGCTCGCCCGCGCCGACCCGCTCGCTCCTGCCATGCGGGTCAGTACACTACAGTACAGTACTCACGGTGCCGGTCCGTCTGCGCTGGGTGGCCACGGCGCGAGGACAGCGCTTCCTCCGCACCCGGCGCTGGAGCTACGAGCCGCAGCACTGCTGCCTGTTCAGCCGCGCGCTCGCCCGCGCCGACCCGCTCGCTCCTGCCATGCGGGTCAGTACACTACAGTACAGTACTCACGGTGCCGGTCCGTCTGCGCTGGGTGGCCACGGCGCGAGGACAGCGCTTCCTCCGCACCCGGCGCTGGAGCTACGAGCCGCAGCACTGCTGCCTGTTCAGCCGCGCGCTCGCCCGCGCCGACCCGCTCGCTCCTGCCATGCGGGTCAGTACACTACAGTACAGTACTCACGGTGCCGGTCCGTCTGCGCTGGGTGGCCACGGCGCGAGGACAGCGCTTCCTCCGCACCCGGCGCTGGAGCTACGAGCCGCAGCACTGCTGCCTGTTCAGCCGCGCGCTCGCCCGCGCCGACCCGCTCGCTCCTGCCATGCGGGTCAGTACACTACAGTACAGTACTCACGGTGCCGGTCCGTCTGCGCTGGGTGGCCACGGCGCGAGGACAGCGCTTCCTCCGCACCCGGCGCTGGAGCTACGAGCCGCAGCACTGCTGCCTGTTCAGCCGCGCGCTCGCCCGCGCCGACCCGCTCGCTCCTGCCATGCGGGTCAGTACACTACAGTACAGTACTCACGGTGCCGGTCCGTCTGCGCTGGGTGGCCACGGCGCGAGGACAGCGCTTCCTCCGCACCCGGCGCTGGAGCTACGAGCCGCAGCACTGCTGCCTGTTCAGCCGCGCGCTCGCCCGCGCCGACCCGCTCGCTCCTGCCATGCGGGTCAGTACACTACAGTACAGTACTCACGGTGCCGGTCCGTCTGCGCTGGGTGGCCACGGCGCGAGGACAGCGCTTCCTCCGCACCCGGCGCTGGAGCTACGAGCCGCAGCACTGCTGCCTGTTCAGCCGCGCGCTCGCCCGCGCCGACCCGCTCGCTCCTGCCATGCGGGTCAGTACACTACAGTACAGTACTCACGGTGCCGGTCCGTCTGCGCTGGGTGGCCACGGCGCGAGGACAGCGCTTCCTCCGCACCCGGCGCTGGAGCTACGAGCCGCAGCACTGCTGCCTGTTCAGCCGCGCGCTCGCCCGCGCCGACCCGCTCGCTCCTGCCATGCGGGTCAGTACACTACAGTACAGTACTCACGGTGCCGGTCCGTCTGCGCTGGGTGGCCACGGCGCGAGGACAGCGCTTCCTCCGCACCCGGCGCTGGAGCTACGAGCCGCAGCACTGCTGCCTGTTCAGCCCCGCGCTCGCCCGCGCCGACCCGCTCGCTCCTGCCATGCGGGTCAGTACACTACAGTACAGTACTCACGGTGCCGGTCCGTCTGCGCTGGGTGGCCACGGCGCGAGGACAGCGCTTCCTCCGCACCCGGCGCTGGAGCTACGAGCCGCAGCACTGCTGCCTGTTCAGCCGCGCGCTCGCCCGCGCCGACCCGCTCGCTCCTGCCATGCGGGTCAGTACACTACAGTACAGTACTCACGGTGCCTGCCCGTCTGCGCTGGGTGGCCACGGCGCGAGGACAGCGCTTCCTCCGCACCCGGCGCTGGAGCTACGAGCCGCAGCACTGCTGCCTGTTCAGCCGCGCGCTCGCCCGCGCCGACCCGCTCGCTCCTGCCATGCGGGTCAGTACACTACAGTACAGTACTCACGGTGCCGGTCCGTCTGCGCTGGGTGGCCACGGCGCGAGGACAGCGCTTCCTCCGCACCCGGCGCTGGAGCTACGAGCCGCAGCACTGCTGCCTGTTCAGCCGCGCGCTCGCCCGCGCCGACCCGCTCGCTCCTGCCATGCGGGTCAGTACATTCATTTACGATTAGAAGATCCAGTGCTTAACGTAAAAAAAAATATATGGGTGTCCTTTTCTAGGTTTTTGGAGGCGAAGTCTTAAAAAATCGCCTCCATCTTGATTTTTATTATGACAGCTTTCTAGTATGAGAACAGTCTCAACACTCAGTCGAAGTCATGGATATTGTATGTTGATTACTAGGTTTTCGGGGTGCACCCCGCCTGCTCAAGCCTGCTTTGACTAGACGAAATCCGTCACATGATGATCATCATTCTTGTTTCGCTCACGCCCACATCGTCAAATGACGTCTAAATTTGAATAAAATTATGTTGCATAAAATTGATACTCATATTTTCATTTTGCATAACAACCTTTGACAGAAACATCATTTCTCCGAATTTTATTTTGCATAATTTTTTTTCTCATATCGTGATGTCACATAATTTTTTTTATCAGAACATTCATATGGCAGAATATGAATAAGCATAATATTTACATGTCCGAATAGTTATTTCGAAGAAATTTATATCTCATAATATTTATAGTTCGATCCTGTTATGGTCGCAGTTCTAACCTAACCCATTAAGTTCGGTTCTAACCTAACCCACTTTACTGGCAGCAGTTCGGTTCTGTTGTGGTCACAGTTCTAACCTAACCCATTAAGTTCAAAAAAAAAAAACTAACCTAACCTACTTTACTGGCAGCAGTTCGGTTCTGTTGTGGTCATAGTTCTAACCTAACCTAACCGATTTTACTGGTATCAGTTTAGTTAATAATAGCCTAATCTAACCTAAAACCTAAACTAGTTTCCTAGCACTCGTCCATTCCGTAAACTATGTCTTTATGCCATAATAAATTCGGCGATATTAATGTTCTGCCATATAAAATTATGAGAAATAAAAGTCGGTGATACTAGTGTTCTGCCATTTAAAATTATGCTAAATGAATAGTATGCCAACTGACAATTATGATACTAAATGATTATGCTAAAGAATTATTTATATTTATTTATTTATTAATCATTCGGTTAAAAATGTTTCGGTGATAGCTGTTATGCGAAATGAAATTCGGAGAATCGATATTATGCAAGATAAAGGGAACCCGTTTAAATGATGTTATCATGTTGGTACATTACATACTCGTGTACAATATTTTTTGTCTGTCACTTGTTAATAATCAAAAATGTACTGTATCCCAGGCATACCACCTGGAACTGCTGCAGAAGAGTCTCCAGATGCTTCTGATTGCTGATGAGCGTAATAACACGCGAGATGTCCTGGAACTGGTCAAACTGATCACTGATGATGTATCGACTGATGCACCGCAGCATACAGGTAACTTCATAAATATCATTGCTTATATTATCAAGTTATTGGGATTTTATTTTATTGCGCCATTTCCACGATTCCGCCGTTAGCCGAATGAGTTCAACATTGCAACAACTTTGTTTGTGGACAATGAATGCATCGATTTGACGTAAAAAAAAAATATATATGGCACGGCTCAGGTGTGTCGACGCATATCAAAGGAAATAAACGTTTGTTTAACATTCGATTCGAATTCGATTCGAGTTTTTTACCTATCTCGCTCGCTCTTGCACGAATTGCACGATCCAGATAAGAACCCCTCCTTTTTCACCCAAACCTGAATCGCAGTCTGAGAGCTCACGGAGTGTAGTTTATTTGTATCGTATAGATCCCAAGTATTACTTACAGAGTTATACTTGGGATCCAAAGGATTATCACTTGCGGAGTAATATTACTTTCTGGGGTATCCTGCTGGATATAATTCTGTCCACTAGAATCACCCAGGGGATTGTGCTGCAAGTGGCGTCCAATATATCACCTGGGAGATCTCATAGGACATATTCGTCCAATACGATCACCTGGGTGATCGGGTCAGGTGATCTTAGTGGAGCCCGCAATCGTCGTCTAGTAGCCATAGTAAGTACAAGCTTTGCTTAGTTTGGGACTAGGTCGTCGATTTGAGCAAGGTTGTCCTGTCCCTTAATATTTCGATACCTTAGAGCACAATCGTAAAAAGTAATTGCAATTAGGGCGTTAGTTTACAACTCTATGTGGTTTAAATTTCACTGGCAAAACTTCCAAGCAATGGTCGCCGCGAACTCTCCGAATGGCGCCTCAGCGTAATCCCCGCCGGCGGGGAACTACCGCTTCTTAAGTAGTTCGCGTTTTTCTTTATCATAACCCGATTTTCTTTTGCCTCCTCCCGCCCTAAGTCAGACTGATTCGGTTCAGTCTATTCACGACGCAGTCCATGCGCTCAATGCGCCCGTGTCACCCCAATCTAAATTACCCCTGTGGCAGCTGAGGGCTAGCCAACCCTGATACAGTTCAAGTCATGTCTCAAAAAAAGATACTGGCAAAACAAATGTAATTAGAACGAGTGTCAACTAATTAATAGTAATTAATTAATTGTGTGTCAGGCTGCTGGGACCCGGTGATGGAGTGGTGGGCGAACCTGGTGGGCGTGGCGGCGACGTGGCTGCTGGCGGACACGGGCCGCGCGGCCGACGGCGGCGCGCGCCTGGAGCTGCTGCCCCAGCCGCTCCAGCGCTGCGAGGACCCGCTGCCGGGGTGAGTCTCTCTGTCTCTGTCCCACAACACGGGCCGCGCGGCCGACGGCGGCGCGCGCCTGGAGCTGCTGCCCCAGCCGCTCCAGCGCTGCGAGGACCCGCTGCCGGGGTGAGTCTCTCTGTCTCTGTCCCACAACACGGGCCGCGCGGCCGACGGCGGCGCGCGCCTGGAGCTGCTGCCCCAGCCGCTCCAGCGCTGCGAGGACCCGCTGCCGGGGTGAGTCTCTCTGTCTCTGTCCCACAACACGGGCCGCGCGGCCGACGGCGGCGCGCGCCTGGAGCTGCTGCCCCAGCCGCTCCAGCGCTGCGAGGACCCGCTGCCGGGGTGAGTCTCTCTGTCTCTGTCCCACAACACGGGCCGCGCGGCCGACGGCGGCGCGCGCCTGGAGCTGCTGCCCCAGCCGCTGCAGCGCTGCGAGGACCCGCTGCCGGGGTGAGTCTCTCTGTCTCTGTCCCACAACACGGGCCGCGCGGCCGACGGCGGCGCGCGCCTGGAGCTGCTGCCCCAGCCGCTGCAGCGCTGCGAGGACCCGCTGCCGGGGTGAGTCTCTCTGTCTCTGTCCCACAACACGGGCCGCGCGGCCGACGGCGGCGCGCGCCTGGAGCTGCTGCCCCAGCCGCTGCAGCGCTGCGAGGACCCGCTGCCGGGGTGAGTCTCTCTGTCTCTGTCCCACAACACGGGCCGCGCGGCCGACGGCGGCGCGCGCCTGGAGCTGCTGCCCCAGCCGCTGCAGCGCTGCGAGGACCCGCTGCCGGGGTGAGTCTCTCTGTCTCTGTCCCACAACACGGGCCGCGCGGCCGACGGCGGCGCGCGCCTGGAGCTGCTGCCCCAGCCGCTCCAGCGCTGCGAGGACCCGCTGCCGGGGTGAGTCTCTCTGTCTCTGTCCCACAACACGGGCCGCGCGGCCGACGGCGGCGCGCGCCTGGAGCTGCTGCCCGAGCCGCTCCAGCGCTGCGAGGACCCGCTGCCGGGGTGAGTCTCTCTGTCTCCGTCCCACAACACGGGCCGCGCGGCCGACGGCGGCGCGCGCCTGGAGCTGCTGCCCGAGCCGCTCCAGCGCTGCGAGGACCCGCTGCCGGGGTGAGTCTCTCTGTCTCTGTCCCACAACACGGGCCGCGCGGCCGCCGGCGGCGCGCGCCTGGAGCTGCTGCCCGAGCCGCTCCAGCGCTGCGAGGACCCGCTGCCGGGGTGAGTCTCTCTGTCTCTGTCCCACAACACGGGCCGCGCGGCCGACGGCGGCGCGCGCCTGGAGCTGCTGCCCCAGCCGCTGCAGCGCTGCGAGGACCCGCTGCCGGGGTGAGTCTCTCTGTCTCTGTCCCACAACACGGGCCGCGCGGCCGACGGCGGCGCGCGCCTGGAGCTGCTGCCCCAGCCGCTGCAGCGCTGCGAGGACCCGCTGCCGGGGTGAGTCTCTCTGTCTCTGTCCCACAACACGGGCCGCGCGGCCGACGGCGGCGCGCGCCTGGAGCTGCTGCCCCAGCCGCTGCAGCGCTGCGAGGACCCGCTGCCGGGGTGAGTCTCTCTGTCTCTGTCCCACAACACGGGCCGCGCGGCCGACGGCGGCGCGCGCCTGGAGCTGCTGCCCCAGCCGCTGCAGCGCTGCGAGGACCCGCTGCCGGGGTGAGTCTCTCTGTCTCTGTCCCACAACACGGGCCGCGCGGCCGACGGCGGCGCGCGCCTGGAGCTGCTGCCCGAGCCGCTCCAGCGCTGCGAGGACCCGCTGCCGGGGTGAGTCTCTCTGTCTCTGTCCCACAACACGGGCCGCGCGGCCGACGGCGGCGCGCGCCTGGAGCTGCTGCCCCAGCCGCTCCAGCGCTGCGAGGACCCGCTGCCGGGGTGAGTCTCTCTGTCTCTGTCCCACAACACGGGCCGCGCGGCCGACGGCGGCGCGCGCCTGGAGCTGCTGCCCGAGCCGCTCCAGCGCTGCGAGGACCCGCTGCCGGGGTGAGTCTCTCTGTCTCTGTCCCACAACACGGGCCGCGCGGCCGACGGCGGCGCGCGCCTGGAGCTGCTGCCCGAGCCGCTCCAGCGCTGCGAGGACCCGCTGCCGGGGTGAGTCTCTCTGTCTCTGTCCCACAACACGGGCCGCGCGGCCGACGGCGGCGCGCGCCTGGAGCTGCTGCCCCAGCCGCTGCAGCGCTGCGAGGACCCGCTGCCGGGGTGAGTCTCTCTGTCTCTGTCCCACAACACGGGCCGCGCGGCCGACGGCGGCGCGCGCCTGGAGCTGCTGCCCCAGCCGCTCCAGCGCTGCGAGGACCCGCTGCCGGGGTGAGTCTCTCTGTCTCTGTCCCACAACACGGGCCGCGCGGCCGACGGCGGCGCGCGCCTGGAGCTGCTGCCCCAGCCGCTGCAGCGCTGCGAGGACCCGCTGCCGGGGTGAGCCTCTCTGTCTCTGTCCCACAACACGGGCCGCGCGGCCGACGGCGGCGCGCGCCTGGAGCTGCTGCCCCAGCCGCTGCAGCGCTGCGAGGACCCGCTGCCGGGGTGAGTCTCTCTGTCTCTGTCCCACAACACGGGCCGCGCGGCCGACGGCGGCGCGCGCCTGGAGCTGCTGCCCCAGCCGCTGCAGCGCTGCGAGGACCCGCTGCCGGGGTGAGTCTCTCTGTCTCTGTCCCACAACACGGGCCGCGCGGCCGACGGCGGCGCGCGCCTGGAGCTGCTGCCCCAGCCGCTGCAGCGCTGCGAGGACCCGCTGCCGGGGTGAGTCTCTCTGTCTCTGTCCCACAACACGGGCCGCGCGGCCGACGGCGGCGCGCGCCTGGAGCTGCTGCCCCAGCCGCTCCAGCGCTGCGAGGACCCGCTGCCGGGGTGAGTCTCTCTGTCTCTGTCCCACAACACGGGCCGCGCGGCCGACGGCGGCGCGCGCCTGGAGCTGCTGCCCCAGCCGCTGCAGCGCTGCGAGGACCCGCTGCCGGGGTGAGTCTCTCTGTCTCTGTCCCACAACACGGGCCGCGCGGCCGACGGCGGCGCGCGCCTGGAGCTGCTGCCCCAGCCGCTGCAGCGCTGCGAGGACCCGCTGCCGGGGTGAGTCTCTCTGTCTCTGTCCCACAACACGGGCCGCGCGGCCGACGGCGGCGCGCGCCTGGAGCTGCTGCCCGAGCCGCTCCAGCGCTGCGAGGACCCGCTGCCGGGGTGAGTCTCTCTGTCTCTGTCCCACAACACGGGCCGCGCGGCCGACGGCGGCGCGCGCCTGGAGCTGCTGCCCCAGCCGCTGCAGCGCTGCGAGGACCCGCTGCCGGGGTGAGTCTCTCTGTCTCTGTCCCACAACACGGGCCGCGCGGCCGACGGCGGCGCGCGCCTGGAGCTGCTGCCCCAGCCGCTGCAGCGCTGCGAGGACCCGCTGCCGGGGTGAGTCTCTCTGTCTCTGTCCCACAACACGGGCCGCGCGGCCGACGGCGGCGCGCGCCTGGAGCTGCTGCCCCAGCCGCTCCAGCGCTGCGAGGACCCGCTGCCGGGGTGAGTCTCTCTGTCTCTGTCCCACAACACGGGCCGCGCGGCCGACGGCGGCGCGCGCCTGGAGCTGCTGCCCCAGCCGCTCCAGCGCTGCGAGGACCCGCTGCCGGGGTGAGTCTCTCTGTCTCTGTCCCACAACACGGGCCGCGCGGCCGACGGCGGCGCGCGCCTGGAGCTGCTGCCCCAGCCGCTCCAGCGCTGCGAGGACCCGCTGCCGGGGTGAGTCTCTCTGTCTCTGTCCCACAACACGGGCCGCGCGGCCGACGGCGGCGCGCGCCTGGAGCTGCTGCCCCAGCCGCTGCAGCGCTGCGAGGACCCGCTGCCGGGGTGAGTCTCTCTGTCTCTGTCCCACAACACGGGCCGCGCGGCCGACGGCGGCGCGCGCCTGGAGCTGCTGCCCCAGCCGCTGCAGCGCTGCGAGGACCCGCTGCCGGGGTGAGTCTCTCTGTCTCTGTCCCACAACACGGGCCGCGCGGCCGACGGCGGCGCGCGCCTGGAGCTGCTGCCCCAGCCGCTCCAGCGCTGCGAGGACCCGCTGCCGGGGTGAGTCTCTCTGTCTCTGTCCCACAACACGGGCCGCGCGGCCGACGGCGGCGCGCGCCTGGAGCTGCTGCCCCAGCCGCTCCAGCGCTGCGAGGACCCGCTGCCGGGGTGAGTCTCTCTGTCTCTGTCCCACAACACGGGCCGCGCGGCCGACGGCGGCGCGCGCCTGGAGCTGCTGCCCCAGCCGCTCCAGCGCTGCGAGGACCCGCTGCCGGGGTGAGTCTCTCTGTCTCTGTCCCACAACACGGGCCGCGCGGCCGACGGCGGCGCGCGCCTGGAGCTGCTGCCCCAGCCGCTCCAGCGCTGCGAGGACCCGCTGCCGGGGTGAGCCTCTCTGTCTCTGCCCCCAGAACACGGGGCGAGCAATTGACAATATTACATATTTTTGAGATTACAAAATTATTACTTTTCTTCCGTATTCTGCTTAGAAAGATGTAGTCCCTGTTTATATATATTTTGCTGAAAATTATTTTATAATTCATTCATTAAAGTGTAATATACACATTCTAAAATAAATGAATAAATACAATAAAAATGTCATTTAGTTTCACCTCACAAAGGACATACAAAACAGTTTGACAACTAGTTGTTAACCATGAAAGTGGTACAAAGTATCCTTTGTGAGGGACTGGAGTCTGAACTTGGTATGTAGTAACTTCAAAATTATGACATAATGGAAATATTACTTTAATCTGGTGTCTATTAAAAAAACCAATGACGTTGACCTTGACATTATTGACAGCTTATTGTTTTTCGCGGATAGGTCGAAGAGTAACAGCTATGCAGAGTTACCGTAGATTTCGGTTATACAATACGGTTTTCTTATAGATAGGTATTTTTTCACATATGGAAAAACTAATTAAAGTATTTTAGGGTGTATACGACGCAAAGCTATCTCATTTTCTATATAAATTTCCACGTGTTAGAAATAGGAAATGTTGTCAATTGACAGAACACGTCGTTAGAAAAAAAAGACGCACAACAAAAAAAAACCATATCAATTTATTGAAATTAAGTTAGTAAATAAAAATCTGCAACCCCCGGCTGCTGTATCAGCACGTCTAGCATAACTTTAAAACGCGACTCCGTCGCGCGACAGACGCTACCTGTCACTTTTCTTTTAATACCCTGCGAACAAGGCAGGTGACGCTGAGTTGCGCGACAAGGGAAGCCGTGACAAGATTATGCTGGCCCCGCAGGTGTAAAATTGTTTGGCTACAGATCTCTTACCCTCGTTCAAAAAAACTTAGAGATGTTGAGTATACGTAGGTGCCTAAGGCCGATTCTCACCATGCTCTGTTAGTTCTGTATAGCCGATTACGCCTATCAAATAGCCTGTCATTGACATGTGTAGTCAGCCGTCAGTCTTTATGTTTATTGACTAGCGAGCGAAGCGTTTCCGTTTCAGCTTGGTCCAAATATCTTTCGTATGTTCTCGCCTAGAGGTCGCATTTCCCAACCGTTTGTCATTACATTTTGTGATTAGGTTCTATAAGTATTTATGATTTTGTTGCGATTCAGTTTTAACTTTTTTTCTAAATGGCAGGAAGAGAATTTAATAAGCAAGCAATTACAAATCTCAGAAATTTCGAAACAATATCGCGTGGTTGTAGACCTAGATCCACTAGCCAACTGACAAAATTGGGCCTATATAATGTAAAAAATTTAAGGTTTTAATTTTCATACGTAACCATTTTAAACGTTAAATATTTTACTACTCACCAGTCTAATACCAACGCTGCCCACTCGTCCACTGCTCCAGTCACCTCCACAATCTACTGATTCACCACTGACACGCACAATAGATTTAGACGACCCGTGTTTACCAAACAACTCTCCGTTTATAGTTGTAGTATTAATAACAGCCGTGTATGTAAACATCGTAATGTCCATTGTCCAGAGCCCTGCACATGGCGTACAAAAGCCGCCGCGGCCTACTGAGTCTTGTGCATTGCCGTGATGCGGTGTCTATTGAGAGGACTTCTGAAACCATACTCAAGGTAAGACATTTTTTTACCTAAGACAGACGAGCGACAATTTCACTTTGGTAAGTGATCCTGACAATGGAGCGGATACCTATCGTAAATCCGAATTTTTGTTTCCAGCCTGTAACGTTTCGCCAAATTTTCATTTGTCCGAAAGCCATTTTATTCCAAAACTGTTTGAAATGAAATGAAACATTTTATTCAGTAAGTAGGCCACAAGGGGTCTTTTACAAGTCAGATTGTGAATCTACCGGCATTTTCCAAGAGGAGACCGTTGTTGAGAAGAAAGCCGAAAGAAACTCAACTGTAAGTAATTTTTTCGTAAATAATACAAAACAATTAATTACATATTTTATGTTATAGTTAATTACATTGATACACGTAAAGGAGATATGTATAGTTCATATTTGTGTTCGTATTTCAGAATAATTATAAAATAAACCTAACCTAACACCTAATGGGTTCTTTAAAGTGATGTTTATAAAACCCTGAAAATATTATGGGTTTCAGGAAAAAAATCCTTTCGGACAAATGAATATTTGGCGAAACGTTACAGATGGGAAACAATGTGTCGGAGTTGTAATAGAATGCCCCACTGGGCATTGTTCCACTGAAAATGCTTGCTGAGCTGAGATAATTCCTATTCACTCTCGTGTTAAAGAGAGTTCTGAGAAAAGGTTTGCCAAAAGTTTGTAAGATCTGCTATGACTATGACTACGCATAGTTAAGTTAAAAAAACCGTTTTATTATTACCAAAATATGTTTAAAAAATATATAAACTTACTCTAGTGCATAATTATAAATTATTAAATTATGAATCTGGTCGATAATTATGGACTCTTAACGAAAGTACTTTATGGAATTAATGGTTTTTCTGAGTTTGTAAATTTTTTAGCAGTAATAAAATAACTATAACTGTGCAGGTGTGTGACATCGCTGGAGCCCGATTAGCTGATTCGCTGGCGTATTACTGCTGCCGGAAACCAACACAACTTATGATGGTCAGTATAATCAAGTATAATATTACTTTTTGATGTATTCATTTAATTGTTATTCTGCTTTATTTTATTGCAAGATTGGCGCATTCTTGTATGTATATGCATGCGATTTTTTTGAGGAATATTGACTGCATGGAGATATACTTGAGAACGTTTATATTCGCTACCAAACAAGATCCTATAAGACGAAGAGAATCACGTAATATCTACATACTACTTATGTCGTCAATGAACCGATTGACATGATATATTGATTGGTGTATAAACACTTGAGATTTTAATTATAAAAACGGTTTAAGCTCATGTAAAAATTATCAGGAACGGCCCAACATGTTTCGAACTCATATGGAGTTCTTCATCAGGGACAGCTATCCGTGCTGCTACGGGACTCGCGGCCCACAGCCGTACCTTCCCGAACCGTTTTTTATAATTCTTAAATATGTCTCACTATAGTTTGAATGATATACTTGAGATTTTGTTTTAAAATGTTGTATACCACCACTCATGAGCGGCAACACTGACTTCAGCGGGAGTGCATTGTAGTTGCATTGCACTTGTTCCATCATTTGTGCAATATAACTACAAGGCAATTCTCGTGGAAGTTACACTCGTCGTTGTCAAGATTTTAGTGGATTTTTTGTTACTTACTTATTATTTTTATTTGTATTTTTGCAGCTGATCGTTTTATTTCGCAGAATGCATGCTGTTATTTTATCAGTTCGTTAAATATTTTGTAACTCACTTTTTATTTTTTTGATTGTGTCTTTTATAGTTCATGGTTGTAGACGCTGGAAAGTAAGCAATAGATGGATAAGTGAGGGCCGAGACGTAGTTCGATAATCATGTTATTTATTATACGTATTTGTTGGTTTATTTTGTAGTTAATTAATACTATTCTAACATTACACAAAGCACTCAATAATTACTTACGCTTAACACTTTCGACACCAGCAACCCGGTTAGCCGGGCGCTCTGCTCGTAGTAAGTTTTCGCGACATACGGTTTTTTCCCATGTAATCGGCTACGAGCGCACTAGCTAAGTTTTATACCTTTATTGCACTAGCTTTTTGGTGTCTGGGCCACAGTTTTCCACCACAAGAGTGGCTCAAAAGCTTAATCTGGCGTGTTGCAGTTGATGCAGGTCCTGTGCTGCGACTGGGTGCTGGAGGTGCGCGCGGGCGTGTGGGAGGCCGGCTGCGGCGCGGCGGCCGCCCCGGCGCCGGCCGCGCAACTCCGCTCCTTCCAGCGGGACCTGCACTCGCTGAGGCGCCTCGAGCGCGACCTGCCCGTGAGCCGCCCTAACCTACATTAAAAATGCTAACTGTACAGTTATTCTTAGTTTATAGTTAGAATTTTTAATGTAGGTTATAATTACCCTAGTATAAACTATACTATTCTACTACTATATTAACTATTCTAACTGTAAACTAAGAATTTAACAAACTAAAATATATGCGAAACGGAGTAAATTTAATATTAAAATAGACTAAAAAAATCGGACCCCTTTGTCATGGTCCCGAAGACGCTGGCAGCATTTCCTAACTCCATAGCAACGCTAATACGTTGAGCGAGGAAGCTACCAGCTTAAAAATTTAAATCACCCCCGACACGCTTGTCATCATGAGACGCTCATTCAATGAGTGTAGAAAATGCTACTAAAACTGAACATAATTACAACATTTGGTATTCTTGGCTTTATTAGCTGGGATCTTGTCACTTATTCCAATTTAAGCTGAATATCTAGGAAACAACTGGTCCTATTTCCACCAAACATAACTAATAACCACCTCGACGGACAAATCTTTCAATAAAAAATAACACATTAAATTGGTTCATCCGTTTGGGAGCTACGATTACAGACACACAGATACACATGTTACTTATTTTATATATACTTAACACCCCTCTTTTTTCGTCGGCGATTAAAAATACAGCTCGAAGAGCGATTAAAGCTTTTTAACACATAAAATGGCGCTGGCAAGTTAAGCCGGTGGTTTCAAACTGTCTGTAGTCGTAAGTTACATTCGTCAAACACTGCGGGACAGCGTCTTTGTAAAAGTGACGGTGTTTTACAAATTTGATGACTAGAGGAATCGAACGCTCAATGTGGTCCACGCCACTGGCCCGACGTCTAATGCCGCGTCCACATGCTTGGCAAACATCGGCAAACTTACAGGACGTAGTTATACGTTAGAGTGAGACGGAACTACGTCGTGCTCACTCTAACATATAACTGCGTCCTGTAGGTTTGCCGTTGTTTGCCAAGCATGTGGAGCCGACATGATGTGTTCGGAGTGTCACGTCACGTTATGTTCGCAGTGGGTGTCGTCGCGCGTGTTCCTGCAGTCGGCCGTGTGCCGCATGATGGCGGGCGCGGCGCCGCGCCGCACGCAGCAACTGCTCGACGGCAGCTTACGGCCGAGGCTCAATCGTTCGTCCATCATCTGCGGGAAAGGTACCTCGGCGTTCGAATCCCGCCTGAACCATTTTTTTAATGTTTCGCGTTATTGTAAACATAAGGTACAGTCTGACAAAAAGGGTAGAAATTAAAAAGTGGCAATACTGTAGTGTTGTCCCTTTCTAATCAATCTAAGAAAACGGGGATGACACTACAGTATTTCCTCTTTAATTTCTACTCTTTTTTGTCAGACTGTAATAGGCTAGTTGGTTCATGTTAAATTGTATTCAAGGAATGTTTATTTCGTAAAGTATTTGACATAGGAAACCTACATATATATTATTTAGTTCATAAAAGTAGAAAATGGCTGAACAAATTGAAAATATAAATTTTATTCTGTATTTTGAAATGCTTAAAACGCTGTCCGCCATTTTCATTCTTGATAGTGACGTCACCAATCCAGTAAAAAAAAACTAAAAACGGCATTCGCTGGTCTTTATTTACGGGATCGCCTACGTCACGTCAGAGACAAGCTAAAAACAAACATGGCGGACGGCGTTTTTGTTTAATCATAAAGTTTTTATTTTCAATTAATAAAATGTAGCTTTCTAGATCAATAAAAAAAATACAATAATTTACATCCATCATTTGGGCTTTCTATGCACAATGACTTGAAAATCGTGGGAAATTAAGTCCTGTTTCAGCTTTGTTTACATCAGTGACATCCACTGACTTTCAACGTCAGTTACCAAAATGTTGTCGTCCAGTAAAATAAATGAGTACCACTAAAAATCCGTAATATGGAGTGGACCTGACGGGCTATAATTTTATTTTAACATCTTGTTTAAGTCCTTTGTCTATGAACTCTAGTGGTTTTTTTCTTGTAGCGTAAACTCTACAGCTGAGCAGCTATTTTTGATCATCTTTTTCTTCGCCAGAACGCGCTCTAGAAGCCAGCGGCGGTTCGGGCGAGCGTGCCGTTGCCCTGTACATGGCGTGCAAGCACCTGCCGGCCGCCGTATTAAGCGCGCCGGGCGAGCGCGCCGGCATGCTCGCGCAGGCGGCCGCTACGCTGCAGAAGATCGGCCACCGCAGCCGTCTGCCGCACTGCTACCATCTCATGAAGACCGTCGGCACGCTGCCGGCACCTTGACAAATTTCGTCTGTGTACTGTGTTGTGTTGTGTACCTATCTAGGTTAAGGCGTTTTGTTAATAAAGTTGTACGTTTTATGACAGTTTGTTTTTTAATTTTCAGGTTTCTACATACCTAGTAACTTTACCCTTAATTATAATGAGATTATTTATCTCAATCTCAAACTCAAATAACGAAATAGATAGAGCTCACTCTCCGTATCAGAAATGACGGCCGACCTGATCAGATTGGCCGAAATTACAAAAAAAAACCTTACTGTCTTTGGTTTACTCCAAGCTATTTCAGATACAAATAAAACTAACGTTGTACCACACATTTTATTAAGCGGTTTTAACTATACGCAGAAAAACAGTACACTGAATCAATTTTTATTTATTGACAGTTGATATCCGTTATCCGTTGTATATATTTATTTACGCAAGGATTGAATTACTTTTAATTCCCAACTCAAACAGATTTTAAAACACCTATAAGTATTCATTTTAAACTATAATCAAAATCTTCATGGTACAAACAATGGTAAGCATTATATGAATAACATTTAATAAATAAAATCGTCGTCTTGAGCTCCCTGCTCCCTCCAATATCTATTCCTGTTATTTAACGCCTTTATTTCTAATATAATAACAGAACTCAACTCGATTCTCTTAGTGCTTAGATAAAAACTGATGATTCGTTCAGTATATAATTAATGTTTTACAATAAAGTTTCATTGTTTTAAATATTGATTTCAGACAACTGCCGTGACAACCACACAAAAAAAGGTCGGCACTAGTAATGCACCACCCGGAGGGATGCGGAAGAAATCGGGACCGAAATTCGAACTCACAGAAGAACAAAGGAGGGACATCAAAGAAGCTTTTGATTTGTTTGACACTGAAAATACTGGAAAGATTGATACAAAGGAGCTAAAGGTGGCTATCAGAGCCCTTGGTTTTGAACCTAGAAAGGAGGAAATTAAAAAGATGATTGCAGAAATTGATAAATCAGATGGTAAAGTGACATTCGAAGATTTCCTCGACCTAATGACTGTTAAAATGGCAGAGAAAGATACAAAGGAAGAAATCATGAAAGCCTTTAAGCTGTTTGATGATGATGAAACTGGTAGGTACAACTATTTACCAAAGTCAATAATTATTGTGTATAATAAATAATTACTGTGGCATCAAGGGCATTATAAATTGCATCACTACTTGGTGTTTAAATGACTCCAAGGTATTATCCTGGTATTACCAGTAAATCATGCTAATACCACAAAAAAAACTAGGTTGATGCAGAGTCAGCCACTGGCTAAGCTTGCACCATAGATTGGAGCAGTTGTTTTTTTTTTTTTTTCGAAATTTTCTCTTTGTCACGACCTAGCGAAATTTAATTTGTGCATTTTAAACAAAAATTTCTAAAATTGGTTGAGAACTCGCTGAGATCTGCGCATTGTTACGAAGTCCATTTGAGTCGATCCATGGGAGCTTCGCTCGCTCCGCTCCAATAAAGAAGTGCTCCATCAAAATAAATAAAATAAAAATAAAAACCATTTATTTCAACCAACTGGGTGTCTTCGGAGGGATTCTCATGATCGGGTCAGATGTTTTTATACCTAAACTCTGGTGTTGCCGAAGTTTCTGGAGCTGTATGGAGATGGACTCGAATTAATGGAATGAATCTTTGGATTTCTACATTAACTAATTAGGCTAATATTCAAACATACTATATTAGTTGTAAAATTGACTAATTGAAGGTGCTATAAAGGTATATAACTAATAGATCTACTAAATGTTATTTAATTAACATGCAATTAATTAAACTATTATGAAATATTTTTTATCCTTAATATAAATGATAACTAATTAGCCACTCTTTTAAATCGGATACTTCAAAAAGATACAGTAACACTAAAATGAATGGGTAAGTACAATAATAAAATTAAGTAAATAGGGTCTGCCTCCATACAACTCAACATCAACGCCACGGCAAAGTGTAGATAATAAAAGCATCTGAATTTTTTTGATGCCTACATGATTGCATAAAAGCAATCAACCCATAGTCAGCAGGGATTGAAAAATACTTGTAGAGGTTTGAATTATAAAATTCTTGATCACAGAATAATTTACTGTGGCCAATTAAAGGTACAGCCAAAAAATACATGTTGTATTTTTTGCATGTGTCTTGACCAATTGAATTTTGACAGAGGGATAGTTGGACATCTGGTTATGTAAATTAAAAAATCACTTGACTTTTTCTTTTTGTGAATGAAGCTGCAGCCATTCTTTAGTGATTACTGATTAACATACCTTTTGCATTAGTAACATTTATTTAGACTTTATTGCACGAAACAAGTCAGTACAAATGGCAAACTTAATGTCAAATTGCATTCTCTACCAGTCAAACACAGAGGGCGAAACAGAGATGCTTCAAGTGGGTGCAGGGTAAAAAATTAATTAACATTCGAAAACTTTACTTTTTAAATTGGTCCAGTAAGAAACAGCTCTGGAATGTTTTCAAAAGCATGATGGAGTCATGCTTTATTAAGCACACATTATTTGCACTATTAAAGGTATAATTATTATATGTCATTTAAACTTCCAGGTAAAATCTCTTTCAAAAACTTGAAGAGAGTGGCAAGAGAACTTGGTGAAAACCTTACTGATGAAGAGCTGCATGAAATGATTGATGAAGCAGACAGGGATGGAGACGGGGAAATCAACCAAGACGAGTTCCTACGTATCATGAAGAAGACTAGTCTGTATTAGGTCTGAAAAATTATATGTTTTATTTTTTGTACTGTATCTTCGAAAGCACAAATTATATCCTTGAAAGGGATAGTCAAATTGTAGCAGTTACTGAAAAGGCAGGCCTATCTTATAGCAGCATGTTATTGGAATAGTTATATTTTTATATAAGTGTTGGAAAGGAATGATATGATTTTAAGCATAGCCAGGCTAGCACAACTGACGGCAGCTTATCACTTGACACATCAACATGTATATATCACACTGTACTGAATAGAACAAGATAAGTGATGTATTATGTCAGGCGATAAATGGATGATGCCATAGGTGTTTCAGCTGTTGTCAATCCAGTTCTAAGTATTAAAGAAATGGGTCATAATAAGCTTTAAATTCAATCAATTATGACAAGAACTATAAAAGTCTACTCTTTGGTGTAGCTCATTTTTTCAATATTTATAATAATTACTAAGGACTGATGGCAGTTAAATAGAAGTAGGGTGCGGTTCTCCTAGCTCCTGGGAATATAGTGATAAAATAAATATTGTATAACACACACACACACAGGCTAAGGGAACCCTATCAACTTTACACTTTTTAAAGCATTTTTAATACTTACAGATTTTAAATTACCAAAGACTAAAGATAACTAAGTTTTATAATATCAGTATCAATCGAATTATTAAAATAAGGTCACACTTTTTCATTTTAAGAATAAATTTATTTAAGTTTTAACAATATCATTTTGCATATACATACAATAAAAGATCTATTTTCACTTTATGATATAATAGGCTGTAGTTGTATAAGATAACTTAAAATCATTCCATGTTAGAGTAGTGATTCTTTGATGTTACTATTTATGTTCATTACCTATTTGTGAATGTGACATTGTAGGTGTAATTGCAGATCTGAAAACTTTACTAGCAGTATTCCCACCTTTATTTTGTAAATGCAGTATCGTGTTTTGTACATCTAAAACCAATAATTTTAATTAATATATTCAAACTTTTACAGGTTTGTGTACATTAATGTGATAAAGTGTTAATAATCGACTTTAGATGCTCACAACTAGGTAGTTACATTAAAAAAAAAATAATAAATTGTATGGCACCTTATGAGCATTTTTTTTATTAAATTCATTAGATTAGAACATATGAAAAATATCAGTGCACGTCATTGGAATGTAAGGTTAACCAATTTCTCTTACAAGTGGTACACAATAAGGTCCCATCATATGAAAAAACTTAAAACATTAAAATACAAAATTGCTGCTGGTTTAAATTAAACAAAAAAGTAGATGACATGGTACAGTTGAGTTCTTAAACATCAGAGCAAAAAATTGATCAAAAATATGAGAATACAACACTCCTGTGTAGAGGTAAGTTCAGATATGTGATTACATATTTGCTCAGTAGTTTAACAACTAGATGGTACCCTCAGAGAGTTCAAAATGTATGGTCAGTGGAAAATAGATGATCATCACTAAGAGATGGCCATATTGCAGATAGGAGCCAGCATCTATCTAAGGAGTGGCTCATAACTACTTTGCACTTTTGACTAGTCATTCTCAAGATAATGAAAACCTCTATTTAAATATTATCTAAAATTAAGAAAGAACAAGTAGCTAACAATTTCAGTACCAAATTTTGGGAGCACTATGTTCATAGCTAATAACATTATTGTACAGGAATTTTGAAAATTTGCATAGTTGATATTTCTTATAAATTCTTTAAAAAATATAGAAATCATTAATTTTATCTTATCCTAATTACATTTTGTACTGCAAAATCTTTTAGATATGCCATATTTTGATGATTATCTATTTATTTAACACATTCGTCACCAACTGATCTCATCAAACTTACAATATGCCTCCCAAATTGAATGAGTGCCACAAATAAGTGTCACTGGCATAGGAGTACATATTCTGTGGACACTGTCATAGGAGTTAAAAATTTAAGGATGTATATGGTGTGTGACTGGCATAGGAGTAATAATCCTTTGAACATATCTGTTATCACTGGAGACAAACATGTTAAAGTTATGATTTATAAAAAGGCATTTCATGCAGCAGATCTCTCAATAACATTTCCCTCAGGCTGTCCAAAGTAGGCTTTCTTACACATCTTGACAAATAAACCAGTTTCCACAACTCCAGGTATCATCTTGATGGTTTTGTTTACATGGTCCCAGTCCAAGTCTTGATTAGTAAATATCCAGTCTAAAATGAAGTTTCCATTATCAGTCACAACAGGTCCAGCTTTAGCAATTGCACTGCGCAATTTGACCTCTCCTCCAAATAAACTAACAATCTTATTTTTAATTGGAACATAAGCCATGGGAACAACTTCTATGGGAATACCCTTCTTGTATCTATCTCCTAGCTTGGAAGCATCTTTTGTATAATCAGCGATGACAATCATTTTATCAGAACAGGAGGCAACAATTTTCTCTTGCAATAAACAACCTCCACCTCCTTTTATCAAGGTCATGTTTGCATCCACCTCATCTGCTCCATCAATAGTGACATCAATATGGGGGTTAGTATCCAGTTCTCCGAGAATAAGGTTATGTTTGACAATGAGTTGCTTGGCTTGGAATGATGTGGGGATACAGGTCACCTTCAACTTTTCTGTCTCGACTCGTTCTGCTAGTCGTTGCACGGCGTATACCACAGTCGACCCACTGCCGACGCCGAAAACAGAATTATTCGTCAGAAACTCATCCACTGCTCTATACGCAGCCACTTGTTTCGCTTGTTCTAAGGACATTTTTACTTCAGTACTGAATCGAACGCTTGGGATGGTGCACTGGAACTTTACCAACGTAATGACGATGTCCTTTAGTAACATATACTGTATTTTTGGTATGTGTTGTGTTGGAATGTTTCTATATATATCACCGAAAACAAAAAATATCAAACTTGTAACCGCGTGGTACTATGCAAACTGAATTTGTACTGTATATGCAAGGTGCATAAGGTTGCGTCGATAGAGCCGAAACCGGCTCGGCTTGAGCTTGATTTGACAATGATATGACATTGACATCTGCGTTTGGTTACTTGCGGCGATTCTGCGTTTGGTTACTTGGTACTACTTTGGTTTGCTCCTGTGGTGTACTTTACTCGCGAAGTTGGCAGAGGCGAAGTTAAACCCGTCCAGACCTTCGATTTATCGAATGAAATCGGATAATGTGTAGTGTAAAATTGATAGGATCTACACTACACATTATCCGATTTCATCCGATAAATCGGATCGGATCGGAAGGTCTGGAACGCTCACACTATCATATTCGCCCAACCTGGGCAAACTTCGCGAGTAGTGTGGGCCGTAATGATAGTGTAGAAGGAACTTCGTTGCTGAAACCTGCGGAAACTCATACTTCGGCCAACTTCGGTCAACTTCGCGAGTAGTGTGGTACCTTAATCTGACTCACGAGTCAGTCAATGTCACTGTCAGTTTGTCGCGGCACCACACTACTCGCAAAGTTGGCCGAGGTTGGGCGATCAAACCATACAGAAGTGAGTCAGTTTAAGGGTGCGTCCACACTTGTATCATTTCGCCGATCCGATCCCCGTCGCGTATCTTCACCTCGTATCATGAACGGTAAGTGTGGACGTCGCGCCGTCGCGATCATGCAACGCTCGGCGGCACGGCGCGACGTCCACACTTACCGTTCATGATACGCGGTGGAGATACGCAACGGGGATCGGATCGGCGAAATGATACAAGTGTGGACGCACCTTAGGGTCGCACCGACGCACCGTATCGTGCTGTTTGGACGCTCACTGCGGGCACTCCGTATCATTTGCGCCGTCGCGCGAAGAAACGCGTCCACACTTGCCGTATCGTATCCTCGTCGCGTATCGCCGCACCGATCATTTCGGCGTGCAGTAGTTTGGACGCTATCCGTATCGTAGCACCGTATCACCGCCCCGATCATTTTGGCATTTCGTTTTCGCCGAACATTTCACTTCAATTGTGATCGTTGTTCTGTGCGGAGTTGCGTCCCATTTAAAAATGTCGCCCGCTGAGATCGCTCACTGAACCTTGACAGAAATATTCTTGAGTGGGGGCCGTGTACCGGAAGTCGCAGCGAGGAAGGCCTTCATTTTTGTCATTTGCTCATGGAGATTTAGCACATGACTGTGCTCGTTTTATAATACGTAATGCGGCAGAAAGGTTCTCGAGCGGAAACCGCGTGCTGGAAGACGCCGCGTGGGAAGGCCTTCGATTAAGGCACCCGCTCACGGAGACATGGCCTTCGTATGACTGTGTTTGTTTTATGGCATGCGGCAGAAAGGTTCTCGAGTGGAAACCGCGTGCCGGAAGACGCCGCATGGAAAGGCCTAACAAAGTAGACAGTCCATCAGTGGTATATGGTATTTTTTAATTATCGTAAAGATTAAGGATTAAAAACCAATGACCGCAGCGTGGATCGATGACTCAAATAGCGCCTTTGATGACCGGGCAAAAACCCACTCGAGATGGATCACGGCCGATCCTCACCCCGTATCCTCACCGCGTATCATATGAACGAAAGTGTGGACGTCACGCCGTCGCGATCATGCAATGCTTTCGTGATCGCGAGTGTGCGGGGTACTGAAGATACGCGACGGCGCGACGTCCAGACTTAAGGTGCGTCCACACTTGTATCATTTCGCCGATCCGATCCCCGTTGCGTATCTCCACCGCGTATCGTGCTGTTTGGACGCTCACTGCGGGCACTCCGTATCATTTGCGCCGTCGCGCGAAGAAACGCGTCCACACTTGCCGTATCGTATCCTCGTCGCGTATCGCCGCACCGATCATTTCGGCGTGCAGTAGTTTGGACGCTATCCGTATCGTAGCACCGTATCACCGCCCCGATCATTTTGGCATTTCGTTTTCGTCGAACATTTCATGATTTCATTTAGTTTGTGATCGTTGTTCTGTGCGGAGTTGCGTCCCATTTAAAAATGTCGCCCGCTGAGATCGCTCACTGAACCTTGGGACAGAAATAATCTTGAGTGGGGGCCGTGTACCAGAAGTCGCAGCGAGGGAGGCCTTCATTTTTGTCATCTGCTCATGGAGATTTAGCACATGACTGTGCTCGTTTTATAATACATAATGCGGCAGAAAGGTTCTGGAGTGGAAAACGCGTGCTGGAAGACGCCGCGTGGAGAGGCCTTCGATTAAGGCACCCGCTCACGGAGGCATGGCCTTCGTATGACTGTGTTTGTTTTATGGCATGCGGCAGAAAGGTTCTCGAGTGGAAACCGCGTGCCGGAAGACGCCGCATGGAAAGGCCTAACAAAGTAGACAGTCCATCAGTGGTATGGTATTTTTTAATTATTTATTATTTATTTATTTAAACTTTATTGCACAAAAGAAAAACTTAACGTACAAAAGGCGGACTTAATGCCATGAGGCATTCTCTACCAGTCAACCTTAGGGCAAAGCAGAGAAATTGTAGGCGGTGCATCAGACAACATAATTACATATAATTAAAATACTCATATTAGGTACATACATACATATAATATACATATATATAAATAGATACATACATAAATATATACGACGATGAAACAAACCAAGCAGATATACTATGAGACTTCAGTTCTGCCAGCAAAGAAACTTCGCACGGCCCTTTTAAATGCCAACTTACTCGGAGCCTGTAATTATCGTAAAGATTAAGGATTAAAAACCAATGACCGCAGCGTGGATAGATAACTCAAATAGCGCCTTTGATGATCGGGCAAAAACCCACTCGAGATGGATCACGGCCGATCCTCACCCCGTATCCTCACCGCGTATCATGAACGGAAGTGTGGACGTCACGCCGTCGCGATCATGCAACACTTTCCTGATCGCGAGTGTGCGGGGTACTGAAGATACGCGTATCAACATGGATTTCGAGCGAGCGTTGCATGATCGCGACGGCGCGACGTCCACACTTACCGTTCATGATACGCGGTGAAGATACGCGACGGGGATCGGATCGGCGAAATGATACAAGTGTGGACGGAGCCTTACCGTTCATGATACGCGGTGAAGATACGCGACGGGGATCGGATCGGCGAAATGATACAAGTGTGGACGGAGCGTTATATTATGGTTTGACAGCTCATTTGCTTTTCTTGGAAGAGTTAGCGTGGTCTGGTATGACTATCACGTTCGCCCAACTTTGGCCAACTTCGCGAGTAGTGTGAGCCCGGGTGTGGTTCGTTGTTGCGTTCAGGCAGCTACTCCGGAATGTACAGGAGACCTGCTGGGGTCTAGTGTAGTGTATTGGAGCCGCAATATAATATAATTAATTTAATGTTCTATCAAAAATTATATGTAATCCCGAAGAAAGATGGATATAAAAAATAATAACATAAATTGAAGCATGATGATTTGCCGCGCAATTTTAAAAGCACGCTTGTACAGTGTATCCGGAACCCTAATGAAAATTACTTAGTTGTTCTTAATGAATACTAACTTTAGAAATTAGACTGAAATAATAATTTTGTTATGGGCAATATTGGCTCTTATATAAAGTCATTTACATTATTAGTATACCGATACCGATATCACAACGGTAGCCAAACCGCAGTAGATAACCTTGTTATCATAACATTATCGCACATAACATACATACTAAAATTCGGTTAACTACCTAGGTTGCGATTTGTTTAACTTGTGTGCTGAATTTTCTCCTTCTAATAGTTATAGCTCGATTCACGTAAAAAAGAGCGTTTTGTCAAAATTGTTGCGCAGTAGGTAACAAAACAACATTTTTTTTACATACGAATAAAATGAATAACAAAAAAAAGAATTCCAATTAATATTGTAATTTATACGTACCCATACCCACTAATCACGATAAACCACTATCATTCAAAATTATTATTCTGGTTTATGTACTTCTTGATAAAGTTTTCTTAGCTCTTCGAGAATTTGGTCTTGGTCCGAGATAAGATTTCTGACGGTTTCCAAATGAGAAGTGAAATATAGCTGCTTGTTATTCTCTAGTTCATGTATGTATTCGATAGTTTTCAGTGGAATATCGCCATCAGTAATGTCAAATATATCGTTTCGCATTCGTTTATTAAGAAACATTTCACTAACACTCGGACTTGTTAGGGTTTTCACTATTCCTATGTTCCTGTGCTTCATTTCACACCTTACCCGAAGTCGCATATTTTGATCTCTAAGATTTCGTAGTTCTTCTGTAGTAGCTAATAAGTTGTTTTCCATAATGTTTAGTTTGTTATTCAAGAATCTATTCCGCTGTTCAAGCTGTGCGCATCTATCTCGCTCGTTGCAATAATCAGCATAGTATTGCTCACAAGCAAGCAGTATTGTTTGGAGTTCTTTCATAAGTGAAATATCTTTAGGCGTTTCATTTCGCATTTCTTGCAGTTTATTATAACCGAAATGTATGGAGTTACTAATAAGTTGTACTTCATTGTCAATGTTATATTTTTCCATTCGCAACTGTTTTATGAAACTCAAATTTTGGGCCTCGTTTTTCGCTAAGTCTAACGATTCCCCTATAGTTGCGTTCAGTTGATGAGTGAGGTGTTCCATTTCTCTATTTTTGGCAGAAATTATGATCTTCGCTACATCTGAAAAAGAAACGTGTCAGGCATTAGACCTGTCACATGAAGTAGGTATAAAAGATATCGATCGTTGAAAATTATTAGAAATGTTGAGTAATGTAGAAGAAGGCAAAGATAAAATTAAAAATAAAAACCCCAGACATGACAACCTATAAGAAGATAATAAAGATAAAATCTATGTGCCTTTACAATTAACAGTAGAAAACGAATCTAAGCTTCGTTGTGTTGGGGGTCCGTTAAGTAAATTAAAGTAATAGACCTCCTTGTTTACTTCGGAACCCTAAAAAGCTGTTACTCATTTAAGCAAGAGTATTTTTTGTTAAAGAAAAAGCTTACATGGCCTTTAGTCGCTTTAAAAGCTTGCAGGGTGTTGCTATAACGCTAACTAAATGTAATCTGTTTGTTATAATGTTGAATGTAATTGGTTTGCAAAATAAACGCATCTTCTTCTTCTATTGACTGACCTTAGTGACCTCAATCAAAGGAAACAGTAAGTCAGAACTGTGACATAAATTATAATATGAGAGAATTTTTTCTGAGACTCGGTTTTATTACCGTCTATACTTTCTTACACAAACGTTAATTGCTCACCAAGACCAATCAGAAGAGCCCAAACACCATAGGTTTATCTTGTGCTGTTTAAAAGTTCCTACGGCCATCTTCAGCTCCAAGATACCAAATGATTGTACTGTCAAAATTTTATTAAATTGTTGGTTACAAACTAAGGCTGGTCATCATGGGACCCTCAGTTAGTGAGTGATATAGAAGTTGTTAATAAAACATTTAACCAACATTTGGAATTCTTGGCTGAGATCCATTCACAACAAGATGGTTGTCATCAGATCTTCATTTAGTGAGTATTATCGAAAATAAAACTTAACATTTAAACAAAAGTTGAAATTCTTTGCTTTAATATTGGCTGAGATCTATTCACAACTATAGCTGGTCATCATGAGACCCTCATTTAGTGAGTGATATAGAAAATGCTAATAAAACTTAACATATAGATCCAAAATTTTGAATTTTTATTTTTAATATCGGCTGAGATCCTTTCACAACTAGCTGGTCATCATGAGACCCTCATTTAGTGAGTGACATAGAAAATGGTAATAAAGCTTAACATTTAGGCAATATTTGGAATTATTGGCTGAGATCTTGTCACTTGTTCCAATTAAAGCTGAATATCTTGGAAACTACTAGTCCTATTTCCACCAAACATAGCAAATAACCATCACGACGGAAAAATCTTTCGATTAAAAAAACCGCACTCAAATTGATCCATCCGTTTGGGAGCTACGATGCCACAGACAGACACACAGATACACATATTAAACTTATAACACCCCTCTTTTTTGTCGTCGGGGGTTAAAAAATACAATATACAAAGATGCAACCTATCTTATAAGATAAGTATACATCTTCTGAGGGTTTGTAATGTGTGTTGAAAAAATCAATGGATCTCGAATCAGGATCAGTGGTTCTATTAGAGATATACCTATTGGTAGGACTCTCGTGTTTGCCCGGAAAGCGGTTAGAGACGCGGGTTCGAAACACGCCTGAACCATTTCAATTTTTAATTTTTTCGCTTCATTGTAAACATTCAATTACTTATTTTAAATCAAATATTTCGTCTTTGACTTCCTCTTCTTAAGGAAAACTCTATGTAAGACAAAATTAAGGCAGTTTAACGCATTTTCAGTACGGATTTAACTCTTACTTACTGCATGCTATCTTGAGGTCTTGTTTTAGTTTTTTCAGCTTTCTATTTTTCGTAATAATTTTGGCAGTGCATTTGTTCATCTTTTCCAATATGTCGACATGGTCTTTGTTCCTGCTCAGATTCTCTTCTTCTATCTCGAACTCAAATCTAAACTTACAATATAAATTAAGGGTTAGTAACAACAACATTTGGAATTCTATATTGGCTGAGATCTCGTCACTAGTTACAATGAAAGCTGCTGAATATCTGGGAGACTAATATTTCCACAAAACATAAATAAGAACCCAAGGCTTTCGATTAAAAAGATACATTGATACACGTGTTAAACTTTTAACACTAGGCTAGGCACCTCTTCCAAGGTTTTGGACTGGACCCTGATGTGACAACTCATTAATATTAGTCACCTAGTATAAAAGTAAGGACTAAGGTCCCCATGCCTAAAAATCCGGTCGTGGGACAGAGATGAAATTTATTGTTCACAGTGGGGCATTAGTCTAAAGGAGTTATGAATATCATTATAGACTGTTACCTCTGAATCTCACTAGCTATCTTGCACAGAGCATTTCGCCAAATATCTCCGTTAGCTGCTTCGCCGCCGATGTTTCCTGTTAAGCAAAGTTCTAAATTATTACTCATTTTCGCACCTTCTGAAGCGTTTATGTGATAGTATCATTACTTAAATATAAATTTTATAAAAATATAAATATCTAACAAATTGTTTACTTATAAAATTGACGTACAATTTTGACAGTTAAAATATCTTATTTCAGTTCTTGTCATAAGTCATTCATAGTGTTTCTTTATCGTATAGTCGTACATACAAGGTGTTATTATGTATATGGTAGTATATTATATTGTTTTATTCATCGACGAGACGACGGTTGGTGAGTGACCAGCACCAATTTAATACTCTTTTATAACGTTATTTTATGACTACTTCAAAAAGATATTGTAGCTACGCATAATCATTCCGTCTGCATAGCTAATAATAAATAAATAAATATTAAGGGACAATCATACACAAATCGACCTAGTCCCAAACTAAGCAAAGCTTGTACTATGGGTACTAGACGACGATATACATAATATATAAATACATATATAGATAACATCCATGACCCAAGAACAAATATTTTGCACAAATATTTGCCCCGGCCGGGATTCGAACCCGGGACCGCCGACTCAGTAGGCAGGTGTCTACAAACCGAGCCAAACGCGTCGTCAAAAAGCTGAAATACATTCATATACGACAACAGCTGATGCCGTGAGGCCGGCGCACGCAGCGTACGACAGCCGCGCCGCGCCAGCGCCGATCATTCAATATACTCTATGGCGCCGATGGCAAACTAACTGGAAATATAGCTATGATTCGCCGAAGAACACGTGCAGCTCGAAAGATATCGACAAGCTCCGCCCACATCGCTCCATCCCTATCATCAGTACGCGCACTGTACGGGACAGAAGACCGATTCAACGAAGACATCGCGTGATGGGGCGCGGATCCCGTAGAAATCCGCCGCCACGCCAGCATTTCCTAGTTTTAAGTAATAAATCAAAATTTGTGTATAAAAGGCTGTGTATTTGTAAATAAAATTCATTCCGACTTTGCATCTTGACTTATCAATATATAGGGAGAATCCCTGCTCGATAACCCATCGACCATACACTCCCTAAAATATAATAGGTCAAGCAGTTGGCTTGGATTGAATTAGGAATATTACTGCCCAAATCGATTGTTACGTACCCTTTTTAAAATAGTTAATACTGTACGTATACAAATGCATAGTCCATTCGCTTTACTTAGCTGTATAAACAAAGAAAGCTCGTATAGTTTGCAGGCAGACGTACGGCGTGTCAGCCAATTTTCCGGCAAACGCCGCCGCCGTCCCGTAGAGCCATTTCGTTTGGTCGCGAGACAAGCTCGTGTGGTAACCATTTCACGGTCGATTTCGCCCCACCACTAAAAATAGGACGTATCTTCTGGACAATCTGTTGTAATGGAAAAGGGAACGGCGGCAAAGGATAGTGCTTTGTAACATCGGCCTGCAAAATGAGTTCGGAACGTAATTACGGGTCAGGTCGATACAGGGCGATTAAATTGTATCGAGTACATGTATTGTGACACTACCACTACACTAAAATATGCCATAAAAGACTAAAACCGAGATTTTTTTGAAAAAAATTGTACTTACACCGACTGTACCGATACGACATTCTACTGATATTATAAAATAAATGCGATTCAGTGTTTGAATGTTTGTTACTCAATAACGTGCAAACATTTGAATGTATTTAGTTAATTCAAACTTGGAACATCGACAATCTGGCCACGGATTAGAATTAGAACGCAGAATATGTAATTCCTGGTAACAAGCTAAGTCGCTGATAAACTCGGCTTGTCTATAAAAAAATGGAAATCCTATATTTTACATCAGAATCGTATATCAAAGAGCTGGTACTACCTACCTATTATGCAGTTTTCGCTATAGCTACGCGGCACAATAGAGTGATGAATGAAAATGATTCACCAATATACTTATTCTAAAAGGATCCCGATCTTACTTAGCCGTTATCCGCACGGTCGGTTTATTTCAATTTCCTTCATAAAGACGGTATTCTCGGATTTGAAGTAGATTTATCATGCTCGGATAAAGCGGGCACTTTTTGTGCTTTTCTTATGCCTGGATCTGACCCGAGATCTGTCCACTTAATGTGAATAATGGTGTACGATGGAAAACGAATGCGAACCGAACACAAAAGACAACAATGCGAAGCGATTCCAGGACTTGATACAAGAATTTTGGCAAAGTAATTTACACGAGTATACCTATGTATTACGTATGTATTAAGAAGGCTCACAGTTACTCAAAGGGCAATGGAGCGAGCTATGCTCGGAATTTCCTTGCGGGATCGAATTCGAAATGATGAGATACGCAAGAGAACCAAGGTTGTAGATATAGCTCAGACAGTCGCCAAACTTAAGTGGCAGTGGGCGGGGCACATTGCTCGTAGAATCGATGGCCGTTGGGGCAGAAAGGTTCTTGAGTGGCGACCGCGGACCGGAAGACGCAGCGTTGGAAGGCCTCCAACAAGGTGGACCGACGACCTGGTTATGATCGCGGGTAGAAATTGGATGAGGGCGGCGCAAGATCGATCGTTGTGGCCTCTGTCCAGCAGGCCCATCTATTTACGTCGTGTTGTCTTGTGGTGCACTAGCGCTCTTGTCATGTCTCCAGGCGCCAGTCTTTAGTTGGCTCTAGTTATAGTTGTTGTACATAATATATAATATGTGTAGGTATGTTTTCTGGCCCAAATCCCTGTATTACTTATTATACAGCTAGTGTTATGCATACAATAAATTAACTGGTGAATGTACAATCCAGGTCAAATTAATACCTAATAGGTAATTTTTCCTTCTTGCTTTAATAGCGTAAGGTAAAAAAAAACTGAACTTTACAAGGTAAAACAGAAAAGTTTAGAGATGAACATGTAATGTAGTTAATGTGATGTGATATGAAGTGATGTGATGTTATGTGATGTCATGTGACATAATGTAATGTTACATTTGGGAATATTCGGTTTCCCAGACGAGTGCAAATTATACTAAATTTATCCCGATAAAAATGTTACGTTATAACGTTATATTGATACTGTTTTTGTTTTATTTATTACTTTACAATATATTTATTTATTATGTCTAAGTATTTATGTAAGTATATCTGTATATTTTTATTTATGTAAATATGTATGTTTATTACCTTTGTATTTTATGGTAGTCGTTCATTTAGTCCTTTTATTATTATGCACCACCTACTAATTTCAAACATTAATTTTCAACTACTCCGCTACCTAAAGGTTGTCTGGAAGAGATCGCTATTTAGCGATAAGACCGCCTGTTGTTTACCTCTGCCTGTTATTTGAATGTATCTCATGTTGTGTTGTATATTCCTTGATGTTGGAGGTGTGCAATAAAGAGTATTTGTATTTGTATTTGTATTTGATACCTTAGTTCACACTCGTACTAATTACAATTACTTTTCCAATAAAATTTAACCACATAGAGTTGTGCACTAACGTCCTAATTGCAACTACCTACGTTTTCCAAAAAAATAGTAGGGTAGGTATCGATATTGTGTCGCAGAATTGAGTTCACTTTAGGTGAAAAATTAGAATTGGACCATCCTAGAGTCTGGCCATCGAAACGTGAAACTGAAAATGACAGCGAAATTTTAAAATTCTAGCTCTAGTATCGCTGTACAAACTAGGGCTAAACAGTTTTGTTACTTTTGACATTATATTTTTCATCGCCAATGACTAATATATCTGCACCATTGCATTGGTATCAGTCATTGCTCATTGGCGATGAAATATGTGCTAGAATTTTTAAATTTGGCGGTAATTTTCAGTATCACGTTTCGATGGCCAGACTCTAGCAACATACTTACATTATCTGCAAGAAAGCTACAGAATTTATAGATCTAGTTAGTATCGGGCCTGAACGGTGAACGCAACGAGAAATGCAAAGCTATATAGGTAGTTGCACGTTTCTCAGATAATGTCCTGGCTTGAGTAGCGCGCCGTCCAGGCTAGGCGATCAGATCAAGTCGCCCGAGTGCGAGGGGAATCAAGAGCGAATTGAGAGCCAAGGAATGTTCGACAGGATAATCGATCCACGGACATACGCAATTCAGGGGATGTAACGTATTAAAAAAATAAATGTCGGACAACCTCACACGAATCAATCTAGTCCCACAGTAAGCTCTCGTAGGCTTGTGTTATGGGCACTCGACGACGATAAACATGCTTACGTATATAATTAAATGTAAACTTAAATACAAATTACATCCATGACCACGACCCAGGCACAAATATTCGAGTTCTACTCACAAATATTTGCCCTTGCTGGGATTCGAGTTTCGAACCCAGGACCGTCGGCCCAGTAGGCAGTTAACCACTGCGCCAACTTCGTCGTCAATTAATGTATGCAAAAATTTTATAACTGAAAAATGGGTATTCTGCTTTATTCTTAGAGTATATACGCCTATAGAAACCCAGTTAGCACTTGAAAGTGAAACCAGTTTTGGCTAGCCACGGGCTAAGTTAATATCACAAGCAAAACGTCTATGATTGGTTCGTAGACACGCACACATAAAACCAAAAGGGGCTTCATCTTTCGCAAATCTGTTGTAAGAAGACTCTCGTTCTAGGCGTAGTTTATTTTCGGGCTAAATGAAAAATGTCGGTATGTAATGTATAAAATAACAGAATAGATGTCATTGTGGACACTTTTTGGCGACAATTTTTATTCGTTAAAATAACAAAAAATATTTTAAAAATTAATACGATGAACACAAATCAACAAACATATAAACTTAGTTAAAAGTGACCTTCCCTTTCGTGACGTGACCACATTTGACTGGATATAAAGTTTCGATTGTCAACAGCAGTACATTATTCATGTCAAAGGCAAAGGGCCCAAGGGCCCGAGCACTGAAAGGTAAGATTACAAGTTGTTGGAATGAGAGACCGCATAAATAGTTAAATCTACTACTCTAATACAATTTGTAGTAAACCATGATCCCGACGCTAAGGTCGCATTATCGGATTGGAAAAAACTGTTACAAAACAATGTGGGGTTTATGAAAATGCGGTTTACACAGGCGGGATAGAGTTGGGATTTGCTGGCTGCCACGGTCGTAAGTACTAGGGCGAGTTTTACAATGTTCATGTGACGGCAGGACCTTTTTGTTGGACCTTTTGTGAGGAGAATCCGCGATGCCCAGGGGCCCGTGGGGCACGATTTCCATTACACGAGAGAGTTTTACGAAGAGACATTTGCTTTCCTAAAATTTTACACCACATTCAATTACATGTTTTAGATCAATGGCATTTACAGGATTTTCTTACAGTAGTGTAAACAATGATATCCCCGTTCTAGCTCATGTGTAATTTTTTTGATTTTACGGTAGGCTACAAATCGCAGGAATAAACCTACTGAAATGATTGTATTTTTTTTCAATTTTAGAGAATCTGGGTAGAGCAAACATCGCGATTATGACGGTTCGCGATATACCTGAGACATACAGTGCGACCAAAAAGAGTAGAAATTAAAAAGTGGCAATACTTTAGTGTCGTCCCCGTTTTCTTATATTGATTAGACAGGGAGGACACTACAGTATTGCCACTTTTTAATTTCTACTCTTTTTGGTTGGAATGTACTTGAGACATCATTTATTCGGTGATACCTATCTCGAAAAGCATTCGACTACTACTTACCTGTTTTTTTTTTTTAAAGTTTAAAATAGTTTTTTGATTTTAGAAAAAAATGCTTTTAACAAACTTAATCTTGAATATAAATTGACAGAATGTTTTATTTACTCATGGAACGGCACGCAATAATACTACCAAAGTCATGTGGAGTATAGAAATCAAAGATCCAATCAAAAAAACTCCTTAAAACTAGCACCAAAATCACGGCTAAAATAAACTAAAATAAACGAAACAACACGAGCCCCTAATTGAATCCAGATTTGAACTCGTAAATTGCTATCGACAAAAGTTACGCAAAGTTGAAGATTTGCAGCGTGGTTGCGGCTGGAGAGTGCACCGCGAACACTCGACTTCCAAATTGGAAAACGCGCTGTTCCTTTCGCTCGACGTTTCTACGAGTGAAGGGGATGAAGTAGGTACAGGTAGTTTCGATTGTGAAGGCATGGAGTAGGTATGTGCAGAAGGCACGCTCGGAGCGGATGCTCCGGACGACGTGGGCACGTCCGGAATTCATCGACACCTTCGTACTTTTGACCTGCCCTGATCCGCATTGCATTGATATCCTCACGTCAGGGATTGTGATAAAATCATAAATGTTTTAAGTAGATCTTACTATTTTTTGATGACTTATAATAAATATATGAACATAAATCCGTTGCCTAAGGTTCAATGTACAGAACGTCCAATGTGCACTAATAATGTATTAATAGATCTCGATTCCCATCGGCTTGCTTTTATTTTAACGGTATTTTTTTTATTTTTAGATCAGTCTAACTGCAGTTAGTCTAACATAGGCATTTGAAATCAATAAAGAATAAGATTGATTGACATCCCGAAAAAAATGACATCATGGCTATTCCCCATTACCACACCATCACCTACTTAGCAGCTTTTGCATGTCATGTAAAAATACAACAAAAAATAACATACATTGATAGGTTAAGGATCACCTGGATATGAAAATTAACTTGCGCCTGTGAGACAAATTCTAAACAAATGTGTTAAAGTAAAGTAAACTGTTTTAGTGGATGTGGAATTGTGGATTAGGATATTGTGTTTTCCCGGGACTTCGTAATATAATATTAATAATAGATATGACTTAATCTCGGGATTATAATCGTAAAGCTAAAATAAAATAGGTGTTTCGCTTCAAAATATGACTCAGTTGTATATTTTTATACAAGCATCAACAATATTGTTTTTTTACTTCTGTACCGTCTCCGTACTGAGTCATTTTCAAAAAACATGTACATAGTTAAGGGCTTTGATTAAAACAAAACTTAATTGATTCCTTTGTGTAACGATAGTTACCCATATTTTTTATATGAGTAACTTTCGTAACACAAAAGACGCGATCGTAATTTTGTTTTTATTAAGCCTTTAACTATGTACATGTTTTTTGAAAATGACTACTGCGTATCCGTCATTTGCCTATATAGTTACCGACTCTATTATAGATATACTTTACAAAAACCTTGTAAAAGTCTATAGTCTATTGCCAAAAAACGCACTGCTAAACGATGTTGTTTTAATACCAAAAAGGGGTTTTCCGGGAATCCGCGAGGCATATCCATATTAAGTATAACATTTAAGGTCATTCACCCCATATTGCACACCCAATCTGAACACTGGTTATGATGGTTTAATCCTAATTTTTGTTCCTTCCCAATTCCCTTGTTTTCACTACAGGAAAATAGAAAAAAACAAATGCAGGATTAAACGACACGACTCACTTGTGCCAAAAGTCACGCAGAACATCTGCTAACCAACTCCTAAACTTTTGCGTAAGAACAAAGTACAATGTGTGTCCTTAGGGCTTCGCGACGCTGAAACTTTCGATATAAAAGTTCACTCAATATATACGAGTACGCGACTTATGTGAAACCATGGAACAAAGAATATAATACTCACAAGGCCATGGAATAATAAAAGTCAAGGAGACTGCTAATGCAATAGGTATAAAGTCGCGTCATAGGCTTCCACTGTCAAGCGATCATAGGCTTGCTTATATGGTATTGAAATAACAAAGAGTCCTGTTGCACGGCACGTAGTACAGAGTTTTAACTGTGAATACTCTTGCGAGCTTTCCCGCGCGATATTTTTGTATCCTTTTTCTTTTTAATGCTGTTCGAACACAGATAGATGGGTGATAATAACACGCACGACAGACGAAGCCGTAATTAGTTGCGTAGCATTGCTGTTGTAGTTAGATCTGTGTCTCATACATTTCGTTTGGTGTTTAGTTAAGATAATATAGCGCCATTTATCATTCTTATGTAGAAACTTCTTCTATAAAGGTATAAGCGCCAGACGAAATGTGTGTAACAGTGTCGAAGGTGGTACTTCGTTTAGGAATTGGCAGTCTTCTCGAATCATTGCTCCATGGTGAAACACCTTTTGCTTTTGGTTTATTCGTAGACTCCAACTTAAAGGTCAAGAGATTTATGTAGCTTGTTTCAAAGTTGTCTCCGGAATAGTAGTTTGCTGCCACCGTCGAATATGGCACCCAATTTTTCTTTAAGTAATGCAAATACGAGTTGTATAAGTTTGACGGAATTTCTTAGGTGATATATATTTTCAAAAACTCGTTCTTATTGCCACTGAACATGAGAACTCACTTTAGATCTTCTAAAATCCACCTGAGAACAGGCTATATTTTTTTATTTTGGTTTGTGTAAAATACGCCTGATACAGCTCGCTAGAAACATGGGCGGGCTTTTCATGAACAATGGTGGAAGGTGGAGCCGAGGTATCCACTGGTACGCAAGCTACTACCGGCTCGAGGCGCGTAAGTGAGCCCTTACTATTGGTAAGAAGATATAAAGTTTACGTCTAGGTACATAAGGTGTACTACATTTCGTAGGACTTGTTACTTCTCAAGCCGATTGTATAAAAAAAAAATATCAAGTAAAAGTTTAAGCAATAAGCAGAAAAAGTAAGAGCTCGAGCCATCGCGCCTTGTTAAGATTCGTATAAGTTGAGTAGACATAACGTATTCGCCTTCATAAGGTGTGTCAACGCGCGGGATCTCTCATAGGCCCGCTGAACCCTAAAATCCCCGCCGCCGTGCTACATGCTGCTGACGCCGCGGCCCTGCCCCGCTGCCGGCTCCAAACTCCAGCGCATCGCATTCCTCCGACGGCACCGCGGCGCGCGCCCGCCGGCACTGACTTACTATTCTAAACGCAAACGAATTCATTTTTTTGTAAATATTCTTCTTTTTATCATTAAATAGTTTGTAAATGTGAATCAGTTGTCGGCTACATCATTTTGAACCTTCGCCAACAAGTTTCGAGCCGGATACGTACTTAAGAAGATTCCAGAAGCATTAATTTTTGAAGAAAGAAAAAATAACGTATCGGCGAGGTCAAGTTAACTACTTATGGCGCGCGCCCGGCATTCTCGCATCATAGCTTAATATCCAGCTAAGTACGTCGGAGGAATCATCGCTTCAAAATTCACCGCATCAACTGCGTATCAACAACGCAACAATAATAAGACATTTCAAGAAACAACGCAACAATATACACTTCAAGAAACGTACCTAACCAGTTCCAGTGCCAGTTCGAGAAACCAGGAAAAGGGGTTTGCAAGGATATTTGTGAGTTCGTTCCAATTTTTAGTGTAAAATCACATTGCGCAATAGTAATTTAATCCACCTTAATTTCAATTTGCTAAATTTTCCATAAAATTTATTTTCCGTTTCACGTCACCTAAAGTTAATCCATTTCCATCTCGCTCAAATATTAAGCATTTTTAAAATAACCTTTCTAATCAACAAATTTACCTATTAATGGTTGGATTTCCGCTCAGATTTAATAGTATTTTCATAAATTTTGTACTTTTTCGAATTGCATTCTGCATTGTCATTGTATTTCAAACAAAGGGCCTTAATTACGGTGTGTATCTGTCTGGATCAACGCCGTGCATTATTATTTTTTGTTTCTAACATTTATTTCGAACATTCCAGGAGCCGTTGCGTACGTGAACGGCGCAGGGGGCCCAGGGGCCCGTGCACGCTTCTTTCTTTGTTTGCGCTTGCTTGCCTGACTTCCTCTGCTTGCCTTAAAAGCCGCCGCCGCACGCCCGCTGCCATTTTAAATTTACGTATCGTTTCAAAGTTTTGACAACTCATCATTTTGATTTCGTACACGTGCCAATTAATTTATTTCCTTACAGCTGCCAGATATAATCCACTGTAAAAAATATTTGTTTGTTGAACAGACTTCATAAAAGATTATCGATTAATTATTTTCTTTTGCGATTTCAATTCATTGCAAGCCACGATGGATCTTAAATTATTAAAAAGGATTCGAGCTTCCTTTAAATCAAAACTTACCATATTAAAAGCCCATTTAGACACGCTTTTGCCTAGCCAAGCCTTAAATAATTTGCAAATTCACGAATTAACTATCCGATTAGGTAAAATCCAAGATATGTACAATGATTTCGATTCAAATCAAACTGACATAGAAAATGTTGCGGAAATTCCAGGTGACGAGCACGTGGAACGAGAAACATTCGAGACAAACTACTTCGGCGCCGTGGCTGCTGCGCAGGAGCTGCTCAGCAGGCACGCCGCGGCTGGGGCCGCCTCTGCGCCGCTAGAAGTAAATTCGGTAACGGGGCCTAATTACGTAACTGCTCTCACAGGTGGGTCCAATATTAAATTACCTACGATTCACTTACCTACCTTTTCTGGACGCTCTCAAGACTGGTTAGAGTATCACGATACTTATAAGTCGCTTATCCACGACAACCCAACTATTCCGAATATTCATAAATTTCATTATCTGCGAAACTCATTAAAAGACGGTGCTTCACTTGTTATCAAATCATTAGAATTCTCCTCTGACAATTATGACGTCGCGTGGGATTTGCTTTGCGAACGATATAATAACAATAGAATCTTAGTGAATAACCATTTACACGCGTTGTTTAACATAACCCCTGTGCTCCAAGAGTCTTCAAAGGCCTTACGAAACACTATTGATGCGATTAACAAAAACCTGAGGGCTTTGAAAACTCTGACGTTACCCACGGAGCACTGGGACATTCTGGTCATACACATGGTAACTAGCAAGCTAGACCCGGCCACAGTTCGAGACTGGGAGTCCGAGCGCAATAATTTAAAGGGTCTTCCAACTTTAGATGAATTTAATAATTTCTTAAAAAATCGCGCGGACTTGCTAGAAACCATGGAAGAAGCACAGGCCTCAAACAAGCCACGTAGGTTCAGTGACGTCACGCACAATCGCCCAAAGGCATTCATCGTCAACAATTTACAAAACCAATCGCAGTATAAATATCCATGTCCTGTTTGCAAGAATAACCATTCCATTTACCAGTGTTCAAAGTTTAAGGCAATGCCAATTGAAACTAGAATCAATAAGGTTAAACAATTGAATCTCTGCACGAACTGCTTGCGTTCAGGGCATGACGAGCAACGTTGTAGGTTAAGCTCCTGTCGCTTTTGCACCCAACGTCACAATAGCATGTTACATATTAGTGATAAGTACCATGAGTCCAAACCTAGCACAGCCGGCACCTCAACTGATTGTGTAGTATTACCTACTGTAAATGAGCAGACACATGTGCAAAAAGAAAATAATAACATCACATTGTCCTCTACTCACAGCTGTCAGGTGCTCTTATCCACAGCCATCATCAACATAAATGATTCTGATGGCCATCCACACCAAGTAAGAGTTCTCTTAGACAACGGGAGTACTTCGAGTTTCATTATCGAATCACTTGCATCGAAATTAAAATTACCTACATATTCCACTAGCATATTTGTGCAAGGACTCAATAAACAAATGTCTAAAATCTCAAAAAGGTGCGACGTGACCATATCGTCCATCACACTACGTGGGTACACAACTGACGTCAATTGTTTTGTTGTGCCACAAATCACCCAGATGATTCCCACTGCAAAAATCAGCTGTGATTCATTCAATATTCCCCCTCACATCCATTTGGCGGACTCAACCTATTCAGAGCCGTCCGAGGTGCAGATGTTGCTGGGCGCGGATCTCTTTTGGGAGGTTCTCACAAACAATCAAATAAACCTAGGCAAGAACAAACCGACCTTAGTTGAAACAACCCTTGGGTGGCTTGTCACGGGTTCCATACAAACAAAATCACAGCAAAAATCACAAAAGCATACCTATTATACAGTCCACTGTAATTTAATCAACAACATTGAGCTAGATTCGAAGTTAGAAAAGTTTTTTGAGCTAGAAGCCGTACCTCTCACTCAACAAATCCACACAAAAGGTGAGAGTGAGTGCGAGCGCATATTCACTGAAACGACGACACGTCACCCAGATGGCAAGTTCGTTGTCACAATACCTCGAGTCGCCCGAATGTTTAGGCGATTCCAAAGCACAAGCATTATTAAGATTCCAATCACTGGAGCGTAAATTCAAACGTAACCCAGAATTCAAGCAAAAATACACTGAATTCATTCAGGAATATTTGGATTTAGGACACATGTCCGAAAAGACAGACACACATACAAACGAAATTTCATATTTTATGCCCCATCATGCGGTTTGTCGCGAGGGTAGCCTTACAACAAAATTACGTACCGTTTTTGATTGTTCAGCTGTGACAAGCTCGGGCAAGTCACTTAATTGCATCCAACATATTGGGCCAACTGTACAGGACGATTTACTAAGCATCTTAATTCGATTCCGACAGCACAAGTTCATTGTGAGTGCCGACATCGAGAAAATGTACAGACAAATTTATGTAAACAACAATCAACGTAGCTTACAACAGATATTTTGGCGCTCGGACCCAGCCGAGCCAATAAAGCAATACAAGCTCAATACAATTACCTATGGAATGGCTTCTGGGGCATACCTAGCCACCAGATGTTTAGTACAGTTGGGCCAAGAATGTACGGATAAAGATGTAGGTGAAGCAATCTTACATGATTTCTACGTAGATGACTTCATTTCAGGAAATGATGACGAAGCTACCTTGATTCAAACTTGCAAAGGCGTCATTCAAACACTAGAGAGCGCACATTTCCATCTTCGTAAATGGCGTTCTAACAAACCAGGTATACTGGACACTTTAGTTACAGAAAACAATAGCGACGAATTTCTAAAGCTCAGCAAGGATGATTACGCAAAAACATTAGGCTTAATATGGTCATATAAATCAGATGAGCTATTGTTCTCGGTAACTAACAGTCCACGAACTAAACATATAACTAAGCGCGCAATTCTATCCATCATCGCCGCCATTTTTGATCCCTTCGGTCTAATAAATCCCTGTTTGCTAAAAGCTAAGCTATTACTGCAAATTTTGTGGGCCAAAAATATATCCTGGGACGGTCCGGTACCAGCCGAAGTTGAGTCACAGTGGAACGATTTTACTAACTATTTACCAGAAATCGCGGAAATTAGAATCCCTCGCAGAGTCTTAGCAGATTTTTTTATAAAGGTTGAATTACATTCATTTAGCGATGCTTCTACCAAAGCATATGCGGCGTGCGCCTACGTACGTACCGTGTCAAATAGTGGCAATGTTAAGGTACACTTGCTACTAGCCAAGAGCAAAGTTAACCCAATAAAACAAAACCTGACGATTCCAAGGTTAGAGCTACTTGGTGCGCTTTTAGCAACACAGTTGGCACAAAAGGCGTCTAATGCACTACGGTTAAAAATTGATTCCTGGTACTATTGGTGTGACTCAACTATTGTGCTATGCTGGATCAAAACTTGCACACTAAAATTAAAACAATTCGTTGCAAATCGAATAAATGAAATTATAAAAATATCTGACCCTGCTAGCTGGAATTATATACCTACCAACCTAAATCCTGCTGACATCGGATCCAGGGGTCTGAATGCGAAGCAGCTTAAAGCCTCACTTTTGTGGTGGGAAGGACCTCCTTTCCTGCACCAAACGGAAATCCACAAACCCGCGCAACCTCAGAGCATACAGACCGAAAATTTACCGGAGGTCAAATTGCAATGTCATGTTTCAGCTAGTAGTCCAGATTGCGAAAATAGTTTTATCCATAAATATTCAAAATTTTGTAAATTACAACGGATCATAGCATACCTACATAGGTTTGCCCACAATTGTAAAAATACTAACAATAAAAATACAGGTTCATTAAACTTAGCAGAGCTCAATTTGTCATTGCAAACTTTATGCAAGCTGGTGCAGAGTGACATATTTAGCAAGCAATGCTTAAATTTATCACAATACCGCTCACTTTCACCAAAAGATCAACTACTAAAACTAAATCCCTTCATGGATAGCGCAGGCCTTCTACGAGTTGGAGGCAGGCTCTCAAATTCATACTATAACTATAATACAAAGCACCCTATACTATTACACGCATCTCACCACATTACAAAAATATTAGTCCATTATTATCATCAAGCATTGTTACATGCTGGACCACAATTAATGTTATCGACATTACGTCACAGGTATTGGATCGTAGGCGGCCGTAATCTTTGTAGAAAAACTTCTCAAGATTGCATAACTTGTCGTAGATTTTCAGGCAAAACATATCAGCCTATAATGGGTGACTTACCTCTACAAAGGTTGCAGGCTGAATACGTGTTCAACAATATAGCATGCGATTATGCAGGCCCAGTCATGATAGCGAGCAGAAAAGGACGTGGTTGCCAATTAAAGAAAGCATACATAGCAGTCTTTGTCTGCTTGGCAGTGAGGGCAGTCCACTTAGAGCTCGTCACTGATTTGACCACCGACGGCTTTATTGCCGCGTTAAATAGATTCATAGCTCGCAGAGGCAAGCCAGCCACCATTTTATCGGATAATGCAACGAACTTTGTGGGGGCTTGCAATGAATTAGCTAAATTTCTAAAACATAACTCAAACAATATTATCTCTTGCGCAGCTGAGCAGGAAATAGATTTTAAATTCAGTCCAGCTTATAGTCCACACTTTAACGGCTTAGCCGAGAGCTCAGTCAAGCAAGTCAAGCATCATTTGAAGCGCACATTAATGATGGCTCATTTAGATTACGAGGAAATGAGCACGGTATTGGTTCAGATAGAGGCCATCCTTAATTCTAGACCTTTAACCCCACTTTCATCTGATCCATCAGATTTAGTTCCGTTAACCCCTGCGCATTTTTTAATTGGACGAACTCTCACAATGCTTCCTGCTCCTCAGGTCGAAGACGCAAAAATCCACCTGCTCACAAGATATAAGAGAATTGAAGCACTTAAGGCACATTTCTGGAACCGCTTTTATAAAGAGTACGTTTCAGAACTGCAGATCCGCAGCAAATGGCGCAAAGATGGAGGCCAGCTGCAGAGAGACGAGATGGTCCTGGTGAAGGACGACCGCCTGCCGCCTAGCAGATGGCTGTTGGGACGAGTGGCCGCCGTCTACCCTGGCAGCGACGGAGTGAGCCGCGTCGCCGACGTCACTACCACCACGGGCACACTGAGAAGGGCCTACAATAGGCTCTGCCCACTACCCACAAGATTGGACCAGCGGGACCTGCTCCAAGGGGCCCAGCCTGTCAACGCGCGGGATCTCTCATAGGCCCGCTGAACCCTAAAATCCCCGCCGCCGTGCTACATGCTGCTGACGCCGCGGCCCTGCCCCGCTGCCGGCTCCAAACTCCAGCGCATCGCATTCCTCCGACGGCACCGCGGCGCGCGCCCGCCGGCACTGACTTACTATTCTAAACGCAAACGAATTCATTTTTTTGTAAATATTCTTCTTTTTATCATTAAATAGTTTGTAAATGTGAATCAGTTGTCGGCTACATCATTTTGAACCTTCGCCAACAAGGTGTACCACATACCATGGGCCTTTGTTACTACTCAAGCTGATTGTATCAACAAGTAAAATTCTAAGCACTAACAGACAAAGTAAGAGCTCTACCTACTGCTGAACTGTTGCGCCTTGTTGGTTTGTATTGCTTAGTTAAGTTAAGTAGACGTAACGTATTCGCCGTAGCGTATTGCTAAGTTGACTCGGCGTAGTAACGTAATATGTAGAATTTTTTGCAAGCCAACACTGCCACTGGTTCTCTTCTAAAAGATGGCGGATTGTGCCCCGGTATATTTTTTGTAATGCGTGATTATTTTTTGAAAATATAATTATTTAAGCGATTTCCTAGTTTCACTCCGAAGCCCCAGTCCCACACGTATAAATAATCAATAAATAAATATCAGACAACCTCACCCAAATCAACCTAGTCCCAAATTAAGCTCAAGAAAGCTTGTGTTATGGGTAGTAGGCGACGATATTCATACTTTTTTAGATAAATACTTAAGTACCTAAGAGCTATATACATAGAACATTCATGACGCAGGCACAAAAAATATTCGCGTTCATCACACAAATATTTACCCTTGCCGGGATTCGAACCCAGGACCGCCGGCTCAGTAGGCAGCTGCTTTACCACTGCGCCAACCGCGTCGTCATTTGTTTACATAACATTCTGTTGGTTTTCTTACTGCTCAAACCGATTGTATGAATTCTCAAGGAAAAAGTCTTAGCATTAAGAGGCCTTATTCCTTTTAAAAAACTTTTTTTCATGTTATGACAAAAATATATTGATAATTTCAACCAACTTTTTGAAGTGAATAATACTTTTCCCCGAGTTCTAGGTAGTAACGTAGCTATTTCATGCTTTTATAGCGTGCAGTCGAAAGTAAGTGGAAACAATATTGTTCCGCGTGAATTTTGTAATTTCGAGTACTTTTTGAAACAAAAATTATCAATGAAAAATTCATCAGCATTTTAAAAGGAATAAGGCCTCTTAAGCAGATAAAGTAGTGGCCGAATCGTTGCGTGCTGCTAAGATCCCTCTAATAAAGACGGATGGCGATGGCGGCTAAGCCGCACCGCAACTTGTCCGCGCCTTTATAATTTATTTTTATTTCGCCTCTTAAACCTACCAAACCTCGTTTCAGGGATCCGTGGCAATAGTAATAATGTTACATTAACGTCGGGGAACTAGGTTCTAAATAATTGAGAGCTGTAAATGTCACGGCTACATACCTGCCGGAGGTAATATAGGATATTTTCTTACTCTTTTATATTTATAAAGTCTATTTTGAAAAGCAGACATTTAGAAGTGGCGAATCATAACACTAAAGCACATATTGGCACGATATTGCCTTATCTGCTGTAACTTTTCTAAAGAACTTGAATACTTAGTAGTATTTTGTAAAAAAATAAATTGTTTTGAGACACGCTGTTATTGCCGACTATACCTACTTTCTTACACAAACATTAATTGCTCATCAAGACTAAACAAATGAAACCAAACACGATAGGTTTATCTTGCGACGTTTATTAGTTGTTACGGCCACCTTCCGTTTCCATCATCAGAGCAGCGCCAAGACACCAAATTATCGTATTGTCACGTGAGTTACATATTCATGCAAAGTGTCATTTTGATACGGCATTTAAAAGTAGTAGAGTAGAAAACTCCCGAAGTTTCAGACATATTAAAATAAATACGAAACGGGTTTTCTCATGTCGTAGAAGTCGAATATTGCTCGACATGTTTCGAATCGATATGTGATACATTATCAGAAGCTACGATTTTTTTAAAGTGGAATTTAATAAAAGTGTGTTAAAAAATATTTTTGCCTCATAAAGGGAAATATAAATTGATTGTCTACCAGCGGGACAAACCAATATTTAAACAAATACTCGCATTTAAGTATATAAAGGTCGCATTTGTACAACTTGATACTGAAATAGATCTAAGATAGGATAGCCCGACTGGCGCACAGTCCTTGCCTATTTTCAGTTGGACGGAAATATCTAAAATCTAAGGAAACTAGTGCGCAGCTTTTGGAGAGCTCGCGTAAATCATGAGATTACATTCAGTTTTTCGTTACTGACTCAAAGGTCTTATCCAGTTTTTAACCTACTTAACAGAAAAGGAGTGCAAATTGACAGCATGCTTTTATCATGGCGGCGTTTTAATCAAACTTGAAGAAGGAAACGCTGGAAAGGGTGAATAACTAGAATTATATATTTTTGCCGTGAATAGGCTGGATTTAATTAGGTTATTCATATTTTATAACTTACTTACGTTGCATACGTACACTAAGGTTTACCAACTGTGCAGGTACACTTGGGTGGGTAGACCAGTGCATGAAGACCTACGTGCAGGTTTTTGAAGTTAGCAACTTTTAGTTGACCTACACAGGTGACCTTCGGTGGACAGTAGCGTACCCATTTAGTAAGTTTTACATAGATATAACTATAATAAAATAATATGTATGTAGGAAATTAAATACATACTTAACTAACTTGACTGGACTAGATGAATGGATGATCATTTGAGCGTCTTAACCTTATTTTAATTGTTCTGTGGCTTTTCGGTTATCTGTTGAGGTCGCGGTTTTATGCGCAGGTTTATTTATCAAAATGATGCTGTTTAATTTTAGGCATTGACTAATTTTACGGGCAGACGAATCAGACGGTTAAAACGCTCGAATAATTATTATACGAATAACTCGGCCAGTGTGTACCTCTGTATCCAAATTAAATTCCGATCGGCTCATTGAGCGGTGACATTATGTGAATGTTCGGCAGGCAATCGTAATTACAAAAGTTATTACAGTAAGTACGTAGCTTGAACAAATGGGCCATTTGTTGGAAATATTTTCGCTACGGTAATGTCAGGTGATTCCGCCGACGAGGGCTGCCAACAATGGAGCAAAAACGGCCAACGTAATTACGATCATTTCACTTCCCATTTCATTAACATTGGACCCAGATCAGCGTTCTTCATTGTAATGGATTAATCGAACTTTCGGATACACTTTGATAGCGCTATGCATTTTCTCATGTTTCATGATTATTGAATACTTACAGTGTTGTCACAACTTTACGTAGGTGACTGCGGAATCATACGTTAAGTTAATAATACGGATAAACAGAAGCTTTTCTTTATTTGTGTGTGTTTAATAAATACCTTGGTAATAAATTAAAGGCCCCGCATGTGTTGGAAGTTGGAAGACATCCCTTGTAAGAACAAGTTTTACTTTACTGTTTCATATACATCCTTGTTACCATTCACATTTATGTTTTCAATACCACTGAGGACCTACGATGAAAAGCGACGTACGACCGTATCCCACGAGAAACGCAGCCAACATAGCAGACCCTCTTATCAAATTGACAACCCTAAATCATAATTTTAGGTAGGTACTATCTCTAACTAGCTAAATGCTCATTTGTCCCGAATTTCTAACTGCTTCAAAGGTGCATTTCCTGAAATTATCTGTGTATTTCGTCACTATGTACTAACTGAGTGACAATGCACGAATTTCTATAAGTGATTCGCTGCGCAATTTCGCTTATTCACGTTGATGTAACCTAGATAACGGTGTCTCGATATGTGTCGATGTCGGTTTAAAGCACTTTTTACAAAATTTTATTTAGCTTGCAATGTTTGTATGTGTGTAGGCATGCTCGAGTCAAATCTTGCAGGGAAGATTTGAATCACTTTCCGCGCAACGATTGAGCTGAAATTTAGTAAACCTATGTAACTTCGTTGACAATATAATAATATGACACTTGCTGGTCTAATGTTGGAATCAGTTGGTGGTCAGGCCATAGAAACTGTGCAATAAAATAACGATTTGCGCTCCTTAGAATCTTTTTGGTGCGTAGTGTATAGATGTTCATAAAGTACACTTTTTGATTTTCTAGATTATTATAGCGCTAGTGATCCCAGTTCTATTTTTGAAATATTAGCATTACATACCTACTTTGACTTTACATACCTACTAATGTGACATCTGGTAGTCACTTATATTTTTTCAGTAAATTATCATACGGATTATTGCTCTATTACTTGTCGCTGCGCTGACTCGTATGAAGTGTTTGTAGTGTAGAAGGTAACTTTTAAAGTTCCGAAGCATAACCAAACTATACAGGCGTTAGTATATAATTAAATTAGTGAACGGGTTAGACCGGGGTGCAGGCATCCACGTGCGGAACGAGGGTAGGAGTGAATTTTCTGCACCGCCGCGCGACGAGATGAAGAGGCCTGCGGGAAACTAACGCGCGCTCCAAATAAAATAATGTCCACATTTAACTGGAATGTACCTACCGCCAAATCGATTTAACACTCGTTTGTGGCTTGCTTTACGGGATAATATAAACTACAACTACACTATTATAATATTCTAGGTTTGTATTGGAAAAAAAAAAAAAAAAAAAAAAAAAACTATGGAGAGGCGTCATGAAATCAGGAAAAATCTTAATAGCGTGTAAGGACGGGACAAATTTTAACCATTTCGGTACAGGGATAGCTTCAAAAACTTTTTACCCGAATACGGTATAAAAAAATTACGCGTACGTAGTTGCGTTGCGGGCATCTTCTAGTTTTTTATACAATATATATATGTATCTTCATTCATTCACGCTTGTTACGATTAACCCTAATAGCACGCTTGCGATTGCCGCTTACAGCGTTTCCACTTTCAGCCTTCAATATGGATAGTATGCGTACCTATTCCTGTCTTATTGATGTTGGTTTTTGGTTTCGTACTAATTAGTATTTTACGTGGTAGGAATAAATTTTCTATACCGCTGCGCCGCCAGATGAAGAGGCTTGCGGGAAACTAAACGCGCGCTCCAAATAAAATAATGTCCACGAAATCAATTTAACACTACTTTGTGGCTTGTATTCCCCTAACTCGATGACCTACGGAATAATTATTTTTTGCATATATATGTTTACGTAGCAGGTTATCCAGTTACGTATCCAATTCTGAAATAAATAAAAAAAACTATAGAGATTACTACAGAGACAAGGAAACTGGGGATTGCCAGATTCGACAGAATAGGCATGCTAGGGATTCGAGGCTGGGAATCCTTTTTAACGCCGATGTGTTGTTGATTGTATAGTGCTTTTCTTAAATATGTAATGATATAAAAGTAGATAAGCATGGAACAATGAAATCAAATCACACCATGAAAAATTTACAATTTGACCACTAAAATGTCAAATCTTTTTTATATAATAAATATTCTGTTTATATTATTAATTACCACGTTAATACGTAAGTACTCGTATAACGGGTTAGCACAAATTTAGGTACTGGTACGTTATTATATCGCAGATTAGCAAAACAATATTATTGTTTTTTTTATTCTGTTTGCACATGCGAATATATTTTTTAAAAGAATTCCAGACACCGATGTCGAACCTGGTCGGATCAGAAAAAATAGAAAAAAAAACGTTTTTATTTTCTGTTACAATCCGATTAAAAAAAATATATCAGTCGTTCAGTTTTAATTTAATATTAAAAGTTATTGTAAGTATGTTAAAAAATAGATGTGTAGGTATTAAAAGGAAGACTGTCTTTTTTCATAAAAACTGCAAAAAGCGCTAATTGTTTTTTTATGGGCATAGTGGCAGAACGTCATTATACATGTTTTTTTTAATGGCTGAACGCTATTATGCTGTGTTAAAAATTGATATTTCACTTCTCTCGCTCTAAAAGTTCGACTTTATGCTGTGCGTAGGCGACATAAAGTCGCTTTTTATGCTCTAGAGCATAAAGTAAAATCGTCGTCGAAGACCAAGGCGATCGGTCCAACAGCCACACGAAAACAGTTAAAAAAATATCATAAAACTTCATACAATAAAACCCGTTCCAGACCTTCCGATCCGATCCGATTTATCGGGAGAAATCGGATAATGTGTAGTGTAAGTATAAGATCCTAACAATTGCACTACACAACATTATCCGATTTCTTCCGATAAATCGGATCGGATCGGAAGGTCTGAAACGGGTTTTAACTCTTTATTTTATTTCGTTTTGTTAGTATTCTAAGACCAAGGCAAATATACCAACAGCCAATTAAATATTAATTAAATTTGTTTTTAAGTAGGTATACATGATATGTGTATATATGTTATTTACATGATACAGTTTCACTTCCTCGCAATCGAAGTGAAAAGTAGAGTGTGCAACTCGTCCATAAAACGCATTTTACACTCGACTTTATATTCATCCTCGCTCGCAAGCTCGCTCGGATGTATACTTCTCGTGTAAAATGATGCGTTTTATGCACTTGTCGTACAATCTACTATTAAAACAATTTTACCGACCATTCTCCTCATGCGGAATATGTCTACATGTTGACATTGAATTTGCTGCATTGGCGAAATACCTCTATTTTTTTTTTATGGGCGTAGTAGCAGAACGTCATTATAGCGCTTATGTTTTTTTTAATGGCTGAACGCTATTATGCTGTGTTAAAAATTGATATTAAAACAATTTTACCGACCATTCTCCTCATGCGGAATATGTCTACATGTTGAAATTGAATTTGCTGCATTGGCGAAATACCTCTGGCTGAAAGCAGCAAGAAGTGAAACCGAGAAGAAAAAGAAGAAGATTGCTTTCCCGACGAGGCGCCTGAAATGTTGGTTGAAATATCATTACATGCTAGCTTCGTGTCGACGCTCCACACCCGAAACATAAGATTTCCAAGCCGATTTATATAGAACACAATGCCAATATTTCATAGCACGATTAGATTAGAGTAAATTATATCGCATAAGTTGTTCTATTACATTCTAATATAGGATTCAAGCCAAATTTTTTCCACTAGCTCAGGTAGGTATACTAGACAGTCTGTGCTTACCTTTATCTCTATACCATATACTAACAAAAAATATATGCTATTACAACCGCGATCTATCTATAATAATATTCATACACCGTCATGCAAATTGGCTAATTTATGGAGATTGATGTAAAATCAATGAACTACCATTAGGTTACCTATTTAATCCTGGAACATGCAGATGAGCCAACAATTACAAATAGCGCATACATACCTAACAACTAGGTATTTGCGTACGTTTCAAATTCCTCCCGCGTTCGGACGCAAAACATTTCACCTGCCGTAGTTTATTACCTATTCAGCGGACTCGCACAAATAAAATTGTATAATGCATAAGCGAACGGCGAGTTTGATTTACGAGGCGGGTCGGCGCAGCCGCACCGCGTCGCGCGCTGAATAACTAACATAGGGCTATTCAAATGCTCTGGTGCTAAACTGAAATACGTATGGGTGTCCACTTGTATTATGCGGAAATGAAAACACTCATTGGTTACCTACTGAGTTACTTGTTAATATGATTATGAATAATAAATCACCTGTCAAGACGTATGAGGCTTTATAATTATGGTGATGATGATGGTGATAGATTATGAATAGGATAGATAGGCATATGTGAAATAAATTGAATTTGTTCAATAATTAACGATAACGAAAAAAAAATATAGCCCAAAAAGGCACTGACAGACATTACAAACTATATATATATATATATTTTCGTTTAATTATACTTAAGTTAAAATCAGCGAGTCGCAGAAATGTTTTTTCTTTTGTTCGCCGCGCTCAATCGTAATAAATAAACCATGCCACTCGCATATTTTGGCACCACTTATTTAACAGTTTCTCAAATTGAGACAGCACGGAAGACGATGAACGCTTTTAATTAACTTCATTTTATATTAACTTTTGAGAAAAGACCTAGTAATCGGTTACTTATATATATAAATGGACTTCAATATCAATCTATCCAATTTGCAAACTGCATGAAATACCTCTAGTTGAAAAACGGTCCCTTTTATCTCGTTGAATTGAAAGCAAAAATATAAAGAAATGGCAGCTTATGTCAATTAGCGTACAACTTACTAAGCTTTACGCCCCAAATGCTAGAAATAACTCGACGTCTACCTTTGCATAAAAAATCATTTTGTTGTTAGACGTGGTTAGACGCTCGGACCATCTTACTCGGGGATCACTTCATCGTGTCACATTAAGTTCGAAATGCTTGTCTATGGTCAAACCTTTCAGTTGACCCTTAGGGTGCGGTTACACTAAATCCCTGAAGGATCACGCAACACGGTTTCGCTTTCACGAGTACATTATTAGAAAACTTCAGTTTGGGACTTAACACGGCAAAGTTGTCTTACTAAGTATGGCGAGGACGTATAAATCCTCAACTTTTAGAACAAGACATATGGTCGCGAAAAAAAGTTTCTAAGTGAGCGTATGTTTGAGAAGTTGACAAGATGTAAACATGGTCATTGAATAAAAACGCAATGTAGAATTTAATAGAATTCTACGATAAAGCAGAATGTCAGCTATCGAAATCAAGATGTTTTGACTAAATCAAAAATGGGAAATATATTTATTAAAAGACAAAAACTTAGCAAAATACATGTCACAGCATCCACAGCACAGGTTTCGTCCAATCAAAAATTGATTAATTTTTGGCTCCCTTTTCAATTTTCATTTCTCCAACGATTCTGTGGGACAGTCTGTCGATTGGGATACTCACAAATTGTCGGTAGATGGCGCACGTAAAACTAAGCGACTACTTGAAAACTTAAATGTTAATAAGGTACTGCTGCTATAGCAGTCAAGATCTTCTTATGGGCGCGAAGCAAAGAGCTCTCCTGTTGGGTTGGAGATACAAAAAAAATACAAAATAATTTATTTGCTTACCAATACACAAGTACATAAAGTATGATATATCTAGCGGATCCCAAACTAGGCTGAGCCTGTATCTTGGGGTCGAAGATACCAGTGCAATTGGTAAAAACAGTTCTTTACAACCTCTATGTTAACATTCATATTAAATTTTTCCTTTTTCATATATTCTTGTCGTTTTGCAGTACAAGTCAAATCAATTAAATTGGCCTAAATATTACGATTTTAATAAAAACGTGGGGTCTCTATTTTCTAGGTATATTTCAATTCCCCCGCTCGATGCATGAGCAGTTTTGAAGTGTTTTTCTCGGCTATCCTCGCTCCATCCCTGTGAATATTAAGTACCCTACGATCCATAATGGACGGTTGCATGCTATGATACTCAGATGAGTCGATATAGAGGGAATCTAATCAGCTAGTGGAGTCAGGTGAGGTGCCAGCCGTCTATGGAGATCACAATCTAACTGCACGCGAGCGGGGTACGGCGGATTATCTTACTCCTTATTCTTACTATTACCTACCGTAATTGCACTAAATATATTCGGTTTATGGTGATACTGTTGTATTAGTATTATAACTAGGTATATTCTGTGTTGTTACTTATGTCACAGATTATACACGATGATTTTTAATCGGTGATCAGGTACCAACTTTTCTAACTCAGTTAATGATGGCGGTCACGTTGAAGTCGAAATTACATGAAAACAAACTTTTATTTTTCTATCACAATTTTTATTTAAAATACCAATATTGTCTTAAATTCCTTGTCACCCTACTAATCTGTATCTGTAAGCTTACAACCTTTTTAATAATTTAATGGCAATGTCAATTTATGAGTAATAACTTGTCATTGTCATTACCTATACAAAGTCGTAGGAAATTTCGTAAAATTTCCCGCCAAAGCGATGACACTTGACGTAGGTATCGTACTTTAATAAATGTATGTAGGATGACCGTGTATCTAGTGGTTGTTAGTTTTAATTATGTTTCAACTTTTAATTAAATAAACAGTGAGGTAATTGCATGAGACCTCGCCTATTAGGTTTAATTTTAGCTGGATATTAACAGTTTTCTACTCCTGATCACCGATTAAAAATCATCGTGTATACAAGTTACTACGTAACAGATACACCAGTTGTATGGACGGTGGGCTACGCCACCGCTATCGATGCCCTCTCCATTGACTCGCTCCTATTGGACGCGGGTGACGCAACGTCATTGGAATGTGCGCTAGGGTTGCCTCCGTTGTGTAAACGCTAGCCTTTTCTCGTGCCTTCGCTAACATATTTGGGTAATTTAATTGGGCTGATTTTATTAGGAATGTAGGTAAATAGAAAATTGTGGTGTCAACCAGTCTAGTCAGCAGTGGCGTAGCATCCATACAACCCGATTCCCACTGGCTTGCCCATTTCAAGACTTTAATTATTAAAATAATACAGATTTTGAAAATGTAAGACGTATACATTGTCGATAACATCTCGTTATGTTATTATTAAAAAACGGAGTCATGTTTTCCCTGCAGTATTTATAACATACTAAGGATATAATTATGTTGTTTTTTTGAGGTAACTTTAAAATAAAACTATCGAAGAAACTACAAGTAATCGTGTTTCTAAAACATACGTATTATCTATAAAGTGAATTCTTATAGTACATTACGGCAGAGACCAGTAAGTAAGCCATACTGGCCGAGTAGGAATTAGACGGACCGAGCCGTAGGCGAGGTCCGGATATAATACGAGGCCAGGATGGCTCTTACGGTCGAAGCAAGTATAGTGCTTTTCTCAAAAATTAAACAAGAAAATTAGATTAACATTATATTTTGTAGGTGACATTCATATTCGGCCATTTTCCAATGAATATTTTTGTTATATCCCATTTTTATTATTACACATTGTGATATTCGTCGTCGCAGGCACCATTAACTCCCATGATAACAACCTATAACAAAAATAATTATGAGTTTATACTTGGATAAAATATATAGTTATATCGTTATCAAATAGTGGCAGCATTTATTTACCTTCATCGCCAAAATGGTTATCATCTAGAGCTTGATTTCAGAACTTTTCTATATTTTACTGCTGAATATTTGTTATTTCTTTCCTTTGTAGCCATCCGATTGTCTCAGAAAGATTGTTGAAATATTCTGACCTTATCACACATTATCTGACCAATTATTAACTTGATTTTCTTCCTTCCATTTAATGAATCTCTTGTATTTTTTTATATCTCCTTGGATTTAGTCAGAAGTAAATTATTTTAGCTAACTCTGCCTCCGCTTTTAAGTATGGAGGAGTGCCGGCTATTCGGAAACAGACTAGTCTGAACTCATTTTGGCTGAATTATTGTAATAGATCACACAAACAAATTTGAAAATTTGTCTTTTAATTTAAATCCCGCCTTATTTTCCTTTTTTTTATAAATACTGCGTTTAATTATTTGCACTGTCTTTTAAAAATCTAAGTCTTAAAGATAAAATTTAATTATTGTTATACATTGTTGTATTTTCTAACTAATTTTCATATCATAAAGCTTACCTTCGATTTTAACTCCGAGGTTTTTTCTAAACGACACAAAAAAGGACGGAATTGACAACATTTCATATTTATAACAGGTGAAAATTAATATAGATCTCGACAGGGCTTTATGTCGTGTACCTTAAAAAAAAATCTTTGAATTTATTCTTCTGTATTTAAAGAAATATAAGAAAATACATCAAATAACTGCAATCTAAGACAATACGGGCTGAATAGGGTTGTTGTCTAAACCAAAGAGCGAAAAAATATATTTATTTTTTATTTGTTGTTGACAGATGACCATGGACCTAGTAAGTACTATAGTATACCTGGACTGCTCATTGCTTCGTTCGAACGAGCCAAGTAAGAAAGCCGCCAAGGGGGCAGTTTATCCCACTCTGCTGGGGTAACCAAATATTTAGCAATAAAGAGGGACTCATCCTTACTCCATTTTATTAAAAGTTTGGCTCGGTTTGTAGACACCTGCCTACTGAGCCGGCGGTCCCGGGTGCGACTCCCGGCCGGGGCAAATATTTGTATGATGAACTCCGAATATTTTTGCTTGGGTGATGGTTGTTCTATGTATTTAAGTATAAATAGAAAGATAAACACAAAATTACATTTTTCAGTTTAATTTTTGAGTGCAAGTACGATACGCGGATTGCTCATAATATAGAGCCATTATCACTTTGGGACATGAAGAATATGTTATTTTTGTATAGTATGCTATACTGAAATGCATTACATATTGATAAACAATAGCAACTTATACAAATACATATATTTTCAGGCCCCTTAACTTTTTTATTTTTTGTCTATAGATTCAGAGCTCCAAAACTCTACGATTTTTCTTGAAATTTGGAACAAACATTTAATTTATTATAGAGACTCGATCCCCAAGTAAAGTCATAAAAAATACACAGTTTATTTTTTTCCATACAAAGATGAAACACACTAATGTAGGGGGCTTTGGGCCCCCTGATTCCAAAAAAGTTTTTTTTTCTATCATAAAAAAAAATGTATGGGAATTTTTTTAAGAGACCCGTATCTCGTAAACGGTTGGCTCAGGTGGGAGGTGCTCGACCAAATGTCATAGGGGGCCTCCACCCGAGTACAGTCGTGAAAAAAAAAATCGAACTGGCGACTTTTTTTTCTAAATTTCAAGTTGGTGCTAGAGGGCTGAAACTCGATATCGGGGAGCATTTGGGGCTCACAAATATGAATCTGGAATCGGTGTCCGAAAATTTGGTCAAATTCGGAGAATATCGGAAAAACAAGATTTGTATGGAGAAAATTTCATATTGGTCCGAGGGGGCTGAAATTCGGTATCAGGCAGTTTTTGGAGCCCCCGAGTCGGAATCTGAAATCGAATTTAAAAAAATCGGTCAAATTCAGAAAATATCGGACAACAAACTTTAATATTTTAGTTCGACCGAGGGCCGCAGGCTTAAGGGCGAACGTCCCCCCACGAGGCCGCAGGCCGAGCTCCGTGTAGCACCAAAGGTGCGGAGCGTCCCAGAGACGGCGTAGCGCGCGAGCCCAAGGGCCCGCAGGGCGAGCTTAGCAGATCTTGACATATAATTGTATGATATTATTTTCATTAATTTTTTTTTTTCATAATGAGTGTATACTTAAACTATACTTTTCTTTGAAAGAGCCATTGTTTATAGAAATTTATTAAAAGAAACTTTACTGAACGTTAAATTTGTTGTACGTTATCGCTTTTTTATGCCAGATAAGTTTTTTTTTAATTTACTAACCCAAAAATGCTGAAATCCTTATTTGAATATTGCTCAAGAATTTACGTATTTCTCAAATTCCACAATGTTGTGCAACCTCTAAATAATGTTCAATTAAGCTGAAATTTGGCACCGAGGCCTTTTAGGTAAGTGCGATCAACGATTTGAGCAAAGTCACATGAAAATCAAACTTTTTGAAATATGAAACACCCTACCCTACATACCAAATTTCAGCTCGCTACGACCATTTTGAAATTTCGACGCCTATTAAACACCCTTAGATAGCGAAGGATTATCGTAGTATAGTTAAAACGACATTACTGCAATAGTGCAATGCTCAGATTGTTTTTAGTACGAATAATATTTTCGAAGTAAAACATAGATCGGTAATTTTGTAAATTTATTGTCACTCTTTTAGTACTTTATCAAAGTTTGACATGCTTTCATATTAATATATGATACCATATATTACCTGAAAAAATATACTATAGCCACCAAAAGATTTCCTTTTGCAACCTTTAATTCCAGTTACCATGATGCAATTATAAGTATGTATTTTTTTAAATAATCAGAAAAGATACCATTAAGCACTGTCAAAAATGCTGACAGTTTTCAATTATATTAATAAGATTTCAAATTTAAAGGTTTTATCCTGCCCTAACATAAAATTATTTTTATATACTAACGGGTTGTATAACTTTCATAATTTTTTCCGTTAGTTTCTTTGGTGACGCGTAAGAAAGTTTAGCGAATAAAATATTTAATTATTTGAAGTGAATAGTGTTAATTTAAAGAAAAGTATATACTACTAATAACTACCATTTTATTTGAAAACTACTAATTATTACTATTTTTTATGACTGGCAATATTAGAAAGGGACACACTACCTATCTGCGAGCTGTCTCTGTCTTCCCGTGACCCCTACACCCGTAAAATATACTTTATGTATCTACACTAAGATTTAATTTTGTGTGAACACTTATTCTGAGTTCGCACTCCTGTTGTCTTAAATATAAGCTCCTTGCAGATGACAGATGCATACCGAGTTTTATTAAGTTTTTTTTTAATAGAAAACCGACTAAAGTAACCGTTCCATTAAGTTCTGGTTTTGATGTTGCCACATTTTAAAATGAGTATGTTTTTATAAATTAATATTAAAATAAATAATCATCACAGAAAATAAATAAAAACAGAGATTACTTCATCTTTTTAAGCAGAATTCAGAAAAGTAATAAAATGATAGTCTTAAAAATATGAAATGTTGTCAATTCCGAAATATCATTGTCATTTTACACAGCACAATTATGAACTAAACGCTGCATACAAACTGCCGCACTAAACCTTGTCGCTACATTTTTTTTTTTTAAATATGCATCTTGAGTTAGGTTTATACTGCCAATAGTGCTAACCGCTTTTTATTTTACATTTGCTCTTAGTGTAGGTAAATTGCAAGTGTATACTGCAATGTCGTCTCTTTCTATTTAATCTATGAAAAAGGGCCGCCACTTTTTAATTTCTACAATTTGCTGTCGCACTGTACTTATAATTAAAACAATTTGTGGAATGCATCCTTTTTACATTTATATACGACCTCATCGCCTTCACATCCTTAGTTTTTTTTATAGGTCGGTGACGATGTAAATCGTGTTTCGATATTCAAATATCTTGATACGTAATAGGAATTACATACTTACTTACTGGACAAATATTGATTCCAAATTTAAAATCTCGCTGCTGTTTACTGGACACTTCTAAAAAGTCTTCGGTATGTTCCACTTACTGTAGTCTATCTAGCGATGGTAAGGCAACATTACATGCAATTTTTGAGAAAAATATTTTACGTATTGCTTGTATAACTAAATCTTCAGCATCATGCTGCAACACAGCATGGAATCAAACCAACGCAGTTATTTCGAAAAAAGCTTGGCGCCCCCATAAAGAATTTTAGAGAAATACCCAGAATTTGAAAGAAAGAAAGAAAGAAAGAAAATAAATTTATTGAGACAAACTAAACAGCACCAAAACCATAAATCATAATAATAATGACTAAAGACAGATCATACAGCTCAAACATACTTAATCTAAGAAAACATATTCAAACTTAAATCTAAACAATGGGTAGACAGAAAAAGTAAAACAAAGTAATTTAAAATAACGAAATACAGATAAATGGTGCTGTCATGTCAGATCCCAAAAGGACACCACTCAGCATATGCTACGGCATCCAGGAGATGTCGCAACGCTGGTCTTCCGTGGCACCCAGAGGGCGAGCAGGTAGGTGGGAACAGCAAATGGTGACGTGTGTTTACATTTCCAGCGCATGTAATACATATGTATGTGTTGTGACGTATTCGTTTATATAAATAAAATAAAATATATTAAATACTTACTTAAAATGGCGAGCAGTGTTAGTGTATAGGATAGGATAAGTAGTAGTAAATAGTGGAAGTATTATACTTAAGATAATATAACCTATATTGAAGGAGGTGTAATTTATTGACAAGATTTCTGGCATTAAGAATTGGAGAGTTGGAGATTTAATAGATGCCTGCGAAACTTAAATTTAAAAGTGCGTAAAGATTTAGCATTCCTAATGGGTGGAGGGATATTGTTCCAACATCTCGTGGCAGAGTAGCGGAAACTTCCACGAAACGCTGCTGTCCTTCCCGGCCGTGAGCAGATGAGTCGGACCGCCTCTCTAGCTGGCCGCGAAGAAAATGATAATTTCTCAAAGAGGTATTGAGGCTGCTGAGAATGAAGGACTCCAAAAAGTAATGAGGCAAAATGCAAAGATCGTCGTGCTTCCATCTTCAGCAACCTGTGCTCATTAAGAAAGGGAGTGACATGAGCTCTAGGAGGAATGGGAAAACAGAAACGAGCACATGCATTCTGAACACGTTGGATGAGAGCCCGCGAGCGTGCCAGTAAACACCCGCTAATCACGGTGTCGACGTAGTTAAGCTTGGACAGGATCAAAGCGTCACATAATTTTATCCTAACATCAACACTGAGATAATTTCGAACCTGGTATAGAACTTTTAGCCTGTAAAAGCAGTTTTTAACCGTATCTATAATGTGTTTTTCAAAACGTAGCTTGTCGTCCATGAGAAGACCGAGATTGCGGGCCTCGGTAACACGATCAAGACGCTCCTTTCCGAGCACTACAAGAGGGTCCCATGTAAGAGTTTTTTCTATCAGACCTTTCGTACCAAATATAAGGTACTTAGACTTAGAGGGATTAAGAACTAAACCGCAATGCTCAGCCCAATCATCTACACGCGCTAAGTCTTGATTTAACAATCTTACAGCATCCTGAGTTTCACGTGGGGAAAAAGCCTTGTAAATCTGCAAATCATCTGCGTATAGGTGAAAATTGCAGTTTGTAATGTCCGCTATATACAGTTTTTAGTTAATTTAATAGTTACGCGTCAATAGTGCCCCAGTAAACGTTAATTTGTAAACAAAATCTTTTATTCCGGAGAGTTTAATGTGTACTGGAACAAATAAAATCATTTTCAATCGTCTTTGTTGCCACAAAAACAATATGCCCGACTTTTATTTTTCAACATCGTACAGCACAGGTTGCGCGGGAAACGTTAACTGTACGTGGTCCGCTCGCCGCGAGGCGGGGCAGCCCTCTAAACATTTGTACACCCGGGTATACACTTAGAGATCGGAATTTTTCGCGCGGCCGCAACGAGTGGGGATAGCCTGCTTATATGTGTAAGTGAGTTGCACCGCCTACAATTTTTCTGCGTTGCCCTTAGGTAGACTGGTGGAGAATGCCTCATGGCATTAAGTCCGCCTTTTGTACAATATTTTTTCTTTTTACTAATCAAGGACTTAAATGAGATGTGCGCTTACATATTTTTTTATTGCAGGTATAACACGTAAACTAGTAACTGTCCTCAGCCGTTTGGGCTGTGAGTAGTGAGAAAATAATACCTAATTCAACTAAATATTTACTTAATGTTTTTGTGAACAGATACAATAACTTTGGAGACTATGTTTGTTGTTTTGTTTGTCCATATAAAACATATATACGGATCGGTGTGATTTATTGTATAGCGACTAACAGACAATTTATAGGCCGGATAGTGACAGACTAGTTATTCGTTTCCACAAAATATTGCTAAAACTTTTATTAAGTAAATACTTATGGGGCGTGCCGAACTATTTTTCGTGATTGTGAAGTCAAACACTTCATAATTCTTGAAAAATTCAATTTATTGATTTGTTTAGGTCAGCCTTTGTTTTATAACAATTTCAAATAGTTTACGGTTTCAAAGAATAATGCTTCCTACGAAATGACGCTTCGGCGAAATGAACGATAAAGTCGATAAACAATTCAGCGAAAAGGCTGAGAAATATATACAGGACTTTGAAAACGCATTACTATTAGTTCACCTAGTAATCCCAAGCGGCCGTAGGTCATTGCACTTAGGTACATTGTCACTTTCCCTGTCGTTCCAGCTACCTTTTCCATTTAAATAAAGATTACTACAAGGCAATGAATGTGCTTTGTGATTGCGTTATTACTGCTTCCCCGGGCATCGTTCGGGCTCTAAGTACGCATAAAAACGTAAGCAATCAACGAACCAGATGTTTTCCCGGGCTCATAAACGGGCAGGGCGTAAACTGTCAATTAAGCTCGAATTTCGATACCTTCATGGCGTATGCTATAAAATTTACTCGTGTATCCTTAGGCATCTAAGGTGTGTAGTATAGGTATTGTATTATACAGTCAGTTGCAAAACAGCGTCAAAAATATCATCCCTAGACTTTACCACCCGTCAAATACAGTTGAGAAGAGATATCTTTGAACGGACTAATCTTTTTGCGTCGTTATAAATCCAGTAGGGGAGTTCTAGATACGATGAATTATGAAGTATGATTTTAACACATTCTTTACTGTTAACATACCAACATAAGTAGGTATATGTGCTCATATAGGTGATTGACGTTTGTTCCACGACGGTGATTGATTGGCGTCAGAAAGTTGTTCTGGAAAGAACAGTTTGTTTCCCGCAAAAAGACAGTTATTATCTTCGCTCCACCATCTTCATCATAACATAATTCGAGATTACAAGTAAGGTTTACTTAATCACATTTAGCTTGATTAACGGTCAAGCTTGGTCACTGGTATGTGTATTATTCAGGTGAAGCCCCTAAACTGCTACTTTGCAGTAGGTACGATAGGTACCTACTGCAAGGTATTGTACTCGTATATGGCTACTGTTAGTGCAGTTATATATTATTTTGTATTAATTAGATATATAGGCATAGCGATTAAAAAAGACCCTCCAGTGACAATGGACTGCATTTTAAATCGGAATCGTACTTGTGGAGCTGGCATAGATAAGGTTCGATGGTGACCGCCATATACATACTTTATCACTTACATCGACAAAATAAAATTTGGCTTTGCCATACAATGAGTTCAAACGGAGATCTCCCAAAAATACCCAAACTTTTCTCCGCAGTTGACTGAACGCAAGGAGACACCACGGTGCAATATTTATTGAACCCCTGTTATTTGTATTAATAAATAAATAAATAAATATTCGGCGCTCAACGGTTTTATTAGCTGCCATGGAGATGAAAACTCAGCTATCTGAGCTATCCGCGGCATCCATCTCGTATATTTCGTCCTGTGCTATTTTCATTGGTTCGTTTAAAATGATTCCCTATTTATTTTCTTTGACACCAGATATTTCGCGATGTTTGTCATTTTATGAGCTTGTGAACATTCCGTAATCGCTTTTTGATAGCGGCTATTTATTTTGGGCCTCTAAAGTAGCGATAAACTGTAATGACGCTACGAACGAATGTAAGTGCTTTTGTTTGCGGCGTCTTCTTGTGTTTTTGCTGACCTGTGCCACAAAACGGATAATAATTATCTCCCTAGTGTAATTACGCTTGTTCACGGTTAGTGTGGGAAGAAAAGGCAACTTTTACGTGTGGGTGGGACGATCGAATGCCAAAGTGCTTTTTAGTTTCTGAAGTAGGTACCCATAAAAAACATTAGGTAGTAATTATTTTTAAATTAAAACAGTTCGTTCGACTATTTTTACCTTTGGTTACTATAGTTACATATATAGAAATTCGATAACAGGATCTTAAAAACGTAAAATACTTTTTATATATTATAAACAACTTCAGAACTGTGCGTATTTTCATATTCAGCAAGTAACGAAAAGTGCGCGGGAACTCGGGGAAATATCCCAGTTTTTTAGGCTACCTAAATTGCATGAACAAGTTTTGAGTATATAATTAAAATACTTGTGAAGGCTAATTAATTGCTTTCTTGAGAAACGATTAAACATGAATTAAATTCTGATTCTAAATTTATCAGACAGTTGTCTGTAGGCAGCAAAAGTCTATGTACGCAACAAATATAACCTAACCCGAGCCCTAAAACCCTAAAAATTATATAACTCAACTGGGCGAATGTTCAAGTTAAGTACGCTCAGGTAGTAGGTAAATTAAGCTTAAGCGAGCCCTAACCGTAGATTGGTTTGGAAGAGTTAGGTGAGGTGATTTTTTGTGATGGGTGTGATTGAAAATTAAAGGGCAAAATTACCGTGGTGGCGAGTAAAAGTGGTTGGATATTAGCGCCCGCCGGCCATCGCGACTTTTTGAAAGCAGTTATAAGGTTATAACTAAACTTATTGAGCTAACCTAAGAAAAGGTTGTTTACATATCTATATTTCTTCAGTGTGGTTGCAGAGTATGACATAAATTATGTCACACAACGTTATATAGGTACATATAAATACTAGTGCCATCATGGGCCATATTGAGTTATGAAAATCACAATATTATGTCCCTGCTGAGCTAACATAAAAGTTATAAGTTAGAATATGTTAAGTTAGGTTTACCATTAAGTTACTAACCCAAATAAATTAATAGCATAAAACTGATAGAGGCCTTGGAAGTATCAATTTGAAGTTAAACGTTATTATTAATTACGGAGGGGCAAATCGGTGATTAACTGGATCTGCCCCGAGACAATCGGAGCCCGCATAACCGCTCGCGGCTGTTATCCCGGCTGTTTACTTTTCAACTAATATCCTATGATATTATACAAATTTGAGATACACTGAATTAAATACACTGAAGTGTATCAAGCCAAGTTTGGAAATTAAATTGATAGCGTTTACAACGCTGCATAGCAACATGAAATTTATTTGAAGATTGCGTAACAGATTTGAAGAGCGTTTGTTTTTAAATTGGCTTATCTTTAGAAACATAAGTTAGTGTACGTTAGCTTTGGTTCCAAATTAAGAAACAACTCGACGGCCCTTTTGCGAGAACACGTCCTTATATCCTGTGATAAAATAAAACTCCTAGAGGTTTATTACTATAATTCCAAGGTTACTATTATTTACGGAGGGGTGCAAAAAACTACTTTACTTTATAATTTAAGCGTGCACACCACACCTATAATTTATGTAAAACATCTGCACATTGCAATCCTGAATTTTCATACATATCAATCATTCCTAATCCTCTTTCGTTATGCCACTTTATGTTCAGATCAGCAATAGTTGGTTCAGGTGCGCTCAGTTAGCACTTCTGCTCGGGACTTTGGAGCAGATGCCTCGAGCCGAGGAAAAAAGAATTGTGCTAACGATACTCCGCGGAAGATACAAACACTAAGAAATATTTATGGAGGTTTTTGCTTACCGAATCCCTCAGGATGCCGACGCGATGGCGAGGCCCCTGAAAATAGGGGAAAACACGTTTCAAATCCCCCGCCACGCATAACTCTTAATACGGGGATTATACAACGGCTTCCAAAAATCTTGGGTGCCAAAATAAAGATAACAAGCAATTACGATACGCGACCCGAAACATCCCGGGCCTATTAGCGAGTGCGTAAATAAAATTATGATCGAATTCCAGATAGCTACAGTAAATGTTTTTCTGAAATTTTCACACGCCCCTCTGAGATTAACTTTCTATTCTACCTGAACATCTTTTCCTTTCGTTTTCCCAAAACTTATATATTAAAATCAGCCCCGATGAGGTGCTTACCTTCGTTTTTTGCGTTCACCTGGGCCTCGTAAATATTACTCACGACCATAAAATGCATTAGTAAAGTCTGCTTTGAATAATGCCGAGACCGTGTTCTTTTCTGCGACTAGGTAAGTATTTTAGCGTTCTCCGACTACATTATCCTTAGGAAACCTTCTATTAAAGAAAAATCTTTAAATAAACGCTATAAACATGTCTAAAATGTATTGATTTACAATTTAAGATTTCCTACACGTATTAATACAACAATTTTAAAAATATTACCTAAAAATCTACCTACTTCCTATGTTAAGTAGCAATGCATCCAGGTGAAGTTGCCGACGTTGCGAAATATTCATGCGGCAAGGTCACAGACATTTGAATTTAATATTCATGCAATAAGAAAATGATTAGAGCTCACTCTAAGCAGGACAGGACAACAATAGATTACAATACCTACATACAATGGACTTGATTGTGCATAAAGTGCAAAAATCGATCGATAAAGTTATGACACCATTTAGTTTGTTCGGATTCAGTGTAGCCTGGGGTACGGCACGAGTAACTTTTTGAAATTCAGTCATTATCAACATTTTTTGGTTGCACGATAGTCTAAACAGCATTATACTGACTCCTGACCTTTTGATCGCAAATGGAATGGAAGGTGTTGTCATGGAGATTAGAATCAGTCTCGTACCGGCGAGGTAAGCCAGGGCCCTGATTCGACGAGGATTGCGATATCCCCTGTATAGTAACCTCATTATACTATACCTTAATAATTATCGCCATATAACAGTTATATTTATAACGATTTTTGCTGTTCAAGCTGCATTTAGTGACTGATGTGAGTGATATATGTATAAATTGTTATTTTGGAGGAGATATGGTTCAGTATAACGAAATAGGATAGGTTATATATTGCTCCCTGAAATGAAAAGGGCATCAGTCATGACTCATTTTGAATATTATCTTTCAAAATAGAGTTATATTCATCTCAACAAGAAATCAAATGTTATAATGGTTACTCCGCATCGCCAAACTACAGATGTAGTGACTAAGGTTTTGCCATCGTATCTTCCCGTATAAATCAAATCAAATCAAATCATTTATTGATAACACCATAGTTACAAGCATTGTGGGATAAACTCGTATATATATATCTATCACAATCTTCCACACTGCAGCTGATTGAGATAGCAAGTTGTTCACTGGACCTGTAGTGGCGAGATCTTGGACCCATGTCATTATAAAAGTCGAATTCAGTCCTGGTCCGAGCCAGGAGTAATGCTAATTAAGTAATGGATCCTCGGGGACGCCGCGAAGGGCCTTAATTAATTAACGACGTATCCCTTCCGATAACTTTGATATGATGAGTTTTAAGTCCGTACGAACCAATGTTTGTTTCAAATGCAAAGATAAACTGATATCTGTGGGTTAATTTGGTGAAGTTACTCTTCAATGCGGATATATTCCTAATTGGGTCATGCAAGTACCAATTTTTTACGACTTACAGTACCGGGCAGAAGTTTAGTTCTCCATATGATTTTGGTATAACTTAGTAATTAGATATAGCACGATGTCCAACCTTAGAACTTCCACATCGAATACCTTTGGTTTTATTTACCAATTAAGTTTTTAGCAAAAATGCGACCGTAATTTCTTTGAAGCCTTTGTGCTGTGCTGTCTATATAGTGATACTCGATGCTCGCGGGAGGCAATGAGTTTTCCACAAAATTTGGGAGTAATTTGAGATGTTGGCCTTTGGTATAAACGCAAATACATCTGTCTCCATTTTTAAATTAAACTTTTGACATGTTTAAATTGAATTATAACAGTATTTTTGTTATCATTGAAATTAACCTATAAGTGCAGTTTGATAATCTTTTAATTTTAGGCAATGTTTCATGTTGTGTAAACTTTCTTGGTCAGAGTTTTGATAACAGCACTAGCTCAAGTCGGTCTTTCATAAATTTTTTGGATGGTTCCCAACTATAGGTGACTATAGAGAGACTTATGTTTACATAGTAAACATTCTTGTAGGTATTTGATTAAATTCGCGTACCTATAACAATAGTATAAATTTTATCACAGGGGTATTAGTTTCATTTATTAGTAGTAAAAAAAACGGGTTACCCTCTGGGACTTAAAATTTACAATTAATATATCTATTTTATCTTTTTTTTTTTATTTGAGTAGGAGTATAAATGTAATTTTTAAACACCAAACTTCTGCCGCAAACGGACTGTCCGTTTACGGCCATAAAGAGGCATAGGACAAAAATTATACAATAATAAGCACAAAAACCGAAACGGTTAGACACAGAAAATTTCCTTCCCATTCATTTTCTGAAATTTTGTGACAATTGGTTAAGTTTTGGAGGAGGAAACAGACGAGAACCAAACCTCGATTTGTATGGAAAAATTTGCAGTTGTTGCAGCAATTTGTTGTATTTCGTCCTAATATGCGTTCGAGGCAGTGAAAGAGTTAAGCGCGCACTGTATAGATATGAAGTAAGCAGACGTGTGACGCGGTCTGCGGTGCGTAGCCCCGTGGCAAGAAAACGGCTTTCTTTACGACCTATTTCGCCGAGCCAATATTTCTCCGCGACAGAGCGCGCCATCATAAAATAAAACGAAAAATTCCGACACACTGCCAAAGCCGCCATGAAAATCATAAGGGGCCAGATTTTTATTGACATCGGTGAGGGCTCCATCCCAGAAATTGCCTAATTAATACGAGAACAGGTAAGTCGCGCTTCTACAAAGTTCCGAAGGAATGTGACATTAAAGGAGCTGAAGCCTTATCGAGTTACTCGCTATTGTGCTATTTTTCTCAAAAACGAAAAGGTATTTAAAATCATACAATCGGGCTGAAAACCTACTCTTTGTGTTAGTCGGTTTGAATTTCAACTGTCTACCAATAACGGTTCATGAGAAAATTCCCGTTGAACGAAATATCATGCATAAAGCCCTATTTTTGTATGGGAGCCCCCCTTAATTATTATTGTTTTATTATGAATTATAGTATTTGTTGCTATAGCGGCAACAGAAATACATCATCTGTGAAAATTTCAACTGTCTAGCTATCACCGTTCTTGAGATATAGCCTGGTGACAGACGGACGGACAAACGGACAGCGAAGTCTCAGTAATAAGGTTCCGTTTTTACCCTTTGGTTACGGAACCCTAAAAAACGATCGTCGAATTAGTCAATCAAAAATCCAGTTTAATATAAAAATGTTGATGCGGAGTTGAAGATATTTCGAGTCTGGAATGGAAGCAGCTAACCCATATTTACATAACATTTCACGACAAGGATCAATATGGAATCAGAGAAGATGGATGCCTGTTATGCTATTCATCCGAGCCATTAACAAGCCACTAGCACAAGCAAAACCATTTTAGTGGGTCCCTGAATATTCATGTCGGGACGAACAGCACAAAACAGTCCCTACCACTAGCGGTCAGACCTGTCTACTCGTATATACAAGGTCATAATATATAACTAAGGTAATATTATAAAATATATGGTTTAATTTTAATTTGATTTACTATATTATCATATTATAGCCACGCCACGGCCGTTGATATGGGAGGGCCCGTCACAGGGCCGATATTAAATCGATGTCTGCTCTTCTTTTCTTCTCTTAACTAACAATTGAACTCAATTTAAATTCAATTAATTTATTTTGAATCAATGATCCATAGGTTGTTAGTAAAATACAGTGAAAAAAAAAATAGGGTTTGTAACATATATTGCAAATAAGAATAAAAATAGAATTAAAAACAAAACAATCGGCAAGTTAAAAATCAAATTACTTACATTTATAGGTATTCTAGATTCAGCATTTCTCAACATCTGTCAGTCGCAGCCACATGTAGGGTATTCCAGTGCTTGAACAATATGGTGCAGCTAACTTACCTGCCCGTTAGGTTCGCAAATTTCAGCAGATAAATTAAATAATCGATGAAATGTATTCAAGTTACCATTACCCGTAATGTTAGTCTGACAAGAGCATTGTACGACAAGGCGCAACAAAACCCTATTTATTTTCCAAAACGTTCAGTTTTCCTCTCAAAAACACGTAAAGTGGCTCGTACGGAGTGCACTTGTTATTTATATTGTGCGCTTGAGGCTTGAGGCTCGTACGACAAATGCTTGACAAAATACTCTGCCAATTGTGTCGGAGTGCCGCCCTCAATTGTTCGAGATGAAAAATGGCCTATTCGGATTGTTCGCGAACAAATGCGTGCCGTGCGGGTCATTACGCTTTGTTTTAGGAGTAAGTACGACAAAAAATTCACTGTGAAAAGCTAAAATTTTCGCTTCCGCCCTCTTGAGTTGCGAGGAGCCGTGTTTAAACTACGGCCAATTGTTTTTGCTCTGAATATTTTGTTTTCAGCGTGGAGTGTTGTTCAGTCAGGTTTTTAATGAAAACTTTACTTTGAAACGTGGCTTAGTTAAGTCAACACTGGGGGCGAACATGTAGTATAATAATACGATATAATATTATTAGATTTCTTTGTTCCCGGACTTTGTGAAAGCTTTCATACGTCAATTTGATACGCCCACACTTCGTCGTCTTCATCTGAGCAATAACCCAATCTTGCAATTTATATTACGCCGCCTTACAGGGTCTGGAGTTTTATATCACAGGGAGAAAAGAAATCCGTGAAAATAGTCAATAATAAGAAAAATGAAAATCGTCGATGGAAATCATAACAGAAGAGATTTTACTGCCCGACATCCGATGGGAGCGGGGCAAAGATTGTTTCAGGCCTCTTGCAGGGTAGAGACGAGGCGATAATAACAATGTCGTCACTTCCTCAATCTTAACTTCTTCAATATTTCCTGAACCGATCCGTAATAAAATTTCATTGAACTGGGATATTTTTATGCGACACGATTCAAATCAGCTTTGCAATATTTTTTACTTTTGCAAAGACAGCAAAGTCTTAAAAAATTTAACTGTCTGTATTTCGGTCAATCAACTATTTCCTATGTTGCCATGGTGATGTCCCCTGGGTCACTTTTTGAAACTACGATTTTCCGTGGTTATATTTAGAAAAAGCTTTGTAATTTAAGGAGTTGTATTGTAAGCCCTTTCTTATGTAGACTATCTCCTGACAATACCAGTAATATAAATAATCACACGCTTTTCTTGGAAGAACACTTTTCTTAGAAGTTAAATCACTATTGTCCCCTGGGTCACGGGATTGAATGACAGCAAAAAAAAGTTGATCCACCCATTTAACCACACCTGATATAAATAAGTATATCATAAGACTTTAGTATGCCTTTTTACATATATGAAAGCATTTCCTAATTTAACAACGGTTGCACACAAGGTACGGCACATTTTCCACAAAACAAACAGAAACTCCTCCGTCGGCTGATGCCGTCACCGCTGTTTGCAGTCACCTTTACGGCTCAGTAATTACCCCCCCCCCCCCCCCCCCATCCATCCCCATCTTAGTAACCCAATCGTCGCGCTTTACAACGCCTTAAGTTTATTCGTGTTCTTTTTTGATTACAGCAAATCTTTGTAAATTAAATGTCGAATCACAATAGTATGTGTAACTTGCCTTTAACTAAAAAATAAAAACAAAACTGTATCCTGCAATCAAAATGTTATGTCACCTAGACTGTAAGTGAGATTTTCTGCCCGCTACACGGGGATGAAATTTCATTTCCTGGCCAAGGCAAGACGTAAAACTTTAGGTAAACAACGGGTGGCAATTCGTAAAGCCCCAGGTCGTATATTTATGACCCTCACCTTCAGGTCGCGCCAGAAACATCTGCAATCTGGGACATTCACGAATTCACCGTCCTTTTGGAATGTAATGTACTATTACGTGGCTAGCTAAGCTCATATAACATTTTCAGGATAGTTAAAGTTTTCAGTAATGACTATGTGCATTATACGGGATAAACTTCTCCATACTGCCTTACTTCTACTGAGCCGGCGGTCCCGGGTTCGAATCCCGGCCAGGGCAAATATTTGTGTGATGAACTCGAATATTTGTGCTTGGGTCATGGTTGTTCTATGTATTTAAGTTTAACCGAAATATCCTCGCGAATTGCAAAAGCTGCGGCGTCCTTCGGAATGCTTCGGAAAAGAGTATGGGACTCACATGATCTCAAACTCCACACAAAGATCGCTGTGTACAAAGCAGTTATCTTACCAATTCTGCTATACGCGACTGAGACATGGTGTCTCTACAGAGGCGACATTAAACGTCTTGATACTTTTCACCTGAGGTGCTTGCGTTCGATACTTCGCCTTAAGTGGCAGGACCGAGTATCGAACACTGAAGTATTAAGACGGTCAAATCTTGATGGTATGGAGTCCCTGCTTATGAAAGGTCAGCTGAGATGGTGCGGGCATCTCGTGCGCATGGATGATACCAGACTACCTAAGGCTGTGTTTTATTCGCAGATAAAGGCAGGTAAGCGCAAGCCAGGAGGTCAGCTCCTGCGATACAAGGACGTCATCAAACGCCATTTTACGGCATGCAACATCCCATGCGATAGTTGGGAAGACCTTGCACAACAGAGAGGGGTATGGCGCAGCTCTGTTCATAAGGCGGTCGCTGTTTTTGAGGAGCGTCGCTTGCAAGACCTCGACGCAAAACGCCTTAACATAAGGACTCGTCCAAAGCCTTCCTATACGTATACCTACAACAACAAGGGTGAGTTGCATTGCGCGCCGTGCAACAGAACCTTTAAAACCAAATTTGGTTTTGCAAGCCATATTCGGGCACATGATCGCCGCTCGTGAAGGTCATGGAGCCAGGTTCGCCATTGACGGACTCGTCAAGGAGGACTATATATGTATTTAAGTATATATTTATCTATATAAGTACGTATATCGTCGTCTAGTACCCATAACACAAGCCTTCTTGAGATTAATTTGGGACTAGATCGATTTGTGTGAGGTTGTCCGATATTTATTTACGAGTATTTATTATTTATTTAAACTATGATTGAGTTAATTTTTGACCATGTAATAATTACACATTAACTCAGCCATCTATTCAAACCATTTGTACATATTCAGCTACCTGTATAGTTGAAATCGGTCTAGCAGTTTAGAGAGAGTCCGGGAATATTAGTTACGTCGCGTCGACGCTGCGCGGGTGCTGGCAGGACGCCGACGCTCTAAAGACAAGTATGGGGTTTCTCTTAGGCGTCATGAACGCGTAAAGACATGCACAGACCTACAAAAAATTTATCAAAAATAAAATTTATCTATAGCCTATTTCACTTAGTATTTGAAAAATAGCTGCAAAGCAAAGACATTAAAAGTTTAAATTTTTTTTTTAATTATTTATGATCCTTCATATTACTAACTGTACCATACCAGTTTTTTCATAATATTTCAAATATGCTGTAAGTCAGCTACTTAAATAAAATCTGATCAAAATGCATTAGCATCTATTGACACGACGAATCAGAGCGCACATCACGTGAGGCGTCAGAGAGACGCGCGGAGCGCCCCCCGGGGAAATGCAACGTGATTGTTGAATTTTCGCAAATGGTCGTCGCGTCGGGCTGACAGTCGTCCGTCTAAGTCACGATTAGAAGATGATTTGTTTTATTTGTTTAAAGAATCATGAATTTCATACATTTTATTTCATAAAAATACAGCTTTGTTCCTTATGTATCTCCGTGAAATAAACCCTGGCTGTTGTCCAAAGATATGGAACTGAAAACGATGTATTGTTAAATTACTTCGTTTTCATTAATTTCCTCTACTTTCGTTCACTCCACAGCATTTGCGAACCATGGTCATGCACGATCTATTATCAAATATTGAAACTTACCTATTTTGGGGTTGACTCAAACTGAGAGCTTCATTCATTTGCATCCATTGGCACCATCAATCAGAGAGCACATCGCGCGAGGCGTCAGAGAGACGTGAGGAGCGCCCCCAGGGGAAATGCAACGTGATTGTTGAATTTTCGCAAATGGTCGTCGCGTCGGGCTGAGAGTCGTCCGTCTAAGTCACGATTAGAATATTATTTGTTTTATTTGTTTAAAGAATCATGAATTTCATACATCTAATTTCTTAAAAATACAGCTTTGTTCCTTATGTATCTCTGTGAAATAAACCCTGGCTGTTGTCCAAAGATATGGCACTGAAAACGATGTATTGTTAAACTTCTTTTTCATTAATTTCCTCTACGTTCGTTCACTCCACAGCATTTTGCGAACCATGGTCATGCACGATCTATTATCAAATATTGAAACTTACCTATTTTGGGGTAGACTCAAACTGAGAGTTTCATTCATTTGCATCCATTGGCACCATCAATCAGAGAGCACATCGCGCGAGGCGTCAGAGAGACGTGAGGAGCGCCCCCCGGGGAAATGCAACGTGATTGTTGAATTTTCGCAAATGGTCGTCGCGTCGGGCTGACAGTCGTCCGTCTTAGTCACGATTAGAAGATGATTTGTTTTATTTGTTTAAAGAATCATGAATTTCATACATTTAATTTCATAAAAATACAGCTTTGTTCCTTATGTATCTCTGTGAAATAAACCCTGGCTGTTGTCCAAAGATATGGAACTGAAAACGATGTATTGTTAAACTTCTTTTTCATTAATTTCCTCTACGTTCGTTCACTCCACAGCAGTTTGCGAACCATGGTCATGCACGATCTATTATCAAATATTGAAACTTACCTATTTTGGGGTAGACTCAAACTGAGAGCTTCATTCATTTGCATCCATTGGCACCATCAATCAGAGAGCACATCGCGTGAGGCGTCAGAGAGACGTGAAGAGCGCCCCCCGGGGAAATGCAATGTGATTGTTGAATTTTCGCAAATGGTCGTCGCGTCGGGCTGACAGCCAGGGAACTGGGAATATACGTTCATAAGGGTCTAATTCAGTATCAGTAAACAAAATTCGAATTTCAAAGTTTTAAATTTGACGACGCTCTTGGTGCAGTTTGTAGTGCACCTGTCTACTGAGCCGGCGGACCTCGGTTCGAAACCCGGGCGGGGTAAATATTTATGGGATGAATTGGAATATGTGTTCCTGGATCATGGATGTTACCTAAAGAGATACCTACATGTATTTTAAACGAAAGTCACAGAACGCGCACTAAACTGTAATCCAAAAGGTAACATATTCGTTTCGGGCAAGGTGAGGCGCAGATTGCACGCCTCGGGCCGGTTCCGAACCTTTTCCTCACACATCATTATTCAAGTTAAGTGGACAGGCCGGTCAGGTTAGCGGATGAGTAACAAAAATTCAAGGGCCATAAATATATGTAACGAGCGGTATGATTTGTTAAGTGCGCTGTCAAAGATTTGATTTAGGTGAAGATACCTAAGTTTGAGTATAATAACTATTTATTAATCGACTAGATGGTGCCCGAAAACTTCGTCCGCGTAAAGTTTTTTTATTCACCGTACTCGGGTAAATAATATTCTAAATATATAACCAACATTTGAGTGTCCAGCTGCATCGTGCTGTTAAGTTTTTTTTCTAAAATAATGACCCCCTCCATAGAAAACTGATACTAAATATAATTTTATAATTATATGTAGGAGTACATACATATCGTATACATAGATATATTGGTTTCACGATTGGTTCCAGATGTTTCCCTATACTTGCAGTAGGTATTAAGACGGTTGCCAAATTACATATATCTAGGTCAACGGAAAATACCGTATAAATTTTGATTCCCTTGAGGGTGTCGAAATGTAAGTTTTTGCCGCATAAACGGCCGTATCTTTTTTTACATTAACTAAGAAGTTTGTTTTTTCACAACTTCGCTGTAATTTCAACTCGATATCGACCTCCACGCGTTCACGAGATAAAGGGTCTTGACAGACAGACGGACGGATGGTCGGGCGGACGGACAGCAAAGTGATCCTATAAGAGTTCCGTTTTTTCCCTTTGAGATACGGAACCCTAATAACGTTTGAGTGCACTCGGCATGCCTCCAAGTGTTTGGTTTTTACTTATTTGTGAATCGCCAAAAGCATAATTGAATACGTACGACATTGTCGCTTTTGTGTGATGATGCGGCGTGGCGTCCTTAAAACGCGATTGCCACCAGCTTGCCTATTTTACACCAGCGTTTGAGCATCCTTTACTCTTATTTCTTAAAGAAGAAGTGTGTCCATTATGCTGCGGCTTGCGTAGGAATTTCTTTAAAGTCACGCCACTGGTATGTATGTAATGGTTCGGCATAATAACTACAATCATCAGTCGAAACACGGCCACTGTTGGTCATAGGCCTTCCCGAAAGAAATCCACTGCAGTCGGTCTTGCCCCGTTCCCATCTAACGGACTCCAGAAACCATCACTAGGCCGCGTGTGTAGACAGACAGTTTCTGCTTCCAGTGGTTACATGGTCAGCATGAAATCGTTAATAGCAACCAAATTAGCCAAATAGGTATATCGAAACAGCCCGTCTAGCACAAGTATGCTTTGCGACTTTTGTGGCGTGACCTAGTATCACACGTCATTCTCTCTTACCGTACTGTACAGAAAGAGTAAGGTAAGTAGTATATATCTCGCTGCAGGTCTTTATTGGCATGCCGATAACTCCGATAAGTACCGGTAATTCCAAAATTACCGGCCATATATGCCTGTATTTAATTAAAATAATTCCAGGATTATTTAAATTTCACGTCGTTCACTGTCTGTCAAATAATAATTCATAAATACGGAGCCATTTCATAAAAGTGCATTTACCTGGAAAGTTAACAATACATGTTATACGAGAGGTCATAACGATAAGCCACCTCCACAAAATACCAATAACATCACGAACGTGGTATTTTAACCCAACAATACTGCAAATACTCATTAGAACACCTACAACGAATGGCTCACGAAATAAAATAACACCAGCACCTATTTCTCAGTTCGCCTGAAGCGTACCTATTACAGCAAACATAGAAACATTGTCTGTTGACCATTAAGCTAATGTTTCAACTGACCTGAGAAATGACCCACGTGCCGACAGGGACTCGGTCTCATAATTAACACCTAATGATTATATATTACTCGGCTTATAACCTACTGGGATAGGTGCGTTAGCAAATATAACTGCGCATACTGTACATATGAGCTTGGTTCCACGGGCAAGAAAAATGAATCAGACATCCGAATTTTGAATCACTATAAAATATTCCAACGTTTACTTTTACTACTAACTAACTACTACTACTAACTACTACTAGACTAATATAGACAATAACGCTTGAATGCGAGTTAGTGTTCTAATATAATGCAATGGCATAGCAATGATTGTTATACAATGATATAATGTAGAATCAGACATGTGGCCTACCTGCAGAATAAAGATTTGAATTTGTTCTACAGAACATTTTCATCACGAGTACAGTTACGATCAGAGATGTAATTACACCGCTCGTAACTAAGGTAAAGCTAAAGTACGTAAACCAATATAATTACGACATGCACGTTAGTGGCCACTACAAATATTAACCCACATTTACATGAGTATTCGTGTTCCATTTTCTCCGCACTTACCTGCCTATTTAAACAACTTGCTCGCGTTTTTCCATTTGAGTAAACGCGCGAATTTCATCTGGACCTAATTTTTATGCACGATGTTTGTTTAAAGGTATTAAACATTTATATGGCGGGCCTATATTGGTTGTGTTTGGTTCATTTCATACACAGATTAAGAGGTGTTTGACTGACCTTGACCTGACTTGTGTTTCGGACGATTCTGTTTACAGAATGATGAAGTAATTGAGTGGTTCTCGCATTTTAAACAATAATTTATTATTGACCTTTCGTGACAATGACAAAGTATCATCCGTCGCGTTTTTACAAGTATTATGTGAGAGTGATAGATGCTTATATCATTTATTTATTACGTGATAAACGTAACCATTTTAGCTCTGCAGGATTGGACGAGTAGGTATCCAAATTTCCTGATTCTTAATGCATTTTATTTGTATTATGGATTGAACTTATATTTTCTATTATTAGATAGCTTTCAGTTTATTTTCTCGTATTGGTTTTGAAAAAAACAGTGCTTAACTCGGATAAAAGACACCATTCAAAAATCATCTGTATACAGCGTGTATATTTGATATAACCGCAAACTTTACGGGGTCTTAGTATAGGCACTTATTGATATATTGATCAGTAAATTATTAAAAAAATCGAATATTTTTTTTCATATAAAATAATTCAGCACGCTAAATATTTGTTTGTTGTTGTTTGTTGACACTTAACATAGTGATGTCATAACTGTCACTTAGTAATAACTACGCCATACATTGCTGCTCCAAAATTAATTACGCTATGGCAGTTAACGCTAAATTAATATTTTTTATAAATATCAGATTATAGCACTAAAATCTCCGTTTGGCTTCAATTTGCGGTTATATCAGATATACACGCTGTATGGTCTTCCATATTTGTGTTAACAATCAACATACCAATGTAAAGTCCATTCATCCTTACTTGTCCTATTTAGTAAACAAGATCCTAACCTCAAAATATGACTTTATCACCGAAAGTTTGTATTTTCTGACAAATAAATTCACGTAAGCTTCTGTTCTAAATATTACGCTACATATTTTTTTACTTACTTACTTGTGAGAAAACAACTTGTCTCAGCATTCGATGTCAATTTTGAGGTTAGGATCTTGTTTACTAAATAGGACAAGTAAGGATGAATGGACTTTACCTTGCACAATTATAAAAATATACTGATTAAAACTGCAGCAAAATAATACCGTAGTAGGTAGATACATAATTACAAGTTATGAATTGTATAAAAGTGTTCCGTTGCTAACTCTGATTACTTTTCGAACCAGCTCAGTTCTGCAGTTCCATTAAATAGTAAATAGTGGATTTATAGTTAGAATTGATACCGGTTGGATTTAGTTGACGGGGAAGGTTTATTCGTTTACGTAAACTTTGAGATTGGCTCTAACAAGGCTGGGAGAGGCGGGGAGCGCGCCGGTGATTTCTACTCTTAAAATCCAATTTAAATGCATTCCTCTGTGCCACAGGAGGCCACGCCGATACGCTCTAGGGTCCAATTAACTTATTCATCCTTAACATTTCATTGCTCAACTTGGCTACTTCTTTTAAGCTTTTCCACGTCTGACCCTCCAGTTTTGTAATGAGATTTTAGTCTCACCGTCTGTGCGGTCAGTTTGTTTAGAAGCGCTCGACAACTAGTGGTTCGCGTTGGTTATAAGTTGTATGGGAAACGTGTAGGCTCGTTCAACAATATTTAATAATTAAGCTTTTTCATTTAGAGATTTTCGTGCTACATATCACACTAATATTATAAAGGCGAAATTGTGATTGTGTGTGTGTATGTTACTTCTTCACGCTCAAACGGCTGGAATCAAATTTTGATTAATTTTGGTATGAACGTAGCTGCATGGCACCCTGGCTTAATACATAGGCTTATTATTCCGAAAAAATGTAGTCATCCCTTGAGATGAGCGGGTAACACCGCCCGGCGCAGTTAGTATATAAACATAAAAATGGACGAATCAGATGAAAACGTGTACATATAACAAGATAAATTCTGGATTTCAATAATAAAAACTGCCCAGTCAACCTGTTATTTGTAATAATTGAAGTCGATTTTTGTGTCTTAATGGATCAGAAAATGCACACAAATAAAAAAAGGATGTTGCAATGGGCAGCGGGGATTACGAGGCTTGATAAAGTACGGAATAAACAATTATATCAAACGGTCGGTCAAAAAGGGGCAGAGGGAGACCACAAGCCACGTGGTGGACAACCGGTGCCAAGGACACAGCTGAACGGGCAGAATTCAAAGAAAAGGCAACCCAAGATAGAGTATCTTGGCGCCTTGAAACGAGGAGGACCGACCTTAATAAATATGGATAAGACACGAAAAAAGAAGAAAAGTAATGGATTAGATACTTCGCATGTTAATATTTAAACTACTACGAGTACCTACACTCCCGTTCCTTCTATGCCTATCTAATTTGTGAAAGTAATTTTTATAAAGCTAATTTACTTCGTTCTTTTACTTCGTTACGTGATGATAAGCGGCGCCCATGTACGTGAAAAGAAAGTTGTTCCTACCTTTTCGAAGTTTCGAGAAAGTCATTTAAAATGCAATTTAAGCGCCCTAATAGAAACGTTCGCACTAAGAATTGTTGCCAAGTGTAATGGGTTCAGGTGAAATTAACGCAGAAAAATAGGAAAAGTTAGAACGAGTTTCCCGCCAAGGTTTTTTGCCCGACGAAGTAGCGCTGTGATTGTAAACTGGTGAATTTATAATGCCATTTTCGAACTCGGTTCATCGAGAAGTTTTAAACCAGTTGGTAATTTCACCCGCGGGTAATACGTTCAGCACTCATTGAAGGTAAATTCCCGTCGCAAAGTTGCCGAAAAGATTACCGTTAACGCTGCAAATATGTTTTTTAATTGATTCCAAGTGCGCTGGGCTCCGATTCGACTAAGACTTGCGATATTCCATTAGCAATATCTCGGCATTCTCACCGAGGAATGGGGAGTGGATGAAAATAGTTACATAGATATAACTTTCCTCATTCCTAGAAAAAAGTTACATGTGCACAGTAAAGTTCGAAATATTAAAATTTTATATACAAACTATGGCTGAGCAATGAAAATACATGGCATCGTCATTTCTACATTGAAAAAATTCAAAAGTTGCTTTGACTCTTTCTCGAAACTAAATCGCATTTTGTTCACTGTTATCTCGCAGCAGAATCACGTTTGAGTTGGTGAGGTTAAAAAGTAAAAAATACTAGTTAAGTATGCCATTCTTTTTGCAAAAGTCAAATATACAATCTGGATATTCCAATTCCAATGAAAATAATCTGCAATAGACCTGGCCGCAGGGTTGAAACAGGGGTGAGAGCCGGCAACAATGCTGTTTAGACGCGCCCCACAGCCCACGGGCCGCCGGCTTCGCTAACGGATGTAGACTCGGGAAATTGACGTTGTTTCAACTCACCTCTGTTTCAAAACCCCTTGGTCTCCCCTATCTATATAATGACATTTGTTTTCTTTTATTGCAGTTTACGTTCTGGTGCTTGATATTTTCTTTGTAAGATAAAGATAAAGATAAAGATAAAGATAAAGATAAAGATAAAGATAAAGATAAATTTATTTTGTTAAACATAGGTAAGTAACATGGAAAGTATTACATGAGTTGTATCACTTTGTTTTACCCGTAGGCGTACAAAATTTTTAATCATAATTATAATGTGTTAAGCATTTATTTATTCTACACGACTTACTATAACATAATTCCAGTTAAATAATTAACATTTAAAATATATAATTATGTCTAATTGAGAACATTAATGGTCATTATTTTGATATCAATTTAATTAAATGTAATTGTAATTCTTATTCGTAGGTATACATTGGCAAACATAGTCTAGGTATTAATATAATAATAAACTTTGAGTCCTATCATTGTATTAGATTTACATCATTAAGATAATCTTTGACGGAATAATAACATTTCTCCAACAATAATCCGGTGAGTCTACTCTTAAACATAGGCATTCTTAAGCATTTAATATCATTCGGTATCTTATTAAAAATTATAGGTGCCATACCAATAAAGCTTTTCCGATAAAGAGCCGTTTTGCTCGACTTAATGCGTAGTTTATGTTGGTAGGCTGACCTGATTGGCCTTGTTCGATCAAATTGACAATATTCTGTGAACAGGTGTGGATTCGTCTTTACAAATACTGACAATTCTAAAATGTACAAAGATGGCAGAGTTAATATTTTAAGTGATTTAAAAAAAGGCACACAGCTCTCACTTGTATTCAAGCCACACATAGCACGAATACATCTCTTCTGGGATCTAAATATCATTTCCCTATCAGTACAATTTCCCCAAAAAATAATGCCGTACCTAAGTTTCGATGCTACTAAGCCGTGGTAGGCACCGTGTACCGGGGAAATGAAGAGAATTAAAACTCATTTCATCGTTGCGTAGTAGAGTTGCTAAGCCGCGAAATTGTGCGCATCGGGTTACAAGCATGAAATTTCTACCACACATAGAGCGTTCCGCGATGATTATTTTCAGATGTAGAAGGAAGTCAGATTCGTCCCCTGAGTGGCGGGAGAGCGGGGTGAATAGGACCAAGTACTGCTCCTTTTCTTTTTTTGAGTACTGGTCAGTCAAGCCTATTAGGGTTTGTGTGGCATTGTTTTCGTGTAAAACAGATATCAGCAATTCATTTTTTATGTTATTTAAGAATAGTTTGGTATAAAAATTTGGGTACATTGTCGAAAAGGTAAAATTCACCACAAGTTTTTTTTATTCAGAACTATAAGTTAGTTATATATCCTGAATATTTACAATTTAAAAAAATATCACTAAATAGCAAATTTAATCTTGTTTTTAAAAATGTATACATATTGGGCACATCTCATACAAAAAGTACCTTGAAAAAAATATTGATGTAAAGCTTAGCCTGCGTGCTCTAGTACATTTTGCTAAGTCACGAAATTGTGTGCATCGGGATACAACCACGAAATTTATACCACAGATAGAGTATTCTGCGGTAATTACTATCAGATGTAGAGGGAAGTCAGATTCGTCCCCTGTGCGGCGGGAAAGTGGGGTGAACAGGACAAAGGAGTCCTCTTTTTCTTTTTTTATTAGTATTACTGATCAGTTAACGCTACTAGGGCTTATGTGGTATCGTTTTCGTATAAAACAGATATCAGAAATTTATTTTTTATGTAATTTATTCATAGTACCATATAAAAATATGGGTGTATTTCCGAAATGGTAAAAATCACGACAAGTTTTTTTAATTACATAAATTTGTTTTTCTAGGACGTATTTGGTAAATATTGTATGTAAAAGCTTGTTAATAATCATTATTTAATGTATTTAATGAAGCGAAATAGGATGCGTTCGGAGATTTACGTTGGTTACGCCGACTTAAACATATATTTTAAGCTAATGTTTGTAAGCTAAGTGCCCAATATGCATATATTTTTAGAAACAAGATTAAATAAGCTTTTTAAAATAATAATAATAAATCGAAAATGTTAACGAAATTCAACCAATTTACCTCAGTGAATAAAAAAACTTGTTGTGATTTTTTACCTTTTCAGCCCATATCGGGTCATTAACGACCCTGTGGGCAGAAGTGTATTTAGTAACCATTTTTTTTATATTTAGGATCAGACGACTACTTACAACGAATTATATAATAGATTTGTAGGAAAATTAAAACTTTGATGATAAGATAAGGTACTGATATTTATATTGATCATCCTGGCGATGGTATCTGATGGTACAGTGTGCACCACTCTAATTGAAAACTATATATAGAATATATATAGAACTATACAAAAATAAAATAAAAAATGAATTTCTGATATCCGTTTTACACGGAAACGATACCAGACAAGTCCTAGTAGACTTAACTGACCAGCAATAAGGAAAGAAAACAGGTATACTTGGTCCTATTCACTCCGCTCTCCCGCCTCACAGGGGACGAATCTGACTTCCCTCCACATCTGAAAATAATCACCGTGGAACACTCTATCTGTGGTAGAAATTTCATGCTTGTAACCCGATGCGCACAATTATGTTAGAAAACAGCGGACTAACAACTCTACTATGCGTGATCAAAACTACTTTTATAGTACATAAAATGTCATATTATGTAGTATAAAGGTCTCTTAAAGCATGTTTTCCTCAAATACAGTTTTATTATGACAACAAAAACGGAATTAATTTCGTATTTATAAACATGATTTTTAATTACCTTGCTTTGGGGTAACTAATTACTTGTGGTCACTACGAGACTAAAACTGGAAAATTACCGACCCAAGATAAGTGTTGTCCCTATTTTGTTGCGACCATGAGCTAAAATGATGTAAGTTCAATTCAATATAAATACACTTCTAATCGCATCCGACCCCTTTGAGCGTGGAATTATAAAGTATTTGTCCAAATCCCCGCAAAAATCTTTCTTGACCCTATTTACTCGAAAGGATGCGATGACTCAAGCAGATTTGGAAGATGTCTGTACGCCTTCTGCGGATTACTTTGCAAGTCTTTTATACGGTGGCCAGTATCATCACTACTTAGGGATATTAAAAATCCCTTCTATTTGTGTAAGAAGCTTGTTTTTTCGCTGACTGGGGAGCGTTTATCGCCTAATCCAGATAAAGGAGAGTGAATAGCTGTGTTTCTATTACTTACAGCTGCTGGATATTTATTTGTTTAAATAACATAATAGAGGATGGAATATATTAAGAAGGCAGTAAGGGCAACCACCAGCTACAGGCTACTTTGTCAAAAAATATCATGAGGACATTACAGATAATAAAAGTGCCGTCATTTTGTAAATTTAAGGGTTCCGTTATCGGCAAAACTGAAACCCTTACAGGGTAACTTTGTTGTCCGTCTGTCTGTTTGGAACCCTCGTTCCTCAGGAAGGCGTTGGAGATATCAAGCTGAAATTAATATCCAAAACTCACGTTTACTAGCCCTTGGAACAATCAACGCAATGAATATAGCAGCGTTTATGCTGTATTTGTTGACGCTGGCAAGGGAATCAAAGCCTTCAGTACCCTACTTCACGTTGACCTAGAATCAAGAAGCAAGACCATGTAGAACTAGTAAATAAAAATTACCGAAAACCGTGATGGTCCGTAAAAGTTATATATCTGGTTTTCGGAACTGTCGTTGCTGCAACTGCAACTGGAAATATATATTTTGTGATTACTAACTTATTTGCAATGGTAAACTAACCCCAACCTAAGTCGATGTATGAGGACAATAGTTTTCCACAAGCAAAGTTAAGATTGTCGCTAAGTATCTTATCATTAAAGCAATGTGCAGTGCTTTTATTGTAGTGAGTAGGGAACCCCTGGTGCGCGAATCCGAGTCACACTTTACTGCCTTTTTATTTATTTAAAGCGATTCCATTGCTCTCAATAAATTAGGTCACGTTCAGAACAACTAAGTAAAGGTTTCAAGTAAGGCATACCTAAGCATTAAATAAATATGTTCCCATCGCAATAAGACTTGTGAAGTTATGACTTTTATAATAAATTGATGTATTTCATGGAATCGTATTGTTTTCTATACTCAATTTGATATTTTATTCTAAGTTTATCAAGTGACCTTATTACTGGATCACTAAAGTTATGTCCATTATAAAGATGTGCTCCAGTTCTGTTATCTCAGGCGCCGGAGTCAGTGCAAATATTCGTTTCGGACCACGCGGACATTGTACAGTGGTGCACCTGGAACTTGGTGAGTATCCAATATTAATCCTTTGCTAATTACCCAAGTATGTGCGGTTCAAATGTAGACTTATGCGTGCTTATGCTGTATTTTTAGCTAGAGCTTTTATTATTGTCTAGAGTGGGAATTCACAGTTCTGTTTATTTAAATATTAAACATAAATAAATAGTAACTAAATTAAACAATGTAAAGACCAAAAACAAAGATATTAAAAACTACACGTGAATATTGTTGAGGACGCGGTTGGCGCAGTGGTAACGCAGCTGCCTACTGAGCCGGCGGTCCTGGGTTCGAATGGGCCCCCAGCAAGGGCAAATATTTGTGTGATGAACCCGAATTTTTGAGCATGGATCATGGATGTTCAATGTATTTAAGTATTTAATTATATATCTATGTAAATATGTATTGCGTCGCCTAGTACCCATAACACAAGCATTCTTGAGCTTATTTTGGGACTAGGTTGATTTGTTTAAGCTTGTCTGATATTTGATCGTACTTGTAACTTGTAACATCCGAGACACAGAACAAGATTTCCCTGCTGGATGGCGATTACTTTCGATTGCGCCGGCGCGTCTGGGTCTTCCGATGCTTGCTCAAGTCGAACACTATATATTTATGAGTTATTAACCGATATTATTAATACTAGTCCCTTTTAAATCGACAGTATTATCATCATGATTATCATGAACAGCCTATTGTAGTTCTCTGTTTAGTCCTTCTTATGTGGCACCCCAATGACCTTAATGCTCGACTTGGCTCTCCAATGACAGATAGCACTGCTATCGTATTCACAACAACACAAAATTACGCGCTAAACGCAGTTCTGACGACATCCTTGTCACCATAACAAGACCCTTTGACTAGTATAAATAGATGACCGAATGGACATAAAATTACCTTTCGAGGGACTACCCAAGTCGCACACCTGCTGTATAAGAGCTTATACAGCCCTTACACAGCTGAAATAAAGCCTGTGTGCTATATGGGTATAGGCCATATTAGACTACCTATTACCGGTGTGTTGTTCGACGTGTCTTTCTAAACACGAAAAGTATAAATAATGACACAAAGGTAAATTAAGAAAGAAAAATTGAATGCGATCCACTACAATCTAGCAGCACTCGAACCTGCGACCTCTGCGTTTCCGGCGCATTGCTCTCCCAACTGAGCTATTAGATCGCTACGTCAATCACATCAAATCTTTCATTCCATAATTTTTACGCTACTGGAGCGCCCTCTGCGTCATATGTGTTTGAAATGCTTATGCGCATTAGCCATACCCTATAGGACGTGCGCTTACCCGTCCTGGCGAAGTGACTACCATACGAAAAGTATAGTAATCACTTCGTCGGGATATGGAGGGGAACATATTATATCACTACTTCTTGTATCAAATACGAACTATAAAAATATACTCCTGCGCATATTACCTTACTAAAGAGTGTAAAGGTATGCCGGTTACCGGTCAGTGTGTTTTCCTATAATTATTTCCTAACGAAAGTCGAACATAAAATTTCAGTCTTGTCGTTTTATGTTTCAGCAAGATTGTGATACGAGAACAAGATAAATCATGAATAAGGCTATCCTAATATTATTAGCCGTTGTGGCGGTCCTGGCCATCGCGGACGCGAGGGCAACATGCAAGTAAGTTTAGTTTTATATAAATAAATATGTATGTGCTTATTTATTTATAAATTTGCGTAACTTGAAAACAAAAAACGACGGTGGTAAATCAAATCGGGTTTATGGGTATGAGCGATTCCGATAACCTTTATAAACTGGATTATACCTACATTCATATTTGAGTCGTTTTCAAAAAACATATACTTACTAAGTTAGGGGTTTTAATTAAAACAAAACTTAATTGATTATTTTGTGTAACGACAGTTACCCATATCTTTTGTATGAGTAACTTTCATTACACAAAAGATGCGATCGTAATTTTGTTTTTATTAAGCCTTTAAAACTATGTACATGTTTTTTGAAAATTACTCATTTATCAATGCATCCAAATATTTTTTGACTAAAACTGTGTTTTATTTCAGGAACGGTCACCATTCTCGTTGCAACGATGACAATAACAAGCGCCAGGTAACAAGATTAAGTTCATAAAACAGTCCAAGTGCGAAAATAATGTGACACAGTCTATGTCTGAATGGTTATTCAGCACCTGTGTTGTGTTGGTAATACCCTGAATACTTATTCAGCGTAATATTGCCGACATAATTATGGGAAACTATAATAGGGGCCATTTCCGATTTTTTCTTGTCTTCTAAATCAGATAAATTTTCAGTTAATGCAAAATAAGAAAACACCTTTAATATTCATTAAATAAATATTAAGGGACATTCTTACACAAATTGACCTAGTCCCAAACTAAGCAAAGCTTGTACTATGGGTACTAGACGATGATATACATAATATATAAATACATATACAGATAAATCTCTGTCGTTTTGTAATTGTTCCCAAAAACTTGCCTAAAACGAAAATGGCCCTTTCGTTTTCATATTACGCCACATGATACATACTCGTAATTATAAAGACGTAAAAACATAATTTACAACATTTATTTACCTTATCTATGTATATAAACTTGATGTGTTATTAATACGTAAGTGATAATGGAAAAGTTTAAAGGTTGTACATTAACTTTGTATACATGTAAATTGTCAACAGTGTTAACTGATAAGAAATGTAGATCGGAGCAGGGGTGAAGGAGCAAAACAAGGATAAATAACAAATTTTAGCTATGTCATTTGATTTCTATTATCAGGATAGTACCTACATACGTCAGTTATCAATTGGGTATTGACAATAATTATAAGTAGCATTCCCTAACAATAAGTGTTCTTTATACAAATGCTGAATTTTGGAGTCATACATTTTTATGAAGCAACTAGCGCTATCATGCACCTGGCCTTATGTATCTGTTTATTTAATTTATTCAAATGAATTCAAATGTTTATTTCCCGCATCAAAAGCCTTTACAATCGAACATCTATAAGTACTAATATGAAATTCTACATTTGCATATAAAATCAGTTTTCTTCGGGGGGCTGTTATTATTTCAGTAAAACGAAATAACAGGTGGCCAGATGTACGACACCATCTGTTGTAAACAAAATATTTGTCCTCTCATTACGCCGAAACGGCTGGACGGATTTTAACCAAGTTTAGTAAAGGGATAGCTGGATATCCAAAGTTGGTTATAGAATACTTTTTACCCGACTATGGTAAAGAAAAAACAATACTCTGACGAAATAGCGCTTCTATATGTAATATAGATAGTAATATGTCCTATATTAAATATAACACTAAAATAAACTTAACAACTAGGTCACATTATTACTGCGATGTGTTCACGCTGTTCGTGGTTGACGCCACAGAAGTGCCCGACACGACAACTTTCAGCCAAACTCTTCTTTGGTGAAGTTTCAGTAACTTGTCGGTTTGAACTCTCACCACATAAGAATTAAAATTGACGTTGTGGCAAGATTTCATGACCCTCTTGATGAGCCCGATCTTTACGCGTACATATTGCTAATGATTTATGTATCTACTTATTTCATTTATGTAGATTGATTTATGTACCTTCATGTATCTGTTATAGAAAAATAAATGCGACGATTCGTCTTCTTCATCCTCGTCCTCTTCATCTTCGTCGTCGTCTTCATCTGAAGAAAATGACAACAAATGCAAAAGCGTAAGAGATTTTTTATTGAAATTTAGGATTCGGACTCACAAAATTACAAGTGTGTAGATTTTAAGTTATCGGGGGTTCAATAGTGGACCGAAACGGGTCGTGTCGTGTAATTTAATTACCCACGGCCGGTGACCCTTTTTGCTTCGCGAACTTGGCGGACACACTGCCGTGTGTCTAGATAGTTAGAAGACAGGCAAAGATTACCAAGGTAAGGTTCTTAATGCTCGCCTAAAGTCCCCCTTGTTGGTGGGTGGGTCAACGGCTCGGTGGTCAACCAATACCTACCTTTGTCCAACCTCCTGTACCTACATCAAGTAAGCATTAGATAAACAGTTGTGCTAGTTTAGGTATTACGCTTAGAGGATTGTACAGATAGTATGAATTTTATCCAGAAATAAGTAATAGGTATTCTAAATCTAGGTACCGCTGATAGACACATTATTTTATACGTAGGTATTAATTTTGAACAAATTAAACAGCTGTAATAACGATTAAATGCAACTCATTATGAACAAGCTAAGTAGAGCCACTGTGAATATTGAACTAAAATATTTAGTTCCTTTAATAGATATCGGTTCATTCAACAGTAATATAATTGTTAAGGTAGCACAAAATACTAGTTGGTTGTTAATATTTAAGGGCTATAGTGCACGCAGAACACTCCAATTTGTTTGGAGAATGTTCCGTGGCGGATTTCTTCAAGCGAGCCTCAATTGCGGCTCTAATGAGCAATAATGATGGAACTGTTATTCAACTTTTGCAGCGTTATTCGTATTTTTTACCCCACTTTGTTTTAAGAAAACGATTTTTTTATGTGGTTTGCAATATCGAAAAGTAAGAAACTACTTTTCTTTTTGTTTATCTTCAATTGTTCGTAAGTGTTTATGCAACTAGTATGGATTTTTTACCGCTAAACTTACTAAGGTTACAATTTGGTGCCACGGTTTAAAATTTTGCTCGACATAGCATCAAAAGATGGATTTTTATCATAGCAATGCTCATCTGTAGCTCATTTGCACAAGCCCTATTGAAGGCTATCTGTGGCCTGAAGCTTAGAAATTCGGATTTATTTATCTTAGTAACAAAAAAATATGTAGGAATAGCGTTTTGGTGAGGTATCATTCGTGATTCGATTCGATGTGTTATTTATAGGTAGATGTGAATCTAACAAAGCATAAGAGTACGCATTTGTGTTTCAGGGTCACAGCAAGAAAGATGACTCTTCTTCATCGTCATCTTCGTCTTCATCCTCGTCCGAGGAAGATGACAAAAACAATGAAGTGGACTGCGATGATTCCAACGAAAAGTCACATCACGTTAGTACCTTCTTTCGAACATTTGGGACATAATCCTTCCAAAAGAGGTCGTGCACTTCACCTCCACACCTGATTTATATATTTACATTTACCATCTTTTGAAATGCCTACTCTTTGATGAATGAATTGCAATGAATTGCAAAACTGAGCATAGCTTTCAAAGTCAACATTGAAAATATTGCAAGATTTCGCAAGAAAAAGTAGATTTTTTTATTTTAATTCTTGGATCTTAGCTTAAATACCTTAGTAGTGCATCACAGCAACGTATGAGGGAGTTTTGCGAACGCATCCCCAAGGAAAAAGAGGGTTATAATTTTTAGGAATATTTGTTGGTTTGTCGGTCGTTGACGCAGTAACGGATTAATGGACCGACTAATGTAATTTTGCAGAGATAATGAATACTTACCTAAAAAAATTATGTAATTCCTAAGGTTCCAAATATATCGATTGACATGCGAAAAAAACTGTGGGTATAATTAATTAGTTGAAAGACATATACATAGTATTTTATGACTTTTGTGTGACGAAAAATTTTCTTTTTCCAGCACAAGAAATCAAGGCACATGAAGCGATGCAAAAACTGAATAAAAATGAGTGACGTTAATTTTATCAGCCGTTACTGTAAATACTTTTGAATAAAAGACATTTGAGTAGCTGACTATAGAAACTGAAAATTTTATTTCAACCTTCATCTCCACTAATTCTCTATAAATATTTATATATTTAAACATTTATAAAAGAATATTATACTTTATTGTTAAGGTTAGCGGTAAGTCTGAGGCTAGGCGTTATGGTGTGTACACCACACAAATGCCCCTGTGGGACATTCGTCGATGAGCTGGGACACCACGGGTTATCTTGTCATCACAGCGCTGGCCGTCTGTCCAGACATGCCGCCCTCAACGACATTATCCGCCGAGCTCTTGCCACCGTCAACGTTCCCGCGATCCTGGAACCAAATGGTGTCTCGAGAGACGATGGCAAGAGGCCTGACGGAATGACCCTGGTCCCGTGGAAGATGGGTCGCGTGCTGGTGTGGGACGCAACATGCGTCGATACGCTAGCACCGTCACACCTTCCACGGACCTCGACCCGGGCCTGCGGGGCGGCAGAGACGGTTGAAAACCGCAAAATAAACAAATACCAGGGTCTCGGCTCTCAATACCACTTCACCGCATTTGGTGTCGAGACCCTGGGCCCGTGGGATCCAAGCGCTAGAATTCTTTTGTTAAAGAGCTTGCGAAACGGCTCATCGACACCACTGGTGACCAAAGGGCTGGCAGCTTCCTCGCTCAGAGCGAGGTAATGCTGCCAGCGTCTTTGGTACAATGCCACGGGGGCCATTTTCAGACTTAGTTTAGATTTAGGAGCTGGTGAACGAGCCGAACATTATCGGAGAGACAAAGTCCCATAGACTTCGCTGGCTTGGTCACCTACAAAGAATGGAAGAGGATCGCGCGGCAAAAAGAGCACACTTGGGGCAACCAACCGGTCGACGTCCGGTTGGTCGTCCCAGGTATCGCTGGGGAGACGTGGTGGAGGTGGATCTGCGTAAGCTCCAAGCCGAAAACTGGCAGGAAACTGCGCAAGATCGGGACAAGTGGCGTACTCTCGTTTCGGAGGCTAAGATCCTGTTGGGTCACTGAGCCAACATAGTTAGTTAGTTAGTTAGTCTTATTTTAATTGCTTATTATTTATTTTGTTGTGTTATATTTTGAATTAGTAAATAAATCGTATATTTATTTGTTTATTATTTATATATTTGTTTAGAATATTATATTTAGTTTACATGAATATTATTATTTAGTTTGTGTATTCTAGTATTTTTGATACTATCTTGTACACGGTGAGAATTGGTTCATTATCGTACTCATCTCAATTGCTCAAAGATTAACTGCACGAGATCCCTTCTATGGGTAAGTTATTCTTTGTTCCTGTGTTATTTGTCATAGATGTATTTGAACTGGTTTTTTTTTATCTTATTTATTTTATAAGCTATACATCTTATGATTAAGTCGGCTATGTATTCGAACTGTTAATATATGCAAAAAAGTATTCATTTACATATAAAATTATATTATATTGTACTAAAATTATACGAGTAAATGAACCGAGTAGGTACACTACTCCGTTTATAATAAAATAATAATTTAAATATATATATTACTATACAAAATCCAAGTACAGGTTACAGCATTTGGATAAAAAGTTATCTTAATTTACAGTTTAATAAATGACTCAAAATAAGTATCCAAAGCTTGAGGCTTATTAAAAATATCGAAAAGTACTTAATATAAGTATATGCAACAATCAGCATAACGTAGGGAAATGAGTTAATAATTCCATAAATCGTCAATGCTCGTATTGATAAATGGCTCAGTTCATTTTAAATTCTGTAATTAAATCAGTTCGGTTCAGCCGTGTACACGATAGGTATAATACAAATTATACAACACAATACACCAATACTTTATTGCACACCAATGAAAGTTTACAAAAGGAAACAAAACAAAAACCAAACCATTTTTAAATACAATGTTTCAATTATGTACTCAGGTATGTCTAGTTAGTTATTATCCAAGACATACTTACATATAATACCGCCACCGGAACATCAGCGCTGGCTCTTAGGCTAGCATCATGCTGAGGTGAGACCTTTTCGTGGCACAGCCATTAGTAGGTATAGTTGCTTATTGTTTTATTTCATTTATCATTTTTGTCAATATTTGTAATTATGTTCTATGGCCACGTCACGAATAAATGTTCTTCTTTCTTTTCTTTCTTTCTAATAAAACTGATATATAGCTAGGTAGATTCAGTGAAATAATAGTCTGACCTGTATTTGGAAGTTAAATTTACAATATGTGACTTGAAAAATTCGGTAAACCAATCTTTGCTAAGAATGTATGCTACAAGTGTGTATGGTATGTGATTTCAGACGTGTTATTTTTATTCACGAGCTTGAATTAATTTAAACCTCCATGTCTTAAGAATTATTAGATTTGGCCTAACCCTAACGTATTGAATGTTTTTGTTTAAAGACTAAATTGGTTTGGTTAACATACGCCACGTAATAATAATAATAAAGTTCCTGCACTTAGCTGAAGATGGTTCAATTCTATTTCTAAATTTGCAAGAGAGTGGAACTAATTTTATTCGAATTCACAGGTAGTTTTTTAAAAATACCAGAAATATTACTGACGAAAAATGCACCTTTTTAACGAATAAAAACGTCGCGTCATATTCATTTAAAACTTCAGTCCTGCATCATTATAGTGATTAAAATATTTTCATGAAAGGTTGGTATTTTAATCACAAAATGCCTTTCTGGTTCTGGCATTTTTTGCCCATCGACGCTTGTACGTTCAAAGGATGTTTGCCAGAAATTGAAAATCTCTGCATTCTGAAGTAGATATATTGACAAGTAGCAATTGTAATAATTATGAATCCAAGTTCGCTTTCATGTCCTATTTGACACCATAAGAGTTGTAATTCCGAGAAACATCTTTATGTATCGGTATTTTTTTCTTCAGCTGTAAACAAATTTTCACCACTAACACTTTGAAAGTAAAGAATTTATAAAGATATAAAAACAAATGTTAAAGCAGCGTCATCTACATGGCGTCACCTTGTGGAAAATTTGAAAGTCACAACACACAAAATGATCAGTGGTACAATTTCCATACTAAATCAGCCTTAGTAATATTATACTGTATATTGCGCTGTGACCAATTACTGGTCGCCTCCGTTCTTTTAGAATGATGAGGGACTTGTCAAATGAATTTTTCATAACAAATTGGGATATTTTTAAAATGTATAACGTGGTAATGTTTTTTTTAATCCTTGATTTGATAAAATCGAAAAAAAAAACCCGGTAAAAATTAAATGTTGTCAATTATATACATAGAACGAACAAGGTCGTAAAGGGAAGATTTCCGAAACGAAAACAATTATCGTGAAGTATCTCAAGGTTTCATTACAGGAATTCCAATATTATGGAAAGCATGATCAGATAAGTACCTAAATCTTAGCGACGTATTATATGATCTGTGGCGACGTATAAAGTAGGATACGGCGTGGCATTGTAATAATGAATGATAAAGCCTGAGTGGCTCGTTACTGCCCCGCAATACAGCCTCGCCTGAGCGACTCCGGGCCAGGAGGATCCTTCACGGCACCACTAACCGAATGAAAAAAACTCATAAATAATAGCATGATCTTTAAATGTATCGTGCCAAAAACTGCGTCATCTATTAAGTACCCCCTATTGTAACTATTGTAAGGTAATATATCTAATGTATACCTAAACAAATAACAATACCTATATTAAAATAACGTGCTAACTTCCGAACCCTAGAATACGGTGACTTTAGGAGCCTAATTCGATCGACATAATTATGATTATATTATATGATTATATTAAATAAATGTATCTGTTTTAATTATTTGAGCTGCCCTAATTCAAGACAAGTTGTAATTTAAAGGTAAAAAGGATATAAGGCTTATAAAACGATGCGTACGCAATTCTGGCTCCTTCAGCTGTCAATTTAACAGTGAATGTTGCCTTTAACAGAGAATACAAAGAGAATCAGCATCACTTTTTAAAATAATATACCTATAACAATTTAAAAATAAACAATCTCGTATAAAACGTAAGAAAATTTGTTGTCCCAGACGGGAATTGAACCTGGCTCCCAACGGTTTATAGAGTTCTCAAGGGTCAATTCAATCAATTATCTTTGAAATTTTTAATTTTACGCTATTTTATACAAATACTAACGCGTAAGAGCCTTAGAAAAGGCTTAAAGCAAAATATTTGAAATTACTAATGGGACATATTGATACTTGTTTCGGCTAGCTAGCACCGAAGGCCACAAGCTTGAATTGCCACCGAAATCATAAACAGATAGATTAAATTATATAGTACGAGAAGGATGGGTATTATTATAATATTTATATCGTGGTAAGAATGAAGGATTCTGATCTAGTAAGGATCTAGTGCAAAAATGGCGTTTTCAAAAAAGTATGCATAGGTACAGTAGCAGTAAGGTTTTTTCTCCCAGCAGGATAAATGATAGTTTTTAACACGGGCATAAAGGGTGAAAGGGGATCGAATTTACTATGGAAGAACGATAGAAAACTCGTAAACGTTTCATCGAGTTTTCATTTCATAGACATTTCACTTCATCGAAATCTTTTCTGAAACCATAATAGTTATTTGTTATACAAGGGGGGAAAGTTGTATTTTACCCGCGAGTGTTTATTTGAAACACGAGCTAACGAAAGGATCCTATGATTGACCACGAGCGAAGCGAGTGGTTCAAAATAGAATCCTGAGCGTAGCGAGTGTTTCAATACACGAGACGTAAAATAACTTTTCGCCCGAGTATAACACAAAACTTTTCACCTCACTACAGCGAGGAAAAAAGAATAAGGGTTTGTGCTATATCTTTGAAATATAACTGCAATAATCAACCAATTTGCCATTTATTAAAACTAAGGTCTAATTAGCTTTCATGTAGGTATTTTAAACGGGATTTTTCAGAAAATAAGCTCATGTCAAATTTTACTTTAGCTGCGTTGAAACGTCAACTCTTTCTCCACATGTGGATAAAAAGCGATTTTCTCAATAGATATCAAACAAACAAACTGGGCTTTCCGAGCTAGTGAGGTGAAAAATATTTTGGAATGTTATAACACAAACCTAACCTAATCAAATTTAATCTATTTAATAATCTATAATTTTCAAGATTTCAGAAAAAAATATGACTTCCGAGGAAAAAATTGACTATGAAGTGAAAATTCTATGAACTGAAGCATTCGGTGAAGTGTTTTTCTATAAATGTGGACACTGTGCTCTAATAGAATGATTGAAAGTAAATTTTCCTTAGGCGTTTAGGCTCCCAATATAGATCCCGGGGCTACCAACTTTTCTCGTGGGCTACAAAGACCTACTATCTTGAAGCTACCAAGACTAATCCTGGGGTACCAGCCTGGGGCTAGTCTGCTCTACCCGGATTCTACCCTGATGCCTAACCTAGCTGAAAGCTCGTCTAATCTTCAATCCGCTGCGCATGTTCGAGTTGCCGTGCTCTGTTACAGCTGCTGCTACGAAGAAGACGTGTCCTAACAAAGACTTATTTCGTCTAAGATTGCTCAGTTCGATTTTAAAACGAAATTACCCATCATGTAGCCGGACTTATTCTTATTCTTTGATTAAATTTACCATACATTTTTAATCTATCCCTATAAAGGACGTAACATACCTTTCTACCTATAGGTAGCTAGCGTAAAGTTCCTTCTGTCGAATAGAATGTTTGCCAGTAAATTATCATTAGGCGTTTTGTAAAATTTTGCTAATTTAAAGCACACAAAGTCTTGGGCTGAAGTTAGTGTGCTATCTTTATTGCACAAAAGAAAACTGTAATCGTCGTAGATAAAATATTTGACGCACTTTGCTGATTCATTTACATAGTTACAATATTTATAATACGAATAATAACTTCTTCGAATAGACCAATCAATAAAGATAATGCTGTATAACATTTGTAATCGCTAGCATGACATAACTCTTACTAGCCATGATTCACCAGGTACCCAAGAAATATAAAGTTACAACGAAAGACATAATATTCAATCAGCGCGTCAGTAAATTCCATGAATGGGATGGCGGACACCAATCGAGGATGGAAGTAATAGGAGTCAATTGATGCAATAGAGTCAACTATACTATGTTTTTGATAGACTACGTGTATGTGTTACCTGTACTAAAATAAATATTTGGAAAATTGGAAAATACTTAAACAAATCGATCTAGTTCCCGACTAAGAAATAGATTATATAAATATATAGATATTTATTTAATATAATCACTTTAAATACTTATCACATTTACATAGAAAATATCCAAGAACTAGAAACAAAATTCTCATGTTCATCACACAAATACTTGCCTGATCGGGATTCAAATCCGGTACGGCCGCACAGCAAGTCAAGCATGTGTTTAGAATACTTACATACGTACATATTTAACTCTTAAATATAATGAAGTACGCAATAAGTACAATATTTTTTAGTACCTAATTAAGTATGTGTTCTCGGAGTGACCGCAATCAGTTCTGTCAGGTCACTCTGTTTACATTTTCAACAACTTAATTTAATTGATCTTTATGTATATGCCACAGAATTGATATTCTTATGGAATAATTAGAATACATAACTTTAGATAGGTGCGAAGGCCACGATCAATAAGGAAAAATACGTCTGATTGAGTTAGACGAGTGGCCAGACGAAAAAACGGTTTGCAATTACCGGGTAACCGGTTGAAGAAGATGTTGTCATAACCCAATCTACAAGAAAAAATGAAGTCACGTGTTTTAAAAACACGTATATGAAGCACAATTTATACCACAAAGAAAGTCAGATGGCCTACAAAATGGATACAGGAAATGCGATAATACGTTTCCTATTAAATAACTTTGTCATGAAAAATAAATTCCTTATTCTACATCAGGTGCTGATAACATTCTTGGCCATATAATTAACATGACAGTTGTATGTCCGTGCAGCAGACGCCGTTGGTTGATAAAAAATAACGTAGCGATAGTGAGCTCGCCTAGCGTTGTAGAATGACGCCTCCGCTCACGCGAATAGTAGCGTTCGGTTTTGTTATTTATTTATTACTTCCAGTCAATAGTGCTCCTATTTCAACGAAAGATTTCTTAGCCGTCTTCGAAAACCCTGTAACCAATTTCATGAATGCGATTTCGCCCCGGAAAAACAGGAAAAACTTTGAATCCGAAGGTGAAGATAAACCAAAACCTAAAATGATCGATGTACCGATAAACACTGATCGCTGCCAGGACGGCACCGTGAAGGACGTGAATGGCATTTGTCGAGAGCCTTGGTGATTAGTCTCCGCTGCACGACACTACCAAGTGGCCAGTGATTAAATTAGATTGCTTTAAAATGGACGTAAAAACTGTGTTATTGACATTCGTAATAGTGAATTTGGTTTCCGGTGTTAGTTTTGATTTTAATGAAAAGCTTCGCAATGTATCTCTATCAGTAGCGACTACTACTACAAAAATAACAACAGGTCAAGTGATACGGGTTCCGCTTTTGGACTGTCCTGAAGGATACGGAAGGGATCAATTAGGACGGTGTCGGGAAAAGTTTTAAAGGTACAATACAAGTTGTTTTTTTATAAATTACATACGCGTGTCTATAAGTGTTTTAAACACGCACATTATTGTACACTTTTTGCACAAAATAATATTTTTTACAATCAATTATTGAAGTCCGTGCATTCGTTAAGGCTCATTGTAATAAGAATTATATTGATGATGAGCTCTAGCTAATAGTTCAGTAAAACAATAGAGGTGTGTCGTGCGGTGAGATCAGAGTTTAATTATTACTTTTTTCCTCTGCAGACGCCGTTATAAGGACGTGCGAGAGGAGACCGAAGACTAAGACAGCTGAATAATAAACTAAGAATATTGAAGTTAATACTTCAAACGTTACTATCAGTATGAGGATAACATGGCAAGACGGCACAGATAAGTCACAAGAGGTCAAGGTGTTATCTATTTAAGTCAGCGCTCACTGTGAATGTTACAGTTCAGTTATTAACTTAGACGACGCTACAACTATAATTACTTTCAAAATGAAGTTAATAATATTTGCTGTGTGCTGTTTCATATTAACCACGGACTATACAGTGCAAGCCGGATTGGTCAAAGACTTTTTCGGAAAAGTTAAGGAAACGGCTGAAGTGGTGCATAAAGATGTTAAACAAATTTGGAGACCTGAAAGTGACAAAAACAGTCCAGCACAAGGTGACAAAAGTGGAACTACTAGTACAGTAGCACCTAGTGCCCCGGACGGTCAACCGGAAAAGAAAGAAGACTCTAAAGTAACAGAAAAATACCCGATAGAAAATGTGAAGAAAACAGACGATTCCGCAACACCTAATTTAACTACGGCAGCAATAGACGATAAAAATATTAAACAGGAAGAAACAACAACAGTTTCATCCTCGACAACTACCCAAAAAGAAGGACGGGAGAATTTCTCTGGAGGTTGCCAGAGTGGCTACAAACGCACCGCCGACGGCAGATGTATGGCTACATTTTGACAATCACAGGATTGAAATAAAACATTTTTAGTTGAAATAAACTTGATACTTAAAATAAATATGACATTTTAATACATTTATACCAAATATTGTAGAGAAAGAAATAATTAATATAAGCGAATTTTTTATAATATTTTACTTCTAATTGATTAGGGTTAGATAGATGGCATATCATATAGTTTTTTGTTTGATAAGCCTTAAATCATCTTGCATATTTGTAACATTCTAAAACAATTAAAACCGATTTTTCGTACACCAATTATTAGCCTATGCAGTTAACCTGAACATCTATTGTTTATTTCCATATAAAATCTCCCCATAATATGTAACACGCATTGAAATTTATTAAATCGGTATGTATCTAGTTTGTTTTGTTTTATTGCATTTCTCACGCATTTGATCTCCATTTTTTAGTTAGATTAGGACAGCCCTTTAAAAGCCTAGTTACTGCGCTGCTATAGTGGTAGTAAATTAAATCAATATACCAAACAAAAATATAAAATAATTAAATATATAAAAAAGTATGTAACTACGTAACTTATTTATAGACAATAAATCTATATCTATTTATTTTCTGGTGTAACAGCAATTGCTTGAAATATTGGTATATTATTTTGTAAAGGTTGCTTAGTAGTAAATGAACTATTTTCATTATTAACTAAAGCTACACCTTTGCTTTCACTCTTGACGGGGTTTACAGTTTTCTTATTAGTTTCTATGATATCGGAGTATCCATCACCTATATTGTTGTGAGCATTCTCCATTTGGTTCTTAGTATTTTCTTGGTTTTCATTTAGATCTCCTCTTTGGTCTTCTGGCATTTTGTTATCAGACGGCTCTCTGTCGAATGAGGGTCTCCCATTATTACCAGGGTCCTTGAAAGTTGATGGTGGTCTGTTGTTTGGCGGTCTTCTGTTATCTAATTGTCCTCTGTTGTCTGGTGGTCCTCTGTAATTAGGTGGCCCTCTGTGGTCAGGTGGTCCCCTGTTGTCAGGTGGTCCCCTGTGGTCAGGTGGTCCCCTGTGGTCAGGTGGTCCCCTGTGGTCTGGAGGTCCCCTGTGGTCAGGTGGTCCCCTGTGGTCAGGTGGTCCCCTGTGGTCAGGTGGTCCCCTGTGTTCTGGCGGTCCTCTGTGGTCTGGTGGCCCCCTCTGTTCCGGTGGTCCTCTACGATCCGGCGATCCTCTATGGTCTGGAGGTCCACCACGGTGAGAAAAATCTCGTGGATCTCTTTCGTTTGGGAACATTTCGGGTCCTGGTGGCATATTTTCTTGAGGAGATCTTCTTTTAATATTATTGAAACGATACACAGGAAGACCACGCAGCGGCAGATGTTCTGTAAATAATAGAGAGTATACATTTTTGGGAACGGTGTCGTTTGCCTGGAAGAAAAGTTGCATCAGTTAATACAAAGGTATATTTATGCATAAGCCAACATAGATGAATTACATTTTCACTTTTCTCTATAACATTAATACAGTATATATTTAAATACAACGCTTTATATAAGTAATTATCAATTAAACACATTTTTCCAGATTCAATTATTTTATTGATAAGCGAATATGGGAGTTACACATTATTACTAAATGAAGTACAAATTAAAACTCATAATCATTTTAAATAAAATCAAGTTTCTGGAGTCACAGGAACTACTTGGAAGAGATTTGGGGGAGGTGGAAGTGTTACCGACCCATTAAAGTTTACATCTAGACTAAGAGGTTCACCACCTTTATGCTTCGGCTTCTCTGTATTGTTTTCTGATCCCGAATTATCGTTACTAGAGTCATATTCGTTCCCATTATTTAATAAAGATTTGTTAAAATCTTGACCAAATATAAGTTTTAGGTTTTTGATGAGTTGTTCGTTCCCTGATTTTTGAGTATTATCTTGATTAGGAGTAGTAAATTCATTGAGATTAAAGTTTTGATTGCCAGGTTGCTGCCAGCTAGATGGTGTTTCGCGGTTGTCAGAGAGTGTTCCCTGGTTGACAGGAGGTGGTCCACGGTTGTCAAGATGTATTCCTTGGTCATTAGGAGGTCCGCGACCATCAGGTGGTGGTCCACGGTTGTCAGATGCAGAAGGTAGTGATTGCCTGTCAGGAGGTGGCCCATGATCATAAGGTGGTCGAGGTGGAGGCCCGTGGGGTGGAGGTCTATGGTCGTCAGGTGGAGGCCCGTGGGGTGGAGGTCCATGATCTCGAGGAGGAGGTCCATGGTGTGGCGGCCCATGGTCTGGAGGCGGTGGCCTGTGATGAGGTGGAGGTGGTCCGTGATGCGGGGGAGGTGGTCCATGATGCGGGGGAGGTGGTCCATGATGCGGAGGAGGTGGTCCATGATGCGGAGGAGGTGGTGGCCCTGATCTATAATAATCGTAATGAGGTGGAGGCGGGGGAGGTCCATGATGAGGTGGACCAAATTCATCGGGGCGTCGAGGATATCTTTCATCATGCGGAGGAGGTGGTCCATGATGCGGAGAAGGTGGTGGCCCTGATCTATAATACTCGTAATGAGGCGGAGGCGGGGGAGGTCCATGATGAGGTGGACCAAATTCATCAGGACGTCGAGGATATCTTCCTTCATGCGGAGGTGGTGGAGGGGGAGGTGGCGGCGGAGGCCTATGATAACCATAATAATAATCCCAATGATGAGGAGGGGGAGGAGGCGGCGGAGGACGGTAACTATAATAATTATATTGCGGAGTGCTATCATAATTATAAGTAGCTTTTTCACTCGGATTATTGTCTTGCAATTGATTATTCTGATTCTCTGGTTGATTCATATCGCTGGTTAAGGTGGCTGCCGCAGTAGAGCCCCAGTCACGTTTTTCTCTGACTTTATTTTCGGTCTTTTGTCTTTGAGTTAAAGAGTGATTTTCTGAAAAAAAAATGAGAATTATTTGTTATAAAATAAAGTAATGAGACCAGCGAACGAATAAAACATAGAAGCCTAACTAGCGTCGGAAAATGGCCCCACGGATTTTGTGTCAGTTAAGGCGGGGCGTAAATTTTGTGTCAAACGGCTGTCTAGTTTGCAAATGGCGACACCGCCAAACAGTTGCGTTACGTGAAATAAGTGAAGTCTCAAAGTAAGAAAATATGCCGTACTGTTGAGTGAAATGGTGTATTAATCACTCAGGAAAACACAAAAAACATATGGTATCAGTTTTCATACGTAAGTAAAGCCTCACATATATTAATTTAATTTATTTTACGGAACAAATTTTGTATAAGGATGGTGTTATGCCATATGACTAATTTATATACGATGTTTGAAAAAAGTAATGCAATCAGTGGCGTGCCTAGGCTTACAGGAGAGGGCAAGCCCAGGGATATGTTTTGGTAATTTTTTAGTGGGTAAATCCATTTTATTGCCGCATTACTGTTCAATGTAAAATTTCAATAATACGTCGGGCGTGGGCTTTGGGGAAAATATGAACTTTTTCTAAGCGAAAGTTAGAGTGCCTACCTTTCCTTCGCCTATTATAAGACCTGCACACTTTAACTCATCACAATCGCACAGAACAACTCCTTCCATTGTTTAAAGCCACAGTAATCACAACAACAAACAAAATCAAAACACAAGCACTGTTTCTATTATTATTACCTACTTTTCACTCAAACAAACACTAAACTCATTTCTAAACTACATGAAGTTAAATCACCCCTGTTTACGCGCGCGCGCACGAAATTTGCAAGTGGCCGATCCGTATCTAACTTCAAGCCCTGATACATAGGATATTTCCATGTGTTAGAGTAGGCAGTATGAAGCTCGATTGCAAGCCAACGCGTGCGAGGGAGATGACTAGCGGTGACATCGATCGGCGACGAGCGCTTAGCGGCCGAGCGCCGGCGCGCGGCGGTGGCGTGCGCGGTCGGAGCGCGGACAAATTTTGAACCACGCGGCGTCGACAAAATTTGAAATTATGAAACACGTCATGGCACGCCATTTTCTTTAAAGTGTGTACGTTTGTCGTTCACTATTAAGAATGTTTGCAAAGACCGTTCCTAAAAGGCTATGCGTTTTCCGTTAGTCCGGCAGGAAAACGTATAAGTACCTAATTATGTTTGATATTTTTCCACTAGAAAGTTTAATTGTATCGACTTTACCTACAGGTAAAATATAAATTATTACAAATAAGGAGAAATAATAATATATACAGCACGCATTAATAATAATCATTCAAAGTATTAGTTACAACAAGGAACAAACAAGGATTCCTTAAAAGATGTATTTTTTTAGAAATTCGTATGTAAGCAATTCCTTATTCAAAAAACCTTAACATTCAAGATTTATAATGAAGTAAACAAAAATGACTCTTTATTGCATTAAGGATTCACCAATCATGAGTTTTCACTGTCACCGCCGTGTTACCATAGACAAATGTCATGCGTTTAGTCGAATCACAGCTGGCCATTCGGAATTGACGAATCACATTTAATTGTAAAGCGTAACTGAAAACATTTGACTGGCTGTGATTGGTGGATCGGTGCGCATGCGCATTTCGACTATTGGGCCGGTTTTTGATTGTAACTTTGTATGAAGCTCGTGTTCTATGTTTTATTCGTTCGCTGAATGAGACTGATTTATTCAAATGTTCAACGGAAACCTGCGTCAGCTATATGCTCATATTTAGACCTAAGACCATACGGTTACTGCAATTAAATAGTACGAGTGGTTCGAGTAACATGATTCCAGTACACTTTATACTTCTTGTATAGTAAGTTTCAGTCAAATTATATCAATTGTAACAGAAACGAGGCAGTAAATATGTTACCTACCAAAATTGTTCGCAAAAGTTCTTGCTCTTGATTTTTTTGTTTGTGCAATCACAACATAATTGTTTTAGAGTTATGACATCATTGATTGATCCGACTAGGCAGTTCTGAGAAATTTACTTGTTTGAACTATGGCGCCGATATCATGTATTTATTATCTACTACTTATGTGATAAACATGGATAGATAAGTTTAGTGATCAATTGTCATGACATCATAATATGAAAAGTGCAAGTTTTTGATATTTTATCTAAATTATTGAACAATACGAGAAATGTGCAGTCCTAATAGATATAAGTATGTAGCAGATGTGGACGGTCGTTCTTCTTTTTTATCTACATTAAATCGAAGGTTTTCCGTTTTTTGGGCTTTTGAACTATCGATAATTGAGGTTTCAGAGTAGAATTAAAAAAAAAATGCATTTGTTTTATTATTAGGACTATTACCTAATTAAAACTTATTTTACAGCCCATTTTTTTTATTGTGTTTTTTTTTTATAGCGTGACAGAGTGGTCCTTTTAAGGGGAGACCGCGTTTTAGCTTACCACTCTGTCACGCCATTTTACGAAATAATAAACAAACGTTTGAAAAAAAATGCTGGTTAGAGAAACTGACAGATTACATAATATTGATAGATAGAAAAATATGGATGATTTTTCGAACATTATAAAACCGAATATGATTACTCTGAGATGCCATAATAAGACGAAGGACGGACTATTGTAGGTAAAAAAGAAGAACGACCCGGGTTCAAATATGCATACAGGGTGACTTCAAATTGTTAATACAAAACACTTTATTGTGGCTCAGTTAACGATAAAATAACATATTACATTAAGTAAATTCTCAACTTTAGCTATCTTTAACAATCGTTATTTTTCTAACAAAACACATAAAAAACAAAACCAAAACACATTAAAGTCCCAATATTTGATTACGTAATGGTTACCGCAAAACCAGTAGCTAACTGTTATAATCTGTCACTCGTCGTTATTTACGTTAGTTACGTCAATCGAAGTTTACGAGATAATTATTAATTGAAATAATTCCTGAGTAAGCACTGTACTTCGCGATGTAAAATAAAAAATAACATTATCTATTGTTTCAATGTTGATGTAGGGCTGGACTAGGCTTTTATTTAAAAATCGAAATCTAACAAAAATATCATTTTCATTGACAATTGGTAATCAAAAAACATTTTCTTCATAAATGCTATGTCCGATGAGAACCAAAGAGGAAACTGTTTATTTGAAGTACTATAAAACCTCTTCGTTTTAAATCATAGTGGTAGGGTAACCGCATCAAACCAAAATAATTGGTTGATTAAAAACTTAAAAAATAAGATACCTACTCTTGGTTATTTTAGAAGCATGAGACTAAGTGCAGGGGTTCAAATTTTGTATCACCAATTTGAAGTCACCTGTATATACTTTAAAGGTTACTTAGTATTTAATGAAATATGACACATAATTAAATAAACAAATGACTTACATGCTTAACGATGAGATGAGTTGGCGCCGCATCCAATCATGCAATTTTTAGATATCTTGACTAAAACACTTAATAAAAATTGGTGACAAGTTAAACATGTCTGTTGATGCAAGCCTAACTACACAAAAGCGGATGTATTATTATGTTATATACAGTATTTGAAAGACAGGTTACTGAGAAATGCAAAGAAATATCAACCACTCAGTGCCCGATTTGCAGTAATTCTAAAACACGCCTGTTTTTTCCTACATTCGGTGGTCCCATGATTGATTGGTTTGGTTCTTATTTCAAAAGCAGTTAAGGTAAGTATGTCTGTAAGTACACGCGGTCAGGTCGGTAGCAGCGTAAGTAATTACGTCTACCTAATTAATTAATTAACTACCTAAAAAATTGCTTCAGTAATCATGCCATCTCTAGCTAAAATTTACCTTTAGTAAGTAAGACAGGAAAATTTTATCTCAGTCTTCTTCAGAATTCGATCTTTCCACAATAAAAAAATGTTTATTAACTGATAAAGGTTCTTCACCGAGAAACATCACGTATGTTTCTCGGAACAAAACATACCTAACATTATGTCATATGTAACAGTGTTTAGTAAAAGGTCACATTGTTCGGGTTTCCATAAGGACGCGTTGACAGGTTATTGGTATAAAGATGCAAACTAATTTTGTCTGTATGGAAACCCGAACAATGCCGCCTTTTTCGAAACGCTGTCACATAGTATGGTATTAATGTGTGATTATATTTATTCTAACAAATCTATCATCTTCATCAACTAACTTGATGTTACATTTTACTATTTTAAATTTGATCTTTCAATAATACGTGCAGATACCATAACAATCATGATTAACACTTGACCTTGTTTGTGGTTACCGAACTTAGGTTAGGTTAGAAACAAAATTGATATAGACACGATACATGCAAGGAATAACTATACGGTGAGGAAAGTAATTCAATTATTATGTAAATATTTACCTTCAAAGTCATAGAAGGAAGCACCTGATACAAGCGCCACTGCACAAAACGCAGTCGTCCATTGGAGCATTGTTCACTTATTTATTAAGAGGTCAATCGGTGCGAATCTTCCGTGAGATGTTGGATCACTGCCCACAGAATCACGTACCAGTTAAAATAAACCGGTTTTAGTTTTTAGCACTGGCGGTGAAGAGCGTCTAAGAATTTTGTGGTCTGCAGTGTTTACTTAACTGTTGTACGGCTCCATTGTACTTTGGAGTAAGGCCATATTTTTGTAAAAAAAAATAAAAACAAATAGGTGTGAGTCGGTTTGTTTTTAATGGAGAAGTATTTTTGCTCTTCGATCGTCAGTATGCTTGTGTACGTGATATTTGAGATGATGGGCGTTTTCCAGATAAATTGGACACATTGCTGCATGTAGTTGGTGTTCAAGGTTAATTATAATGGACAATAAGTAATTGATGATTTAACGCGCCATTTGGACGATATGGCTATATTAACGACGTATTTTGCGTTTAATGCCCTATTTCACAACGTGATGTATAATCGTTATTTTTTGCCTTAGATAATAATTAACTAGTAATAACCAACACAGCGTGGTAAAATTGGACGTAACGTTTAATTTTATAACTATGATTAAATATTATGTCAAATTTTGAAATAATTATATTTTTAAGAACTCACATAAGATCGATTCTATTGTAATTTGTTTGGCAACTGAAGATCATAGCTCCATACTATTTATTTATTTAAACTTTATTTAGCAAATCAAAAGCACAAACGGCACCCTAAATGCCAAACGCTCTACCACCCAACCAAAGGCCAAAAAGAGAAACATCACAAACACGTGGTGCTGTAAGAAAAAGTAACGTGCTAGGGCTAAACTATCCAATTTATCGATATTTGGAATCATCTAAATATGCCTAGTGTATTAGCATAAAATAAGTATATTCAGCTAGTTTACATACATACAAATGTGAATGCTAATTTGTATTATCATTAGTCAGATGCCTGGCAAATGTTTACTTTACGTCTGACCTCTCGCTTGCTGCTTACTTTAGATTTGGATGATGGTACTTATAGGTACTTGCGAAATCAGTGTTGTTGAATAAACGCTCTGATAAGACTTAACTTATCGATTGGGCGACGAGTAAACAAGAGGACATAAGTTGATACGAGGCATCACCTCTTTATCTGTATTTCATTTTATTTTCAGTGTCCGTCTATTTCTAAGACCGACGCTTCATAGAGTAGGTACCTACCTCATTTTTGAGATTTTTCTTCCCCTGTTGCCCTATATTTCTTATGAATCGTGAAGGTTATTGTATAGCCTTTTTAATTTTTTTGCAAGTAAGTAAAATGTGCGTCATTTAAGCTTTGCGAAGCGGGACTAAAGTTTGTGTTTTTTTTTTTTTTTTTTTTTTTTTTATACTACGACGGTGGCAAACAAGCATGCGGCCCGCCTGATGTTAAGCAGTTACCGCCGCCTATGAACGCTTGCAACGCCAGGAGCATCACGCGCGCGTTGCCGACCCTTTAAGAACCTATTTACTCCCCTCTTGAAGAACTGCATACTGTAGCCCCCGGGGAAAACCTCGGCAGGGAGCTCATTCCACATGCGAAGCGTTCGCGGTAGGAAGTTCCTCTGGAACCGGACAGTTCTCGACCATTTAGGCTCTAGCATGTGAGGATGAACACCCTGCCGATGGCGAGCAGTGCGGTGGTAGAAGGTAGCCGTGGGCATCATGTCAAACAATTCCTCAGAACACATCCCATTATACAGACGGTAGAACACACACAAGGAGGCAAAGTCTCTCCTCAGACTTAAAGGCTCGATTCCGTCTGTGAGTTTAGGATTGTTTGTGTTTTAGCCCCTAGGGTTTAAATGTAAACCATTTGACGACGACACTTGACGACGCGTTTGGCTCGGTTAGTAGACACCTGCCTACTGAGTCGGCGGTCCCGGGTTCGAATCCCGGCCGGGGCAAATATTTGTGCAAAATATTTGTTCTTGGGTCATAACATGACCCAACATAACATAGGTTATATACATATATTGTATATATGTATATAAATACATATATACAATATATACATACATATATTGTATATATGTATTTATATATTATGTATATCGTCGTCTTGTACCCATAGTACAAGCTTTGCTTAGTTTGGGACTAGGTCGATTTGTGTAAGATTGTCCCTTAATATTTATTTATTTATTATATAATATTTTTTATGCAATTTATGCATATTAAACTCGTTGCGGCCAGCTACATAGGATACGGATAGTTAAAATAAAACTAAACCAACCCAATCAGATCGGTCAAAAATTCTGATCGTCTGGCAACCCTTTATATAAAAATAGACACTCGCTTAAGAAAACGTTGGGCGCTATTAAACGTCTGTTTGATCTAACGTATTACTGACCGTACAGTTGTCCTTACAAAAATCAGGCAGTTTTTATTGCGGTCACCATTGAATTTTTTGAAATGTTTTAATGTCTCGTACTCGGAATGAAAAGTAGAGTATTTAGCACGTGGCTAAAAGCTATTATGACACTCAAATATATTTGTCCTCGCTCACTGCGTACGCTCTTCCAAATAATTATGCCTAATATACACAAACCGTGTAGCTGGTGCGCAAGGTTCTGTTTTGTCAATGTACATAATTTTGACGTATCGTAACGTTAGTGAGAGTAGATGTGAAACAGCCATGTGAACACGCGCGAACATTATTGAGCATATTTTTAAACAAAAAACTATTCTCTGTGGAAAGCCCCAAACGTCACTAATAATATATTAAGACCAACCGTGCGTGAGTATGTATGGATTTGGCACAGAATAGTTCACATAAGTACATGATAGCATCACTGACCGCGGGCTGATTGAAATCAGCATAAAAACTCACCACAGAAAATTATAGACTCGTTTGGACTTACGCACTCTAAACAGGTACATCACTAAAAATTTACAAAATCTGACTAAACTTAAGTTTCACGGATACTTAGTGTGAACAGTTATGTTGGTTTAGTCCATATTTGTCTGTTTACAAACCCTCAATAGCAATTTTAACCTCGTCTAATTTGTCCCATCCAATGAGCAGTCTCGGCGCGTGACAGCGGGCTTAGCGGGTCTTGTCTCGGCTGTGGCGTGACAGGTGTCGCGCGACAAATACCCTGTAATTTGATAATTATTTAGTTTGTTTATGTTTGATATCACTCCATAAGTGACGCTAAATAGAGTCTAACCACGCTAACTATTCTAATTAACTGTCAAACCATGCAAAGTGACGAGTCAGTTTGTATGGTTTGGCAGGTCATTTGCTGGGAAGAGAGTGTTGTTTGACTCTACCACATCCGATATAGGTGTATAGTTCAATTTTAAATTTCAAATGGGACCCATCTCTGAAGATTATGTGTACCTTAGTGGTGGTCGTTGATTCAACGAACTAGTTGAATAAACCGTCTATCATTCGTCAACGAACGAAACGTTACGAATGAACGGTTCGACTAGTTGACGCCGTCAACAAGTTCACGTACGAAACGAAATGTATCTTTCATCGTTGATTTAACTTCTTGCGAGTGCGACGCACATATCTTAGAAATGGCGTAAGAAACTAGTTGACAAATTAACTAGTTGACGGTTTCTACGTTAACGTTTCGTTTCGTTGATGCGAAAACCGTCAACGACCCACCACTAGTGTACCTAAATCAAACGAAACTTCTCGATATTCAAGTAAAATGGTGATGATAAATCAAGAATGATCGCATTATTAGTCAAGCAAGTTTCGCCCATGTATGTTAGAGAGCATTAGGAAGGAATAGGCCACTATACGAGTAGTCTCGGCGGGTGACTTAGATTAGAGGGTCTCGCGCTGCGACGGGGCAGGTGTCGGTCGCGGCCCTGCTACAAACAGCTGTGAGCCGGCGGATAATTTATTTTGTTTGTTTATGTTTTGTCTGTTTAAAAATGACTCTTTTAATCGGTACAGGCATAAGCATAGCATCCAGGCATACGGACATATTGTATATTACGCTGACATATGCGGCTACTAAACCATGCCTATAGAAACTTGGCTTACTGTAATTCTCTCTAACAGCTGTCAGTCGTCCCACCTAGAAGGTGTTCTCGATTTGTTGACCCATAGGACTCTGTCCCCGTATAAATCGAAACACACATACTTATAAGCACATCATGTATGCACGGATATATGCCCGTCTGTATACAGGAATCAGCCAGCGGTTCAAGCATGTCTTGCCGCGAATTCGCTTGTCGCGCGACTCAGCTTCACCAGACTTGCTCGCACGGTATTGAGAAGAAAGTGACTGGTAGTATATTTATCGCATGAGGAACTCGAGGAAGAGTCGCGTGTCACAGTTATGCTAGACGTACGTCTACTACTGCAGGATAGCACAACTTGTCGCGACTTCGCCAGCCACACAACTCGGCAGCTCCCGTCTTGCTCGCACGGTATTGAAAGGAAAAATACCGTCAATATTTGTCACGTTTCACACATATGCTAAAGGTACAAGCGGTACAAGCCTACTGTAATTCTGTCCACAGCCCGCCGTCGTCCCGCCCGGAAGGTGTTCTCAATTTGTCGACCCCAATGAGATTGTCGCCGCTCTCTGTAATTCTGTATTAAGTGGCTTTTAAATTCACTTTGCGTGGCCAGCGATTTAAATCGAGAGAATAAACAATATGAAATGAATAATAATGTGAAATATGTAAAGTGAAATAATTATCATCGTGATTATAATCCGCAGGATTTACACAGGAATTCTAGATACTATAAATCCATGTAGTTACGTGACTTTAACGACATAAGTTATGATGTAATCTGCATGTAAGGCTGATTGAAATCTATATCCCTATTTTTTCCATATACAGTGAACAGTAGATGTCGTTATGGAAATATTTTGAGATCTTAACACATATTATAAGAAAATAAGACCTGTAGGAATTTAGAGTATCGTAGGAACGTTGCTACTTTTGCTTTGCATACATAAGTATATATACAGCGTGTATATTTGATACAACCGCATATTGAAGCCAGACGGAGATTTTAGTGCTACAATCTGATATTTAGCTATAACAATAATTAACTTGGCGTTAACAGCCATAGCGTAATTAATTTTTGAAAACTTTCTGAGCAGCAATGTATGGCGTAGTTATTACTAGTGACAGTTGTGACATCACGATATTATGTGTCAACAAACAACAACAAACAAGAACATTGCTTGCTGATTTATTTTATATGAAAAAAAAATGATAGTTTTTTTTTATAATTTATGGATAAATATATTAATAAGTGCCTATACTAAGCCCCCGTAAAGTATGCGGTTATATCAAATATACACACTGTATACGAGTATGTAATTATAGAATCCTAGCAAAATTATAGGTTTCGTTATTGACTGGTTGAGTAAATTAACCAAATGAAAGTTTACTGGCACGGATTTTATTTACCAGTTATTAAAAGTTGTAAAAAACAAGGTACCTAGATAAACTGAAACTCACTTTAAGCATGTATTCAAATCAAAGTAAGTGCCTACAAATAAATATCTGCAAACTTTTCTCAAGTTTTACGTTGCCTTATTTTACCGTCGTATCGAACCGAATGAAATAAAATCTGTTTTAAACGAGCAATATCTGAAGCACGTGATTCTGATTTCAGCAATGTTATGTCGTAGTGTAGCTATAAGTTATTACTCTAAGCATAGTTTTATAACAATTCAGCTCAATTTCTGAGACAAACAGTTTACTTAGACGTTTAATTTAGAGCCTGTGCCAGACCAGCTCGCTTTGGCTGTTAATTTGCAACAATCCGAAATCAGCCGGAAAACTAGCGAAGTTCCGGCTAAATGAACAAGAAGTTTCTGTTCTGACAGCATCTACTACAGCAGCAGCGATCAAGTCTTGCTTTACTAGTTCCCGTTAGTTGGACTTAGAGTCAAATACAAGATATTGCTCTTTATAAGTTGTGACATTTAACATTGAACTCAGCTATCAGCTTATTAACCACACTACAGGACTCTTCGTTGCAAGGAAGTGTAAGAGTGTTTAGGAGTAGTAAGTAAAACTTTGCAGCAACATGCCTAATATTTGAATTTATCTTAGTAGGTAGAAGATAAGAAATAATTTTTATCATCGGTGACGAATCGCTCTCGCAAGTCGCTACACTCCAAAATACGAGTACGTAGATTTTCACTTCACAATGACGTTACAGAAGAAAAAGCACGCGTCTATTAAAATAATAAGAGAATTTCCCATTCGAATTACCGTAAACATAATGCACTGCAATTTAACATTCCTCATACTTAACAACAAAATATATCCAGGCGCTTTGTTTCTTAGAAATTTCTCGTTTCATTTCTTACTTACCTTTAGGGATTCTCGCGAACCTATTTCCTCTGTATGAAAACTGGGAGATATTCTCGGGCCACCATGTGTTATCCGGGTCGTTTGTTAAGCTCTCGAATTATGTGGCACCCTGGGGAGCGCCCGGTGAGCAACACCAAGCAACCCGTCCCATTTTTTCGTGCACAGTTCTTTGCAGTATTTTTTAACCCAATTTTCAGTGGACCTATAAAATTTCTACATAACTGAGATTCTTAGGTTTATATTTTCATTGTATATATTTAAACAATTTTATTCGTTTTACTGGTACCTAGTAAGATGCGACGTCTAAAATTTTGTTTCTTTGCTCTGAGCAATTCGGGCTCACTAGAAGCCTAATACGCACTTGCGCTCTGCTCGCTGATCTGCTTCGCCTTCCACCTTTCTTTGTTCAAAATCGGTGGGCGTTCCTATCCAGTAGAAATAATACTCGTAATGCGTCATATCTGAGTCACCTATGTCATCACACCACAAGATCAATTACGTTTTAAACACCCAATACAATTCTTAGTCGACTTTTGGGAAAAATAAAAGAGAGAACTCTCTGAGGTCTTTTATTTTATTTCTTAAGTGAGGTCAACTGGTATAAAACGCCTAATGTCACTAAATCGGCCTTTTGTACGATATAGTTCGGTAAATAGAGACTAAAGACAACTTATCTGCTTTGCCCGATGGTTGACTGGTAGAGAATGCCCTATGGCATTAAGTCCGCCTTTTGTACGATTTGTTTTCATTGGTGCAATAAAGATTAAATAAATAAATAATAAATAAAGTACTATGGGTGACCTTACAAACGGTCCGGTAGTTTTGAATTTTTGATATGTTGTCTAGGATGGTTAGTCAGTGTTGGAAATGTAAAATGCACAATTTTCCCCCCTCCGTGCCCGCCGCCATATTGAAAAAAACCGGCGTTCTTCATATTTTTGCTCATACGAGTATCTTCCTTTAGGAGCATTTTAGCTAGAAGAAAGCTTAGACAATATTATAGATAGTTAAATTTACTATATTCTCCATTTTATATTTTGTTTCAAGGACGGTTAGTTACGGAGATATGCACATAAAAAAAACTGGAAAAGTCGAATTTTTAAGAGATTTCTCAAAATTCTTGGTTTAGAACGCTGACATTCAGTTACGGACTAGTCTAGGACGAATTAAAACATGTAGGAAATATAATTGCTTATAAAACTCATATTCGTTTTTACATACGTTTTCGGAAAATGTGACTTTACATTTTAAACACTGACTAACCATCCTAGACAACATATTAAAAATTCAAAACTACCGGACCGTTTGTAAGGTCAAACTCCTTTATTCACTGGATTAATAGTTTTTTATACAAAAAATATTTGAAACTTGAAAATATACTTCATAGTCGGTTCCACAAAACCATTATTTTGATAGGGCTTACTTCTTTAAGTTTTATTTCAAATTCTTTGGTTCCGGCACAGAATACTTAATAGTTCTCCATAGTTCCGTAACACGAACGTTTGATACCTACACGGACAGTCAGTTGGACGTAAAGCGACATTGTGCATCTGTCATAGCGCAACACAAATGGCTCAATTAAAACAAAGCCGACACGATCCGACCCGGACATCAATATCTTGGCTTCATAACGGACATATATATATATATGTATTTATATAATATGATGTATGATGTATATCGTCGTCGAGTACACATAGTATGTACAAGCATTCCTTAGTTTCGGAGTAGGTTGATTTGTGTAAGATTGCCCCTCAATATTTATTTATTTACAGTGCCGAAATCTCGAATGAATATGTTAATAAAAAAAGTCATAGTTATTATAGCTCGATACCTTTGTGCTGGTTCCATAAAACAGTGCCATTGGCAGGTTAAAACTTTTTGAAACAAAACATTGTACGGTTCCGGTAACACGAACGTTTGATACGCGGACAGTTAGTTGGACGCTAAGCGACATTGTGCATCTGTCAGAGCGCAACACAAATGGCTCAATTAAACGAAGCCGACGCGATCCGAACCGGACATCGCAGCAACAACAAATGGAGGACTCCGTCCGGACGGTGCGATGTCACGTTCTAAATTGGTTGTCGACCATCTATCCAGTATTGGTATAGTTAAAAATATCCGATACCATCAATTTGTCTGTATCCGAATGGAACGCAACTGTCGACTAGGGTGATATTGCACCGGCAATCAAAGCTGGATGTAAAAAATATGGTTTCCATTTCGATGGAAAGGCTTTGTGTTATGTGCTGTCCAATCAATTTTATATTTTTGTAAAATGCTTTATTTGTTAAATCGTAGCAAATAAAAAACGAATCGAAAAACTTTTATAGATATCGTTTTATGTGGTTAGATTGGGTATGGTTATACGAGTCTTCCCAATTATATTTTTGAAACCTTTTAATAGTATTCGAGCATTTAAATCACATCTGCCGTATGACGTCTTGTACTGGGCAAAGTTTTCTCTCAACGATCTCCATATTGGACAATTCTTCGATACCCGCATCCAACAGCTTCCTGCGACCTTCTTAAGATCGTCATTCAACTGTATGGTTTTAATTGACACCAATCAAGTCGCTTATTCGAGTGTACTTTGAAATATCGACACATAAGCGTTCTCAAGTATATCGCCTTTAACTGTCAGCACGATGTTTGCTATTCGAGCTGCAAAAAACGACATTTCGCGTTACCCGGTCAAGTTAAGTTTGCGCCTGATAATTATCTATGGCGTCGCCTATAAATGAGGCGCAAACTAATCACAACCGGGTTAGCGAAATAGCGATATACAAGGTATATCGCCACTTCGAAAGTCTCTCCGAGACATCAGAGAGACATAGTGTGGAATAGGGCCCAGACTCTTGGGTGTATCAATAAAGATATCGTAATCACAACCTTTTGATTTTCGATAATCGCTACCTCTGAAGTATTGCGATGTTATTAGTTGAGGCTTTGCTTTTATTAATCAAAAGGCAATAGCTCCGTTCTACCCGCGGAATAAGCATGGCCCTCGAGAAACTTCTCCAGGCAATAGGTACTTACTATAGCCGCTGCTTAATTGGCTAGAGTTTTAAAGCTGAATATTTACAAGTTTTAAGCAAATGCAGTTGAACTTTGTTCGAGAGCTCGCAATATTAGCATGAAGCACGTTATATTTTGTGACTTGTAACAAGATTAAAATATTAGGTACGTGTTATGATGTATATACGTCCGTTTGTTTCATATATATTACGAACATGGTTGTTAGGTGAGTACACGCAGATGGAAAACTATTTATTCTGGTAATTTAGCAGCAGCAGCGGTAGCAGTTTTTCCAAGGCACTAAAATCTTTATAACTGCCTATGTATCATATGAAGAGGCTGATGAGATACCTCAATAAAACTATGGATACAGAGTATTTGAAACGAGAGTCTCGGTTATCGTAACATTGGAAATAGTACACAATACATTATACGATGCAGGGATTTGGCCTTTAATCTAACATTCCTGATCGGAAATTAATTTTCCGAGCAGCAGCCGACAGAATCAAAGGCGTCACGTGAACGTGAGGCGCTAGCCCTAAATAACGTTACTTGTAATGACACAAGCACGCCATGTAATTCGCCAAGGAGTAAACCCCTGTGAGATATCAAAGTCACCTACGTTTTATGTTAAATAATTTAATCTCAGCGCGCCTTGTACCGTAACATGTCTCAACATAATTTAATCAATATTGTTTAGCGGGAATTAAATTAAGAGCAAATTCAAATTTATGAACCCCAACGTTAACAGAGTATATTCAGTATTTGGTATTCTCAGCAGAAAAACAAAATGTTGTAACAAAGAGACACCTAAACGCTACGAAAGCTCCCGATCACTCATAGAATTTTCAGTAGGGGCAATAAAAAAACATTTTACCCTTCAAGGGGCTTCGGAATGGTAGGGTATATGCGAAAAACAATAATGTGTTGGATGTCTCAGTCTATCAGAGCGGAGTCAATGGAGAGTTCTGCAAAAGAGTCACGTAATATGTAAATCGTTCAGGTCACGATGTGTCCCGACTGTCAAAGGCATCCGGCGGCGAGCCGGATCTCGGGACGATTTTCTCTATGATCACTTCACTTTCGAACGAAACAGGGGTAAGAGTCTTATAAACAGATTCCCTTTTTCTTTGTTTTGAATTGTTTTTCGGACGATTGTTGGATTTATTGACGTTTACATAAAAAAAAATAACGGAGTTTAGTTTAGTACCAATAGATTCAGATAAGCAATGACACAATGTGTTTTTTAGCTTTAAAAAACCGGCCAACTGAGCACGTGGGTGTCAAATTTTTGCACAAACGGAGCGCCCTATGACCCTTTGCTATAGTAGGCAATGCACGCTAAAAACACCGAGAAAAACACGTTTCTTGTATACAGCGTGTATATTTAATATAACCGCAAATTGAAGCCAGACGGAGATTTTAGTGCTATAATCTGATATTTATAACAATTATTAATTTAGCGTTAACTGCCATTGCATAATTATTTTTTTTTAATTTTGTGAGCTGCAATGTATGGCGTTGTTATTACTATAGTGACCGTTGTCACATCACGATGTTAAGTGGCAACAAACAAATACGTGCTGAATTATTTTTAAAAAAGTTCGATTTTTTTAATAATTTACGGTGCAATATATTAATAAATGCCTATACTAAGACCCCGTAAAGTTTGCGGTTATATCAAATATACACGCTGTATACCCTTTAATTTTTAACTTATCTTCTATCTATATATAATTATATAAACTCATCAACGCAGAGCCGAAAATACTTTTTTAGAGTTGAAATTTGCACAGTAGGTTAAATTTATAAATTCTACATGAGATAAGAAGCGATTTTGAAAAATTCAACCCCTAAAGGGGTTAAAAAGGGGATGAAAGGTTGTATGGGGTACAAGTTTTTTTTATGTTAGGAACTTGAAACTTCGCAAAAATGTATTAAGATAAAATAAAAGAAAACTGATTTCAGCTTTTTGAAAATTCATCCCCTAAAGTGGTAAAATAGGGGTTGAAAGTTTGTATGGAGATCTAGTATGTATGGTTAGCAGCGGCTGCGCCCGCGCCCCCCCGCGGCAGGCTTATCGTCATTAAAGCAGTGTGCAAATAGCTACGGTGCGTTTCACTCGTGTCGTCATATATATACCAATTGGCGGCGATGGCTGGTACTTTTGGATTGATTTCGGGTTTTAACCATGAAACCCAAGAGTGGAGAACCTACAAAAATCGGTTGACTCAGTGGTTTATAGCCAACGATATTAATGATGATACAGATAAAGCGGAGGTGGAACGTCGTGCTATCCTGTTAAGCGCACTCGCCGAATCTACCTACAGACTGGCAAGTAGGCAGACTGGCAGTACACTTCATATTTAATTTAGCGCTCTCTACTGGATCATATCCGCGTCAGTGGAAGACAACGAGGGTAAAACCCATTCCAAAGAGTAGTGACACAGCCAACGTCGAAAATTACAGACCAATTGCAATACTGTCAACGCTAGCAAAAGTGTTCGAATCCATATTACATAAAGCTATATCTATCCAGACTAAACCTTTTTTGTCCAACTCGCAACATGGCTTTCGACCTAATCGCTCCGTTGATACAAATCTTTTAATCCTGACTGACACCATCTCTGAGTTTCTAGACAGAGGTGTCCAGGTTGATGTCATATATTTTGACTTTAAAAAGGCATTTGATCGCGTAGATAATGACTTGTTGTTAGGTAAGCTCGATGGTCTAGGATTTTCGCCAAAGTTGCTTGCTTTTTTTGCAAATTATCTGCGTGATCGAATGCAGTACGTTCGACATGGACACTTCATCTCTACTCCGTACCCTACGAGATCTGGCGTCAGTCAGGGTTCAATTTTGGGCCCCCTCCTCTTTGGGTTAATGATTAACGATCTTGTTGCCGTTGTTAAGTATGCCAAGTGCCTCTTATACGCTGACGATCTTAAGCTGGTTTTTGGAGTTAAAAACGTTACGGATTGTGATCTGCTTCAAGAAGATATCGTGTCTGTTACCCAATGGAGCAAAGACAACAAACTTCTATTCAATGTGTCTAAGTGTTGTGTATGTACATTTAGTCGTGCTGCTGCCCCTATACACGCGCGATACACACTTGATGTTGTCGATGTAATTGAGCGTTAGCTCCGTGAAAGATCTCGGTGTGGTCTTCGATTCTCATCTCACATTTCATGACCATATTCGTAGCCTCGCAAACAATTGTTTTCGTAGACTCGGTTTTATCATCCGAAACATCAGACACTTCCATGATCTTGGGGCGATAAAGTTAGTTTTCTGCGCGTTTGTGAGAAGCAAATTAGAGGCGTCTTCTCTCATATGGAACCCTTACGAGTCCACATATGCATTGCTTCTTGAAAAGGTTCAAAAAGCCTTTCTTAGGTTTTTATATAAAAAAAGATATGGTTTTTATCCCTTTCTATATCCAACTAAGTTCCTACTTGGCTGTTTAGGTTTTAATTCTCTAGAGGTAAGGCGAAATAACATTTTGCTGGTCACTGCATGTCGTATATTACGAGGTGATTCTGATTGTCCAGAACTCGTGCAGCGAGTAGTGAGGCTTTTTGTTGCTGACGTTCCGAGGATAAACCTCAGACCGCGGGTGCGCCCTCTGCTGGCCGTGCCGGCGGCGAGGACGGTGTCGCGCAGGAACTCCCCGCTGCTCCGTGCGCTGGTAATGCTCAATGCTCTCCTGGCATCAGCTCCTGAGTGTGATTTGTTTGCATGGAGATGGGCAGCTGTATGCCGGGAATGTCTGCGTTTCTGCGAGATGATGGATGATCTTGGCTTTTAAATTTATATATATATTTTACTTTGTTATGTTAATTGTGTTTCTCGGTGCATTGGTCTATAGCTGTAATGCCGTGTAAACTTTATGGTAAATAAATAAATAAATAAATAAATAAATAATAAAGTAATTTAGCTTTGCCGGCAACTTTGGAAGAGAAAGGATTTAAAGACGTAGTGAAGATTTTGGATGCACATTTCACGCCAAAACGCTGCGGGTACGTGGAGCGATTCCATTTTTATTCGGCCACCCAGCAAGCGGGTGAAGGTCACGCGCAGTGGGCTGCGCGTTTAAAAGGCCTCGCCGCGCACTGCGACTTTAAAAATATGGAAGATATTATTCTCGATAGATTTGTAATGGGTATGCTCCCGGGCCGAGAGCGTGAAAAGCTATTCGCTCAAAATGTCGGTGAGCTGACATTGACTAAGGCGGTAGACTTGGCGGAGAGCATCAGAATTGCTCGAACCGGTGGCGCTGCCGCCAGCCCAGCTGGATCCCCGGTGGCTACGGAAGCCAGCGGTCTGTTCCAGATTAAAAAAGCATCTGCGCGCGCGTCTGCTTCGTCGTCTAACGTCCAGTGTTCGGTGTGTGGTAGATTTAAGCATAGTGCTACAAAGTGTCGTTTTAGAAATTACAAGTGCAGAAAGTGTCAAACAAAAGGCCATTTAAGTAATATGTGCAAGGCGGTAAAATATATCGAGTCGGAAGAGGTGAACGAAAGCGATGACGGTGAGTTTTTTCATATTCGTTCAGAAAGTGGGGAACCTATGGTCGAAACTATAAAGGTAAATAACATTTTGATTAAGTTCCATATAGACAGTGGAGCAGCAGTCTCCGCTATCTCAGACAAAGTCTATAAATTTTACTTTAGCGACGTGCCATTGTTACCTCCAAAGAAAAAACTATTCGGCTATACGCGAGAGACATTCCCTATTACGGGTATTATTAATGTACCGATAATCTATGACGACCACGAAGTCTATTTGGACATTTACGTGATTCCAAATGGGGGACCACCGCTTCTAGGTCGCGATTTTATCTCAAAATTCCACCTAGAATTAGCACGAATTCCCACGGCACCAGTCAATTATTGTACGGATACAGATATGCTACATCAAACCCTGTCTGATTACAAGGATATCTTTTCAGACCGCCTGGGCTGCTTTAATAAATATAAGATAAATTTAATCTTAAAAGATAACGCGAAACCAGTATTTATTAAAGCTCGTCCAGTTGCATTTGCACTGAAAAGTAAAGTGGAGAACGAAATTGAGCGGTTAGTGGACTTGGGTATTTTAGAACCAGTAGAGTATTCAGAGTTTGCATCGCCTATTGTACCCGTGTTAAAACGAGACGGTTCCGTGCGCATCTGTGCCGACTATTCACGCACTATCAACAAACAGCTGATCGCGGAGACTTATCCGCTCCCAACGGTAGATGAGTTATTTGCGAAACTACACGGCGGAGTCCAATTTTCGAAGTTAGACATGTCTATGGCCTACAATCAGTTTCCAATAAATGATCCCAATAACATTACTTGTATAAATACCACCCGCGGATTATTTAAGCATAAAAGACTAATTTTTGGTTTAACGAGTAGTCCAGCTATTTTCCAACGTGCCTTGAATACATTATTAGCAGGATTGGACGGCGTATTATGCTTTTTGGATGACGTGTTGATAACGGGGCGCGACATGACCGAGCACCTGCAAAGATTAAATAAGGTGCTTGCGAGGTTCAAGGGCGCCGGCTTAACGCTGCAAAGAGACAAATGCGAATTCTTTAAAGATGAGATATCATATTTAGGTCACGTAATAAACAAACAAGGTATTTCAAAATCGCAAGAAAAGATAGCTGCAATTACGAAGGCACCACGGCCTGAAAATATTAGTCAGTTACATTCCTTTTTAGGGTTAGCCAACTATTATCGCAACTTTGTACCTGACGCATCTAGCATTTTAAGTCCTCTATATAATCTAATAAGGAAAAATGTTAAATGGTCATGGACGCCGAGTCATCAAAATGCATTCGAGACAATTAAGATGCAGTTGTCATCCGACCAGGTTTTAGCGCACTTTGACCCTTCGGCTAAAATAATAGTGACAGCGGATGCATCACCAGTAGGTCTGGGTTGTCATTTATCTCAAATAGGTACTGATGGAATTGAACGGCCCGTCTCCTTTGCATCACGAGTCTTACGGGATGCCGAAAAGAACTATTCCCAAATTCAACGGGAAGCAACGGGAATTATTTTTGCGATAAAAAGGTTCCATCATTACCTTTATGGTAGATCACAACTATTTGTTCTTCGAACAGACCACAAACCGTTGCTCTCGATTTTTGGGCCACAAAAAGGTATTCCTGAGGTCACGGCAAATCGCCTACAGAGGTACGCAATTTTCTTATCTGCGTACAATTATGTTATTGAATACGTACGAAGTGAGAATAATAGTGCCGATTTTCTCTCGCGCGCGCCGCTTGCACTTAACAACAGCGCATCGACGCCGGGGCGTGACGTCACCATAACTCGAGAATTCGATGACCGCGCGGCATATATAAACTTCGTAGTAGACGGATGCTTACCTTTAACAGTCGAAGACTTGCGTCGCGAAACGCTAAATGATATGCAATTGCATAAGGTATGTGAATATGTTAGGAATGGTTGGCCATGAAAAGTTAGCGATAACCACTTAAAACCGTATCATTTATGCAGAAATGAATTATCAGTGGAGAACGGGTGCTTAATGAGAGGGCACAAAATTGTTATTCCGCTGGCGCTTAGGGAACAAGTTCTGCAGGAAGTTCACAGTTCGCATCTGGGAATAGTTAAGTGTAAATCGGAAATACGTTCGAAATTTTGGGTTCCGGGTGTTGATCAAGCAATTGAGAGAATCATTGGCGCTTGCAACGTATGTATTCAGCTACGCCCTTCGCCACCCCGGGTGACAGTAGTGCCATATCCGGAGTACGCGTTTCAAAGGTTACATCTCGATTTTCTCGGCCCGATAAATAATCACTCTTATTTGGTTATTGTGGATGCTTACAGTAAATGGGTCGAGTGTTTCGACATGAAAACAAACACATCGACGCATAATGTTATTGAAAAATTGTGCGAAGTTATGTCTCGATTCGGTACTCCTCAATGTATAGTAAGTGACAATGGCACGGCGTTTACGTCAGATAATTTTAAACAATTTTGTTCGCTAAACAAAATAACACATTTAACGAGCGCGCCGTACCACCCAGCTAGCAATGGGCAGGCCGAAACATATGTAAAAGTAATTAAAAAAGGAATAAAATCGGTACTTTTGTCAAATATTTCCAACACTAAGAGTAACTGCAAATTAATGAAATATTTATTTGATTACAGAAATTCTGTTCATTCGACCACTGGTACTTCACCAGCGCAGTTAGTTTTCGGTAAAAAGTTAAAGTCTCGGTTAGACTTATTAACAATGGTAAACTCACCGCCGTCTTCGTCCACCAATTTCGCCTCGTCGGTTAAAGATAAACAGTCCTCACAGGTTAATTATCACGGTGGCGCCGAAAGAACCGATTTTAATATCGAGGACCAGATATTATATAAGAAATATATTAATAAAAGCAAATTTAACTGGGCAAGAGGAAAAATAACAAAAAAGCTAGGCCAACGGTTGTATTTAATAGAAGATCAAGAAACATTGAACGTTATAAAAAAACATATCAACCAAATTGTTTTATACAAAGGGAAACCACCAAATTTACCCACCGCGGAATGTATGGTGCCCATTACTCACATGACGTCGAGCACTCAGGAACCAGCAGTATTCCTGCCCGTGCCTGGCCCGGGCGCCTCCACAAGCGCCGGCCAGCCAGTCGCGAGGCCAACGTCGCCTACGCTTCCAGAGGAACCCGGAGTCTTGGACATTTTTCTTCCCGCAGAGGGGGAAGAGGGTAATAATATATCCCCAGAGGATCAGGGCCTACAACAAGCCGAGAACGCGGAGTCCCAAGGCGATTACTCCCCGGAGGCCGAGTCATCCCTACCACCCGGGAACTCAGACCCTCAATACACGAATGCCCTGACTCCCTTGCCACCGCGGCGAGCTAGACTTAATTTAGATTTTAAGAAATACTTTTAATTTAAGGTGTTGTTAAATAAAGGTGGAGGGATAGTATGTATGGTTAGCAGCGGCTGCGCCCGCGCCCCCCCGCGGCAGGCTTATCGTCATTAAAGCAGTGTGCAAATAGCTACGGTGCGTTTCACTCGTGTCGTCATATATATACCAAGATCAAATATTTTTTGAGTGCGGGACTTGAATCTTTGTAAAAAGGCATACTATTAGAATAGAAGAAAAGTGATTTCAGCGTTTTTAACAATTCATCCCCTAAAAGGGTTAAAAAGGGGTTGAAAGTATGTATGACGATCAAAAATTTTTTTGAGTGCGGGACTTGAAACCTTATACACCGTGGCCGTTAATAACCCGAAAGATTTAAATCACGTATTTTTGACGACAACACGAGTAAATAATGTTATATCAACATGGGTCTAATTATGTGTCTTAATTAAATTACTATTTCAGTACAAATTAAATCATATTAATTGCCCGCTTCTTTGTGAACAAGTCTTTAGTTGAAGAAGAGTGAGCGAGCATGACACTTCAGGAATCGCTCCGAAATCATAAGACGAACGGCGAATGCCGTGACTTGTGTTCTATGACAAGAAGTGTCAAGTTATCGCTGTCTCAATATTACAGGGTTCTATGTTTCACTTTTGACGAGTTCAAATTTGAACATTGGCATAATGACATGAATTAGGGTGTGTTAGACTGGAGATTTTTTAACTTTTGATTTGTTTTAAATAAGTTATATCTCCTTAATTATGAGTTTTTGGACTATATGTTACACAAGTTTTTATACTCTAATTAGGCTCTAGTATCGTTAGCTTAAATCTTTCGGGTTATTAACGGTCACGGTGTATAAAAGCATATTTTAAAAATACAAGAAAAGTGATTTCAGCGTTTTTGAAAATTTAGCCCCGAAGGTGGTGAAAAAGGGGTTGAAAATTTGTATGAAGATCAAATTTTTTTTTTGTTTGCGGGATTTTTAACTTTGTATAAAGGCATATAATTAGAATACAAGAAAAGTAATTTCAGCGTTTTTAAAAATTCTACCCCTAAGGGGGTTAAAAAGAGGATGAAAGGTTGTATCGGGTATAAGTTGTATTTTAAGTTAGGAATTAGAAACTTTGTAAAAAGGTATTTTATTAAAAGATAAGAAAACTCATTTCAGCGTTTTTGAAAATTCAGCCCGGAAGGTGGTGAAAAAGGGGTTGAAAATTTGTATGTAAATCAAAAAAAAAAATTGAGTGCGGTACTTGAAACTTTGTGTAAAGGCGTGCGGTACTTGAAACTTTGTGTAAAGGTATTATTATTCGAATCAAAGAATTTATAAACGTTCTTAAACTCATCGAATTTAGTAAAGCTATTCGTTCGTAGATGTAGGCTGATTTTATAATGATACCGCGTAATTAGAGCAAATTAGCCGAAAAAAAAGTAAAAAAAGGGCCAAGAGCGAGTCGGACTCGCGTATACGAATGGTTCGTTACTATTTCGTAAACAATTGAAAAAAAAAGCACGTTTAGCAATTTCAACATTACTTAGATCTGAAAATAATAAAGATGTAAAATTTTAAAGATAAAAGTTCCACGCGGACGAAGTCGCGGGCAACAGCTAGTGTCATATACCTGATTACTTGCTGTTATAACTCTCACACTTTAAATGTACTTACCGCTTATTTACATTTCGGTATTTGTAAGACATGCATTAAAACAAATAATAAACACTTTGAAATAATTATTTAAAAAATTACACTGGGTATCTTAGTGTCCCACACAATTTATATAAGATGAATTTGTTGTCCGTCCGTCTGTAGATATATCAAGAAAGTTGAAATTAAAACCATATGCTCAAGTCTACAGTCCCTTGAACTAAGTTAACGTAAAAAAAATATACGGCCGTTTATGCCACAAAAATCATAATTTTCAACACCCTCTCAAAATTTGTAGGGTATTTTCCGTTGACCTACAACAATGAAATTTGTCAAGGACTACCGTCCTATACCTACAAAAAGTTTAGGGGAAAATCTGAAACTATACATTTGTAATTAAATAATAAAAAATATAGTCTTTATTTAAAGTAGGTACCTAAGTACTTGAAACAGTTTTCCAACGGTAAAGTTGTCGTCGCTACAGATACAATTACAATACAGTTTATCTTTTCGAGAAATTTGCAGTGCTTTCATACTACGTACGGAGCTCTCAATGCGCGAGTCCGATTCGCACTTGATCGGATTTTTTATCTATTTAAACTATAAAACCGGAACCTATCGCTTCAGACTCAAATGCAATAGTTCCGTCAGCGCAATATAATGACGTCGCTCAAAATGCACGGGATTTGAAGATAAATAAGGGAGAGGAAGCTTAAAATGTCTTGCATCGAGAGCCGGTAGCACTTTTCCTGGAGTGTCGCTTAATGGTGCAACAATTTTGTGCGAATTCCGCAGCTTTGTTTAAATATGCATCATGTCACCGTTGGCGTAAGTACTCGAAATAGTACAACACCCGTTAGCGTGAAGAGCATCGCTGCAGGCACGCATTAAGTCTGTCTAACGAGGGGGCGGGAATCAAATGTCTTGTTTTGTGCGTCCGGTCTTATGTAGCCCGGTTTTTAAATCAATTCGTACTTGTACGTATTTTAGTTCCTGATTATTATTTACAGGGTGAATAGGCGATAATTCTGTAGTTATTACAAAAAATAGACTGTTATTGAAAGTAAGTTAACTAATGAGTAGAATCATACCAAAAGCAATAAATGTTAAGCCTAAAAATATCCAAAGTTTTAAGATGAAATGCTTCCATACATTTAGTTAACTTCATTAGTTAGTTCTGAGGCTTTTATTTAACCAAAAATGGACTTGATCATTTACTTAAATAAATTAGTTTTTTTTCATTATTCGATTTTCATATGTTTTTTGTTCTATATTGTTTTTATTGTAATATTATATTTGTTTTTATGTGAAGGAATCAAGGAATACACAACACACCATGAGATACATTAAAATAACAGACAGAGGTAAACAACAGGCGGTCATATCGCGGTAGCGCTGTTTAGATTTTTTCGAAAATTCACCTGAATTTTAATGTTGTTTTTATTTATAATTTTTATTTAGGTATTTTAATGTTTTTTTTTTATTTATAATTTTTATTTAGGTAAAAACGTAATAGGAGAGCTGCCAAAACGATATATACTTATCCATTTATGGTATGGATTTGATCTTACGTAGGTACCTACATTACCTACACCCTTATACCTGCAATGAGGAACACGACACAAGGGACCTACATACATATGTGCACGTGTGTAAGCTCTTACACAACAGATAACAGCATGCTGTGTCGAACTAAAATGTCGAACATCTGTAAAAGTTTTGTACTCCCAACATGGCTCTTAGATTCAGCTACAAGTTTAACACAAAATTTAAATATCTGAAACAATGTGAAAAGCAACATCTTTACTTGCATTATACCTACTGAACCCACGAGTTCATTATGTAAGTTTTCATGATATATTTTGTGTAGCGTTTAATTAGTTTGTAAGAAAATGTGATGTTAACATGGAATAAATTTACGCTACCTAGTTTAAGTATGGATAGAACTTAAGTAAGATTCAGACGATTATAAATAGGTCATGGTTCGGCGAAGCTGTCTTCTTGTATCTATAGCGTACCGTCACCAAAGAAGTAACTTTGTATCTAACTTATTTACAAGTCTATCTAACTAACTATTTAACAAGTAATCGACACTAGAAGCGAAATAAAGTTTTATTGCCAGACGTCGCTTGACGTCACCTGAACTCTACGCTGCTTACGATTCCCATGGCACTAACTCGCACTTGCGTTGCGTCTGAACTGAACATTAAAATAACCAATAATCCTTGCATTCAAAAAGCTTATAATTAGTAATGTAAGCTATTTGTGAGCTCTTAACAAGCCTTCTCTTGCAACTGTTGTTAGTTATAGCGGTATAACTTAAATAAAAGTCCACGTTGACATAATATAATAATCTTCTATAGACAGTGCCTACTTAATTAAAAAAATACATTAAAAAGCGATGTACGATTTTTTCTCTCATAACTATCGTAGCTATGCTTATAGTATATCCATCCTCAATAAATCAAGTAGTTTGTTAGTAAACATCCCGTCGGTATGGACACGGCGCGGGCCAGTATTTTCTCATCGCGCACAAGATTGAGCAGCAGTAAGGCGATCATAACTCACGGTTACGCGGCGGGTGTAATCTCCTGTGTGGACGGTGCAATAATCCCAGGCTCCTGTGTGGTGCGCCATTTTCACACGCTCACCCTTGATAAATATTTGTTAAATATTTTATTCATAGATTTTGGTATTTAGGTTTACAACTTTTACACTTTACACGCAAACATAATAGTCTGTTATCACACAATATTAAGGGTTAATATACACGCATAAAATAACTTATTAGATCACGAAAGACATTGTTGGATCGCCTTCTGTAACTGTCATAACTTGTGCCTATAAAAAAAAATATCCCCGTATTGTAGTTTAATGTACTACCTTCAAACAAGTACGCTGTAGCATGAAAAAAAAGTGTGCATCATTCAACTTACGGACTTTAAAGTTAAATATAGTGTACCTGCAGAAAGGGTCTCCTGGGACTATTGCGTCTATAGAGGCCAATGCGACTTTTGATGATATCATAGAAATGCAACATGTATCTTTATAACTACTACCACTCTCTTTTTTATATTAATAGTGCCTAAAGAAGGTAAGGATATAGGTGGTCTTAAAATGTTGTGCATCCATGATATCATCAAAAGTCGCAATTGTCTCTATAGAAGTAATAGTCCCAGGTGACCTTATGTATGATCCATCATTGAGGAGCAGTAAGGCGATCATAACTCACGATTACGCGGCGGGCGTAATCTCCAGCGTGGATGGTGCAATAATCCCAGCGGCTGCTTTTGCACGCTCACCTTCACTTAATAGATATTAGTTACCTGTTTCGCGTAATAAAACTGCAAGCTTGTTCAGACTAACGTTTATTCGTTCAAAAGTGACACTACACTTTAAGTATATTATTCAAGAGATGGGGCCACCAGTAGCATAGACAATAGTAAGATCCATCATTGAGCAGCAGTAAGGCGATCATAACTCACCATTACGGGCGGGTGTAATCTCCAGCGTAGACGATGCAATAATCCCAGCGGCTGCTTTTGCACGCCCACCTTCACTTAATAAATATTAGTTATAATATATGTTTCGAGAAGGATCTGCGTGAGCTCAGAGCCACAAACTGGCGAGAGATTGCGCAGGATCGGGTAAAGTGGCGAGCTCTTGTGTCGGAGGCCAAGACTCATTTTGGGTCGCTGAGCCAGCGCAGTTAGTTTAGTTTTTAATTATATGTTTCGTCAATAAAACAAAAAGTAGTTGCTGGACTGACAAAAAGTCATAGAGGAGATATATTTGTATTGAATGACTTCTTTACTATAGTCGGGTCAAATGTAGCCTATATTACTTAGTGCAGCCTAGTAGTAGTAGTTGTTAGTACCAAAATTTGTGTTGCGAGAGGTGGAAGAAAATGTCACCAACAGATGGCGCTGTGCGGCTATTCCCACGCTACTGTATCGCGTTAAGATTGTTATGGTGTATATATGTACGGTACAAATGTGTATTACTAAGGCATTTTTCAGCAATTCATATTTATGAAAAATGCTATTCTGAACAAAATAAACATATCTCAACTCCGGAACAGTGTTTCCCATCTGTAACGCTTCGCCAAATTTTAATTTGCCCCAAATTTTTTTTCCTAAAGGTTACTAAAGTTAGGTTTGTTTTATAATTTTGAAAAATGGCTTTCAGACAAATGAAAATTTTACAGAAAACGTTACAGATGGGGAACAAAATTGGTTTTTCAGATAGGTAACCATTTAAACGGATTATATATTAATATATAATTATCGCGTTTAATCAACCCTTTGACAACGGCAACTGAAAAGTTGTTGAATAAAAAAATACATACAGTGAACCATAGAACCTCCACCTTTTTTAAAAGCGGTTAATGACGCAATATCCGTTTAAAGTGCTTTATTGAAATATGTGACAGTCGCGGAGACCGAAGTAAATATTATGTCTAAACAGATTACTAGTTTCGAAATAATATGATTGAAAGCATTTACCGAAACATCAATTCCTTTAATAGATTTTATTAAAAAAACGAGGACATCAAAAGGCAAAGTTCAATATCACGATTCGTTTACTGAGTGGGCATAAACAAGAAACGTCTTTTGTAAACGTTTATTATTTTCGGCTTGATTCAGAACAAAAAGGTGTCATTCAAGCGCAGAATAATTATTTGGAATTCATTATTTCATATTTTTAACAGTCTTGCATACAAAGAAAGCAGAATTTATATTAAATATCGTACGTATTTAAATAATATTGAGCACCTTTGCTTCGGAAAAAACGTGGGATTATATCTACTCTAAAGTACAGTCAGCCAAGAAAGTGGTATACCACTTTTGAACTGTAATACTCATAAAATGAAGTCGGAAATAGTCAAGGTACTCATTTTTTTCTGACTGTACTTTGGTTCAGTTAAGGGGCTTTTATTGTATTGTGTACCTGCCTGTTTATTTGAATTATGATGTGATAAATAAACGAATATAATTTGTAACTTACCTAGTACATATATGCTTGTTTTCTTCATTGTGTTGTACTGTACTTATATTGTAAGTACCCAATTTCATGTTTAGTGTACAATAAAGTTTTTAAGAATAAATAATTAATACCATAAATACACGACTTGTGATAATATTCATAATAATAAACGTAAGCTTGAAAACGTGCCAATTTGGCAAAAAATCGATGACCTTCTGTATCATAGTTTTAAATAAATAAACAATTTTTTAATAGATAACGATATATTGGATATGGAAGCGTTAATAATGAAGTTAATTAGAGGAGGCAGCGATAAATTGGCGCGGCATCGACAAACAACCTTGTGCTCGAGGCTGCTCAATCAATGGCCGAGCCAAGAACTTTCTGTGAAAAAGTTACGCTCACACAGGGAAAGAAATTTACATGTTATTGAATTTTTATGCCTTCGTTAAACATATTCGAAATACAGGTGCTCATGTAGGCGCTCAGCGCGATAACATTTTGTTACATGATTCCATCACGTTAGAATAACTGCGAATTTGCACGTCTAATTCAAACCAATGAAGCAATTTCTATTCAACTCAGAGGACCGCGCAGACGTAAATCAGGGCTAACACGAAAGAGTTTTCTTTTTGTAACCCTGGGAAGGTAAGTGGGGATGGCACGAGACGGGTGTGTCGTGGTTTAATCCACGCAACTAACTGCACATTCAATTTAGAATCGTGCATAATGCATGCTGGCGGGCGGGCATGGGTTCTGGGGGCATTTGCAGTATCTAATTACGTATTATGCTTTGCCATGTAGACGGCACGTCTGCCTACGATGAATTTTAGATCATGGTCCAGCTCACAGTGCCCGCCCCGATAATTGCAATTGATGCACGATTCCTAATTGCTTTGACTTCAATGGAATATTGCTTCAATTCGATCCTCTTGAGTTTACATAATTTGTCGAATTACATTAGGTTATGCCAAATTTCACCACGCTTTATTAGCTGTTGATGGCTTTCAAGTGAACATATCAGTCATTAATAAGTATTAGAGCGTAATGAAATTGGGTATAAATCTAATAATAGTACCTAGGTACATAACATACCTAGGGGGGGATTCGTGAATGTTCCAGATCGCAGGTGTTTGTGGCCCCAACCGAAGGTGAGGACCATAAATATGCGATCTGGGGCTTAACAAATTACCGTCCGTGGTTTGTCTAAAGTTTTAAGTTGTACCTTAGCCAGGAAGTCAGATTTTCTCCCCTGATAATCCTATTTACTGCCTAGGGTGACGTAAATAAATTAGAGTACATTTCTTGCGGTTGAAACTTACAATTCAGCTAAAATAAAAGGTTAATTTGAAGAACTTATAAGTCGTGGTTACGTTTAGTTCGGGCAGGCGACCCTCGACCATCTGCGAGTTGAACATGTCGTATTTCCTCATAAGGGTGGGGAAAATGCCGTCATAACTCATGGTTAGTCGGTACCCCAGCGTGTTGTAAAGATGCCCTTAACACTAGTCTTCGTTTTCTTGTGGGAGCACTGTGTTTGTCTTTACATTTTTAACCGATGTCAAAAAAGAGGATGTTGAGATGTTTGGTTTTTATGCATGTTCCTCGATTACTGGAAAAGGCGGGACTGATTAGGAAAATACCTTTTTTTTGTTTGAAAGAGTAACGTACTTTTGAGTTGGTCCATTGTCTTTAAGTCAGTATCTGATGATGGGATGCAGAAATCGAGAGAGCTCCAAATTATTATTATGCATATTTATCGCGATTTGTTTTTGTTTGTTCAGTTGCGAGAACCGTTTGGGACGCCATACGGAGCGGACGCGTTTTCTTAGCCTCTACCGATCTGTATTGGCATCGTTAAAACCCAGCCAAAACAATAGAGTCACGAGACAAAAACAAGGCTCGACCAGATGTTTGCATAGTCGCCGGTTAAATTTTTACCGCGCGTAAACGAATTCACCGCGTTATATCTCTCCTTCTGTCTTTCTTTCAAATATTTAGTTACTAAATAAGTAGATAGCCTAGTGTTTGGTGCGTCTATGTTACTCGGCCTATCTGTGAGTGTTGATCAAGTGTGTGCCATTCTGAGTCTGCAGTACCCCTCCGCCGTGCCGGCTACACCACAGCAGCTTAATTTGGTGAGACCGTTCCATTTTCTAATGCCAATTGCAATATTATTATACTCCTTGTCTATGCTGACCCGCTACAAGGAAAGCTAGGCGAGCCCAAAGGATACGGTTTAAGAGTTTAAGCTAAAACCAGTACCAAGTTTAGATGGGCCAAGCACGGCCCGTATAGTAACACTCTTTAACTAACGTCAATTATGCCCCTTTTCTTGGAAATCAGGCCACACTTCATCAACCTCTACCTGTGGACCAGCGTAATATAGTACGACCCAGCCGTCTCATGGTATTCGTCAGAACAATTATATCTTTAGGTATTTTAACTTGCAAATAAACGGTGCCCGCAACAACATCGGGAGTTGTTGTAAAATATATACAATAACTGTCATTTATTTATTGGAATCGTTAGTATTAATGTAGTTTTAGGTTGTATTCACTGTAATTTTCATTACTTAGGTACTTTTTCTACCCGAGGGACGTTCCTTTACTTCAGCACTTGTACTACTTTCCCATAAAACTTATATTTCTAACCGTAATTAAATTATATTAGGTTAGGTTTAGTAGGTGATTGTGGACAGTTTATAATTCATCTAGTGAAATAATAAACTAATCTAACCTATCCATCAGTTTACAATGTCACTGGTTAGTTTCCAAAGGGATGGTATATAGTCATGATTACTGTACAGTGTTTTATCCTTTCATGTTTTATAACCATAATCGAAAGATTCCGACTTGCTTCTTGCTGATATAACCTACTTCGGTTCGAAGGTGTAATTAATGCCTGGTAGTTTTGTTTAAGGAAGAAAGCTATCTGTAAGGGACGAAGAGCTGAGCGGCCAGCTAAATAATTATTCGTTTATATTTTTGGTTTAGTGTTTTTTTTTTGTATATTATACTATAATTATGCTCATTACATGATGTAATACCAAAACTATACTAAAAGTCCTGCTTTAAATCGAATATTAACCAAGAGTAGTGTATGATACACATCTTTAATTTTTGCCGTAGGTCTTAAATAGCATAGTTTGGGTAACTTACAAACATATATTAACCGTTCAACAGTAATAATTTCGTTAGAGGCTACGTAATGAAGAAATGCAACAGCTTGCAAGCAATAACTTCCTAGAACAAAGAGGTCCTTTTTTTCAAGGCTTTTAAAGGCCAGGTCACTTTGTCCCGAACACGTGCGGACACCGCCAGCTAGCAACAATTAGCCATTGTCAAAAAAAGGGACTATCATAAACATTAGTGCATCGCCGGCTCATCCATGACATTAAACTCGAGTGTCTTCATTTATCACGGAAAATTTACCAATTCCCAAGGGAGGCAATTGTCTGTAAGTACATACAAGGGTGATAGCGAACCAGTTGAAAATCGTGCAGTTGATACCAACCTCGACCATCGATGGAGGTTCGAGAATTGCTCGCTAATCACTTGTCCGAGGAGAAAAATAACAGTCAAATCCAATTAGAGATTAAAGGCAGTGTTTCAGACTTAATGTCTCCCGGTTACAATGCTCCTCCGTTCACGGAACAAATTGATAACTCATTCGGAACCAGTTTAGAAACGGTTTTCAGGGTGGAGTAAATATGATTATATTTGCCACCGTGAGTTGCTCTACGGTAAATATCTATTTGCATATGGAACATCAGCGACCACTACAATATAGGACACCCCATATAGCTACGAATACCACAATGCCAAATCTTCGTGTCTTCTACGACTTCACGGAGCTCCGTCCACTTCAACAGTCCTGACACTGAAGCATCATTGATTCAACAATCCAGTGCTGACCAAACCACGACCGTTGTTATGCACAGCTACCGATTAATTGACGCACAACCTAAAATAAACTAAAAACGCATGCTATCACGCTACCTCACAATAACAGCTATGGTAAAGAAATATCAAAAGGAAGTGAACCGTCATGAAACGGCCATAACCATGATGTCACACGGTGAAGAAGAATGTGTCTAATAAGAACCCAATATGGGACGAATCCAACGAGAACTCATACAGGCATCAAATAAGACCCCGCCATAGAACATGATTTGGCTCGCGACCAATTATCACTAAAGAAACTTCAAGAAGTCACCTACAAAGACGTCCACACACACGCAATATTATCTGAACCCTAACTTTAATCTGGATTATACCGTTGAAGGAAAGCACAAGCAAATTTAATTCACTAGAGTAATCAGCCAGAACGAAGAAATATTATCCCCAGAACATGGACCCGACACGGCCACTTGTAGTGTGGATGAAAAATCTAAAATAGATAGAAACAGACACGGAATCAAAACTGGAGGATAATTACATACAAATAGCGACGGCTCAGCGACATCAACCTACGACACAAGAACTTATCCTACGTGATAACTGGAAACTTTGGACGACGAGACGCAGTCCACTATCCTTCCCTGTATATATGTACACAACTATCTGTCTATTTCCTTTCTGGCTCGATGCTAGTATTCTTGTCGGATCTCTCCCGTCGGTCCTCATCCTGACTGCAAAATAACCTACACTCCCAACCTGTAAACTTCTGGCTCCCCGGTGCCTCGGATAGGAGGGCCAGTTGATCTTACCGGAGCGGCAAAAGACGGAGGGGACCACGAGAGGACCCGGATACCTGCCCTGTCTCAGAACCGAAAGCTCCGGCCAGGGAATGTTAAGGTTTCTATACTACCCTGAACGACTTGCGGTATTGTGCCAGTATGCGCTTCTGAGTCATTTCGTTGAGCTTCTTTGTCTTTCCCTCTCTTGCATGGTCAACGCCTCCGCGTCCTTGCAGCAGAACTGCTGGCTGGGTGTAGTCACCGAAACGAAACGAAACGAAACGAAACGATTTGTTTTTGTTTGTTCAGTTGCGATTGGTATGATTTCATTTAGTTGAAGTTTGTTATCTTTAACGGACTTCCAAAAAAGGCCTCCGAATTTATTAAATTTTTTAGAAGTCTTGAAGTTCTATGTTTCACTGTATTTTAATTTGTTTTGTTAAAATGTTACTATAATTATTCGCCACCCACAGGATGACGACATAGCTTGTCGGAGTTGTAGGTGTAATAAAATGTTTATTATATTCGTCTGTGTGAGTGTGTAATTAGTAAATGCGTGGTCGGACTTTAATGTTATCTATTGTGATTTTCTAGAAATTCTCGACGGAGCTACATTTAAACACTAAAGAATTAATTTGTAGATACACAGTTCACAATTTTAATCTAAGAAACAAGGGTCTTGTTAATTATTTTACATTACTAGTACCTAATTAAATGCGACATAAGATAAGTCTATTATAAGTAATTAATTGAAAGTCTAGAATTAAAAACTGGTTAACATTAGTAAAAAAAAAATATATCTTTAGCAAAATGGCTTACTTACGATATAATAAATAAATTACACAGTAAGCTCTAGTACGCTTGTGTTATGGACAATAGACTAGGCACAAATATTCGAGTTCATCACACAAGTATTTGCCCTTACCGGGATTCGAACCCAGGACCGACCGTCGGCTTAGTAGGCAGCAGCTTTACCACTGCGCCAACCGAGTCGTCAATAATAATCTTTAGTAATGGATATAATAATGGGGGATTGAAGAAATATATTTCGTCAGTTCGTCTAGCATAACTGTGTCGCGCGACAAATACTATCTGTCACTTTCCTTTCAATACCGTGCGAGCAAGACGTATGACGCTGAGTCGCGCGTGGCGCAAGGGTGCCCACAGTTCCACACATGTACCTATAATAGCAAACAGTGTAATTAACGTCATACATGTGCTGTAATGCTAATGCTATTTCGAATTGTAATTGACATGTACCTTTTCTTACGTATAAAGATGATATGACATATCATATCATAATATTTTATGATAAGGTGGACTCGACAAAAAAAAAAGTCAAGAATTGGCCGGGTGCAGAGGTCGCGTAGGGAAAGGGAAAATGATCGCAGCGCTTGATTCGGCCAAAAGCGGTAACTTTGGCCGCTCTGTTTCTGTCAAACGTCATACTTTTCAGTGATAATGATAATGCTCTGCTATAAAATAAAAAAATTGGGCAAGTGCGAGCCCGACTCGCGCATGAAGGGTTCCGTACCTATACATATATATAATCTATAACAAGTTTGTTGTATGGGAGCCCCCCTTAAATATTTATTTTATTTTATTTTTAGTATTTGTTGTTATAGCGGCAATAGAAATACATCATCTGTGAAAATTTCAACTGTCTAGCTATCACCGTTGTTGAGATACAGCCTGGTGACAGACGGACGGACGGACGGACGGCGAAGTCTCAGTAATAGGGTCCCGTTTTTACCCTTTGGGCACGGAACCCTAAAAACTGAAATAAAAGGTAACCTATCGCAACTTCGAAACATTGTTTCCCCGCTGTATCGTTTCGCCGAATTTTCATTTGCCCGAAAGCAATTTTTCCTGAAACCCATAATATTTTCCGGATTTTATAAACATCGTTTTATAGAGCCCATTAGGTTAGGTTAGGTTTGTTTTGTTAATAGTTTTGGAATAAATAGCCTTCGGGCAAATGAATATTCGGCGAAACGTTACAGCGGGGAAACAAAAATTCGGGATTATGATAGGTAACCTGTGAACATATTTTTATCTTTTTAGTGCAGTAATAATATTATGATAGAATAATCATAATGTTTCAAAAATAAAAAAATATAGAATTACTTATAGTTTGTAAATGTTTATTGTTTGTTTATTGATGTGCCAAAAGTAACAGGTTCTCACGGAGTATATGGAGATGGCATTCAGCGCAGTTTGTTCTAGCACCGCTGTAGCCGACTTTTACACGCACACAATTATATTCGTATAGAAATAAGGTTTTACAACAAACAGAAGTGAGTTGACATTGGCTGAGCTAATGTGTGCGTATTACGTAGTCATACACTACTACGATCAATGTATCGAGAATTTTAGTCCTTATATGCATATCAGACAATGTCTTTATTTTTATTATAACTTAAATAGAAATAAAATAAAAGGCAAATGAGACTTTATGATTCAGTACGACAAAGCCTCGAATTGACAAGAAATTGATTTCTACTTCCGTCAGTTCAGTAGTGTCACTTTTGATATTAACGCTGGCTAAATATCGCAAGGTTTTATGTTACAATTTTAAAACATTTAAAATTACACCCTATCCTTGTAGCACGGGGTCTAATTTTAACGACCCAGAAAATGTAATGTAAGCTCTGCCAGCGGTATGCATCTAATGATTCTAAAGGTTAAGGGCGTGATCAAATCAAAATAGTCGATATCGATAAAATAATAATATGTATAGGCTTATAATATGTATAATGCATGTTTAAATATTTATTTTGTATGGTCGTAGACGTCGTAAATTAAATTATCAGACCTTTTAATTTCTAGCGACGAAATCAAATGGAAGCGTCCATCTCAATCTTCCTATCGTTCAGAATGTTTACTTTACATGTAGTGATATATTAATAATAAAAACATCACCTTACAACATTTGGAACAGGTAGTAGGTAAATTATAAACGGAGTAGATTTATTTATTTCATCATATGAAATGTAAACAAAATAATTAAGGGACAATCGTACACAACTCGACCTGGCCTTATACTAACCAATAGTAGACGACGATATAAACAATATATATAGATAACATCCATGACCCAGGAACAAATATTCGAGTTCATCACACAAATATTTGCCCTTGCCGAGATTCGAACCCAGGACCGCCGGCTCAGTAGGCAGGTGCATTAAAACTGCGCCAACCTCGTCGTCAACTGACTAGCACGTATTACATTGTGGATTAGCGAAACAATAATACTGTTTTAATCTAATGATTTTGTCTGCTATTGATTTCGCTGTAATAAAATTACTTGTCTGAATTAAAAAAAACCGGCCAGGTGCGATTCTGACTCGCGCACCGAGGGTTCCGTACAAACTTTCACTTATCCCATCTTAATTAGCCTGGTTGAGTTAAGTTTGTATCTGAAATGTATGGCGCCGCATACAAACGAGGTGCAAATACTTATAAAAATACTTACTTACTTTACTTATACTTACATGTCTTTGGATCTCTATATTTCTCATATTTGTGATCGGCCATGGCAAAGTACACGTAAAAATATCCGTTCGCCGACAAAACAAGTCAATTGTCCAATGAGTTGCAATGGTCGTCGTTTAAGCTTGCAATATCAAATCCAGGGTCAAAAAGCGTAAGTCGTCGTTCAGGCAGGCAATGTTCAAGGTCCAGGGGCAGAAACAATTCGTAAAAAGTGCTATAAGTCGTCGAAAGCAGTCGAAATACAGCGAACACAGCGAAAGTAAAAGACGTTGTGATTTTGAAGAGATCTGTCAAAAGTATCAAAGATGTTGACAGCGTCATTTGACTTTTGTATAGCTTTGGGCGAACTTCTAAACAGCCGAAATCGGCTCAGAGGCACTGAACTAAAACCTCTTTGATTTTTTTAAAATCACCGGTGCAGCCAAAAAATCTGTAACTTTTTTTTTGTGCTAAGAAAGCTTATTCCTACCACCAGTAAAAATTTCAAGCAATTCTGATATTTTCATCCATTCCCCATTACTGTAATTGAATCTGCAAATTCTGAGTTTTAGTAATTATTTTTGACATAAGTAACAAATTGAAATATGTAACAATAAAGTATTTGAATATTGTTTTATTTTGTTTGCATGCCTATTTGTTAGAACATAAGCAACACTGTATATACCTGTATCACCTAATTTATTACTACGTTCATGCAATAATTTGAATTTGAATCAAACTTAACGCAACCAGGTTCTCTAAATATGATTTACCTATTTATTTATTTAATTAATCTTTATTGCGCAAAAGAAAACGTATCGTACAAAAGGTGGACTTGATGTTTGAAAAGGACTATATTTTTCAAGATTTTTATTAGTATTTGTAGTAAGTATGTGGCGATTTCAGATTTTTATAAGTATTTGTAGTACTTGCCAAATTTCATAGTTCTAGGTCATCGGGAAGTACGAGTACTCTGTCACTTTGATTCCCTTGAGTGACGAAATGTGCGTTTTTGGCGACATAAACGGCTGTATCTTTTTTTCACGTTAACGTAGAAGCTTGATTTTTTTTTCACAGCTTTAAGGGACCCTAGACCTGAGTATATAAGTATACATATAGTGTTAATTTCAACTCGATACCTCCACACGTTCTCGAGATAAAGGGTCTTGACAGACAGACAGACAGACGGACGGACGGAAAACAAAGTGATCCCATAAGATTTCCGTTTTTTCCGATAGAGGTATGAAACCCTAAAAAACAAGGTGATAAAGTGTAAATTATATAATTAAAATGGGCAACTTAGTATGAAACACGAGCGGCTCACATTAAAACCTCCATACAGAATATCGACAATTTATGGTTTAGACTTGTTCCCCCGCACTAAATTGTCAGACGGACGTATACATTGCGTGCTCGTAAAGATGTTGCGTGAATAGTTGCCATGTCAAGCTAGTAATGTATAATTGTCATAATGCACTGCAATATTTTACGAAATATTACAAAATACCGAATTTTATTACTTTCCAGTGAAATTAAACGGTATCAGGTATCTTTTTGAGTATGCAGATGTAACGATTATAATGGCATAATTCGGCATATTTCTAATTTTTTAGCACATAATTACTCAAGCACGTTCGTACGGTAACTAAGTGACTGTTGACATCACGTTGACATATCTTTGGGTATTTGGGCCTTAGCTCGGTTACGCGTGCCCCGCCCAATACCCAGTCTATAGTATTCTTATGGTCTGTGCAGGTTCCCTTTATTAAAGTAAGAGAAATGCAGTTGTAGAGAAAAGATATATTGAAAGTAATGTCAGGAGTCAATACAATAATAACTATAGCAACGTATACACAGATATAAAAAACAACCGCCATATAGTAGCTAGAAGCGTACGCAACTGGAAGTGTTCCTTAACATGCCCTCATCTTTTTCAAGCCGAACTCTTCACATAGTTTAAATAGTCTTGGCTTGTAAAGAGGCTTTGTAAAGATATCTGCCAGTTGTTCTGCTGTCGGTACTTGCTCAATGGCTATCTCGTTTTCAGACACACATTGTCTCACATAGAAGTGTTTTAACTTTATGTGTTTTGTTTTACGATGCTGCGTATAAGGACAGTTATATGCCAATTTGATTGTGGACTCATTATCAATTCGCAAAACAGGCGTTGCGATATTCGCTTTCAGATCTTGTAACAATCTTTTCAGCCAAACAATCTCGACTAGTTTCGCTGGCCGCAACTATCTCCGCCTCAGTGAACGACAGCGCAACCATAGTTTGCTTCGAACTGCGCCACGATATTGCTGACCCTGCGTACATGCACAACATTCCAGTTGTTGAACACCCGCTTTTGTCATCACCACCGTGATCAGCATCACTGTAGCATACGAGGCGTTTTTCACCTTTCTTGTATTCTAGTCCCGTATAAACAGTCCCCTTTAGGTATCGAAATATCCGCTTTACTTGTTGTATATTATTTTTGGTAGGGTTTATCTAGGTTTCGTGACACTACTCCAACTGCATATGCAATATCGGGTCTGGTTCCAACCATCAGATAAGACACGCACCCAACCGCTTGCCGGTAAGGAAAGTCTGTCTGTTGTTTAGGACAATCTTCCTCTTCTTCTTTTTCAGATTTTATAATGGGTGTCCCAACAGCTTTACAGTTGCTCATTCCATACTTTTGCAGCAATTTTTGGGTGTAAGCGGCTTGATGAACCTTGATGCTGTCATTATGCTGTTCTATTTCTAATCCAAGAAAATAAGATGGATATTTCGTGGTTATCTAAAACCGACGTCTTAATTCATTTCAATGAAATTGTCAGCCTCTTTCTCGTCTGTAGCGGCCAATAATCCGTCATCTACATAGAGACCGAGTAATATTTTATTTTGTCCTCGTTCACGGACATAGAGACAGGGATCTGCTTCGCTCTGGATAAAGCCTACTTCTATCAGAAAATCATGAATGCACTCATTCCAACATTTAGGCGCCTGCTTTAATCCATATAGGCTTCTTCTTAGCTTGCACACACGACCAGTGCCGTCATCAAATCCTTCTGGTTGCCGCATAAAGATTTCTTCTTTGACAGTACCGTATAAAAAAGCTGTAGTGACGTCGAACTGTCTGAGCGCTAATCCTTCGTTCGCAGCAATGCTTAGCAGAATTCTAATCGTGCTCATTTTCGCTACAGGACTAAATGTTAGATCATAGTCGATCCCTTCTTTCTGATTGTAGCCAATAGCAATCAATCGGGCTTTAAAATTGTCGACTGTACCATCGGGGTTTCTTTTTATTTTGAATATCCACTTGCAACGAAGTGCTTTTCGGTTTATAGGTAATTTTGACAATTCCCAGGTCTGACTTTCTTGTAAAGATTTAAGCTCTTTGTCCATCGCTTCGATCCACTTATCTTTTTCAGAACTTTGCAAGACATCTCGGTATGAAGTCGGCTCAGGAACTGATACAGCCTCGTTAATGAACTGCTCAAAATTAAACCTTTCTGGTGGATTAATTTGGCTTCGATCACGAAGTTGACGCTCGTTTTCTACTGGCGGCATAGCTTCGTCCTCTCGTGTCATAACATTGGGATCTTGTTTTATTATCTCGGCTTCTTCGAGTGACTCAAAATCCAAATCTTCGACGCTATCGCTGTCATTTGTTTCTGACTGTACTTGTGGATGACTTTCCTTGCAACAATTTGGACAACTTGTGGAAGGTAGAGGTAGCTCGTAGGTATTTTTCTCAGGTTCAGGTGTTTTTGAAGCTACGTCAATCTTGTTTTTCTTCAGTATAGATGCTTCATCAACAATGATATCTCGGGATCTTGTCAACTTTAGGCTTTTTAAGTCAAAAACTCGATATCCTTCGTCACCGTCATAACCGATAAATATACCTGTCTCAGCTTTCTTGTCTAACTTACTTGTTCTCTTCTGTTTCGGAACGTGCACATAGCAATGACTTATTTTTACCTTATTTTGGGCTTCTTGCCGAACCAGAGCTCGTGTGGAGACTTTCCATCTATTGGTGTAGGTCCCGTTCGGTTCAGTATGTAAACTGATGCTTTGGAGATCTCAGCCCACAAACCTTTCGGTATCTCATCTTGAGCGTGCATTAGTGCTCTTGTCATTTCCATAATCGTGCGATTTTCTCGTTCTGAGGAACCATTTTGTTCAGGTGTGAATGGCATAGTAAACCTTTGTCTTATTCCCTGTAGTCTCAAAGTCTTTCGTACTTGTTCATTATCAAATTCTCCTCCGTTATCGCTTAGTAACTCCTGTACTACGTGTCCGCTAGTTTTAGCTTCTGCCAAAAAATCCTTCAAGCATGCATGAACTTCGGACTTATGTCGCAGAAAGTAAATCCATCGATATTTTGAGAAAGTGTCTTTGAATAAAACGTAGTTTTGACATTTAGAGATCGAATACGGGAAAGGTCCGCACACGTCAGTGGTGATTAGCTCTCCAGGCTTAGTAGCTCGTGGTCTCTCTCCGAACTTCTGCCTATGGCTCTTGCCGAAGACGCAGCCTTCACAAATATCCGAAGATCTCGAGTCTAGCTTCACTCCGTCTCACTCTCTTTGTATTAGTTTAGCTACGTGTCTCTTGTTCTGGTGTCCTAGGCGTTCATGGTAAAGTTGAAGATTTTGTGACGTCGATAGTTCGTTAATCTGGTTAATCTCAACTGTAGGCATCAGTGTCTTGACATTTAGTTTGTACAAGCCACCGTACTTGTCGCGAGTTCCGACCAAAACGACTTGGCCATCATTCTTCAAGTTACAAGACTGAGCATTTGACTGAAAGATGCTATTATTTAGCGTGTCTTGTGCGGATAGCACAGAAAATAAATTTCTTTTAATGCTTGGAACATACCATACGTTTGTTAATATTATTAGCTCCTTGTGGCTATTTAAGTCAGCTTCCAATTGAATAGAGCCCTTTCCAATGATCCTTGAATGGTGTCTCCGTTTGCTGTTGAAACTTTATGAGAATCATCGAAGTTTTCAAAAGATTGAAAGATATCTCTTCTATGGGTAAAATGACTTGTCGCGCCATTATCGACATACCATGAGTCTTTGTCAGTGGTTTTATCGTCGCATGCTAGAGTTAGGGCTGTCATCATCGCTGAATTTGTAGAATGCTTTGGAGGTCTGCCGTCCGCTATCCACTTCTTGCATGATGTGACTTTATGAAATACTTCCATACAGTAATTGCATTTTTTAAATTTCTTTTTGACTTGGTTTTGCTTTTCATAACGCTTCTGTCCATGTAACATTAGACCTTCGTTATTACTTCCGCTTTCTTCTGACCTTTTCTGTTGTAGAGACCGTTCGTAAGCGCATAACTGAGTGGTTAGGTTTCGATGTTACGGTCACGTTTATTCATCAATAACCAACTAGACTTGTAACCGAAATAATCTTCAGAAAGTGCATCCAATATTTTACATATTAATAAAATTTCTGGCAACTGGTTTCCGTCAATGTCATTGTTCAAATCGTGCCAAACAGTTTTCAGAGTAGAGATATGTGTAGCCATGTCGTGCTCTTCACTCTTGTGGTAACGAAAGAACTTCATGCAGAGATCGTAGCTCCTGTCTTCTTTTGCACCATCATAGAGTCAATGAAGCTCTTGCCACACTTCACTCGATGTCTCGAAACGCATTACCTTTTGTAACGTCTCTTCAGTCATATTTGCCGTTAGAAGCAGTAAAGCTTGACTGTCAATTGTTTGCAATTTTTCCATGTCAGATTTATATTTTTGTAGATCTTCTGCTTTTGCCGTATCTCCAGGATACTTTGGCTTTTCTAATGTACCTTCGATTGCTTCCAGCGTGCCTGGTGTACTTTTCAGGAGTAATTTCACCTTGTACTTCCATGTTCGCCAGTTAGTAGCCCCAAATAATTGGCCGATCTCGATTTTCATGCTTGAGCTTGATGCGCACATGTATTAGAGAACTTTTTACTACTATTGCAATACGAAAATAACTAATTTTTATGCTCTGCTACCATATTAAAGTAATAGAAATGCAGTTGTAGAGAAAATATATATTGAAAGTAATGTCAGGAGTCAATACAATAATAACTATAGCAACGTATACACGATATATTTAAAACACAACAAGCGTACGCAACTGGAAGTGTTCCTTAACACCCTTTACTCTCGGTTTGAGGCTGAAACGGTGAAACCTTTTGTGGTGACCGATGCTTTGGAAACCAGTATTGATAATAGTAGTCATTTTTCAATTATCTGGAATCAAACATAATAAAACACAAAGAAGTAAATTGACATAATAATACTAAACTCACATATACGTAATAATAACTTTCTTCAATGAAGCTAAGAACCAAATCTGTTTTAGATTAAAAACAAAAAGATTTTGCACTTGTTAGGAGCTCTACAATCATTATTTTCAATTATTTACCTTCATTTTGTTGCGTCCATTATTTAACACTTTTGACAGAGCCGCCAAAGTTGCGAACGCTAGGCGGCGCTGACGTCGTGCACACGGCCAATAGCGCTTACTCTAGAATAGTACAGTATGATTATTTCCACTTTGACACTACGGATATCTCGGTTTAAATCGTGAAGGTTAGAGTATATAAAATTAGAAAATTTACTCGCATAAAATATTTTAATCTATGCAATATTTATTTGGTTATTTGTAGTTTGTAATAATTATAATATCAAGCCACATCTATTTTATTCATAGGTCTACTGTAAAAAATGTACTTTTGGCAGGTGATTTACATTACTGTTTTAGACTGTAATATACTAGTAGAATTTTATGAGTATGCAGCAATGTATCTCGTGTTATGAGATTTTGACTTTGCTATCCGAGAGTAAGCCGTTATTCTTGGGTCAAAAGTTTGGTCAAATCCAGCCTTAATGATAAAAGTATCTATAATTTAATAGTATGATCCGAACTCCTTATTAAGGCACTGTACCTACATCGAATAGGCTTTGCAAATGTATGTTACTGTAACTCAACATCACATCATCACTAAACTCAAATACCACGAAGAAGCTTAAGTGAGGCTTCATGAAAAAACGCAAAGGAAAACACTAAGTAGCGAGCAAGCATCTGAAATGGCGGAAATTCTTACATCGGCTGCGGGTTCTAATAGCCTTCACTATTGCAGGTGCCAGGATTCCCACGACCCCCAAAAGGTTATGGGGTCTCTTTCACGCTTTTTATTGCCTAAACGCAGTTTGAACTCAATTATTTTTATGGTCGAGCAAATTGCTATTTTGTTGCTTTATCACGATTATTAAGGCGAAATTAGTTCTACGATTGATAGACTTTTTTTATTCGTTCTTTTATTGGTTGTCTAGCTGTTTGTTTGTGCCAGCAAATTGTCTAGTTAATGAGATTGTTCGCTGGATAATTTTTGTACCATTCTGACTTTTAAATAAGTTTAATTTATACTTAGTCATTATTACCTTATACTGTATTATAAATATAAATAAATATTAAGGGACAATCTTAAACAAATCGACCTAGTCCCAAACTAAGCAAAGCTTGTACTATGGGTACTAGACGACGATATACATAATATATAAATACATATATAGATAACATCCATGACCCAAGAACAAATATTTTGCACAAATATTTTCCCCGGCCGGGATTCGAACCCGGGACCGCCGACTCAGTAGGCAGGTGTCTACAAACCGAGCCAAACGCGTCGTCAAAACCTACCATAACTATATTATTATAATACACGAAAGTACTACATATCTGTAGTCTACAATTAATAATAAGGGATATTGCTATTGAAGATAAAGTAAGCGAAATCTACCTCGGCTTGCCTTAAGATTTTCGTTTGACACCACGCGACTGGTACAGTTCCAGAGCTCTCAGATTGCGATTTGGGTTTGGGTGAAAACAGAGGTTCTTATCTGGATCGCGTAAGAGTGAGTGAGACAGGCATAAAACGCGAATCGCATTCTGACAACTGACGCACTCTAAGTACTATGGCAGGTTATGATCAGGGTTGGGAAATTCGGATAGATATTTACCTAAACTTTGGCGGCGGCTTTGCTAATCAGTTGTAGGTATAGGTGGCTTTGATGAGGCATGACTGAGTTAGCAATGGAATTTTGTCAAATTACTTGATACAGTAGGTATAAGAGTTCTTAAGCGTCTAAGAACCTTAATCTTATTAAATTCGTGAAAAATTTCTAATAATTAATATAAATGGTTTAAAACAAACGGCCCGACATGTTTCGAACGGGTATAGAGCTCTTTATCAGGGACAGCTAACCGTACAGTCTCAAATTTTTCGTGAGTCTTAAACTGTCTATAATAATTACTAGAAACAACCTTCTATAGTAGTTTGTTCTGTGACTGTACGTAAATTCCTAACGTTTTGAACATCAAGAGCCGCCACTTTGACACGGGCAAGTGCGACGACAACAGTCATACGCTTTGTTCACTTTGTTCAGGCACTTTGTCCGCTCTGCCGTACTAAAGGGACTCAAATGCAGATGTATTACTGTTCTTTATTTGTTTAAGCTTTATTGCACAAAACGAAAGTCAGTGCAAATGGTTAACTTTATGCCAAATAATGGCATTCTCTACCAGTCCACCATAGGCCCAAACAGAAAAGCTTTTTCTTAGAGAGTAGAATCGTTCTGAGAGCTTCTAAGATACAAGTGAATATACGGGTCTCCTTCGCAATCCATAATATCGTATGTCCTAAAGTCAAATGCCACATTTACTCTAAACATTTTTGACATATCAATCATTTGTCATAATGATTATTTGCCATAATGATCTTACATCCTAATGATCATAATCATAAACCATAATATTACATTATGCTCTAAATACCTAATATGTTTTGTACTAATCTATTAACACATAAAACTTACGAGTCATAATATACAAAACCATAATTATATTCATAAGTAAATTCGGAATTGAATATTTCGGAGTATTTGGATAAAGATTATTTTTTTAACCAATTTTTTACGTTCAAACAAAAATAGAAAACCGGACTTGGACAAATATCGAATTGGCTAAACCCCGAAAACTGTAGGTTGGGTTATTGGCTGAACCCCAAAAACTGTAGGTTAGGTTAGGTTTGTATTGTGACCACGTATAGCGGAGCGTCAGACTTGCTGAACCCCGAAAACTATAGGTTACGTTATTGGCTGAACCCCGAAAACTGTAGGTTAGATTAGGTTTGTATTGTGACCACGTACAGCGGAGCGAGCGAAGCGAGCGGAGCGTCAGACTTGCTGAACCCCGAAAACTATAGGTTAGGTTATTGGCTGAACCCCGAAAACTGTAGGTTAGGTTAGGTTTGTATTGTGACCACGTATAGCGGAGCGTCAAAAGACTTGCTGAACCCCGAAAACTGTAGGTTGGATTATTGGCTGAACCCCGAAAACTGTAGGTTAGGTTAGGTTTGTATTGTGACCACGTATAGCGGAGCGAGCGAAGCGTCAAGACTTGCTGAACCCCGAAAACTAACTAAGTAACTATTAAAACATATGATGATTATGGCAACTAGTATTAGGATATGTTACTGATAGGACACTTGATCATTAGTACTTAAGATAATAGTGCAAATAATCATTAGGATATTCAATATTAGGATGATCAATATTATGGCATTTACATTAGGATAAACGGTATGATGGCAAAAGATCATTATGACCACAGTTATTATGGAATTTACAAATAGGACAGGAAATTATGGATTCCAATATAGACCCGAATATACATCTACAACGATTCTACTCTCTAAGAAAAAGCTTTTCTGTTTGGGCCTATGGTGGACTTACGGAACTGAGACATGGTCGTTCACAATGGGAGTCATGAGGCGGCTAAGAGTCACGCAACGTGCAATGGAAAGGGCAATGCTCGGAGTTTCTTTGCGCGATAGAATCAGAAATGAGGATATCCGCAGAAGAACCAAGGTAACCGACATAGTGCACAGGATTTCCCGGTTGAAGTGGCAATGGGCAGGCCATGTAGCCCGGAGAACGGACGGCCGTTCGTTGGGGCAGCAAAGTCCTAGAGTGGCGACCACGTATAGGAAAGCGCAGCGTGGGTCGGCCCCTGACTAGATGGACGGATGATCTCGTGAGGGTAGCGGGGAATCATTGAATGCTGTCTGCACAGGATCGCACTTTATGGCGAGTCATGGGGGAGGCTTATGTTCAGCAGTGGACGTCTGTGGCTGATAGATAGATAGATACATCTTATAACATAACTACCATAGATACAATGATACATATACTTACATACTATATATACTATAAGATATACTTATATTATATACATATATTACAAAATTATCGTCCAGGCAACCCTAAAAAATCACAATAATAGGTACCAGTTGTAAAGCTAAATGACAGCAATAATATAGTCAATTCCCGGCGTTTGGAATACGTGGCATCGATTTGTTGATGGTCACGCTTTGTTCATGTTCAGGCAGTTTGTCCGCGCGCCGTTTGAGAAACATGACGTGTTAAATTAAAACTAATCAAATGCAGCTCCGGCAGTGGAGGTATTTATAAAACCGTATAGTAGCCAATGCCAATTAAAAGATGCACTTTCATATTTTTTTTAACAAAGGCGTATGTTGATTCTGTTACTTTTTTCTAGATACCAAGTTTTATTTTTGACCATTGAAGCAGTTTAGTATGAAGACAAAATTGTAGGTACATAAACGTATTTTTTTTTCGAAAATATCGTGAATGCAGTCGGTCTGTTGGTTTTGTCGTTCATCTTTTGTGTTTCTACATCAAATTATAAAAGCATGAGGCATTATTATGGATATTATAGGTAGGTAATGTTAATAAAAAAATATTATTTTAAACTCTCAATAGCCCTAAAAAGTTACCACCACCAGTTTTTAAGCTAAATGACAGCTATAATATAGTGTTTTCCCGGTGATTGGAATGTGTGGGATCGCTTTGTTGACGGTAGCACGCTTTGTTCATGTTCAGGCACTTTGTCCGCGCGCCGTTTGTGACGCTCGGAGTGTTAAAAATTGTCAAATGCAGCCAAGCGAGTGACATAGTACCTACTGTAGATGTAGCTCATATCAATTACCTACTAAACGGTGTCAACCTTTATATTTCCTAAAAATATCTTGAACGAAAATGAGTTAGGAAGCATACTTATAAAAAGTACTTATAATTTATATAATATTATTAATTTCGAACAGGGAACCCTTAAAATCAGTGTAATTATAGGTTTAAAGCTAAGTCATAGATATAATAATTACAGAAAGTTCCCGGGATTATTAGGAATATCTGGTTTGGCATCGCTTCGATGATATTCATACGCTTTGATCATGTTCAGGCACTGTCTGCGGGCCGTTTGTGAACCTTGACATGCTACAACTAGTCAAATGCAGCTACGTACCTATAACACTTTGCTTACCGCTTCACAACTATTAATAGACACTGCATCGATTATAGGAGTAACCCGCGTTCATCCTAAAGGATAGAAGGGAGAGAAACAGCGCGTGGCGAATGTTTTGGAAATCGTTAAAGTTCTGTCCAGTAGCGGACGCATTACGGCTGATATTGTGAAAAGATGTCTTTATCACAGTACAGTTTAAAGAAGACTTCCCTGGTACCTAATATTATACTTACTTACATATAAATACGGCAGTTAGTTCATTAATGTTTCACGCAACAATGGAACAACGTATTGACTACTATCGACGTAATGTTTCGAGTAGAGTCTAGTACTTTCTATCCGGAATGTATGGAGCCCAGAGGATATGGAAATTTGCCTCATGGAAGAACGCAACACCGTGCAAAATCTTTATTAAATTTGAATGCGTTCATTATAGGAATGAACATAGCGGTAAGTACTCCAAACTTATTAAAAAGGAAAGGTGTCTAAATTTTGGATTCGTCCCAATTATAACAAGGCAATTCATTAATGTAGAACCTAACAATCTTTTATGCACACTTGGCGCGTATTACTATTGGAAATATCCGCTCAATGAGTTCAGTAAACGTCACCAAACGTATTTTCACGGACGGCGCGAATTGAATTGCTAGAGACTGGGAGAAAAAAACGAAACAGTTTTATTTAAACGACTGATTTGAGAGCAAACACCTAGCGCCTGGGAAGCAGCCCGCATCTTAATATACCTGCCTAGAGGAGGAAATCGAAAAGAATCAAGTTGTCGTAACAGTATTATTTTGCGAAAGGTTTTTAAGATTTCATAGCGGCGGCGTGAATCGTTTTTGAACGTTTATTTTGTTATTCTTATTTTTCGATTGCTTAACAAATTATTAAACGGAGCAGTACCTAAGTTTGTAATACCACAGAATAGATAATAGTACAAGTAATACTGCATACCAAAACCGGTCGACCGTCACCATCAAAAGTACTACTGGCTTATGTCAAATTGCATACTAAAATTGACAGCTACTTTTGATACTGACTGTATACTTTTAACCAAACGAGGAATTGTGTGAAACAACATCTGAACCTCAAGTGTAGATTTTTAAATCAACGATCAAGAACAGAACAAAATAAAGTTGTTCATGATTCACATGATTCCATATTTAGTGCGTGTATTTCATAGGTTTCATAGGTATGTTGTTACACGCATATGAATTAATTATGATTCGTTAGGCTATTGTCAAAAAATAATCTAAATAAAATATATATAATATATATATATCCTGACCGTTTTCGGCCACGGCGACTGCTTCAACTCCTCTGTTGGCGTTCGTGTGCTCTCATGTGGCTAACGTAGCCGATCTTATAAATAAAATATGAACGCAAAGGCCACGAAGTTGTGAACGAACATAAACAAAACATGAATGTGTCATTAGCTATAGCTGATGGTGGCAATCTCCATCGGCGAAGGAAAATGCTGTAATTTAGTAAGAACACGAGTCACCTGGCTGACGACCGCACTTGCCGACAGCCGGTGCACTGATGGCTGTAATCAAAGAAAACACACTAATTAAGTTTGTGCCCGAAATATTTCTTGCTGCCAACGGGCCTTGCGACAAGGTTTTTCGTGTAATTTGCGTAATAAAACGAAATTTTGTTTTGAATTTTTCGCCCATAAAACTGGAGTGTATTCATATCTGCGAGTAAGAAAATTTAATAACTAACTAAAGAATTAGAAATATAGTAAGATCTCGGATAAATGTCAATGACAACATCGAATTGACTGCTTGTTGAAAGTTGAGACACTTGATTATTTTCTTTTTTTTGACGTCGTCTATCGGACGTCAAAAAAAAGAAAATAATCAAGTGTCTCAACTTTCAACATAATTAAGCTGATTCTAATTACCTACATTCGTTTTTATGCCATAATAAAGCTAATTTCTAGATAATATGTCAACAACAAATTACCTTTCGAAGTCTGTTAAAAAAGAAAGTCAAAAACATATTACTTATAACGGATTGTTATTGACTTTTCCGTTTTTTGGGCTGTTCTTAGTGGATTTTATTTGATATTTAATTTATTTAAAAACATAATGACTGTACGAATATCATCAACTAAAAAAAGAGTAGAGTAGTTAATTGGCTTCAGAGGCTGGTGCGGAGACTCGTGGGCGGTTTCAAAGTATTCCTTTAATTTAATATAAAAAAAACTTAAAATCGCTTCGGATCCAGAAATAAATAAGGAAGCCCATTCTCATTGCTATTTATAAAGTCCAAGCGTTTTCCAACAAATAAAACAATGGCTACGTATAAACAAATCGCTACTGCCACTCAAAGTGATCATTTCATTTCCTAAGACATTAAGTACATAGTTTTTATCAATATACTTAATATTTCATAGCTGCCAAAGTATCGTGCTGTTAATAAACTCAGTGTTAAATAATGATTTTCATCTCCTCTTGTCGGCAAAACAAATTACTCCATTTTTGGCTCAGAGGCATTAACAGTGAAATTTATCACCTGCGTATGGGGTGCCTGTTGTTGTCATTTTAAGCACCTTACTTTATGTCTTTTCAGCTTAAAGGAAGTGTTAAAATATTTTATTTTTAACGTAAAATAATTTAAGAACAAAAAAAGTTGTAAAAATGATATTTTTATTTTCGATACCAAAATATGATACGGTCATGGATATTCGATCAAGTTTAAACTTCAAGAAGGTTGAGGTCTTGAATTATTGATAAGCAACTCGTACTGTTCGGATATTTGAAGTTCGTGCGGGCGCTACACAGTGTTTCGCTAGTCTATATCAGTGCCAATACATTGAACGTTTTATCGGGCCACAATAATATCGGAAGTTATTTATCGGTGTCGATAATGTCGATTCATGGGATCGCATCGGATATCCAATTGGTCGGCGCGTCCCCGAGGCGGCTTCAGTGCGCTCCCGTTGCGTCCACGTGACAAATGCCCCCGCTCCTCTGGGCAGATAATTAACACGTTTCTTTTGCGCTGGTTCCGTAACAAAACTTTATTAATACCGGCGAGGGCTTAGGCTTTGAGAGTAACAAACTTTTCTAATGAAGTCGCCACGCGGAATAACTCGCGGGCCACTTTTAATTTGTTTATTTTGCTGAAACGGAATTAATGCCGATGCTACAATTTTGCTTAAGGAACAAAGTAAAGGTTTAAATGAGATTTTGACCGTCTTTTCTTTGTTTAGGAATAAGTAATTTGTTGACCGGACAGCACTCCTAAGTAGCCCGACCCGGCACCAGAGCGTTCTATAATTTTAAAATGAATGTGACATAGCTAAGTATTGAATGGTTTTACGTTAAGTTTCACATCGAGCGCAGCGTTTCACGAGCACGTACTTAATTTGTTGGATGGATGAGTGTTTCCTGTCAGGCATTTCAAGTGCTAGTGGGGGTGTCAAAATCTGAGCAAATGTGTTTATGTAAATTAGCAAGTCCATTAACATTGCCTTCTCCTGTGAGACTGACGTGCACGACTGCGCCGTGTTTATTGCATAAATATCTTATGATAGGTACCGTCTTAGAGTAGTGCAGAACATTACATTAATATTACATCGTTCCGCGGAACTTTTGCCTACTGTAGTGCTGTTATGGTCTTTTGTTATGTGTCCGCATTATTTCTTACAAGCTACATTTGTATGAAAACGTAGGGAGAATAATAACGATGAATAATTTAACATAGCAATGTTGTGCAATCCGTTAAGGATGACATAGTTAGCTAGGATAGTAAAAGGGGAAATATTGTGAGTAAGACAGGGGTCTGGGAACATTTGCCGCGGTAGTAAATCTCAGAAATGTCAAGCATTGCTCGGAGCCGGCCCGGCCGGCGGGCCGCAAGACCCGCAAGTATGCCTGCTATGTAAATTTGATGCCCGAAGTGACGCGTCGCGCGTCGCGGTTGCCGCCCGTCAATCTCAGCTATGCCGCGCATCTCTCAGATATTGTAGTATTTCTTGTCTCATTAACCTAACCAGGTATTAAAACTTATGAATATAGCAATGTACAGCGTCAACTGACAGATATGCACATATTATAGTATGATTATAAAAACGGTTTAAACTCACGTAAAAATTGTCAGGAACGGCCCGTCAACTTCATGTTTAGAACTCTTCATCATCTTCAAATTTTATAATATTATTGGAGTATGGTCCATTTGGTGTTGTGCTACTCCGAAGGAACTCAAACGCCCCTAAAATTAAATAAATAGAATTTTTTCTCGCAACTACTGATTTCTACATACAAATTCAACTTATTTTACTTCTTTCTTATTTTTTATTTGAACGAGTCACTTTAGTTAGTGACCGAGTAGCTGGGGTGTTAGTGCACGACACCTTGCACTTTGTGACTATGCGCTGAAACTTGGCACAGTTGATCCGTAGGTGGTCTTGAGTGAATTCAGACCGGTAGACATCGATAGCCACCACGCGTTTAGTGGGGGGGGGGGGGAAGTTCGACGCTGCCGCGCTTTAATTAATGCAACATTTCTCTAAAACTATACATAATATGGCATGTGATATATCATTTTCGGATAAATTAAGGATGAGGAATATATTTTTTGGACTAAAATAATGCACTTTCAAACAAAAAAAAATTAAAAAGTAGAAAAAACTGAAAAACGTAATTTGTGTTTTTTTATATAATTGCAAATTATTTTAAAAGTATAACAGTAATCTGAAAACAAAAAATATAATCGAATTTTATTATATATATCTGTTGATCCATGGGAGATAATAAATAATATCAAGCGTAAGTCAGGGCGATCTCAATGCATGATCGTCCGTGAAGTAGGGTTTAGGTACTGTGTTAAGCAACATTTCTCTAAAACTATACATAATGGGGTATGTGATTTATAATTTTCGGTTAAATTAAGGATGAGGAATCTATTTTTTTAACAAAAATAATGCACTTTTTTAACAAAAAAAAATTAAAAAGTGGGACGTTTGTGTTTTTTACATAATTTCCAATCATTTTAAAAGTATAACAGAAATCTCAAAACAAAAAATATAAACATAAAGCGAAACTTATGTAGTTTCTAAAAATATATAGTTTATTATATATATCTGTTGATACATGGGCGATAATAAATAATATTGAGCGTAGGTCAGGGTGATCTCAATGCATGATCGTCCGTGACGTAGGGTTTAGTTAATGTTTTAAACACACAAAAAGTGTGCATATATTTTATTGTTTACGTCTTAGTATTTTAAATGAAACTACGGAATGTAAATTAAGTTATTGTATATATTGCAGGATCCACTGCACTGACAGAGGTCTGAACATTTAAGCTGCCTTTTCTTGCATTTGCACCTAATAACCTTCAGACAATACATGCTTCAGAAAAACTGACCTATCATATAATGTTACGACATATTTTTTGATAACGGCTATTACCTCCGCAATACGGCCCTCGATTGCTGACTCGAAACCTACAGTTAGGTCAGGAATATATGTATAAGATAGATAAGATTTTTTTTTTGCACAATTAACAACAAACAAATTACATATTTATACTATAAGAAGGAATCGCAACAAAAACGAAGACACAAAAAACCATCTCGTTCGGGCACTTGTATTCCCCATATTCCTGGACGCCGCAAAAACGTCGACCCTGCAGGAAGTTGAGGAGAAGAAGATAGATGCCCTAGAGATGTGGTGTTGGACGAGAATGCTTGGAGTATTATGGACTGAATTCCGTACCAAGTGTACCAACGATTCTATACTTCGAAAACTTGGCATCAAGCAGCGTTTATCGTCTTTAGTACAGTCCCGTACCTTCACCTTCTTTGGCCACGTATGCCGCCGGGGGGTGGAGGCTATTGAGCGCTTCTGGTCCACGGAAAGGGTGAGGGTGCCAGGCCACGAAGAAGATCACCTATGTTATGGACAAACTAAATAAAAGCTGCAATAAATGCATCATCGTTACTACACGAATGCACGAGGAAGGCGGCTATCAGGTAAGAATGGCGGCATGTTGTGAAACTTATCACCATTCACCAATATCTGAAATGATGACCACGACCACTCTGCCGAGAGTGAAACCAACGAAGAAAAAGAGGCCATGGAGGAAAGGTATCCCAAGCTTCAAAAGCACTTCTCTTTCCTTTACCATTGAACGAAGATACCGTGTCACATGTCACATCCTGTGAATGCGTGAAATGGGTAATAATTTTGCTCTCTGTGGTAAATAAACAAATCTGTATACTGTATTTTCTTAATTTACTATGACCAGATATACCATTTTTACCTATCGTGGTGGCAACATCATGATAGCACAGATATTGGTGATGTTATCTTGTTCCTATATGCACCCAAAGTTCCTCAAGCTGAGGTAAAGCTTGCATATTATGTGTAACATTCAGTACCAACACATCAGTATCCACAGTATCATGAGTCGTGAAGCCTCGATCATAGTAAATTAAGAAAATACGGGTGTTTTATACATATTTGTTTATTTACAGGCCCACAGAGAGCAAGAGTATTAAGATACCCTCTTTTACGCATTCACAGGATGTGATACGGTATCTTGGTTCAATGGTAAAGGAAAGAGAAGTGCTTTTCAAGCATGGAAGCCTTTCCTGACCTACTGTAGGTTTCGAGTTAGCGATCAAGCGACGCATTGAGGAGGTAATGGCTTTCATCGAAAAATACGTCTTAACATCATATGATAGGTCAGTTTTTCTGCTTTTGAAACTGATATATGATATAATAGAATAATAGGATCTCAAACCTTAAAAAAGAATACTGTGTATCATAATTATTATTTCAGATCAGCTCCATGTACTTCAGTGAATGAGCCCCATATATATATTTATACCAAGATAGACCAGCAGATAGAACACCTCCCACCGACCAAAGCCACTTTGTATCAGCATTTATAAAGAGGTGGGCGTTTGGGGTCAGTTATCATGCACTTGGGGTAACTACTTGGGGTTGGACGAAGGTCAACAACAACTGGGAGCCTACATGGACAGACTTGCCTGTTGCTGCAGGTAAGGCATGTAATGTTTGGAAATTTTTAGGTGCAAATTGGCTGGTGAAATTGCAAAAAAGGCAGCTTAAATGTTCAGACCTCTGTCATTGCAGTAGATCCTGCAATATATACAATAAATTAATTTACATTGCGTAGTTTCATTTAAAATACTAAGACGTAAACAATAAAATATATGCACACTTTTTGTGTGTTTAAAACATTAACTAAACCCTACGTCACGGACGATCATGCATTGAGATCACCCTGACCTACGCTCAATATTATTTATTATCGCCCATGTATCAACAGATATATATAATAAACTATATATTTTTAGAAACTACATAAGTTTCGCTTTATGTTTATATTTTTTGTTTTGAGATTTCTGTTATACTTTTAAAATGATTGGAAATTATGTAAAAAACACGAATGTCCCACTTTTTAATATCTTTTTTGTTAAAAAAGTGCATTATTTTTGTTTAAAAATAGATTCCTCATCCTTTATTTAACGGAAAATTATAAATCACATACCCCATTATGTATAGTTTTTGAGAAATGTTGCTTAACACAGTACCTAAACCCTACTTCACGGACGATCATGCATTGAGATCGCCCTGACTTACGCTTGATATTATTTATTATCTCCCATGGATCAACAGATATATATATAATAAAATATATATTTTTAGAAACTACATAAGTCTAGCTTTACGATTATATTTTTTGTTTTCAGATTACTGTTATACTTTTAAAATAATTTGCAATTATATAAAAAAACTCAAATTACGTTTTTCAGTTTTTTCTACTTTTTAATTTTTTTTTTGTTTGAAAGTGCATTATTTTAGTCCAAAAAATAGATTCCTCATCCTTAATTTATCCGAAAATGATATATCACATGCCATATTATGTATAGTTTTAGAGAAATGTTGCATTAATTAAAGCGCGGCAGCGTCGAACTTCCCCCCCTCCCCCCGCTAAACGCGCGGTGGCTATCGATGTCTACCGGTCTGAATTCACTCAAGACCACCTACGGATCAACTGTGCCAAGTTTCAGCGCATAGTCACAAAGTGCAAGGTTCCCATACAACGGCGTGCATTATCAACCCAGCTAGAGCAAAGCCCCATCCATCTATCCCTACAACTCCCTATTAGCCGCAACCAATCGGCTAGGAACGTTCTCTAGAAACGAAACTAAATATTAATGTCGCCCTGCCATCTTTGTCTTGGTCTACCTATAAAATAATCCAAACATTATAATAACATATACCACTGATGCTCTGTAGAGTACACTCAGGTTTTACAATTTCAAACGAAGTTATTACTGCAATGTGTACACAAAACTCCCCGGACGCAACGGGCGATTTCTATATTGCAGTATGTTTTGCTTGTAAGTTGCGGTGCCTGTTTGGCGAACAAATGGCATGAGTTGGGCAGTTCTCCCACATTACCGGGTTTTATGTCCTCGGCTCCACCAAATTGAGTACGTGACTTCAATGTATCAATTACTTTGACCCGATGATGATGGTACTGAAGATTTATCACACCTTTGCGAAGACGTGGGTAAAAAAGGGCGAGAGAAGTGCTCGTTGTAGTAATAACCACACTATGAAAGAAACAAATGAATGTCATTTACTTTGCTGGGAATATGACTCGTACTTTAATTTAGTGAGCTACAAATCAAACGAGGTACGATAGTAGATATATACTCGTAACATTGTAACTAAGAGTAACAATGTAACGAGTATACAAACCGCATGACTATAGTTAGCTGGCAAAAATAAGATGTAACGCCGTCTTAGTAGTACAGTCTGACAAAAAAGAGTAGAAATTAAAAAGTGGCAATACTGTAGTATCGTCCCCGTTTTCTTAGTTTGATTAGAAAGGTACGACACTATAGTATTGCCACTTTTTAATTTCTACTCTTTTTTGTCAGACTGTACCTTACATCTGTATTTTTCGATAATTATCGATATATTGGTAGGGCGCTTGCCCAACTGGCGTACCTACTAACCTAACTTTATAGTGAACGTCACACGTCACATGTCACTTCGCCATTTCAATAATTGAGATCTTCTCTTCTCTGTTACCTCTATGGCTAACATGAGTTGCTATGAAGATACCAGTAACAATTTGACACAATGACGACCACTTTCTTTACTGGATTTTATGATGGAAGCCTTTCAAGTAGTAGACAGGAAATCTACTGCTGTCTAGGTTAATTGACCTTATGACCACCTTTTAGGTGACACGAATATGGTTCACTTTTCAGTCTAAACAAAGCAACAAGACGAGTTCGACGACCAAAGTGAGTCGTTTGTGTGTGGTGACCGCGCTAGTAAGCAACAGAAACTAATAATGAACACAGACATACTTAATTATTTCTGTATGCATATACCGATGTATTTTTGTAAATGTGATAAAGTGAAGCACTAATAAGCTTTAGTTTGAATAAAGAACAAAGTTAATAAATAATGAATGCAAGTTGATGAATTGCAATGCTGAGCTGATGTTTTAAATCAGTTATAATAATAATAATAAATAATAAATATCGGACAACCTCACACAAATCGATCTAGTCCCAAATTAAGCTCAAGAAGGCTTGTGTTATGGGTACTAGACGACGATATACGTACTTATATAGATAAATATATACTTAAATACATAGAACAACCATGACCCAAGCACAAATATTCGAGCTCTAGACAGAGTTATAGACTTAGGCCGTGTTCAGACCGGGCTGACTGTCGGCCGCCGAATGTGTGAATATGTATGGAAACTGCGTAACGTTGCGTAACGTTCGCTCTCTTTGGGCGGCCGACAGTCAGCCCGGTCTGAACACGGCCTTAATCTTTATATGGAAGAGATAAATTGAAAAACAAAATAAATGCTGGGGTTTAACCTGCGGCTCCAACAGCTCTCTGGGCCAAAAAAATGTATCTAGACTGTGAGAGGTCTAATTTGCTTTTTTTATATAAGGTGATGCTGATCTTTATTTAAAGTGAAAGCTAAGTCGGTTGGTTCTATTCGTGGTGGTCCCTGGAGACGGTGAGCTGAACAGTAGGTCTGGCCACAAGACCGTTACCGAGGTACGTGACACGTTTGCCAATTTTCGACCTGTGGATCCATTTCATATGATTATCTGTAGAATTGTTTTTAACCGATGTGAAAAAGGGAAAAAACTTTAGCGTGTTTAAGATTCCATACCTTACTTGGTAATGTAACCCTTGTAAGATTAATTGATGTCTGTCTATACCACACATGTTTCTCGGGAACAGGTTGACGCTTATAATGCGTAAAAATGGTTTTTACTAACAGAATAAAATAGTACAAAAGTTATCTTTTTTGATTTTCATAAAAGTCACCATATAACTGTATTGTATTGGTTGTATGAGTATAATGCGACGGAATTATAGGTGTGGGGGGCGTGGGAGACGGCGGACCGACTTGTGTTAGCCGCTACGACTGGCTTCATTTATGCCCACCGTTTTTGTTCGAACAAAGGCGTAAGGCGGAGCTGTGCACCGAGGTAAGCGTATGCTGCTGTAGTGAGTCCGTCTTGTATTGGCACAGATTGCAGCCTCAAACTAAGAACGCCTGATGGAGGCCCCTAGCACAACTTTAACACACGACTCTTTCTCGCGCGAGATATATACCTGTCTCTTTCTGTAGTGACAAGAGTCACGAAGCATAGTTGTGCTAGACGGGCAGGGGCCCACGCGAGGGCTGTTTTCTGGCGCCAAGGCTTTCCAAAGTCATACAGCGAGGGGTGTTAGTATTACCAATATTTATTTTTAAATCTTATTTTATTTTTTAGCGTTTTATAATCCATTCATTCGTTATTTTTGTTTGAATTTTAGCCTATAATAAATAACATTGTATGCTCAAACGTAAAAATTGCATTTGTACGACAACAGGATTCACCTCTCCACAAACGGTACGGCACCCGGCTACGTAATACCGCCAAAGAGAATGTAACACAAGGTGCAAGTTGCATCGGCTGAGTGCAATTCGCAAAGCCAGAACGATTGTGAGGATTTATCAATATGGCTACGGAGATTTGCTTCTGGTAGGGAATACGGTAGCAGCGCCCCGGATTTACTGGCGGCGTTTCTCTTTCGCCAAACTGTTACCTACAATGATAAGGAAATTATCGTACAAATATATTCATATGTTGTAATTGTAACTCCGTCGTATGGTGCAAAGTATAATAACAATTGATTTAGTTTTTGCAAAATATTATAAGCACTATGCAAAGTATTATATAACCGTTGGTACAGTATTTACCGAAAAACGACTAACTAATCGCTTCGCCTTAAATACAGGCATTTAAGAAGCCGTATTCTTATTAAAATGCTGATTGTTTTAGATTTTTTTCTCTATGATCAAATGTGTTTTTTTTTTATATTTTATTGATGTTACAACCTGGAACAGGGCTATTGGGACTCATTGGTATATATTTGAAACCTACAGTTTGAATTTTTCATTGATAATTTTTGTTTCAAAAACTACTCGAAATTGACAAAATTCACACGGAATATTAGTTTTTTTTCAACTTAAATATTTTCGACTGCGCGCAATGAAAGCGTGAAAAAGTATTATTCAGTACAAAAAGTACTTGGCATTTATTAATTCAAAATATAACACAACAAAATAAACAATAAGCAATTAAAATAAGTCTTATCTAAATCTAAACTAAGTCTAAAAATGGCCCCCGTGGCATTGTACCAAAGACGCTGGCAGCATTACCTCGCTGTATTGCTATACTAAGACGCTGAGCGAGGAAGCTGCCAGCCCTTTGGTCACCAGTGGTGTCGATGAGCCGTTTCGCAAGCTCTTTAAAAATAATTCTAGCGCTTGGACCCCACGGGCCCAGGGTCTCGACACCAAATGCGGTGAAGTGGTATTGAGAGCCGAGACCCTGGTATTTGTTTATTTTGCGGTTTTCAGCCGTCTCTGCCGCCCCGCAGGCCCAGATCGAGGTCCGTGGAAGGTGTGACGGTGCTAGCGTATCGACGCATGTTGCGTCCCACACCAGCACGCGACCCACACTGAAAAAAATATCCAGTGGAGCCTACTGACATTACAGTAAGACTTACTGCAATAACAGTGAGGCCTACTGACATTTCAGTAAACCTAACTGTAATAACGGTTACGCCTACTGTAATTTCAGTAGGCTCCACTGGGTATTTTTTTCAGTGCATCTTCCACGGGACCAGGGTCATTCCGTCAGGCCTCTTGCCATCGTCTCTCGAGACACCATTTGGTTCCAGGATCGCGGGAACGTTGACGGTGGCAAGAGCTCGGCGGATAATATCGTTGAGGGCGGCATGTCTGGACAGACGGCCAGCGCTGTGATGACAAGATAACCCGTGGTGTCCCAGCTCATCGACGAATGTCCCACAGGGGCATTTGTGTGGTGTACACACCATAACGCCTAGCCTCAGACTTACGGCTAACCTTAAGGTGTCCGGCTCGATGAAAGTGCCGGTAGTAGGGGAGGGGTACGCGTGCAGCCATTGTCCTGCTTCCCACTGGGCAGTAGCCAACAGCCGCGCGCGTGCGGAACCGGAACTGGAATCTATGGAATTGTTGAGGAGTAATTTTGAATAGGCGTCATCCCAGCTCCGTTGACTATTGAGGTTTGTTGGAAAATTTTGCCCCGGACAAGCCAATTGCCAAGCCTCTCTAGCATCTGAGAGACCCGCCGTTTCGCAGTTGGAAGGGAATGCCCTCAGAATTTTTCCTACGAGAACGGCAGAGCCATGAACGGATGAAAGAAAGGCTGGCAACGCGACACTAGAAATTTTGCGCGTCCCTAACCCACTGTATCTGATAGGTAGGGATGCTTGGTTCCAAGATTGCTCCTTAAGCTGAATATTTAGGATGGATTCAAGGCTAGACTTTATGATATGATCGACCGAAACTAAACTGTTTTGTTGTTTCCAGAATGGACAGCAACGGAGCAGATATGTAAATTTGGGAACGAAAAGGCAGAATTTAAGGATTGTTAAAGCATAATGCGAATTAATCTCGAGCAGGCGATCAGCGCTATATCGGAATTTAGAAATTGCAAGAGCGATGATGTCCGGAATGGCCTCATCGAATATTGGAGACCCTAGGAGGTTTAGGGTCGTTTTGTCTAAAATTTTTATATTTGGACAGATGGTATTAAATTTTTGAACCACATCCGGAAGGTCGCGGCTCAAAAAGAGTTCGCATTTATTGAAATTTAATTCCAAACCTATAAGTTTAAACTTATCCTTGATTTCTAAAAGATCTGACAATACTGAATTTGCGTCACCTCCTAGGGTTCCGTCGTCTAAGTACCATACGTTGAATTTTGACCGTAAATTTTGAATAATAGGGTTTATGGCAAGGCTGAAGATGGCCGGTCCGAGGGGGTCGCCCTGCTGGCAGCCCACTTCAGAAGAGAGTTCATTGTTTTTATACATTAGTTTTGAAGGGTCTCCCGGGGGAAGGGAAGCAATGTAGAAGATAGTTGTAAATTTCCGGGATGTGGTTTCTTACTTCTGAAAGCAGGGCGTCCCTATTAACCGAATTAAAAGCGTTTTTCACATCAATTTTGAGCAACACCTCACACTGGTCGTTGATTAGGCAGGTTCGCAAGGCATGTACCGCTGCTTCGCATCCTCCTTTAATTCCAAAGCCTAATTGAATCGGTTGAAATTGCTTTTCAAGTTTATCTATGATGTGTCGTACGGATATTTTTGATGCTAGGCGTCGAAAAGTAGAGCCGACAGCGATAGGCCTGATTCCTCCGTCTTTTTTCGTTAAGGCAATCAGGTTCGCTCCGTAAACTATGGGGACAAATGCGGGATGTATATTTCCAGAAAGCATGAAGTTAATTAATTTTGTTAAGGTGACTAAGAGTCGTTTGCCTGCATCGCCAACACAGTGTGAGGTGAGGTCCTTTAGGTGTTGAGGAGAAATCCCATCAAGACCCGCTGCCGAACCTGTTTTAAATGAAAAAAAATCAAGCAATGTGTCTTGATCTTGCACATGGAGACAGATATCAGGACCTGTTGGAGAATCGAAAAAGGGTGGTGTTGTTGGAGCTGGGGGATGTTTGGACCCTTTTTTATGTGATTTTATAATCATGGGCTAATAATGAAAGTGTAAAGTTGACGCATATCGCGAAAAGACATTAAATGCTTTAATTTCTTAAATAATGTAAGTAAATAAAATAAAGCCTACTGGGGGAAAAGAAATGACCCAGAAAGTTTAGGACCTACCTTATTATAATTCTATATAAACTATTTGTACAATATAGAGTCCAGGAGAATAAGCATCAACAAGAAAGACACATTTTTACAACGTTCGTGGTTGAGATTTTCCAGTCTTGTGGACAAACAAGAGCTTTCTTGATATCACAATTCTTTATTTTTAAATATCTATAGAAAAATAGTGAATGTACGTAATCTTAATCTTATTTTCGTTTAAGATTCCCTTAAATTGCAAAGGCGCTTACTATGAGTCTAGCTTTACGTATTCAAAACCGAACATTCCGGAGGCCATAAAACTGCGTATGTTTATATAAGACCAGCAAAGGGCTAACGTATGCGGGGTTTACGTACTGTCTCGGCCGGGATTTTTGCGAAACGCTGAATTTACAATCGCCTACGAAGGCACTGTCTTGAGCAATCCCTTTGTTTGTTCTATTCAAATCCAATGCTAATACGTTCACAGAATCAAAGCGGATGTTCTTTGCGTTCTACGAAGAATTTGAAGTTGAAAAGGTCATACAACCAATACATTTTATACAAAGTTATCGGAAAAAAAAACTTACCTATATTAACTATACTCAACAGTTATGATTTAGATTTAGATTTATTTATTTCATAATAACAAATTACATTATAAATTATCCTAAGTTAATTTACATGAATCTTGATATTATGATCGTCAATAGGAAACATAAAATTAGATAATAATCATTAAATTTTGTCAAATACACCACCATAATAATATGTTTTAGACTAGGTACATTATGTACGCAGTAAATACCGAGCATTACTTATGTTTCCAATCTTGCGTAAACCTATTGACCATCACCTAGTAAATATGCGTGCCGACCGCATTACTGCCTTCTAATGACCTACCCCATAAATTGGTAACTTGCGGAATCTACTTCTCGACCTCAGCCGTAAGCACTTTTCATTAAATTTGATTTATTTAGTGTAAATAAAAGGAAATTGAAATAATAAAATAGAATTAAGTGCTAGCTTGCGCTACCACTTATCATTTGAATATTGTAAATATGTTTTTTTTGTTTATTTAGATATAACTGATAGACATTAAAATATATTCGTTGTGGATAATAATTATGTAAAAGTAAAAAACTCATTCTTAGATTAATACCAAAACACGTACTGGTATTAACTTTACCCGACAGTTATCTTGGTTACGTTATGAACTGCATGAAGAGTCAATATCGGGCATTATGTTCCCAATCTTGCGACAAATACCTTTCAGGCGACCATGTGGGGCGACCGCATTACTGCCCTCTAATGGCCGGCCCCGAAAGTTGGTAACTTGCGGAATGTATAGAATAGGTTTTCGGCTTACTTAACAATTAAAGCGCAAGCACTTATTTCTATTTTATTATTCCAAATTCGTTTTATTTACACGATAGATTAAGTTATTTAAAAAATATTGATAACGAAAAAAAAGCGAAAGTTAAAAACACATTCTTAATCATATATTAACCTAACCCAATGGTTATCTTATTGATGTTCAAAATTATAAACTACATGAAAAGTGAATATCGAGAATAATGTTTTCAATCTTGTGACAAATAGCTTTCATGCGAACATGTGGGGTTATGCATTACGGCCCTCTAATGATGGGTCCCGAAAGTTGGTAACTTGCGGAATCTATCGCACTTCTTTACGACCGCCCATTATGATCGCTTCCGCATTTTCGATAGAACGTGCGCCCCCACTTTTTAACAGCTGCTTTCGGAAAGTTTAAATGTTCTATAAAATCTATTAGGATTCAATTTTCGTTTCGATAAGCTAATGGTAACTTTGAACTAAGTTCATAAAATATAAAGGTGGTTTTCTAGTTAATCCTGTGCTTATACGGAGTTATATATCTAGAAAATTTGCCTGCTACTCGTAGGCGGTACTTTCAACCACATTGTGGATTTATTCTAAAATATTTTTTGTGAATAAGATATAATTTTGGGACTATTCAATTTAAATTAAAAATTCAGTTATTAAGTGTACTTCTTTATTAGGTGGGTATATCTAAATTTTTTACCTTTCCACTTTTTACTAGTAAGTTCTATAAATGTTTGTAGCAGATGACTAGTGGCACTTCTAGGCTGGTCATAAGTCATAAATGAAAAGAAATGAAAAAAAAAACAACGCCAGTAAAAATAAATTTAGATACTGGTAAAGTGCTTATTCAATTATTAAAGCATCAACAAAGTGAAGTGTTAACATGAATATTGCACCACTAAACTGTAACTAAATAAAAAGCTACACCTAACTTCTCACTTTAACTCCACCGCAGCGATGGCTTCCTGTTCATAAAAATCCATTAATTTTTGGAGTTTACTCCTTAAGAATCGATTTTCATATATAAGCCCGGGGTATGAAAATTATGGGGTATAAAATCGAACGTATCTGCCGTGCTAATTTAAAAAGTCGTATCTCAGTATACGATCGGGGTAAAAATACGACTTCTTAATTTAGCAGGTTATGCGTTACGTTAAGCGTTATAGACTAAGATCCCTATATAAAATGACCTTCACCGAGATGTTTATTTCATGAAATGTATTTTAAATGTACTTAGCAACGGGAAAACATGGCTCCCGTTAGATAAAATTAATATTAATTGTTCTCTGCCATTTATTTATTTTAAATTACCACAAGAGGCTTAACAAATAACATAGACAAGAAACATATTCATAATTTCTCCGCGGAGACTGCGGCGGCGGCCGGCGGCCTACACGGCGGCGCGTTGCTGCGCAAGTGCGCATCGGGCAGCTTGACTGACAAATCTACAACAGCTGAGAAATGTGTTTTTGTTTTCAAGTTTTTGCTAATATTTTGCGTGAATCTCTATCATGTTACGAGTGTGATTGCTATCAGTGCATGAGTACTATCTAGTTATATGTGCAATTATAAACCACTGCTTCCCCCAGGAACTTTATGGGGCAATTTGTATGCCGAAACTTGGAGCGGTTTTTTTAAATACTTTATTTGTTATCGTAGCCGTAAGTTTTTATCTATTGCGTTTTTTAATAGTTTACTTGATGAATCCTAATAGCACGGGCTCCTCTCAGAATGTCGCTTCCAGGTCTGTTTCGCTGTCGCTGGAGAATTCCGTACAGTGCCCACATTGCTTCCAGATTCGTTTCTTTAAAGGTCAGAAAGGACTTAATATACACATCAGTAGAACCCATGGCATTCGTGCTGGCGCAATTACGTCGCCACCAGGCAAACAATTCACAACCAAGTCAGATCAGGCCTTTTTCTGAAAAAATCAGTGAGCTTAAACATTCAATTCCAGTGGTCAAACGAATTCCTCGCAGCGCTCGAATTCAGGTTGCACAAAAAGTGTGCCTACCTTTTCGTTCTTGTTTGCAGCGCCCAACAGGGTACATAATGTGATACTTAAACTATTTACTTTCACCTGTATAATCATTATGTGCAATAAACGTATTGAGTATATATTTTATAAACGTTCTTAAGGCCACGCGCGCACCAAGATTTTAGTCGCACGATAATTTTGTCGCATAAATGCAAGATATGGGTTTATATGAGAGTGCGCGCACCACGATTTTCATAAACCCATAAGTACGCTTATTTCTGCGACAAAAAAGTGGTGCGCGCCTGGCCTGAAGAGTAAACTCCAGTCGTGCGTCGGAGCTGACACACACACTTTTTTTTTCTTTTGCTGTAGAAAACACTGGATGCGAGCTTCAAAACACCATTTTCACGTAAGTTAAGGTGTGGTGTGTCTTCGTTCATCTTTTGTATTTTATTTGCAAATTTAAGTTTGAAGAGTGACAGTTCTTAAAACGTATCACTGCACCTTTTCTCATACTATCAATTTAAGTTAAGTTTGCACCTGGTTACTATGGCGTCGGATACAAATGAGGTCCAAACTTAACGTACCCGAGTTATACGAATCGACGTTTCGTTCTTGTCTGTTTACTCCAAAACTTAAGCAGTCTTTACGAATAGGAACTGAATGCGAAGGAAATGTTCTGTGTTGGACCGTTTCGATTTTTGCGTAAATTATATACGAGACGAGAACGAATCCTCATTTGTATGGAAGAATGAGGCGTGATATTTAGGCTCTTAAGGACCAATACAATATTCAATAACACCGATAAAGCAAAGTCCACCAATTCCTAAAAATACAAACTATAGGTAATTAATTGACGGCTTAATTGTGTGCACACTTTTTGAGAATTGCTCATATTGGCAATTTCCCATTTGCCGTACTTTGAATTGAGGTCTGGCGATGCCTTCGACAAAGCTATATCGATACGACCATGCACATGGAATTTATAGAGATAGGTAAATGGTTTGGAGACAGACAGCGGCACACAAAGAGGCTCCATATGTCACTGCGTCAGGTGTGCCCAACAGATTCACGTGATAGGCTGTGCTCATTGTCTACCATGTAAGCGCATAATTGGATCTCCTTCTGCAAGCCACGAACATAGCCGATAGGGGACACATTTTACGGTAAGATAATCCCGGAATAGGATCCATGCTTATGATCTTTAATTTGATGATTATGTTTGTGAAAATACGCCTGTTCGTATGTCAGAAAAAAATCCTACCTACTTAAAAAGTAGTAAAAAATAAGAATACCCAAATTACATTCAATCACAAGCCGTAGCCACGCGCTTACATGCAAAATGGAGGAGTTTTTTAATGTGATTGCATATCGTATGAACTGATAAACAATTCAGAACTAAAAATGATTAAACAAGGGATTTGCTATCGTCACAAATTCACAAAAATCATCAAATTGTAAATACCCCTTTCGAAATATGACACACAAAACTTAAAGTTAGGTGTTTAAAGATATTTTGAAACTCGCATCCAAAGCGTTTTCTCCAGCAAAACAAAAAAGCAATAGAGTTTTAAGAACAGGAAGCCAACGCTTTGGAGGAGTTAAGTGAGAAGTTAGGTGTAGTTTTTTATTTAAGTATTAACAGTTTAGTGGTGCAATATTCACGTTAGCGCTCCACTTTGTTGTTGCTCTTATAATCGAATAAGCGCTTAAAATATATTTTTACTGGGGTTGTATTTTTATAACTTTTCATTTACTCCTTTTGTTTGAACTATCAAAAATATCTGAAGTTATCTGTTGTGAGCATTTTCTCTTTTACAACTCATTGTTACAAAGTGGTTATTTAAAAATAATAACCTCTACTACCTCTTCTTGTACGTAGAATAAAATTAAAATGTATTGTTATTGAAGAATAAAGACTTCGTAAAATCAGTCCCGCATTCAAGTTTAATTTTTTAAATATCTACACTTGCGTATTGGAATATTTATAGACACGTAAAGGCTATAATCAAAATGAACGACGGAAAATATATAAAGATTTTCATGGATTACCTTAACGTTCGTTGATTGCCTCGCTGGGATTTACTCGCCGATGAGACGCGTAACAGATGAGAGAGCAAATCCTTACCTAATTACCCATTCGTGTGTAATCTTTTAATTAACTAAGTGTAAACTTAGTCGCCCCACTGACAGCGGATCCTTTATGCTTAGCTTGCAACATCGTTAATGCTGTATTGTGGCAGTTATCATTAAAATACTAACAGGGAATTTGATGAATGTCTTGCTAATTTAAGAAATGTTTTTCAGTCCACTATGCGCAATGGAAGTTCATAAGACGTGCGGACCTGATGAATGAAGGAAAATGTGAATCAAACGACTATTTGAATTCGAAAGTCTATTAATTTGACAATGAATACGCGATTGAATGTAATGACAAAAATGTGAAAAACGCGAAAATCGTTTTGGACTTTTTTTTGTCTTTCCCGCACGCCTGGAAAATATTGTTGAAACACGATGGAAAATATTTTAACAGATAAAAAAGATCATTGACAATCTTCACTTTTTGAACAAACAGTCGTCTCCTGAAAATGTTGACTATATTGGTATCTTGTTATTGAAATTAACTACAAAAAAATATGCATATAAATAAAATATCAGACTAATCAACTTGGAAATGAACACAAACATAAAAAAGTAGTTTCCTTTCACTGGCTTCAGTAAGTATTGTAAGTAAAATTTTAATGCAGTTCACACGAGGAAAACTAAAGTAGTGCTATCGTTATGAATAGCGTGTGCTTCATAACGATAGTACTACTTTAGTTTTCCTGCCTACCTGTACATTATATTAAAATGATAAGGCTCCGTCACGCGTACACATAACGCAGTCATCTCGCGCGGTCAGCGCGCAGCCGTTGCGGTGTGCCACGGGATCTCAGACATGACGTGTGTGTTAAACTATCATGACAGCACCAGGCATTATGAAGCCATGCCTAATTTGCTATGCTACTTAGATATATAGTCTAATCGCTTCGTGTTATTTTCAGTAAAATATCTGTAATTTATATTATGTTTGCTGCCACTCTATATTACAGTTATTTCGTAAAAAGTACCTACTGATGAGGAAAGTGAATCTTATACCTAACTGCTTCGCTTGCGTATCGGATTAACACAGGAAATTGTTCCAAAATAATTAGATGTTGATAGCGCAATGGCCTCAACTTTGGAAGAAATTAGACTTCATAAAAAAAGAAAAGATGGACGGGCATCAGCACTTAAGTAGACGGTAGACCTATTTCAATGAAAATTCAATGAGAGAACATAAATGGTTCTATTTTCTTATTTATTTTGTTTCACGGTAGAAATACAAATGACTAGGAAGCTCAGGTAACATCGTTATTTACCGAGAGCTCCAATACTGGCAATAAATATAATACAGGGTTAAACAACTACAAGAATCGAGGGGTATAGTAAACGGGCGATTGGATTTGAAACAAAGCTAACGAACCGTTGAATCATGTAAACAGGGGCAAGACGACCGTCTTGTTTACCTAAAGAGCCTTTGCTTCATTAGGATCCAATTTACTGTCAACAAATTTATCCTTTCGGCGCTATTGTATTGAAACAACTTCTAGTATTGACGGTGATTCGTTGCTGGAAAACGAATCACTTAAATCCGTTTAATACAGGACTTTACTGAATTTTCCGCTTTTGTTACTTACTTCAGTTTTAACAATTAAAATGTACCTATGGACATTAGGAACCTACTTCGTTATCATGGCATACAATAAGAATACGTTATTGGTAGTATAAGACCGATACTTCAAGCTCCAACGAACTTTACCCATTGAAATCAGCTTATTGACACACATAAACACAACGAGAAAGATTTTATCGGTCTTCAATACCGGACCTAATAATGGAAATCGCTGAATGAACCGGCTCCAGAAAGCAAACGGCTAAACGGAACACAATACATCAAAACCGAGAACTTTTGTATTGTGAGGTTTAAATTAATTGCTTCCCCAGCAAAGTAAATAGAACTTCAAGCGTACGGTATAAGAAATGATAACGGACGTGCAAGTTTCTATAAAACAACTAAAGAATGCAAGTAAATCGCTGTGAACGACATTAACGAAATATTACAATGCTTTCTTATATGGCTGACGATGAGTACAATACTCTCGACTTAGTTGAAGCAATCTAATTGCTAGTCGAAATACGCAAATTAATTTAAAATACGTGAGCCTCGAACGGCACAGACTTGTTTGTAGTACCTGCAATAAATTGCAATTAGGCAAGCTGTTCTGTGTCTTGTTATCGAGTTAGCAGCCTTCAGACCTCTCGTTGCAGGCACACTCCAACGGAGGCGCCGAGTGGCGAATTATTAACACCGGAGTTAGTTCCGTCAATACGGAAGAACAGATGTAATCCTTTGAGTTTACACAGTGGCCAAAAAAAGATACTTATGTGTTACAGCTGTTTATATTGTAAAATGAAGAATACTTTAGTTCGACTCTTTACGAACTTAATCAGCTGGTTTAATGTAAATTGACAAATATGATTACGAATATTTTTTTTACACTTCTCCCTGTTATGTTATTTTAGCTTGGTGCACTGGGCTAAAGTGGTCATGAAGGCACTAGGGGTTAAATGAGAAAGGGTTAGGTAGGGTTTAAGTATAATATTAATAATTTATATGAGAATAGAAAAGAAAAGTCAAAAACAAACCAACCTAATCAGACCGGCAAAAACTTTGGATCGCCTGGTATATAAAAATGCCTATGAAAATGTTGGCTGCAATTAGACGTTTCTTTCTTTATAGATAACGTTCTTAGGTGTCTATGTCATTATTATTATTAAATCAGTGCGGTTTTGCGTATATGGTGACTTGATAATTTTAATTTGCAAATTGTTTTTTTATTTTCGCGTAGTTGAAGTGAAAAGATTAACACGTGGCTAAAAGCCATTATGGCACGAAGTGATTATTTGGACGAGCGAACGAAGTGAGCGAGGAAAAACATGCCCCTTATATTTACCCCTCTGATAAAAACAAAGCGCGTTATCACACTTTGCGGAACCGTTGTAGCACTGTATGTCGAGACGCTCAAAGGCGCCATATTCATCAGTCTGTTGAAAATGGTGACCCTGCTAAAGTGTGGAAGTTTCTTAGGTCACTCGGAGTTGGGAAAGCTCAGCAAAACTCCTGTTCTAAAGATGTCGACACTGATCGGTTGAATCAGCACTTCTCCTCTTCTTCTATCTTCAGTGGCCCAATTAAAGGCAGGACCCTCAGTTATCTTTCATCTCTCCCAACTCCTGACTTCAATCCCTTTTCTCTTACTCAATTTTCCGACAGTGATGTTAAGAAGAACGTACTATCAATTACTTCCAATGCCGTTGGTGTCGATGATGTCAGCCGGAATATGATCCTTCCCATTCTTGACCTCCTCGTACCTGTCATTACCAGCATCATGAACGCTTCGATTTCATCTAGTGTATTTCCTGCTATTTGGAAAGATGCTGATATAATTCCCTTGCCTAAAAAGCCCAATCCTACTTTTTCTGACTTCCGTCCCATCTCTATTCTTCCTTTCTTTATCCAAAGTCCTTGAGCGCTTGGTGTTTCAGCAACTTTCACCTTTCCTTAATCGTAATGATCTCCTGAATCCTTACCAGTCTGGTTTCAGATCTGGTCATAGCACGACTACTGCTCTGATAAAAATTACGGATGATATTCGGTTAGGTATGAGTGAGCGGAAGTTGACGGTGCTGACGTTGCTCGATTTTAGCAACGCGTTTAATACCGTAGATTTTGACATATTATTGGCGATATTACGTTCTCTTAACATATCTCCTGCGGTTATTGATTGGTTTCATAGCTATCTAACTGGTCGTCGGCAGCGTATAAAGGTGGATACTTCCCGTTCTTCTTGGTGCAATACGTTGACCGGCGTTCCGCAGGGCGGCGTGTTGTCTCCATTGTTGTTTTCCATTTTTATTAATTCCATTACTAGTAACTTATCTTCTTTTTATCACCTTTATGCCGATGATCTTCAAATATATTCGCAAGGTGTGCTCGGTGATCTACCATCAGTCATATCCTCGACAAATCGTGATCTGGAGCGTATTTCAGACTGGAGCAGTAGCTACGGTTTGAAAATCAACCCTGACAAGACTCAAGTTATAATCATTGGTAGCCCTAAGATGATCGCAAAAATTGACTTTATAAATCTCCCACCTATTTTGTTCAATGGCATTGTGATTCCTTTCTCTCATCAGGTTAAAAACCTGGGTGTTATTATGGATCGCACATTTTCTTGGGTGCCTCAGCTTGGTGAGGTTAGTAGGAAGGTGTTTGCCGCAGTAGGTTCTCTGAGGAGGCTTCGCAATTTCCTACCCATTGCTACTAAAATTACGCTTGCTCAGACTTTACTCCTCTCTATTTTAGATTACGCTGATATTTCCTATATTGACCTTTCCGAGGAGCAGCTTAACAAACTTGAGCGTATTCAAAACATCTGCATTAGGTTCATATTTGGGTTACGCAAGTATGACCATGTTTCCAGTTTCCGTTCACAACTCAAGTGGCTCCCTATCCGTCTTCGTCGTAACTTTCACGCACTTTCACTTCTCTATAATATTCTTTTTAACCCTGCAACTCCCCGCTACCTTAAAGATCGTTTTAGTTACCTCAAATCTGCACGGTCCGCTCAAAATTGTATACTCACTGTTCCGGCATCGAAGTCAAAATTTTATTCTAATTCTTTTACTGTGCAAGCTATTTTACTGTGGAATTCGCTTCCGCTGGATCTAAGGCAAGCTAAAATTTTGGCAATTTTTAAACATAAACTAAAAGATCACTATTTGTCTCTACCGTAGCCTAATCCTTTTATAATTCTATGCTGTCGTTTTTCGTTATAAGTCTAATGTTAGCTGTGATATTCTTTTCATTCTTCCCTTTTGTATGTATGTACGTTTATGTATGTTTATATATATATAGATACTTATTTGTGTAAGTGTATGACCTATCTGTCTAATATTTTGTATGTATAATTTACTTGAAGTTCTCATCTCACCACCTACTATTTTCTGTTTAATTTTGTTTTCTCCGCTACCCAAAGGTTGTCTGGAAGAGATCGCTCTTTAGCGATAAGACCGCCTATTGTCTACCATTGTTTAATTTAAGATTTCTCATGAAATATTTTTCTTGTTGGTGTGCAATAAAGTGTTGTTGTATTGTATTGTATTGTATTTAATTTATCATTTTAATTACCTATTCAGGATGTTTGTTAAGTACCTTAGTAATCTCAACGGACGGATATAAATAATTAATGGTGGGTACTTGTTTATGTGTGGTATTGATATACATATTGTCTGAGTATTTATTCAACTTTGGTTAAGAGAGTCTCTCTCCCTTACTAAGTTTCGCGCAATGTAGAAGAACCCTTGAGACACTAATATTGTCGTTGGTGAATAAATCTCTGATTTGGAACTTCGTAAAAACTGCCACGAAACTTTGCTTGACCGTTTTTACATCTCGCGGTCTCAAATTTCCCTCAAGAGGTCGACTGAACGAATATAAATGAATCTTATATTTATGATACTTTTTCGTTGCCTTTTTGTTCTTCGTAGCGTTTTATTGCTCGTGAAAGGGTACGAATTGTTTTGCTGACAGATTTACGAGCTAACATTCGGCGTTTATTTATCTCAAGCAGTTCTTCCTTCAGATTAAAAAAGCAACTGAAAATCGTAAAATATGTTTGAAAATATATTCATGTATATTCTTAGACGCCAGAAACAGTGAAAAGAGTGTATCTTATTATATCTTAGAAACATACATAGTATAGCTACTCGAAATATAGGTATCTAGATTATTAATATTTATCCATCTAAACTAAATAAATCGCGCATAAGTGACATGATTTTTTATATTAGGATCCAAGAATTAAGTAGGTACCGAAATAAGTCACTACTTTATACCTATGACTATGTTGCAATCAAAAATAAGCCGTGAGTAGGTACAGTAAAAAAATTGTCTCAAAGGAAACTATTTAGATTTAAATGCAAATCACATATATCATTACGTATACCGAATAGGCCCGCAACAATCTAAAATAGAAAAATAAGACATATCTTTACGTATAGTAAACATTCTATAGGTATGTAAATAAAGTACCTACAGGTACATATACCTACATGAAAAGCAATTACACCGCGCAGTTGATGTGTTGATGTTGTAGCATTTTAAATTATTGAAATGTTTGCGTTAGAACGAACTGCCAAAGGCATTTTTGGCTTTTAAATAAAACGTTTATCAAAAGCCAATGAGCAACTTTTAAATTAAATTTGAACAAAACCCCAAACCCTTTTTGGAGCCAGTCAATTGAATGTTTCCGGTCGGCACAAATCGTGATTATTTTTCGGGCTTACGGAACAATAAAAAAAGTTTTGTTTAAATTATTTTCTTATAGGTATTATTTTTTCTTGCGAGTAAATAGAAAGAAAAAGTTGTTTAAATATTCGACTCCTGTCGTATTTATTACACTAGTACTTAGTTTACTATTATATTTTCTTAAAAAAAGAATTTGTTTTAATATTCGACACGAGCCGTATTTATATGTATAACTAATAGTTACTATTACAATTTACAACTATTTTGCTATCGAAATCTGGCTTTATTAATAATATACTTATCAAGAAATTTTTCGTTGCCCTTCAAGATTTTTTTTATTAGAATTGCCAGATGTTGTTTTGTTTTAAACAAAAAAATAACCGACTGAAAGAAATATTCATAGGTGCGGTTCTATTTTATGTGCTTACATTTTTTTTTTATCAAACCTTTTCCATAAAACATAATAATCAAAACCTTAAGTACACGTAAAAAAAATGCGGTTCATTGACTCACAGCTTGGCAAAAAAAGGAAAATTGTGTGGTAATTGTCAGCTAAATAATTAAACAGTTCATGTCGCAACTGTGACGCCACGGTCGTGACGCGCGTACATACGAGTACGCACATAATAACTGGCGGTAATTAACAGAAATTTGATTGCTCTGCACAAATTAGACTTCTATTGATGCTGCCAGCTGCTCTAATAGGCATCGCTTGTGACATAAGCGCATTTGCATATAAATCAGAATACCTCTAAATTACGCGTGATTTCTGAATACGAGGTGTTTACATTAAAGTGTCGTATGTGTGTCTAGTAAATATGATACGGGGAATATGTTTATCTATCAATTATTGAGGCTTTTCGAGTTACTAATTATATAGGATTAGTAACTGAATGAAAATATCTCTTATATAAATTGAATGAATACAAATAAAATAGAGTGAAGATATTTCGTTTATTTTAGCTGTAAATTGTGTATATTTTCAGGAAGTTATCACATGTTTACCAAGAAATACTCTTGTAACCGAAATATTACGAATAAGCATAACAAAAAGTACTTGAAAAAGTAGAGTTAATGTCACTGAAAATCTATAAAAGTACAATAAGATTGTATTATCCTGACATAGACACTGAAATCCTCAATGTTGACCAAAAAAAGTGTACACTATTATGCTCACAGCCTTAATTTTTAGTATTAGATGTATACATTAATCGAATTATTTCCTTTCAACTTGCTTATAAAGTTTTGATGATCAGAATGTTCTTTGTTTTATTTATATATTACAGTGTTGATTCGGTTTATTTTCATCCAGGGCCGAGCTGTTCGACTTTCCAACTCTGCCAGCAACACAGACGTTTTGCGAGCAGTGTATTTGCCTCGAACGCTCTAACGTAAACGATGATTACAACTTGCGTTTTACTTGTTTGCTCTCTTATTTCGCTTTGTAAATTTGCTATAACAAAGCTCACGAAAACTTTCGAACCAGGCTGATGTTACTAAAGAACGTTTAAGTACCTAAATAACTCAGATTGTTAATTGGGTTGATATAACTTAATAATAAAGCTGTGTTCATAAATTTTAATAGCTATAAGATTCATGATCATAGTGAGAACGTCAAATCTTTAAAAGTTATAGCGTAGCCCGGCTTACAAATGTTGGTTTAAAACCATGTCCCCGTTAAAACTTTCCTCATGAATAATTTACAAAATTTCTCCAGAGATATGGTCTTGCCGCAAAAGATAAGAATTAAATTACGTGAAATTAATTTTTATTATAACATCTAAGTAAAATATAGGGGAAAGTCATTTGAATAATTATATATTAACTAACTTTTTACAATTCAGCTGGTTTTGCGGTTTTCATTTTATAGTTCATTACATCTTTACTCTTTACGTACCTATTTTTCTTCTAAGTAGGTCACATTAAATCTATTGTTGACTATAAATTAGACTACGTATTAAAGGTTGGATGATTTTATTTTTATATAAGAACATGCAGATAATAATTTGAGTTCAAACCTTTGCAAGTGGCGGTTGAAGAGGATAAGACCGGCTCCCCGTAATTTTCTGGAGTAGCCCTCCTATTGAGTGATGGCACTTATGCCTGAATTTATAATATTACTGCTCTAGCCGGCGCTCTAAGTGATGCGGAATAACGATTTATTGTCCGGCCAAGCCTTTTATAATTGCCCATTATTTTATATTGCTATCTGTTTTGAAACGTCATTAATTATTTAAAGCTGACAAACCTATAGTAATTTTATTAGTTTCTATTTGATATTCGTTTACATTTAAGATAGGTATTACTTTAATATAACGTGTGATGTTAAAATGTACTTGACAAAAGGTTTCGCCCGCGGTTATTATGAAAGAAAGAAAGAAAGAAAATTAATTTATGGCCACAATTTACACAAACTTGGTATGTGCCTACTAAAACGAACAAAAAGTAATTAAAAAGAAATATATTAGTCCATACATAGGCTTGCTTAAAAACTAAAAGTGTGGCAAACGGTTGGGGCGTCAGCATGCGATCGTGTCGTCGAGCGACACTTCAGCGCTGTTTTTCAGCCCAAACCAGTGTTACATACATATCTAATCGTATATGCGCACCTACAACAACCACGTATGTTGCGACGTATTATCCCTGTTAGAAGTATTTTCCATTCAACAAATAGTACATTGAATGGTTATATTATACCAATTACGCATTGGCCGTATAATACTGCCATAAATTTTGTTAATATTACTGAAATATCTGATTCAAGATACATTCAAGATACTTGAATGATTTTTAATAGTTGTTATATGGTACTTACAAGTTTGCAAGGTAGATGATTTCAGATGATTCTAATTTTTATTCAGTAGCGAGGAACGAGCGTGTGAATAATTAGACACGAGTCAAAAATTATCTTCCGCGCGTGTTATATACAACATTTTACTATGCATCGTGCGAATGAATTAAAAAATACTAAACTTAAATCCTCACAATGACTTTTTGAATTAGAAATATTTCGTATTTTTCTTTTCATTTAGCCGGAAAGAGGCTGCTGTTCATATTTTGTGCTACTTGAATATTATTTTGCAGGATGATTCGATACTTTGAGCTCATTTGAACTTGGTTTACCTGTATATGCGCTCTACTACTGCGCATATCCAAATATATTTCTTTACAAGTTTGTCGTATCGCAAAAATGCTAGACCAGGCAGCGCATTAAGCCAAACACCTATTTTCAATGAATAAGTATTTAAAGTGAGTTTTAACAAAATTTTAGAAATTAATTAATGACGTGTTTAATTCAGTATCAGCTTTATTGTAGGTACCTTTTAAATGAATGTAAATCGGTATTTTACTGATTTATAACCACCAAAGCATTTTCGCCAACGCGTACCTATAAAAAGCCGTTTTAATTAACTTATTGCTTGAATCAGAGCCACATTGTCTAATAGAGACAAAGGTGTACTAATGAGAGAGCACGGGATAAGACCGGAATGTTGATTAGCTACTTAAAATACTTGTCGCAGGATTGGACAAACGCGGGCGCGGGCGGCTTCGTTAGTATTTATTGTTTATTCCCAACTACTTCTTTGTATACCACGAAGAACTTTATTTTGTGAAGCAAGAATCCCATTTTACGTGAATGTGTGAGATCAATCACTTTTTGTTCCTCTAAATTTGCCTTTGACTCGAAATTTTTGATGTGTGAAGCTATTTTGCGCGAAATTTTTAAGAGGCATTTTTTAAATAATTGTGAATTAATTACAATGGGCTATTTAAAAAAATATTTCTTACTCGAGAGAATGTTAATTATGTAAAATAAACAAGATAATAAACGTGAAATAAATATCCAGGACAATTATATTTATATTTATACGATCCAAAACCCAGGTGCATAAAGTTTTGCTCATCACATATATAATATACTTTATACTGGGATTCGAGCTTTTAACCATCCCTCGTATTTTAGTTAAGCTACATCTTTCACATATATCCATGTAACCAATTATTCATTGAGTAAGATAAGCTTAAAATTAATAATTATATGTTATAAATACGAAAATAAACACTTAAGTAACTAACTTTCATAATTTCCTCTCAATATCATAAATGATGATATTATCCGTATTATGAAAATCAATAAAGCTGTAAACCCTATAAGTCAGGGGGTGCGAGGCTGCCAAAATTGCTAATGACCGCGAGCGGTCGCGGTGTGGAGCCAAAAACCAATTTGCCGCACTAATAACAACACTTGCTTATTATACTTATAATGGCGATAACCACAATTTATAATCTTTAAATATAATGCGCTAAAATCAAGTTTATTTAGAAGAAGTTTGATTTTAAATTTTAATGCCTCTATTTCGGATACGGATATAAGTAATAATAACATAAACCGGCCAAATGCGAGTCGGACTCGCGCACCGAGGTTCCATACAAACACTTTCCATCTTAACTGGCAGGGTTAAGTTAATTTCGCACCTGGTATGTATAGCGCCGCATACAAATGAGGTGCACAATTAACGCAACCGATCACGTTTGTTGTCCCACTTAAATATTTATTTCATTCTGTTTTTAGTATTTGTTGTAGTAGCGGCAACAAAAATACATCATCTGTGAAAATTTCAACTGTCTAGTTATCACGGTTGATGAGATACAGCCTGGTGACAGACGGATAGACAGACCGATAGACATACAGACGGAGGGACAGCAGTCTTAGTAATAGGGTCACGTTCTTTACCGTTTGCGTACGTAATCCTAAAAATAAGCCCGGGCCTTATCCCGCTGCCGGCGGCACCCTAGGTTAGGTTTTTTATAATCTTTTTATATTTTGTTATTACTTTATTGTATCTTACTTTACATATTTTATTGTAAAAAACCCTTCCTAAGATTCCAAATAATACGTGAATAATACTGTGACAGTATGCTACTAGAACACCGCCTACTTTAATTCCTGTATAAATAACTCAGCTAAAAACATTTCTTTTTTTCAGGACTCACGTTCCAACGATATTTTATTGATTTTAAATTTTACTTTGCCCGTGAACAAAATATTTTCATCCATCGTTAAAATTCCGAAGTCAGTAATACCTTCGCATCATAAATCGAAAAAGAAATCCTAATTTGCGGTGGAATAAGGTAAGAGTTTCATAAGGTTTCCCTTTTAGAGGTAGAATTTTCAATTGACACTAATTAAATCGTTTTTCCGAACGGGCCGAACAAAAACTTTCCCCACTCTCGAAAACAGCGATAGAAATACACCTGGACTTTTGAACGCATATAAAAGTTTTCCAATTTACAGGGCTGATTGGAAAATTTTCGCCAGCTTGGGTGTTAATCGGACCTTGACTTTCTTGGTTTTTCAAACGGTCCCGTTTATTTGGAGACCATAAACTTCAATGGTAGGTTTTTATGACCCATGCCATGATACTTTACTAAACCCGGTTTATTTTGGTAGTTAACTAATGGCAAGCAAAAAAAAACAACGTTACCCGGTTCATCCTGCCAGTGGTATCATTAATAGAACATCATCAAAATATTATTACAGGGTAGGCCTTGTAACAAGAGCGAAACATTAAAAAAATCCTCCTTTAACTAATCAGTAATTACGTCCAAATGGGATCAATTAATTAAAATGAAAAATAAATTAACTGTAATATTCTAAACATAATTAATGGAGCCAACAATGTACTACACCAGTCAGGAGATATTTTTGGTTACATATACATATATGCTGATAGTGGTTTAAGTACATACAGAGATTATGCTTTATGTCATCAGTTGGTAGGATCATTTTGGTGTCGTTTTGTTTTTTTTTACATTCTGGCAGTTCCCGTTGATGTAAACTGGGATTGTGGCTCGGAAAATATGTATAGAAACTATAGTTGCACAGCTCAAGTTATTTATAAATTAGTACTAAGATACAAAGTAACTACGAGTACACATAAACATTTGCTACAAACTTAGAATAAATACGCCTAGAAACCTAGTCATCGCTTGAAAGTGAAGCCAGTTTTGGTTAGCCACGGGCTAAGTTTCATGCGTGTGCGCATCTGTCACACGGTCAATGTCACAAGCAAAACGTCTCTATGATTGGTTCGTTGACCCGCACACATAAAACCAAAAGTGACTTCATCGTTTGCAAATCTGTTGTATGAAGGCTCTCGTTTTTATTCTAGGTCTATAAATCAACCTATTGTCTAACTTAAACCTTAAGCGATATACCGCATAAGCAACAAATCTCTTGTTTAAAAGTATAAAAAGTTCCCTCATGAATATTTCTGAGTTATGAGCCAGAAACGGAAGATAATAAAATTGGGCTGATTTAATTTTTACTGCAGTCCACGATGAACAAAAGGGGGCTTAATTCTGAATAATAATTAGGTTCGTCCGAAATACCGCTCACTGCAAGTGCAATCATAATAATGTTAAGTATTTTATAAGTAATAATGTACGAGATATCTCTCATTTGTATATGAGTGGATTATCATTTATTTGAGGAATGTTATACATCGATAATTTTGCATAATAAACTCATATTGAATTATGTATTCTCTTCAGCAATTTGGTGGCGTTAAGATACATAATACAGATATGTAATAATAAACAATATCAACAATATCTGGAAACTTACACGTTTCAAAATTAATATAAAAAAAGATTTTTCGTTCGTTTTTCCAAGATACACTTATTTCTGACACAATTATTAAATGTTTCAAGCTACGACTGTTTTACCGTTGACGGAATCGCGGAAAAGTACTAACTTAATTAACAAATAATACAGTAATAGCAACCCAGTGAACTTGTAAACAATTCGTTAAAATTATCCTAATTGCGTATAAAACAGGGCGATTGGATTACGTAGACAAGCGGCGCCGCCGGTGCTGTTTGTGCGTCATTCGCGATATCGGTTTCGAAGACTTCATTTTAGTTAATTAACACGTTAATCGCCCCCGCCATACTTCACCTAAATTGTTCTACCACTATATATACGAAATTAGTGATCCCACAGGTGATGTTCACAGCATCGCGCTCTTGTTGAAAAAATCCCAAAAGCAATCAATACTCTGAAAAATGGGCTTGTGATCCCACCGGTGATGCTCATAGCAGCCAACGTACAAACAGCTGCAAAATAGGCAACATGTTTCAGACCAGGTACTTAATCTGACAATATTAATATGTTCAAGATAACTCTTACTTTAACTCTAACAATCGTAATTTAGTAATTTTCGAGAATAGAGGGGGCGTAACGCGCGCGCGTGTGTATTATTCGGAAAACAACCTTGACAATTTATAACGTATTTTTCTTTAAAACTTTGAAGAAGGAAGTCCCGAAAAAAAAAAGTATGATGATTACATCAACCCTAATAAATTATAGAGTAAAACAAATTTCAATATCACTGAAAAGTACAGATGTTATATTACTAATGCCATCTTACTAGAGGTATGGCATTAGTAAATAGTAAAACATCTGTATTTAGGTAAGTGCACTTGCCCCGCTGGCGACTTGTCCCGTCTGACCTTATAAAATCGAATATAGTTAAGCAAGAATCTGTATTTACCCTTTCACTCTAAGGTATGTATGTACATGTAAGGTATGTCAGTACGTTTTGCGACGAATCATTGAGCCCGTATATAACATGCCACATACAAAGACATTTACTTGTACGCTAGACGGTCTCTGTACAATTAAATTTCTGCTTTGAACCAACTTCTAGTATTATTTGGCACTAATGGTTGACTGGTAGGGAATGCCATTCAGCCGATTGAAGTCCGCCATTCGTAATGTGCAATAAAGTAATAATAAAAAGACAGGACAACGGAGAACGTGGATTTAATTAAGTGCCTAATGTGTCTAGACTTAATAAAGACATTATCACATTATTTCCAAACATTATAGCTCAGCTGGCCTTAATGGTCCCATTAATACCTAAAGTAAGGTAACGGAATCTTTGTAATTTTTAACTAGGCTGGATTTATGTTGGCGACACCTGGCGGATCCAGCCAGTGATTGAGAGAGGCCCGTACGCGAAATTATTAAAGCGTAATAATTTATGCTCGCAATTTGTACGTAACTTGAATTCGCTCCTTGTGTCATTCATCACTGCTGCCAGAGTAACGATTAATTTTGGTAATCGCCGTAAAAACGTTGGAACGAACGTGTTGCTCCCGACGACCGCAATTGGAGCTTGTTTTCCACATGTGGTAACAAATGTTTGAAAATAATGCTACCTACTTATTTAGAGAGTCATCACACTGCTAGTCGAAATGAATTATATGCTGACGCATCTTAAACTTTGTAACGTTTTTAACCTTCATCGCCGAAACTTGACACTGCTTATACACAGATCAACCTCAATCGACCTTAAGTGGACGATGTACGTGTACTAGTGAAATTTCGAATAATTACACAAAATTTAATCGAAATTCCATAAAACTGTAACAATTGTTTGAATTATCTGACCGCCATTGTCAGTCCTCATTGTCCGCACATCTTGGTGACTACTTGTGTGTTAACGTAGGCATTCTGGTTTGGATCCAAATTTCTCGAATATATTCATTAGTAAGTAGAAGTATTTCAAGGTATGTTAATACGGATAGTGATACTGATACTAAGCCGGCAAGCCCTTTTCACGGCTAGGCGTGTATAGTGCTTCTCTCAAACAATTTGCAATGAAATAAAAAAATGCACCACTCAAAAAAACATTTTGAAAATTCAGCTGTTTAGCCCATAGAGCCGGGTACTCATTAGCGAGCCGTAACTGTAACCAAACAGATACAGTAACGAGGTTCTAGTGTGTACGCGTGTTACAGTTCAGGCTCGCGACGTCGCTGGTTCGCTGTCTCCGAGCGTACTCATTAGCGAGCTGTAACTGTAACCAAACAGATGCAGTAACGAGGTTCTAGTGTGTACGAGGAGGCCACCGTGGGACAAGCCGGATCCGCAGTCTTGGTTTGTAACTCCACGATGTCGGACGAAGTGTCTCTCGCTTGTGCAGCATACATACTTGTAAAAAGCAAAAGACATTTATCTTCTGACCATTCACTCATGACGATACTCGAAAATCAGTTCGCAGCGGCTACCTCTCCTCAACAACCTCTCCTCTTGACGTCCACGAGCGCACTGCGAGCGCGAGCGCCCTTTGATTCGCGGCAAAAACCGACAACCATCGGCTCGCTGCGAGTCGCTCGTGTGGCGTTCGTTGCAGGCTCGCGAACCACGTACACACTATGTTTTTGGTTTTTGGTAACAGTAACGGTTACAGTTACGTGCAACGTTACAGGTTCAGAGATGAGTACGTTGTAAACGTCGGCTCGCTGCGAGCCGCACGCGTACCGCTCGCAGCAGGATCGCGAACCACGTACACACTGTGTTTTTGGTAACAGTAACTGCAACGGTTACGGTTACAGCTCGCTAATGAGTACCCGGCTTAGCATAGTTCATAAACACAGACACCATGTTTAAAAAAAATACTTCCTAGCTTAGGCCTTCAATTTTGAATGAAATTCCTTTACAGTTCTCTCGAGTTGTTCAGCCCGATTACGTGATACTTCGATATTATAAAGCACGTTATGACGACACCTGTGGACCACGACCTGCCCGCTCCCGTTGACGTCTGTCATGGTAATGGCGGCAGCGGGCAGGCGGCGGGAACACTATATGTATATAAATATGTATATACACTACAGGGGGCTCTCGTAGTTCTCGCGAGACGCCTCAAGATTCCATCTTGGGAAAGGAAATTATGGTAAAAGTTTATAAACATTTATTAGACAGTAAATACAGATAAAGTGGGCGCCAGGGCCGGCGTCCGCTTCCCGGCGCCTTCCGCCGGAACGGGCCCTCGTTAATTTTATTTTAACTTTACTAACGCCTCACTTAATCGGATACTGATTTGAGGAGCGTGCAAATAAAATAGCGACGGTCGCGAATCTAACAGGAAATGGGGTGGCGGGGATTTAGCGATCTTCGGCTCGCTTTGTTGTTGTTAGGGCTCTCTCGTAGTCTCCAAAACTGTCTCAAAATACATCAATAATGACGCAATGCAGTCACATCTGAGCGATGCATTATTATATGCTTTTAGTTTCTTCTGTCCCGGTGACGTAGGTACCTACCTCTATTTATCAGCGAGACTGCAATCAAATCTTGCAAGTTAAATTGCGCCAGTATTAGGATATAATAATATGATGATTGAGTCGAAAAGTGATCACGAGAACTCTGTAATAAAACGTTGCAACGGCTTAAGCTTACGACCTATTCACGTTTGTGCAGTGTAGTATAATGAAGATTGACAACATTAGAGCAATATAGTTATCAGTTACTATAGTTTCAGAGCTGCAAGTATCGTAGTGGTACATAACGACACTCACTACTTATTTAATTAATTAATTTTAAGCATTTCATAGAGTTCAATTGATCTTCAGTAAGTTTGTTCAATCATACAATATTTAGTAAATAATTCAAAACATACCTATTCAATAATTTTCCGGTTCTATTCATCTTCACAACGCAACAACTCTTTTATTAGGTACTTAAAATAATAGCGTCTCACAATATTTCAATGAGTACTATTCTCAAATCAATACTGTCCAATCTGAAGCGCCCCAAATCGAAAATAAAGAAAATTTTAATTTAGTGGAAAAAGCAACGAACCGTTTCCTTTTTTATAGCTGGCCAATTGAAACGTTTCCAGCTCTCTGAATAATTCATCTTTCGTTTGAACAAAGACGAAGTGGGCCGCGCGGCGATTCTTTGATCTTTTGTAATTGGAATCGATGCTCATATTAAAAAGAGAAATTCCTTAGAGCAACCGATGAAATGCACCGAAGCCATTTCTTCAAGACGATTAAAGGCACCAACACTGATTCCCAGCCGGCCGGAGAAGCACTTCGCCGGCGACTCTGATTTATTTCGATATTTTAATATCTACCCTTTTAAATTTCCCCAAAATTCTTAGAAAGTTGTTAGTTACAGGGTAATATTACGAAGTGGATATTGCTTAAGATTATCTCTGGAGTACGGACGACGTGTAAGTATGTTTAACAAGCGATTTATGCGATAATGCGAGGGTATGGAAGCGAGCGCCTCGAGTTGTGCTAGCCGTGCTCTAATTTTATGATATATTGTAATATTTAGGAGATGATGTGTTATGAAATACAATTAGGTACATATTTCTAGAATGGCCTAGCAAGCTTATGGCAAACGATTACTGATAACTAGGCAAAAATATGATTACGCGGTTGGCGCAGGTTTGTAAGCACCTGATGCCTACTGTGCCGGCGGTCCCGGGTTCGAATCCCGGCCAGGGCAAATATTTGTGTGATGAACTCTAATATTTGTGCTTGGGCATGGTTGTTCTATGTACCTATTTAATTATATCAGTGCCTCCAGTGAATAAGGGGATAACTCAAAAACGGCACTTTTCAGGAGAGACAAAAAACAATTTTTCAATAGCAGATATTGAGAAATTTAACTTTTTAAGCATTTTTATACAAGCTATGGAGTTAGGCTTTCGTTTCATAAATACAGAACTAATATTTTGACCCTGTAAATATGTTCTTTTCGCGTTTTTTTGTAGTTATACCTTTTGTTCACTAGTATTTAAAGACATAACTCAACTTATTTGAACCAATTTTACCGATTTTTTTGCAATTAAACGACTTATGCCCTTATGAACGACGTGCATAAAAGATGAACACGACTTATACCATTGTGAACGACGTGAATAAACGAAATAATACGACTTATACCTGTGTGATCTACGTGCATAAATGAAGCGAAATGACTTATACCATTATTTATTATGGTATTTTAGGAATTATACGACTTATCAAGTTTGAAATTTGTTACCTAAGGAGTCAAATGAGGCTGTATAATAAAATAATCATAAGAATTACTAGACAAACTTTAATAAAACAGGTAGTTATTGTTTAAAATAATACAAAAGTATTTTAAAATTAAATATTTTTACTGAAATTATCAGTTTTTTCTTGATTTTTTGGCAACACAAAATCAACAATTAAGACTAGGCTCGGCCTCCTTACATAATAATTTTAATCGTCATCATCTCGATCTTCATTGACGTTATACATTAATATAATCAGGTCGGGATCTTCTTCCGCTCTTTCATTTTAAGATGTTATTAATTTTTTATAGAAATCGTGGCACTCGCTATCAATGAAAGGCAATATGTCTATGAGATCATTATTTTTTTCAACACTTATTGGCAGCGGTGTTTCAGAAATCAGGGTTAAAGTCATAGGTAGATTTTTTGATCTTCCGTGTCTTTTAAATGACAGTGTCAAAAAGTCAGATTCATTTGTCAAGTTTTTTTTATAACGCACCAACAATTCGTCATTCGTCAGTTTGCGTATACTGGAACCAAGTTATATCAGGCCAATGAACTTTCTCTTTATTAGAGTTAATTTTGCGCAAAACCATGGGTCCTTTAAGGAGCTTCTCGAAGTTGTAAAATTTCTCTAAAGTTATTTCTCTCACTATGAATTGACCTTTTTTTCCAGCGGATCGTACCATTTGGTAATAATCTGTCGGCAGATGTATGGTACTACATCGCTTTTTAGCTCTTTCAATGACAGAGTGATCATAGTCACATTCCATGTGTGTATGTCCCGGCACTAGAAACTTATGCAATGCCTACTCATAGGAGATACACAATACGAAACAAAAACGAACATACAATGTAACAAACTTTGACTGTTGACTGTAGGTACTTTTCTTTAAACATCCATCACGTGGACCGAGTCGATTTTAAAACGCCCAAACTCGGTGGGATTGCTTTCTATAGTTACAAAGTTACTATGTCTACTATCCGTTCCCATCATCAGATTAGGTCCAGGGTACAATATTATTATTATATTAACGTTAAAGTTATATTCCGAGTTGAGTTGAAATTTGGTATACCCACATACCAAATTTCAACTCAACTCGGAATATGGCTCAGATTCTCCTTGCAATATTTTTAAACATACAAAATGTGAAGGTAAATAAAAAGAGTTAAGATCGAACTCGTTTATACCTTCCTCATTTGTTATTGTTTTTTTGCCAAACTCAGTCTACTTACTTTTAACTATCCACTTAGCAAAACACTTTACGGACAGAATAACAATCACGAGCAGTCAACAAAAAGTTCAATAAGGTGGTTGAGAGAGGCCGAACTAATAGTTTTAATAAAATACAATAGATACTTACTTTTTTCTGTGGATTAATCACCAAATTAGTAATTTTTCGTCCGCGATACATTTTTAAGTTTACAAACAAAACAGAACTATCACCTCTTCGCACTACGTTGCTCGTCTGCGTTGAGAATGCAGTGAATTCTAAAAGTCAGTTTAGTATTTATTCATAATTTAAGCCGCACATTTAACAATTATATTCAAAATTTACTTTTAAATATGTGTTTTTAAATAAAAAACGTTTAATTACTAGAGAATTGTCAATATTAATCAATTCAAAAAGAATATACAGTTAAAAGTAATACAATTAGTTGTTTCCTTACAGCACGCAAATATATACCAATAGCGAGACGGTATGCACGCGAAACTGTCCAATGGCGTTACTTAGCCCATTGACACTAAACGAGTTATGCCTTTATGCTCATGTTAGAATAATGGCATAGATGTGTTTAAGTCAAAATACTATGTCAGAGCTAATGGAACAAAATGAATTAAGTCTTTAATCATAAATATAACTGTGAATATGTCTTTGGGTTCGTGAGTAATTTTGACTCGAGAGAATTTATTCCCTTATAAACGTCTGCAATGCCGGATAACTATCACTTATACCTTTATTCCACCCAACTAGGCCATCGAAAAAACTGCGTTAGGAGACAGCTAGAGATACGTCGTTTTGATATGTTATGTAGCTTGACGAGCTGAATCCAATGGTGCAATAAAATCCAAAGGGAATAACTCGACTTAGTCCGTTCTTCACTGGAGGCACTGATATATTTATCTATATAAGTATGTATATCGTCGTCTAGTACCCATAACACAAGCCTTCTTGAGCTTAATTTGGGACTAGATCGGTGTGTGAGGTTATCTGATATTTATTTATTTATTTATAAAATCTCTAAAATCACCAGGCTGAACTCTAGCTTATTCTATCTAGGAGTCTAAGACTGGTGTACTAGTTCAGGAGTGAAACTTTACAGGTCACCTCTATGTTTCTCGGTTATAATTGCGAGTGGCAGTATTGAGCCGAAAGTAAACTATCGGGAAAGTTGTTAATACCTGCGTCCGGCAATATCGCGGTCGATGTCTATCGCAATAAGTTCGGCAACTGTATCAATAAAGTTGCGAACTTAGGCAATAACACGGTGATTTCATACAAATAGATAAAGAGGGTAAGATTAGAACGAAATTCGTTACTTCCTGGAATGAATAAAAACGTCTTGTATGATTCCGATACATACATGTGGTAATTCGCTTGTGGTAATGGTAACACACACATTCGCCAAAAAAAGACGGATAGCAAGAGCAGTTTCAAAATGGCAAGGATAATATCAGGGTTAAAAAAAAAAACAGTCATTTTGATGTCAGCTATGTCTACAGCTACGCACTAGTTTAGTTTGAACAAAGTGATCTTGAAAAGCTTAAAACAGCGTATTACTATTATTATTGTTTTCTGAATATTGAATAGTTATAAGTAAAACAAACCTAACTTAACCATAGGATTCCTTTTTAAGATTCATAAGATGACTTTGGGGAAAAAACTTCAAATGAAAATTAATGTAAATGAAAAATTCAAGGAGACATTTGTCTATTGAAGAAGGAGCTACCATAATTACCATACTAGCTACAATTTAATCCTCGGAAGCAACGACTAGTGCGAATTGCTGCAAAGTTGTCTCCGAGCAGGATTAGCGGCGCGTGTTCGACGAGGTCTCCTCTGACTTTAGAGATAGATTTACTCCAAATTCTTCCCAAAGAGACTTTACCCCCCTTTTAGCTATTGTATTTTAATATTTCTGTAGTGTTCGAGTAAATGTTTATGCCGAATCCGAATGATAGTGACATATAAATATTATAATCCCTTGAATCGGAATAAAGTTATTGGCGATATCAAGGACATATAATGGCATTGACAAGTTGTCGTTTAAATGTAATGTCTCGGACAAAATTAATTAAGAAATATCGAATTTAGATAGATGATTACAGTACGACTGAAAAGAGTAGAAATTAAAAAGTGGCAATACTGTTGTGTCGTCCCTTTCCAATCTATCTAAGAAAAATGGGATGACACTATAGTATTGCCACATTTTAATTTCTACACTTTCTTGTCAGACTATAAGTAGCTTTTGCCCGCGTTTCGCTCGCGTTTGAACATATATGCACTGTATCCTACTGAAGCCATGTTTATTACGGGATAATAATAATAGCTCTGTTCTAAATGCATATCCGTCCAGCCGTTTTGGCACGAAGAAGTAACAATCGAACACACACACACACACACATTCTTTCGCTTTTATAATATTAGTGGGACGAACCTATCTATTTCTCTGATACGAGTGTCTTCAGCAGTAACTAGCACGATATCAGAGAGCACTTGTGCTTTGCAAGCAGCACTGATACATTATCGGCTCTCATCTCATGCGGGCAGGCAAACACTGCATTTCAATATAGCAAATATAGTACAAGGTGCTTACGTGTTTGCTTAATTGTCTTCATGTTGGCTTAGTAATGTAAACTCACGTTCGGCAATTGTAGATTGATGTATTTATTTATATTATTATAAAATCTTCTATGGAAAGGACATTATTCCATAAAAAGCCCCCAACAGCGCAGCAGAGTAGCCGCATCTGTTGGGAATAATAAAATAAATATAAATAAATAAATAAATATAAATAAATAAATAAATATTAAGGGACAATCATACACAAATCGACCTAGTCCCAAACTAAGCAAAGCTTGTACTATGGGTACTAGACGACGATATACATTATATATAAATACATATATAGATAACATCCATGACCCAAGAACAAATATTTTGCACAAATATTTATCCCGGCCGGGATTCGAACCCGGGACCGCCGACTCAGTAGGCAGGTGTCTACCAGCCGAGCCAAACGCGTCGTCATAATTTCTTTGTATTCTCATCACATCGAAATGGTTGGACAGATTTTATCCAATTTTAGTGGGATCTGATGGACGTGCAAAGATCGTTATAGGATACTTTATACCCGACTATGGTTAAGAAACCTATACGCGGATGATGAGCATCTTATAGTCAACTAGCGACCCCCCCGGCTTTGCACGAATACAAGGCTGAAAAATTATACATGTATTATACATATACCTTCACCTTGAATCACTCCCCCCCGGCTTTGCACGAATACAAGGCTGAAAAATTATGCATGTATTATACATATACCTTCACCTTGAATCACTCTACTTATCTATTAAAAAAAACTGCATCAAAATCCAGACAGACAGACAGACAACAAGAAACGACTTTGTTTTGTCCTATGTAGTGATAACAAAATGATTAAATATTGAAAATACCCTTATTGTTGTTAATAACTAATGAAACTTGAAGAAGCATCACAGGTATAAACGCAACTAACCTCGTGAAACCCCCAAGGCCTCCCATAGCAGACTGTCGACACTGTTAATAGCGTTAAAGCACTATCTACAGGTATTGAACAGAAGATTTCATTACGCGTAGTGGCCGGTATCGCCTTTATGGTGTCATAAAGGGGAAATAACATTAAAGGGGAGTGTAAAAACGGCGACCTGTAGCACTGCATTCTCGGCGACGGCGGGCAAAATGACACCTAAATGCGGAATTCATACGTTTAAGCGTATTGAACGCTGCAAAATTGAAAGCTGTGAGTCACATCGAATTGTATCGAACACATATTCCCAGGCTGCATAACACTGCACAACCTATACAGCTTAAATTAGAGTTATAATAGTTGTATAAAGCTCTTATACCGCCTGTTTGCTTCCTGGGACCTAATTCGAGAATGCCGTTTGAGAGATCGCAAAACGTCAAAACTCTAATTTTGGAAATACGAAGGCGATAAAGATTGTCAAAAATGCTATTCATGCATGTGAATTTCTGTTTTGAACGAAACGTAACTGACTAATTTCACGCACTACACGGTCGATTTAAAGTATGCGCCTGTTACTTATGCCGTCACATACATAGGAAACGCAAATTAAGCGCGACCGGATTGACGAAGTTGGGATGTTCTAGGGATATCGCCACTTGTCAAGTAGGGACACGTCAAAAGTGACGGATGGCGATGAAATGGAGAGATCTCCATCATCTCTCTAAAATTGGTCGAATTACCCCCCGTGGTTGAAAATAGCAGTCCTGTGTTCTGTTTACTATTTATGAACTTTCACAAACGACTATCGTGACACAGTAAAGACAGATAACCTACTTGGTATCCAATCACAACTCCGAAAAATCTGTCCCATCGGTATCGTTTCCCCGACGACGCGGTTGGCTCAGTTTGCAAGCACCTGCCTACTGAGCGGCGGTCCCGGGTTCGAATCCCGGCCAGGGCAAATATTTGTGTGATGAACTCGAATATTTGTGCTTGGGTCATGGTTGTTCCTATGTATTTAAGTATATATTTATCTATATAAGTATGTATATCGTCGTCTAGTACCCATAACACAAGCCTTCTTGAGCTTAATTTGGGACTAGATTGATTTGTGTGAGGTTGTCTGATATAAAATGTTCATTTGGGCAAAAGCAATTTTTCCTGAAACCCATAATATTTTAAAGAATCCATTACGTTAGGTTTGTTTTATAATTATTCTGAAATATTAACAGTTATGGAATAAAATGGCTTACGGAAAACCAAACCACCGAAAAGACGCGAACCTAAATCTGACAATGACCCAGAAAGTGGTTCAATTTCATTCGTTTAAATATACATATCGCGTAATTTTACGGTTGTGGCTCTCGGTGCCAATGTTACAATTTTTTTTGCTTCAGATTGTTTAGTCCAAAAACGTAAGAAACTTATATACCTACTTGACACATAACGGAACGTAGTCGCTAATTTTATATACTTTTAGGTTATTTTGCAATTATCAATCTGCAGGTTATATCGGGTGAATTGCAAATAAATTATTACCGATTCAACAAATAATTATAATATAACCGGCCAAGTGCGAGTTTGACTCGCGCACCGAAGGTTCCGGACAAATTATTATTCCATCTTAACTGGCCGGGTTAAGTAAAGTTTGAACCTGGTACATATGGCGCCGGATACAAATGAGGTGCAAAGTTAACGCAACTGATCACGTTTGCTGTATGGGCGCCCCCTTAAATATTAATTTTATACTGTTTTTTACTATTGGTTGTTATATCGGCAACAGAAATACATCATTTGTGGAAATTTCAACTGTCTAGCTATCACGGTTCATGAAATACAGTCTGGTAATAGACGGACAGACAGACAGACGGACGGACAGCGAAGACTTGTTTTTACCCTTTGGGTACGGAGCCCTGAAAATCACCCAAATTGCAACAATCCATACACGTAGGTACCTACTGAAGTATATAAACCTACTACAACTACTAATATTATAACAGTTATGTGTGTGTGTATACCTAAAATGAACAGCCAATAAAGTCAACAAAGAAGTTAATACACCAATATGTTGTACGCCGACCCAACCAGCAGGACGCATTAAAATGATCATGCATGTTAATTGATGTAAACAACACCGGCTAATGGAAGTAAGGTATCACTCCGTTTAATTGCCATACATGTGCTGAGGTTACCGTTAATTGGAACTAATAACGTTACTAGAGGCCAAATTGTATTGCCTACAAATTAATTTGATAGATTGTGCTGCCAAATATGGGTGGAAGAAGATAAACACGTGGCGTGGCGTAAATAAAACCCGACTTGGCCATTTTAGAATATGTTGCGTATTGTTTTCGGAAAAATAAGCTAAATCGGACTAAAGTTGCCCTGATCTTATGTTTCTCTATGTATCACTGTCGGTATATATGAACTGTGAAGCAACTAGAAGAGTCCTCAAATTCAATTGCTCGGAAAAGTGACAAATAATTCGAAAAGTGAACTCGAAACTATTAATGTTGGTAATAAGTTGTTACTTACGGTAGATGATGCTACAACGCATATTAAAATAAAGTGACAGACAAAAAACACAATTTATTTATTTAGTAGCCTAGTCGGTAAAGTGTTTGTTTTGGTAAGCGATGTTGGAAACGAGAGTTCTAATATTATCTCCACGGAAACATTTTCTTGTGTGTGCTGTAGTAAAAACATGTATTTATTATAATATAAATTTAGTTTATTAGGTATTATTTTTATTGAATGTATTATTTACAGAATTTTATATAAGTTTTAACGATATCGAAGAAGGCGTGACGCATCGTGGGAGTAATTATTTTAATTATACCTACCTATTAGGCAATGTAAATAATGTTCACTACGACTGCGATATTATATCTCTACATTTTCAATAAAGGAATAACTTAAATAGCAACTGATAACCGATAAAATATGCTGATAAAACATTATTTCCTATAAATTACATTTATTTTCAGTAAAGGGGCCATAGAATACAAAATATGCGAAAATTTCGAGGTCTACCTATTACGATTGGAAAGATACTGTTCTGTGACAGACAGACGAAACAGAGAGCGGAGGCTTATTAATTGGGTTCCACGGCCTTTGGGGTACGGAACCCTAGAGAAACAACAACAGATTCAGTTTTCCAACTAATTAGTACCTACTCTTCAATAACAACGTCTGCGACGTTACATCGTTAAAACTCCAAATGAAGAGTTTCAACAAAATACTAATCAGCACAAATTTTCAGCTGCCTAGTTAGTGTCTAGAGAGTTGTTATTACAGCATTACTCGTACCAGCCAGACAGAGTTAAGGTGCTACTCCACCGGGCTCACCGGTAAAAAGGCTATTGTACTTCGTCCGCGGAGGCGGGACGAAAATAGAAATTGCAAGCCCAGAGCCGAAAATTACCATTGGTAGCTATTGCTCTCTTTCTGTCACTTTGCCGGTAGAAAATCACCTTGCACACTGTTTGCATCTGTAGCACGCATCATACTACACGCGATACTCGTACACTCTCAAAAATTAAGACCAACTAAGAGTAGTTTTCTTAGTTGACGCTTAGTTAATTATAATAATTACGATCCTATACCTATAAATCAAACAAAGCTGATCATTTGACACAATAAGTGTATCTGTGATTGAACTAATAAAGTGGGTATGTATCTACTATTAATTTGTTGGCATAATTATGTAACGTGGGTTGATTCAATCCTTTACGTATCTTAGTTGATCTTGCTAGGATCAATTAGTTAGCATAATTATTTTTCATGTAAATATTGAACAAGATCTTAATTGGATTAGTTACATAGCAATAGTAAGAGCAATCAGTATTGCCTTATTTGATGTGTCCAAGTCCAAGTCCTTGTTAGGCTCGTATGGAATCATGATGCTTGATTACTACTATCGAGATATTGTTAGGACCAACCAAATTTTAGAGTGTACGTGTACAAATACGTCACACAATTGCTGCACATGACTCCAGTGTGGTTTGGCCTTAAGAGTGGGCGAGTTACTTACTGGAACAAAGTGCCTCGTTTGCACCAAGACCAATACTCGGCCAGTGCATTAGTTAGATGGATACGCTCCGACTAACTTACTTCACAATCCCAACTAAGAATACGAGTGTTTGGGTTTCCATTGCAAACAATGTCTTCTGTCTCTGATTTGCAGAGATGTCAGCGTCAAAGCTTGAACTAAATCACGAATCAGAGCATTGTTGCTTTGTGTAAGTGTCGTCAAATATATGAATTGCGCGACCTTGCATCATTTTAATTAATATTATGAGATTGGGGATTACAGAAGCAAAGCGAGCAATAAAGCGACAATGCTGAATGTAAAATTCAAAACGCTTCAACTAAAGTACCTATATCTAGTGTTGTGCGATGCAGGGACATGCTTGTTTTTTATTGCTCTCTGAACAGCACTCCAGGCATATTAATCTGCGATGCAAGCTCACTGGGTTCTAGCAAAAACATTAATTAACATTTTATGTAGCTAAATAAAGTAAAATAACCAAAAATTAACGTTCAACATAAAATCAAAAAACTCCACAAAAACTGATTTCTTATTTATCGCTCATACATTTGTACTGTTTATTAATTAACTATGATTAATAATACTTGCAGACTTATGGGCCTAATGGGAATTTTTGAGTAAGTTTTTAACTATTCAGTAGTTTGGAAAAGAAAGTAAAAATTCTACTAAGAATAGGTAATCAGGCAGCCATTCTAGACTAGACCTGGTGTAATATAAAAAAAAACACGGACAAGTGCGAGTCGGACTCGCCCTCCGTACTCGTTCCGTACAAAATACCGTTGCGATGATTGATTACGTACTTTAAATAAAGACTACATTCTTTATGATTTAATTGTCAATGTAAGTTTTCAGATTTTGCCCTATACTTCTATAATATAAGACGATATAACTTGCCAAACATAGTTGTCTGTCAACGGGAACGGAAAATGCCGTATAAATTTTGATTCCCTTGCATAAACGTTATTGCCAGCATAAATGGCCGTATCTTTTTTTAACGTTAACTTAGAAGTTTGGTTTTTTCACAACTACAGGGAACTGTAGACCTGAGCATATAATTTTAATTTCAATTCGATACCTCCACGTCTTCCCGAGATAAAGAATCTTGACAGACAGACGGACGGACGGACGAACAAAAAGGTGATCCTATATGGGTTCCTTTTTTTCCCTTTTGAGGCACGAACCCTAAAAAGTAACTAACGTTAAAAATGGAATGATTTTTCCTCCGCCAGACGGTTATTGGCAAAGGTCGCGCGTTGTCAACCGTACATATTTGTTCACACAAGTCAACGCATGCATGAAATCCTATTTTACGGCTCGTGTCCTTCCGTTTAGAGTCTTTTGAATAGGCCGTGTCTGGGCCCGCTGAATATCTTTGCCAAGCTTTTAAGCGATGCAGTACGTTTAAAGAAATCACTAGATTTACACTTTACTGGGAAATAGTTCTCTTAAGTTTTGAAGTGGACGAGACATTTTTATTTTGAATACCAGGGTTGGATTGCAATTATTTAAGTAGACCAATAGTATGCTTTCATTTTAATATCATATAAGGCTCATTAAAAATGATTATCAAAACTAATTATTGTTTGTTTTTTTACTAGGTGCAGTCAAAGGAATTGAAACATTATAAACAAACAAACAAAACGTACCTCTATTGCTCTTGTCACAATGACAATAAGGCCAAACAAATTACGCGTTGCTGTACCTACTGTACTTTGTGCTATTTTTGCTACATATTTTTATATCCAGTTTCAAGGCCCGTAATGATTTTTCTATAAGTTTTACTTCATTTTCCAAGCAGATCAACGTACAATGTGCCTAGCCACTTCAATATGAACGTAAACGATTTAAATCTGTTCTACGTGAACCACCCAATCGACCTGTTAACCGATGCTTTTACCGTCTATATAGCATAATTTTATTAATGCATGGACAGAAGCATCATGGTTTTATAGCGCTTGGTATTCGTTAAAATGCAAAAGTTCAGCACACACAGGTTCGGGCCGCTCTCATTCACACAAAATGTACGCTATTTACCTTGATTTTTAAAACCAAGGATTTGGATATTTTTCCTGGCAAAATACATAAAATTTAAAAGGCAACATTTTATGGAAGAACTAAAGTGTAGCTTTTAATTTCCATCTAGTTTTTAGGAGAAACTACTTAGGCTGCTTTTTGTGATTTAGCTTGTACCTATATTTATATTTAGATGATAATTATATGTTACATTGATTTCAGTAAGAATAAGAATTTAAAAGACAAAAGTATGATCCAGATTTATTTAATACCTAATTAAATATTTAAAAGAATCAGCTCCTCACAAACGGAAACCAACAGTTAACTATTAATATTTGGATCTATTATTTAGTGCTTACCGCTGGACAGTTTCTCAAATATTTTCCTATGAAACATATCGCTCCTTCAGTTTACCTTCCATTAAACGAAGAATAAATTATAGTAACACATTGTAAATATACCAGTGGGTAAACCAGTGCTTACGATTTATTCTAAATACTTATGCGACTTAGTGTTGTGCTGTCCTGTGTTTGAGCAACTCAGCGCAAAATTAATGTAATTATTTACCCAATGAAATCTTGTTTACGATGCCAATCGCCGTGCTGTCGTAACCTGGCCGGTCCTTCATCGGTATTCATGTCGGACACGAGGCTTCATTAAAATGCGTGGAACAATAAATGCGCCCGCGAGACCTATTGTGGCCGAGCGAGTTTTAACCGCGTTTCAATCTGTTGTGCGTTATTATTGCGCCCATTGTTAACTGTTACATTAAATTGAAACACAGATTGTGGACGATACTTGCAAAGCTATTACAGAAAGAGACGGGAGTGGGTTTTGCATTTTTATTGTTTGGATTTTTAAACGTTGATCAATTGCTACTGAATCCGTAACAAGGTAAAAAATCGGTGTGACTCACAGAGAATGTGGATGTTAGTATGTTGTAGTTATACTGTTAGTTAAGCTACATATCAATCCAGATATTATTGGTATTTGCTTTCGTATCTCAGCAACGAATCGATGTGTTTTGCAGAAAGACAGAAATATTAATATGTGCCTTAGAGTTCATGTTTCAAATTATTGAGCTACATACTTATCAACCCGGAAAAATGTTTTCCAATGTTTCCGAAATTCATTAAAGTATCCTTGACATGCAGGAAAAACATGTTATAAATATAGGTAATGATTTGTCCTAGTTACATCAGTATTCATGTCGGACACGAGGCTTCATTAAAATGCGTGGAACTATAAATGCGCCCGCGAGACCTATTGTGGCCGAGCGAGTTTTAACCGCGTTTCAATCTGTTATGCGTTATTATTGCGCCCATTGTTAACTGTTACATTAAATTTAAACACAGATTGTGGGCGATACTTGCAGAGCTATTACAGAAAGAGATGGGAACGGGTTTTGCGTTTTTATTGTTACCATTTTTAAACGGTGATCAATGGTATGACTCACAGATAATGTAGATATTGTGTAACTTAACAGTGTTAATTAAGCTACATAGCAATCCAGATATTATTGGTATTTGCTTTCGTATCTCAGCAACGAATCGATGTGTTTTGCAGAAAGACAGAAATATTAATATGTGCCTTAGAGTTCATGTTTCAAATTATTGAGCTACATACTTATCAACCCGGAAAAATGTTTTCCAATGTTTCCGAAATTCATTAAAGTATCCTTGACATGCAGGAAAAACATGTTATAAATATAGGTAATGATTTGTCCTAGTTACATCAGTATTCATGTCGGACACGAGGCTTCATTAAAATGCGTGGAACTATAAATGCGCCCGCGAGACCTATTGTGGCCGAGCGAGTTTTAACCGCGTTTCAATCTGTTATGCGTTATTATTGCGCCCATTGTTAACTGTTACATTAAATTTAAACACAGATTGTGGGCGATACTTGCAGAGCTATTACAGAAAGAGATGGGAACGGGTTTTGCGTTTTTATTGTTACCATTTTTAAACGGTGATCAATGGTATGACTCACAGATAATGTAGATATTGTGTAACTTAACAGTGTTAATTAAGCTACATAGCAATCCAGATATAGTCTTGGCTTTTGCTTTTGTATCTCAGCAACGAATCGATATGTTTTCCAGAAAAACAGAATACTTAATATGTGCCTGAGAGTTCATATTCCAAATTAAGAGTGTCCTTTGAACTACGTACTGATCAACCCGGAAAAATGTTTTCAAATGTTTTCGAAATCCAGTAGAATATCCTTGACATGTAGGAAAAGCACAGAGGTAAAACATATTGTAAAATATTGGTAATGATTGGTTCGACTTCAGTATTCATGTCGGACACGAGGCTTCATTAAAATGCGTGGAACAATAAATGCGCCTGCGAGACCTATTGTGGCCGAGAGAGATTTAACCGCGTGTCAATCTGTTGTGCGTGCATTGTTAACTGTTACATTAAATTGAAACACAGATTGTGGGCGATACTTGCAAAGCTATTACGGAACAAGATTGGAATGTTGTTTTTTTGGGAGCCTCTATTTGTCGAAATAAGAAAGAATATAACATCATCCTCTCTAAAGGAACTAAGTTTGTAGGTGATGCTTAAAAAGCTATTATTTCGCTGAGTACACGGCGGCATTTGTTCATTCGTTTTGTTCGATTGGTTCATTACGTTACGGTAAATTGGTGTTTATATTTTTTTCAAGTTGCTCTTTTTTATTAATGAATACTAAAGCAGTTAAAATTTCTCGGACGCTGCATTAAAGCGTAAGTTTATGAATGAAAAATTCTGTATGTAGCGCCGTTGATATAACGGCTTAATTTTTTTACAAGCCCATTTTACCCCTTCCTCTATCTATCTATCTATCTATCTTCCTTCATTCCATTTTCCTTATTTTCAACAAGTATTTCAAATAAATTTTCTAGCACTATTTCTTCAGCGTCAAAAATAATGTACACCATGATAAACGGCTTCCTCTTGGCGTAATTTTACAAAATGATGTTTAACACTACATCATTTCCTTTAAGCGTAATTTAACATCTCTTACGCGAATAACGCCGGCCGACAATGAAAAATAATTAAAAGTAATAAATCTCTCAGCAGGTAACAAAAAAGGTGAAGAGCTTAATAACCGTCGCATGTCGACGGGCCCGAGCGTGGGAACCTCCATGTGGCCTCTGAACAGTGGCAGTACAACCAGCAATCACGTCTCGCCATCCCTCTCCATCCCATGTGATCCCTCTACACCCGACTGCGACAGCATTACCAGGTAAACCACAACGAGAGTATCATTGAAATCATTCCACATTTCTGCAACACGGATTAGAATGGACACCTGAAACCATTGTCTGGCTTAATTTTATTTTAATTACACTTGTAAATGAATCCTGATCTTTTATCTTCGTTATTTTATTCCACAGGCGGTCTTTTATCTCGCATAAAATTGATTTCAATAATTTGCTGATCTAAATAGATGCTATTAAGCAATATTGCGGTATCTTACCCTCGTGCCATTACTCAGGCACCTTATCCTAGTAAGCCGCAGTTTCGTGAAACTCGTGTCGTGGTCGCTCCACACGGCTTCTTACAGCGATATTGGGGTTAGGTGTGGTATTTATGACCGAGACTGGATAAAATTATGAAGCGCTGAGCTAATATTGCCAAGAAAACGCAGCATGTGGTGCTTTCCCACGCTCTGCGTTTCGTAGCACCGCCGTAGCAGCGAAATCGTAGCGTAGGTACACGTAGCGCATGCAATGTTTCATTTCGTAGTCATGCTTTGTGTGATGCACTATTGTAATTTATACTACGGGTACGCTGTATTTTATCTAACCACATTGCGTTAAACTGACAAATTGTTGTTGTTGAAAAGCAGACTCCTAAATATTTTGTCCGTATTGTGTAGCTTCTAGATTGTAAATAATATGTGGGTTTGACATTTGATTAACGTAATACAGTTGTTTGAAGTTAGTATTGATACGAGCATGTTCAAAACTCGCATGCAGACCGTGTTGACAGTTCTCAGTAAATCATACCAGAAACTACCTTTTAAGACAATAGTGCTGAGCAACAATCGGATACGACAAGTAGGCAAGTATTGTACCGAGAGGGCTTGAATAATTTACGATTGTACGAAGTTCAGCGCGGGCCTGTCGCCTGTAATACAATACCAACCCTTTTGAACCCTACGAGTATTCCCGTAAGGTTACAAATGATAATTTGTTCATGGAGGTTTCCGTGTATATATCAAACCGGTCCAAAAGTTGCAACTTCAATAAAACTTCAGTGAAACTTACTCAAACGCGTCGGCCGGTGAAAGCTGTTTTTAACTTCCATCCTCTAGGGATCACCCCTATAAATATAGAGTTAGTCGATGTATAAAAGTGGATAACATTTTTAGGGATCGCGTGGTGCTGATTTACTTTTTTATTCTATTGATACATATGTTTCTACTCTAAATACATATATTGGCTTCAAAATAAAATTCGACGAACGTATAATTAATAACCTTCTCAGAACGAAAACCTACAGAATTCTTCTCCCGATTCTCAAAGTTCGTAAAATAATAATCGCTCTAGTATAGTTTAATGGTCTTAAATTTTAGTTTATCTAAATAGTCGTACTTAATGAACAGTGTTACTGGACAACAATAAGTCATCGATCTTCAAAGTCCTATTTATACCGTCAATTACTCTCATGTTTCTAAATCAACGAATACCTTAAATGTAATTGAGCGAGGCTGGATAATATTCAGAAGATAGATCAACCCTTTATTTAGAATCTCTTCGAAGGAGGGTATCAACCCCACATTCAGGGTCGACACTGAAAACCTTCAAGGCATTTGATGCGCTACCCGAACTGCATTACAGCCCACTTTAGCTTAAATACTGCTTTAACTTAATTCACCTGCGAGTTTCGTAGGTGAATAAAATTTCAACGTCTATCAACTTCAAAGAGTACGAGTCTTTTACTACGGAACCTTGCGCTAAGTCAATTTCTCACTTGACTTGCTTTTTCGAGTTTCACTCTCGGTCGAACATAAGTATTTTTACCGAAAGTATTGTTCAAGTTTCTTGATATGTATCAATGTTGTGAAAAAAGTGAAATACGGCCGGGTTCGTTCCCACTGCCAATGGTGTTTGGATAACTTTTCCTGGAGTTCGCAGTTGGCAACTTTGTGAATATTTTTGTAACTGCTGCGAATAGCGCTGAATTTTGTATCGGAATCGTTTCTTTGCTTTGTGAATTGGGAAAATATATCCTTGAGCAGTTCATTTGTTTGATACTTACACACAAATACTTTGTAGTTCTGTACTGATATCCACACACGCAATTGTACCTAAAGCATAAAACGCAGGTAACGTTTTTTGGAAAATTATGAGAACAGCCTTGTTTGTAGATAGTAGACAAAAATTCATATTGTTCTACCTGGCATCATCCCGGCTCTAGTCACGGTAAGCATTCCTTCTTGACTTTTCCTTTATTACCCGTACTAAAATTGTTAAAGAAAATATTGAATTTTCTCATGACATAAGGTGCGGGAGGAAACTATTTTTAACCGAGTTCATTCATTATCATATCATTCCCAAATTCACATTTAATTGTGTGATAAATGTAAGCAGTTTTCAGTTTTTACCTTTCCCGTTCACTGATTCTAACAAACTTGACATTTCATCGAGTTTTAATATCGCGTGGATGTTGTATCGTTAAAACTCCTGTAAGTGCCATGCCGCTCGCTCCGTTCCGACACATGTACTAGTATTTACATAACAGGCCAATTGGCTTCGACGACTTGTGTGCAGCTATGAAACTTTTAACTAGTCCTGCTAAAGTTATCCTGCCGGAGTATTTATTATACTTGTATCTGTTGTCGCGGGACGTTTCATCCCATCTCTCTTGCACTGTAGGGTCTGTAGGGATAAAAAATTAAAAAAGATGGGTATTTGTCGTGTTTCGTGTCACAAATTTTCAAATGTAATAAATGATATGGTCATGACTTAAACCGTTTCCTATTCCGTTTCTCGTTGACTGATTCTATCGCTGACGATTTTATCGCGTTTTAATATCGCGGGGATATTGTATCGTTAAAACTACTGTAAGTGTCGCTCGTTCCGTTCTAACACATATACGATCATTAACAGCAGGCCAATTGGCTTCGACGACTTGTACAGCTGTGCAACTTTTAACTAGTCCAGTTATAGTTGTACTGCACGTCTAGCATAACTGTGACACGCGACTTTTTGTTGCGTGACAAAACTACCTGTCACCTTCGTTTCAATACCGAGCGAGCAAGACACATGAGTCGCGCGACAAGCGAAGTCGCAGCAATATATGCTAGCCCTGCTGGGCAACAATTCGACGAGGCTTTGCCACATCCCGAATTGAGCAATATTTCGGCATTATGTTGGACATCGACGTTTTACGCTGACGTATATTAGCAATCACACCACTATCTATATTTTGACTTTAGTGATATTCGCTTTTCAACATTTAGTGTGGGTATCTAAACGAAATTTTCTTTTTTAGTATTTCTTTTCTCATATATGAGACGCGATAACAGGCGCGAAAAATAATGTCTAATTTTACAATACCTCTTTTATCAAATGGGGAATGGATGAAAATATCAGAATTGCTTGAAATTTTTACTGGTGGTAGGAATAAGCTTTCTTAGCACAAAAAAAAAGTTACAGATTTTTTGGCTGCACCGGTGATTTTAAAAAAATCAAAGAGGTTTTAGTTCAGTGCCTCTGAGCCGATTTCGGCTGTTTAGAAGTTCGCCCAAAGCTATACAAAAGTCAAATGACGTCAACTTCTTTGATACTTTTGACAGATCTCTTCAAAAACACAACGTCTTTTACTTTCGCTGTGTTCGCTGTATTTCGACTGCTTTCGACGACTTATAGCACTTTTTACGAATTGTTTCTGCCCCTGGACCTTGAACATTGCCTGCCTGAACGACGACTTACGCTTTTTGACCCTGGATTTGATATTGCAAGCTTAAACGACGACCATTGCAACTCATTGGACAATTGACTTGTTTTGTCGGCGAACGGATATTTTTACGTGTACTTTGCCATGGCCGATCACAAATATGAGAAATATAGAGATCCAAAGACATGTTTTATACCAACGTGCTCAAAAAGTGATAAAAAAAACCCTGGTCTAAGATTTTTTTATGTAAGAGCAGAGCTTAAAGAAAATTGGTGTCAATTGGCTGGCAGGAACTGTCCAAAGCGCCCAATTCTTTGCTGTGAAGACCATTTAAACGTAAGTTTATTTAACATAAAATTATGATCCACATCCAGACAAGGGGAGCGATTTTATCCTTATGTTGTCAGTTTAGCACGCCCTCACACGAAACTATTTGCTGTATTATTTCTCCTCGCTCGGAAGTCGCTCCCATTATGAAAAATATTACCGTTGCTGAACCAGCAAGCTATATCTTCGATCCCATACTCACTCGCCAGTTCAAGGAAACATCAATTAATTCTCACAGTTTTACGCATTCTCAAAGTTTTAATTTATTGGCTTTATTGTCCATTATATAAATAGTGGTTGTAAGTACTATGTATTGCAGTGGCATGGCATCTAGCTTACTCTTGGGTAAAGCCCACATGAAGCCGAAGGATATTTGTTTTATTTTTTCACAAATTAAATCATTATTATTATTTATATAATTTTATTATTACTTACAGTTAGAACAAGATTTGGAAAATTACCACAAATGGATAGCTGGTGCTGCTCCAAGGTTAAAATTAAACGCTACATTAAAGAATTTTTCAAGGAAAGGAGTACAGAATTTTAAGGATCTTACACAAGCATCAACTTCAAGTGCTGTTGCTGAGCAAATTTGTCATAGTGTAAGTATTTTTTATAATTAACGTGAACAGTTAGGTAGCATCTTACTGCAATTCACATCATAAAAAACGTAGAAAAACGTATATGATAAAAAAACATACTCACTTATAAGTAGTAACTTCTATAAGTTCCTTTCTAATGTTTAAAGGAGTAAAAAAGGTTTAATAACATTTAGATTTTTTTCCACATATCCAATAGCGTTTTCTACATAAGAATCCCTCGAAGACCTAAAAATAAATAAAAAATGTCAGTCAAGTATAAGTCAGACTCGCGCACCGAGGGTTCCGTACGAACTAAAAAAACACTGCATACTTATTACTCTCTAGCGAAAAGATAAACAGTAGGTACTAAGCGTCAAACTTAACTTTACCGTTTGAAAACTGATTTACGTACTTTTAATAGAGGCTATATCTTTTATAATTTAGTCACAAATTTATATTTTGCAGATTGGTCCCAATATTGTGGTATAAGGTGGTATAACTTGCCAAATTTCATGGTTCTAGGTCAACAGCCTTGAGGCCCTTGAGAGTGCCGAAATATCAGATTGTGCGGCATAAACGGCAGAAGTTTGTTACTATAAACTTCAAATCAATGAGTACGTAATCATAATCAAACATACGAAATTCTCTTCAAGAATTTAACTTTATTCATTAAAACTAAATCATGATTAATTTACTGTATTTAACGAGTGTTTGTTTACGTCAAACAAAATAACATGCTGAGTGCTGAGGATAGGCAAGGCACTAGATAAATGTTAAGGTGATACTTACGATAACGCTTTGGCGCCTCGTATTTCAGCGGCATTGTGTTTGTCACTGTTTTTCATGAATTCCATGAGCATGTAAGTATCTACTTTGGGCAAATTTGTCGAATCTGCTTTCACAAAAGCGGCAGCATCCATCTCTGAGAATTTCCAATTCCAGGGTGAGTTGCAATGGTCGTCGTATAAGCTTGCAATATCAAATCCAGGGTCAAAAAGCGTAAGTCGTCGTTCAGGCAGGCAATGATCAAGGTCCAGGGGCAGAAACAATTCGTAAAAAGTGCTATAAGTCGTCGAAAGCAGTCGAAATACAGCGAACACAGCGAAAGTAAAAGACGTTGTGTTTTTGAAGAGATCTGTCAAAAGTATCAAAGAAGTTGACAGCGTCATTTGACTTTTGTATAGCTTTGGGCGAACTTCTAAACAGCCGAAATTGGCTCAGAGGCACTGAACTAAAACCTCTTTGATTTTTTTTAAAATCACCGGTGCAGCCAAAAAATCTGAAACTTTTTTTTTGTGCTAAGAAAGCTTATTCCCACCACCAGTAAAAATTTCAACCACTTTTAAAGCACTTCCGAAATTTTCATCCATTCCCCATTGGGCACATCGAATAGGGGTGTGGACTGATGTTGAATTATACAACATACCGTAGTTATCTATATGAATAAAATTGGCTCAATATGTCATGAAACAAATAAAAAATGTTTCGTAAAATATCTGACTTAATATGAACGCAAACTTTATGTTTTTTTTTTTATCCAATAGAAATGTTTTATTGTTTTCAGAATCCTCATAACTTAACAAAACAATTATTGTATGACAACCATACCTAAACTTAAACGCAAATTTATACGCCTTAACAGCAGATTTGCAATGCCGTGTAGCCCTAGCGTGCTTCATAATTTGTATCATAACGAATGAAGCGATTTCCTGGACTATCTGCAGGTACAAACTTAGCACCGTTCGTGTAATCGTGCCACCTAGCTCGCTCCCTCCCTAGGCTTAAAGTATTACCATAATGTGCATTGTTGTTTTACTGGTAAATGTGCATGTATCGCGCATATAATGTTTAGTTGTTTGAATCAGCAACTTGAGTAGATTTGATAAATAAAATACCGTTCATTCTCATGTTTTTCAACCGACTTCAAGAAGGAAGAGGTTCTTGTTACCTCTGAATTCCGTAATTTATGAACCAATTAGAATTTTTATTCGAGAGTAGACATCTTCAGATTAGTCCCAAAAAATGTTGGTGTTACGTGAGAAATCGAAGGAACCCTTCAAAATATTATATGTAATTTATAATCTATGTCGATTTCGGTGTTCTTTATGGTAACTCGTTCAGTTATTTTATTGGAAACACAATTTCTTCTCATCGCAGACTTATTGTTATTTTTTTGTGAAAAAGTGATTATCTTTGATTTGTTTAGGGCCAAAACTACACGACAATGTATCGTGACATAAAAAGATACTTTCAGAGGAGCAGGAGAAATATTTATTTTTACTAGCGACCCGCCCCGGCTTTGCACGGGTGTTATGATGATAAATTATGCATGTATTATACGTATAAGCCTTCCTCTTGAATCATTCTATGTACTAAAAAAAACGCATCAAAATCGGTTGCGTACTTTTAAAGATCTTAGCATACATAGGGACACAGACAGACAGACAGACAGCAGGATGCGACTTTGTTTTATACTATGTAGTGATTACAATAAATATAAAATCATTAATAAAAAGAGCGTCGTCTCATCGTGACACGGCATTGTGTCGTGTAATTGTGTTTTATTCTTTGTAATTTTTAATGATGGAATGCAGGAATGTATAAATATTTTACACTTTTTTTATTTCAAACAGAAGTCTGTGAATTTACAAATTAGTACACCGAATTTAAAAACGAAATTTCATTTATTTGAAAAAGTCTTTTTTTGACTCCTAAGATGACAAGAAAATGTACCTTCACATAATCTCCATCGTCTCTTGAATACAAAGTAAATAAAGTACTCGTTGAAGCTCACACTCGGTCGGAGTGGGCACTTCAGTCTCGAGCAGAGCGCGTGTCAAACACTTTTTTTTTTTTTTTATAACGGCACAACATAGTGGCTCCACTTCGCCTGATGGTAAGCAAAAAGGGAGCCCAAGTCGCAATGGCAACTGACGAGAAACCAACGGTGCCAAGTCAGTTGGCACTGCCATGCTGGCCCGAGAGATGCTTCTTCACGCTTCGTTTGATTCATAATCAAATCAATACTCGTATACTTAATATTATTATACGCGTATTGATTTTAAAAGTATATTTTCTTTATAACCAAAATATTTGTCTAGGAGATCACTATTTTAAGTCTACTTCAGCTATGTGGTCTATTTGAAGTAACTCTGTTTAGAAAAAAGATATATGTTTTACCTAAGATAATACGAAACCTTACCTGCGCACATTCACACAATCTCCGTCGCTCGAATACAAAGTAAATACACTACTCGTCGTAGCTCACACTCGTCCGGAGTGGGCATCACTTCAGCAGCCGAGCAGAGCGCGTGTAAACACTCCGCTTGATTCATATTATACGTGAATTGAGTTGACACAAATATTTTCTTTATAACCAAAATTCCACGCGACAGATTTTGTTTCACTTTGTGTAAGGCGCATATTCAAGATAGTGCGCCATATCGCTTAAGCGGAAATGACCGGCGCGAACAATACTTACCTATATTTTGATAAATCTACTCTAAAACATTAACTTGTCAGTGTTGGTTTTACCATGTGAAATGGAAATATGTCCAATATTATGTCAAATAATAAAAAAAATAGTTTAATTTATCTTTAGAAAAGGTTATCTACCAAAGGTAACAAGAAACCTTACCTTCAAACAGTCACACAATATCCATCGGTCGAATACAAAGTAAATAAACTACTCCTCCAAGCTCACACTAGTTCGGAGTGGGCACTTCAGCCTAGAGTAGAGCTCGTGTAAACCCTTCACTTGATTCATATTATACGCGTATTGATTTCACATAAATATTTTCTTTAAACAACCTTCTTGAACGTTTTCAAAAACCTCAAGTCCACGCGACTAATGACATTAATCTAGGAGATCACTACTATCATGATTTCATGTCTAATTTAGCGGTGTGCTCAATTTGAAGTTACCGTTTTGAACTTATGACATTTTCTTCGTCGTTGAAAATAATGTCTTATACGCGTATAGTGTGTAAAATGTGAGACCCGAACAATGCGGACGTATTTATATATCTCTATTGCTATATTCCCATTAAAATCTGAGAAGATTCTAGTCAATGTTTTTAGATATAAAAGAATGAAAAAAATAATAATTAAAAACCATAATAAACATTTTTCATTTTCATTTTCAATGATTTTAGCTATTAGCAGAAATGGAAATGTCCGATGTAATGCCGTGATAAAGGCGTGATGTACTTAAATTGAACGTTAAATGCTTTCCTATACTTTAACCAAAGGAGCGGGTATGGTAAAACAATCCATTTTAAAAGCGAACTGTCGCTATATAAGAAAATAAAACGAACGCTGAAGGGTTAAAGAAGGAAATAACGACGCAAAGTAAGGATGGGCTAGTGAAATCCCCATGTTTTTCCCAGCCTTTGTTGACAGTTCGTAACGAGACGAGCCCGATGCGAGGGTTATGTTTATTTTCTGTTGAGATGAACAGGGCAAAAATGAAATAAATAGCTCAGTTGATCCCGACGCTTAACTGGGAGATTGGAATTTTCCTAATGTGTATACCGACGTGGAAAACTAAGTTATTGTACTATTTTAGCATTGTATCATTCCATTGTATCTAAAAATATATTTATTTTGTCAGTCGTAGGGGATGCGATAGAATTCTGGTCATTCGGAAATGGATTTGCTTGATGGAGGAAAATGAAAAATAAACTTACTATTAAGCTAAGATAAAAACATTGATAACACGATATTTTTTAAAGGTGATATAGGTCAGTACCTGTTTATATCAAAATTAGATGTAGCATTTTGTTCCCGTCATTTGCTTTTTATACAAGATGATTATCAGTGTTCGGATTCGGGTTTGCAATTTAGGATGAATTAACTTAAAATGTTATACTTAATATGGATATGCCCCAGGGATTTCCGGAAATTCAGTTTTTTGGTGACATTATAACATCGTTTGGCAGTGCGTTTTTGGGAACTAGATGCTTTTTTAGACTTTTGCAAAGATTTACTAAAGTATATCGTTATTAGATTTAATGACTATATAAGTGACAGATAAAAGTACAGGTGTAGAAAAACATTATTATTGATGCTCGTAATAACATAAGTATCTACCACTTTTAAATAGGTATTATGAAATGAAATACATTTAAAAAATTAAGCTTCAGGGTTATAATCCCGGGATTAAGTCATATCCATATTACGAGTAATATAGCGTTACTAAGTCCCGAGAAATTCTACACCCTAATCTGAACTCTGATGATTATTAAAGACAACAATATAAAATATATAACAATATAATAATTCATCTCATTGAAAAAAAAATAACAAAAAAAAGAACCGACTTCAGTAAAACTAAAAAGCTAAAAATATAATAATATAATAAGGGTGAGTCAAATGTAATCTGTACTTGAACGGGTTATTTTTAGCTTTTTAGTTTTACTGAAGTTGGTTCTTTTTTTTATATTTTTTTTTTTTTTTTGCTTTTTAGTGATTAATTTAAAATACTTATGGCGGGGTGATCAGGGAGGTCTTGAAGGCATGCATCTCGTTTGAATTATCTCCTTACTCCTAACCGTTAAGGAGTTGTACCTTCCATCATCAGTTCAGCATTGGAAGATGGTGAGTACCATATGCAAATACTTAAATAGTTTTAGAAAATACATGAAAAATATTATGAGTGCCTATAAAATTTCAGGAATTCCTTCGATTCCGCATGGATCTCGTCATCCGATCTTCACCAAAATTTTATGGGACCAACCTATGGCTATTCATGAAACAAAAAAGAATTTTCCAAATCGACTGATAAATGACGGAGTTTTGAGGTAACAAACATTAAAAAAAAAAACATACAACCGAACTGAGAACCCCCTCCTTTTTTTGAAGTCGGTTAAAAAAGAAAGAAAGAAAGAAAATTAATTTATTGCCACAATTTACACAAACTTGGTATGTGCCTACTAAAACGAACAAAAAGTAATTAAAAAGAAATATATTAGTCCATACATACTCGTAGGCTAGCTTAAAAACTAAAAGTGTGGCAAACGGCGACACTTCAGCGCTGTTTTTCAGCCCAAACCAGTACTACATAACATATCTAATCGTATATGCGCACCTACAACAACCACGTATCTTGAGACCCACAATTTACATGTAAAAAAAAGTAATAATAATGATAAAAGACTTCTATAAACAGTATACAAAATAACAATGTTTTTTTTTGTTTAATGCTACTAAACGGCATAATAATTCTGTGGCTCTAGTGAAAAGGGGTTAAAGTGCACTTATGACCTTTTTGCGTTATATACACCAAAATTCACAAAAAAAAATTGCGCATCTTTTGGTGTAATCGGAGCTAAGTTATCTTTTAAAATGACAAAGTTAGGATTGTGCCAAACGGTATATCTGGTGAATTATATCGTGAAATATGGTGCAACTACAGATAACATTGAACAATTTGGTGTTTTGCATGTGGAGAACGATTTAAGTTCATTTGTCTCTTTTGACGCATCCTGTGTTAAAGGATCAATGTTTACTTATACCTTTTTACAAAACAAGATTACAAACCTTAAAGAATATACATCGATATTAATCTGTATTCACTACTTAATGTTAAACATTAATGGTATAACTCGAATTGTATCTCGTATGAAATCTGGTATTTAATGATCAATGTTTACTTGTACCGATTTGCACCAGCAATTTACCCATAATTTATAAAAATAAATCGAAATTAATCCATATTCACGAATAAATATTTAGCATTTATGGGTGTATATAGACTTATACCAGTGAGATGTATCATTTTACACCACGGCGATTACTTGTATCAAGAAGTTAGTATTATAAAGTCTCTTCGCTGTCGTTTATTTTAAGTACACTTGAATCTAATAAATCATCCCATTATAAAATTTGGCTCACCAGTTAGACTGACCTGCAGTAGTGATGTAGGCATTTTTTTTTAGTTGTTTAACTTGCAATGTATGTTACTACTATGTTTGTTCGGGATATTGCAATTCCATTTTGAAGCAGAATATCTGCAACTGATTGAGCTGAAATTTTGCCCAAGTACCTACTTGCTACTTAAATATGACAATATAATAATATGGTACCATGGGACTGGTCTGATGCCCGGAAGGTGGCCCTAGGATTAATAATATTTTTTAGTTTGTTACACAGAACGGCAGGCCGATCTCGAATCGATCGAATGCTCAAACTTGTTGAGGAGAAAGGTGACAATAATTGTGTCGACTCTATTAGCACTCCTGAAATAGGCAGAACGTAGTGTTCACTGATTCTGACTCATAAAATTTACGAGAAACGGAAGAAACCGGAACGGCAGAAGAAGCAGAGCAACTTTCGTTTTGGGACAGAGTCGGTCAAGGACGAAAACGACAACCTATAAAAAGTGAGAAAATAAACATAGGGAGGAAAGGAAAAAGAGGAGACATTTTGGTAAATAGTATGAAACAAATATAATGAAAGCAAAAAAATAAAGGAGTTTAGATGCTAGGAAAATTTTAAAATGAAATGCGCAATAAATATGCAAGAAGAACTCAAAAACAAATATTTGAGAGTGAATAGGGCTTTAGGAGAATATATAACAAAAGGGTTCAGTTCATTGCTAATTTAATTGAATTAGAGTTTAAAAACACAAAAGTAGACGCAACAACAAAGAATAGACAGTTTGCCAATTATTTAAAAATAAAGACGAGAGTGTTATCGCATTTGCAGAGGCTGGTAATGCGATAACCATTTAACGAAACATCAAAGTTTGTTCCAGGAGTAACTGAAAAACTTAAAATCAGTAAAGAACTTGTCCTAGATTCAGCGTGATGGATAATGCTGAGTACCACAAAAATAAGTAAAAATGGATTGAAAGCCGTCGAGGAACATATTTCATTATTTCTTGTATATGAAAGATTTACAGTGGTCCAAACGGATATCGGTAAAAAAACGGTTTTTTGTTAAATTTGATAAACCCGAGTGTAAGATCTTTTACGAAAAAAATTTATGTTCTGAGGATGTGGTAGATTCCCATTCCCATCCTTTGGCGCCAACAGAGCACAGGCAAGAATTGATTTTATACAAGAATTGAAATTTTACAGGCTGACCCTCAATACGTGATACATGTTATTTTCCGTGTCTAAATATTCACAATTGCGTTAAAATTTTAGTATAAGGTCTCATACTAAAAGTTATCCGTAATTGTAAGTCAACTGGAAAAACTAAATTTTGTACGTATCTTGGTTTTGGTACTTATCATCTTGTATCGCTTAAGAAAGATTACTTAATATTTTATTCTTTTTGATGAACGACCACAAGTTAAAAACGATGAGAATAATTTTATATGCTGATGTTGACTTTTTCTGTTATTTTTGTAATAAAGAATAAATAAAAATGAAGATTTTTTATTATAACTGCACCGCAAAAAATGATATAACTTCTAAAAAACCATTGGTAAAAGTGTGTTTATATTACAGTACACCTAAATTAATTGAGTGCAAAAGGGTAAAAGTTTGTTTTCTTAGGATTATCTCTGAAATGAAGCTCTTAAATGATAGGTTTCGTTTAGTTAGGTATTTCTTATTTAGGGTGTTCGTGTATTTTTCCTTTATAAAAGGAGATAACTTTAAATAAGCCGAACAGCAAGTACATTTTACACTTTCAAAAATAATGGTGAAAATTGGTATAAGTTCAGTTATATTCCCGGGTAGTGTAAGTGTTATGGGTGAAAAGGGGTATAAAGTAAGTTATGTCCTTAAGAACACGTTTTGGCACGGATATAAGTCACATTTTTTTTTAACCGTTAACTTTGAAGAAGTGAGAATATTACCCCCTGAAAGAGGATTTTTTAAATATTAAAAGTGCATTTAAAGTTTATTTGTAAGTATAGTGGTTGAAGTACAGTGATCAGAAGTCTGAATAATTTTAAGCCGCAACGGTTTTTTGCGTCTCCTGTAAAGTAGTGTTTTTCGAGTTTAACCCCTTTTCACTAGAGCCACAGAATTATAGTTGAGTATTATAAGAAAGAAAATGTCTATGGGTACAATTTTGTGTTTAACTGACGTTGTCCTATCTAATCGGTAAGTTCGCCGCTTTCATTTGTTGGTCAGATATAATTCTCTTGCAGTATTTCTTAAAAGTGTACTTACTTGCATTTTTTAAGTCTAATGGGCGGTGGTATAGTATTCCAGACTTTTAAAGCGGCGTACTTAAAACTACCTTTAAATCCGGCTAATTCATGTTTCGGAATTATTAACTTAAAATTTGTAAAATTTCTAGTGCGGTGACGATTTTCCTTATATAAATGTAAAAAAAATAGCATTGTGTTTATTTAGAATAGAAGAAATCGCTATTACATAGCAGACATAGAGTAGCGAGATGTCGCACAAATCTTATCAGAATCGACGAATTTAGCACAAGATTCACGAATAAAAAAACCAGCCAAGTGCGAATCTGACTCGTGCACCGAGGGTTCCGTACAAAACTTTCACTTATAGGTACCATCTAAATGGGCCTGGTTGAGTTAAGTTTGCACCTGAAATGTATGGCGCCGGATACAAACGAGGTACAAACTTAACGCAACCGAGTTCTCCAAATATGATGTTTTATCACAAATGTATAGTTTTCAGTTTTTAGTACGTGACGATATTACTTGCCAAATTTCATAGTTCTAGGTCATCGGGAAGTACCCTAGCATTTTGATTCCCTTGAGAATGTCGAAATGTACGTTTTTTGCGTATCCGGCCGTATCTTTTTTTCACGTTAACGTAGAAGTTTAATTTTTTCACAGTTTCAAGGGACCATAGACTATGGTATATGGTGTTAATTTCAACTCGATACCTCCACGCGCTCTTGAGATATAGGGTCTCGGCAGACAGACAGACGGACGGACAACAAAGTGATCCTATAAGGGTTCCGTTTTTTCTATTTAGGTACGGAACCCTAAAAACAACAAATGCTGAGATATTTTGAGTCTTACCGTATAGGGATTTAATACTCGATTATATTAATTTTAATGAACTCAATTTGTGTAAGTCTATTAGCCCCGGAAACTTTTCCAATAAAGTCGGACTCGCGTTCCGGAGCGGAAAATCGAGCGATTTATTTTTTGATATCTTAATCGCAATCCTGCGTTTAAACTTGGATATTACGATAATATGAGAATTGCTTATGCACAGATGATTTAATTTACTATCTACTCATCTCACGGGAACACTATTTTTTTTGGGGATAAATAGTAGCCTATGTTTTAATCCAGCATGCCTATGATGGTTGCTTTTATCACGCTATAAATAAGTATGTGACAAAGCATCCGTCACGTTTTAACAAGATGCGAGTGGGAAAGTGACAGATGGTTTGCACTTATTTCAGTTATTTCTATCGTGATAAACGCAACCATCACAGGCCACAAGGGTGTCTAAATCCACACCAAATTTTAATGTCCAGCCAGCAGAATAAAACGTATCACATCAAAAATATTAAATTAACTTAGGTTGATTATTTTTTGACGTTTTGACTGTCTTGTTGCGGAAATGGTCTTGAAATCACTCAATATGGAAATGTAAAATTAAATTTTATTATTGTATGGGACAAGGTTTTTAAACGCGTTAGCTTAAACCAATAAAAAAAACGGTGGAACGATTCAGCAGGTATTTTGTTTCATTGAATTGTGTCAAAAACGTAAATTGTAACAAAATAGAAAACTACAAGTTAATAATAGTAAATTGACTTTCTTTTGGATAGTCTATACTACCTACTTTCATAACTTGTGTGCGGTCTCGATGTCGTAGTGAACAATGTATGCGAAGTAAAGTACGTTGCCGCTTCAACTTGCTAACTTTGCGTACTGCAGTAATATTGGCAATTTGGCAACCTTAAGTAGTTTTTCTTCTAATATCCTTATTCTGATTCGTAAAACTGGTAGAATAAAACAAGATTGTCGATGATAATTAAAGCGGTTAGTAGGTTTACAACACAATACAATACAATAATGCTTTATTGCACATCAAAAACAGTTTACCTGAACAATACATGCGGTTTTAATGCTAAAGAGCGATCTCTTCCGCAGTTCCGACACAATAGCGTTTGGGTAGTAAAATTAATCAACATGAAATATTATTAAATACAGAGTAGGTGACGCAAAAGGCGATGAGAATATAATAAATTTGATCAAAACAAAAAAAAAACAAAACGTATAAGGGTAGATAATAATACGTAAATAAATTTACATAAACCTACATATAAATAGGTTTAGATACTATTTAAGCTATTTTTAGTAGCTTTTGTCATAAGTTAACAAAAGTGTTTTATTGAATAAAACATACAGGTTAATATAACCGAAATAATAAGAGAATGAATAAAACTAGACCTTAAAATAAACCTTAAAGTAAAAATTATAAAAATACAGCCTAAAATATAGACTACTTACAAATAAATAATTTGCACGAATTGAAGAAATATACTTAATTGACTTACCCATAACTGCCAATATACCTACCTAAATTGTCATTGCCTGTACATTGCACGTGTATGTAATCTTCTGTATAAAGATGACTCGTGTGTCGCGTATATCACGTAGTCATCCAATTCGAAGGTAAATGGACATTTTGTGATGGGACTCGATTAAATTAAGTTACTGCAGCGAAAAAGAGAGCAATTTCGATTCTCATAGAATTCAAATGAGCTTTTTATTCAAAGCCCAGGGTGGGGGAAACACTAAAACAGACGGTTCCACTCCATTGGCCCGAAACGTAAAGGGATATTTAAACTTGTGATCGCGGAGTTTTTGACTGCGGTGGAGAATTGTGAATGAAAATGTAATGGTTTCATTTGCTTTCGTTGAAAAGTTTTCACACAAGAGGAATCTGTAATCAATAAAAAAATATGTTTTTTTTTTGTATTTTCTTGGAGACGTGATTCGTATTTTAACACGAACTTTCGTGTTTTGAACAGTGTAAATTAGCTAAAACCTTTGTTAAGTTTCTAAAACGGTTACACCAAGGAATTCTATTCTATTACTTTATGTTGTAGACTCTACGTTTTTCTCTGTTCCTATTACTACCTACCTTAAGTTATGACTTAGCAAAATTAAGTTAGTGGAATTATTATCTATAGGTTTAGAAATAAATAAAATTCGGATTATTGTTTAGTAAAACAATTATAATCTTCACAAAATAAATTTAGAACAAAGCCAGTAGATATACATTTTAGTTGTACGATAGATTTAGAATGCTACTAGTACAGCTATCTATAATAATTATGCTATGCTATTCATTTATTAAAGCTATATGGCTTACAGCAATATATAAATCAACACGATAGATGTAAAACATTGGTTACATTGACCGAAAAAACAGGTTTATTGATATGTTTAATTACATAGAATACAAAGCAGATAATTTAATACTATGATAATGAGTTTTATTCGGCTGAAATTAATTTTTGTACACTTTAAGTAAATACATATATTTTTCTAAACATAAACTTTTATGGCAAAGTTACTAACGTCCTAACTAAATGATTTTAACTTAGATGTTTATGAATTATAAATAATAATATAATAATGTATAAAAAGACTTTAGCATGACCCACAAAGAATTTGGTAATAAAAAGAAATTAAAATTCTGACTGTTCGTTTTACTAAACTGTAGCTCAGTAGGAACACAAAATAAGTATAAACATGCTTTTACAATGCTAATTAATAACAGTGATTTTACGGGGCTACTTAACATTGTATGTATGGCCTACTTTTGTAAAGGATACAAAACCGTTTATATTAAATTGATACCCTAATATCTATGTATATCCACTACTTTGTAAGGTACGTAAATATAGCAACCCGATGTTGAGGGCAAATCTATCCGAAAGTACGAATTTACGTTTATAATATAAGAGGCCGATTTCAGAAATTATAACATATATCTAAAATTAACTACCAGAAACTATATGTTACATTTTTAATTTAATTGCGATCAATCTACTTAGGGACAATTAATTGTACGCGAATATTGATTATGTTAATTGATATGACATTATCTATAACTTTACAATAACGAATCTACATTAGACAATTACATTAACTTAAGCGAGATAATAATATTATTTCATCGAGACTGTACAGGATTATATACAAAATTAAATAAAAATTAGCCTAAAATTGTTTCTACGTAGCGTTATATCAAAAATGTCCAGTTAAAACTAAGAGTCTTCAGTATTGAGTCCAGCTTTTGGCTGAAAAAGAAACGCAATGGAACAAATTTAGTCAAAGTATCATATTAATTTAGTAGGTATGTAATACGAAAACACTACCAACTGATTTTATTTTCTGCACAAGGTATAGGCAGATTCAATACCATAATTAGTATAGCGTATTGTGGTCTGAGGCACTTTCATATTATTTAACAGTTGTCAATGCTTTCACATATTTTGTATGCTTGTAGGATACACTAATTGTTTAATTTTAATACGAACAAAAAAACACAATCAAATAAATGTTGAATATGGAGGGAGGTAATTAACTATTATATTGAATGTAAGAGACGGTACTAATGCACTTAGTAAAACATGTATTGTTTCAATAAGCCCCACATTACTCTTTAATTATTTAAATGAAAATTGAGAACTTTATGACAACTAAAAGCTTTATTTATTAGTAGAGATATTTAGAACTTTGTATGAACAATACTAGTTTATAATATTTTCTTCGGTTTCCGCGACTGTCACACATTTAAATAAAACAATTTACGGTGTAAAACAAATTAGTGTTAAAAGTAGTATATGTAGAGTTTTTGTTTAAAAGTATTTTATAGTAATAAATAAGGCAATCTGGGAGTTTTCTTTGGCGGTTCTTTCTCCTCAGTAAGCCTTTAGTGAACCGCTGGTAGATATTTTAAATAAATAATAAATGCCGTTCTGGCACATGTGTAACTGTCTTTACACATTAGGCCCATCTGGCATGTATGAACACCTTTATTTTAAATTAATATTTACAAAATGGGTAGTTTGCACAAATGTAACTTTGACAGAGAAAAATTGTGTTTTTCTCAGTCAACCTTTGACAACGGTATCTGTAAAGGTACTGAAACGTCAGGGAGGCTCAAATAATTAATATACGCGATATAATCCGTTTAAATTGTTTTATTTAAATACTAGTTTATTTTATAGTGTAGTTGGTAGCTACTAAAAACTAATTTTGGATTTCATTTAAAGGTAATGTCGTCACTTATAAGTATAACTGATATTATGTGATCTTCTGATCTTACCTTTATACTGCATGTCTCGGTGCATGCTTGGGCAAGTTTTTCCAGGATACTAAAACAAAAAATGATTATATTATTGTAAACAATAAATTAAAATGGTGCCTATCCGTCAATTAAGGAGTAGTGTTCTCTAGAGAAGAAGTCAAAGGTATCCTTAAGTAATCAGAAGTAGATTTGATTTAATTCTTGATTCATTGCTAGTCATTGTATAAAGCTCTCCTACCTTGCTCGAAGAAGTAGGCGTCAAAAGTCTATCTATCTATCTATCTATCTAGCGGCGCCTTTCGATGACGCGCGTCGTGCTTCAATGCGACTACAGACAGATACATTTATATTTACCTTAGTCAAGTCAAAATTGATGTTGGTGCGAAGTGCACGGTAGTGCAGCGGCCGCGGCGGCCTGAAGTTGTTGCCGAGCGGCGCCTTCGGGTGACGCGTGTCGTACATCAGTGCAACTACAGACAGACATATTTATAATTACCTTGGTTAAGTCAAAATCGATGTTGGTGCGGAGTGCACGGTGGTGCAGCGGCTGCGGCGGCCTGAAGTTGTTGCCGAGCGGCGCCTTCGGGTGACGCGCATCGCCTTGCATCAGTCGCCGTAACCCGTGCAACTACAGACAGACAGATAAAAATAATGTTATATATTATACCATGAACGCAGCAAGAACAGGGTCGCAAAGATAGAACGACAGTGACCTGAACAGCCCGTCTAACTCATCTTGGCTTCGCGACTTGTCGCGCGACATAGCATCGCCCATCACTCTATCACAGTACTGTGAAGAAAGAGACAGGTAATATTTCCCACGCTAAAAACAGTCGCGTGTCATAGTTGCGCTAGAGGTGCAGGTCGTTGATGTACCTATGCACATTATTAGTGGTCGTACCCTCACCTCACTACAGCATCGTTCAATTGGTACGCAGTTGTCACTCAAGAACTTAAAAATATTATTTATTGGCGGGGCAGAAACCCTAATGATGGCCATCGGATTTAATAACAAGTGTAATGATACAATGTCGTCTTTGTCAAAACCCTAATATTTCTCCAAATCAATAACAAGACCAACGTCAGTTTCTGTACATTATTCAATTGCAGTTTACATTAAAATCGCAAATATGGATTAAAGTCGCCTGGCGTCTCGGGGCGGCCCCGCCTCGGGCACCACTCTACACGGGCTTCAACTTGTAATTTACAATCTGACTTGTACAATGAATAACAACTACGTTTGTTATTGTAATATGGAATTAATATGGTGATAAATTAAATTGAAATCAAGTTATCGTATAAAGTTTTCCAAAGTTACTTCAAGCAGCCAGAAACAGGGGTAAATTTTAACATTTTAACGTTTCTAATGACATGCTCTATCACCACTATCGTCTACTTTAACGATTTGCTCTATTTAGTGTTAATACTTTTCAACGCATCAGTGGAATTGCATAAAAACATTATTAGTAAAGCCGGTGCAGATATGGATTACTTTTTCTTCAGGAACAGTAGCATGGGCTATTCATCCAGAACCGAAGGAATTCCAGGCACTGCCCTTGGTTCCATCATACGACATAATATAGAGGTAGAGGAACGAGCCTTTGAGTAGATGCAACATAGGGTAGTTACAAAAAATATTTCACGAGGTCGAAGTGTATCTAAGGACTTTATCATAAGATACGATGCTGTAAAATGACTACTCAGATGCTGTGAAATGGGCAAGCCGATGGAAATCGGGTTCTAAGGACAATTGGACGCCACGCCACTGCGACGCATACTCGTCCTAGCAAGTTCGCTCGCTACATACGCATTTTTTTTTTTTTTATTATTATTATTTACATAGCTGTCCTTACAGGCTTTTCTCTTGTTATTAGTAGCGCTACGTAATTTTTCGTTGCGAAAGTGTTAAATCTTGCATATCATAGTCAAAACATTGCCCAAAATCAATACCACTTGAATTGGGTCCCTGATCGTAAGAAGAGGTAAGCTTATTATCATAAAAAAAAATACAGTCAGAAAGTTTCCTTTGAACATGCCCATAAACCCTCTACATCGATTCACCTCTTAATCGAATTACCTCAAATTCGGTGCACTTACTCGGAGACCTTTAGCATTATTGGATACGATAACAGAACGTTCCGCTTTCGTTATTACGTTGTAAACATGTACAAAGGCAGCGAGCGATTTCAGGTAAATTGAAATTTCTTCCTTCTATGTTAGTATAGAGTGTGGCTCCGTGGCAAAATTAACGGCTCGCACGCACGCGACCACTAGGGATCCGACAAGAAAGAAAGCATAAAAGAAACTAGTTTCAGTGTCGAAAATTATCTTAACGTCGTCCGTGGGTCTACGTGGCCCATGGGAAGTGAAACGAGACTCTTCGTGGGTAAGTTTCCGCTGCAGTAGACCAACAGTTCTACTAATCTAGACCTATTTACCTAATGGTCATGGGTCAGAAATTTTATTAAAATTTTCTAGTATTTGGGCCGTTCGCGTTCCTGACAATTTCACGTGAGTGTAAACCGCTAAACACAATAATTAGTCATAGGTCAGTATTCGTGATGAGGGTGTGATGTCAACGGTCTTTAAGTAAATATCATACTTCAGTGATTTTACGTACTATTTGCATCGATATCAAGTGTGTGTAGTTACAAACTAACTCAATTGCCACAGTCAGGGCGAGCATTATGTTCCGTATCTCTTTTTTTAGGTCATGTGCATACTGTACTGTACTGTACTTACAGCTATGCAAGAAGGTGCCTGTAACTTCGTTTGCGGAGGAGTTATAGCCATAACAATTCCTTTGCTTGATTTAGTATAGTTGCCTACAAGGTATTCTACTAGTATAACCATCTATAGATATCGCTTTTCCGACCGACAGATGGCGTCTTATGACAACCGCTATGAATCCCCATACATTTTAAGCAAAACACACAGCAACTGGTCATATTTTTATTGATATCACGTAAGGCAACTGGATAAGATATTTTTTTTTGGTACGGATATATCTGTTTGTTGTACACACCCATCCCGTACCTACAATGTCTCTGTTCGACCGTGTGGTTGACTGGTAGAGAATGCCTCATATTCATTAAGTACGGCATTTGTACTTATTTGCGATGTGAAATAAAGTTTCAATAAATATCTGGGACAAAACAGAAGGCAAGAACATTTAATTTACGTTAAAAAGTTTAAATAAAATACCTCGATTCCGGTAGTTTTGGATGCATGAGCGGAGGAATGTTGCATGAAATTGAAATTAAATCACGCTCACGGATGTAGATTTTTTCTTAATGACCCCGTGTATAATAGTTTTATTTTAAACATTCAAAACAAAATTGAATTTGTGAATCCTCGCCTAAGCTGGAAAATGAATATGCTTAAGTAGCAATACACCGACGAGAAGTTGCCAAAGTTGCTAAATTCTAGTCGAAAGTTCTCTGAAATTTAAATTAAATATGAATAAAGACATGTTTATAGCTCACTGTATGCAGACGTAGTTATAGTAGAGGATCCCTTTAAGAACGACCTTCACCGAGATGTTTATTTGATGAAATGTATTTTATATTTAATTTAATATGTCAATAAATATATTGCATATGGGTTGCCTAACAAATTTTAGTCCAGGGTATGTTTAATTAATGATTAAAAAAAATATTTTTTTAAACATTTGATTATTATATAAATTCTATACCAATCGAAAGTATGAAGCCCATAGAATATGCAAACGTTAGGTTGCCTATTCTTTTCCCGTCGCAACTATCGGGTAGCCAGGTTTAAACTGGTAAATCTATACTAGCATTTTGCAACGGTCTGATTATTGAATTGAAATTAAATAACATTAAAGATTATTTTATTATGAACACGGTGGTATAGGGTTGCCTGCGAAAAATCAGTCCAGAATTCCGGTTGTCGAATTTTGAAAAGTAAATGTTGGAGAATTTTAACCAACTGTGAAAAGTGTTTAAACGGCATTAATTTTAAGTGATTCAAGTAGAAACATAGGTAGTAGAATAAAACAAATGTAATGTATCTAATCTTTCGGAGTTTCTTCTCAACAGTGGTCACCCTTTTGTGAAATGTCGATAGACTCAGACATGTAAAAGTGCCCTTGTGGCCTACTTGCAGAATAAAGTTCATTATTTCATTAATTAATTGATTAAAAAAAAAGTTAAATAACTATAAAATAATGTACAGCATATACGAGTCTATCGCTATGCTTTTCATTTTCAAGCAAAAATAGCATGCGCACTCTCTTTTTTTAAATGGGCGGACTTCAAACAGCTGCTATGCTGTGTCCTCTTCTATCGTATGGGATGGTTTTGGTTGGGACCTCTCAGTCGCACACATTCACTCGCTGCAATATTTTACTTTTCAAAATTCGACAACCGGAATTCTGGACTGATTTTTCGCAGGCAACCCTATACCACCGTGTTCATAATAAAATAATCTTTAATGTTATTTAATTTCAATTCAATAATCAGACCGTTGCAAAATGCTAGTATAGATTTACCAGTTTAAACCTGGCTACCCGATAGTTGTGACGGGAAAAGAATAGGCAACCTAACGTTTGCATATTCTATGGGCTTCATACTTTCGATTGGTATAGAATTTATCTAATAATCAAATGTTTAAAAAAAAAATTTTTTTAATCATTAATTAAACATACCCTGGACTAAAATTTGTTAGGCAACCCATATGCAATATATTTATTGACATATTAAATTAAATATAAAATACATTTCATCAAATAAACATCTCGGTGAAGGTCGTTCTTAAAGGGATCTTAGACTATTATTGTTTTAGGTGATTGTCTAACTAACACGCGATGAAAATAACTAAAGTGCATGTACGTGTGTATTCGAAATATTCCCATAGGAAACCTGTCAAAACATCTCGTCAAAGATCTCCGGAAACTTCTAAAAAAATTGCCGAGACAATTTAAGAATATTCTACAATTTGTATATTACTTTACCTAAGCCTGAGATATTTAATTTTGATTACATGGCAGACTAATGAAGGATTTTCATATTCTGTCAAGCATTTCAAAATGATACTTTTTGTTTGTTCAGATATTCTGATACCTTCTTAGGTCAACATTTTCCTAGATGATCAAAAAATCTTTATTTAACTGTTATTTTATTATAATAAGTTCACAAGAGTTATTATAACAAGCAATGAAGTACATACATTTTATATTACGTATAACAAGGGGTTAATGAAGTGGGTATAACTTTATTGAGGTATCCAAGTGGCTCAGGAAGGCTTTGTGCTTAGTAGGTACGTAACGTTTGAACAATGCAAACTGTTTGTAAAGTCGGGAGTCTTGGGAGTCGGCTGCAGCAATCGATATGGTGCGGAGGCCCGATCAACTTAAATCTGCTGGTACTACACCTTGGTGGCCAAAGATCAGCTATTATTGTGCGGTATAGGAACATAATTATCAGTTATTATTTTAGTGAAACAATTATTGTTGCTGTTCGCATTATCTCTGTGTGATAAATGTAACATTTCTCAACTTTAATCTTTGCCGTTTTACAGTCAATAACAGAAGCCCGTATGTATTTTACGTACTTAGGGTATGCGGCCTTAAAACAATCGTGTGTTAAGACCTATAATTATGTAACATTTGCATAAACTGATATTATGTAGCGAGCGAGGGGTGCTGATGTGCAATTAATGTGGTTACACATTTACGATTAAAACTGTCTACGTCAGTCATCAGAAAGCGCCAGCGGCGCTCTCATAGAAAGGCAGTAATCCATTAAGCTGCAGCTTTGATGAATTCGATGCTTATATGAAACTGTTATGATGTCGCTTCATTCCGAGAAGAGGAGACAAGTGATGGCGCTGCCATATCCAGGCTTCGTAGTTTCTGTGTATTCAGCCGTGGCCGGGGCAGCGTAATAACATTTTCATTTGTGCTCACGCTACAATAAACAACTCACGTCCCTCGCCTTTAGACAAAGACTCCGTCGTGAATTATGTACGTGTTAAAAGTAAACTGAAAGTGCCGCGTTGTGTGGCTGTTAATATAAATCATTGCTTATGTTTTCCGTTTGCGTTGGGGGAATTAAGTGCTAGTGGAAACTGTTCGCAATCTTGCAGAACTTGAGTGAACGCCGTGCGGCTATTTCTTGAAGCGCAATCTAACAACATGCATGAACACGTCTGGAACAAATGCCGCGTGTAATGCAGTCTGCTGAAACCATTTGTACCCACTCATTCGTGTCATAACTGGAGACGGTTTACACGTTTTTAATTCTGTTTAAATAATTCATCATGTCGAAGATGTTGTTCCGTAATTAATCCAGCTGAGATGCCCATCTCATGATATAAATAGATACATATAATATTTATATATTGTCTATACCTACATAATAATCAATTAGAGATGCAGTACTTTCGATATTTAAATTCAAGTAAACTAAAAACACAAATACTCTGTATTGCACACCTCTAACATCAAGGAAAAGACAAAACAAGATGAGATACATTAAAACAACAGTCAGATGTAAACAACAGGCGGTTTTATCGCTAAATAGCGATCCTTTTCACACAACCTTTAAGCAACTAAACTGCGTAATGCAACTCTTAACTGCTGAGCTTAGAAAAATACGTTATTTAACGAAATACTACTTGAAACAGGATTTAAATTTGATTTGATACCTAGAATTGGCATTTCGGTTCTTCAACATCCCGTTTAAGCCTTGGAACGCCGACAAAGGGTGAAGTAATTACGCGCTGTCGTGCGCACAGCCACCGACGTACTCGGTAGTGGACAAAGCATAGTTACATGTCAGGAATGATACGACCTACGTGTTCTCAAGTAAGGTTAGATCTTCTCTCGCACCATGCCACAAAGAGTTTAGGGAGTTAATATACAATATCATTTAAATTTGTGCCACACCAAACTAAATTTAAAGCGAAAGGACAAATGTTACCTACAATTTTCTGTTTTAGATGTCATTTCGAAAAGACTTAGATTTTAGACTTAGACGTGACCTTTAAGCCAACTGACGAGAAACAGCGAAATTTTGCGATAGTTAAGGCAATACTTTTTGTTTCGGAGGCTATGTCTTGCTTTGACTCTCTGAGGCATCGAATGATTGTTGTTAAAGAATGTGTACCAATCAATCGATTGTCGATCTCTAAAGTCGATTATATACGTATGATAGGTTGGTCAACGTCAATCGACGTTTTTCTTGGAATGAGACTAATCGATCGATTGGTGTGCTATACAAGGTAAAATTCCTTACCTGTTGTTTCGTGATATAGATGGGTTTGTTAATGATGACCCACGTGACGGTCTCGAAGCAGGCGGGCGCCGTCGTGGAACCATCGTATGTCATGTAGTAGTCGGTGTCGGGCAGCAGACCCCTCACCGACAGCTTGTTTATAGGCATCTCCGCTCCTGGTGAACATAACGAATCAGAATCTGTTCCACGTTTATGGTTGAAGCAAAACAATTGAAATCCTGTATGATTTGTTATAAAATTTGAATTCCAAGAGGGTTATTATTTTTTTCTTTTTAGGGTTCCGTACCCAAAGGGTAAAAACGGGACCCTATTACTGAGACTTCGCTGTCCGTCCGTCCGTCCGTCCGTCTGTCACCAGGCTGTATCTCAAGAACGGTGATAGCTAGACAGTTGAAATTTTCACAAATGATGTATTTCTATTGCCGCTATAACAACAAATACTAAAAATAAAATAAGGGGGGGCTCCCATACAACAAAGGGATTGGTTGCGTTAACTTTGCACCTCATTTGTATGGAGCGCGATACATACCAGGTGCAAACTTAACTTAACCACTTACGGATGGAAAGTGTTTGTACGGAACCCTCGGTGCGCGAGTCCGACTCGCACTTGACCGGTTTTTTACTTTTAATACACGCTCTCAGCAGGCCTATGATGGCTGCGTGTAGGTAGGTATTACGTGATATATAAATGATAAAGCTTATAACAGTCACACTCGCATTTTGTTAAAATGTGATGGATGCTTTGTCACTTATTTATCACGTGTTAAAAGCAACCATCATAGGTCCGCAGATCAATTTGAATAAGTTATTAAGCCATGGCCTATAAATGTCATAACATTAAGCCGATATACTCGTAGTTATAGCCATTTTGTTTGTTGATCATGTTAAAAATGCTTATGCAATACTGAAATAAAGGTTTATCTTCCAATAACCGTATTCTGATTTAAACACATGATATTCATGGATTATTATGAATAAACGAGACCTGATCGCATACCTATATAAGCGATTAAAGATTGCATGAATAGCCGATAACAATGCTTTAACCAAACATTCTCTGAAATCGGAACGTAACCACTGGATTGAGTTTCATAATCCCAAGATCCTTCCCACGTATTCTATCACGTAAAAATGTATTCTATCGCTTGTTGACGATTTAAATGCTCTTTTGCTGTAAGTATATTTTATGAAGAAGGACCAGGTTTGTAATGCGTGTAACTGTAAAATCTATCTAGCTGCATTTATATATGCTGAAAGATTTATGTTATGACGCATCCGTAGCCGGAAGATCTAAATATGCGGTATGTTGGCAATGGGCTGCGTAGACGGATATTCAAATGCATAAGCTACCTCCTATATCTGACTGATGTAAATAATTTATTGGTGGTCTCTACTGAGTTGACGTAGACAGCCTTTGAAATAATAGCAGACAGAACGTCAGTGGGCTAATCTATCAGTTAAGCATTGGAGCTAAATGGCTACCTAGTAGCCCACAATCTGCATTAGGTAAGCGTTTGTACAACCCTTATACATCTTAAATTAGTTATCTCTTCAATTTAAGAGCAGCGCTCTTGTTGGTGTAGCCATCGCCAGCCGTTTCTTTCTTGGGCTTTCTCCTTCACTTCTTGAAAAAACATGACTTTAACCTTTTCTATTATTTGTTCAATGTAATTTCGTCTTGGCCTTCCTCTACCTTGCTTTCCCTCGATCTTTCCTTCTATGATATTTTTGAGGATAAGGAAATATTAAAAGGGAATTACGACCTAGACCTGAAAAAGACTGTTATGGACACCTGCATTCTACCTTGCTTAACCTACGGCTCCCAAACCTGGACCTTCACAAAAAAAAGGACAAGATAACAACTTACCAAAGGGCTATGGAAAGAAGCATCTTAGGCATAAGAAAGATCAATAAAGTAAGAAGCCAAGAAATTAGAAAAAAAGACCAAACTGACAGATGCTTTACATCATGTATTAAAGCTAAAATGGAATTGGGCGGGCCATGTAGCGAACTGTATGAGAACAGCACAAAATCGAGAAAAATGGAAGCAATTGGAGGAGGCCTATACCCTATCAAGGGATTCCTGTAAATAAAGTCATGTCTTAGAAGATTTCCTATCATTTTTCCTCTTCTATTCTCTATTAGTGTTAGTAATGTCCTTGTCCTTTTATCCTATTCTTTGAGATTTTTTCCGTCCAGCTTATGCCTTCCATCCTGAAAAGCAATAAGGGCTAAATAAGCGCTTATGCTGCCGGTGTGCTACATAGATATGATCTGACTGTGAGTGCTATTCATCTTAATGTCCTTCCACGAGCTTATAGTACGTGGTCGCTCGCAAATATTCGGTAATAGTTACTTACCCCCGTATTTAATATTTTCTAATTCTTCAGTCAAAATCCTTAATTCAGGATTCGATAAATCTCCAAGCTGTAACAATAACATATTGTTAATTATACTCCACTCATCAATTGATTAGTTTCAGTTTTCTTTCTATAGATTTAGGAAGATAAAAAGGTGAGTAAATGTATTCGTAATTACAAATAGATTAAATCCAAAAACTTTAACAAAGTGGTAAAGTAAAGCAATTAAACGGCCTGCCCAAGTGTAGCAATGTGACCCAAAAGTGACTGGCGCTATAGTTTTTACCGGCCGGGTAGTTCTTAATTTGAACTAATAGCTTTGCTGGCTAATCCAATGGTGCGCAGAAAATTCCAATTTCCTTAATTAATCCTGCAGTTTGGGTTTGGGTTGAACCTATGAAAAGGTGCGGCAGACACTCCACCGATATTTTCAATTACATTAAGAGCGTTCTCTGATTTAAAAAAAATGGCATTTTGTATCAATTTACCCTAGATAAGCGAGGTGAACCGTTACAGCTCTACAGCCCGTCTACTCGGGAATTATTATTTGAGGACGCCACTTTTGCGTTTACAGACATTTATTGATTTTGTATTGTTTCTCCATAAATTATAAAGAAAGGTAAATAAAATACTTAATATTTTTGACGCCGTCAGGTTTTGTGCTACAACACAAGACAAGACAAGAAGCTATCTAACAGCGATCACTTTCATATTTATGTTTTTGTGAATTTCATTGAAAGAAAGATGTAGATAGAATTAAATAAAAAATAGGATATTTCCCCACATGTACCTAAATAGAGTAATTATAGAACACTTACTCACCATCCTAAATGTAACATAGCAAATAGTTCTGGTCTGGTCGGAATTAACAATATTTTGGACATACATACTTTGAAACAATTTATAAAATAGGTAATATTTATAGGTCATTAAATTAACTTAGTACCGTAAGATGAGGCTATTTGGAACCTAATGGAATATATTATGATATTAAGCAAAAAATGCTATTGTGTACAATTGTACATCATACATGTTTTCATGTAAGTACGTATAAGAGGTTTTTTTACAAATATTACGGTGGGAATGTATATTAGTAAATTACCAAATTACGCCGTGGGTTTCAAATAGCCTCACCTTACGGTATAAAGTAAATAATTGCAACGTTGTAACTAACAGTCAAATGCTCAATTTACCTGCAAGAGGAGCGAGATGGAAACAATTCCTTGAGCCTTGTGCAAAGCCTCAGAGAAATTGGAATAAAGCTGCGAATTGAAACCAAATATTTGAATCTGCAACAAAGGGAAAGTTTGTATCAATTATAAATCCTAAAACAGATTTAGGTAACATAAATACGACTGTGGCACGGTGGCAGTTTTATTATTGTCTTATACATTCAAATTACATACTCGTACGTTACTTATTGAATAATAATAACTCAAAAATATAATAAAATTATTTATTGCCGAACGCATGTAAAATAGTTATAAAATAGATCTTAACAATTATTTAACTTACGAGGCATAATTTTATTGAACTAAAATGATATAGATATTTTATTCGAGGTTGGTAAATGTAGCTTACTCTTCTTGAAGGATGCGTCAATCAAAAAGGATAAGATACATTTTCCAAGAGATCGAACCCGCAAATAAAACTATTTCTCCATAAATATTCTTCAAACGCAAGATATACACACCTATTTATATTTGTTACCTGAATACACCTATATTTGTTAAGTGAATATTCAACTCCTACGTTATTTATTTACCCCGCACAAGAGTAAGCCTCGCAAAGTTACATTGCCGAATAAACACGTTACTCCGACAATAAATTTTATCAGAGATTCTTTCGAGAGGTCTCAAAAGAAGGCGTAACAGATGTTTTCACAGTCACACGCATCGGCCTCCCCGACACGACAAAATCCCAAACGTAATCCCGGTGAACGACTGCGTTGCCGTGTTATTAAACAGTCGTATCTTACTATGAAATCCATATGAAGATATGGCCTTTCACCATAGCACGGCGGTGTGGAGTGCGGACCAACTCGAGCGTGGCTCGTGTTTATTTATGTGACAAATTCTTACGCAGCCACTTTAAATCCCAAAATCATGTGCTTACTCTTGTGTGAATTCTTTATACTCTTATTTTTGCATTTCCACTTTAAAAAGCTTGCATGCAAATTTTATTGACGAGCAAGATTTAAACTATTTATAAAGATTGTGGTTGCCTGGTAGAGAATGCCTCATGGCATTAAGTCCGCCATTTGTACTTTTACTTCTGTATTTTGTGCAATAAAGTTGAAATAAATAAATAAAGATTGATATTTTAATTATTTCCAAATGCATAAAACATGAAATACTTTATATACGCTTAATTGAGAACACCGTTAGTAAAAAAAATAATTTATCAAATAAGATAAAAGACGCACGATATTTCAGGCTGTATTAAACAGATAGTCTTCTATAATGTTGGTTAAAACTGCTTAATATATGGATATAATGAATTCGTAGTATAATTTATTTTAATTTTTATTTAATTTTAATATTTATTTAGATTATTTATAGTATAATTTATTTTAATTTTTATGAAAATTCTTAAAATCTCTTTTTTGGTTTCTAATGGAGGAGGATGATATAATCTAACTATTTTATTTTTTGATTATAGACAATTGGAAATTTCTATTTCCTAAGTCCAAAGTTAAGTATCTAAATCGATCCATCGATTGATTGTAAGTGAAATTTATTGTATCAAGGTAATTTTTTAAGGTTGTATAAGGCGCTCTGTATGTTCATATTTACCGCTCAAAGTCGTGACCAATTTCTAGCAAGCTTCAGCCTGGCTTATTAGCTTCTCCACGCTTTAATAACGTTGTCAGGCGGCCGGTGGACGCTGACATTACGATAGCAATTTTAATCAAGTATCCTTTTGTTACGTCACCCAAAACGTAAAAAATATTACAGTGTAATAATTCCGCAAAGGGGAACCATCCAAATTAAAGTTATACATTTATAAAAGGCATCAAAATAATATAAATATAAATAAATAAATATCAGACAACATCACACAAATCGATCTAGCACAGTAAGCAATAAGCTAGGGTTATGTTATGGGCATGATACTACATACTTAAATACATAGAAAACATCCATGACCCAGGAACAAATATTAGAATTCATCACACAAATTAGGTACTTAATCAAATATTTATTTTGGATAAGAATGGGAAAATGTATTTTATGGTTTGTTATTTTACCCAGTCTAAGGCATAATGTGTTCGCTTCACAGAAATATACAAACCCCGCTAGAAACGCGGACGAAAGCGTAAACTATAATTTTGAGAAATTTAACAATCGCATTTTTACTGGACACTGTACACAAAAAAAAAACATTTTGCAAATCCTTCCTTACATAACGTCTAACTTCTGGAATCGTATTATTTACTATTTCATATAATAATACCATAATAATGGAATCCGACCGACGATGTGGTGCACAATAGAGAACTATTCAGTAATATCAAGGAGGTCCTAAATCAGCATCTTACATACATTATCCTACTTACTTTCCAACTCAAAAAAATATAAAATATATTTATGTGGCTTACCTCAGCAGGAAACGAATACCCGTTGATGGCGTGTTCTGAACCAAATTGATCATGAAGACCGTAATGTATATGTATCTCGTGAAACTGATACTTGTAGGAGAGCGGCCCTCCGGTGATGTTGATGTGATGTCGGGTCTCGTTCTCCACCGTGAATATCACGGAGTGACCCGTGTTGCTTATCAGTCCATTTATCTGCGGGCAATAAACGTGTACTTTGTGCTTTAGTGCAATAAATTGAGGCTAACAAATTGAATAATTACCTGAAATAAATGTTGAATTCGTAATGTGTATGAAAATTTATTGGCTTGCTTTAAAATAAATTATGCGTTGTTCGTTAACGAGGCTTATTGTAGGTCGGTAAAGTTTTTCATAATTACACATTCGTATTTGAATTTTAGTTTGGTGATTTTTATTTGAGTTTGTTACAAGTCTCTGAAATATTAATGATGAGTTAGCTTTCAGTTTTTTTGCTGCTTACATTTTCCATTTGGACTTTTAGGCTATTGTTTATATATGAAGCCTATATCATATCATATACGGCGTAAAAATTTGGTAGGAACACGTACGAAATGAAAGTGATTTTTAAAATTAATTTTATAGCGATAGTCAATAGGATTTTTTTTAACGAATATGGATTTAGGTTTGTTGTTAAAACTGCACATTTCTGGTAGCAAAGAATGTGGTATTGAATTTTTCCAAAGACTAAGTTATAAAGACGTGTTCTAGATTTTTTTTGCGCGATCCAAATTAGGCCAAGAAATACCTACAGCTTGAGAAATCTCGAGGCCAAATATAAGAATGTCACCGTAGCTGTGGTATTGTTACGTTATTAGCAGGGATCGTAAAATCAGAGCAAAATCGATTGAAATAAATGACGTATGACAACCAGTGACGGCCATAGCGCTTCAATGAATTTCGCTCGCATACGAAACCTGGTTATGAGGGTTTATAAAAACCCTTAATTTGGCAATGTGCACCAGGATGTACAAACTCTTTGATCTTCTTGTTCAATTTTTTTTTCGAAAGAGAATTGTCAGCTCTATTCAACCTTAACGAGACAGGAACTAACGACCTTCGTTTTTTTTTGTCAATTTAGGGGTTAAAGTTTTAATCATACGGAGAATAAGCGATGTTGTGCAATGAAAAGGGTGAAATCTGAATATTTGTTTGCGTGTCTGATGTTAGCTAGTAGCTTCGTCGCGTCGCAGGAATTGTCTTTAGATGTCCAAAGGGTTCGACAGGCGCAACAGGAGGGTGTGGGGGCTAACTTCTGAGTATACCCCGGGGACTTCGGAGTACGAACGTTTGACATAAGCCAAAGAGTAGACTGCTATTTACTTAAAAACAGAGAGCAGATTTTTGAAGTAGTCTATCCGAAATTTTAAGATCATAATGTCAATTTTGCACAAGTTACAAACGACCGTATAAGTACTTATAAAATTAAGGTCGTCCACTTGTGCCAGTTTGATATAATGTGATCATCGGTTCCGGATAGAGCATACCTACATATATTACCTTTTATAATTCCATCATAATATTTTAGTACACTTTTGATATGTCTTATCAGACCTAACATGATGACTGTCATATATCGCCGCTACAAAACATTTATCCCCTTGAACGTAAAGGAACATCTTAGCCTTAACAAAGTGCTGCACGGGCTACATAAAATGGATTTATGAATATTATAAACTTTTTGGAGAGGCAAGCATTCTGTAGGCACAATATGAATGTTTTGAGATTGAACTATCTATTTATAGAATAGGATAGAATAGAATATTCTTTATTGCACACCTCAACAGGAAATAAATACAAACAAATTACAAGTAACATTCAAGATGGGTAAACAACAGGCGGTTAGGCTATTTATCTCTACTCTTTAACAAAAAATATTCGTAATAATTATAAAAACGGTTTAAACTCGTAAAAATTTACAGAAACGGCCCGACATGTTTCGAACTCATATGGAGTTCTTCACCAGGGGCAGCTGCAGCTGGGTGCAGTGGGCCGCGAGTCGCTTTAGTAGTGAGGATAGCCGACAATTTTTACGTGATTTATAACCGTTTTTATAATTATTAATTATGTCCCATGATAATTTTAATCATATTAAAAGTAGGTATACGTGTTCCCAGTTCAGGGTATGCTTCTTAGGTGGCGTGCAATTGCATACACGGCTAAAAAGGACAAGTATCATACTCACCCTATGCTTATCTATGTGTAAAAACCTCAGGTTGGGGTCGAACAGTAGTTTGTCTGGCTCCAGGTTGACGGGTGACTGCCGACGGCCTTTGTTGCACAGCGACCATTCCGGGTTGATCAGGCCCCAGAATGCCGGGCCTAGAGGAAAAGATAATTAAATACAAGGTAGGTACCGCGGTCACGGGGAAAGGAACGAGACGTAACCTTCTTTTTTGCTTTAGTCGGGAGATAAGTAGTCGATAACAACTTGTGTTTGTTGTGTTCTGGCGTGAAGAAGCCGCAAAAGTCATAAATATTATATACACAAGTACAATATACAATACAGGGTGGAACGAAAGGACGGCTTTTTCTGAAAGTATCATTTGAATATTTGTTCCTGGGGGTTTACCCTTCTTTTGTAGACAAACGTTTCATAGAATTATTTCTGTCATAGACATTCAATTTAATCGAAATCCTGTTTCTCTGAAACCATGAAATATTTTGCATTGTTATATATAAAACAAACCTAACCTAACCTAATCTCCAGGATGTCATTCTCGAGGTTTATGAAAGATGTATGACTTCAGGGAAAAAAGTTGTCTATGAAATGAAAATTCGATGAAATGTTTTATTTATCTGTATAATTATGTTACATACCATCGTCTAGCGCCCATAACACAAGCCTAATAGAGCTTACTTTGGGACCTGTTCGATTTGTGTGAGGTTGTCCGATATCTATATTCATTAATATTGAACGATAGAACATACAATAGAAGAATAGGATTTCTTTTGTAGAAGTTTTTTTTAATAAATGAATTATATCAGTGTAAGATATATTTATTCTGATGATCCTATAACATAACACATAATTATTGCAGAGCTATTCTAATTTATATCTTTCCTGTCTTTAATGGTATAAAATATACTACATTATAAAGGTAAAATGCATTCAGTGTTCATTTAATGGAAAAGGGTCATCCGGCACCCATCATTTTTGAAATATGGGGCCCGGAAAACCTTAGGGAGATTTTCGGTAGGCAAATAGTGGAAAATTACTTTTATATCGAAGTTTAAACATGTTATTCATTGTAATAGTTTATTTTGTATAATGTAGGTGAAAATAAATTACAGAATGAGAAAACATACTATAATAATACATTCAAAGAATTTGCGAATTTGCTTCTTAGACCTTATAAAACTTTATTAAAATCTCGCAAAAAAGCGGCATTATCGTCATTCGAATTATTGTACAAAAATTGCATATTTTTCACAAGGGCGGTTTTTAATGCAATTAATTTTTAACTGACAGCAGAATTCGTCGGTAATGTTTTTTCCTCGGTTACTCGATGACTATTACTGGACCAATTAGAAAAAAATATTTTTTTTTATTTATACCCTATAAGTGCTTTCTAGTTGGTGTCACCTGATAATGAGATCCTGGAGAAATTGACTACTAAATTACCATGACTTACGTATTTTTTAACTCAGACAATTGTTTTTGGACAGCATAAGTGTATATCTGCCGTACGATAGTAACACTAATGACGACATAATAGAATTCACGAATTGCTTAGGCATTGTGAACGCTATTATCAGCGATAGTAATGTGGAGATGGCCTTTATACTAGGCGACTATAACGCTCATCCGGACTCGCGATTTGGACGTGAACTCGCGAACTTCTGTAAAGAAGAACACTGGGAGTGCGCTGACTTGAAGTTCTTGGGTGATAGTGCGGGTACCTATACCTACATGTGTGAGGCAAGTGGCGCGCGCAGATGGCTCGACCATTGTGTGACGACGGCAGCGGCGTATGACGTCATAAAAAGTGTACGAGTAATTAATGATGTATGTTGGTCTGATCATTTTCCATTACTTATAGAATTAGATATGTCAGGAATAATAAATAAAGTTGAAATTAGCCAACCCTCGATCTTGAGCAGTATATTGTGGAAAAATAAAAATGGAGATCAATGTAATAAATACAGTGAATTATGTTACAATGCCTTAAAGAATATGAATTCGGAGAGTCATTGTGTTAACTGTGATAATAGGATATGCGTTAATTTAGATGAACATAGGTTATTTTTAGACGACCTATACAGTAATATTGTAAGTACACTGCAGACGGCTGCATCCAGTACCTGCCGTAGTCCTCAGAGCGGTGCATTCCGAAAGAAACAGCAGGTCGCCGGCTGGAATCTTCACGTCAGGGAGGCCCACGGGGTAGCGAAAATGTATTTTAAATGGTGGGGAGAGGCTGGATGCCCTAGTTCTGGTACCTACTATGATAATATGATTAATAGCCGTAAAGCGTTTAAAAATAAATTAAAATGGTGCCAAAGAAATGAGGAAGAAATAAAAATGAATATCCTTACTTTAAGCAGAGCCAGGAATAATTTCTCAAAATTTTGGAAGGCAACGAAATCTCTTAACTGCAAAGAAGGGTTGCCTGTATCGGTTAATAGCACCAGTGATCCGAAACAGATAGCCGACATGTTCGCCGCTCATTTTAAGATCTCGCCGCTGGTCGTGGAGTGTGTGCCTGGCGACGGGCCCGTGGACCCGGTGACCTCGAATGACACATTGATCACATTTACACCAAGTGACATTGCGAAAGTTGTGAAAACAATGAAACGAGGTAAGTCACCGGGACACGACGGGCTCAGCGTTGAGCACTTATTTTACGCTAGTGACGAATTATATCGTGTTCTGGCCGACCTTTTCAATGCTTGCTTAGAATACAGTCATCTTCCTCCTGATATGATGAAAACGATAGTAGTGCCTATTGTTAAAAATAAAACAGGTGACCTGTCTAGTCTTAATAACTACAGGCCAATTTCCCTAGGTACTATAATAGGTAAAGTTTTTGAGAGACTGTTGCAGCCCGAATTGGCAAGGAATCTTAAAATCGATCAGGCGCAGTTTGGTTTTCGTCCAGAACTTTCAACGGATTCAGCGATACTGGGCCTAAAATATACTGTAAACTATTATGTTAATAGAGACACATCAGTATACGCTTGTTTTTTGGATCTAAGTCGCGCTTTCGATCTCGTGAATTATGATTTACTGTGGAATAAACTTTTTACGACCACTACACCTCCCGAGATTGTTAAACTGTTGAAGTTCTGGTACGAGAACCAAACTAATTATGTAAAATGGGGCGACTCGCAATCTAATGATTATAGATTAGAATGCGGGGTGCGTCAAGGTGGATTGACATCTCCGGACCTTTTTAACTTTTATGTCAATGACCTTATTGAGGAGCTGAGACGTACTAACGTCGGTTGCCACGTTGGTAATGTTTGTGTTAACAACCTGAGCTACGCGGACGATATGGTGCTTCTCCGCCCCTCGATAAACGGTTTGGTGAAATTACTTGCCACGTGTGAACGTTACGCAAGTATTCATGGCCTCAAATATAATGTCAGCAAGACCGAAATGCTTGTTTTTAGGTCTGGAAAGGGTCCGGAGGTGGTGCCTACTGTGTATATGAACGGCTCGCCAATTAGGGTTGTAAAGAGTTTTAAGTACCTAGGGCATATTTTGAACGAATTCCTAAAAGATGACGCCGATATGGAGAGGGAACGCAGGGCTCTCGCAGTAAGATGTAATATGCTAGCGCGACGCTTTGCGCGTTGCTCGAGTTTGGTGAAAATAACCTTATTTAAGGCCTTCTGTCAATGTTTTTACACATGTCAGTTGTGGGTTAAATACACCAAACGCTCGTTTAACGCGCTAAGAGTTCAGTATAACAACGCCTTTCGTATCTTGCTGAAACTACCACCCTTCAGCAGTGCGAAGGGTATGTTTGCTGACGCGAGAGTACCTGACTTCTTCGCCATATTAAGAGCCCGGTCTGCGGCATTTCAGACAAGACTGAGAACCTCAGGCAACGAAATTCTGTCACTGATAGCCAACGACTACAGTGACGAGTTTCATAAACACTGGTTTAGCCTGCACCGCTCTGAGAACGCACATTTATAATTGTAGTTTTATATTTTTATATTTGTGGCCGTTTTATTTCTATGTTTTAGAGTGTAAGTTTTATTTTTACATTGTATTTTAATCTTAGTATTATTGTAATATGGGTTTCTTGCCTGCTAATAAACGAATTATTATTATTATATTATATTATTATTATAAGTAATTTTATTTCACTTCATAGACATCGGTTATTTTTTGTTAAAAAGCGATTATAATTCAATTGATTTGACGGTGATTGCTCGCCCTGAAACCGGGCTGTGACTATTGAGAGCTGAAATAAATACAACTCTGTTTTGTTTGAAAAGGATTTCAATCCATTCAAATTGCCTTTCTTCAATTCTACGACTATACTGCATAATATGTATGTAATTACATCTGTAAATAACGCATTAAAATGGAACAGTTAATGACATGATTGATTACATACATTATACTGGTGTAAAGTTCGTTATAATCAGATGGAAATGGAACGCTTTGGTAACGATCACGTGACAATGGGCGTATTGTAGAAGGCAATTGATTTGATATCCAATGTTTCCGAATAATTCTCTTTAATTCAGTGAACACATTATTCCTATTGAGTACGGTAGGTATTGATTTCATTGGTTGGTCCGTAATATCAATGGTGCTGCAGTATCATGAAATTTCCGAGAAATAGATGTTTTGTTAGATGGATTACATAATAGTAGGTAGGTACATTACAGCAGAGGCAGGGAAAAGTCAGTTCGTGGATGAGTATGATTTTGAAATAATACGAATCTGCGAACTGACATTCCCGCCGAGGCCTGTATAGTACTTTTCTCCAAATATGCTTGGAAATAATCACCAATCTACATTTTGAATTTAATATACACTCGGGTGCAAAGAAATCGGACCACCCCAACATTTTTAACAATTTTCCAATTTCTGTAAAAACTGTAAGGGTGACCATAACATATTATATACCATATGAATGGTAAGATTTTCCTCTATAAATTCATCTGATTTCCGAAGGTGTGTGGCCAATACGTTCAGATTTTCAGGGCTTAGAACGTTACCGCCCTAAAAATGCGTACTGGAGTAAAACTTTTGCCTAAGGGGAAAACTGTGGTTCTAAGGAAATCGAGGAAAAATTAAAACAAATTTCAGCAATTTAATATCGTGTATTGCCTCCTCCAGCCCTACGACAGGCCGTCATACGGTTTTTCATCGACCTTATTAATTTTCTTACGGTATCTTGAGGGATGCCCACCCATTCTTCTTCAATCGCATACCTAAGCTCCAATAAAGTTTCAGGGGCGGGATTTCTGGTTCTGATTCTTCTTTTCAGCTCGTCCCAAATGTGCTCGATCGGGTTCAGGTCAGGACTTCGTGCTGGCCACTCCATAACGCTGATGCCCACCTCCTCCAGGTAGTCCGTAGTGGTCTGGACTGTATGCGGCCGTGCGTTATCTTGCATGAGGATGAAGTCATCGCCGATAAAACCCTTAAATGGAACCACATGATCAGCCAGGATTTCCTCTACGTATCGAGGAGCAGTCAAACCGCCCGCATTTCGCCTTGTACCTGGCCCTGTGATGAACACAATGTCCGTCTACGCTTCCAGAGAAATGCCAGCCCAGATCATAATTGACCCGCCACCATAGGCAACACGTTCCTCGATGCAGCATTGAGAAAACCGCTCCCCAGGCCTCCGGTAAACTCGTGCTCATCCATCATTACCGAACAAAGTTATCCTGCACTCGTCGGAGAAAAGTACGGACCTCCATTGCTGAAGGGTCCAATCTTCATGTTCGCGAGCGAAGACACGTCGTGCACCGCGGTGTCCTGGGGTAAGTTTTGGGCCATTGGCAGCCCTGTGAGCTGTCAATTCCTTCTCCTTCAGTCTTCTTCTGACAGTCCATCGGCTGATAGACACATTCCGGGTCTCTCGGAGCTTCTGCTGAAGCTGAACAGCATTCAATCGACGATTTCGTAGCGAGGAAACAGCGATAAAACGGTCATCTCTCTCTGAAGTACTGCGAGTTCTGCCTGATCCGGCTCTTCTGGAGAACGTCTGATCTTCGCGGAACCTCTGGTACACACGTTGAACTGATGACTTCGATAGGTTCAGTTGTCGAGCCACTTCACGTTGACTAAGCCCACTCTGCAACGGGGCAACTGCTTGGGCGGCTTCATTTGGGGTAGTATCCATGTTTCTTCAGTTTTTCAGGGTCGAGTCGATGAAAGCAGTGTTCAGGAACACGTATCAATTACGAATGATGCATAAACAATGATAATTACTGGTTTTATGCCTAATGGTAAGTGGCCAATTAGTGCATGCGTTAACGAGGCAGTTGGAGGGGGGTGATTTCCACGCCCACATTTTGCACAATATCCATTCCCGCCCTTGAATATTGGTGTCATTTGATAGGGCAGAAAATTATCTATCACGTGGTATTTAAATTGTTACGGTCGAGCTTACAGTTTTAATAGAAAATGGAAAACTGCTAAAAATGCTGGGGTGGTCCGATTTCTTTGCACCCGAGTGTATCTTACTTACTTATTTTTCTTAGGAATAGGAAAAAAATCGGGTCCGAATCATATGTTTGATTTGAAACAGAATATATTAATGAGAATTAAAACTACATATATGAAAACACAATAAAACAGAAATGATTGTGTCCAAATTAATATAAAAGTTATTTTGAACTTATGATCTTCCCCGAATGATAAATATGGTATGGTTTCTAAAAAAAATCGTGCGTTATAAGAGTTTTTGTTTTAACCAAAATTAATAATTATGCCCATATTTTTTATTATTAATATGTATAATTCTCATTAATATACTTTGTTTTAAATCAAACATATTATTCAGACCCGAAATTTTATTCCTATTCCTAAAAAAAATAAGTAACAAATGAACTTTATGGCACTGATAAATTAAATTCAAAATATAGATTGGTGATTATTTCCAAGCATATTTGGAGAGAAGCACTATACAAGCCTCGGCGGGAATGTCAAGTTCGCAGATTCGTATTATTGAAGAACTCGGCTACGCCTCGTCCTTCAAAACCATACTCATCCATGAACTGACTTTTCCCTGCCTCTGCAGTAATATACTATTAATCATTGAAAAAATGTGCTTTACTCTAAAACCACTTCATCGATTATTAATAATATTAAAAACTGTTTACTGATGTAGAACTTAATAAATAAAACTATCTCGTTAACACCTGAGAGCTAACAGCGAATGAGGGCAGTAATAAATAAAATTATTGATAAATAACGGACAATCTCACACAAATCTATCTAGTCCCCCAGTTCTATAAGATTTGTGTATGAGCAAAGACGACGATATACATGTTTATACATAGATAAATAATTATAATTATACTTAAATACATAGAATACCCATGACCCAGGAAAAAATCGAGTTCATCACACAAACATTTGCCATTGCTGGGATTTGAACCTTGGACTGCCGACTCAGTAGGCAGCTACACTACGCGCTAACTAACAAAGTAAGTAAAATAAATCAATATCGTTACTCTAGTTTCTGCGGATGGGATTGTTCGACATGAAGTAGTTGAAGTGAGCCTCGAAAGTGATCCCATAATGCATTCAACTTGTGCATTTGGGGCATATCGTCCTCCTTGACGTCAATGGCCAATCTGGCTCCACTACAGTGTAGTGTTGTAACTACACGACTCAGAAGGGTAGCCACAATAAAACCTCAGCAAACCAACAGTTCTTATACCAGTTTATTTCTGTTAGGTTCTTAATAATAAACTAACCTTACCAACTGTTCTCACTTTGAGCAAGTTGACGAATCCCCGCTTCGCGGGGCTTCTATTTCCCCTCTGAGGAACGCAACGAACCTACCCAGGTTAATTTAGAGAATGTTTAACGTTTTTTTTTGTAAATGCGGGTCTTCGCCCCCCGAACGCCCCTACTAGGGTGCTTCATCCCCCGTTCCCCCAATTTGTCACCTTACGTAACTTGTAGGAAGTCTTTCTTTTATTATAACTCTCATTATTAACATTATAATAATAAGTCTCTTAACAAAAAGTCCAATTTCTAGTAATTACCTATACTTGTTTATTTCAAGTGACATTGCAAACTTTTACATCGGCATGCGTTCAGCAAACAGTAACGTTTATAAATAAATAAATAAATAAATATTAACGAACAATCTTACAAAAATCCATTGAGAAATACACACGTATTCTATCTTGGCCACAGGTTTGATATAATACATAATTATGGAAATACAATCAATATTTTACAATATTCTCTAAATACAATTCGTTGCACTTTTGTTGTTTAACGTTGCACTTCTGTTATTTAGCGTTCAAAATTTAACCCGAACTTTGTTACCCAAGCTATTCCTATAGGGCAACTACGAAAGTAGCCAAAGTGCTTTGGAACGGTTCACGCTTTTATTATTTACGACCTTGAAAATTGCATGAAAGCCGGCAGCGGTTGTGGTCACGCCCACTTTATGGCCACGCGTTCGCGAACTTTCCTTTAAATGCTTATTGCGTTTGGAACTACCTATATTTACTGATGATTTACTACGTGGAAAATTAATATTATGCCGTATTGCAGTATCTATTGTTCTTACCTTCCTAACGCTCTGCACTCAAGGTTTTGAAAAGTTTTCTGATGAATATTCAAGTGTCACATACTCTGGAAATCGCGTAGAATCTCATAGAGATGAAAATAGTTATAGGAGCTATAATAAATTCCAACACATTTCAATACATCATTACAATTTGTCGGTGGTACTTAATTCCTGCATTGATGTTGTGTACCTACATAATTTACTAGTAAGTATACACAATTTCAAATTGCTGCACATACTACTTAGGTCTATGGGTCCTAGTCACATATAAAAAAAATTCCAATGACTCACATGCCATTTTTAACCGACTTCTAAAAAGGAGAAAGTGTTCAATTCGACTGTATGTTGTTTCTTTTGTGTGTAGGTATGCTACGCGATCTTTCCGCCAATTATGAAACGATTTTGAGGATTATTTTTTGAGTGGTAAGTAACTCATACCTCAGAGTAAAGGATCACACCACATATAAATTTTGTCTAAATTTATTGAGCGTTTTTGAGACATCAACAAAAAATAAAATATATACCCATTTCGCTCAATGAAGTCGGTTGTATTTTTTATTAAAAAGACATTATTTATTAAAAGATTGAACACTGACGAGGCCGGACAGGTTTCTAGGGTTAAGTTCATTTTTCAATAACAATAAAAAGAATTTGGATAAAAAAAAAACACTTATAATTTTATTTTAAGACAATCAGCGAACTAACATTCAGTTTTTCCATTCGGAATAGTTGGAGTGTTTGCCTGTTGAGCAGTTAGTCCATCAATTAGCTGCGCGCAAAGTTGGGTAAACTCCGCGAGCGGCCACCGCAGCGTTCATCAATGTTCACGCGCGGTATTAATCACATTAGAAACTTAAGATTAGTATGGTATTTGAAGTTGGATGGGAAGAAAAAGCACTTATCATTTTATTTTGAGACATTCAATTAACTAACATTCAGGCTTTCCATTCGGAATAGTTGAGTGTTTGCCTGTTGAGCAGTTAGTCCATCACTTTGCTGCGCGCGAAGTCGGGTAAACTCCGCGAGCGACCACCGCAGCGTTCGTCAATGTTCATGCGCGGTACCAATCACATTAGTAACTTGAGATTAGTATGGTATTTGAAATTGGATGGGAAGAAAAAGCACTTATCATTTTATTTTGAGACATTCAATTAACTAACGTTCAGGTTTTCCGTTCGGAATAGTTGAGTGTTTGCCTGTTGAGCAGTTAGTCCATCAATTTGCTGCGCGTGAAGTTGGGTAAACTCCGCGAGCGGCCACCGCAGCGTTCGGTAGGTACTAATCACATTAGAAACTTAAGATTGGAATCTGTGTGAGATTTCTTTGGGAGTTTTAATTGTTTCTTAGAGACTCTAAAGGCTCGATTTGTTGATTTAATTTTACCCGAAATCTTTAATTGACATTACTTAGAGGTAATATTCAGTTTGTTGAACTTTTACTTGACGAACGGACTTATTTATTTGTTTTATTTATGTATCGTATGGCATTTTGCAAAACACTGGATCAGTAAAAACAATCAAATTATTGATTACCTAATGATGGTTATTATGTTATTAATTTAAGTGAAAGGGACAGGGCAAAAGTTGTGTCATTGTAATTTAACTACCGAGTCTTCACTTCATATTTATCTCTACTGGAAATCAGAACCGATGAGAAATGATAATATTTATTAGTACAGAAATTAATGTATTACGTGTTGTTAAATCACAATTAATATTCTAGACTAAGAAATTAAACTGATGTAAGTACCTAATATAAAAAAAAAAGTTCTAAAAAGTTCCTTTGTACCTAACGCCGCCATGACTTCGTTTTCACAGAGAATAATAATCAGGAACAGCGTGAAATAAGTACGAGTATGACGCGATAACACACCTCACAATTTTGCCCGTAACGCGATATGAATGCGAGATAAATCGCCCGCATAAATTTCCCGTCACGTAACTGCTAAAAATGTTATCGGTACGAGAAATTGATACGGCCCGCAAACGTAATGTTTTACACCGCTTGTGGTAGGTCAATGGATTGAGATTTTACGAGAACCATTCGTAACGTCTTTGAACGATTTATCGGCATAATTATTTGTAAACTGCTAAAAATTTTACCCTTACGAGAAATTGATACGGCCCGCAAAAATATATTTTACACCGCTTGTGGTAGGTTATTGAATAAGATTTCAGAGGAGAACCATAAGTAACGCCTTTGAGTTATCGGTATAATTACTTATTCGCAAACTGCGACCAATTTTTATCGGTACGAGAAATTGATACGGCCCGCAAACGAAATGTTTTGTACTGTTTGTGGTAGGTCAATGGATTAAGATTTCTAAAAAATCATTCGTGTCGCTTTAGAACGATTTGTCGGCATAATTATTCACAAACTGCTAAAAATATTAGGTATCGATACGAGAAATTGATACGGCCCGCAAACGTAATGTTTTGCTCCCCTTGTGGTAGGGCAATGGATTGAGATTTCACGAGAACCGTTCGTAACGCCTTTGAACGATTTATTAGCATAATTATTTGCAAGCTGCTAAAAATGTTATCGATACGAGAAATATATTTGACGCCGCTTGTGGTAGGTTATTGATTGAGATTTCAGAGGAGAACCATTCGTAACGCCTTTGAGTTATCGGTATAATTACTTATTCGCAAAATGCAAAAAAAAAAAATCAGTACGAGAAATTGATACGGCCCGCAAACTTAATGTTTTGCGCCGCTTGCGGTAGGTCATTGGTTGAGATTACAGATTACAGACGAGAACCATTCGTAACGCCTTTGAACGATTTATCGGCATATTCGGCTAATAAAAAGGGATGCGGTGGTACTTAGATTGGTTTGTGGTTTGAATCAAAATTGAAACCTTCTGTTCAAGTGAAGCCGGCCGTTATTAATGTAATTTTAGTCGTGCCTTATTCAGTCGCGTGTGTGTATCGTCAAGATTATTTTTTTGATATTTAAATACATACTTAAGAATACTTGTAACATGAGGTCATTGATTGAGATTACAGACGAGAACCATTCGTAACGCCTTTGAACGATTTATTGGCATATTGTGGTTTGAATCAAGTTTGAAACCTTCTGTTCAAGTGAAGCCGGCCGTTATCAATGTAATTTTAGTCATGCCTAAAACGCGACTGAATAAGTCGGATGTGTGAACCGTCAAGATTATTTTTTGATATTTAAATAGGTACATAATTAAGCATAGGTACTTGAAAGAAAGAAAGGAAGAAAATACTGATACTCCGATCTTCACTGTAGTACCAAACCAAAATTATACTAAAAATAATATATAGGTACTAAAAAGCTTAAACATAACATGAAATAAAAATTAAAGGTAATGAAAGAGTCAAATGTATATTGTATAAAGTAGCAATGCAAACTCACCTGAGATGCCGTCGTAGGTCCACCATTCCTCCCAGCTGACGCCACTCACGGCTGCAATCAAACCGACTCTAATTAAGTCTGCACAATTCTCATTATGAACACTCTCGACTAGCCAGCTTGAGTATGAAGCGGCGAGCGGGCACGTGCTCTCTGCTTATAAATTCTTCATACTTCATTTCGCAGCCTTGGAAGAAAAAGGACTAAAGTGAATATGGAACTGGTAGACGCAGGTGACTTTCTTCCAAGAGTGCGATTTGATGCCCGCGGGGCAACGCCGTACAATGCTAGTGTTAATCAAAAATGTCGTATGTATATTTGATTTTCAACTGTCGTTATGGTCTTTTTATTTAAAAGAAAACATGTTTGTAGCATTGCCGTAGCACAGCTGGTTCGCAATGGGTATGTAGCATTGTCGTATCGTAGTCTGTCTGACGAGAGATCTTTCAGTATTAACTGTGTTACGTATACGACAAAGTCATATTATAAAATTATAATTAAGTTGTATAGGTATAAGAAATTTGATTGAATATACCACAAACTAGGAACATCACTGTTAAGTAGATATATATATTTTTTTAATTTTGGTGTAGGTACAATCGCGTATACTTTTTTCAGATTGCGCTTCAACAGCATTAAACATGTAACATGACGAAATAAAAAAAATACCTACATATCATCAAGTGGGATCGATTTGCCGTACTTTATTTTTATCTGTCCCATGAAAAAGATCAACAAGCGATAATGTTTTCGACAGCTTACAATTTTAAAGCACGTATTATACCATGGATCTATGTTATTGTCTTGTTATCTACACTACCTGTATTATTAAATTGTAAAATAAAACGTTTTGATAAATTATAGTGAAACAGGCTATATGGAGGTCACTGGATCATTTTTTTTACTCAGTTACCTCCATGTTATACGTCTTGTATGCATGGTAGACTCAAGGATAGCTAACTAACTATTCGCTTTAATTCATACCAAGTAACAATATGAGTAATACTCGTACGTAGGTAATTTCGTGCTTGCATGTAGAACGTGCTCAGAACTATAGACCGTGGAGACCAGTCCTCAGCATTCTGGGCTTTTGCTTTGAATAGTAATGGGTACAGTTGACGAAATGGTCATTTATTTATTTATTTCATTTATTCATTTATTAAATGATTGCATCCATGGTAAATGGTATTTGTACCCATTTGCCTCGACTCGTATCTTTCAATGTAATTAAATTAAGAAGTAGAAGTCTTGACAATGCGCTTACCATCAATTATGAGCCGACTAAAAAAAACCTAATACTTTTTTTTTTCAAATGTATGTAAGATGCGAAAAAATCTAGAAATCTAAATTTAGAATTGGCAATTCACTTTTTCTGCAATGCGCTATTACATAACTAGTGCATGGTTATTTAAAAATAAATTCAGGGCTTTCGACTTAGACATTATATAATACAATTTTATTTATATATTAGATCATAGATAACAAAGTAGTCCGTAAACCCAATAAGCGGAATCCCGATATTAAACGTGTGATAATGATAATAAACTAATAAGTACGATATTCCATCTCCGAACAAAAAAAACTAAAATCTTGCTACAAACCAATAATATTAGATGCTTGTTAAAACGGGTGATTGGTTTGTCCGAAAGATGTAGAATAGCCATTAGTATTACCTACTTATAAATTTTTACTTATACGGGCATAAAAGGCCTAAAATACAATTCCGATATTTATATCTCTCCCTCTCCCGCGTGGTGGTGAGGTCAGCTTTTCTTACTCTTACTTCTCCACTACACGCTTTCCTCGACATCGTCTTGGCTTGGGAGACTTGACACACTTATATCATTCCGATCTTTAATGATTTCTCTAAAAACCTATACCACAATTTCTGACTTTGATATAAGTTCTGATTATGATTCTTGTTATTTTGTGTAGCAAAGTATGAATTATATCTCCTATAAATTTGGGTTAGCTCAACATTCCGTACGAGTAACGTATATTTCGGCAAAAGAAAATATTATAAGGGAACTTGCATGCTAGAATAAATTTCTTAAACAAATAATATATGGACCCCAGTAGGGACTAGATTCGGCATATAAATGAAATATAAACCAGCAAATTAAATAGGGAAGTTAACCCACATCCAGTTAGGTATTCGTTCGTAGAGAAATAAAATTATACTATACTGAGTAGGTAATTAAATTTATTCCCATGCATACAAGAAGTAAAATTCTCGACCCTGTTGCAGTTTTGTTAAAAAAAAGCCTACTAGGTACATACTTATATAAAAAACGCAAAATTTCTACGTTACAAACGCTCTTGCTTACGGAAGACGGATTTGCAGAAGATTAAAATTTCTAATTTCAGCTTCCTGAAGTTCTCTTAATTAAGATTATGAGATTATGATACTCATAATATTTAAAAGCAATTAATTCAAAAATACTTAGACGAGGTTCGTATAATATAATTATCTGTGTATAGCATCTTTTCCTGAGATTATATTTTGTTCCAGGTTTCAATATTTTAATAATAATAGTAAATATCAGACAATCTCACATCATTTGACCTACTCCCAAAGGCTATTAGGCTTGTGTTATGGGGACTAGAAGACGATAGACATATTTGTATAGATAAAATTGTATACTAAAATACATAGAAACCATTTATGACTTAGGAACAAATATAAGAGTTCATTGCACACATATTTATCCCTGCCGGAATTCGAACCACAAGACCGCCGGCTCAGTTGCCGCAGGGCAGCTGCCCTACCATTGCGCCAATCGCGTCGAGGCATCGGATATTCGGACGCTTTTATACCTAAACTTTGGTGCCAACGCTGAAGTTGCTGGAGTTGTATGGAGATGGATTCGAATTAATTTAATGAATCCCAGGATTTATACATTAACTAATTAGGCTAACATTCAAACATACTATTAAGTGTAAGAACCATATTTGCGCGCGCGCTCGTTACTATGGCAACTCGCGCCCCACCGCACGGCCAACAGCTCGCTCGGTCGCGCCACGCAGCGGCGTGGCGGTGGCGAAGAGAGGAACTATTCGAACGAAAACAGGCCGCACGCGCTCCGCGCCTCTCGGTACATTTAATTGTTTTCTATGTGTTTCCGATTTGTAAAACGAACTTTTATGAATAAAATTATGTTAACAAGTGATGGAGTAGTCACATTGTTACAATGGCGTCCAACTAGAGGCCGAACTCACCGTGCCTAGTGAAGTGATACCTACTCTGTGACTGTAGTTGTGCGACAAGTCGAGTCGTTAAGTGAAATATCGCGTCTCTACGTGCTACTGGCGTATCCCGACGACATAAAAGATGCCTCGGAAGACTCCCGGCAAGCGCGGAAGGCAACAGGTGCCTCCGCCCGACGAGCACTACGCGAGCGCCTCCGGAGACGAGGATGCCGCCGACGAGCACGCCGCCGCCGACGAGGGCGCCGCCACCGGCGAGCACGCTGCCGTCGACCACGCCGTGCAAGACGACTTCGCGAGACCCGCAAGCGCATCTTTGACTACAGCACAAGGTTTCAACGCGGAACAGTTTGTTACATCATTTATGCTAGCGTTCACGCAACAACAAACTGAAATCAACAGACAGCTTGTCGAATCATTACGAACATCGACCTTGGTGGACTCTAGGTCATCGTCAACACCTACACCTACGTCGAGCCTGAGCGGGCCGACGCAGACTGCCGCGGCGCCCCCTGGAAACTTCAGCCGCTGCACCGCGCGATTCGACGGACGAACGCGCGACCCAGAACAGCTGGAAGCCTTCCTAGACGCCGTAGAAACTTATAAGGAGTGCACCGCCGTTAGCGACGACCACCATATTCGCGGCCTCGCAATGCTGTTAGAAGGAGAAGCCGCCTTGTGGTGGCGGGGCATCAAAGCATCGGTGTCAACATGGTGTGATGCTGCGCAGCGACTGCGCGCGATGTATGGCGCGCCACGCCCAGGTCACGAACTATTGCGGGAAATATTTGCAATGGAACAGCAGGAAGAACGCGCTGAAGCATTCGTGTGTCGTATACGTGCGTTAATAGTGCGGTTACCCTATATAGTACCGGAAGCGATGAAGGTGGACATTATATACGGGTTATTACATCGTCGTATACGAAAACGTCTTCTGCGAGACGATATCGCTAGTGTAGATTGTTTATTAAACAAAGCGAGAGCCGCGGAGGATGCTATTTTGCAAGTATGTAAGCCTATACCTACTGTTTCGCCCGTTGCTGCGCGTGACCGCGGCCGAGCGGGCATTTCTCAGAATCGATCGACTGTTAGCGCGAATAATAGCGAGGGGTCTATTCCGTGCGCGATCGATAAGTCGAAATTATTAAAAAATAAACGGGTTAAGTGTACGTATTGCAAAATTTACGGCCACGTTGTTGAGGAGTGTCGTAATTTAGTACGTCAGAAAGCCGACAACGTAGGTACGAGTACGAATAGGGTAAACGAACCTATTCGGTGCTATGGTTGTGGTAAACAAGGGGTTGTAAAATCTAAATGTGACAACTGCAACGCGTCTAAGCCCGCCGATTTTAATTATAGTAGCGATCTATATTTTAACGAAGTTACGTCTCACCCTATGGTGACAATAGGTATTTTAGGTCGCGAAGGAGTGGCGATTGCGGATACCGGCGCTACACACTGTATCGCTAGTCCTATGCTTTACAACATTTTAGTTGCAGAGAAGGTGAAAATTCAGAGCACGCGACGGACTTTACGTCTGGCCGACGGCTCCCAGCAGTCGCGCGAGGTGCTCACTGCTGACGTGCCAGTCGTCATTGAAGGTCGCGAATTCATAGCCAACTTTATGATAATTCCTGGTGGTAAGACTAAAACTCTTCTAGGCTTTGATTTTTTGTCAAAAGCTGGCATGGTGCTGGATGGATCCAGGGAGTCATGGTGCTTTTCTGATGACCCTGACCGCCGGTTTAGTTTCGTACATAAGTACCATTTAAACGGCGAGGATGCAGAGTTAATGCGAGCGGAGACCACGGATCTGTCGCTCCGCAGCGACGAGGGCCCTAACCTATCCCAGGACCAGCGACGTAAGCTTGATGAATTTATTACCAGCAGAACAGTTCAATTTGCGCTCAACGGTCCGGCTACTGATTTTGCGACTCATAGGATCAAGGTAGGTGAAAATCAAGAGCCTATAGCCTCGCCTCCTTATAGGATGTCCCAGAAGCGTAAGGATTGTCTCAAGGTCGAACTGGAGAAGCTGCTGCTGGACGACGTGATTGAAGAATGCGAGTCACCATGGGCTTCGAACGTCGTCCTGGTCTCCAAGAAGGATGGTGGTCTCAGGCTGTGTATCGATTACCGTAAACTTAACGCGGTGACCGAGCCTGACAGGTATCCTCTCCCAAGGATCGAGGATATCTTACACGCAGCGAGATCCAGCGAGTATATGACCACGCTCGATCTCAGGTCCGGTTATTATCAGGTCAACGTGCACCCTGATGACCGTGACAAGACTGCTTTCACCACACCGATTGGTACGTACCGCTTTAAGCGTATGCCCATGGGTCTTCGAAATTCTGGAGCCACTTTCCAGCGCCTTATTGATCGGTTCAGTTCGAATCTGAAGGACGTGGCTCTCTTGGCATACCTAGACGACCTCATTGTTTTATCTCCAGGTCCATTTCAGAAACACCTGGAAGACCTGGAAGCTGTATTTGACCGACTCGCCATGTTTGGACTGCGAGTCAACCGAGGGAAGAGCCATTTCGCTCGTGATTCAGTTAAGTTCCTCGGTCATGTCCTCCTACCCGGTGGGATCCACACGGACCCGGACAAGACCGCTTCAATTTCGGCCATGGCTCCGCCTCAAAATGTTAAACACCTTAAGTGCTTCCTACAGACCTCCAGTTGGTTTCGGCGATTTATCCCCGGCTACGCCGAAGTCGCCCGACCTCTCACTGACCTGTTGAGGAAGACCAGCACCTGGCGCTGGGGTGAGGAGCAACAACAGGCCTTTGACCGCATCAAGGTGCTGCTGACATCAGCTCCGATTCTGAGGCAGGCCGACGAGTCCCTGCCATTCGTGCTGCGCACGGACAGCAGTGGCTACTGCCTTGGCGCTGTATTGATGCAGGGGGAGGGTCCTGATGAACGGCCTATAGAATACGCAAGCCGGCAGCTGAACGCTGCTGAGAGAAACTATTCTACGACGGAGCGAGAGGCCCTCGCTGTTGTCTGGGCGGTAGGTAAGTTCCGTGGCTATATTGAAGGGACGCAAGTCATCGTAAGGTCTGATCATCAGCCTCTACGGTGGTTGATGAGTCTGCGTTCTCCGAGCGGCCGCCTAGCAAGATGGGCACTCATCCTCCAGGAATTCGATCTACGCATAGAGTACACACCTGGTAAGTCCAACGTTATCGCAGATACACTCTCACGGCCTCCATGCTCGACGGAACCGGAGAACGGAGCGAACGAGTGTGATCTATGCTACGCCGTCGTCGATTTTCCTGCGCGTAACCCCAAAGATGTACGCGACAATCAACTGAAAGATCCAGAGGTACGTAAGATCATCGCTGACCTTGAAGCAGATGACGCTCCTTTTAGGGGGAGACAGTGGGCAGATCGAGGCTACGTACTCTCTGATGGCATACTGTACAGATACGCACCTGATTGTGAAGAAGACGACGCATGCCTCGTGGTTCCCGAACACGAGCGATCGCAGGTACTGGTGGACTATCACGACGCACCGACCGCTGGCCATTTTGGAGCTGAGCGCACCCTGCATCGCATCGCACAGAGGTACTACTGGCCTGGCATGCGTACATATGTCGTAGACTATGTCAGACGATGTGTCGCTTGCCAGCGCTATAAAGCTGACACACGAAAGCCGGCAGGACTGGTGCAGACCCCTGCCGTTGCTCGTCGATTTGAGGTGCTCTCGATCGACTTATTTGGACCGCTCCCAGAAACCTCAGAGGGCAACCGGTGGATCCTCATCGTGGAAGATGTGTGCACACGATGGGTCGAATTATTTGCCTTAAGACAAGCCACCAGCCTGGAATGCGCCAAGGTACTAACGTCTGAGATACTCTTACGTTATGGTGTCGCTCGCCGCATGATCAGCGACAACGGAGTCCAGTTCGTCAGCGAGGTCATGCAACAGGTATGCCACGTAATGGGGATCGAGCAAGCGCTGACCCCATACTATCATCCCGAAGCGAACCCCATAGAGAGGAAGAATCGTGACCTGAAACTGCAACTGGCTATTCTCGTCGGTCAGGATCACGACGCCTGGGACGCCCATCTACCGGCTATCAGGTTTGCAATGAACTCCGCGACGACTACTAGTACTGGGTACTCACCTGGATACTTAACTTTTGGTAGGGAGCTCCGCGCACCAGCTGACGCCGCATCAGACATGCGCGCGATAGTGGAGCGCGACACGCCGGTGGCGGCTGTGACGCCATATTTGAAACGGTTAGCTGACTCCCTATTGCACGCCCGTGACGTCCACGAACGTGAGCAAACGCGGCAGAAGCAGTACGCCGATCAGCACCGTCGCCCAGCGCCCGATTACGCGCCGGGAGACCTCGTGCTATTAAAGACACAGGGCTCCAACGACACAGCAGCGGGACAGACTCCCAAGTTTATACCCCGTAGGGACGGGCCCTACCGGATTCATGACGTGGTTAGCCCCACTACGTACACCATAGGGCGAGTGAGCGACGAGACAGTGTTAGGTAAGTACCACGTCTCCCAGCTCACTCCCTTCGTGGGTGATAGTGATACATGCCCACCAGCTATAAGAGAAAAAAGAAAGCGTGGGCGACCCCGTCGATACTTAGATTAGGTTAGATGATGCGTTGTTCAGGTTTAGACGCGCTGCAGTGTCACATCTTTTATTGTATCTATGTAGGTTAGACACGGTCACTCCTTAACGACGTCTCCGTAATTTATATTTTGCCCTAGTCCGCTTAGCGAGGGCGCTTTTGCGAACTAGAGGGGGAGTGTAAGAACCATATTTGCGCGCGCGCTCGTTACTATGGCAACTCGCGCCCCACCGCACGGCCAACAGCTCGCTCGGTCGCGCCACGCGGCGGCGTGGCGAAGAGAGGAACTATTCGAACGAAAACAGGCCGCACGCGCTCCGCGCCTCTCGGTACATTTAATTGTTTTCTATGTGTTTCCGATTTGTAAAACGAACTTTTATGAATAAAATTATGTTAACAAGTGATGGAGTAGTCACATTGTTACATAAGTTATTAAATGAACTAATTGAAGGTACTTTAAAGGTACCGGATCTACTAAATGTTATTTAACTAACGTGCGTTACGAATTATTTTTATTAAATTAGGTCCGCCTCCATACAACAACATCGACACCGACGCCGAAGTGTAGGTATAAAAGCATCTGAATATCCGATGCCTGGTTAATACAGTGCCTGATGAAGCTATGTGAACTTATTTTGCAGAATGTTTTGATTTGGTAGATAGTGTAGCTACCTATACCAAGGAAAATAAATAGCCTATACTAAGATTTTAAGATGCATTTTGTAGGATCGAAACAAGTTAATGTCTGGAAGTAATGAACACACGTGATATAAATTTATAAGGTCAGCATGTATAAGTCTCGTCCTAACTCGATTCTATAATTTTTTTTTATTTACACCTCCACCTCCACGGACAGAGGATTTTCATCGACCACGGACCTCCATTTTGAAAATGAAATGCTGTGGCACAGACAAAACTTAAACAAATAGCGGCACAAAGCAATTAATGCCTTTATATATATAAAAAAAAACTATGGAAAATGGTCGATTGTAGGAGTGACAGTTTTGGGGAAATAAAAGCTGCCGCGTACACATACGTGGCGCCGTATTACAAGGGTCCTTATTAACGTCTCTCGACGTACTGTCCGTGAAAGTGTTAAGTGACTAATGTAGCCAAGGTAATGTAGGTAATGTATAAATTTGTGTTATTTTTCCTCTGTCAAACTTGCATTTATCAAACTTCTAATCCAATCCCACCTGATTCTCAACCGCGATAGTTCCGCGCATAACTTACAAAATAAACACAACAACCATGAAAATCCGTACTAAAGCGCATTCGCAACATACACCGATCCCGAAACTTGCTCGATACACGGTTGATTTATGATTTTAATTTAAATTTTTGCATTCGCCCGGGAACTTCGTGGACGCGCCGCTTGCCTCGCAAATATATGTCGCGTCCGCGATCGTTCCCAGCTTCCATTCGATACAGCTTGAACGAACTGTTGACTTTTAATCTTTTAATGCTACTCAACAAACTCCGGCCTCCGGCTTCGGGAATACGTTTTCATTTATTTGAAATATTCCCCGCGTATTATTGATACGTACTTGGATTAATGCTCCATACCTGGGTTTAAGGATGCAAAGTTTTTCAATCGAACGCGTATTGAAGTCGAATACTTTTACCGGTGCAGTTTTCAATCAAAATGAAACAGCTCTGCTAATAAATTACGCTCTTGTGTCAATAAACCGTTTATTTAACCAAATTAGCTAAATAGCACCTATATAGTAGGTACATTTTAGTGAGTAAACACGTAATGGGGAAATGATGTTGCGTTTCAACAGGCTTTAATTAATGTTGGGGCTCTTACATAGCAACTATCGAAATTATTTAAATTTGGTTATTATTAGGTCGGTTAATTTTCAGAACTTTTATTGCAGAAAAGCCTGCAGTATCTATTACTCTTACTTTAGCGAAGTGGGCTGATCGAAGTACCGTTTTGCCGTGTCAAATTGACGTAACGTGAATGTTTACGTTGTACGACGTAGATATCCACGATACGGCTGATTACGGCATCAAAATATGAACGTCATCATAAAAGTATAATATCGGTGTACCTAAGTAAGGTGGAAGTCAAAGTGTGTTTTGGCTCACTACTCGCTAAATAAAAATGAAGTATTAAGATTCCACGGAGGATGCGGGCTTCTAGTAGATAAATAAATTTAAATCAATAGACAGTTTTCCCGCGAGCAGCCAGCAGACTGCAGAGCTAAGACATGCTGACTGGCATTTCCCCCGCGAGCACTTTGCGTTCACGGAAACGCAACAATGCATAAACATTGCAGTCTTATGCCGGTTTCATAAGTAGGTGCTTATCCTACCAGTCCCTAAAATGTAGAATTGGCATAAAATTGTGTAATGAAATGCGTTGGTTTTGGATTGCTTAACTTAAATAATTGTGTGGAATGTACACGGAATAAATAAAATTTGTTAACAGTATAGCCCAAGCTGCTATAGTTAAATCGGAGGACTGACAAACTAAGGGCTACTATTAACTAAAATAAGTTGTGTAAAATTTGCATAATTTTGGTTATTTTGGCTATTTGAGTTATTATTTTTTCAGTGCAGTTGCTTTTGCATTATATTTATACAAAATTGAAGGAAGTTACCTAGTACACCCAAATGATGGTTACACCCAAAATAAACCACAGTTGTGTCGGAAAATGTGATTTTTCGAATTAGTTCTCGGTAAATCATAAATAACAGTCGCAGCAGTTGATCGCTTTTTTTTTTATCAAAGCTATTACCGTGAAATATGCTAACTTTGCCTCCACAGGGATCTTTGCCCAAAACGCTACTTAAAAAAAGAAACGTTACTGTAGACAATTTCAAGATGATTATGGCAACACTATTATTTTTAGTGGAAAATAGATTATATCTGTGGGAATCACATTTGCGCGCAACTTTTTCCGTAACGAGTTAGAACTAGTCGATTAAGGTGCGTGATTTGGCGGGCCAATTCTAGGTGAAGTTCTGGTGCATTTTTTACAGAATGGGGAAGCCTCAGGTGAATGTATCTTAACTTGTTATAAAATAAGAACTGTAGATCATTTTTACCGTAAAGTCGCCGTCAATAGAACTTGCTAACTATGTAAACAAACCGCCATATTGAAATTGTCTCTGAATGAGGAATTTACTAGTGATGAGCAAGACTCTTGCTTACTCCTTTACTTATGTCAAACTATATCGAGTAATAAAATACCGAAATCAAAATCAAAATAAAATTGATGTATACTTTTCTCCTAATAGCTGTCAATGTAAAATTATCAAATTTGCTAATTTTAGCACGATTGGGTGGCCTGACTGCGGGTTGTTTAACCGTCCCAGGTTTTTCATAAAACTTAATCACGTTATCAATTGTATGGCCAGAAACTCCCATTATTTCTGAAACAATCGGTAGCACGTCTTTTTAATGCGGATAGAATGGAAATGTCTTTTCTACGTACTTGTACACATTAATGGCAATTTTTTTTTCATTTTCCGTCATTTGAACTGAAGTGTGTGTTCGATCTCTTTCTTGGCTGCAAGTCCGAAATATGAGATTTTCCTGGCTGATCACTCATTCTATCGTTGACGGAAATAGTAATCAATATCAGAATTCGTGTCCAGTAGCAATAAGTCGTCGTTCCAAAGTTCAATAATATTCAGATCACAAAGCAAATCAAAATCCGTAAATCAATCCGTGCCAAGAAAAACAGTGAATGAGTAAATTAATATTAAAACCGTCACTGTTTTATTTTTTTATTAAAATGTAGGGTGACTTTTATTCCTTAAAACAGTCCAAAACGACCATATTAAATGTTCCGAAGTTTAAATAATATTAAAAAAATGGTGCGAAAGAATGGAAAAAGTTTATGAGAATAAGGGAATTAAAACAATTAATATTAATTGTTTACGTACTTATTGAAATTTAAATTGTCAAATTACCGCGTAGTGTATACACCGCATTGGCCGTTACAGAGAGTGAGTTGGATAGTGTGTACTGGCTTTAATATATCGCCAATTTTAGTCACAACACTACCCACCATAGCCAATTGTAGAATTTAAAAGAAACAAAAACGTCATTCCATCAGGTCCTAATAACCTAACTTATAAAACCATTTTAAACTTTTAATGAAATATCCAAGATACAGTTATATATTTTAAGGTTTTGTATTTTACGGCATCGACCGTTTCAATAGTGTATGGTTTCAATGATTTTTGATGAGGTGGTGTGAAAATTCAAGGAGAAACAGTGAAAAAACAAAGTTACGTCCTTTGTTTACATAGTTAGCAAGTTCTATTGACGGCGACTTTAGTTTGTACTAAAAATACTTATTAAAACCAGTTATGATGGTGGGCGATGCTATCCAGTATCTTCCTAACCTATGAATGTTAACATTGCCCAGCCTAAAAAAAGGGTTAGGGTTGTCACCTTGGTGTACCTAATTTTACCTGACTGCGTAAATAAAGGAGGGTTATGTATTTAAGGTGAGGTAAATTGTATTTCTATTAAGCCGTTGTACTTTTAGCAGTAGAGCTGCATGTACAGTCCATAAAACACAAAAACATAGAATATTCAATTATGTCAATTTTTATTTATATTATTCTAACGTGGAGTAAAAAAATAACCACCTTACTATTAGGTGCTATTAGTACCCAATATTAAGCATACATTTTTCATTTTGATAATGGTATCGGTAAAAATGGTTTACTCAACCAAAAGTGACAACCCTAACAATTTCAAACTGCTTGATTCGGCTTGTATGGAAAAACAAAATACCTATGTAACATTGCTCACCCATATTGCACACGTGTTTGTATGTTTCCGTGGAACGCCATTATTACCCCAGATTTTTTACTTATCCTGATCTTAACATTGTAGGGGCTATAGTTACGACAATGATCGGTTTGGGCAATGTTGGCAAAAGTTTAGATAACTTTGCCCGAGGTGAAAATTGATAAAAAAAGTTGGTAAAATGTAGATTTAAAAAATGTTTCTCGTTATAACCGCATGCATATGAATACGATGGATGCGTTAGACAAAAAAAAACTTTATCCCGTCAGAAAAAAAAGAGAAATTCGGGTTTTTACGAAAAGCGGGCAAAGTTGGCATGTTTCACGGTAAATAGAAAATATTGCAAAGTATTTAGATTCCCCCATATGTTTCCTCATCTGATCTGACTTTATACTCGTCAGTATAAATATTATGGCATAGGTAATTAAATAATTCTTAACGAAAAAAGTCTTATCATTTTTACCTCCACTAACGTAGTTTCGGGCGTTTAGTCGGCGGGCAGGGAATAGACAAATTAATTAAAATCAATAGCCAGTTCCCCCGCTCGACCTTACGGCGGACAAAGTCTTCTATATAACGTACCTAGTACACAAAATTATTAATTTCTGATAATTGTTTGCTGCGATAATCGTTAAAAATTAAGGAGTGCCTTATGATTATGACTCATAAGTTGCGAACTAACATCTGTTGCGGGCGTCTAGTAAATAAATGAATTTGAATCAATAGCCAGTTTTGCCGCGCGTGTTCACCGCAGTAGCAGACTGCAGAGCTGAGACGAGACAGACGCCGACTGGCATGTCCCAGGCGAACACTTCGCGTTCACGAACAAACCACCCGCAAAACGCAACAATGCATAAACACTTCCATCTTATGCTGGTTTCATAAGTAGATACTTATTTTACGCTAAAGCGTTTGATATTTGAGAATTCGCAAAAAATGTTATAGTACATGTCTACGTATGTACGTTATGATGCTTTTAAGATAACTTAGGGCGTAAGTTCTAGCCTGTCTTTGAAAGCTTAAGTCAACTTTGTCCGCGACGCCACCTGAGACGCCGAGAATGCAACGTGCAGCATTACCAATAGTTGTGCAATGTATGCGTATAAAATAGACGCAAACATTTACATTTTCTTATATAACGCACGGTCTACTGGGCCGAAACATAATTACCCGTCAAGGCGAGTGGTAACGGGAAACTAGCGACACTTCCGATTTTTTCTTATATCTACAAGTAAGATATAGTCTAGGTACAGTCAGCATCAAAAGTAGTTACTAATTTCAGTATGAAAGTTGACTTGAGCCAGTAGTAAAATTTTGTCAATTATTTTTGATGTTGACCGTAGTAGGACAACACCTTTATAAATGCGTAACCCACCACTAGGTTACGCATTTAATTTTTTTTTAAGCTTTGTATCAATAGTTTAATATAAAATTGTGGTATGTACCCACATTAAATAAATGCGACACAACGTGTTTCATAAAAATGTACCTTTAATTTTTATTAAATCACTGTATACAATTTGTATGCTGTAGTACCCCACAAAACTTGTTACAGTCAAAAGCGGACACTTTAGTATCTGATTTACAACATACAAGAAAAAAACCATAGTGGCGCTAGATTTGCAGTACGTTCGTTCAAAAACAATGAACAATGCAGCCACAGACTTCCAGCGATTGATAATTCTCTGAAATGCCCTATAATGACATTAGTAACACAGCGACATTACTATCGACCAAGTGCTTTGTATTACATCACCTAAGGGCATGTTCGGTAGGTAAGTGAGTTGAAGCGTGGCTCCGGCCGGTTCACGGTAACTTTGCCCCCTAAGGGGACCGTAACTTGCATCTTTACCTGTTAATACACTGTCGTTGGTGTTTCAATCGGGTGCAGGGCTTGAATGGGTCATTGTCAGATTGAGGTTCCTGTCTTTTCGGTGGACGCGTACAAAGTTACTTTAGGCCTAGTTTCCCTTTCTATGGGCTTGCGTGTTTAAAACTTAACTTCTATGCACATATTACGCTATTAACTATTGGCCACTGAAGAGACAACTTTTGTTTTTTTGAACTGACAATAACTCAAATACGACGGCATCAAATAGTTACATTAAAATAGCCTTATTATAGGTATGTACTTATTTTTAGTAAAATGTATTAATAAACCATTGATACAAAGACCAAAGCTCAAAGCAATTTTTTAAATGCGTAACTTGGTGGAAGAGACCTGGAATCGAACCCGGAACCTCTGGATTGCCGGTTTATTGCGTTAACCTTTCCGCCATCCTAACTCCCAAGCAACCTACCGACTTTTTCCTTATGCTGTGTGAGTCGATCTTTGCATTGTTTATTTGAAAGAAAAAAAAAAATAGACATTACATGATTCATAAATTTATAAAATGTATTAGGTTTGTTTTCTTTGTTATACTTAGTAAAGATATTTTCAAAACCGGTGCATTACATAATACTAAAAGCAGCTGAATGGCATTGAGCCTTTGATATCTAGGTACCGGCTGTTTCATTTGTATCATAAAAGCTTTATCAGTAAAGCTTGTCCAATAATCAGAGTAGGCTGACTGCACACGAATACCTTGTAAAAATCATTCGTATCACAGATTATGATATTCGTATGGCTTAAGTATGAGACTTGATGGTGACGGATACCTACTATAAATTCTAATAGGCTACGTCCCAAAATACGCGTGAATTTTTCTATTTGAGCTTTAAGTGGTATTAATAGGTTATTATTAAAAGATACATAGATCACATCGCTATAGTAGACGTAGAGATGAGCATTTGGACGAATATAACACTTCATACTCTCGCGGCTTGTACATATCTTCTTCTTCTTCTTGTGTCGTTTTCCTCAATGCTGAGGGTCGTGACCTCTGTTCATCACTCTTCGGACGATCGCTCTACACTTATCTCGATCTCCTGCAGACTGCATGGCGTCGGTAGACTTGGAGACCGTTGTGTCCCGAATCTGATCGGTCCAGCGCATGGGACCCCTTCCTCTGGTCTTCTTCCTTGAATCTTCCCTGTCACTAAGAGCTTTTCCAGGTTGTCACTCTTCTTCCTGGCTATATGACCGAAGAATTCAAGGATTCTACGGAGGCAGATGTTGGAGATTCTCATGGTGATTCCCAATTCCTGAAGGATGGATGCATTGGTGCGATGGGCCGTCCATGGTATTCTCAGCATTCTCCTCCAGCACCACATCTCAAATGCATCAATGCGTGAGCGATCAGATTTTTTGAGGGTCCAGGTTTCGGCGCCATACAGGAAAATTGAGAACACTAATGTCCTTACTAGGCCGATTTTGGTCTTCAGCGAGATCGATCTGTCAGTCCATATTTTGCTGAGTCGGGTCAACGCGTTCTTTGCCATGCCGATACGTTTGCGTATGTCTTGTTCGCAGGAGCCATTGTTGCATATGGTAGAGCCCAGGTATAAAAAGTTGTCCACATATTGGAGATTCAGTGTCCCGCTGAGCTCTAACTGTTTCATGCGATCTACCACCATGATCTTGGTTTTACACTTGTTAATGGCAAGGCCAAGCTCTCCACTCACTCGCTCCATACGTTCTTACATTGCCCCCATTTCTGGTTCGTTAGCAGCGACAAGTGTGGTGTCATCAGCATAGCGTAAGTTGGTAATCTTAATGCCGCCAATAGAGACTCCACCCTCCCAGTCATCAAGAGTTCTTCGCATTATATACTCCCCGTAGGCATTAAATAGAATGGGAGACAGAATGCATCCCTGTCTTACTCCTTTGCCAAATTTAAACGGTTTGGAGAGCATTGTGTCCACCCCTACAATACCACGGTTGCAGATGTATAATGATCGGAGCAGCGCAATCGGATGTTTGGGTACACCATGTTTGACAAGCACGCCCCACAGGCATTCCCAATTGTCGCAGTCGAAGGCCTTACTGTAATCGACGAAACATAGAACCATAGAGTGTTAAACATAGACAAACATAGTGTGTTGAACTCATATAAGATTTTTCGATCAGCTGCCTAACATTCAGGATTTGTTCTCTGGTACCCTTGCCCTTCACTTCACTTGCTCTTTAGATAATTAATGTAAATAAGAAATACGCGATAGACCTGTGATAATTGGAGCGAATTATTTAGGACGCATGTAATTAAAACGTCGAATTCAAGCTTAGCTAGTCGTTCACTAACCCCTCAATCAGCAAACGCGTGTCGAACGTAATCGACCATAATTAGTCTATTAAACCAGATCAAAGTTAACACAGGTATCAATATAAATTTCGCAGGTATTGATGTCGCAATCAAATGTTGAAAACGTGAGCAATTCGCCGACGAACCCACAAAGAGCTTCAGCCATGCATCGGAAATGAATCAGTTTCCGTTTTGAATGAGCCAAATGATATATGGCATATATCTTTCCGTACGTCGGCGATCTAAATACGACTCTAACCTCAAACATGGTAGTACAAAATGCGATGGAATGCTCTCGAACAAATTTTAACAGGATGCACTGCTTGCGGCACATTGTACTCTTTGTGAATTTTAAAAGCAAAGTTCGCGTATTTTTAAAGTAAAGATTAATTAACGAAATTTTAATCTCCTTCGATGCCGAATATTTTTGAAACGAGCTTTTGTTGTTGACTGTAATTTTTGCGCAAAAGTAAATTGGTCACCAAGACACCAAGACGAGCCTAAACTTGATGGAGTTCGGCTTTCTATTACAAACTTCCCATAATCAAATCGATTCCATGACATAATAATGTTTAACTGTATGATTTACTTTATTTGGAAGTGGGTCAAATTTAACTTGCAAGATTTTTTAACAGCCAGACGGACATATATCCCAGACTGGCATATCTGGGGCAGGTGAAACAAAATGAAGTTGTCTAATATAATAAAATGTTTCGTTTAAGTCATGGTCCCAATAAGCTTAATATATGTAAGTGCCATGAAATAGATAAGACAGGGACCGTGGCACTGTCTTCAAGATATCGATGAAACACGACTTAATATAGAGCAATACCAGTTTTTGAGTTATTGTTCCATGGTTCAAATTAATATAACAGTACGTTCCGAATGCATTTGGTTTACGGCAGAGATTTTCCGATGCAATGAGCCGTGGCGGGCGAGCGAAACTGTTATCGGTGTATGACATAAATAAATAAAATTCACGTGGAAAATAGGCAATTTCACGGTGCATTGGAAGTTCTTTGCGTGGCATGTGCTTGCTGTTGTCGTCGACAAAAGCGGCGGTGGCGCGGGTAATTTTAATATCTATCTCGTTTCCCAGCCGGCATTGTACGAGCAATATACGTGTTTTCGTACATTTCTTAGTTAACTGACGAAGAATGAGGAAGTATTTATTAATAGATTCAAACTTTACTTTGTGTGCTTTAATATTAACATGTTTACAGACACAGGTAGGTACCATTCTGTTAATTGCATGCTGCGCAGACAAAACTCATACACAATATTTCTTACCAAAAACCGCACGGTCACGCTCAAGGCTAGCTTGTCTTGTCTTTTCGGTTCCAACGGCATCGACTCTCTTCATGTCTAGTGTCGAGGATTATGCGGGTTGCTGGTGGTTTGGTTATTTCAGGCCGTTACTTTTCATTAACACAAAAAAATAATTAAGTTATGGGAAGAGCATCTAGACAGTACCCATACGTGCCTATAGTTTAATATTGTTAACATATAAAACCACACCGCACCAAACCGCACCAACTAAAGCGTGATGCTTTGAATGTATGTAAATGAAGCAAATAAGGATTTTCAAAAATACGCCTTTAAAATCTGATTCATACCATTTCCCAGGTTTCGTTTGTGCGATCTTTATTGATATTTTAAAACGATTTTATTTTCAGCAAAGGATATATTTTTAAACCTGTTTTTATTTTGGGGATATAGAATGTATGCCTATACAGAAAAAAAAACACCGGGCCAACTCACGGTTAATCGCTAAATATGTAATATATTAAAATATCGACATCGACAGACTAGTTAAATGATGCATACATATGTATTTAAATCGCTACGCTAAAATAATAATACGACACAGGATTATTCATCAAATACCTCTTATTAGAGCGATAAATAATACCATCTACTTAGACATGGACGGCTATGGGATCTGTAAGAAGACTACGACTTTAAAATTTAGCTGAAGGTTCACAAGCCCACGAGAACTCGCAAAGTATATTATATTGGAACTGCGTAACAATCGTAATTAATAGTCTGAGCTAATCGTATTCATCATTTTTAACTCGGTTAAATATGTATAGTGGTAAGATATTTTATGTATCATGAAATAAGTAATTTGAAATGAGTTGATATATATCCCATAAATACGACTTATTTCTTGCAACTGATGTGCAGAATTTGGTGACATCATAACATCGTTAATACATGTGTTTGTACCACAGACTATAAATATTCATTATTTTTATTTATTAATATTTTTTAATGTGATTTGTTTTATGGAATTAGTTTTATTTTTATTAATTATTCAATATTATGTATTGGTTTTTGAAATTAATATTTGTGTTTTTTTTTCTTATTGTTTTAGTTTTTTGTTGTTATTCTTTTTTCGTTTTATGTTTATTTTATTCATTTACCTACTTATTTTTTTAAAAATCTTACGGGCTTACAGTCTAGCCAAAATTTTAAATTTCCATACACTCACATCGTAACCCACTCGCATTTTTAACCCTTCTTATAGAACAGTTACATAATATAATATTAACAATCGCAGTCGGGACATGCATTCTTAGAAGTGTCAAATAGTCTTCAGTTATTCCACTAAGTACACAATTTTATTCCGTTCGCTAGTGTAGTATACCTAACCCTATGCGAGGCACAGTACAGCTGTTTATATAGGTCACTATGCAAGAACTTAGCTCGACAACGCACCACCAGCACCACCAGCCTCGGCAAGGGTCGGAGAGTAACTAACCCCACTCCGTTGGTTCTGACGTATGCGCACGAGATAAGGATAGCAACACTACATCCCTTTTTTATTTTAATTAAAATTAGATTAATTGGTGATCGTATAAATAATAATATGTGAATGTTAATCTATTTAAATAAAAAGGTTGTTTCACTCAAAACCCATAAAGTATTTTTTCTACTCCAGTACTTTTTTCTGTCATTTATATAGTTACTAACTCTAATATAAAGACATAAATTATGAAAGTCTGTAAAAGTCTATACTCTACTGCTCAAAAACACACTGCTAACCGATGTTATAATGTCGCCAAAAAACCATCACTTAGTACCTCAGATTACATGATGAACAGCTGCATTCACACAATTTGCAAATTAAAAAAAAACTTTTGTACTAAGGCATTGCTGCCAACTTAAAAAAAAAGTTTTATCTTCAGTGCATGGATGTTTAGTATAGTGAACGTATACCTTTATGTATAAGTTTAATTTTTTTGACAGATGTTTAGTATGGTGATCGTATACCTTTATGTATAAGTTAATATTTTTTTGACAGATGGATGTCAATAAAAAAAAAGTTTATCAGACAATTTTTCTTTTTAATTTTGTTGATTCCGAGCGGGAACATGTAATTATTTTCTTTGTTGTTTATTTGCATTTTATTTATGAAATGTCGAGTCGTAGAAAAAGTATTGTATGCAACGTTGTATAAGTAGGTCAAAAAACGCTCGTGGCATCTTTCATACGATGTTCGCTGCGCTCACATCGTAACCCATGCCACTCGCGTTTTTTGCCCCCTCTTATACAACGGTTGCATAAAATACTATAATCAGTCTTGTTTTATGTTATCTACACCGGTTAATAGTTTAATTTGTGATCTCATTTGATTTAGAACTAGCTTTGCAATATAAACTTGCCGCGAACCTTGTTGACACAACAATATAGAGGATACATCGAGGATACACAAAGAATACCGATTCGAAGTCGCTTCAGCGTGCAATATGCTGTAGTCGCCGGTTAGTCTGTCGCAGCTAACCGGCCCCGTACGGGTTCGCGATAAGGAAAAGTTCTCCCACACCAATGTGGATAGGGAGGGAGTCACACTGGTGGAAAGGAAGAGCAAGGCGCGCATGGTGCCCCGCAAGACTAAGTGGCACAGGCGAGCCGGTTAATTCAGTTCTTGGAATTGCGACACCGTGTCCAACCAGGACATGAAGGTGTACCACTTCAGACCTGTCTCTACGTGCAATTCAGTTCGTTTGAGCTACGCGTGTCCCAGCCGCTACAGGCTGCTACTATCTGCCTAATCCTACGCCAGCCTGTCTAGCATAACCACGCCTCGCGGTTCCCGTCGCGCGACAGCGCTAGCCGTCATTCCCTCACACCACTGCACAGCTGCAAGAGATAGGCAAATATCTCGCGCGAGAAATAGTCGCACATGACAGCTATTCCAGAGGTCGAACAAAGCAAAGGAGCCACGCCATTATGTCGCTTAAACCATTAAGGCGCTTATTGAATTAAATCTAACTAGTTTTAAGTTTGGTCTGCATGTAGTTTTGTAGTTCCAAAGCATGTAGGTTATATTACTGTAATATTGTGTAACTTATTTGAAAAATATGAATTATGCAAAACAAGGGTTATACACTTCATTCTAGAATTTTTAAGAATTGTGACATGTAGCCTTATCTGGATAATTATTTCACAACAACCACTTTGTCAAGCGCATAAGGACTATTGCTTGCTCTTTTCCCCCTTTTACCATCTTCAATTATTTTTTTTGAAACTGAAACTGATAATATATATGTATTTATCGTAGTACTGTTCATTTGTTAGTTTTAATTTCTTGTTTAAGGCATGTCTATAGCCGCATTGTTAACGAACCTGATGTGTATGATACGACTTCCACGATACAGGCTGTGCCTAGTGTCGAAGTCACTGTTAAATTATGTTAAATGTAGAAATGTTTCTTTTGGTAAAATAAAAATTATTCTGTTCTATTCTATTCCATTCTAAGTAGCTAACTTGCTTTACACGTCATCATGTTCTCCGTTCAATATTCTCACTAAGGTCATCATTATAATTTGTCATCTGAAATTACGATATATACCATTCAAAAGAATATGAGAATCCAAATAAATTTTCGAAATTGCAACTAAAGTCCAATTGAATTGAGATTTTGAAACCGCGTCTTTTCCTATTCGATCTAGATTTGAAATCACAGATAAACAAATTCCAATTTAATTGCGGCATTAATTTAGAATACCAGATCATTCTCAATATAAGGTTGATAAATAATTCCAGTTTAATGGAGCCATTCATTTGAAATACAGGACCATCATTGTCAATTTACTTAATGTTTTCAAACGATTCGAACTTAATGGAAGCTCTTATTCGAAATACTAAACTTTTGTCAATATAATGGAGGTTGTTAAACAATCCCACCTAATATAGGCATTCATTTTAAATGCCACTTTTGTCAATTTTAAAAATGATGTCAAACTATTACAGTTTTATCCAGGCATTCATTTGAAGTGCCAAACTATTGTCAATTCAATTAAGGTTGTCGATCAATTCCAATTCTGGAGGCTTTGAGACCTCGAGTATCCCAATTGAATGGGAGTCAAGAACACGTCATATTCCCATGTTACCGGCCCTCTGATACTTCAGATATTCCAATTTAATGGAAGTCTTAAAACAACAGCCTTTTCCAATTGAATTTCAATTTAATCGACGCGTCGAAGCCATCGATATTCAAGTTTTAATGGAAGTCTCAAAAGCAAATACTCCAGTTTATGAACGCTTTGAGTTATTTAATATAAATTTAAAGGAAGGTTTAATACATATGGTATTTCAAATTGACCTTCCAGCACGAACGCGGCACTTTACATACCGCTTATAATATATCTATGGTCTATCAAATTGACCTTCCATGCAATTGTATTTGCTTAGCCGTTAAGCCTTACTATCTTTCTTACGAATAGTTTGGTTCCCGCGGTCTACTAAATAGACGTTTCATAATGCCTTTCGCTTACTTTAACAATCCGCTTAGCCTCTTATATTGGCAATCCAGCGTGGTCTATCCAATTGACCTCTCATAAACTCTTAGCCTATCATATTGGCAATCCAGCATGGTCTATCAAATTGACCTCATAACGCCTTAGCCTGTCATATTGGCAATTCAGCGTGGTCTATCAATCTATTCCCCCGAGGTTAGACGAAATTATGTGCTGACTAGTGCTTGTAAAATCTTGCGAGGATGTTCTGACTGTCCAGAGCTGGTCAGTCAGGTTATCCGATTGTTCGTCCCTTTTAAATCGAGGTTCAATTTTCGTCCACGCTGCCAGCTACTGTTGGCTGCTCCTGAGGAGCGAACTATAGCGCGAAAAACTCTCCTCTAGTTCGAACTTTACGAGAACTTAATGCGCTTCTCGCATCAGCATCGGATTTGGACGTTTTTTGGAAGTAGCTGGATAATTGTGTGTCATGAATGTTTCAGGTACTGTAAGGCGATGGATGGATGTAATTTTTCAGTTATTGAATCTACCTCATACGTAGCATGTTATGATAAATTATTCTTGTAATTCACAGTGCATTAGTACTAACTGTAAAGCTGTGTAATTATTTGAAATAAATAAATAAATCAAATTGACCCCTGACATAAAGCTATTAGTTTCCAGTAACAATACAGTCAGAGCTTATCATATTGACTAATGACTTTGCACTTAGGAGTCTTCCATATCACTTTTAAACCCGTTTGGCCTATCAAATACTATACCTATATTATACTATACCTTACAAGACGTATCTGCTGTTATTTAATTACTGATTTTGTTATACCCAATTGACTACATGTGACATATGCACCTATACGTGTCATATGTACCTATTAATGCACAACCCTTAAGCTGGATGTTCATACTGCTTATCAACTATACAAGATAATCTAGATAATTATTCCAAAAAAATACATTTTCAACATAAAGATAAATTAAGCTTATCACGCTATAATATTTAACCCGTCAATATATTTGGAAATTCAGAACGATCAAGCCCACTCCATAGGAAAGTATTAAGTAGCGTATTCAATTACGCACGCACAAATGAACAGTCGTGTAAATTAAATAGACGCCTAGGCAGTCCAATCGTTTTCCCAATTTGTTCATAATTATTATATTGTGATCCGTCATCCACTGCGCCACTGCGCAGTCGAAGATTAGTAACACGACCCATTCGAGAATAACGCTAAACTGCTAAATATTCATACTCCTCGAGTGCACAACTACTAATTAATATTAAAAATAATACATTTTGCCCGTTTTCTTATTTATGTAAGCAACTTTCCACCCAGTGGTGCATTGTGGGTAGGCCTCAGCCTCATGTCGTGGGTAGGCATCAGCACGAACCCCGTGACAAAATAAAATTATCTTACATTTAGCAACCGAAAACTTGTGTTTTAATAGTTTTTTATTTTTACGTAACTATTGTTAGGCATTTTTCCGTGATCTGATCAATGATTGTTCATATTCATCTTTATAATTGCATTTATCGGCTTGTCGCAGCCTTACAAGGAATTTCTCGAACTTTTCATCCTGTTCCTGTTTCATCAAACGGAATACGTGGCGTTCATATACCGTACTTTGTTTGCAGGAGCAAAGTAATCATCGAATTTTGCTAAGGCTATCGCAAATACCTCTATGCCGACACCTGGCTCCGCATCCGCTCCAGGGATATTGTAATATATTTCTTAGAGCTCAATTCCTCCGAAATGCAAGAGGCTTGCTCTCTTCTTTTGGCTATCTGTGATAACTGACACCTCCAAATATACATGGAGTGCTCGTTTCGAACGCTCCCATCTCAGACCGATCGAAGAGGTCTCGCCTTCGCAATGGATTTTTTCCAAAGTTATGGCTGCCATGGGTACTTTTGGGGCGTCCCGGAACCAATCAATCAAATGATTCAAGCGGAGCATTCATCTAACCGCTTGCTAAACAATTTAATGTTCCTACTGGCCCTTTAGCCATTAGTCGTTATAGCGACCGCTTAACTACTGCTATACCATGACCTTGGTCAATGTTAGAAGTGTTAAAAAAATATGTCAATTAAATGACCCAACATATTTGATTTCAGTTGCTAGGTGTACAAGACTTTTGTCTTATTCATCAATTGAATGATCAGTATACCATAATGACTAGTAAACATTTTACTCTTGCCAATTAAATGACCAGGTACAATATACTCTGCTTACAAGTTTATTTACAACACCAATCATACAGTTTAACCACTCATAAACACATATACCTACACGGATATTTCATCATACATATTACGTTCCCGTAAATAACTAAGTGAAATAAACATTAAACACTTCAATGTTTACTTTCATACATATTGACACCGCAGCGCAAGGTATTATTACAATGTAGTTACTTAGTTACCTATTTATCAACCCCGTAAACAATTTATACTGCACCCGATCTAATCTGCCTCAAATGCCGTTAGAAGCAACCGAAGTCTATTTATAATTAATGATAATATTTCTTTCACCTGGACTGTTTACTAAAGCTAGTTTACTTGAGTAATTTTGCTATCGCAAACTTTCAAATATATCTACCTACAAGCCGTTATTATAAATGACTATAAAATTGCGCTTCTAAGTCAGATCGTTATTTCATAACTAATATAACATTTTATCACACTTTATTATTATTATTATTTATTATATGTTTTCCAATGGTTTTAAACTGTACAATTGCATTAATTTTACGTTGTAGGCGCGAGTAGATAGGTACTTAGATACGTTGCGCGTATTAAACAATACCTCCTTATTGTGGTGTTATTGTGCCTAGGTAGGTACATAATTTTTATGGTTTACAAATCTTTCATTATATACGAGTCGCGGTATCGACGCATTTCCGGTAAAAATATTAGACATTAATACCGTTAGTAAATATCGGACAAAAATAATATCTATAAGTAAGTAAAACTGCATGATTCGCCTGGAGTTATTTGCAAATGTGCAATAACCGTTATTTTTTAAACGAATGACCCATTACAAACTAAAACTTGTTTACGAGTCGATCCCTGTACTGGAATAGTTGAGCAGTGCACCGCTACCCACTAGGTAGATGTCTTTTGTTCCACAGTTATTAGTGAAACTATAACTTGGATAAATTAACTTCAATGACAATGTATCATATCACTATCGAGCTTGCCCTGTATTCATTATACATTTACTGTGCAAGTACACGTTAGACTGCTTTTGTCGTGTTCCCGCCTATTCTTTTTTTTTTTTTGAAGGCGTAATTAGATTTCTACTCACTTTTGTTTTGTCCTCGTCGCCACTTGTAGTATACCTAACCCTATGCGAGGCACAGTACAGCTGTTTATATAGGTCACTATGCAAGAACTTAGCTCGACAACGCACCACCAGCACCACCAGCCTCGGCAAGGGTCGGAGAGTAACTAACCCCACTCCGTTGGTTCTGACGTATGCGCACGAGATAAGGATAGCAACACTACAGCTAGTATCCTCTTAATGTTTTAAAATTGTTGTGTTTCATTTGTAAGCTTAATTTCGTGTGAAAATAAATGTTCCCACATACCTACCTAGTATTTTATCTGTTCTGATATTTACGAAGACGTTAATTGGATTCGACTTATTTGTTCTTTTTTGAGAAACATTAGGTATCTAGATCGCTTTTACGTTTGGAAAAATAAACGTTTCATCAACAAACGCGTCGATACGTCCACTACAGTCATCAATCTAGCTATATACTGAAAAAAAAATCCTAAAGTATCAATACACGATTTGTAATGTGTCCTAAACTTACCACTTACCGTCGGGATCGCTTCGAATCAATAGCCCGTTAGCAACTTGTTATTCATATTTCAATAACCCAAGTAGGACCATTAGGACGATCGTCATAGATACTAGCTCACGAATGCAATAGCGGTATTTGCATAGGAGTCCGCGGCGCGATATGGCCTGAATACGTAACGTTGCATCAACGTGCTACCGCGAGAATACCGTTTCATAAGCCACAGCCATATTTCGTTGTCTGGGTTATCTCAGGCGAAACGGGGAAGGTAACTGAAACTATGTACTCGTTATTTTACCTTGTAATGACGCTTGGAGCACGTTTCAAAGCTTGTACGTCTGCTTTTAGTATTTTTATTTGTAATTGTACATAGTTAAGGTACCTGTGAACTTTGTCCCTGTGTATAAATAAATAAAATAAAAGGCTAATACCAAGATGATGGTAGTACACAGGTCGGGTACGCTAATTCGTTCCAATAAACTCAAGGACCTAGAATTTGTCAATCAGTTAATTTATCTTGGCTCACTTCTTAACAACAAGGGTGGCAGCGAAAATGAGATAATGAGGAGAATCCAAATGTCCAAAGCAGCGATGACTAAACTCACTAGGATATGGAAAGATCGAAATATATCCCGCAAAACCAAAGTGAGACTAGTGCGAGCGCTGATTTTCCCAATTTTCTCCTACGGCGCCGAATCCTGGACAATAAGACAGAAAGAAAGAGCGAAGATTGACGCTCTTGTTGGAGGCGTATGTAGCGAATCCCGTGGAATGCACGCCGAACCAACTTGTCCATTCTCAAGGAGCTCGGAATAACCAAAAGGCTGTCCGCTACGTCCTCTGGGCTAGGCTGAGAAATTGCTGAATACATATATGTCCGACACATAATTTTTTGCTATTCGATATACATTCAGTGACATGGTGACAGTACCCTTAATTTGACAAAAATACACCAAGGCCGCTAGTTCAAGCCTCGTTAAGGTAGAATAGAGCAAACAATTCTCGTTCGAAAAAAAAATAGAAAAAGATGGTCAAAGAGTGTGTTCATCCTGGCGAACATTGTCAAGGAGATAGGTATAGAAAAATAAAATGATCGAGCCTGTGCCACGTGGAATTGGGCCCAATGATCTATGATTATGGTCAAAATTAAAAAATAAAAACCCAGAGCTCGGGAAAATGGTGCTAAGGAATTGACAACATTTCATATTTATAACAGGTGGAAATTAATATAGAGATCGACAGGGCTTTATGTCGTGTACCTTAAAAAAATCTGAATTTATTCTTCTGTATTTAAAGAAATATAAGAGAATACATCAAATAACTGCAATCTAAGACAATACGGGCTGAATAGGGCTGTTGTCTAAACCAAAGAGCGAAAAAATATTTTTTTTTTATTTGACGTTGACAGATGACAGATGCATACCGAGTTTTATTAAGTTTTTTTTTAATAAGAAAACCTCACCAAACAACGGCATGCTCTTCGAGCAAACTTGAAATTGGCGAAATCATCATTAACCTGATGGAAGCCATATTTTAAAATTAGAATTAGACTAAAGTAACCGTTCCATTAAGTTCTGGTTTTGGTGTTGCCACATTTTAAAATGAGTATGTTTTTATAAATTAATAATAAAATAAATAATCATCTCAGAAAATAAATAAAAACAGAGATTACTTCATCTTTTTAAGCAGAATTCAGAAAAGTAATAAAATGATAGTCTTAAAAATATGAAATGTTGTCGATTATCGCTTTTTGTAATTAAATCGGGTTTTTAACCGAGTTCAATAAATAAGGAGATTCTCAGTTTGTATATATGTATGTTTGTCCGCGATTATCTCGCGTTTGGCTGAACCGATTTTAGGAGGTTTTAATATTTTAACCGACTTCAAAAAACGAGGATCACACAGTTTGATCCGCATATAGGTATGTATGTTTGTCCGCGATTATGAAGTTGTTCATGAACAACTCTATAATCTTGCACAACCTAATCTTGAACAACTTTTTGATTTGCGTCTGATAGTCATCATCTTCCTATGCTGAGCTGATGATAAAAGGTCCTTAACGGTTAGGGCTTAGAAGTTAGGGGATAATTCAAACAAGATGCATGCAAATAAGACCTCCCCGATCACCACGTCATAATCGGGGGGCACGGTAGTGCGGCTGCCCTATATCAAAACCTAGTAAGGGACAAATTTTTGGATTTTTGTTTTTGACTTATTTGTACCAACCTAGTAAGTCCTCAGCTGATGACAGAGACACCAGCTCGAAAATCGTTATAATAACCAGAGTTTTCAATACGTCGAAACCTAGTAAGTAACATGTCTAGTAACTGTTAACCGTTGTCAAACCCAGTAAGTCTCATATCCCATATCAAAACATAGTTAAGGGCGTGAGACATACTAGGTTTTGGGCTGGTCAAAGGGTCTTACTAGGTTTCTGATCTGGGAATCGTTGCGCCGGGACGGGCCCGCAGGGCACCTAATATCACTGTGTTCGGCCAGTCCACGGCGATGCGCCGGCGCAGCTACATCGCGTGCTGTTTAAATGAACTGTCGTTGTGTGGACTAACTGTGGTTTTGAACTATTGCGTGCAATATGAGGCGCCATTTACAATTTCATAGATCAAAGCAGTTGTTACATGCAGCCATTAATAAAATAAAAGACTCAAATTTCCGAAAAAGTCGGGTATGTGTATTTAAATACCAGCTTTAATTTCCAACACTTTTATTTATTATTTTTTGTTACGTAGTAACTCCTACATCATCTCTTTAATACATAATTATAAAACTTCGTATACAAACGTATGCGAAGAGTATCTGTGTCTTCGCTAATAACGTACCTACTTAAGTACTTAACTAGATCATTGTTGTGTTTACAGAGTTAATGTTCAAAATAGTTAGCAACGTTTTTTGCACACATTCAAGAAGAAACAGAAACATTTCCAACTGATTAAGTTATTTAATAAAATAAATGGGCTGGTAAAGAACTTATATTTTTCTATTTTCTTATTAAATACCTACATCCTACATAGTAACAAAACGTGCATAAAATAAAGGTTTCAGTGTTTTAGCTGGTTAAAAATACGAGTAATAAGCATAATAATGGTTGATTTGTTCTGTATTCCTAACAATAAAAAAAAATGGTATACTAGGTTTAGTTAATTTGATGCCGGAGTCAAGAAGATCATTTCGGCAAAATCTCCCGGTAAATGACACGTCAGTCTATTTAGTGCAGGGTGGTCAGAGTGATGCCGATTAATGTTTGTGTCAATAAATAAATGTATTTGTCCAAACAGTGCTGGTTTAATTTAAATTTATTTAAAAATGCTTAGAGTCAAACACGCTAGGTTTTGTTTTAAAAATATCTCGGATGTCGACGACAGGAATACCAGTTAATACCTAGTATGGGCTCCCTTACTAGGTATCGAAGCTGGTTCAATGTGAGAAACTGACACGGGTAAATACATTTTCAAAGTTAGTAAGGGGTATAAAACGTGCATTTATAGTATATATTATAAAATGAAGTTATTGGTACATACACTTCTTAGTACTCTACTTATTCATGTACTTTTTTTTATTATTAATTAAGAGTTATTTTGAGGCTGCCACGTTTTATGTTTTTAAGCTCTCCTGTAAAATTTGGTCTGGAGCCCTTACTAGGTTTTGATATAGGGCAGCCGTGTGCCCCCGCCAAGTTGTATTTTATTCGAATCATTAAAAAGCAAAAAAAGAACCGACTTAAAAAAAACTGAAAAGCCAAAAAGAACCCGTTCATGTACAGATTACTTTTGAATCATCTTTTGAAGTCGGTGCCAAAACTCACGTAAACTATATTATATAAATATCGAACAAAAAACTTGTAAATACCTAATGGTAATACATAAACCTCCCGGGTATCCAAAAGTGGCAATATAAAATTTAAAACTGTAAAAAAACTGCTTATTTAAATAAATAAAATAAAAAAACATTAAAGGCTTTACGCGCGGCATCTTTTATTCATAAAAATTCAATTTAGTGGTTTGGCACTGACATTTTTTTTGAAGTCGGTTATTTTTTTGTTATTTACTATTTAATGTTAGCTTTGCTGGGAATGATAGTGCAGCGCGATATCCTATGAAGCGAAGTTAAATTAAAGTCGTATGCGGATTTGGCGGTCCGGCGGGCTTAAGGCTCGGCCACCTGCTCCCAGCCAACGCTCTGAAAACACAATTTGCGGCGCCTTTTGTACTCGTGTTTACTTTTATTCAATTTGTTCGAATTTGTATGTCTGGTGCATTCTGAATATACGTATTGTTATGTTACAGCTTTGGATTTGGTGAAATTAAAAGGTTTTTTAATAGAAAAATCTATCTGTGTGAATTCGGAATCGAAGGTATGCGTGGGAAATAGTAATAAATTTGCGATGGCCTTTTGGATTAAAGTTCAAGAAACAGTAGAAGAAAATGAGTAGGTGGGCAAATTTTTATTTTGTTGTCGATTTTGTTTTTTTTCTCAGATTTCAATAAAATTTGGTGAGTTGGTAAAGTTGCTTATTCTGAACAAGGTAAGCCCAATTTCAAGATATGTCCTACAAAATTTTCCATTGAGTTACAAAAAATGTATGGAATTTTTTTAACAATATTTCATATTTTGTACTAAAATTTAGTACAAAATGAGTAGCTCGAAATGAAAAATAAATAATTCGACAACATAATAAATTTGGCCCATGGGCCAATTTCTGTAGTACATTTTGTGTAACTCAATGGAAAGAAATTTATAGGATATATCGTGAAATTGGGCTTACCATGGTCAAAAGAAGCAACTTTACCAGCTCACCAAATTTTATTGAAATCTGAGAAAAAAAAGAAATCGACAACGAAATAAAAATTTGCCCAGGTACCAAAACAGTTTATAACAAATGACGTTTACAATGGCTTATTCAATAAAGCAATTGGAGAAGAGAAGTCCATAGTCAGGGTGACTGGTTTCTCTTAGGGATACTACAGGCTTAGAGATTCAGCAGAAAACTGCTGATAATGTTTGTTTATTCTTCTATGTTTAGTTTTCTATGTACCTATTTTAGTGTTATATTTGTATAAGAATGTGACTTCCTAGTGATATTGCAAACTGATGGACAGGTTAGGTTAGGCCGGCCACTCACAGTCTGAATTCCGGTCCGGTTTCAGAACGGAATGACGTCAGCAAGCGAGCCATCGCCATATGACAGATAAAGACAGACACTTTCTGACGTCATTCCGTTTGGAAACTGGATCGGAATTCGGACTGTGGGCCGGGGTTAGATTGTAATTTCACTAGATAAATTATAAACTGATGTTGTTCACAATCTCACGGTGACCCAAATATATGTATACTATTATAAAACATAAGCCTACTCGAGCTCAATCTAGGACTAGATTGATTTGCTTAAGATTGTCTGATATTGATATTGAACTGACAGTACAACTTCTTGTTTTAAACTGTTTAACGAGAGTGGAATAAAACAACTATAAATGAATGTCATAGCCCGCATTCATTTAAGTGCCATCATATTTCAAGAAATGAGAAATAAATCGTTTCTACTGCAAATGAAACAAAGATTGTCTACCGGAACTATATATAAATTAATGTCTACTATTTTAAGAGGTTACTGCTTTGCTCCCGTAGGTGGAAGAATACTCAAGTCTTTAGTTTCAAACTTCGTTTGGGTACTTTCGGAGATTGAAAAGCTGCATGCTACATTCAAACGTGGAACACTAAAATAGATTTCCATTGTACATTTAGGACCTTGGCAAGCTGCGATATGCAAAATTCTTTTGTTTTCCTTGCTGATGCATTTCTATGGAAATGAATATTGTATTCTATTGATAAATAAACCCTCAATTTGAGATGCAGTATAAAAATGCAGTAAAATATGAACGTGGAATGTACGACCCAAAATGCCAGAAGAAATATATAGAAAGTTACTTTTCTACTATATTTAACGTAGGTACCTGGTCCTAGAATTTGGGTACTTAGTTATTTAATTGATGTATGTTTAGATAATTATCCATAGCCATTTAAGCGATCAAACAGAACCGTCGAATTGGCCTATTTGTGCAGTTTTATGCATGATATTTGACCTGCTTTAGATTGGTATATGGTCAAGTTATCTTTTAAAGACTAAGGGCATATTTAGTCTTTAATTGTTAAAGTAGACGTATTTTACTCATTATGACATTAGAAATATCGAATTCAATGATCTTTCGCACGAGTAAACAACCACTTAATCAATCGATAATCCAGCACGACACACTTTATTTGTGAAGAACATCACCAACACAGTACACGATAAACGCCTTTTGTCTTCGATTTAAAAGGTGTGTAAATAAAGGAGAGACGGAGAACAAACAAGGTCATAAAGCACGTCAAGGAACGCCTATATATAATCAGCTTAGTGATAAATTGGCAAATAGCACGCGAGCGACGCAGCTGCTTCCGGACCACAACTGACGGCTGTCTTTGCTCCCCTAACTATTATTGTTGTAATAATAATTGAGGGCAAGTTGAGAAAAGTTCGCATTAAAGATACAAGATCCAGGAGACGTCAGACGATCAAACTGCATTTTTGCATAAACGTTTAAATTACGAATTGAACAAATTATTCGACAAGACGAATCAGACACGATCAGGTTTCATTGTTTTATTACATATTTTCCATGACCACCTTTCGGTTCTATTATCAGATCAGCTCCAAGATACAATTATATTGCACTAAAGATATATGAATAGGTAGTTTAAGTTTGATCGGAAATATGAAACTGTTTTCTTTTTGAAGTATGGAACCCTAAAAATAACATGCCAAAGATAAAATCAAATTTTATAGATATTTTTTTTATTCTTGCGTTATAATGAAAACCACTAACCCTCAGAAATACAATATCTTTGCTCTTTGAGTCAGTTTTAATGACAATTAATGCAAGCGACCAATATCTAATTATCGAGAGAATAGTTACTCAAGATTCGTAAATAGCTAAGGTGGGTTACTTTGACCTAAAGGGTAACATTGATCCATCGTCTTTTAACTGAAATGACTTAGTCGCACCTGCCGTTTGTAATTTTATGCTTATCAAAATAAAGTGGATAAATATGCATTTCGATGTAAATCATTACAGTACATAGCGCGTATCGTTAAAATAATAATATAGTGGCATACTCTCGGATACAAAGTTTAACTGGATAGGTGGTATAAGCGAAGCTCGGTCCTTTAACTGGTTCTAACTTTATAATTATTATTTTCAATTGCTTTGGCATGTTATTGTAAAATTTCAAACTTTTCGATACAATGTACCTAATTCAATTTGCCACGGCATCTACTATTTACCTGAATCACTTTACAGCAATATCCATTCAGTAATCACAAAATTAAATTGCATTAAACAGAGGTTAGCAGCATAAAAGTTCACTAAGCGAAGTGAGTTTTAACATCAAGGTAAAATATTGGCCCCACTACAGTAACATTAAACCAGGCTACTTCCAGGAATGTTCTGTAAGCTAAAAAATTTATTTTCCGTCTCATGAAGTCCTTTGCCTTTTATTTTATGGAGGAATATTTTACTTGGCTTAACCGCATGGCAGGTGGAGGGGACTAAGCCGCGATAAAAACGCTAATTACCTACATTTCTTTGTTTTGGTTTGCAAGTTTACGAATTTCCTTGTGTCTAATAATTTAAAGATGTTTTAGTTGTAAGGTTTTTGTCATTCCTGTTAAAAAGCCCGTAATTTTATTTTCTGCACAAAATTAGATACTTAAGTTAGGTAAGTAGTGCCGTAAAACCGAAACAAACAACACACATCACAGTATTCAAACGTCACAGGCCCGCAGAATAAATAATAATAAGGCAGTTAATAAACTTTAGTTTATAATAGTTTAGTTTAGAAATAACAATGAATCTGTCATAATTTCGACTCTTAATACAAATGCGAGAATAACATTACAGATGCATTATCAATATCATTAATTTATCGCGTAATATACACCCATAGACTTCCTGAAGTACTAGACATGGATTTGCCTTAAAATAGGTAATCAAGTTGTTGGAAAGACGACGAAACTGCTACAAGTTCGCAGTAACGAAAACCAAGGCGCTTCGTCGCCGCCGTAAGAATTATAAAATGCTCGAAATTATTCTTTGTACGCTTCATAAACACAAAAGCATAACGGGTGCACTATCCGTGCTTCTGGCCGCGTCGATTTAGGCTCTGCGCTGTTACCTCATTAAATATGTGGAAATTTTGGGTTAGCTTACATTTCGACGTAATCCGCCAATTAGCTTGATTATCTTACACAAGACTATTTTATCATCAGCTTTAGGCAAACATTTTGTTTTCAATATAATAGCATGAAACGAAGGCTGGTATAAAAACGGATATCGAAATATCTAGTCAGACGTAGGGTAGATTAAATTAACGGAAGTGCCAAGGCTGTGACTTAAAGGGCAGTACGTCCATCTAAACCAGTATCACACGGACATCGAAAACGGCATATATGAACGCAATCAGACATTTCTTTTAACAGTTAGAGAAAAAAAAGTCAATTTCTTTTCATAATTGTTCTTAAATATTTGCTTATACGAAATAAAGCAGTAAATCTGAGGATATTAAGCATTGAGCACTGTACCCGTTCACCCTTCCTGCAAATACGTCAAAACATACCTGTAATTGACAACAGTAACTGCAACAATGTCGATGTCGCAGCCACGCCAACGAGACCATACATGTCTATGGCATTTTTTCTTCCCGGACCAGCATTGGAAACAGTCTATAATTCTATACTTGTATGAAACATGGCTGGTCGTCTCATTATTGTTGCTATCGATTTATCTTTACGTTGGGATATTCTTATGTTGGATTTCATTGTACACCTGAAACAAATGAAAGAGTTGTTGAGAATCTGAATAAAAATAAACAAACAGTGCGACTAGTTTTCTTTATTTGAAAGTAAATAATATTATATAGGGTGACTTTTTACTCGTGAATGGTAGTGCCAGTAGGTGATGAGGAGGGTGAGGCTGAGCAACTTTACTTTCACATAGGACAACCACGAAATTTCGAAAAAAAATATATCAATTAAGTATCAATAGGTACTCTTGGCGTCGCAAGCGTCCATGGGCGGCGGTAAGTGGTTAACATCAGGCGGGCCGCATGCTTGTTTGCCACCGTCGTTGTATAAAAAAAGGAGGGGTGAAAACCTCATAACGAATCGAGCACACTCGTATCACTCGTTTGATACTAAAGTTTTTGACATTATGTAATGTTAGGGTACAAATAAGATGGGCATAAAATCTGACATTATCACTCTCCAAGGGTTCTATCCAATGAAATTGGGGATGGAATACCTCGCAGCGTTAGTTCTATTAGAAAAAAAAATTGTGTCACTTGTGCCTTTGCCTATTTTTCGAAATCATATTATAGTTAATATAATATCCTGGTAGTTTCTGGTCGCCTTTTATTTCAAAACAACCAACGCGACGTCGAATCGAATAACACTATTATGAATCCCAAAATATTCTTTATGAATTCGAAAGTAGCCGCGGTCATTACTGAAATGTAAGTAGGTACCCAAATTAACCTCGAAGCTGATTTAGCATGGGGGTAATAAGCAAAGTTTTTCGCCCACGACTCATTTCACGGTAAAATTGAGGCATTATGGTAGGCAACCCACGGGCAACGATTTATAGGCCTAAATAACATTTTTCAATTTCAAAAATAAACGTCGATCTGTATTTACTTTAGAATTATATAATATTAAAACCCCCGACGCAAAAAGAAGGGTGTTGTGATAAAGTTGTGTTAGTGAAACTGTGTGTTCGTCTGTGGCATCATAGCTCCTAAACGGGTTGGCAGATTTTAATGCATTTTTATGAGTGTTTTCCTAAGGTAGTTAAGAACCACCGTAAGCTAATAGCCATGATTAACAAAAACCTGTCCAGCCGCAGTGAAATAACAGAAGAAGTCCAAAATACTCAAGTAACTGGCGGGGTTTTTTAAAATTGAATACCTAGTTATTATTACCTGAATATAAGACTAGATAAACGGTAGATTACATAGACGTCATACACGATGTGTTTAATTATGCGTAAATTTCACAATGAGTTTCATCAGATAACACGCATCGGTAATAACAATTCGGCTTTATAACAGATTAATGGAATTTCCGAACGCGCATTGTCCAGAACCAGATACTTGCTATACTTACAATGGGCATTGATATGTCGCACCCTTACAATATTTGAATGCGGAGGGATTGTTTGAGTATAAATAAGCGTAAAGTAGTGCGGTATCACGCGAGGCAGTCGTTAGCTGAAGGAGGCAGAGGCCGTTGGTGACACTGCCGTCAAGTTCGTGAATCCGTGGATAGAAAATGTTGACAAATAATAAAACGTTGTCAACTCGGTGCACAAACGTTCACTGCTACACAAAACCGGGATAAATTAGCACGGGACTACTATAAAACTTGTATGTAACGGTACAAAAAAAATCCCATACAGAAAAGCTCTAGCCAAACCACGGAGCCAAACACATCATAAGACATTTGCGTTTACATAAAGGCTTTGAGAAATGTGGGGAATATAGATGGAGTGGCAGTTTTTTTAGTGAGGGTATAACTAATATCAAAATCCTGGCTGCGCGAATTTCTCAAACAACCCGCCCGTATCCTTGACTTGACTTTATACCTATTAGACATAGAAAAAATACGATTCAAACTGCAGTTTCGTAAATTCTTCTAAATAGAGTCGAATGATTTCAACTCACGCAGCAGCGTCAAAGTATAGGTGGAGACAAGTGTAATTTTGCAAGAGGGTCTCATACAATTTATGTACCTACTTGCAAGATTTGATTACAGACAGACACCGGAGCAGGTAAAATTAAAAACCTTGTAAAAAGAATCATCCGCGCTGTACGGTACTATGCACCCATATAACTTAACACGTTATACTAAGGTTTTATAAATTAGCTTACAAATGTACAGTTACCAGTGTAGCATATTCTATAAACGCACCTATCAGAACAATATCTGTAACCGCAAGTGTCACTATGACAGCTCGCTCTCTTGAGATTTACCCCTGACACGGTACACATCGAATCCCACTATAATAAATAATATTAAACATTGTGAATATTCCTAAGAAGACTTTAAAATATATACCCAAGGACTTTACCAATTTGTTTTATTGAAGATCTTACATGGCGCAGCCGAAAAGGAGTCAAATTCAGGAAGATTAAACTGGATTGGACAAGGTAACCTACAAATCGCTACTGAGTGCACATGTTCGTTAACAGCAAAATGGCTGTAGATTACTAATATTAATTATGAATTTGGAAGAAACAAGTGAAAATTTTACGAAAATGTCTGCCGTCGAATATAAAATGCCCGCGGGCCTGAATTTAGAAGATATTGAAAACTGCTGGCCGCAGTGGCAACGGTTCAAGTTACCTTATCGCAACTTCGTGCTGGCGGCGGGGTTAGAAAGAATATCAGAAGCCAGAAAAGCAGCAATACTGATTAACTGCGTTAGCCACGGAGTGCAAGAATTATATTTTAATGTCCTTAAAGTGGAAGGCAAAGACAAGTTGGAGGAGGTGATCGAAGTTTTCGACGACTATTTTAAGCCGAAACAAAACGAGACTATTAACAGATTCAACTTTAACAAGCGGAACCAAGAAGAGGGAGAAACGTTTGATACTTTTTACACAGCAATAAGAAAAGTAGCGGAGAACTGCAACTTTGGAGACCAGAAAGAAAAGATGCTTCGGGACAAGATTGTTATTGGTGTTCGGGAGCAACGTATCCAACAGAAGCTACTCGAAATCAAGGACCTCACTATGGAGAAGGCCATCGACATCTGCAGGTCTGCGGAGCTGTCCAGAGAGTTTGTGAAGACGCTCAACAACCCGGAGGTGCATGCAGTTCAGACGGGCTGGGCAAAACAGCAGCAGCAGCAGTCGAATAAAGCTAAGTATTTCAGTAATCATAAAAAGACTATGTCTCAAAATGTTAATATGGAGGGCCGTTATAATCATACATCGGGGTTTTCAGAGCGGGAACGTTTGACATTAGCCAAAGAGTAGGTATTGACTTAAAAAACAGAATGTACTGCAGGTTTCTACGTCATGAATAATGAATTGAAAAATATAAAATAATAATCATTCATATAGGTTCACATGTTATAATGGTCAGTCATTATCAACCTATTCAGTTAAGTCCCTACTCATTTATAAGCAAATAATTCATAGATATCGGGTGTCAATATTGACATTATATTAGACACTTATTAGCATACCGTACCCTTGTCTAGTAGATAAATTACAATGCAATTGCATTTTAAAAATACTATATAATAATCAATACAAATATGCCTCCAAGAAAAAAAGCTCGTTACGAGTTTGTGCGTTCGTGGATAGAAAATAATCCAGACAGAGGTTCGAGATTCTTTATTTTTGGCACCAAATGCAATGTTAGCTTCGCTCAAACGAAATTTGGTGTAACGCGACACGTTGCGTCCAATAAACATACAAGTATAAAATATGATTTCAATAGTGAGCTCGTGAAATTTTTTGTGGGCTGCAATATACCATGGACGCAAGTAAACAATCCGATATTAACCTTGACTTACGTACAAATGCGAATGATTTGTGTACATGCGCAGATCCGCTATCTTTGTTCAAAAAGTTTTCCGGCAACTATACCGGTAAATTTGTAAAAACTGTAAAAGTTCTTCAGTTCATTTAAGTAAAAAAAAATGAATACAATACGGAATGAGCTTAAAAAATTATATATTAACGGCAGTGTTGACGAAACCACGGATGGTGTCGGTCGGTAAATAGCTAATGTCATAGTAGCCATATTGGCTCAAAAAAAGGTGTTGAATAAATATTCTGGCTATATAGCACGCTAAAAATTATAAATGAATTGTTAAAAGGCAAAGAAATTGAACTTTAACCGCAAACTTCTCGTACATCAATTGATTTCCAAAAAGTTTAAATATGCACCGTACCTATTACAACTGTCGACGTGGAAAGATCGTTCAGTTCATTGAAATGGATATTTACAGCAAGACGCCGCAGATTAACTGTTCCAATTATAGAAAAAATATTGATAGTTTTTTCAGAAAATCGTGTCAACTACTAAATTTAGTGCAGGTAATTAATTAAAGTTACTTTTATTGTTATCTAAAGAGGCTGGGTAATAAAATAAAGTATTACATGAATTAAAATAAAACTGTCTCATAGAGTGTATACAATTCGCAGAGAGGTTGTTATTCATTAGGCATAATATGATATTTTCTCAGATTAACGTATCTGTTTATCTCTACTCTTTTTCAAATCGTTCCCGCTCCGAAATCCCCGATGTATGGTTATAATAGATGGTTTTATAACTGTAAAAAGTGTAATACTGAGCATGCATGGTCCTAAACAGTGTCCTGCGTATGGTAAGGCTTGCTCGAGCTGTAACAGGCTGAACCATTTTAGTGTAGGTTGCAATTTCAATAAGAAACAGGTTGTTATTATTAATAACAATGATAATGAAGAGGCCTGCAACAATGTTCATGATTTATGACTGTCGAATAAGATTACTATGAGGTTTATTCCATAGATTTAGGTAAAAATGGTTGGACCAAGACACTCAGAGTGGAAAATAAAAAAGTTGCATTTAAATGTGACACTGGAGCCCAAATTAATGTTCTGAGTATGAGGGATTTTAAGAAAATTGTCAATGATGATAATGGTATTAAAATATCTGAGACAAGAGTAATAATTAAAGTCTTCGGGGGTGGGAAATTGTTCCCTGTAGGTAAAGTCACACTAAAAGTTTTTTCTCAAGCAGTTAAAAATGATGAAGTCATGACTGAATTTTTAATTGTCAAAGAAAGTGTCAGACCAATCTTAGGATTAGCCTCATTAGTAAAACTGAAGTTATTAAATAATACTAATATTGATGCAATTGAGACTGAAAATGTTACAATTAATACTTTAAAGACTGATCTGGTAACTAATAATAATAGTAAAAACTGTATGATTAATAAAAACATCGAACTATTTCAGGGTGTTGGCGAGTTCAAAACGCCACGGCAACTGCGTATTCGACCTGACGCTGAGCCTGTGATGAGACCTCCACGGCGGGTACCCAACTCCCTGAAGCCGCGCCTCGCGGACAAACTGGCAGCTCTGGTGAAACACAAAGTAATAGCTAAGGTAGACCACCCTAAAAGTTTTGTTAGTAATTTAGTGATAATTGAAAAGAAAAATGGTTCACTTAGAATTTGCCTAGACCCAAAGGACTTGAATCAAGTGTTAATAAGAGATCACCATTTGATACCAACCTTAGATGAGATTGTGCCAAAACTAAGTAATAAGAAGATATTTTCCGTACTGGATCTATCGGATGGGTTTTATAATATTAAATTATCAGATAGTTCAAGTGACTTATGTACTTTTAATAGCCCGTTTGGCTGTTATAAATTTCTAAGGTGTCCCTTCGGGATCTCTGTAGCTCCGGAGGTGTTCCAAAAATATAGTGAAACTGCATTTGGGGACATCCCGGGAGTTATTGTTTATTGTGATGACCTCTTAATTTGTGCTGACACTGAACAGGAACATGACGCAATACTAAATAAGGTGTTTAATAGAGCCAGAGAACACAATGTTCGCTTCAATAAAGAGAAATTTCAATATAAATTAAAACAAGTAAAGTATTTTGGCCATATTTTTTCTGAACAAGGCATGCAAATTGATCCTGATAGAGTCAGTGCAATAGTTAATATGAAAAGCCCTAACAACAAAAAAGAACTTAATTTTTTTCTGGAAATGGTCAATTATTTACGAAAATTTATCCCGCACTTAGCTAATATTGCAGCACCATTACAACTGTTATTGAAGAAAGATGTTGATTGGCTTTGGACGGAAATTCATGAAGATGTATACACTAATATTAAAAATAAAATCTGTACAGCTCCGGTACTTCAAAATTTTAATGATAATTTGCCCATTACTATACAATGCGATGCATCTAAAGATGGTCTAGGATGCTGTATACTTCAAAATGGTAAACCAGTTTGTTTCGCTTCACGAAGTTTAACATCGGCAGAACGTAACTTTTCACAGATCGAAAAAGAACTCTTAAGTGTCACATGGTCTACACGTAAGTTTCATTACTACATATATGGACGAAAAGTGACAATACTTAATGATCACAAACCCCTTGAAAGTTGACTTAAGAAACATCTTCATGATGTACCGTCGCCTAGGTTACAAAGATTGAAACTAAAACTATTAAGATATGACATAGAATTCAAATATTTACAAGGTAAATTTATGTACATTGCGGATTTGCTATCACGCTCTTATCAACTGTCACAGGACACCGATGAGTCTTACATGTATGAGGTGATACATTGCATGGGCTTAGCAAGCAATTTAGAATGCTCGAAGGAACAAAAAACAGTATTAATAAATGAAAGTTCCAACGATAACGAATTACAGATATTAAGAAATTTCATAATGAATGGCTGGCTTACTAATAATAAGGATATTCCTGATGGTCTACGAGTACATAGTTACCATAAATTAAGAGGTGAACTGACTATAGATAACTGTTTAATATTTTTTAATAATCGATTAATTGTTCCTAAAAATTTAAGACAGTCATTCATTAAAACCTTACATGAAGGACACATCGGTGTGACAAAAATGAAACAACTGGCGAGAAATCTGTATTATTGGCCACATATAGACTCTCATATTGAGGAATATGTTAAGCGTTGCTTTCCCTGTCAAACTTTTCAAAATAATAATGTTAAAGAGCCACTACTGTCGCACAACATACCTAGCTTACCGTTTTATAAAATAGCTATTGACATTATGGAGTTTAAAACAAAGAGTTACTTTATAATTTACGATTATTATTCTAAATGGTTAGACATCAAAAAGATAACAAATAAAAGCTCAAAGTCCATAATTTATGAATTGATAGAGATTTTTTCTAATTTTGGAATTCCAGCTTAAATAGTATCAGACCATGATATGTAAACAATTTGTATTTCTAATGGTTTAATGTCACAAAAATTTAAAATTCAAAATTGTAAACTTGTTTTCGTTGAAAAGGGAAAGATGTAGCATATTCTATAAACGCACCTATCAGAACAATATCTGTAAACGCAAGTGTCACTATGACAGCTCGCTCTCTTGAGATTTACCCCTGACACGGTACACATCGAATCCCACTATAATAATATTAAACATTGTGAATATTCCTAAGAAGACTTTAAAATATATACCCGAAGACTTTACCAATTTGTTTTATTGAAGATCTTACAACCAGTGTGTTTTTGTCCTCAATGTACTGTTATCCTCAAAACGTTCGCAAAATTTTCACATAGAATAGGGATGACGACTGATGTTAAATTCTACAGCATATACATATAATGTACTGATATGAATAAAATTTGCTTAATATGTCCTGAAACAAAGAAAAAAAAAACACAATATTTATATATTTTTTTGACTTTGAAGGTACGCAATTTTTTATTTTTTGTCCAAATGAAATTTTGAGATTGTGTTCAGAATCCTCATAATTGTACACAAACCAATAATTGTATGACATCCATGAACGAACGCACTTTTTAAGGTGAGAATGGCAAATTGCTTATTGTCTCCATACAAATATTGATACCCATAATATGTATATAATGTCGTCACGATTAGGTGGCCATTTGTGTGGAGCGTAGGAATGTTAAATCTCTGAATGAGTTTTAGAGCAGTCTAAGTGTAGTTTGTCCCATATAGACTTGAATAAAAAATAGAATCGATTGACATCCTCAAAAAAATTTCGTCATGTCTATTATTTATAATTCAGAAAGAAATCAGGGTGTATACTTGAAACGAGCCGCGCCTTGTTCTTAAAATAGCCTAAATCCGTAGACGGGCCGCATTACGCCTTGTTTCTGCTAGGTACACGTAATAATAGGCCTAATGCTCGTTATTAAACCCAGCTACACTGGCGACCACGATATACTTAGCTTGAGATTTTGTCTTACATTGTTGCAGGATAGGTAGAGTCAAAGTACGCTAACTCTTCAAAGCAAGTGAACTGTCAACCGTAGGAACAAACTGACTCACTTTGTATGGTTACAGTTCATTTGATTGAAATAGTTAGCTTGTTAGACTCTACTGAGTTTCAGTGCAAAGAGAAACGATTTTTTTTACAATCTTACACAATTCGAACTAGTCCCAAACTAAGCAAAGCTTGTGCAATGCGTACTAGTCGGCGAAATACATAATATATAAATACATACATAGATAACATCCATGACCCAGGAACAAATATTCGAGTTAATCACACAAATATTTGCCCTTGCTGGGATTCGGACCCTGGACCGCCGGCTCAGTAGGCAGGTGTATTACAAACTGAGCCAACCGCGTCGTCAATAATGATTCCATAAACGAAAGTGCTTGCTATATCGTCCAAGGAGGAGAAAGGAGGGCTCTGAATTTTATTTGCACATTGATCGAGATTTTACAGGTATTACAATTTTAGTATTGTACATCCGTAAATTAAGAACAAATAATGTCATTACGCCTTGTTTCTGCTAGGTACACGTAATAATAGGCCTAATGCTCGTTGTTAAACCCGGCGTCACTAACGACCACGATATACTTAGCACGAGATTTTGCCTAACTTTGTTGCAAGATAGCTACTGGGCTTCAGTGAAAAGAGAAACCATAAATATTTCATAAACGAACGTGCTTGCTTCTTCGTCCAGGGAGGAGGAAGGAGGGCTATGAATTGTATTAGCACACTGATCGAGAGTTTATTGGTATTATAATTTTAGTGTAGTACATACATCCGGAAATTAAGAATAAAATAATGTCAAACTAATACAAGTGACAAACGATCTCCTTATAAGTATAAAGTTTCACTTTCGTTAGTTTCACATAGGTACATATAATTATATTTTTTGTGATTACGAACTTATTTGCAGTTGGTAAACTAACCCTGACCTATGTCGATGTATGGAGCAATAGTTTAATCTCCCTCAATAAAGTTTATCCTTGCGTTAGAGAAATATTCATTGCTTTTATAGTTTGTACTACAATTAACTTTGTAGGTACGGAAACCTTGGTGTACGAGTCCGACTCACTCAGTCGCTTGTTCCACTAAAAGCTGAAATCTTGGAGACGAGAGCTCCGATTTTCATGAAACAAAACTAAGAACCATCTCGACAAACCAGGCTTTCAATTAACAAAAACTGCACTCAAATCGGTTCACCCGTATGGGCGCTACGATGCCACAGACAGGGGTCTATATTGGGTGGCATAAAATTGTTAGTCCTAATATTGTGTCGCATAACAACTTTAGTCCGAATAACGTATGGCATAAACTTTGTTGCGCCTAATATTTTTTCGCCGAAATTGTTGTTCCTAACGTCGTTTGTCCTAAATATGATTTGTCCTATTGTTTTTTGTGTCTAAGAATGAATTGTCGAATGATCAATGTGCATAACTATTATGTTCCTAATATTAAATGTACTAAAAATCTTTTGACTACATTTCATTATACCTTAATCTCGAAGACTTTTAAGCAAGCATTCTGACCGTTTTTTGTGACCCAGGCGCGGTCAGATTATCCGCTAATCTAGTTTACAACAACTTAGGCTTTATTATTAGGTGAAGGCGAGTTATTTTAAGAACAAAGCGGTCTGTTTCACCACTGAAGTTTTCAACGTCAGTCGTAAGCTAGACTAGTGTTTCCTAACTAAATAATTCTCAAGTTCACATTACGAGTATAGTAGGTTTTTGTTAGTCATATTTATGATTAAGTTTGACCACGAGAAGAAGTATTATCGCGTTTTGGTTCAACACTATGTTCATGTTATGACTTGCAGACACAAGAAGAGTGTTAATTATAATTTAGTTGTCAGATTTGGAGTGCATCTTTTGAACGAACGGCCAGAAAACTCCCTGCCTGGGACTATGTCCCATTAAACACTTTCAAGACCGTGCGCTCCCTTCTTCGTCAGGTTACTCAATAATGCTTACCTTATCAGGCATGATTGTAGTTAAATAATTCAAGTTTAGAAATAATACCTAGTAGTTTATCAACTGTTACCTAACCTTAAGCTTGAGTTTTAAAACATGAGTGTGGGTTTGATAATACCTAAGATCACTCGAGTGTTTTAAGACTTTGTTATGTACAGTTTCATACACTGCTTTATCTTCACAAGTAGTAATCAAAGTGGGCTCCGTGGAGCCTGGCGCCTGAATAAGCAGAGCAGAAGGAGAGGCCAAAATAATATCAACCCGACGGATCTTCTGTCTATCGATAACAGTGGAAAAAATTTGAGAAGTGCCGGTATATATGACATTTTGAGAATGTCTACTATATAGGAAAGTTTCAGAACTGTTGCTCTATAGGACGCTTTACGAACCGCTACTATGTATATAGGAAGGAAAGTGCAATCGCTCATATACTAATACTCATATATCCTTTATTGTCATATATATTTTCATCTATGTGTAAAGTGCTCAGTACCACTGGCACCAGTGGCGGAGCATTGACGAGCAAAAGAAATGAGTAACGATCATCACCATCATATACTTACATCCTAATGTTACGAAATAATAATAACTGATTCGATTTTACGCATCACCTTTGCCGCCACCGCTTCATAGGGTAGGTAACGTCTTTACTCGTACCTACATATATTTTTGCTCGTTATAGGAACGTTACATTATAGGTGTGGATAAAATCCATTACAATGCACGTGTGTACATTCAAAAATCATAAATTTTTCGTGCATGTTTTCGTAATATACTCGTAAACTAATTTAGACTTAGAGAAGGGTTACACTCTGGGTACACGGATAATCTTCGTAAGCCACTTATTACGCATGCAAGGCTATTAATAAATAATTGTCCAGATTACTACTCTTAAATTCTTAAGAAGTAGGAGTTTCATAAAAAACTATTCAGCATTTACTATTTAGTGCCACATAAATTGCGTTGTTAAAAAAGCCCAAGCACAAAAAGGTATAAACAGAGCGAGCGCGGAGTGGAATGTCATGGAAATATTTTTGAAAGGGTCCGCTATTTCAAAGCTTGCTCGTCGTCGTATTGAATGCGTTTTAATGAAAAAACATGCGCCGATTCGGTACAGCCAAGGGAATTAAAACCTCCGCGCACCGCCATTTCAAATGCATCGGTCGGAATTTTCATTTGTCCGAATATTATGCCGGGAGGGAATTCTGTAGTGTAACTTGTTCAAGTTTATGGTCGCGCTGTTATGTGCCCGGGAATAATAAATTACTGATTGGATTAGTTGGCATGCTGCTTTATTATTCAATTTTAAGTCTGTTACTGCGGCGTGTTCGCGAATGTTACGTGATTTTATTGGGCATTACATATTTTACATAATATACGATCTGGATCGTGTTTCACGTTATTCATAACATATTCTGGTATCACATATTTAAATGATGATTTGTGGACGCTGGAGGCTTTTAAACAAATCTGTCGACAGAAAATATAATTGAGTGGTATATTTAATTCTGGTAAAAAATATGTGACATGTATTGTGAATTTACGTTTCATTCGAAATAAAGAATAGCTTCAATGAAAAAAAAAACGATTTTAATTAAAGAACAGATTGTATTCCATCGTTGAAATACAAACAATGGTCACATGGAACTGACCAAGTTTTTTTATGAATAATAAAAAGACATGTGAATAGCCAATTATTATAAGAAAACATACGAAACCTGCTATTAAAAACTACACCTCAAAAACCAAAATCACGTTGATTTTTTCCCTTTTCTTCATCATAACTCTGCACGAAAGACAACTTTCATACACTTGTATGAAATACTTCAAGAAAATTTCATAAATTTTATTTTACTCTGTGTATTAAGTAGGTAACTAATAAACTATGTAGGTAACACTTTATACTCTCGCGGTATGAACACATAATTAAAACTTATTGAACCGGGTCTATCGCGATATTTTGATTTACCTTCATTGCCTGACGTTTCAAAACGGTCATCAGTCATCAAAGTACGCCTGGGACCACGGTACGTGAAACCGTGTTGAAACGTCAGGCAATGAAGGTAAATCAAAATATCGCGATAGACCCTGTTCAATAAGTTTTAATAAACTATGTTCGTCTAGGTACGTTTAACCTGCGTCCATGCAGAATTACATCGCTAATATCAGATCGCATTGAATTTATCTCCTACCTAAAGGGATTATTGCAAGGCGATAATTTCGATGCCACTACTAAGCCGCACTAATAACCGAATAGGCGAGGAGCTTGTTTGAGCTGCAATCCTAGGAATCCCAGGTTGCACTAGGTCCCATTCGTCAGCTTAGAGCTCTGTGATATAAATTGTGGTAATGATATGATATCGTACTACTGGGTGAATATCAACATTGCAAATTTTTTTAAGTTTTGGTGGCACATTTTTTTTTAGTTTTTAAGAAGAAATTAAGTTATAATACTAAATATCTATTCACAATATTACATATTTTCATATTTCTCCAAGAATTTTAACAATAATTAATGAAATATGAGCACCCAAATTTTTGGGTTGCCACCAAAACTGAAATTTGTCCACCTAATCTTAAATATACTCCACCAAAACTTAATCTTGCTCACCAAGAACTGAAAACTCCTTACTATTTGTATGAAAAATGATATATAGCCACCTAAACTGAAAATTTACGAAAAAAAAAATTGTTACAATTTAATGATTTATTTTAAGATTGTAATTATAGAATAAATTAAACTACATACCAAAACACTGTATACTTACGACACGAAGAACAAGGAACAAGCGCACAATTCGAGTTACCAAAACTAACAAATCGTTGAACAAAATGCCACCAAAGAGGTTACGTACGTTATGGCGGGAAACACACCGTCTCAGTCGAACTTCCACTCCGCGCAAGCGCTAGCGCACGACTGACCTAAGTGGGGTAAACCAACGCGACAACTCCTGCGCCATTTAATAACCAGCTACGACATCTTGAAATTTCGCCACCGTAACTTACAATTTTGCCTGGACAAACTTTGATCCAGAGTCATTTGTATTTAAATAGGTAAAATAATGAAATTATACCAACATTAAGAGGCTATGACTTCATAAATTGTTAATTTGATGCCTTATTTATACACAAGCTTAAAACATAGCCATGCTGAGCGCTTGTTTCATTAGAAGTACGTTGAGGACAAGCCACCTTGTTCTTAAATAATTTACGTTTTATTTTTTATTTTAATAAATATATATGTTTACTGCAATCTAAACTTGTAGCCAACTATTTTGTTATTCCAATAATTAACCATAAAAATTTTAGAAAAAAGTATGCATTTTACACTGGGATTCTCAGCTTGGACACGTAAAAAATGCTGTTGTGATATTCACCCTACTAGGTCTTATTATTTCTTGGAAAATTACATCGAGTGCAAATATCTATTAAACAAACTTATCATAAAAAATCTTGCCCAATTTTAGGATTTGTTTCATGTCAAGATTTTGTCTAAAGTTTTTGGTGTGTTACGCTATAAATAATATAACGCGAACATTATTTTCTATTACTAAACTTACGACAGATTTTTATAATGATTTTCTATTTTTTAGGGTTCCGTACCCAAACAAATAGAAATAGAAATAGAAATGTTTATTTGCTGAAATACTTAACAATTAGGTCTTAAGATTATTATTGTTACAGAACCAGTATTCAGTCGACATAAAAGTCAACATGCAAATCAATATTATTCCTAAAATACACAAATTCAATACTCTAATGATACAAAATGTCAATTTGAACAAAATTGCGAAACAAAATAATTTACAAACTTGGTATATACACAATCAAAAATAACATGTCAATATTATTAAATTACCTTATACCAAGAATTTTTATAAATTAGCCATGTCTAGTTTAAAGAAATAACATTAATATAACAAGCAAATAAAATTTAAATATCCGAAAAACAATAATAGTAATAAAATAAATCAAATGAAAACTGTTTACTTATCCGCTAAAATTTAAAAAGTCATTAACACTATAAAAACAATGATTCTGTAACCATTCAGTCAGCCTTACTTTAAATAGTTTACCGTCCAACATTCTTATATCATTAGGGAGATTATTAAATAAAATAATACACATGTTGTATGCATTTTTCTTATATATATCGGATTTGCATGGTGGATGGTATAACAAGTGTTTGTACTGTTCTCGCACTTGGCTTGAGAACATTTCGTTATATTTTTTAAAATACCCTGGCTGACTTTTGGTAAACAAACATGCCTTCTGAAGTAAACACAAAGATGGCTTGGTATAGACTGATTTATTATTTCTTAAAATCTACCCACACCTATCAATATATACAAATACACTACATCTCTTTTCTTATAAAAACAAGTATTGCTTAATTATTAGATAATTTATTCAACATTTTTTGTATTATAAATTTATGAAACATGTCATGTCTTTAATACAAAGATCAAAGCTTAAAGAAAATTTAAAAGGAGCTACCTGATGGTATTATTCGTATTACACAATTCTTCCCCCTGTAACGAAATTATAAACAGTAATGGCCGTACATGTACCATTACATGCACAGTAATTTTCATACCCTGTTACAGGGCCCACCCGGTATGTGTGATGACATTAAATTAGGTACTTGTATATTTCATAATCTTGCTAGGACCAAATTGATGGTGCAAGGTGTTATTGACATACATATCACATTCCAGCGTCCACAGGAAAATTTAATTTACAGCACGATTAAAGACATCTATTGTGATCCTTAAATTAAACACAAATTGTTTATTATTTTTTAAGATGAAATATACACAGCATGCAACCCATTATATATATACAGACATTCAACAGTGTAAGTAGTAATTTATTAAAGTTATTACCTATAATTATGTAGATACCTATTTATATTTGATGTTATTTAATTTAATTACATAACTTTTTTTTAGCTTCTATTGCAGCAGCCCTCGGCGGGCGCTGATTAGTATGAGGTATGGGCCGAGGAACAATAGCCTGGTCGGTCGGGGAGCACCTGTCCGTATTTGCGCCGGCGGAGCCCGTGTCTGGTGACTCGCTCACGTCGTCGTATATACTATCATCACTAGAATCGCCTTCATCGTCATCGTTCATTATCTCATGTTGAGATGATGCCGGAGATGTGGCCTCAGGTTCTAGCTTGATAAGGTGGCGTCTATTCCTTCTGTAACGTTTGCCCGCTGCATCCGTTACGAAGTATGAGCGCGGCTGCGGAGCCCGCCCCGTGACGCGCGCCGCGCGCCGCCGCCCGCTGCCGGGGTCCAGGGCGATGACGTCATCGCCCGGCTGCAGCTCCGCCAACAGCCGCGCGCGCTGGTCGTGCCTTTCCTTGCTTTTTGCCTGGTTGAGCTGTATATTCGCGTAATCAGCGCTGTTATCCCTATCCGGCAATAACTTTTCCTCGTGTGCAGGTAAACGCGTGTTTAATCGTCTGCCCATCAGTAGTTGTGCCGGACTAGCGATTCCGTCTCGCGGAGTAGCCCTATAATTTAATAATCCTAAATAAAAATCAGTCCCTGTATCCAATGATTTTTTTAATATCATTTTAATTGTTCGAACGGCTCGTTCGCTACGTCCATTTGACTGAGGGTACCCGGGAGAAGAAGTGGAGTGTCTGATATCCCATAAGTCAGTAAACTTTTTAAATTCCCTGGAAGAAAAAGCTGGACCATTGTCGGAAATGAGTTCTACCGGGATTCCGTGCCGAGCAAATTGATCTTTCATAGCTAACACTACACAGCTTGAATTAATCGTTCGTATAGGACATACCTCAACAAAGTTAGAAAAATAGTCGACTATTAATAAATAGTATTTATTTTTGTATTCGAAGATATCGGACCCGATTTTCGCCCACGGAAACCTCGGTATCAGGTGCGGAACCATCGGCTCACGCTGCGGCGCAGGCGCGCGCTGCGCACAGGCGCGGCACCGGCGCACAGTGCGTTCTATATCGCGCGACATTCCCGGCCAGTACATCACCTCCCTTGCGCGACGCTTGCACCTGTCTATACCGAGGTGACCCTCATGCACCCTCGCCACCATTTCCGGGCGGAGATCAGCCGGAATGTAGACCAAGTTATTCCTAAACAGTACGCCGTCTGTGTACTCAAAGCATTCCCTGCTATCCCATAACGCACGCACGGATTCATCTGACTCATGTTTAGAACTCGGCCACCCGTTTTTAATGTAATTTTTGAGCACTTGACATACCTTATCATTACGTGAATATTGCCTTATTAATTCCATTTTAGTGTCACTCATTTGCACCATTCGTAATAAAAAACACGTCTGCTCGTCGACCTCGCATGATACCTTTTCACCCATGAGATCGGCGAGTGGAGCCCGCGACAAAGTATCCGCTACAAACATATACTTACCGGGTTTGTATAACACTGTAAAGTCATACCTTTGCACGCGCAGCATCATCCGTTGCAACCTAGCCGGCACGGAGTCCAATGCCTTTTTAAATAGCGCCTCTAGAGGTTTGTGATCGCTCTCGATTATAACATCCGATTTCCCGTAGACGTATTGATGAAACCTCTCTAAGGCGAACACGATAGCAAGCATTTCCTTCTCGATCTGCGCATAACGCTGCTGAGTGTCAGTGAGAGTAGCGGAAGCGAACTCGACTGGGCGGCCGCCCTGCAGCAGGACAGCACCGAGGGCGTGGCTGCTGGCGTCTACCGACAGCACGCAGGGCTGCTCGGGCGCGAACAACGCCAGCACCGGCGCCGCGCACAGCGCCTGCTTCAGCGCGCGCACCACGCGCTCCTCACATTCAGTCCAACACCATTCGCTGTCTTTTTTCAAAAGATTCCTCAGCGGAGATACTTGTTCCGAATAGTTTGGGATAAATTTAGCAACGTAATTAACCATACCCAAGAAGCGCTCCAAAGACTGTCTATCACTGGGGCTCGGCATTTCCTTAATTGCTTTTAGTTTATTTTCGTCGATCTTCACTCCCTCAGAATTAAACGTGTGACCCAAGTATGTCACCTCGGTTACGCGAAATTCGCATTTTTCCTTGTTAAACTTTATACCTACTTGTCTAGCACGCTCGAGCAGGCTTTTCAGCCGGCTATCGTGCTCGTCCTTAGTGGCTCCCCAGACGATGACGTCATCGACGAATGAATCGACGCCCTCGAGATCCTCCAACAGCTGCCTGACCTTGCAGTGAAAAATTTCCGATGCAGAGTTAATTCCATACGGAAGACGAAGGAATTGATACCTTCCGAAAGGTGTGCCGAATGTGCATAAATCCGCGCTTTCATCATCAAGCTGGATCATCCAGAACCCAGACCTTGCATCCAACTTGCTGAAGTAGCGCGCTCCCTTTAATTTGGTCGAGATTTCCGTAACAGTAGGCAAAGGGTAATGCTAACGACGAATAACACGGTTCAGAGGTCGGGGGTCAAGACACACACGAAAACTACCATCTTTTTTCGCCGCCATCACAATGGCGTTTACCCACGAGGTAGGATGCGTTACTTTTCGTATAACCCCTAAATTCTCCATGCGAGTCAGCTCAGTCAACAGCTGATCCCTGACACCTAACGGTATTTTACGCACAGGGCAAATACATGGACAGGCGTCACTTTGAACAGGTATCTTGTAACTACCAGGAAGTTTACCTAATCCACTAAATAAATCTTCAAATTCCTGAACATTTAACGAATAGATACGTTTTACCAGGTTTAATTGTTCCAGGGCATCTTTTCCTAGAATACTTTGACAGTCATTACTTGATATAACAAATTTTAGATAAAATTCTTTATCTTTAAACATACACTTTAAGGTGTATGAACTTAACTTAACCACTTAAGGATGGAAATTGTTTGTACGGAACCCTCGGTGCGCGAGTCCGACTCGCACTTGACCGGTTTTTTCGTATTTATTTATTTATAATACAGTACATTGTGGGTTTACAGGGTATACTGTAAACACTCACAATGTTAGTTACACAAATAAGTCACATACATTCTGCTAAATAATACGCATACATACACGATTAGAATTAAAACTAAAATTTACGAAGATTGCGATCCTTAATAAAAAAAAAGATACAAGTCAACTAAGTATAGGTACATCACATAAATTACAGCAAATAATTATTTAAAAAAATGACAAAATATTTTATTAATATGGACCATTTGTCAGTGTAGTGAGCACATCGGCATCCTGGACTTCTTTCAAAAGAGTATTGAGCAAACCGAGTGCTCGAGGTGTAGGAGAGTTGCGGGCGTGGCGCGTGCGCGTGCCTTCCGGAAGCACAAATAACTGAAGCCGGCGCCGGACACCTATACGCATATAATTCATTGGCACAAAAAGACGCATAGATCCAAGTACCACTGGAATATCTATCTCATTCTTTAGGATCTTACTATACAGAATAAGAAGATTTCGCTTACGTCTATACTCTAGTGTATTACATCCCACCATGCCCAAGACAAATTTAGATGGATACAGCAGAGGGTAATATCCGTACACTTTCCTGTAGAGAAATCTACAGAACTGCCTCTGCACCCTTTCAAGCATAACTATGTACCTTGTTTGCCAGGGATCCCAGACAACCGAATTGTATTCCAATTTAGAGCGTACGTAGGCATTGTATAGTCCGACAACAACGCCAGGATTTTTAAATTGTGAGGCTACTCGTATTATGAAGCCCATAGTTTTACTTGCACTCTTACAGGTTGTCATAATATGTTTATGGAAATCGAGCCTGGTATCAAGCTCCAAGCCTAGATCCTTGATGCTGTCAACTCTTGCAAGATTAATACCATTAAGGGTATCTTTGTAGGTATACGCTTTGGCGGCGAATGACGGTAACAGTAAAAAAGTAACAAAGTCAATCGATAAATTAACTGACGGTGACGGCTTTCGGTGGACGACAGACATGATGCTACTTTTAATTTAGAAAACAAACTTTTTTTATATCATTATGTCACATTGGAGGTGAAAAACTATGAAAAGAAAAAAGTGTCGAGGAAGACAATCCATAAAATTAACTGGCGACAGTAATCGGCGGCGGTAGACGGTCGGCGCGGCTGTAATGCGGCCGCAACGACCGAGGTGCTGATTTTGCGGTGAACGGTGGTAATTATCGTTTCGTATCAAAAAGGCACAAAAAAGGAACAATTACCGTGTCAATGAAGATTGTAAGAAAAGCTGTAGTTTCATGTTAGGTGCTCTTCTTAAAAACTCTATAATATTTCTATTGATTGTAAGGAAAAAAAATGTCTGAAATTATGGGCTATTTATTATACTTGCATTGTCATAATTTCTTAGTTTAGTTATGCTTTATACATAAAACTGCACTCGAATTTAAAAATCTGTATAATAAAAAAAATGGGCAGTTCCAAATTGCTATCATAGGCAGATTTGTTCATAAAATGATTAAGTTTACCTAATTAAATAAATTGTTGCATTTTCTTTTAATGGGAAAGTGACACGGTAGGCGCCTAACGGAAACAAAATGCTACTCTTGCGACGGATTAAGCAAAAGTGAAGACATTATGCTTTTTATTTTATGATCTACCTACTGTTTTTTTATGTTGGGCTGTACCTACCTATTTCCCGACATTACCATACATGTCAGGAAATAGGCACAGCCCAACACATAAAAACAACGATTGTACATTTATTGATTTAATTAATTGAGATTGAAACCCAAATTTCTTAAAAAATCCTTAATTACACAAATCAATGTTTTGTGGACTGTGGTACAAAATAAGGTAATTCAATATATTCGTATTTTTTTCAGGTGTCTTTAAATAAAAATACCATCAATTAATGCATAACATTGTGTTAAATATGATGAATTTATTTAAGTTTAAATGGATTATTTTATAACAAAATATATTTCAATCGTTAAAAATAATCACTTCTAATTTAATTCATATTTCAGGGATTTTTAAAGGGGACGCCACGCTGTTTAATATTCTATGTAATTTATTATTTTCAAATACCATCCTCGTAAAACCATTATGAACAGTGTTGGTAATTATACCTATAAGCAACAGTAAAAACAGAGCTTCTTATAAATAATACATTAACTTTATTTGTAGACTCAACTTTCATGAAATAAATTATGAATACGTACTTGATATGAATCAGGTGTCGTTTTTCAGTTTTCAATCACTTTAAAACAGTCAAACATTATATTTTTAATATTTAAACTACACAACATAAAATATAATAAATTTCAACCAGTCTTCAAAGGATTTGTGACAGCGTAAAAAGTTCGCAGTTTATCGTAACGTTCCCGCCATTTTGCGCAAAACCCGGGCTTTGGATTAGACCACACGCCAGCATGTGCGCGGCTCAACTGAAGGCTTGTTTCGCTCCGACCGACACTTTCCCGCTTCCCTACCTTTCAAGTTTTCCACTCGATCCCCCAATACTAAACGACCAATCATAATGCTTTGCGCTGACGAACAACAAAGTCTATTTCAGTCGGATAAGGATCAAAATGAATCCCTACAGCTATATCTTAAGACACTTGCGTAAGACAGAGCTTACAAAGTGTACACGCTTAATTCCAAAATGGCTGATACGCGGCGGTTTATGAAAGGGAATACTCGACTCTGTTCAGAAGGCCCATAGGTTTAATTTAGAAATGAGGGAGAGAAATGAAAACGATGCGGCGCGTTTGAAAACACTTGAAATTTTTACACGCGAGACTGAGATAGATACAGTTTCGTGCGACAAAGGGACGGCCTAGGCAGCCGGTGGAGGGGATAATCTTAAAATTTTCTCTGTGTGATCGAAAATAGTTCACTTAGTGCTTGAATCTTGACATTTGTGTGTGTCTTACAGAATATTTGGGTTTTTTGAATTTGTCCCAAAAATCCCAAAATTATTGTTGCTTTTAATTGTTGTTCCGTAGTTCTATATGGTATGTTGATCAGATCAGGTAATGTTTACCTATTTTAAAGATATTTTTTACGTCTGGTGTGGATTGAAATTGAAAAATATTTTTTTAAAGGCAAAAAACTAGCACATATGAATAGTGTGCTTATATAAAATCAATACAAAATTATGGGTTGCTGAAACCTAACTTGTTTAAAATAATTGTTAAAGTATCTTATGAATTTTCTTATTGAAATTCAAATCAATTTGTTCCAGGCTACAGTGTTTATTATTGCAACGTTTTTATGTAACATTTCAGGATAAGGGCGGCACAAGACCGATCGCTATGGAGAGCTTTAGGGGAGGCCTTTGTCCAGCAGTGGAGGTCTATCGGCTGATGTGATGATGTTGATGAACATTTAAGTTAGAATATTTATACACGTAAAGACTTATTTAATCATAATGTCAATCAATTACTTTAATTACATCGGTAAAATAAATAGTGGAATAATGGTTTAGCAACGAGTTAGTCAATACAGCTCGTATAAAGAATTTTCAGCAGAATTTTCAACACTGCCAGAAAATGATTTAGCAGTCAGAGGAAAATGTGAAATGTCATATCGTAGTTTTTACAATGATTACCTACCCAATTAATTATTTTTTAGGAGTGACCTCTGACAAAAAACATCTCAAAATAAACTAACTGGTGAATTCGCTTAGCGTGTAAAAACAAATATATCTAATAGCTTTTACAAAAAGTAGTACAGAGGGCGCTTTGGTAGCCAATTGCGATTAGCGTAACGTTGCGGAAGCTCAGGGGTCAGAGCGTCACTCCGGACACGTGGAGGTCGTGGGTTCGATCCCCGCTTGCGATATAGCGGACCAGGAACACGTACAATTTTGTATCTACTTTTAACGTCTGTACAATTCGTAAAAAGAATAACATATATATTTCCAAAAAATATGTCTATAAGGAACGTTAAACTGCACATCAATAACCTGAGCCGTAAGTGCATAGAGCCTCATTCATAAACATCAGAACAGGGAGCAGCCTCTCAAAGGACCAAACTTGGAGCAAATGCTGTTTATTTTGTTAAAGAAGAAAGCCTGTACACAACGGAGCGGGCCACATGTCAGAACATGAATAAAAGAAGAACGCAGCGAACACTTTCAAAAGTTCAACTAGTATTTTTCAGCGATGGCTACATTCCTCATACATCGAGTTATGACTATTGTAAAGTCACTTTATACCAATGTTATTTAGAGACACAGCGATGAATTCGCTCTGCTATTCAAAAATTTTTGGAACTTGGATGACATTTCGGTTAATATTATAGTTTGACCATTATGAATTAGAAAAAAAAACTAAAACAAAATCTTATTTAATAAGTTCTTCTCTCACAATCACAACAACAAAAATAACTTGTTTATTTTCCTAGAAATAACTTCACAAAGAACGTTACACTGCACATCAATAAAGTGAGACTGCTATTCAAATGTGTTTGGTAGTTAGATTGACACTTTGAATGAATAAAACTGACTGCAAAAAAGTCTGACTGATTAAATACTTCCCTCACATTCACAGCAATCAATACATCTTGTCTATTTTCTTAGAAACAACTTTATGCGACTAAAGAACGTTACACTGCACATCAATAACATAAGACGTAAGTGCATAGAGCCTCATTCATAAACATCAGAACAGGGGGCAGCCTCTCAAAGGACCAAACTCGGAGCAAATGTTGTTTATTTTGTTAAAGAATAAAGCCTGTACACAACGGAGCGCGCCACATGTCAGAACATGAATAAAAGAAGAGCGCAGCGAACACTTTTAAAAGTTCAACTAGTATTTTTCAAAGCGATGGCTACATTCCTCATGGAATTATAACTCTTGTAAAGTCACTTTATATCAATGTTATTCAGAAACACAGCGATGAGATCGCTATGCTATTTAATGTTGCTTGGAAGTTGAAAGTTGGATGGAGTTTGGTTTTGAATGGCGACCATTATAATATGACACTATGAATGAAAAAATCCGTTAACTATGAAACAAACCATTATAATGAATAAATAAAAAATAAATATCAAACACCCTCACACAAATCGACTTAGGACCACTTGTGTTATGTTACATATATAGATAAATATTATCTTTAAATACATAAAATGTCCGACCCAGAAACAAATTCGCCTTAGAGAGAGATAAGCTCATGTCATTGGCCGTGATCTGGGAAGTAAATATTGCTGCTGCCACGTTAGTGTATAACATTTCTGGAAAGAAGCTGATAATCTTCAAATGAGTAAATGGAATTCTAAGCTTACTACATTACAACGATGATATCTTACTAGAAATCACTTTGTAAAGTATTTATTACACTTTTCCAGACCATTTCGGATGCATATCTCTTATACATACGTGCATAGTCTATAATACCTATTACATGTATTGAAAATTTATGGTTTATCTTGAGTAATCTTGAGTAGATTTTTTTATCTATCGGCAAATTCGTATCGTTTTTATAATTGTGTTGTTCCTATTACAAAGGCGAACGAACAGTGGATTTATTTAGAAATGTCTGGACAACAAAAAAATGTTTTAGTACAGATAAAGAACATAGAAGAATCTCTCATCTCAATTTGCAATAGTTTCGTTTCATATGATACTAGTAGTTTTATTAGAAGAGTATGTCATAGGTACAAAAATATATGTGAATAATTATTATTAGGTTGTCTAAAATCTGAAAGGCCAGGCAGTTTTAAACCCTTCTTATTTAACACTATAATTTAATAGGACCTACCCAATTTACTTATTTACCTATCAATTAATTATACGCATTATTTTGCTGATGAAGTCTGAAAGGGCAAAGTCAGAAGGTTACCTACGTAGTAAAATAACTCCGTCTAGTAATGAATTATTATGTCTGAGCATTTTTGAATAATAATAATTAATATCATAATTGGCATTTATAATTTCAACCGCACTTTCACTTTCACCTAAATAGAGGTAAGTAAATGACGACTGCAGTTGAGCATGACATTTTAATGCAGGTATTTTTGATCACCTTCATAAGGCAGATGTTGTTCGTAGCGTCGCTCTAGGGGAAGGTAAAAAAATGTGGCTGTCTACATTTTCAATTAATTACGAATATCATTATTACCTGCCTATAGTACAAGCTTTGCACGCTTTAGGAGTCTAGGTCGATTTGCGTAAGATTGTGTAATGATTAATTTTATTAGTGTATTTAATTATTTCTGTATTCGATTGTATAAAATACAAACGGTAGAAGGTACAATATATAGATGATGTTGACAGTTTTATTGGATAATGAACAATACAACCAAGAGCTGCGTTTAAGACTCAAAGCTATTCGGCTTTCATAATATGAATCCAATCGTGGCTAACGATATTAATAACAGTTTTTAGGGTTCCGTACCCAAAGGGTAAAAACGGGACCCTATTACTGAGACTTCGCTGTCCGTCCGTCCGTCCGTCTGTCACCAGGCTGCAGGCGGCAGACAGTTGAAATTTTCACAGATGATGTATTTCTGTTGCCGCTATAGTAACAAATACTATTCATGATAAAACAATAATAATTAAGGGGGGCTCCCATACAAAATAGGGATTTTTGCATGATATTTCGTTCAACGGGCATAACCGTTATATGTAGACAGTTGAAATTTTCACAGAATGTATATTTTTGTTACCGCTACAACAACAAACAATAAAAATAAAAAATAAATAAAAATTAAAGGAGGACCCCATACAAAGAACGTGTTTTTTGTTCAATATTGGTACGGAACCCTTCGTGCGCGAGTCCGACTCGCACTTGGCCGGTTTTTATTTTTAATATTCTGAATTCAATTAAACATATGATCCACAAAAAAATTATATAATCCCTTTATACTACAAAGTATATTTTACTTATACAACCACACTAAATAAATTATAGATAGTTAAAGTTGCAGAAAATGGCCACCAAAATAATATACTCTGGCAATTTACGTCCTTATGTTTGACCCTTAATTTGTGCTATAAATTATGGTTTACTTTGTCGTTTATGAGGCTGCAGACATAACCCCCACCATGTGTAACAGATTGCGGCAATAAGGGAAATTGTCTTTTTTATGAACGCCCGTGGCGGCCGAGTCGCCACGTGGCAGGTGAGACGCGTACTTAAGATACTAGAAAGGTTACGTATTGATAAAATGGGTATCCTTACCTAAAATAAGGGTTTGTAAAAATTACGACTTGATTCAGTGCCGTGTGTGAAGTTGATTGAACATGAAGTAGATTAGAAGTCTTGAGTAAGTTTTAGTATTTATTTATTATCATCTGGGATAGGCCGTTTATGAAATGGGAATACGAAACTAGGTATAAGCTGATGGCGTGATATTTTGTAAAATTTACATCAACTCTATATTCCTCATTAGTACACCAAACATACATGTGTTTAGGTATGCATGCTCCATCGTTAGCTTCCTTAGTCACCATCAATTGGTGAGTTTTGAAGCTTTCGTATCTTGCATTAAAATTATATATTGCTTTCGTCATTTCCCCCAAAATTATTAATTTGTCTACCGGACGGCCATATTGCCTGAATGGAAAGAAACAATTTGGAACAGCTCGGGTCACTCGCAAGGTTGATCAGAGGCTTCCAAGAAACGATCACCGCTGAGACACTCCATAAGCCAATAAGAAATAAGCACTGTCAGGCGCTTGATGACCCAGCAACGAGGAAATCATGACCCTCAATAATGAAGAAATTAACGCGAGAAGGAGGCTAAAACTTATCCTAAGACATACGATTTTTCGATGTACACCATCCTTCAACGCACTGCATATATTTTCATCTGCTTCAGTATTTATATCCATTTCTGTGAAAGATTTCGCAGTTAGTTTGTTTCTCTACCAAAAAGTTTTCTATGTGTAGATAATTAAAACATACTCTATTATTAATTGATTTAACCATTCTAAGATATGTGCCCCGAACCACAAAGTTTGTCGATCGATACCCAGCCCTCTACGCGCTGCATATATTTTTGTCTGTTTCAGTATTTATTTCCATTCCTGTAAGTAGCTCCCAGTCAGCCGTTTATTTCACCTGAAAGGTGTCCGGCGAATGCAGGAGTTAATTTCACGAGGTATTTCTCCCGCTGTAAGAAACCGTTTTCTTGTCTGGTGCACCGACACAGTATTAATATATTTTGCACTGCACGTGCACTTTAATTATTGATTGAACTGGCTACCTACTTTAGGTATTGTAACCAAATTATACGGCAAAAAATATAGGTGTTTATTTTATTAATGGACGGCAAACGGATGTAGTTTGTCTTGATATGATAACTCAAGAATTCAAGATGAATAATGAATATAAAGTTCATTCATTTCAATAACAAACATAATATTATGTAACTTTATAGTTACTGAAATCGATTAAACTTGTAAAGATCGGCGGTAAACTCAAAATGTTTATAAGAAAGTAGTAGAATATTCGTGGCCCTGTATAGCGCTTCCCTTAAACCGCAACAGCAACAGGGGATAACCTGAGAGTGGTTTTAATGGGCAAGACCCCTCATGGCTATGTTTCGCTTACCCCCACTAAGGTTTCATTCTGTCTTCGTAAAAAGAGATGTAAAGTAACCTCTTAGATGTGATAAAAGGGTATTCCATCGAAATGTAGGGCTTGGTCAGTTACACATCATTGTTAGTAGGTATGATTACATCTGACAAAAAATAATTTACGCTGAATGTGGATTACTTATAGCAATTAAGTTAAACACGACTGTAGTCGTTTCAAATAGAAAGCCGTCAAATGTCGAATGGCCTGTAGTAATAAAATACGAGCCCTATCATAAAAGAGCAGCATCTGTCACGGTAGGTAGCAAGCAATTCAACGTTCATCTCCAGACATTATCTCACCAAACAGTGGGATCGTACGAAAGTTGCGCGCCATTATTTTCTTGACATATTTCACAATGGCGGAGCCGGGTGGCATCGTTTTATTCCTCTGAAATTCACGATGCATCTGCGGAAAGACTGCGGAAAGTTAGGTAAAAGGTGAATAATTTGAAATGTATATAATAAGTCGCCGAACTTAAATGCGCGCGCGATTTCTAGGTAATATCACTTCTAATATTATAAATGCGAAAGTTTGTGAGTGTGTTATGCGTATATTTGTTACTTCTTTCCGCTCAAACGGCTGGACCAATTTTGATAAATTTTGGTATGAAGGTGACTGATACCCTGGATACATGGGCTACTTTTTATCCTGAAAAATTTAGTGTTCCCGCGGGATGAGCGGGTAACACCGCGCGGAGCAGCTAGTACTATTATTAATCATTGATGACACTATCTTATCAAATCGAATCCGGTATATTGTCCATCTCTTCACTTTAAAACGATTAGGTACACAAATATTTACCAATTTCGGCACAAGGATAGCTGGAAATTCAAAAATAGTTGTAAAACACTTTTTATCCGAAATTGGTGGAGGAAAAAGATAGACACGCGGACTAACCAACAAGTAATGAAGTAGAAAGGGTAAAAACGTATGTAAGATTAGATTCTGTATGAAATATTTTGAAATTTTACATCTTTTCACTCTGATAGAGGTTGAGATTGAAACCAACGTTGAACGTATCAATTGCCTTTAACATTTTAAAATTGTTATTATTAGTTGCGGCAATGTATAATTTTTAAACACAAGTAGAACAAACTAGACACAAGACATTAAGAGGATTGCAAATATATGTTATTTGGTATGCTGCCCTGCGGTGCATTTTATACATTCATAAAATATCAGTGGCATAGCGTGGCACTTCAGGACAAGCCGGACTTCTTTTGGTTTATTTTTATGCTGGAGAAAAAAGGACAAGCTGCTTGAATACAAATATTGTAAAATAAATTAATCGATAGGCAAACCGAAACAACGCAGCGTAGGAAGACCGCGAACAGGGTGGATGATCTGATCATCAGGCCTCGGACTTTCGTTCGCACGGTAGGACTAATGGAGAGCTATGGAGCCGATATTAACATTAAAACACTATTCATACTCATACTCATACTCATATGTGTATTTATTCGCAATTTTAATTATTTTATAGTCAAGGACAAAGTCAGAAGAATATAGGTACAAAGATCTGATTTGTGTAGGCATTGTTTTTTTTTCGCCACCATAAAATACGTAAATATTTGCAACTTTATCCATGTTTCCTGGAGTAAATTGGGTTCTATATTGATTGAATATCCATTTATGACTAGAAAGTGCACGATATTGACAATAAATTGAGTTAAATTAGGAGTTTGAAAATATTGTAAAAACATATTTTATTAATAATTTTAGTCATTTAATGCTAGGGAATGTTAACCATAATATAGTCCATGGAAATGGTACATTTTGCCTTGCATTAAATCGGGTAGTTCTGATTTTTTTATATGTTCTATATGATGAAGTGGTTATGGCAAATCCAAGTTTTCGACCTCGGGAACCCTCCGGATCATTGTGAAATTCTTGAAAAACCATGAATTTTTCGGTGTTTTTTCAGTTTCCACCAATTTTTACCATGAGAGACCTATTTTACCGCAAATATCACTATGTAAACTTTAAAGAAGACTAAATTTTCAACAAATTATGTTAAAGTGAGAGGGCGATAAACCAAACAGTTTGTAAGATGCAAGCGTTCAAAAATTAGCAAAACTTCGAAAAATATATATTTTTATAAGTTTTTTTAAGTTTTCAGCAACGAGGTCAAATAAGGGCCCATTTTACGTTATAAGTCCATATATTTTATTAAAGTACACACCATCCGCAACTAAATGAGACCAATTTGGTCTATTAAGACTCGATAGTTCTTTAGATACAGCTGTGTGAAGTTGCTGAGGTGAGTAAACAAAATAATAGAAGGGTTTGTAAAATGAAATGCGACGTATGAAATAAGCATTATAATTTACAGAAACACAGTGATAATAACAATTATTAGTCTTTTTTGTACATCTTTGATGGACCAGGCTGATCTTCCAGATCTACATCATTTCTTTTGTGGAGGGCTTACTCCGTTAGCATTTCTTCATCGACCGGCTCAGGCCGCTCGAAACCGCCATCCAATGATGGATCGTCAATGTCGTCAATGTCGTCACATATCAGGCTTGTTTTAGCAAGATTGATCGCTGCAGTGGTTGCAAACAGCCGAGCATTTGAGGCCAGATTTTCTGCAACTACAAGTTGTATAACCAACTTTTTTTGCAGTTGCAGGAAAACATTTTAAGCAGGGGTTGAGGAGCTGATGGCTTCGTCATCAGCTGAGGAATGAAGCCTCGAGTGCGAGGCCTCATTCCTCAGATGTGAGTGAGAGGAATAAGGAAAACCGCAGCGTTTTGTTTGAGGCGCGGCTGTTTTTTCAGTGTCGACAGAAACTTCATTTTTCCTTGGCCAACAAGTGCTGAAGTTGTATCACAACCACTGCAAGCGTGAAAGAACAGTGCCATTACGGGTTGTGCTTGGTGGATGAAGGAATCCGTCGAGTAGGTAAGAAGAAGATAACGTCAGATGAGGACTTTGTTCCAACTCTACGAAGACGTGCTCTTGGTGTTTTTTTCTAAAGCGTCAGATGGATACCCATCGAAAACCACAGTTATATGGGAGCCGTAGCGACTTTGCAAGTATTGGACATGACTGCAACCGATTTCCTCTAAATACACCACTAATATGAAAAAAATTTTTTAGCTAAATTTGTTAACATTTGAATAGCTGTATTTTAGAAACTATTGGGTCTAATGTAACCAAATTACATTTATTTTGTTGCAAATTTAGTGTACTTAAAAGTGTTCATAGTGATTTTTACTGTAACAAACGCGTTTGGTGGAAATAACTAAATTCGAAAACGAAAAATTCATGGTTTTTCAAGAATTTCACAATGATCCGGCTGGTCTTCGAGGTCGAAAAATTGGATTTATCATTACCATTTCACTGTAGGCAACATATACAAAAATCAGAACTACCCGATTTAATGCAAGGCAACCCCACTTTTAAAGCACGATTTCCATGTACTAATAACCATAAAGGCAGTTTGGAATGAAATATATGAATGAGTATGAGTATGCGTATGAATTTTATTTTAATGTTAATAACGGCTCCACAGTTCTCCATTATTCCTACCGTGCGAATGAAAGTCCGAGGCCTGCTGATGATGATCATGTTCGTTTAATATAGCTGGCAAATAGGGCGGCGCATGACCAGTCAATGTCGAGAGACTTGAGAAAGGCCTATGTCCATAATGAAATGATAGTATCTTATGTTAGGTATATAGTATATGTCTATTTGTATATGCGGTGATTATATAATACTTATGTAACTTGTGTTTTCGATGCTCTCAGAACAATTAGATTTCCACTCCCCACTTGGATCTTTGGCCCTATGGTTAACTGGTAGATGCTATTTAGCATTAAATTTATAATTTTTACTTTGACTTTTGTTTTGTGCAATAAGATTTAAATTTCCTAAATGACTAAATAAATGACACAAATAGAATACAGCTTCTACGAGCATGGATGCCACGCCATTCATAAAGATACATAATATTACATTACCGCAAACTAAAAAATCTCATCATCCCATTTTTTGAAATTCTAAGTTTTAAAATATCGATAAATTTTATTCGTCGAATAAGTGGGGTCAGATGTTTTTCCACCGACAAATAAAAATACCCCAGTTAAATACAACTGTTAACATCGGAAGTTAATTCGACCAGCAAGCTAATCATCAATCATTAATTTCCGACTGCCGATCAGACACCTCGAAAATGTGTCATTTCGTATTGTTACGCATTAAATGATATTGACAGCTTGAAATGAAATGTTAACGAGTCTCACATGAATTTACAGAAGCGTCGTTTTATTGCATGCTTATAAATGATTTTTCATGAAACATGAAAATGATGATGATAACTACAAACTTACATATACACCCAATAACAATTGTAGCGAAATTAGCGCAACTTCCAACTTTATTCCTTATCTTCGTAATCAGAGAAATTCTACACTTTTCCTCCTGAGTCTAGGTAGAGTAAGGACCTTTGATTTTTATTAAATCATTGTATACAATTTGTCTACTGTAGTTCCCCTCCCCCCCAAAAACTTGTAAACACTAAGCGGCCACTTTAGTTCTGAGCATGTTCTTGAGGACAACAACTACAGAACAATGAAACCGGCCAAGATCATGTCGGGCCACGCTCAGTGTAGGGTTCCGTATAGTGCTCATCCTTCACAAGAGACGGGCTTAAAACAGCGGTTTTAAGCCCGAGATTTAAGTTACGAGAAAGATTTCAAGTTCTGTAAAAAGGTCGTAAACGCCAAAGTAATTATAATTACTTATTACCTTCTGGAAGTCAAATTACGTCCTTTTAAAGAAAATTATGAAATTATGCGATAACTCAAAAACGGCTCGACCGATTTTGATCAATATAGTTTTCATTGAAAGTTCTTATAAGGCCTCATTTTCATGAATTTTTCCATATTTTTTTGACCCGTGGTTGAAGAGTATTACTAGTACTATTTTTAAAAGACCCATTCAACGACACCCCACACACTAGTGTTGGAACGAAAAAAAAAATCACCCCACTTAGGTGTAGGGAGGTACCCGAAAGAAAGTTTTTTTTTGTTCGGAGCTAAGCCGCGGACGCAGAGACGAACCGCCGGATATGGCAAATCTATAAGGGTTCCTAGTAGACTACGGAACCCTAAAAAATTGAGTACAGCGATGTAATAAATATTGAAGGTGTTTTCCAGTTCTTAGACTCTGGCAATTACTGTCTAGTTTCGCATTACCACGCGTTAATGTCACTCAATGCAGACTAGCATTGAATAGCAAAAACTGATATAATTTCGTGATAATGCAAAGATATTGCTAAATTATAAATATTGTAAACAATCGTTAATTTACAAAGCGTCTGCAAAGCCTTTTGTAAATAATGTATCATCGTGAGTGTCAACGACGTCAAACACGTTCAATTGTGAAATAAAAACTGTAGGTAAACGTGTAAAAACCAAAAAACAATATCTTTCACAACGTGAAATCCTAATATCAGAAACGTCCACAGGTATGACAGTGGAGGCACAAGCGATGCCGTTACACTGAAAACAAATCACCGTGTATCTGCGCCCGAGACGTTTTTATTTTGTCTGGCACGTAATTGAATTTTGTGGTCCGCTCGATCATAGGACCGCTGCGTCGATAGATTTGTTTACCAGCTTTGAAACGGATTTCGGGCTGTATGTTTTCAGCGACTTGGGAAAGGACATAGGTTTATTTTAGAGATGAGCTGACTAGTCTCGATAAGTCGGGAACGCCGTTTAGTCAGCAACATGAGAGATGAGCCGACCAGCCGTTATTTAGTTGGAAACGCTGACTATTTCCGACGCCGACTAATCAGTAAATAGTAAGAGGGAGGCGTTATTTGACATCCGTGTTGTTGACACCGACGCTCCTTCTTACATCGCGCGACCCGCAATATCCGTCCTGAAATCAGCTGAAGATGAAAAGAAAAGAAAATACTCAAACGCTTGCGAAATGTGACACGCCACCTTCACCCCACTAGTAACGTCAGTTGATGGCGTCTTTGCCCCACAAATGTCTTCTTTCATGAAACACATGGCAGAAGCCATATCAGACCGCTCTGGCACCGAACTTTAAGCACCGTGCTGAGCTGGCTTAAAGCACGGGTAAGCGTTGCCCTCATACGTGCAACTAGCATCTGCAGTAATAGGTTCAAACCACTAGTGAAATGGCTAGGATTCGACGACGGTGCTACCCTCCCACACATCGACTAAATGTTATTTTTACGACAATTTATTGTATGTGTATGTACCCACTTTATTGAATGTATTGTAAGTAGTAGTAGTACTTACTACTAAGTAAGTATTAGCAGTACCTAGTATAGCAATTTGAAAACCTATCAGTCCGCTAGTCGGCAAAATTCATAGACGGGGCCCATCTCTAGTTTATTTTAACACTGTATATTTCATGAACTTGTTGTTTTTGCCTGCAGATCGTTACGTCATGTACTTCCTGACTCATGTATGTATATTTTAGAGGTGTTCGTACTGTAATTGAAACGCGAGCGGTAAAAGCGCGATGTCACGTAGTGGAGTGTAACACGTCCTGAGCGACACGGAGCGGATCCAGGTCCCAACATCAACAGATTTCTATTGTATGCATTTCAGTATGTTGTAAAAGCTTTCGGGAATTATGTTGAGCAAGATTAATGCAATAGTGTAATTTTGTCGTCTGCTTTGCGTTTACAAATCTACATGTTTATAGATCTCTGTGTTCGTTTTTATTTCTGTGAATAATGTTCGTGCACTTTTGAGAATCTATTCAAAGTTTCGTCTACATGACAAACTTTTTTGCTGATTATTATAGGAACCTTGCATTTTCTGCAACCTGTGAGTGTATGTATCGTACACCCAACCATTATAATTTATTTATACAAAAATTGTCTCTAATTTTATAAGAACATCTTTTTTTTTTTACCGTCATTTTACAAATGAATTGCCTTATGTATGTTTCTAACGTCGTGTGGAATGGGCATGGGTTTATTTTAAACGAGCATTATGTTATTAACTTGTTGTTTTTGCTAGCAGCTTGTTACATTATGTATTTCCTGGCTCATGTTTATTTAGACGTGTTTGTACTGTAATTGAAATGCGAACGGTCAAAGCGCGATTCCACGTAGTGGAGTGTAACATGTCCAGAGCGACAAGGAACGGATCCATGTCCCAACATCAAAAGAACTCTATTGAATGCATTCCAATATTTTGTAGAAGCTTTGGAGAATTATGTTGAACAAGATTAATGCAATAGTGTAATTTTGTCGTCTGCTTTGCATCTAAATTAGTCCTCTTTTTTATCCGTCATTTATGTATATTAAACGTAGATATCACGGTATATCGGCCTCATGGCAAACTTTTTTCTATATACTTATTCCTCGAGACCCTTGGATATTCTGGTATATAATATGTAAATGTATGATACTCTGCAGCTATTAACATATATATTTTCAAAAAATCTCTATCTGAGGCTTCGTTGCTCATTTAGTGACAAATAATTTTACATAAAGGTTTGATAATTTATTTTTGTATGATAATTTTGCAAATTCATTTTATTACACTAGCAAAGTTCGTTCCATTCTATGTATCTATTTAAGTACCTACCAAGTTATTCTCACTATTAAAGGTTAAAATATTCATAACCCATTGATTTTTCTCATTAATTAAACTGAGATAAGACCCAGCCTCATGCGAGGAGTGAGCGTCAGTCCCCCAAAGATAGAAAAAATATGAATCGACACCTGCCTTCATTCACACGTTTTTGCTGGATTGCTTTCGCATTCGAGAAAGTAATGGATTTTTACGCTAAACTGGCTGCAATATTAATTGTTTTAAATGTTTTTTTTTAATCTTCTGAGCTTCACAAAAGGATTGATTAATGAGTTCGGATATGAGAATGAATTAAAAACAAAAAACCTTTTTTTTTCATAGATATTCATGTTGCTGAAACGTATTTTCATAACGACAGATAATAAATTAACCTGTCAAAACTTCTTGAGCATCATTGAATCGAAGAATTTTCTGGTATTTTAAACAACGCCATAACTTTTGCGGTTTGAGGAATGATACATTTTCAAAGTACAAAGAACAGAAGTTCGCACAAAAGGGGCTATCGCTCACAAGTCGTAAGAATGCAGTCAATAGGCGTCAAAACGGTCCTCAGATTCTATTCAGCTGTATGGGTATAAATAATTCAGTATTGGCTGGAGTGATGTTCCGTCTTTCTGCACAGAGGGGTAGCCATCTGGGTGGGATTCATGGAATAAACATATTATTGATTAGAGGTGTTTGAATAGTGAAAGGATGACAACATCGAACGCAACTAGCCATTATTTTAGACGGAACACAAAAGACAGAATAATAAATAGAATTGAAAATCTTAATTTAAAAAACAAGGTTTTTATCTTATTTAACTTGAAAGTTTGTTCTATATTTTCATGGGACGATTCCTACGTACTCGTACGTCTGTATCCCTTAAAATAAACACATAACTTGTTTCGACTTGTACATCCTACCTTGAGTAGGTACTTCAGCGTATGCATAGTCTGCTATTTGTTTTGCCTTTAATGGAACAGTTCTACATGAATAGAAAGATTGAGTAAAATAAGCCTACTTAGAAAAAAATACTTTTAACAAAAATAAATGGCGGTACTAAAACACTTAATATTTAAACCAAAACAAGAGCAGTCTCGTTTATCTTACGTGCGACTTCAAGAGGGTTCCGTGAAGGGCTTTATTATCATGAGAGGCGAACTTTCACCCGCCAACTCTAGACCTTTTTAAGAAGCACACTCCTCAGTAAGTGGACAACTCAGCGATATTTTGGTTAGTACGTTTTAATGAGGGCTTACCTCATTGAAATTTAAGTGTTTTGGGGACATTTTTTCGTATCGCTTTTTTGTATCAAAACGTAATCTTATATGAATATTTATATAGTTTGTAGTGCCAAACAAGGAAGCCCTCGGCTTACTGTAGCAAAATGTAAACTGTCGCCATATACAAGCGCTCTTGTGAAAAAAGCTGGCATAACATTAATTTTGATTAAATTGGCTTGGTTTACAAAAACATGTGAATATTCAAACATGAAAGCTCCAATGTTTAATTTAAGATTTCTTCATGTCCTAGCAACACAAAAATCATCAAAATTAATTGCTGTAAATTGTCACCGAGACCACCGTTTTTGCAGAGAATGATTAAAAATGTAATTCAAATATTGAAGCCTAGCTCGAGAGCAGAACAATTTTTTCAATAATCCAGACATGGCGCATTCCGGAACACAAACGGCTATTCTTCGGGCAAGATTTACAATGGCGAAAAAAAAGCGTCCCGGCATAAAAGAATCTGCTTTTCTTGGAGCGTTGCCATTGTGCAAATGGCGAGAAATTCACACCATATAATAACGATCCATTAAATCTAAATAGATACCTATAACATGGAATCTAATTAAAACGTCGTTGGGTTTGTGAACTGAATATCTTTTTTAAAATGTTTTTTTTTTTTAGCTTTATTAGTATTGCAGAATACTTATTTTCTTAGGAGTGTTGCATTCCTGAAATACTGCCCTCGCAGCTTCAATTTCCTCGCTGATTCAGTAACATATTAGGACTTTTGGCGAGTACATCTGAAATAAATAACTGTACGTATGAAAAATACAAAGTTATGTTCTGTTTTAATAAATCTTCTCGGATCCTTCTATTCTCCTTCATGCTGGAACTTGTTATCTCTTAGCAGTATGGCTCAATCCACATTGCGAGGGTGATGGTAATTCTCAGCTAAAATAAAAGGAAACCGAGCAATCACCGAAAAAAACCCTATTTCATTATGTGTGTGTGCGTGCATGCGTAGGATAGTGTACCCGATTTCAACGCGAGCTAAGCCGCAGACAAGAGCTATAATTATAAGAAAATTAAACAATATCCGTGTTTACGTTTAGTAGCGACTACGTACCAGAAAACCAAGAGTATGAGACCCTACAAAGGAACATTAATGTTAACATTAATTAATTTATTTATTTATTATCATCAGTCATCACCTACTATTTTCTGTTTAATTTTGTTTTCTCCGCTACCCAAAGGTTGTAATTATGATGATGATGATGAAGCTTGAAGAGATCGCTCTTTAGTGATAAGACCGCCTATTGTCTACCAAAGTTTAATTTAAGATTTCTCATGTAATATTTTTCTTGTTGGTGTGCAATAAAGTATTGTTGTATTGTATTAATAAACTGACTACACAAAACTGTAGAATGAAAGAAGCACATGACAAATAATTGTGTAAATCCTTGGTTTTACACGATTAAAGAAGGTTTGTCCAACAGCGGACATCTATCAGCTGATATGAAAACAAACTCCCAATCCGTTAACTTAAAAACCACTTCGAACTCATAACAATATGCTTTTTATTAACTTTTGAATCGCACTTTTCTTAGCATAATCACGACTCCAACACTTAACTCGCTGTTCAACGGAACGTATTGCGTAGTTTTGCTCAAACTTTTGAGAACCAGTAAATGTTATTCAAAGTAAATATTCGCCTGTCGTCTGTGCAACGGAAGTCGCTGACGCTCCCGAGGGGCTCGGGGCTTCGTCCTCGTGTTTATATCAGTTTAAAACTTGACTTCACCGATCGGATACTTCCTATACAAATTTAAAATACTTTTGTGTAAATAACGTTCGAATTTGAGTATACAGGGCGTGGTATGTTTTTTTACTGAACAATAACTTGGGAATGTACCTATGTATGATATTCAGTTGGTCATCCATACAATACCTATGTTAATGAAATAGATGATAACATTTATGAATAAACTACATATTTTCCAAATATCGACACTCATACAATACCAATAGAAAAAATATAGGCCGTTACTTTTAAAGGTATTTTAAAGATATAATGTAACATCTGTCTAATAATGTTTGCATTACAAACCCGCCGTTTGCATTGCGAACAGAGTCGTAACTATGAGTAGTACCTAGTTTTTGATGCGCAGGGCGTTAAATGAGTACCTACTATATTTAGCACTGTACATAATAGCACTGTGACGATGGGATTAAAAATATCAAAATGCTATTTTGCGTGCAGAGTTTAAAATTAAAATACAAGTCACACAGGTACATACATACAGATTAAAATCACAACTCTCCAATAGGTTACTTAAGTAAATTTTACCACGCGGCGGATGACTTCTATAAGTAGTCATACTTATCAAACAATGTTGTTTGATAGTTTGGTACAACATGCTCATCTGCCCCAACAGGGTTTAAATATAAAAATAATATATCGTTAGACCGCGGACAACCTGCTACTACCTCTGATGGCTTCTTGATGCCTTTATGATGTCGTGTCCACGACAAAGGATGCGAATATTCCGTAACATGAGATTTTTTCAGCATCCTTTAATCCCTTTATGTTTCCCTTCCCCCTGTATAAATTCTGTATGTTACTTGGATTTATCGAGTTAGTATGTAGGTATTTATTTCAATACTACTAGATGACAACAGCAGAAAACGTGGCACACCTTATTAAGGCGGAGCAATGATCTAGTCAAGATGAAAGAAAGCTGGTCAGAGACGCGCACGACGGCACGACTGGACAATATTTGCGAATATAATCTAAGCCCCAAAAATTTCCAATACTGTAGCAGCAGAGGTATTTTCGTATTCGATTAATTATAATCTTGTATTTGATTCTGATTTTTTTATTCAGTATTTGAACCTGAGATCCTATGTTTTCCGGTTTAGTTCTCTCCCAACTGAGCTATCACATCGTTACGGGAGTCGCACCAAATCTTTGAGCGCTCTCTGTGTCATATGTTTCTTAAAATGCTTGAGCGCATTAGCCATACTCTAGAATGTGCGTCTATCTTTATATAATGTGTTATCTTATTTCATTGTCCTTATAAAAATAAATTTATAGGTATTAAGTCAGAATAGTAGTTAATCGCAAACGTTCTTGATAATGGAAGAAACGTACACAGATATATTTTCATAACATCACAAAGTGTAGTGTGGACAGTAAGAAGTATTAGTGAGATTTATAATTGTTATCTAGCAGCGAACTAGGCGAGGCAGACTTATTGCCGGGTCGCGTGCTCGCACCTAATATATTACGGTGCCTCAGCCAAAACGTCTTTGTTTCCCACTCGCCCACTGTTTACCAACAAATACCGCCTTTTAAGGTCCTGGTCTTACTTTAAATAAATTAAACGATACAACCCGTGACACTCACTGAAATTAAGGCTTTGGGCTTATCAATTAGCTGTGTTTAAAGTTGTCGTCGTGGCGCTGAATTTTATTTTAGTTTTACACGGACATTATGCTATCTAATTTTTAAATTTAAATAAGATAATCTGCAAATGGAGATGTGACCGAAAAATATATCAAGCGCATTTTTTGCTTATATTTGGTACGGTAAATAAATTTGGTACAGTATTATTTAATGAACCGCACCCCCTCCGTATAAGTTTGCTTTGGTGCCTAATATTCGTATTTCCATTTGCAGAAGAACTGTAACCGATATAGCTTTCAGGATTGCACGGTTGAAGGGGCAATGAGCGGGCCATATAGCCCGGTGAACAGGTGACCGTTGGGGCAGCAAAGTCCTGGAGTGTCGACCACATATGGGAAGCGCAGCCTGGGACGGCCCCCGATTAGGTGGACAGATGACCTCGTTAGGGTCGCAGGGAGTCGGTGGACGCGGTCTGCACAAGATCTCACCTTGTGGCGAGTTATGAGGGAAGCTATGTTCAGCAGTGGACGTCTGTGGCTGATAGATAGATTTGTATTTGAGCGATATGTCTTAATTTCATTATCACCCCAGTCATACATTACCTATGTATAATATAAAGCATTATAATAGTATATTAATCGGTATTAGCATTATAATGACTTTAGTGATCCCGAAAAAATTACATTTCCCATAAGATTTGCAAAGTGCTTCTGCCCCCTGATAATCTGAAATTCGTTATTACAATAAAATATTTGTTACCTTGGAAATAAGGGGAGTTCTTTAAAGTTAACCAAATTTCGTTAGCCACACAGACAAAGTTGTCAAAAATTTCATATGGATAAAAAAGTAATTAACTTGAAATATTCAGGGTCAAAGGTACCCAACATATGCCCTGTAACCTTCGTTACATTCATGCTCGTACGAGATAAATTTCTGTGTCATATAATATGCGATAATTTATTCAAGCTCCGGATATATACTCGACCTGTCAAGGTGATACATGCAAGTCGACCCATGTCAAATATAACAGGGTCGTTGCAATATTACCAACAATTTTTATTTTTTCCCGCGCTCTTGTTACTTGTAAATAATGTTGCCAGAGGACAATTTAGGCACCTAAATTGGTGCTTTTTGGTTTACTTAAATAATATATAATTATAGAAGATCTGTCTAAGTCTGTCTAAGAATGATATATAACTATGAGAAAACATTTCCATGGCGTTACTATCCTTCACGCAGCTCGAATAGCGAAATATAAAAATAAGGCCGAGATATTGCTAAATTGGAGATATCACAACGCAATGCCTTGCCGATTTAGGGCCTGGGTGAAAGTATTAGAAGCATTACCTACACATTAACCCACGCCACGGTCCTACATATTACAAATTTTAAGTAGTTTACCTACTCGAAATACATTGAGTACTGGTATTATGATTTCCATAATTTTTTCATGATACTTCAATAGCTTGACTTGACATATCAGGATTTTTTAAATTTAAAACATAATTTTCGTAATGTGTACCGTTACCTATATACTATTTTTAACCCCCGACGAAAAAAAGAGGGGTGTTATAAGTTTAACATGTGTATCTGTGTGTCTGTCTGTGGCATCGTAGCGCCCAAGCGGATGGACCAATTTAAGTGCGGTTTTTTTTTATCGAAAGACTTTTCCGTCGAGATGGTTCTTAGCTATGTTTGGTGGAAGTAGGACCATTAGTTTCCAAGATATTCAGCTTTAATTGGAACAAGTGACAAGATCTCAGCCAGTATTGAAGCCAAGGATTCCAAATTTTGGTTAAATGTTAAGTTTTATTAGCATTTTCTATATCACTCACTAAATGAGGATCTCATGATGACCAGGTAGTTGTTAATGGATCTCAGCCAATATTGAAGCCAAGGATTTAAAATTTTGGTTAAATGTTAAGTTTTATTAGCATTTTCTATATGACTCACCAAATGAGGATCTCATGATGACCAGGTAGTTGTTAATGGATCTCAGCCAATATTGAAGCCAAGGATTCCAAATTTTGGTTAAATGTTAGGTATTATTAGCATTTTCTATATCACTTACTAAATGAAGGTCTCATGATGACCAGGTAGTTGTTAATGGATCTCAGCCAATATTGAAGCCAAGGATTTCAAATTTTGGTTAAATGATAAGTATTATTAGCGTTTTCCATATCACTTACTAAATTAAGGTCTCATGATGATCAGCTAGTTGTTAATGGATCTCAGCCAATATTGAACCTAAGGATTCCAAATTTTGGTTAAATGTTAAGTATTATTAGCATTTTCTATATCAAAATAAATATATAAATGAAGGTCTCATGATGACCAGGTAGTTGTTAATGGATCTCAGCCAATATTGAAGCGAATAATTCCAAACGCTGGATAAATGTTGTTTTATCAGCATTTTCCTTATCACTCACTAAGTGAAGATCTCATGATAATCATCTAGCAGGGCTGGACTAAGCGTGGGCCCCCTCCCCTATAAGGAGAACATTATTATGGTACAAGTCCTGCATCTGGGACTGGGTCCCTAGACTAGGCCCGGACCTTGTGGGCCTAGGGGTAAATACGGCCCTGCCATCTAGTTGTGAGAGGATCTAAGCCAAGAATTTCAAATGTTGGTTAAATGTTAAGTTTTATTAGCGTAATGAACAATTTAATAAAATTTTGACAGTACAATAATGAGGTACCATGCAGCTGAAGATGGCCGTAGGAACTCCTTAACAGCACAGAATAAACCCATGGTGTTTGGGCTCGTCTGATTGTTCTTGATGGGCAATTAACGTTTGTGTAAGAAAGTACAGTCGATATTAAACCGAGTCTCAGAAAAACTTTTATAATTTCTGTCACAATACTGGGCCACTGTTTCTAAGTTTTGCAATTCTGCTAAAGCTGAATTGTCATTAGGACTATTGAACAGGTTCCTTTGATTGAGGTCACAAATAGCAACACCTTGCAAGATTTTAACGTGACTAAAGGACACGTTAGCTTTAGCAAAAGTACTCGCCTAAGGGAATAACAGCTTTTTAGGATTCTGTAGTCAACAAGGAACCCTTATAGTTTCACCATGTCCGTCCGTCCGTCTGTCTACGGCTTAGCAGAGACATAGCGGAAGAATAAATTTTTAAAAACTATTATTTGTGTACCTGCACTACACGTAAAAAAGTGGGGATGTAATTTTTTTTAACGGTTTATCCCATGGTGTGGGTTATCGATGATTAGGTCTTTCAAAACTAATTCAAGTTACCTAGCATCAACTACAATTTTTATGGAGCTAAGTAAGCCACCTATTTGGATCCTGTAGAATGGAAACCTGGTTCTGTTTAAGGCCATAATTAGCAGGTTCTTTCAACTCATCCAGTGCATTTAAAGTATATATATTGATTGTTTTGGCTAATAACTTAGCCATTTTGTCATTATAAGCATTAACTAATTTGACTTTAACGATTTTTTCCCAGAATGTTGCTAAAGGCAAATTTCAATCTTAGAGAAGACGGCTTTCGTTACCACAGGCTTGGGATCCTGTTGTCGTACACATAGTTAAGGATCAAGCTCGAGGAAAGACTGGAAACTATGGACCTTAAACGGTGTAAAACCAAAAAAGTGTTAAATGTAGAAAATTCCGGAAAAAAACTTCTGTTTGTTTAAAAAATATGAAATAAAAATAAAATTAAAAATTTAAAAAAAATAAAATTAAAAATTTTAAAAACCCCCGACATAACCTGTAAAAAGAAAGAAATAAAATCTACGAAATGTGCCTTTACAATGAACAGTAGAAAAAGAATCCAAGTTTCGTTGCGTTCGGGGGACCGCTAAGTACCTAACCTAAGTTAAATGAAATATATTTTTCAACGCAAAATTGTAAGTATGAATTTATTTGGGGCTTCCCACTTTACGATTTTAAAAGTACATTGCATTTCATTTACCTGATTTACCTACTTAGCGGTCCCCCGACGCAACGAAGCTTGGATTCTTTTTCTACTGTTCATTGTAAAGGCACATTTCGTAGATTTTATTTCTTTCTTTTTGCAGGTTATGTCGGGGGTTTTTAATAGATTTTTAATTTTATTTTTATTCTAACAGTAGCTTTTTTTGTGTAGAGGTCACAGTTATATAAAATAAATGTATGTGACTATTGTGACTGTATCTATATCTGGTACAATTTGTATGAAAACCGAACAAAAATGTTACCCAGTTTCTACTAAATTAGGCACTAGACTAGGTTCTCGAAATGTATAAACTTATAATACATTGCTGGTATTGAATCACACTCTGAAAAACCAAACTTCAGAAGTAGCCTAAACGTCTCCTCTGAAGAAATACGAGTAAAGCTAATGACGCTATTTCCGCGCTTGAACCGCACTGCAGTTACAAACACACAATCCGAGTATAATTTCCAAAGGTGTTCGATACAGTCATAAATTTCAGCTACGGAATCTGGCCGAGTTTGTCTTGAACCCCGGATACAATTTATGTATGTTGCTGGTCGGAAAGAAAACTATGTTCTTGGTTCTGGTCAGGTTTTTAATGGGTATTAGTCAAAACTACCTTGTGGTATTACTTTGTGTTTCGTTGTCGCTTGATAATATGCGTTCTTAAAATTAAGTTAACTATAATCCACTCGTTTAAGGCCTGTTTATCACTTGGCAGTTGTTATAGCAATGAATAAGTTACACCGTATTTTAAGATAAATAAATAAAATATCGGACATCCTCACACAAATCGATCTAGTCCAAAAGTAAGTTCCCCATAGGGGACCGCCATTAGACGGCGATATGGATACTTATAAAAACAAACATATAGAAAACATTGATTCTGGGTCATGAATGTCACAAACAAATATTCGAGTTCATCACGCAAATATTTGTCCTTGCCGGAAGTTGAACCCAGGACTTCCGGCTCAATTGGTAGCTGCACTACCATTGATACTCTCCACTCAGTGTTTTTCCCATTTAGTCAATGACAAGCTCTTCAAAACTGGCAGCTGCTTATATTTCCAAGCGCTAAGCTTTTTAACAAATATAACAATGATGTGTTAATTTAGGTACATGATTCTTCTTGTAACAAACACGAGCATTAGAGTAAATTAGTTTCCGTAAAAGCGTTTTCTAGCAGTCCTATAACACAATCAAATTAATAATCAGTACAATGACTTCATTTAAGTAAAATAAGTTTGCGTTGGGAATGTTAAGATGGTAAAGACACTAAAAAGTGATCAGAAGGTCAAAAAATATACTTATTTTATATCTGAAAAGTATTTTTTTCGTAAATCGAATTAAATGGTTTTGACTATCGTATGTATCTACGTAATAATTGTAAGTAGGTATTATTGAAAACTAAATAAGGACACTACAGATGTTTTTATACTTACGTGGGTGATTTGCAGAAAATATGCTCCGTTTATGCTTATGAGTGTCCCATGAAAACACAATTAATTTAAACATATATCATGAGAAGAAAACACAATGTAATTATGTTACTTTGATGATAAGAATTCTTTAAATTCAGATAAGATATTTTTATTCCTTTTTTTATTTTATTTTTTAGTATTTTTTCCTAAGAGTTACGCAGTTACTTCATATATTATGTTCATGTCCCAATTCTGAGCGTATTTTTATCTTGGAAATTTGTTACGATTGATACTAACTACCCAAAGGTTGTCTGGAAGAGATCGCTCTTTAACGATAAGACCGCCTGTTGTCTACCGTTTTTAATTTGTTTATTATGTGATTTCTTGTGTAAATATTTTTTGGTGTGCAATACAGCGTACTTGTATTGTATTGTATTGTATTGTATTGTATTGTATTGTATTGTATTGTATTGTATTGTATTGTATTGTATTGTATTGTATTGTATTGTATTGTATTGTATTGTATTGTATTGGATTGTATTGTATTGTATTGTATTGTATTGTATTGTATTGTATTGTATTGTATTGTATTGTATTGTATTGTATTGTATTGTATTGTATTGTATTGTATTGTATTGTATTGTATTGTATTGTATACTATTTATTTTAAAGTTTAACTGTAAATTATTCAGTCCTTATTAGATTATCTTTAAATTCTGTACAATATATTTACGTTTATTATAAATAGTTGTAAAATTTATATATTGATAAACTTGTCCCAACTTACTGGAGTTTCGTTACTCATTAGTTACGGAGCATTTAATCCCAAAGAAATGTCTCAGTTCTTAGTAGAATTATTTTTTCTTATTCTGGCAGCACTTTGACATGTTCCAAAATGTTGAACACAGCGACAGCCACTTTATTTTCAACAAAGTGGAGTGTGGATCGATAGTCTTGAGTAAATGAGCTAAAAAATCTCATGTTGAGTAACGGCGATTTTCTCATATAAAATCTTTACTTTCGTACTCCAGTTTATTCATTGCCGATTGGTTTTACTCTGAATCTTACAAATTTACATAGTTCTAGATGAATGCATTACACGTTTGAAGAAAAATATATTGTTTTAGGGTGTGATTTCTCATATATATCTTGTCTCAGTTTCGTTATTTTTCGTTATGTAACGAAACTGATAACATGCAAGGGTTAGTTCATACTATAAAACATTTATTATAGGTCGAAAAACCTGTCTGAATATGGACTGTAATATTTTTTGTCTCTGTTTCAATTCCCTAATTGATTTATTTTAGCATTTTTATCATATTTTTAGAAATCAATTTACTATATAAAAATATATTATAATACTATACTAATACTAGGTATTGCAGTACAAAAATAAAAACACTTTTTTACAGTAGATAAATGCTGAAAAGCAAAGGAAATATAGATAACGTTTAAAGCAAAATCCTACAAAATATGAAGTGTTAAGAGTGAAACATTTAGACAGAGTAAAGAAATCAATATAACGTGGAACAAACGGTCAAAATAAGGATCAAAAAGAAATTTCAGGAGATGTTGGAACAATATCCCTCCACCCATTAGGAATGCTAAATCTTTAAGCACTTTTAAATTTAAGTTTCGCAGGCATCTATTAAATCTCCAACTCTCCAATTCTTAATGCCAGAAATCTTGTCAATAAATTACACCTCCTTCAATATAGGTTATATTATCTTAAGCATAATACTTCCACTATTTACTACTACTTATCCTATCCTATACACTAACACTGCTCGCCATTTTAAGTAAGTATTTCATATATATTATTTTATTTATATAAACGAATACGTCACAACACATCATACATATGAATTACATACGCTGAAATGTAAACACACGTCACTATTTGCTGTTCCCACCTACCTGCTCGCCCTCTGGGTGCCACGGAAGACCAGCGTTGCGACATCTCCTGGATGCCGTAGCATATGCTGAGTGGTGTCCTTTTGGGATCTGACATGACAGCACCATTTATCTGTATTTCGTTATTTTAAATTACTTTGTTTTACTTTTTCTGTCTACCCATTGTTTAGATTTAAGTTTGAATATGTTTTCTTAGATTAAGTATGTTTGAGCTGTATGATTTATCTTTAGTCATTATTATTATGATTTATGGTTTTGGTGCTGTTTAGTTTGTCTCAATAAATTTATTTTCTTTCTTCTTTCTTTCTTTAAATAACTAGCGATAATTGGAGACGATATTCCGCACGTTACTATAATAAAAAGAAAACTAAATATAATAGGCAGCAGAGTCCGGATCCAGAAATAATACTTCAGAAAGAATTAAGACTGGCTACTGTAAGACATTAATTAATTATTTAGATCATATTTGTTATTAAATAGTATTCACATGCTGTGATTATGTACACCAATAATCATTAATCAATGGTGCTAATTGAAATCAAAACGTTTTATTCAATAATTCTGCGAACAAACCATAAAACATTACTAGTTTTATTTCATGAGTCCGACGTTTTATGTTATCAGTTTCGTTACAGCAATTATCAGTTTCGTTTACTCTCAGTTTAGTTACGAAATTCCAAAGGTACATATTTTCTGCAATTCACCCACGTATGTTTGAAACTAAGCCCAAATAGGTATTAATAAAAAACTTCTTCGTCCCACTTATAATACCAATTTGGCAGTGATGCCAGTGTCTCCTAATCGTAAGAATGTCCGTGTCAAACTCTAAGATTCCTAGTTTGAGTTGACGGAGAACAAGGAAATATAATTTTGGTATCATAATATTTAACTCTTCATTTGTTTCTGGGGAGGACTACATAATTATGGTCGTCCTTTTGCATTTTTTACGGATACTTTTTTTTTATTCATTACAGCGAAATGGCATGAACTTGATTTTTTTGTAATGTCACATACGAAACGTAAATTTATAAACTCTTAAAGAAAGTACCCTTGGTCTTTGCTGACACAAAGTACGGTTCATGAACCCTACCGTGGCCATGTTAGCGTTAGCGAGCGTCCGACAGCCGGCGCGCCGTTCATTCTGCAGTGTATTTGTTTGCCGTGTAAAACACCACTTACCCTCCAGAGCGCTGCGTATTAGCTGGGGGTTAACTGTCGCGTAATGCCTTTTTCGCTAACTAATGTTAATGGCGGGTAAAGATGCCTGGGAAATAGAATCGTGTTAACGAGCACTTGGGCGGGAAAGGGTTATTTCTGTACAATTATTAGATATGCGTGTATTAAGAAATATCTATCCAGTTGAGTACGATTCTCGTGCTTTAGTAATGTTTGGTTTGCATGCCAACGAGTAAACTCGTAAATAATTTATATCATCTTCGCTTGTAGACTGAACTTGAAAAGCAGCACACATAAAGTAAAAAATAATTTAAAATTTGCTGTATACGACATACATTTTATTTTATTAATTTATATGGATTAATTGCCTCCTTTTGTCGATACTTGTATCATCTGTACCAAAACAATCGTTTATTATCTCGAGCCTTCGAAGAAAAATTAAAATTTCAGTACAAAATTGCCAAAGGTCAGGACAGTTTGCGCACGTCCTATCTATTCCAGTTTTCGCATTGGGAGAAAAATGGACGGTGCAATAAATTTAATCACCCAGGGACTGACCCGTCTACGCTTTAATTAACTTTTCAACCTAGAATTTTCAAACGAAAAAAGAACGCAAAAATATCCGCAAGTTATCAAGCACGTAGAAAGTTACAGCTAACCGGATTGGAATCGTAAGGAGTTCAGAAATCAGCTTTACGTGGAACTTAGAAAACTCTCGATCCGTCAGCAAATCCACAAAACGAGCTATAATATTCTTTACCTTCTTATCTGCGAAGTTTTGACTAGTTATAGTGTGGACTTTTATTTATTTCAGTAAATAGTTATATTTATTATTTTCATGAAGAGGTAAGAAATGCATTGTTTCTGTTAAATTGTTATAGTGGGTAATTATCATCAGCTTTGATTTTTTTTTATTGACATTCAGATTTCCACTTTCAGAATATATTTTGATAGGAACGGTAAAAACTAATTAAGATCAAGTTAAAAAAAATGATTTACCATAAAAGTGTGTCACAATTATGTACCTAGTTTGATAATATTTTAGTTATAGCCACGCTTAAAGCATTAAGTGAAGATTTTCGTGCATTTAGTAGAATTGAGTAGATTACTAATTATAGTATTGTCCAATAATTTAGATAATATTTTGATACCTTATTATAAATATCCGATTCAACCTTAAGTACCTACCTACAAGTATGTGGCCAGAGTTAATTTTTAATTTTTGTGTGATATTTTCGAAACAAACTTAAGTTATCTGCAAGATGTAAGAGTAAGAACTATGACCGTTTTATAAGACTGTCTAGTCTAACCTAATAAATATTTATAGGTTACTCACGGGACTTAACCACAGGGAATTTATGTTTAAATACGTTGTACCTCTTTTAATAGGTTGACGTAAATTAGTATGTTTCTAGTCCCATCGGTTGGCACTGGCCGTTAACGACGAATTTTTCGCCATTATATTTTTATCTCCATACCAGAAATTGTAGTCTCATTTCATTTTCTTATCTCATGCTGGCTTTGTCTAGGAGCCACAAAGCGTGCAACGGACAGACTTCGGGGAGCGATTCCGAAACACGAAACGAAATACGAAATGCAACTAACGCCTTCCTATGCTAAGCTTGTAAAGGGTAGATCAGGGAATTTTAATATTTTACAGCCAGATATTATTTCACTACTTAAATGGCGATTTGGTCTGTCCTTTATATGCACGATACTAGCGCACTGCATAGGGAGCGATACATGTACAATGAGCTGTAGAATTGTGCTGCCCAAAGTAAATAATATAATCCATGGCGTCTTTATACCAAACATTTGCAGAAATCTACTGATTAAACTATGTAGTTAGATATACATTGCTAATCGTCACGTCAAAGTTTGAATAAAACACCTATGATCAAATCTGTTATATTAACGATGTAGGAACGTTAGGAGGTTGATACAAGGGACTATTTGAAGAGTTTGAACCCTGCCTTGGTGCAATCCGTGATAGTTTTTAGGGTTCCGTACCCAAAGGGTAAAAATGGGACCCAATTACTGAGACTTCACTGTCCGTCCGCCCGTCCGTCCGTCTGTCACCAGGCTGCATCTCAAGAACGGTAATAGCTAGACAGTTGAAATTTTCACAGATGATGTATTTCTATTGTCGCTATAACAACAAATACTAAAAACAAAATAAAATAAATATTTAAGGGGGGCTCCCATACAACAAACTTGTCATAGATTATGTCACGGAACCTTCATGCGCGAGTCGGACTCGCACTTGCCCAATTTTTTTTTTCTTAATCGGTGCCATCTAATCATCGGGTTTGAACCAGGCCTGAACCTGTACCCTTTTTCGCTTCATTGTAAACATTCGGCGCTGTCTGTTTGTAAAAATGTATTAATGGTTTAAAAATGAATTTGTCCCCTTATCACGCCGAACAGTTGGATAGATTTTAACCAGTTTTGGTACAGAAATACTTGCACATTTAAAGACTAACCGTCCGTAAGTTACTTTTTGCCCTACCACGCGGACGAAGTTGCCCACCTTCTAGTAAATATGTAATATATTAATTACAAGTTTACGTAAACTAAGTAGGTGTTTAGTAAACAAAGTAGGAACTCAAAACATTAATACTTTAACTGCCAGGATTTCGTAGCGCTACGCGCGTAGCCGATAACATGGGACGATCCGTAAGTAGCGAAAACTTGCTACGAGCAGAGCGCCTACGGAGCGGGCAGAAAAAGTTCAAATTCAATTTTAAAATAATAGATTTAAATCTGCACATAATACGCAACGGATACACTCACCCGACATTATCATACAACATTTATATCGACAATTGGAAACTCGTAGTCGAATATAAAGTGAAGCCTAAAGGAATTCTCCCGCCGGAGCGGCGTACGTCTTCCGAAGTTCCGGCGACGAGATAAACCGCTTCCCCTTCCTGGCCCTTGCCTCGTCGTGTAGCGGACGCGGCAAAAGACAAAATATACCTGAATGCCTACACGATACCTTCTAAGTAGCACACAAGCTGCAGAGGTACATATATGTATAGCCATTATAACTCTAGGTTGAGTGACATAAAACTTGTGTTGTACACTCCCACTGTAATTCTACACATATGTATATATATAAAGACTTTCACATTATACTAACGGGGATTTTTGTCAACAGATATTTGTCAGTAGTCAATTCAATGAATACCCAAATAAAAATCCACTAACTAGCTGAAGAACTATTGAGCTGTGACGGAATTTAAATCCTGCAAATTACAAAGCTATGTACACGGTATCAATGCACTGGACAAATCGAAACACACAAACTCCCCAATTTGCGATCGGTTTACAGATCTGTTTGACGTCCGGCAAACGAATGTAGGAAAAAATAAAATGTTTTTAGACAGGCCGCCGGCACCGCGTTCACGCGCCCGCACGTAATTTAATCTTGTATCACTTTGACGAAGCTTTGTGTAACATTGATCCCGGCTGAGCTCTTTGGCCGATCCGACGTACCTACTCGTAGGTACGCCGCTCTCATTCCTGCCGAACCCCGTTTAAAACATCTACGAATAGCGAACTATGCGGTAGTTCCCGAGCTCGCGGATACTACAAAACCGAGCTTAATTACTGCGCCCGCCTCTACCCTCTTCATTATCAGACCAATGAGTTAAAGCGTCGAACTCGGGGCAATAACTAAAACTAAACACGTTTGTAACAAGTTGTTTGTTGTGTTATCAGCGTCGAGCCAAACGTTCCCACCCCACACTCGCCGCAAACTTATGCCCGCTCCTAATGAAAACTTTGTCTACCGAATTTTATACAAATATGATTGGCTTCAATTTGAGACAATGCCAATGTAGGTACTCCTGTTTTGGTTTGTCCTAATAAATATGTACACGGGATCGATAAATTTGTGGAAATGTGTGCGAATGCGGGAAGTAAATCAGTTGAAACAAATGTGGAGCATCAGTCAGCGGTGGGGCGCCGGCCGTCGTTAGCGGTCGAGCCTGCGCGATAAATCTTCAGCGCCTTGAGAACACCTATAAAACACTCCACTGATTTTCTATAAATGATTTCACAACAACGTTTGCGTGCTTAATAGTCAGCACCCCTTAATTTATTGCTTCGATGACGTTGGAAGTTTTGAACCATCGATTTGAGTATAATTTAACGAGCGACTCGACTTTAATGACTTCATCGTAAATAAAGACGAAGTCTACAATAGGCGTTCAATTTCGATACAATATACGTAGACAGATTGATCGATTCATGATGTCTTATAACTATGCAGCTACTTAATATTAGTTATGACGCTAGTGCATCCTACTTGGGAATAAGTTCAAAATAGCTCAGCGAGCGCACTTGAAAAGCCTTTACAGATTATGATCTGGCACAAAACAGGCGGTATCATACTGGGAAATTACAGTGTAACCGTTAGCTGTATTTATTTGTAGTTGTGTGGCATACATTAATCATAACGAACAGGAGGTGGCGTCAGTGTAGCGAGTGCATGTGCATTCAGGTTGGTCTCACCGCAACGGCCCGCCGCAAACAACTGCGCTGGACTTTTAATCTCGACCGAGCATCGAACTGGCAGACTTGTGGCTACCACATAACCATGCTTGTTATTTTAAGAGAGGAAGAGCAAATTAATGCACAGACATTTTCATTGTCCATGTGCATATTTGAAAAGGCGCTTTTCAAATATTGGAAAGAAAATTTTCTATGAAAAGAAAGTGCGTTAAATTTGCGTGCGTTGCATTAAATAAGAGGCCGTGATTGAATTTTCATTTAAGGGGCCCTATTCCTTTAAAAAAAAACATATTATGACAAATATCATCATCCTCCTAGCCTTTGTCCCATATCTTTGTAGAGAATGTATTCTCAATCGGGGTCGGCTACCTAAATCCCAAGATGTGGCGTAGGCACTAGTTTTTACGCAAGCGACTGCCATCTGACCTTCCATCCCAGAGGGGAAACTAGACCTTATTAGGCTTAGGTGGTTTCCTCACGATGTTTTCCTTCACCGAAAAGCGAGTGGTAAATATCAAATGACATTCCGTACATAAGTTCCGAAAAACTCATTGGTACGGGCCGGGTTCGAACCCGCGACCTCCGGATTGAAAGTCGCATGCCCTAACCACTAAGCTACCACCGCTTTATATTATGATTATATGTAATCTTTGTTGTAAAATTAATAAAGAAATAAATAAATAATAATAATAATAAATATATTGATAAGTAATTTTAATCAACTTTTTGAAGTGAATAATACTTTTCCCCGAGTTCTAGGTAATAACATAGCTAATTCATGCTTTTTCTGCGTGCAGTCGAAAAACAGTTTAAAAAAACTAATTTTCCCCGTGAATTTTGTCAATTTCGAGTAGTTTTTGAAACAAAAATTATCAATGAAAAATTCAAACTGTAGGTTTCAAGTATATAGTTACCAATAAATCCCAATAGCCCTGTTCTAGGTAGTAACATCAATATTATTTTAAGAAACATGTTTGATCATAGAGAAAAATGTCATAAGCAATAAGCATTTTAAAAGGAATAAGGCCTCTTAAAAATACCACGAGCATCAATAGAATATTTACACTAAAATTGCATCATACATACAACCACCAATACCGCGAAAGTACGAATAGTCAGATCCTTGGTATTTCCCATGTTTTTATATGCCACAGAGACATAAACTAAGAGATCGAACTGGAGGAGAATGCTTATCTCAATAGGCATTTCATGGACAGAATTTCGCACCAACCAGCCCATTCTTCAAGAGCTGAAAATAGAACAGGACAAGTCCTCCATAGCGTAATCTCGAGTCCGCACCTTTTTCGGACACGTGTCAAGACGTGGAGCTTTGTCCATTGAGCGCCTGGTTCAGGGCAAGGTAGACGTGGTTGGTTTTTCATGAGGTGGACTAACCAAATCAAATCGGCCACAAACTGCCCTCTGCACGAGAGCACCAGACGCGTGGCTGTGAGGGAAGAATGACGCCGTGTGATTAGGCTTGCCCCACAAGGAATGATAGCCACGATCACTCTGCCAAGAGTGTAACGACAAAGAAGAACTCCAAGATCAGAAGCAGTACACGAGTGTGCGTATGATCCGTTATTTCGATGTTGCATGAAAACCACAAAACTATCAAATTCACGTTCGTATTTTCGCTGATACACACAATTATAAACACGGCTGCATGAACAAACTAATTCCCGCTCTATCTACACAGCTTCGACAGGAGTGAACTATATTGTAGCATTATAGTGAATGCTTAAATGTATTTCATATTAAAATGGATCCGTATTGCCGGCGGCGGGAGGCAGTAAACCTCGGCTATGGGACATATGGCACTCACTAATCATACTTTGCTTTCTGTTTTATTTCGCATTTCCATTACCGTATTTCAAAAGGTATTGACATATGAGGCACTTTTACGAGTTTTACGCTGCGCTTACTTTGCCGTAAATTTAATGCTACTTTGTTCTACGCCTTAGTTTGAATTTTGTTTAAGAATAAAATTCGGAAATGCGGTTGTTTTACTTGCAGTGGGTAAGCGTGTCTTATCAGCCTTTTGCGGGCAGGCCGCCGATCCAATTTCAGTATAATATAGGTAATTAGGTTAAGACGGATATTCTTTTGATAACGTTGAGAAGATCATTACGAGTAGCTTTTTTCTCGATAGGCAACATTATTATAAAAGAGAATCAAACAGGAAAACAAAGGCTGTTCCTCTGGACACTTTGGCATCTAGGTTCGTAATGTACAACTGGAATTTCATTAATAAGATACAGCGAGGAAACAAATATGACAATACAAGAACTACTTGCACTTATTTGCACGTCTCGGACGGTCGTAACACTTGCCAACTGCTGCTGCCTAAGCACTAAACAATGGTGACAACTACACAGAAGTTACATCATCATAGCACAAAATAATTTGCCAAACTCGTTGCGTACGGAACCATAACAACATTATAATTCCCTGAAACACCACCGAACGCCCGGGAAATGTTACTTTAATCACTTTATACGACGTTCTAGTTTGTATTGGTCCCGTTATTGCCTTAAAACGCACGATATGTCTGATTTACGGCGCTTGCCTTCCTATCTGTTACCAGATTTACGATTTGAGTAAAATTGCGTTAGCATTAATTATGCTCCAATTGGTTAAGCGATAATTCATTAACTTGATGAATCTATTGTTTTGTCTATCAAAACAGTTTTATAATAGTGGTGAATATCAAAATGATGGATAGTGGCCTATTGGGTTTTCCAGCAAGTGGACTAGCGACATTAGGTCGAAGGTGTTACGGCTCCTAATGATTTACTCATTGGACTATAATTCATTAGTAGCTTATGTAAATGTAGCCATGTCCTGTATTTTACAATATACCTTTTGCTTATAGCACCCTTTATACGTTTGCCTGTTTCCGTCTGAGAAATCCTTTTCTCCACATGCCGCATTTTACGTGACACCTTCGCATGGAATAATGTTATTTTAAATGTTACGATAATGCTGCAATGGACAGTGGAGCAAGGAGATAACGATTTTTAATTTGTTACTATTGAGTGTAGTTTATAGATTTCAGTATAATACACGTCAGTTTGACAGTTGACAATTCTGTCAACGCTTGCATTGTTGCTCATAACGCTAGCCGATTAAAGCTTAGCAGGTTGTTTGAAACGCTACGGAGTTAACGCTAAACACATCAATACATAAACAGTGGATGGTGATTAATTTGTACGTATTAGCTGCGGTACGACGGTTAGTTTGCTCAACGGCTACCAACGTAAACAACGTACAACTAATGTAATAAATAATGTATGGGGCCCAAACATGGAAGTTAACCTAGCGTAGGTATACCGAGGGTTCAGAGGAACATTTTCATGATCTTGCGGTTTGTGATATACCTGTTAATATTAGTCCATCAACCCTCTACCGCACGGTATTCAAAATTTACGAATACCCTGCTTGCTTATGGCGTTCTAAATTGATAAGGTTAATTATGCAATCAAAATAAATTTAGGCAAAATGTGCTAGGAAAATTAGAAACTCGGCACAATCTATAAAAAAAGAGATGTAAAAGGATTGAGGGTGTGAGGTGTTAATAAAACTATCGGAACCACGCCGCGAATATAATAATAAGGTGCTTTGGGGTAAATTCGACATATTTTTAGGCGAGTGCAGAGTATGTTAGGGTTTGGGCTCGTAAGTCAGAACCTAAGAAGTATTCCTTCCAAGTAATGAGATCTTTACGAAATTGGATATATTCATCAACGCTTTGTGATCACAGCGTTTCAATACGTTGCTTGAATTTGGAAACAGATTAGAATAAAAAAAAATATTTTGAATACTATTTCTTAAGGAGTGGGGTAATTTCGAAAGTAAGTGGGGTAATTTCGAAGCTGGATTTTATGCAATATGAGTTTAAGAATCATATTTCTTTTTAGTTCTAATTTACCCCCGCAAAGATCCAAAAATCGCACTGCTTTTATTTAATCGACTGCAACACACGTGCCCTCACGACTAGCGATGCGAAGTGAACTGAAGCGGGGGAGGAGATAAACATGGCGTTTTGACAAGCGTTGCAAGCGTAGAATTTGTTCCCAGTTTAGTAGATATGTGTGATTTTCGACTTATCCCCATTTTCGACTTTACCCCAAAGCACCTTACTGCAAAAAGGATATGACTAAATGAAAAAAAAAGAATATGATAATTTGTGTGCCATCCACCAATGCCGTTGGTTTGGAAAAGTACGGAAAAAAATGAGTTTGATTCCTCTATAGAAATACGAGACACTAAGACTAGAAGACAAGCAAAATATCATTTGGAACTGAAACTGCTTTTTATCTTCTTAGACTAGACAAGCAGCTTGCTTAATCAAAGTCTGCCGTTTCAACGATATTCCGAAAAATATAACACACATAAATAAAACTTTAAAGCATTTTAATTAAAAAACGACGGTAATCTTCCAGAATATACGGAGTCACAAAACAAAAGCGAAAGGTACGAGTATTTTTGTTCATTTCGTGTTCACGTTAGCATGTGAATTTGTGCTCAGACTGCTCAGAGCAATAATCATCGGGACCGCACCGCAGCCGGCCCGATGCGATATTGTGTCCCGCGAAACAATATTGAAAACAGGAACTAGAATGTTTATTCAAGAAAGAAAATATCGGTCCATGTTATGAAAAGGAATGTAAAGTTTGTTGGAACTTCGTACCTATAGGTAAATCTAATGACTCCTATACACGATATGGCCGATTTACATATCTTAATAATAATATTCAATATCTTATATTATATTTGATCTTTGATATATTTGAGGTACATGAAGTGACATTACGTGACAAGTTGTCATAAATGGAGTATATATGTAATATAGTGTCGGGTCGGGGCCAATGATCGTTGCGTTTATCTCGAGTCTCGACGCGGTTGGCTCAGATTGTAGACACCTGCCTACTAAGCCGGCGGTCCCGGGTTCGAATCCAGGCCAGGGCAAATATTTGTGTGATGAACACAAATATTTGTGCTTGGGTCATGGTTGTTCTAAGTATTTAAGTATATATTTATCTATTTAAGTATCTCTATCGTCGTCTAGTTCCCATAACACAAGCCTTCTTGAGCTTAATTTGGGACTAGATCGATTTGTGTGAGGTTTTCTGATATTTATTATTATTATTTATTATCACGCGATAAATAAGTGACAAAGCTTCTGTCACTCACACTTGCATTTTGTCAAAACGTGACGGATGCTTTGTCACCTATTTATTGCGTGATAAAAGCAACCATCATAGACCCGTAGTAGATATAAGGTGGAAGTACTAGTACTCGACGCGGTACTAATACGCGTCACCATACTTTCAACTGCGATAAATAAGATAAGATTACCGTTACTTTCATAGCAAATAGAATGAATACATGAGAAATGTTTGTAGCTATCGAATTTCACACGCAAAATAATAAAATATACAACCTGACTGCATGCAAAAGCACGTAACATGTACTGGGACAATCCTATTGACTTACATTTCATTACATTACGAGATTTTTTTATATGATCATTATATGATATAAATACCATTTAATAAAGGTAAAAGTCATACCTCTCATAAGGGATGAATAAATTTGCGATAGACGTGTAAATTAACGTACTATTACGAAACATAAAATAAATATCCCTTGCAATGTCGAGTACTAGTACTTCCACCTTAGTGGTAATATTTTGGAATGTTAAATTTAGTAATTATAGTAGTTTCTAACTGCTTTATTTTAAATTGATAAGCTCAGCTCTTTAGAGGGTGCTTACTACATGGGTGCGTACATATGTCAGTCAGAAGACAAATCTTAAATTTTGACCTCGAACTTCAAGTTCAATTGTTAATAAAACAATGCTAATCTGTCAAACCTTTTCAACGCCGGACCTTTACACACATGGACAACGGGTCGCGCAAATCACGTAAACATGAAATGCCGTACGTTATTCATTGTCATAAATATTAGAGGCAAGTGGCGATTTGGGCAGCTGTTTGGGAAGAATGCCGACACGAACCGGGGTCGCGGCGACCCCTCATTAACTGCGACTTGTGAGAGCGTGTCACGTCGCGCCTCCGGCCATTTGTGACTTGAGGAATTTCATGTTTTTAATAAATTAATTTCATTTTCATTTGTTGCGATTTGAGGGCCATTTTGAGGACTGCAGGGGTCAGGGGTAAGGTCCCGAATAGAATGTCTGTGCATATTGAATTTAACACAGACATTCTATCCGGGACCTCACCATTGAGTATATGTCTCCTTTGGCGATTTGGCAATTTGGCCATTCAAACTAACCATTTAACATTTTTCGATCCTTTTCAAATAAATATACTTTACTTTATTTTCATCTCGAGCGACAACAGAACCCGAGTCATACAGTGAAAATGACAGAAGCGAGCAATATATTGTGACATTTATTTTTAAAATGTCAACTTGTATATGTCAATTAATCCAGCTCGTTTAGCAAATCAATAAACGTAAGTGAGAAGCCAAGATATTGTTTATAAGAATATACGTGTACGAAGTCCAGGCAGAAGCTAGTAAAGTTTTGTAGGAAACATATGAATCTGGCGATGGACTCCGATCGGTTTCATTCCACAGTCCTTTTGAGCGCACTTTGTAGCGCGATACTTAAAAAATGCATATAATATAGTGCGACCGATTGGGTTTTGATCCCAGTGCGTTCAGAAGTGACGGGTCGTATAGTATTGACTGGAAACGGTAAAGATGTGATTCTCTTTTTGGTCATTCGTTGATCTAATTGGCAGTACAAATTTGTGTCGCTTCAGTGTAGCATACTAATACAGACTATATTACATTTAAATGGCAATGAACCGCATTTTGACGTCTGCTTAAACCTCAGACCAATCATCTATAGACTTGACGTCAGCGTACACCCGTAAGGGACAGACATAGAATACGTCATATATTCGGGGTGGCCATGTTGATTCAACGTTCCCCATAATTTTATATTACTGACATGCCATTTTTCAATCATGGTGGCTCCATATAATACTTAGCTTTTGGAACATCTTATCACTAAAAATGAGGATGGGGTTTAAGGTTAGATGAGAAATCAGAAATGAAACACATTCAGATAATGTTACCGATATTTTAATTTTTATATAGGTACCTACAAATAATACTACTGAGCGGGCGGTCCTGGGTTGAAATCCCGGCCAAGGCAAATATTTGTGCGACAAACTCGAATATATGTTCCTGGGTCGTCATGGATGCTATCGATATATGTATTTATATATATTATGTATGTCGAAGATCAAAAATCAGGACGTCAAATCCAGACTGATTTGAGTGTATTCGGCGGCGGGGGTTGGCAACACCGTGCACGTGCAGCCTACCAGTTACCGGTCTACCTGCATAAAAAGGGCAGCCACGCACTGGGTGGGGACATTCTTGGCTTGAGCGTTGAACGGCACGGACGTGCTGCCAACTCTAATCCGACTTCACTGCGTTCTGATTAGTAACATTAGATTGTCGTTATGCTATCGTGTTAATTAAAAGTGGTTAATTATAGTGCATTGTTATAATATTACCTTACGTTGATTATACGAGTCTAAATCAGAAGCTTGACTATTACTTTGGACTCTGATAAGTGCTGGTCAACGCCCGCCCGTCCCGTCATGTATATAATATTATGTCATCTAGTAACCATAGTAAAAGCTTGATTTGTGTAACATACCTTAATGTTTATTTATTAACTAGCGACCCGCCCCGGCTTCGCACGGGTGCAATGCTGATAAATTATGCATGTATTATACATATAAACATTCCTCTTGAATCACTCTATCTATTAAAAAAACCGCATCAAAATCCGTTGCGTAGTTTTAAAGATTTAAGCATACAAAGGGACATAGGGACAGAGAAAGCGACTTTGTTTTATACTATGTAGTGATACATATTAGATTAAATTATTTCCGTTGGCAATTCTAAGCCGTGGAACCGACATCCTCATTTAATCTTCACAATATTTGTTTGTTTTTTGTTATTAGAATAGAAGTATGATTTAATACCCCTAAATTTATGATATTTTCATCTGGTATCCCTAACATGATTGTTATGCAGCTAAATTAAGAACACATTTAAATATGACTGACAGCTTATCATTAACAACCTACTTAATTTGGGCGGACATGTCACGTACTTATTTGTTTGCCACAAACTCGATTGTGGCAGCGGTGGAAAAGTGAAACTATGAAAAAGACAAAAAATAATATACTTCTCTCTGTCACTCTTGTTATAATTTGTATATGATCATCTCCTTCTGTAGTGGTATTATTATTTGGTTGTCAAGTCTATAGATGATTGGTCTGAGCAATAACGCACTCACACTCTATGGTACCCGCTACAGGACTTTAATATTCATAAGACATATGGGCTACAGACCACAGATGACTAATATGTACTACTACTACAGACTAAACTAATAATTACAAAAAGAGAACATCAGCATATGTGTAATAAAAATTTAACAAATGCCGAGGCACCCGCGATGGCCATCGCGATCATGTTTTTTTGGGAATGAAATTTTTTTCTGTGTTTTGCTTGTATTAAAAGTATTGTATGCAATAGTTACACAATTAGGTCTTTAATATCTCGTACCTTACTTAGGCCACTCGGCAAGCCTCGTGACCTAAACGCGGTATTGAACTAAGAACCTTCATAAAATAACTAAACGATTGCATAAAATACAGGTGAATCCGAGAAAATGCCGACGAAAAAAAATAAAACCGGCCAAGAGCATGCCGGGCCACGCTCAGTGTAGGGTTCCGTAGTTGCTCATCCTTCACAATAGACTTAAGTTACGAGAAAGATTTGAAGCTCTATAAAAAGGTCGTTGACGCCAAAGTAACTGTAGTTACTTATTACCTTCTGGAAGTCAACTTACGTCCTTTTAAGAAAATTATGAAATTTTGCGATAACTCAAAAACGGCTTAACCTTGAATTAAATTTTGTTCAATATAGTTTTCATTGAAAGTTCTTATAAGGCCTCATGTTCATGAATTTTTTCATAATTTTTGGACCCGTGGTTGAAAAGTTAGAGGGGGGGGACACAATTTTTTTTATTTTCGAAGCGAATATTTACGAAACTGCTGACTTTATCAAAGAATAATGTTTGAAGATCCCTATTATTTTTAAAAGACCTATTCAACGATACCCCACACACTAGTATTGGAACGAATTCCAGAGGTACCAAAAAAAAATTTTTTTTTAATTTTTTATTTTACCGTTTTGCCGGCGTGATACATACACATACTCATACCAAATTTCAGCTTTCTAGTACTAATGATCACGGAGCTAAGCCGCGGACGGACAGACGGACAGACGGACAGACGGACATGGCGAAACTATAAGGGTTCCTAGTTGACTACGGAACCCTAAAAACCTCTTTAAAAGCAAGCTTTTATTTAAATGCGCTAAAAATAATACAATAAACTTTTCCGTTCAAACTTTTCCTTTCAACTTATAACGTCATTACAAAATTATGATATAAAAGCTTGTCGCAAGATTTAAGTGCTCGTATTTACTAATATTAAAAATTTTAAAAATTTAATCAATCAGATCAAGTTATTTAATTTCTCCGTGTACACAGGTAAATCTCACGAGAGGATTTAGAAGTGAGTTGATTACTTCACAAAGCTCGGTCCGGTCCGCCGGCGCCCCACGTACTCGTACTTTGCCCGTATCGTGCTACACGGCCGAAGACGGCCTCGTAGCCTCTAACGTAACCAAGTTTCGTAGCGCTCGCTATTACCCTAGCTACTCACGAAGTTGGCCGAGGTGGGCGAATATGATAGTGTGGAGGCCTGGAGGGCCACTCCGCTGCGGAAACCCATGCTTCGGCCAACTTCGCCTCGGCTACCTTCGGCCAACTTCGCGAGTAGTGTGGAGCCGCAATTAGATTCTTATTCAAATAAATGTTGCCTAAAACAATGTCCTAAAAGGCAATTCTAGTTACGCTATTATTATTAAGTGCAACAGTACGTAGCGATGTCGCGGCAAGATATGCTAACAATCCTGCGGGGCTATCATATCTTGTCGCGACATCGCCTGTCGCGCTACTCAGCATCGCCTGTCTTGCTCGTACGGTATTGAAAAGAAAGGGACTGGTAGTATTTGTTGCGCAAGAACAGAATAAAGACACTACAGAACCCACACTCTTTTGTTATTTACTGCTTTAGCAAACGTATTAGCCAACTAGTTTCTGATTGGTAATTTTGAATGATGTGCAGCGTCGTTAGTTAGGTATAGCACGTGATGGGACGTGACATACTCCTAGGGTTGCTTACACTGACAAAACGAAAACTACGTCTCAGTAATTTCACTTGTTTTATAGGTTACTTTTATTAAATATTCGATAGGTCTGAAATAAGACGAACCAGACCCGATATTTATGATGAAACTAGCTGTTGCCCGCGACTTCGTCCGCGTGGAACCTTTATCTTGAAAATTTTACATCTTTATTATTTTCAGATCTAAGTAATGTTGAAATTGCTAAACGTGCTTTTATTTTACAATTTTTTACGAAATAGTAACGAACCCTTCGTATGCGAGTCCGACTCGCTCTTGGCCTTTTTTTACTTTTTTTTTCGGCTAATTTGCTCTAATTACGCGGTATCATTATAAAATCAGGTACATCTACGATTCTACGAACAAAATAGCTTTACTAAATTCGATGAGTTTAAGAACGACGTTTATAAATTCTTTGATTCGAATAATAATGCCTTTACACAAAGTCTCAATTACCGCACTCAAAAAAAAATTTGTTCTAGGTACATACAAATTATCAACCCCTTTTTCACCACCTTCGGGGCTGAATTTTCAAAAACGTTGAAATGACTTTTCTTGTATTTTAATAATAATATGCTTTTATATAAAGTTTATAAACCCGCAATAAAAAAAATGATGATCTTCATACAAACTTTCAACCCCTTTTTAACCCTTTTAGGGGATGAATTTTCAAAAACACAATCAATCAGTTTTCTTTTATTTTATTTTAATAGCTTTTTACGAAGTTTCAAGTTCCTAACTTAAATTAAATTTGAACTCCAAGACAAACTTTCATCCCCCTTTTAACCCCCTTAGAGGTTGAATTTTTAATAACGATCAATTAATGTTACTTTTTTACTCTTATAATCATTCTTTCACGTTTAGGGCAAAATATAGTATCTCTGAAACTCTGGACACTCACTACCTGCTGTAGTAGATGTATGTTAGGTACCTTCTTGGCCAGGTATACTTTCGGTACCAGCTAATCTTGTACAGTGCGTGAGCTGACGATATGATTCTAGTTTAATACCTGTCTCACTCGCACATATGTGTTCGAGATAAGAACTTCTTCCATTTCATCCAAAACCGTATCCCAATCTTAAAGCTTACGACTTGTATGTGAGACGGGCTAAATACTGACGGAATGCTCGAAATGTCTTAAAAACTAGTAGTAGTAATAAATAATCAAGACGCATATCAAGTTGCAGGAATGTAGATAGATATCGCATCGAGATTATTGTATCATCATCCCTCTCTAATCCATATAGCATGAGTAAAATAGAATGTACATTTTGTGCTCTGAATTTTCCTTCCTTACCTATACATACTTCTATGTATTACTTACTGTCTTAGGCGCGCGGCGTTTATAAACGATTATATGGATCTAGCATTATTGACGTATAATTAGTTCGGCTCTCAGACCAATCATCTATAGACTTGACGTCAGCGTACACCCGTAAGGGACAGACATAGAATACGTCATATATTCGGGGTGGCCATGTTGATTCAACGTTCCCCATAATTTTATATTACTGACATGCCATTTTTCAATCATGGTGGCTCCATATAATACTTAGCTTTTGGAACATCTTATCACTAAAAATGAGGATGGGGTTTAAGGTTAGATGAGAAATCAGAAATGAAACACATTCAGATAATGTTACCGATATTTTAATTTTTATATAGGTACCTACAAATAATACTACTGAGCGGGCGGTCCTGGGTTGAAATCCCGGCCAGGGCAAATATTTGTGCGACAAACTCGAATATATGTTCCTGGGTCGTCATGGATGCTATTGATATATGTATTTATATATATTATGTATGTCGAAGATCAAAAATCAGGACGTCAAATCCAGACTGATTTGAGTGTATTCGGCGGCGGGGGTTGGCAACACCGTGCACGTGCAGCCTACCAGTTACCGGTCTACCTGCATAAAAAGGGCAGCCACGCACTGGGTGGGGACATTCTTGGCTTGAGCGTTGAACGGCACGGACGTGCTGCCAACTCTAATCCGACTTCACTGCGTTCTGATCAGTAACATTAGATTGTCGTTATGCTATCGTGTTAATTAAAAGTGGTTAATTATAGTGCATTGTTATAATATTACCTTACGTTGATTATACGAGTCTAAATCAGAAGCTTGATTATTACTTTGGACTCTGATAATGGAAAACGACCTGTCACCTGATGGTCAACGCCCGCCCGTCCCGTCATGTATATATTATGTCATCTAGTAACCATAGTAAAAGCTTGATTTGTGTAACATACCTTAATGTTTATTTATTAACTAGCGACCCGCCCCGGCTTCGCACGGGTGCAATGCTGATAAATTATACATGTATTATACATATAAACATTCCTCTTGAATCACTCTATCTATTAAAAAAAACCGCATCAAAATCCGTTGCGTAGTTTTAAAGATTTAAGTATACAAAGGGACATAGGGACAGAGAAAGCGACTTTGTTTTATACTATGTAGTGATACATATTAGATTAAATTATTTCCGTTGGCGATTCTAAGCCGTGGAACCGACATCCTCATTTAATCTTCACAATATTTGTTTGTTTTTTGTTATTAGAATAGAAGTATGAATTAATACCCCTAAATTTATGATATTTTCATCTGGTATCCCTAACATGATTGTTATGCAGCTAAATTAAGAACACATTTAAATATGACTGACAGCTTATCATTAACAACCTACGTAATTTGGGCGGACATGTCACGTACTTATTTGTTTGCCACAAACTCGATTGTGGCAGCGGTGGAAAAGTGAAACTATGAAAAAGACAAAAAAATAATATACTTCTCTCTGTCACTCTTGTTATAATTTGTATATGATCATCTCCTTCTGTAGTGGTATTATTATTTGGTTGTCAAGTCTATAGATGATTGGTCTGAGGCTTAAACCGACAAGTTCTTGAGCGCATCAAACATCGATAAAATAGTTTGCAGCTGTTATAATTATATTGTAAATTCGTTTACGATCCTATGGTTTCATTTCAAAAATAATATGTATATTACCTGCAAATCATTAGCACGATAGTGTTTAGATATCAACTTATAAAAACAGAACGCTAATTCTACGTGCATCTCTCTGATATCTCGGAGAGACCCCCGACCGAGTCGCGTTTGCGCCTCATTTATATGCGACGCTATAGATATCATGCGTAACACTTTATTTGACCGGCCAGTAATATGAAATGTCACTATATGCTAATTATGTAGCTCGAATCCAAAACATCGCGTTTTAATGTCAGTTAAAGGCGATATAACTATACAGGTAACCTGAAACATCGCTTATTGGCGGTTTCTCAAAGTACACACGAATTAGCGAACAGTTTCGTATGTACAACCCATTCTTTTAAATAACTTCAAAAACATGTAACTATCAATACATGATAAAACCCTTACGTAAATATTATATTAAGCCACGTATATCTCGCATCTAGTAAATTATATCCAACAGAATACGACACGGCGCGTGAGTTGATATTGCGCTTACAATAAAGACGGATATTTCCGCTTGATGCATTTTTGATGTTTTTCTGATGTGGGTCTATCGCCCTGTACTATCTAAATGTGATGAATATTCAACGCACTAGAGTTGGGTGGATACGCCTGTTAGCCTACTTTTACATATAACTTATTGGTTGCATTTATTTTAGTCAATCAATAGTGGACGTCTTTATTGCAGAAGGTGGTGTAGTAGATTTTATTTTATATGGGTTCAACTGGATGATTACACTATATAAAAAAATAAATTCTACGGGAAGTTTCATACCAACACTATTCGCAGAATTTTATTATAACTTAGGAATCATTCATCGAACTTCGTTAGATCGCTTGTACATTTGCTCGAATTACCTTTTACACAAGAATCAACTCATCGAATTTTACTTAATTATTTTATTTGCTCATCGACATAGTCGTTCATCGAATCGCCTTTACTATAATTTTGATTTAACGTAAGTTTCATTTATTTATTATTTATTTATACTCGATAATACGCTTCAGGGACTTCAGGGACAGTTAATTTCATCGAGACGCTGTATTTGACATCTATTTGGCATGGGTGGCATAGGCAGGTCAGACTTAGGTTAGGTTAGGTACGATGACGAGCGAAGCGAGGAGGAGTGTTAGGTTGAACTGCGACCCTTACGAGCGAGCGAAACGCAAGAAACGAGTTTTTTCGTCAATGGAAAGTCGTTCGATGAAAAGTTACTACGATGAAATATTGTTCGTGGCAATAATAATATATGGAACGTACCATTTATGAATCATGTTTATGTAACTCGTAAATTCGATGAATCGTTACGCTACAATTTGAGACAGATGCGAAACGATTTACGATGAAAAGTTGTTATATGAAATAAAAAGCAATGAACTTTTGATTATGTTATTGGGAAAAAAAACGTAATGATATTCGTGGAATAGTTTTCGGTGACATGAAAATCGACGTAAGAAATTTCGAATTTTGTTTCCAAATAAGATGGTTGCCTCTTTCTTGTGAAATTAAGAAGCATCCTTATTATATTAGCGATTCCTGTATTAATTATCCGGATAGTAAAACCAAATAGGCTGATACAATGAACAGAAGTGGACGCCGACAAGTGATCGTTTCCAAATGGCGTGAAAATCCGTAACGTCCAACAAGTTTGATCGCCAAGGACCTGAATCTACCCTGAAGCTCAGTGAATTTGGAATTGAAAAACTGTTTTAGCACCTTATCTGTTGAAGAAAAGCCTCGAAGTGGAAGACCTCTTGTTTCAAGCGACCCAAGACTTGATAAAAAGATCATCGGTTGCATTCGACGAAATCGAAGCATGTCCATCAGAGATATCGCGAAAAAATGTGGAAGAAATGCATCCATGGTGCAACGAGCTAAAAAACGTGCTGGTATGCAAACACGCAAGAAGGTCAAAACCGCTAAAGTTACTGAAAAGCAGCGTCCTTTAATAAAAATCCGTGCTCGAAAACTACACGATTTCCTTGGTACAAAAAAGCCGCATTCAATAATTGACGATGAAACGTACAATAAAGTTGACTTTACAACGCTTCTTGGCCCGCAATATTATACAGCAAGCAAGGACAAAACTCTCTCAGACTCGGAGAGGACCTTTTGCCTTGGAAAATTCGATGAAAAATTTCTTATGTGGCAGGACATCTGCGAATGTGGCGAAAATCGCTATTTTTGTAACAAAAGGTACTGTATCAACCGAGATATTTATATAAAGGAATGCCTCAAGAAGAGCATGCTGCCATTTGTCAGAAAGCACAAAGTCTCTACTTTGTTTTGGTTCGATCCTCGCTCCAGCTCATTATGCAAGGGACACTATAGTCCTTAAAAGATAACAAGATAGACTTTGTACCCATAGAACTCGACCCACCTAATGCACCACAGTGCCGCCCAATCGAGTATTATTGGGCCCAAGTCAAGGCTATCTTAAGGAAGACGGATAAAGTTGCCAAAGACATGGACGATTTCCGCAGGAAGCGGAGTGCTGCAGCCAGGAAAGTGAATAAAACCTCATAAAGGCTGATATGCAAGGGGTGCGGAAGAAGCTGTATAATGAGTATATATGAAGTACCGTGGTGACAAAAACAGCTTGAAATGAGCTAATTTTAATGCCTCTTTTCATTGTTTTTCATGTTACAAATAAAGCTACCTAACTATTTAGTCAGATTTTTTCATTTGAAATTTACAGTTTTTTTTCGGTACACCCAGAGGTGCAGAGAGCGCATTAAATAAAAGCTCGCACAGTTTATTAATGTTAATCCGTGGTGAAAGTAACGGTATAAAATTGTCGCATCCACACTAACGCCATTATTTTCCGTATTTCAGTAGGACAACAGTGCCCAGAGAGCCCATCAAATAAAAGACCTTCTGTGCATAGATAAAGGCCGTCGGACTGTCGTCGGCTAAATTGAATTTCGTTACGGCGGACTGTGCATAAACTTAATATTAATGTATTTGACTAAGGATAGATGGAGATTCGAATTTTGAGATGTATATATGACACTGTATGATTGTGTTCACGGTTAGTTTATAAACTAACTAGTGATATTATAAACTGACGGATAGGTTAAATTAGGTTAGTTTATAATCTCACTAGATAAACTATAAAAGGTTTTGTCAGATTTAGGTTCGACGAATATAAAAAAAAGTTTAGGTACTGAATTTCAGAAACAAGTACATAATTAACAAGAGTAAACACGGCCAACAAATAATAATTTCTTTACTCGAGATGATATCTCTCGAAAAGACAGACACGAAGAAGATGAATATGAATCCTTTTAGGAATTCTCTTCATATTTAGATCAAGGCCAAGGTTCAAGGAGTCATCTCGATCTCCAGTTACGATATTATGTTTATGCATTAGATAATACTCATTCTCTGTCCATGTGAGAAGTTTATCTTGAAGAGCACTTGTGGGTAACCTGTTATCAACATTAATATTTATTACTTATTGCTCATGTAACTCAGCTTCTGGCATAATATCAGTGCTTATTCCAAAAAATAACTATAACACTGATGTGTCATATTTTTTTTGCACCATAGATTAAGCGTTCATCACCCACGTCACTAATTAATATACATGTGTTGAAAAAAGCTGATCAAGTGCGAGTCGGGGCGCACCGAGGGTTCCGTACAAAGCATGACGGCTCTGAATATTGGTCAATCGAAAAGATAAACTGGATTGAAGGTGAAACTTAACTTTAACGTTAGTAAACTAATTATCCTACTCCTACGAGTATATTTAACTGTTATTATTCCTAGCGATACTGTATTTACGAGAAAACTCAAGGACATGCTCATTAAATTAGATTCCTATAATATCAATAAGTTTCTTCAAGGAGATTGTTGACCCAAATTACCTTACCTATTAAGTAATAATAAGTTATTGTTAGTAATTTTTAAACCTCTCGTAGATTTTATATGATAAGATCGTTTATAAAATATCAATGTGTGAAACTGTGTATGTGTGATTGACGTTAATTAATAATGATTAAAAGTCATTAATTAATGAAAAAAAGTTTACCACTAAAACATCAGTCGTATATTTGCTACAGTGACAGTTGGCATTTCAGATACCCAGCGTGCAAATAACAGTGGTTGGTTGACTCAGCTCTTGACTCGCCGTGTTGCGAATGCGAATTCTCCTTGTTGTCACAACCCGTTGCATCCTGGAAACTCATACTCCGTCCAAATTAAAAAGATACCTATTTATGTATGTTTCATTTAAATTCAAATAGATATACGACCTTTTGCTGCAAAGCAAAGGAGTACAGACAAATTAGAAAAATATTGCCCGCCGCAGACGGGGAAAAGAATCGCTGGAAATATTTAAAATAGAAAAGGGCGTATTATGTTTAACGTTGAATGCTCCTTTAGTAATATGGGGAACAATACGAGTAGTTATGGAATAAAATGTGTGTAAATGGTACTTTATTGTAATTACTCATATAGCGGTTATCCTTCAGGCAATCTGATTGCCTAAAGAGAGAGAAAGACAAAACTAAGTGGTTTTAAAATAGGTATGTTGTATTTATTTTTGGTTTTTTTTTTTTATTATTTGGAGAAACTGTACCTACTTTATTAAAAGACTCACAATCATGAACACTTACGCTCCTTTTTAAAACACAATTGTGTGTAAGTGTCGCAATGGAAAATACATTATGAACATAATTTTAGAACATTTTTTTCCATTTAATAAACCAATAATTTCGAGTAAAATTATAATGATGTAATAGAGTTTCGATTCAATTAGAGCAATGGGGTTTCATTCCATTTCAATTAAGGCGAATAGTACGGTACTTAACATTTTCTATACGTTTGTTTTAATCTTGTGATGGATGAGCTTTTGTCAAATAAATCTGTAGGCAGTAATTAAATAGTCCTTAAATATTGAATTAAAGTCTAAAACATCTAAAAGTGTACATTAAAACACGTATATTTAATTTTAATGTACCACAAACGTACTTAAGAGGCCGTACCAATAAGCGAAGCTGTTAAGACCTTGGCAAAGGCCATTAATTACTGAGGTCCGCGAAGGCGCCGCACCTACCTCTGGCCGTACATAAATCGCAGATAGCACCGTTGCGTCTGCGGTGCTAAGCTAACTACCTCCATTTGTTTACACCACCTCTGATTACACAGCCAGATACCTACTTACACAAAATAATAGCATGGAATAATTTATGCACGCGTTCAGATGTAGCCAATAATTTGATTGTAGCACTGCTATGTTTTTTTTTATGTGTAGGTAATGTCCAATAGACAATCTGTACTTTATCGACACTATTTTGTCCGTTAAGGTACAACTCTCTGCGTCGCGGCCGATCGATTGCGTGCGACTGACGCACGCGGCTTATGCGACAACGATGCACGGAAATGCACCTTTACAAGAGAACTACGTTTACAATTTGTTTCGCCACAAGAGACCTACACCATTTATGATTAAACAGCCAGACACAAAATAATAACATGACATAATTTATACGGGCGACCAACTTGCACAGGCTCACATGTATAAACGATGCTGTGTTTTTGTAAGGTCTAATAGACAGGTGCAGCTGTTGTCGTGTATCAAGCGTTTTAAATGTGTAGTTTATAGATACTTGTGACACTAAAACCTATTCGAAATTTATAGACTAATAGTTATACATACTACTATACTGCGATTATTTGACCTGAACCGTAGTAACAATTGCTTTGTCGTGGAAATGAATAAACTATATTTTAACAGGCGTTAACGCAGCGGAGCGGCCAGCAGCGGCCGTAGGAGTGAGCAAGACCCACTCCCACCTATGGCTGCCGCTCGCCGCTCTGCTAGTCGCACGAAGTCGTGGCTGGGCTGTAATTCTGTGACGCACGACTCAGTCTCGCGATAAATACTACCTGTCACTTTTCTTTCAATGTCGTGCGAGCAAGACAGGTAACACTGAGTCGCGGGACAAGCGAAGCCGCCGCGGCAAGACTTGCTAATTGCTAGCCATACTGGAGCGAGCAATATGTCTTAATTAACCATATCTATAGAAGATAAACGGTTAAATCTCGTCAGCTGTCACATACACAATATTGCGGCTCGTATAAAAAAAAAAAAATCGTTATGTTTTTCTAAATTAAAATTATTGCTATACTACGTCGAAATTAATAGACCATGCGGGCCTATGATGGTTGCTTTGATCAGGCGATAAATAAGTGACAAAGCATCTGTAACTCACCCTCGCAATTTGTCAAAACGTGACCAAAGCAATCATCATAGACCCGTAGTAGATATAGTGGTGATATTTCGGAATGCCAAATTCACTTATTTATCACAATTATGATAAGCGCAACCGTCATATAAAGGCTCCATGTAGCTACATGGTTAGCAGCTGCTAACAGTGTGTTGTAGTCATATTTGCTTCGAGAAATTTATTGAACCAGCACTCGTTACTGTAACGTATGTCAACAAGTCTCGCTATAAATAATCAACAAGCAATCCCCAGCACGACCGATTCCAATACAGCATTCGATTACATGCGGCCTTCCTCGAAATATAGTCGATAACCAAAAATGTCCCGCGACTGACGAACTGGAATACTGTCCGTAGATTGGAATTCTCTGTGGTCAGTGTTGCTAATTATGATATTCACCGGTTAAAATGATGTACTGAATTTAATCATCTCCAAATAGAGCTCTAAATCTACAAAAAGCGCTAAAAGCGTTGGAATTCTTTGTGGTCACTATTGCTAATTAGGATATTCACCGGTTAAAATGATGTACCGAATTTATGATTTCCAATTAGTGCTAAAATCGATGGCCGATGTGCCAAATGTATAAGTCTACAAAAAGCGCTAAAACTGACGATATTTATCTTGTTGAGAGTAATTATAATAATAGCATATAGGTAATATCAGATACATAAAAACATATCCTATGTCCACTAGTGGACTGATACGGGCTGATAATTTACATTTAGATTTAGATTTATTAATTTCATATTATAAAATGACAATATAAATTACGCTAAGTCAATTTACATGTACTTAAACCCTTAACCTCCCGTCTCACAGACTCTTTCGAACCTAAAATTGTTAACATACCTATGTGCGAGCATCGTACAAACGTTTGTGTCCTTGTACCTTCTCCCCTCCTGTCTCAGTACCGCGTCGTCGCTCGACAAGTTCGGTGGTGCACGCATTTAATGTTGGTGAGCATATTACTGTCTCCGACCGTCGCTGAGACGGGTGGTAGGTGGATACGTATTTTTTCTTAAGGGTCTCGGAGACGGGTGGTAGGTGGTTACGTGACTATGGATACTGTTTTTTCTTTACTTAGCCGACCGCTTAGTCAGGTTGGTAGTGACTGGAAGTATGGAAAACCTGTTTTATTTCTGACCCGAAGAAAAAAGGGGACCCAGTACGTATGTTTCTAATGCAAAAAATCTATTTGCCTAGAATTTGCAAACAAACTTACATTCACAGCCGTTAACCAATCGAATAAATTAGTCGTCTGCAATTTTAAAAAATATTACCTATATTTGATTGAAACTTTTGGTTTAGCATCGTTAATTATTGAATAATCAGAAATAATTACTTAGATCTTTATATAAAGTCAAAATGTTTGTTGATCTCACCATCAAAAAGATATATAGTTCCTAAAGTAGAAATAAGGACTGTCGCTATATGTTTGCAGTAAAAAATGTTTTGTTAATGTTTCTAGAATGATTATTAGTTTAATAAATATTTTAATATGTCTATATTGCCATTATTATTTAAAATTTCGCATCCGATCTTTAAATTTTCATATATAAGGCAGATATCATGAATCCGTCCTGGGGACGGGAGGTTGGTGTTTGTGTGACTAAAGAAGCAGGTAGGTAGTTAAGGGTTAATATCAAAGAAGCTCATTAAAGGATTGCGAAAATACTAAAATTAACACTGTAAAATTAACACTTCCCGTGTTATATTTACAGTGTTTATTTTCGTATTTATTGTTAATTTTGTATTAATTTTTGTACTTAATACAAAGTCAAATAAGAAAAAAATAGAAATTAGGTCAAAAGTATCTTTTCAGTATTGTCAGTATAATGTAGGTACTTACAAAACTAGAATATGAATAAAACAATGTCAATAATGATGATGATAATGAATAACAGTGCATTAATAACAATTCCTTTGGGAAATGTATGTCAATATAGATGCGCCTTTTTCTACTCCATGAACGTAGAAGCACGTTCTAGTAAAGATTAAAATTGCAGTTCGCGAGCTAATTAATCCGGCGGAGATATACCTGCAGCGAATTACTGCAAACTCACTCTGCTTAGCTGTATTCTCGCAGGAGTAAACTGGCTCGATTTATATTAGTTGTAAGGTTTTTTTTTTTAATTTGCGTAAAAAGTTTTTAGCTCTATTGGGAGAAAACGTAGAGTTTGAATTTACATTTGTGCAATCTTTGTTTATCATTCTAAAGTCTGAGTTACTTTTTGAATTATGGACGTTTGCCTTGTTGCAAATGTTGCAATCATGAAAATATTACAACGAAATACACTATTCTCTTAAACAGCATTGCTATATTTTGGACATCGTTCTCTTTGTACCCTAACGGTGGGACGGATTTGAATAATTATTTAATACTATCCTTTGCCAAAATGTTTAAAGAATCAATTGGGAGATATAGACGACGCGTTCGGCTCGGTTTGTAGACACCTGCCTACTGAGCCGGCGGTCCTGGGTTCGAATCCCGGCCGGGGCAAATATTTGTGTGATGAACTCGAATATTTGTGCTTGGGTCATGGTTGTTCTGTGTATTTAAGTATATATTTATCTACATAAGTACGTATATCGTCATCTCGTACCCATAACACAAGCCTTCTTGAGCTTAATTTGGGACTAGATCGATTTGAGTGAGGTTGTCCGATATTTATTTATTTATTTTATTTACCTCCTCTCGAACAATAAAAATACAAATCGGTTCATAAATGACAGAGTTCAGAGATAAGAAACATTCAAAATAAACATAACAAAAACACAATCGAATAGAGAACCTCCTCCTTTTTGATATTGGTTGTTATGTAACAGTTGTGCATGTTTATGTTTAGTTGTTTATGTATGTTTTATAAAAATTATGATGATTGATTTTATGAATTGGTAAATTTGCGCACAGACAGAGTAATAAGATGGTTCGAATAATCAATCAAATACTAGACATTAATATTAATATTTTGCATTTCATACATGACTAGCGACGCCGCGCTGTGTTACCCGCTCATCCCACGGGAGCATTACGTTTTTCGGGGGAAAAAGTAGCCTATGTGTTAATCTAGGGTGTCAGCTACCGTCACAACAAAATTTATCAACATTGGTTCAGCCGTTTGGGCGTGAAGAAGTAACAAACATACACATAAAACACACTCACAAACTTTCGCCTTTATGATTTTATCGCTATTAATAATAAAGTCTTTCTTTCAGTATCATTCTGGGAAATAGAAAATCATAAAGGTAGCAGTTTCATTACGCGCACCCCTATCAACGGGGCATGATTAGCAAATAACCAATGGAATCGTTTGATTCCTTGCAAATGGCCGCCGCTCTGGCATTCCGTTCAATTGGCAATCCCTCGACATGAGCGGTGAAGCCTTTGGCAAATATCGATGCATTCCCGACGCCAGCCGGTCAAAAGATGAGAGTTGGGTAAACAGAAACTCGTTCATTTTATGATCTTTGGCCAATAACTTTGATAAGGGTTGGTATATTTCTTAAGCTTAATCGGTTCGTTGATTAGGTGATAGTAATAAATATGTATTGGTATTACCTAATTAATGTAGCCTAAAATTGATTTGGTGAGCTTGGAGTTGTCTAATTGGGATAGACATTTTTAAATTAAATACTTATATTATCTATCGATCGTTTCATATCCGCCTAGGTATGTTTATCACTGTATTAATAAAATAAACATATTTAAACCTAGACACAAACGTTTCCGGACGTAATCGAAGAAAAAGAGCATATTCTGAAATAAATAAAAATTACGGGTAGATAGAATAACTATTAAATATAAAATCTGGTTTACCCTTAAAATGTCGACAAACGTTTCATCGAATTTTCATGTCATCGAAAGCATTTTTCTTCTGAAACCATAAAATATTTTTGAATGTTATAACACAAACCTAACCTAACCTAACCTAATCTAAAGGTTATAATTTACAAAACGTCTGAAAAATCTATGACTTACGAGTAAAATTTTGTCGACGAAATGAAGCATTCGGTGAAACGTTTGTCGACATTTCAAGGGTATCCGATAAAATCTATTTCAATGAAAACGTTTAAACCGTTTATGCTATTTCTGTAAGAAACTATTTTTATAACAGCACGACTGAGCCGGACTTCAAGTTGAAAAGGATTTAAAACAGAAAATGTAGGTCTAAAATTCTTTCGTAAATCCGGCCAACAGATGCGTGCTCGTGGGGCTCATTCATTTTAATGTAAGTAATATTTTTATTGAAAACGTGAACATTTTTACTTAAAAAATGCAATGCGTTTAAATTAACAAAGTTCCAGTTTTATTTGTATTTGTAGTATTGTATTATTTTTTCGTGAAGAAAGTAAAACTTATAAACGACGAATAATCGACCAATAGAATGACAGCTGTAAATATTTTTTCTCAAACGCCTTTATAACGCACGTTGTAACAGTCTTCGAAGCCTTACGTTCCGGGCGGAACTACTTGAGAAAACTATAAAAGAATTTCATACAACATTGAAGCTGTAGGCCATTTTTAGGGTTCCGTACCCAAAGGGTAAAAACGGGACCCTATTACTGAGACTTCGCTGTCCGTCCGTCCGTCCGTCTGTCACCAGGCGGTATTTCAAGAACGGTAATAGCTAGACAGTTGAATTTTTCACAGATGATGTATTTTTATTGCCGCTATAACAACAAATTCCTACTAAAAATAAAATAAAATAAATATTTAAGGGGGGCTCCAATACAACAAACTTACAGATAACGGTACGGAACCCTTCGTGCGCGAGTCCCACTCGCACTTGGCCGATATTTTTAAACATGGCGTCTGTTCATGAACACATAGAACAGGCTATACAGCCGAATTATATTATTTTTGAGTGGTTTATTTTTTATTTCATTGCATATATTTGAGAAAAGCACTATACATGCCTTAGCCGAGAAAAGGGCTTGCCGGCTTCGTATCACTATCCGTCTATACCTACTCACCCGGCAAGCCCTTCTTTTCCGGCGTCTGCAGTAATGTACTATTAGATAATGCAATAGACTTTCAAAATAAACTTGGCACACTGGTGTCGCTTGGCGCACAAATACATAACTAAATCAACCAGAGCAATATTACTTCGATTTCTTCCGCAAGAAATATTCCAAACTAAATATAAGTAGGTACATTAACAGCACCCACGTTCTCATGTAAAACTTCGGCATAACCATGTGATTATACCCACGTTGTGATGAAGTGCCGATTCTGTGCTCTTAGAAAAAGATCGTCTTAATTTCCGCACATCGATCATACGAGTGACAGGAAAAGGGTCTTCTAATTCTGATAGATCACAGACATATTTATTTTACTCGACCTGTGGCCTTATTGTATAGCTAACGACGGGCGTGTGAAAAATATGTACCTAGTCATAAATATTTTAAGCTAGTAAGAGTATCGCGGATATCATCACATTCATATTTCGAATTGTGATAAATTGTGATAAATGTTCAAATTCACTTTTACCACGAACAAATCAATTTCTCCGTCATGATTAAAATTTTTGTTGTCTTTTTTTTTGTAATTAGTGAAATACCATGAGTATTTCAATTGTCGAATGTGCCACATTGTGCGATTCAAGTATTTAACCAATACACTAGGTAGGTACTTAAACTTGTAAAGGCCAAAAAATGTTAAATGCTCGCACTTAAACGGATTTTATGTGTAGTAGCTGTAGTTATATCAAATGATTGATTGATTCAATAGTCTGGAAAACTCGCACGTAAAACAGTTATTTTCGTACAAGTAAAACTCCACCGTACGTAACTTACGATTACAGAGTTGTGCAACTCTATGAGCGTCGCCTAAAGTCTAAGCGAACGTGAAAGGTGTCGCGCCCAGCGGAGCCGAAACACGCCGCGCAACACTTACGGGGAAATTAGTTTCACTACAGTTTAAAGTGCACTTCGATTTCAGTACCCTTACCATCAGTTAATGGGACCATACGCGCTAGACTTTTACCACGAACAAATCAATTTTTTTCGTCATGATTTCAGTTTTTGTTGTTTTTCTTTTCTTCTTGTAGATAGTGAAATACTGCGAGTAATTCATTTGTCGAATGTGCCACATTGTATGATAGCAATGTAAAGCCTTCTTTCGTTTGCTAAAACATGTTAAATGCTCACCGTAAAACGGATTTTATGTATAGTAGCCGTAGTCATATCAAATGATTGATTAATTCAATTGCCACCTCAAGGCTCAATAAAACTCGCACGTCAAACCGTTATTTTCGTACATGTAAAACTCCACGGTATGTAACTTACGATTACAGTGTTGTGCAACTTTAAGAGCGTCGCCTAAAGTCTAAGCGAACGTGAAAGGTGTCGCGCCGAGCGGAGCCGAAACAGGCCGCGCAACACTTACGGGGAAATTAAAGTTTCACTGCAGTTAAAAGCGCACTTCGATTTCAGTAGCCTTACCATGAGTTAATGTGACCGCGTAAACTATTTCCATGGACAATAGTACAGCCACCCACGCAAAATAGGCGCATTAATAAGACGTCGAGTTGCGCAAAACTAGCCCGCGATGGCCTATACTATACGTGCGATAACCTAGTTCAGCGCCCCTAACGGTTACTTTGTAGAACTACAATTCTCCATACAAATCGTTTACGGCGTCGCTAGCAAGTACGGTCATTTGAAAATCATGGTATGGGTACGGAATTACTTGGAGTCAGTATTAGGTTACGAGATTTGTTAAACAATCAAAAATTGATTTAGGTGTAGAAGTAAAGTCACATTATGAATATATATTATAGGTACATAGGTATCAACTTCTACATTAGAGTTTATTATGTTAATCTTTTCACTACATAGAGTTATCAGCGCACATATCGAAATATTAGAAAAATATTCTGTATTATAAGGTTAACTGGAAGAGATCCCTTATAGGGATAAGTTCGCCTTTGTACCTATATGTTATTTGTAATAGATGTATTTTTTAACTGTTTTTTTTTTGTACAATAAAGTGTTTACTTACTTACTTACTTACTTATAAGTAGATATATTAAACTTAGGCAATTCGAAAGAGATTTAGGAAATGAACAATGATATCAATCCCAAACATTCGTAGTTTAAAGTATTTAGTTACGTTTTCATAATGATTAATTGCGGTCTAATAACATTTTGAATAGTTTACTAACAAAAATACTAACATAATATCTGTAACAACAACATATAAGCGATTTATTAATAGTCAAAGTTTAACTTAACGCCATAAGTTATTCCAGCAAGTTACTAAAATAGATTTAATGTGGGCTAATAACTGCGAATATGTAGATGGCGTGGGCGGGCCCAGAGCTCGTAGATATAGTGAACAGGCGCTGGGCGTCGACAGCGGAACACGCAGCAGGACTTCCAGAATTTTCACCTAATATCCATTTGCTGCTTCTGAACCTAATATCCACTGAACCTAATATCCACATGCGCAACTTAATGGAACTGCGACTGCACCTCGCAAATCTCTTTAGTGGGCGGTTCTCACAGGGAAGATTATTATTTCAACAAAGTGAAGTTTGCGTAATGAGGCTCAAAATTAGGAAAGTACAATTAGCCTACCAGATATCGAAGCAAGTGTTCTTAATTCAAATTGAGTAGCACAAAAAAATATGCAACTAACAACAAAGACTCTAACTACATCCCTGCAGTTTAATAAAACCCGTACAATTGTCAACGTACCCGTACATATGTTTTTTTTTAATGTGGATACATCAAATTACTTCCGTCTATTTTTTAAAGAACAATCGATCCAAATTGCCCGTGATATCGGTTGAATAGTTAAATATCAATCGAATAAGACTCCTGAAAATCCGTCAATTCAAGTATTGTCAGTTTAATAATTGTATAATAAAATAACATAATAATATAAGTAGGTACATATGATATAACCTACAACGGATTGAACGTGGTTAAAACAGGATCGACCTCAATGAATACCCGTTCCGTGACATCTTTAAAGTTAGGATTTATTTTATATTGGAGTTCAACAACCCCAATGAACTTTCCTAATCTAGGAATGTAACCCTTAGAGACGAAACAAATCTGTAGCTTAGAAAAGCTAATAAACAATTGAAGAGCGCTTGACCGCACATGTTCCTAACATGTCGTTTAAATGTGTAATAAATGCTACCCAGTACCTGTTATAATAAAGCAGCAAAAAGTGTTAATTACGTTTTATTTTATAAGAAATGAACAGTATCTTCAGAGGCAGAATTTACGAAATTACTCACACCAACAGGGCTATTTTGCAATCGCCATGTGAAAGATTAAGAAGACGACGTAAATTAATACGAACTAGAGACCTGCCCCGGCTTTGTACGGGAGCGATGCTGATAAATTATGCATGTATAAAATATACATATAAACCTTCCTCTTGAATCACTCTATCTATTAAAACAAACCGCATCAAAATCCGTAGTATTGCGTAGTTTTAAAGATCTAAGCATACATAGGGACAGACAGACAGACAGACACCAGGAAGCGACTTTGTATTATACGATGAAATGATGATTCTGCCCTCATAGAGTAAATATCTGTATTTCCATTGACTTATCTATTCCTGCGTATAGCTAGAAACATTGAGCATAGTTTACCTAGAAACACATTCACACAAAATTCTACTATAGAATTAGTAGGGATGTGACAACTCGCAAAATCTTTACGCAATTGAGAAATGACCGGAGTAAAAAGATTCAAAGAGGTCTCTGTTTGAAGCATGGTTTTTCAATTTCACGGGTCTAGACGCCCAGAGGTGTCATTTCACTGAGAGAAATCCAGGTTACATGAGTTTTTTTTAAGACAAGTTATTTGGTTAGTGTATTTTTTTTTAAATCTAGGAATATAGTAGCCATTAGAAACGTAATAGAACTGAGCGCTAGACCAAACATAGAACAAGTTTTAGTTAGTTAGTATAATTTACTTATATGATGATTAAAATTCTTAATTACCAATATCTTATTTCTTTGAAAGTAAACAGCAGCATCCTCTTCAATAAGTAGGAATGTGACAACTCGCAAAATCTTTACACAGTCGAGAAATGACCGGACTAAAAAGATTCAAAGGAAGGAATTCGATGTAGCGAGCCCCTGGAACGCATGGTGAAGTCTGTTTCAATTTCACGGGGCGTTTGCCGCGGCGAAGACGCCCAGAGGTGTCATTCCACTGAGAGAGACCCAACTTATGAGTTGTTTATTTTTTGTGAAGAAAGTTACTTTGTTACAGGGTGTTTTGTCGGTGTTGTTTGGTTATTTTTGTTTGTGTACTATTTTTTGTATTAAATTATTATGGATATTTCTTATAATTTCTTCACATTATCTGGCGCCTGGAAAGCAATGTAAAACGTATTGTTAAAGGAACTCTTAAAGAAAAAATATTACTTTTACTACTTACTTAGATTCCGAATCTGATGGCACTTATCAGGTAGCGTGAGCGTCACGGTTGGATTCTACAGATATTATACTCTTGTTGAAATGCCTTAGACATATCGATCGATTTACAATACTAAATAGCCTGATGCACTCTTAAGAAACAAAAGTAAGCCCCCAAACTAGCAAATAATGGAAATATTGCCGAGTGAGTACACTATTCCACTTCATTGTGCAACGGCTAAGTGCAAAGGCGTGTCGACGAGCGGGCGCGGGCGTGAAAATTCTGCAGGGATGGGCCCTAATGCTTCCGACTTGGCCGCCTCTTGCGGTCACCGGCCGATGTGTAACTTAACTTTCGAGATCTAGAAACGTATGTTCAGGGAGATATAACTATTGAAAACGTTGAATGAACACACTGCTTGGGAACCTCAATCCCTCAAAACGAAATAAAGATGATCTTTGTATTCCATAATAATTAAAGAATGTGTTTACGATCTAAACTCTCCCAGCATGCATGGACTGGTTGGGCCCTACTGCTTTCGACTTGGAGTCTCTTGCTGTCAATGTCTTACTTCACTTTGGAAATCTTTGCGTGTATGTTTACGAAAAAAGCCTTGGAATATAGATTTATAGAATTAAGGAAGGAATCGAAATATAAATGTGCATAAATTTAAATACATATTTTCATGTTTTCGAAATTAAAACTACTTAAAGTGTAAATTCTGCCAGGTTGGGCCTTAATGCTTCCGACTTGGCGCCCATTGCGGTCACCGGCCGATGTGTTAACTTAATGTTTGTTTCCGAGTTCACTGTTTTCTAGTTTCAGGGGTTCAGGTCCGATACAGTGTAATTTATCCATCAAACTGACAGACAGTTAATGACTCTCGAGCTTATTAGGTATGGTTTTCGATATTTTTGGGCGAAATGGAAAGCAGGCGCCCGAGGCGGTTTCGTTGTTGCGAGTTTTAATTTCCAGCGTAAAAATAATAAGCATGTTCATTGGAGAGCCAATCCAGATGGTATTCGGAGCGACTTCGCGAACTCATTAGTGGACGTATGTACAGTCCGACGGACGCGTGATTGACACGGCGGAAATGATTCCGCCCGCCGGCGGCGCCGACGTTATCTCGCAAATGGTACTGGCCCATTTGTTGAGTATATTTGATTTTGTACTTGATACCGTAAACAAAATGGCTTTTGACTGGGACCTTGTTTGCGGGTGTACAATTTATTTGAGAGGTTTTAGTAAACGGTTCATGAAAATGTGACAGAATTACAGGTAGGTGTAGCAAACCTTTTGAACGCCTCATTGAGGTAGTCAGGCAATGGAACATCCCATCCAACCTTCTCAAACCACGTCTGCTGTAATAGCAATTTAGCACTTAAAATGCCTAAGTAATAATTTATGAGAGGCGCGAATGAACAAATAAGTAGGTACATAAAGTATGTATAGATTACCACCAAACTGGCTATTACATTATTGACTCCCCCTTCTCCATGATATCAGTTCACGTTAAGTTTGCACCTGGTAACTATGGCGCATACAAATGAGGTCCAAACTTAACGTAGCCGGTTTATTCAAATTTGGGTTTCGTTCCAGTCTGTTTGCTCATCTCCAAAACTTAACCAATATCCAATAATTTTAGAAAATGAATGGGAATAAAAAAATCTCTGTCGGACCGTTTCGTTTTTTGAGCAAATTATTATAGAATTTGTGTATTAGTTAGATGCCCGTTTGCGGCGGAATTTTGGCCAAAAAACGCCTCATATACAAGTTTTATAGTAATAAGTGCAAATATTTAAAACAGTCTGACAAAGAACATTTCTTCCTCATTCAGTTTCTTAAACTTGGTAAAGATTGGTTAAGTTTGGGAGGAGGAAACGGAGACCGAACGAAACGTCGATTTGTATGGAAAAATAAACAGTGATATTTCCTCTCCGATGGGTTGGCTCTGCAACTCACATGAACAGCGTCGACCGATTGCAGCGAAAACACTGCACTTTACCCATCATGCCAATTGAAACTAAAATGAAAAGTAAACGTATAAGTCAACGTACTATATTAAAACGTTTTTGTACAACTAGTTCAGTGAAAAATAAACGGAGGTTTTTAGGCCCTAGCAAAACTGGCAGAAGTTTAATTGACTGAGTGAGCGAAGCGAGCGAATCGTCTCTATTTCAGCTTTGCCAAAATTCATTTCGTTCGTTTTAAACTTATTTCTTTCTTTCTTTCTTTCTTTCTTTCGTTTGTCCGTATGTTTCAATGTTCAGATGTTCGTATTTCCGGCTGTTCTCGCCTACAGGCCACTTTTCTCAACAGAGTCTTATGAAGTTTTATAAAAATATATAGAAACCGTATAAGTAATTAAGTATAGAAATGTTTAGTCCGTCAGGTTTTTCGAGATTTTTCAAAATGGTTGAGACATGTTAACACAGTAAAAAAATTCAAATTTCAGTAATTTCAAAACAAATTCGCAAGCTCACACTTGCTAAACTTGCGACAAGTCAAAGTCAGATAATCATATCGAGATGTGAAGAAAAAAAAATCATACGGCGGCGGCAGTCGTCACATATCAATTTGGATGACATTTTTCATGTGGAAAAATTGTAGGCAAAATCCTTAAAAAAAAAAAATAACTCAAGCTACTACAATATAGTATTTATTTATTTTCGTTTACAATGTGCCAATTTGACTTCACAGGGCATAAAAAATAACAGCCGTCTCACAAATTGGCTGAGCAATATTCCAGTGCCTAATTCCAAAGGTTCTTCTTTTTTCATAAAACTCGACGCGATACGTAGCACCAATTTCCTAGAGATGATACCTTTGGGTAAAATAAACTGTTACAACAAGGAGCGCTAACCCGAAAAATCATTTCGTGAAAACAACTGGAATCTGGAAAGAGAATGAATTCGTGCTTTCGCTAGAATGAATTTGTTATTTTCTTTAGCTCATATATTGTTATGAATGTCAGTTACTAAGCTAACTTTGAACGTATTGTGGGAAGGACTCAATGCCTATAATAAAGTAAGTAATATGTTTATTGATTGAAAACATTAAAATAAAACACTATTTCGCCACTTCACAAGTTGCAAATATACGGACGGAGCACGATACGATCAGTGCGTGCAGTTTTAGCAAACGCACCTTGCATTGCATTATGAAACAAGCGATTTAAAAATCACTGATCGAAGAATTAATAATTTATTATATATAAATTACTACCTTTATTTGTGGCTTCAATATGTTAAAAAATATCTGTTATAAGAAAACGTTTACCTGGCTAAATTAAAACAAAAAAAAAAACCTGTTTCTAATACAGTTAATTATTTATTTTAAACAATACAATGGACATTAAGATCTTGTCTAAGCAGTTAAATCCTTGTATTGTAACGCGTACATTAATTCATTAATGTGTACAATTAGGGATGTATTCTGACCCTCATCAAATTATAGAACAATGGAAACTATTCTCATCAAAACATTCCACTGTTTTGCTTTGTCATTTATTTTTCTCGAATACAAAAACAAAAACTTACAAATTGTAATGTGCACTGTGTACGGGAACAATAGCTTTTATAGTACAGAATTATTTCTTAATGTGCGATCTTTTTGATGTAATTAAATTAGACAACTTAGTCAGTTCATATCATTTTGAATTCATTATGCTAATTTAAATAAAATATAATTTTTTATCAAGTATAACTATGTTAAAAAAAAATTGGTGAGCGCAAGAATGACGGATTCTTTATCATTAATTTATTTACCATGTGATAAACGCGACCATCGACCATATTTAAAAATGAAATATACCAATGTATAACTTTGTTCTTTTTTTTTTGTTCGGCAATAGCCATTACGTAGTTGGACATCTGAAATTTCTGGGTAGAAGACAATTTAAAGCAACTGAGCGTTTATACATCTGACAAAATCCTCTGACAGAAACAATAAAGCTTAATATTTCCTTATAATGTGGATTGCTACGGTCAGCATTAAAAGACTTAACTTTATCTTTACAGTTCATTAAACTGTGTAACAATTTAACAAACAGACAGCAGTTTCTCAGGGCTAACTTACCAGCGTAACGTGAGTAGCACTAGTAGGTACTAATGCTCATTGTAAAGGCAACAAATACGCCCCAATCAAACTAGCGCCCAACCGCAATTTGTCTTGGCCAAAGAAATATCGTGTCCGTAAGTAGTGCGGAGCAGGCCCGCGCGAAATGTTGCCCTCTGAAGAAACGTGCGCGTGCCGGCTAATAGGATGCTTGTTGTGGGTAGTTACGCTGATGTTTTGTTGCTTAAAATAAAACATAATACAACCACAGATTTCTTAAATACTCAAAACATTGAAACGAAAAACTGAATCTTTATTTATTACAACATCACGAAATTTCACCTCACAAAACAAACAGGAAAAATAAACTCCATATTTAAAATATAAGGTGGGTAACAGAGGATCTTATGACATCCTTTGAGTATTGTATAGCTATATTATATTTCTGTGCCAAAATCACATTATTACTTGCTCCGTTCCTGCTGGTATGTTAAGTAGAACAAACCAATACAATTGCGGCTAATATGAACTGATAACAGCAGTTTTTCAGGACTATACTACTGTAGAGTAGTAGCATTAGTGGGTAGTAATGCTCATTGTAGAGGCAACAAATACGCCCCAATCAAACTAGCGCCCAACCGCAATTTGTCTTGGCCAAAGAAATATCGTGTCCGTAAGTAGTGCGGAGCAGGCCCGCGCGAAATGTTGCCCTCTGAAGAAACGTGCGCGTGCCGGCTAATAGGATGCTTGTTGTGGGTAGTTACGCTGATGTTTTGTTGCTTAAAATAAAACATAATACAACCACAGATTTCTTAAATACTCAAAACATTGAAACGAAAAACTGAATCTTTATTTATTACAACATCACGAAATTTCACCTCACAAAACAAACAGGAAAAATAAACTCCATATTTACAATATAAGGTGGGTAACAGAGGATCTTATGACATCCTTTGAGTATTGTATAGCTATATTATATTTCTGTGCCAAAATCACATTTATTACTTGCTCCGTTCCTGCTGGTATGTTAAGTAGAACAAACCAATACAATTGCGGCTAATATGAACTGATAACAGCAGTTTTTCAGGACTATACTACTGTAGAGTAGTAGCATTGGTGGGTAGTAATGCTCATTGTAGAGGCAACAAATACGCCCCAATCAAACTAGCGCCCGACCGCAATTTGTCTTGGCCAAAGAAATATCGTGTCCGTAAGTAGTGCGGAGCAGGCCCGCGCGAAATGTTGCCCTCTGAAGAAACGTGCGCGTGCCGGCTAATAGGATGCTTGTTGTGGGTAGTTACGCTGATGTTTTGTTGCTTAAAATAAAACATAATACAACCACAGATTTTTTAAATACTCAAAACAATGAAACGAAAAACTGAATCTTTATTTATTACAACATCACGAAATTTCACCTCACAAAACAAACAGGAAAAATAAACTCCATATTTACAATATAAGGTGGGTAACAGAGGATCTTATGACATCCTTTGAGTATTGTATAGCTATATTATATTTCTGTGCCAAAATCACATTTATTACTTGCTCCGTTCCTGCTGGTATGTTAAGTAGAACAAACCAATACAATTGCGGCTAATATGAACTGATAACAGCAGTTTTTCAGGACTATACTACTGTAGAGTAGTAGCATTGGTGGGTAGTAATGCTCATTGTAGAGGCAACAAATACGCCCCAATCAAACTAGCGCCCAACCGCAATTTGTCTTGGCCAAAGAAATATCGTGTCCGTAAGTAGTGCGGAGCTGGCCCGCGCGAAATGTTGCCCTCTGAAGAAACGTGCGCGTGCCGGCTAATAGGATGCTTGTTGTGGGTAGTTACGCTGATGTTTTGTTGCTTAAAATAAAACATAATACAACCACAGATTTCTTAAATATTCAAAACATTGAAACGAAAAACTGAATCTTTTTTTATTACAACATCACGAAATTTCACCTCACAAAACAAACAGGAAAAATAAACTCCATATTTACAATATAAGGTGGGTAACAGAGGATCTAATGACATCCTTTGAGTATTGTATAGCTATATTATATTTCTGTGCCAAAATCACATTTATTACTTGCTCCGTTCCTGCTGGTATGTTAAGTAGAACAAACCAATACAATTGCGGCTAATATGAACTGATAACAGCAGTTTTTCAGGACTATACTACTGTAGAGTAGTAGCATTAGTGGGTAGTAATGCTCATTGTAAAGGCAACAAATACGCCCCAATCAAACTAGCGCCCAACCGCAATTTGTCTTGCCTAAAGAAATATCGTGTACGTAAGTAGTGCGGAGCTCGCCCGCGCGAAATGTTGCCCTCTGAAGAAACGCGCGCGTGCCGGCTAATAGGATGCTTATTGTGGGCGGTCTAACTAATGTTTTGTTGCTTACTAAAACAATACAACCACTGTTTTTTGAAAATATCCGTTCTTATATTTATATATTATAGTTTACGCGAGGTTTGGCACCGACTTCGAAGGGTGAGTCAAATGTAATCTGTACTTGAACGGGTTATTTTTGGCTTTTTAGTTTTACTGAAGTCGGTTCTTTTTTTTTGTTAAAAAAATTTTTTTTTTGCTCTTTAGTGATTCATATAAAAGTTTTAGTGGCCATCTGTGGTGTTCATCATCAGTTTCCTGACACCAAATCCTATTTACTGAATGTAAATTCTTGACTTTATCAATAAATTACCGAAAGCGCCGTAACATGTCCCTATAACATTTGAAGAGTTCCCTCGATTTCTCCAAGATTCCATCATCAGATCCCGACATCAGTGCCCGATGATGTTTTCCTTGGAAACATAAGAGGGTTAAATGTGCAGCAAAAAGATCTTTTTCAAAAAGTTTCCGCGGCTGTGGAAAAAGATTTGCAAGGTCAAGAGGAACAACTTCTAATGTTTATCACAGGGGGTGCAGGAAGTGGAAAATCTTTTGTCCTAAAACTTCTCGTTGAGCACATCAAACGATGCTACGCACCTACTGTTGATATTTTGCTAAGGGCTAAGTTTGTGGAAGTCGGATCTTTGACAGGGGTTGCGGCTCGTCAAATATTAGGAAAGACCTTGCACTCCATATTCTCTCTCCCAATCGAAAAAAGTAATACAATGAATTACGCTAAAATATCAGGACTAAGGTTAGAGAACGAGAGACGGAAATGGCGGCACATTCACTGGCTAATAATCGACGAGATTTCAATGCTTTCGTATGAAAATTTGCGAATCATTCACTTGCGTCTTCAAGAGTATAAGAACAACAATAAATTATTCGGAGGAGTCCACATACTACTTTTTCGTATACTGCAACTCCCACCTGTAAAAGGACATTGGTGCTTTATCCAGCCGCCTCGATTTACAGCAGAAGTGAACCTATGGCAACAGTTTTCATTTTGCGAGCTGACCATCAATATGAGGCAACGCAATGATTTGGAGTTCATTGAACTTTTAAATAGCTTGCGAGATTTAACAACAGCTCAACTTCAATTATTATGTGAGCGGCGACATGTACCTTTGGCAGGAGATTTTGCAGACGGAGCTGCTGTCCGCATTTTCCCTACAGTTAGACAGGTAGACGCATACAATGACAAAATGACCACTGAAAACGCTAAAGCTCACCGCGTCTACACATTTAATGCTGTAGATGAATCTCGCGAGACGGCAACGTATGGTAGGAAGCCACCAGACAACGTTATCCCGAAGGACGTCAATAAATGTGGTGGCTTCTTACCAACTATAAAATTAGGCGTCGAATCACGAGTGATGCTGAGGCGAAACATTTCCGTTTCCGATGGACTGGTAAATGGGGCAATGGGGATTTAAAAAAAATGGCCTGCACTGCGGCGTGATCAGCTGGAAGAAGGAGAATTGCCTGAAGCCGTCTTTATTAAGTTTGACGATTCAACTATTGGGGCTAAAATCAAAGACCACGATGGCTGTGTATTTCTCCTGCTTCCACGACCTTTCAGGCAGTGCGGGGATATGGAGATGTCGAGCGAAGAATGCTACCAATAATTTTAAGTTGGGCCGTAACAGTCCATAAACTGCAGGGTACAACACTCGATAAGGCAGTTATTGATCTAGGTAAAAAAAAAATCGCTAAAGGACAGACCTATGTGGCTCTAAGTCGTGTCAAAACATTAGAAGGTATAGTTTTATCAGACTTAGATGCAAACAAGTTATTAAATAGACCCCATGACGAGAAGGCTCTTAAAGAAATGTTGAGGTTGCGCAATCTACCGTAATTCCTGTTTTATCAGTTTTATGCCACAGTTCGTTGCCTTCGTCTAAGCAGTCGGAACTGTTATGGACAGGTAACTATTGTAAATATCTCTTCCCCTCCTTGCATCGTTTTACTCATAGCTGAGGGTCGTGACCACCCCTTTGCAATACTTTCTCTCGTACGACCTTCCTCCATCTGTTTCTGTCTGCGGCGGTGTGAAGGGCGCTGTGAACTGTGGAGTCAAGAGCGGAGCGGATCTGGTCGGACCAACGTATTGGGCTGCGTCCACGAGGCCTTTTCCCATCTACTTTGCCGGTCACGATAAGCCGCTCAAGGTTGCCTCCGCCTTTTCTTGCGATGTGTCCGAAGCATTCCAAGACTCTGCGGAGACACTCGAATGAAAGCCGCGAGGAGATTTTGAGTTCCCGCAATATGGAGACGTTAGTCCGAAATGCTGTCCAGGGTATATGGAGCATCTTTCTCCAGCACCACATCTCAAAGGCGTCAATACGCTTGCGTTCTGCAGCTTTCAGGGTCCAAGTCTCAGCGCCATACGAAAAGATTGAGAAGATAAGACTCCGTACCAATCTGGTTTTGGATTTTACGGAGATGTTGCGATCCCTCCAGATTTTTCCAAGCTGAGACATGGCGCTTTTAGCTAGGCCTATTCTCCTCTGAACTTTCCTCTCGCATGAGCCATCATTACTGATGTTGGAACCCAGGTATATAAAGTTGTCCACAGTTTCTAGATTCAAAGCGCCAGTGAGTTCCAAAGTCCCAAATCTGTCCACCACCATGACCTTAGTTTTGGACCTGTTTACGGAAAGTCCCATTTCCTCGCTAATCCGTTCCATCCGGTCCAGGAGCGCTGCCATTTCCGACTCATTTGCTGCAAGTAGGGTAGTGTCGTCGGCGTAGCGTAGGTTGGTAATCTTCAAGCCACCGACTGTGATGCCTCCCTCCCAGTTCTCGCATGTGCGTCTCATGATGTACTCTCCATAAGCGTTAAACAGAATGGGCGATAAGATGCATCCCTGACGCACTCTTTAGTGAAATTTAAAGGGTTTTGAGGTTGTTTTATCGACTCTGACAACTCCCTAGCTTGAGCCATACAGGGAATGAAGTAGGGCGATGAGATGATTTGGCACTCCAAGTTCTTTTAGAACCTTCCATAAACAGTCCCAGTTGACACAGTCGAAAGCCTTGCTATAGTCGATGAAACATATGATCACTGGCGTATTAAACTCGTATGCCTTCTCAACGAGCTGTCTGACATTCAGGATCTGCTCCCGAGTACCCTTGCCCTTCACAAAACCCGCTTGCTCCTGCGGGATTTGCCAATCCAGGTAGTAACGGATGCGATTATTAATAATATGGAGCAAGATTTTGCTGGCATGTGAAATGAGAGACAAGGTTCGGTAATTTCCGCAGCTTTTGGTTGACCCTTTCTTATGCAGCGGAATGATGACGGATTCCAACCAGTCTTGCGGCCAATCTCCGTTTTGCCAAATGTGTGAGCAGATCCTATAAAGTGTCTCTACACCCAGGTCACCCCATAGCTGCAAGCACCTCTGCTGTTATTTGGTCACTTCCTGGTGCCTTCTTCTTTTTCAGGGCCTGGAGAGCGGCAGATATTTCAGATGTAAATATCTCTTATATGTAAATAATAAATTGTAATACTTTCGCCTAAGCAATCGGAACTGTAATATATAATTAATAAAAAAAATATTGTAAATATCTCTTATAGGTAAATAATCGAACTGTTATGTAAATATTGTAAATACATCTTTAAGGTAAGTACTAATTTAGCGTACGTACATAATATTTGATTCACGTGTACAATATGATCGATAAATAAACAAAAGTAGTCGGTAGGATATTATATTTTTTGTGTAGGTATACATGACATTTCGCGTATAAAACATTATTGTTAAATATTATAACATAGGTGACATATGTATTATTATTAAGGAGATGCCTTCTATAATGAACCCAGAAGCATAAATAATGATTGTATTGGTAAATTAATAAAACATAATTGGGTAGGTGTTAAATTGTAATACTTTCGTCTAAGCACCAGAACAGTTATTTAGATATTGTACTGTTATTATGTAATAAATATCGATTAAGAAGTCGATTAAAAAATAAGTCTTCTGTACCTACTCAGAATGCTTGTCAGGACAATTCCAGTAACACCAAACACGACTCGTTTACGTTGTTTGGTTACCGTGTTCTGTAGGGTACTTTCCGGTTCCAGAATCAGACCAGTTTTATGGTACCGTATTCAATAGCACCATGTACATTTGTTTCCTCCTAGTAATTTAACTATCCGAATAGGCACATCTAATCGCTACCTTCGAAACACTGGCCGTTTAGAAGTAAAGTTCTAGTGGCCATCTGTGGTGTTCATCATCAGTTATCTTACACCAAATCCTATTTACTGAATATACATTCTTGACTTTATCAATAAATTACCGAAAGCGCCGTACATGTCCCTATAACATTTGAAGAGTTCCCTCGATTTCTCCAAGATTCCATCATCAGATCCCGACTTAGTGCCAACGGGACCAACTCGGAGTTATACCCTTTCGATTAAAAAAAATAAAATAAAATCGGTTCACGGTTCTCGGAGATATCGAGTAACATACATACAAAAAAAAATAGTTCGAATTGAGAACCTCCTCCTTTTTTGAAGTTGGTTAAAGATGTAGTGCATCTGTGGACTCAATGTGACAGGCGTTATTACTGTCATGCACGGATTAACAAACTTTTTCACAAAGCCTCCTGGAAAAAAAAACGTTATTTCAGACACTGGGTTGTCAAATATTAGAAAAAAAGCATTGAACTGTTATTGTTCAACAAATATAGAAATAAATAGACCTTCCTTAGCTGGCCCGCTATCTCGCTCTTACAACATTGATTATGAATTTTGCTATTCCAGTCACACTTTGAAATAGTGTGGTACATCGCTCGGAAGCAAATATATCGATAAATAATAAATGTAATGTACTAGGTTTTAAAGAATGAAAGTGACTAGTGATAATTATGCCTAATGTGTGTCAAAATATTTCGTAGCTTTTCGAAACAATTATTGTGTTGCGTGTTCGTGTAACTGAGTATATTTTGCATCGATTTTGATGTTAGAGTAACATGGGTTGACGCAAATAGTGACTTAAAAAAAATGAAATGTTGTCCATTGTCATAGTGACAGCAGGTCACCACCGCGTGCTGGCTATAAGCCATAAAGTCTCGACAAAAAAAGCTGATGGCTGTCAACCTGTTATTTTAATTTACGTCAACAAACGGCCAATTTCAAATTTTTTCGCGGTTTATTTCAAAATTATCATAGTTAATGTCTTCAAATGCATAAAGAAAATGTGTTTAACGCGGCACAACCTCTGCTGAAGACGATTCAGTTCATTTTCCTAGAGCGGGAATAATAATTTTACGGTAAGAATATTTTATTTCAGGTCTCTTATATGTCTCGGAATTTTGTTGCATATTTTCATACACATGAAATAAGAACTACCAGGTTTTTGTTTTAGACGTGTTTCAGGTACATTTAGTTAGGTTACCTTGCCTAGAAATACGGTTATTGTATGTTATTAAATCACAGGTTCTGTTTGTTTGTTTTAAATATCTTTAACCTCTCATCACACAAAAACGGCTGCACGGATTTTAATCCCAGATAGCATCCAAACATGGTGATAGGATACTTCTTACTTCTTACCCAACAACTGTAGACAAAATATTTTTTAATACAAGTATTTATAGGTATTATTCATAAGGTAATATTTTAACACTGCTAGAGATATTTAGGCCTGCATTCACCAAACTTGTTCTGAGCTTAGTGCATAGTATTTTAACATTATATTTCTGTTCATGTCTATTGTCCATTTTGTTCAAGCAGGTCTCAATTAATGTGGATATGTAGACTTGATAAAATGTAATTTCCTATTTCAGAGCTACATTTTGGGCACGACTGGTCTTCACAAGAATCCTTGACTTCTCTGTACGAAAGGAATAAGGTTTTATGTCGACGACATTTCCAAGATTCCCGTTACACTGACAGTTGTAGAAAAAGCCTGAGCAAGTATTCTGTTCTAGGAACAACAGAATATATTATTAAAACAATGCAATAATAGTGCACGTATGTAGTAAACTTTTTAAAGACATTTTATAAATTATAGTCCCTGTTTGGATATACAATGAATAAAGGCCATTTAAAAGTAATTCATTGTGTTGTATTTTTTATAAAACTATTAAATTTCAGCTCAATCGTATACCGGGAAGTGGTTGACAAATGATTTGCAGGATTAAACCTGAATATGCATGCATGTAAAATAGAAAAGTTAGAAAAACAATCTTTCAATATGGCATATTTGAAAACCCCGCCAAAATAGCCCGCTGTCACTTAGTTCATATACGGTGGCGCTAGTAGTATAAAAAAAAGATAGGAAACTTTTTTGAACGTAGTTACCGTTCTTCTCCTTGCGAGTATTATATTCCTTGTTCTTGACATACTTGACGTTCAAGTTTGCATGACGTTATTCAACAATTTTATTAAAGTCCGTCCCTTTCACATGTTTATTTGATGAAATGTATTTTATATTTAGTTTAATATGTCAATAAATATATATTGCATATGGGTTGCCTAACAATTTTTAGTCCAGGGTATGTTTAGTACAAAATTAAAAAAAAAAATAACATTTCACCGATTTGATTATTAGATAAATTCATAATTAAATAATCTTTAATTTTATTCAGTTTCAATTCAATAATCAGACCGTTGCAAAATGCTAGTAGGTATAGATTTACCTGTTTATACCTGGCTACCCGATAGGTAGTTGTGACGGGAAAAGAATAGGCAACCTAACGTTTGCATATTCTATGGGCTTTATACTTTCGATTGGTATAGAATTTATCTAATATTAATCAAACCGGTGAAATGTTTAAAACATTTTTTTTATTATTAATTAAACATACCCTGGACTAAAATTTGTTAGGCAAACCCATATGAAATATATTTATTGACATATTAAATTGAATATAAAATACATTTCATCAAATAAACATCTCGGTGAAGGTCATTTTATATCGGGATCTTAGTCTATAACGCTTAACGCATAACCTGCTAAATTAAGAAGTCGTATTTTTACCCCGATCGTATACTGAGATACGACTTTTTAAATTAGCACGGCAGATACGTTCGATTTTATACCCCATATTTTTCATACCCCGGGCTTATAATATATGAAAATCGATTCTTAAGGAGTAAACTCCAAAAAATTTTTTTCATGAAAATATGATCCCCATATAAGGAAATGGTTCTATCGGTCAATTTTACAATATGTAAATGTAAATACTTAAGAACCAAGAAAGAAGCATGTTTTAACCTGCAAATCCCTAAGGCATTATACGTTTTCCTAAGCAGTCAAAGCCGGGACAAAAACCTATTCTAATATTAAAGTCAAAATATCACCCGCATTTACGATAAAAAAGCAACAAGATATTATACGCCAAATAATTAGCGGTAATAAAAACAATGTTAGTAGGCGCGAAGTTCCATGCGGTCTCGACCGAGTTATGAAGGCAAGGAAGAAGTTTAATCGTACTTTAAACGAGTTAATCCCCTTTTAATAAGTGTTGATGCGCCCTCAGTGAGGCCTCAATCTCATTAGCTGGACTTGTTAAATATTTGTCTTTGGAGGACTGAATTATATTACGAAATAATGTTTAGGTACTTAATCTGAGTGTTGCTAAATTGTAATCAAAACTTTTAAGTAGATTGTTGCACAAGTTAAAGTACGTACATAATTGCGACACGAAGAGAAATATAAGTAATTTCAGTGCCTAGGTGGCCTTAGGTCTTATTAAGTAACTTACAATTTAGGATAAAGTCACTGTGTCGTATCAGGAGACCAAAATACTAACACAGAATACAGAACGGGGTCGATTACTCCACTGACAAAAGAGATAGAAGCTTTTAAATTATGAATGGATTATTAAATGTTGCTTTCGTACTAAAAAATTTCAAATACGAGGTTCAGAAAGAAATTAGTTCAATTTGAGTCGTGGCAAAGTGCTAAGTAGCAAATGCTTTCAGACAACTACTCATACTGATTTGAAATTTACATTTTTGCAAGCTTTTATTTTGACTCCGTGCATGTTGAATATTTTCTCGTACTTCATTTTTCATGTTGTTCTGATGAAATTGCTTTAATTAATAATGTTGCAACAGTACCGATATTCGAGCTTACTTTATGGAGTGATGGTACATTTCCGTATTTTTCAATCTAAATCCAAATGTTATATCAATTTGCATGGACTTTAAGTTTTTTCTTAATGAAATAAAACGATAAGCATTTTTTGCTAAAGTTTTTACAATCCAACGATATTTTCTAACAGGCTCGATTAATAAATCGAAGTTAAATATTCGAGTATATAATCGAGTAACTTAAAAGTAATAGCTAACTAACAATAATAATAAGTAATAGTTAACTAACTTCATATAATGGACGATGCGATTGGCACAGTGGTAGTGTATCAGCCTTATACTGAGCAGGCGGTCCTGGGTTTGATTCCCGGCACTGGTAAATATAATTATGTGTGATGAACCCGAATTTAAGTAAGTATGTATGTCGTCGTCTAGTACCCATATAGTACGAGCATTGAATAGTTTGGGGCTAGATCGATTTGTGTAAGATAATTATTTATTTATATTTACACTATCATATAATTTACCTATACATATTGCGCATGCAATACAGTTCAATCGGAAACCGAAATATATCAGATTTGCTTTTAGACAGAAATAGGAACAGGTGAAACTAAATAAAATCTTGTAAAATGTGATTGGAGATATCTCCTGCTGCATATGCTCTTTTGCCCAGTTTGATGGATTTGCGCCTTATTGCCACATATTTATATTATTTGCGCCATATTGCTTCCAAGACATAAGATATCGATATAAGAGCAACAGTTGATGGCGGCGTCTCTCCCATTGAGACGAACGTGGCAATTTCCTCAAAGCGATACGCGTGCAGATCATAGCACCGTGGGAAATGACTGGAAACTCAAGAATTTCTAGAAAATTTTGTTTTCGCGTTAGAAATGGGTTGAACGGGAATGCGGGGAAATTGATTTGATAAGGTTAAGGAAGTTTCGCAGTGTGTTACCTATCATTTTATAATATTAATATTTTAATAATTTCCACAAAGCGATACGCGCACAGATCATAGCACCGCGGAAAATTACTGGTAACTGCCAGTAATCGCAAGAATTTCTAGAACATAATATTTTATATTTCAGTAAGGTAACAATTATCAATGTGGTATTGAGGAAATTGATCTCGTAAGGTTAAGGAACTTTATAGGCGTTATTAAATAATTATAATAACATTGATTACTTTCTCAAAGCGACGCATACACAGATCATAGCGTGATATGATTAAAAAAATAATAATTTTGAGTTCAATTTGAACAAAATCAACATTTCGAGACTCAGGACTTTAGAAATCACCAATTTAGGGAGCTACTCGCCTGTAAAAACGAGTTGTGAGTTTCCCACATTGTCGGTTTTTGGGCAAACATTGATTCCGTTGTACAGAATAGCAGAGCTAAGAACGAAAGTACCGTGTGCGGCTTACTGCTCCCCGCAGGAATAACCGCTCGTAAAAGTTTCCCCCTACTTTTATACTCCACACATCTGGACTGCCACTACGAGTATGTGTAACAATATACTGTATAACTTATAATGTAGAACAAGAGTTACCGACTGTTTGAATTTTGATATTGTATTTGTAATATAACGTGTTAACAACGATACCAGGGGTATTTACAAATTACAATGCAAAAAAAATTAAAACTATATACAAATAAAACTTAATTAAACGGTACCCAGTACTGAAGTGACGCATCGTCCCCAGCACGCTCTCGCCGCGTTTCCCCTTTGAACCGCGAGGCTCAGTCTTTGATAGAGTATTTGATAACAAAACAGTTACTCCAGTGAACAGCGGTCAAATATGTTCATAATATTTCTTTGGAATGGATAGAAACTCAAGATTTTCAGACAAGGACATAATTTGATGACACCTCGTTCTTTTTTTCACGGCTATACTCACACGGGTTTGGGACCTACCTTAAATTTGTTCGGGATAGACCACAAGATACACCGACGGAGATGTCGTAGTGTGGTGGTAGTAATCACATGATTCCCGTCCAGTAAATACATAAATCATACAGTGAAAACTTTTCTTGGAGTAGTCGTCGTAGCAAATTTGGGTTAGAGATAAAACATCGCTTGTGTGGCGGTATACATGTTCATATTATTGTTAATACTCATTTTAAAGTATACGTGTATCACAATAGACAATACACGTTAAAACATTAGAATCGTCTGACAAATCCGAATTACGTGCCCCACGTATAATCGGGAGGCTCCGGAGCGTGCTCATCTCATTGCCCCGACTCTACGTATATACTCAATTCTTTATTTTAATCTCAAAAGTAATTTGATGCCTAAATTTAATTATTATTGTTATTTTCAAAATCCTATGGCGATAATTTTCTTTAAATTATGCTTTATTTAAATATATATTTATAATCATTTGTGTGAACTTGGACTTGGACAGACAGACAACCGAGTGACCCTATAAGAGTTCGAACCTAGGTATAAACTTAAACCATTTCAATTAAAAAAATGCAATAAAAGCAATTTATTTTTTATTTTCATACCAGTAATGAAGATTGTTGATAGTTTAGTTAGACAGAACCCTGCTGCGTGAAGCTTCTATTTCCACGCGATTTTCCTTTCGGGTATCTAAAACAACCATTATGTATCTATAGACTATAATGCTTTGCGACTGCAACGAGTTTCATAAAAGGCGCAACTTGTGTAAAGGCGATTACGTCGATTGCAAAACAAACACTTAACATAAAACTACTAACAGCAATATATCCCCAACTTGTATTTTTTCTGCGCGGAAACTTACCAATATCAATTCCAGTTTTGCGTCATAGCTAAATACAATTGCATGAATATTATAATAGTACGTGTACCTAGTAGCCGCTTTCACGGTAGAATAATGCATCGTGTGGGATTCACGATGTCAGACAACTTTTACACAATAGCTAACTTCAAATCTACTGATCCTGACTCGCTTTGTACGACTTGAACCGTACGGATACGGTTTTCTATCCTACTTTGTTTTGTGTTGCTGATGAAGGACAGATATATGAAGTCTATTATTGTTTTTGCAGGAGGGTCCTGAATGGATGATAGTCGAGATAATCCCACTCGCATTCATTAGCGCGTTCGACTGTTGTTGGTGCAACTTATAATCTTCCCGTCAGCACCCTTATTTCTCATTAGGGTTTGTTATTGTTCACAATAAAGCAATATTTGGTGAATATAATCATGTAATAGGGTATTGCATCCGTCAGTAGTTATTTGAGCAAGATTATGAGAAAAGGGTTTTAGCTTTTGAGATACTGACAATGGCAAATACTGAAGGGGGTTGACAATAAACAAGTGCTGATCAGAAGTTAAAAAAGGAATTCCCGGCCACTCTCATGCAAAACTGAGATGACATGCAACTCATAACATATGTTCAAAGTAAAACGCATGTTAAATGAGCAACCGCTTTATTATCTTACAATTCCGAGTACTGTAAGTGTCTTCTGGTCTTGCTCTACGAAGGCTTCGTTTGTGCTCATATAATGAAATCAATTCATTTGCTGATTATGGGTATACATAGGTGATACAGTAAATTATCATCGTTACTTGAAGTTTTAGGAACGACTTAGTACGTCAAGATAAATATCTAAAGACTATCAAAGAAGAAAAAGTTGAAAGGAGGAGAAAGAGAGAAAGAACAAGGAGGGCTTACATGGCCCAAATAAAGGAAAAGGTGAACGTCGAGTAACAAGCCGTCAAAGAAAGATAGACATGGAAATTGCTCCACCAACAAGAGCCTAGCTGTAAAATTTATGAATTACGAATTGAAGTTAAAATATAGACGTCTTAGGCGTCGGGCTTAGGGGTGGAGAAAGTATATCTTAAACGTTTTCCAGGCCGAGCACATAAAGCGGCCGCAACGGTTATAAATGCCACAATACGCATTAAAATGACCAAAACTTTTTCTTAAACTCTCAAGTTTTGTCCTCGCATTCGCCTCCATTTGTCCCTTGACATATTTTTTATTTATAAACTTAAGCTCGCCCTGTTTTGTGAGCTTTTTGTTAATTTTGCGGTTTCTAGAACTTTTTAGATACGACGTCCCCACTCTGAATAAAGGCAATGTAAATAAAATAGCTACAACATATGTCGTAAACAATACTTGTAATTATCGCATTCTATTTTTTTTTTACTATTTTAAAGTGCATGGCCCCGAAATATGACACTAATCTCTGACCAAGAGAAGACAAACATTTGTTTATATATAATCACGTCACAACCGTAGTCCCTCATGGTACGAGTATCAACACTCTTGACACTTTCAGCAGTTTATATACGATTTTTTAATAAACATCTGGTTTGTAACAAAAACCATCGTTCCTGGCAAAATTTAGGTTTAAAATTCGATACCAAGATTGTAATATTTAGTAGGTACCAATTTCTCCATGTCTTGTAATGTCGGAGCAGACAGGCGCAGGCGCCGACGGGCGCTATTGTGTCCGGTTGTACCTCGGGGCATGAATTTAATCTCACCGTTCGGTTTCAGCCTCAAGAACACTGACTTATATGACGCTTTGTTGGTTTTATCATTCGCGAATGAAGCGGAGAACTTAAATAAGTTTTTGAATGGTTTAGAGGAAAGTGTTTTATAAAAGGATTCTATTGAATTGGGGTGTCGTTTTTGCCAATTGAGGTACGGAACCCTTGTTAAAAAGACTTTAAAATATGTTAGGTACTTTTTTTAGTCTAAAGCAGATTTGAATCTGTCTTCAGACTCCTCATAGTTAATTTAAACAATGCTTGAACCTAAATTCAAAATTATTTATTTTTGTATCAGATATCCTAACACACGATGACGTCACTTTTTCGGTGGCCATTTGTATCGAGCGTTTTTAGGGCTCCGTATAAATGGCGAACTTTGACGGTCATTTCTTGTTTAAAAAAAAAATATCACCCAGCTTTTTTTGCGTTGTGCAAAGTGGTCATGATGTCATAATCAACAGACATAACCCGCCATTTTATCAACAAAAGCCCAACAACAAACAACGAATAAGACCATCGCAATTCCGTTTATTGAAGTCGGACAAACAGAGCGTAATCCGCGGAATCGAATCGCCGCATGCAAAGCTATATAGTCCAGGAAAATTAAGTTTTTGTGAGATTTTTGGAATTGTTCAAATTTTCAAAGTGTAGATGAATGACGTCAATTACAAGGTATGTTAGTTAACGTTATTTTTTTTCTACCTCGTGAGTTGGTATTGAAACAGGCAATATAGTCTATAAGAAACATTACACTAACTGTGGTAGTATTATAGTGTTTTCTTGTAGTTTTACATGAATAAAATCTTCGAAATTACATTGAACGATATTGAAATGGTACAAATGTACTCGTATTAGCTAAAATTAAAACAAAATCTACTTATATTTATGTTAAAAGTGTAAAAGATCGACTTTTGATTTGACTCTAATTTGCCGAGACTAATATTCATAAACAAAGATATTACTTATAATCCCGCTCCCGCCCCACCTAACTTACTACCTAACCTAAACACTGTTTAATTTTTCCTTTTTTTATTACAAATGTAAAATATTCCAGTATCAATATCCACCTATTATTTTCCATACATACAATTATACGAAAATTGTTACTGTATACAATAGGAGCATATAATATTTTCAAAAACTTAACTGTATAAAAAGTGTGAGCATATATTTTTTTGAAAATAACTCTCAAATGCCATCATATCATCATACAGACAAAACTCAAATAAGTATTTTAAATTTTGCACCTTTGACATTTGATTTCAGTCTAAATTGCCGGGACTAATATTCATAAACAAAGATATTATGATAGCCGCGCCCGCCCCAGCTATTACGCGGTGATATTAAAACTTAATTAAAATTTGTTTATCACGGCTCGAAAGCGATTAAAACTTTAAACGAAGCTGTGCCGATGTACCGCCTTACGGAATGAGTTTATTTGCGAATAGTGCCAAGCGAGGCGCCGCTGATTAAACATGTGATTTAAGAATGTTGATTTGTTAGTTTTCTAAAAACAGCCAGTATCTAATAAAGTTGTTAAATTTTTTCGTATCGAAATATGATTTCCAAATATATTTTCGTTATTCAAAATGATGATTTATGTGTATAAAAGTCACTAATAAGAAGAATAATTATAGTTGCTATACTTTTTCGTAAATTTTTCATAATATATTTCATTTTCCATTCAAGAAGGAATCAGGACAAGTAAGTTCTGAAGGATACGATATCGAAAACATAAAGCCGAAACGCTGTAAACGCCAAGGGAATTCATTGGCGTAATACATCGTTTCCGCTTTTTTTCCGTCGATATGTAGGTTAAAATTAAAAGGAAATCAATCTAATCTCAATGCCTGCTACTTAGGTTTCGATACTTTCGATGTGTATATATACAAAGTGAGATCTCTATTTTCATACATTAATAGATATTGTATGTTATATCCAAATAGGTATCTCCAAAGTCTTATATTGCCTTCAAAGTCTTCAAACATATGCCTCCGCTCGTTAGAAGATTGCAGCTGCTGATTGTGCCGAACTAGCAAAATTCCATGCATGTGCCATGTAGTGCGTTTCTGTACATGGTTGCTACTTGAATATTTCTGCCAGATAGCCGACGTTCCAGGACTAAGCGTGTGAATTCGTTTCTATGGTTTCATCGTAATTGATCCAACACTATCTCGGATGAGTACTATTAAATCTATTTCTATTTACGCATTTTCCAAAATAAAAGCCTTAAAGAATTACATTAACCTTTTTAACGTACGCATGCAAATGCTTCGTTTAGTCCTGTAATTTTCAAAGCGTTTTCTTCCTCACGGCGTTGTCCTACGGGGACGCTAAGCGAGGGCTCTTGAATGTTGCGGCCTTGCGTGCAGTCGCATACAGACAATGTTATGACTAATACCGTGTTATCCCCTGCGTGTTATTATGGTGCAGCTTGGAAAACGTTCACCCTCTTAACCGCCACGCCGGGGGGTAATGTTAATGTTATTAGTAACATACCATCATTGATTTCCTAAAGTTGCTCAAATATTAGTATTTGAGCACCTTTTTAGGAAATCGATGATGGTATTTATCCGTTAAGTAGATACTGTGATCACACCGAAAAAAAAAAGATTTGTTAACAGTAGCTGCTAGTTATATAAATCGGAGGACTGACAAACTGAGGTTTACTAGTAAGCAAAATAAGTTATGTAAAATTAGCATAATTTTGATTGCTATATACTAAACACAATTTGGCTATTTCTTGAGTAGTTAAACATTTCAACTTTGATCAATTACCTAAGCAAAGATAAAATCTGTTCTACCTATATATTTTGTAAATATACATTGTACTTAATATCCTGTTTAGTACCAGTGTATTCAGTTGTAGTGTCGCTATAATTTATTAAAATGTAGATTTCCAATTACCACTGACCACGGTGACTTTGATATAAAAATGTTCATCTGCATGTCAATATTTAATGGAGCAGGGTTGGAAACGCTTTTAAGGCTGCTGACAAAAGCAATTACTATTAATTTGAGTTAGCGCAGTTAATTTGTCCTGTTACAGTTTTTACTCCAACTCAACTTATACAATACAATACAACAATTTTATTGCACACCAACAAGAAAAATGTTACAATTGAAACCTTAATTTATAAATGGTAGACAATAGGCGGTCTTATCGCCAGAGTTATTATCAGAGTTTCATTGCTAGATAAATCCTAGTGGTGTTCATCTTGATCAATTACAGATTACATCACATTAAAGTCAGATTCATTTGATGTATTACGTAGGAGCGAGCATAACAGCTGGTAAGGCCATATAAATCGAAACACTTAACTTCTGCAATTCAACTACAAAACAAGAACCAAAATGTTGCTTGTAATTGTTCCCATTGTGTTAAACTTAACAGAATTGTATCCTTAACTCACATGCAAAGGGAAACAAAACTGTATTTTTAATCAAAACATTACATTTGCTAACGTTTAAAGTTAGGGGTAACACACTTTACCATACAAAACTCGTTCAATAATTTATCCGAGTTCGCAAACGAGTCTGTCACTGGGGACGCATTTGAAAGGGCTGTACTTATTTGAACTTCCACTTGTTTGTCCAAGTTATCTTGGAATTTATGTTAGGGCCACGCGAAGGCCGTAGTACAAACTAGTGAAATTAATGAGCAGGAGTGGACTCAATAGGGCCTTTAAACTATCCATGAAAAATGAGGCGAGATACTTGCGCGATGCGTGTTCAGCGGCCATTACCGGGCGAGTGTCGAATCAAATATTTGAATCGCGAGATAACGGTTTCTGTATAATTAATTTATTACCTCCACCCTGACAGTAGGTATAGTGCTACTGCAAGAATTACTCAAACAATATAAAACATTTCTGAAGACGTGATTGTGGCTGGTCGATATATAGGACCAATCAAAATCAAAACCCAGTTATATAAATAGTTACAATATAATATAACTATAATTTGTATTTAAGTTAACAGACATCCTTTGGAAATCATTAGTGTCCATCATAAGTATGAATGCTCTCATTTTTTATCAGGTGTTATCCGTGTGGCCAGAATGATACTCGATCCCACTATCGGATCTCTCTCAATGTAACTCCATTGATATCTGTAATTCGGGGGGTTAGTTACCCGAAGTGTATCAAATGTAGCAAAGCACAGCAGAATCGGTAGATCCTTTCACAGAAGTGGGGTATCAACTCTAGAAAAATCAGCTCTAGTGGAAGGCAGTATTTTCTAAAACTGTTTTCAAGATTGTTTCAAATATTGTAGATAAAGACAAGGTTAGATTACATTTGGTTTATAATAAACCTGAATTATGAACAGTTTTGAAAAAAAACTGTCTTTCAGCCTCACAAAAAATTCACGAAACGTGGGAAGAAAGAATTCGAGCTTACGCAGTAGAGTGGATACCTCTCGGTTCAAATTGTAAAAAAGCACATGTTCCAGTATTGAATTACTGCTAAGTAACCAGCTCGTGGACTTTTAAATGATCAATTAATTAATTAGCAACACTTGAGGTTGTGACCTAAGTCGACATAAAACGCCTAACTTCAAGTTATTCCGAGTCGCCTGAGGCTCCGGCCTTTATCAGTTAGTTACTTCCTCAATGTCCTATTTTCTTAAGCTTTGCCATTGTAAAAGCAACATTAACACCTACATGATTGATTGATTTAATTATTCGAAGGGAAAGAAGATTGCGATGTTGGAAATATTTGTAGCGGTTACGGTGCTTCCTAACTTCATTGTTTGGGTGGGTAGAACCAACACTGCGTGGGCACCCTTATTTGTTGCTTTTACTTTATCGATTGGCTTCTACAAATAAAGTGTATATTAGTCTATATCAAACCAAAATATTGTTATTAAGGTTAGGCAGTAAGCACGTGTTATGGGTTACGGAGGCCACTGGTTAAATTGATATTATTTTGGAAACTCACAGCATTACAATTATTAGGTACTGTATTAAGCGATTTAAAAAATAATTAAATATGTCTCACGAAAGTTTTAATAAAATTATTATTAGGTAGGTACATTTAACGCAAACATTAGAAGTAAAAAAATAACGAATCGAGTATCTGTATTTTACTTTTTAAAATACCAACACAGTAATGCATCCCTAACATATAGTATCTCTAGCTGAATACTACTAATACCTAAAACATAATATGCCTAACATTAGTTGTCCTATTAAGAATTATTTTACTACAATTACAGCACCTAAACTAAACTATGGTAGGTGTGAAGTCAGAATCGTTACGTATTCTTCTTTAAGGCAGGTCAGACTTAGGTTAGGTTAAGTTACATAGGAGGACGAGCGAAGCGAGGAGGAGTGTTGGTTGAACTGCGACCCTAATGAGCGAGCGAAGCGAGCGAGCGAAACGCCTGATCCGAGTTTTTTATCGTCCTCGCTTTAGCACATTAAATACTGGGAAAATCACAATTATGTACGTTAATCATCCGACAGTTGAATCTTAGGCACAACAAACGATAGAACGATAGAGCAACAATTTCGGCAAATAAAAAATATGCGGGACAAAGTTTATGTCATACGTTACTCGGCCAAAAGAATTTATGCTACACAAAAATAGGACTAACAATTGCATGCCAACCGATATATTATACCCAATCTGTACTTTTTTTGTACCTGATGTGGCTCGCTTGTTCCGTCAGTCTTTAGGTATGATTAAGTTATCTATAATTTTAACTTCAACCCAGTACTATAACATCATATATTAAGAGAACTCTAATTGTAGCAGTAATGAATAAAAATAAATTCATAATAGGTACCTATCTTCATTATGATCAAGTGAAAACTAATAAAAGTGAAACACGAGCCAATATCGGCAAACATCCTTAGCTGAAAAGCAAGTGTGGCCGACGTGTGCACATTTAAAGATGAGTGATGATGTCGTCACTCATCTGCTAGCAAATTAACTGCTTCTTTGATGAATAGAACACAACCCACAACCACCTACCCGAGCGCCTTGACTGCTCTCCATCTCTATGAAATAACTCCAGTTCCCTAGAGAATGCGGAAACTCGGAAAGGTCACATTTATTTGGTTACCAATAGCAGCCGTGATGAGGTTGATATATTGCTTTCATGACACCCTCTGTTAATTAGTGTCGAATTACAAGGCTAATGTTTTTTCAAGCCCGGATGAGCGATCAGTTTATTCTACTGCCACTATGTCGACACAAATTAGCTTTTAGTATCTTTTGGACGAGGGGCAAAGGTTACCACTGAAACGTTCCCGCACCCTTCGACAGCTGCTAATGATTGTGTCTATCTCTTTGGTCCATCAGCGCGGGTCCGCAATTTTTACTCCATAACATCTAAGTACCGTCCTTTAGGAGTAATTTATAACTTATTCCTTTACACTTTTTGATAACTTCTCCGAACGGAAAATCGGTGGCAAACCGAGTCAAAAAATGCAATTTCGCTCCACGTCCAAACTTTTATTGACCTTTTACGCGGCAGACTCCTAAAAGCGTTTACGGTTGCGTCACTAAAGAGTTCTTTAAACTGTGGCTCTCGTAATTCAAGTCAGGATTTAAACCTTAGAAGAAAGTAAGTTTGTCGGGACAACAAAGAGGGCTGCTCCCCTCAGAGTAATTTATACGTGGCCGCGGAGTGCGGACTCTGAACTCCGCCGGGAGTTCCTTGCGTGTCGGCCCGTCGACCTGCCACCTGGCTACTAAAAGAAACTGACTCTGACATTATTTAACTTAGGTTTTTACGAACTATTCACCTTGTGTGTATTTTGGGGAGCATGTCCGATGGTCATTACCCTATGTCGGATTAAATTCAAAGATATGTGCGCCATTTGTACTGACATCTGTTTTGTGCTTTAAAGTTTAATTAAATTAATATGAATGTTTTTATATATTATATTTAATTTTAAACGTTTTCATTATTTTACGTTTGAGCCAGTTCGTCATATTCCAAATTCCATAACCATTTTTACGAGTAGGGGCCAAATCATAATTTCGATTCGTCGTTAATATGTAACATTGCGACGGTTGGGTGAAGTTCCTTTTTTGTTCCTGACTTCAAACTAGTTACGCCTAAGATGCGGTGTTTTGCAAAAGCCTCGAGCTGCCATTCTCGGCTTAGTAATAATAATAATGCGGTGTTTTAGGGTCTACACTGACTCCTAGAATTATTTTTCATCGAATGATTCATTTCGTCGAAAGATAAATTGTTATAAAACAAACGTAACCTAACCATTATCAAAAATTATGAAAAATATATGACTACAGAGGAATCAAAATTCAGCGAAATGATTTTTCGACGAAATGAAACATTCAACGAAATAAGTTTTTAGGAGTCAGAGGGCTCCCGTTGTCTTGTCCTAACCCTAACATTTAGTTGTCAATTTGGTTACAAAACCTAGACAAGAAACCTATCGATTAATTCCGATAAATTTTGAACTGAGGTGTAATTCTGAAAATCGGCGTTTAGAGTTTCGGGAAGAATTATCCCTGATAAAATGAAGCATCTGAAGTAACACGTATCACATGTGTGTTCTAAATCACAGGTCTAAATATATGGCGCGAATTGTGGTCCAGGTCAAGGTTGAGGCTACCGGGCCACAGGAAGATTGCATATGAGATGGACAGATCAAATAAAAGCTGTAATATAGCTCATGGTCACTACACGAATGCACGAGGAAGGCGGCTATCAGGGAAGAATGGCGGCGTGTTGTGAAACTTTCCACCAACATCTGAAACGATGACCACGACCACTCAGTCAAGAGTGAAACCGACAAGGAAGAGGAAATAAGTAAGTAAGTAAGTAAGTAAACGCTTTATTGTACACAAAAACAGTTAAAAAATACATCTATTACAATATATAAAATAAAATATTAAAATAAAAATAAAAATACATATATAGGAAATATTAGTATCAAGAAGATAGAAAATATTACTATTGTTACGAGCGTGGGGTTCGTATTTGATAGAAAAGCACAAATTAATCCACAATTGAAAACACACACTTTATTACTAAAATTACGCACTTACAATTCAGACGAACTGTACTTAAAATCCACTAATTAACACAAACACAAATTACGCACTCACTATTCACACGAACTGTACTTAAAGCGCACTAATCACTTATGAGTCTTTCTCTCAGATTATCCTTTTACTCGCACTGTATCGCAGATCGCAGTTAAAATGTAACTAACTCATGCCGGCCGTCGGCGCCTTATATATCCCGCGGAACCGCTTTCTCGATGCGTTGTCCACACATATCGCGAATATTCTAGTAAGGTCCAGTGTGAGGGCCGAGAACATTCGAGGCTATATATGTCTCTCTCTAATGGTGCACTCTCTGTCACTCCTTTCTCGAATGTTCCGAGTATAGCTATCTCTTTCTAGTAGTCCTATCTCTGTCACACACTTCTCGAATGTTCCGAGTATAGCTATCTCATTCTACTAGTGCTATCTCTGTCACTCCTACGGGATATTTCGCCATATAACGATTTGTGCTTCAGAGGCCCATAAGGGGTCCTGAAAACGCCTGAAAACGGGTTTTCAGGTTATGGCGTCATCTGATAGAGGGTGCCCTGAAACGGACTGAAAACATGCTTCAGGCGCCTGAAAACGACGGCAACTTGGGTGAAATTTCGATCTTTAGATATGTGATAGAGCAACTTCTGAAACGGCCTGAAATGACTTTTCAGCCTGCTGAAAATGCCTCTAAAGCACTGAAATTGACGTTCAAAGTTTTTGACCTAACCTACCGGCGTAACACTGCCCCCTCCTAAGACATGCTCGTCCCGAGCATCATTATTTCCGTGGTATCTGGCCAGCCGGTCAACATGAACAATCTTGCTCGGACTACGAGGATTCCGCTGGATTCGATACGTGACGTCATTTATTTTGGTGACTACCTTGTAAGGCCCTTCCCAATTCGGAGATAGTTTCGGGGACTTTCCTACTCGTCGCATAGGGTTATGTAGCCACACCAACGAACCTTCTTCAAAACCCACTTGATAAGACTTTCGGTCATATCGGGTTTTCATTTTTATGCTAGCGTGGAGCCCATGCTCACGTACCAGGCTGTGAACATCATCAATCCGATCCCTCAAATCACTTGCATATTCCGTGATGGTCGTTGGTGTATCTGGAGGACGTCCAGTCAATAGATCCGCAGGCAAACGGAGCTCTCTTCCAAAATTCGCGTATGATGGAGTAACCGCCGTACTCTCGTGAGTTGCAGACCTATAAGACAACAGGAAGAGGGGGATATGCCGATCCCAATCTTTTTGGTGACTCTCAACGACCTTGGCTAGATGTCTCTCCAGTGTCTGGTTAAATCTCTCGACCATTCCATCCGACTGTGGATGATACGCCGTAGTCCTTGTCTTGTGAATTCCCATTATGCGACAAGTCTCCTGAAAGACCGCAGATTCGAAGTTTCTTCCTTGATCACTGTGGATTTCGAGTGGCACTCCAAAGCGACAAAACACTTCGTTCACTAACTTTTCCGCTATGGTTACCGCTTCTTGATTTGGAATGGCAAATACTTCAGGCCACTTCGTGAAGTAATCCATCACGACAAGAATGTACTTGTTTCCGGAGTCAGATGCTGGGAATGGTCCTGCGACGTCTAATGCAACCCTTTCCCAAGGGGCTCCAACGTTGTACAACTTGAGTGCTCCTCGGCTACGGGTATGCGGCCCCTTGACTGATGCACAGTTAGTGCATCGTTTACACCAATTTTCAACATCTTCTCGGCAGTGAATCCAATAAAAGCGTTGCCGAATTTTCATTAGTGTCCTTTTTACTCCAAGGTGTCCACCGGAAGCTCCATCGTGAAAGCTTCTCAAAACATCTTTCACCCTTTTCTTCGGGACAATGACTTGCAGGTGAGCATCCTTCCCATTTGTTGATTCCCATTTTCTACATAGAACGCCATTATGCATAACCAAGCTATCCCATTGTGCCCAGTAGCTTTTTGTTACCGCACTCATCGGAGCTACATCACACCATCTTGGTTTAGGCACATCTGCATTAATCCAATCAAAAATGGGTCTCACGTCAGGGTCTTCTTGTTGCGCTTGCTGCATGATTTCATCACTCCACTCGTCGCTAACCGTATCAGTTCTTATCATTCGAACACATTCCTTGTCTTCTTGTCTTGAGCAATGTTTACAGTCGTCCGCACAAGGTCTCCGTGATAGGCCGTCAGCATTTCCATGTGATTTCCCACTACGGTGTTCGATGATGAAATCATATTCCTGCAGTTGTTCAATCCATCTTGCCACTTGTCCTTCGGAGTTTTTAAATTCTAGCAACCACTTCAAAGCAGCATGGTCAGTTCTGATACGAAACTTTCTTCCCAACAGATATTTGCTGAAATGCTGTAACGTCTTGACAACTGCTAGCAATTCCCTCCGAGTGACACAGTAATTCCTCTCTGGTTTAGATAATGACTTGCTGAAGTACGCAATCACAACTTCATTATCTCCTTTCTTCTGTGACAAGACACCTCCAATTCCAGTGTTGCTAGCGTCTGTGTCCACAATAAAATCCACCTCCGGGTCTGGATACCCCAATATTGGCGTTTCACAAAGTCTTCCTTTAAGCTCGTTGAAACTTGACTCACATTGTTCGTTCCAGTCAAATGATCGTTTTTCTTCCGTTAGTTGATGCAAAGGCTTTGCTATATCAGAGAAGTTCTTCACAAAACGTCTGTAGTATGAGCAAAGCCCCAAAAAGGCACGTACTGCAGTCTTGTCTTTTGGCGTCGGCCAATCCTTCACGGCGCTAATCTTCTCAGGATCTGTCTGGATGCCGTCCTTTGAAATCACGTGTCCCAAGTAATTCACTTTACGTTTGAAAAACGAGCATTTCTTTGGGCTGAGTTTCAGATTTGCCCCTCGTAGTTTGGCTAGCACCTGCTCCAATTTATTCAAGTGGTCGTTGAAGTCTCTACCAACGATAATGATGTCATCCAAATAGACCAAGCAAGTTTCTCCTAGAAGTCCAGCTAATATTTGTTCCATTAATCTCTCAAATGTGGCTGGTGCATTACACAGTCCAAATGGCATAACATTGAACTGCCAGAGTCCCTTGCCAGTAGAGAAGGCCGTCTTCTCTTTATCCTTGTCCTTGATTTCGACTTGCCTATAGCCACTTTTCAGATCCAACGTTGAAAACCATTTCATTCCGTTCAACGTGTCTAAGGTGTCGTCGATTCGAGGAAGTGGGTAGCTGTCCTTCTTGGTCACATCATTAAGTCGACGGTAGTCAATGCAGAATCTCATGGTGCCGTCCTTCTTCTTAACCAAAACTACGGGAGAACACCACGGGCTTGTTGAAGGTTCAATAACTCCGCTTCTTCGCATTTCCTCGATCATGCCCTCAACCTCCTTCTCCCGAGCTACTGGAACTCTTCGAGGGCGCTGTCGGATAGGCATGGTTTCCCCAGTGTCGATCTCATGCTGGACCACTCCAGTTCTTCCGATATCATCGTCATGCGTAGAAAAGATATTGCGATGACGCAGCAGTAAGCTACGCGCCTTAAGGAATTCCTCCTTGGTAAGGCCCTTCATGGAGTCGTTCAGTAACTTTTCAACATCCACTGAAGGCTTAACATGCCCAGGTTTCACGCTTACCTCAGATTCCCGACAGCTTCGTAACCAGGAAATTTCTTCGCATGATCCGACAAGCGTTCCTTTATTGAGGACGCATTCTGTGTCGCTTGGATTAAGGATCCTTACAAATGCTGTAGATGCCGTGGTTACCATTGTACGGGCTGTTATCCATGGTTTGTCAGCATCCAACCTCTCCACCACCACACAGCGGTGAGATTGCGGCCCTGTGGAGTTCGGCAATTTCACTGGAACTAAAACCTGCGACCTTGGTTGAAGAATGGTTCTCCTGGTACAGTAGACATTTCCATTTACTCCACCTTGTATAGGAATCTCATCAACTCCAAACTTTAGAACTCCAACCTTCAAGTCGATTTTACAGTCATATCTCCTCATAAAATCCAATCCAATAATGCAGTCGTCCACGATGTTAGCAACGATCACTCTATGCCAGTATTCTTTTTCACCTATTTTCACAGCCAACTCCCGCTCTCCTTGGACGGAAATGTACTGGCCGGTAGCAGTTTGCAGCTGGAGATGCCTAGGTCGGACTAGATGATCTCTGGTCAGGTGTTTTAGTAGCCGAGAGCTGATCACCGTCCGAGAAGCTCCGGTGTCTATGGTAAGGAGACATGGTATTCCACCAATTTCTCCTTTGACGACCAGACTATTCCCGTCGTTCGCCTGTGAGATCATAATTGGGACATTTCGACCACCAGCCAGCACTCGTCCCATAGTCCTGGCTTTTATTCGTTTCCCTGTTGGGGCTCTGACTCCACAGAGCCTATTGCCCTCGCCATTGGAGCGGGGTCTCTGTCCCTTCTATTCCTTTTCGGACAGCCTGACTGCAGGTGACCACGTTCTCCACATTGGTAATAACGTGGCCCGAATTCGCGGCGAGAATCTACCGGCTTCGTAGTCGACACTTCTCGCACCCTGAAAGGCCTGGATGAGTCCTGTCGTACAGCTTCCACCTCGAGAGCGTGGGCTACGGCATCTTTCAGGCTGCCGTGATGTCCCAATCGCACGGCTGCCCTCACTTCCAGATCCCGGGTACCATCGATGAAGGCCTGCACCAGCATACTGTCCACAAAGGATGCTGACGTACGTTGATAGGCCTTCCTAACCAACTTCTCGATTTCCAAGGCCCACTGTTGTAAGGACTCGTTACGTCCTTGCGTCCTATCCTTTAACTGGGCTCGGTATACGTGCTCCAGGTGACTGTCGCCGTAACGTGCCTCCAAGGCTTCCAGAAGGCGGTCGTACGTCCGGTCGTTCCCCAGAGCTTCGAGTATGGTAAGGGCCTCGTCGCGCAGCGCCAAAGTCAGTGCTGTCCTGGCTTGCTCCTTACTCCAGCCATTAGCCTGGGAAACGGACTCAAACTGCAGCTTATAGGCGGTCCACGATGAAGTACCATCAAAGGGGGGCACTTTGAACCTGCCACCTCCAGCTGCCGATTCGACGGGTACACAGGTGCTCGTACCACTAGCCACTTTAACTTCTAATTTCTGGAGACGGTTCTCACAGGTCTCAATTTTTTTATCGACCTCATGGACTCGACTCTCCAGTTTTTCATCCATATCGGCCAGTTTTTCTTGGACCTCGAACAACTTTCTCTTCCATTCGGTCGTGGACTCGTGTACCTCACGAAGCATTCGTGCCTGTACCTCCTGGTGTTCCTTTTGCTCCCGAAGGATTCGGGACTGTTCCTCCTGTTTTCTGGCCTGTTCGTCCTGTTTTCTCGACTGTTCCTTTAGGAGGACAAAGATGGCGTTGAGGTCCACTCCCTGTGCAGGTTGAGCAGGTGATTCCGAGGAACCAGGCGTAGAATCTCCAGGTCCAGAAGTTTGGCTTCGCGTCGTCACTCCTTTCGGCTCGGTTTCTCGTGGCATTAACGGCATTTTCTATCCGCACTTCTGACACCAAATGTTACGAGCGTGGGGTTCGTATTTGATAGAAAAGCACAAATTAATCCACAATTGAAAACACACACTTTATTACTAAAATTACGCACTTACAATTCAGACGAACTGTACTTAAAATCCACTAATTAACACAAACACAAATTACGCACTCACTATTCACACGAACTGTACTTAAAGCGCACTAATCACTTATGAGTCTTTCTCTCAGATTATCCTTTTACTCGCACTGTATCGCAGATCGCAGTTAAAATGTAACTAACTCACGCCGGCCGTCGGCGCCTTATATATCCCGCGGAACCGCTTTCTCGATGCGTTGTCCACACATATCGCGAATATTCTAGTAAGGTCCAGTGTGAGGGCCGAGAACATTCGAGGCTATATATGTCTCTCTCTAATGGTGCACTCTCTGTCACTCCTTTCTCGAATGTTCCGAGTATAGCTATCTCTTTCTAGTAGTCCTATCTCTGTCACACACTTCTCGAATGTTCCGAGTATAGCTATCTCATTCTACTAGTGCTATCTCTGTCACTCCTACGGGATATTTCGCCATATAACGATTTGTGCTTCAGAGGCCCATAAGGGGTCCTGAAAACGCCTGAAAACGGGTTTTCAGGTTATGGCGTCATCTGATAGAGGGTGCCCTGAAACGGACTGAAAACATGCTTCAGGCGCCTGAAAACGACGGCAACTTGGGTGAAATTTCGATCTTTAGATATGTGATAGAGCAACTTCTGAAACGGCCTGAAATGACGTTTCAGCCTGCTGAAAATGCCTCTAAAGCACTGAAATTGACGTTCAAAGTTTTTGACCTAACCTACCGGCGTAACACTATCAAAATGCTGATGAGCTTTTGCCGTCGTTCACATAGTGGTTGGTTCGAGCTCGAGAGCTCGAGTAAAGTCGGCGATTGTGGGTCGTATTACAGCAGCTAGTTTCGGGACTCAATAGATTAGCCTCGTCGCCACAGGGACACCTGTGTGAACGAGAACGGCGGATTCGGATTCCAATCCCTCCAGGGAGAACCGAGTCTGTAATCAATGCCCCCACCACCCTCAGATTTCTACTGAACCCATGGTTTATACTTTCTAAACTTGCAACTTTTAACCACCACTTTTAAGTTCGTACTGGATGTTGACCAAATGTTTGACTAGGTACCGAATCTATTAAATAAAATTAATGGGTAGATTGCATAATTTACTTCTAATGTCTTCATTGTTACTTGTCACATCAAACGTCCAAGCGACCCTTATTTATTATTATGGTTTTAAGATTGTAATAAAAATATACTCAAAAAATAGGGACATACTCGTACATGTTTTCTTTGTCCGCACTATTTAAAATTTCATACGACCATTCAGCGCTCATAAAGTCACATTCGCACATTGCAGTTGATGACGCGCGGGCCACGGCGCGGCGGATTAAACAGTCAAACTGAAATTCAACCATTCCGCGTTTCAACCTCGTATTCAACTTCAACATGTACCTCCAAAAGCGGTCTCACCGTGAGTACTATAACGGTCAGTTTTGAAGGTGGCTTTTGGAAGAGTTGTGTGTTTGTGGCAGTTAGGAGAACGTTCTGTCTCCCCCCGGACATGTACATGTGCCGGCGTTAACGTTCGGCTTAGCCGGATCCGATGATATTAAACCTTCTGTCAGAGTAGGCCTGCGCGTCATAACAACAAGCTTTATAGGTACAGTCCGTGAGCGCTCAGATTGCGATTTATTAGGTTTGGGTGAAAACTGAGAGGTTCTTACCTGGATCGTGTAAGAGCAAGCGAGACAGATATCAAAAGCGAATTGCATTGTGACTACTCAGGTTTTCCAACGGTCTTGATAACGCTGCTGGGAACTGAGGATTGATAAGTTGAGGAATTAAAATGGATTTCAATGTAATGGTAAATATAACGTAAATAATATTACGAATAATATTTATTTCTTAGGTTAGGTCAATGAAAAAAAACTTCATTCATGTCGGCCACACGCTCGTGTCTTGTCTTGTATGGCTGACATATTTGTTAAACCTATTCCTAAAACCAACTTCAGAATATTCGAGTCATAAGCTAAGTTTTTATGGTTTGTTGAACAAAAGGTATTCTTTTCAGGAATAGTTACACTACTTAATATGTATATTAAATGTGTACTTACTGATCATCGATTTAAAACGTCCCAGTCAATGATATATTTTATACATTGATCATAAATCATAAGCCATCTCAAAACAATCCCATCCTCAAATCACATTATCTGGAACTGAATGCGAAACTAGGTAGAGATGCATCGCATCGGCAATGATTAGTGTGGCCGATCAATCGTGCGGCGAACTGGCGTGCTACTAACTTGATACGCTTCCGAACAAACCTACTCTCGTTCCTACCCTCACCCGTATATCCCTATTCGGATACAAACAGGACTGAATCCAACGAAGCGACAGTTCCTTTTGGAACAAACCTGTAAAGTCTCATACGTGGTTGGGAGGGTTAGCGATCTGAATAGTTCCTATTTGCCTGCTGTCTCTCACGTCTCGCTCTAACAGATTCTTAATTTCATGGCCCGTTTGTTCCTCACACGTCGCGTCTAAGCCGGGAGCGCTTCTAATTGAATAGCCATTGCAATTACCTGCGTCTAATGGTTTATTAGGTACCTAGTTTCACTTTCAATTATGAAAACATCATGTTGATCTTGTCCTGTTGTTCTGTGACGTTTATACAATGATGATACCACACTTTGATAATGATATCACTAAATAAATAAAGTCAGTACCCTTAGTTGACGTGACCGTACTCACTAGCGACAGCGTAAACGATTTGCACGGAGAATAACACAGCGACCCCAGCGACCCTAGCGGTTACTTTGTAGAACTACAATTCCACATATAACTTACAAATCGTTTATGCCTTGATCACACGTACCGAGACAGTGGGCGAGACAGTGCTCTCGTCCCTGTCACACACAAGACAAACGGGCGAGACAGAGCACTGTCTCGCCCGTTTACTCGGTACGTGTGATCAAGGCATTACGGAGTCGCTAGCGAGTATTGTCACTGGATACTAATGGTAAAGGTACAGTTGAACAAGTACACCAGCGGGATAAGCGCCTCTACTATATCGAAATATCGAAAAAAAAAAACAGATGTTATACTAGCATCATCTTACAACCACGCAGCTATCTATCTATCTATCAGCCACTGACGTCCAGTCTAAGGCGGATTATCCCTAAGGCAAAGTAGGCACTAGGGGCGCAAGGCCACAATGGGGCGCAAAGGGCCCCAAAGAAGCGCAAAGGGCCGCAAAGGGGCGCCGATGCCTAGGGCGCTCTCGATCCTTAATCCGCCACTGCGTCCAGTGCTGCACCAACATAGACTCCCCGACTACAGCGAATCCCCCCACAAGGTCATCCGTCCACTTAGTCGGGGGCCGTACCACGCTGCGCTTTCCTATACGTGGTCGCCACTCCAGGACTTTGCCGCCACAAAGGCCATCCATTCTCCGCGGCTATTAGTTGGTTTATTGGAAAAAGCAATTAAGATGGCGTTTGTATAACAACTGTTCATTTCGGTAGGTGTGCTTGACTACAAGAGGTTCTCTCTTTTGATCTTTGCTAAAGATGCATGAGAACTGCATATTATTGTTTGTTTGTGTAGAGTGTCACGCATTAGGTTGTGAGGCGGGGCAACACGACAGACCGACGTGTGTGTGCCGCTACGACTCGTTACGAAAGCGCGTCAAGTTAGAGCGAAGCATGCCGGTGCGTAGGCTACTATTTCGTAGTAAATTCGTTCGTGATAATTCCATGGTTTGCAGGCGAAGGAGGACGAATAGATGTAGGAGTGAAGAGAAGAAGAGAGACAGTAGGTTCGAAGACGGCACGCGGCGAAGCTGTCTGAGAGAAACTCCGTCCTTTCCTTCGTTTTACCCTTGCTCGTCCTTCGTGTTTCGTCCCTCGTCGCCCGTAGACCATGGTCACGTCAACTTGACTTGACCATGGGGTCTACGGGCGACGAGGTCAAGTGTCACGAACTAAATTGTCAAGTTGAATGTTCACGGCTCACAGCACATAGTGAGCCCGTCTTGTTGATCGAGCGAGCGAAGCGTCTACGTTTCAGCTTGGTCAAAAAATCTTCCGTATGTTTGGATGTCAGGATTTCCGGCTGTTCTCACCAGAGAAAATACGATACAGTTTTTCGATTTTTTTTAACAATATAAAATGCCAAGTTTCAGCCATTTTTACAGCTCACAGAGCCAATTTATGCTCCGCCGTAGTCGTTTTTAGTAATATAAATAATAATAAATATATAATATACATATATAAATATCGGACAACTTCACACAAATCAATCTAGTCCTACAGTAAGCTCTATAGTAGGCTTGTGTTATGGACACTAGACGATGATAAACATACTTATATAGATAAATACATACTTAAATACAAATAACATCCATGGGTAGGCACAAGTATTCGAGTTCATCACACAAATATTTGCCCTTTCCGGGATTCGAACCTAATAGGACCGTTGGCTCAGTAGGCAGTTGCTTAACCACTGTGCCAACCGCGTCGTCAATGATGCACATAAGTAAGAATAACATGAACACGAATGCTATCAGAATACAATTGCTTGAATATTATCTACGACAAGCGATGCGGAACCCAGACATGGAGGCCAATTTGCACTTTTCCGGTTCTCGAATAGATTCCAATGTATTTTTAAGTTCAATATTTTTGGCTACATTCTCAGAAAATTGGAACCGCAGAGCATTCACAACGGACGTGCCTCGAATGAGAACCTGCATAGCTTTTATCGTTTAATGTGAATTAGTAGATATCGTACGTATCAATATATTTTCATATGAACAAATTTTGATCACTTTTAAAATGTGGAAATTATAATACACACATTATTTTAATATTTACAATATTGCCACACTGATTTAGTAAGTTCGATTGTCATTGAGACTGAAGTAATTGCGTATTTTTTTTCTCTATACCTAGAAATTTTTGAATCGAAGTGGAATATCGTTTTTGTATCGACTGAGCTTCACTAGTAATTATACTAATTATATATTAATATTTGAGTATCCTTTTTACTTTTACTTTGTATTACTATCAAAAACTAAATATTTGTTGCATTTATCAACTGACCAATCCTCAACATAAATCGTTTAATGCGTTGGTCCTTGCGATGCAAGCTTGCCTTGTGTGGGAACCGCCAAACCAACACCACCACCGTAATCAACTGTTATTCTAAGTATATAATCATAAGATAAGAGTTATCTGTCTTATTTTATCTGATTTTATTTTTTGTAATTTCATAGAATACTATTACTAGCTGCACCGCGCGCTTACCCGCTCAACCCACGGAAACACTACATTTTTTCAGTATAAAAAGTAGTCTATGTCTTATCCAGGATGTCAGCTACCTTCATTTTGACGACGCGGTTGGCTCGGTTTGTAGACCCGGCGGTCCTGGGTTCGAATCCCAGCCGGGACAAGTATTTGTGTGATGAACTCGAATATTTGTGCTTGGCTTGGGTCATAGTTGTTCTATGTATTTAAGTATATATATATATATATATTTTTTTTTTCCTTCTGTGGCTTTCACTTCTTGCTGGGTTAGCAAGATGTATTTCGCCAATGTCGACGTGAAGGCATATCACACGATAGGAGAATCGGTCGGTAGGAGGTCGGTATTTATAATTTCGTGTTTTTGTGGGAGGATAGGTGTGGAACCTAAAACAAACAACATTTTAATCTATATAAGTACTAGGGTGGGTCATTTTTTTTTTATTTCTAACGGGCACAGTTGAAAAAAGGTGCCATTTAGTGCCATGAATGGATACATATTTTTATTTATTTTTATATTTCCGTTTTATTGCCTCCGGATTACTCCAGAAAAAAGTAGGTACCTAATGTATGGAGCACTAAAAAAAAAGTGGCCTTGTATATTTTTTTTTTTTATTGTATTTCGTTTGTGATGCCCTACTTATTATACTAAGAATAAAACCAGACTTCATAACGCTCATTTAATATGGGCATTTCTATACTAACTTAAAAAATTGATTCCGAGGCAAAAGATCAACATCAATTACAATGCAATTTTGGTATTTAGTTTATATTATTATGAGTTACATTTTTTTTGCTATGCCTAAAGAAATAAAAGTATTAATTTTTTTCCCATACAAAAGTGACCCACCCTAATAAGTACGTATATCGTCGTCTAGTACCCATAACACAAGCCTTCTTGAGCTTAATTTGGGACTTTATTATTTATTCATACCAAAATATTGTATCAAAATAGGTCCAGCCGTTTGAGCCTGAATAAGTAACAAACATAGACAGACACACTCACTAACTTTCGCCTTTATAATATTAGTGTGATTTTTATCGATACTATTTTCTTATGTGGAAATATTATATTTTTATTTTTATAAATAATGACACTAAGGTCAATTTACCTTTGTGTCATTGTTTATATTTGGTGTTTATCTTATAATAAACATTTTTCATTTCCATTTTCATCGTGTTTGATAGAGGTGTATGAATTAACTGGATATACCTACCTAATCAGCGATGACGTCTGTATATTGGTATAGGTTTCCCGCGTTTCACGATTGCCTTCTTGGGAACGTGAAAACGTAATTAACTAATTAACATCCTCCTTCGCATTCTCCGTGTAATATGCTTCAAAATAAAAAAAGTGTACACTTTTCATACACTGTTCAGTTGTCCAGCAATTATTTTGAATAATGAAGTTTTTATTGAACGATAGAAATCTAATAAAAAAACACAAAATCTTACAACATATCGTCAAACTTGCAAAAAAGGTCGTTGGGATGTTCGAGCGCGGTTGAGAGTTTTTTTTTCTATTTTGAAGGAAATAATGCAAAAATAACAGAAAAGTAATCTGCCAATTTCCACAAGCCAAAACAAAAATAAAATAATGCAGTAAGAAAAATAGTCTATAAAGTTAACTGCGTGCAGGGGATATTCTGTACCTAGACGCTTTCCTCAGTGCGGAATAAACGCAACCATCATAGGCCCCCGTAGAAGTACCTATCTACGCTGTGACCCGTTACAAAAGCTCTTTTAGAATGAGGAACTTTTGAAATTGATTCTAATAAATACATACGAGTAGGTAGGTACCTACATTATGTAATCTAAAATCTAAATCGGATTATTGTTTTTGTCTTCAACTTGAATTCATCGGAGTCATAATGTAATGTTGTAAACTCATATTAGTCACGTAAGCTAAATCCACTAATACGTATACAATAGTAATTCGCTTGAGCAATCGCAATCACTAGAAAGAATATATTAAGCCAGAGAATATCGCCGACGGCACTCGGCTTACAAGTTAGCTAATAAATTGCATTGCTCAATCGGCTGCCGTAAGAAGATTAACCAAGCTTACAATATATAGGGAAACATCCCATTTTCTCATTCGGGCTTCGGCACGCATCAACTTGATTTTACCTCGTTCTTTCCCCGGTTCTGCGGAATAACTTCTCCCCGAAGCGTCATATAAATAAATTGTTGCCAGTCTTTATTGCCCCTGGTTTACGGTAGCGTTTTTCTCGCCATGTTATCGTCTCTGGGAATTCCCTTTTCTTATATCCAACCGATCCTATTGTGATTTCGTTCTACCTGTGATTATCATAATGTCTATCACGAGAAACGTTCGATACGGTACATTAGGGCTGATTATTTTGTTAGCGAGAGGGTGTTAGTTACGATCCGGTACTTCGCTGCCGTGAATGTAAATCGGGTTTCATTACAGCTTTGAGCAGGCTAAACCTACCGGGATACATGCAGTTGCACTATCGATTCTCATAAAATAAAAACTTAACGAGCACTAGCGCGTTGCAACTCTAAAAACGGCTACAAACTACGAACATTTAATTAAGTTATTTAGTTCATCAACAAAGTTCGAAAGGTCATCCTTACGTATAGGTACGTATATATCAATAAATTGTTGGCACAAATTGCTTTCACAAGCTTTGATAATAATTATACCTACTTACTTCAAGTAGCTGCTTCATAATATACCTAATAACTAATGAAACGAAATTCCGATGATTGCGAGCTCTCAGGTATTCCAATTACGCAATGGAGAATTTTAGAGATTTGTTGAGGGGGCGCTATTTCATAACTTTATTAAATTATTCCCCTAAATATTTGCTGTTATAAACCCCTTTATATGGCCAGCATTACGATAGTGTTCAGAGGAAATGTGTCTAGGTGTTTTAGTCATCAAGCGAAAATAAGGTGGTGTAAGAACGGATATTTCAAAGTTGGCGGGCTTTTAGCGCCGCCGGTAACTTGCTATCGTTATTTATTTTCTTCCCCATCTAAGAAGCTGTTTAGCTAGTGTGCAACGAAAATAATGCTACAAACTCCGATATCTACCTACGAGGAAACTTTAAAAATACTGAAGTAAGATCATCGTAACATGTTCCTGATTAAAAGTAAAACAAGCAAGTGTTATGTAAACTAGCTAACAAGGTTTTACATAGAAGAGGATGGAAATTAATTATATTAAGTTGAGCGCTGTATGCGCTGCCCTAATTGCATAACACGGGAAGAGACGGTGCGGTGTCAAAGCGGATGTAGGTGAGAACTGGGAATATCATAAATCTGAGAAAGAAAGCGTTTCCATTATACCATACCTTGACGAGGGTCGAAAGTTTAACGGATTATAACAAGTGGCGGCACTAACTGTCACGGACAGACCTGGCCTGCCACGCCTCACGGCTTAATCGCCAAACTTTCCCCTACGATTGGAGTTTTTGCGGAATTGCGGGAGCCGTGTGCTCGGTCTGCTAATTTATGCGCTGCCGAGTGAATCGGAGAGCACTCCACTGGTTCTGCTCCTATTACGTATTCAAGACATCGTTTAATCGTACCAGCAAAGATCCCGGATCAACATTTTAAAGGACGTTTAGCATTGATAGAAATCGGTGGCTCACATTTTATAATGTTTTTCCTTTAGGTAGTTAGACGGAAGAGTTGTGGCGCTGCTTTTCGTTCTACAAGCTTTTAGTTATACCTATTCGTATTGCACGACGTAACTATTTCAGTTATGTTTATGTAGTTACTTTCGAAATTTGCAAGCCATTATGCAACCATTTGCTGGTATACGATAAGTTAAGGTGAGCTAAGTTTTTAGTGGCTTATGTAAGTTTGGAACTACGGTATCGTCGAGTTTTTCTGAAGACGGAGACAGAGGGGGTCAAGACGTGCCCGAGATCTCACAAGCATGTGTCTTCTTTAGTTTATATGGTCGAATGTATTAAGTATCACATTTTATTTGTCATTGAAATTATTTTAAGCCAAATTGCATAAGTATATCAATGAAAAATGAAAAAAAAAAATGAAAAATGTTTATTTCTGTTAAATGTACAGGTTACAATAATAATCAATGAAATGTTTAAGAACTCTCCGAGCTGTCAGATTAGTCTCTCGAATTAATAACACTTTTAAGCAAATAAATCGACAGCAACAAAAATAAATTCTATTTCATCGTCACCAATTCCACATCACGAAATGAAAATTTCCGAAAATTACTTAACTTAAAACTAAGTAAGTACCTAACTTAAAAGCGATATTTTGGAACTCTTCAATTTGATAGGTGTGTCTATTCACATTACAGTGTTCCCTCGACTTCTCCCGAATTCCATCATCAGATCCTAACATTGGGATTAACTAGAAGTACCTACCCATTGAAAAAATTAAATGAAATAATTTATTCAGTAAGTAGGCCACAGGGGCACTTTTACATGTCAGATTGTGAATCTACCGGCATTTCGCAAGAGGAGACCGCTTTTGAGAAGAAAGCCGAAAGAAACTCAACAGTAAGTATTTTTTTCGTAAATAGGTATACTTAAAACAATTACAATCATGTAATTGTTTTTTGAAGCAAATAAAAAGAATTTATCAAAGCTGTCTGCTGTTTTGCTGCTGAAATTGTAGAACATACCGACTGCAAAAAGCGGAAACGCTGTAAACGTCAAGGGAATTCATTGGCGTTTACAGCGTTTCCGCTTTTTGCCTTCGATACCGTGAAACTTGCCAACTTTGCCCGCTTTTTTCCTAAAAACCCGAATTTCTCTCTTAGTCTAAGATCCCTTTAAGAACGACCTTCACCGAGATGTTTATTTGATGAAATGTATTTTATATTTAATTGAATATGTCAATAAATATAAAGCATATGGGTTGCCTAACAAATTTTAGTCCAGGGTATGTTTAATTAATGATTAAATTTGTTTTTTTTTTTTAACATTTGTTTATTAGATAAATTTATACCAATCGAAAGTATGAAGCCCATAGAATATGCAAACGTTAGGTTGCCTATTCTTTTCCCGTCACAACTATCGGGTAGCCAGGTTTAAACTGGTAAATCTATACTAGCATTTTGCAACGGTCTGATTATTGAATTGAAATTAAATAACATTAAAGATTATTTTATTATGAACACGGTGGTATAGGGTTGCCTGCGAAAAATCTGTCCAGAATTCCGGTTGTCGAATTTTGAAAAGTAAAATATTGCAGCGAGTGAATGTGTGCGACTGAGAGGTCCCAACCAAAACCATCCCATACGATAGAAGAGGACACAGCATAGCAGCTGTTTGAAGTCCGCCCATTAAAAAAAAGAGAGTGCGCATGCTATTTGTGTTTGAAAATGAAAAGGATAGCGATAGACTCGTATATGCTGTGCATTATTTTGGAGTAGATTGTCGCTATAGATACAATAAAATTCATGGTATAATAATATACTCCGCCTGGTACTCTCTTCCGAGACTCGCGAACCACGTGACCGACACAATCCTACGTCATCATGGTGTTCAGAGATTCTCATACTTTTAAATGTTGGAGAATTTTAACCAACGGTGAAAAGTGTTTAAACGGCATTAATTTTAAGTGATTCAAGTAGAAACATAGGTAGTAGAATAAAAGAAATCTAATGTATCTAATCTTTCGGAGTTCTTCTCAACAGTGGTCACCTCTTGTGAAATGTCGATAGACTCAGACATGTAAAAGTGCCCTTGTGGCCTACTTGCAGAATAAAGTTCATTATTTCATTAATTAATTGATTAAATAAAAAGTTAAATAACTATTTCTCTATTTTAATAATAAACTACTCCAAAATAATGTACAGCATATACGAGTCTATCGCTATGCTTTTCATTTTCAAGCACAAATAGCATGCGCACTCTCTTTTTTTTAATGGGCGGACTTCAAACAGCTGCTATGCTGTGTCCTCTTCTATCGTATGGGATGGTTTTGGTTGGGACCTCTCAGTCGCACACATTCACTCGCTGCAATATTTTACTTTTCAAAATTCGACAACCGGAATTCTGGACTGATTTTTCGCAGGCAACCCTATACCACGGTGTTCATAATAAAATAATCTTTAATGTTATTTAACCCTTAACTACCTACCTGCGGGTGTGTAATAATTCATAGAACAACAAATGGTATAACGTTCATCACATCGAATAACAAATAATATAATTTCAACACATAGAATCGATCAATTGTTAGAAGCTCGTAGCAATTGTTAGAACCTCGAAGGCCAGGCGGGAGCTCGCTACGCTTTGCTCCCGCCTGGCCTTCGAGGTTATTTTTTTTTGCGTACCGAAAAACGTTTTGGTTGTATTCATACCTACTGTTTACATACAAGAACAAATCCACCCAACCACTTCCAGGAAAGTATTAAGTTCGGAGCTAAGGCGGAGTACTGGCAAAAAAAAAACATACGAGCGAGCGAGCGAAGCGAGCGAGCGAGCGAAGCGAGCGAGCAAAACCTTCCAGATCAGATCCGACGTGGCCGGGTTAGGTTAGAAGGTCAGGTGGGAGCGAAGCGTAGCGAGATTTACGTACCTTTCTATTAAGTGTGTATTATGTTATTTCTTTATTCTATTAAATGTTTATTGTATGAAATGTTCATTATATTAAGTATGCATTAGGTATGTTATAATGGTTTATTCTATGAAATGTTTATTATATTAAGTGTTCATTATATTAAGTGTTCATTATATTTAGTGTTTATATACGAAACAAAAAATATATCAAGTCTTGTTATAAGAAATGAAAATATATGAACTGATTTTCTACGAAATGATAATTCTAACAATTGATCGATTCTATGTGTTGAAATTATATTATTTGTTATTCGATGTGATGAACGTTATACCATTTGTTGTTCTATGAATTATTACACACCCGCAGGTAGGTAGTTAAGGGTTAAATAACATTAAAGATTATTTTATTATGAACACCGTGGTATAGGGTTGCCTGCGAAAAATCAGTCCAGAATTCCGGTTGTCGAATTTTGAAAAGTAAAATATTGCAGCGAGTGAATGTGTGCGACTGAGAGGTCCCAACCAAAACCATCCCATACGATAGAAGAGGACACAGCATAGCAGCTGTTTGAAGTCCGCCCATTAAAAAAAAGAGAGTGCGCATGCTATTTGTGCTTGAAAATGAAAAGCATAGCGATAGACTCGTATATGCTGTACATTATTTTGGAGTAGTTTATTATTAAAATAGAGAAATAGTTATTTAACTTTTTATTTAATCAATTAATTAATGAAATAATGAACTTTATTCTGCAAGTAGGCCACAAGGGCACTTTTACATGTCTGAGTCTATCGACATTTCACAAGAGGTGACCACTGTTGAGAAGAAACTCCGAAAGATTAGATACATTAGATTTCTTTTATTCTACTACCTATGTTTCTACTTGAATCACTTAAAATTAATGCCGTTTAAACACTTTTCACCGTTGGTTAAAATTCTCCAACATTTAAAAGTATGAGAATCTCTGAACACCATGATGACGTAGGATTGTGTCGGTCACGTGGTTCGCGAGTCTCGGAAGAGAGTACCAGGCGGAGTATATTATTATACCATGAATTTTATTGTATCTATAGCGACAATCTACTCCAAAATAATGCACAGCATATACGAGTCTATCGCTATCCTTTTCATTTTCAAACACAAATAGCATGCGCACTCTCTTTTTTTTAATGGGCGGACTTCAAACAGCTGCTATGCTGTGTCCTCTTCTATCGTATGGGATGGTTTTGGTTGGGACCTCTCAGTCGCACACATTCACTCGCTGCAATATTTTACTTTTCAAAATTCGACAACCGGAATTCTGGACAGATTTTTCGCAGGCAACCCTATACCACCGTGTTCATAATAAAATAATCTTTAATGTTATTTAATTTCAATTCAATAATCAGACCGTTGCAAAATGCTAGTATAGATTTACCAGTTTAAACCTGGCTACCCGATAGTTGTGACGGGAAAAGAATAGGCAACCTAACGTTTGCATATTCTATGGGCTTCATACTTTCGATTGGTATAGAATTTATCTAATAATCAAATGTTTAAAAAAAAATTTTTTTAATCATTAATTAAACATACCCTGGACTAAAATTTGTTAGGCAACCCATATGCAATATATTTATTGACATATTAAATTAAATATAACATACATTTAATCAAATAAACATCTCGGTGAATATCGTTCTTAAAGGGATCCTCTACTATCTTTTTTCTACGACGGGATAAAGTTTTTTTTTGTCTAACGCATCCATCGTATTCATAAGCATGCGTTTATTACGAGATTTTTTTTTTAATCTACATTTAACCAACTTTTTTTTTCAATTTTCACCTCGGGTAAAGTTAAACTTTTGCCAACATTGCCCAAATCCATTATTTTCGTAACTATAGCCCCCTACAACGTTAAGATAAGGATCAGTATAAAATCTGGGGTAATAATGGCGTTCCACGTAAATATCTTGGTCTTAACTATACAAACACGTGTGCAATATGGGTGGACAATGTTACATAGGTATTTTGTTTTACTCCATACAAGCCGAATCAAGCAGTTTGAAATTTTCAGGGTTGTCACTTTTGGTTGAGTAAACCATCTTTACCAACACCATTATGAAAATTAAAAATGTATGCTTAATATTGGGTACTAATAGTTAGGCGGTTATTTTTTTACTCCACGTTAGAATAATCTAAATAAAAATTGACAAAATTGAATATTCTATGTTTTTGTGTTTTATAGACATGACATGACATGACATGCAGCTACTGCTAAAAGTACAACGGCTTAATAGAAATACAATTTACCTTACCTTCAATACATAACCCTCCTTTATTTACGCAGTCAGGTAAAATTACGACAAGGTGACAGCCCTAACCCTTTTTTTAGGCGGGGCAATGTTAGCATTCATAGGTTAGCTAGTTACTGGATAACATTGCCCACCATCATAACTCTGGTTTTAATAAGTATTTTTAGTACAAACTACAGTAAAAATGATCTACAGTTCTTATTTTATAACAAGTAATAATATACATTCACCTGAGGCTTCCCCATTCTGTAAAAAATACACCAGAACTTCACCTAGAATTGGCCCGCCAAATCACGCACCTTATTCGACTAGTCCCAACACGGTACGGAATGAAGTTGAGCGCAATGTGATTCCCAGTGATACCACAGATATAATCTATTTTCCACTAAAAATAATAGTGTTGCCATAATCATCTTCAAATTGTCTACAGTCGTTTCTTTTTTTAAGTAGCAAAGTAGCAAGTTTTGGGCAAAGTTCCCTGTGGAGGCAAAGTTGGCGTATGTATTTCACGGTACGTACATAAAAAACCGGCTAAGTGCGGACTCGCGCACCGGGGGTTCCGTACAAACACGTCCCATCTTAACTGCCCGAGTTAAGTTAAGTTTGCACCTGGTATGTATGACGCCGCATACAAATGAGGTGCAAAGTTAACTCAACCGATCACGTTTGGAGTCCCCATAAATATTTATTTTATTCTGTTTTTTAGTATTGTTGTTATAGCGTCAACAGAAATACACCATCTGTAAAAATTTCAACTGTCTAGCTATTTTACATAGAAAACTATCGTGAGTCTCAGACATATTAAAATACTTTTAGACGGGTTTACTCACGTCGTAGTCGAATAACGCTCGACATGTTTCGAATCGGTACGTGTCATCATCAGGAGAGACGATCAGTCGACTGATCGTTATTCGACTTCTATGACGTGAGTAAACCCGTTTAAGTATTTTAATCTGTCTAGCTATCATAGCAGAACCTCAATTATCGGAAATAGCCATAAAATTACTAAAATAATTAGTAACAAAATAGGGTAATTAAATTGAACATTAGGTAATGTATTCATATTATTTAGTCTTAATTTTGTAGGTACAAACTATTTGAAAAATGCTCAAAAACGATATACTTACATTTGAAACATCGATGTGATTAGGTGTGTCTATCACATTGAAGAATTTTCTCGATTTCTCCAGGATTCCATTATCAGATCCTAACATTGGAATTAGAAGTAGGTAGGTAACTAGAAATTATAAACATTGAAACAAAAAATAGAATTTTTCAAAGCTCTCTGTTGCTATCCTGGTGAAATTGTGGAACATAAAAAAACATCCCGGTGACCTTAGAGCATCATTCTTTTATTTAAGTCGGTTAAAATCTCAGAATAATAACTAAAGCACTAGAAACCGTACTAAAATAGCTGCAGAAAACATCAGTTTGTACTATTTTGACTTACGGCATTGAAAATGTGTCAGAAAGAGATGCAAATACATTTGTACATTCGATATTTAGAAGGTTGTCACTAGTTCGTTACTAACTTTCTTAATGCTAGTGATGTTGCTAAGTCGACTTCAATATCGATAAAGAAAACAACAACAGTTAAAGTTTAGGAAGTCATTTTTATTTATAGAGTCTAAAAGTGCTATGTGTTCTAACTCAATGTTCTCCTGCTTTAATTTTTCCATTAAAATATCGTAAAGCTGTGAATTCTTTTTACAGGTCCGAGAATTCCTTTTTTACCTTCGCTTGCCAGCATATCATTTTAAATAATTTCATTTGCTATAATAGTCCTTGTCCATAACGTTCACTTATCATAAAATCAAATGCCTGAATTTTTGTGAATCATAATAATAATTAACTAGAATGATCGACATTCATAATAAGTATCTTGTGCCATCAAATTCCATATAATTTACTTTTCAGAATCATCTGATTCTATAATATTTAATGACATAATATTCAGATAGCAGAAAAAAATGCCCAAGCGCCAGAAACGGACTGCTAACGTAAAGTAGGTTAATGGGTTAGGTTAGGTTAGAACTGCGATCATAACGGCGCGCGAGCCGAGCGAGCGAAGCGAGCGTATCGTGGCAGCGGTTGGCGAAGCGCCCCAGGACTGGACTGCTACCAGTCAAATAGATTAATGGGTTAGGTTAGGTTAGAATTGCGACCACAACAGCGCACGAGCTGAGCTAACAAAGCGAAAAGAGAAACGGTTGTGTTTAGAGGGTTCAAACCTCCACCTTCTGGTAGTTTTAAAGATAGTAATTTATATGGAGTTTGAATTTTCTGGCTATTAAAATTACAGTAAACAAAAATATGGAAAATAAAGTTTCTAACATACATATCAATATGTCATGTAAAAATTCGGGGATATGTTATTATTTTGATTAAATTTTATGGAAAAAGTATTTTTCTAGCCTGCAAAAATTCAAGCAAATCAAATTCTGACATAAATTATTTTAAATAAAATACTGTCAAACATTAGACAACCATTTTGAACACTGTCATATTGTTGAGTGAAATATTCATTAAAACTCGTCTTACAGTTCTATACAGTCATACTCTCTTACGTCAGGTTGTACCTACCTTATGTATTAAAATACTTAAACGGGTTTACATGTTTCGAATCGGTACGCGATTCATCATCAGGAGAGACGATCAGTCGCGGCGGCGGCCAACCGAACACGTTCGGTTCGAATCGTCTCTCCTGATGATAAATCACGTACCGATTCGAAACATGTCGAGCGTTTTCGAGTTCTATGACGTGAGTAAACCCGTTTAAGTATTTTAATATGTCTGAGACTCACGGTAGTTTTCTATGTAATATACCTACCTTATGGCTTGGATGAGGTGCTTGAAAGTAGAAAACTGTACTACTTGGTCCTGCATCATTTTTCATTTCATTCATATTTGTTTCCTCAGGTAAATTTAAGGTAGGTATAGCATTTGCTTTTAGTCGCCGATATTTTACGTTTTCATTAGATACAAATGAATTCACCGTAAAATGATTTGAACAAATGTGGTTATGTTTTTTCGGTGTCCAGTTGCATCTTGAAATACGTTGTATCCATATACTTTTCAGCGCTTCATCTTTGGGGAATCTAAATAAAAATTTAGGTATGGTTGGTCAACAATATCGATACAATTTCTCACATCACTACGATAACCACAACTGTTTGTAAATATTGTACAAAAATAGGAGAAAATAGTCCAAAATATATATGGAAACTCGAATTACCGTAATTTACATAATTTTTCTTGCTATACAGCTATTTTACTATCACAAATAATGCAAATTTTGGTTCTCTTATTTTTCGCAGAAAATTGTTACGCCGATTATCACTTCCCAACTCCCGTTTCGCGGAATTTTATTTCGCCGACCTTTCATTTCCCAACTTATCAAGTGCCAACTTATTAATTGCCAACCTCACCGTTACCAACTTAACTTTTGGTCTGTGTTTTATTACGTAAATTTTTAAAACGCCACCTTTCATGTAGCAGAATGTTTTAGTTGGCATAATATACACTTAGTTGTTTATTGTTTACCAAATGTTTTATTGAGTAGCGTTTCGTTTAGCAACTCCCGTTTTATTAATACATCGTGGGTAAGCGTAAGTAAATTTACCAATTACAAACTAAAAATTAAAAACTATTCTAAAAGTAAATTATAAATATATGTATAATATGTTTTTTTTTTTTTGTAATACTTGCAAGCATTTTAATATTACCTTCATGTAAGCAAGCAATCTGACGCTCCGCTCGCTTCGCTCGCTCCGCTATCCATGGTCATAAAACAAACCTAACCTAACCTACAGTTTTTGGGTTTTGACCCATATTCCATTTTGTCGCAGTTACTCTTGCTTGCCAGAGTTTCGGCGAACCAAAAAATATGTAAGCATTGGTATGTATCTTTTTCTTATTTGTAACTTGCCTAATGTATGAAAAGGGAACTGTTCCATCAACGAAACGTTAATCGTCCAAAAGTTGTTCGAGCAAGTGAAAGATTTGACTAATGATTAGTCTGCCAAAAGTTTAGAGGCATAATAATAATCTGCTTTACAATAATTCTGCCAAGTGAAAAGTTGTCATACAAAAATTTGGTAATCGTTAGTTGTCAAAGTGAAAAGTCGGCGAAACGTTAGTTGGCAAATGAAATTCGGCCAAAAATAGTTCTGCGAAAAGGCAGGATACCGCAAATTTTACATCAAAACTCACCGATGAAAAGTAACTAACTCATTCGTATTTTCTTTCCGTGTTGTATGAGACTTGCAGCCTTCAACCACACATGCCATATTAATAACACATTCCTAGACAATCTAGAGAGTCGAAACATATATTTTCCAAAGGTTTCTTTATTATTTTCCTAAAAATTTACACAAATTCACCCGAGCAACCGAAAAGCTTCAGATCCATAACAATACGACTATGTTACGTTGATCAAACGCCACGAAAAAGAAAAATGAATTATGTACTTATTTTTAATTTAGTAGCATTATTAGAACCAAGTACAACCATTTGACATTTTAAGTTGTGACTCATTCCGAAATAATAAAAACCATGAGGGATATTTGGTTTCACTTACTCTCGTGCACGTTGTATTGCTAAATGTGAATAAGAGAGCGGTTACCGAGTTTTTATTTTAGTACGGTTTCTAGTGCTTTAGTTATTATTCTGAGGTTAAAATATATTATTTGCGTTTTAAGTTTTATCCCCACCGACATCTATCAAAAATCCATGGCACTTTTGTGCCTTAGAACTATCCCATTTTAATTATTGCGCCATCTCGTACACACATTTTAAACCACTAGTGAAACTAGTACGACTTAATTTGCTTTACAGCGACATCTAGTCAACAAACATAGAACTTGTTTTACTTGTAGGCAGCAATTTCACCTAGTTTGAGTTTAGCGCCATCTATCGAGTAAATTTGAAACGACTAGGCACATAGCTTACGCATTTACACATGCTACGGGACTGATGCCGACTCGTAGAGTTGCAACTACAATACGGTAGATGGCGGTAACATCGACGTAACAAACGAGTGAAAAGAAAATATTGTGAAAAAAGTGGATAAATAAAATGATTGTGTTCACTGCCGTTTTTCTCTTCTCGCCGTAACTCTTGAAGTTACTAAACAACACTCGAACCTATAAAAAATATTTATGAAAAAATGATATTCTTAAGTTTTTGATGGAGTTCTATGACTTCGCGGGTATGGATTGTATTGGATAACAATTTTGGCAAGATTTTGTTTATTTAATGTTTAGCGAAATAAATATCTTCGCTCGATCGCAACAGTAGTGCTTTAATTTTTATTTTACTCTTCGTTTCTATCTATATATTATTTGCCAAGCCAATGTCATCCACTAGGTTCTTGCAAGACAATAACTTCAAATTATTTAGTTAGGTTTAGTTTAGGTATCCATCAGATATAATTACTAGCAGTTTTAAATAAAGATTTTGGGTTGGTTCCCATCCGTTTGGAAACCAACGGATAAAATGCATAAGTAGTCACGTTGTCGTAATAAAGTGCGCTTATCAGTACCTAACCTTACAAATAGGGTGCCATCACTCTCATTATTGGCGATGTGTGGCACGTATGCTTAAAACCGCCCTCGGGACGCGATTCATATGCGAAATGCAATTCTTGACAAATTACCCCATTAGAGAGATTTAAGGATGATAGCAAATTTTACCAAGGCTAAGAAGGGTAACGGCTTGATGATACGAAGGATAAAGCATGCTTTACACATACTGTAGATTGTAGGTATTGTATGTATTTAACTAAGGGAGGCAAAAGTTTAAGTAACCTTATTGATAGAGCACTTCATTGTTACAACATTGTTACTGGATTGGTTGGTCGTTAGTTAGTTAAATCAAAATTATGACCGAATTTGAGCACTTACCCCGATAGAATATAAGAACGCTAAACAATACTCGGGTTTTATCTCTTATTACCGTTTATAATTAGAAATAGAGTTTTTTTTTTATAAAGATCTCTTTCCACCATTTTGTCCCATCTCGTTTGTGGTTGGTTTTTATTCCGAGCTTTGTCTCACTTATTTAAAAGGTACCTAACGTAAAAATAAATGCATCACTATAAACATAATAGTATAAAACAAAGTCGCTTCCAGTTGTCTGTCCCTATGACGTATGCTTAGATCTCAAAAACTACTTACGCAACGGATTTTGGTGCGGTTATTTTATTATATGTACTTATAATAATAAAACTAAATCGTTAGGTATCTTCTCTGCATCCATCATGTGTCCCTGTCAAATGCTAAACTACAAATTTATTACGCAACAGAAACTCCAAAGATTTCTCCGGTCACGTACATTCATATTTTATATCTTGTCCGGTTGTCGCGCCGGCAAATTACAGGCGACACGTAATTGTCTATATCCTTCGCCCCAGATACCGGCTACCGGCGGTCGCGTATTATTTTTCCCGGCAGTTATGATTTTTTTGTATGGGATTAAGAAAATATTGCGATTGATTTCAAAATTTTGTCGTGTTTGTAGCTGTGTCTTGCAATCGTAATAATTAACAAATTAATATAAGGTGCTTTGGGGTAAATTCGACACATTTTTAGGCGAGTGCAGAGTATGTTAGGGTTTGGGCTCGTAAGTCAGAACCTAAGAAGTATTCCTTCCAAGTAATGAGATCTTTACGAAATTGGATATATTCATCAACGCTTTGTGATCACAGCGTTTCAATACGTTGCTTGAATTTGGAAACAGATTAGAATAAAAAAAAAAATATTTTGAATACTATTTCTTAAGGAGTGGGGTAATTTCGAAAGTAAGTGGGGTAATTTCGAAGCTGGATTTTATGCAATATGAGTTTAAGAATCATATTTCTTTTTAGTTCTAATTTACCCCCGCAAAGATCCAAAAATCGCACTGCTTTTATTTAATCGACTGCAACACACGTGCCCTCACGACTAGCGATGCGAAGTGAACTGAAGCGGAGGAGGAGATAAACATGGCGTTTTGACAAGCGTTGCAAGCGTAGAATTTGTTCCCAGTTTAGTAGATATGTGTGATTTTCGACTTATCCCCATTTTCGACTTTACCCCAAAGCACCTTAGTACATTGTACCTACTGTAGAAGTGAGTAGGTGAAGTCTATCATATTGTATCATGTGATCCTCGATACTTTTTCCATCCGGATATCAGACCGACCAGCACGTACGGAATCAACTTTTATATAAGTAGGTATATCATTATGTAAAATTCTATGATGGTTATCGCGCAATACTTAAATAAATGAGTAAAAGTATCTGTCACCTTCACGTTTTGACAAGTTGTGAGTGTGAGTGACAGGTGCTTTATCATTTATATATCACGTTAATTCGCAAGTATGGTGCGCAACCAACAGGGCCAACCACTTCTTTTCCTCGCCGTACGAGCATGAGTTGGATGAGAGATGAGGGAATTAAAAAAAAAAGCGCCTGCAATGTGCTTAAGGTATATTCTTTAGAACATGTACTTAAATCAAATATAATTACAAAAACATTCTACTATTTAGCAAATAACTAAGTCCCATGACAACTTTATCCACGAACATCCCCATTATTCCTGAATGAAGCCGTAGCCATCGATCAGTGCGCGGGCGCAGGACCGCACGCAGACGACGGTGGGAACTGTCACACAAAGGTCACTGTCGAATCGTACGACTCAATACGAACGTAGGCTTCGACTCGGGATTGGATGAATCTATTAGTTTTAATTGATGTCAGGTCAGACTCCGAGCGATGTCAGTGATGGCTGTTTGCTTACGTAAACAAACGAAAGTAAGGGGTGCCGATTTAAAGGACGAAAATATAGTCTAGCGGGTTTACTTACTTCATAACAATTCTTTCTTTACGTATTATTTTATATTAGTATTACCTCAGTGTTTCTTAAAATACAAATACCTACACTTAGCTACATATATATCTAAATATATATATGTTTTACTAGATTAAACAAAAGTTAGACATTAGTGTTAAAAAAAGTGTCAGTGTGTGTTTGGTAAGTTCGTTTCATTTATTTTTAAACTAAACATGCATACATCTAAATAAGTATTATATGACTAAATTTATAGAAAAAATCTACATAATTATATAAAAAAAATGACTTTACCTAAATAACATTTGACAAATGTAACTGTTCATTCAAGTACAGGTGCGTAGATCTGAATGATAGAAATTGATCAAAACCGTCCGTCCACGTAGCATCCCTTCTCGTTCCGTCTGTGTCATTCACCGTGTCGGTACAAGTCCCATCGCCGCACAAAAAACCCCTTTCAAATGTAAATCAGCACAAACCGACAAAGCAAATTGTCACAAATAAACACTGATACGTTTGAGTTTTTTGTGAACTCCTTCGGTAAAGGGTCAGGCTGAGCCAATCAATCTGAGATAAAAATGTCTTTTTATTGATTTTTTCTGCTCTATTTTTAACAGCCTGCGAATGTAACTCTGAACTTTTGATGGTTATCTATGTTAGGTGCTCCTTTTGGATTGATTACGGACAGGTAGAAGCACAAGTGGGTCTCTATTCTCTAAAGTAGCTCTATTTTTTAAGTTTGATGCTATAAATTGAGCTGTTTTTCTCACAGTTTTAGAGGTGTCAGGTGTGAAAGAAGTTAAGTAATACTACAAATATCTGATTGTCAATAAGAACCACTCAGCCTGTATAATTTTGCAATTGGTTTTGATTTGCAGGCATTTATTGAGAAAAAAGATGTAATATTGCGGTATTTACTTCACTACATAGTATAAAACAAAGTTGCTTTCTGCGGTCTGCCTGTATATCTGTCTGTCCCTATGTATGCTTAGATCTTTAAAACTACGCAACGGATTTTGATGCGTTATTTTAATAGATAGAGCGATTCAAGAGTAAGGTTTATATGTAGGTATAATACCTACATGCATAATTTATCAGCATTGCACCCGTGTGAAGCCGGGGCGGGTCGCTAGTGCTAAGATACGTTGATATCATGATGTGGTTCGTATTTCTGTTATATAGGTATTTTTATTATATTAGAAGAACAGAGATATTAACAGAATCGCTACCTTAAGTAGAGCTAAATAAGAACAAAAGCGAAACCCATCAAGTGAATGATATAAGAAAAAAAAAGATTCAAATACGTTAGTCCAAATATTGATTTAACCCTCTCGCGACGGAAGCAGGTGCCGGCGCACGCGTCGCCTTCAATCAATGATCCAACTATGAAATTAAATGTTAATCACGTTTTTTCATATTTGTATAAAGAGTTTTTAAAGTACATTTGGACTGTGAGGCAGAGATGCTCAACATTGTAGGTGAGGCTTAATAATAAAATTTTGTTAAACTCTTTCAAATTGAAGTTGCAATTTAGTTTCTGTGGATGATTTAATATATTTTATCAATTAAAAATTACAATTTGCTTTTTAATCGTAGGTACAAGATACATAAAAGGAATGTACTATATTTTACAAACTAATTAGAGTTTTCAGCCGCTTTCTCTTGTACTGATGTTCCTCGTAATAACGAAGCAATTATATTGCTGAAGCATAAAGAATTAATTAAAAGAAATGAAATTCATTGGCTTAATAGAGGATAAAAATGTTCTTAAATCAAAACTCATTATTCTCTCAAATAAACTGGAATTACTCTGTATCGCGTTTTTTTTCTTCAGCATAACTAGAAGGATTTTAGGATGTAAATTCGAAGGTGCAGCGTCGTCCACGCAGAATAAAAAGTCATAATTAGCTTTTTATTACTCTGTCGTCAAGTCAAGTCCTCTAATTTAAAGTTTTTGACACTCGCTGCTAGTTAGAGGCAACCATGCCTTAAACTGAATAAAAAATTCCAATCGATCCAGCACGTACGTACGGTTTGGTGAGGCCGCCAGGACACAAACGTTTATCACGTGATAAACGCAATCATCCCGTTTTGCCAAAATGCGAGTATGAGTGACAGATGATTTTTAATAAAATCTTTTATCGATTCCGTTTCAATGTGGAAATACCACATTTTAAACATAAGCATTTTAAACACATATGACGCAGAGGGCGCTCCAGTAGCGTAGAATTATGGAATCATAGATTTGGTGTGATTAACGTAACGATGTGATAGCTCAGTTGGTAGAGCACTATGCCGGAAACGTATCAGGTTCGAGTCCTGCTTACATTGCAGTGGATCACATTACATTTATTTTTTTCTTTCATAATTTACCTTTGTGTCAATATTTATGACAGATGATTTGTCACTTCCAGATACTCGTAAGTCAACCATCGTATTACTTATTTTCTGGCAAATGTCTCCAATTTTATTTTTTATTTTAAGGCAGTATTAAATAAAATGTTCCCGATCGCTTCAAACACAACCATCACTCATTTTAACGGTTCGGGAGGGCGCGTCACGCCGCCGATGATACGCTAGATACTAAGCCTTTCGGGCAGATGCAATGCAATTAGAGCGTATCAAAACATTAGTGTGGGACCACGTCTGTAAGGATAAGGGGCACTGGGAGATAGGCTGGCTTCACATGGTTGGATGGTTGTCAAACTTTTATTTGAAACTCTTTGACTTTGGTGTGGTTGACGCAGTGGTACTGCCTATTGAGCTGGCGGTTCTGGGTCCGAATCCCAGCCAGGGCAAATATTTGCGCGATGAACTGAAATATTTGTTCCTGGGTCATGATGTTCTACGTATATAAGTATAATGTTTATCCGAGTCTAGTCCACTAGACTATAGTGGTCAATTTGTGTGAGATGGTCCGTTATTTATTTATTCTTCTGTTTTTCTATCTATATTTTTTTTGCAAGACGAATGGTCAATGCTCGGTGAACACGAGAAAGTAAAGCACCAGACGAATAGCCTTTGGGGCAGATGCACTTCAATTAGAACATAATCCAAATATGAGTATGGGAGCTAGTGGTAGACGCAACTTGTCCTTACAAGGGGCCCAAGGACTTCACTTGGCTGAATAATCGTTTAAATAAAACAATTTAAACGGATTATATCGCGTTTTGAAGTCAACCTTTGACAACGGTATCTGTAAAGGTACTGAAACGTCAGGGAGGCTCAAATAATTAATATATAAACGGACAAGTCCTGACTAACTGACTCACTCATCAACGCAACGTAGAGCCGAAACTACTGAACCTAGGAGCTTCAAATTTCTAGAATAGATCAAGTATACGATGCAAGCAAGCATTAAGAAGGGATTTTTCAAAACTCATCCCTTAAGGGTGTCAAATCGGGGTTGAAAGTTTGTATGGAACTTACGTAATTTTTGAGTTAGATTAATAAAACTTTGTGTATAGATTCTCGATCTAAAAAGAAGAAAACTAATTTCAGGATTTTTGAAAAATCATCCTTTAAAGGGGTTAAATAAGAGGTGAAAGTTTGTATGAGGAACTTGGAATTCTTTGAGTAAGAGTGGTAATATTTCGTGTATAGGTTCATTTATGCAAAGTAAGAAGACGAGTTTCAGCATTTTTGGAAATTCATCCTGAAAAGGGTTAAATGGACAGTGAAACTTTATTTGAAAATCGAGCCTTTTTGAGGAAGAGGTGCATTATCTTGTGTGTACACTGATCATCAAAAACTAAGAACATGTATTTCAGCGATTTTGAAAATTCAACCCCTCATGGGGCATGGGGTAAAGAGGGAGGTGAGTTTCAATGAAGACCTTGAGGTTCTTTGAGTAACATTACGTGTGTAGATTCGTCTATACAAAGTAAGAAAACAAGTTTCAGCATTTTTGGAAATTCAACCCCGATAGGGGTTAAATGGAAATGGCTTTGTATGAGAATCGGGCCTTTTTTGAGTAAGAGGTGCCCTATTTTGCGGGTACTCTTCATCAAAAACTGAGAATATTGATTTCAGCGTTTTTGAAAATTCAACCCCTAATGGGATACGCTGAGAAGTGACAGTTTGTATAAACAGCTTGGAATTTTTTGAGTAAGAGTGATATATATTTCGGGCATAGGTTAATCATTACAAACAACTTTTCACCATAAATGAAGTTAAAAAGTAAGAGATGCATTTTTATATTCATTCCCTAAGCATGTGAAATTAAAGGTGACAACATTTTCATGTTATGAATAAGAGGTATGCGGGTTTTTTTTTTGTAGAATACTCATTAAAAATAGAGAAAATATACTTAAGTTTTTTGGCAATTTATCTCCAAAATGGGTCTAATGGGAGGCGAAAGTTTGGATGAGAAAAGATGAGATTGTTTTCGTAAGTCTATTTATATTCCGTGTGTCAAAATACTACTTTCAAATTTTTTTTAAATGTACAAGTATTGTCTGAGCAAAGGGGGAAGATGAAAGTTCATGTGAGGAATATTTTCGTGTATAAACTCTGCATTCATTTTTGGAAAGTTATCTCCTGAAGAGGTTTAAAACTTTGTATGCGAAACGTAGGATTGAGTGACAAAATTTAGGGTTCCGTCACATTGTTAGGGTTCCGTACCTCAAAAGGAAAAAAACGCAACCCTCAAAGCATCACTTAGTTGTCAAATCACCTATCGAATAAAATGGAAATTAAAACCATATAAGTACTCAGGACAACAGTCCTTAGAAGTTGTTAAAAAAACAAACTTCTAAGTAATAACGTAAAATAAAGATCCAGCTGTTTTACCTATACCATAACAAACGTCGATACTCTAAAGGGAATCAAATTTTATAAGGTCTTTAGGTATTTTCAGTTGAACTAAACTATGAATTTGGCAAGTACCTAATACCGTGTCTTACTCTCTTACTACTACAAGTACTTATAGGGAGTAATCTGAAACTATACATTACTAATTAAATAAAAAAGTAGTCTGTATTTAAAGTACGTAAAACAGTTTTCCAACGGTAATGTTAAATTTGACACTTAGTACGTTTTATCTTTTCCTTAGTAATGTGCAGTGATTTCATAGTTCGTAAGGAACCCTCTGTGCGCGAGTCCGACTCGCACTTGACCGGCTATTTGTATTAACTGAGAATACTCATTTAAACGTTATAGGAAATTCCTATCCTTAAGGAGATTTTAAACTTTTGACTATGATTTCGTTCGGTTCATCGGAAAATGATCTAGAAGTATACTATCCAAAAAATTATGTATGCGCGCTATTAGTTGTATTATTTAAAGAAACAATAAAACGGGTAGAAAGTTACACAGATAACGTTTCCAGGTCCTGTGCGAGCGAAGCCGCGGGCAAAAGCTAGTAATTAATATACGCGATATAATCCGTTTAAATTGTTTTATTTAAATGTGTGACAGTCGCGGAAACCGAAGAAAATATTATGAATAATCGTTTTTAGGGTTCCGTAGTCAACTAGGAACCCTTATAGTTTCGCCATGTCCGTCTGTCCGTCCGTCCGTCCGCGGCTTAGCTCCGTGATCATTAGTACTAGAAAGCTGAAATTTGGTATGAGTATGTGTATGTATAACGCCGACAGAACGGTAAAATAAAAAAATTCTTTTCAACACTGGTGTGTGGGGTGTCGTTGAATAGGTCTTGTAAAAATAATAGGGGTCTTGTAACATTATTTTTTTATAGTCAGCAGTTTTGTAAATATTCGCTAAACAAACAAATATTGTCCCCCCCTCTAACTTTTCAACAACGGGTCAAAAAAAATCGAAAAAATTCATGTTAGTGAAGCCTTATAAGTACTTTCAATGAAAACTATATTGAACAAAATCGGTCGAGCCATTTTTGAGTTATCGCCAAATTTCATATTTTTTCTTTAAAAGGTTGTAAGTTGACTTCCAGGAGGTAATAAGTGATTACAGTTTCTAGGGCGTTTACGACCTTTTTATAGAGCTTAAAATCTTTCTTAACTTAAACCTCGGGCTTATTACAGCAGTTTATTGTGAAGGATGAGCAACTACGGAACCCTACACTGAGCGTGGCCCGACATGCTCTTGGCCGGTTTTTTTGTATTTCTTCTGTTTTACGAGTGAAGCGGCAGGCACAGCTATAACTGCAGTTAATCAAATCACTTGTTTGGAAAACGAGACAATCCATGCGGCTTATGCATAAAATTAAACTCATAGCATTAACTCAAGATACCTATTGACGCATAATATATTCTCTTTTAAGACGTGATAATAAAATTACACAGAGGTAAGTGGTCTGGTTGATACTCGGACACGCACAAACAGTGTAATTGCGGCGTGGCTAATAAATCATACCGGGCTATCTGGAGAATAATATACGATCTTGGTATTTTGCTTTACAACTTGCTAGCTGCGTGTTACGTGGCAAAAGCGCGACGAAACTGGTCGACAATGTAGCAATCAGCGAAACGATGACTTATAACCTTACTTTTTTTACAAAACTAACCTACATAGACTAAGTATACATTCCCTTCGTCTAGACGCCTGTCTTACCCAATCATTCACTATGCCTGCTCCGGTGTGCACCATGGTACTTGCCTCCGTCTTCCTGTTTTGTACGCTTCGGAACATAATCTCTCGTAGTACGTAAAAAGTGGCAATACTATAGTGTCGTCCCTTTCTAATTAATCTAAAGAAAACGGGGACGACACTACGGTATTGCCTTTTTAATTTCTACTCTTTTTGGTCAGACTGTAGCTAAAACTCATCAGTTAATTATATTATTGCTCATCAAACAATTGCGTCGTACTAATGTTCTGCTTTAAACTACCTTTAGTGTGACAAAATTATTTTGATTATCTTTCGGGATTAAAAGTCTAGTTTTTAAGGTACAATGAAACTGCAACAAAACAGAAATATACATTGTAACAGTCTACTAAGAAGCATGTTAAAATTATACTCAACATTTACAGGCACGATCGTACCATCACAGGGTCATAATAATCAATCAACACGAACAGCATTATCTCATGTCGTATCGTCATAATCTAGTCTTAAGCACGCAGATTCAAAATGTCCGGTATTACTGTAATAAAAGTGTAATAAGACATAACTTTTCAGTACATAATTAGACAAAATGACTTAAATTAGTAAGAAGTTATAGTCAGTTACGCCCTTTTCTCTACGGAGTGCAAATCTGTGGCGCTGCTCGACGACGGTGGAGGTTAGGGTTGTCAGAGTTGGGGTATGTTATGCTTTATGAGAAACTATAAAATCTTCGGCCAATCACAAAAAAATTAAGGGTCCAAATACAATCCGTTAAATCACTTGTAAAGACGAGAAAAATACGATAATCAGATTTCGATGTCGTGGCTACACTACAGTCTCACAAAAAATAGTAGAAATTAAAAATTGGTAATACTGTAGTTTCGTCCCCTTTTTCTTAAATTGATTTGTAAGGGACGACACAACAGCACTTCCACTTTTTAATTGTTTCTCTTTTTTGTCAAGCTATACAATGTGTTGATAATGCGAAACTTAAACTCTAATGCTACATCCACATGTTTGCGTCTCTTTTTATGATATAGAAAACCAAAGAGACGGCAACACGAATATGCGTCGAATCCCGATAATGTGGCCGTAGCACAATAAATCGGCTGATATTGTGAGTACATATTTAGAGTATGTCGGTCTCGTGACAATCCTGTTGTAAAAGCTAATAGCAAAGACCAAGCGCCATATATTCTGGTCTTCCGCCTGAGATAAACGTAATATTTCTTTGTTATTAAATATATGGAACGCAAATATATGGAGTTCTACAGTTAACTTTTAACGCCGAAACCGTCTCAAACGGGGTTAGGCTTATGTATTAACGCATGCGGTTGAATGCTTAAATTCCCGGCATTCTTTGGTGGTTTTAGAAGGAAGTCCGAAGGTTCTGTTAATCTATCATACAAGTCCACCAGCTGATCGGAATGCATAAACGCATTTCCCCAAAATTTGTATCCCTTCCTAAATTCTAGACATTTTTTAATTTGTCCATGTTGGTTTTCCGTCTGGCAACCCTGCGCAGGCGCGAAGTGGTCCGTTGATCCATAAATCTGCGCAGACCGGCGCCCACGCCGCGCATCTCAGGAGCTGTTGATAATAACGCACGCATAATATATTTCTCTTTGTTATTAAATAAATATCGCACATGTATGGAGTTCTAGTACCTAAGTTTACCTTTTAACGCACAAAACGTCTCAAATGTATTATTTACCTAAAACAAAAACGCAATGATGCATTCGTAAGTTACACTTGATATTTTGCTTTTTTAGTGCCTTACATTTAATGTTCACAGGTGTAAGGCGATATATGATGCTTTATATTTTTACTTATAATTTCTTAAACAAATACATTTTCAGTAAATGCACAAGGCCATTTTAGTTATGGGCTAGTTTTTCGGGACAACTGCGACAGAACGACAAATGATTATATGGACCTATTTATAAAAAATAAATTACTATTAAAGGTGTTTGGCAAGTGCCTTAGATTTTCCAAATACTCCGATAGAAGATATAAGAAAAAAAATGGAAGTTGCGGTAACTCTGCATCATTGTCGCCTTAAGATGAGGTAACACACTAGATGACTGTAATCTGTAACTGATTATTATTCCCTTCTGTGTTCTTCACAAACACAACGCATAAGGCATAAGTAACCAACCGTCATGATTTCAACCTGTCAGTGAAATTTTCATCCGACCTCAATATCTTCTCATGTCACAAAAAATACCCATGGTTCAGCAACCGAAACCAAAATAATATCACATATTTTATTCAAAGGGTAAAATTGAAAGTTTGCGGTGTCCCAAACGACTATTAAAAAGTAAAATTTAATACAAGATTGATCACAATTACGATCCCAATGCTGCTATTAGAAATCAGAAACACACCTGTTACACGCATGATCCAGAGTTTTTTGTCTGGTCCTTTTACGAATTTACATATCTCCCAAGTCTTTGTTGAAGATAACAAGGGCTATTATTTCAACCACAAATGTGAACTTAACCGCATGTGATTGACAACGGGAAGGCAGAATATAATAAAGGATTACGTACATAAATTAGTTTTTTCGAAAGTAAAAATGTTCGCATAATTATTTTCACCTTGTTAGGAATTGTTAACGATTTAACGTCTAATTTGTTCGCAGGCGGCTATTGTACATCTCGGAGTTTATGGTAATTTGAAGAATTAACGCCTTGCCACTCTTCGTTTAGGAACTAACCAGCTAGCTAATTGCTTCTTCAGTATCTTCGCGCTCGTTATCGAATGTAATAATGTTAACCGCAGGGCAGTTTGTGGCGAACGGTTGGGGCCCCGACCCCACGGGATCGAGATCCCTAGAGAGTCGATGGGAGTCCTCGTCTCTGCGTATCTTCTTTGGAGTGGAAACCCAAGAAGAACCTTAGAGTCTCAGCTCTCGTCTGCCTTCAAGGACCGGCTAGAGACAAGCGTTAGAGATAAGTGTTCTAAGGGATTTAAAATGCCGGTTCGGGACACCCTGTCTCGTGATCGAGTATGAAAAAACAATGATTTCAAAAGCAGGGCTGCTTGTGGCAAACTGCTGGGAATTTGCGATCCCAAAGCACGTAAACCTGAGTGTTTCTGAAAAAATCCGAGCGGGGCATCCCCCGGGGTATGGGGCCAAGGGCACCGTCTTTGGTTTTCCGTGCCGTTTAGAACAAAGTCGTATTGATAAAAGAATAAATTGATACCATACCGGGATTATTTTAATAAAAAATACACAAATCACATTTAAAAATAAATACACATTTTTACATAAATACTGGCACCAGTCAAATAGTCAGGATTTTGAAAGTTAAGGATTTGCAAATGATTACAAAACGTATTCGAAACAGTTTCTTTTTCATTCAAACGAGCACATAACAGTGGAAAGCTGTTACGCTTCTGTTGTTATATAAAGCATAACTGAAATTCACGGCATGAACAAAAGTGTGACAGTGCGCCACCAAAATTGCCATTGAAAATTTAGTGAACGGGTTCCAGTTTAGAGGTTCATTTAAGCATAAAATTACCTACATTGTCTTCCTGACTTTGTTGAGTGGCAATGAACTGCACTTTGACATTAAATCGCTTTAGGCGTTATAAATCTATTTTATTGCCTTAATAAACGATGACGCGCGGTTACGACAGGAGAGTCATCATTTTCATGCCCTTTTAAGGGAATAGGAGTTTCCACGTTCTCTTCTAGATATATTTTTATAACGACTCATCATGATTTCCACAAAGAAAGAGACATAATTCGTCACTATGTGTCAGTGTATGAAGAACAAGTTTTAATTAAATCGTCAATCATTGTAATCCAGTCGAGTGACATAATACATAATTTCTGTGTAAGCAATTTATTCAGTGCCAATATTTACGTTATATGTAAAGCCGATAGTAATAATGTATTGTTTTTCATTAGTATATTTTCGTTAGCTAAAATTCAATGTTTCTCAGAAACAGAGTGGGTTTTACTGCGATTGTTAGGGTTCCGTACCCAAAGGGTAAAAACGGGACCCTAGTACTAAGACTTCGCTGTCCGTCCGTCCGTCCGTCTGTCACAGTTGAAATTTTCACAGATGATGTATTGCTATTACCGCTATAACAAAAAATACTATAAATAAAATAAAATAAATATTTAAGGGGGGCTCCCATACAACAAACTTGTTATAGATTATGGTACGGAATCCTTCATGCGTGAGTCGGACTAGCACTTGGCCATTTTTTTTTTCAAAAATTATGTAGTTTTAACATTTTGAGTATAGTACAAATTTTCTAAGCTAAGCTAATCCACTTACCTGCATTCACAATGGCATTGTGTCTAATACAATCCTATCTGCTTTTGTTCTCGTAAGCGCCAACCAGTTACTTAAAAAAAAGGTTAGAACTACATTGTGTGGATATTGAATTTTCAACCTTATTCCTTGTTGAATAGGTTTAAAACGGTTGATGATGAGAGTTCATAGTCCTTTTTCAAGAGGATACGTTCTTGTGAAGAGTCGGACGGTTGTAAAATTCCAAAAAAGTTATGATTACCATTATTCTGTTAGTGTATTTTGTAGTTTCATGTCTAATGAAATAGAGTCGATAATCTATATTAACCTTCCAAGGTGGTTACAATCTGCTTTTACTACGAGCTCGCTATCTTAATTTTTGGTTTACCACTCAATGGTATTCAGTTCTTAAGGGGATTAGCTTAGCTTAGAAAATTTGTACCTAACGATTTTCTCATAAACAATACATTATGACCTTCAATACTTATGCCTAACAAAGGGATTCCATATTATTTACTTACAAACCATGGTAGTCACTAAACATAATATAAAAAAAAAACACTAGTTCGAAAGCTGGAACTCATACGTATATTTTAATCTCAAACACAGCGTTTAATTAAGTAATCTACAGCGTCTCTTTCAAGCGGGCACACTTTGCACACCAAATGTTTACTGCAATGCATTAGTGATTGACAATAACAATCAAAGGAGGAATTTTTACGGCTTTAATTTCGGTTTTCGCAACATTTGAGAATGCTAAAGTAGTCGTTAAAGCTATTTGTCGCTGATGTTAGTTGGCGTTGCTAATTGTGCAAGGAAATTAAATAAAGTGATTCGGAGCGTTATCGACTCATTAGCATGCGCCCAAACGGCAGGAGTCGCAGAATCAAACACTCTGTAGCTGCCGCTGCATCACTCGCGGGATGGACAAAAATCTATGGAGATCCTTCTTCCAACATTCGTTTTAATAGCAGTATTTATTAGGAGCGTTTTCGGCTCAATAGCGTGCGCCCAAACCTAGGAGTCGCAGAATCAAACACTCTGTAGCTGCTGCTGCATCGATCACACGATGGACAAAAATCTATGGAGATTCTTCTTTTAACATTCGTTTTGCTAGCGGCAATTATTTGGAACATTATCGAGCTATTAGAATGCGTCAATATGAGATGGAAAAAAATCTATAGAAATTCTTCTTTGAATATTTATTCTGGAAAGGTAGCGCAAAAGGAAGAAAAAGGAAAGAGGCGATTTTTCGCCGCCTATGAACCGATTAGGGCCTGAGGAGTAATTCCATAAAAACTTGACTACGACCTGATAATAGGGAAAGGATGAACATAAAAAAAAACTAGAATGGTTTTAATATCTCGAAGAGCATTTGACAAAATCAATGTTGCTCTTACCGTAAGGTCCAGTAGAAAGCATTTTAGATTTTTATATTCCCAAAAACAACTAACTTTTCCTAGAAATGGAGGGGACACAATCATATTTTTTTCTTTAGTTTATAACACCCTATTCAAGGTTGTTTTATCTATTTCCCATTGGAACTATTGAAACATTACAATTACATTACATTAAAATTTTTCAATATTATAAACTTATTTTATCTCAGTTTACGTTAAGTTTGCACCTGGTAACTATGGCGTCGGATACAAATGAGGTCCAAACTTATCGTAGCCGGCTTATACAAATCGAGGGTTCGCTCTGATCTGTTCCCTCCTCCAAAACTGAACTAATCTTTGTGAAGTTTTTGAAACTGAATAAGAAGGAAATGTTCTGTGTCGGTTTTTCGCAAATTATTATAGAATTTGTGTTCTTAGGCGGCCGTTTGCGACGGATTTTTGGCCAAAAAAAGACGCCTAGTACACAAAGTCCATACTAAGAAGTGCGAAAATCGAAACTGTCGGACACAGAACATTTCCTTCCCATTATGTTCCTAAAATTTCGTAAAAAATGGTTTAGATTTGAAAAAGGAAAGAGATTTAAATGAAAACTTAACATATATGGAAAAATTAGGACTTCTTGCTCTTAACTTGGCAAATCCTCCTCCTCGTATTAATTATGTCTTCTAATGTGGCAATTTAATAAAGTAAATTAATTATTTTATCATTATATGATAAGTCAAATACACGCATACTGACAGGAATAATAAGAAATATTCAGCCTTAAAACTAAAATTTGGTTAGTATTTCTTTCACTATTCTACAAATTAATTATTGATTATTTTTGATCCAATTTGTCTAAAGTGCATTAATTTTTAATTGTTATGAGACTAGTAATTTCAATGTTAATTAGTTAGACACAATTTGGCAAAGCACCCTCTTTGATGTTCGCGATGTAAGATAAAAATGGCCATAACTTACTACTTAACGAGACTGCCGTTTTGAAATCGCCGACACCGTAAAGAAAATATCTATTAAAAATAAAAAAGTGATCTTAAAGCCACATTAATTCAAGTATGTCTGAATATTAATTCGGACTTACTTACCTAATTTCTTAGTATAACAATTATGATAAACATTGGCTTTGAGTTAATTCGATGTTTGGCTTGATTAACTACATGAACTTTAACTTTAAATATTGTATAGGTGATAAAAGAGTTAGTTTTTAAAAATGGTGGTAAAAAAGTCAGTCTTTGTACATTGAATACGTTTTACATAAGGGTCCTAAATTCAAAAATATTTGTAAAGAATAATAAAATGGTGTATATTTGCAAAGAATGTGGTCGGAATTGCAGTGTAAAATACCCAATGATTGGTAATTTGGTACTGAAAAGTAGTAGTCATAGGCATCTTTTTAGAAGGGAGATCACCGTATACCGTGAAATAATATCTAATTTCATTCCATGGTAGGGGAAAGAGGATTGCTAACAATCGAGCATAGTTGTCGTATTTACAATTATGTTTATGGTATATTTAAATAGGTATAGAAGAAGGTTCCTGCGTTTTAACCAACCAAATATCGAACGGCCGTAGCATACGAGTAATGTAAATCAATACTTCTTCAAATAAAATGTAATGACTGTCACATAACTCAATTAATTTACTCTCAGTTCTTAGTTGGCAATTAAAGCTCTTCCGAATGATATTGGCAGATTGGCACCAGACTTGCTAATGCTAATGAATTCCTGCCTAATTGGGGGATACGCTTAACCAGATGCTAACCAAACTGTTAATTGATGTTATGTTTATTAATTAGAAAATCTATTTCCAGATTGAATTAATTAATTTCAATTAGCTGTTCTAATAGTCTAAGATCCCGATATAGAACGAGCTTCACCGATATGTTTATTTGATGAAATGTATTTTATATTTAATTTAATATGTCAATAAATATATTGCATATGGGTTGCCTAACAAATTTTAGTCCAGGGTATGTTTAATTTTTTTTTTTTTTTTACATTTCACCGGCTTGATTTATGTAAATCTATACCTACTAGCATTTTGCAACGGTCTGATTATTGAATTAAAATTAAATAAAATTAAGATTATTTTATTATGAATTTATCTAACAATCAAACCGGTGAAATGTTTAAATTTTTATTTTATTTAATTTTAACAAAACATCTCGGTGAAGGTCGTTGTATATAGGGATCCTCTACTATAAGCTTAGACAGTTTAGCTCGGGAACGCATAATTTGACTTTTTTTATCAATGTTTGTTAATTAACTAAACTTTAATAAAAGTTCTGCATAAACTATGAGATTGGATTAAAATTTATGAACGGAAAGGAAACGGCTGTATCGCCAAACATCTAAAATACTTATACATTTTGTAATTATGCTCGATGTTCGACTTCGTAAATGTCAGCAAGGCGCCTCTATAAAAAAATTAGTCACAGTTATACCAATTTATCTGCTTAGACGGAAAATTGAGAACTATAGTTATATGTAGATATAGTGTGTAATGAAATTGTCATCGAAAAAATTGGTTGGGTTGAGTCTTTTAGTGGTAATTAATTATGATTTTTAATGGCGTTACGGAAGAAAATTATTATACTTTGCAATTGACTTGATCCGATTAGACTTATACTTTTGACTAATAACATTGCATATTAATGAACATAAACACTTTAATCTTTTAATACAATAATTGATTATTTCTTTAACATTTATCGGTACTCTTATTTTGTCGCATCGTGTCTGCATCGCATAAATATCGCCTGATTAATGATTATATCCACTGTTCATATTAATTAATCTACCATTTTCTGTAAGACTCAATAATTAATGACTAATTAGGACGTCAAAGAACTTAAACATACATGGCGCATGAAGGAATCCGGACAAAAACACAATAAAGTGTTTATGTTCTCTATAAACCCTTCCCGAGGCAAACTTATATTTTACGAGGAGCCTGAACCCAATTACACATGAATGGTTCCTCATGATCAGATTTTGGGGTTCAATAAAAACTTATGAGTAGATTTATGCCTTTCTATGAGAGCTCTTATTCTGACGAGGATTGAAATGTGGTTTCTTTGATGGGCATATAATAACGAGATAACACATTCTACCATACAAAGTAGACCCATCGGTTTAATATTCAGATAGCTCGACTTTATGACTGAAACGATTTCCTTCACAATTGTTTACTCTTGGCAAAGCGGCCTTTATTACTGTCGCGACATCTCACTGAAATTATAACTCATCACAAACGTTTCAATGTACCTATATTATGTATAAATTCAATTCCATTGCCTAAGACTTAAAATAGTCGACAATCTGTTTAATTATTTATCAACTGTATCTACCAATCTGAACACCGCGCTTAACCTGGCGTGACGACGGTCATTATGGGTTAGTAATTTAAATTATTTACTCCATTAATGACTCGAAGGAAGGCAACTAAAGGTATAATTTGAGATATCTTTGGGAACTGGTGTAAAGCTAATGCCTCGGTTCCAGTCGCGAGAATTTAATCGAAGTCTGCGCTTGTCAATCAATAAAGCCCGAGTGAGTTGGACCACTTTGTGGCCACGATGAGATTTGTATGGATATACTGGCTTTCTTTATGACGTTATTTTAATAAAATCGTTTGCACTTTAAGGGTTTTGTGTCGCGTGTTTGGCTGAAGTTTGTCGCGATAAGCGCATCTACTGTAAATATATCGAATAGAACAGCTGATGTTTTATTACTAACGCCGTCTTACAACCACGCAACTTTAGTTAGAAGGCAAAAGTAAGATAGTAGCCCCCTGTCACACTGGTCCCGACTAACGACGACCTAACTTTAGAGATGTTTTAAAGTAAGTAGTTAATAATATACCTCAGTGTCTGAACCGCGTAGTTCTGACGCGATTGTTGTCTCATGATTATTACCACAACGGAAGAATAAGACGCTATAACTGTATTTAAACTTGGATAAAACTGAGGAGTCTTTTCAGTTTCCAAAAAAGTACAAACTTTAACATGACTTTCACATCTGACACAATATTTGCTGCTGATGATGATGATGAGTAAACACCGTAAAATAATGTAAATTCACTCACCCCTTTTTTATTGCGATATATCTTAACAAACCAAATGGGATTAACGAAGCATATTGAGTTAAAATGATATGAATTCTAACTAATTTTAAGCTAGATTTTTTTTATATTTACTTCAGTGATCAAAATATATAGCAATGAATATCTTAGTGATAAAACACATATTATGTACATATCAGCGATCATCCATAATTTGTATGTATAAAGGTAATGTAAATGGACATCTTCAACCGTTTTCGACGTACAAACAAAGTTTTATGGAATTTCCTTAACACTACCTAGTGAAATGATAAAAAATCTTGGCAAGTGAATAAAAATAGTAGATCCACGTTATATATAGACGTCCGATAAATGTTACCACGGCCCCGTGATAAAAGTGACCAAGTTAATAATTTATTGGGCATACCAAGCAGAAACTTCGTAAAAATAAACATGAATGGCTGCCTTATTGGGGCTTGATTTAATACGGTCAATAAAACAGTAACTAACCTTATATAAATTACTAAACAAATAAATAACATTCGTGGTCATCAAACTTTATCTCGGACAGAGATTGCCCTGGATCGGGATTCTACATTGTCTTGTTACAACTCTGATTACTTAATGAAATGAATAAATCTTGTTGGAATCGCGGGTTAAAATAGCTTTAATTACTGCAAAACTATGGCCATCAAACGGTGAAAGGATTACTCTGTTCAGTGAGTCATAAACGTAGTTAATGCTTTTGCGATGTTGTGCGGACCGGACCAATAATAATTATATTTAAATGTTCCCTAAACTGAGCAGCAGTTTTCTACTCGCATACTTTACATAATAAAATCTAACACCAAGCCATATGTAAGACGTTAACTTCCCATAGGTACGAAATTTCGTCATCGATCAACGGCATAATTTTATGTTTCTAGATCCATTTCAAAATCGAAATATATGTCAATCGTTAGGCGGGAACTAAATTTACAAATTACCTATATGGCCAATATGCGGCCCGGAGATTTTAGCAACTTCAGGAGTTTGTCGCGAGTCGATATCGCCTGACTATATAGGCATGATGACTTTTTTTTTAGGATGTCAGTCGATTCTTAATTATTATTTTTTGATTCTTAATTATAAATTGATAATTTTAAAATTAGATTTAGGATTAAAAAAACATCAAATTTATTTGATTTCATTCTTAATTTAATGACATATTGAGCACGCTATAGTATTTTGTGGAATTTAACGTCAGTCATCATGTCGTTTGTCATGATTGTGGGACATTATTACGAGTAGATATAAGCAAGTTTACGGAAATTTGAACCTTAGAGAAACATAATGAAGTATAATTTCGTATCAGCTCGTTATTTTAATTTGATGTGCCATATTTGTAAAACTTAGACCCATGTAGTATTTTTTTTCACCTAAGATAATGTTTAATAGGACCTACCTACGAGACGAGTAGAACACGCTTTTTTAAGTTAAAAAAAGTAATAATTGCAATATATTACAAAATTGTGTCTACTATAAACCAAGTTTTTTTTTTATAATCGATCCCACAAGCCAAACATTGTACCATTCTTCCCCGCTGAATAATTGACATTATATTAAACTACATTATGCGAATAGTTACATTAGGTGAAACAACGTTATACCAAGCGCAAGCGTCGAGCGTGCCTGGACATTCTTATTGTTATTGCTTTCGCCATCAGCCAAGATTTATGTATTAAATAAAGCCATAGAGACGCACTGTCTAATCACTTGGAGGTCATTAAATGCGAGTAGGTAATAACAAAACCCTCTACATAGTAGCGAGCATGTATAGGGAGTCATAACTCTCTTTGAGTTCCTTTGTGGCTGGCCAACGCCCAAGATTGATGATAGTCTCCTTTGGTGGGCTTACTAAAGTTACTTTACTCTTTTATACTTACTGAATCGGCAAGTACCTATAATGTATTTAAGGATTTACTCTAAGCATGAGCTGGGATCGATTACGGAATACATTACTTCTGTGAGGACTTTAACGTCTTTAAATTAATGGTAATATGGTAAAACAATGGCAGTTTTGATGATAATGCATCTTGCAACGGATTTAGTGGCTATGAAAATAAGTTGTGTGATTTTTATTTAATTTAGTCTTAAAATATGATATTGCCGACTATTTAGTATATGTAGAGCCTTTCTTAGAATAGGATTTCTCCATAAAATATGTATATATATATACTACGTGACAAATACTTTGCTAATTGTTCATATACTGAGACTTTATCTTTACCATAGTAGTAGGGTAAAAAGTATCCCTTAACCATCTTTGGATGTCCAGCTATCCCTGTAATTAAGAGGACAATTAAGTGTTACCAATAGATGGCACCAGACTAGCATGGCGCTGCGCGCCCATAGAAACCAAAAGACGATCCTGCATCATGCTTCCTGAAAAATGATATGCAATACAAATCTTGAATTTTATAATAGGCTAGATAGTATACAAAGCCCAGCTAAGCCGTGGCCCAGCCGTTTTGGCGTAATAATATGGCAACAATACTCCGGTCCGACAAATAGATGGCGTTATTGAGGCAAGCGCTATCCCAAACATTCTGTAAATCATAAATCGCATTGTTTAGACTTGAAATCAAGAGCTCACAGTAAGGTGATGATGGTGATGAGATTGGTGAGGTATGGAGGGTAGACAACAAGGAGCAATATCTTATATATGAGAATATTTGAAAGTGTCCAGTGGTAAGCATTGAACAATAGTTCCAATGTGTTAACGTCCGCAATAGCATTACAGTATTAATATAGTACGAAAAAGATCCAAGTTTTAGATGGAGTGCACTGTGTCCAGTGGAAATTTTTAATATTTTTGTTGATCAAAATAATTCCTATTTAGTTCATTTAAGTATATACAGGAAAAAAGCAAAATTCAGTTCACGAGACGTTTACTAAATTTAAATGTGGTGTTTGTGGTTGACTGGTAGAGAATGCCTCATGGCATTAAGTCCGCCATTTGTACTTTTACTTCTATATTTTGTGCAATTTTTTTTTAATGAAAACCGTTATTAGGTAAGTAACAGTCTATCACGGTAGCGCCATCAATTTAATACAAGCACGGCTCCTGAATGCATCATGGAGGCTTATGATATGTGGCTAGATAAAGTAGTGTATGTAACTGCACATAATTAGGCATCAAAACACTCGTGTGATGTTATAATGAAGCTTGCCTTCGGCTCGTTTCATAAACCCACACGCGTGTTTAATACCCTTCATTATGTACAGTCACATAAACTACTATTAACGGTCACTTTCAGATATATTAAGATAATTACTATTTATAAATTCTACCCTCCATAGCATTAGATCCTAGATGATGCAAAATTATTAGCGTCACTTTCGATTTGTTTTACCCCACATGACTCTGTGCAAAGTGGTGCGAAACAGGTATGTGTGCGCAACCCCTTTATTTAAGTTGAAAATTTATGTAATTTAGAAGATATAAGAAATAAAACAGAATCAGTGCTAGTTTTCATGATATATCACCTTAATGAGATGTTAAAAAAGTTGAGATATTAAAAACCATATTTACACGCGATTAAATCCCGTTATCAAGTAATAAAACGACGACGCTGTTTGCGCAGTGGTTAAGCAACTGCCTACTGAGCCGACGGTTCTGGGTTCGAATCCCCGCAAGGGCAAATATTTGTGTGATGAAGTCGAATATCTGTGCCTGGGTCATGGATTTTATTGGTATTTAAGTATGTATTTATCTATATACGTATGTTTATCGTCGTCTAGTTTCCATAACACAAGCCTACTAGAGCTTACTGTGGGACTAGATTGATTTGAGTGAGGTTGTCCGATATTTATTTTTTGCGTAAAAGTTCATATCAACAATTTTAATACACCCATTACGTAATAGACATAAGGAAAACTTGGAACTTACAAGTATCCGTAGAGCCATCTTAGGCCGTACGTTCACGAGTCGTGACACAGGGCTCAATAAATAACGGGCATAACCTTTCGTGACGAGCGGTCAGGCTAACGTACCACTTAGCATTTATCTTGCCGGTATAGACAATCAGTTTGCCCCCCATTTTTGTAACTCAATATCGAACGTATGAGAAATGGTCATTCGGTATGATACGATGACTGTCTAATGCAATATTTTGGCAGAGATCATCATCTATCTGGCGAAAGACGACAAAGACTTTCCTTACGGATTTTCACAATTGCCATCATCAAATTCTGGCTATACTGTTCATTGGTTGACCTTACGGTACCCGGTCGCCACTCAAGAAACTAGGGGCAAGAGCCCCAAGGGATATCGGTTCTATTACGAAGGGCTTGTAGAACCAGGAAACTAAGGAGTACGCAGAATTCCCGGTACTGCGGCAGTAATGAGCCGCATCACAAAGAAACAAAAAATATAACATTTAAAAATAACCATATCCTTCTTAGATATAAATGAAATTGAATCGCAAAATGTGTTGCTGACCGCAAACTCGGGAACGGACAGAACGATGAAACAAATTTTAATTTGATATATTCCTTAAAAATTGAGGAAGGTACGTATAAATAGACTATTTGAAAAATGTCCGGAAAAAGTAAGTATATAAAAGTGCCTACGCAGATAGTTACGGCACCAAAATTATATCAAATATAGTTTAAGTGGGTAGGTAGTACATATGTATTGTATAGATACTTACGAAAACACCTGCAGAAACAAGGCGTGGTTCCTCCGCTGAAGGAAAATCGCCGCCATTCCTCTCAGCTTGCTAATTGTTTCCGACGGACGCGTTTATTGTTGCCGAATTACATTCAAATTATGCATAAATTACGCGCATATAAAATTACAACGGAAATGAAGTTTTCCATCCGAAAAAAAATAAGATATTTCTTACAACGTCGAACACTTGAACTTTGTGTACATATTTTACACATCGCAGACTTCAGTGATCAACTGTTTCAAACTCTAAAGATATAAATATAAAACAATATGAGAAAGCATTTGGTAGTATATGAGACGCAACATTAGTGATTTTTATTGACTGTGAATCTTTGAGTTATTCTTAACACTTTAATAACACCCCAACCGGATCCCACACAAATAAATTTAAGCCCTAATCACATACAATTATATTTGCCGGTAAATTCTTTAAAGAGATAAAGACGTACTTAAGTATGTATAAGGAATAATTGGCTAGTACTTACAATGAACAAAATACAATGAGTTCTCACCGAAGAAGTCACAAATTAGACGTGAAGAGCCGAGTCGTTAATTATGGTCGATAATTTGACAGTCTTGACAGCTAATATCATCCTGGGATTGATTTTCAATCATTGTCGAATTAATTGTGACAGAGTCAATAAGCCACCGCTTTCTCATCTAGTTACTTACGTACTTAAATGGATGAGAATCTACATAATTAGGAGTATCTCTTTGTAGACCCGTTTATTAAATTATTATAATATTTATAACAAAGCGGTATTACGGACGATTATTACACATTATTACATCTTCAATTTCTCATAATTGCAATCAACTAAGTAAAGGAATGGAGAAGTGATTGCGGCCTTCGAATGAGAATGAATTTTCATTAACGAGGCGATTCTACACAGACACTACTAAATGTACCGATGGATGCCGATCTTTGGAAGGTGGAGAAATAAGTAATATACCTACATATCGACTGTGTGTTAGATTCTGAATATATATATTTTGACAAAAAAACGTCGCAAGGAAATTTTCTACTACTTCTAATCAAGTCCAAACAAAACCTCGTTTACAATTGGTAACAAAACTCATCACTCTTCGACATCAAACGTTGCACAATAGGTGCCAAGGAGATAACGAGCCCCGAAGACAAGAACCCATTTGAGTGTTCTAATCGAATATGGCTTTTATGGTTGAGTTTAACACGATTATTATATTTTAAGAGGCCCCGTATGACTTGCACTTTGTGGGGCCGCGCCCGAGGTGTCGAATAATGGTTTCTTGACTACGTGATTGATTAATGATGGGCCGGCGAAAACAGGCCGGCTACCTAATTAAATACTAGATACTAATAGAGTAGCGAGCATAGAATACTTTCTTGCAGTCAATATAAAGCAACTGATCCTCCTTGCATTAATCTCTCTGTTCTCATTGTACAAACATTTTATATAGTAGGTACTAGATTTTCGTGAAGAAAAACTATCATCGACATTTTAAGTCATCATAACTATTAACAAAAAGTTTGACTTCTTTCAACTGAACCTTGCGTTGCTTTTTATTATTCTGAACTGAAATAAATGTATGCGTTTGATGTATTTACGGAGTTCAGAAATGATATTTTGAATAGAAATACCGAAACGGAATTCCGACTGTATGCAGCCGTCCTTATTTTGTGTCACTTTGATATTTAGCGATTTTTGTGATATTTAGCGACCACAAAAGCGGTGTTTTTATATATCCAAAAGTGTCCGATGAAATGTGTTTAAGGCGACTCCGTACGTGGAATGGTGATTTTTAAAGTACTAAGGCTCGTAATCTAGCCAACGGAAAACTCTGAAAAAAATATATGTTATTTTTGTCCATTTCTTCTAAAAAATTATAGTTGGATTTTTTTTTAAAGCAATAATTACTATGGAAAAAATAATGTTGAAATAGGGTCGTTTTCAATTTTCAATTCCCTAAGGCTTCTAAACTACAAGTGATATTTACACGGCTCTTTCGCAAGAACATTGACAATTCATTGATCTTTAATCGTATTGTTTAAAAGTTAGTAAAATGGAAATTCGGTCTAATAAAGCATCAAAAAAACTGAATTTCCGCGAGCGCGGCCCTGCCCGGGCTGCGAGCTCAGTGTAAATCTAACCGTCGAAGGGGAAGGCTGTGTCACTTGCTCTCGCGATCCATCTAGTTACGGAAAATTGTTATAGTACCGGATCCCGCGGAGGTTTGATCTGTCTTCGTGCGTTTGAAGTGTATTTTAAGAGAGTGTAGTTCGTTTTTTCACACGACTACGCTATGCGACATAACAAAAAGCACTCATTTTCATATAGAATTAAATTCAACTGTTTTTTTCGTATTTAGGTATCTATTAATTTTAAGTACTTATAAAAAAAATTGGCATTGCTTAGCATTCGCGAACACATTTAAATACTTAGATATTCTCAGTCATGGGCCCACACCAGACAGGATTCCCAGAAAATAACACTTTTGGTGTGGGTTTTAGAGCCCTTCTCTGTGTAATATTAGAGTACCTTAGGTATTTCGGTTAGTAAAAAAAATCTGATAATACAGATATTTAAGTATGATAACGTCTAATAGGTAGAGGCAACTTCGACAAGGAGGCTAAGAGGCGAATACAACTGGGCTGGGCAGCGTTCGGAAAACTGCGTCGAGTCTTCACGTCGCCCATACCTCAAAGTTTAAAAACTAAAGTTTTTAATCAGTGCGTCTTACGTACCTGTTATGACCTACGGAGCCGAGACGTGGCCACTCACCATACGACTAGTCCACCAATTCAAAGTCGCTCAGCGAGCCATGGAAAGAGCTATGCTTGGTGTGTCTCTTAGGGATCAGATCCGAAACGAAGTAATTCGACAGAGAACCAAAGTTACCGACATAGCACAGCGGATTAGCAAGCTGAAGTGGCAGTGGGCTGGTCATATCTGCCGTAGAGCCGATGACCACTGGGGCAAACGAGTTCTGGAGTGGAGGCCACGAATCGGTAAACGTAGTGTAGGGCGCCCTGTAACAAGGTGGAGCGACGACATTCGTAGGACAGCGGGTAGTAACTGGAGGACGAGAGCTGAAAATTGAGCTCAGTGGCGTGCCATGGGAGAGGCCTATGTCCAGCAGTGGACTGAAACAGGCTGATGATGATGAACGTCTAATGATCTTTATGAATTTAACCCTAAGAGATATGAATATCGTAATGCAGAACAAGTATTGTTCGTTTTAATACCATTGTAATATTCGGTAAAACGCTAATTTACGAATACGAATATTTATTATAAGTATTCACATTCGTTGCGTCACTAGTACAGTACATGGCATATGATATAAAAATACATTATCAAAAATTACAATAATTTTCTAGTCCAAGAAGGCAAGTGACAATTTTGGCATGAGGGCTTATTTATGTACATATAGTCAGAATACATATTTGCATCAATAAATTTCCCACTTCATATTTAATCTAAATGAGCGTTAGTATTTATTGACATATCCGCCGGGCCTAGCTAGACATACCTAGCCTGGCCATAAGTTCTGTTCCAATTGTTTACCGTTTATAAAATAAAAACCTGACTTTTATTACATATCGTTTAAAAGCCATATACAAATGATCGGATTACAGTTGAATTAATGAAAAAATATAGAACTTTATTTAGACTCATCGTAATGCCCGGACTTGATTTTTGACTAATGCTCAGAATTTTTCTCTCTAAGTTTGCCAGAGGGCAATGAAACGATCTTGGATCAAATTAATCGATCGCGGAAGGAACGCCAAAACCCAAATAGCTTACGTAACCCAGACAACCGCTAAACTAAAGTAGAGCTGACACGTTTGCCGCATGTCAACCGATCTGCAGATCAAGAAATGGCGTCACGGTAGATCACGATGGAGATGGTGGGACTACCTGGATGTATTACAAAAGGGTTGGACATTGCTGATCTAAATAAGGACGAGTGGAAAAAAGGTAGAGGCCTTTACCCGACAAAGGGACGGCACAGGCTTATATGCATAATAATCTGAAAAAAAAAACTTTTGAGTGATGTATAAGTACATTCAGTTATCGAAAGCTTGTTATTTTATTAAATCTTTTATCTATCCAAATATCATAAAACCTCGATGATGCGTTCAAGAACGGCACATTATGCCATAAAAATACACTGTTTTTTAGCACAAAGTTCTTATTTCGATAGTATTATTTATTCAAATTTCGAACATCTCTGAAAAACAAAGAAATTTGATTTGACCTCTATTCTAATACCAATCGAGATGACGTTTAGTTCGAAATGAATTGTCAATTTTCAATAAATTTTGACAAATGTCACACGTAAGTAAGATATCGAACGATATGATAGTTAGGGCCGACTCTAGTTTGTCTCTGAATTAAAATAAAAACAATGACAGCTGCCAGAAAACTTCATTCCCGGGTAATATTTGTTATAATGTGCGACTTCTGAATGCATCATGGAGGCTTATGATATGTGGCTAGATAAAGTAGTATATGTAACTGTACATAATTAGGCATTAAAACACTCGTGTGATGTTATTATGAAACTTGCCTTCGGCTCGTGTCATAAACCCACACTCGTGTTTAATACCCTTCATTATGTACAGTCACATTAAGGACTATTTATTGTATTCATATATCACATTACATAGTCAAAATATGTTATTACCTTCTTAAACTTCAAAACAAGGTAGGTTGCACTATAAAATGGTAAACATTTAAAACTAGCCTGGTTATGAATAACTTTTTCCATCTTGAAGTTTTATTTTAAAAGATACGGCTCTTTATGCCGAAAAAAAACATATCTACGCTGGAAAGGAAAATTATCCAAGAGACACGGAGCTAACTTTACAGTATAGGAGATCTAAAAAACTACGAACTTTTTCAAAAAAATAAAAAGTTATTTAATATTCTGTGGACCTACTTTTTAAATGAAGCATTTTATAATTATAAACAACATTATGTTCTCTACATGTCGCTTTTGTTATTTTGTCTATTAATGGAATAATTTGAAATTTAACATCGCTTACGCAAAATGGCTGTCAAAATAGAATTAGGTAAAATTATCTAAACGACACGTTTCCCGAGATATTAGTCAGGTAAAATAGTATAATCTACATTTTACACAACAATCCACACACTAAACAATATCTATGTGCATACGATGCTCATTTTATATGCACAATATCATGTTTTTTACATGTTGCTTTTGTTATTTTGTCTATTAATGAAATATGTTATATACGCGTTGTTTCAGTATCGGAATATTGATGATTTCGGATAAATGGAACTTCGGAATGTTTGAGTGATCCCGTATTATACATATAAACCTTTCTCTTGAATCACTCTATCTATTTAAAAAAATTACATGTTGCTTTTGTTATTTTGTCTATTAATGAAATATGTTATATACGCGTTGTTTCAGTATCGGAATATTGATGATTTCGGATAAATGGAACTTCGGAATTTTTGAGTGATCCCGTATTATACATATAAACCTTTCTCTTGAATCACTCTATCTATTTAAAAAAATAAAAAGTTATTAAATATTCTGTGGACCTACTTTTTAAATGAAGCATTTTATAATTATAAACAACATTATGTTCTCTACAACATGTCGCTTTTGTATTTGTTTGTATTTTGTCTATTAATGGAATAATTTAAAATTTAGCATCGCTTACGCAAAATGGCTGGCAAAATAGAATTAGGTAAAATTATCTAAACGACACGTTTCCCGAGAAATTAGTCAGGTAAAATAGTATAATCTATTACACAACAATCAAAACAGTTAACAACATATATGTGCATGCTCATTTTATAGTCAGGTAAATATATAAATGTGCATTAATCAGCATGAAATAAATCAAGAAAAATTCTCTAATCGCCTTTGTAGGAAATATTTCAGACATGAAAAGCTATTTATCGTAGTACAATAAAACCTCACGATTAATGTTTTAATTAGAGGAAAATATTTATTTTCAAACAGTAAAATTAATGAAGTGACATTTAAAGTTCTCTAAGACCAAAACTTATGGTCCAACTACGCAAATACAAAAAAAAACTGCTCTAGAAATGTTAAAGATTTATTCATCAGATATCACGTGAAATTTCAATTTTATCAATTTTTATGTGTGATCTGCTGAAAGATTTCCAGTAGTTCTAGACCAATGTATGGTAGCAAACGATAGCTATGACTAATGAGAACAGCACAAGAGTTCTCAAGACTGCAGTCACTCGGTACTCATTAAGGAATTTTAAATCACGAACTACGTGAAATTTCAAGTTTTACAATTGCAATGAGATAATATCCTATCCTAACAAGAATAACAAAACTACCTACAACTCTGTGTGGTATAAGTGACGTCTCGTAAGACACTGTTTGAGTGAGATGGCGTTTGGGTCCATCAAGCGAGTCCAAAGTAATGCCTTAGCGCCACAGACACAGATTTACACCGCAGGTGGGCCTAACGGCCTTTATAAACATATTGAATTACTACTAAATGTGTGATATTTTATAAAACAGAACCGGTAAAGTGGTCTAACTACCAATTTAACGAAAATATTTGTTTTTTTTGGTACATTCTATGCGACAAATACGACTCAATTGTCATTCAAGCAATTCAAGATAAGCGACAGTAGTCGATCAAAGTAAAAAGGGATAGGCGACAATGGTTTCATAGTATCAAAGCAAGTAAATTTGGATAAACGCCAATAGTTAAGATAATCAGGTAATTTAATCTATGTTATTTTTTTTATAGAATCTTATATCGATTCTGTTTAATAATGTGGAAATACCACATTTTTACTTTTTGGCTAATGCGCATAAGCATTTTAAACACACATGACACAGAGGGCGCTCCAGTAGCGAAGAATTATGGAATCAAAGATTTAGTGTGATTGACGTAACGATATGATAGCTCAGTTGGTAGAGCACTACGCCGGAAACTTAGGGTCGCAGGTTCGAGTCCTGCTTACATTGCAGTGGATCACATTCAATTTTTCTTTCATAATTTACCTTTATGTTAATTTTATCATAAAGACATAGGTAAAATGCCTCAAACGACATTAAAATATATTTTACGATCAGGTAAAAACAGTTAACCAACAAGTGTTGCAATAAAGAAAAATTATCCAAGTTGTTTGATCTGTTTTGACAAATAAGTAAAAAAGCTCTAAGGTTCATTATTATGCAAAAATCTTTTTATGTAATCTCCATTTTGCAAAAAAAAACTCAAAAATCAAGTCGTTTAGTAGAAAAAAAATGTAGAGATTCTCTAAATCACCGACGGGATAAGCGACACAAAAGTCGTCAGACAGATATTATTATATTCGAGACCCAACCCATTCGATGCAGAAAAATCTGCCGATCCCAACACTCGATATCCCCAAAAATGTCGCTTAGATAATTTCTACTTTCCAGCATTGGTATATTTTGACACTCAAGTAAATTAACATTTATAGGGTATCCATTGATCTTGAACATAGAAAAAAAAAACAAAAAAATATCGTCTAGTAAAATATCGTCAATATCAACAAGTATAGGGAACAATCTGAGAACATTGCTAATGTAGTCATAAAAAACTATCACTGTTTATAAGTAAAGGACGTATATCCGTTTTCCAACGGTAAAGTTGAGTTTGTCGCTCTATTATTTATAGTTTATCTTTTCATTAGAGCAACATGACCCGGGGGATAAAGCTGTGCCTCCACTACTATGTTAAAATATCGGTTCATCCGCTGGGTCACGATATGATTTATTTATTAAAAAACGGTATTTTTTTATTTCTGCATGATTTTACACGTATAATCAAGAATCTTGTCGGCATTTTAACTATTTTTGGTAGGTACCTACACATACAAAAGAAACTAAAAAGTATTTTTCGATTCGTGACTTCTAAATGGCTAATTTCACTTGTCTTTTTGGAAAATAGCTTTAACGCATTTTATTTTTAATATTCTACTGTAGTGGGTAAATAGATATTTAGTAATCCGAAATAATTATATCATTGTTTAAATGATTTATTTTACTTCGAGATTTTTCAGTGCCTTTAAATAAGGTATAAGGTTTGTTGATCTTCAACTCACGCTCGGCTTATGCGAGTGTATGAAGCTGCTTGGACGCCACTCAACGAGATTATGAACGAAGTAATGTTCCGGGGGCGCACGGTCGGCGGGGGGAATAACGTTAGGCTCCGCCCAGATCCTCAAGGACGTTGGGATTAGGAGTCGCCTTAATTGGTGGCGCTACTGTGGCTACAAGTAGTTACGTTACAATGGCAATGGTTTGTTTATTTTTATATAATTTTTTAGTCATCGTGAGCTATGTGTTTTCCCTAAATACTTCAAGTAACTTCGTAGTAATTATTCTAGTCACCGAATATTGTAAAAATTTCAGTTCGACACGGTTCACAACTTGGATTTTTGTCATACTAACTGGCTACTCTACCGCTATTGCGGACGGCATTGGAACTATTACTTCTTACCGCTGGACACTTTTTCCAATGTTCTCCTATGAAAGATTCCGCTCCTCCCTTACCCTCCATATCTAAAATATAGATACCTTAGATACTAAACCTAATTGAACCTTAAACCTATTACTTATTTTTTAGTTGGCTGTCAACGGACATTGGTAAGTCATTTTGTGAGACAAGATGTCAAAAAATATTTGTTGTGATACTCTGTAATTATACACGTATTTTACTATGTATTCAAACAGTTTCTGATTATGTATGGAAAATAGTAAACCATTGAGTAAAATGGTTTACTATTTCACATCTGCGAACGTTAAAATGGTAAGAAACTTATTACTGGATTACGGTTCTGCAACTGACATTGTGCCTTACGAATATATGGAATCGTTCATCGAGAAATGCCCAGAAGATACCGAAGATTCCAAATTAGCCTGGATTGCTGAAACATTCCTTGGTATCCAAAAGCACGACCAGTTTTTAAGGGACATAGCTCGTGACGTATCCGAAGAATTCTCAGATGAAGACCGAGATTACTTCATGATTCTATTTCATGCAGTAATTTTTCAAATCGACCCCAAAGATTTGCAACTTCTATACAAATGCCTTTTTAATTTAAGCAAACCCTTGTTGGAAATTTTTATCAAGTTTCTGAGCAGTGACGAAGTTTTGGCTTATATATCACATGTTAGTCAAACTTATTACGATGCCCATTTCATTACACAAAACATTTTACGTTCCTTATTGGCTTGGCAACCTTCTATCAGCGAAATGTCACACATCTATGCAGATTATGTGAAAAAAATGGAAAATCGCAAAGTAAAACCGCCAACAGTACCAATTCAACCAAATGTACTAAATAGAAGCCGTCTAAATTCAGCCAACCGTACTACACGTGTTCCACCTTCAACGCCACCTAATCCATCAAAAGATAAACCTAAGCGAGTTATACAAAGAAATGTGATTGATGAAAAATTAAAAGAAAGCTATGAAAAAAATAAACAAAGGGCCAGTCATTTATTAAATTCTGTCAAAACCAAAGAGTGCCATTACGCGTTGGTTAAATCTGATGCCTATTTCCAAAAACTTGCAAGTATCAAAGAAGACATTGAAAACTCGATAAAACCGCTACCCAAGGTAAAACCTACATATTCAATAAAAAAATTATGTCAACCTGTAAAGGAAACTGCAGCAAATATAAAAAGAATTAAGAAAAGGATGCAACTGGCCGAACAGGAAGAAGTACAATGGTTTCATAATGTTATTAACTGTAGAAATACCGCCAAAATAGAGGAATTGCAAGAATTTGATCGTCAGGAAAATGAGAGACAAAGATTATTGGACATAGAAAAAAAACATTTAAAGGGCCAAATATCTTATGAACAAGCATTGTTGGCAAAGCAAAGCGTTGTGATTGAAAACAAAAAGAAACATGAAGAATTTTTGAAAGAAAAAGAAATGTGGAATGAAGAAATAGAGAAATGGAGAGAAAACGAAATGAAAAAAAATCGCAAACAAATGGAAAAAATGTCTGTTACTGAATTAAATATATTAGAAGCTAAACACAATATGGCTACAAAAAATAAAGAAGCTGCGGAAAGAATAAGACAACAGAACCAAATATTGTTAGAAAGGGCTCTAAAAGCTAAACAAGATGAGTTAGATCGCAGAGTTAAAATGATCAAGGAATTCAAAATTCTTGCTAATATAGCTAAAAAATCGAAAGTTCCAAAAGTAATCGATTTGACTGAAACTTCCGGCTTCGGCTTACTTTGTGAGATGTCAATGGCAGAACTCCAAGAACGAATAAATGCAATGAAAATAGGTATACATGAAGAGTTAGAACAAAAGCGAAATAAGATTAAAGACGCCAAAGAAGAGCAAAGAGAAGAATTAGAAGAGACTAAGAAGTCAATTGAGTCATACATGAGCGCGAAAGCGATGTCAAGGAAAAATAAGAAACACACCACTACCAATATTACAAATACATCCTCAAAAGAAATAGACGATTTGAAAAAAACTTTGGAGGAAAAACGGAAACTCAGACTGCAATTGACTACATAGCTGTACTAATATATTGTTCTAGTGTGTAGTTTGTTAAAGTTGATTCGTTATCTTAATATTTCGTTTTAAATAAAGTAAAATTTTAATTACTCACATGTACTAATAATACCTTACTACTCCGCTTGTCAAAGTAAAGGTAATCTTCACTTATTTCATAGACTTTATTTTGCTATATTTAATAAAAACACGTAACGTAATCTAGCCTAACACACTGATAAGTTATTACGGGCAAAAATAAGCTGTAAGTAATCAATTATTTAAAGCAGCAGTCGACCGCTAGGCATTGTCGATTATACTCAAGGAATATAATACTCACAAATTATACTAGTCGGTCTAGAGATGAACAAACATTTCAATCGTCGTGACTGTCGTTCCGAAATATAACTGTGACTTTGTAACGACGACATAACTTGCGAATATTTAAGATTTACATACTTTATTTCAGTAAAATCCTAGAAGTGACTATGTTGTTGACACACTTGTTGCTCTTTTTGCTAAATGAGTTTTGGACGGAGTAGTTAGACCATTTTACTTTAAAATACACACCAAATCGTGACTCACAAAGAGTGGAGAAATTATCTATCGTCGGGGATAGTGCAATACCGCGTAAATAACAGCTCTCGATAAAGTTATAATTTTAACAAAATACTTAGCATTTGTTTGAATATTGATTTGTATCTACACTTGCTGCTTGAGCGGTATTGCACTATCCCCAACGCTGTGATCGTGTAATTTGTGAAAAATCGTACGTTGTTTATGAAAAATCACAGTGAGTTTAACTTTTCGACTGATCACTGTGACACAGAAACTCATCGTGACGTTATTTATCACTATTTCTAGTCCTGTGTTCCAGACTTAAATGAAACGGAGCACCTGAGGGCACCGGCTTAATAAAGTTGATTACTCTGTTCGTATTAGCATATAGTGCTTTGAGATGGAGATGTCTTGTAATAAATTTACAATGCTCGACAGACCTAAATACCACCAGACTCGACTGTTGTTACATTCGAATGAAATCCTAATGACAAGTTTTTTCTCTCGGTCGATGGCATTGCAGCTCCTGATTTTGATTTCGTTGTTTTCGTCTGAAAGGGAACTTAATAGATTATGGTGTTATGGTTTTAGCGAGCAATCAAGAGAATCAGTTCATGTTTGAAGACCACCAAGTTTTTGAAATTACTTACATATTATAATGGTGATCCTACAACAGTAGGGTTATATTTAGTATAAATGTAGGTAATATATGTTTTATTAGTGTTTTATAATTATAACCTCTACAAGAAGGCGTTTTCGAACTTCGTCCGCCTCTAAATTTACCGAAGTCGGGAAAAAGTATATTATAAATATAGGTAACCATATCTTTGGATGTATAGCTAACCCTGTACCAAAATTGCTTAAAATCTGTCCAACCATATTGTCGTGATAAGCGGACCAAAATTTGTTTTCTAAAAAAATCCTGAAATATTGACCCCTTCCCTTCCCATAGAAAACTGCTTTTCGATTCTGAAATTGGTTAAAATCCTGATTTGAAAACAATTCCACAAAAGAAAAACTTCTCGCTTTAAATACATCATTAGACTAAAGTGAATATAAATTGTATCATTGAAACCACTAAACACTTATTTAAAAATACATGGAACCCATGAAACTACCAGTAATTTTTTGTCATTTCATTATATTTTATTATTGGACAAATCTAAAAAGGAGACGTGTATTGACTAGTGATTTTTATGACGTCACTAGTCAGTATCCTTATACTAACAGATCGTTTTTGACATTTCATAAAGAGTAGCTGATTTGAGCCGTCATCATCACATACCGTAGGTATTGGGGGTCTTTGCTAGCCCTATTTCTTGATAGCGGACGGAATTATTTCCTCGATTGAAACGCGAGGTCTGCACCACGATAGCTCTACGGGTGTAAAAATGGCAGTAGCAAGAGTAATGGTGTCTCCGGGCGCGGCGATGATGCGCAGACGCGAATTGGTTGCTTTAATTAGCGGGCGTAATGAAATACCTAATAGTAATCGGAATATATGCCTCGGCGTTAACGCACGGGCTGATATATGGGGACGATGCCTTAGTCGCGCGCTCTATTATGACAGTCTTATATAACTTATTGAAATTATATCGAGTCTCGTACAGTCAAACATATCTCAGAGATAAAGGATTTAATAACTTAAGAAATCGGCCAAGAGCGAGTCGGACTCGCGCACCGAGGGTTCCGCACAAACACTTCTCATCTGAAGGTTAAGTTACGGTTAAGTTAAGTTTGCTCCTAGTATGTACGACGCCGGATCCAAATAAGGTGCAAAGTTAACGTAACGGATTACGTTTGTTGTATGGGAGCCCCTTAAATATTTATGTATTTGTTGTTACAGTGGCAACGGAAATACATCATCTGTGAAAATTTCAACTGTCTAGCTATCACGGTTCATGAAATACAGCCTGGTGACAGACGAACAGACAGACAGACGGACAGCGGAGTCTTAATAATTGGGTCCCGTTTTTTACCCTTTGGGTACAGAACCCTAAAAATACCGAAATCGCTATTGATGTGCCTATAATATTTGAGGATTTCCTTCAATTCCTCGTGTATTTCCTCTTTTCATCAGAGTTTCGACAAAATTTTACCGGACTTAGAAGATTCCTTTAATAAAATAGAATAAATGCTATTTTATTGTTAGTAACTTGTTTAAAATCTTTAGTCATCATAGCAATATCAAACTACGTTTAAAATTAAGGAAATACATCAAAATAAAATGGAATAAGTATAAACATACCGCTTTGTTGCTTTGCATTACAAGCAAAATGCACTTGGGCACTGTTAAGCGTATTGTTAAAACTGAATAAACAATAAATCTCCTTTTATTATGTAAATCCAAACTTAGTGTGCACCTTGCCGCTCAAAACTATTACATCTACCGGTATTGATGCGACGCACGACTTTCGAATGCCGATCAGTATTGTAGTTTACAATATTACCCTCGTTACCACTGAGAAGCCGCTCGAATAATGGCTCTATAAGTTACCAGAATCGATATTATACTACAAAATAACGTGACAATGTGTTCAAAATCCCAAATATCTAGTCAATATAATTCGGATTAGAGCAATAAATGAGATGGGCTCGACCGTTCATTTGTATCGGCGTATAATTTAAATTCTTTAACGCCAATGTTCAAGATTACTCGGCGAGATACAGCCGGGCGCCCGTGTCGCACCAACAACCACTGAATAAATTTATATTTCCGACGGACAGCCCGACAGACTCGGAGACCTCTCTTTGTAGATAATTCCACCGGTAACGTTGAATGGCTCTATTAACAGCTTCCATTTTTGGGATAAATTTCGACGTTAGGCGCTGTCACAACTCGGTGTATCTATAGTGTAGACTTCCATTTGATCGTGACGTATTTATCGGGTTAACACCTTTGAAATTAGATACGCCATTTTGGGATAAGTGGTGTGTAAAATAATTGAGACAAGCAGATAGTGGCAATTTTAAAATGAAAGGAAACTATTCCGATGTAGCCGTAGATCAGCGAATTTCAAACTGAATACTTTGAAATAGTATATTTTTAAAATAAATAGAAGTAGGAGAGAGAGACATAAAGGGACTGATCACTCGCTGAAATTCTTTTTACAGTTAATTCCCACTAATGTGTATTTTTCTAAATGAAACGATTAAATAGTACAATTACTCAGATATCATTTTATTTTCATCACGTAAGTATAATCTGTAATTTAATAGCGTCAAAAAGACTTCATATATTTATTTCCCGGATTCAAATGCCGCTCTGACTGAGCCATCGAAACTGCGCACTATGAATCCAAGAAGTCGTCCCGAGATTATCCCGATAAAAGTAAAATGTCAATAACCACCTAATTGGGAGAGGACACTCCGGCACAATCGGCCCGTCTGTCCGAGCGAGAAACAAATAAATATTGTAACACGTACGAGATAATTCAACTGATAACTTAATGTGCTTACATTTCGAATCTGCTCATGGTTTTATGGGAAACTAAGATAGATTTTTTCCCTGTGATTTGTCCGGGTCGGTTAATGGGATGATTTTTATAGAGCCGGTTTGTCTTTTAACGGTGTAACGTTAGACGTCGTAAATAACACACTAATGACTCAATTGTTTCACAATCTACTTAAGTAGGCGCGAAAATTTAATGTTTGTTGATTCGAGATATGTAAATATTTAAATTAAGTCATTAAGGCCTAAGGTTGACAAAACTGAGGCAATTTTTTGTATAACAATTTGTTGAGTCTGCACTAGAAATATGAAAAAGTTTAAGTAATGAGTATGATTTTACGGTTTTTGGGTTTCCAGAAAAAGTAAGATTTTGGAAAACAATTGTAATGTAACAGAAATTATCGTGGAAATTTTACTAACCGTGTGACGTGTGACGTGCCCTTTTACTGTCACCAAAAAGAGCATACGTACCCCTGCTAAGCGTCATTAGAAAACTTACTAGTTCACAATATTACTATATCCCTAAGAACTGCATCCTACATTATCATGCATCGCAAAATATGTGTTCTTTCGCAGAACGCCGAATTTTATCATTCTTAATATAAAAATATCAAAATAGAACAACGGTCGATCTTATCGCTAAAGAGTGATCTCTCCCAGACTACCTTTAAAACATAAAGTTCAGTTTCGTTACATAACCAAAAGACCAGCAGAATTGTCCTTGGTGCCCGGCGCTTCAATCGGGTGTAAATTTATTGTTATTGGGCCGGCGCGCGGACACGCATCCACACTCCGCGGCTATCACGACGGAACAACTTTATCGGCCGCTGCACTATTCTGGACAATGCTGAGTATTTTAGTATTTTGTTTTCTATATTCAAAATAGGGAACGCATTTTTTCACATAACGATTGATTGTCGTAACGTATTGTTTGTCATAAATTCGTTAGCCATTAACTCTGAAATTATTAACTTTACAAGTGTTGCGAGTAAAATCTATTAGGTTAGGTTAGGTTTGTATTATAACAATCCTGAAAAGTTATTTGTTTCAGAAAAAAGTTAAAATTATGACTAATGGCAATCATGAATAAAACAATTATGTTTTATGAAAATTATGGACCCTAGCTTTAATTTAAAATATGAAGGGATGAGGGGAAGGACTTTGCAATATTTTACAGTACAGAAGAGCTTTATCGTTACGTACAGGGTGAAAATCAGAAGCGTTTCAGCCGCTACCTCAGCTTTCGTTACGATATTCGTCTAAATTTCGTAACGAAACTGAGATAGCAGCTTTAGTAAGGTACTAAAACCTTTCAAACCAAATGCAGTCTGTTAGATATGTGCAGAATAACCCTGTGCCTGCATTTCGCGCACTCCAGCCCATAAACTCTCCGCAGCATCGGCAATTTGTTAATGATAGGCTCCATCTACATAATATGAACATTCGCTGACACTAGCCGTAATAGTTCTTAGCTAAATAAACTATTTACTGCCATGTAGCCTACGCGGGACTCTGATATGGTCAAATTAGATAGTAAAGAGGCTATTATTGGCTATCGTATGTATATTTAAGCTTGTAGAGGTGCGAAAAAAGGTAAATCAATACTCGATAGGGACAAGTGCGAAGACTGGACAAGCGCATCAACTATATCGAAATATCAAATAGCACAAATGTTATTCTACTAAGTAATATGATGATGATATCATTTCAGCTGATAGACGTCCACTGCTGGGCAAAGGCCTCCTCGAAGTTCTCCACAAAGGTCGGTCTTACGCCGCCCTCATCCAATTTCTGCCCGCGATCCTTACAAGGTCGTCGATCCGCCTTGTTGAGGCCTTCCCACGCTGCGTCTTCCGGTCCGCGGTCGCCACTCAAGAACCTTTCTGTATATTGATACAAAGTTTAATTGTGAAGACAAACTTTCATGCAACCCACTGCTGCAGTCCTAGTGAGGATCGAGCTTTTACAACGTCTACCGGAGTAGTGCTTTAACCACTGAGCTTTGGACCGCTTTGAAGATTACATGAAAATAATGTCTTCTCAATCCGCTTTTTTGAACTGCCCTCTGGACTTTTATATTTAAAGTGCTAAGCACAGTCTTCTTGATTTATGTTAGGGCCATGATAATGCTCTATTTTGCTTATATGTCCAGATCATGGAAATTTATGTCAATAAATATTTTTTTTATTATGTTCTTCAGGGAACACCCTAGAGAAAATTTCCTTTAACATTTAAGAGAAAGTTACCGTTTAATTTTAAGACCAAAACTGGCATACTAATAAAAATATTAAATTCAAAAAATACCAAACATCGAAATGCAATCAAACACCAAGCAATAAAAATTATGCCACATTTCAACAAAAATATAAAAGAGCACGAAATGCATTTCCAAAATGCATTAATTTCACATAATAAATTGAGTAAAAACAGCCATAAGCTACCTTGCTAAATGTTTTCACACATTTCTTAACGAAACACTAAAGGATATGACATCATTCGCGCGTAAAATTCACAAATTATTTATATGCAAATTGGCTGAGCAATCATAACATAAATTCTTTAATATAATCTCGCTAACCTTACAGGGGCCAGTAAAATAATCTGCGGGGTATAAAAAGTGTATCGGTATTGGTTATTGGTTCGCACTGACATTCAAACTCAGCCTTTCCGTATGCAACTGTACGGCGTAACGCTGGGGGATACACCCGGTGCGACAGGTATTACTTCCATCATGATATTTGTAATCTATATTAAAAAAGTTAAGGTATTGGGTATTAAGTAGGGTAAGGACTTTTGGTAACATACCGTGGTTCTAAAATCCCCGGAGTTACTAATTGTAATTTTTTCCAAGTCATTCCAAGTCAAAGTCTAAAAATATATCATGATATTTATCTATCGGTATTGGTTATTGGTTCGCATTGACATTCAAACTCAACTATTCCGTATGCAACTGTACTGCGTAACGCCGGGGATACACCCAGTGCGACAGGTGTTACGGCCGTAATAATATTTATATTGGTATTGATTATTAGTTCCCACTGACATTCAAACCTAGACTTATTAGTATGCAACTGTATGGTGTAGTGGGAGTAACGCTGGGGATACACCAAGTGGGACAGGTATTACTGCCATTATAATATTTATAATCTAAATATAAAAAGGACATCGGTAATATATAACAAAATATTTGTTCCCACTTACATTTTTTAATACCCCGCTAGCATTTTTATCAACTGTATGGAGTAACGCTGGGGATACACCAAGTGCGACATGTGTTACAGCCATTTAAACTGAAAATTGTATTAGTATTGTTTATTGGTTCGCACTTTCATTCGAACTTAGCCTTTCCACATGTAATTGTGCGGAGTATCGCTGGGGATATACTCAATGCGACAGGTGTTACTGCATTTATAATAAAAAGTGTATCGGTACGGTATTGGTTATTGTTTCGCACTGACATTTAAACTCAGCCTTCCCGTATGCAACTAGAACGGCGTAACGCTGGGGATACACCCAGTGCGACAGGTGTTACTTCCATTATAATATTTGCTATCTAAATTTAAAAAGAGTAAAGGTATTGGTTATTGGTAGGGACTTTTGGTACCGTACCGAGGTTGTAAAATCCTCGGAGTCACTATTTTTGTAATTTTTTCCAAAGTCAAAGTAAATGATACATTGTTATTGATGATTAGCATGATACATTATGCGAAATAAAAGTATTTTTTAATTATATATCACGAGTTATACTGTAAAATCGTTACTAAAGGATGAAATTTTAAGCTAAGCGTACCTTATTAATTTTAATTGAAACAAAAAAGCACCGTGAAGAGTAAGATCTTTGCCTCCCTTTCTCTTAATATCCAAATGAAGAAAATTAAAAAGTCTTACGCTGTACGGCAATTTTAAAATCATTTTTTTACTATTAAAATGAGTTTAGTAGGGATGAAACAGCGAACGCGTATATTTTTGTACTTTGACATTGAAAAAAATTAGCGACTACGTCGATTTGAGAACCACGGCATGCTACCAAAAGAACCCTAGTTATTAGTTCCCACTGATATACAAAACTAGCCTTTTCGTAGGTATACAATAAAATATATATTTTTCGGTGATTACAAGCTTATTTGCAGTTGGTAAACTAACGCTGACCTATGTCGATGTATTCAGCAATAATCGATGCTTTGATAGTTTGTACGGAACTCTCTATATAGTAACGACATTCCGACAATCAGCAATGTTTTTCATCCCCCGTCGTTCAAAGACCATGGGATTGTCACGATCGAATTTGCCAAGCTATAGTCACAACCTAGTGAAATTCAGATTTTAGCTTTCTGTAATGAAGCACATTTGCGATAATACCATCTAATTGTCCCTCTGCATAAATAAATAGTACCTAAAGGCCGAAAAAGTATTACCCTTTTGAACGTCACAGTCGTCATATCACAACTTTGTAATATTGCTACGCCGCCGATCCTAACGTTATCGAATGGCGACCAAATTTAAATGATCAAACATTTCGTAATTATTTGGGTCTAATCTAGTCTAGTTATTTTGGCATGGCGTCAGGAGCACGGTGAATTGCTTCACCGCTTGTACTTTTATAGCAACACTGGGTGAGGTGGCGCTTGGGCTACCTGTCACGGCACAGATATGGATGCCACGCGCACTGCGCAGCGCACCGGCGCCTTGGAGCGGTAGCGCACCGCGCACTTGCACCCAAAATTTTGTCTCTAATTGACCATATGTCGTCTTAATCCACGAAGAAGATAATTACAATAAGAAATTAGAAAAAAACTTACAAGTGCGAGTTGGACCACGCACTATGAAGCACCAGCACTAGCATAAGTATGACACGCGAATCTTTGTCGCGCGACAAATACTTCCTGTCACTTTCCTTTCAATACCGTGCGAGTATGATAGGTGATGCTGAGTCACGCGACAAGTGAAGTCACGGCAAGATATGCTAGCCCTGCTGGGCGCTAATTCGAGTGTGCTTATATGAATATTAATGTGATATCTCGACTATACATTCGATGATTGCCACTATAAGTAATCAAGTCGCGATGTTTACGATTCGAGCTGCTATAATTAAGTAACATTATATGATATAACAACTTTGGATATCGAAGGTGCAATGCTTGTCAAAAATGCGATCGGGCTGTACGACGTTTACGTAACTGACGATAAATATATATTATACAGATATATATTTTTAACATTACGGTTACCCCGAAATGATAGCATTTACAGGTCATAAAAGCAATATATCGATTATATGTATAGGGGATATTATATCATTAAGAATTAACCCAGGGTTCATTGACGTCAATATTTGATCCTATTGCATTATTTCCAGATTTGCCATTAGGTCTACGGAACCCTAAAAAGGAATATCCTCAAATGTTTTACAATAGTTTCGTCATTGCATTGCTCTGTAGCCGGAGACGAGCAAGCGTATATCAACAGTGAGTTCTGCTAATGAGCCTTTGTTCCCCGATCATGTTTTTGCTCTTTATCCCGCTTTCACGGCCTGATTGCCGATATCCGCAGCCGAATCGGGACTTTTGTTTAATAACAATGGGAAAAAAGGATAATTGTCGTGCATGATATGATTGTAAAAGAGTTAAGATTATAAGGCCCACCTTTTCTTCTGGTGATGGTTGGGATTCGGGTCAATTCGGGACGTTTTTATCTTAAAGGAAAGCAGATTGCTTTCGATTCGATTTGAATTAATCGTTTCCGCTTCTAGTTTTGATAAAAACGAAGGTGTCTTTATCTGGGCCAGTTATTTTGAATGACTGTGATCTTATCTACTTTATAACATAGTTTGTATGCATGTATTCTAATGTGTGTGTAATTTAGGTGTCATATTGAGCCTACTTTAATTTATTGGTCATTATCGTCCAATATAATTATGTCCTCTTCTGGACTTAGGTCCCCCACAGGTAAGTAGGTTTTGCAATTCCGGAATTGGCTTGTATGGCCCGTATCGAAAATTCCGGAATATACACCCAAAGGTGACCATCATTACCAATCATAGTGTGAACTGCGAACTCCACACTGTGAAGAATTTGCTCTATCGAATTGAAACTAAACAATTTATCTTACCGAGTCGCCGTCAAAAAAATACCTGTACAACCCGGAGCCGAAAGGGTGCTAGCTCATGCGCTCTAAAATATACAAACCGGTGGGAATCGGGTTCTTTGAACGCCACGCCACTATTATTTACTTATTAAAACTTTTGTTAGAAATTTCCAGGATGAAGTTCTTTTGTGGTTCTATCAGTGGCAGCTATCCATACAGGCGCGCGGTTACTCATCCAGTATTATTGATCGAGGTATAAATGTTGTCGGGCTGTTTCTAACAACTTCACGTGGGTGGAAACCAGATATTAAAATTATAGCACTAACTGTACTTAAATAAAACAATTGAAACATATATATCGCATATATTAGTTAATTAATATACGCGATATAATCCGTTTAAATTGTTTTACTTATTGAAATGTGTGACAGTCGCGGAAACCGAAGAAAATATTATATATTATATTATATATTATTATTACTAACTATTGTTGATAGAGTTTCTTAATACAATGTTTTCATAAATTCTGTCTGAATGTGGAAATACCACCTTTTTATTTTTGTAAATATTGATTGACACAAAGGTAAATAATGAAATATCAATGTTATGTGATGTAGAGTCGCAGGTTCGAGTCCTACATACATTGCAGTGGATACGCATATTTATGTTGATGGAGTTGTTAAGTACTTATAGTAATTTGATATAATTTGAAAGTTAAATTGAAGAGTACCTGTTCTTTGTCGCCGCAAAAGTTTTTTGTATAAGTTAGTGTGTACCCTACTGCCCTGTAATAACTTCTGATCAGAGGTGACATCCTTTGTGGAACATGACTGAAATATCCTACCCCTTTCCTAGACTTATTAGTCATTTCAATCTTTCAGACTAGGTATTAGAGGCAGATATTGGTATGATATAACATATTACGCCATTTCTTGCGATTTACAGATATTCTAGTACCTACACTCCTGCAAAGGTCCGCCCACTGCCGATTTGATCTGGTTAGTCCATCGCATGGGTGTTCTTCCACGTGATCTATTTCCTTCTACTTTACCCTGGATGATCCAGTCGTCACTCTATGGAGTTATTGTGTCGCCTGGTGGCCGAAAAATATGAAATAATTTCTACGACTACCGAGATGGAATTACTAAGCGTCGCGAATCTCACTAAGGCGGTTGTCACACTGCCGCCGCGTCTCGTTGCGAGACGCGGAGCTACGGATTCGCATGCGGAGACAACGCACCAACGTCCGAGTTTTCTCAGCATCTCCGTCCGAAACTGCGATGCGCGACGTCCCGCGTTACTTCCGTCTCGCGTTCATTAAATTTCACATTCAAACGTTAAGGTGAAAACAGTTCCTATTTGTCGATAAAATGGAAACGGAACTTATTCAGAGCGCAGGGTGATACTTTCAGCTTGGTTTTTGTACAATCGAGTCATAAATTCTGGGTAAATTCCTATTTACAAACCAGACCGATAAATGGGTCTTTTGCTAGGGATTACGAAGACTTAAGGCAACGCGAAGAAACATTTTTTAATTGCACCCGCATGTCAACCGCGTCATTTCATTATTTGCTAAGCAAAATTAGAGTGATTATTACTGGCGCGAACACAAATCAACGTTCTATTACAGCCGAAGGAAAGCTTTAGCTTACACTCAAGTACTTAAGTAATAATCTACTATGAACTTCAATCTTCAATTATACTTTATAAGAATTCCCTATATTTTGATTATGTTTGAACCCGATAGGTACTATAAAACTAAATAAATTTGGAATTTAATAAAGACTATATTTCGAACAAGTAACTCAGCCTTTAATTTTTTTTAATAACTTCACTAATTGAGCATAAATCACAGATCATATATTAACTCTAAATACTTAATAAAAATATTTGTTTACAAATTACTATAATCTTGTTTTATACATTCATAAATACGTCCTTCTTGCACTAAAATCCGTATGGCACTGCGGAGCTCGGTGTGACATACCCTGCGGCACGCACCGCGTCTCCGTCCGAGCGCGCAAGTCGCCGTGCGTCTCGCTACTCCGCGTCGAGGCGGAGCCAGTGTGTCGTACCATGCGATTTTTCTATACAAAATCAAGATTCTACATACCTATAAAGTTAAAAACGCAGCAACGGACGCCGCTGCGAGATGCGGAGCAGTGTGACAACCGCCTAATTGCCAGTGCTAGCACCAGCGCGCACCAAAGTGTTTGACTCCTCATTCTGCTTTTGACATTCCAGCGCCATCTTCAGATCAGCTCTATTTCATTATAATATTACAACTGACTCAAAATTTTGCTCCAAGCATGCAAATATTTCAGCTCCATCAAAATACTTTATTGCACAAAGCAAAAGTGTACAATTGCGAACTTACTGACAATGCATTCTCTATCAGACAACCACGGGGCTTAATAGTAGAGTTGTTAGTCCGCTGTTTTCTAACATAATTGTGCGCATCGGGTTACAAGCATGAAATTTCTACCACAGATAGAGTGTTCCACGGTGATTATTTTCAGATGTAGAGGGAAGTCAGATTCGTCCCCTGTGAGGCGGGAGAGCGGAGTGAATACGGCCAAGTATCCCTCTTTTCTTTCTTTATTGCTGGTCAGTTAAGTCTACCAGGACGTGTTTGGTATCGTTTCCGTGTAAAACAAATATCAGAAATTCATTTTTTATGTTATTTTTGTATAGTTCTGTATAAAAATATGGGTGTAATGGCCGAAAAGGTAAAAATCACAACAAGTTTTTTTATTCAGTGAGGTAAATTAGTTCAAATTCGTGAACATTTTCAAATTATTATTATTATTATAAAAAGTTCATTTAATCTGGTTTCTAAAACTATATGAATATTGGGCACTTCTCATACAAACAGTAGCTTAAAATATATCTTTACGTCGGCGTAACCAACGTAAATCTCCGAACGCATCCTATTTCGCTTCATTAAATACATTAAATAATGATTATTAACATGCTTTTACATATAATATTTACTATATACGTCCTAGAAAAACAAATTAATGTAATTAAAACAATTTTTTTTTGCTAATGTATCACGAGCACACGGGCTAATCTCAGCATCAACAATTTATTTAAGTTACTGTTTGTATGAAGAGTGCCCAATATTTATATATTTTTAGAAACTAGATTAAATTTGCCATTTTGCAATATTTTTCTTAGTTGTAAATATTCAGGAAATATAACTAATTTATCTCCCTGAATAAAAAAAACTTGTTATGATTTTTACAATTTCGGAAATACAACCATATTTTTATATGCTACTATGAATAAATAACATGAAAAATTAATTCCTGATATCTGTTATACACGAAAATGATACCACACAAGCCCTAGTAGCGTTAACTGATCAGTAATAAAAAAAGAAATAGAGGCCTCTTTTGTCTTATTCACCCCGCTTTCCCGCCGCACAGGGGACGAATCTGACTTCCCTCTACATCTGAAAAGAATCACCGCAGAATACTCTATCTGTGGTAGAAATTTCGTGGTTGTATCCCGATGTACACAATTTCGCGACTTAGCAAAATGTACTAGAACACGCAGGCTAAGCTCAACAACAACATTTTTTTCAAGGTACTTTTTGTATCAGATGTGCCCAATATGTATACATTTTTAAAAACATCATTAAATTTGCGGTTTAGTAATATTTTTTTAAATTGTAAATATTCAGGATAGATAACTAATTTATCGTTCTGAATAAAAAAAACTTGTTGTGATTTTTACCTTTTCGGCAATAAACCCAAATTTTAACAGGAAACTATTCTTAAATAACATGAAAAATTAATAGCTGATATCTATTTTACACGAAAACGATGTCGTGCAATCCCTAATAGCCTTAACTGATCAGTAATAAAAAAAAGAAAAAGAGCAGTACTTGGTCCTCTTCACCCCGCTCTCCCACCACACAGGGGACGAATCTGACTTCCCTCCACATCTGAAAATAATCACCGTAGAACGTTCTATGTGTGGTAGAAATTTCATGCTTGTAACCCGATGCGCACAATTTCGCGGCTTAGCAACTCTACTATAACAGAAACATTTGGCAGCAGATTACACACAGATAGATACAGGATCAGTTTTATAGTTCAAACTAATTAAAAGCTTGTAAAATAGAAGTAGCAGATGATAAGGTAGGTGCAATACCTAGGAAAATTATATCGACTTTACATCAAAAACATCCAACGTCACCCACGTATAAAATAACGCTCCACGTTATTTCCCGTATTGCACTCCATAAAGCTGAATTGCGCTCTTAGAGTATAATTTTATTTTATTATCAAAGATCAGCTACGAGGTCCGGCTACATTAACGCCTACTCGACTACTGGGTACGGACGCAGAAACTCCGATCGGCTCACAAAGTATGATTATTTACTCTGTGCGAAGTCAAATAGGCAACGAATGAGATTAGAGAATAATTTACTATGAAATGTGAATATCCTAGTGTCTCTTTCTAGCACATCTTTCTACCTAAAAAGTATACAAGGATGGAAGATAAATGTGAATGTAGTGCCGTTGCTTGGAATTTTTGCCTAAGACATTTATGAAATTTTGTTAGAAAAGTCCATTGTCTATTTACGTTTTTCACTTGTGGGGGTTGAAATTACATACGAGTACATAGGTCTTAGACCGCAAAAAATTAACATCTATTAATAATGGTTCAATCCCTGAACTCTTTAGCCTTAAACATTGGGAATGGATGAAACTGTCAAAAAATCTTAAATTTTAGTTTATAGATAGGAATACCCACGTCTCGTCGTCTCAAAGGAGCACGGCAGCACCGTTGTAAAATATAACTTGGGTTAGGTTACGGGCACCATACGCACATTTAAGAGGCCTTATTCCTTTTAAAATGCTGATTGTTTAGACATTTTTCTCTATGATCAAACATGTTTCTTAACATATTATCGATGTTACTACCTAAAACAGGGCTATTGGGATTTATTGGTAGGTATATATTTGAAACCTACAGTTTGAATTTTTCATTGATAATTTTTATTCGAAAATCTACTCGAAATTGACAAAATTCACGTGTAAAATTCGTTTTTACAACTTATTTTCTACTGCACGCAATGAAAGCGTGAAATAACTACGTTACTACCTAGAACTCGGGAAAAAGTACTATTCACTTCAAAAAGTTCGGTTGAAATTATCAATATATTCGTCATAATATAAAAAAACATTATTTTTAAAGGAATAAGGCCTCTTAAAGGCGGGAGAAAAAAAAAACCATCAAATTTTGTTTTTACATACCTACAGAAAAAATTGGCATTGGCAGAATAAAGTAGAATTTACCATCAGATATAGTTTGAATCACATTTGGTAAGCGAATCCCATTAGCTTTGTCCCGATGAACAATACCATTATCTGTATTGTTAGCTGCGGCCACAACTGCCACTTCAAAATGTAAGGCGTTATAAGTGCAAATTACTTTTACACTAAATTAGTCTTTAAAACAAACGAAATAAGGTTTACTCTTAAACAAAGAGAACACAGATGTTGGTCACTTCGTAAGTGAAAGAGCAGTGAAGCTCGTTTCGAGGCTTATAAGACAATGAAGTGACCAACATCTCTGTTCTCTTTGTTTAAGAGTAAACCTTATTTCGTTTGACTTAAACACTAATTTAGTGTAAAAGTAATTTGCACTTATAACGCCTTACATTTTGAAGTGGCAGTTGCGGCCACAGCTAACAATACAGATAATGGGTATTGTTCATCGGGTACAAAGCTAAGTGGATTCGCTCAGCCAAAAGAATTACTTCTATAATGCCGTACGGCTGGCACCACGCTGTTGCATCGCGCTGTTAAGCTTTTTCCTGCAATAATGACTCCTGCCCATTGAAAACTGATTTTGCAATGCATTCCTCTATCACGTTTTGACAAATATGCGAGTGTAAGAGTGACAGATTCTTTGTCGTTCATTTATCACATGATAAAGGCAACAATCGTGAATGTAGAAACCCGTGCTTGAAGATCATCAGCCTTTTTTAAAGATGTGTTGGGGATTTTCCCGTAGTTTTATTTACCTACCTAGGTATGTTTTGTGTCTGTTCAATCGTTTGGGCATGATTGCGCAACATGCTTACTACGAGGGGCAAACCGAAATGATCGGGAATTTAAAAAACTATGTGCACTATATACATAAATTATATTTTATTGTTTTTCGAAGTATTCTCCGTTACATTCAATGCACTTTTGCATTCTTTTAAACCAGTCATTAAAACAATAATTCCAGTTTGAAGTAGGCATTGCCAAAATGGCCGATTTATAGGCTTCCACAGCGGCTTCTGGGTTCTCAAACCGCTGACCACGCAATAAATCTTTAATTCTAGGGAACGTAAAAAAATCATTTGGACTCAGGTCAGGGCTGTATGGAGGATGGGACATCAACTCAACGTTTTCGTCGTTCAAAAATTTAGTTGTTTTGTGGGCGGTGTGGGAGCTCGCATTGTCGTGGTGTAAGATGACGCGGCGTCTCGGGTTCCCTTGGCGAAGTTCGGCCAGCACCTCCGGCAAACAAACTGTGATATACCAATCAGCGGTAACGGTTCTTTGTTCTTCTAGAGGAATTGTGGCAACATGCCCCTTTTTTGAGACGAACGAAGCCACCATCTTCTTCGACACGCTTCGAGAACGCACAACTTTCGTTGGTTTGACCTCGTCATCGAAGACCCATACTGCCGACTGGTGCTTTCTTTCAGGCTCATAAGAATAAATCCAGGATTCGTCACCCGAGACCATATTATAAACGGCTTTTGACTTTCCTCCATTGTAGCATTTCAGAATAGATCGGCACCAATCAACACGAGCCGCCTTTTGCTCTTCAGACAAATTATGGGGTACCCATCGGGAAATCAATTTTCTGACACCCAATTCACCATGCAAAATAGTGTGAATTTCAGTCATTCCAATGCCTATGGTTGCCCGAATCTGCTCGTATGTCACATGTCTATCTTCTTTTAGTAGTTTTTCCACAGCCGCGATGTTTTCAGGCGAAACCGCCGTTTTCGGCCGACCTGATGAAGGTACGGTGCCAAGAGAGGCACGACCCCGTCGAAACTCAGCATACCACCGATATATTGTCGTCTGACTAGGTGCTTCAATGTCGTATATAGTAACAAGCTCATTGCGACATTCATCTGGAGATAAGCCACGACGAAAGTTATGGTAAATAATTGCACGAAAATTTTCACGCGTCAGCTCCATTTTGTTCATCGAGTTGTCAATTTAAAAATGGAATTAAAAAAATATATCGTTCTTTTTTTAAATTGTAAAAACGGCATCGTGATTGTAAGTCGCCAGTATGCATGTGACAAAAAAGGATTTAATGTAACTCAGTTTAAAGTACTCTATTCCCGATCATTTCGGTGTGCCCCTCGTAACAAACCTAACCGAAATCGAGCGCAAATGTGACCGTGCTGGCTAGGATAACTTTGACACGCGACTCTTTCTCGCGCGAGATATACTACCTGTCTCTATCTGTACAGTACTATGAGATAGTGACGGATGATGCTATCTCGCGCGACATGAGTGCTGAGGTCCTATGATTGTTACGTTTATCACTTGATAAATAATCCACTCGTATTTTATTCGATGACGCGTTTGGCGCAGTTTGTAGAACATCTGCCTTCTGAGCCGGCGGTCCCGGGTTTGGATCCCGGCCAGGCCAAATATTTGTGTGATGAACTCGAATATTTGTGCGTGTTCTATTATGTACTTAGTATATATTGATCTGTATAAGTATGTAACTATATCGTCGTCACAAGCCTTCTTGAGCTTAATTTGGGACTAGATCGATTTAAGCGACGTTGTCCGATATTTATTTATTTATTAAACGTGACGGATGCTTTCTCACTTATTTATTTATCGCGTGATAAAAGCAACCATCACAGGGCCGACTATTACACAATTTATTTATTTAAACTTCAAGACGGAAAATTGTACATTTCGGATATACTAATGCCTTGAGGCATTTTCTTTCAGTCAACCACTGGGTTAAAGTAAAATAGTCGGTGCAGACAAGCATTTGTATTATTTATGGCTTTTAACCTAGCTTTCCTTTTTTCACTGTTATTAATATTGTTTTTTACCGTCAAACTTGGCATTTTAAAATTTATAGAAAACATATTTTGTAAAGGAGATAATGCAAAGTTTGGCTGTAAGTAAATATGTACATTATTATTGTAGTCTAAGATCCCGATATAGAACGACCTTCACCGAGATGTTTATTTGATGAAATGTATTTTATATTTAATTTAATATGTCAATAAATATATTGCATATGGGTTGCCTAACAAATTTTAGTCCAGGGTATGTCTAATTTTTTTACATTTCACCGGTTTGATTTATATTAGATAAATTATGATACCAATCGAAAATATGAAGTCCATAGAATATGCAAACGTTAGGTTGCCTATTCTTTTCCCGTCACAACTATCGGGTAGCCAGGTATAAACAGGTATATCTATACCTACTAGCATTGTGCAACGGTCTGATTATTGAATTGAAATTAAATAAAATTAAGATTATTTTATTATGTATTTATCTAATAATCAAACCAGTGAAATGTTTAATTTTTTTTTTCAACAAAACATACCCTGGACTAAAATTTGTTAGGCAACCCATATGCAATATATTTATTGACATATTAAATTAAATATAATATACATTTCATCAAATAAACATCTCGGTAAAGGTCGTTCTATATCGGGATCCTCTACTATTGAGTATGTTCGTTATGTACGTCAAGGAAATTGAAACGGTACCTTGTTCGCTCTTGTCACAATGACAATAAGGATTAAAAAAGGTATCTACGCGTGACAGTTTCCTTGACCGATACACGAGTTCTTTCGACGGAGTGAAAAAAAAAACAAAATATTTTAATTTTTTATTTAAAATCGTAATAGGTACGTAAGTATGTCATTTGCTACTAGTCATATATACAAATATTAATTATCTAAGAAATAAATAATTTACAAACTGTGCTTGAAATGTTTACAATATTTACAAACATCAAACATTTCTACATCTTAAAGTATCAGGTTTTATTAAAACTATTATTTTTAACAGACAACGTACTAATGATACATTATTTTCGAGTTAGTCACGAAAATATAGATTCAGCTATCTGTGTCTCGTAGCCACCAAACACCAACCATATCGAGTAGGAATGTACTAGGAACTTTGGTTTACCTAAAACCGTGCTTTCACATTTCAATTTGCTACTTTGGTATCCATACAAATCTGATGCAATAAAAATAAAATCATGAAAATGCTATTATTGTGATTTAATATTTTGTAAAACTATTATTGCCAAAAAATACGTTTTTGTGCACAGTCATTCACTTTACTACGATAACATAATACATAATAGTGTTTTTTGAGCTTACTAACTAGGTACAACGTCTATTTACATCTTATTTAACACGGAATGTACATTTGCAGGGAATGGTAGGTTAAAATATAACATTTTTACAGGTTTCCAATTCTAAAAGGGCGAGGGTTACAAAATGACCACAACAACAATTATTATTATGACATGACAAACAAATCTCAGCTTTTTTAAAAACAACGCCTTGTTAACTTTTTCTGAGGCATTAAAGGTTTAGGGGCTAAAAATGAATCCTGTATCAACGATCATGTTTCGTGAGTTGCAAGGGCAGATCGCTGGGAGGCTGCGGGCGCGGTCGCGCGGGTGATAGAGAGCGCGACCGCGGTCTGCTGTGCTGTCTGTCAGCCTCGTCGTCGCTCTCGTCGTGAACGTTGATCTCCTCGTCCGAATCCGAATGGGACTCGTATCCACGAGCGAGGTGTATCGACTGCGCCGCCAGCAACGCGGCCGCCGCCGAATGTGGTACGAGCGCTTTAAACGCGCTGTTCTCTAAACCAGGGTGCGGCTTGAACGCACCGCTCTCGTACGTGTGTTGCGATAGCGCTTTCAGTGCATTGCTATCGAACTGAGCCTGATGTGACAGGGCCTTCAGAGCCGAGTCTTGGTGGGAGAGTGATTTGAAAGCGCTATTTTCGCCGCCCATCTGGGGCGTGTGATAAGGGCGCGCGGGGGACAAAGAAGGCGAACGGGAGCGGGAGGGGGACGGGGAGTGGGGCAGGCGGTGAGCGGGCGAGCCGCCACCGCGCTTCAGGAGGTTCATGCGCTGGTGGCGTCTCCACTTGGCTCGTCTGTTGGAAAACCAAACCTGTCAGTAACGGTAAATAAACATGATTAGTATTCTGTTCTCACTGATTTAACAAATATTCATGAATGTAAATTGATGTAAAATGATAGCTCTGATTTGATTAAGATATCTCTGGCTCGACATTATTATTATACATTATTAATTGGCTGCTTGGTTTATGATTGTGGAATTTATTAATTTGTGGTTTATAGCGGTCGTTACCTGGACTCGCGCCTCCGACAATGACGTCTTGGAAGCGAGGCGTTCCCTCGTCGAGACGCATGGATAATGAGATTTCTCGAATTCCTTTTCTAGTTCTTCGAGTTGATCTGGACTAAAGGTGGTGCGATTTCTTCTAAACTTTGGTTGTTCACCGTCGAGGGATCCGGAATCGTCGCCATCGACATCTACGACAAAGAAATGACAGTTGAATATCCCATCCACGGCAGGAGTTCTGTTTGGGTATTGTAATGCAATTCTAATTTACAAAACATACAATTCTTACCTATCAGCCCTCGGCCAGAGGAAGACAAGAAGCCCTGCTGCATGTCAGGGTGCGGCACTCCCGAGGGCGGAGGCACTCCTGGAGGCAGCGGTAGAGACCCAGGGGGCCATACGCCGCCGCCGGACCAAGGGAAGGCTCCGTACGGCGGAGGCGCGGCGTAGAGTCCATAGCCCGCTGCCCTCGCGAACTCCGCCGCCGCGCGCTCCGCAGCCCTGTTCCTGAGTATCCTGTTGATGGACGACACGCTTGGAGCTGTCGCGTTGGTGCAGACGCCTGTGAAAATAATGTAGATGTAGAATAAATAATAGATCTCTTTGAGACAAGCTTTTCCAACAGAATTACCGCGACGATTTGATAAATCGATATTTATCGGGGCAGCAACGGTAAAATTCTTTACTTTTTGTGGTCTTATCTTCAATATTAAGAGATTGCTAGTGGTTACAAAACTTTGAGAGCTAATTGTTTGCGAATACATTTAGTTCACACATCAGTGAGTAGGTTTAAAATAAAATAAGGAACATACGATACCATAGTGAGTCAAAAAAATATAACGATATCGATGCGATCTCGCGTCAGGTTGGAACCGCCATCAGGTTGGAAGTATCGCTCTGTTAATTACAATTTGTGTTCAAAGAGTGACCGGGAGCGTTAAAACCGATGCGTCATTGGTCGCTGTTAAAATATCAATTGGAAAGCCGTATGTTTGTGAAACGTCGGGGGCGCTTACGTCATTCCAAAACAGTGTAGTACATTGGTTGGCCATTACACAGTTTAATGCGTGTTCAGATCGCGTGCACCCGCAGCCTTGCGAGAGCCATCCCATGTAATTTTCAGGAAACACTTCGAATAAGTGCCATAATTTAATCATAGCCTGACCAAGAATAATTGTCGTAGAATTCGTTGCTCAGCTACTGAGCAATTGCGTCGAGTGGTCATGCTGGAGTAATTTATAATAATTATTGGAAACTCATACATTAAATTGTTCAGTTTTATCTTTTGCACGCGTAGCCATTTAACATTCTCAATAAATTTAAATAACTTTTATTGACGATCCTTCCGAAGTGTTCTCGTTGATAAGTTTGTAGAATGCTTACGGGAAACATGCGTCAATACCTTGCGAGATATACAAAATTAACGATATGCAATGAATCAACCCTTAAATGGTTTATATTATGATCATTAAGTTAATCGCAAATTTTTACCACATTAATTAATAAGTAATCAAATAATTTCAGGCGTTTGACTCGAAACAAGTGCAGTGCAAACGTTTACTTGTGTAATTGTTTCCTTAAAGCCAAAGTATTCCGCTTACTCATTATTGTAGTCGCATGTTATCCATACTTCGGGCAATTATGTCCACAAGGAATAATTGTAAATAATTGCTTAATGAACGCTCTTTACATGTCACAGGTGAAGCGTTTTCTAGACAACGCTCGTTAAAGAAAATTATGCACCTATCCTATCGGCGACTGAAAATAAACCGACCTGTCAATTGTTTGTCATGAACTGTTGAAAAAAAACTTAGTTTATAGACACGAACAATAATAATTTAAAGATTGGTAGTTGATATCCACGCGATTAAACAAATGGATTTAATGCGGTCACTGTTAGTAATGAGAGAATATATCGGAGAGGCGGCGTGGATGGACAAACGGGCTGTTATAATTTACTCAAAATACAAAGCCTTGTATAGTAGGTATAATGGTAATGATCAGTTGCGGGGCTTCTCTCATTGTTAACACGTCTAAACTACAAAGAGGTGCCCTCTACACCATTTGTTTGGTCCGTAATCGGCGAGGCTCGGCGTCCGCCCGCCTCCGTCAGCCGTCAAAGCTTGATGTGGCTGAGAATACATCTAATGGTGACCAGTCATCACTTACCGACCGAGATCTTTAATTATGTTGGGAGCAACGTTTTGTAAAAAGAAAACGAACCGTTGAAAATCTGTTAACGTTTTGTGGGAGCTCAGCGACGCGTCGCCTCTTTTAATCTAGTTCAGTTCGGTTTAGTTTTCTTTTAACTCACAAAAAGCCTTTATGATCAAGAACACAACAACTGAATTGGTTTTTACCGTGTAACCACTTGATGCGTCTTATCGATAAATAGAATTACGGTGTAACTATTGTGATGATTTGTTAAGCGGAGGAGAGATAAAAATAATCAATTGGAACAAAAACTGTGCGAATTAATTTGTTTCAGATCCTGTAAGTGTCAGAACTAAGATAACTCCACTTGTAGAATATAGTTTTAATATGATTGGCGATGTTTATTAAACTTTTAATAGCAATCGGCAATAGAACAATCGCTGACAATCAGTGTTCCGAGAGTATTTGTTTAGAGCGAGATCATTATCGGAGTCAACAGGTTGCAGGTGGGAATGAATACGATATCTATAATTGTTCTTTTAATGATTTGAGATCGAGCCTTGGAGCCTACATGCCTAGTCACGGTCATGCAATTTGTCTAAAGTCGTTTAATCATGATTAGTCACAATGGGCCCCGCTTCTATTAAAAGGTTTAGTTATTTTCAATAGAAGGAGCTAGTTATGTTCAGCGTTTAAATTCTTACAGCATTAACTTTTTGTATCAGATCTAATAACATGATAATGTTCGTACACATTATCGACTGCCGTATACTTATAGAAGAGATGGGTACTAATAAATATCAATGTCGACGGTACTGTTTAGGTGAGATAATGGTATTTTATTTTCAAGCTCGTTTTATCCAATTCAGTGGGTGCACTACCTAAAATTGAAATTCTAATAAAAAGCAAATTGGTTTAAAAATGTGGATGTTGCGGCTCGGTGTTACCTGCCTAAAAGCGTGACATGTCCTGCGATAAGACGGTCCGGCGCCGTCGGCTGTGGAGTGTTTAATCGGGTTAATTTATCGATAATTGACGGAAAGCCTTTTTATTTGTATTGCCGGGAAGTAACAGTAATTGTCACGCCTTTAAAGATTTACGCCCGTTTCTAAATTGAGACATTAACAGTCAGATCTCGTGACTAATGGTTCGGAATGAATTTGTTTGTTTGTTTTACTTAGACCGGTTTTTAAATGGACGGTTCGTCCGACCAAAGCCTAGAGATAGAAAATATGTCGATGGCTTAACCCGATGGAGCTAATTAGCCCAAATCGCCTTAAAGCACAGTGAAGCAGACGTTTTATTAGTTTTCTCTAGATGAGTCGTGAAATCGGATAGGTACCTATCGTCCACGGTCATCGAGTTGATTATATTGTAACACACTAAACTGGCTATTCGAGATTATTAAATTTTGATTTTATGTAGCGATGGTAGCGGTCGATTAATGGGTGCTTTCTTTACGGTTTGACGCGACTTTATTAGAAATGTAAAGAATAATTAACTGTGAGATATTTCAAATGCGCAGGCGATATTTTCCGAGGCGGAACTGGCCGTGGAATCACGTCTGCGCCGAACAACACCAGTTAACGAGTGAGTGGCGTCACGTCGTCTAAATGAATTATTGTTGGCTTTATGGGGAGCATAAAACGATGAGATCGGAGGCAATCAAGCGGCACCCGCGGCGTGGTCGGAGTAAAAAGGTGTCCACGCCAGCGGGGGGCGCTTGCAGCAACCGTTGCGCTAAACGCCTACACCCGCTTTCCTACAAATTTCAATTAGCAATGACTAGATAACGTTACGACGGTATAATAAACAGCATTTTTGGTGAAACTATTCCGTGGCGAGTGGGCGAGCGAAATTCTATGGAGTGTCAACGCACGAGCTACCGTGGAAATTTTCAATTAAATTGTAATCGGTGTCGTATGCAAGCCGGATTCCCATTTAGATCTTGTTGGTCTTAGATTCGTGTTCTAAATACTTAAACGTTCGCAGTGTGACAAAAAATATAAACTTTATACGGAATTACCTAAATTAAAAAACGAGTTAAATAATGGAATCTGGATGTTTCCAAAATCAAGAGCGTGAGATGCGATCCGGGCATCGCCGCGGCATACTGCTGGGAACCAATTTAAAGCTTTAACAAATCAATAAATGTATCGATTTATTGGAAGCTGTGTGGCGATCGATTTGATTTTTAAACCACACAATAGGAGTGAACGAGGCGAGACCTTGTTAGTAAATGTCAAAAAGTGCGTGAAAAACCACTTCGTCCCATTAGATACACTACGAGGGGGTCTGAGTGCCTGAGCCCAATTTAATCGATTTTGTCTCTTCCTAACAAGCTTTAAGTAGTTCTGTATTTGGCAGACTTATCAAACTCGATATGGAAATAAAATTAATCGTAAACCAATAAAATACACAAAAGCTTTTTTACTGCGTAAAAATCCTTAGCGGTCGAGTCGTAAAAGTCCCGTCATCGGTTCGCTAATTAATCGGCGCCAACGATCGAGCCCAGAATCGACCCCTAGCCTACTTGCAAGAATGCAATTAATCAAACCGCGGTCAGTAGCTAGAGCCCCGTAACGCCTCGTAAACCGATATCGATTTATTTAGTCGATAAGTTGCGCAAGCCATTGTCCGAAACTGCCGCGTCACGGTTAACAAAGGCGGTAGTGGGCAACTTATTAAAATTTGGACGGTTGCGATGAGCCGATCTGTTTTGATAACCGATCGAAAACGCGCCCGTCTAAGTGGATGCCACGTTTTTAACAAAATCCTATTGTATTTTGGCATTCGTAAATATTAGTTTGGTAGTCTGGTGGTTAAATTAGAATCCTGCGCAACAATAAAGTTAAAGTAGCTTTTTTGCAACCTTTTGGTATATTTTTTGTAATATCCCAAGTAGCACAACTGGGTCTAAATAGCTCGTATATCATATCTAATTAGATGCTTAAGTTAAATTTACCACCATGACTAAGTGCTATATAGGTGGCAAGAACCCTTATGCCACCAGTATAGAACCAAAAGGTTCTCCTTTGCAACTGCGGCCTATTTTTGGTGCTAAATAGAATCCATAAGAGATCTCACAAATACCTTAAGTGGTAATTAGAACTATGGGTGAAAGTTATGCGCAGTGAAGCCAGTGAACGAATGAAAACAATTTCAGTTCGGTCAATGAGTGATAAATGAGTCGCCAAAGTATCTGAGTGGCGTGGCAACTGTCAAAGTTGTGTTTATTAAAATTAATATGTGATCTGCCATATTAATTTTGGATGAGTGATTAAAACTTCACGTTATACAGGCATTGAAATAAGCACGAAATTCTTGCGAATGTTTTGTTACTGTGAAACTATGGTATGGTTTCTTAGTAAATTTCGATGCGCCTTTGATTTGATCAGGAATATTAAAAAAGAGAGTGCTAAATCAAATAAGGAATAGATACTGATAAGAAATAAAACTGTTAAAAACCTGACCTAATGATTGTAGGTTACGTTCAATGTTAAAGTAACATCGTCACAACTATCAAAAGTCTGTGATTATGCGTGAGTGTGATAGAATTCTGGTTAAAATAATTAATTTTCATAGGCTTCCATTTGTAAACATGCGAAACAAAAAAGATCCTACAGTGTTTATTTTCACTTATTTGCTCCTTATTTGGAACTATCAGGTCTAATAATCACTTATTTGTATCTTGCGAGTGGAAAGCAGTGAATGCTATTACCAATAGTAATTATTTGCTCTTTTGTAGACTATTAAACAAGCAAGACTATTAAATATATTTTGACAAGGCGCAATAGGAACAATAATAGAACTTTTAGTTCGTTAGTGGTTTGAAATAAGTGAAAATAACTGCTTTTGGTTCCAAGAACCTCCTATTGAGACTTATTTATGCGTTGGAGTGGCAATAAGGTACTTCTTAGGCCTTAAAGTTGCAATATTTTTGGTTCCAAAAGAGCCGTAAAATTATCCCTTTTGCCACTTTTGGTGATATAATTCGCTATTGTACTAGTCATTTGGAACTTTTAGTTCCAAATAAGGGTATGTTCCCACTTATATGTAAAAGTTGCTTATAAGTTATTTTAAGGCCTTATATAGCACTATTGCTTCTTATTGAGTGACTATTTGAACCTGCATGCAACTTTAAGTAGCAAAATCGACTTTATCCTACCATAAGTAATAACATAGTAACAAAAAACGTTCCTATGCAACTACAAGTGATAGGATGAACTCATATACAGTTTTGAGTTGTGTTTAAAGCTATAAGTTGTATCAAACACTGTTAAACCACTCATTTAGAACTTAAAGCTATAAGATAAGCTGCAAAATTCACTAATGTGCTGCTTGGGATATAAAGTGTATCTTTGATCTCGTTTAATGGCACTTGTTACGGAGGAGGAGGTGGGGTCTAAATACGGCCTGGGCGGCTACCGTGCCGGTATAACTGCAGTTATGAAATTAATCAATTTGGATCGTTTCATAAGCACGGCTCGGCACGCGCTCGTATCAAAAGCCTTCATTGTGCGTCAGACCATTATGATATAAATTTGATTGAAATTCTATTTCGATTTTATTTTAAAAACACATGACACCATAGACCTATGACAACTTAAGAAGGGACCAAGAAACAGTGTAAATTATGCCTACATTTTATAATTATACATAACTCACATACACCTATTCTTCTTCGCTAAACATGCTATAAATAACAATTGTCTAGTTAGCTGATATTTTGTTAATTATAAAATAATCAGTCTAATTATAAACATAATTAGGTACGCATGTTCTATACAACCGACAATTAAATAACAATAGTTTATATCATTCAAATATATATACCTAATATCTAACGTATATTACTTTGCCTCAATTCAAGACTTGCTCAATCCAAATTTCAATTCAAGGAGCAACAAACATAAACAAAATTCCACATTTGTAGTTAATTAGAAGAGCGAAAAAGTAGGTAACTATCTTTGAATAAGCTACCAATTATTGCTGCACCAAAAATCATATAAATGCGCATACCTATCCATTTTGATTTAGGCACTGTTATTAATTTTAAATATTTTCTTGCACTAGTGTTTGGTCTCAAAAATTCTGTATTTGATTATTAAGAAATAACTTCTGTCAGTTCTATCTCCGTGCCTCACCCTTCAGCAGTCGGGGGCTCCGCAGCAGGTGGGCCCCCGGTCAACACGCTTTGATTCACCGAAACCGTCGTCCGATATAGGGTCAATTTCCCAAGCAGTATTTTTTGATGGCAAGACTGAAAACGCAGGTGCAGAAAGGTTGAATAATAAAGTACCATTTTTTTTCGGAAACAGCCCGCCATTGTCTACCTCGGGCAACAGCTAAAATTAAAATATTAGTATATGTAATAATTTAAAAATATATATTTAGACCGAATTTCTCATCAAGGTGGGTTGTCCCCAAGCCAGTTTTGTTTGTAAAATGCCGGGTAAGTCAAATACTATGCATGACAAAGAAAATCTGTTACTATTATTTTATTACCATATAAATAGGTAACGAAAAAAGCACAATACCCGTTTTATATCTCCTTTGTATACCCTTGAATAAGTGCATATACATTTGTCCCGAGAAAACTTCTCATTACCGCCGACAATGTTTCGAACCGATTTATTTCCCAAATTTGATCAAGTATGCCCCTCGTCCCCCACGCACTTCAAAGAATTAGTCAAGCTGCGGCGCTCGACGAGGCCGGTTGTGTATAGTGGCAATACGTTGGCTTGTATAAACGTGTATATTTCATCGCGGTGGACCGGGGACAAAAAAAAAATCATTCCGGAGTTTGTTATAGCTTCCTTATTTTTTAACTGCGTGGTTTGGAATTTATATATATCAGGTAAAGTATACTCGTGATTTCAAGAGTTGAATTAGTTTTAGAATATAGTGCTTACTTTTTTTTTAAGAAATAAAAATATGTCGTGTTTCTCATTCCACCATTCTCATTCCGGTGTTTCCGGTGTAGTAAAATGACTTTAAGCCCCACCAAAATGAGGAAAACACCGGAATGACATCAAAAGTAGCTTCACTTTTTATAGATATTGTTGAAATAATATAATTTTTTTTATTTTGTTTTTAATACCAGACTAAGATATATGTTTATATTATTATGTAATGGCAATATAATATATATTACAAATATAAAACATAAAATTGCTTTCATAATATGCCACTTTTCTTTCATTTCGGTGTATGAAATTTCATTGCGGTGCACTTATTTTATCATCCTGGTGTACATTTATCATTCCGTTGTGTGTTTCATATTCGATCTCGAATATCTCGAAAACTATTTCAGATTTCAGGGTCCCTTTTACATATGCTTAATAATATAGTCTAAAGTATCTCTTCACATTTAAAAAACTCAAAAATAATCAAAAATAAAGAATTACACCGAAATGATACAAAAAATGCGTCTTGTTGAAATTGACCCTATAATGGAATCAATCATAACTACATCACGGACTGCCAAGCGCGAGCGCAGACTGTGTTTAAAGTTAAATCGTTCCAGTGTGGACGCAAAATACGTTTTAGTTTTGTTTTTAACGTATCCTGACATTTAAAGTTATTATTTTCGGGCTAAAATTCAGCTGCGGATTAAGAATACAAACAAATATTTGCAAACATTAAAAACAATATTGGATCATTGGTGCAAATAAATAAAAATATATATATAATTAATCATTGGTAGTTATGATGACAATAATTAATTTTTAATTTGTTATAAGTGTGTAACATGGATTCCTGAAAAAGTTTTGTCTTTGTTGTTTGCATATTTGAGAAATTACTCAAGAAATTTGTTCGAGTATAATATACTTAGGACCGACAGTTTTGTTTTGTATGTAACCAATTAATTCCTGAACCTGTATATTAAAAGCATTGCCTTATTAGTAACCTAAATTCCCACCCAGACTTGTACAATCTGACTTATACAAAAAAAACATATTTACATTCAAAGTTAGCATTCTTCTAGACGATAGCGATATAATAAGCAACAATAAAATTTTACCTGTCTGTCAAAAACCAACCTGCATTCAAAACTTAACTGTACAGTCAAAAAGCGGGCATATTTGACTAAATATTCGTGCGGTTACAGCAAATATGTGAGCATTTACGCAAAACAGTCGCGAGATCGCGTGAGCCTCCGGCCGACGCAAGGGCGCTGCTCACCGCGCTGACCAATTATTTTAAACACATTTCAACAAATGACGATAATGTCTCTGCCGGCCACAGAGATAAGAACAAAAAACATGGAAAATAAAAGCACTCGGTGAACAATTGTTCGCCCTCTGTTTATAACAACTTGCACGCATTTTTCAACCGATTGTTAACTGTTACGTATTTATTGTTTACGTTTAGGTTTCTATAAAATAAGGAGGAAATAGTTCGTGTAATATTACCCACTGCCGGTATATCGCCGTTTTGCTTCGCAAACTTGGCGGACACTGCCGTGTGTCTAGATAATATATTTTTATTTATACTATGATTGTTAATTTTAATGATCAGCACGTAGTTCATGGTTATACTTGTTCAAAAGTATAAAGTGGTAGTCAATCCCAATTAGCAATTATTTTAAGAACGGGTTTCTGACATTATGTTTTAATAACATTCCCATATTTGAATAATCAACTCGAATATTTCCTGCATACTTCGGTGAATCAAGTCATAAAAATCGAACGTGCAAACGGTCCTTTTACGAAAGTGATATTGTAAAACTCTTGTAAATAAAGTCGGTTTTATATCGATGTTTACCCGATCATGGTCAAAAGTTATAGCGCCCCCTGTAGATTTAATGACTGTGAACCAATTTAACAAGTCGGTTGAGCACAGTGTTTCCCATCAAGAGCGTTATCTTCGCCTAATCCGGTCCCCAGTGATATCGTAAACCAGAAGTGGTCTTGTAAGCGAAACCAGTTTCACAGGCGATCGCACGCACTCGCACTCACTCTACTCTTTACCTAATTTAAAAGGGTATATGTTTTGCTTATTTGAACATTCTTAAGTCGTTTTGAGCGAGTCGCGCGTGGTTCTGCACTGCGCTAGAGAAAACACGAAGTCGAATCGCTCGAGTTGCAAGAGGTACGCTTCAGTGCGTCAGTTAACAAGTTATCTTTCGTCTTAGGTTGGCTGTCTACAGGACTCAAGATTGCTTGTGGAGTGTATAAGCATATGCGTCGTTTTGAGCGCAGTTTGGTCATGTTTAACGTCACGCATGGCACGGAGGTGTCGCTGAAGTAATTATCGCAATTGGCTCGTTGGCCTCCAAGCAAAGACGCCCATCGCGCGCTCCAATACCTATCTGCACATCTATTTATGGTAATTGTAATGTTAAGATATTAAACATAATTAAATCAGTTTGCGTTTTCCTATAAACAATTAAGCGATGGCACAAACGGAACCATTATTGAATGCAATTTTATTATGTAACATGTTAACACTACTTAGAACAACTTTGCGTACCTACAAGTAGGCATTAAAACTATTTTATTTGGTTAATTTTATCATTTGCTGACGATTTGCGGTCTTTTGAAGAATTGAGAGAGAATGTGGAGTTCAGTAGCCAAAGTTAAGGTTTTTTTTCTATCGTTTTACTTATTGTTTCTTTTAATTTCTCCAAGATAGTGATGGATTGCCCATGGGCACCTGCAACATCAAAGCGGTAACAAGTGCATTGCCGCTTTTTCAGATGGGAGTTTGCAGTTTTACCATATTAAGATATGGAATAATCATTGTAGGTACACCACAGGCCAAAAATATGGAAACAAGCTTATACATAATTACAATATAAAGCTGTGATTTCCTTCCGGACTAAATTACGAAATGACATAATATAAATAATTACAAATATTTTAAGTCAATAACGCAAATTCTGCTTATGAAAATTGCCAGTGCAACTTTTTGTAGAAAGGCAATAAAAAGAGACGACATGCACTTTGTCACGGAGTTACGTAAGTATATATAGGTATATTTTTACAATATGCAGATGTTTTAATAGTGGGTAGGTATTATATTTTTGTTTCTTTTGGGGATGGCCTAATGTTTACTAACATTTACACAAGGAATAATTATTGGAAACTTTAAATATTAAAAGAATAAACTTTGTTTCCATACTTTTGGCTTGGGGTGTACCTATTTAGCTATTATCATCGTAGTCTGTCCTTGCCGCACTTATGTACATGGGTTAGCGGACGTAGTGTCTATGTGCACATAGACTCTTTAAATCCATTGGCTATCGCGTTACAGCACAATATCCGTTACTTAAGCCATTCACGAAATATCCAACAGTTTGGGGGTTGCACTTCAAAGGCTTTACCTATTGACCCCCAAAAACGTTGACATGAACCAACTAAAGTTCATTACTCAAATAAGCAGATCCGTTAAGCGGATATAGAGTTACCGACTAAGGTTCTGTCTTACCTAATAGTGGTGTTGACCTTTACACCAGCTTACTTTACTTTAACTGTTAATTACGTGGCTAATGTCAAGCACTTAGGCCAATTACAAGTTCAAGGCATAGTGTTTGGATAACAAATCAGAATTTCAGATCGGGGGGCACGGCAGTGCCCCCGCCAAGTCGAGCGCGAAGCAAACACTGCCGTACCATCCTTTACTGGAACCATTTCGCCGCATTTTCAGGCCCCTATTTGAGCACCTCTGGATAAGACCAGAACGCAGAAATTTTCGTCATCCAGTAAGCTATAATCACATACTTAGAATCCAAAATTTCAAGTCTGTAGGTCATTTAGTTCCGAAGTTAAGCGAAAGCAAAGTTTCGCATTTACGACACTCACTCACTCACTCATGATCATCAGTAAAGAACTAGTACTTCCCATAAATTTAGAGAGCTGAAATTTGGTACAGAGTTAGGGTTTAATGGCCACATAAAGCGAAAACTATAAAAATTGGCCAAGTGCGAGTCCGACTCGCGCATGAAGGGTTCCGTACCATAAAACAAGTTTGTTGTATGGGAGCCCTTAAATATTTATTTTATTTTATTTTTAGTATTTGTTGTTATAGCGGCAATAGAAATAGATCATCTGTGAAAATTTCAACTGTCTAGCTATCACCGTTCTTGATATACAGCCTGGTGACAGGCGGACGGACGGACGGACGGACGGACAGCGAAGTCTCAGTAATAGGGTCTCGTTTTTACCCTTTGGGTACGGAACCCTAAAAACTAGGATAATCGAAGATCTGGAGTACCTAATCTGATTAGAAAACACAAGAGCCCAACCAAACTACTAGAGATCGACATACCGCCTTTACAAAAAATATTCAACTTGTTGTGTTCGGTTGGCCGCCGTCGCGACTGATCGTCTCTCCTGATGATGGATCGCGTACCGATTCGAGACATGTCGAGTGTTATTCGATTTCTACGACGTGAGTAAACCCGTTTAAGTATTTTAATATTCAATATGGTGGGCCGCTTCATTTGATGTCAAAATTCCAAGGTCTGAAGTATTTTGACGACGCGCTTGGCTCGGTTTGTAAACACCTGCCTACTGAGCCGGCGGTCCCGGGTTCGAGTCCCGGCCGGGGCAAATATTTGTGTGATGAACTCGAATATTTGTGCTTGGGTCATGGTTGTTCTATGTATTTAAGTATATATTTATCTATATAAGTATGTATATCGTCGTCTAGTACCCATAACACAAGCCTTCTAGAGCTTAATTCGGGACTAGATCGATTTGTGTGAGGTTGTCCGATATTTATTTATTTATTATTTATTTGATGAAGAACCCTCAGCTGGTCTCAGCTGTATTAGAGATATGGTAATGCCCCCTTCTACTATTGATACATAAAAAAATCGACTGTCATTGCAAAAATCCAGCGTAGTGGGACACATCTTCTAATTTAATCTAGCCTATAGCGTCCCACAGCTGGGCGGGTTACGTATTACAATCCCGAAAGTTCATAATACCTACAGTTGAATAAATAAATAAATATTAAGGGACAATCATACACAAATCGACCTAGTCCCAAACTAAGCAAAGCTTGTACTATGGGTACTAGACGACGATATACATAATATATAAAATACATATATAGATAACATCCATGACCCAAGAACAAATATTTTGCACAAATATTTGCCCCGGCCGGGATTCGAACCCGGGACCGCCGACTCAGTAGGCAGGTGTCTACCAACCGAGCCAAACGCGTCGTCAAATTAAAATACTTATGGTCAAAATACCGAAAGTTCAAAAAGCCGAAATTCGATAAACCAAAGCTCAAATTACCTATTTTCAGAAAATCGAAAGTTCAAAATCTCGAAATTTCATAATCCCGAAATTTTTAAAATCTCGAAATTTTATAATCCCGAAAGTCAATGAGCACTTTAAAAGTGTCAGGACACTAAACTAATCTGACTTTTCCGTGGAACCGATCAGCTCCGGTGCTGCGGGATGTTCAGCCCCTCCGCCCTAGCGGCCGGGGGCTGCCCTCCCTCCGCGCCTCCGGGCTTTTATATACACTCTAGGGGTAGGGCAGACAAGACCACGTGGAATCGGGGTTGACAGCTTCGGTTCTGTGGCAAGTCGATTAAGAAAAGGAAAGAGTCCGGGAAAGTGGGAAATTAAGTATGACACTAAATATTCGATATTATGATTAAATATTCTGTCATGGACTGCCAACCGAACCGAACTTGTCTGGAACCGAAGCTGTCAACGCTCGCCTCTGCAGCTTCAGCTTTTTAGTCACCTTCGGCGACCAGCCTCAGCCGCTGCGACTCGCTTGATGCCCGCACTTTCTTACGCTAGGTCCACAGTATAATAAAGAGTACTAACGTACTAGGGCGGAGGGGCTGCACATCCCGCAGCGCCGGAGCAGATCGGTTCCACAGAAGAGTTCACTTATAAATAGTAAGTATAGTAGTAGGCAAGTAGGTTACAGTAATTTAGGTTAATATTCTTTGTATAAAATAAACATTAGAATCTGTAAGACTACAGAAATACGAGATAATTCTCGAGAGTTTAAATAATATTCCGGATTACAACCTTCAGGCAGGATCATAGTCTTCGGGATTATAATCTTCGGGATTACAGTCTTCGGGATTACATTCTTCGGGATTACAGTCTTCGGGATTATAATATTCGATATTTCATCCTTTCGATCAAACGTTCTTTCGGGATTTTGAACTTTCGGTCAAATAAACATTCGACATTTTAATTTTCGGCCTTCCGTCCATAGGTCTTATGATATTCGGTATTTTGAACTTCGGCATTGTAATACGTACCCGCTGGGCAAATGCCTCCCCTTCTGCTTTTAATACGCATATAAATAAAATTAAAGGGAAACTCTGGACAAGACTAGACTGGCTTTTATACTTATACTTACAAGTTTACAAGAAGAAATAGTCGAACGATTAACTTTATTCTATTCGAACATTACACAAATTAAATAAACAAATTACACCAAAATATTAATTTCGCTCAAAATTTGGTCAAAATATAATGCATTGGACTAAGAGTGGCGGTGATACCCGCACTCGTCGCTAGATGGCGCTGACTGTATTTTAAAACGCGCCGTCGTTTCTTTTTCCGATAATCTTATATGGCGAAGTGGCAACCGGCCGCGTTACAGTCGCTTACGACATTCTTCTACTGCGCTTGGAAACGTTTGCTAGGGATAAGGAGGGATTATTTGCATTTCGTTAATTTCGCTTATTATTTCGTGAGGTTTCCTAAAGTGAATCCCACCAAAAACATTCTGTAAAAAACTAGCCAAGTCTCGATGAAGCTGCTTGTTTATCTCTAAAAATTTGCTAAAGTGAATTAGCAGGTTGATATAAAACAATATGCCCACGTTTCTACAAAAAGAAGTGAAATCCCACCAAAAACATTCTGTAAAAAACTAGCCAAGTCTCGATGGAGCTGCTTGTTTATCTCTAAAAAGTAATGAAATCTAGACAAAGTCGTAAAAGTAAAGGTTCCTTACTGCGATTTCTTTATCATCATAGTTAATGTTGTGTGACTTGGCCGTTGAATGGTACACAAGGGTACAAATTAAACCAGGTGCTCCATGACACCATTGCACCAATCTGTCGCCAGAACCGCTACAAGTCAATTTTGTTTACACGTAATGTTATATCTGTTGTACCTATGTTTGTTAAGCGAGATAATAGCCCATACTGGTGTACCCTTCAACGGCCTAGTCACACAACATTAACTATAATGATAAAGAAATCGCAGTAAGGAACCTTAGACTTGGTACGACTTTGTCTAGATTTCATTACTTTTTAGAGATAAACAAGCAGCTCCATCGAGACTTGGCTAGTTTTTTACAGAATGTTTTTGGTGGGATTTATTGATTTATGAATACTGTCAGATTATTTATTTCCTGCGTGAGGAATGTTTTCCGTTATATATGGGAAATATTGTAGTGACTATTTATAATCTATGTATACAGGGTGGAACAGATCGAGCGACTTTTAATCAAACAGGGAATTTTTCAGATTCAGTACTTCATTTTTTACCAATGAACTATGCCAATATTTCTGTCCATTTTTGAGATACAGTTTGTTGAACATTAGTGTGAAAGTCTGCACATATCAACCCTAACATCTTTTGAACATCGCTAAGTTAAGACAGGTGTCAATTTAAAATGTAAACCTTTGAATTAGTAGGGTTGTCACTGATATTAAAATATTTTATTGTGATGATTTTTTTTTACTTTTCAATCTAGCTTTACAATTAGGTATAGGTCACTCAGATGGCACGTTCCTGTCAGCACAGTCTTTAGAAATGTTCCACCCTGTATAGTATGTGAAACGTTCTCGATAACTCTTCATTCCCTTTTCATAATATCTTAGGGTGCTCTTCACCGCGAGTATGCGCCTGTAATGTATAAAAAAACATATGAAAACTTTTTTTCTTTTTTGTTATATTACAGGCGAATGCTCGTGATGAGGTGAGCACCCACAGAGATTAAATTGTTTTTTTTTTAGTTTTTCACCAATTTTGCTGGCCATTGTAAACTTACCCAATTAAGTAAAATGTGTACTTTACTACTTATAGATACAAATGTAGCAATGTAAAACATTTTACAAAACAAACGATCGACAATTTCGTTTTATGTTACGTGGATCCCTAAAAACCGTCTAAAATGCGAGCAAGCACTGTGCAAAAGAGGTATTCTGAATTTCAAACTTCAGAATAGCTCTTTTGCACAGTGCCATGCCATGTTGTGCCATGTCATCCCTCTCCATCTCTTTTAAAACAATATTTGAATGAACGAGATGGCATGATACCAAGCAAAATCGAGGTTCGAACGTCGGAGTGACCCTCCTGGAGCGGCGCGCACGCAATACAATAGAGCTTTTCGCTCAACCGGTAATACGCAAGTGTATGAACGCTTTACTAAATATCAACGTGTACGAGTTATTAAACGAGAATTTTATCAAATAAAATAATAACAATGCCCCAATAAATAAGAACAATCTCTTACAAATGAAGCGAAAATTTAAAAATTTAATGTTTCGGACAGGATTCGAACCTGCGTTTCCAACGGCTTTCCGGGCCAACACTGACGTCCTCCCAATTGGACCACCGAATCAGATGTCAGAGCCATTGAATTTTTCAACCAGTTGCTTCGACATGCCTTAGGGTGGCATCGTAGCGCCAGGTGGGCGGCTTCTTTGGGAAAATCAACGAAATGATAATATAATAAATAATAAAGATTTTATTGAAATAGAACTCTATACTCCCTAAATAGACGCAAAACCATAGAATAAGCAGCTTTGTTCTTCCTAAAATTGCTCGATGATTGATGGTGTTTCAATTTTACATAAATATTTATTTTTTAGCATAGTTTGAAAACTTAATAGTTTAAGATTAACATACAACGCATTATAACCTATTGCAACCTATGCTACACATTGCACACACACAGTTAGTATAAGTGTGTTAGGATCAAGTATTTATACATCGTCGTCTACTCGTGAGATTGTCCGATTTATATTTATATATTTGAAATTGTATTTATAAGTACACATTTACCTCCCCGCGCGAACGTATTTGCAAGCACCATCTACATAGTTATAAAATAATCTTAACTCACTAACGTTCATCAAAGATTTCAATGGTCTTATTTCCTCATAGATCAAATTTCAAAAGCAAGCTAAGCCACTTTTTATGAAACATTAAAACGCTGAAATAGTATATAAAATAGTATAAGAGAAAGAATAACACAAACTATGACGTCACCGCCCTGTACGGCCAAATTACTTACTTTTATTTGACTTTTGGCTATTTTAAAATATTTAAATAGGCGAAAACTATTGTTATACGATTGTTCCTTGTATCTTTAAAAATATACATTCAGAAGTTAGTGCCGATTAATTCGTAGCGTCTTAAGAAAACTAGCATACTATCGGCCATAAGTCGCTTTAAAATAATTCTCCAAAGTCCGCCTGTCATTCAAAAGGTACAAAATATTGAAATTCAGAATACAAATTAGTGCAAGTAAGTGAACGCTGCCGCGGCCCGCGCCTGCGCGTGATCGCTCTCGGCGCTCGTAATACACGCGGGAATTCATGCCAGTTCCAAATCATCATCATTTGTTGCTAGAACTTATCATTGCGTTCATTGCGTTTGACTTAACAATCGCACTTTGCGGCAAGTAATCGCGGGAAGTCAGAGATTATGAGTTGTTTTTAGTATATAATGAATAAAATATGATCCTTGGGTAAGTCCGAAATAAGTCATTAGGCATTACATAAAACATACTATTACGACATTATAAAATTCATTTACTTTATCAGGGTTATGTTCTAATCTGAACAGCATGATATTCAATGTATCTACATTAAGTGTGTGGGAAATTCCATTTATTTGTTATAGGGTTATCACCAAATGCCATCATACTATTTTTACTAGGTACCTACAATATCGTCGGGGATAGTGCAATACCACGTAAATAACAGCTGTCGATAATAGTTCTCATTTCAATAAAATGCCTAGCATTTGTTTGAATATTGATTCGTATCTACACTTGTTACTTACGCGGTTTTGCACTATCCCCTTATTTTTTTCTAATTCAGATAGAGCGTTTTGGATACCATTAAAACCCAAAAGTGATCGGTTAAATTTTCGACACCTCGGATGAGATTCGGAAGCTGCGCGTTGATATCTTTCCTTCATTGATATGGACAATCAAGTCCTCTGCCTATACCAATGTTCCATAACAACTTCAATATTTTTAATTATGTTGGCATGAGACAGACGTGTGTACAATCTAGTGAAGGTTTGTCACTGCATATCAGCGAGCTGGCTTTTTATTTTTCCTCATATTTTAACTTTTTCAACGAAATTAACACCTCTGTTAAGATAACTCTACAAAGCATACTAAAACGAACTTTGTCGACAAAAAACGGTGACAAATCAAAATTCACAACATGTGTATTTAGCTCATATCATGGAATAAACCAACAATACAAGAAGACCACCAACTTACTTCTACAACTTAAAGGAACCAGGCCTGAAAAGCACCGCTTAAGCAAGATTTCTCTTCCATCATTTTCTTATAGCGCGTTACCTTCTGCTTAATATTTTACCGCCATCTAATGAACTAATAAATTTGTGAATGTATGAAATGAATAAATTTCTAGACTTCCTCCTTTTAGTGCGACTACTTTTTTTTAGTCTTTTTCTTTAGTGTTGGCTTAAATATAAGGCATAGGATGATCAGGAATTCTCATCTGGCAGAATGAATCTTAATTTGGGTAAGGCTCAGGACCGTTTCAACCGTTCCCTTGTGTAACGAAATTTAGACGAATATAATCTTATTTTTGGATTCCATCACAATTCGCAACAAGCGCTCCGTTATGAGCTCATCAATTAACGCATTTTACGTCAAAACATCCGTGTGTATCCGTGACAACATAACATAAGTTAAGCAGCGTTCAAAACGCTCCTGAGCCTTACCCATTTACGGATACGGATTTAGTACCTAAATCTTACCTTCAGAGATGAGCCGCTCACGGATTTCCCAGGCGAAGATGGTGGGGTTTTCTCTCTTGTACTGCTCGATCTTGGAGACGACCGCTGGCGTAGCCACCTTGGGTTTGCTCCCGCCAATGAGGCCCGGCGGTCGGAGGGTCCCTAAAGAAAGAAAAAAATATGAAGTTTACAAACATACACAGCGTCAATGGCACATACATACATTATAAATTATTATCCGTACCTGATGAGAAGTAAACACTTAAGTGCTATTATATACATGTTAGTGTTATGCTTCTCAGGGTTTTAGTTTTTGGATTAGTAATAACTATTAACCATTACTAATCCAAAAACTAAAACTGTAGGTATTTGACCTAGACCGGGTGTTGCCTGTAATAGGAGCAATAAATTAAAACATAGATTCCCTTGAAACTGAACAACATTTGTTAAGCAACTTCTGGAAATAACGTTTATAAAATGATATTTTGTAGAATAATGGTTAGACAAAGAAGCAAGAATTGTAGTACTGCGAAATGTGGGACATTAGTAGAGTGACAGCTATGTCAATGCTCTGGGAATGTCAATGTTGGCGACGTACATTGAAAATACTATTTAATTTGTTTGAAATAATGAAATTCTGAAAATTTTCTTTTTTAGAAAGTTGCTGAAGTTATGTTGTTCAGTTTCAAAAGTAGAATCTATGTTTTAATTTATTGCTCACATTACATACAACACCCGGTATACGCATTGAATCTTACTACAATACTTTTGGATCTTAATACTCATAATTCATAAAATATAGAGTCATAATGTGGTAGATTATTTTTTTGGCTGACTGTGTAGCTCAAGTTACCAAGTCGTTAGTCTCGCCCAAAAAACAAAAGAAGTCTAGTAGTTTTATATTCGTAGGTGGTCAAGTAGGTTAACTTTCATTTTGTTTTTGCAGATTGCAGATCATAACTTAAGATACATTTGTCGCATGGAATGGCCAGCTTGTTTAATTGTAGTTGTCTTAAACAATTATATGCGGAGATTACAATTAAATGTTGCCATTTAATCGATTCATTGAACACCGTCACCTGTACTCGATGGGCGAAAAATAAACCAGCGTTGCACATAAAAATACCAAAAATAGCAACACGATGACAATTGAGGCAATTCCATTGAGCATCAAACGTGAGGAAACGCGGGTGCCGGCAGCGCGTCCATCCTTACTCAATTACAACACAAGTAAATGCTTTTCAATGCAGTCTTATTACTAAGAGCCCACGTTCCAAAATGCGCTTTTCCGATGACATCAAAATTAGCACTATATGTTCAAAAGGAAGGTGGTCGTTTTGTTAAAAACATGGATAATCGAGCGCGCCGGTGGTGGCGAGGAATAACAACTAACCCTCAAATTAATAATTAATTACAGAATCATTGACATTGATGCAAGTGCACGTGAAACCGTATTTTATGGTTTGTCGCCACTCATTTGTTCCGAGCTCAATGGGTTTTGTAATCGACTGGCGAACATTTTATTCTGAACAAAAACTGTTTAACTCTTCGCTAATAGTTAATCAAGGTTCGTTAGCTTTTATTTATGCAGATATCTATCATTATGCTAAACTAACACACTGACTAAAAATGGGGTTCCAAGGGCAGTTTAACAAATTGAATACAATACGATTAATGAATTAAATGAGCCCTTTTTTAAATGCTTCAGTTGCGAGAGTAAAAAGAAACGTGTTGGTGTGATATTAACACCCGATACTATATTAGCGCTGTGCATGAAAAATATTTTATCCTGTTAAGGTGTGGAAAAAACGAGAATTGTGATATTAAATTTAGAAAATCCAATTGTCTCGCCCGTTCTATATTCAGGGGACAACGATTGTGATATGATGCGGAGGGCTAGGCAAAAAATAACAATGCCTAAATCAGTTAGATAATGGATGAGTGCGTGCTCCGGGACAATTAGGTAAAAACGCTCGCGAGGCATCCCGGCCGGGCGGGCGTTTGCGCAGCGTTTTTACTCGCGCTGCGCCCGCGCTCGCGCCGTCGTCCATACCGATACACGCTGAATTATTCATCGCATTATTTATATTCACATTTTTGTCAACGCCATTCAAGATAAATTCATACGGGTCTTTATGTCTTGATAAAACTAAAGCTTACGACCAAAAATGGGGATGTGCCGCAAGAAATAACGCGCCAAGTTAACACCATAAGTGCTCGCGCTGATGCAATTACATTTATTTAAGCGCATAACCATATTGTTTATCGCACCTAAAGCAAGAACCTTTAGAAATACATGTTGATCGTATAATATAAACGGCAATATTGAAGTTCCCTGTAAGGGACTCGCACTGAGGGCAGTTAAGCTGCCATTATAGAGCAAATAAATTATTAAAATCGCGTGTAATGAAAAGGTAAATAGGGAACGCTTTTTTGTGTAATTATTTCGGTAAAGATTTAGAAAGACCTGTAATATATTCATAACTTTATTATTATGCAGATCGTGTATAAACCCATTTTGTTAATTACTCAGCCAACCTGTGGTACGTATCGGTCACACGGAGGAAATAAAATACCCACGTTTTTCTTTAGAACTCTTAAAACTACTGCGACATTTCACGTATACTATTTTTGGAAGGTTTCGTTTCATATTCGTTGAGTGTTTCGAATATATTTTGTAACCCTAATAATTAAACTAAAAATAAACCTTACAGGAAATACTTATTTCGCCGTAAAAAGAACAACGCAGTAGTAATAAACCAGATCATTTTGTATATCAGTCATTCACCGAAAATATGACTATGGGATATAGTTGTGTGGTTTTCAATACTCATTTCTAAGACGGTTTACGCTGACAGCATTAGAATTTTATTAAATATACATACATTTTCCCGTACAGTAATCGCTATGGCCGCCTTGCCTTCCACCGGCCGTCGGCGAGGCCTTTCACCACCCCGTGTTCTGAAAGCATCGCCACCCGCAGCCAACAACCTTTGTTGATTGATAGGTAAATTGCAGGAGGCCGGCACACTGATCATTTTGCGATAATTAAATCGGCCAGGAACGTAATCGCATGACTGAGAGCAATTACCTACCCACCGCCTAGACAGAGGCGGATCGTGTGAGGTACCGGAGCTATATTCCAAACTTGTAAGTCAGATGGTTGCGATAATACTAAAGTCAAGAGGAGCTCACTACGCGGCTCAAGCCACTTTAATAGCCTACTCATGGTGCTTGACTCCGCCTTTCACCCTTGTTCATCCACATTGGGCGCGCGATTGCAGTGAGACACACGCGTCAGTCGGTTGTGATCGTGACAACAGACCCCATTAACCACTTGTGACGCTTTCCTTATTTTGTATGGAAAGATTCTCGAGAACGTTCCCTCTCCATAGTCAACTAAATGACTTGCGAGACAAGACTGCCCCGGGTTTGACAATTGCGCGAAATTATTAATGGACATCATTCTAATATTTTGCAGTCTGCAGAAAATATCGAAGTCGGTTATCGTAAAGCTTTTACCACCGGTAGAATAAAATATCCCCTCGAATTTTCGCAAGTCTTGGTCATCGACTGTTCTCTGCAAAAACTAATGAATTCTGGAGGTATCTCGATATTGCCAAAAACAAAAGATCTTCGGTACCCTAATGAATGGTCACACATGAAAGAGTAAGATTCAATCAGAGCTTCAATGAGAGATTCAATTTGAGGGATTTAAGCCTGCACAACACCATAAACAATATTATAACCATAAAACTTAACACGTTTTGAATACTCGCCCTGAAACTGTTGCTAAATGTCTATTATTTGCGTGAAATGCGTGCGCGTGCGTGCGATCTTGCGCTTATCATAATTACCTACTGCAATACTACTCGCACTTGTAGCTGAGTATTAAGTTATCATAGACAGGAATTTAGAAAGGTAAACGCAATGGTTAGAGTTAATTAATAAAATTATAACTTTGTGAAAAAAATAATAAAAAGGTCCAACTTCATGTCAACATCTAGGTAAATACTATAGATAAAAATTATTCAGTTCGATTAGAAACGAAAAAACATGTTTATTATTTATAGAACCAATCTCTAAAAGGCTCCGATTATACACCAGTAAACGCTTTTTGAACACTTTTATGGCAACAGCATATATATTAAACCCTATGGTGAGAGAAGTGACAGGTCTCCACTGAATTCCCACGATCACTAATAAATCCAGTTATAAAATACTTAGTTTTTACCTCACATTAATTAGTACGTCGCATATTGCTTGAATAATAATCGAAACCATATTACTGCTTAATGGATATCATTGCGTTCTTATGTCCATAAAACAACACATTAACGAGGTGTCAAAACAGAACTCTTTAGTTATTATCGACTTAAAAGCCTTTTTGCTGCCAAACAAAGCTGGACAATTAATCATCACCGCACCGGTATGGAAGTGAGAGTCTTAAAGGGCACAATACACTCCCAAAAAGCTTAATAAATTTCCACACAAGAGTCGTTTATGGGCGCCCGAAGTCATTACACGGTGCGCTATAAAGGACAAGATCAGTGTGAGTGACAGAAAGGGCCCAAATCGAGGTAATTAAATTTGTATTAAAGTGGCTCCTTAGCCGGCGCTAGCGCATTCTGCAGCGTCACGCCGCTAATAGATCAAAATATTTCACGAAGTGCGGAACCCTGGTTTGTACAATTTAATGCAGCGCGCGTTAACGATTCCAGATTCGGTGATTGATTGATTTTTGTAGTAATTCTGTTTTGTACGTTAAGTTTAAAAAAAGAGGCACTTACACATTTATACTTAGTGATATTTTTTTTTTTATATATTTTGTGTAGGCTTTTCCGAATTAAAGCTACTATGTGCTTATTATAATCACAGATCAAAAAAATCAAGATAGTTATTAATTTTATACATTGTGATTCGACAACAGGCATCGAAGAAAATCAAAGGTCGCTCTACCGGATCAAGGAGTAAAGAGGAGTGATCACCCGTTTTACTTTTATTGTTAATAAATGGAAAGAGATATTGGAATTGAACTGAAATTTAAATTGAAATTGAATTGAAATTTTATTTATTGCAATATTATGGAAAATTGATATCATCTAACCATAAGAGCATGTAATAGTGGGTTGAAATTGGACACAAATCATTTTCATTTCGACCAATATAAACAATGACTAAAATCTATTACAAATACAAAGATAGAAACAGTGAAAAATAATTAGACCCTAACCGGGTTTGACCTAAATATATACCTACCTAATGTCATGCCGGGGCGATATGCTCTGTCCAATTAAGCTACAGAACATTGAATATTAAAACATCATTAGGTTCAAAATGAACTTACCGCTTCTACTGAACTTATACGTGATCATGAAGTCAGTTCACATCAGAAACCATGTTACAAAATGGCCTACCATAAAGGTATCATGCAATCACAGTTAAATATTTACCCGTGTCCACGTTTGCGGAAATCGAGCATGCTGGAGCAATGACGACACCGAGGTTTCATGTCGAGGTGTTATTATAAACAATTGTCGCGAGTTAGAATAATTCCACGGATGAGCGCGGGCGCAGCGAGGGTCGTAATGGCGGTACACGGACCATGTTTTTTGCAATAGCTTATTGTAATGCAAATTCAGCCATTAGGAGGCTCTGTTACTTTAATTCTTGATCTGCGATAAAGTAACAGAGGGATTATCTGCTTGGGATACTTTATTTATTAACGACTAGCTGTAAGTTAATTGAATTAAATAGACTTATTTATTTGCATAACCAGTTTATTTATTTAAACTTTATTGCACAAAATACATAAGTAAAAGTACAAATGGCGGATTTCCATACCAGTTCATAGTATTTTAGAAATATACATAGAAGACTAGCTTACTTCAGCGGTTTTGCTTGCGCAAAAGGACGAAAAGTGTAAGTGTACATTTTGGCTATTTAATAAAAAAATGCGTTGCGATGAAATACACGCAGTTCTTCGTAACTAATTGTTAGAATTCCTGTGTTTTCTCCATTCATATACTGCTACAAAGTGCTGGTGTTAAAAATGTTATTAATATTGAGAATAAACATTACTATTATTGAAATTAAATCTTAATCAAAGGAGTGAATTATGGGTTTAAGATGTTTTAAACAATAATAAATTATATACTGGTACTAACTCTAAAATGGTCAGGTACCGAATATATTTCAAGCTTGAAGCTATTACCCACTTAATTTACAACTCTAACTTAACCCTTGAAAAAGAAAAAATATCTATATGTATAAATTGTAGCCTATGTCTGATATCTAAGCTAACTATGTTATTGTTACTAAATAGTTTTTTTGGAAATAAGTTGCGTAATTTTTGCGTTTAAATGCAACGTACACACTTGTAAACTTTTACGATTATAATATGTATACCTATATTGAATATAGGATTTAATTAATGTCACATCTGTTAGAGTAGTCTTTATAATTGATGTAAAATTGATTACTTTTTAATTTTACGATTTTATAATAGAAGTCCTACACCTAAAGAAAATATTAAAAATCTTTATTTTGTCTAGTACCTTCTAAATTGTAACAAACGTCCTGGTATTGTAATAAAAACAAAGTGCACCGTTGTGGACATTTTATGAGTAAATTTTATACGCCAACGGGAAGGGTTAATGGATTTCAACACATTTAACACCTTTTAATGTTCGGTATTAATCAACCTGTCAATCGCGAAAATCAATGTCCAAAAGGCAATAAGTCTTAATTTAACTATGCTCGTCTGAAAGCTAAGTAACGTCGATTTATAGCGATCGTAAAACATACAGGGTTCAAATTCCATATACGAATATTTCTGATATCTCGGAGAGAACTCCGAAGTGGTGATATGACTAGAGTATCGCTACTTCGCTAATCCAGTGTTAAGTTTGCGCCTCATTTAGTTGCGACGCTATGGATATCGTTGGTGTCGCTTTGATATTATATTTATATATTGTTGGTGTCGATGTCACTTTTTCAGCTCGAATCGCAAACATCGCGTTTTATGACAGTTAAAGGCGATATACCAGATCTTTCTGCTTTCGCGGAAAGATTTCCGAAATGGTGATATGCCTAGTATATCACCACATCGCCAACCTGGTCGCGTTATTTTTGCGCTTCATTTACATGCGAACCCATAGATAGCAGGCGCAAACTTAACTTGACCGAGTAGTATAAGTAGTAACGTGAAATATACCTTTATGCAGTTCAAATAACTAACAATGCGTTTTAATGACAGTTAAAGGCGGTATACCTAAGATATTCCGAGACGTCGCTTATTCGACGATATCTCAAATTACACTCGAATTAGCGCCCAGGTTTAAACTTAAATTAGTCATAAATTCTTTCCTAGAGCACTTATTAAAATGACGCCAGTAAATCCACTGGAATCATTACTATACTGCAAATAACCAAGGCGCCGCATGTGTCAAACGGTAAATGGTTAATAATGGCAGGAGCGGTATTATTACCGTAATTGATAGATCTGTACAAACGCTCTTATCTAAAAATAACATGCCATGGACAGCGCCATTAAAAATTCAAATTGACGTCAAGAATTGGAGCAGAAAAAAGAAAAGGCTTTGTCTACAAAGAATGTCAACCCCGGTACCTACCTAATTCAATTTTGATTATAGGACCAAAGCCTAAATATGGCTTCATTACTCGCCGCGGCGATCCGCGGACAATCTTTCCGAGTAGGTATCATTAGCTTCCTACCAAATTTACTTCAAATAAAATGACCGGTTTAATATGAAATTACTCCAATCGTGATTTCGGTGTTCTTCTAATACGTAGGCTTCTATTCAACAAGGCGGAATCCGAATCATTAAGGCATTTATTAGACTGGGATAATGACATGCTCAGTATGCATCAAGTTCGGTCCTGACTAGCACTTAGTAGTTACAAATAGAGCAAACTTTTACGAATCAATTACATTTAATAATTGAGGAGCAAGTATATTCGATTGTTGCGGACGTCAATGTGTAAACATTGTATTTAGATATTCCGAACGACCACGCAGCGTAATTTATGCGTGCCCATTTTCATGCCGTCAGCTTAGAAAATGTTTGGGCTAGATAGGTTTGGAGCTAAGGCTTCATGTATGTTAAATACTTAAGTGGATGGACATGACGGCCCAGGGCGGTGTAGGCCAGGCTTCCGTGGGAACCGACACGTGACGTTACGAAACCACCACGGGCGAAAATTTATTGACACGACACTTGGAATGTAGGTAACGCAACCATACTTTAGTTAATCACTCTAATACTTCCTAACCTACGTTTGTCAGAATGCGTCGAGTGGGGTATGTTTTCTATAATGGGAAAATGATTTTAATTTAACCAATTTCACTGTATTACTACAGAGTCGAATACTTTAAAATATCAGCACAGACGGTTTATTGATAAAAATATACCTAGATGGATATTTTTTTCGCAGTCATATATGCAGAAACCGTAAAATTTAATTAGTACATACATATTTCGTTGCATGCGTATAGTTGAGTGCCATAGGTGAGTAAAATGTAAATCTAAGCTATATTTTAGAATTAATCCTGTTGATAAGTATTAATTCTCTTTAGTTTAGAACTATTAACTGAGAAAACTACAAAAATCATTTTATATTTGAAGAGAAGGCTTTTGTCGACGTTACATCGATGACATAGCCGGTTAAAAAACAAATGGATGCTAGAATAGTGTATATTTCCATTTGACGGATTCACGCCTAGGCTCGCTTCAAATAGAATGTTCGCGACTCTTGAGTAAACACAAAGTGGGCATGTGTTCTAATGACACACCGCGCAGATCTAATGCATCAAATTAAACCGACTGCGCACAAGTGTCCGCGCAACGTTGTGGTGACCATGCTTCGTTTGCAGCCAAACGTGCCATTATAACACACTAATTGACTTTTCTGCTTTGTGCACGAGCATTCAAATTACTAGGAGCACTGCACAATGTCTCAGGTTTTAATTATACACCACACAACACCGCACATTCTTTATACAAGGTATCCACAATTAGTCTTCGGTTCATATTTAATTGTACGAGACTACAAAAGACGGTTTGTGGGCGAATTGTTTTGTAAATTTGCCACGTGAAACCGCGTAAAAGCATTAAATTAATAAACAATAGACTACGTCGTAAACAAGATAGTTATTCCCACAGTTTGATTAAAATTGCAAGATGTTTTTTGTTACATTCCGAGTCGCTTAAAGTAAAAAGATGCTGCGAAGAAAATAAATCATGATCGATGCTTTATAGATTGCATAGGCGAGAAAATGACGATTTATTGATAAATTAAACAGCACAGCAGCAATGATAAACGAAACAGTCAAATAAATGGTAATTGCCACGGGGGATCACTGATAAGATGGTTCTCATTCTCACATCAGAAGTGGGATCGGCTGATTGGGCGGTGGCTCGCGGGCAGAAGAGCGGTGGCGGCGCGGACGCAGCCCGGTGGCTTATAATTAACACGCAGCAAGTTTTATGAATCGATTAGGATCTAAGCTTTCGTCAATGGCAGCTTTCGTCGCGGCAGGCTCCGGCGATGCCTTATCGTTGATTAATAGCGATTGAGATTTTTACCGCAACCGTGTTATTAGAGCACGGCAAACCACAGCCCCGGCCCGCTCTCCGTCGACAAATTGCGGACTTGTCATGAATGTTTTCATATCATTTATATTTATTTAATAATCGGTTGCTCTTATCGTGCGAACAGCTCTCGGTTTTGTTATTTTTGTGATTTCTGAATGCTTAGGTGTTGGTAAATATGCAAATGTATCGTTTATTTCATTACTCGCCGTAAAACAAAGTGTGTCGAGGAGTAAAAACAGAATGTTAAAAGCATTCACTACGCGCTACTTCGAGTGAGGAAGATAATATTTTGAATGCCTAAACGGTGTTTGTTAAAATGCTCATGGGTTACAAGATAATGGAACAATTATACATGGAAGCATAGCTTCCGCTACTCTTCTGTGTAGCACCTTTTGCGACGCCATGAGGCGCTTATTTTCGGCGCCAAACTAAGAGTGAATATAGTAATACTACTTATGACAACCGTGTACACAAAGTTATTTTTTTTAATACTACGACGGTGGCAAACAATCATGCGGAACGCTTGAAGAACCCTTAAAGACCAATTTACTCCTTCAAGAACCACAATTTGACTTATAGCTATGCATCGCCTAATTCTATGCCAATATTTTTCTCTGGATCTTAATACGCCTGTATGAACTGTCAATTACATAGGACCAACACGATAAAAATATAAAATACATGTAGGTACCCAAATTATTGAGGTTAAGGCACCTTAACCAACCTTAACTAAAAACTTGTAACTTATTATTAAGAGCCTATATTGTCTCACTGTTAGGCAAAGGACTCCCTCTCATTCTTCCATGCGTCCCTGTCCCGAGCAATCTCCCACCAGTCTCGGTGAAAGACGTCAAGTTCGTCTCGCCATCTCCTTCGAGGTCTACCACGACGCCGGATGCTGTTTTGTGGGACCCACTCGGTGGTAACTTTAGTCCACAGGTCGTCCGGCATGCGAGATACGTGTGCGGCCCAGTCCCATTTCAGCTGTCAATTTACAGCGTCCAGAAGGATAAAGTACCCGCACAATTGAAATAATTGACCATAGTATTTTTTATATATTACATTAGCACCTAATTTAACTGGAGCACGATATATTTTTTGTTTAAGTTGAGTATAATTAACTGTAAAAAAATATTAAACACATAAAACTTTATTCCCTTGGTGCGTCCATTCGCCATTTTTTTAACAAACTACCCCAAAAAGTACATGTTGTGAATTGAAATCAAGTATAGAATTGAGTTAAATTATTAGAATATAAGTTATTTATTTAGAAGAAAAAATATGGTTGCTGTGTGTATCGTAATTTAAAAAAAAAACTATGTTAAAGGTTTGTCCAGAGCTAAGCTATGATTCCCCTGGTACCTCATTCAACACGGCGCACATCCCTACTTAAACGTCATCTGACCAGTTGCAATGGCCGGGCGTGGCAAACGTCAGTAACGCTTCCAGATATGCGGGGAATGGTCGCGACTAGTTGCTGGAATTCTATGACGGCTAATATATGATTCACTTGGCTTTGGTTCACTATGATTTTGATTCCCTTGAATTTTTATATAAAATTTTATATCTGCAATAGGTACATAGTGTTTAGTAAAAATAAAACTACATGAATGCCTGCATGTGTTGACTTAATAGTTGTTCTTATAATAATTTAAGTTTCGGCAGAATCGACAAAAAACATACTTTTTTCTTATTCCTCTGGTTCTAATTTCGAACAAGGGAATCACAGTTTTCTTGTTTTTTCATGAAAAGAAAATAAATTTCCCTTTAATTCGCGTTGCAGATGACTGAATCATTGATTTAGAATTTTATTCCATCTAGGTACATGGTCTCTAATGATTTTGAGCTGAATTCAAGAGAAGATGCTTATGCCCAGCAATTTTTATACCTCGACGGTGGTTCGATTATTAAGAAAATTGCCAATTAATTCGAATAAAACACTGTGAATTTTTGTATCCCTACACTTTGTAAAACTTTTTATTTATGTAAGAAAAACTGATCTGAATATTATTCCCCTGTACTTTTTTTTATGATTCCTTTGGCGTTTTTCTTATTCCCATGTCATCTTTTCTTATTCCCCAGGCGGCGAAAACATAAAGTGGTATATTTCTGTATCAAATTGACAAAAAGTGGTGCCTATTTGATAAATCTGCGTAAAATTAAATACAATTTCATATTTTCTAGCAAATAGGTAAAAAAATATAAAAATAAAAATCGCCAAGGGAATCACATGAAGAATTCGATTCTCAAGAATGACCCCTTTGCGGCCGCTTGGGCTACATCAGCTACCAGCGTTTTGGAACGCAGTACTGTGTTCTTGATTCTGTCAGTTAGTTTTACGCCCTGAATACTGCGTTCCATGGCTCTTTGACAAACCTTGAGGGCGGACTTCTGAACTTTTGTCAAAGACCAAGTCTGTACTCCGTAGGTCAGGATTGGAAGAATGCACATGTCCATGAGTTTCCGTTTTAACGATATTGGAGTCCTCGATATGACGTTAATCTGTCGTGCACTTGTTTCCAAGTGTATACTGCCAACTCAGGGTGTGCGAACTTTTGGTACGGCCTGGTTGGAACAACTGGTGCTAGGGCAGGGTACTAGTTCAGGACGGCTCATGTCTTGAACGGCAATGACGGCGCCCACGAGCCAAGTGAGTAGGCTCACTGTCCACCCACCAAAAACTTGTAACTAATCCATAGAAGAAGAAAAAAAACTGTATGTGCCGTAAGCCGGTAGCCTGAGCCTCTTCACTATTTAAGTAAAGCCTCAATACAATCTTAATACACTGCTTAATAAACCTTTGCAATCAATCCCAGGTTTGCCGGTTACGTATTGATCATTCTAGGCGGGCGGGGTAATTATTGCAAATAACTTAGTTGCGGGCTATAATGGGCCTGAGGCCCTGAACGCTTGTATAAATCAATGGGTAGATGGTCGAAGACTGGCCACCTCCCTATAAATAATACATACACTAATTGTAGTGGAACCCGAAGCCAGAAGTTCACTTATCAATTACCATTGGTATTCCCTTTTAGATATGCTAGTATAATGATGTGAAATAGCTTCGCAGATCGTTGGCCGTATTTATGATGTTGTATAGTTTTATGACCATAAAGTTATAATATAATATTTAGTTGCTACCGAAGTGTCCAAGTAACATTTTACTTCTTTTTAAGGTTCCGCACGAAGAGGGTGATAATACGAGTTTATCAGTCAGTCGTTATGTCAGTCTGTTCGTTTCTATGCACAGGATAGAACCTACGATCTTTTGGCCGGTATAACAAACAATGATAAACATAAAGTGAATTAAAAAAATAAATGGTATGTCGTCGTCCACATAAGAAACATGTCTCCACGATTTTAGCGTGCTACGGAACTTTTCGTGCGCGACTTACACTTGTCTGTTTTTTTTTCAACTAAGTTGATTTTATTGCCGACTAAAAGTCCTGGTTTGAGTTTTGTATAAGTAATCTTTGTTCGTTGTGTTAATATGGTACAAAACTTTTCATGCGTATGTTGGCTCGCACGTGGCTGTTTTTATACTACAAGTGTACAGTAACTGCAAGAAATCTATTACATTTGCATATTTTTATGCAAGATGATTTTTTTATAAATTGTCATTCAGCACTATTTGGAATTTCCAAATATAGAACTTAACTAAAAAATACATATTCATTTGGAAATTTTCCTTGGATCCTATTCTCTAGTCTGAATAATATGTGATGAACTTTTTGGCGCAACTGTAGCCTTGTTCACTGTTAACTAAATAAGTAGCCAAAAATGCATATGCAGTACACCCGCAGTAAAATACGAGCAGTTATTGTCACCGTGCACTAGTTCCACACGAGTCGCTGGTGCGTGGAAGGTCGTTCACCGTTTCCGTAAAATATTTCCTTTAATATTAAGCAGTTGTTTGAATTGCGTTTTTTGTACAAAAATCATAGACTACACGGCAGTTATAAGTAATAATTTGACATGTTGAAGCGAATCTTCAAATATTATTCTTAAATAGGGTGTTAGTTGTGTACCTATTTGTTGTATAATCTTTTCGGATATTTTTATTCCAAACATGTACGCACAATGAATTGTTAGTATTAAAATTTAAGTTACTTTTGTTTGATGCGTGATATATGTACTACGTATTTACATGTAAATGTATGAATGAATAATATGCAATAAAATATAACAACGATGTAAGTCCCGCGTGCGTTAGAATAGTTGCATTACGTTAAAAGTCTTCGCAAAAATAATTATATGTCAGTGAGGAGAATTACCTAGTTAGTTATATTATAGATTCGAACAAGATTTTAAATATAACCGTATATAAACTGATAGATCATTGTTTTCCTTAGAGTATTTGTTTTTCGACAATTACGAGTATTCATGTGTCCATATTTATAAAATTCGTTTTACTCGCAAATTGAGTTTCCGTTGCATATTTTCCATAGGTACCTATAGTGGCTATTCACCCATACTAGCTAACGTGTAAGTTTTGCGACATTCTATCCTCAAAATGCCTAAATGCATATTAGAAAGAGATAAAACACATTTGTTACCATGCCCCAGGATTTTCGATGCACAAATGATTTGACGCCTACCGTCGGCCTGGTATAAAATCATTAGTGCGCCGAAAATCCCGGGGTATGCTTATTACCTATTATAATATTAAAATGCCTAACACACTTTTTTCAGTTTTATTGTACCTATTATGTATAGGTACTAAAGAAAAACAAACAGCATTAAGTGTTCAATATTGTTCGCGTTGATTTTGAAAATAGAAGTTTAAAAAATTTTTAACCTACTTTGAGATTAGAATAAGATTTTGAAATTACAAGTAAGTAAAAATAAATAGCCTTTAATAATGGTATACGGGTATATTTTGCCTAACCAAACTACATTTAATATAAGCAAGCGATCTAAGGTGGATCTCACTTTGCGAATATACATACACCATACAGTTTTTATTATTTGATTTAGGCTGGATCAAGAGTTTGGTCAAATCCAGCCATATGTATTTATATTACTATGCTTTTTTCCATCTAATCTAAAACATTTAATGATTCTCCAATATGTAGATATTATATTGGAAAACTTATTCTCCTGTAATCGTGCTTCTAAACGAGAGGCTATTGTAAACATTATTTCACTTATGACATTCGTCCCATATTATTAAAATTAACCATCAACCACGCTACAGATATAGTGAATAAAGTTCTGAAATGGTTTATGTGGTATATTACTGTCTCGATATTGTTCACTGTATCTTTAGAGACAGAATATTGTTATATGAGATCCACCCGAGCTACAGAACTCGCTTACCAAGCAACTTGGTAACAGCACCTTGCTGTGAGAGCACATGGTGCGCGATGTCGTAGTGCCGCAGCCCAAACCGCGACAGCTCCAGCAGTCGCTGCTGCGAGAGCAGGGAGGAGAGGGGGTGCGACGCCGGGTAGAGGGGGGTTCCGGAGCCGCCGGTGCCGCCCGAGGATGATGGCGATACCGGTACTGAAAAAAAGAGGATTTTTGTTAGTTATCGACTTAAATCTTAAGGATAGGGGTATATAGAGTTGTAAAAAGTTTTTTATTTTATTTAGTGTTATGTAAATTTGTATCTGTGAAGTTAGCCTGAACGTCCTTTCGCTGTGCATGGTGAAAACTTTCGACACAAATAAGACAATGCTGCTACATAATAGCTAGACAACTTCAAAAAAGCAAACTAGGTAGTTAGGCACGTGCGTGATTTGTAAACATAGGCCATATTCCTATTAATATTTATTTTTTTCATATTATGACAAATATATTGATAATTTCAACCAATTTTTTGAAGTGAATAATACTACTCCCCGCGTTCTACGTATGCTATCATTGCGTGCAGTGAGACTAATTTTCCGCGTGAATTTTGTCAATTTCGAGTAGTTTTTGAAATAATAATTATCTATGAAAAATTCAAACTGTAGTGTAGGTTTCAAATATGTACCAGTAAATCCCAATAGCCCTGTTCTTGGTAGTAACGTCAATATATGTTTAAGTATGTTAAGAAACATGTTTGATCATAGAGAAAAATGTATTAACAATCAGCATTTTAAAAGGAATAAGGCCTCTCAAACAATCAAATAATTGCTATGATTGTCTGATAAACACCTACACTGTAACGTGAAAAGTCACCACATGTGCACATACATAAATGAAAAACACGCAAAGTGCCAAAACCTACGTATTACTACGTATTAGGATGTTACATGTTGTTATGTCTACGTGTATAATTGACCTATAATTATGATTAAAGCGTAATTTTGTTTGATTAATCAAGCTTACTAATCTTCTAAAATAAGTCATACAGAAAATTACAGCACATTTGCCGTGCCCACGAGTCTCGTTGGAAAGGTATTAATTTTTTACCTCGTTCCCGTAATGACTCCGCCTTAGGGGAAACAATTCTATGATCACACATTACATTGCTCAGTCATTATCCACGTCATTATGCGACAATGGAAGGTTTACGTATAACAGCTAAGGCAACGGGCAGTTACCTAAAGCCTAACAGTGCTTGCATTACGAAATGATATAACCGACACAAGTGAAGAGCTAGTCCCAATTTACATCTTTGATGCTTGGGTTCTGGTTGGTCAGATGGTGTTTCGAGATCTTTTTCAGGGGATGAGACGAATTGGAGACTTCTGATCATATTTTATGTACCTACTACTTCAAGTGAGTTAGAGAAACGTGTTTAAAGTTATGTCTGTTAAGACGTTATACCGTTTAATAAGAATCAGTGACTCAGTGGGCATTCGTTGAATTATGAAGTTCCCTGTTATTCCGTGATGACAAGCTTCGACACGTCGACTCTTTAATCTTATTGGAATCAGCCGCAATTTCAAAAGAATCCACGTTTATGTGAGGAATAATAAAATCCGATGGAGAATTAATGTACCTATTGTTGGTATATGTATTTTGTTTTATACTCGTATTGACTTAGGTATAAAAAATTAAAAATGGGCTCCATTTTGACGAATTTATTTAATCTATATATATAAAAGAAGAAGTCCTGACTGACTCATCAACGCACAGCCGAAACTACCAATGTTAGAGAGTTGATTTTTGCACAGTAGGTTACTTTTATAACGTGGGCTAGGGATAAGAAGGGATTTTTGGAAATACAATACAATACAACAACACTTTATTGCACACCAACAAGAAAAATATTACATGAGAAAATACCTCCCCTAAGAGGTTTAAATATTTAGGGGTGCAAAGTTTGTATGGGGTACAAGTTTTTTTTAAATCTAGGAACATTAAACTTTGTAAAAAGGTATTAAAATAAAATGGAAGAAACTAATTTTAGCGTTTTTGAAAATTCACCCCCTAAGGTGGTAAAAAAGGGGTTAAAAGTTTGTATGGAGATTAAGTATTTTTTTGAGCGCGGGACTTGAATTTTTGTGTAAAGGTACACTATTAGAATACAAGAAAAAAAAATTCAGCGTTTTCAAAAATTCGTCCCCTAAAAGGGTTAAAAAGGGGTTGACAGTTTGAATCCATTAGAAATTCCTTGAAACTTCTTATCTATATATCTAAAAGAAGAAGTCCTGACTGACTCATCAACGCACAGCCGAAACTCCCAAAGTTAGAGAGTTGATTTTTGCACAGTAGGTTACTGTTATAACGTGAGCTAGGGATAAGAAGGGATTTTTGGAAATACCTCCCCTAAGAGGGTTAAATAGGGGTGCAAAGTTTGTATGGGGTACAAGTTTTTTTTTATGCTAGGAACTTGAAACTTTTTAAAAAGGTATTTAAATAAAATTAAGTAAAATAAAGGAGCACACAATGGGCAAAATTATTAGTAACATAAATGATAAAAAAAGTGCCGGATATGACAACATAAGAGCAAGGGACATAAAACTTATACAAAACGAAATGACACCTGTTCTTACACACCTAGTCAACCAGTGCATAAAACACAAAACATACCCAGATAAACTAAAAATTGGATTAATTCGGCCGATTCACAAAAAAGGAAATCACACAGACACAAATAATTACAGACCTATAACTATATTACCAGTTATTGACAAAATTGTAGAAAAATATATAGGAAACAACTTAAATAACTTCTTGTCAAGCAATGGCATCATACATAGGAGGCAATTTGGGTTCCAAAAAGGCAAAAGTGCACCTCAGTTGCTCGCACAATTCTCTGACGAACTAAACATACATTTAAATGATAAGAAACATGTCTTTCTGGTACTGATTGACTTCAGCAAGGCATTCGACACCTTAAATCATAAAAAGCTTTACGAAAAGCTCCAGCAGAATGGTATACAGGGGCCCACCTTGAAATGGCTTGAGGACTACCATACAAACAGAATGAACACAGTCAGCATTGCAGGAGAAAAAAGTGAACTGCGGCACTCGCTACAGGGCACTGCTCAAGGTTCTATAATCGGACCTACGGAGTACCTTATTTATGTTAACGACATGTGCAACATATTCAGGGAGGCCTCGGTGTACCAATTTGCTGACGATACATGTTTACTGATAGCAGATAAGGATGAGTGTTTAGCAGAAACAATGATGCAAAAAGAATTTGATGTGCTATGTAAATGGGCTCATGATGCTGGGTTATCCCTAAATTATGAAAAAACCAAGGTAATGCATGTGCACTCGCCATACATAAAAACTAATTTGGTACCTAGAATCGTGGCTCATGAACATACATGCCTACACGCTACTCAACTCACCTGTAACTGTGAATCCCTAGAAGTAGTAACACATCATACATACCTGGGTTTAAAAATTGATAATAGGTTCAACTGGGGCAACCATATTGATAATGTATGCAATAAGCTACGAGCAATTCTCTACAACATCAGCATAATTAAAAATAAGATGCCTTATAATACTCTTCGACTTTTTTACATGGCCATGGCGGACTCTGTCATTAACTATGGTTTATCTAGCTATGGCAGAACGTTCAAAACGTACCTGCAACGTATATATAACCTGCAAATCAAGCTCCTGAAAGCCATTGTGCCACTGAAAATTAAACATAAGTACAGAAACAACTATGACAACCTGTTCAGTCACTGTAGAGTTTTAAATATATATGATAAAGTGAAATTAGCTGTAATACTAGAATATAAAGACAGGGTGGGAGATTTAACCAGGTATGAGAGGCCGACCAGACTGAGAAGACTGGAGGATAGTAAACACTTTATAGTTCCTAGGAGCACTAACATATATGGTAAAAGAGTATGGACAAACCTGTTACCTCATACACTGAATGGATTCCCCACTCATGTCATGGATGGTATCATAAATAACTTAAATAAACCAGGGTATATTAAACATATTGTCAAAAACATGTTAAGTAATAAAAATACAGAATCATAAATATACATAGGTGTATTTAGGATTCTGAGTGCATATTACTGGGAATAGGTATGAGCCTATACCTAGTGGTATGCTTAGGCTTAGTAATATAATCTTAAGAAGTTAAAGATTTTCTCTGAGCTCTGTAAAACTAAAAATAATTTTTAAGAAATAAACAGCTGAAATTTTAATTTTTTTTTTTTTTTTAATAAAATAAAAGAAAACTAATTTCAGCGTTTTTGAAAATTCACCCCCTAAGGTGGTAAAAAGGGGTTAAAAGTTTGTATGGAGATTAAGTATTTTTTTGAGCGTGGGACTTGAATTTTTGTGTAAAGGTACACTATTAGAATACACGAAAAGTAATTTCAGCGTTTTTGAAAATTAAAAAGGTAAAGGGGTTAAAAAGAGGATAAAAGGTTGTATCGGGTATAAGTTGCATTTTAAGTTAGGAATTAGAAACTTCGTAAAAAGGTATTTTATTAAACGATAAGAAAACTCATTTCAGCGTTTTTCAAAATTCATTCCTGAAGGTGGTGAAAAAGGGGTTGAAAATTTGTATGTAGATCTAACATTTTTTTGAGTGCGGTTCTTGAAACTTTGTGTAAAGGCATTATTATTCGAATCAAACAATTTATAAACGTCGTTCTTAAACTCATCGAATTTAGTAAAGTTATTCGTTCGTAGATGTACCTGATTTTATAATGATACCTCGTAATTAGAGCTGATTAGCCGAAAGTGTGATTTAAAACGCAATGTAAATTGTTAAATGAATAAATACTTATGACTTATGAAAAAAAATAAAAAAAGGCCAAGAGCGAGTCGGACTCGCGTACGAAGGGTTCGTTACTATGTATTTCGTAATCAACTGCAAAAAAGCACGCTAAGCAATTTCAACATTACTTAGATCTGAAAATAATAAAGATGTACAATTTTCAAGATAAAGGCTCCACGCGGACGAAGTCGCGGGCAACAGCTTATTAGTATGATATATGTACTAAGGGCTGCACAAATGCTTAGCCCATTTATGAATAACTTCATTCATAAATGGGTCATGCAATTCTGCAGCTCATTGTACATAAACAACAGATAAATGCATATCCAGTAATGGCACAATGAAATACTAACAAACTTACTCAAGTGCGAAATTAAACAACTCCGCCTAATTAGCGTAATGGACCTCCATATTTGGCGGCCGTATTCAGCTCCGAGCAACACTTCCAATCTCGCCTAATTTGTCTTCAGACGCGCCAGATAATTATATTAAAGCAGGTGATAACAATGCGGCTATATATGTATGCATCGTAAAATATTCAATTATAAATTAAGCTATTAACTTAATACACTATAATTTGTTTATCAGGTTAAGCATCGAAATTAATGCAAGTGGCATAACTTGTCCATAACTTTACAGTTTTTATTAGCGCGTCTACATGACGATTCTGTCGAGGAAAGTATTATCAAGCCTCTGCGCCCCGTTTAAAGCAAGATCACTTTTAACTCGAATCCAATAAGGTATATTTTGAATTGGTTTATGCTTTGATCGAGCGCCGAGAACTCGACATCGACGTATAATTTCTCGTGTAATCGCTTTAATAATGGAAGAAAAAAGTGATATTATCTGCCCACGGTCAATAAATTAACACCGTTTAGAGCAAAAATGTAGATTCTTAGTGTCGCTACTATTATAAATAAAGTGAACCCGAACGGTTCGATGTTTCAACGTAGTATGCGTGCGTGTGTGTATCTTCATTTGGGTGCGTGAGCAGTGAGGTCTTATTAAAATATTTCGAGTGGAAACTGGAAGGACCACTTAGTGGTGCGCGGGAGTTTCACGCCTGAGCTGATACAACATTAAGCCGACAAGATAGCTTATTTGTGCTGAGCTGAGGATTAGGGGCAATAAATCACTGATTAGAATGTATTGACTTGACGTTGACTGCAGTCGCTCCTATTTATTGACCGCTAGCTTTTATGACTCTACCTCTTTAGTTAGCGCTTATCATTTGACATTAGTTTGTTCAACAAATTCGTACTAATACAAAATTAATTATGTTCCGTTATCGCGCGTTATTTTATAATAATGGAATGGCGATGCTTGATGAGTGTTACTAGAGATAGAAGATACCTAAGTGTACAGGTTCCTCATAAAAGATAAGAACCATGTCCCAACTATGAAATTTATTTGCATTTAATGACGCCTTTAAGACTTATACATGTTCCATGGAAGTAAACACGATTATTTTTTGTTATAGAAGTACATTTATAAGCGTAGATGCGTAGGATACGGGCACCTGCGCAGCGTTAAACATGCAAAACGGAGCGAGGGGAGCTCGCAAGAACTGCAAGATCGGCCGAATGTGAAACAGTTTTATACAAAAAAACACTGTTTACCGACAAGACTCGCTGCTATTAATGTCATCGCGCAGCCGGAAAATTACCACCTTTCGTGTAAATTTCAATATGAGATCGAAAGTGCGCGCGGACCCCTTTATGATTGCAAAGAACCCACGTTCGAGTCAAATTCATTGGAATTGTTTTAAAGAAATACGCATGAATTATGTTGATGAGCGGAGTTAAAAACCGTATACGCGGTCCGGCTATAAAATATCTTTTCGAGTGATTCGTGTTAAATTGCCCGTGAGATTAGCTTAAGCTCTCGCTTTGAAGAATAATCGAATGATGTTTGGATTTATGTAGCTGTTGATAATAGAAATTTATTTTATGTTGAGCGTGATTACGTTTTTAGAGCTCTATCGATTAATTTGCAATAAAAAAGAGAAATAAATTTGTAGACTAAGTTTTTGTTATGAGTATAGTAGCTAACTGTATAGTTGAAATTAAGGTGAATCGCTCCATTATTGACCGCAAAACCGTGAAACAAATCGAAAAATGTCAACGCAAAGTGATCTGAAGCCGTAGTGTGATTTGACAACGCAACAAAACGCCTCGAGCGGTTTTGCATTCCCCATACGAATTACATTGTCACAAACGCGTTTGAAACGATTTTTGTGCTAAAAGCACATGTACTACTCGTACTTAATTAATGGGAAACGTTCTTCTTCCTATCAGGACCTCATGATTCTGAGTAGAAAACAAAAAAAAAACATTCTAAAGAAAAAGTGAAATAATAAAAACCGGCCAAGTACGAGTCAGACTCGCGTATGAAGGGTTCCATACTATCAAATCAAATAAAAAAACTCCAATAAAATCACGTTTGTTGTATGGGAACCTAATAAATTTAATTTGTAATGATTTTAATATTTTTTGTTATAGCATCACAAGATATATATCATCTGTGAAAATTTCGACTGTGTAGCTATGACGGTTCATGAGATACAGAGACTTAGTAATAGGATTTATAACATTTAAGACCGACACCGAGATTTATAACCTTTGGGTACGGAACCCTAAAAATGCCCAGCTACACTACCTACCGGTGCGTCAACCTTATCATCACCATTTGATGATTCTTTCCTACACTGACATGTGAGCAAATTAAACAGGAATGTTAATTCCGCTTAAATATCACAGAGGGTTACACGATTAGCGAGATGGAACCCAAAGGATCTGCCAAATAAAACGCTAATAAAAGTAAATAATTCAAGCAGTATAACTTTGACCGTGTGAATATCTTATAAATCGGTATCTATACATAATTTATGTCTGTTCGCGAGTACTTGGAACGATGTCAAACGAGCCTGAGCTGGCGTGATCCATAATGAACTACACACGGCCCGCCAGACAATGCAACAAGCAGATCAATGGAAAAGGGATGAAAATTTAACGCTTGATTTTTTATCGGTGTTGCATAACCCCCTTTATTCCTAGAAAAAAGTTACAGATTTTTCCGGAACAAAAAACAAAAATGAAATTTGTTTTCCCGCTTTAGTACGGGCCTTATACGATAACCTTATCGGCGTCATCGGAGCCGTAATAAATCTCACCACTATTGAACAGAATCAATGTTGATCCTTTTTAGGGTTCCGTAGCCAAATGGCATTTTTTATGTGGTGATACCAAATTTCTCATTTAAATATACATATAAATACAAAAGATACAAATACTCTTTATTGCACACCTCCAACATCAAGGAATATACAACACAACATGAGATACATTCAAATAACAGGCAGAGGTAAACAGCAGGCGGTCTTATCGCTAAATAGCGATCTCTTCCAGACAACCTTTAGGTAGCGGAGTAGTTGAAAATTAATGTTTGAAATAAGATAAATACGACGCCAAAATTTTACGCATACCACTGAAGTGCAATTGGGGAACGAACCCATGACAGAGCAGTGCTCTCACCACTGAGCTACATGGATAACGTGAAATAGTGCCTTCTCATTCCGATTTTTTTAGCGCCTTCTATATTTTTCTGTTTAAAGTGCGAAGCGCGCATAGCCGATCTCTTGAACGTACGTGAATAATTATCCTTTGTATTTATATATAAATATCTCCACTGTTCTTGACTACCAGTCTCATGCTCTAACTGCTTACTCTCAACCAGACAAGATATTAACCATATTTGGCCCGAGTGTGGCAGGGATTGCTTCGATGTGATTGAGGATTTCCACTCAAGCGGTAAATTTTAATCTAAATATTTTGTTGTAGATACTCGGACTGAATTGAAAGTCATAGTGGTAATCTCTCAGTTTTCAGAATCATGAAATTCAGCACAACACATTTTCAAAGTTTTTGTTTGCGTTTGTTATGTGCTCTTATGATTTTTCCGACTTCCTAGGAAATATATTAATTTGTTAACTAAGCCAAACCTATCACATATTTATCAAAAATATGCAATGTTTTCCATCCGCAGATAATTAATATCTACTAATAAATTAGTAAAATTTCGTTATTTATTTAATACTTTCGTTAGGAAAGTACATTATTTATATAGTTTGCTGAGCTGGCAGTCCTGGGTTCGAATTCCGGAAAGGGCAAATATTTGTGTGATAAACTTGAATATTTGTTCCTGGGTCACTGATGTTCTATGTATTGAAGTATATATATTATTTATACTAGTCAACGTTTATATTGAGCTCTTATCGTCGGCTAGTGCCCATCACACAAACCTATTATTAGAGCTTACTGTGTCGGTATTTATTTATTTATTTTTGCTACTACAAACTATTACGTAGTGACCTCTACATTTGAACTAATACATAATTATCTCTATCAAATACAGAACACTAAGGTCACTATATAATATTGTTCTAAAATTTCGCATAAGAAAAATGTTAACCATCGCGGTCATCCATAATATGTAGTCTTCAAGAATGCTGCCTAAAAGACTTATGTACCTACGAATTTCGTCCACATGGGCTGTTTTAGACCGAAGCATAGCTCATTGCATATTCAGTGAGGATGATCGGAAGATTTAGTGGTCGTCGCGGGGAAGTGCACCAAGAACGGAAGTGAGCTTTTAATAAATAAACTGAGTCAAGCTACTGCATTACGAGTCAAATATGTACAAGTAACGGAAGCGTAGATTTTTATAATTTATATCAGCCAAATTTATTCTGGTGGCTTGGAGAGTAAGGTATGCAGTATAAACATGTCAGTGTCTAAAAAAAATCCCTACTTTACTAACTGCACGGGGTTTTATATACATAATGCAAAAATCGCTACCTGAAAAAAATGGGGATTATTTGAGTACCTAACGTACTATCTATCGTACCTATCATGAAAAAAATGCTTATGTATACATACTATTATAAAATTTTAGATTTGTATTGAAATTTTTATGGGGGGTGGGGGGGGGGGCAGGATCGTCATTTGTTTTGTATGGGCGCGTGGCGCCGTGCCATGCTGGTGCCACCTGTTTTCATAATTTCCTTTGTCCTCGCATCACTTTGAAACGGCTGGACAAATTATAACCAATTTCGGGTAGTTGGACATCCAAAGATGGTTACAGGACTTTTTTTTTACCCGACTACGCTACGGTATAAAAAAATTACTCGTACGAAGTTGCGGGCACTAGTAACAAAATAATCTAAAAAATACCGTAAGCAGCGCTGGAAGCAAAGATTTTGTTGTTGTTGTAGGTGATTTTTTACACATATTTATGCGATGGACTATAATTCTGGGCCAGTCTCTACGCCTTGGTCACCGTCCAGTATGAGTTAATCAGTTCCATTTTCCGCCACATGTGCCTTATTTGAAACAGGAATAGGTATCTCAGCTCTGCAATGGAATTCAGCTTGCTGCCCATAATATAAAATCAAGTTTATTTAAATCTCTATACCTATCTTATCCCGCGGCCCCGGTCCCGGTTCCCGGGTTCGAATCCCGGCCGGGGCAAATATTTGTGCAAATATTTGTTCTTGGGTCATGGATGTTATCTATATATGTATTTATATATTATGTATATCGTCGTCTAGTACCCATAGTACAAGCTTTGCTTAGTTTGGGACTAGGTCGATTTGTGTATGATTGTCCCTTAATATTTATTTATTTATTTATGATTTAAGTCTCGAGTTGGTTGTTGATCCAATTTGGTGCATGGTTCTTTAAGATAACTTTTCACACTACCTCTCAAATGTCTTAGGAAATGTACAGTCAGCATCACATAGTAGGGTAGCAGTGAAAATCGCCAAATATCTCATAACACATCATGAAAGATCTGATTCGATATTTGTGACCCCTTGACTAACTATATGATGCTAACTGTAGCCAGTAACGTTACATTACGAATGATAACACAATCAAAACACAAATACCTATCAAATCCTCCGATCAAAAAAAGGTCTTGCTGTTTCACAAAATAAGTATCGGTGTTATTGTTATTCATTATTGTTAGGAGAGTAAATAAAAATCACATAGCTAAGTAAAACGCATCTTTTTTACAAGCTTTTATTTAACTTGCATTGTATGTTTACCTTAATGTATGTTTGTTCGGGAAAAATCTTGCAACTCAATTTTGAAGCAGATATCGTCAATCGATTGAGCTGAAATTTTGCATACTTACTTAACTTTGATGACAATACAATAATATGGTACCATGGAGCTGATCTGATGATGGAGCCGGAAGGTGGCCATAGGAACTCTATAATAGAAAAAGCAATCCTACCGAGCTTGGGCTCTTTAGAATCGTCTCAGTGAGCATTTGATGGATATCCAAAGAAAAGTACTAGGCTATAAAGGCTTTTCACTAAAATGTCATTTTTGACAGAAACTTATTTACATGTGTAGGTACCTACTTATACAGATACTTGTTTTAAAAACAAAAATGAGTCAGCCCAAGTCCTTTGTTACACTTTTATCATAATCACGCAAACACATATTTTTATCATAATCAATATTCAATCAAATTGTTAAAGAGAAAAATAATGTGACGGGATTTTACAGAAAGCCGGCATTCTTGCGTCAAACGACGTTCAGTGTGAACAAGTGTTCATGCCTCCATGTGTAGCCGACTTACCGGCCCATTAATATATAGTTACAATTGTCTACTAATTAAGCAGCATCGCACAGTTTACCAAGCCAGCTGATTATTATGCGTGATCACCATTTAAATGTTAATTAGATTTATTAGCGCACCTGATCAAACCTGCCTCAATATAAACGTTAACGTGAAAAACAGAACACTGTAGGCGAATTGTTTCTGACTCACATTATAAACATGTGTGTTTTAAGCCCGTTTAACAACATCGATGCTAATTATTATCTATATAAATTAGTAATTAAATAATTCTCAGCGTTTTAGAAGTTTACGATTCACATTTAGATTGTTATCTCGGCTGTTATACCAGATTCTACTGCTATGGCTATTACAAGCACTATCTTTGATCGGATGAAATTGTCAGCGACGTCTTGGACACGGCTATAAATTCCGTCTTGCTGTCGATTTGTTTGGTATCGTTAATCAAAACGTTTCAAACGTGCTATAGGTAATATCTGTGGGTGAATATTGAGCAACCATCGCCGGAAACGCTACCGGGCAATCTAGCGGCCGATCTACCGATTAATTAGTTCGATCGCCGGTACAATGCGAACAATGTCCCGTGGCAGTGGTTTTCGCTCACTCATCGCGGCAGCTGGGTGCCCGGTCGATGACAAATGACGATCAACCCCTTGCAGCCATTGACTCTCTCAAGTCAAGACGGCTCACTGGCGTATGTGACCTACGCCATCTAATAATTGTTATAAAATTAACTTTTACAGTGTATTATGATTTCAAAGTTACCAATAACTTCTTCTTTTATGGCGGATGCGCGAACGATCTTATGACGATCAACGCCTTGCGGCTGCTCAACACAATTCACTGACATGAGTATAAATATTGAGTATGTGACCTACCTCATCTGCAAGTAATTTGTAAAATCTACATGTGATAATACAAGATATAGCTTCTTTATTGAAAATTTACATATATTGTGTATTTACTTAGGTTTCTTTGATGTTTAATGAACATCTGAAATATCTGAGTATTCTGAATCCCCACAGAGTCGTGTGCTGTGAGTGTTTTTCTAATTGATTTATTTATCGTATGGCGAGAAATGTACACTGCCGACTGCGTGCTTACTTATAAATAATCTAAATTCAAATATATGTATTGACTTGTAAAATGTTGACATTTTATTAATAAATGAGTATGAGTATGAGTATGAATACTTTAGTATGACTCTAATTCACTTTAATTAGTGCTTACTTATAAATAATCTAAATTCAAATATATGTATTGACTTGTAAAATGTTGACATTTTATTAATAAATGAGTATGAGTATGAGTATGAATACTTTAGTATGACTCTAATTCACTTTAATTAGTTTTCATGTAATTTAGTTTCATTTCGTTTCATAATTTCAAGTACGGAATAGCCCTGGCTATAAACCCAAAGATGAACCGGTGAAATATAGTTTCTAAATTCTAAGGATCGTTAGTAGACCTAGTACTTATACAGGGATTACAGAAATTTTATTATGAAAGTACCGGTTATTCCCGGTACTGCCATACAAAACCTGTCAGCTTTTGGAACCCTTGTACTTAATAATATTACACAAGCGACTTTTTTTTTATTCGTCCTATTCCTTGTAAATATCATAAATACGATACAACCGTATACAATTAGATAAAATCATCATCATCATCATATCCGCCGATAGACGTCCACTGCTGGACAAGGCCTCCCTTAAAGTACTCCACAATGATCGGTCTTGCACCGCCCTCATCCAATTTCTGCTCATTTGCCATGCATCTAGGTAAAATGTTGTGTACAAATTTAAAGCCGACGTAAAAAAAGCGAATTATAACTGCACAACAATTAATTAGTAACTGTATGTAGAGATGTACTCCTAAACCCTATATAACAATCAAATAAAACAATGCTCATATCTGATTGCGCATGCATCCGGATATTTCCGCATCCGATTAAACATAACGCTGTAGGTATAATATCTTGATTATGCCTAAATGAACGACTAGATTATACCGTTTTTTCAGTAAAAATCACCGACCTACAGCGACTACATAGAAAACACAGAGTTGGGTAATACATACACAACATTTCATATTTTTAACACAACAATTTTATTACTTGTCTGTTTTGCGCTTAGAAAGAGGACGTAATTTTATATATACCTGATTTTATATTTTTCCTGAGATTACTAATTGAGTACTTAATTATTTTATTAATACTTATTTACTTAAAAATAGTTACTCCAAAACTATGACACCACGGAAAGGTTACTTTAGTCTGGTGTCTAATAAAAAAAAAGAATGGCGTTGAGCTTGATATTGTTGACAGCTTATTTTTTTCGCGAATAGGTCAAAGACCGCAACTCTATCCAGGCATATTTGTCGTAGATTTCAGTTATTTTATATATTTTCTTATATTTCGTTACATACAGAAAAATAAATTGAAATATTAATTTAAGGTGTACCTACACGACGTAAAGCTCTCTCGATTTGTATATTAATTTCCACCTGTTAGAAATATGAAATGTTGTCAATTGTCGATTTATCACACGACTAAAAGTTGCATGTCATCATCATAGTTTTGCTATAGGTGCTGAAGAAACAAGAAAGGAAGGAAAGAGACGGGCAATTATTGATTTGTCGCGCGACAAAGAGTTGCTTGTCATAATTTTGCAATAGGCGCTGAAGAAATAAATTTGGGATTATGGTCAAGTGAGACGTTAGTGAGAAAACGAGGTGGGCAAAGTACCATTTTACTTTTGTAGAACCAATACATGTGTCAGTTCCGACTACCTGCAGTATACCACAAATAAATACTTCAAAACGGTTCAGCTGTTTAGGCGTGGTGAAAGCGCAAAGGCACATACGACCCAACAAATAAACAAAAAGTTAAATTAGGTAACAAAAATCTATTTAGTGACAATAAATATCGTTTCACGTTTTTTTTATATGCTTATTGAATGTAGTTATCGACATGTAATTTTACTACATTGATAACTTACCGTTAAAACAGGTATCGCTATTTTAACATTTGGTTGGCAATGTTGCGTTTCTCGCTTTATAATTTTAAAAAGTATTTCATACGACATACCTATGTTTCTCATGTGAATATAATTAATGAATGGAAAAGTAATGGTGCTATAAAAAAAGAATAGGTCAGAGAATAATAAATGTCGGAAGAGGGAAGAACAAGACCGGTAGTTGTGGAGATCCTTGGGGAAGACCTTTGTAGCTGCAATTTGTAATAGGGAAATATTGTTAACTGAGTAGTTAAATGATATTTTTTGTCTCTATTAAGGGTGGTGTTTGCTAGTCTTATCTTTTAATCAATTTCTTCATCTTTTTTGCATGCTGGTGCTGGTGGACTGTGTTTGTCTGTTTTTTATTTGCAATGTAACATCATTTAATACCTCATTTTACCGTCGTTCCAATATAAACTTATTTTAATAATAAGGTAAAAGACATATTTAATAAAATATATGTTTTTCATATATTATTCAAAACGAAAGTTATAATCTTGAAATGACTATTGGTTGAAGATTTAACAACAAAATAATACATTTTCCCATTGAAACTAAAAATGTTGGTTTGGGCCGCAAGCACAAGATTATTACGGTATTTTGCTTTTTCGCCTAATTTTTTCCGCAAAGTATTCATTTGGCAAACTGTTTCATTTCCCAACTCACGATTTTCTCTGAAAGCAAAAAAAAATCTCAGTGTATTTTTTATGCTCTTATAGAATACAGTAGGTTAGGTTAGGTTTGTTTTATGAAAGTTCCGAAAAAAATATGGTTTCAGAGAAAATCGTGATATGGGAAATGAAACAGTTTGCCAAATGAATACTTTGCGATTTTTTTTTAGGCGATAAGGCAGAAAACCGATTATTACTATTTTCTTCGGTTTCCGCGACTGTCACACATTTAAATAAAACAATTTCAACGGACTATATCGCATTTATTAATTATTTAAGCCTCCCTGACGTTACAGATACCGTTGTCAAAAGTTGACCGAGAAAAACACAATTTTTCTCTATCAAAGTTACATTCCCAGAAGTCAGGGAGACTCAAATGACTTAATATACGCGATATAATCCGTTTAAATTGTTTTATTTAAGATTATTACTGGTACCTATTTAAATAAATTTTACTTAGTTATTTTATTACATAGATACATCATGAACAGCTGTTTAGCCATTTTAAAAAATACCTAAAAAAAATACTGGAATAGGATCAGGACTGGGGTCTAGTAGGAAAATCACTCACCATTAGGGGATATGTTGAGGGGTTGTGACATGGCAGCGGGCGCGGGCGGCGCCGGCTCCATCTTCCAGGGCGCGCAGCACGAGGCGGGGGAGAACTCAGGCGTGGGGCCGCTGCCCGCAGATATCAACATGTCTCCGATAACATGCGACCAGTCCAACACACTACTCAACCAACTCTTATCAGTCCAACAGGGAACCTGTGCAACCTTCGCGGACACACTAGGCAAGCACGCGCTCGCTCGAAGCTCAGCCAGAACACTGAAGAGCGCGCTTGGTGCCCGGCGCGCCCACTACGCGCCCACTCCCATTCGCACGCCTCGGGAAAAATCTCCGCCGCCAAACAATAACAAAAACTGCCTCCACGGACCCGAGCCTCCATGCACCTCTCACTCTAACGTTCTTAATTCGATTTCCGAACGCGTCAAAAATTACGGCAACGCTCGATTCGATTGTTAACCTTCCGTCCCGTTCTTAACTTTTAAAATTCGAACTCGTTACTTTTCCGAACACAACTCAAGATCTTAGAGCTGGTTACGCTAAGGTTTACTTTGTAACATCAATGCAGCACTAAGGATCTTTTGGAATCGAATGCGGTCGGAACTACTCCTACTCGCACTCGTTCGGTTCGGCTTAAGCATGAATCGCATGAAAGGGACAGGTGCTCTACCGCCGCCGGTAGAATTACGGTAGTGAGCACAGGTGATCTTTTACCGGTTCTCTTTAGCGAAGGTGTTAATGTATATCTATCTCCTTCTGACACGGAATAGATATCTGCTATCTTTAGAGACAGGTATAGTGTAATGATTTGCTGTTTAATTAGAAGTGGTTCTAGTTAACCATGCTTAACATCCGTTCTAATAAACGCGGCACGGTAAGGTTGCCGTCATAATAATTAATTTGAAGAGTAGATTCATAAATTAAAATTTTCTCTACTTGAGCCTTCAATTTTAACCAGTCCATGTAATAATAATGAGTTGAGTGGGAAACTCACAAATGGTGGGCTATCGATCTTAATTATTTAATACCTGTGTCAGTTATAAAACACAAAAAATAGGCACAAAAGCTACGAAATATATGATTTGTCTTACATATTAGAGTGCTAATGCCAGGTATTATATAGTTAGTCTCAAATGATCTCCAAAATTGTATGAAAAATGCAATAATGTATGGGCATGCCTCCAATGATTTAAAGTAGTCCTAAAAAATATGGAGATTGAGATAAAGAGTTATGATATTACATAATATTAGTTCATTGTTTATAATATAATTAATAGGCAACTCCTTCGAGATGCAGAAACAATCTGGCTACTTTGTCACACCGTAGTTTTGTAAAAATTATGACGCAGTAGCGTGAGACGTCAAGGATCACGGTCAAGCCGCGGGTCACTATTCTCTAAGAACTATCGAGATACCTAAGAGCTAAACCGCTCTAAATGGGCAAGTCGGTGGGAATCGAGTTCTATAGACGCCACGTCACTACTATATAGCCTAGTTATGATCATAATCTGGATGCCTAGCTTTTGGTGTCGGTACCAAAATGATTAATCAAACTTTTGTCAGTTATTTTGTTATGAAATTACCTACCTGAAAACACCCGCATACATTGAAACGTAGATATTTTTTTTGATTCAGTGACCTCCAAATTGCCGTTTCATTTTTTTTGTAAAAATCTTCCTTGTATCTTACCTACATGGCATTTCACTTTATAAATCAGAATATTGAATAATTATAGCAAAATCACTTTATGTTTTAAACAACATAAAGTATAAGTTCTATCAAAACAACACAGAACTTCCTTTTCTTTTGTACAATCACTTTCTATAATTCGAGCGTCATGTGGCACTATTGAACGCAATCTGTTCCCGGGATTAACCTGGAGGGATTTATTTTCAATACAGTAATTACATGAAAGTGGCGTGTAATAAAACAGTAGCAGACCTTTTGATGCACTAGTGTAGAAATCAACTACTTTGCAATACAAACAAGAATACTACTTATTTTATTGGAATACAGTCTTATTCTGATGGCATATGAAAAGTAGAGTGAACGCATGGTATCACTGCTAACTCTTTATTCTAATTACAGATAAAAATATTATAATTGCAGCACGTATGCGATTTCTTTGATGAGCGTTGTGGCCACTTTTTATTAATTATGCCTTTGATCGATAAATACAGTATTTTAACTGCAGATTTAATTAATAATTACTTTTTAATTATTATTCGCAAGTATTATGCCAGCTGCTTAAAAAAATATTAAAAAAGGTAAATAAATTGTCACTTCATGAGCATTTTTTAAAGAATTGACTTTTCATTTTATTACACGAGTTTGGAATTCCTTTAGCACCAGTCACGTATGACGTTTTTCATCACACTTAGGAGGAAATAAAACAAAAGTAATAATAGCAGTCAATACCAAAATATTTATAAAACCAAACTACGTAACTACAATAATTAATACAATTTAATATTTGTCCAGATCATAGTGATAATACTTAATAAATAAATATGAAGGGACAATCATACACAGATCGACCTAGTCCCAAACTAAGCAAAGCTTGTACTATGGGTACTAGACGACGATATACATAATATATAAATACATATATAGATAACATCCATGACCCAAGAACAAATATTTACACAAATATTTGCCCCGGCCGGGATTCGAACCCGGGACCGCCGACTCAGTAGGCAGGTGTCTACCAACCGAGCCAAACGCGTCGTCTTTTAACATGATATTACTTATTTTATGCGATGTTCATATCCAAAGTACCAGATATACTCATAATATCTATACTTAATAATACATATTAACAGTGGAAAGTACTTCTTATTTTCTTACAGATCTAGAAAAAAATGATTCTCAGACTTATAATCCCTATTACTAGCTGTGCCGCGCGGTGTTACCCGCGCATCCCACGGCACCACTTAATTTATTTCGCTTCAGTCAGCTACCATCATACTAAAATTTATCAAAGTTGGTTCAGCCGTTTGCGCGTGATTGTCCCTTAATATTTATTTATTTATTTACTTATTACTTACTCATAACTATATTAATTTGATACCTTTGACTTTGACTGAGAATAAAAAAAAAATATTACCGTTTTAAAAATTCAACTCCGTCATATTTTTCGGCATGCGCTACAATTTGTGTTATTAAGAGGCCTTATTCCTTTTAAAATGCTGTTTGTTTAGACATTTTTCTCTATGATCAAACATGTTTCTTAACATATTATTGATGTTACTACCTAGAACAGGGCTATTGGGATTTATTGGTATATGTTTGAAACCTACAGTTTGAATTTTTCATTGATAATTTTTGTTCGAAAAACTACTCGAAATTTACAAAGTTCACGTGGAAAATTCGTTTTTTCAACTTATCTTCGACTGCACGCAATGAAAGCATGAAATAGCAACGTTACTACCTAGAACTCGGAAAAAAGTATTATTCACTTCAAAAAGTTGATTGAATATGAAAAAAATAAATTTTAAAAGGAATAAGGCCTCTTAAATGATGAGCTCGTCACGGTCAAGTTGGAATAAAAAGTTTTCATACTCACATGTCTGAGCCCTGCGTCCAGCTGTCCCGATACGAAGCAAAATTGACGTTTTGATGTGACGTGGCTACGAAGACAAACATTTTCATTTTAAGATTAATATTACCTACTCAAGGATATGATCCAAATGAAAATTGAAAAAATTGTGATAATAAAAATAAAAAATGATGACGTTTTATGTAAACACTTTTATGTAAACACTTTATTGTCCACAAAAACAGCTAAAAATACATTTACCTACTTATAGCAATAACACATTCGAACTTATCCCTATTAGGGATCTCATCCAATTGACTTTTGAGCAAATGCGTTTTATTTACTAAAAGTGAAATGATAGGTTTGTATTTTTGTTTGTTTAACATCATGTAAAGTGTTCTTTCATAAAAAATACACATTTATGATAGATTTTTTGCCGCTACTGTACCTACCTACATAAATAGGTAAAATATTTTTCAAATCAGGGAAGGGAAGGTAGGTAAGTTAAATTATAAATTTTCATAATCAAACTCCCTTCAATATGACGCACATAATTCATTCTACATTATTTTTTATAAAAAGAAACTAGAGAATATATGTTTTTTTTCTGTCCCAAATCGAAACTCCCTTTAAAAATTGTGATGTAATAAAGTAAAAGTTCCAGTATATGTAAGTATATTAATGTCAACGGCGTTGCATAGGACCTACGAAATAGAATCTATACCTACATGTTTAGAACTAACCGGGGTAGGTAGCTACATACCTACCTATAAATTGCACTCCGAAGGCAAATATTAGTAGTTTCATAAAATAAAATAAAAGTAATATTACCTTTCCAGATTCGCTCTCCAGCCTGCGTACCCACGATTCAGCCCTTTCCCATTCATATTAGTAAAGGATAAGAAGGCAGGTCCCATGTTTTTTTACTCGGCCGCTTGGAAGTCGCCGCGCCGCGTTGTACGTCCAGGACAGGGGCGATACACGTACGATTTAGTGCCGAGATACAGCGTGGGTGTCGCCTAATGAATATATTTATTTATACCTGGGACACTCGCCGACTTTTATCGGACGCCGCCTTACTGGACATGTACATTGTACTTACCTATCGGAGAGTGTAACTAACTATATTTATGTAGCGCAAAACTGAACAGTTTGTTGTGGTATAAGGAAGAGCAAATGAGGGAAAATCAAATTCGTGGTACACTCAAGAAAACGGACAATTGGATTGCAAGACTTGTCGGCCACTCAACAGAGACGCGCACTGCTGGGCGTCACTTCGTCATGTTTTATTTTTATTTTGACACTGACTATATATTTTATATTAGCGATATATGCCATTCAACCGTTATCGTTAAGGCCGTTCCCTGAGCCAGAAATGCAAAAATACCCCAAAATTATCCTATTTTTCTACGAAACGTTGATATTAGTAAACGAGGGAAAAATATATATCATTCTTGATTATATTATCTTTAATAACACAGCATTCGATACACGATTCATAACACTTCGCTCGATACAATTAATTCCCAAAGTAACCTCCAATTCGAATGTTTACTCCAACTTTACTTGTTTTTTCACTACGTGACACTATGAAACAAAAAAGGAGAAAAATCAATCATTACTAAAATAGTAATTTGACAGCTTCCGAATTTCAATAATTTGAGGCAATATTTTTAAAATAAATAATCATCGACAAATTCTATCGTAAAAAGATATCGCCTTACGGCCCGCAAGCTCTATCTCCGTCACTCTTTTGAAATGTGACTGTTATGTGACAGGGACGGGTGGCCTGAGGAGGGGCTCGGGGCTCTGGCTCAGGGAACGGCCTTAAGAAAATATTATTTCTTTTCGAAATGTACATACCTACTATACTGTATTTTGATTACGAATTGCTGACAGTTAGTGATCACTACTGACGCCGTGGTTCACCCTGCTAGGCAACAGCCGAGCAATGTACCACCATGTCTTCCCAAGAGATTCAGCATGTATTATGTCTTGTGATCCGGCTGATGCCCGGCGTCATCTTTGCTTTAGAGATGGTGTGAAACGTGGTACCGGCCATGCGCGTCAGTCACCATATGTTAATTCAGTTACTGATGAATCTGACACCTGCAAGTCGTTTCACCAATTCATATCGTATCGGGACCTGGAATATGCACGGCCTCAACCAACCTGGCAAACTAAGTAACTATTAATAGAAAACGAAATTAATAAGAAGAACATTCACCTGCTAGGGCTATGCAAATCACGCTGGAAATAAAAACTCGCTTGTCCACCACGTGCCAACTACGCATTATTTCCTATTACGAACACACAATGTGTAGAAGCGACAAAAATCTCTAAAACTGATCGTGGTTAGGAACATCAAGGGCAAAAGATCGCGCGATCGTACACCAACAAAATGGACCTATCTAGAATCGTCATCCATCTGGCAAAGGCCAACTTTGGGCAAAAACCTGTTAATATCCAAAAAAAGTCTTGTGCCCTATTGCATTTTCAACATTTTACAGGATTACCATTTTTATGACAACACAAAAAAATTACAATTGCATTTATTCTGAATATATACCTACACAGCAAGTCAAATGCCCCATGCCATGAGCAATACGAGAAGCCATTTGCTAAAGCAAAAAAATACATGCGCAGTTATGTGAGTGAGCGAGTAAGTAAACTGACATGTGGTTCTAGTACTAGTAAACATAATTGCGTATCGTTATTGATACATTACGTGGCAAGACTTGTAAATTACTAATCAGCGGGGTTTGCACTGCCTTGCTCATTATGCGCTACTGCATTTAGCAGTTGATTGGTGTGGCAATATTGCTGTATTAAGTTTATTTACTTACCTAATCACTTTTGTTGACAAATGTCACCTTTGGGTAAAGAACTATTCAAATATAAGGAATTTCTCGAGGTCTACCGCACTATATGAACTCAAAGACATGTCTATGATAATTTAAATTTAATATTTTATTTATTGATCCTAATCTGCTGTTGGATCACATCAACAAAGCTAGTTAAGGATACATAATAAAAGGTCACTAATTATTATAAATTTCTAATTTCCCAACAAATAAAGTAAATGTAATGTTTAGTGACCGACCGAAGTTTCGGTTTCGGTGTCGGTTTCGGCCAGTTTCGGCCTAAAAATCATGTTTCGGCCAAAGGTTCGGTTTCGGCCAAAAAACAGCCGAACCTTTCGGCCGCGCCGAAACTTTCAACATCGTACTTTCGGGGCGCGTTCGGTTCGGTTAACCTCGGGTGCGCTCGGCAGTCGCTCGGCAGAGTCAGGCGAGCGACGCCATTGCCGACGCAAGGTTAGTCAAAGTCAAAGTCAAAGTACTTTATTGCATTCATGGTACAAGTAGATGTTATAGAAGGTTTGCAGTAGCGGTCATGAACCCTGCAAGGGCACAGCAATATCTTAAAACTAAATAACCTAAAGCTAGTTTACAATATCTTTATGACCATTCTGTATCATTTCATTATACATATTCATTAAATTTATGTCATATACTGTCATACATATCTATTCATTACATGCAGTTAAATAATCATTTACTGCATAAAAACATTTTTGAATTAAATATTTTTTTAATAAACTTTTAAAACGTAATAAGTTGCTTTCTTCTCTAATGACTTGTGGTAATCCATACTAATATTATAAATGCGAAAGTGTGTCTGTCTGTCTGTCTGTCTGTCTGTCTGTTACCTCTTCACGCTAAAACCGCTGAACCGATTTAGATGAAATTTGGTATATAGATAGTTTAAGTCCCGGGGAAGGACATAGGATACTTTTCATCCCGAATAAATTTAGTGTTCCCGTGGGATGAGCGGGTAACACCGCGGGGCACAGCTAGTTTGTTATAAATTTTCACACACATAGCAAAAGGACCTGAGTCGAACATTTTTAACTTTGAGAGCAGCCGGGCTAATACATTATGGGGGCGCAAAGTAGGTGCACGAGAGTACTGTGGGAAAAGGTTGTAGTTTTTCTTTACGAACGTACCTACTTCTAAGATGTAAATGGAAGGTAGCGTAAGAATCTTATGCTGGCTGAAATGCTCTTTACAACTTTCTGTTTCCTGAATGTTCACCAGTATTCTGATACATCGCTTTTGAAGCCTAAATAGTTTAATGGCGTGAGAACTATTTCCCCATAACACTACAATATGGCGATAGGCAATATGGCGAACAATTAAGCAAGTAATTCTTAGAAAATCTTTAAATGCAGCAAAATATCCTATCTACGATATGAAAGGTACTTTTTCTTGATGTCCCATAGTCTTGGGACGCCCTGTATAGTATTTCTTCGTCGATTCAGTTTTCAAAATTTTCAAAATAGCGGAGATAAGAGGGGTAAAAGCATCACTACTTAATTTTATTTTTGTTATGAATTTGTCATCTCATATTGTAATTCTTAACGCTTTTCTTAAATTTACAAACAAATTGACGGCGATATTGGTTTTTTAGGATAAAAGTGAGGTTTACTTATTTCATAAAATGACTTAAGAATTCGTCATTGTTGCGTGTATTTACATACACATAAAACTCGTACGTTTGAGTTAGCGTTACGAGACCACCTGATTGCAATTATAATAATTTAAACTCAATCAATTATTTTATTGCTATGTTTTTAAACTTGTTTTATTTTACACCATCTACAATTAAAAGATCACTACCTCAGTACAGCATTACAGCTGTTAATAAAAATAAAAATAAAATATGTTTATTTCAGACCTAGATCCATATTGTGTTAGTTACAAAGAACTTAATTACCTATGTTAGCATATACAAAACAAAAACAACTACACTATTTAGCCCTGCCTGATGTCACCTCAATCCAGTATTTAGTGAGATGACAATCAAGACGTTCAGATAATGTCCTTAGGAGGCCGTTGCTGCTGCCTCGCACGCGGGCAAGCAAAGACGCAATTCTTTGACGTCTAATGGCGTAAAAGTCGTCTGTTCTGGCCTCCGCGAACATGCCCGATGCACTACAGTGCTTCGGCAACCTCAACAGCATCCTCAGGACATTATTGTACTGGACTTTTAGAGAGTTATAGGCCCTCTGGGTGAATTTCGCCCACAGACTGCACGTGTAGAAAGTTTGACAATATGCTTTAAAAAGCGTCAGTTTTACTTGGGTGTTACAACGTGCAAATCTGCGGGCAACCATATTCCCCCTCACGGCCATAGCTCTCTTTTCCCTTTCCAAATCCATGTCATCCTTCAAATCACTGGTGAGAAAATGCCCCAGGTACTTGAAACTCTCCACTACCCCAAGGGGCACCCCCCCCCCCCAGCATGATCGTAGGCGCAGTCGATCTCGAATTATATTTTGGAGCCTTAAATATCATTAGCTCACTTTTTCTTGCGTTGTACCTTAGACCATGCTGAATGGCGTACCCCTCACATATAGCGATGAGTTTCTTAAGGGAGCCTACTGATGGCGCCAGCAGCGCCATGTCGTCCGCGTAGCTAATATTGTTAAAGCACGTTCCCCAAATATGGCAACTGACACGCGCGCTGCTGAGCCCCTCAATAAGCTCGTTGACATAAAGGTTAAACAAAATGGGAGACGTTAATCCCCCTTGCCTAACCCCACATTCAAGCTTATATTCGTCTGAATACTCCCCACCCCATCTCACTTGATTGACCTGATTGTTATACCAATACCTTAACAACTGTATACACTCGGCAGGAATACCAGCTTTGGCTAGTTTGTCCCACAGTATATGGTAAACAACCAGGTCAAAAGCCTTCGAAAGGTCCAGGAAACACGCGTACACAGGTGTGTTCCTGTCCCTGTAATAAGAGACACCTTGCTTAAGGCACAAAATCGCACTCTCCGTAGACAGACCCGGCCTAAAGCCGAATTGTGCGTCGTGCAATTTTATATGCTTTTGAAGCTGTGCATTAAGCAAACTGTCCAGCACCTTTGCCATAGTTGCAAGTGAGATGGGTCTATAATTACCTAATTCAGACAGGTCACCTGTTCTATTTTTAGCAAGCGGCACCACAACGGTGCGCGTGAGGCGCACAGGCAGATACTCGTGCCTTAAACATAGCGTAAAAAACATTGCTAGAACGCGCGGCACGTGTACGCCTGCATACCTGAGATGCTCAATACTGAGACCGTCATAACCTGGAGATTTTCCCTTCTGCATGTTTTTTATGGTGGCTTCAACTTCTTTAGCCCTAAATGTAACAGTCGGCCCACCCCCCACTCTCTCAGTATCCAGCATCTCAGGCGTCGACTTAATTAACGGACTCACAGTAAAAGCAGTCTTAAAGTTATTTGCAATAGATTTTTTATCGCACTCGCCTCCGACGCTAACAGGAATACTTGGCCGCGCACTAAACTTACTTGTATTTTTCCAGAAGGATTTAAAGTCCTGATCAGCCTGATTTGATACCAGAATGTCACTTTTTATCTGATCCTGCCTATCCTGGCACCATTTTAATCTGGACTTAAAAACCCTTCTGGTTTCACACATTTCATTATAAATGGGACCTGCCGGTGGTCTGCTAGCCCCTACCCATACTAAAAATTTTACCCTTGCTTCCTTGTGAGCGTCAGCGACATATTTATTCCAGCCCGCTATATGGCCCCTCGGTCTGCCCTTCCAATACTTACTTGATTTTCGAGCCGCCTCCATCAATGTACAGATAATATCATTGTACATTCTGTCTAGAATTATTTTATGTTTAGGCTCATTACAAACCTTATCTGCACACGCCGTTAACTCAGCCGGGAAATCAAGCAATTTCAGCCTGTCATGGCAGACCGAGTGGTATATTTCCACTTGCTCAGGATGTCTCTCACCCCATATTACACCCTCGTGAAGCTGTTTAACAGGATTACACTTAATCTGAATTTTATCAAAATCGCACTCGATAATAAGTGGCAGGTGATCCGACCAATACACGTCACAGTCTACTGTTATATTGCACACTGTTTGCCGTGCTGCTTCTGTGACGACGCAGTGATTAAGCCACCTGCTACAACCATGGGCTTCACTTGTGTACGTATGTACTCGACTCTGCGCCCAACATGTCAAGGTCAACGCAACACCATTTTTGATGCTACATTTCATTTTTTGGGTAATTTAATTTGAACCAAGACCAAGTGTCAATGTTAAAATATCCATTGAACAAAAGTGAAACGTGAGTATGTTGTGTAATTGCTGAAATTTGTACTTTTTAGGGTTCCGTACCCAAAGGGTAAAAACGGGACCCTATTACTGAGACTTCGCTGTCCGTCCGTCCGTCCGTCCGTCCGTCTGTCACCAGGCTGTATCTCAAGAACGGTGATAGCTAGACAGTTGATATTTTCACAGATGATGTATTTCTATTGCCGCTATAGCAACATATACTAAAAATAAAATAAAATAAATATTTAAGGGGGGCTCCCATACAACAAACTTGTTATATATTATAATATACATGATTGTATAGGTACGGAACCCTTCATGCGCGAGTCGGGCTCGCACTTGCCCAATTTTTTACCTTTTCCACCCCCACTCCACTCTATATACTTACATCTTCACTTTCTTGAATCGAAGTATATTCTTATGAAACCTACTCACAAAACTTCATGAGAATCGGTTATGAATTACGACCTCCAGGCGAGAACACCCCAAAAAGCATCCAATCGTCCGCACATACGAAAGAATTTTGGGCCAAGCTGAAACTGAAACGCTTTGCTCCATCGGTCAATTATGCCAGTGACATGTTTCATTGTATTCATATTAGATCTAGAAAGAATGACCCGCTGACATTTTATACAACGTTTTAATCACGTTTGTAAAAGGTTCGGTTTCGGTTTCGGCCGAAACTGTAATCAGAACCGAACCTTCGGTTTCGGTTTCGGTTTCGGCAGAAAAACGTGTTTCGGTCGGTCACTAGTAATGTTACAACATTCACCTTTTTTAAAATTATATTCTGCAATATAATGGGGACATTAATTCTTAATATCTTGTTAATACTATAATTTTATGAATATACAGTTTTTTTTAATACAATGAACCAATAAAATTGACACGGCGATCAGCTCTATTTTTACAAGTAAGGTTTCCCCATACCTGCCTACAATGCAATTATGTTAATTCTTCTTTTTTGTCGTCACACTCTTGGCAGAGTGGTCGTGGTCGTCTCATCAGGGTTGGTAGCAAACTTTACAATCCGGCGCCATTCCTCCCGTACTGTATCTACTCTTCTTGTGCATTCGTGTTCATTATGTTAATTAATGAGTTATTAATAAAGTAATGTATTCGGCTTGAGTGAACTTCACATGTACACAAGCAATTGGTTTTGGATCTAATTTTTGGCTCGCTGGATGTCGATGACATCAAAGTAGAGCGCCAAAAAAAAATTAAAGTCCTGGTTGATAAAGATGTGTTAGTACAAGGTTTTAACCTAACGTATGCGATGACAAAAAAAACGAATAAAATTGAAACTTACTGATATTTAAATGTAAGCTTCAAATGTCCCACTGCACAAATCTGTGCCTAAACATGCGAGGGGTGATTAACGGAATGTTATCTAGAAGATTTCCTGAAATCGTGACATATTACCAGTATATAAATTCGAATCTTCTGCAGTAAGGAATACATTTATCATCATAATTATAATTGCTTTTCATCATAAAAGTGAAGATTGATGAAGTGCTACAATGTTAGGAGTGTATTTTTGCGTGATGTAAGTATTATATTTTAATTTATTAATAAGAAAATCTGTTCATCTTTTTGTAACATTTATGTAGATATGGCATTAAATGAATGTTATGTAATTTATGTATACCTATGTAGATATAAGTAAATGAGGACATGGGTAAATAAATCAACACAGGTAGTAGTCTACCTAAAACCGACGACACAGCCAACTAAAATGGTGAACAAAAACGCATTATTATAGGATAGGCTATTCTCATTAACACCCGCTTCACAGCGTCGCCAACAATAGAATAAGGTGTCACCCTACGCGCACAATGGCATCGCCCACAGCCACTACAATCTGGATTCTACACGACGCGCGCAAAATGCTTCAAAACCACACTAACTAGACCCCTCGCACGCCTCACAAATTACCACTCCTAAGGGAAAACATATGAAACATGGGCTAGGTTTTAACGCGATGGGGTCGGTTTAAAATGGCGACTCAAACAAGTGACATGCGACATTCGTCGTGGTTCAGTCCGACAATGCCACTCGACCCGGACAGTGCCTATTTAAATTATAATGTGCTCAAAATATTTGTGCTATCTATCTCGGACCACCCAGGCGGCGACATACGATCTGACACCTACCTGTAGAACAAAGAACTATTCTCATTCAGGCCGTTTCTACACGATTGACTTCTTCGGGTCGGTTTTAATTTGATTTTGTAAGCCGTTTTGTTTTGTAAGGCGTTTTTTTGTTTCATGACAATATGTGTTATTGTCGTGTTGTATCAAATTAAATATGGTTGATTCACGTTAAATGAACGAGCATTGTAGTCATTCGTGAATGACGCTTTAAAAGCAAAGAGGACATTTAGTCATTGTTCACTGAATAAGATACGTTAAATTCTGTAACAAATTGCTCTATAAATCGAATTAAATCACTCCAATTGTGACAAGTAACATCGATGCTCTTTATAACTCCAAATAAGTTATTGTTAATGAGAAAGAACATTCCAAAAGTTTGAGAACATTATCGGTAACCGGTATCCTAAAGAAGAACAAATTCTGAAAAAATACGTGTTACAAATCGATTCAACTCACTAAAATCCGAACTCGAAGCATCAAAGCTTTTTATAATTCCAAATTAGTTGTTAATATTCAAGTAACTCAAATTCTGAAACGAATTAGTTTATAAATCGATTCAAAGCACTACGCGAAACATCGAAGCTCTTTATAACTCCAAAGAAGTAATCGTTAATGAGAACATTCCAAAAGTTTGAGAACATTATCGATTACCGTTGTCGGGGCACGGTGACCGCGCCGCCCACTGGGCGCGCTTCGGGGCGGCGCCGCGCAGGCCCCTCCCGCCGGAGCGCTAACGCAAATTCTAATTATTCAAAAAAGGTATACCTTTTAGCACACCGGGGAAGATAAATTGGAGTCACTAAAATAAGAGTGACGTTGTGCTAAGGTTGTGACTTTTTTGTTTTTATAATTTATGTACTTTAATTAAAGGTTCGTTTTGAATTAATTAAAGTATGACCTAGGCCTCTCTATATAATATGTCACTCCTATTGTTCCATGCTATTGAATATTTTACCATTTGCCATAGAGCCCAAAAAGCTTGACTTTACCACACGCTTTTTTATTGCGTTCCTATAAGTTTCTTGTCATACAGTTATGCCATAGTTAATACCTAAATATAATACTACACTAGGATTATAACAATTCAATACCTATTGGCGTACCCTTTATAATTCAAAACAATTTGATCAGTTTCCCGCTACAGAAGTAAGTATACGATTTCTTACATTTATAACAGGACAATTAAATATTCTTGTACTACCTACTTGTATTCATAGCCCCAGGGGCGAATCAATGTAATAATGTATCACGAATACCTTCCAAGTGCACTCGCGGTAAGTCATTCTGTTCATGTTAAGGTCATTAGGTATTTATTATGATTGTAGTTCTTTAATATCGATACTTTTATGTAGGGGAACCTGGGGATAGTTGATCCCCATTTAGATTTTTGACTCTATTTTTTTTTTTACAGTATTGGAGATCTTTTCAAGCCAAAATATTCAAAATTTATCTATTCATTGATAGTTTGAATGAAAACAAGATTATGTACAATTTAACTCAATATTAAATGAAATACAATATTGTAGACTTTTACCATGTATCCCCCATGTAAGGGAGATTTGTTTACCCCTAATAGACATGTTGACTAATTTTTTTTGAGCATGTCAATCGATTCTATTTTTTATTGTGATCAAATATCTATATGGGACTGACTACACTTAAATCGCTCTAAAAGTCAGAAATGACCGTCAAAGTTCAACATTTCTACGTAGCGCTAAAAACGCTCCATACAAAACGCGTCAGGCTAGTGACGTCACAGGCCGGTATAGGTACCAATAATTGTATGGAAAAATTAAGAAATTTGGCATTTTTACCGTGAAAAAGTGCGTTTAAGTTCATAGTTGTCATACAATTATTGTTTCGTAAAATTATGAGGATTCTAAAAACATTTTCAAAATTTATTTTGGATTAAAAAAAAAAATCATAAAATTTGCGTACTTACCTTTGAAGTCACATATTTCCAAAAAAGATATATGTTTCTGGATTTTTTTCTTTGTTTCGTGATATATTTAGCTAATTTTATTCATATAACTACAGTACGCTGTAGAATTCAACATCAGTCAAATAGCCTATTGGGAGACTTTTTTACTTTGTCGTAGTCGGGCGAAAAATAATATATCATCGACAGCTCTATGAATCCTAGCATAGATAAGACTTGATCCCTCGCGGGGACACATGATTCCGTCATCATGTCACCCCCAAATCAAAAGTTCTCAAGTCTCCCCATACATAGTGTTTTTATAAAACATGCGCTACTCAAAACTATTTATCACGTATTTGAACGTATTCAATGACAATCTACACTTGAATAAATGACTAAAACAACAAACACACTAAAACAATAGCATTTATTTCACTTTTCATTAAATAAATCAAGTTAAAACTTACCGAAAATTAAGTTCGACGCGACACAAATATTTCAACGGCCACCATGTGCAAAATACTGACGTGAGACACAACGTGCCACGAAAGAACGTGAAGTTAGGCATAAATGAATGATTGTTGCTAGCGTAAGAAAACGTATCGCGTTTGGTTGAATTTTAAATTAACTTTAACAAGTCTCCCAAGGGATCTAGTCTCCTCAGGTTCCCCTACATAATTCCAACATTTGTAACGATACCTTTCAGGTGCGATATCCGTATTAAGTAGGTAAGAACATTTCTTTCTCCTTAATAAAATTTACCTAATTAAATTTAAAAAATCTGCGACCCAACCAAACAAGGCTAAGAACTATCTCACAGACGGACAAGGCTTTCGGTAAAAAAAAACCGCATTCAAATCAGACCATCCGTTTGGGAGCTACGATACCACAGACAGACACACAATGGATAAATTGCCCAAGTGTTTCTTGGAAATACAATAATTGCATAGAAAAGTCCTGAGTAAATTGGTACTTATTGCTAAACGTTCAATTTTCACTGACATGCTCTGTTGAGTACGGATAAGTTTTTATTAAGTAGGTATATTAGGTAATATAGGTAATTGTAGGTACCTATAGATCGTATTACCTCCCTATTTGAGTATGCTACGTGCATATGTTTGTTACATTCGTATGGATTTCGATCCAACAGTTCTCTGCCTTTTCACCGAACTACTTATTTTTCGTAGAATGTTTCATTTCGCCGAAGTATAATTTCACAGAAAGCATTTTTCACTGAAACTGTAAACAAGGATTGTTATAAAACAAACCTTACCTAACCTAACCTGATCTATAGGATGATATTTACAATTATGAAAAATGTACGACTACAGAGAAATACAAATTCTGCGAAGTGAAACTTCGGCTAAATGAAACATTCGACAAAAATAGTTCGGCGAAAAGGCAGGATACCCGATCCAATATATCTAGGTATACATCCTGGAACTTATCATCTTACAATCCCGCACCTCCACCAGCTTCGGCTACAAATGTCGCAAAAAAGTATTCATTGAACGATTATTTATAGTCTTAGTGAAAGTTGAAGCTACGCGGAAGTTAGCCGAAATACTGGCCAGAGTAAAACTGCAGCCAATGGCTCTTAATGGCTCAAGGCACAAGACAGGCAGCTACCGACTTCTCTGGTCGGTTTTTTTATTCAGTGTAGGTAGGTACAGTCCAAGGTTCAAGGAAAACGAAATACGTAGGTACTTTTTGCTTTTGTCACAATAAGGGCCAAAAAGTACGCGTTTTAGTTTCCTTGACTGTGCGTAGGTAGGTACTGAATGAAAAGGTAAGACAAAACTAGTGATGCGTTGATTAAGAACGGAAATTAGAATGAAATATAAATAAACCGCAAGACTGGATTGAAATGACGATCACGACCACTCTGCCAAGTAATAATCCGACAATAAAGAAGATAAATCGTCCTTACAGTTTTTCGTTGACATCTGATATAGCAAAAACACTGGAATACCTATTAAACTTATTCACGACATTGGCCAATGTCACTCAGTATGGGTTATACTTGTCTTACAATTTTCTTAAGTTTGACTATTATGAGACACAATTATTCAATGCCCACAACTTTTCTTTCATACTAACAAAAATTAACATTAGTAATATAGATTATCAAGTGCTTGTGTGATTATCAAGTGGTTGATACAATTTTTAAACCAAAATAAACCTTTCCTTTTAACAAACTAAAATATCTACGTTGAGGACGTCGTTTTCAAATAATAAGCCCACAATGAATCGTAATATCGATTTAAAGTATTTTAACTCAAAAAGCAGGAAGTAAACCGGCGTTCGTGTCTTAAATTCACGTGGATATTTTTATCAAGCTCAACTACCCTTCATAAAAACTGTATGATAGCATGCCTCGCGCCGCCCGCCCACTGACATATGGCGTCTCGGCGGAAGGGGCTCGCTCTTGCCTAGACTGCCTACCCCGTGTTTTAACTCGCCTAATTGTTTCCCATTTACATATATTAACAGAAAAAGAGTCCGGCAACTGACGCTCGACTCGGTATGTAAATATACCGAGCTTATGTATTGTGCCCCAAGCCCCCATTAGGGCGGCACCCGCTCATCGGACACGCCAATTTCGAAATTACAAATTTTACTAACGGAAATCATTTGTTGTTGGTTTTAATTGCTAAGTCGTTAAGTTACGTCCATGGGAATGGAATTGAAACAGTTTATGTTCGAGCGTAAATGTCGCTCGATTAACTATTCCAATTTCGTTATGTTAGTACTGAAATCATCAAAAATGACTGAGTTTACGATACCGTTTATTATTTATAGATAGTGCACTGTAACTCTGTTACAGCCAGCGCTCATTATCCTTTCCCACACAATTAAGAAGCAGCAATTACGAAACGGTTAGTAATTATCTAACGGTGCGAACCAAAAAAACAACAATGGCTCGAAGGAATAGGTAACTGAAAACCATCGGTATTATACTATTATGTTAGATTAGAGATAATATCGGAGACTGCAGAATTAATTAGATCTAAGGCCACTTGATCGATAAGCTACATCATTAATTATTTCTGTAAGTGGCCAGGAGCGTGTCTTGAGTAAAACAGGATTACCGGACCAAGCAGACTTGCTAATGTGCTCTTACTTAGTCACAGACTATGCTGCCAATTGACACAAAGTTCAGGTGAACATGACATGTGACAATTTAGTTTTTTGCTAGAGAACTTGTTTATTCCTGGAATATTATTATCCGTCATGAGAAAAGGGATAAAGCATAATACTTAGTACTTACATTCGGATGTAATGTTACCAACTAGTTATATAAAAAAATTGCGTGTTTTTGTTACATTACAGGCGAATGCTCGCCCCGAGAGAGCACCTTAATAGGGAATATGCCAGACAAAATATACAGCAACTAATTGAAATTTTCATGAGAATATGTCTACAGTACGATTAAAATAAAATCAGTTAACACTTCGGCCAACCTCGGTAAATGTCGTGAATCCCTCATCTCTCGCATAGAGTTATCAATTTACAGATATGACCGATTTACAAAATTCTTTTCGTATTTGATAGGGTATACTTCCGAGATGGTCCCATGTAAATTTTATCAAAATCGGTCAAGCAGTTTATGAAATATCAACAAAAATCGGTTGAAATCGGTTTTTTTATTTTTTTATTTGGTGATTATTATTAATTATTAATCCGATGTAATATCGTAGGTACTACTTACATCAAACAGTAAAATATTGACTTATATATGTATTTTTTCATATGTGACAGTTTTAGGGAAAAGGTCCCACTTTGTCGATATGGAGTTATGAGTAGTTCCTAATACTACAGAACATAAGCTATCTTTTGGTGAAAGAATTATGTCTCTAGGTGTTATAGTTATTTTTGTTTAATTCTTCAAAGTTGCAAACGTGAAAAAGCGACAACTGAGAAAACGTTGGTTAAAGTTTGGGACGACTAAAAACACACTTGTACTTTGAAGTTATGAAGTGGTTGGTATCAAATTAATTGTTATACTTTAAGGATTTCAAATTAGTCAAAATCATATATGTAACCTTAATAGTTTGAATGTTACGGAGGCTTGAATATAAAAACAGAACGAAAATATCTCAATGTGAATATGGTTTTTTTTTTCTATATTGATAACACGACACGCAGATTTGTATTTAAAGTTGTATTTATAAATGTATTTTCATGCTAAAATTGATAGAAATAATTCTATAGATCCCTTTAGTTAGTCATTATATCAAAAAGTTAATAAAAAATTAACTGAAAAATATAGCATAAAAAAAATACAAATGACATGTGTGTTGTAATATATAACATACGATTACTTTAAAAACACACTTATTAAGCATAAAAAGTATGTAAATATCAAATATTGAGTACTTTTTTATACAAATAAAGTTTAGTGATTTTCTATAGGGAGCGTCCCACTTTGTCGATTTACTAAACTCTAGTGCTTGTTCAGTGAAATGTATGTGTGTCGTATATAAATCCCATTTTATGTATGAGATAAAGGTTTGTAATTGTTAATATAATGGTCATTGATACTTATGTCGTTTGTTTGATCTTTTTTTACGGAATTTGAACTGAATTTATTTCCGAGTCAAACGTGCTAAAACTTAGTGTCCCATCTTGTCGGTTTAGTGGTCCATACAAAAATTGACTACAAGTAGAAAATCAGTTTTTGAAAACATAGAATGTTTTTCAAAATGAAATAATAATTATGATCGTCAAAGTTATAAAAATACTAATTGTAGGAATTTGTAGGAGTAGTCTGATTGTATAACTATTTCTGTCTGTTTTAGCTTGAGAATATATTTATATTTAAACTACTAAGAGAATGATGAATCTGCGTGTTATAAATATAGAAATGAAAACCATATTCACATTGAGATATTTTGTTCTGTTTTTATGTTCAAGCCTCCAGTAACATTCAATCTATTAAGGTTACATACATGATTTTGACTAATTTGAAATCCTTAAAGTATAACAATTAATTTGATACCAACCACTTCATAACTTCAAAGTACAAGTGTGTTTTTAGCCGTCCCAAACTTTAACCAACGTTTTCTCAGTTGTCGCTTTTTCACGTTTGCAACTTTGAAGAATTAAAAAAAAATAACTAGGTATAGCACCTAGAGACATAATTCTTTCACCAAAAGATAGCTTATGTTCTGTAGTATTAGGAACTACTCATAACTCCATATCGACAAAGTGGGACCTTTTCCCTAAAACTGTCACATATTGTATACAAGTATAGCTTTAATAAATAATGAATGTTCAAATTCATGTCACTTCTGCATAATAAATTTCTTAGGTCTACCGGTTAGTAATGTCATCTTGGCAGGTGCTATACATTGCGTTTATGATACTTCAAATTTAATGCTACCTACCTAAAAGAAATCGCGGTAATGTATTTCGTGTCGTTTCCGTCTCCGGATTTAGGCGATGATACCCGAGAAAAGCCGAAGTGTTGACTGATTTTAATCGTACTGTACTTATTACTGTTTATTGGGATTAGAACACTAGATCTTTCAGGGGTTACCCTCACCTGGCAGTTTTTTTTAACCGAACGTAATATTTCGCATCTTGCTCATTTGGCAAAAAAAAACTTTAACTGAAACGGGAAATATAAAATAAATATAAATAAATATCGGACAACCTCACACAAATCGATCTAGTCCCAAATTAAGCTCAAGAAGGCTTGTGTTATGGGTACTAGACGACGATATACATACTTATATAGATAAATATATACTTAAATACATAGAACAACCATGACCCAAGCACAAATATTCGAGTTCATCACACAAATATTTGCCCTGGCCGGGATTCGAACCCGGGACCGCCCGGGACCCGGGATATTTAAAAATGTCTTGGTGTATCCTAGTAGATTAGGGTAGGTTAGGTTAGGTTTATTTTATAACTTTTCGGAGAAGTCAATGGTGCCCGTAGAATACCAATTATGTGAAATATAAGCATTATGCGAAACACAACGTTCGGTAAAATATTTTTTTGCGAAACATCAGTAGGTAAACCGTCATGTCATGCTATCAACTAAGTGTATTGCAAAACAGGCATTTTGCAAAGTAAATAGTTCTTAAAATGCTGCGTTTATTTATATGTATAGCTGTACTGATGAGTAAAAAAATAGAAAAGAGGAAAATGTAGACTTTCACATAAATACTATGGACAATAATTTACTGAGTGTTGTAGGGATCCTTGAATCACCCTGCATAACCATATAAACCTAATCTCAACGGTAAGCATTTAGTTTTCCCCGGGAAACTCCGAGGGTAGCACAGTTAGTATTGGAAAGCGGCGTGGGAGAGCCATTCCCGAGCGAAGAAACATTTGCATGGCTTGCATCGTTTACCGCATATCTATGCATATCGCTCGAAACCCATTGTGGCCAGCGCAGACCGCGAAGCGAGCAAAATCGCCCCCATTATTTGCAAAATGGAGGAGCGATAGACTGAACAGTTTGAAATGGCGACTATATTTATTTTCTGATATTGTTTTGGATTAGAGTAATTACAATTAAATAATTGTTTTTTGCAAGTCAAGGGCTTAGAGAAAGAACTGGTTAAATCAAATTTGCAAAATTTTACAGTAGAGAAGGTTGAAGCTGTCGTATTTACTTATGTTATGTTGTGACTTAAGTAAAAATTATTAGCAAAAAAAATTGAAATCAGCGTGTTGTACCCCTGTTTTAGAAAGTCATATATGATCAACTACAAAAATTTGTGGTCATAGATTAATTTGAAAAAGTTTTTTCAATTACCGCCTCAAGTACCTATATCTAAATATACCTAATTTAAATTCCAACAATTCGAGGTACCTATAAATTGGATTTAAAGATTGAAAAGTGAGCAGCTTGGTTTGTCAAGTTTTCACTCATATTTTTTTTGCTTTTGCCATACCATACCAAGATGAACGCCAAATAAAAAGTTCCTTATCCGTTCTATCCACGCCGTTATCAATGAGATCAAACTAATTAAACCAAACAAAATGTCCTTTTCTGCAAACCGTACCGTGTGGTAACGCATCTACTTTCAGTCAAGACGAACGTGCGTCAGTAGAAACCGTATGTGAAATGACGATTAAGAACAGTTGTAAGTAGCCTTTGTTCAATCGAGATGATAAGCTGACTTATTGCGTCGGATAGACGATGCTGACGATGATTGCGGTACATATGTGGCTGTCATGCCACCTAGAAAACATACCTGCATTTCAAGTTTGACAACAGCGCCATCTCTTTCGCTGTCCTAACGCTTGTTAAAGAAGCAATAGGGCTGGGATGTTGTAAAAATGATCGTCCTAAAAGTAAGGTAAATGCGCTTTTATCATTTAAAAACAAAAAGTGATCCATAGGGCTTTTTTATTTATTTTTTGCACAAAAGAAAACTTATTGTACTAAAAGTGTACTTAATGCTATGAGGCATTCTCGACCAGTCAACCTTAGGGCAAAGCAGAAAAATTGTAGGCGGTGCTAGTAACGTATTAATTTTCGATAGCTTGTAATCTATCGGCGTGAAACCGTCAAATTGTGAACCATCCCGGATTGGTCAGTATTGGGGAATAAAATTGTTCTTAATCAACATTAACCCGTTCATGCACAGATTACATTTGAATCCCCTTTTGAGGTCAGTGCCAAACCACTCAATTACTTTTAAATAAAACAATTTAAACGGATTATATCGCGTATATTAATTATTTGAGCCTCCCTGACGTTTCAGTACCTTTACAGATACCGTTGTCAAAGGTTGACTGAGAAAAACACAATTTTTCTCTGTCAAAGTTACATTCGTGCAAACTACCCATTTTGTAAATATTAATTTAAAATAAAGGTGTTCATATTACCATTCACTGCACCTGGGCATTTGGTGACCAACACTAACCTCCCGTATAATCCGTCCGGAGTAGGTTCTCGCTCTGCATCTTCAGATGGGCCTAATGTGTTTCAGTTTTCCTAGGCCATTTAAACTCCATTCATGAGAAAATAAAGTTTACAATGGAGTTAGAAAATGACAATTCACTAGCCTTCTTAGATGTCAGTCGCGGAAACCGAAGAAAATATTACACTCAATTACTTATTACTATGAAAACAGATGCCACGCATGAAGCCTTAATTATTACTATTTGGTTATAGAATACGAATATTTTTGTTCGATAAAGAAGTTTAGTTAAGAATGAAAACGTAATCCCCTTTTGAAGTCGGTGCGAAACGGTGATCAACGGGTTATTTTTGGATTTTCAGTTTATTTTGATGTCGGATCTTTTTTTAATATTTTTTTTTGCCTTTTAGTGATTGAAGTAAGATACATACTAAAGACGGGTGGTCGCGAGTTCTTGTTTGCATGCATCTCGTTTGAATTGTCCCCTAACTCCTAACCGTGAAGAGGAAATACCACTACTATTTTTTCCATACAAACCGATTTTTGCATAAATGATTGTAGAATTTGTGTGTGGGCCACCTAGTTAGCCGTTTGCGGCGGAATTTTGGCCAAAAACAGACGCCCAGTACACAAATTCCATAATAAAAAGCGCAAAAGTCTAGACGGTCCGACATAGAACATTTTGTTAAAATTTTGTAAACATTGGTTAAGTTTTGAAGGAGGACACAGACGAGAACAATTGTTCTCGAAAACTTCGATTTGTATAAGCCAGAAATGAGGTCCATAGTTACCAGGTGCAAACTTACGTAATCTGATACTCTGGGAAAAGGAGCAGTGATATTATCCTCTAAGGAGTTATACCTTCCATCATCAGCTACCTGAATAACTTTATACATTACATGAAAATCATTGCTAGTGCTTATAACATTTAAGGGTTGCCCTCGATTTACCTGGGATCCCATAATCAGATCCCGACTTGGTGACAACAGGACCAACTCAGCAAAAAATAAAAATTGAGAATCGGTCCACAATTGGCGAAGAAAACTCGTAACATACATACAAAAAAAACACATTCAGTCGAATTGAGAACATCCTCCTTTCTCGAAGTCGGTTAATAAGCCTTTATTAAAATAAAGTAAATTGTGTTATTTTGGTAAGGTTAACAATAGGAGTTATGCGGTTTCTGTCAAGTTAGGTACCAAACATTTGACAGTTTCAGTTGCCCTGTAGATGAGTAGAATATATTATAAGGGTAGAAGTATCGGTAACAATGAAAGATTCACTTTTCATATAAAATTAAAAAAAGGCTGTAACTACTAGACAATGAAAAGTTAATAGTACGATTATTTTCTTCAGAAAAAAACATGTGGTCGTGATAAAATTTAGATTTGAGTTTTTTTTAGGGTTATTTTTTTGTATGCCTCAAATATTGTTACAAACTGTTTGAGATGAAATATTTTATTCAGTAAATAGGCCACAAGGGTAGTTTTACAAGTCAGATTGTGAATGTACCGGCATTCCCAAGAGGAGACCGCTGTTGAGAAGAAAGCAGAAAGAAGCTCTAGAGTAAGTTTTTTTTTCATAAATAATAATTAACCTAGGATAACATAAAAGTAACAGCTGAAACTGAAATAATAGAAATCAACTAAAGTTATAGAAATTAAAAAGTTCCACCACATACACCATTACCTAAAAACACATATGTACCAAACTAACAATAGAAAGCAAACGGGCAAGTAACGCTAACAAGTAAAAAAATCCCAAAGCGTCTTAGGTAGCTCATAATTTTAATAAGAGCCCGCTTTCATAGGCCGGCTCCGATCTTGATAGCGGGCGTTCGTGTGAATGGCCTACGTTGGCTTATTGTTGCCTCACGCATCGGGGACCGCGATTATATGCAAATGAGATGTCATAACACGTGAATAATTACTGGCCACCGCGAGTCGCCCTTTCGGGCCGCCCGCACAAATTGGATTTACGTGAAATGCAAGTTTTGCCCGCGACACGACGTTGATGTATGTATTTAGTTTGATATGACGTCGACTGTATTAGCGTTGATGTTCGTTAGTCGATTGTTTTGCTTCGATATTAACCTTATGGTCTGTGATATTAACCATAAATAAAACACAATATACATATGCAATACATGACAAGTAGGTACTTACGTGTCAATAAGATGTAGCGCATATATGTCCTTAGCCCATGCATTACATCTATTTGCTTAATGTTCCCTTCTGGTTTAGTAGTTGGAAAAGCTCAATTTGCTCTGGCTTATTGTAGGCACCAAAAGCAATATAAGGTACAAATCGTGTTATGAAAAATACCTAATAAAAACATTAATTAATTCGACATTACTTACTATAGTATTTAGTTGTCTATCAGAGCTCACAGTGACTCCCTATGAAAATTCGCCACCATTCACTAAATTTTAAATCTTTGGATTTATACATTATACCTACTAATCATAAACTTGAGAAACTCATTACAATATAATTGGCAACGTTGTTAACGTCATACCTACTTACGCTACATCACTGTTTCTAAATTGCCCCAATGTATTTAAATATCACGTACATTTTTACATAGTCGCCACACTTTCCACGTAGCGGGGAAATTGCGAGCAACGTCGGGGGGCAGCGTGACCAAGCATGCTGCGTTAAGGGGCGCCCGGGTCGTTATGCTAATACGTGTCCATTCCGCCAACCTCATTAACAAACCCACTGGCACCACCAAAACTACACACTGAGCAAACTTTCTAAGGCACAAAACAGGTTGGGACAAGTCAGGTATTTAAATCTTTTCACGATTCAACAACTGAAAAGGCCTGCGTGTCTGCCCGTAGTCGCGATATCGGGAAAATGGACGGTTGACTACGTTTATGGCTTACCCGCTGGTGCTTAGAGTTAAGGTGAATAGTTGCCCTCGTAAATACTGCCTCCGATAACGCCTGTGGTTATTTTCTTAACAACGCGGGTTAAGTGGCGCGGATCTTGAGTAAACTCTTTCAGTTATAGCAACTTGTTTACCTAGTTGATCGGTTGACCTTTGTGATGTTCTAAGATAAATAATGTTCGGCAAAGTTGTATCCGTGTGTATTTTGACCGAACGAGCGAAGTGGCTCCTTTTTAACTAGGCTTAAAATTATTTTGTACGTGTGAATTCGGAATGCACTGATTTCCGACTGTTCTCGCTGACAGGTCGCGTTTCTCATCCAAATCTCGTGATTTTTTTGTGAGAAAGTTCGATATTTAATATAAAAAAATTACGATCCAGTTTTTAGATTTTTTTCAAAATCGCGATATGGGTGATATAGGTTCAAACATTTCAGCCAGGTCAAATAATGTTCGCGAGGATAAAAGCTCACAAAGCCACTAGTATTTACTGTAGCGCCTCTAGTACTGAACTTGGATTCAAGTAAATCAGCTGAAATAAAATAGCCGTCATGATGAGCCTGTTTCAGCAAGTTTCCCATTTGCGTAGTCAGGTAAAAGGTAAGGATACAGGCCCACGAGTGCCAGCGACGAAATGGTGGTCATCTCCATGACGTTATTTAAAAAAAAATGTTTTGGATAACACTATTTTAACCAAAGTTTAAAAACTGGTAACTTTTCTAGCCCATCTTGCATATACGAGTAGTCTAAGATACGAATTAACCCGTTTGTTTAATAAAGGAATATTATATCAAATTAACCGCTGTGTTATTGCAGACACGGTGATATAGAATTGTCTGCAAAAAATCGAGCATTAATGATGGTCACCGAAGGCTGAAAGAAAAAAATGGATGCGAATGAAAACTTGCAACAAACTCCAGGGCGCATGACCGAGAACTACTTTGAGATATGGCCAAATAAGCGATATCTCAGGTATATCTCAGCTATAATGCCCTCTGTCATTAAAACGCGGTGCTCGCGATTCGAGTTGCACAAAGTTACATTTCACATGATATCTATAAATGAGGCGCAAATATAACTTAACCGGGTTGGCAAAGTGGCGATATACTAGGTATATCGCTACTTCGGAGATCTCTCTGAGATATCAGACAGATGGAATTAGGGCCCATGTCTAGTATCCCGTGCGAAGACAACTCGGCATAGTAGATGCGCACAACAGTGCCCTGTTACTTAAAAAGTTGTTTCTCAATATTTATAAAATCATCCAACAACCCATTCGCTATATGTATATGTATATTTTAACATACTTTAAACAGATGGGTGATGGCCGTTTCTAATGCGTATCCGAAGAACGAAAGGATATGCTGTAATCTACAAGTAGTGTATTAAAATTATAATTATAACGGAGTATAAAGTTAAATGTTATAATTTTCCCACGCTTCATAAATCATCATCAACAGTTAAGATATACGAGTAGCTACTTTTGTTTGTTTCTTAACCCAAGGAGTACTATACAATGGAAGTTTAATATATCTGTACGCATTGTCATTGAGCCGCTGTTTTGTATTAACATAATGAAAGATACCGACCTTGCATCGTACAAAGCACATATCCCAAGGAACATATTTTACTTACCCCATGTAATTTACTCACTTTAAGGCTAAAACCGCAAACCACGGGGATACGGGACTTCCGTAGGTTTGTTGTGATTTCAATTGTTTCCAGCATTGTAAGTTCTTTCATGACTCCATCATTACTTTAAAGTAGCAAAGCCAAAGAGTGTTTTTCAAAAGACATCGATCGACTTAACCTTGAAGTTGTGTCGTAAAGGATTTAAGTTACCTTTCACATCGTTCATGTGAAATTATTTTGAACCATTTGTGAGCTATTGTTCACATGCAAATGCATTCAATGCTGTTAACCGCCTATTACTGCGTATTGTGTGCTGAGCTGGGCCTAAGTTACTAATTAATTGAAGTTTAATCCTAATCTAAAACACGTATCCATTTCTGAAGACAATAGAAGTTTCCTCCATTGTGTAGCGGGCGACGTTATGCGGAACCCACATGTAATTTAAAAACCGCTAATCAGCCCGTCTCACACTATGCTTTTTACGACACAAAAGTCGAAAAAAGCGGTGCGAGATGAAGCCTTTGTGGTTACGGAGTTTCTGTAATTAGGGTATTTAATAGCGTAATAGCGTAACGGTCCCAATTCGGACCTATTGTGTTTTTATAAGGCGATTATGCGCCTCGGTTTCGTATTCAGGAATCACTAATGAGCGCGTCATTTTATCCGACAATACGATGTCGTTTTGATTGCACGTCGAAGATTAATAAGATCTCTAACGTTTAATTAATGGGAACTTATCATAAATGATACTCATCTGCGAAATTAAATATTTGTTGTTCGAATGTACCAAAAAAATAAGCCGCTCGTTTGAAAACATATGCATATGCATGATAAGTAAATCTTTTTGATTGACGTCGTTTTCTCTAATCATTCATACACACTTATGTATCGACATGTACCACTTATGAAGCGACAAAAATACGAAAAAGTCACTTAGATGTAAATATAATTCTGATATAATCCAAACTCTAGGCTTATGATGGAAATACTGTTAATCCTAGATTGAGGAAAATGTATTTACTTATATTATTAAAATTTTAAAAAATCTTTTTAATCAGTTTTCTATATTGTGCTCACCGCGCCAGCCTTGTAGCGCTATCTATTGGTAAACATTTTGTTTGTCCGGCCATCACGCCGAAACGGCTTGACGAATTTTAACCAATTTTACATTTTTGATACCGGAACATTCAAAGATTCTTTTCACCCGACTAATACGGTAATGAAAAACGTTTACGCGGACTTTGAAGGCACTTTCTAGTATAAAATATATCAATGGAACAAACAATCTGCCCATCTTCATTTAAATAAACAATGCCCATTTTACCCCATTTGATCATAAACATACTTAATATCAAAAAACAGTACAAATCGCGCATTCGGATGCAACCGAAACAGGCGCAGCGCACCGAAAACCAGGGGCGTTCATTGCATTTGGAAGGTTTTTGCGGAATGCCGGACATATTCCGAAAGCAGGTGTGGTCGAACCGAGGCCCGCTCTCGACGCTAATGAACACAATGAAGACATATAGAAGACATCCTACGAGTATATCCGGCGTTGATCGATTGATTTACTCGTTGCCACCGCGTTCGAGCTTTTTGTATTCGAATGTCGCTTGCTATTTGCATATCTGAGTTGCGGAGGGACGAATTTTAAACAAGACGAACGATGGCAGGCGCAGCGCGCTAAATGACTGTTACATCGCATTCTAAGGAACGAAACCCCTACTGCATAGGGTACAAGCACCTGAATTAAACATTTTCGCCCCCTTTGACTTCCATGCCTGTCTGGAAATCGTGGTTATAAGGAGGGGAAATGGATTTGCATATGACGAAACTATTCAGCTATTAATTCAGTTTCGTATACAATGGGCGATTACTGATAGCCGTTGGTACAAGATAACGTCTCGAACATGATATCTCTATCTTGGATATAATTAATGGTTTCTGTGGCAGTTTTATGACGAAGACAAGGCTACCGACGTTACACGTAAATGTTACTGTTTCATCAATGATACCATTCGAAAAGATACAATCGAACAATGATTCGTGTACTTATTAGACTTTTGCGAGTTTCTCAACTCCACTAAATTTACATTATCGTCCGATCAGTGCCATTTGTGATGGATGATTTCAATACTATGCAAGATTTATATTTTAAAATATTACCAAATATTAATTAAACGGCTAAGTGTAAGTATGTTAAGCTACCGCAGCTCAGTGAGAGGGTTCTTTAGCATTTACTTAATATAAATCAGCAAGTGTCGTACTAGTTTGCACGTTATCTTAATGACATCGCATACAAATAAGAGGTTACAGGATTATTCATAATTCAATATTTTGTTTTATATTACTCGTATAACTACAAATTAAGCGTTTTCGTACGATTTCTTTCATTTGTACTACGAGACTGTCACTTATTTGGGAATACAGACGGATGGACAACGAAAGAATACTCCTTTTGAGGTACAGAATCCTAAAAACTACGTTAGCAAAATGCATTTTATTTTTAAAGGAACGAGTATGCTCATCACCTTACCTTACACGAAACTTACTTAATTACGTTTGGCAAGGAGATATCAATTTCACAATCAATTGAATAATGACACAGACTTTCTAGTCACATTTAAAAATATACGTTCAATCATCATCATCAACCTGTTGCAGTCCACTCCTACTTGGCATACGTCTCTCCATCTACTCTTCTAGGCTGCCCACCTACGAATATCATCACTCCATAATGCCTGAAGATTATCCTATGTTTATTTTGCTAGTGCGCGGTCTCCAATTGAGAAAACTTTCGCCCTATCGGTTGAAAGTTGAAGAACTGATTCTCTGGTAGAGCTACAGAAAATGTTCTGCGAGAACTCCTCGAGGCATGGCACATGAGTGTGGTGAAATTGTTCTTCAAGAAAGGTGATACAATTTTATTAAAGAACCTTACGATCAATTCCACTCACGAGTCACTCATCAATTTTGTGAGAAGATTAATAGTAATAGACTAGTTGACTTATGCTAAATTGTATTAAACTAATGTTATTTCGTATAGTATTTAGCATAGGAAACCTAAATATATATTTTTCAGTTCATAAAAGTAGATGGTTGAAAAAAATAAATTTAAAAATATAGTTTTCAACGCTGCTCGCAATTTTCGCCCATGATACGTCGTACATGACGTCACCGATCCCGTAAAGAAAACTGAAGGTCTACTCCGATGTTCGATCTCCTGTTAAAGTATATTTGAGTGAGCGGGACGGCACTATACGACGGTCGAATTTCGAACATCTGAGTAGCCCTTCTGTTTATTTACTCTGTATTCTACGTCACGCCACACTACACTAAACGCAAAAATGGCCGACGGCGTTTTTGGTTGTTCTTGAAATTTATATTTTCAATTAATAAAATTTAGCCTTGTAGCTCTCACAAAAATACAATACTTTTTTTTAGAGCTAGTAAGATCATTATTAACCATTTCAAAAATGGGTCAACTAGCCTATTTCAGCCGGTGCAAGCCGGGTGTGGAGGGGGATACGGCACCATATGATAGACCACATCCACAGTGCGGCAGATTAAATATTTATGAAATACAGAAGTATAATCACAGTATAATTACGGAGCCTGATTATCTCGCTTTTGTGCACTATGAAAAGACATTTGATTTCATCGAGACCGGTTTCGAAGCGATGGTAGATTGTCATTATTAATAATTTATTATTGTAAAACAATATGTATAGGTTTTTTCATCGGAGAAGAGCCTGGTTAAATTTTAATTTATTTATTTGTTCTACAGGTCGCAATTTTCAGCTGACTTTCGTGACTTTCGTGAGCATAGGTTGGACAATTTATAATTATTGTTATCTATCCATTATTTTCTTTTTTTAATAGGATGGGGTTTTAAAACATAAATCATATTCAGCTATTTTAAAACAGATTTGCAAGATCCTCAAGCTTACAGTATCTTAAAATTGTGTTTCTTAAACTGCAAACAAGTCGAAATTTGCACGTATTAACCTTGTACAAATAATAATTTAATAACTTAGATCATCGTACTATGATAGACAGTTTTAGGACAAACAACGAATTATGATCTAAATAATAAACGCCATAATGAAGCACTTGAATGACAGCGACAGCAGTTCGTGTTAACATCTGATAGTGCAGTCAATTGTTCGAAGTGCACTTCGTTGTCGCGGCTATCTTCGCAATTTGCTGCGATGGGGACATGCCATAACGGCAAATGATGCTTATTGCTTGTTACAGTGCCATTGCAGACAATATGTGAAAAACGTTTACTTGCATATTGAAAACATTTGTTTTGTAAATTAAGTTTGCCTAGTTAGTCCATTCGGTTAGTAAACTGTTAGAGAAATGTATGGTTAAATACCGATTCATACTCAATAACGTTCTGGAGAATACTCATACAAAACTTAGAATTCAGTTGAAAGTTTTAAATACCCTATTTTAGATTCTTGCTATTTATCCGTTTTAAAACGGAGAAATGGGGGATGAATTTTGGTACGGTAATTTGGGCATATTTTGATTTATTGCTTTATATTACGTGCGTCTACTAAAGACAATCTAAATCGTACAACAAAGAAATACCTACCTATAGTTGTATCATAAGGGATGTACAAGACGTCATTGGAAATGTTCGTTACGGTATAATAATACCTTTTTATTTAAAACATTATAAGTAATTGGGCCGATTTGTATCAACACTCATCACCAAACATCTGTACAACAATGCAACTGAAAGATATTATGTAAATTAATCACCAAGGCGATTAAAAGGGACTCGTCCCCTAGTTAGCGAAGGGTTACTAAACTTTTTTTTATCAGATCAGCGGTGACTATCGGAATTTGTTCGATCTATGATACTGCCGGCAAAAAGTCCCCTCATGCAAAACGCTTCATAAATTAGCTACTAATTTAATGTACTATTTAGCAGTACTTAACAAGCATTATCATGAAATTAGCATTTATAATGATCATTACGCTTTATTGATAGTCTAGAGACTCGGTTGTGCGTGTGCGTCTTATCATTTAGATAATATTATAACAAATTTTCTGTGATATTTATTATAATTAATTGCCTACAGGACAAATGCTTTCATAATTTTCTAGAATCGTAATTATTTGCATTCTTTAGCTCGGATAATCCGTGGAAGAATTTGTCAACACCTTCAAGTTTTTAATAAACGAAGTAAGAAATACTACAAGCTTTTATAGAACATGATTTCCATCGGCTTGTCTTAATTCAAAGAACTTGCCTACAGTGGCTAAAGCAGAATTGCTGATTTTCTCAATTACGTTTTTAGGATGGAAAATGCAAATGTATAACTCAACCGTCATCAAAAATGTCCGTTGTTTCACTAAAAAAACATTATTTCAGTTAAGTAAAAGTAACCCATTTTAAAACCAAAATAATACAAAAACGTAAAAAGCCCCCATTAATTATGATAAAATTTATAAGTTCAACCCTTTGCCGATTAAATTTGAATACATCGGGAGACTAACTCGGTTCTGACAAGCTGCTAATCATATTCGATGCACCTTGCGCCGACGCCGGCCAGTTAGAATTTCAAATCTACTCCCAAGGCGCATGATAATTTGAAGGGCCGCGGATCAAAAACAATCTGACTAAAACAATACCGACAGGTGTCTGCGTTGGCTGCGGGTAATTGATTACTGGGGTTAAAGTATAAGGACGTGTAAAGTTCCCATCGGAAGTAATCTACGAGTACGAGCCTCTCCTTATGCCACAAAGAAGGTAAAATTTAATTGTCTTACGAGAATCAAACCAGCTAAAAATTTAAAACATACCTAAGTACTACTATTATTCAGGCAAAAATTTCTAATAAACATTACTTTTATTTTATTTTCCAATTCTAATACTGAGGATACATGATAGATTTTTTTTACCTAATTCTAGAAAATGTTTTTTTTTTAATAAGAGAATGTTTTCTCGAAGTAAAATGAGCTACCCAAGGATTTAAGTAGGTATGTTTCGCTACAGGGCCCACAAAATGTTCCATACTGTATATGCAATTGTGTCAAATTACAAGATATCCTGATACAATTTCAATACGCGTTAAAGCTCTATCTTACATATGCATATGTAACAAAATATGTTGTGTATGAGTCCGTCTTCAATAGCTTTTAATCTTGATTACTCTAACAATTAACAGTCAAAATTCCATTACAACGTGTAACGGATTAAAACGAAATATATGCTAAATATAGGAGGGTGGAGTGTTTACTCCGGTGCTATTAAACGACCATTACTCGTCGGCGCAGGCGCCCGCCCCGTGACAATCACCTTCCACATCTACTTAATACTTAACCCACAAACATTCTCCAAGCGTTACTTCAAACTTAGACACCACTTTACCTTGACACCTTCCCCCGACAAAACACGCCAATACGAAAGACCTTATTGCACTGGACGGATGAACGTAATTAAAATTGTATATAACGTTCTAAAGAAAGGCATTTATTGATGCAAGATATCAGATAAGCGCGCAACCGCCAGTAGCCATTGTTTTAACATGTGATGTGAAAATGCGGTACCTCGACATGTTCCAATTTGACGGTATGTGTAATTTGATTTTAATTAGTCGCTGCGGTACGAGAAATGAATTTATAATAACTCTTTCACAGGTAGCTCATAAAATGGAAACCACGAGAAAATATTTCAATTTGAAATTGTGTGTGTACCTACCTATATATAGCTATCGGAAATGAAGTAGACGATATGAGCCTGATTCGATTGACATTGACATTTAGCCATTTAAGCGATGTTTCTGGCATATTCTATTGCCATGATATGGCCAATTAATGCAGGAAAGGATATCGATTTCTGCTATTTGAGTTACTTTAAGGTTAGCTTCAGTGACGTCGACAAGTTTTTCCACTTTGCGATGGTGGGAATGAGATTACCTAACAGACCACCACTGAAAACATCATCAAACGCTGCCCACTTCACTGGTACGCTGGACCTGCTGAAGACCTGCATGATGTGACTCCTGACGCAGCCTACCTAGCAATCTTAAAGCTACTTGATTGCTTCCTGTAGGTAATATTTGTTATACTGAATCGACAAGTTAACCTTTATAAGATAAAAAATAGCAAACCGCTACTTGTATTATTTCATAAGAAATGTTGAACTCGACACTGCAAAATGTTCTAAGGTCGGAACGGAACATAGGTACTTACTTATATACTTTTGGTGTATACATGAACACTTTTACATTGTACCTATACACAATAATCAATTGTACTCGTTCAATGCGCGTCTACCTGCTCATTGTCCTATTCCTACGTTCGGGGCTATTGTGAGCCCAGGCCCAGAGCGCAGCCAATGGGGGCGGCAATAAACGACTAATTGCATTGCGCGGGGCATGCTCGCCAATGAGTAAGCATTAGGGGCCGATTACATAGCCGTATATAGCGGTAGGTGTATACGATAAGACTTGACACCAGGATATAAACGACTGGGAGTAACTTTGTAAAAACATTGGTAAATTGGTACATTATTTATTTTTTGGTAATACGACTAGTGTTAGTATGGACCTAATCTTTACTATTATAAGTGGGGTGTGGTGGGGTCATGATTTCAGGAAAAATCAGAACAGCGCTATACTTACAGCGGATTTGTATGGGCGTGTGGTTTCGCTCATCGCGGTGAAACGGTTGAACGGAGTTTAACCAATTTTGTTGCTGGGATAACTGTAGGTACTCATCCAAAGATGGAAAAATAGGTAGTTATACTTATTTTAAAGTTTTATGCGGACATGTGCGGACACCACGTCATATGTAACAAAAATGTCATAAAATGCTCCCCGATGAGTATAGGCATTAGGGAACGATTACATAACCATATATATACAAATAGATGTATACTATTATACAGCTTAAGAACGTTACAAAGGGTAGGGGTCAACTTCTATACCATAATAAAATTGAAAACCAAAATTTTAATCGCGGACACCGAAGAAAATAAAAATATTCAGTTCGGTTTGTTTGTATAAGTACCTACTTATTTTATCCGTATCCATCCTTAGCTCAGCATGCCAAAACGGCATAGACTACTACTACTTCCTACTACGGAAGTGACTTTGTTTTATACCTACTATGTAGTGATTTACATCTAGTTGACGATCTGCAGTTTTTTTATTAAAATAATAAATAGGCAAGCACATTACGCTACGCTTGGGTTGATACTACGCTTTAAGCACGAGGGAGCCACTTAGCAACTAAGTGCTGTGATCAACTGCTGTTGAACCTGTTTATGCGAGTAAACTGCGGTCTATGTACTAATCAGTAGGTAGTTTATATTTATGTCTATTATGAACAGTTCCCTTATTTGTTTCTCTCATAGAACTTATCGGCATGGTAAGTACATACAGACCTAATTTAACTTTTTATCTAAATCAACGGAAACAATTTTTTTTTATACTACGACGGTGGCAAACAAGCATGCGGCCCGCCTGATGTTAAGCAGTTACCGCCGCCTATGAACGCTTGCAACGCCAGGAGCATCACACGCGCGTTGCCGACCCTTTAAGAACCCATTCACTCCCCTCTTGAAGAACCGCATACTGTAGCCCCCGGGGAAAACCTCGGCAGGAAGCTCATTCCACATGCGAAGCGTTCGCGGTAGGAAGTTCCTCTGGAACCGGACAGTTCTCGACCATTTAGGCTCTAGCTTGTGAGGATGAACACCCTGCCGATGGCGAGCAGTGCGGTGGTAGAAGGTAGCCGTGGGCATCATGTCAAACAATTCCTCAGAACACATCCCATTAGGTATAAAGACGGTAGAACACACACAAGGAGGCAAAGTCTCAACAATTCTTATTACCACGATAAAAAAACTTCAAAATAGTCATTTTTAGGTCGCCCTAGTTATTAAAAAGTTCCGTTTATTCCTCATGGATCACTTCCGATACTGGCAAGAATACCTATTTACTTTGTGATGACTGATGAGAATAACTTGCTTAACAACCTCAAAAGACATTCCACTGTTATCTGTGGACTTCGTCATAAATTTCACTTCAGTGAATGGAAAGAAATGAATAAGTTTAAATGGAAATCCCCTAAAATCATTACGTGTGCTTATGACAACTAAAAAGTTCCAACTATTTTTATAATATGCATTGCATTAATATAAATCTTGATTTGGCATGAATATAACAGTACACATGTGTACCTACTGTTATATACGTATGTCAAATAAAAAACAACCCAAATGCGATTGGTAAGTACTCTCGCGTCGAATAAAACCATTATATTTATTTATTTATTAACCCTACCACCAGCTAGTTTTAAATCGCCGTTTATTGATAACTAATAAGTACCTTATTGAGAATTAGGGGACAGTTCCTAGCGGAACTTTAGGGATGTATGTGACACGATGCGCTTGTTTGAGCTACATAATAAGCAGGAGGGACATCCTACATTTTAAGTTAGCACAGAAGTTATTTTATAAGGGCCATGGGTATTAGATAGGTACGTATAATTTGCAATCCATGCAAGCAAACTATAGTAAAATATTTAATGTCATGTTATATTTCCTGTCCTTTATCGACTATTAGCAGTAATGGAAGAATAAATATTATCGTTGCACTTGGATTGAAATTACATAATAATTATGGAGACAATTATCACTTAATTATTAACAAACATTTTAAACAGTCATTTTAACATTGTTAAGCTTATTTGCGTATTTGCGATTTCCTGTGTCGTTTTGTGTTATTTTCTCAGCAATCAACATGTTAAGAGGGGGACACCTTTAGCGCACAACAAGGCTGCAAGCACTTCGCGACGTTGTTTACATAATTAGTTTTCAATTCATTAAAGTCAATTTACTGTGTCCTCCGTATACTTAAGTAAGTACTTAATGGGAATGGATAGTTACTGACGAGTAGGTAATCGCCAAGCAAGTGATTAGGTATCAATGTGTTTTTGATATTATAACATTTGTATTGCATGTTTTTTATTTTATTTAGGTACAGTAAATTATAAGCATACAGACGAACAGAAACGTACCCACCATATACCTACGTAAGCCCACTGAATAAAAACCGATGTTTATGACTATTCAACCAGTCTATGATATTATTGTTAACAGCATAATTTGAAAGTTTAATCAGCTATTTTATTAATTCTCGATTTCATCGGACTCTTCCAGTCTGAAAATAGCAGAAAAAAGTGGACAGGCACATGTGAAGTGGCGGTGACATGTTGGAAACCGATTAACCGCGAATTTCACACGGTTGTCCCGATTTTGTTTCATTTTTGCGATAGGTACAGCACCCCAAAACACTTACCTATGATTCCAATTCAGCTCGCTTCATCAAATCTAAGATCGATTGAACCATGATGGTCAAATAATGTTCGTCGACTTGTAACATACTTATTCGTGTGTAGACTTGTAGAGTGACAAGGAAGGGGGTCACAGAGGCGAGAGCGGCGCGGCGGCGTATTTCAAAGGAGATCTGTGTAAAGTATTATGCTAATTGTTTACCGTGGCGTATGTGCACCTCGCTGCAAGTATTGTGTCGAAACAGAGCAGACGCAGACGCAGCCATAGACTTAGAGAATATTGGAGCCAACAGTTCGGTTTCATAATTTCAATTTTGTTCGTGGTATCTTAACATAAAAAAAGTTTCCTTTCCATTATCATCTAATGTCCTTTTAACCGATTTCAAAAAAGAGAGAGGGTTCTAAATTCGAATATGTTTTTTTTATGTTTGTCACCTCAGAACTTTCGACTGGGTGAACCAATTTAGATGAACCTTTTTTCATTTAAAAGCTGGTGCTTCAAACTTGGTCGAGTTCTGACAAAGACTTCCATGACAAAATCATAATAAGTGCTATTGTATGTTATATTTCGCTCGTTGAAGTCGGTATTTTTTTTTTGTGTAAAAGTGATTATATTTGAACCAATAAAAGCAAAAAAAAAATATTCAAAGAAGTTCCGACTTAATAACCCGATCATGTACAGAACCCGATCATATTCCGACTTAATAACCCGATCATCTACAGATTAAATTTGAATCACCTTTTTAAGTCGGTGGCAAACCTCACTACACGTAAACTTACGCGGCATCTGTTTTCATAGTAATAATTGAGTGGTTTCGCATCGCGTTATTTTTGGCTTTTCAGTTCTTTTTTTGAAGTCCGAACTTTTTTTTGACAAAAAATAATTTCTAGAGAAGAATTTTCTTAAAAAAAAGTATACGTTTAAGTTTCGAGTCCCTAAGTGTCACTGTTGAAATATAGTATAGCCGATATAATTAAAATAATCGTTAAATTATTGAAGTTTATGTAAAGTATCTTTCCAAACTCGTAGGATATAAGAAAAGCTATGGAAGTCGGCTTCTAAAAAAACTTCTAAAAAATATGACACCGATATTTTAAATATAACACTGTTCATCTTGCAGATTATGCACACAGTGACAGTTAACACACAGATATGCATTTAAGTAAATAGATCTTCATCATCATCATCATATCAGCCATAGGACGTTCACTGCTGGACACAGGCCTCCTCAATAGATTTCCACATGGGCCGGATAGCAGCGAGTCCCCGTAAGTTTACCAGTAAGTAAATAGATACAACTTTCAAATTAACAGTATTAAATAAGTATGACATAACAAACGAAACACGATAGGGTCCAATTCTGTAACCGTTCGTAATTCTAGTAGGGGAGCGACACGGAAGCCCGCTACTGTGCGAACGCATTGTGGCGGCGACAGAGTCCTCAATCGGTTATCACACTTGTTCGTCGCGGTCGCGCCGAAAGGCCTCATTGTCACCTGTCCACACATACACAAGTGGGATGCCGACAGCGAGGACACCAAATAAATGAGAGACATATTCGGTGAACGGGTAAAAGACGAGACTAAAACAATGTTTAGACTACAACTCCGGGTACAGGTGTTCTGATAGGTACATCCCGTTAGGCCCTCGAACGACTATGTGACGAATGACACTAACAGAATGACGACAATGATGCATTGCAATTAATGTCGTAGCCCATTTCAGTGAAGCATCTTTGAAAGGCCATTTTATTCTGAAACTGAATAGTAATCATCGTCTGAATTATTTGATGGTAAATAAAAGGCCTTTGAAACTCACTGATTCAGTAACAGTTTAATCATTCAAAACGTGAAAATCATGAGATTATACGGTGAAAAGTTTTTTGTAGGAAATTATAAATTTATATCCAGTCAATATTGCATGACTCCAGTAGAATCATGAGGAACATCGCATGACGGCAAAGATTATGGTGACGAATCAGAAAACTATCACCAAAACATGCTACTCATTTAGCGCCAACAAGACGACACGCAGAACCGTAAAACTACCCAACTATAGTTCAATCATCCAACTATGGTCCAAAACAAAACTCGTTTATTTTTATCAAAATCCATATTCTATCAGTGAGTTAAGTTTGTTTAATTATGTTGGTCACCTAAGAGTTTATTCGTAATCATTGTCATAATATTAACGAGTAATTTTCAGATTAAATTGGACCATAGTTGTGTGGACTGGACTATAGTTGGGTAATTTTACGGAATGTGTAACCTTATAGAACCAGCACAGTTTGACTCTCGACTTGCAACTGCCAATTCAAATGAGTCATAGATTTTAACGAATATAATGTAACAGTCAAGGAAATTGAAACCCACTTTGTAGCTCTTGTCAGAATGACAACGAAGGACAAAAAGATACTTGTTTCAGTTTCCTTTACTGTACCTACATCGTTTTCAGGTTTTTAAACTGCCTTACCTAAACCTGAACCTTTAATCAAATCAAGTAATTCAAATTATAAATATCCAATCATTACACGTAATAGACATCTAATATTTACTCAAAAGTTTCTCTATTTGAAAAAAATACGAATAAATAACAACATCAAATTGCTTATATTATAATCCCAGCCGCTATAAATCAGTGTCACTCATCTCAGGCCACAATGATACAGAGTGAAAAAATAATTTATTGGACCGAAAAACCCCGCACAATACACGGCAATGTGTCAAAATATTCTCACAATAATACGGGGATCTTTGAAAGGCCACTGAGAACATTAATAATAAGGGATCCTTAGTAAATGTAACAAAAATGCTATGAACTTCTTAAGCAGTTAATAGGGACCCTGCACAAAAGGGCCCAGCGGTGGTTCAGCCCTTCAATGAAGTCACCTGACTAATTCATAATTTATGTGGTGTGTCGCGGTCAAAGGGTTCCTATGGGGACTCCTCGTTGCATTTCATAATCTTGTCATCATCGAGATATTAAAAGGGCGCGATAAAAAACGTGACCGAAAACGGGATAAAATACGTTCTTTTGTAAAAGTGTCCTTTTATGAGACAAATCGATGTGATAGCATGTTGACATGGGTCACTTATAGATACTTAGTACATATTTTAGTCAGGTTTTTAAGTCCAATAGCTTCATATTAAGAATGCATGTTGAAATGTAGCTAAAGCACCAAAGCAATGTTCTCATTGCTCGTAGTTTATTTATGATCATCAATATGCGGCATTTATCCAGCCTGTCAAGGCTGATACTGTATCCTAAGTGTGAGTAACTCATTCAATCGCTCGCGCCCAACTCATGCGCAGAAAGGCTCGCGCAACAAAAGCTCAATCGTATTTACATTTAGTCATCGCCTATTTATCAATACAACGTGTACATCAATAGCGTTCGAGGCAATCAGTGATAAACTGATAATGAAATGGTGCTAATGTAAATAAATGGTCAGCGATATTTTAACGTCCGTGTTATGGCTATGCATAAGTGGAAACCGCTTTATATTAAAAGCAGGAACTGGCAAACTATGTCTAAAACCTAAGTAATACGTATCTTGTTAAGAGACTGATAAAAAGTCATTATATGTATTAAATCTAATTAAGGCTTTTCTTTATTAAGGAATAAAAGGTAACAACAAACACACATTATTATGAACATGACTGCAACTGAATGGGTACACGTATTGAAAGAGAAATCTTCTCTTCAGGAAATAAACTTATCCTTCCCCATAATACTTGAGTCAAAGTTCATAGTAAAGAGAAGCTGATATAACTGTTAAACTTAAAATATTATTTAAGTGGTTCATAATGTGATAAAATTTACCCTTCACATGATACGTCAGATATTTTCACATTACGCATAAACCAACGAATGCGCTATCTAACTTGCTCCAAAACAAAAGCGCATTCCATATCCCGCAGCGGCGATCCAGTATAATCTGTTAGGATGTGAGCGCGCGCACAACAAGTGAGCCTAACAAGCGAACAACACCCAGAGAATTACGCTAAGCCTAAATTATAACAGCCTCACTAATCACCGGCTCGTCATACAATGCCATAAATATTACGAGAGCATTCAAAGCGCATCGACGCCTCTAGGTTATAAACTATCTCGGATTTCTATTCACGCCTATACACCGATCGGGTTTGCGTAAGCTTCAATAGGATACCAATGAGATACCAATGAGGTAACTAGATATAGTTGGATTTCAAATCAAATGAGGTGTTAACGGAGAATAAACATTCTCTTGTTTTTTATCGAAAATCTAAAGCTACCTCATTCGGCAATATGATGATTGATGTGGAAAATGGCACGAAATTTAGCATGTTTCCTTTTTTAGGGTTCCGTACAAACGGGACCCAACGGGACAAACGGGGTAAAAACGGGACCCTATTACTGAGACTTCGAGTTGAAATTTTCACAGATGATGTATTTCTATTGCCGCTATAACAACAAATACTAAAAATAAAATAAAATAAATATTTATGGGGGGCTCCCATACAACAAACTTGTTATAGATTATATATATGTATAGGAACCCTTCATGCGCGAGTCGGGCTCGCACTTGCCCAATTTTCTACATTCTTGTCGTATGATATTTTTTGCTGAAATATAAAGATTCTGAAAAAATAAGCTCTTGATTTCTTTACATGCACGTAAAACGTAATTTTCCAGTTATTTTTCAGATATCAGATTTCAATAAAATTTGGTGAGTTGGTAAAGTTGCTTACTCTGACCATGTCAAGCCCAATTTCACGATATGCCCTACAAATTTTTCTCCAGTTACACAAAATGTATTACAGAAATTGGCCCAGAGGCCAATTTGTATTTTGTTGTCGAATTAAATAAAAATTTGCCCATTCATATAACACATTATACTCAAAGTGGGTCAATCCTCAACAAGTAAATAAATATAATTATCATTACAGCAAATATAGTATCCATTGGAGATAAGTATTTCTGAGTTCTAAACATCCCCCTACAGCTACTTGCATTTAGCTACATACCCACTCGTATTACGTTCCTTTCATCGACCCTACAACTGTTAACAAATTTTCCAACATTTATTAAGTACATTATAAAGGCCGCCATTACGCTGCACGGAGCTAACAGATCGGTGCAATTGCCTTTTGAACCCGATGAGTGAGCCTTTCTCGGGCCGATTTAACTTGCCGATACGATCCGCCTTACAATTTAGGACACTCGTGAGGAAATGAGAAATAATACGGATCGTAGTTAAAATAAAAATAGTATGTTATTGAGAGTTTTTCGAGCCATATGGTAATCTTTATCATCAGACAAAGACACCCACTACTTTCCTAGAACGCTACCATGACCGGTTCTACGCCGCCCGCATCCATCAGCGGACTCCAGTTACCTTCATTAGGTGATCAGCCCAGTTTGTAGGGTCTATCACGCTGCCTCTTCTGGAGTGTGGTTTTCACTCTAGAACACGTCGGTCTCAACAGTCATCTATCTATATATATATAAAAGAAGAAGTCCTGACTGACTCATCAACGCACAGCCGTAACTACTTATGTTAGAGAGTTGATTTTTGCACAGTAGGTTACTTTTATAACGTGAGCTAGGGATAAGAAGGGATTTTGAATAATTCAACCTCTAAAGGGGTTAAAAAGGGAATGAAAGGTTGTATGGGGTACAAGTTTTTTTAAGCTAGGAGTTAGAAACTTTGTAAAAAGATATTTTATTGAAAAACAAGAAAACTAATTTAAGCGTTTTTGAAAATTCATCCCTTAAGGTGGAAAAAAAGGGGTTTTTAACCCTTTTAAGGGGTTTGTATGGACATCAAACATTTCTTTGAGCGCGGAACTTGAATCTTTGTGTAAAGGTATGCCTTTCGTATTTTGTATTAAAAAATAATTCATGAGTTCCAAGTTCCAGCAGTAGAAAGAACTCTTCAGTTTTCATTAGTTTAGAGTCGTAGCTATCGTTTCGGGCCACACACTGGCCTGGAACTCCTGGAAATCTCTCAGCAGATCACACCTGTCTCTTTGTTAAATAGATTTTTTACGTACTTTGATTTCTTTGAGCACCGAACTTGAAACTTTGTATAAAGGCATACTATTAATATACAAAAAAAAAGTAATTTCAGCGTTTTTAAATGTTCAAGCTCTAAGGGGGTTAAAAAGGGGTTGAAAGTTTGAATGGATATCAAACCATTTTTTGAGCGCCGGATTCGAAACTTTGTATATAAGCATATAATTCGAATACAAAAAAAGTGGTTTCAGCGTTTTTGAAAATTCGTCCCCTAGGGGGGTTTAAAAGAGGATGAAAGGTTGTATCGGGTAAGATTTATTTTAAGTTAGGAATTAGAAACCTTGAAAAAAAGTATTTTATTATAAAATAAGAAAACTGATTTCAGCGTTTTTGAAAATTTATCCCCTAAGGTGGTAAAAAAGGGGTTGAAAGTTGGTATAGAGATTAAACATTTTTTGAGCGCGGGACTTGAATCTTTGTGTAAAAGTGTACTATTAGAATCCAAGAAAAGTCATTTCAGCGTTTTCAAAAATTCGTCCCCGAAAAGGGTTAAAAAGGGGTTGAAAGTTTGAATCCATTACAAATTCCTTGAGACTTCCTATTAAGGCATATTATGATAATAACAAAATAACATTAATAATGTTTGTATGAAGATCAAACATTTTTTTGAGAGCGGGACCTGAAACTTTGTATAAACGCATATTATTCGAATCCAAGAATTTATAAACGTATTATTATTTAACTCATCGAATTTAGTAAGGCTATTCGTTCATACGTACTTAAGTTTCATAATAAATCAACGTTATTAGGGCAATCGAGTACACAACAATTTGAATTAAATTGAATATTTTTTTATCGTGTTTAAATACATACAACATAATATGCGGTTACATGCGTATTGTTATCAAACTCATCGAAATTAGTAAAGCTATTTGTTCCTAGATGGCACTAGCTGTACTAGATTTCATAATGATTCGCGTAATTAGAGCAATTTAACCGAAAACATACTAAAAAGCGGCCAAGAGCGAGTCGGACTCGCGTACGAAGGGTTGAAAGGAATGGTACCGTAACGTAAAAATGGCAAAATAGTCACGTTTATTGTATGAGAGCCGCACTTCAATATTTATTATTTGTTTAATTACAGCAACCAACATCCAAATCCACTTGACTTAAATCTCATACAACTTGCAAAAAAAGAAAAGTAATTTCAACATTGATTCGATCTGAAAATAATATAAAGATGTAAAATGTTCAAGATAAGATTCCACGCGTACGAAGTCGCGGGCAACACAGCTAGTTTTTGTATAAAGGCATAATATTAGGATACAAAAAAAGTGATTTCAGCGTTTTCAAAAATTCGTCCCCTAAAAGGGTTAAAAAAGGATTGAAAGTTTGAATCCAATTACAAATTCCTTGAAACTTCTTATTAAGGCATATTATAATAATAACATTAATTGAACGTTATTAAAAATTCAACTTCCAAAGGGGTTAAAAGGGGTATAAAAGTTCGTCTTGGGGTTCAAATTTAATATTAAGCTAGGTACTTCAAACTTCGTAAAAAGTTATGCAAATAAAATAGAAGAAAAGTCATTTCAGCGTTTTTGAGAAATCATACCCTAAGATGGTAAAAAAGGGGAGATCAAGTAATTTTTGAAGCGCGGGACTTGAATTTTTGTGTAAAGGCTTACTATTAAAATACAAGAAAAGTAATTTCAGCGTTTTCAAAAATTTGTCCCCTAAAAGGGTTAAAAAGGGGTTGAAAGTTTGAATCCATTACAAATTCCTTGAGACTTCGTATCAAGATAGATAAGGTGGTCAAAAAGGGGTTTAAAGTTTGTATGGAGATCAAACCTTTTCTTGAGTGTGGAACTTTAAACTTTGTATAAAGGCATATAATTAGAATACAAGAAAAGTCATTTCAGCGTTATTGAAAAGAGGGATTAAAAAGAGGATGAAAGGTTGTATAGGGTATGTTTTATTTTAAGTTAGGAATTAAAAACTTAGTAAAAATGTATTTAATCAAAACATAAGAAAGTAATGTTAGCGTTTTTGAAAAGTCATCCCCTAAGGCGGTGAAAAAGGGGTTTGTATTGAGATCAAACATTTTTTTGAGCGCGGGACTTGAAACTTTGTATAAGGGTATATTATTAAAATAAAAGAAAACTAATTTCAGTGTTTTTGAAAATTCAGCCCTGAAGGTGGTGAAAAAGGGTTGAAAGTTTGTATCGAGATCAGAACTTTTTTTGAGCGCCGGACTTGAAACTTTGTATAAAGGCATATAAATAGAATTCAAAAAAAAAGTAATTTCAGCGTTTTTGAAAATTCAACCCCTAAGGCGGTAAAAAGGGCGTTGATAGTTTGTATTAAGATCAAACATTTTTTTGAGCGCGGGACTTGAAACTTTGTATAAGGGCATATTATTAAAATACAAGAAAAGTGATTTCAGCGATTTCGAAAATTCAGCCCAGAAGGTGGTGAAAAAGGGGTTGAAAATTTGTTTGAAGATCAAACATTCGTTTGAGTGCGGGTCTTGAAACCTGATTTTATAATGGTTCCACGTAATTAGAGCAATTTAGCCGAAAAAAGAACTAAAAAGTCCAAGAGCGAGTTGAACTCGCGTACGAATTTCGGTACCATTACGTATAAAATGGCAAAACAATCACGTTTTTTGTACGGGAGCAGCACTTCAATATATATTATTATTTATTATTTGTTGAATTACAGTAACCAACATCAAAATCCACTTGACTTAAATCTCATACAACTTGCAAAAATAGAAAAGTAATTTCAACATTGATTCGATCTGAAAATAATATAAAGATGTAAAATGTTCAAGATAAGATTCCACGCGGACGAAGTCGCGGGCAACACAGCTAGTTATGTATATGTGCTGAGTAGACAATGATTGTCTCGACATTTTCTGAGACAAAGACTACCGTTTGCATGATGTGTAGGTGTAGTATGACCGATTTCATGAAAAAAGTCCAATTCCCAGCCGACAAAAAATTATTTATGAGATTGATGTTTGAATATTAAGACACGAATCAAACAGGGTTCATAATAGTGCATAGTTCTTAGAAAACTGCGGCTTTCAAAATTTGTCTTGTTGCTTTAGCATGCTATTGAAAACAAAACTGCGTTTACGAGTAAGTCGTTTGTCTTTTAAAATGAAAATGTTGGCAATATAGGAATATGAAACGGTGAACAAAGCATGCTATATAGGAATGATACTATTAATAACATTTGTAAAGCAAACGTCGCCGGCGCGGGGTGAGGCACATATAAATCCAAGCCCCGATTAAGGTTCGCCCATTATCCTGTCAATACTCCGATTCGTGCGCACGAACATCGCTGAATTACACCTCTATTTACTGTCAAACTTAATTCGTACCCTCCGTTACGAAACCTCATGTCTAGGAAGTACTGTTGACGATCGCTTTATAGTAAAACTACGTGTGATGGCTACTGAAGGCGGTGTGTCAGATGTTTCTAGAAATCTGATGGTGGTTTCTACAGCGTTGGTCGTGACCCTCTGCTCCCATCACTTTCTCCTGCGTAATTTTGTGCCATCGGTCTCTTATGTCTTATGAATCTTATGATTGATGTTGGACAGTGTGCGAATTTGTCTTAATAGGAGCATTGTTCACTAACGTTGTAAAAAAAATAGAAATGTTTAAATAGTTGAAATCATTAGGAAATATCAATATCCTCAGATACATACGGAAAAGTTAATCTTTGATTTTTCTGAGTGCTTTAATAGGTGCGGCATTTGATAACAGCTCAAATCCGCTATTCTTTATAAAATGTCATAAACGATCTGTTAGTATGGAGTTACTATGAAGATACTGACTTGTGACGTCATAAAAATCAGTACTCAAGACACATCCTTTTTAAGTTTTTGTCGAATTAAAAATAGTATAATGTCCAAAACTTAGTGGTGCTTTATTTAGTTCCGTGTATTTTTGAATGTGCGCTTAGTGGTTTCAATGATACAATTTATTTTCACTATAGTCAAATGCCGTATTGTACACCGTATAATTAATTATATACGACGTATGTATAAAAACATTCCTAAGTTAAATTGGAATTTTTTAATTTTCCACATACCGCCTAATGCATGAAACATTATTGCGGATTGTTTTGATGTCTTCTCTCTATCCTAATTATGATTGATATGACAGCTATTGCTGAAAAGGCAACCTTTTGGATGAAGTTGGAGCGTAAGTTCATAACACTAGACAGCGATTAAGAACAAATCCTGCGCACAATCGCCCACAAATCACGATGATAAAGAGCAGTAGGTAAACGGGCGATGGCCGAGGGCCGCCAAAGAGCCTAATAGTTGCCTGTAGGACAAAATAACAAACACATTTGGGCTCGTAATGCTGCGATTGCTGCGGCTCCTCCTCGTTTGGGTGCTTAGCAAGTTTTAGAAGAGGCCGCTTTGGCAGGCCGACCAGTAAGGCTTATTTTATTAGCATCAATAAGCACTGTTTAGCAAAAAATAATCTCATAACCACGTCTTAAATTATATAACTATTTTATATAAGACGTGGTTATGAGATTATTAATTGTATATATACAAAACTTGTAGGTACATAAAAATCCATACGCGTGAACTTCAGAACCTCTTGCATGTGAAGAAGGTTGAAAATAAGACGGCATTGGCATGGAAGAACTAAAACTAAACTCATCTTTAATCTTTACAAGTCGGCATGTAATAAACGTTTCATAACGAATGACAGAATATTCTCTCGAGAATTGTATTTTATTGGTTGTTTGTGTAAAATTCTCAATGAATAGTGAGGCGTAGCGGCGTAACCGATCAACGCATGCTAATCGCTCCCAACGCGCGTAGAGTGTCCAAACAAAAGCAAAGAACCATGGTGCCGTTTCAATAGCTTTGCCCATTCTAGACCTTTATAAAGCCTCAGAACTAACGCAACTTCCACTCCCTAATCGCCAGCTCGCGGCGAGCGTTTCAGCTGTGTGCTGATTTCACACTCACCTGAATATCACGCATTCACAATCCAAGATAAACCTTACCTCCCTCAAAACTAAGATACTTCTCTCTTACCATCGATTTTGATTAATTACTACTTCTACTGATAATGAAAATTAGACTTACTTATGTTTGAAACATGGTTGGTTTTCCTGAAGTAGCTGTTTTGTCCTCATATCCTCAGGGTAAGTATTATCCCGAGATCAATCATCAGCACACGCCAAAGGTTGTTCCGAGGCGCGCTTACAAATCGCATTCTTCAGTGTTATGAAGGCCGTAATGGTCCTCCTTTGTTCCTTTTACTGCCCCGTTATTAATAATTATTATTACATCTGTGAAGAGAAACGGTTAATTGACGAATGACATACATACCGGCCCATATCCCGATATTACAAGTTGCAAATTATAAGCAAAAGTCCCTTTTCAGCTTATTATATTAGATATAGACACTTCTGCTTATAATTTGTAACTTGTAGGTTCGTGAAATGTGCCCCTGATCACTTTGTTCATCCGTTAAACAGCGTCACTAATTTATAATGAAGTTCTAGTTTATAGATCTGAAACACGTTAAAAATTTTAGGTATATAAAACACTCACTTATCATTATTACTTAATTTTTCTTTAAGAATTATTTAATTTAATTGTAACTAAATGTGATAAATTATGAATTTTACAAATTGTTTTTATTAAAAAAGTTAGGTTATAGCAAATACACTTCTGACATCAAAAGGTTATTATTATTATTATTAATCCGTTAATCGCGGCTCGAAGCTTGTGCCAGTATCAGTTTTTTTGGTTTATAACCAACGCATGACTTCCGTGTTAAAAAAACTTATCAAAAAAATAAAAAATAAATTATTAAAACATGAGATGAAATGAATATGAACAAAGATGGCCGATGAATCCCATCCAAAGGTTAAATTATGCGTGTAGCGAATGCATACAATAATTAAAAAAAAATGTCAACGACAATATTAATTAGCGTTTTTTTTTTTTATATAACCGCCATGGTTTAATTATGCCTAATTTACACTTTCGAATATTTCTTCCTTATTTTCTCATGTCGGAAAGTGTGAAGAATCTTATAATAAAATACTATTATGTACATGGCCACTTACAGGTGCCATAATAAAAAAAAAATATATTTTGTTTTTAATAATAGACATGTTGACTAATTTTTTTTGAGGATGTCAATCGATTCTATTTTTTATTGTGATCAAATGTCTATATGGGACTGACTACACTTAAATTGCTCTAAAAGTCAGAAATGACCGTCAAAGTTCAACATTTCTACGTAGCGCTAAAAACGCATATAACCATACAAAACGCGTCAGGCTAGTGACGTCACAGGCCGGTATAGGTACCAATAATTGTATGGAAAAATTAAGAAATTTGGCATTTTCACCGTGAAAAAGTGCGTTTAAGTTCATAGTTGTCATACAATTATTGTTTCGTAAAATTATGAGGATTCTGAAAACATTTTCAAAATTTATTTTGGATTAAAAAAAAAACATAAAATTTGCGTACCTTTGAAGTCACATATTTCCAAAAAAGATAAATGTTTCTGGATTTTTTTTCTTTGTTTCGTGATATATTTAGCTAATTTTATTCATATAACTACAGTACGCTGTAGAATTCAACATCAGTCAAATAGCCTATTTAATGGCGATAGCTGTGACGTTTCTAGGAAAATCGGCCAATAACTTCGAAATTAATCAACAATGAGGTTATCAATTAAACTACTGAATTTTTATGAGTACTTACTTTATTTATTTATTTAATATTATACATACTTTGTATTATTTTATTGTTGCGTTTTACATAAAACAAGCTTGTTATAGGCACTGAAGGAAGCATAACTATTTACGTATCTTGCTGACCACAACTTTTAATCACAACAAAAACGTTGCATAATGATCATCAGATAAAAGATATTATTCTGATGAATGATTTCGCATAACACTCATTGTATTAGCCTAATGACGTCAACTGTTGAACAAAGGTCTCTCCCAAGGTTCTCCACGACCGCCGGGCTTCCCATCTCAGTTCACCTTGTTGGGAGCTATATCTTCTGGCACGCTGTCACAACTCAAGAATCTTTAACCTAACGGTTTTCGATTGTATGATGCTTTATCATTTTATCTTTGGGTGAAGTAACCTTGCGTTATTGTACAAAATCTTCAAAATCGCTCGTACGAGTACTATACCTGCCAGGCGTTACTAATTTTTGGACCTGTTTTTCCAACATCCATCATTGGCGTAACCGCTACAATTGAATTATATTTATACACCCTAATGCCACCATTACGCCAATTTCGCCGCGTAAGTGAATTACACCGCGTAAGTGAATTACGCGCGCGCACAGCCTGATTTAATGTGACTCGCCTCTAGTTATCATGTATCAAGGACTGTCTGACATCCTCCGTGGCGGCTCTTCTTTTAATAAGGGGTCGTTAGAGTATTAGCCACAGAGTAGAGAGATTGAAAGGAAACACATTCCATTCGACGCCATGAACATGCAAATCAAAATATTAACGATATTCGAACATTGCCTAAAATTTAAAAGAACTCACGCCGTCTTTCGCTGGCGCAGCGCCCCCTGGTGGTATACAACCGTAAAACATAAGGACCTGCTCTGAAATTATAACCGTTTGATGCAAAAATACCAACCAACTTTCCAAGTTTTCCAGTAAAGTGATAACAGACATTCACAAACAACTTTTAACACGAAACACATATCATATCAGGCATCAAACACCTCACCAGGCATCAAATACATTAAATACCTTAAATCTACTGTACATATTAAATAAACTGGGCTACTTACCTATCTGGAACACATTCTAAAACTGTTAATTTTTCAGAATAACTATAAAATAAACCTAACCTAATGTAATGGCTTCCGTAAACGATGTTTATAAAACCCTGAAAATATTACGGGTTCTTAACATCTTTATCAGACATTTTTAAACAGCATTTTTGTTTCTAGTATAGTTCATATATTCACGAAAATTTTATTATTATCTTAAAATATAATCAAACTAGGTCGTTAACTATCCCAATATGTCATGTGTAAGATAGAAACCGTACCTCTCTATAAGAATCAGCATCAAAAAGGAAGACGTTTAAATTAATCTTAGTATACAGTGAACGAATCTTCTGTATTCGCCTCTACTCTGTGCGGCAACCTCCAGCGACGTCGCAGTATGATTGATGGGTCCCGAAACCTGCGCCCGCGCCGCTGGCGCTCGCGGATTTATCGCCGCCGCATCCGCTCTTCACGAATCACAAAACGAGACTTTAAGTAGCTAATAGATAATCGTTTTAATCATCTAAAGTACACAAGCTGCGAGCCTGATGCCCGCTTTCATTAGGCGTTATTATTGTTGGACACTCTCAGCACAATGAACGTAGGTATGGAGTGTGATGCAACGCCGAATTTTTCGTATTGTTCCTAGTCAGCATACTACACTTATCACTATGAAATCAATCGTTTCTGACACATGATCACTCAGCACACTATTCAGGAATATTAATTAAGCTCATAAAACTATTCAGTATTTACACATTATTGGCGTCTAATGGTCGTTACCCCATATGAGAGTAAGTTGAGCTCCCATTTTTTGAAATTGAGTGTGTATTATCATTTAGTCTACAGAATGATATATAAATAAATCAAAGAACCCACGAATTAGGACGATAATGTACCGCTCCGCAAGTGCAGTTATTATCTGTTAAATTTATTGCATTGACGGTCATTATCTCCAAAAACTGTGATATTTGAACCCTTTTGTGGGCAGCCGCCAGCCAAACACGGGACAGGTGAGTGCGAGCGGAACAGGACCGAATCAGCCTTTCTTCACGCTTTTTGTCAGTATTTTTTGTTGCTAGGCGTAGGAAATGGTGTCCAGATAAAGGTCGAACTAACACCAGCAGTAATTAGCGGCGATTAATAATCGGTTATCTTGATCACTCGCCAGTAATCGCTCCATGTTTCTACGAATTATTAAACCACACATTTTATTTTGAAACTGGAACGCCAAAGGCCAAATATGAAGCCGCGCAGCACATGTAATACAGACTATTAGCGATGTCTATCTTCAACATCATACTCTAATCGATCACCACACTATTCGAAGTTACGTCAGTAACATACACATGTCAATTTGTAAACGATGGCATTACCTCAGCTCCTCAAACAGCCGGCTATCGGAGATCCGATCATTTCGAAATCAATTTGTTGGAATAAGAGCATGGTTCATGTCATAAGTGCTCATTATCTACGATCGACGTCGGCGTTTCGCGCTTGCGCGGGCCGGCGCGGGAATGCGACGTCGGGCAGACTTCCCCGAAGGCCGAAGTGTTTAAAAGAATCCTTCCAGTGTCAGTAAGCGTGCCAAGTGATGGGCGCAGAGGCGCACCGGCCACCCTAAGCTTTCATCGATAATCCTTTGTTTACTACGCAGTAATACTTAGCATTAAACCTTTCTTCTTATTTTCGACGTTTTATCCAATTGGAAATCGAGTTGCTTCATGGAAATTGTGAGATCAAGAAATTCTCCTAATAGCCAAGAATGCTATAATAATTATACTCGTAATCTTCTCTGAAACTGAACTTTCAAAGATACCTCGTTCCATCTCGTTCAAAACAAGTTTTTTGCTAAACCAATAGATAAATTTCTATACCTAATTAACTTACTCTACAAAAGTGTATATGTAGGTATATTCTCGCTACAACGTAGAAATCATAGATCATTGTTCTGTTTATTTTCAAGATCATTCCAATAAACAACCCCATGGAAGGTAAACAGGAGGAAAATCTGTTTTTGATTATGAAAAACATGGCGTTTTACTTCCATGATTGTCATATATATACGATACAAAGATCAAACACGATAATAGCTCAATCGGTAGAGCACTCCTGGGCATGGCAAGAGATATCGGTTAAAATCCGGCAAAGTGGCAAATTCTACATTGTGTTTGAACTGCGATCTTTGTATCGTACAATCAGCCAAACAATTGAGGTTCAAAAGTGTAAGATCAATTTCTTGGCTGACTGCTAACTATAACATAAAAGAAGAATCGTTTAGATAAAGCATTAAGTCGTCAAGAAATAAATATCGATAAGCAGCTCTCTAGGCTCCTGTCGCTGTCCAGCCGCGGCCCCTCGCGGTGGGCAAATTGATGCATCGCCTGCGCCCGCGTCGATCTCCTCATATGAAACAAAACGATTGGCGAGAGAGGCAGTCTAATGAAATGTGCGTTACTGGAATACGGGAGTGCTTAAAAAAGTGTGTCTATAGCAGCCAATTGGTAAAATTAGGCAATCAATCAAGTGGCTAGAGGCCATTGATTGACTGAGGCATTCCATTTAATAACTAAATGACTCTAAGCCAAATCCCGCAGCCGTAACCCGTCGAGATTGTATGTTATGGCCTGGTTATACTTTTATTAGTTAGCTTGTGTCCTTACGAGCAGAAATAGCTGACGTCAACTGACACTCAGAAGTACAGGCAATATACCGATACTTTACGATATGCCCAGGCATTCAATGAGATTCGCGAAGTTAATCAACCGCCGAGCTATTTAATAACTGGCTAATTTGATCCGTTGATTATGGCTACGATATATCGATTAGATCATATAGAAATATCGATAAGCAATGTACAGCAGCTCTCCGGACTCATGTCGCTGTCCAGCCGAGCCGCGGCCCCTCGCTGTGAGCCATTGATGCATCGCCTGCGTCCGCGTCGATCTCCAAAGTATGAAACAAAGTGACTGGTGAGAGAGGCGCTCGGAAAGAATGTGCGTTACCGGAACACAGGGCTGTGTTTAAAGAAGTGTGTGAACTGGTTAAATCAGTCAGTCAATTAAAAGACTAGACACGAACAACCGTTAGCCGTTTAGTAAAGTTTAGGTTCGGCCTGGTTAGGTCTGTTAGTTGCTTGCGTTCCTAACTAAGAGCGCAAGGAGTAGCTATGCAAAGCGGGGTTTCGTCGAATTGCTTTCAGAATTGCTAGCCAAATACTATTATTTCATACGGTATGCCTATCTATTCAATTAAATGCCAGTTAACGGTCTAGCTATTGAATTAACTGGCTAATTAAACCAGCTGGCTTAATTAGCCATGACACATCGATTAGGTCACATAGAAATGTCGATAAGTGGTTTAGTTCAGCGTTTAGAGCAGCTCTTCGGGCTCCTGTCTGGTGACCTATAAAGCTTAAATTAGAGTTATAGTGGCTGTATAAGTTCTTATACAGCCTTTTTGCTACTTGGGGAGTAATTGATGCAACGCCTGCGCCCGCGTCGACCACAGTACGAAACGAAAAGACTAGTAAAAGAATCGGCTCAATTACATATTTGTTATTAGAATACAGTGACATGTTTGAAGAGTTTGAGAAACTCGGTGACCACAGGTTACCGACGCGAAATTGATGTCAATTTGAAATAAGTTGTTCATTTATTAATACAAGAAAAAAGGAAAACAAAGAAACAGTAAATAGAAAGCTTAAATACTACTAACAACTATGTACAAAAAACCTAAAATTAAAATAAACTAAAAGAAATTGACAACATTTCATATTTTTAAGACTATCATTTTATTACTTTTCTGAATTCTGCTTAAAAAGATGAAGTAATCTCTGTTTTTATTTATTTTCTGAGATGATTTTTTTTTTATTGTTAATTTATAAAAACATACTCATTTTAAAATGTGGCAACACCAAAACCAGAACTTAATGGGACGGTTACTTTAGCCGGTTTTCTTATTAAAAAAAAACTTAATAAAACTCGGTATGCATCTGTCATCTGTCAACGTCAAATAAAAAAAATATTTTTTTTTCGCTCTTTGGTTTAGACCACAACCCTATTCAGACCGTATTGTCTTAGATTGCAGTTATTTGATGTATTTTCTTATATTTCTTTAAATACTGAAGAATAAATTCAAAGATTTTTTTTTAAGGTACACGACATAAAGGCCTGTCGATCTCTATATTAATTTCCACCTGTTATAAATATGAAATGTTGTCAATTCCAAAAATTACTCCCCTGCGGCATGGTACCGAAATTAAATAAATACAAACTGTGAATAGCAAGAAATGTCAAAATCATAGAACTGAGATGTTTTAAAACTCACAACTACCAACTTAAACGTAGTTTTCAAAAGTGTTTTTTTTTTCATATGGAATGATCGATGTTATTTTTTCAAAATTTTCTTATATCTTTTCAAGTTTTCAGTTTTTTTTTTGTTGTTGAAAAGAAATGTACTGGTCTACTTTTCGTAATCTTTCTACATAGGTATTACGTATCTCAATACAGTCATATACCTACATGCTACAATTAGCATAGACACGCAATTCAACGAAGTTTTAAATATAAATCAAGCAACAGTTAACAAAGTATAAGAGAATTGGTTTATTTATTGTACCCCTACCCGTCGGTCAATGTGTCTTGCCACGCTGTTGATCACCCCTTCCTACAATTTAAGAATTTAATAAGCACTCACAACTATAAATTTGGAGGTTCCGCTAAGCGATCGATCATAATATAAACAGCGCTACATCGGATCCTGCGCCGGATAGCATCGCAGGTGCGCGCAACCCCTTCAACGAATATTAGTGTAAACAAACACCAAAATTATCAACTCTTTTTATTACAATGTGAACATACGATTTAAACGATCGAATGCAGAACGATAAAATACGCGGTGGATAACTAATTGCTCTTCGATTTGATGGACTGATATCTGCTGCGTGCTAACACTACATTTAATTGTGCAGTAAAGCATAGGATTTTAATTTGATAAGTAATTTGTAATACCGGTCAACTAAGAAAGAGTATTACAAATTTAAAAATGTTTACGTCACTCTAGGCCGTAAGTTGAATTTACCACTCGCGTGGGGAGAAAATCTCGCTTCGAAAAGACGTAAAACTTTAGACAAACCACGGGTGGTAATGACTAATGCCCCAGATCGCATATTGCCTATAACCTGCGATCTGGGACATTCACTAACGCCTAACGCCCGCCCTAGGTAAATAATGTACTATTGCAGGCAGTATCGCGGTCGCAGTGAACGAACAGTAGTGCAAATCGAATAGTTACGCCCCTTTATATATTAAGCAAAGAATTATGCTTTGGCACTTCCCTTTGATATACGAGTAGTGCTTTAATCGACAACCAGTACTAGTACTAGACAACCAGTAATGATTCAGGCCCGGAATTCCAACGGGTTCTGTAACATATTACCAACTTATTACAGTTATTACACTAGTCAAATGATCTGACACAAGCGCCTGTTAATAATTTCGGATCATAGTGAAATAAAGCCTGAAATGAACAGGTTAAAACTACCAAATTCAAACATATTAGTACATCTAAATAAATTTTACTACACCACGATAGAAATACACTCAAAACACGTAATTTGTTAGACTATTATGTTGTAAAATTTTACAAAGGTTGATAATGAGGCCTCATTATAGGGTGAAGAGGTGACGAGTTTATTGCTGGTATAAATTGGGCACTTGATTTACTACCATTTTGTCGCTCGCTTCTATTCGATAAAATCCTGCACGAGCTGTTCCTAAACTACAAGTTTTATAGCTCTTAAACATGATAATAGATTTTTAAATAAATTAACTTGCGCGTAGCCAACGTCTTAATTAGAGTATCTTAATTAACATACAACTTTGTATGTATAGTATGCTAGCCATCTGTGGTCTGAAGTACCTTAAATAGCGCTTGTAATTTGGGACTTTTACCAAATTACGCAGCAAAACCTGGTTAAAATGTGCGGTTTATATTGCGGTTAGCTTGCTAAAACGCAAAACCATTTTCGGGCCTTTTTAATGTCAACTTAAGCGATCTATTAAGGCATTGTTCAGGCGTCACCTGCCACGTCCTGGGGGAGTTTGTCACATGCTATAAAATGGAAATGAAAGTTTTTAGCTTCTGTCGCTTTCGTATAATTGAATAAAGGTTGTAGTATATACCTACCTACATATACCTAATACGTATGCCCGCGACTCCGTTCACTTAAATTATATAACTAGTTAAAAGTAAGTAATAGAAAATACACAATCCATTTTTTAGGTTTCCGTAGTCAACTAGGATAATTAACATGATAGTCAGCAAAGCCCCGTTACCAAGCGCACCTCTGCAATTGGGTCCAAATATATTGGAAAGGGTTCATAAGTACAAATATCTTGGTTGTTGGTTAGACGAAGCTTGGGAGCCCGAGCAGGAGATTAGGACTAGAATTGAAATAGCCAGAAGCACCTTCCAGAATATGAAAAAACTGTTAACCAACAGGAGGATTAATTTAGATCTGAGGTGGCGAATGGTGAAATGCTACATTCTACCAATCCTCATGTATGGTTCTGAATGCTGGACTCTAAAGCAAAATTTAATTGATAAACTTAATGCCTTTGAAATGTGGATATACCGTAGAATGCTCAATATTAGATGGACAGATAAAATATAGAATGAAAAAGTAATGCCGATGATGAAGAAGGAAATGGAAGTCGTATCAACGATTAAAAAAAGAAAAGTTTCGTATTTCGGACATATATATAGAAATGAAAAATACAACTTTTTAAGATGAATTATTGAAGGAAAAATAGAAGGTAAACCAGGGCGTGGTAGAAGACGAACATCTTGGACGAAGAATATTAGAGACTGGTTGAAGGCTGAAAGCACGGAAAAACTAATTCGCATGACTACAGATAGATCGACGTACAGACAAATGGTCGCCGACCTCCGGGATGGAGATGGCACATGAAGAAGAAGAAGAAGTCAACTAGGAACCCTTATAGTTTCGCCATGTCCGTCAGTCCGTCTGTCCGTCTGTCCGTCTATCCGTCCGCAGCTTAGCTCCGTGATCATTAGTACTAGAAAGCTTTTTCTTTTTCGGGTACCTCGAACACCTAAAGTGGGGTGATTTTTTTTTCTTTTCAACACTTGTGTGTGTGGTGGTGTCGTTGAATAGGTCTTTCATTATTTTTTGATAAAGTCAGCAGTTTTCGGAATATTCGCTCCGAAAATAAAAAAAAATAGCGTCCCCCCTCTAACTTTTCAACCACAGGTCAAAAAATTATGGAAAAATTAATGAAGATGAGGCCTTATAAGTACTTTTAATGAAAACTATATTGAACAAAATCGGTCGAGCCGTTTTTGAGTTATCGCAAAATTTCATAATTTTCTTAAAAGGACGTAAGTTGACTTCCAGAAGGTAATAAGTAATTACAGTTATTTTGGCGTTTACGACCTTTTTATAGAGCTTGAAATCTTTCTCGTACTCGTAACCTAAGTCTATTGTGAAGGATGAGCAACTACGGAACCCTACACTGAGCGTGGCCCGAAATCCTCTTGGCCGGTTTTTAGGGTTCCGTAGCCAAATGGCAAAAAACGGAACCCTTATAGATTCGTCATGTCTGTCCGTCTGTCCGTCTGTCCGTCCGTATGTCACAGCCATTTTTTTCCGAAACTATAAGAGCTATACTGTTGAAACTTGGTAGGTAGATGTATTCTGTGAACCGCATTAAGGTTTTGATGCAAAAATAAAAAAATAATAAATATTGGGGGCTCCCCATACTTAGAACTGAAACTAAAAAATTTTTTTTTCATCAAACATATACGTGTGGGGTATCTATGGATAGGTCTTCAAAAATGATATCGAGGTTGCGTGACAGACGCTTCCAAAGTGGAAAAAAGTTGGTCCCCCCCCCCCCCCCTCTAACTTCTAAAATAAGAAAATGAAAAATCTAAAAAAAACATATAATGTACATTACTATAAAAACTACCAACGAAAATTGTTTTGAACGAGATCTAGTAAATAGTTTTTTTTTAATATTTTAATACCTAACTTTGCACCTAATTTATATGGGGCGCTATACATACCAGGTGCAAACTTAACTTAACCACTTAGGGATGGAAAGTGTGTGTACGGAACCCTCGGTGCGCGAGTCCGACTCGCACTTGGCCGGTTTTTTAATATGTAGTTTACGTAAATTGCTTTGATATTTATGACAGCGGAATGGCGGCCGTTGAAACGCCTGTAGAATCACCCGATAAGGCTCTCACGCGAGACGAGTCGCGTTAAACAGTTGTGCTAGAGGTGCTGCTAAAGTAGAGAACATTTATTTCTTTCATTCTTTATTTTCTCATCCAAATTTTAGTTGGTGGGTAACTACTATCCAATGTTCGTTCAGTAATGCTAAGATTTTGTAGCTCATTAAAAATGTTCGTGAACAGCCGCTATGGCTACCCGCGATCACGCGATGGTTTCACAGAAACCTAGGTAGCGCGCCGTCGCCCCGGGCGATCCGCTACTAACCCTTGCTAATTTATCTCAGTATTCAAATTGTTTAAATAAATGAAATCGCTCAAATGAGCTCTATTAGCTTATTGGTCGAATAATATCTTCATAATACTGGTAGCTAACTGTGCGGTCACGAATTCGTTTTTAAAGGATCTCCCTGCATCCCACGACGGCGACTCCCAATTAGCGCCCAAATTGTATTTTGTCTTTCGCGACAGCTTGTAATTTTTGGAGATAAAAGTCTCCGGTCCATTTCCTGTTCAAAAAACCAGAAACCTAAGTACCCGTCAACCCGGGCGATTCATAACCAACCAACATCTACTTGTATCCAAATTGTTTCAATAAATGTAATCAATCGCTTATAGATAGATTAGCTTAGTTTAAGTATTAATACTTTCATAATGCTGAGAGATGTTACAAATTACAATCGTAAATTGCTTTTCAAAGGATGTCCCTGGGAATTCATACAGTGTTCTTGTACTTATGTACTAAGTTCCCGCGGCTTGGTTTGCGTCCCTAAACATATTTACCTACTTTGGTTACTTTTTAAAAACTAAGGTGTGTCTGGGATATAAAAATGCTTATAGGTATCAATTTCCGGCATATTTATTTTAAAAAATACTTCAAACTATCGCTCAGTGGTTAGGCATGCGAAAGAATGACAAATAAAAAACACAGATTTGCAGTTGCTATAACATTTTGACCTGCGTTCAAGTTTTAAACACATAAACAAGTGAAGCTACTTGCTAGATTTTTTGCTCTGCGGTCTTAAACCTTCGCCGCGTTGAATGAATTGTAACGTGTGATTACATCCACGTATTTGAGTCGGTGGAATTCGATGGCTCGAAACAGAGCTATGAGTTTTTTCTGAAGCCGCGGTAGGTAGCCAGCGAACCATCGGTAGCTGACTCCGACCGATATTTCATGCGCAAGTTCGTTCAAACAAATCGTACGGTGTCCTTTCGGATCATGTCAGCGCTTCTGCTCGAGCGATCGTGACCCGAATTACTGGGCGATAATAGATTCGAATGGTTTGTCTGGTAAACCGGTGGTTATAAACTTGGCTCTGGTAAAGAAATTAATTTCACCACCACCGTTATCAAATGTTTGACCAATAGCAGAGCTCCAATAGAACCAAAGCGAAATGCAAAAACGAAAATAGATCCTAACCGCGTAGAAGTCGCGGGGTTGAAAAAACTGCTATTCGATCTTGCAGAATGCTGTTGAATTTGCTATGGGTACGAAAAAAAACTGCTGTCACCACATTACATGAAGAAGTGTGCGTGGCTTCAACTCCTACTAATACCAATTTACATAAAATAACAGAATGACTATTTAACTTATTTAGTTTTTTAACCTTGGGAATACAATATTGAACCACTGTGTAACACCTTTTAACAGAAAAAGAAAAACCAAGGCGCTTATACCCGGCTCTGTCATGAGTACCTATACCTTATTCGCTAGTTAATTAGTTGTCTATGTACAAGTAGGCTAACTAACCAATAAATAAATTCATCGCGATATCGGAAGCCGTAGCAATCTTCTGCTACATACACGTAATTAAAGCGCAGCCAATAAGTACGCTCCTAGCCGGTAATTAACATTGTACCTACTCATGTACGCAGCTACTGTATCCATAGCTATTATAGCTATATATCATGCGGCTTCCAACGATTAAAACAATTTCGGTCGGGTTTAGCTTTATTCTTTTTGTGAGAGGCCAACACAGTATCATGTTTCCATAAAATCACCGAAGCGACTATTATTATCTGTCCACGCTTTGTATTATCTCCTCGGCAGCTCCCAAGCAGCAGTAAACCTTCTGATTTGATGGATGGGGTTTACACTAAGTTGGCTTCCAGATTAGTTAGTGCGTTTCAGCAAATCTAAGTGAGATGCCCAGTAGCCTAGGTAACTCGATAATGTGGATATCGCTCTGCCTCCGCTCAAGTATTCGGTACGATTAAGATGAAATTGCTTTTGTTTTAGTATTTTTAACGCTGTCGTGTATTTTACTCTGAGCTGAGAGTTCATGCGCTTGTGAACTCGGGAACGTGGCGCCTCGGTATGTGGATTACGTAATGTTTGGAACATATAAAAATGAGTATGAACTTACGAAACGACATTAAAGTTCAAGTCTTTCCCATATGTTACAAGGAGTTAGCAATTATGCATTGGCTATCTAAGCTACAACCCAGCGTTAAACATTCATTTGATAGATTCCTCTTTTTGAAGGTTAACATTTTTCGCGCCCAAAGTAGATCTTTAAAACTTCTTACTTTACCGATGAGATTTCTAGGGCAAGTTACACCCATACGATCACCACTGCATCGACAGGCCGGTACTTTACCTAAGTGTAACTAGTAATATATAGCTAATCATTTTATCAGTTTATAATAGTGTGTCGATGTCTAGCAAAGTACGGCCAGGTACCCTACTCCTACTCCTGGATAACAATTCCATCTCTTATTTGCTTTCTCATAATTCTCTTAACGAAAATCTGACCCATGTGTATATTGTGAGTTGTACGTGCATTTTACATTTAGTATCTTAAGTAGCTGAAAATTTTAGCGTCAGTAGTAAAATAGTCAGCTACGTTTAGATGCTGACCGTACTTATTGATACGTAGATACGTCTATGTAGATCATAGATTTGTTGGTTGATCATTATTTCTTGCAATAATGTGTCAACGGATTGACATTGACATAAGATAATGATAAAGATGAGCTGAAGACTGACATGGGCACATAACTTATCCCGGGATTGTTCCCTGAGGGTAATCCAAGCACGTTTTTTTGCAGCGCGCCGCTGCCTTTTAGGGTTTACTAGTCGAAATAGAAAACCCTATAGTTTTGCCATGTGCGTATATCTAATTTTTGTTACCTAAAAATCTGCAAGAATCTTAAATGTTATAACAGCATGAAAAGAAACCTTATCGCAATCGAGCTGATCTAATTCGTTCTCGAATTACATATAGGGCGATTAGAGTATCAACTCTCTAATTATAATAATAAATATAAAAAAATATAAATATCGGACAACCTCACACAAATCGACCTAGTCCCAAATTAAGCTCAAGAAGGCTTGTGTTATGGGTACTAGACGACATAATAATAATTTCTTCAGTTATGTATTTTTTTTATGTAGGGGTTACGAAACCCTACCATAAGCATGGGACGTTATGCTGCACTTACTGATTACCTACTATTTGACTTAACCTAAACATAACTATAGTCATAGATAGTGAGATATAGATACCTGCGTGTCGAGCCGGTGACCGCGAGCAACCACAAGCTTGCATCACTAGTCTTAGTTATTATTTAACCGGGTGCTACTGGGCTTTACTTTCTATATTACGCGGAGCGACGCGGCGGGTCTCAATGGGGGAATGTTGGAGAGATCAAATTGTTGATATGCGTGTACTGTTGCAGCCATATTAAGAGATAATGAAAGTATACTATTAGAAAATTCTAAATTTGTATTTAAATTCACTTTTGGAGAGGGTAAAAATCTCATGGACTCGCTGCGCTAGCCGTACAACGACATCTGTTGTTTAAAAAAATCTAAAATCTTTATACATTCTTCACGCCGAAACGGTTAATGTACTTACTAAATAGGGATAGCTGCACATCCAAGGATGGTTGAACGCTACTTTTTACTCTCCTACAGTATACGTACTCAATTAAGAAAGTTTTACGCTAACGTACCCAGTCAACAATTTCTGTCCTATGACGTAAATCATGACGTCATTTTTTGGTGATTTTTTTCAATTTTACGTCTTATGGAAATAAATGACGTCAAAAATGACGTCAAAAGTTTTCGTATGTCGGCATACGCCTAAAAGTGACGTCGCTGATCACGTCATAAATTATTGTGTTCCGTCATAGGTCTGATAATGACGTTGCAAATCACGTCGTGATTCGCGTGTTACGTCAGTGGTTTATAAACGACGTCAAAAATCACGTCGAAAGTTTTCGTATGTCGGCATACGCCTAAAAGTGACGTCGCTGATCACGTCGTAAATAATTGTGTTCCGTCATAGGTCTGACAATGACGTTGCAAATCACGTCGTGATTTGTCGTGTTCCGTCATAGGTCTGACAATGACGTTGCAAATCACGTCGTGATTATATTGACTAATTTTCTGTCTTAAATTGTGTACAAACTTTTTGAGAAATGCTCATATTGTATGTAGCCACTATTCATAGTATATACATGTGTGTAAAATATGTTTGTAACAATGGCAATAGGTAATAGCCACTCAATTTTTTTATGTGTTGCTTACCTCTGTTTCATAAATTTTTCTCTTCAGGGTTATTAACTGCCATGTTTGATTATCGGGTGTATTGTGTTTAATCAACGACATATTAATTATTTCTGTGAGATTTTAATAATTTTTAAATAAATAAATATTTTTATTGCATACACTTGTTTTGTTTCAGATACGATTCTTTCTTCGTACACAGGCGTCAACGGGATGGCATGACGTTGATAGACGTGTACACAATGACGTTGATAAACGTGTACCCTATGACGTCGACACATGTCTACCCGATGACGTCTTATTAGTGGCGTCACGCGACGTCTATTACCGACGTCGTTTGACGTCATGCGACGGGAAATGATGACGTCATGTGACGACCATTAATGACGTCATCCCAATGACGTCGCGTGACGTCTATTAAAGACGTTATACTAACGTCATCCCAACGACGTCATGCGACGTGACCTAATGACGTCGCGTGACGTCTATTAGACGTCATACTAACGTCATCCCAACGACGTCATGCGACGTGATCTAATGACGTCGCGTGACGTCTATTTAAGACGTCATACTAACGTCATCCCAACGACGTCATGCGACGTGACCTAATGACGTCGCGTGACGTCTATTAGAGACGTCATACTAACGTCATCCCAACGACGTCATGCGACGTGACCTAATGACGTCGCGTGACGTCTATTTAAGACGTCATACTAACGTCATCCCAACGACGTCACGCGACGTGACCTAATGACGTCGCGTGACGTCTATTTAAGACGTCATACTAACGTCATCCCAACGACGTCATGCGACGTGACCTTATGACGTCGCGTGACGTCTATTTAAGACGTCATACTAACGTCATCCCAACGACGTCACGCGACGTGACCTAGTGACGTCGCGTGACGTCTATTTAAGACGTCATACTAACGTCATCCCAACCACGTCATGCGACGTGAACTAATGACGTCGCGTGACGTCTATTAAAGACGTTATGCCAACGTCATCCCAATGACGTCATGCGACGTGAACTAATGACGTCGTGTGCCGTCCATTAAAGACGTTATACCAACGTCATCCCAATAACGCCATGCGACGTGACATACGACGTCGTGTGACGTTTGTAAACTAGTACAAATAACGTCATGCGATGACGTCATTTATGACGATAAATTTGTGACATCGTCACGTGAAACATGACGTCTGGTCTTACGTCTTAAACGACGTCTTTCTACGACGTCTTTAATCACGTCAACATATGTATCAAAATGACGTCAATAGGTGACGTCATTTATGACGATAAATTTGTGACATCGTCACGTGAAACATGACGTCAGGTCTTACGTCATAAACGACGTCTTTCTACGACGTCTTTAATCACGTCAACATATGGATTAAAATGACGTCAAGTGGTGACGTCATTAATGACGATAAATTTGTGACATCGTCACGTGAAACATGACGTCAGGTCTTACGTCATAAACGACGTCTTTCTACGACGTCTTTAATCACGTCAACATATGGATTAAAATGACGTCAAGTGGTGACGTCATTAATGACGATAAATTTGTGACATCGTCACGTGAAACATGACGTTGGCAATCACGTGATGCGACGTCTAAAATGCCCAATAATTCACGTCAATAATGACGTGACCTTGTTGTTTGGGTAGTTGCGAGCACCCTCTAGTGTATTTTTGGAGTTTACTCCTTAAGAATCGATTTTCATATATAAGCCCGGGGTATGAAAAATATGGGGTGTAAAATCGAACGTATCTGCCGTGCTAATTTAAAAAGTCGTATCTCAGTATACGATCGGGGTAAAAATACGACTTCTTAATTTAGCAGGTTATGCGTTACGTTAAGCGTTATAGACTAAGATCCCGATATAAAATGACCATCACCGAGATGTTTATTTGATGAAATGTATTTTAAATGTACTTAGCAACGGGAAAACATGGCTTCCGTTAGAGAAAATTAATATGAATTGTTCTCTGCCATTTATTTATTTTAAATTACCACAAGAGGCTTAACAAATAACATGGACAAGAAACATATTCATAATTTCTCCGCGGAGACTGCGGCGGCGGCCGGCGGCCTACACGGCGCGTTGCTGCGCAAGTGCGCATCGGGCAGCTTGACTGACAGTTGTCAATCTACAACAGCTGAGAAATGTGTTTTTGTTTTCAAGTTTTTGCTAATATTTTGCGTGAATCTCTATCATGTTACGAGTTTACTACATGTTACGGGCTCCTCTCAGAATGTCGCTTCCAGGTCTGTGTCGCTGTCGCTGGAGAATTCCGTACAGTGCCCACATTGCTCCCAGATTCGTTTCTTTAAAGGTCAGAAAGGACTTAATATACACATCAGAAGAACCCATGGCATTCGTGCTGGCGCAATTACGTCGCCACCTGCCTCGTTACAGGCAAACAATTCACAACCAAGTCAGATCAGGCCTTTTTCTGAAAAAATCAGTGAGCTTAAACATTCAATTCCTGTGGTCAAACGAATTCCTCGCAGCGCTCGAATTCAGGTTGCACAAAAAGTGTGCCTACCTATGTACCCTGTTGGGCGCTGCAAACAAGTCTCGTTCTTGTTTGCAGCGCCCAACAGGGTACATAATGTGATACTTAAACTATTTACTTTCACCTGTATAATCATTATGTGCAATAAACGTATTGAGTATATATTTTATTATATATTTTATTTGACGACGCGTTTGGCTCGGTTGGTAGACACCTGTACAAGTACAAGCTTTGCTTAGTTTGGGACTAGGTCGATTTGTGTATGATTGTCCCTTAAACGTTCTTAAGGCCAGGCGCGCAACAAGATTTTAGTCGCACGATAATTTTGTCGCATAAATGCAAGATATGGGTTTATATGAGAGTGCGCGCACCACGATTTTCATAAACCCATAAGTACGCTTATTTTTGCGACAAAAAAGTGGTGCGCGCCTGGCCTGAAGAGTAAACTCCAGTCGTGCGTCGGAGCTGACACACACACTTTTTTTTTTTATAAAATTGGAATGTCTTTACATTTAAGATATTTTGCAAAAAAATAAGTGAAATGTAGGTACATAGGTATATATAATTATAAATGCGAATTTGTGTCTTTGCGAACTCATCATGCAACGAGCTTTCTAAACGGCTCGACACCACTGGTGACCAATGTTTGGTACACTGCCACTGGCAGACAGTTTTAAGATACTTTTTACCCGGCTTAAGTAAAGCAAAAATAAGGGTTATGATAAGCCGATATGTTAAGTTCGGTCGATTGTTCGTGTTTCATTCAGACTAAATAGAAGCCTAATTCGATTCACATTGACAAATATAGCCATTTGAACACCTCCAACATGGTGACGGTATTTCATCAAGTTAAAATCAGCCGCGCCATACGAATTGCAATCAATTTAGAGAGCGGATTTGAAGTAGCGATCTCAATATTAATATGGATACTGGTATAATTTATTATTTTTTCTACATACAAAAATAATGTATCTTATTAGAACAAAAAAGTAAAAATGATTTTGGAAGCTTTTGTAAATTACTGGGCAAAAATTATGATGATAATAAATAAAAACACCGTTTGTTAATTTTTGAAATAGTTTATTTCTTTAAGTTCTTCCTCTTTAATATTTTTTGTGCACAATGCACAGTAAAAAAAAATTATTAGGATTTTTTTTAAGAAATGAAAAAATTAAATTATTCCCTTCCACAATGCTCACAGAACAATCATTAATTTCGAGTTTGTTTATTAGTGCTTCCTCACAAACGAAGTCTAAGCAATAATGATACTCATTTACAGTGCATTTTAAGCATACACCGTTGAAAAATACATTTTCATCCGTTATGTTTACTGTCCACGATGGTAACGATTGCATAAAACAGTTTTATACTTAAATCTCTTGGCAATTCTAGTTCAAAAAAACATTGTTTGCAAATTGCCATCTAAAACAAGAAATCCATAATATTAATGACATTGTTGAAATGAACTATCATGTAGGTACGTAATATATAGGAACTACTATCTTTTATTTATTTATTTAAACTTTATTGCACAGAACAAAAGTCAATACAAATGGCGGACTTAATGCCAAATGGCATTCTCTACCAGTCAACCATAGGGCCAAACAGAGATACTAGAAGTGGGTGCAAATCAGAAATCTGATGGTATCTTTGAGTTGTATAAAAACTCCTTTATTTATAATAAAATATTTTTCTTTAAATGTAGTTTGTTGCAAAAATAACATTTATTTAATCTAATTATTTATTTGCTTGCGGTGTGCGGTGTAATAATAATAGACTGTTAAGAACCTATATAAACAACATGGCAGGTATTTAACAAATTGCACTAAGTAGTCATATCCATATTAATATTGAAATTGCTACTTGAAATCCGCTCTCTAGCAATCATACTTCTTCATTTACCTGTCGGTCGCCTTTTGACAAAATCTTATTGGCATAAAATATCCTCCGTTTAGGTTTACTTGAATTTTCTCTAATTAGTGACAATCTAGAATTACAAATATGATCGTTTTGTTTAAAAAAGAATAAAGATATCGTTTCTATTCCATGTCTTGTAATTTAAAACGTTTTTCGCATTTTAGTTAAAATTCCATCCAAATTCCAAATTTCCACTGAAGCATGCGCCGAACGTGTCAACTGTAATTATTAAGGATGTGTTGAAACAAAAAATAGACCATCTGGCAATTTGTAACGGTTTGTGAGAAAAAAGGCGAAGTTTTTTCCGTTGAATCCAGTAGCGTCTACGCTTGGGTTAATTCGTTTGTTTCAACCACTGTGTTTAGCGAAAAGAGGTTTACGAAAAAAGTGTTAAGAGTTTTGTCGATTACCGATAGACTCCCTTAAATAAATAAAACTAAGTGTTCCTGGGTTTTGGCTATATCATAAGATGAGCTTTAGATAGGTAGGTCATCGTCAGATTTAGGTGCGCGTCTTTCCGCGTGTTTTTCCGGTGGACATTTGCGAAATTAAGGGTTCCAGGGCCTAATTTTCCGATTAAATGCCTGTGAGAATAAAGAACGTTCCCTCTTCTATAATCTGATGTAATAGCAACATAACCTAGATTCATACAAGCTCTTAACTTTTGACCAACGAAGGGACAAATTTTGTTTTTCGAACTGACTATGACCCAGGTAGATTTTTTCAATCGAAACTTTTAACTGGTCTAAAATACATGTGACCGTTGCGAATTCCTAACAGTTTAGCACAGCAAAGATAAAGCGCTAACAATTTTATGTATTTTATTCGAAGATACTTAATTTCAAATCGTACCTTTTTTACAATCAACGATAATCTCAGATCGTGACACGCATCCCATAGTGGGAATACCAATCAAATCATAATAGCTCTTTTGATCTAACTCTGGTTATCAGAATTACATCTAATCTAAATAAAAAAGTACGCTCGGCTCCCACCTATGGTGTTCCCAGCGCTGATCACGTAACCGAATACAGGAAGGACGTCTAGCGAGTCTTGATGGAGCGTTTATTTTAATTCGATCTGTCAGAGAGGAGACAAAAAACGTGACGGGGCTACCGGGCGCCCCGTAACGTGATCGCCTCGTGATGGGGTAGGCTGGGGTGGTTTATAGGTATGCGTCGCCAAGTTCGGATACCAGTGACGAAGCGTCCAAAGATCCTCAGTCCCACCATTTTGACGTACTTCACTACATAGTATAAAACAAAGTCGCTTCTATCGATCTGTCCCTATGTAAGCTTAGATCTTTAAAACTACGCCACGGATTTGAATGCGGGTTTTTAATAGATAGAGTGATTCAAAAGGAAGGTGTATATGTATAATACATGCAAAATTTATCAGCATTGCACCCATGCGGAGCCGGGGCGGGTTGCTATTAGAAAATAAATAGGCAAATTCTTCGCAAGCTTGGCCGTAAATTCTCCCTCACTTACTTGCAACTGCACCACTAAAACCGCTGACACCCAACTGCCTGAAGCAAACTACTATATAGGAAGAATAATAGCGTAAATTCATATAGTATATTTTTTTACGAGAAACTGTCCGCAACTCCTTTTATGCATACCTAGTAGCTATAGCCATTCAACGTGGTAGCACGTGGTATAGTGTGTTGTAATATGGCGTTAGTAGTTTACACACGCGTATATTTCGGTATTTTTATGGCCGACTGACCATAACTCATACATTTACGGCATCAAAAGTATCGACGTAGATGACGGCATAACTCACGTAACGCATGGAAGTGGACACCCGCACCCGCAACCGTGTTGCGGCTGCAAATTGCGTCGCGCGCGCGCCGCCGCGAAACCCGACGCTTGCGCCTGCGCTTGCAAACATGACGCCAGGCCAGTGGGCTTTCAACTAAACACTAATTCTGGCCGCCATCGAGCCAGGCTAAAATTTCTGAAAGGTGTCAACCAGGACCGAAAGCGAAAATGTATGTCTATGGAAACTGAGGAACTGTATTTGGATAAAAGTGGTTGAAGCTTGGAGATGGAATCGACCAAACCGGAGTTAAAATAAAACTCAGGTGATGCGATTATTTAAACAGCTACATGAATTAGAAAAAGTTAAAACGGTAATCAATAGGTAGTATTACGCACAGCTAATTTTCGGTGTGTTTGATCCTTTAGGCACTAAGCAAAATAACAGAAATTACGGAATACACCTTTATTCTATACATAGTTATATAAATACATCTTATAACGTTATATACGTTGTTACTAAATACTAAGAAGGATATTTGAAGGAATGTGTAATATACCAAATTTTCCTTGTATGGCGTTGTTTCTCCCTCTGGTCCGATACTCCTTCCACAGTGTCCAGCGTATAAGTCCTATATTTATTATTTTATTTATTTATTTAAGCTTTATTGCATAAAATACAAAAGTATAAGTAGAAATGGTGGACTTAATGCCAATTAGACTTGGTGGACTTACTATAAATATGAGAAAACCTCACACAAATCGACCTGCTTCCAGAGTACGCTCTGGTTTTTTCCATGTGACAGTGCCGACCTAGGTAGGTGATGTTTTTTCTTGAAAAATTTAACAAACATTTACCTCAGTAACACCCGATGGTGACAACGGGGTCGAAGATCTCAAAGAAGAACATGAAGGTCGAAGATGGTACTATATGTGCCGTGAAACGTAACTAATAATACTATGAGTACTTCAAACAATTATTTTTCTGTTTGGACACCTCGTGTGACGGAACCTCAGACCATCACAACTACGCTATACCTACCAAACAAATGGTATGTTAGGTATAACATGTTAACAATAATTCACAGCAAATAGCCAACCACATCAGACGGTTGGAAACAAAATATCATTGTCTCGATAACAATAGAAACACCCCGAAAACATGCCCGCGGCTATTCATTTTTAAAGTCCGTATAATTTATTAAATTATCAGAAATTATATTCCGGTAGTCACTGGCCAGTAGTTAGGTGCCTAACAAACTTAATATTTTTTGTTGAACTCTAAAAACAGAAACCGAAAAAAAGACGTCAGAAGCACGCGACACGCGATCCGTGGCCCTGCGCACAAAAAATATTACATTAATAATCAAATCTTCACGATTCGGTCGATATTAAACGGCTATAAATTATCCTAATAACTTTAAACTATGATTAACTCGTAAGCACCCGCGTCGGCCTAACAAAACAACTAGTCATTTAATACCTTTGTCCGCCAGAGGCGCATCTCCTGTAGATTGTCTCCGAGTGACCGCCAAAGGAGCAGAAATAACGCGGTATTTTGACCGAAACGCAAATTATTACGGTTCGAAAGTAAACTGTAACCATAATTAGGGTAAAGACATAATAGGGGTGTTTTAAAAGTATGCCACAGTTTCCTAAAATAGCGGTTTGTTTAAATGATCGTCCTTGGGAGATTTGCGGTGTTGTGGGCGGGATGGGTCAGTGCGGAGTGCGGGGATGAGTCCGGGTCCGGATAGCTATAAGTAGTGTGTAGATTCCTACTTGACTGGTTTGCTTCGGTATTTGAACAATAAAATATAAAGAGCCACTCTTCACTTAAATAATATACTCAAACGACTTTACATAGATTTGGATAGCTAATAGAAAAAAAATATCTAAGTACTTTTTTACAATAAGCCTGATTCGTAAATCGTAACGGATTTGCCAAATTCAAAATGCTGGCACCTAGCTGTAAAGACGGATATCCTGCTTTTGTTTTTATTATTAACATTACTAATGTCACCAAATTATGTATGCATGGTTTTTTATTGCGTAAAAGTTGACAAATCAAAAAACATGAATCAACGTAAGCGCCGCGAGCAGATTATTGCCAAATGGATGGAAGATAGTTACACAGCATCCGAACCACTTCATTGCAAAAGTATTAAAAATCACAAGAAGGGCCGTTGATACGGTCCTAAAACTTTGAGACCTTGTCTACCGCTCAGAAGCCTCGAAACGTAGAACATGGTGGTGCTGATGCAAGGTGATCCTGGGCTGGACTGAAAAAATAATTTGCAAAAATCTAAGCATGTCCGAACGGGCCATAGCTAAAAAAATGTCTACAAGTCAGTCAATGGTGAGACGTGCTAAGGAACGAGCTGCTATGAAGACAAGAAAGAAACGAAAAGTGCCGAAAACGTCATAAAAACCAAGACTCACCATCAAAATCAGGTCTCGAAAGCTGTACGAGTTTCTGAGTACAGACAATTTTCACTTTATTTTGGATGACGAAACCTATGTGAAGGCGGACTTTTCTACATTTCCTGGCGATCAGCTGATGGAGAAATTCTTTCATATTCGGAAACCACCATAGATAATGGAGACGTTTGGCTCCAAGTATCTGGTTTGGCAGGCAATTTGCCATTGCGGTGATCGCAGCAGTGCATAATCTAGGTATGATACAACTGGCACAATCAAGAAGGAAATTTATATCAATGAATGTTTAAAGAAACGGTTAATACCATTCATTCGAAAACACAATAATTCGGCCTTATTTTGGCCAGATCTAGCAACCGTCCACTATGCAACGGATACCCTAAACTTCCTCAAACGAAATGATGTCCAGATTGTGCCTAAAGCACTGAATCCGCCAAATATTCCACAGTGCCGCCCTATCGAAAGATATTGGGCTCTGGTCAAAGGAATCTTGCGTAAGACAGGTAAGACTGCCAGGAACTAGCAAGACCTCCGGAGAAAGTGGAACAGAGCGAGCAGGAAAGTGGCTAAGGACACTGTCGCACGGCACGGCTGATGGAGGGTATTCGACAAAAATTGCGGCAGGAGTGGGAGAAAAAGGAGAATTTGATAAATAGTCATGACATGATGCTTTTATACTGTTTGTTATATAAAATTATTTATTTTTGTCAATTGAACCACTTAGCACAAATATATAAATTTCTCTATTTGGCAAATCCGTTACGAATCAGGCCTAATTATATTAACGTTCTTGCCGGTCATGTAGGTAGTAGTACCTTGTAGTAGAAACGTGTAAACGCTACTCGCTTTAATTTTTTCTAAAGCGAGTAGCGTTTACACATTTCTACCAAAGCACTCTACTAAACACTAAGATAATCTAAATCGGGCTTTAGTCTATTCTGAATTCTGATACAGCAAAAATAGTTACAAGACCTATCATTAGACATCTGTGTATAAATATATATATATATACTTTATCTTAGTATTCAACTTATTAAGAAAACTACCACTTAAATCCTTGTAATAAAATGAAAATGACTTTGATTACTTGTGTTATGTGTACGACTTGCTATAACGCCATCTATGCATGGGAGACGACAACGCTAAGGTAAACGCTGACCTGACTACCAAGAAAATGTCCAGCTGCCTTAGGAGCGTACACTGCCATCTGTAGGTCTAAACTGTAACTGACGCTTTTACCTTAGGTTAGAAGTTAGTATCCATTATTACTGAATAGATGGCAGCAGTATGGAAAGTACAGAAGCTCGAGAAGCGAAATTATTTTTATCGTATTTTTCGACTTCGTCGTTAGAGGGCTCTCTCAAACCTGCTCCAATATTTTAATGCAGTTGCATTGTATATTCCAGGATTTTTGTTATAACCTATAAGATTAATGAATGAGAATGAGTGCTGTTCTGCATTTCTAGCTAAGTAAAAGTGATAATCCATTTAGCCATTTGTACTGACTTCTGTTTTGTGCAATAAAGTTTAAATAAATAAATAAATAATCCTCTTTTTGCTTCACCGTAGTCATTAGTCAGATAAATACGTTAAGGTTAACTTTATGTTTTGATTACTTACTTTACTTTTCCAGTAATATAATTTATTGTATCTAATCCAAATATCAATCTGTACCTTTAGGTATTTAAAAAAATGTAAACAAACATTAAAAGGGTTGTTTACAAGATAACGTTTGTTTCCTGTTAATTTTTTTATATTATAAAATAATTGACCTCACTACTGCAGTCCGTTCCATTTAAATAACATGTGTTATCGGTTATCGCTTAATTTTACCGAATATATAGTATACAAATTCACGAATACAAACATATTTTTATCACATTTTTTTTTTCTCTATCCTCTTAACTATCATTGTTAACTATCATCAATAAAAAGTACCCAAACTTGCAGAGGTTTATTAACACAAAAGGCTGCATTATACTGGAAGCAACACGACTAACACGACTAAAATAGAAAGTCACAGGTTTAAAGTAGCAACACCTACCTTATGTGATTTTTAGCCATTGATTGCTGTCAATTTGACAGGTCCGGTTTGTTTAAATTTTTTTAAATACCTAAAAGTACAGACTATAAAATAATAACATCGATTTCGACAAAATTATTCATTCAAATTTCGAACATCTCTGAAAAACAAAGAAATTTGATTTAACCTTTATTCTAATATCAGTCTAGATGATGTTTTATTCGAAATGAATTGTCAATTTGCAATCAAATTTGACAAATGTCGCACGTAAGTAAGATATCGAACGATATGATAGTTGGGGCCGACTCTAGTTTGTCTCTGAATTGAACAAAAAACTATGACAGCTGCCAGAAAACTTTTTTACCGCCGATACCGGGTGAAATTTGTCATAATGTGCGACTCCTGAATGCATCATGGAGGCTTATGATATGTGGCTAGATAAAGTATAATTAGGCATTAAAACACTCGTGTGATGTTATTATGAAACTTGCCTTCGGCTCGTTTCATAAACCCACACTCGTGTTTAATACCCTTCATTATGTACAGTCACATAAACTACTATTGATAGATAGATAGGGTAATTCCGGGGTAGATGGCCATAAGGGCAAGATGGCCAATCGAAATATTTCACGGTTCTACGGCTAGATGTCGCTAGTTTTTGTTTAGTTCGCCGCGCGTCGTGAGTGGAAGCAAGTGTACGGCAAGTGAAAATATTTCAAAGGAGGTTCATATTTTAACTTGTGGTGATGTTAGTTTCTCATAATATTGTTGTTTTTTATTTTTATTGCAAAGTACAGTAGCCGGCAAACAACTTGAGCGTGACCTTGACTGCGCAGTAGCCGATTTAAGTACAAATTTACATGCGCAGATCCGCCATTTTGGTTCAAGTTGTTTGCCGGCTACTGTATACGGTTGTCGTTATATTCTAACCTCAAAATTATGCAGATCGAGTTTTGACTTGTTTTATTTTTAGGTGTGGTCATCTCTCCCGGAAGAAAAGGAGAGATGGCCAGTTTAAGGCGGTATGTCATGGCCATATGGCCATCATACACTGATGGTGCAAAATGATGCCTTATTCAAATAATTCATTTGTTTTATTTATTTTTAGATGCCAAACAAGTACAAGAGAAAAGCAGTAGCTGTCAGAGGTAATTGGTCAGAAGTTTCACTTAAGGATGCTATTAGGGCTGTGAAAAATGATGGGTTATCCGTGCGAGCAGCGGCTATCCAGCACCAAATCCCTCGAAAAACGTTAGAAAGAAGATTGAAGAAGAATAATTACAAAAAGGGGCCTATGGGACCATCTACTTTGTTTGGAAAAGAAAATGAGGATAAACTGGTAGCTCACATCAAAGCAATGCAAGCTAAAGGTTTTCCATTGACAATAACCGATGTTAGAAGAATAGCTTACGATTTTGCAGAGCAATTACAATTAAAGCACAGATTTAATACAGAAACCCAAAAAGCAGGATATGACTGGTTGCAAATGTTCCTAAGTAGACACAAAGATATTACACTTAGAAAGTCAGAAGGTGTATCATTAGCCAGGGCTAGTGCCATGAACAAAACAGAAGTAAATGCTTATTTTCAACTTCTAGAAAGCGTTTTAATACATGATAATGAGATGTTAGCACCCAATTGTGTATTTAACATGGATGAGTCAGGCTTGCAGTTAAACAGTCGTCCAGGGCATGTACTTGCTCAAAAAGGATCTAAAGCGGTTTCCACAATAACATCAACCGAAAAAGGGGAGACGATAACCATTATAGCCTGCTGCAATGCTGAAGGTACTTTTTTGCCTCCTGCTTGTATCATGAAGGGCAAAAACAAAAAGCCTGATTTGAAGATGGGATGCCACCAGGAACAAAGCTGAACATGTCTCAAAAGTCAGCGTACATAACTTCAGAGATATTCTTGGAATTGTTAAAGACACACTTTGTTCCTAGAAAACCTGCTGTAAAAGTTGTTCTTCTTCCAGACGGCCACTCAACTCATAGTAATTCTGTGGAAATGCTGGAATATGCAAATGAAAACGATATCATTTTGATATCTATTCCAAGTCATATGTCCCATTATCTCCAGCCGTTGGATCGTTCGGTGTTTAAGTCACTTAAAACACATTTTTATGAACAGTGCAGACTTTGGCTAATTCAAAACCCAGGACGTCGTATAACAAGACTTTCTTTCGGAGCTTTGCTTAACAAGGCTTGGGGAAAAGCAGCGTCAGCAGAAAATGCAATTTCAGGCTTTAGGGCGACTGGAGCATATCCATTAAATCCAGCAGCGGTACCAGACTACGCATTTATTGAAGAACCTGCAGGTGCTGCTGCACCAGTGTCGATGAATGCTACTGTTGCACGAGTTATTCCACCTGCAGTGGCGAAAGACAGCGATGAAGATGCCTTCATTCCGGGTTGTTCTAATGAGCCAAGACGCGATATGAGCTATAGCCCCGAAATCGCTCCCAGGAGATCAGAAGCCTCAGTGAACAATACCATCGAATCTAATGTTTCAAAGCCTGGCACTCCGGAAGAACGTCCACTCAATAATGATCCAGACTACACCCCATCACAAATTTTACAGGACATATCACCTATCCCACAAAGACTCGCTGAAATTCGCAAACGAGCCAAGCAAGTGGGAATACTACTGACTTCGGAGGCACATATCAGTGCTAGAAAATGCGCTGAAGAAAAGAAAATTAAAAGAAGGAAGGACAGGCAAAAAAGAAAACAGTTCGGGTAAACAAAAAAAGGCTATCCGAAGGCTGTCAGATAGCAGTGGCGATGTCCCCCTTGCCATGGTATCGAAAAACAAGAAGAAAAAGGACTTAAAAGGGAAGGATAACTGTCGTGGATGCGGAGAAAATTATTACGAGACTCTTCTAGTTGAAGATTGGCTCCAGTGCACGATTTGTATGTTTTGGGTTCATGAAAATTGCACCGAATTCGACGATGCATGCTCCAAATGTGGCCAGGAAAAGAAGAAGCGCCTCAGGGCCAAAAGATAAGACTGAAGACATACAATAATTTAGAGTTAGGTTATGGCCATCTTTCCCATAATGGTATGGTCATCATACCCAGATACCCCGGGAGAGATGGCCAATTGTGTTTTTTTTTTTTAAACGATTTTAATCTGATCTCAAGAGAAAATATTTTTTGTTTGTTTAATTATCTAACGTTGATTGTTCAAAGTTTATACGTAAATAAAAATTTCTTTGATAACTCGTATACTTTTTTTTTTATTGTGCACAAAAAAAACTATGGCCAACTACCCCGGACTTACCCTAACTACTTACCCGCTTGTTCGATCTTTTTAGGGTTCCGTAAGAAAGAAATTAAATTGTAGTCATGGATATTAGTTACCTACCCAGACAGCAAGCTGATTTTGATATTTTTCACTCATTACTAGTCATTAGGTACCTACCTACTTACCATACCTATACACTGTTGGTACTTACTTAATACATACGTCTCGAACACAACTCAAGCTGACATTACTGCAAATTGACCAAGTAAGTAGATTACTTGCTTTTCCATATCTTCGCTTTGGCTATAATTGGATTAAAGGTAGATATTTGCTGCAAAATCCTATTACAATATTCTATTTTCCATTCACAAGAATACGTAGGTATGCACTTTTTTTTTTTTTTTGCAACTACGTTATATGTAAGCGTCCAGTCTGGATGCAAAAAGCACGAGATAGACGGTTGTGGATGGAAGGTAGGGGAGGCCTACAAATTACTAAAAATTATTGAAAAAATCGTAAAAATGAGGCCTTAAGCACTTCCAATGAAAACTATATTGAATAAAATCGGTCGAGCCGTTTTGAGTAATCGCAAAAATTCATAATTTTCTTTAAAATGACGTAAGTGCCGCGCGGTGTCCTTATACTTCGAACGTTACACATATTAGTTAAGTAACATACTGTATTACAACATTTCGCTCAATCTGGCGCGTATAATAATAACTTAATAATAATAATTTGGGGAGTGACGACCCCACGGACCCGAGATCTCCAGAGAGTCGGTCAGGGTCCTCGTCTCCGGTGTGCCTTCATCAGCCGGAGTGGAAACCCAAGAGGACCCGTAGGACTCTCAGCTCTGGCTTGCCTTCGTTGGCCGTCCGGAGCGTTAGAGCTATATGCTCCAGGGGTGGAAGTGTTAAAGGCATCACGCCGCGAGTAACTTCGGAGAAAGCGCAGCACACCTCTCGACACCCCTGAGCCCTCACGCTCGTGTTGCTTCCGGCCGTCTTTACGACGGCATTACGGGGCCCACCTAGTGAGGGGCGAGTCACCACCCACCAGAGGTAACAGTCGTACTGATGGTTACGGCGGGTGACATTTTACTATTGCAATAGCCCAAATAAAGAGTCCACCCATACTCCATTTTAATAGCACGGTTTTTCTTTTCCATACAATGCAATAGCTCAATCACCTGCTGGGACCGGTTCATGGATCATCTTGTTATTGATATGATCAGGAACGGGTCCCAGCAAGGCAACAGCCACAGCAAATTTCTCCAAGGGGCTCTACGTGTTGGATCCATATCCCCATGCAGGCCTTCCAAAAGACCGGGACGTATGAGCCCGAGACTCAAAAAATGAGAAACAATAATAATAATATAAATTTCTCCAAGGGGCCTCTACGTGTTGGATCCATATCCCCACGCAAGCCTTCCAAAAGACCGGGATGTATGAGCCCGAGACTCAAAAAATTAGAAAAAAATAAAAATAATATATATAATCGATAACTTCCAGAAGGTAATAGGTAAGTAATTGCTGCTACTTTGGCGTTTACGACCTTTATATAGAGCTTGAAATCTTTCTCGTAATTTACTGTCTATTGTGAAGGATGGGCAACTATGGAACCCTACACTGAGCGTGGCCCGACTTGCTCTTGACCGGTTTTTAAGGCTTTTGGACAAATGAAAATTTGGCGAAACGTTACAGATGGGAAACAAAAATTTGTGTTTCAGATAGGTTTACCGTAGGTACGATGGTAATGTTATAAATGATCCTAATATAGATACAATAAAATTTGTGTTTCAGATAGGTTGACCATATTAGGTACGATGGTAATGTTATAAATGATCCTAACATAGATACAATAAAATTAGTGTTTTAGATAGGTTTACCGTAGGTACAATGGTAATGTTATAAATGATCCTAATATAGATACTTTTAGCAATCAGAAGCCGATTTGGGTTTTAAAAAAATCAATTTAATATCACTCTCAAGAAATATAACAAACACTCAATTTAACAAACATACATAATTACAGATCCTAAGAAAACTAACAAATATAACAAGAAATCAATAACAAAGCTAAGCTATATTGGGAGCACACAATCCTACGTCTACCTCGTACGATGGTTGACAGCTAAAGAAGAACGAGAACCCTTCCACCGCTTCCACCACCCTTCTCATACTGTCAAACGTCGTACCCGCAGTCTTAACCTAAAAAATGCCTAACACGGCCTCTCCTGACATCCTGACGTCCCCGTCAGGTTAGTTCGTCAACTTCTGACACATCGTTGTTATGTAACGATTCTGATTCCACGTCGTCTGGTCTCGTTGAAGGCCCTGGTATTGGCTCATCAGCCAATATAAGCTCTGGCTGGATTGGCCGCGAAGGAAGCTCTGATTGAGTCTGCTCTGGGTCATCATCCTCATGGTCATCCTCTGTTGGAACAAAAACACAATGATAACATTTTACTATGCACTATGAACATTAGCCCCATGCTGGTTATATTGGGTTAGAGTTAGGTTAAAATTAAGTATCCCACTACCAAACAGTGACTTCATGTGAATGTTTGTGATCTACAGTATTAACTTGTTGTTAGATTATTACAAAATAAAGCTAAATAACCTGACAATAAAATTCATCAGTCCTCCAGAACACCATACATTCACATAAATATGAAATAATTAAAAATATCATGCTTAACAATAATAATAAAGGACACCGTGTGCGCACTTCACACGGTGACTGGTCGGTTTGCAAAGCCGACCAGTTTGAGAGGTCGTGTGTAGGTACACCATTAGGGTACCACAACGACAGAGAGGTCGGTAGTATCACCACACTTGGACACCACACCGACTAACAAAAAGGTCGTGGGCTTACCCATCAGTAGGCCACAACGACGGAGAAGGATCCAAAACTCCCGCGTATATCATCTCGAGGGTCACTCACCCTCAAAAAAGGCGGAACATGCTTCGGGGGTCCATTCACCCATCCAAGGTACCATATACTGAGCAGCAGCATATGTCGTTTTCCCGTATGACCCAGCCAGCAGCTTTAATTCATAGCGGCCGTGAGGCAGGACTCTAGCCACACGGTAAGGGCCGCGCATTCCATGATCCAGCTTGCCCTTGGACTGAGCATATTTGATCACGAAAACAACGTCTCCTTCCTGAAACACACGAGGGCTGCATCTGTCTCTGTTAGTGCGGGCGTCCATCGCCGCCTGGTTTCTAGACAAACATTCGGCCGTCCTCTGTCTGACGATCTCCCTTCTTGACTCTCGGTTGGCTAAGGCAGGCCCCAACGCGACGTCTCTTATTAGGACCCGGATTGCTGGAGTTGTATTTTCTTGTCCCACTAACAGATTCAAAGCAGATGTTTGTGTAGTTTTCTGCTGAGTTATGTTGAGGATCAGTTGAAGCTGCCATAACTCATCAGCCCAGGCATGTTTTTTGTAATTCACCTCAACCCTGAGCATATTTAAAACAGTGCGAGCATAACGTTCAACTTGGCCGTTAGCATGATGCATCTCAGCAGTAATGAAATGGAGCTCAATTCCCAGGACTTGCATCCAGGACTTGAAGCCAGAGGATTCAAACATTCGGCCTCTATCGGAAACTATTAACCGAGGTGTACCAAACAGAGAAATAACAGTCTTACAGACCTTCTTCAGCTCCTCGCAATCTTGTCGACGGATAGGTGTAAGTAGACAGTACTTCGTAAAAGTGTCGACGACTATCATCACATGTTTGAACCCTTTTGACTCAGGCAAAGGGCCTAAAACGTCGAAATGCAAGGTATCGAATGGGATGTCAGGTTTAGGCCAGGAGTTGATAGGCTGAAGGGGTGCTCGAGGGACTCGTTTGTGCGCAATGCAAGTTATACAATGGCGTATGTATTTTTTTACAAATACCCTAAGGCCAGGGAACCAAAAATGTCTCAGTATGAGTTCTAAAGTTCTATCGGCACCAATGTGACTGTGCTCATCATGAAAAACCCGGAGAAGACTTAAACGCTGCCCCTTAGGAATGTAGCATAGGAGCCTTGGCTCTTCTCCAACATGAGTGTACTGGTAATACAGAATGTTGTTTTGAACACAGTAACGTGAGGAGTCCAACTCTCCGCGTTCTAAAGCCTGAATCATATTCCGAGTCTCCTCATCCCCAGCTTGAGCAATCTGGGCCCAATTACGTGGTCTTTCAATATTACTAACCGGGTTACTAGGATTGCGACTTAAATAGTCCGCATGTGGCAACATGGCGCCTTTGCGATAAGAGATTATAAAATTGAAATCTTGCAAGTAGACCCACCATCTTGCCACACGCGGTAATAGGTCCCGTTTCTTTTGAGTGGCTTTTAATGCGTTACAATCCGTAACCACAGTGAAGTGCAAACCGATTAAGTAATGCCTAAAGTGTCGTAGTGCTCTTACCACAGCCAGGGTCTCGAGCTCGTATGAGTGATATTTAGGCTCGGCACCTTTGGTCACCTGGCTGTAATAAGCGACCACGCGTTTGACATCATTCTGATGGATTTGTATCAAAACTGCACCATAACCAAGGCTGCTAGCATCGGTGTGCACTTCAGTGGGTAAACTAGGATCAAATATTTTTAAGACGGGTGCGCTTGTGAGACTCGAAATAATTTCTTGTCTAACACGCTCTTGATCATCGCCCCAACTAAACGGAACGTCCTTACGTGTCAAACGCGCTATACATGCGGTTCTAGTTGAATAATTTTGAATGTATTTACGGAAATAACCCGCTAAGCCAAGAAATTGTCGCACTTGTTTTACATCTTTTGGGGGGTGAGAGTTAACTAATGCCTGTACCTTACTAGGCGAAGGTCGTACTTCCCCATTTGATATAACACGTCCTAAGTACTCAATTTCGGTGCACAAAAACGAGCATTTTTTTAGGTTAATCGAAAAACCTGCCTTGGTCAAGGTACCAAGTACCTCTCTCAAGGTATGGAGACCCTCATCAATTGTATCAGATAGGATTAGACAGTCGTCTATATACACCAAAACTTTTCCAGCATCTATAAATTCGCGCAACGTGTTACTTATGATCCTCTGGTACACTATAGGAGCATTGGCCAAGCCGTAGGGCATTTCTAAATATTCAAAATGCCCTTCAGCCGTCACGAATCCGGTGAGTGGCACAGAGTCATCATCTAATCGGATTTGGTGGAATCCCGTGGCCATGTCTAACGTCGTAAAGTACCTACACTTGCCTAGTCGATCAATGTGATCATCGATCAATGGTAATGGGTACCTATCCTTGACTGTTATTTTATTAAGAGCACGGAAATCTACACATAAACGGTCAGACCCGTCTTTCTTTTTGACCAATAAAACAGGGCTGGCATAAGGTGATTCCGACTCGCGGATAATACCTTTAGTCATTAAGTCTTGAATTATATCGCGGACTTTTAGTTTTTCGCTGTGTGACATCTTATAGGGGCGATAACACACGGACACGTCGCTGTTGAGTTGAATACGCATGCTACCAGTGCTAACAGTTGATGTGGCAGTCCCAGAAATCATGTGTTCTGAATACTCTCCCAAAATAGTTTTTAATTTAGTTAACTCGTCACCGGTCAATGGAGTTTTAATTACTGGCTGCGCATTCGACTCCACAGTCGACACAGTTAGCGGATTCGAGTCGCGAACGATGCGCTGAGTATAGTGCGTATATAGATAACACCATCCCTATTAAGCACATCGGTACCAATAATTAAAGGGACGTTCATACATTCGCTAGGCACTACTAATAGATCTACCTGCAGTGAAATACCCTCTAATTCAATGGTCAGTGTCACGTATGAATTAACTTCAGTTATCGACTCACCTACTCCTTTTATTTGGCAACTAGTGGACTTCCTAGCACACGAAAAATAATCTACAACGGAAGATGATATTAACGAAACTCCAATAGCGCCACTGTCAATTAATATGTCAACGGGGATGCCCTGAATAACGCCTACAACAATATCACTACGCTTATGCGAAGGAGCAGAGCAAAAGTTAACTTTTTTATTAGTGCTACGTTGCTGATCAACACGTTGTTTGGCAAAACACGATTTAATATCATGGCCTGGCTTCTTACAATAACTACAAGTCCCAGCATTTGAACTAGTCTTAGTTTCAGCTGGAGGCTGTTCTGGTCTTGTAGAAGAGTGCTTTGGTTTCTTAGGACACGATGATTGCCTATGGCCAGGTTCACCACAACTATAACACTTGGCCGTTTGTAATGCCTTTTTAAAACCCTGTGATTTGTCATTCCCATCACGTCTAACGTGAAATTGACGGCCTGTTCGGTTATTTATATTTGCTTGTTTAGAGGGTTTCAAAAAGGTGGACAAGTAATTTACCAAATCAACGGGTTTTAAGTTTGCATTTGTTGCAGTCGCTTTTATATGGGGGTCGGTTATACCACGCAGAACTATCTCGGTAGTCAAATCATCGCTAAGACCCTTCACTACACGTAGCCGTAGCAATGATTTACGCGCATAATCAGCATAGGTACAAAACTGATCTGAATTTGTTGACATAACCTCAAATAAAATACCCGCAGAGTCTATCTTTTTAACACATAGAGGTTTAAAGTCGGTTTTAAAATTAGTCCACGTACGATCAACAGACACCCACTCATTGAGCCACGATTTGGCGTCACCTTTCAAGCAATTCCCGATACGCGAGAGACATTCACGATCATCCTATTTGTTTACGAGTTTAGCCCTATCGACTTCACTAAACCACTAGTCTACTTCGTGAATGCTAGGATCAAAATTGGACACGTAGTAGTGATTGGTACTCACAGACTTTAATGATTGTATTGCTTCTACGATTTGATTTGTAACTGGCTGCGGGGAGGTCTCGGCTACTACAGTTGCTTGCGAGCGCTTTTCTAAAGCCTCCAAGCGTGATACTAAGCTATTTAACGATCGTGCGAGTGAAATAGAAGGCGATCGCGAACGTTTCTCTTCGCGGTTGGCATGTCGACGAGCCCTTGTTGGTGAGCGAACACTGCGAGATCGACGGCTATCCGAACTCGACCGGCGGCGACGCGAACGTTTAGACGGCGGTGATGGAGTACGCGAGTGGCTACGCGAGCACCGGCCCCGGGAGTGCCTATCACGAGAGCGTCGGTTTCGCGAGCGCTGATAAGGCGGCGTATAATGACTACGAGAACTACTGCGCGAGCGCCGGGTGTGAGGCGACCGATCACGCGAAAGGCTATTATAACGTCTGTCTCGAGAACGTCGACCGGGAGAATGTCGGTTACGTACTCGTCTATTGTTAGATTCGGATAATCGCCCATTACGAGAACGTGAACGACTTGACCTATCCATTTATCGAAAAATTATAGTCACAAAAGACAAATAAATTACAGTTTAAAAATGTCAACCAAAAGGGGGTAAGCTAATGTTTAGTTTTAAACACTATCACAAGTAAGATCAAAATATGTAACTAAGAGATGCTCCAGTTAAAAGTGGGAATGTTTTCTTTATCCCAACTACTGATTTTAGCAATCAGAAGCCGATTTGGGTTTTAAAAAAATCAATTTAATATCACTCTCAAGAAATATAACAAACACTCAATTTAACAAACATACATAATTACAGATCCTAAGAAAACTAACAAATATAACAAGAAATCAATAACAAAGCTAAGCTATATTGGGAGCACACAATCCTACGTCTACCTCGTACGATGGTTGACAGCTAAAGAAGAACGAGAACCCTTCCACCGCTTCCACCACCCTTCTCATACTGTCAAACGTCGTACCCGCAGTCTTAACCTAAAAAATGCCTAACAATACAATAAAATTAGTGTTTCAGATAGGTTGACCGTAGGTACGATGGTAATGTTATAAATGATCTTAATATAGATGGTGGTAATGTCATAAATGATCTTAATATAGATACAATGAAATTAGTGTTTCAGATAGGTTGGCCGTAGGTACGATGGTAATGTTATAAATGATCCTAATACAAGGTGTAACCGACAGCGTACCGAAAACGAAAACCGTAGTTTTAGACTATAATCACGAACTGAAAACGAGTGTTCATTTTCTCGGAAAACTCAAGGATAAGATTTTCCAAAATAAATTATAACACTCGACGCGCAATGTATTGCGTCCAATTCTCTCGGGTGCAGACGCGCGGGGAGGGGAGCACGCGGCGAGCGACCGGTCCAGGCGTGGGGAGTCCACTCCACTCACGCGTCAGCGCAAAACATACCGTTACGCCCATGCGCATCGAATGACATGAATGAATGCAACCACAAAAACAACGCAACCACAGATCACAACTAGTGTACTACCTAACACCAATAACAACTGACCGATAAATTATAACAGTCTAACAAGATTATTTTCATTCAAGCAAGTAAAGCAAATAAAATGTGTAGGTAGGTAAACAGTAATCATGCGTCCGACCGCAGCGGCCTGTGCGAGCACACTGGCCTGGCGGATCAATGACCGGCCAGTACCGTTATCTTTCACCACGCGCTCCTTACCCGTACCGTACCGTAAAGCTTACATAATACTGTTTGTGATACATTGTGTGTTTTGCGGAAAATGCTATTTTCATGCGATTTTTCATGAAAAATTGTTACCGGTAGAGTTCGATTAACGGAAAAATAAAGAAAAAATGAAAGCTCGCGAGGAAAATTTGTGAATTTTCTCAAAGGAATTTCCAAGATTTTCCAGCCCAGAATAATGGTCTGAAGCCATGGTTTCAGTTTTCGGTACACCGTCGGTTAAACCCTGTATAGATACAATACAATTAGTGTTTCAGATAGGTTTACCGTAGGTACGATGGTAATGTTATAAATGATCTTAATATAGATACAATAAAATTAGTGTTTCAGATAGGTTTACCGTAGGTACGATGGTAATGTTATAAATGATCCTAATATAGATACAATAAAATTTAGTGTTTCAGATAGGTTTGCCGTAGGTAGGTACGAGGGTGATGTTATAAATGATCCTAATATAGATAAAAATACAGTCACAAAAATTACGCTATCGTTTTCGTAGGAGTACCTACGGGAAGAGTAAGTATACTGTGGGTTGTGTTTTTGACCAAGTGAGCGAAGCGTCTCCGTCTCAGCTTGGCCAATAAATCTTTCGTATGTTCAGAAGTCTGCTGTTCTCACGTAGAGGTCGCATTCCTCAAACGATTCTCAGGAAATTTAAGTAAGTAGATAGGTTTGTTAATCTTATAGTTATTCCTCGTGGATGCAGTTTTTCTTTTGTTTTCCTATATGGCGAATATATGGAAGTTGAAAACGTATAAGTAAACATTACAGGATGTCAACAATTTCGAAATAAACTCTTGAGGTCTGCAACTCACAGACCTACGAGTAAGAATGAAAGATTTGGAACAACCGTCAATTACATATCTGTGTGGCAATTTCATCAAAATTCGTTTGCAGTTTACGCGTTCTTGATTCACAAACATCCTGACTCAAACTTTCACACTTATAGGTACTTACCGCATGTTTATCGCCCTCACAACGCCCATCAAAAGGGCGATCCTAGCCTATAGGTTCGAATCCTGGCAAGAGTTTGATTATTTGTGTTACGACTAAGGTCTAGGTTGATTTGTGTAACCAAATATTCATTTAATTTATACTTAATAGGTATTATAGTAAATTAGTAATACAAAATGTACCTACAGATTTTAAATTACCAACGCGTCCGTGCGACCTTTAGCAGCGCGGGCGCGTAATTCTCAGCAGCCTGCGCATGTTCTGGATGATTAATTGGCTTTCATTAAGCCCAACTACAGTTCAGACTGTTCAGAGTAACACACACACGACAGCAAAACGAGCTAGATGCATTCATTTCAGTTCAGTTCAAAAATGGCGAAATGTGAGTGTGGAATGTCGTAGGGAAATGTACATTAATTTAGCTGCCTTTTACAATCCTAAATAATCAGGAGTTCAAGAGTATTAATGTACATTTCGCTACGATGAAGTGCTCGGACCACGTGACTAGAGGGCAAATTTCATTTAATCTTAGAAATAATAAGCTTGGGCAGTATTTCCCAATCCTCAATATATTATGTCTGGTAAAAGGCAGCCAAACCGCATTTCGCTAGGACAAAGTAATCGGACCACGTGGCCAGAGGACACGTTTTATTGCAGACTAGTTTGGGCAGTATTCCCCAACTCTCAATATATTACGTCTTATAAGAGGCAGCCAATGCACATTTCGCTAGGCTAGAGCTAGAGGGCACATTTATTCTAATCTAGTATTAAAATACTGCCTAACTCTTAATATATTTGGGATTATAAAAGGCAGATCACTCCAAAACTATTCCTTTCAAGTGCAGCCAGCAAAATTCGGTCGGGCAGCCACCGCGAAACCAATTACGCCCGCGATAGTACCGAATGCTAATCACTTCGCTTTGTTCCGGCACGACTGTCTACTAACACGGCATAATTTTAATAAATATTCATTATTTATGGAAACTCCCTGTGTTATCATAGTTTTCCTTTTGAGTTTTATTGAATCAAACAAGCGGATATTCGAATATAATATAGTATTTAATGGTCTATCCAAAGAATTACCACCATATTAAAGACTCTTCCGGTCGTGGTAGATGCGGCATTAGTATTGTTCCTGTTGGCAAATCGCTCATTAGATAGATTATTAGATCAAAATAGAAATGAATTAATATAATCTTATTTGACTTATTGTACATGTACATATTGACTTGTTTTATTAATAAACGAGTATGAGTATGTTATAACCACAGACCATAAGAGTTATATTATAACAATGATTTCACCCAAATTAATAGTGTAATCGAATCAACTACTAGATATCTATGAATACAATATAATAAAACACACCACACAATAACGTGGATGTCGTGAGCCTGAAAATCGATTACTTTATTGCCACCCTCGAAATAGGGTGCCAACATTCATTGCACCGACTCTCACACAATGTGACACTGATAGTTTTCCTTTTCCTTATTCCTACTACGTATTTTATTGCGACTGTTTGTATGAGTAATTGAGCATACTAGTAAAACCTATTCTGTGAGTTCATTATCGCCTTAACGCCTATTAGCAATAAAATTATTGGCAATCATCACAAAGTGCCATCCTGCTAGACAGGCATACCCTAGTGCAGGTGACATGGGCAACTTGATATTTTTAATTAAATGACAGTGATTTCAAATAAATTGTTAAAACCGTGTATATACCACCTATAAGTCTTTCCACTGTATAAATAAACGATTTTGTTTTTTTTTTTAGTTTTGATTATCAAATGAATAATTATTAGCATACTTGCTTGTAAAGTACCTAATAGATGTAATGCAATTTAGAACAGATCATACGTAACTACTACTTAAAAATTAATTGAACGGTGTTCTCTGAAATATACATACGCGCCTATTTGTTTACTTACTTTATATTATTGTTTTATTTCATACTATAAGATAACTTCTTCCAATAAGTATTCTTAAGCCGTCTCTGCTTGTCTGGCTATCCCTGTACTTACCTACCAAAATTGGCAATAGTTCGCCCAGACGTTTCGGGATGAACGGACATTTCTTTGTTTGTGTTTTCCCATAAAGATGGTGATGACGCCCTTTCTTTGATAGATTAGCAGTAAAATTGATTTGCGATCCAGTTATTGGACTGGCGCCGCGCACCCATACAAGTCCTGTATCGCGCTGTTAAAATTTTTCGTGAAATAATGACTTCTAATCTTCATAGAAAACTGATCTCAACTTTATAATAGTATAGATGTCTGTTGGTATCTATTTATGTATGCGCCACAGTTGCTTGAAAATAAATTACTTGTATTTTTTTTATTTATAGCCTATGTATGTATGTATATAATACACGTTCATACGGTACTGGCGTGCCGTTAATGAATTCTGATTCCTGACATAATAAATGTACTTACTGCTCTTGAAAAAAAAACAGTCAAATCTGCGCCGGCTTGCTTAAGATAAGAGGAAAGATGGGCAGTGGTATTTCCTCTTAATCATACTTTTGACGTCACGGTGGTTTACAGTCTCATTTGCGACGGTCGATTAGTATTCAGGTCCGATGATTTTGTTTCAGGAAAATGTCTATATGATATCACCGCGTACCAAGTTGCGCCTCGGCCCCAGTCCAATAACTGGATCGTAAATCAATTTTACTGCTAATCTATCACAGAAAGGGCGTCAAACTAATCAACGAAAGTAATAGTACATTACGGCAGAGACCAGTAAGTAAGCCATACTGGCCGAGTAGGAATTAGACGGACCGAGCCCGGCAGAGATGGGCATCAATCGACTAATTTTTTAGTCAACTAATCAATCGATTGAAAATATCAATCGTCATTTTTCAATCGCGACTAATTTAGTTGCGATTGAATTAGTTGTGAGAATCTTCGACTAACAATTGAATTAGTTTTAGTTTCAATCGACTAAATTTCACGATTAAATCAATATTAAAAGTATCTAGTCGCTCGTTTTTGCATTTTTATTTAACTTGCAATATAGAAAACTTGCAATATGTAACTACGAGTAGGTATGTACATTGTAGGTACCTACTCGTATGTTGTATCACTTGTATCTATGTTGGTTTGGGTAGAATCTTGCAACTTATTTTGAAGCAGATATCTTCAACCGATTGAGCTAAAATTATGTATATAAACACGTTTAATTTGAAACGCTAGAATGACAATGCAATATTATGGGCCATATTAACAATATTATAACGATAAATGACGAAAAACTGCAATGTTTACAAATCGCAAACAATATAGTAGGTTGGTGCTCTATTAATATTTTGATACTTTAAGTACTAGTTCTACCGAGTATCGTAATGTCCTATACGATAATGAATTACTGAGTAAATTTTAGACATAGATATTATCAATATTTTGCTGTCTGTGTCATTAGTAAAACTCTTTTTAGTGTCACGCGGCGACAAAACAATGGGATAATCCTACTTACCTGGAAGTTGTTTGTTGCATTTTGGTGCAAGTGCCGACGAATCTTCTAAAAATAACACGTTCTATTGAATTAAACATCTGCATGTTGTTTATAATCTATTTTGTAGCGGTCTATTTTGTTCTCACCGTGTGGTCATTTAAAATATTTAAACCTCTTTGTAAAGAAATCTCAGCATTAACTATTGTACATTTTCCTTGCCTCATTCTACATTTAAATATATCAATTCCGTTTTTAACAATGTTTTTTAGCTTAATAGATGCACAATTATAAGTCCTCAAAAACTGTAAAACTATTTTCAATATAAAATGCACACGTTTATGACACAACTCAAAAAACATGATTTCCGCGCTTCCGTTCACGCACTTCGATCTCGCTCACGCTTACGCTCAGTGAGAGAGAGAGCTAGCCCACGCGTCGGCGCCCTCTTAAGTTTTATTTAACTTACTAATGCACACATTTCCTAGTTTTTATTTCCCGTGAAATTTAATCCAGGTTCCGAGAGATTCACAACTTTAGTAGCAAAATAAGTTTTTCACAAAAAGTTCATTTTTGTTACAAGTTTTTATCGCTGACACTACTTTTTCTGACAATCGTAATCAACGTAATCTCTGACGAGCCCTAACACGACGAGTTGTAGCATTTCCATCCAAACTAAACGTGTAATACAGAATTTAAGACCATTCGGTTGGTATTATCAAAGAGAATAATAGTTAGCACAGACATCTCACTCCATAGAAATGGTCAAAATATCGTAAGTAATGTATGACGATGTCCTATTCAGTCTGTCAACATAGACATACCGAGGTTTTCCGTTTAATTTGCTTCTAACATTAGTTGCGGAAAATTAGTCTAACTAATTAGTCGATTACAAAATTTAGTTGTCCGAAATCAATCGGCAACTAATTTAGTTGTAACTAAATTAGTTGCACAACTAAATTAGTTGCAACTAAATTAGTTGCACTCTATACAACTAAGATTGATCAATCGTCGTTTTCAATCGTCAATCGCAACTAATTCTGTTAATTTTAATCGTTAGTTGTTAGTCGATTACATTTTGCCCATCTCTGCCGAGCCGTAGGCGAGGTCCGGATATAATACGAGGCCAGGATGGCTCTTACGGTCGAAGCAAGTATAGTGCTTTTCTCAAAAATTAAACAAGAAAATTATATTTTGTAGGTGACATTCATATTCGGCCATTTTCCAATGAATATTTTTGTTATATCCCATTTTTATTAATACACATTGTGATATTCGTCGTCGCAGACACCATTAACTCCCATGATAACAACCTATAACAAAAATAATTATGAGTTTATACTTGGATAAAAGATATAGTTATATCGTTATCGAATAGTGCCAGCATTTATTTACCTTCATCGCCAAAATGGTTATCATCTAGAGTTTGATTTAAGAACTTTTCTATATTTTGCTGCTGAATATTTGTGATTTCTTTCCTTTGTAGCCATCCGATTGTCTCAGAAAGATTGTTGAAATATTCTGACCTTATCACACATTATCTGACCAATTATTAACTTGATTTTCTTCCTTCCATTTAATGAATCTCTTGTATTTTTTTTATATCTCCTTGGATTTAGTCGGAAGTAAATTATTTTAGCTAACTCTGCCTCCACTTTTAAGTATGGAGGAGTGCCGTCCAAGGAATATAATACTCACAAGGAGGTGCCGTCTATTCGGAATCAGACTCGTCTGAACTCATTTTTGATGAATTATTGTAATAGATCACACAAACAAATTTGAAATTTTTGTCTTTTAATTTAAATCCCGCCCTAATTTCTTTTTTTATAAATACTGCGTTTAATTATTTGCACTGTCTTACAAATCTAAGTCTTAAAGATAAAATTTAATTATTGTTATAGATTGTTGTATTTTCTAACTAATTTTCATATCATAAAGCTTTCCTTCAATTTTAACTCCGAGGTTTTTTCTAAACGACACAAAAAAGGAAGGAATTCCGAAATATCATTGTCATTTTACACAGCACAATTATGAACTAAACGCTGCATACAAACTTCCGCACTAAACCTTGACGCTATACTTTTTTTTTTTTTAATATGCATCTTGAGTTACGTTTATACTGCCAATAGTGCTAACCTCTTTTTATTTTACATTTGCTCTTAGTGTAAATTGCAAGTGTATACTGCAATGTCGTCTCTTTCTATTTAATCTATGAAAAAGGGACGCCACTTTTTAATTTCTACAATTTGCTGTTGCACTGTACTTATAATTAAAACAATTTGTGGAATGCATCCTTTTTACATTTATATACGACCTCATCGCCTTCACATCCTTAGTTTTTTTATAGGTCGGTGACGATGTAAATCGTGTTTCGATATTCAAATATCTTGATACGTAATAGGAATTACATACTTACTTACTGGACAAATATTGATTCCAAATTTAAAATCTCACTGTTTACTGGACACTTCTAAAAAGTCTTCGGTATGTTCCACTTACTGTAGTCTATCTAGCGATGGTAAGGCAACATTACATGCAATTTTTGAGAAAATTATATTACGATCCAACTACCCACCCGCTCGCTGCTCGCTGTTATGACGAGTAAAATGCCGTCTGACACCAAGACGGGCTGACTTCGCACCGCGAGCCCCGCTAGTAGGTAAACTACTCATCAGTGGACACCTGGGTGCTTTTATCTTTGTTCAAGCTAAATCAGCGCGCGGTCGCGACAGTCATAGCGGCATACTCACGTCTATACAGATGGTTGGGTTACCACGCCCCTATCTCGTTAGGTAACCATATAACTTAAACCACCAATAAAATACTATTCACAGGCGGCTTTTAAAAACAACGAAAGAGAAAATCTTCTTCAGTACCACTTATTATTCTATGGTATGTATGTACGTTCGGGATCCAGTGACAATCATGATTAATGCGTTACGTCGAAAAATACCAAAAAATTACAAGATGATTCCGCTACGGCGTTTATTAAAGGCCCGGATTATGAAATGGGATAGTTCATCCGCCGGTGTATTCTCGGACAGTGTAATATTTTATTTGTAGAGCTGAACTTACCCCTTGCCTTGGAATCAAGACGAAGACCATTAAAAGATTCATATCAGTGAGCAACTTCAAATCGATACTGAATTTGAAAGCAAGTGTTCTATTCTATATTCTATTCCTTGTACAGTGTGTTACCGGCAAATGGGCTTTTTCTTCAGATAACGTACAAAAACGTAGTTTCTTATCTTTGACTTGGCCCTAATTTAATTGATGGGCTCTGGAGGGAAACTGACTATAATCCAGTGCTGCAAACTCTCCTGATTTATCAGATTACAATATAAAATAAAATAAAAAATAAAAATAAATATTAAGGGACAATCATACACAAATCGACCTAGTCCCAAACTAAGCAAAGCTTGTACTATGGGTACTAGACGACGATATACATAATAATATATAAAGTCATGTAATATGTCATGATATTAAAGATATAGTCTCCTGATCCGATTACTTTTTGGAATGGAGCAAATCTCCTGATTTTTGAACATTTCTTGGAGCATACCGGTAAACACACCATTTTTTTAACATATGCGGTCATTTGGCAACGTTGACATCCGATAATCATCAACCGATTTGTGAGTGGAACGGAACGCGACTGATTTTGTCGATGGATTTTGATATTATCTAATCTGAAGGGCTACTCCGATGTTCGATATTCGGCCGGCGTGTAGTGCTGTCCCGTTCACTCATATATATTGATAGAAGATTGAGAGGGACGGCATTATACCACGGTCGAATTTTGAACATCGGAGTAGCCCTACTGATTTTTTTGACTGGCTCCTGATTTTTATGACCATAACCTCCTTGTTTATTACCTGTGGGAGTTCGCAGCACTGTAGGAAATGGTCTTTTCTCTTTAAAGGGAGACAAGAATGCATTCAAAGATTTTCGAAAATCCGTTTGTCTCACCCGGGATTCGAACCACGTAAAATGTAAACACTCGTTCCTAATCGATAGGATTATTATTTTAGATTTTTTTATAATTTAAAATATATTTATTACAATGGAAAATAAATTAAAAATATACATATTAAAACTTAAAATTAAAAAGAATCCCCCAGTACTGAAGCCGTCTGAGGCATCGTCCCCAGCACGCTCGCCGCGTTTCCCCTTTGAATGGCGAGGCTCAGTCTTTGAGCGAAAAAGGAGCCCGCTCTCATATTACCCGATACTCCGATTAATTTTTGTGAAATTTCTTTTACAATTTTCTTTGCATCCGAAGACCACGGGCCAAATGTTTCCACCGCCAGTGCCGCAAATTCGTAATTTTTATTTAAGAAGGCATATTTGCGGCGCTTGACGATTTGGGCATCTTCTGCGGCCATCCCCGGTTTTCTGGCGGAACGTTGGACATGGGACGGGGCTAGAGTGTCCACACATGTAACATCCCATGCCAAAGGCCGCCCGAGATGCCATGGCACCAGTGTGCAGCCATCCGGTCTCTTCCCGTCTTCAGCGGAAAGTCCCACAGGCTCCAGAGTTGCTGGAACGGATGCTGTGCCAAGGGCCCGGCGAACGAGGTCGTTAAGTGCCCCGTGTCTATAAAAACGACCAGCGCTTGACTGGCAAAAGAGGCCGTGTCGTCCGAGGGTGTCAGCTTTTTTTATAATTATTATCTTAGAAATAAAAAGATCGTGAAACCAGGTAAAAAATAAACACTTGCTCCTAATCGATAGGATTGTTATTCATGATATAATCTCTTTAATAACATAGGCATTTCATATTAGAAATAAAAATGTGACACACATGATCAATTCTAATACGGCGGAAACATTAACATAAAAGACTAAAATTTAAGTAAAATGAGATAACTTCAAGATTCAAAGCAGTTTTCTTCCAGGGCCCATCCATTTTTCCACGCTCTACCTATATATTTTATGAGCAGGATTTTTTTTAAGTAACCAATTGGAGCCAATATTTCCCTGGCCAGTGAAATGAGTGACGATATAAAATACGCCGAACGACCTTGTAACTTGTAACTCAATTTGTGACCTAGAAAAGCGTGGCCGGTCAGCGCCAAAACCGGAGACATCATCAAAGGGAATATAAAATTGTATTAATAAACCTTTAAGGCCGGAAAAACCGTTTAATTTCGCCAGTTTTCCGTAAATCTTTGATAATTCGTGATTTCCAAAACTCTCATGTGTATTTAGTCAATTTGGAATGTGGTCGGAATGCTAATTCAGGCGGGTAATTTAATAGTACATTGTTCAACAAGGGACTAAAACAAGCCATAATGACACGAGATGTTTTAGCCACACGATATAAGCGAGAGTGGCTAATAGTTCGAAAGTCATTATGGTTGTTTAGTCTCGCGTTAAACACTCTACTTGTCACTTTGAATGCGAGGAAAATAAACGACGTTCAATATAAAATTACAATATTTATTATAACAAAGTTTCTTACAAAGGGCAATTTGTACAATTTGGTTTTCCCCTGTAAATTAAGCTGGGTTGGCGTAGTTTGTATTTGAAAAGCATGTTCAATATTTTTACTCGTAGTCGAAGTAAAAGTTGGAGAGAATGGAGAGTATAGACCTTTCCTCAAAAAGGTTGCCGATGGTTATTTCATTAGGCTCATTCTCATCCCGCGATATTGATGGGCGTGTGTCAAATGTTGGTTGTGATTTTTGCTTTGAAGATATTTTAATTCCTTCAATATTTATAGCATTCGATAGATATTGTATTTATTTTGGACTGACTCCTCTATATAGCCTTGAGCTTTAATTCTTCTTCACTGGAAGATGATGACTACATATTTTATCCGTAATTTATAAAGTGACACAATTAATTGGTCTAATTGGTGATTACTGATTACATTCAAGCTTAATACGAGTAATGGACATCTACTCATTCAAAATTCTAATAGAGATAATAATGTTTCGTGGTTTTCCTTTTTTTTGTAAAGTGACGCTTTAAATGCTTGCATATTTAGCTAACATCAGATTCAATCTTGAAAACTTTTTTATTTAAGACTAATATGGACTTATGGATACCATGCATGATAAAATTAATTCATCTTTAATAGAGTCTAGCTGGCCAAATAATGTTGACAGATATTTCCTTGTGGTATCACCAATTGTCTATGATTTAAACAATTTATTAGGTGGGTCCTCTATAAATAATTTTGATACTTTATGTACCAGTTCTAATATTCCGATTGAGTTGAAATTTGGTATAGTACTTAGAGTTATTTTAATAAATTAATGAACGAAGAGAATAAATGGAGCGGAGTGGTAGAAAATGTACAAAGTAATATAGGCATGGTGAAAGAGGTAAGTATAGAGGAAGTGAAGATGGCAGTGCAGAGTATGAAAAATGGAAAAGCAGTTGGACCAGATGGTATACCAGCGGAAGTATGGAAGTTTTTGAGAGCGGATGGATGGAAGTGTGTTGGAATATAACGCTGGCCGTTTAGTTGTAAGTTCTTTTTATATTTTGAACTACTGTCTAGTTGGCTTTTTGCTCGGTGTGTCAATGGTGTGTTTTCTTAGTGTCATGTTTTTTTTACAAAATCGTAATATAAAAAATATATTCATGTATTTACTGCCCTCTGCTGCTTTTAATTAATAATAGGTTATGGTGCAATATACGTAATTATTTTGTGGATTATATTTTATTACGTCGAAATATGGGTGAGTATTCCAAGTCGGCAATTGCGATGGAAAAGCTGAAAGGCACCATTAATTACCGTGACTGGGCATTTCAAATGCAAAATATTCTCATTTTCGTTTTTTTTTTTATTTATTTATCATAAAAAATCTTATGTGGTAGGTATGTATAAAATTTATATTCCGCCAAACTGAGGACAGTTTGTTGGCGGATAAAGCGCTCACAAACATTTTCGTGTGCTACCACTTATAAATTACTTACTTAAATTATTACTTATAACTGCACTAATTTTACTGCTACCCATCAACAACAACGCCGCGCCCCGCGGCACCACGCTGCGCGAGTCGCACCCTATTAGTAGTTCCTAAGGTCCAAAGTCGCACCGCGCAGCATCCCGAGCCGCAGCGCTACCGCAGATGGGCGGCCATATAATACCCTTATCTATTACTAATCTACACTACAATAATATTAACTAATGAATACTTTCATCAAACAGGTTTAGGAGTTCTGCTTGCAGTTTTTTCTTAAATACTTGTTTACTACTGCACTTTTCTACTGATGTTCTTATTTTATTATGTATCTTAGGAGTCATATATTTACGCGTCCTTTTGCCGTAGTAGTTGTTGGCCTTGTATTCTACGTATGTTTTTTGTGTGCTTGCTCTGAGGTTACGCAACAGTAGTCTACGCGTTTTGAATTTATCCTGGTCGTAATCGTCCATAAAAATTAAGTACCTAACTTTCTCATGCACTGGTAAGATTTTTAACATTTTATACAGTCGTTTGTAATTTTGATTACAAGTTGTTTTTAGTTTTTTTATCTACTAGTACATTTTTTACTATTCTAGTCTGGAGATTAAAAATTTTATCAAGGTAAGTTTTAAATGTACGTCCATATGCAATTAATCCATAAGTAATTACAGACTCGGCTAGCGAGTGATAAAGTGTGTGCATTAATTTTCTACTCACTATATTTTTTAAACCTATTAATTTTGCCATACTAATTGCGCGGAGTTTATTACATACTAATTGTATATGAACTACCCAGTTAAATTTAGTGTCTATAGTTAAGCCTAAATACTTATATTTATCTACAACTTGTATACTACTACAATAACAATATTTTTGATTTTCGTTATTATGTAGACAGTCGTATGTGTGCCCTATGATACCTACTTATATTTTCACATGGTTCCTGTAGGTATGGTGACTTAATTAACATACATTTGGTTTTTTCTGTGTTAAGAATTATACCGTTATCGTGCGACCATTTTATTATGGTTATAAAGTCTGTCTGTATATTTTTACCACAGTTTTAATATCCTTAGCAGCGTACAGTAGACATGTATCATCGGCATACATATAGGTTGAGCAATTCTCAACGACGTTAATCATACTGTTTACATGCATTATATAACCCAATGGCCCGAAAACCGAGCCGGACGGCACCCCGTATACGACATTGGCCTCCTCGCCGCTCTGGCCGTTGATAACAGTGGTTATTTTTCTATTGCTAAAGTAGTTTCTAATCCACTCGACCACGGGACCACGGACACCACATTCTTGTATAGCAGTAATTTGTGGCACTGTATCACCGGAAAAGCTGTAACCGCAGAAGGTGAAAATGCTGAACTGAGAGCTCGGGTAGAGGAAAAAGCTCGGGCGCGGCTTTGTTTATGTGTTGAGAAGTCATGTTATCCTCACATTGTGAACGCTGAGACGGCGAAGGATGTTTGGAATGCCTTAAAAAAGGCGTATGATGACACCGGTTTGCACATAAGGTTGTCATGTCTTCGAAGCTTATGTTCGATTAAGCTGGAGCAGTTTGATAGCATGGAGATTTATGTTAATGAGATCTTGTCGCTAGCTGGACAGCTGAATAACATGCAGAAGCCTCTGGATGATGAGTTTCTTGCGGCTATTATGCTTCAAGGGTTAACTCAGGACTATGAGCCCATGATTATGGCTCTGGAACACTCAGGTGTTAATATAACGACGGATATGGTTAAAATTAAACTTCTTCAGGATAAGCGATGGAAGGGAAGCACTGGTGGTCCCGATGACTGCTTGTTTACACGGAATCGTGGTGATAACAAGACCAGCTCCCGAGGTGGCAAGAAATATGCGCCTAATAGTACATCGAAACAGGCTAATTCCTCGTCAAACACGAAGAAACTGTGGTGTTGGAAGTGTCGATCTAAGGGTCACATCAAGAAGGACTGTCCGCAGCTGGATGTATCGACTTCTATGGTTTTGACTGAACTTAACACGACTAGAAATGACAGTTCGTGGATCATTGACTCGGGTGCAACGGACAATATGTCAGGATGTCGAGAATGGTTTGGATCCCTCAATGAATCACTGACGAAGGAAGTGTGTGTTGCTGATGGAAAGAAGTTGATAGTGAAAGGAAAAGGTGACGTAAATTTTACAGTGAACTTTAATGGTAATATGATAGATAAAGGATGTAATGTTTGTACCGGACCTTACTGTTAGCTTGATATCTGTGTCTACTTTAACCGCTAAGGGTGTACAACTTGTACAGAACGAAAGTTCCCAATACAACGCGTACCAAACAAGGTTTACACAATTTGACGCTAGATGGCGCTACTGTGCAAAACATGTAACGGCTGCATCGCGCTGTTAAGATTTTTCCTGTATATATAAGACTGTTTGATGAAATTTTGTTTTTGAGATTAATATACCACTCTGGACTGAATCAGCTGGTTTTATTCAAGTTTATTCATGGTCCTTCGAGTAGCCGGATTCGGTAGGCTTGTACACAGTGGTGACGTTATTTTGCGTAATCAAAACAAACAATTCTTGGGAATTGTTTTGCGCACCTATGGGCAGTGGATTGCTGTTCGGGGCGATTGCAGCGAGTACGTGATCGTACTGCATCCAGTAGCGGCCGGCAGAGGGCGCTGTGGAAGGAAGCCTTAGACAGCGAGATATCTACAGCCGTGGAGGGAACCACGGAAGGATACACGGTGCAATAAAACGGAACAAACGAGGTGACAAAACCATTTGGACAAATTGTGAGTACTTTTATTGTTTTTCAATGCAATTTTGAGCCTTAATTCGTCGAGTGAAGTTTAATAGTGAAAAGTGAGCAAAATTGAGCCTTAAGTTCAGCAATAAAATAACTTGGAAGAAAAAGTGAACACTTTAGAGAGGTGAACCAAAAGTCTACGGAATTTGAACTTTAAGTGTAGTAGTTAATTAACTTTGAAAATAAATTAGACTTAGGATAATTTAGTGTAAGAAAGGTGTTTATACGGGGAATCCATGCCCGATTTCACTCAGAATTTACAACTTTAAAACACTTGTAAAATTTTCAACATTTATTCTATGAACTTAGAAAATTTTTGCAATTTCTTATATTAACTTGTAAATCTTTTGTTAACTTATTCTATGAACTTAGACAAAACGGTAACATCTCGGACTTGTAAAATATTGTGCAGTTATTTTATGAACTTAGATTTTTCGCCTCAAGATTGTCATTTTAACTTCTAGTATTTGGGGAAACCGTTCTATTGCCTTGGTAGTTTATAGCGGAAGCGGATAAAATTTACTCTTCGAGAAATTTGTGTTTCATATCAAAATGGAATCGTTGGTAGCGGGTCAGGAAGACATTTATAGTCGCATCGTAAAGGCTAGAACCAATTTCAAAAAATCGTCAAAAGTACGTATCACGGAAAAGTATGTCGAGGTTAGAATAGAGAACCTGGAAGAATTGTGGACGGAGTTTTTATTGGGACATAAACGAATTTTGGAAAAATTTCACGTGGAAATAATGTCTTCTAGTTACATGGAGAATGATGTGTACGATGTAACTCAGGAATTTTATTTGGACTATAAGGCAGAGTTAAAAACTGTAGCACAGAAATTTAAACCGAGTAGTAGTAATAGTTCTTAACATCAAGTTCAAACTTCTAACAGTTCTGTAACAAAACACAATTCAGTTAAGTTGCCTAAAATAATTATACCCGTTTTTTCCGGAAAATACACCGAGTGGGCTACTTTTCGTGACTTGTTTGATTCTTTAATTCATAAAAATGAGGCGATTGATAACGTACAAAAAATGCATTATTTGAAAGGTTATTTAGCTGGAGAGGCAGAGCAGTTGCTCCGTCAAATACCTATCTCTAACTCGAACTATGACAAATGTTGGGAATGCTTAAAACAGAGGTATAACAATAAAAGATATTTATGTCAAACAATTTTAAAAAGATTTTTATCCCAGAAAAATGGTACTTGTGAGTCAGCAAACTTACTAAAGGAGCTTATTGACACCAGTACTGACTGTTTACATGCATTAAAAAATATTGGGATTGATGTCAGTACATGGGATGTCATGGTGATTCACTTGCTTACTCTCAAGTTGGATCCAGAGACAAGGAAGCAGTGGGAATTGACTGCTTCGATGAATAGTACCGAGGATTCGTTACCTACATTTGATCAGTTTAAGGATTTCATTACAAACCGATTCAGAGCGTTGGAGTTCATCGAAACCAAGAAATTAATAAACCATAACGCAGCTCCAGTCTCTCATAAACCGCGAACTTGCCCGTTTTGCTCCGAATCTCACAAAATTACATTTTGCAAACTATTTGGGAAGCAAGATGTAGACACACGTCGTAGTTTTGTCCAAACTAAGGGTTTATGCTTCAATTGTTTGGGTGGGTTTCATTCCGCGAAAGTGTGCCAAAATCCTACTCCATGCAGAATCTGCAAACGTCGCCACCACTCGCTGCTTCATCCAAAGAGTGGTCCGGTTGCCGATGGTTCTTCGGCTGAGGTTGTGGCAGGTGCTAGTAATGTTGGTACTGTTGCTGAAGACGATGAAGAAATCGAGGAATGCACCGAGGAAACAACCATTACGTCCTGTTTTTCTTCAGGTAATAACGATCAGGTGTTGCTAGCTACTGCTGCGGTTAGTGCCCAGTCGAAAAACGGGGAATACTACCCCTTGCGAGCATTACTGGATCAAGGGTCACAAGCTTCCTTTGTTACGGAAGCCACGGTGCAGTATTTGGGTCTGAAAAGAAAACCAGTTAATGGTAACATTTCTGGCCTGGGCGGGAACAATGATGTAAGAGCAGGATCAATAGTCATATTGAGTCTCCAATCATTAATATACCCGGAAATTAAATTGTCAGTAAAGGCATTTGTGTTGAGCTCAGTCACTACCCTCTTGCCCTCCAAAAGGGTAGTTGATTTGAACTCCGCAGAAATACAGGGGCTACAATTTGCTGATCCAAATTATCACACGCCTAACAAAATTGACTTGTTGTTAGGTGCTGAGGTGTATAGCCAGATAATTATGGATGGAGTAAAGAAGAACAAGCAAGGTACCCTGGTTGCGCAAGCTACGTCGTTAGGATGGATTTTATCGGGCATAGTAAAATCAACTGATAACAGCTCGAATGTAGTTGTTTTACATACGCACCTAGTTGAAGATGACTGTCTAAAAAAGTTCTGGGAGTTGGAAGCAGATCCTTCGACTGGGAAGAGGCACAATCTGTGGACAGAAGATGAGAAAAGATGTGAGGAAATTTTTGCCGCTACCACCACCAGAGACGAAGAGGGCAGGTATATAGTTAAACTTCCTTTTCACGATGAGGATTCCAGCTGTAAATATGGACAATCTCGAGAAATAGCTGAAGGTAGGTTTTATGCGCTGGAAAAGAGATTAAACAAAAATACAGAATTAAGAAGTCAATATCAAGAGGTAATAAAAGAATACTTACTGTTAGAACATATGGAAGAAGTACCTGAAAAAGAGAAATACAAGTCGGATGCTGTATACTTACCACATCACGCTGTTGTGAAGCAAGACAAGGACACGACGAAAGTTAGAGTAGTATTCGATGCATCATGCAAGGGAAAAAATGGAGTGTCACTGAATGACAATTTAATAATTGGTCCTAAGTTGCAGCCAGACTTGAGACACTTAGTGCTTCGATGGAGAACATATCCCATTTCATTGGTGTCTGACATAGTAAAAATGTACAGGCAAGTTAAGGTAAAAAAAGAAGATGCTGACTTTCAAAGACTATTGTGGAGGGATAATCCAGATGCAGACTTACAACATTACCGACTGCTGAGAGTGACCTTCGGTACGGCCAGTGCGCCCTATTTAGCAGTGAAGGCACTGCAGCAAATAGCTCAAGATGAGGGAGAAACATATCCTATGGCTGCAGGCAGAGTTCTTACGGAATTCTATATGGACGATCTCATGACCGGATGCGAAACTGAAGAGGAAGGAATTCAGATTTATAGGGAAATGAACGAATTACTAAGCAAGCCGGGATTTACTTTACAAAAATGGACAACCAGCAATAACAAATTATTGGACATGATCAAAACGGAAAAGGAAGATGTGGGTACTAGAAGCGGAATTGAAATTAAACAGGATGAGGTAATCAAAATTTTGGGACTTACCTGGAATCGAGAACGTGATGAGTTTCAGTACGCAGTATCACTTCCGGAGTTAAAAACACCTATAACTAAAAGGAATATTATTTCGGACATTTCACGTTTGTTTGACCCCTTGGGCTGGGTCGCGCCGACTGTAGTGGTAGCTAAGGATATGATCCAAAGGTTATGGCTTACTGGAGTAACCTGGGACGAAGAAGTTCCAAGCAATCTGCTAAATGAATGGTGTACTTACCGGGAAGAATTAGCGTTGCTGACGATGGTTCGCGTTCCAAGATGGATGGGTTTGCAGAGTAGTAACAAGAAGGTGGAGTTACATGGCTTCAGTGACGCGTCTAAATCAGCCTTTGCAGCAGTGGCGTACGTTCGAGTACTAGATAACACTGAAACGATCACTGTAACTTTAATTTCGGCCAAAACTAAAATTGCACCTATCAAGCAAGTGTCGATCCCCAGGTTGGAGCTTTGTGGAGCAGTGCTCCTAGCTAGACTGCTTGCTGAAGTGTCTGAGGTCTTAAATATCGACAAGAGTAACATTCATGCCTGGACAGATTCTACAGTCGTTCTAGCATGGCTTAACAGCCATCCGAATAGGTGGAAGACTTTCGTCGCGAATCGAGTCTCTGAAATTCTAACCACGTTGGACTCAAGTCAATGGTCACATGTTCCATCGAAACTCAATCCCGCTGACTACGCGTCCAGAGGGCTACGACCGTCTGAATTACTAAAGGCCTCTATGTGGTTTAGTGGACCGGACTATCTGAAACAGGAACCAATAAAATATGACAGACTGAAAGATATTGCAACTAATCTGGAGGCAGCAAAAGTTTTTCACATAACAACGGACTGCAACGAGATTTGGAGTAGATTTTCCTCCCTAACTAAGTTGATCCGAGTCATTGCTTACTGCAGACGTTTTCTGAATTTAAGAAGGCCAAGAACAGAAAGACAAAATCCCAGCTATTTAAGTAGTGAAGAGTTACGCGAGGCGCTCAACGTATGCATTAAGCAGTGTAAAGCAGTAAATTTCGAAGTAGAAATTGAGGTTTTGAAAAACAACGGAACGCATATGCCGCGAGGTTCGAACTTATAGTCATTAAATCCTTATTTAGATGACAAGAATATTATGAGAGTTGGCGGGCGATTAGCCAACACCATGCTCTTGAGCAACAATAGAAAACATCCTATACTGCTACTTCGAAAATCGCCTCTATCTCGACTTATTGTGAATGACGCTCACATTAAAACTTGCCATGGACCACCCCAACTCATGCAAAATTATATAAAACTTTACATCCTAAATTCCAAGTATTGGATTTTAGGATGTAAAGATTTGGTTAACGCTTGCTTTCGAAAGTGTGTGTCATGTGTCAGACATTCAGCAGCAAGCAGATCGAACTCACAATTGATGGGACAGTTGCCAGCTGCTAGGGTAACACCTACGAGACCATTCAAGGCATGCGGTGTAGATTACGCTGGTCCAATCAGTCTCCGTACGTCAGGAGGTCGAGGCCACAAGGCTTTCAAGGGCTATATATGTCTATTTGTTTGTATGAGCACACGTGCGGTACATATAGAGGTAGTCAGCAGTCTCACCACGGAAGGATTCATACAAGCTTTTAAACGCATGGTGGCCAGACGGGGACCTTGTCAAGAGATCTGGAGTGACAATGGTACCAACTTTTTAGGAGCTTCCAGAGAGCTTAAATCTTTGCTCGAATCAGAAAATGCCAATATGTCGAAAGAAATCGCAGAAGCCTTGGCAACAGAAGGCACTACATGGCATTTCATTCCTCCGCACGCCCCCAATTTCGGTGGTTTATGGGAGGCAGGAATAAAGTCCGCAAAGTATCACCTGAAAAGGGTAATTGGTGACTCTACGTTAACATACGAAGAGATGTCTACGGTGTTAGCACAAATCGAGGCGTGCTTAAACTCACGGCCTATCACTCGTATGGATAATGACCCAGATAATATCAATGTTTTGACACCTGGACATTTTTTAGTTGGAGAACCATTGGTAACAGCACTCGATCACGACTATTTAAACACGAACGTTAGTAATTTGCGTAGGTGGCAGTTAACGCAACGCATGATTCAGGACTTTTGGCGCAGATGGTCGCATGAATATCTTACTCGTTTTTTACACCGCTACAAATGGGCACAACAAACGCCCGAACCCAACATCGGAGATGTCGTCTTAATCAAGGAAGACGATCTGCCTCCTAGTCGGTGGTTGCTCGGTAGGATTGTAGATAAACACCCTGGTACGGACAAGATTACTCGTATAGTTACCTTACGCACAAAAGGGTCTTTGATAAAGCGACCCACCTCTAAGCTTTGTGTTCTCCCAGTTAGTGAATGATTGTAATTTTAATTACCTAGTACATTAGCATTCTGGTGTTTCATTTTATTCATAACGAATGCCTTAATGTTTATTATGTTTGTAATAGATTTAAGTAAAAAAAAAATACGCAGATGCATGCTAATTCTGCTGTATTTCAATATTGTTATTGAACATTATTCTTCCTATAATTGTTTATAGAAATAAAAAAAGTCATTGTGTAGGTATTTATGTTCATTAATTAGTCGCAATGTAAGCCCCAAAGGAAGTATCTCAATATTTATTAAGAGCCCCGCATGGTGGGCGGTGTAATATACTCGGTACCTTAAAGAAGGACGTCAGGACGTTCCTTGGTGGGCGGAATGTACAACTTGTATAGAACGAAAGTTCCCAATACAACGCGTACCAAACAAGGTTTACACAATTTGACGCTAGATGGCGCTACTGTGCAAAACATGTAACGGCTGCATCGCGCTGTTAAGATTTTTCCTGTATACATAAGACTGTTTGATGAAATTTTGTTTTTGAGATTAATATACCACTCTGGACTAAATCAGCTGGTTTTATTCAAGTTTATTCAAAGGGTTTTATATTTAATTTAACAAATACAGATTGTAATGTATTCAAGTCTGATAAGGTAGTTTTAAAGGCTAGAAAATCTGGGAGAGTTTACAGACTTGTAACTCTTGGTAGAGCCAATCTGACAAAATTGTCTTCCTCTAAGGACATGATGTTATGGCATCAGAGATTAGGACATCTTAATTTTGATAGCTTGGCATCACCTAGGAATGTTGCTAATGACGTTGATTTTCAGATTACTACTCAGAAGCAAGTTTGTGAGGTATGTCTTAAGGGTAAGCAATCTCGCGCTCCCTTTGTGACTAACCATGACAAACAGGTAGCCAAGGCAAGGCTGGCGCTCATTCACTCGGACGTCCTCGGCCCGATGCCGACTACTTCTCTCGGAGGCAAACGCTACATCCTGACGTTCCTAGACGACTACTCCAGGAAGGTGTTCGTTTACCCCATCGCCAAGAAAAGTGATGTGTGTAAGTACACTATGGATTTTATTAACCTTGTTGAGAATCAGTGTGACGCTAAAGTCAAGGTACTGAGATCCGATAATGGCTCGCAGTATGTAAACACTGAATTGACAAAATTTCTCAAGAAAAAGGGTATTATCCATCAGCTGACGGTACCATATAGTCCCCAACAAAATGGTTCCGCAGAGCGGTTTAATCGCAGTTTGCTTGACAAAGTCAGGTGTCTGTTGTATAATGCTAATCTAGACGACAAGATGTGGGCAGAGGCTGCAAATACGGCGGCAATTCTTATCAACCGGTCACCGAGCTCACGACTTTCTGGTAAATTACCGGAAGAGGGAGCGGTAAGCGTGTTAGTCTTAAGAATCTGCGTGTCTTTGGTTGTGAGGCATTTGTACATGTTGATGACTGCAAACGAAAAAAGTTAGACCCTAAAAGTAAGAAACTAATCTTTTTAGGTTACCAAGAAAACGTGAAAGGATATCGGTTGTTCAATCCTGATGACAATAAGATTGTTGTATCACGTAATGTGATTTTCAACGACTCTGAGTTTCCTGGTAGGCACTCTAAAATTGGTCAAAAACGTGTGTTTGAACCTATTTACAGGAGGTGGTGATGAGGAATATCTGAAAACTACACCGGTTGAGGCGGAGCGAGAACCTGTGATGGTTGAATCTTCAGATTGCCATGTTGAGGCGGAGCCGGAATGTGTTCCCGTCGAGTTGCCGAATCGTCTTGTTGAGATGGAGTGTGAGCATGAGCCTAGTGAAGACTCGATGACAGAGCCTGGACCGGCATGTGAGTCTACTAGTCAACGATATAACCTTCGTCCACGTATACCAAGACCGACGTGTAATGTAACGAACGTGTGTAACATATCGGAACCCATAGAGCCGCGAACTGTCAAAGAAGCTTTAAGCTGTGAAGATAAAGAATTATGGCAGAAAGCCATGCAGGAAGAGATCGATTCTTTCATCTTACATGGAGCTTGGGAGCTTACTGAGAAACCAGTTGACAAAAATATAGTTAAAAATAAATGGATTTTTACACTAAAGCGGGACTCTGACGAAATATAACGCGTTACAAAGCGAGGTTGGTCGCGAAAGGCTTTACCCAAAAGTATGGAGAGGACTTCCATGAAAGTTTTTCACCAACTGTTCGATACTGTTCTTTTAGATTGTTATTGTCTCTGGCTGTCAAAATGAACCTTAAGATTGATCATTTGGATGTACAGACTGCATTCCTTAATGGTGATTTGCATGAGGAGATTTTTATGCAACAACCGGCAGGTTTCATATGCCCTGGGAGTGAAAACAAAATCTATAGACTACGAAAGGCGGTTTACGGGTTGAAACAAGCTTCGCAATGCTGGTATGAAAAGGTAAAAGCTGTTTTACTTTCTATGGGATACAAACAACGTAAGCAAGAAGACTGCATCTTCAGAAGGAGATCTGGTGAGTCGATTGTTTTTATTGCTTTGTATGTCGACGATTTTTTCGTATTCTACAATGACATGCGCATAGCAGAGACGTTGAAATCCTCTTTGCTGAAGTTCTTTAAAATAAAAGACTTAGGGCCGGTACGAAATATGTTAGGTATTAAAGTAGAGCGTGATGCTACTTCTATTAGACTTAGTCAGGAAAATCGGATCGACAAGTTTTTAGATCGTTTTGGCATGACAGACTGCAAGTCTGTAAAGTCTCCCATGATAACTAACATTAGTTCTGTCAGTGAGAGCTTTGATGCTACGAATAACAATGTCAGTAAGTTTCCGTACCAAGAGTTAATTGGTAGTCTAATGTACTTATGTGTAACTACGCGACCTGATATTTCGTTTGCCGTGTCATATTTAAGTAGATATAACAGTTGTTATACGGAATTCCAATGGAATCAAGCTAAGCGTGTTTTGAGGTATTTCAAAGGTACTAAACAAAAAGCTTCGGTGTTTAATAAATCCAATTAGAAACCCATCTTAGAGGGTTATTCCGATGCTGACTGGGCCTCTGATTCCGATCGAAAGTCGTACACAGGGTGTTTTTTTAAGTACGGTGGTAATTCGATATCATGGGGCAGTTATAAACAGACGTGTATTGCGTTGTCGTCCACCGAGGCGGAGTATATTAGCTTAAGCGAAGCTAGTAGGGAGGCGGTGTTCCTGCAAGCGTTGTTGAAAGAGTTATTGATGATATCTGCTTGCAACATTGTGTTCTATTGTGACAACCAGTCTGCTATGCAACTAGCTGTTAATAGAGTTCATCACAAAAGGAGCAAGCACATTGAAATTAGGTACCACTACGTTAGAGATATGGTAGATCGTTTCAATGTAAAGATAATGTACATCCCTACTGATGTAATGGTAGCAGATTTGTTCACTAAGCCGCTGGGTTGTGTAAAGCACCAGGAGTTTACCAGGTAGCTTGGTGTGACATAGCTGACGATGCCCACGTTATGGGGGGGTGTTGGAATATAACGCTGGCCATTTAGTTGTAAGTTCTTTTTATATTTTGAACTACTGTCTAGTTGGCTTTTTGCTCGGTGTGTCAATGGTGTGTTTTCTTAGTGTCATGTTTTTTACAAAATCGTTATATAAAAAAAATATTCATGTATTTACTGCCCTCTGCTGCTTTTAATTAATAATAAAGTGGCTGACTTTGTTCTTCGATATAAGTTGTTGCAGGAAGAGGTAATCCCGAAAGAATGGTGCAACAGTTCACTGGTGCCCATCTTCAAGAAAAAAGGTGATGTACAGGATTGCAACAACTATCGGGGAATAAAGCTCATGTCACATAGTATGAAGATACGGGAGAAAGTGATAGCGAAACGAATGAGAGACGAAAGTGAGGTAACACAGAACCAATTTGGGTTTATGCCGGGCCGGGGAACTATGGACGCCATATTTGCACTCCGCCAACTTTGCGAAAAATACCGACTTGCACAAAAGGACTTGCATATGGTGTTCATAGATCTGGAAAAAGCATACGATAGGGTCCCCCGTAAGGTTCTGTGGTGGGCTATGAAAGGGAAAGGGGTGCCAGAGAAGTATGTTCGAATTGTTCAGGCGATGTATGATAGAGCTAGTACTCACGTCCGGTCCGAAGCTGGAGTAACTGGCAATTTCAACGTGGCTGTAGGTTTGCACCAGGGGTCGACTTTAAGCCCGTATTTGTTCCTCCTAGTTATGGATGCTCTAACATCGGACATACAGGAGGAAGCACCCTGGTGCATGCTGTTTGCCGACGACGTTGTTCTTGTCGGGGATAATGCTCTTGAGGTCCAGAGCAGACTGGAAAAATGGCAAGAAAGACTGGAGAACGTAGGATTAAAAATCAGTAGAACCAAAACTGAGCACTTGTTCTGCGATTTCAGCGGCTTATCCAGTTTTTCCCATATTGCCTTGGATGGTGTATCCCTACCAGTCTGCTCCGACTTCCGGTACCTCGGGTCATTAATCCAAAATGACGGTAATATAGACCGTGACGTGAAAAATAGAATAAATGCGGGATGGATGAAATGGCGACAGGTCTGTGGAACAGCTTGTGATTCACGAATACCCCTTAAACTTAAGGGGAAAATCTATCAAATGATCATAAAACCTGTCGTAATGTATGGATCAGAGTGTTGGGCAACGAAAGTGACGGATGAAAGAAGAATGCACGCAGCCGAGATGAGAATGTTGAGATGGATGTGTGGAGTGACGAGGAAAGATCGGATTAGAAATTAGCACATAAGAGGAAGTTTGAAAGTAGCACCAGTGACGGACAAAATGAGGAGCAGTAGGTTAGCGTGGTACGGGCATGTAATGAGGAGGGATGAACGTCATATTGGTAAAAGAATGTTAGGGATGAATGTCGAAGGACGAAGAGCGATAGATGGATTGTGTGAGAGAGGACATGAGAAAGAAAGGAGTAAGCGCTGAAATGACGAATAATAGAGATGAATGGAAGAAGAAAACATGTTGTGCCGACTCTACATAAGTGGGATAAGGGCAGGGAGATGATGACGTATGTAATTTTTTTGGTGATGGATTAATAGTATGGATTATGGTATTATCGAGATAGGTCTTATTTACTCTACATTTAATTTTTCGCCTTGTATATGGTTAGAAAGTGTAAACATATGTTTGTCGCTAACTGTACCAACTGAAGTTAGGTAGTTAGTTAGTTGCACTGGGCATTTTCCGTAAGTCGACATCCAACGTGCCTATTTTGCGTGAAAAGGGGGTAGCGCTACTCCAACCAACCTAACTTCTCGACAAACCTTATCCAAGCTTTAATGTTGCTTGTGGCGTCGTGTACGGTACTTGGGGATCCTAGGTACTTCGTCCTGTATGCTTCTACCTGTTGTACCTACTGAACATAGTGGTAGAAATTATGTGAGCTGACTATGAGTGCACGTCAACATATTATATTAAACTTATTTCCTTAGGCACCTTACGTGTGCATAGAAAATCAAAAATATTTTCTGGTATCAAAACTATAATTCCTACTACACTAAGTATGGTTGCCGCAGATTTTTTTAATTTCCCGCCAAAACTCCCGATATGCAGAGACTAAAGGAACATTTTAAGAGCATGAGAAGTGAAAAATTAGTAATTATATACTTATGTATACATGATGTACTTACTGTATTGTACCTATGTATTATAGTATAATGAAGTTCGTATGACGTGCTACTGTTACGGACACAAGCCGAAAACTGTTAGTTTGTAAGCGAAATTTGATGTATATAACGTTAATTTATTTAATTTATTTAGTGCGCATAAAAGACGCTATAAGTCGAGTTATTATGTACATAATGTATATAAAAGTCCATAAAAGAGACATATATATGTAATTGGTCTAATCCCGAACCGATCCCGATCCGAAAATCACGATTCGATAGCGATGAATATTACATAAGATATTCACGTGGTGCCGAACCACGTGGCAATGTTATGATAATATCACATCACCTGCTATCGCTTACACAATAGTGTCAGGCGATAGCTACGGAAAATCCCATCAGGAATCCGTTTTTATAATGTTTCTAAAGTAATTAAGTCAGCCGCAATTCACGTTAACGTAAAATTAACGTGAATTATGAACCGTCCAATTAGAGCCCATTTTCAGTACGAAATCGTATCGGAATTTCGTTTTAACAATTCGAATTAACTTTATTATGACCTAATCACTTGGAATACACTTGTAGATGCATCTGGACTCATTGTACTTACCTTTTATAGCCTTCCGCAACTTGCTAGCACACCGTAAATTTAACTTCATCGATCGATCCGACTTAATAATTAATTAACCGTATCTCTTATCTTATAAAACGTAAGGCTGTTTAATGCGATGCAATGAAAGCTACAGAATGAGACATCTCACGTAGAAATCGAACCGTAAACGTAGATACGATCCTTCCCGAACCGCCCATCCCGTAGACCAGAAAAGCCGTTAGGGCTGAAAAATGGGAAAATGAACGTCCAATCACGTAGCTAGTTCACTTTCTCAAACAACGACTCTTAAAAAAGAACGCACTTGACGAAAGGGGCGTGCCGGCCGTAGAATGTACGTTTCGACGCCGCCTATTGGCCTGCGAGCCAGTATTGCGCTCACAGATCCTGAGTCTTATTAGATTGTAAGAAAAAGCACATAAGAAATTATTGTTATCAATTGTTTACCATACTGCCGAAGAAAATTAAAGAACCAACAAGTCAACTAGTGTCTTTGTAGTATATAGACATTTATAGATAATAAATGTACCCTTGATCCGCCAGCTACCGGTCATTACAGTGACAGACGTCACCGGTGGCGGACGCGCTGCGGGTTTACTGAAAGCCCGATTAATGTGTTTATTGAAGTATCCCAATAGGAAACCCTAGTGAACACTACAATGGCGACGAGTATAAAGCAACGGAATAAAAGCGTGAGTTAAATTTGACTTAAAAATCATTGACGTAATTACCGACGTCCTTGACAGTATTTTCTTGGAAAATAAAAAGGGACGACAAGGGCATTGGAAAAGTAGATGAGGTTTCTTTGGGGGTGATAAGACTATTAACACAAGTTTTCGGTTGCTAAATGTAGGATAATTTTATTTTGGGTAGGTAGTGTATATTAGTCACGGAGTTCGTGCTGAGGCCTACCCACGACATGAGACTGAGGCCTACCCACAAAGCACCACCTTGTGGAAAGTTGCTTAAATAAATAGGAACACAGGCGAAGTGTATTATTTTGAATATTAATTTGTAGTTGTGCACTCGAGGAATATAAATATTTAGCAGTTGAGCGTAATTCTCGAATTGGTCGTGTTACTAATCTTCGACTGCGCAGTGGCGCAGTGGATGACGAATCACAATATAATAATTATGAACAGATTGGGGAAGCGATTGGACTGCTAGGCGTCTATTTAATTTATACGACTGTTCATTTGTGCGTGCGTACTTAATTGAATACGCTACTTAATAGTTTCCTACGGAGTGGGCTTGATTGTTCTGAATCCCAAAATATATTGACGGGTTAAATATTATAGTGTGATAAGCTTACTTGTCTCATGTTGAAAATGTTTTTGGAATAATTATCCAGAGTATCTTGTATAGTTGATAAACCGTATAAACATCCAGCTCAAGGGTCATATATTAGTACACATGACATAACTAGGTGCATATGTCACATGTAATCAATTTGGTATAACAAAATCAGTAATTACATACCAGCAGATATTTTTATAGAATTACAGACCGGCGTCTTGTAAGGTATAGAACAACGAAATATAAAGAAGCAAGAGAGCCATACATCTGTGGGAATTTCGTTGTAATTATAAGCTATTTGAGAGTGTTGAGCGGTCATTATCATTATACCAAGACGGATTAAAAGTGATATGGAAGACTTTTATTTGGAAAATCATTTTAAGTTAAATTATAAATGTATTTGTTCAGTAACACCGTAATGCAGTATACAAACAGTTTAGTATCTCTTAAGTATTTAATACTTGTGCTAAGAGGCAGCACTCTTCTACATGGTAAAGTTATTTGTATTATTGAGGAGTTTATTACTTTTAATTAAAATGTTACTGACTTAGTATACAGTGGAAGTCAATATGATAGGCTATGACTGGATTGTTATAGAAAAGAGGTGTATCTATAAGGAAGGTCAATATGATAGACCAAGTTGAATTTAAAAGTGATATGGAAGACTTTTAAGTTGAAGGTCAATATGATAGGCTATGACTGTATGGTTACGGAAAACGGAAGGCTTTATGAGAGGTCAATTTGATAGACCATGCTGGATTGCCAATATGATAGGCTAAGGCCGTATGAGAGGTCAATTTGATAGACCATGCTGGATTGCCAATATGATAGGCTAAGGCCGTATGAGAGGTCAATTTGATAGACCATGCTGGATTGCCAATATGATAGGCTAAGGCCGTATGAGAGGTCAATTTGATAGACCATGCTGGATTGCCAATATGATAGGCTAAAACTGTATGAGAGGTCAATTTGATAGACCACACTGGATTGCCAATATGATAGGCTAAGAGGATTGTTAAAGTAAGCGAAATGCATTTTGAAACGTCTATTTAATAGACCACGGGAACCAAAGTATTCGTAAGAAAGATATCGTAAGGCTTAAAGGCGCAGCAAATATAATTGCATGGAAGGTAAATTTGATAGACCTTAGAAATATTATAAGCAGACTGTAAAGTGCCGCGTTCGTGCTGGAAGCTCAATTTCAAATACCATATTATTAAATTTGAATACTATATGTATTAAAGCTTCTTTTGAATTGGGAAATATAATAGTAGTTTTGAGACTTGAAATTCGAATTTGTAATGAATCTGAATTTAAGGTCTCAAAGCGTTCATAAACTGGAGTATGTGTTTTTGAGACTTCCATTAAAATTTGAATATCGATGGCTTCGACGCGTCGATTAAATTGAAACATGCTCTGCTTTAAAACTTTCATTCAATTGAAAACGGCTGTTGTTTTAAGACTTTCATTAAATTGGAATATCTGAGGTATTAGAGGGTCCGTAACATGGGAATATGACTTGGTTTTGACTCCCATTCGATTGGGATACTAGAGATCTGAAAGCCTCCAGTGAATTGGAATTGATTGACAACCTTCATTGAATTGAAAATAGTTTGGTACTTCAAATGAATGGCTGGATAAATCTGTAATTGTTTGACAACATTTTTAAATTGACAAAAGTTTGGCATTTAAAATGAATGCCTATATTAGGTTGGGATTATTTAACAACCTACATTATATTGACAAAAGTTAGTATTTAGAATAAGAGCTTACATTAAGTTCGAATCGTTTGACAACATTAATTAAATTGACAATAGTCCGGTATTTCAAACGAATGCCTATACCTATTAGGTTGGAATTGTTTAACAACCTCCATTATAATGACAATAGTTTAGTATTTAGAATAAGAGCGTCCATTGAGTTCGAACCGTTTGGAAACATTAATTAAATTGACAATAGTCCGGTATTTCAAACGAATGCCTCCATTAAATGGGAATTGTTTATCAGCCTTCAATTGAGAATGGTCTAGTATTACAGATGAATGCTGGAATTAAATTGGAATTGGTATACCTATCACTGTGATTTAAGACAATTAGAAATGTTGCGGTTTCAAGATCTCAATTCAATTGGATTATAGTTGCAATTTAGTTTAGTGTTTCAAATAAGTGCCTTCATTAAATAGGAATCGTTTGACAACATTAATTAAATTGTCAATAGTCCTGTATTTCAAATGAATGGCTCCATTAAATTGGAATTGGTTAACAACCTTACATTGAGAATGGTCTGGTATTCTAAATGAATGCCGCAATAAAATTGGAATTTGTTTATCTGTGATTTAAAATCTAGATCAAATACGAAAAGACGCTATTTTAACATCTCAATTCAATTGGACTTCAGTTTCAATTTCGAAAATTAATTTGGATTCTCATATTCTTTTGAATGGTATATAGGAATTTCAGATGACAAATTATAATGATGGACTTAGTGAGAATATTGAACGAGAGTAAATGATGACGTGTTAAGCCAGTTAGCTACTTTCAGTTTCAATTTTAATTATTGAAGATAAATAAATAATGAAGATAATAATTGATGGTAAAAGGGGGAAAAGAGCAAGCAATAAAAAAAAATTGAAAATCGGTTCACGATTCTAGGAGATATCGAGTAAAATACATAGGAAAAAAAATTAGTTCGAGTTGAGAACCTCCTCCTTTTTTGAAGTCGGTTAAAAAGGGGGAAAAGAGCAAGCAATAGTTCTTAAGCGCTTGACAAGATGGTTGTTGTGAAATAATTATCCAGATAAGGCTACATGTCACAATTCTTAAAATTTCTGGAATCAAGTGTATAACCTTTGTTTTTATAATTCATTTATTTTCAAATAAGTTACACAATATTACAGTAATTAAACCTACATGCTTTGGGAACTACAAAACTACATGCAGAACAAACTTAAAACTAGTTAGATTTAATTAATGGCTTAAGCGATATAACGGCGTGGCTCCGTTGCGTTGTTTGACCCGCACCTCTGGCATAACTGTCATATGCCTTGTCATTTGCCTGTCTCTTGCTGTGCAGTAGTGTGAGGGAGTGACGGCTAGCGCTGAGTCGCGCGCCAAGAGTCGCGAGGCATAGTTGTGCTGGACAGGCTGGCGTAGGATTAGGCAGATAGTAGCAGCCTGTAGCGGCGGCTGGGACACGCGTAGCTCAAACGAGCTGAATTGCACGTTGTGACAGGTCTGAAGTGGTACACCTTCATGTCCTCGTTGGACACGGTGTCGCAATCCCAAGAACTGAATTAACCGGCTCGCCTGTGCCACATTGTCTTGCGGGGCACCATGCGCGCCTTGCTCTTCCTTTCCACCAGTGTGACTCCCTCCCTATCCACATTGGTGTGGGAGAACTCTTCCTTATCGCGAACCCGTACGGGGACCGGTTAGCTGCAACAGACTGACCGGCGACTACAGCATATTGCACGCTGACGCGACTTCGAAACAGTATCCTTTGTGTATCCTCGATGTATCCTCTATACCGTTGTGTCAAACAAGGTTCAGGGCAAGTTTATATTGCAGAACTAGTTCTAATGGGTTGTGTGTAAAACGAATGAAATTTTAAATTTGCTTTGATTTCAGAATATTGTTTTCAAGTCTCAGGAATGTTGTATCAAAGTCACTAATGTCGAGAACTATCACTGGTTTAGAAGTGTACATACTTACGGCATTTTACGATAGGGAAAGTAAGCTCGGAAAAAATCTTCATTAAAATCTTTGAACTCATTTATATGTTTTGCTGACAGGCTTGATAGAAATATTAAAAAGGCAATCTGTGAGTTTAATTGCGGTGCTTCTTTCTTACAGGAAGCCTTGTTTAGAAGTGCTGGTAGATATTATACATTTTCAAATATAAATAGCTTTCTAGCTAGCACATGAGTAGGTGAATACTTAATAAATATCTTAGAAACATTTTGTATGAGATGGAAAAATATAAATTAACTAAATAGTAAATAAAAGTAACAAAAAAAAATTAAATAAATATTAAAAATTAACGCAAAAAAAAAGTTGCCAACGGGATATGGAGGGCAGCATAGAAGTTTCCATTGGATATAGGAGAATAGTGGGTATGATTAAAATAAATAAGTAGAAGACCAAATTGTTCATGTTGACTACTAATTGTTTTAACTCGAGGAAAACTAAGTAAATAGAGGATTATAAAATCATAATACGAAACAGCTTTGGTTCTTAACGAGACGTCGTAATCGACATAGACATAGTGTAAAGAGCGTTGTGTTGTTGGTCCTCGAGATCTTTAAGCGAGCATTTCGTGTGTTGGTGTTTGTCATAGCTGTCTGGTGTAGGGCGCCTGGAAGTGGACCCTAAACAGAATTAGTTGGCACTTGGGAGGGACAGTGAGTAAGTCTACTAAAGGCTTGTAATACTTGTAACTACCTAATTCCAAGAAATTTCTAATTGGTAAAAAAGGGAGAGATGTAGTATATAGACATTTATAGATAATAAATGTACCCTTGATCCGCCAGCTACCGGTCATTACAGTGACAGACGTCACCGGTGGCGGACGCGCTGCGGGTTTACTGAAAGCCCGATTAATGTGTTTATTGAAGTATCCCAATAGGAAACCCTAGTGAACACTACAGTCTTTATCGAATTCGAACCTGCATCGAACCTGCATCGACCTGCTGCCGTAACCAAGTTTGTCCGAGGTCCCATTCGTTTGGTTGATCTCCAAACTTCGGTCTACGTGCCCTACGTGACATCTACGTGGCATTCACGTCGTGCAGCTACGCATCGGATCCGGAGCTACGAAACCGAACCCGAGCTACGAGCTACGAACGTACGGCATTGCTACGTGTGACGTAGCAATCTACGTGGTAACTACGTGCCGCGTCTGAACCGCCGTGCCTACGACTGGGTTAGCCACGGCGACCGAACTGGAACCACGAATTCCGAGAACCGAAATACAGTCCACTGTGCTCAATCGTGAGCTACCGAAGAGGCAGTGTTGAGCGATCACCCTCAACATGCTACTGTCAAACAATTTCTTAGGGAATTAGTCCCGTTATATCAAATCTAATACCTACTTGAACTTTGACTTCCGCCTTGACCTCTTTCATTGAGGTAATTATTACGTCAATGAGCTCTTTTATTCTCTCCCCAACACATCCCTGACTCCATAAAGGTCGTTTTTATATCAATATTGTATTAAGGGCGTTTCAATTAGTGCGCTGCATACAACTATTATAGTGATTAGGTACAGTCCGACCAAAAAGAATAGAAATTAAAAAGTGGCAATAATGTAGTGTCGCGGTCGTCCCCGTTTTCTTATATTGATTAGAAAGGGAGGACACTACAGTATTGCCACTTTTTAAGTTCAACTCTTTTTGGTCGGACTGTACTAGAGTACCTATACTCGTCGGCCTTATATTCGTCATTTTTCAGTAACCGTTAACCAACAGGAAATCAAACGTACTAACCTGTAAGTGACGTTCTATGATTATGGGACGAGGTGATTCACCGTGAGATTACACTTAATTTACTTGTAGTAGCACGCATATGTGCTGCCGTCGTACACTATTTTAAAGCAAATCCTAAAAAAAAAAAAGAATAAAAGGAATTTATATTTTTTGTGAGGGTACCTATACCAATAGACACGTTCAGCACCCTAGCCCATCGTCAGCTATTTCGTGAAAAGACGGGCAAAGACAAGCTGAAAACCTTTCTGTGTAGGGCAAGGGTGCGCGTTTAATCTCTCAGGCGAATCACCAGCTCGTTTAATAATCATCGAACGTCACTTACAGGTAAGTTCGTTTGTTTTCATATTAAACTCAGTGATTCGCCTTTCGAGATTACACTCAATTTACTTGTAGATGTTCAGAGATTCACGAAACAGAATCATTTAAGAAATTCTTGACGCGCAGTGCATGTGTGCGTCACATGCACTCACACAGCGATGGACCGCGGGACTGGATAAATAAATAAATAAATTAAGGAACAATCATACACAAATCGACCTAGTCCCAAACTAAGCAAAGCTTGTACTATGGGTACTAGACGACGATATACATCATATATAAATAACATATATAGATAACATCCATGACCCAAGAACAAATATTTTGCACAAATATTTTCCCCGGCCGGGATTCGAACCCGGGACCGCCGACTCAGTAGGCAGGTGTCTACCAACCGAGCCAAACGCGTCGTCAAATCGCACCCCCGCACCGAACACTCTGGCATTTGACATTAGACACGGCCAGGACACGGCACATACGTCATTTGTACATTTTTTAATAATTAAAGCCGTATTTTTCAGAATCAGCGATCTCTTGCATTATTTCTCAACACATTCACCGATCCGCCATACGACGCGCTTCCCGTTCTTCAGAAATAAATAAGGTATAACCAGAAATAATAATGTATATTTCTGATTATAAACAAAAATAGAATAGTAAATAATATTTAACATGACTATATTTTTTTAAGTAATCACCAGATTAATTATGAGTGTGTATTAATACTAGGTATGCTAAATACATAAGAACTAGTATAAACTTTTTAATTGTTCTCTGCGTTTAGTTCTCGCTCTGAACATTTCTCGGCTCTGCTACTGTCAATGTATTTTAAAATGTCGACAAATTTCGAATAACGGACAAACAATTTAAATAATAATTTTGTATGCGGTTGATTTATTTTCATGATTCTTAGTTATTTATTAGAGATTTTTAACGAAAGTTTCAATTTTAATAATATGATGGCATTTAATGAGTGAAATGAAAATTAACAAGTTTACCAAACGTAAACAAATAAAAAAAACAGAAATGATTGCGTCCAAATCAATATAAAAGTTATTTGGAACTTACGATCTTCTCCAAACGTTAAATATGGTATGGTTTCTAAAAAAAAATTGCGTTTAGAAGTTGTTGATTTAACCAAAATTAATAAATACGTCCATATTTTTTATTATTGTGTTTTCATATAATTTTAATTCTCATTAATATATTCCGTTTTAAATCAAACATATTATGATTCGGACCCGATTTTTTTTCTGGTCGGCTATTTTACGCATAATCTTTTTCGTCATAATTCCATTTCGCATAAGCTGTACAAGCATAATTCTATATTAGTATACACTAATGTTGCATAAGCAGACTTCGCATACATTTAATACGCCTAACGATATTTCGTCGAAGCATCTTTACGCATAAAATGCGAATTCCGAATGCTGAATAGGCATAACAATAGTTACGCATAATTTAACTAAGCATAACTAAATTGAATAGGCATTCTACACAAATGCAACGATCTACTTTCTGGCAGTATTTCGTTCCCGTTAGTGTCGCAGTTCTAACCTAACCTATCCTACTTTTCTGACAGTATTTCGTTACCGTTTGGGGTCAGAGTTCTAACCTAACCTACTTTTCTGACAGTATTTCGTTTCCGTTTGGGGTCACAGTTCTAACCTAACCTAACCTACTTTTCTGGCAGTATTTCGTTTCCGTTTGGGGTCACAGTTCTAACCTAACCTAACCTACTTTCCTGGCAGTATTTCGTTTCCATTTGGGGTCACATTTCTAACCTAACTTAACCTACTTTTCTGTTGAGGTTGATAATAAGATAATTTTAAATGAGACGACATGATTTCGGACATGGTTTCGGACAGAGTTTCGGAGTCCGAAACTGTCCGATTTTCTCAACTCATCATTACTGATAGTGTCTGGACCCTATTATGCAGTTGTTAAATACGTAACTTAATTTGTTATATGTATATTAACAATTTACGAGTTTATTTAGTCCAAAACAAAAAAAAAAAAACTCCAACTTGCTTGGAAATGGTCCATTAATGTAATAAAACTGGACCGAGAAATCGTTCGTTATTTTTATAAGGCGTTACTAGAATAAAAAAAAAAATTGACCTCGGCCGGGAAATAATTACGTACACACGTGAACAATACTTACGAGTAACTGTACACTTTAACGTTCTACAGAGGCCGACAAAATGGGGAGTTTTTATTCATAAGACTAAAAAAGCTTATAAAAATGTTGGTTCGCAATCTATGAGCTTGAGCTTGATATTATTAAAAGAACCGCAGGATGGACAGGTAACTCGGCATCCTTTCCATCGAAGTAGTACCAGATGCTTCCGTGTCGTTCGCCCGTTCGCTTTGCAGTTTGGCCTCGTTCAGGGTTTTTGATACTTGCCTATTCGACAATTGGCTGTATGATGAATTGATGAACTATCATTCTTTGAAATAATTAAAAGTACAATTCTCTTCATCAGTTACAATAATGCAGTAACCAGCCAAGAGTACCCTCATTTGTATAAGACGTCATAAACGGAAGGTGTTTTTTACTTAATCGTCTTATTTAAATAATACTTATTTTCCGACCGAAGCCAAAAATATATATTTTGTTTTAATTTGTGTTAATGCCTTATAAAAATAACGAACGATTTCGCGGTCCAGTTTTATTACATTTCCAAGTAAGTTGGAGAAAATGATCTTCCGGCTTAGAGTCGCAATTTCCACAAAATACGTAGGTAGGTAAGTACGTAAGCTCATGACGTAACCTCGTGTATCGTCACGATTCCTATTACCAACGACTATATATGGTCCTTGCTATTACGTTTCAAAAAGAAAGGATCTTAAAGTATTGAAATAAAAAAACCATGAGCAATATCACATTTTAATGGACAATTATTAAAAATTCGGCATATTGGCTACAATTCGTAATTATAATGCAAGAACAATCGTCGAAGGAGAATAATTTAAAGTAGTACAAAGTAGTGGATTATACGAGTATTTACCGTTCTACTTACATTAGAATAGATACAATAAAGAGTATTTCGAAGACAATAATAAAATAGTTATATGATTCTATAATCTCTTGCGACGAGTAAGCGGAGTGTCGACTGAACATGTACCAGCCATCGCTCTGACTTATATAGGTTATTTAAAATGGCGATGCGATTATTTGGTAATGGCCCTACTGCATTGGAATGCTTATTAATAATTGAATATAGAGATATGTATATGAAAATGTACTATGTACTAATAAATTAGTCTACTAGAAACGCCAAAACTTTAAATTTCATAAATATATTTTTTTTATTAAAATTCTTCATAAATTTCTACACAATACAATTTTGATTCATTTGAAGTAAATAATTATCTACAATATAAGAGTTGCCGCGCCGGATTTACAATATAAATAGGTAGTTTAAATTGGAAAAATACGTCCGGCGCAGTATTCGTGAATAAAAAATTTAATTATCACTACTATAAAAATACAAAGTACCGTTTATGAGTAGAGGATTTAATGTCATTGTTCCCATTCGTTAATTAATTTATCAATAAACGTTCGTTTTAGTTAAACGATAGCCAATCAGTTCTGTGTAAATACGATAATCCTATAATTTGATCTAAAATTGGCACCAATTCATAAAATGAAATATGTTAATACAAAAAAGTATTATAGTAATATTATTCTATAAATACGACGTGGAACTTTGGTAGCGTACATTTTAGAATCTAATCAGATTAATTTACATTTATAACGAACATATTTAATACCGTATTTGTGTAGCAGACTGATGAGTACTTTAACACTCTCGCAGCTCACAAAAAGTTCACTGGCAGTGCCGCAGTACAAATAGGTGTCATACTTTCTAGCGGTGACTTGGTATCGTACGGAATTCAAACTTATATAAAAAATGAACGAGAAATGTACGAAATTGTACGCTAGTGAAAAAAATATGTAATACACGTACTTACGAGAAAACAGTGATCAATCTATCACCGCTAGGAAGCATGCTTTCTGGCGGTGTCATACTTTCTTGGTATCGTACGGAATTCAAACTCATATCAAAAAGTTGAACGAGAAATGTACGAAATTGTACGCTAGGAAAAAAAAATATGTTCTACACGCTATGGCAGTTATTTGATGACATGGCTAAAAAATGACACATTCCACTATTACGACAATTACATGCCATTTATTAATATATATGTCGGCGGCCGATCGTAAAATCCGGCAGATGACGAAATTCCTAGGCATATCGTGAAACGCCGCCGTTTCATGATTTGGCTAAATGTTGACCAGGCATATCATGATAATGCCTGATAAAAAATACGGCAGATCGATTAGAGCAACGCATTCGTCGATACTCCTAGCTCTATACCGGGCATATCGTGAAAATCCGGCAGATCACGAAATTATATATATATCATTGATTAAACACGTTAATAAATCATGTCCCCTCTAAGATTTTTACTACTAAATTATAACTATGAGATAGGTGAGCGTCAGGATGACGGGCCCAAGAGTAAATTTTGGAAGTTTAGATATCCTATGTTTTGTACTTACCTATTTTGTACATGATATGAAATAATTTGTACCTCGCTAATAAGGGAAAAATATTAAAAATAAAGTGGCCAGCCATTCTGACGTCAGGATGACTGGACCAAGCTGGTTTAAACTAGTTGCAAGCGTTATTAACTAGTTAATTTATTTGTAAAGATTTAGTACCTAATTTGTACCTTTAAATTTGATTTACGTTTACTTCTTATAGACTCACCAAAAAAAGTTATACCTAGAATAAGATTTGCATTTGAGTATTGTAAAGCGAGTCACGCATGAGAGTACTATGATATAGCATGTTCCTTATGTTCAGTCGATAGAATGTAAACGTAAATCAAACTTAAGGGTACAAATTAGGTACTAAATCTTTACAAATAAATTAAATAGTTGTAACGCTTATAAACTAGATGAAACCAGCTTGGTCCAGTCAACCTGACGTCAGAATGGCTGGCTACTTTATTTTTAATATTTTTCCCTTATTAGCGAGGTACAAATTATTTCATATCAGGTACACAATAGTACAAAATAGGTACAAAAACATAGGATATCTAAACTTACAAAATCTCTCTTGGTCCAGTCATCCTGACGCTCACACGAGATAGATATATCTAAAAACGCTTTAGAACCTAAACGTACACTTCTCGTAAATATTTTCTGATTCACAAGAAAGTTGACTGCTACCTGCTACATAATGAAATAGATAGCGCCCGCCAAGAAGTATGCTTCCTAGCGGCGACAGATTGATCATTGTTTCTCGTAAGTGCGTGTAGCAATTTTTTTTAAACCAGCGTACGATTTCGTAAATTTCTCATTTTTTTTTTTATATTAGTTTGAGTTCCGTGCGTTACCAAGAAAGTATGACACCGCCAGAAAGTATGATTCTTAGCGGTGACAGATTGATCACTGTTTTCTCGTAAGTACGTGTAGTACATATTATTTTAACTAGCGTACAATTTTGTATATTTTTCGTACATTTTTTTGATATGAGTTTGAATTCCGTACGATTCCAAGAAAGTATGACACCGCCAGAAAGTCCTAGTGGTGACAGATTCATCACTGTTTTCTCGTAAGTACGTGTAGTAGATATTTGTTTAACTAGCGTACAATTTCGTACATTTTTCGTACAGTTTATTGATATGAGTTTGAATTCCGTACGATACCATGTCACCGCTAGAAAGTATGACACACAAATAGACTACGAAGCTTCATCATGCGTTAAGGCTTTAATTTGAAAGTCATGATATATTTTACAAGCAGTATAATTAAGCACACGTCTAGGAAATATCTCACATTATAAACATCTAAGCGAAAACTGGCGACAAACAATTTCCAAATAGTGTAGATTATAAAACTCGTGTATGAGTAACGAGGTAGCGTTTATCACCGACATAGAAGCTCATCTTTTCATGTTTTTAATTGTCAGTGAAATGTAGGGCACTAAAAACGGTAAGAAACGCTAATTATGTTACAGTGTCAAGTCTATTATACAGACTTTCAATGGACACGTATATTGCCATAGATAAAGCATCTATCTCTCGCTCTTTTTCTCTGTTGTCGATATTGATTATATTTCTCTTTCTTTAGCGGCTCTAATCTTTATTTGGCGTCAGCATCGGCCCCACACGGAAGTACACCACTCCATACGGTCAACATCGTGCTTCTTTCGGCACATGCGGTCATTTCCCTATCGACTAAAGCTCCTTAAAAGTAGTCGTCTTTCGTGATTATACTCATACTTAATTACTTATATCATTAATAGACGTTCTCGAGATAATTATATAATAAATTAAAAACGGATATTTTACCTATGGCTTTCTATAAAGCTAGCGTTAGAGACTGTCACACGACATGTACTATCGCCCAACGCTACGGGTTCACACTTTCTCAACAAAATCGTCTGCAGACACAGTTTTAAGTATTCACGCCTTCTTTTATGACAAACCAAAGTATATAAGGTCGGTACGGTACCTTTTCTTTTGTTTGACCTGACCAGACACAACATCTGGTGACCATCGAATTCGGCCTTTTCTATTAGTTTAGTTGTATTTTAAACGGCTTTGTTGTTAAATTTCGAATGATTCGAAACCTGCGGCTGCGAAATGACAATTCGTGGACGAAAATTGAAAAAAAAAATTAAAGTCACTTTTGCTCTCGCTGGGAACCAAATCGCATTTTGTTCACTGTTATCTCGCAGCAGATTCACCATGTTTGAGCAGCACGGTTAGCATAACTTTGACACGCGACTCTTTGTCGCGCGACAAATACTTACTACCTGTCACTTTTTTTTCCAATACCGTGCGAGCGAGGCAGGTGACGCTAAGTCGCGCGACAAGGGGAGTCGCGAGTGAGCTGAAATTTAAATAGTAGTAGATAGAAATATAGATAATAATAAGAAATATAGATAATAGTAGATAGAAATTTAAATACGTGTCCCGCCCGTGTGGTGTCCCGGTGAGGACCACGTATGAGCGCAGTAAAATTTTTCTTTGCGTGTTGATCTTTGTCTTTATAGCAATATAATGTTATTATTTATTAGGTATTTGCTATGGAATTAGTTTCGGCTAGAATCATCTTATAAAAAAACGGGCCTTATTATCATTATGTGTATTACGACAAAAAACGACTATAAGGTAACGAGATATTTATCTAGTAATTTCAGCTCTTTCTCATTTACGTAGGTAATCAGCAATTGCTTCGGGGCCTTTAGGCTTAGGCTCACAAAAGTTGGCTGTTAAAAGTAAAAAAATCTGATTCAAGGAATATGCCACGTTTTGTCTCTTTAGGAATGTGATCACCAGATGTTCGGTTGCGTACGATCCATACAATTTCGAACGGTATTTTTATAGCTCAAAAAAGGGGTTTGCAGTGATTTCCGAGTCATTCTAATTTGTACCGTATTGTTAAGAAAATTTAAATGAAAATTAATTCATAAGAGTTACTGGTCAAAAAATCACTTGCCGTTTCCATTGGTGGATGATGTAAATAGCGACCGCTGCGAAGTGCATACGAAAATAATCCTAGAGGTGTGTACCCGTAGCGTTGGGCGATAGTACCTATTGTCACTGCGTATATTAAACAGCAGCAGCAGTAGAATCCTGCATGACAGTCCTTTTGAAGTCTAGTAGTTGTTACATGTCGCTTTCAAGCAGACCGGGCCGGCGCGGCGTCTCGTCGCAATCTATCAACTCTATCTCATCCATCTCCTTGGAAACGCTGGGGACGCATTCACCCATGTGGTGAGCCAATCCGTTCTTGTCAGGTTTGTTGATTTTGGGGCCGTCGTCGAGTCGGATGACCTCGACGGTGACGCCGGTCTCGTCGCGGTCGACCGCCGTCCGGCTGGGACGACGGTCGGGCGAGTGTCAGGTCTCGTCGTCCTCGTCCGTGAGGCTCCTCTCGGCAAGCCGGAAGCTCTCGAGAAACTCGTTCAGATCAACAAGGCCATCCTTGTTGATGTCCATGAGCCGGCAGATGTCGACCAGCTGCTCCTGCGTCATCGGGTTCGGCATGTACTTGCCGAGCAGCTGGCATGCTTCTGAGAACTCTTCTAGAGTTATGTAACCTGTTCGTAAAATAAAATTATGTTAACATAACAAAAGCTCCATTAACCAATTTTTTTTGTTTCCAGGATGTGAAACAATTCCTTTTTAAAACCACTTTAACATGTGCATTATGTTAATAGTTTCTAATTTTCTATGCATACAATACAAGTAGGTACTCTTTATTGCACACCTCATAACATAAAATACATACAGGAGAAATACAACGCTGGAAATTACAATTACATACCTGAGTTATCCTTGTCTAAGATTTTGAAGATGGCTTCTAAACTAGATTTGTTCTTGTAAAGAGTTTCCACTACAGTTGAAGTGTCCGCTTTGCGTGCAATTCTCTGAAAAACAAAAAGTTATGATGTCTACGGGAAAAACAAGACGGCTATTACTTTTGGATGATTCATACATTATGAAATTTGATGATACATACATTAGCAATAAATTCAAAGGTGTCCATGTATCGAACTCTGCGCGTGTCTGGGTCCGTGCGCACGAGTTTGTCCTTGAGCATGCGCCACGGAAGCCCAAGGTGCGTCGTTTCTTCCATGGCTAAGCACCAATCACTGATCGGAATATACCCTGTGTACCAAGACATTAGTGCATTATTATAGTAATCCATATAAGCAATATAAAGGAAGACCCTAATAAAATTCAACGATACGATAACATATCGCGAACACTTTATAAAATGATGAATGACGAATCGCGATAATATTGTTATAGAACATTGGGTTCTACAGAGATTTAATTTTGATAAGGGCCCGTTAAAATGGCCAATATTTCACCTATGCTAATAGACTCAGGCCATCCCTTAAGTGAATTTACGAGGAACCTGCCTCATAGGCTCTAGTGGTTAAATAATTTGTCGCGTTTTGGCGCAGGTTTTGCATCCACTACTACGAGAGTGCCATCAGGCTATCAATTTAAACCAATATCTCGTGATAAAACCTTGCTCCTGATACACAAAAGCTTAAAATCACAAGAAGCTCAGGAACGATAAAAAAATTGAATAAAACACGAGTAGCATCGGGTCGGCTGCCAGAACTTCGATCTACTAAATTAATATCCGCCTGTGCAGGAAACGAGGCTTCGGTCCAAATAGACAAATCGTATCTACAGTATTTTATGAGAAATTACGAGATGATAAAGATATAATAGAACTCTGAGTTTATCTTATTGGGCTTAATTTCCAACGTTCTCGGCAAATAAATGAAACTTTTGATAAGTTTACCTAGTACTTTTGCTTTCCTAACAAGATAAGTTGGCGGAAATTAGCGAGGGCTGATGACAAATGAGCTGAATTCCACATCAAGTTTCGTTTTCTTTGTGTAACTTTGAACGTTTCCTATCTGAATGTGAAGGATCTCTCGGACCACTCAAACAAAGGCATAGTCTTATTTGGCCGTCATTGTCAGTCAAACAAAAAACATTTTGAAATAGAACATCGATATTTACCGAAGAGACGATTGTCGCTACGTTTGGTCCGCGTAAACAGTCATCGATAATGAAAAACTCCTCGATATTACCTAAGTTATTCGCAATGAAAGCTTGTTCCGAAAGTGTTTACTCAAAAAGTAGTAGTAGGTTGTAGAGGTTATCCCCTCAGCTGTGGAAAGATCCATCGGGTCCGCGTAATCACGAGCTCAAACTTCATTTGTGTCCTAGGTAATGAGTAAAAAAGTATCTGTATTTAAATCCAAAAAGACGGGCCTTTCTACGCGGCCCCGATAGGGCTTTCTACAGCTAAGGGATGCGTGTGAATGTGAGAGGTAAACGATAATAGAAGCTACTATAACAATTACAGTTACCAGAAGGCAAGGCGAGGCAAGTTTAATTAATACGTAGCTCGCGTCGGAGTAATTACATGCACACAATAATGTAGGTCGTCGCGAATAACATAAAGAACTGTTTACATAAAGCACTTAATTATTCCTTAACATCCGTGCTTGCATTGTGGTTCATACGCCTACTGAGATCCCAGCTTTTCATGGCATAGGCAAGCGCTCATTAAGAACAGATTTGCAAAATGATCCCTGCTCGTTAAAAATGAGACAGTCAAACAAAATCCTAATATATTTTTCTCGTTTCCTTAGCAAAGATAATTTTGCTGGGATACCTACTAGTACTAGATACCTACTAGTTTCAAATAATGTGAACGCGAGATTCTCTTACTACGTTATTTACTTGAAGCGTAAGATATTTTAATCAGATCAAATAATAAAAAAAAAAATAGATTCATAAAACGCAGTTAAATAAACCGTGGCATTGGCTACATCTTAACAATCCTCGTAATTAATTTGTGGTCAAGAAAAGGTACCAATTGATAAAGAACAACCAAATGATATTAGAATTCTGGCCCCAACTCCTCGTTCAATTAAGTTAAAGCGACAAAGGCCAATTGAGTCGCTTGTTTGAACACCGACAGCAAGCTTTGTCACACCTTAGTCTTGGTCTCGGGTCTAGACACAGCTAGCACAGCCTTAAATGATGCAAGGCTGCCCCTGTCGCAGAGCTGAGCACACAGAGCACTGAGCGGTCAGACCTAGTGCCGAATTAATTTGCCTGTCAGCTTTAAATTGCAGGGACACAGGGTAACTGATGAAGGTTAACTACTTCATACGATATAAGTACGTATACCTACTACACGCACTCGTACAGTCATATAGTTAGTAGTGGCCAAAGCTACCAAATATATCGGAAATCGGAACATAATAATATATCCTTACTGCTATGCAAATAATGATCTGTTCCGAATTTACGATATATTTCCCTACTTTGTTCGCTACAAGTTATTCGATGCTGGCTGTACATGCTGTTATTTACATTCACAGTAAGTGTTACCTACCCGTAAAATGTGTGTTATCCGTAAATGTAATGCAATGAAACCGAGAACAATAAAATAGTTAATGAATCAATGGTTTAGTTAATGAATTTATAGCCAGAGACGTATTGAAAGCATACCCGCGCGCTCTAATTGATGGGGTGTGCTATCATACCGGCGCGCACGCGAGCGATCCACGAAATAAGGCAATTCCGGTGTTGATAGGCTTTCACGCACTGCTCGATCGACCGGAAGTCCGGAACTCTGTGGTTATCGGCGGTGCCAGACCTTTACTACGACTACAAAAACGTGTGAACTATCAACTTAGTTTGTTACTATACAGAATTGAGAAATGCGGCTTTTAGATATAGGTACAGCCGGGACTTCCGGACATCTGAAAGCATTTTTTCTCAAGCTAAAACGGAGACGTTTCGCTCGCTTCACTCAATCAATTTGATTATAGCCGGAGAAAGTATAGAGAGCATACCTGCGCGATTGTTCTAATTGATTGAGCGTGTTATCAACATATAATCATATACGTTTTTGTCTGAGCTTGGGCGGCGATTACGAGAGGCAGGTCTTGACCCTCGCTCCGGGTCATTCCTGATGCAAAGGTTGTGTATCGCGATTCAACGTGGCAACGCGGCGAGCGCGATGGGCACCTTTGCATTGGGGAGGACGAGGGCCGAGATTTCCGATTTAGGGTATGAATAGGTTAGTTTAATTTTAATACTGAAGAGGCCTTATTCCTTTGTAAATGCTCATTGTTTAAAAAAATCTCATGATCAAATATGTTTCTTAACGTATTATTGATGTTACTACCTAGAACATGGCTATTGAGATTTATTGGTATATGTATATTTATTTGTAACATACAGTTTGAATTTTTCATTGATAATTTTTGTTTCAAAAACTACTCGTAATTGACAAAATTCACGCGAATTTTTCAATTATTATTTTCAACTTATTTTCGACTGCACGCAATGAAAGCATGAAATAGCTATGTTACTACCTAGAACTCGGGGAAAAGAATTATTCACTTCAAAAAGTTGGTTGAAATTATCAATATATGTATTTGTCATAATTATGAAAAAAATAATTTTAAAAGGAATAAGGCCTCTTAAGGTTTTTAATAAATTGTTTTAACTGTGTTTATTATAAGCAAAGAACTTAACTAACTAAAATACATGCATTCCAAAGTCTATAATACTTTGTTCCACCATCCATGCTTCGGAATGTGGCTCAAGCGTCCTGTACGGCGAGCCCGACGCGATGCCGGTACGTGAGCCGGCGCGCAGGTGCAGGAGACGGCTACCTTGTACCTACTACACGAACTGCAACAGCGTGTACTTACCGCTCTGTTCGAGGTCCATGCTACGGAACGTGGCCTCCAGAGGCCGGCGCGCCGACATGATGAGGTTGTGCAGCTCGCGCATGGCGGAGGTCTCGACGAGGCCGACACGCTGCCGGAACGTGAGCCGGCGGGTGCGCGACACGGCTGCCGTGTACTGTACGAACTGCCGCTCCAGGGAGTTGCCGCACAGCTTCAGGTACGCGCCTTTGTTCGAGCCCAGCTCGTAGTAGTTCGATGCCGAGAAGATGGTGATGACCTGGGGTGAAATATAATGTAAATACATTTTTTATTTCAGAACAATATTACACGTATAGACGTTGCCTATATTTGAAGCAGAAAAGTTAAGTGATATCGTGGTTGCGTCAGTGAGTCCAGAAGTCAGATCTAGAACGAAATATCGATAATATACTTTAGCGATGAGCATTACTTAAATGAGAACTTTACAAAGTCACTTAATGCAATCGAATATCCCTGTTGAAATTAATTTAGTCTGTCAAACATTTATATCACAAACTTTGTGAATACGGAATAGCGGGCTACATTTGGCAAGTTCTGTGAATAATAGTTACCATCAAACGTTACGATCATAATCATAACATAACACACCGTTGCAATATACAAAGTTTCATTATTAACAATGTATCCTTCTAAATGTGATTCATGTTAAAGTTCTTTGTTTCCACGCGCGATTTGAGTCTTTAGTCGGTCATACATTTTGATAACGGTCACCAAAATGAACACATTAGTCAGTCGACAACTAATAGTATAAACTAGGTCGATCCGATCTATATATGTAAAATTGACTATTGTAAGCGTGTTAAGTGCGTGGGTAAATACAATGATGGCGGGGAACCAGCCGTGCGTCTATCATTAGTACATAAAAGCCATAATCTATCACTTGACGTTGGAATTATTCCAAGGAAAATGAAAGTGACCTAGAAATACTGTGTGTACTCTTGAAGGGCTTCCCTGTGATTGTACAACCTCTTCAAAATAACAAGATTATCTATCGTATTTACATAGGGTATTATACTTTGTGTATACCAGTACTTATGAAAAATAATTGAACATTCATGCTGGCATCTCATTAGTGCTAACTTACTCATTCGTTATAGATGGAGATTTGTTTTTTTTTACAAATTACGCACATACATTTTCCTGGTACAAAATAAATCAATGCCACCGAAATCTCAGAACGATCAGGAAAACCGTCTGTTTGGGTTAATTTATTCCTGTATCATGCGCTATGCACGTATTTATTTCTTGTTAGAAACATTATTTCCATTTTTCCCAAAAACGAAAAGAATTTAGGTATACTATACCAAACCAAATCTACGACACCGAAATACTATACCTACTAATAAAGTATCAACTAGGAAAGTTTTGAAATACCACGGACGCCAAAAGCTTGTAATTTCAATAAACTTGAATTTTCAGGACAATGGAGCGAGCCATGTTCAATTTCTTTCCGCTAGCGTGATCGAATCAGAAATGAGGAGGACATCAGGACATAGACAAAACCGTCGGCATATTAGCTCAGAGGGTTGCCAGGCTTCAGTGGCAGCGGGTACGGGTGGTACATTCCTCGTAGAATCCATAGCCGTTGGGGCTAAAAGTGGTCGTCGAGATGTACGTTCAGCACTGGACAACAATGCAGCAGTTGTCTTCAAGCCTCTCAGTTGTCTTCAAGTCTGATGTCGATCACCTTAGGAATATCGACTCACATTGTGTAGTATCTCATAGCCACCAGGTTTGCACTCATGGCTTTGCACCAAGAAGCTGAGCTTATTCTTCTGTAGAAAGGGAGACATCAGGGTCGATGGCCTGCAGGGAGTCGAGTACTGGGAATATCAACTTACAGTAACTATTGTATAGTATCTCATAGCTGATGAGGCGGTGACGTCGGGCCGATGGCCTGCAGATCCAACCTTGTGGAGTCAAGTACCTTGGGAATATCAACTTACATTTCCATTGTGTAGTATCTCGTAGCCGCCATGCTTGCACTCATGGCTGCGGACTAAGAAGCTGAGCTTATTCTTCTGCAGGAAGGAGGCGGTGACATCGGGGCCGAAGTACGTCCCAGCGCCTCGCAGCGCGTTCGCCACGCAGCCACCGATGGACTGCGGGTCCGACCAGAGGATGTCGAACACCTGACAAATTATCGAAATATTTATATTAAATTATAAAAACGGGGGGAGAAAAAAATTATGTCATCTTTCTATGGCCCGGACCACGCTGTGACGCTAGTAACCATAGTCTCAAGGTCCCTGTAAATTACCCGTAACCTATAACGAAATCTATCTATAAGCCTCAGACGTTTCGCAAGGAGTCGGGGGGGCAGTACCACGTTACGATGCGCTTTCCAATACGTAGTCACCACTCCAGGCCCCAACGGCCATCCATTCTCCGGTCTACATGGCCTTTGAGCTATAATCGGTTAGTTTAATAATCTATAATCAAATATCTAAAATTATTGTGCGATTTGCGGATAAATCAAGGGATGTAATGGAAATTCCCTACGATTGCCACTTATTTATAAAATATATTACAGAATTCTGCCCCTTTTTACATCCTTATAGCTTGCGTAATAGCTCGTAAGTGAGTTTTATTTTTAGATATCATTTTTTTTTGTTTTTTTTTGTACCCGCACTGCCTGCTATTATGCTCAACATAGCTTGACTGTAATGGCAGTCACAGCTTAGTAGCAATTTATTCTTTAAAGAACCCAAATGCTAGCGTGGCTACCTATAATTGGATAAGCATCCTGTTTGTCATTTCTGTACTTATACTATGTTATAGTCTGATGTGTTATCTGTTGGTAATCCTTAAATAAATAAAATAAAAATAAAATAAAAAAGTGACCGATATTTGCCAGGATAGGTACATAATAATGTATCTTGATAATAAGGTAGTAGTACTAATACTAACTCATCGTATACGAATTAAGGACGACCGAGCGAGATTGAATCTGACAATTTATCGCTGACTAAGGCCATTCATCAGCGTCTATTCGAAGGGAAATTGTATTTTTAAGCCGAGGAAGTTTAGTAACGTAATTAATAGCAGCAAGGGAGCTCCTTGTGAGTTAGGGACCCGCTATAGGCACGTTAATTGAGCCGTAGGTGCGCGTTCAATGGCTCGGAGTAATGCAGCATGGTTGGTTCGATAGCTTAACGTTAATTCTGCCTTTCTACTTGATATGATCGATTATTTCATCATACTAGGCTTTCGCTTCGGCTTCGCTTGTATGATCCAATAAGTTTTTTAAGTCCTTCGGGAACCGCGAATTAATTCAGCTAGTGTGCGTGCGTTGTGTAAAATAAGGACACAACACACAGGTTTGTCCATAGATGGTTTCGTCTTTTTTACTAAAACAACGCAGCAGCAAATCGAAAGAAAATAAATTGAACACAGAAACACAATTCTCGACAGCCTTTCCCAAACTCTATGTAAGATTTTCAAGCGTAAGCTTGGCTAGCCCTTGAAAATCTTACATTGAGTTTGTGAAACGCGCTGACGCAACAAATAAGAGCAGGCTCTCATTACAAGTGACTTTATTCATTGGTGGATTTCACCGGTAAAATCGCGCGATTTTAGCTGTCTGTAGGTAACAAACATTCTTCTTATCACACGTAAACACGTACTTAGTGTTATGTTTTTTCCATATTTCTCTATTGTTGATGAACTTTATCCTTCATGTGTACCCTTCCTAGCGATGGACTGCGTTGCATTTGCAATATCCCTGTTTTAATGAAATTATATAATAATAAAATAATTAACTTTATTCTGGAAGTAAGGCCACAAGGGAACTTTTACGTGTCAGAATGTACCGGCATTTCGCAAGAGGAGACCAATGTTGAGAAGAAACGCCGAAAGCCACTCAATAGTTTGTATTTTTTATATTAGCCCTAACAAGTATCTATTTTAAGAAGTTATGCTTAATATGATAACTCCTTTTAGTAAACCAAAAATGCAAGAGAAAAACGCAAGCGTCTTACTACTAGCAAGATTATATTAACAGCGAAACCGCAGGTTAAAACTCGTAATCGCAAACCACAAATGTCTTACATAGTGATAAATTTTAATCACATCATTGCGGTGTTCAAGTAATAACGTGAGGCAAGCATAAAACATATTCTAAGCAGAGTCTCGTAAATAAAATATAATATTTCATTCGTGTGCGGTCATGGCCTGCAGTAGTGAAAGGCAGGAATTTTCAATTTCCCGATCGTAAGGAGCACATCATGCGCTGGCTATGACGTGGCTTTCATTAAGCCGCCGTCGTGATTCTACAATGTGTTTTGTAGGATTTCGTAGAGCTTAATATACCACATTTTCAATGAAAGAGCGAATACGATGTAATAAATTTCAGTGAAAACCATTTCACACGTTATTGACAATGTTCTCAACTATATTTCACTCAGTAACCGCAGTAACCTCACTTCTTAGTCACTTTGATCAATTTCGTGTAAAATGGCAATGCGTAGATAGGATACTTTATAGGGTAACCTTTATAATATGTGAATTATAAATACAATAAACACACACGTAACTTAAGTAAACCGAGAGAGTAACATCGCTATCAAAAATGTAATCTTATCTGCGTAGAAAATCTCTATAATAAAAAGCTTTCAACCATATTATGTAAAGAGCACTTGAAGCTTATGTTCATAAGCAAATATCCAAATAACAGCTCTATATGCAAATAAGTATAGAGGTTGGGAACCCATTTGTTTAGAGACAGCGTCGCGGTTCCCCGCGGGCGTAACCGATTCTGCGCCGCTTCAGGCCTTTGTGAACGGAAAACAACTTCATTCTACCTTTACTGAATCTATGGCACCGAAAGAGACACAAATTGTTTAGTCTAGCTCCAACTATTCAGTCAACCAGTAATGAGTTAGCGGTACACAATAAAACCTATTATTAGCTCGGGGTAGTGCAGTCTACAAACCGACGACGGTATAATAACGTGACCAGGCGAGGGTACAATCACCGCTCAATTCGTGTGACATTGACGGGGGTATAAGCACCGGGATGCTTCGCGCAGACTTTGAATCAGTATAAATAAGCTTTGCGATGGTTAGAATCGAAAGCAGGCCTCCGGGATCGAAGGATGCCCAAATATCTATAGAACTACTCGCGTGACAGGTCCAATGGTTCAAATAGTTTCACCAACTTTGCTCAATGGAAACAATATTGAATTTGTTCGTGCCCTAAACAAAGGAAACAATTATTTTCCATTTATAATAGGCTGAAAGGGTAATCTCCGGAATGTAACATTTTAGAACTCAAATAAATGAGATCGAATCCTTTTGCTGGATTACCTACCGAATAGTTCACCAATATAGGTATGTAGAATACAATAAATTTAAATAATATTGTTTTTTTTTAAGTTCTAAAACACAAAAAAGTGGCAAAGCCTTTGGCGCTGCTGTCTCGTGCCGGTTACCAATCCCCAAAGCTTCATTCATTTGTAAATTTCTCCATAAGCTTCGGGAAAACTTACACTTGGCATTGGCTTACTATTAAGTATTAACATTTGGCAGCAATGTCTTAGACTAGCTGGTGCCCGCGACTTCGTCTGTGCAGGATCAGTATTTCGAGTAGCTTATATTAGCGTGGGGTAGAAAAGAACTAACATTATGACATTAAAATTATCACATATAAATTAACTTATCGTCATATTTTGGCCAATTCACACAATATCTTTATAAATTGTTGCTGTGTTATTCTGATGTATAAGCTATTTTAATGTAAAGTTTCATTAAAATCCATTCCGTAGTTTTTACGTGAAAGAGTAACAAACATCCATCCATACTTACAAACTTTTGCGTTTATAATAATTAAGTAGGGATAATGAACGAAATTATATTTAATACAGCAGCTCTTTTGTTTTTTTTATCTCCACAAGTAACTCTTCACGGGTATCACTCCCGATGTTTACCTGCTATATCACGCATCACGCAAACAAGCGATTAAAATAAACACCGTAACCCAGGACCGCGGCATAGTTAGTTATCCAAGTTGGATGAAACTAACAGAGTTTACTCATCATTAAATAGTTTGTTGTGCAACTAAAAGCAACTAAGCACATCAAGCGGGACCTTTGAGAGTAGAAATGTTATAAACGGTCGCACATACTCGTACTGCGACGCGACGAGTCGCTGCGGGTGTCCAGCCGACAAGGGTGGCAGTTGCTGAAATTGCTTCGACCCTAAGAAATGAGATAAGCTCGTTTCAACTAACTTGGAACTCAATAACGCCACCCGTCTCAAGTAAAATAAAAAAATAGAATATCAAACATGCTAACGACATTTTCTCAACTCTATTCCAATTGGGATATATCAAAAATATAAAGACCCCAATTTTGGCCAATTTAAGATACAAAGAAAAATCGGGAACCGGATAAAATCGGTTCCCGATTTTTCACGAGATTTTTGCAAGATACTGACTTGGAACATAATAAATTAATCTTTATTGTTTTCGACACTATCCACTTAACTTGTACTGCAAAACCGCAAGGACGAATGAAAGTCGAAAAATTAACTATGAATATTCATAGCTGCCATATTGACACAATCCCAGTGTATATTGCGGTAACATAAGAAACCCATCCCAAAAATGGATTCTGAATTTACGTCGTATAAAATTGGTACATCCCAATTCGGTAGTTTGATTTGGATTTTAACTTCGCCATTTGAGATCTTAATTTATTCAAGTGAATGCCAAGGTTTATCCAATCTATTCATCCACCGAAGAGTAATTGAATTACCAGCCCACGGACTCGATGATCGATAATCCGAGTTAACGCAAAAACCAAAACTTATTAGGCGTAAGTATAACAGCTTTATCCCTAAAAGTTGTTTTACTTGTGCTTGAGTACCCTACTTAGATCCATCGAACGCGATTATTTATTATAATAATTTAGTTGTATCCTAATTCATTTTACAACAAAATGTTATATCGCATTTACAAACAAGTAAAATAATTAAACGCAAAACAGAACTCGTCGGACCAACGCTAAGTACTTAAGTACTATTTGTATCAGCAATTTAAGAATATAAAGCTGTTTTGTTGATTTCAGAGCATGGTCTGTCAAACTTAGTTATTGCTGAAAGTAACATTTAGTTTCTCCGTTTACTTAATTGACAGCTGGCAACTGAACTAGTTAAAGTCCGACGGAGTTCAAAAGTCGACGAGTTTTACCGATTTTCGGCGCCACGTTGCAAAAGTTAAAAGACGAAATTGTGCTAGTTCGTGACAAATTAAAAATTATGGTGCTGAGTTCGTGGATAGTTTAATCCATTTTTTTTTACCTTTCTGCATTAGGTACCCACTTGAACTTTTATATTCTCTGACATCATTGATTGAATAAGTTGGTCGAGTAACTTTATATCATACATTTAAATAATAATAATAAAACCGGCCAAGTGCGAATCTGCCTCGCGTACCGAGGGTCCCGTACAAACTTTCACTTATCTCATCTTAATTGGCCTGGTTGAGTTAAGTTTTTGCACCTGAAATGTATGGCGCCGCATACAAACGAGGTGCAAACTTAACGCAACCGAGTTCTCCGTATATGATGTTGGAAAAGGACTATATTTTTTATGATTTTATTACAAATGTACCTATAGTTATCAGATTTTTATAAGTATTTGTAGTAGGTATGTGACGATATTACTTGCCAAATTTCATAGTTCTAGGTCATCGGGAAGTAGTTACCCTATCCTTTTAATTCCCTTGAGTGTCAAGATGTACGTTTTTTTGCGACATAAACGTATCTTTTTTTCACGTCAACGTAGAAGTTTGTTTTTTTCACAGCTTCAAGGGACCGTGGACCTGAGTGTATGGTGTTAATTTCAACTCGATGCCTCCACGCGTTCTCGCGACAGAGACAGACGGACGGACAACAAAGTGATCCCATAAGTGTTCCGTTTTTTTCGATTGTGGTACGGAATCCTAAAAAGAGAAAGCCTGTTGTTAATTATAGAGTGCTTTGACGTTAAACATTCAACCATCGGGATAGATAACTTCTTTAATGATTTACACGTGAGACAGTGAAGTCAGTGTGCCCTGAAACTAAAATCAACATTCGTATTTAAATATGAATTCATTATATTTCTTTAAGCCAACAAAGTCGAAAACTTAACTCACACAACACGTTAATAAAAAAAAAACCGCTAAGGTACTCTACAGAGGCGGTACATAACATTTCTTAAAAGCTTGTTTAAAATATTTCGTTAATTCACGTTACCTTAAAATCCTCATATGCACGAAATTATAATTTGTTTGCGTACAAATTTAAAACCTCTTTCAATAGTCGTGTAGGATAAGTGTTTGAAACACTTATGCCGTGGAAAATATTGCAGCAGCATATTGCAGCTATATACACGCCTACACAACTTCAGAGCTGCAATGAAGTGCATTGAATTGCATTTGAAGCGAAGTTTGCTTAACGGATTTATCTGCAACTAAAACGTGTGTGGATTGTGGACTCTCATCTTTAAATGCCTTAGTGAATCTTGTTTTGATCTTTACTGCAGTGTAGACTGATATTTCGCTAATAAGAGTGAAGCCTTACAATATTCCCGAATTAATAATATTTCGCCTTTACCATGACCGTAAAACGGACATTTGTAGAGCCGCTTTAAGTAACATTGTAACTTAGAAATGTTTGGTGGCTCAACATTTTCATAACTGGAGTTACAGAAATAACAACAATTTTATAACAGTGAGTTGAAATAGAACACTTTATATTGAAATAAGTATGAGTGTTACATTTCAGATAATTTGTTTCGTTTTCGACATACCTATCAGATGTCCTAATTAGACCAACTTTGTTTATGCATATTCATGTTCTATGTTTAGGGTTTTGGCTACTGTGGGAAGTTTTGTTTAATTAAGAGTGCTAATATAGGCAACAGTAGGTTTAAGTTAGTTTTACAGCAACAGGCGAAGCCGATGGCAATACTGGGTCCAATCTCGGCACGGGTACTTGTATGATTAAATATATTTATAATAAATGAAAAATTTACCCACCTATCTAACCTTTTGAGAACGGGGTTCAACAGCCAGCGTTGTGAGCTGACAGATCGATACTACCAAAGTGGGCTGCTGAATAATAGATAGTGTATGAAAGCTTAACCTGTTTCCACTCCACCTTGTCGATGACCTCGGAGCCTGGCGCGCAGTTCTCGGTCACCGCCGGAGCAGACACGTATTGTATCCTCAGAAGTACCTATGAGGTACCAGTAGTGAGAGCTAACAGATACCACCAAAGTGGGTTCAATAATAGATAGTGTACGAAAGCCCATTTCCATTCCAAATTGTCGATGACCTTGAAGCCTGGTGCACTGTTCTCGATCACAGGTAGCCGCAGCGAACACGTACCGTGAGGAAGTACGGGTTACCAGCCAATCAGTGAGGTGTCAGAATACCACCAAAGTAGGTGAATAATAAATAGTGTATGTAAATTGTAAGCCTAACCTGTTTCCACTCCACCTTGTCGATGACCTCGGATCCTGGCGCGCAGTTCTCGGTCACTGGTGGCCGCAGCAGAGACACGTACTGTAACAAACCAGAAATTAGACTTTAATCCCCAACGTACGAAATTGTTATTTTTGCAACAAGAGAGCACAGTCGTTTTTTGTTACGAGTGCTGATTTTGAGTCCCGAGCAAGCGAAGGTACGTTTGAGATCACGAGCGTAGCGAGTGATTCTATGTTAGAATCCTGAGTGTAGCGAGGGACTCAACAGCACGAAATGCAAAAAACTTTGCTCTCGTGTAGCACACACAACTTTTCACCTCATCAGCAAGAACATGTTCGACATTTTGTGCTTTTTCTTCCAACGTATGTTTATAGTCTTTGTTGCTGATTTCAATAATATTATTAAGTTAAAATTTTCATCCATTTCACTACCCAAAGGTTGTCTGGAAGAGATCGATTTTTAGCGATAAGACCGCCTGTTGTCTACCGTTATTTATAAATGGTATTTGTCTTGTTTCCTTTTGTAAACTTTTATTGGTGTGCAATAAAGTATTGTATTATTATTATTCACTCCATTTAATCATGTTTCTTAGGATAGGTATTTTTTACAATATACTCGTATTTATATAAAAAGTAAAATATAAAAAATACATTACAAATATAAACACATTATAAAAAAACCTAACCTAGGGTGCCGCCGGCAACGGGGCAGGGCCCAGGCTACCGGTGGTTAGGGCTGCAGAGAGAGGAACCTCCTGACAATGCGCGCCGTGTCCAGGAGTACCGCCTTCTGTATCTGACCCTTGATCCAGCCATCTAGCGAGAGATGTTTGTCGAGACTCTTCGCTATAAGACCGTTCGCCGAAACGACTATCGGGACAATGATCGTCGAGTCAACATCCCACATGGCGGTTACCTCGTGAGCCAAGTCAAGGTACTTGCTGAGTTTGTCCTTCTCGGCCTTCACGAGGTTCTCGTCATGCGGGATGGTGATGTCGACGAGCACTGCCTGGCGCTTAGATCGATCTACCAACACGATATCAGGCTTATTGGCTACAATAGTCCTGTCCGTGATTATAGATCGATCCCAATAGAGCGTGGCACGACCATTTTCGAACGTACTTATAGTACGGCACCTCAGACCCCACAAGACCGTATCGAAGAGCAAGTTGCTGGTGAATGATCCTGGCTGCTTGGTTATGTCTGTGTAAGTACTCGCCGTTAGCAAGATGAGAACAACCGGAGATTATATGCCTGAGTGACTCACCGGGACGGCGGCATGCCCGACAAATGTCGACCGTACCGTCCTTCAGAATATATCTCCGGTAATTGTTCGTCATCATTACTTCGTCCGCAATTGCACAGACAAAACCTTCGGTTACCCCGAAGAGATCCCCGAAGCGTAGCCAGTTCACCGACGCGAGCAGATCTACATCGGGCCCCGTAAGGGCCTTGTAGAACCGCCCGTGTAGCTCCTTGCTCTTCCATACAGCCCTGCGGTCATCGGTGCTAAGCACCTTTGGTCTGCGCCAGTTCTCGTTTGCTAAGGAGAGAGAGGTGAGGCCTTTGTCAACTGCTACTACATCGCGATGAATCCCACACTCGTTGTTTAGGAAATACTCCCTTATTATTATTATTATTATTAATCAGAAAATAGATAGTGCTGCTTCAAAAGGAATAACAATATGATTGAATTGAAATTATAATCAACCAACCAACACGGTTATTGTCATTATTTGATCTAATTGGAAGATTTAGCAGATACATGACGTGTTTATTTATAAATACATATTATATTACGAGATTTTGTTTATAAATTGATTAATATTTTTACTCGTAAAACACCAAACAAAATAAATGCAAAAAAAAATAACAATTACAATATGAACTCGATATTTTTTAAGGTACGTTTCGAATATGCATCTACGATAAATGGTGAAATTATAAATAATTATTATATTTACAATAACTAATAAGTTGAAAATTGTTATTTTATTTGAGCAATGATCTATTGTTTTATATAAAAGTCACAATAATTTTAAAATTCGGTCATTAAATAAAAATATAATGAAAAAAAAAACAAACCCTGCAATTCAAACTTTTTCGGGTGTTTTTAATGATTTTTTTGGTATAACGCGTATCCGAACTGTTCTCAATCGAGGTCGGATTCGACAATTGAATTTCAAATTGATAAGTTTCTATCCCTCTCTTTTATATACATATGAAAGAAACAGAGTGCATCGAGATTCAAATGATTAGAATTTTATAATTAACCTTTGGCTGAAGAATGACAATTCGTGGTCAGAGAAAAGCTACTTTCTACTCACGCTCGAAACAAAATCGCATTTTGTTCACTGAACTTGAGCTGGTGAGGTGCAAATTATACTTTAATAGCGTGGCGAGACAGTTGCAGAAACTTCCATAGAACCCTATTCCCGAAGGTAGTACTAGCTCACCTCACAATATTCCTTATATTTCCGTAATTTAAACTGACCTAATATTATAATAATTTACATTGACTACCTAAAGAAAACAAACACAGGCATAGAAAACGAATTGCCTACTAACCAAACAACGTAGCAATAGGTACTATTGAAATTTGAATTTCGAACTAGTTTCAAAGAGCGTGAGAGTCTGTTAATTATTAAACAGGTTGTATCCGAGTTTCGCGATATTTCACATTTACGATCAGGGCTATAGAGCAATAGTTGTTAAGTAAATACATTCTAAAATGAAATTTGTAGCCGAATACACTAAACTTGGAAATAAATTTTCCCTACTTTGACTTCAGACACTATTTTCTTTCATACGGTACTACACTTCTCCACTACGGTTGATAGTTGGTACGTCATTTGTAACCACCACGTCAATACAAAATGGTACCTATATACAGTTATTCTTTAGGTCTGTAGTACGCGGTCGGAGGCCACAAAAGTGTGCGTATGTAACAAGAGGTCCTGATGTGGGTCGTCTTGTGATAAAGATCTCATAGCGTCCTTTGCCGACAGTTCTCTGCCAGACAGGGCCTAATAATCCTTGTACGTGACATGAAATTCTTAATTTAATTTTGTAACGAGATCTCTGATTTAGTTGTCTTGAGTCCCAACGAATTTGTATTAATTTGCATCTTCTGCTTCGTCGTATTTAATTAAAATAAAAGAGTTATGACAAGCATGAACAAACATAGCATGTTGGGTGAAACTAGTTGCATACATGAGTTAACCTCAAAGCATTATCCGTTTAATCTTCTCCATAAATGCTGAAGGGTTCTCTTTGCAAATTTGTTGATTAAACAGGTTGAACTAGCTTATCGCAACGTACTTATTTCTGAGTTCTTATTTTTATTCATTTGTGAGCTCTTTTTATTGTATAAAGTTGAATGAATACATCATCCATCACTCTCGAAAATGTCGGCGTTTATTCAGATAAAGATAATTGAAGCGTTATTTTTCAGAGCAATATGTTTAATGAATTCACGGTTGTTTCTCGTGCGTGTATTTTAAACGCATTATAGATTAAAAGGTTGGGAAATGTTTTTCTCAAACCTTGTTCATTATTTGTATATGAACTGTGGTGAAGAATTAACTAAAAATAGAGTCTAATTATCAGCACCACAGCGTTTTCATCTTCCAACCGTATTACAAAAAGACATAAAGATAGCCATTGACATCAATTTATTCAATAGTCAGTTGGACAGCATGCATAAATAATTTTAATATATGTCTCGATAACTTACTAATCTGTTTTGTTCCGGACCTTAAAATGCATCCAATTTAATTCATCCTACACCATGAGTTCAAATGCGTTTTGTTATTTCTAGTGACTATACTTACAGCACTATTTAGTCTCATATTATGTTCCACTGGTTATCGGGAAATCCAATGCAAAGCAATTATCAATAAGGGATGTTTGATTGCCTATAGCCCTATTGCCCTATAGGTAAAACGTGTCATTGATGGGTGAAACCATACAAGCTGTATAGAAACCATTCATAAGTGTGTCAGTGGTGATGAGATCTGGTTCGGCTGAGCTAAATTTGAAGTGACGATGACACACCATTGACGTGAGTTGCAACTTTAGCCTCTCAATCGGGTTGTATGAGGCATACCTTGTCTCTCTCGAGGCTGCGGATCATGTCCAGGTCGGTGGTGTCGGAGATGCCGCCGTGCACCACGAACACACGGTTGTTGATGATGGTGCCGAGTGGCAGCCAGCGGTACACACCCTCGATCAGCTTCAGCAGACGTTCGGCGTTGTGCTATGTACATTATAATCAGTATTAATACTAAATGTCAAAATATGCATAGAACTGTAAACTAATATGACAAGGTAAAAATCAGGCTATAAGTTACAACAGTTTCCAAATAATACGAATATACAAGTGCCGTGAGAGTCGTAGATATAGGTAAAACATACCACCCTCCCCGATTTACTAGCTTGATAGAAAAGGAAGAAAGCTTTATGCAGACTATAAATAATATCACGCTTGGTATTGGTCCCTGTTTGCCACGTATTTCTGCAAAAGTAGTTTCTGTACTTGTAAACTACAATGTTGGACTCTGAAAGTATTTGCAATAATAAAAACCGTCTAGATTGCAGCACTTCTTCTCAACAAACTGTACAAGCAACGTAAGAGTGCGTCGTTAATTGTGTAGCTCGTACTTTGTTTGGAGTAATTGTAGTGAATTCTGCAGCTGCGAATACTGATCTGCAAATGTACTGTTTGCAGAATTGCTCTACCGCACGTCAATGCTATTTTACAACATACTGTATTCGCAGCGCGTGTGAAAATAAAGGAGTTAAATGTACGATTACTGTGGCGGTCCAGTTTCCATTAGTCGATTTCGTCACGTAGGTATTCAATTTATAAAAACGGCACAATACAAAAGACTAATCCACATGAACTAGCAAAGCTATCTCGTAAATCTGGTCACCGGAGGTTAATTCACGGGTTCAGCCAGTCATTTATTCAAGATTCTATGGAAGTGGTACTAAAATCCGTACAATTTCGCGATAGGGCATCTCGAACGAATGCGGAATGAGGCCACTGCAGTACTGTTCGAATTGCATAACACTCGAGATGAAAATCCTCCTAATGTGGCAATATATCTTTAAATAACTTAAAATTAGGTTGCGCTGAAATATTGTTCGCAAAATGTAAAGTATTTCGCTGAATTGGGACTTTTGGCGAAGAGGGGTATTCCCCTATTCAAAATCCATATTACTCAAAGCCAAAATTTCGACAGTTTACAGTTTGATTTAAGAATTTGACATATTAAATGACGGATGTTATCTGACAGTAGCAAATACACACATGTAAAAGGAAAGCTTTTTATGTCAAATAAAGTTTCATATACTTTACTGTAGTATACAATTTTAAGATGATTTTAAAAAGTATAATGGTAATTGTACATGTGGGTAAGCCCAATTAATAAAACAATTTATGTACGATTCGGGTATCAGACGATTGAGCTTTTTGCAACAATATTTACACAAACAGTAATTCGTTTTTGATTATAATTTATACGTCGATTGTTTTCTTAATTAGATAAGATTATTAAATACTCACTCGATACTTCTGATGAACTTCTTTTATGAAACCGTACCTGTGAAATATAACAAAATACATAACGTACGTACACAAGTATTAATTATCCAAATTTACATATAAGTTTGACATGAACTTTATACAACATTTGACCGTTATATTATAATCTCTAGTATCGCATTGCAGATTTCTAGCGGTCCATTCGGCTGAAGGCATTGGAGTTGGCATAAATGTGGCTTTTATACGTGCTTCATTTTGGACGTGGCTCGGCTCCAGACATAGAAGGGATTAGTGTTCCCTTATTTTTGCGTGGATTATTGTTGTTTATCAAATTTTTCGTGAAAATCGTTGAAGCAAAGGAACCCGCATTAAGGATTAACGACACTCATGATAATTACATGCATGCTAAATATCAAGGCGTCATCGTCACAAGGTGGGGCGAATTACCCTGGCTTAGTAATTTGTAATCTCATTGAGTTTAAGGATTTCAGTTTTTATCGTTTTCTTATACCCGAATATCCTCTACACCATGTATTCTTCTATAATGCATGCAAGGAAGAAGGATAGATAATACGGCTCCACCATCGTTTAATATTGTTACGGCTTCCGTTCAGTCAATAGTAACTTGTACTGTAATCCCCTCTAGTTGCGTTATTTAAAAGACTCATGTCATATAACATACTATTCAAGCCATTTATGTACCTCTGATTCATAATAAGATCTTCATGGTTGCCCCGGTTAAGGTAAACTCCGCCAGGGAACGCCAGCATGCAAGCCAGCAACAGAAGGAATACTTCCAAGCCCTTCTTTCCTCGGTCCACGAAGTCTCCGTTAAATATGTATGGATTCTCTGGCGACGGCAATCCATTCTGTATAATGAAATTCACAAAGTTATATTTATATCTGGGTCGATCAATGAGTAAATATGTAAACGAATTCAAGTTTTAACCGATATTTTTAAGTTATTCGATTATAGCGGAACGATTTTTTATTTATTGCATGCATAAATATAACACGAAAGAGGCTACTTCCGGCCGCAGATTTACAGCGGTTGTGATAAGACAAAGTGTGGGAAACGGCCGACGGGGCGAGAACTTACAGCGCTGATACAGTTTTTTATTTACCGATGAAGTTTTTTCAAAGGTTTGGTTAGGTTAGGTTTATGTAGGTGACATTGTAGAGCTGAGTCAGAAACCTAATTTAATAATTCAATAGTGTAATGAATTATTAAATTAGTAATAACTAATGGGTCAAATAGAGGATCTCGTCTCTACGTATCTCGTTCATAGAAATCACCTAACAATTTCGAATACTTCTTACTTTCATGTAATAATGTAATGTATCTACTGAAGGCGTAATAAAATAAGATACGGGTTTACTCGGAAGGTTTTTGTAACAAAATACGCTGCTTTCGTGAGCTAAAGAAAAATAACCAGTAAGAGAAAACCGAAAGCCATGCCTATGTAGCTGTGCAGGTGCGCACGTTAAGACGTCATTAGTCGGTAATTACTTTATCTCGCCAGGCAATTATCGTGTCGAGTTAGTAGGTCGTCGAGAGCAATCAGCGCGAATCCTTACATCTGCAGCGGTGACCGCGGCCAAGGACGCTTACGCAATGTGTCGACAAATCGATACTGCGTTATGTTACGCAATCACTCCTGGCAGACACTATGCGTGCTATCCTATCGGATGACACGACAGTCTCACGTAATTGGAGGAGGTTCAATCGCCCGACCCGAACTCAAAGGCTTCTTCTAATAAAATACTGCGAGGAAAATTGACGCAACTCGCGTAGGTGGCCGTGTACAGGGGCTTACAGATCGTGACTGTGTTACATGTAAAATATGGAGCTAAAAGGAATTTATAAGATACTTAAGGTTGGCGTATGTTAGATAAAAGAGCATCGAGGTCTCTGAGGAAGAACTCCTTTCCTGACATAATTGTGAGTAAAGCCGAAAAATTCTCATTAAAAGTTATGTCATCATCCTCTATGTTTAGATCCTGGCCTTTGGCCTCCTATAGATCCTCAACCAAACCAAATATTCTACATTTACTTCTTTAATAATAAAATAGTTCTAATAGTGGCTTTACAATCGATTAAATTCAGATACCCCAATAACAATGAGGCAACGAATGATAAGACAAGCGGCTAGATAGCGATTCGGTTCTGCCCAAAAGTAAGTAGTACCTAATCCCAGAGGAAGCGGAGCGATACGGCCAGGCGGACGTCCGATCGTAAAGATTGCGAGTCGGGGGAGTCATCTGTTGGTAAGTTATAGTAATTGAGGGCCCAAGAAAACAGGAAATATGGCTACATCTCATCATTGCAAGACACTCAACAATTTTTTGTGAAATTGGGAAGCAATTTCATAACAAAAATCTAAAAACTTATAAATTCTAACTTCACTACATAGTATAAAACAAAGTCGCTTTCTCTCTTTGTATGCTTAAATCTTTAAAACTATTACGCAACGGATATTGATGCGTATTTTTTTAAATTGATAGAGTGATTCAAGAGGAAGCTTTATAAGTATAATACATGCATCATTTATCAGCATTACACCCGTGCGAAGCCGGGGCGGGTCGCTAGTTAAATATAAACTAGAACTAGAAAAAACAAGCACCAATGTCTCATTGCACCTCGGTAAAACTGGAAGCAAAAAACCGGCCAAGTGCGAGTCGGACTCGCGCACCGAGGGTTCCGTACAAACACTTTCCATCCCTAAGTGGTTAAGTTAAGTTTGCACCTGGTATGTATAGCGCCCCATATAAATTAGGTGCAAAGTTAGGTATTAAAAAAAATTTTTATGGTTTTCGTAATTATTCCTTTATCTATGCTATAAGACGTTGCTTCGTACCAAATTTCAAGATTCTGAGTTCACGGGAAGCACCCTGTAGGTTTTGATTCCCTTGCAAGTGTCGAAAATATGCAAATTAGGTGCAAAGTTAGGTATTAAAAAAAAAATTTATGGTTTTCGTAATTATTCCTTTATCTATGCTATAAGACGTTGCTTCGTACCAAATTTCAAGATTCTGAGTTCACGGGAAGCACCCTGTAGGTTTTGATTCCCTTGCAAGTGTCGAAAATTTGCGGCATAAACGGCTGTATCTTTTGATTGCGTTGGCTTAGAAGTTTGATTTTTTCACAGCTTCAAGGGACAGTAGACCTGAGTGATTGATATAAATTTCAGCTTCATACGTCCACGCGTTCCTGAGAAAAAGGGTCTTGACAGACGGACGGACAGACGGACAACAAAGTGATCCTATAAGGGTTCCGTTTTTTCCTTTTGAGGTACGGAACCCTAAAAAGTAACCACTGTACGCTACGGTAATTTATGTACTTACTTTATTAAATATGATCTCGGAACTCCCTTCTACATGACTATTAGTGCATATAAACTAGGCCCCCCTAAGGTGAACTTGCAGTAAACAAAACCGCTCTAAAGGTTAACTCGAACAACCCTGGACAGATAGGTAAGTGAAATGTCAACTTTCATTACCGTTAGAGTGGGAAATAATAACAGGAAAAACAATGTCTGGCAAATAAACGAGGTCGTCCGGCGTAACAGGCGGTCTATCAATCAAACGACGGCCGTACAAATTATATGACGCGTGCGCCGCTCCCTCTATGATTGTTTACTGCGGCGCCCTCTGGCCTCTTGACGTCAAAACTGCCCTTAATGCGCAGCGGAAAACTGGCGGAGGAAATTAACCTTAACACTGCTCCGACAATAGCGGCTAGCTATGTACGGTGATGGAACTCTATTAGTTAACGTCACGCCGTACAACCTACATTGACCTGACGATGAAACGTAATAAACGGACCTGATGCGACGAAACTGTGGCTGAGACACATAATTCTCTATAGACATAACATCTAGTGTTTATGTTCTGTACTAACAGTGATATGAGAAAGTTTTTACGGCTTAATAAAATGCTATTTCAAAGAAAATGCTACAGGAATAAATACGAGTACTAAGCTAGGCTAGTCCAAGATTAAAGCTTTGTGACATGAAAGTAAACGCGTACAAAGCTATACGAGTATTTGATTTGATTACAAAAAGGTATAACGCCTTCTTTTCGACAAGCTCCGGTATTTCAGAATGACTGCGTCAAAAGAATACAAGGAATTGATTTTCAGCTGGCAATATTAACGACAAAGAGTTGAAAGGCAATCGACCGGCATCAATCTATTGTAACTTTGTAACACAATAAACTTGTGTGTTCACTTTCTATGTACATTTATTTACCCACTATAGTAAAAGATTTGGTTATAGATTCGAACAAGAATTCGAATTTTCAAATTAATACTTTCACTGTCCAGAGATGATTTATAACATAATCTTATCATAAATAAATAGTGTGTAATTGTAACAACTTAATAAGTAAATCTATATAAAACATAATAAGATTCAACTTGCTTTAACGGTAACGTCTTAAGAGTGATATTATGCACCCGCGCCGCGCCACATATAAACACATGAAAGGTAAATTCACGCGGTTAACTCCAGTAAATTCTAATTACGATGTTCATTATGCGCGTAGACAGTCACAAAAATTTGCCACACGAGCAAAAATGACTCTGGCATACCGCGAGCGACTCACATTTCGGAGATACAATGTGCGTAATTTTACCGACATTTTTCCCGAACAGCATTCCATCAAAAAACGATCTTATCTCGTCTCGAATAACACCTATGCTTTAACTCTCTACGTTGCTTAAATATATATAACAAAAATAACATATTGAGTGACAACATAACATTTTAGATATTATTGGTTCATTAGAAGTTCGTCTATATAATTATATATTACTAGCTTTTGCCCGCGACTACGTCCGCGTGGAACTTGGAAGTATGGAAGCAACCTCGTACAACACGATAGATATCCACCTAATCACCTTAATTAATAAAAGAGCGCCTAAGCAAATGTAAGAGCAATTGTGCTTTTGGTTTAATCATTACATTTTCTACAGGGTCATCAATGTCATCATGAATTACTTACTCACTTTTCAATCTTTTTAGGGATAATTTCCAGGATGAAAACTATCATATGTCCTTCCTCGGATCTTAAACTATCTCCATGCCAAATTTCATCAAAATCGATTCAGCGGTTTAAGCGTGAAGAGGTAACAGACAGACAGACAGACACACTTTCGCATTTATAATATTAGTATGGATAGTATATAGTATAGTATGGATAGATTTGTATTGAAAAACAGTTTTCAGGGGTCATGATCATGATTTCAGGAAAAATCTTAATAGCGTGATGCAGGATCGTTGGTTTTGTATGGGCCCGCGGCGTCGCGCCAGCCTGGTGCCATCTATTTTCATAATTTCCTTTATCCTCTCATCACGCCGAAACGGCTGGACGGATTTTTACCAATTTTGGTACAGGAATAGCTGCACATCCAAAGATGGAAAAGTATTTGAAGTTAGTTGTTGTACTTATTATCTCTCTGAGATTTCTTTTTTTGTTTGCATGTCTTGCTTGCCACATGTGGCCAAATTTTGCCGTTCTTAAAACATGTTTATATCATCTTTATGTACCACAATTTGAGCAAACAAATAATTTAACTTTTACTTTGAGTAACGAACGGCTAATGTACTTGGGTCCTGAATTATATCTATTAGTGTAGGGACGGGCGAGCCGGTTACCTGAGTGTAGGGAAGGTTCAAATGGCAGCGCCATTCAATGGCAACCAAGTGGAACTTTGTTTATTTCCACTTGGGGTTAATATTACTCGTTTAAATAAAGACAACAACTAAAAAAAATCTGTACTGCCCATATTTGGATAAAACAATTTTAAAGGAATATTTCGCGTGTCTTTATTATTTGAGTTTCAGTTTAAACTTTACACTTTTTATATCATGGGTTGGCTACATTGTTATAAAAACACAACTTGAGAATATCACACATTTTTCTATCAAAGTTACATATTAAGGTCTTGAGATGATGAGAGAAAATAAAGAAAGATATTAAAGACGTTTATTGTAAGACGAGCCAGAATATCGACATCTTGTTAATTTCTATATGTCATATAAGACAACCATAGATACTATCGTAACATCTCCCTCCGAAGGAAAGAAAATACTACGCCGAATGTACCTACATACAAATCAATATTATAAACACAAATTTAAAATTATGTTACAACCTCTATACAGTAAACTTTACGATATCTACGTAAAACGAAACACTGTCATATTTGAAGTATATATAGTACATATTATTCATCTGTGATACTGTCATACTTAACGAAGGCCAATGCGAAGTGTTGGTCAAAATTGACGTGAAAAATGCCTTCAATTCGGTGAACAGGGATACCCTGCTGTCTGAGATCAAATCCAATACTCCGGAATTATACAACTATCTCCTCCACTGCTATGCAGATCCAACAAAGTTGATGTACCGATCAAGTGAGTTGTCATCTGAAGTTGGCTGTCAACAGGGTGATCCCTTGGGGCCAGCAATTTTTAGTTTGGCCATCAACCCTATTATTCAAAATTTGGCTTCAAAATTTAATGTTTGGTACCTAGACGACGGGATTCTAGGGGGCGATGCAAACACTGTACTTTCCGATCTCCGCAAAATTAAAAATAAATTCAAAACGATTGGCCTCGAGCTAAATTTCAACAAGTGTGAACTTTTCTTTCAAAATTCCTGCAATGACGTCATTAATATAAAACAAAAATTTAACGAGCTTTTGCCTGACATTAAGATTATTGACAAAAGTAATCTTTGCCTCTTAGGGTCCCCTATTTTTGAAGAATGCTTAACGGAAAAAATGAGGAGCAGTAGGTTAGCGTGGTACGGGCATGTAATGAGAAGGGATGAACATCATATTGGTAAAAGAATGTTAGGGATGAATGTCGAAGGACGAAGAGCGATAGGAAGGCCAAGAAAGCGATGGATGGATTGTGTGAGAGAGGACATGAGAAAGAAAGGAGTAAGCGCCGAAATGACGAATAATAGAGATGAATGGAAGAAGAAAACATGTTGTGCCGACCCTACATAAGTGGGATAAGGGCAGGGAGATGATGATTTTTGAAGAATGCTTTTCTGACTATGTTCAAAATTCTATCTCGAAATTTCAAAATCATTCTCATCGGTTGCTTGAAATTAGCCCACATTTTGCTCTTTCAATTATTAAATATTGTCTTTTTGTTCCTAAACTTACCTATGTGCTTCGCTGCTGTCCACTTTGGAATCATCAACATCTTTTGTTACAAATAGATAGTTTGATCAAAATGAATTTAGAATCCGTCCTCAATTCTCAGCTAAGCGAGCAGTCCTGGTCCCAAGGATCTCTTCCCATTCGGTACGGTGGGCTAGGGATCCGCAAAATTTCTAGTGTCGCTTTACCAGCTTTTTTGTCGTCAGTTCATAGCTCGTCTAATCTCATAGGTAAAATCCTAAGGGCGTTACCCACAAACTATGAGATTGCGGGCTTAGAAGACGCAAAAAAGGCTTGGTCAATTGCTTGCCCCGGCCAAAATTATCCGGAAAATTCAAAATCTCAACGGAGCTGGGACGACTTATTGTGTAAATTGACCGTAGATTCCATCCTAAGCCAGTGCTCTACGGAAGGCCGTGCCAGAATTTTGGCAGTAGGCACCAAAGAGGCCGGTTACTGGCTCCAAGCGCACCCCTCCGTGAGCACTGGAACTTTTCTAGAACCCAATACCGTCCGACTTTCAGTTTGTCTCCGTCTCGGGGTCCCGGTCTGCGCCCCACACCGATGCCCCTGCGGCAAAGACGTTGACAGGCTGGGTCACCACGGACTTTCCTGCCAGAGCAGTGCAGGCCGCTTCTCAAGACATGCTGCTCTGAACGACATCATCCGCCGGTCTCTTGCATCAATCAATGTGCCGGCCCTTTTAGAGCCGACCGGCATCTCAAGAGACGATGGCAAGAGACCGGACGGAATGTCTTTGATTCCGTGGAGTAAGGGACGGGTGCTGGTGTGGGATGCAACCTGTGTAGACACACTGGCCCCGTCAAATCTCCACCGATCCTCAATCAGGGCCGGAGCAGCGGCAGAAGCGGCCGAAGGCATAAAACGGAATAAGTACAGTGGTATTGGCGCTGAGTACAATTTCTTACCTTTTGGCGTCGAGACCCTGGGTCCGTGGGGCCCCAACGCATTAAGCCTCTTCAAAGATATTTCGAAGAGGCTTATTGATGTTACTGGTGACCGGAGAGCTGGCGGTTTCCTCGCTCAAAGAATCAGTTTGGCGATTCAGCGAGGAAATGCCGCCAGCATCTTTGGCACTATGCCGCAGGGGCCATTTTTAGATTTAGTTTAAGTTTATTATGTTCGAGTTTAGTTTAATTTTTAGTATAGTTTTATTGTAAGTATTTTAAGTTGTATTCCTTAGACTTTATTTTGTACTATAATATTGGATGTATTACTATTCTACATAATGACGTCTAGTGAAATTCAATTCCATTACTACTAATACGAAGACTGATTAAATCATTAAATGTTACATTGAAGATAAATTTATTTGACAAAGGTATAAATGACATCCGTCAGTAATGGATGTAAACAAACTTAAATTACATTTCAAACGAACATAAAATAATAAGGGATGACTGTAAACAATATTAAAATTATAAAAACTCGATTCAAAACTACTAGCAGCAATCACAACGTTTAGGTTTCTTAACCTCACGACCTGAACGCGTATATATCTTGTGAGGGTCAAACACCACATTTTCTTGAGAACGGTGTTCAACATTCACAACATCATTATCAGTACTTTTATTAGAACTACAAGGATTAGACGGGCTATAAACAGACGATGGGTCTATGAAAATAGGCCGTTCTAAAATATGCTGTCTGTTTCGTCTATAAGCCCCATCTGAATTCTTAACTATGTAAGACCTAGGTTCCGGACACACTTTATCCACTACACCCGGAATCCAGGTTGAATCGGGATGTTTCTTAAACATTACTGGAGTACCTGTGTCTAATTGCTTCAAGTCTTTAACATTTCTATTAAAATAATTAGTCATCTTCTCAACTCTAAAATCATCATACTTCTTTAAAGCTTTATAGTCACACATTTTTGGTTTAAGGTCTTTTTCCATAGATGGTAGCTTAGTACGTAGTGATCTGGACATCAATAATTCAGCTGGAGAGAATTGACGGTCTTTAGCAGTGTTTCTGTATTGTAATAGTGCCAAAAATGGGTCAGAATTATCTGCCTTACATTTCTTTAGCATGTTTTTTATTATGCCAACCACAGATGCCAACTGTACGTTCAACTAGACCATTTGACCTACTTAGATACGGATTAGACGTTATATGCTTATCTTTTCTTTCTTTCTTTCTTTCTTTCTATTTCTTGAGCATTTTGCTATTTCTACATACTTTGAGAAATAGTCAACCACAATCAAATATGTAGTTTTATGAAACTCAAAGAAATCAATAGCTACTTTATTCCACGGCAAGAATTTGAACTCGTGAGGCAACAGACTTTCATTTGAGTTATTCCTCCTATACGCAAGACAAATTTCGCATTTACCTACGTAATTCTGAATATCGTTATTTATATTTGGCCAGTAAATTGAACTTCTAGCTAATCTTTGACATGAATTTGTACCTTGATGACCAACATGAAGTAACGACAAGTTCTTTCTGCGCAGTACCTGAGGTACAATGACCCTATTTGACATGAACAATATTCCATTGGTACAATGAATATCATCTCTGACAGGATAATAAGGTTTGACTTCTGCCTCTATATTTTTATTATTGTGAGGCCATCCATTCACACAATATGACTTTAACTTGTTCATGACCTGACATGAAGAAGTAGCATCTTCTATCTCTTTCTGGTTTTTTGTACTAAGGGATAAATTAGCAACAAGCAGATTGACATGAAGATCTATGTCCTTATCCAAGTCAGTCAATGAATTTTCAGGCAAAGCAGCACGGGACAACGTATCTGCGACATATAGATATCTTGAACAATTTATGACGTTCCATCGTGATATTTATTTTTGGCCTATAATAATTTTCAAATAGTGCCATCAGCTCGCTCAACGTGATCTTATCCATATCTACGTCAAAGCTGTAAAATACGTTTAAAGCTTCGTTGCCGACATGATGTAAAAATATGGCGACTTTTCGTTGTTCGCTCTCTTCTACCAAATTATAGGCTCGTAAATATATCAGGAATTTAGTTTTGAAGTTTTTCCAAATTTGTGGCATGTTATTTCCGTTTGTATTTAATGGTTCAAGACTACTTACATTTCCCATTTGCTTTGATTTTATTCCCGATAGTGACATTGTAGGCTCTTTGACAGGAGCGGAATCATTAGAAGTTGCTGGATCCGACATTTTTCGTTAAAACAGTAACAATTTGAAATTCACCAACGTGATGATGAATTTTCCGACAGTCGATATACACCTGACACCATATTAAGGTCTTGAGATGATGAGAGAAAATAAAGAAAGATATTAAAGACTTTTTTTTATGGCAATCGTCGTGAAGACATTTTTGCCAGCATCACGTCATTAAAAAAGGAAAAAAATAGAACGAGGAAAGAAAATTTAGGTACTAGAGATAACTTTAAAAGGAAAAGAAACAAACTAGAGAAAACAAAAAAAACTAAAATATACCAGAAAAAAGTACAGCGTTATAAATTAATTTTATTGGAAGTCAAAAATTTAGAAATTAAGCGGAAAACTACCGGACAAGGTTGCAAAAGGGAAACAATACATGTAGGAAAGGGAATCCCTTGAAGAACCAAGCCTTCCAAGAATTCCGTATGATTAAACAGGGGGCAACTAAAAAACATATGATTAAGGGACCCTTCATCAAGGCCACATTCGCAAAGCGAAGAGTCACGAATCCTTAGCCTCGCAAGATGCACCATTGATCGACAATGACCCAACCTCATTCGAATGATTGAAGAAACAGATGTTTTGTCCAGTAAAATTTTTGAAAACCAAGGTTTTGAAGGAATATTTGGCTGTATTGATGCAAAATATGAGCCTCTACTTCTGCATGAACTACGCCACCGAGAACCCCAAGCCTTCAAGAGGTAGGATTTAGGAAGCAGCAACAGATCATTGCAGCAGTTCTTAAATGGTACTTTGTCGCCGCAGGATATTGCTTCTCTGGCATACTTATCCGCGACCTCATTTCCACCAATACCAGAGTGCCCAGGAACCCACGCTAGCACAACTTCATAATTCCTGAGATTACAGCGATGGACAGCTTCCTTAATAAAAAACAAGAAAGGGCTATGAAGTTTTGAGGAAAAAGGACTTGCTAAAAGAGACTCCAGAGCACTCCGGGAATCTGAAAAAATAATAGTACGCTTTAATTTGGCCACCAAAACATAATCTAAAAAACTGATGACTCAGGAGGGCATTTACACTTTTGAATTATATTGTACTGGGTGTGATAGGTGGCAACTCCTACGCAGCCCACAGGGGACAATTTGGATGCGTCCGAGAATAAAGAGTGCCAACCATTCCAATCGTTGCCCAGGAGGCCACGGAAGTGCTCATTGGCGAATAAATTCCCTTTTGCAATTTCAAAATCCAAAATGACTCTAGGTTGAAGAATAGTAATTTCAAAAGGAAACTGAAACATTGGAAGATTAACAGAATGAAACATCGGATCCTTTATAGATTTAAACCTATTAAAACTTAAAACTAAACAAGGAAGAGTTTTATTTATCCAGAAGGAAGAGTTGCGGCAAAGGAGGTCTAGGGAAGAGATTTTAGGGAAGATGGGATGAAAAGAAAATTGAAGGGCACGAAATAAATACCGGTCAGCCAAGAATTGACGACGAAGATCCAACGGGGCCTCCGTGCACTCAACTTGCAAAGCATTAATTGGACTTGACTTCATAGCCCCTGAAATTAAACGAAGAGCCTTAGCTTGGATCAAGTCTAAGCAGTGCAGGCCAGATTTAATAGCCGGTTCCAATAAAAATGTGCCGTAGTCTAGAACACTACGAATGATCGCATTATATAAAATTTTAAGGGAAAAAGGGTGAGCACCCCACCACACTCCGGCCAGACATCTAAGCACATTTAAATTACGCTCGCATTTAGCTGCAATGTACTCACAATGAGCTAACCCTGAAAGTTTTGAGTCTAAAACCACACCTAAAAACTTGAAGTGTGGCTGTACGGGAATTACCTGACCGTTCAAAAACACCTGTGTAGGAGGATCAGATCTTTTCCTTGAAAAAACAACTACGTTACTTTTGGAAGGAGACAATTGAAGTCCGTGATTCTCCAACCATGAGTTCAAGGATTCCAAGGAGGAAGAAATACATTCCACGGCAATTGTAATGCTATTACTGATTGAATAAACCAGCAAATCATCCGCATATTGTAGGACACTGCAATCAGGAGCTATTGAGGTGTGCAGGTCCGATGAATAAATATTGAACAGTAACGGACTCAAAACTGACCCTTGTGGGAGTCCCTTCCAGATGAAGCGAGAAGGAGCAACTGAATCTTCACAACCCCGAAACGAAATACGACGCCCTGATAAAATCTTCATTACCAAACTACTTAACTTTTTCGGTACCTGTAATTGAAGAAGCTTTTCCCAGAGGAATGGGAGTTGGACATTATCATAAGCTGCTTTGACGTCCAAAAAAGCAGCAACAACAGATTTATTATTGGAAAACGCAACACGAATATCTGTCGTGAATAACGCCAGGCTATCAGTAGTACTTCTTCCTTTCCTGAAGCCAAACTGGGAGCTAGACAGTAAACCCTTGGACTCAACGAACCATTCCAACCTATTCTTGATTAGGTGCTCAAGAATTTTTAGGAGAACCGAAGAAAGAGCAATGGGACGGAAAGAGCAAGGATCCACTGGGTCTTTATTAGGTTTAAGGATTGGGATTATCAGCTGAGTTTTCCAAGACAGCGGGATAGTACCTGAATCAAAGATACAATTAACCAAATTTAAATAATAACAAAGAAAGCCGGAACTTGCATTGCAAATGAAGGAATAGGGAATACCATCATGTCCAGGAGCGGAATCTTTAAGAGAACTAAGAACAATCTTCAGCTCGAGCATTGAAAAATAAGTATCAAGGGGGTCAGAAGAATGAGAGAAGTACTCGGCATTAGCTTCGAGAAGGCTAGGAACATATTGCGGAGCAAGGGAGTCCATGAACGCTGCTGCCCATTCACGTGATAAGGGATGCGACCGCGAGGACACCTGTTTACAGCCTCGAAATTTACGAATATTCATCCACAAAAAACGAGCAGGAGTAGACGGAGATATAGAAGTGCAAAAGGTCCTCCACCCATCTCTCTTTTTTGTCCTCAGTAGAAGTTTAGTTTCAGCAATACACTTACTAAGGGCATTAAACTTTGACTGACACATATCAAAACGGTAATCATTTTCAGCCTCTTTCCTGTTCCTTATAGCCATAGTGCACTGAGAATCCCACCATGGGGGCGAGGGGATTTTCCCCGAAGTTGCATTCTTGATAGGGCACACCTCCTCAGCACATTGAATGATGGCGACTGCAAACGCCTTACTACAATTATGAATATTCGCAGTAGAGACCAATGGCAGGCCAGAAATTGACTTTTCTAACTCATTCTGAAAGTCCTCCCACTCTGCATTTAATAAATTAAACTTAAGAAGAGGGGGAATCGGGATTTGATTTTTAGCAGAGAAGTGAGGGAAATCAATTAAAATAGGAAAATGATCACTCCCGAATGAAGAATTCAGGGTTTCCCAGGAAATTTGGGGAGCCAGATCAGGGGAACACAATGAAAGATCAATCGCACTCGTTGATTGGCCTGGGCGAGTACGCCTTGTAGCCGACCCCGTGTTTAAAATGCACAGGTTAAGGGAGTCCAATAATTCGAGCCATATAGATCCTACAAGGTCATTTTTACCACAGCCCCATACACGATGGTGACAGTTGAAATCCCCTAAGACAAGCAATGGTCGGGGAAGAGATTGAAGGATAGATGACAAATGTATTAACACAGATTTAGAAGGATGAGGGACGTAAACAGAGACATAATTATGTAATGTTTTCAATTTTAACCGCAACAATATCAAACTCATTGGAAGACAAAATTGGAAGTCTAGAGAAGAGAGCATTATTTTTAATAAGAAATGCACAGCCTGCATATCCATCAGGCCTATCATCTCTTACAGAGATATATCCTGGAAGTCGAAGGATATAATCAGGCTTAAGCCACGATTCAGATAAAGCAAATAATTTAGGACTATACTTGTTAATTAGGTATATTATGTCAGATTTTTTGTTAATGAAGCTACGGCAATTCCACTGAAGGATTAACTGACCCATGGTCTAAAGAAGAAATAAAGGAAGAAATAAGAGGGGCAACGTGGGACATCAAATCATTATGAGGCGGAAAAACTTTTTAAAAAATTTGAGAGATCAGCTTAAGAAGAACAGCGACAGAGCTCTCAGACACCGAAGATGAATGAGGATTATTTAACGCAGTACCGTTCCCAGCCTGCAGAGAATTTTCATTAAAAATACCCATATGGGCCGACTTATCATAACCACTCCGAGGAGGAGCAGGAGAGCGGGGCTTCTTCAATATTGTTTTTTTATAAGAGTGGCTCGCTACCGCTGGAGCAGACGCCACTATGTTCGCATACGATTTCCCATACACTGGGAGGAGCTTGCTCGCTTCAGCATAGGAAATATTGCTCGAGGCCATATACTTTTTAATATTGCATTGGCGTAGGAACTCGGGACAGGACTTACTAGTGGCCTGATGACCCTCCTCACACTTGCAATTTATGCAACGAGGCGACTCTTCCTCGCAAGAATCGCCAGAATGATTGGCCCCACAACGGAAACAGCGAGGGTTCGACCTACATTTATCCTTCGTGTGCCCGAATCTGCAGCAACGATAGCATTGAATTGTAGGAAACGTATATTGCTCCACAGGAAGAGAATTAAAACATGCAAAGATTCTAGGAGGAAGAATCTGGCCATCGAAGGTTACCACCACCGTTTCAGACGGAACCCATTTAAATGACCCATCCTGAAAGTTATTTTTCTTGTAATTAAGCCGCCTGGACTTGACTATACGTCCACAGCCAACAGGGACCTTGACATAATTTAAAATATCATCAGGGGACCAGTCTACGGGGATGCCTTTAACAAGACCCACCCTAGTAACATTGAAAGATGCTTTCATTTTCTTGTTCTTAAGAGTTGGCGAGTTCATGAAATCATTAGCGTCCTGGTAAGAGTGGAAACTTACGGTTACCCTGTTGCGACCCAGACCCTTAACCGAACCATCAATAATATTACAGAACTCTCGGTGGTGATTCTGCAGAAATAGCCCAAAGGAAACAGGATGCAAAGTGGCTCCCGGCGATGGACTGTCGTACTAAACATGAACAGTAAATGGACCAGGGTCACTTGGCTCATAGTTTACTCTCCCCGTAAAAGCCATTGAGGAAGACATCTGTGGAGTAGTAGCAATCGAGCTAGGAGGAGAAGTCTGTAAGTGAACCGGTGGTGTCCCTTCCGAATCTTGTAATGGTGCATCCTGCGACTTGGATACTTGACCCAACGCCAGTTCTGAATCTTGAGAGACCTGTTGATATGGGGGTAAACAAGAGAAAGAATTTCGGAGCTCAACTCCTGAACTCGACAGGGTAAAACGAGTGCGAGAGTTTGACCGAGATCGAGCTCGACCAGAATCGCGTACGTTATTAGGACTATTAGGAGAGATTACGATATCCCTGTACTCCCTTCTGCGACCTCGCGCCGCAATGTCCCGCTTGTCATCAACAATTGTGATGAATGCTCCCGGGGAAGGGGGGGGCAGGTTACCTGACCCCCCAGGGTCCCCGGGGGAATGATCCCCCATTGTAGCCCCTAAGGGCGGACCTAACAAAAAAATAAACTAAATACTAAAATATATATAATTAAACCAAAAAACGAAAAAATAAATAAGAATATAACCCAATAAAGAAAGCTCTAGTACTAACTAAATAAGAAATTCAAGACTAATCAGGCAAAAATAAATAATTTAAAACCGATAACCAAATGACGTTCCGCTAGCGTTCGCTGTCACTTCACTCCATCTACTCTTTAAAGACGTTTATTGTAAGACGAGCCAGAATACGAGTATCGACATCTTGTTAATTTCTATATGTCATATAAGACAACCATAGATACTATCGTAACATTACATTAGTACAAAGTTGCAAGCTATAGTTATACCTGCTCTAAATAGTCAATATCGTAGAGGATTAAAAAAGAAATACTTATTTAAATCCATCTACAAAAAAATTCGATGTGTCTGTGTGCCGTATTCGTAATAGGGCGACGCGAACGAGAGTTTTTCTTTGAGGCGCTTTGAAAATTTCGGTACATACATACGATCCGCTTAAATTTTAAAGGTTTAAAGCATTTAGCATTTCGTAACGAATCAATTAAAAATTAATCTCTCCTTATTTTAGTTCATCATGCTGTTCTTAGTTTATAGCCACCTGTGTATTCGTGTTGCGAAGCTGTGATCCAGAATTAACTCGAAAGGACGTCGCCATAGCTCGGGATGTTTATTAATAGACACACTACTTACTCATTCATTCTTGAGAAAAGGTAAACAACAAGACAACCCTTTAACGCATGTAAATGATGGTAATCATTTCATCTCACTATACTTACCTACCTACTATAAAATGCTTGACTAAAAAGACTAAAAATACAAATTCTAATTCAATAAAAAAGTCTCGTAATATTCGGATCCTCCGCGCTAAAATGCCTTTCACAAAAAATTTTGTTCAAAGCCGGTTTCTAAAAAAAGAAAATAAATGAACTTCACCCTTGGCCTTAATTTGAGGGCGTTACCTTGTGAAATATGACGAGCAAGTCATCGAGTTTGCCGTGCAGGTCGCCGCAGACCGTGATCTGGCTGGAGATGGAGGTGGTGGCCACATTGATGTTCGGCAGCCTCTTCAGCACTTGTGTGGCCTCCTTGAGGATATGCGCCACGTGCTTAGCGTGGAGACGGTGCTGGAATGTCGAGAGTATTTCAAATCGAGTCTAAAAGGATAGAGAGAGAAAACAAAGATAGAAAAGAAACGAAGAAAACAATAAAATAACTAAATAAATACCAGTACAGAAACGAAATGTGAAAGTGTTTGTTGGTTAGTCCTTTGATCAGGCATGCAGCAACGGAGCAGAACGTCGTGATTTGCGTAGACAGTGTGTGATTATTTAAGAGTGACAGGGCTTTCTACTCTGAAAAACATACGGAAAAGTGAAAAATATGCATAGTTATAACTATTTTCGCAAAGTTCTTTGAGTGTATAGTGTTTGTCGTTTTTAACGATCAAGAGCACTTTAACATTTCATTAAAGAGAGTGCACCAGCTTATCTTATTATAAACACGAGTGTTACTTATTGCATCATGCTAAAGTTAAAAAGATGTTGTACGTGCGACACAAGTTTGTAACTATGGCGGGCGTTCCGACAACGTAACCCAATTTGTAGATCTACGGAAAAGTTTACAATTTCACCCAACTTTGAGTCTGAGGCTAACTCCAACGAAAAGAGTACCTACGTGATGCTAATTTTATTTCAATAACTTTATTTCAAAAGTAAATTATAAAAAGAAATAAACGATTGAACATAATATTAATTTCTTTGTAATTATAATGTAAGTTTAACAGTCCTTATTACCTAACAGTTAGTGTAATTTGCTTTGACATCTCTGTATGTATTCCAATATTGAGGTTCAAAGGCCCTTAATGAATTAAGTGTTGATATGACTAAAAGTATTATAAAAGAACATAAATTCCACCAGCAACTCAATTCTCAACTGAAAATGAAAGAAAATAACAATAATCTGAGCCGGAAATTAAAATTCATGAAAAAGTAAGATAAGCTGCATACCTACTCTTTCCCTGAAAAATTGAAACGGGTTTCTTTGAAATAAATCCTTTACATTAACATCCTTTCTTGAAGCTTTATTGAATGAAAATTGAATTGATTCTAGTCTTTTAGATTATACTCAACGGTTACGTTAAACTGAAAATAATGTGAATACAGTAAATAAGTAGATACATTTAGAAATACAAAAAATGCTTAATATACCTCAGTCGCTAAAACCGTAAGTATGAATACAAAAGAAAAGGTATGTCATCAATAAAGGTAGTCCCAACGGAAACGCGATCGCTCATTCCAAAGGGAAGGGTTTGGGAAAATCATGTACCTTTTTTTTCCTAAAGGCCTCGATGAGTAGGTCGATATCCTTCCTCTGCAGCGGGAACTCGAGGTCGGGGCCCCGCGACGGCTTCGGGGGCGCTGTCTCGTCCGCGCCCCCGCCCTCGTCTGACTCCTCGGAGAATACTTGCTCCACTACAAGCAAACGTATAAATATTTGAACTTACTTGATTCAGATTTTTTAAACTTGCATGTGTATTAATTGATTATTTTTTTATTAAAGCAATAACGTCTCCTAGCTTAAACCAAATGTTATACATTGAAGTGGAAAAACTCCACCTGAACCTTAAAAATTTTCGCTTCAATGTAAGTAAAACAATTCGTCGATCAAGTCGATTCGGTCTAGCCACTGTCGCGACCGAACATAAGTAGCCCGTGACTGAGAATCGCGAATTGATTCGAGGTGAATATGAATATTCGACGTGAGTATCCGTTTCATATGTATTTCAATATGCCTGCCGGGGACTTTTCAATAAACTGCCATATTTAGCGTGACGATTTCTAAGACCGCTGCAGTTACTCACATATTTTTATCATAAAATTAGCAGAGAAATAACTAAAACTTTGACGACTGTAGGATACAATCAATCTATATAGATTAAAACTAATTTTTACGAGATTGATCGCGACCTATCGGAGTCGGAAATAAATAATACCCACGTCGCCGCCTATAATCGGATTCGAACAAAATATCTACGGAAGCTAACAAATCGTGCCCGATTGTTCAATAAATAACGAGTGACATTTAAACCGTGGATTTCGTGTGACACCATTTCGAAAATAGCCGGGACCTAGTTTTATCTGCATTACCTAGTGGCAAAGGTCATTGCAGTCCGTACTTTAGTTGCATAAGCGACGTGTGGACGAAATGAACGATACCGCAATGTCGCGTGTGTAACTATCTCAAACATTATTTAATAATTCACGCTAGAGCTTGCTGTGTAATAAAACATTGTGACTAGAAGTAGTAAAGTAAATGTTGCAACATTGTTGCCAGTAATTACTTTTTTGTTGCAGAAATGTTTTACTTTGTACTGTTTGAGCAACCTATCCACGTAAAATTGTTCGTATCAAAAAACTAACTATGAGGACAAAAGTTTCGGTAAATTGAAAGAACTGCTGAATATTTTTAACTTAGGCTAACCCATCCGAGAAATCATTTTTTATTCACGCACAAATTTATTCGATTTATGTTTTTTTAACCAGTTTACATAGTTCCCGTTATATTTTTCCGATTTTTTACAAACTTCAAATGTATAATATTCCCAATTATTGCAATTGCAAGGACTGTGAACTCTTTCATTAGAATAGTCTGCATAGCGAACTCGACTACCAGTTAAATTAAAATAAAAACAAGCTTGGTGTAAATTAATAAGGTTTGCTGAAATTAAATTTCCACGGGTAAATTGGTAAAGGACGGCGTGGTATGAGACTTGGAAGGAAATTTGATGGAACATTCATTCAGTACATATTATGTGCGGAATACGGTATTTGACTGTACAAAAAAAAATATTATCGCTTTATCGCACATTAACTTAACCTGAATAAAAGAGACTCCCGATACATTTCTGACATGACAGCTTTTGTAATTATGACAACAAAAGCTAAAAAGAGAACGTTAACTAAATAGACCGTACTACTGTTTTTATGGCGTTATTAATAATCAGTGTTTTCCTAAATACTTCACAGAATTGATGAAAGTTTCTAAACCGACCCTTTCCACTTGAGAGTAAACGTAAGCAGCACAGTACCTTCGTCTTAATCGTGTAGAGAAGGTCAATTTAAAATAAATTAACAGAAAGTAACAAAAATATGCAATATAGTCTTTTCTAAATCACAAGTTTGAAGTTGAAATATCCTAACTCATTGGAATATGATATTTCGACACTGAAGCCGTTACGCTTGCCGGAAATGTATCTCAGTAACGCTTCCGATGTTAAAGTATCATATTCGAAAGATCCATGCTATTGCAATTTCAACTTTCTGACTAAGAAAAGATGATATTATGCTTGCGTTCCTTGTTACTTTATTTCGATTCGATCGAAAGTGAGTCTACACGATAAAGACAGGTATTGTCCTGCAATATTAACAGGATGAGAGAAAGAAAGAGTCGGCTAGGAATATTTAACCGCATCAGGTCCATTTTGGCCTTTTACTGATCTTTTCTCAACACGTGGCGACATAACAGAGGATTCGAATAAAGACTTCCAGCAAAGGGTCTATAATATAATTTTCAGAATTGGGATCGCCGGTGTTTGAATTCAGAAGTTATAGCCTGCCTTTAGCGAACTTTTTGTTATTGCTTATGCGAACGATATTCTCTATAGTATCACGCGATTTATTTGGACATGGAATTTACTACTTATAATAATAGAATAAACTTTATTCTATATGGTGCGTACTACAAACAATGCGTAAATTCCGTGTCCAATTAAATCGTTTATTCAATAATTTAAAGAAGTGCCTTCGACAAAGCACAGTAAACTACTTATTGTTAATGTACTTACTCAAAGGTACCTTTTTAGCAAAGGAACCCAAAACTTAGTCTCACGTACTCTACATAAGATGTAATCCTTCGTGAAGGTTCCCTACCTGGGACGTGGAATGGGCATTATGAATTTGGCCCATGCGTGCGGAATAGTAAAGAACTAAGACTACATGACTCAATACGGATAACAGAAAAAATTATATAGGTACCTTCCTTACACTATACAATTTCAACTAATTAAAACAATATACCAAAAGTAATTGAGTAGTTAAGGGGTAAGCAAACAATTTTATTAATATAAATTATAAAACTAACTAAGCCCTCCCTTACACATTACTATAAATGTCTGTGGTAACGTGATTGATATTGCAGACAGTAGGTAGTTATGTGTATTGTCTTATAAAGAACAGTTTGAATTAGTTGTTATAAAAGAAAAAACCTGCAATCGAAGCATTTTAATATTGTTACCTTGTATGAAACGTCTAATACAATTACATCGCTTTCATATTATTATGTTGTACTTATTGTTTTATATGTGTCATAAATGTCATGTTTCGGGTTGGCATCATCTCGTTTGAGCCTGAAAATTGCCCCCCTTAATCGGTATGCCGTTCAATGCAATGGCGGTTCAGTTCAATGAGCATGAGCAACATAATGCCAACGAGCCACGCAAACTGCATGAGAATTAGCCAACGTGCAGATTAATTGACATTATAGAAATATTGCGACTGATGAATTGGTCAAGTTTTCGTACGCGTAGAGTAAAGATATCGCTTTGGTAGTGCAAACAAAGTGGTGTCTGCATAGCGGAGGTTATTGATTTTATTTCCACCTATCGAGAGATCGTTTATCACGCAATAAATAAATGACAAGGCTTCTATCATTTCTGACAAGTATGTGAGTGCGAGAGTGACAGATGTTTTGTCATTATTTATCGAGTGATATACACAACCATCACAGGGCCACTGGAAAAGATCAAATCAAGATCAGATCTGTAAATGATATGTCTAATAGATAAGTCCATCTTATGTTTACCTTTATATTCGTATTTTACTCCGGGAGGTAGATATACAATAAAACAGATATTTGTCTCTTACGAAACACTAGGCTCTAACTTCTAACAGTTCACTAAAATCTTAATTCGCTTTGCAATCGTAGAAAGTAGAAGTGACTTACAGACAGAGGCGGTCCGCGATGTCCGCTCCGAAGAGACCCGGCCACTGTTATCTCGCATGTGTGTCAGCAACGCGTTGAAGAAGTTGTACAGCTGAAACATGAGTTAACACCACTACGATATCACTACATGTACAAACACATACGCTAAAAACGCACACAAAATGATATGTATAAAATTGTGTCTAGTCTAAACTCGCGTCATTTTGAAAGTGTTAATGACCCATCGCTCGAAAACTATGTTTTTTCTATACTGGGTGCATCACGGCTTCAAATGTGAATTCAACCTTTCTACCCGACTGCTGTGAAAGATAATATTTTCTGAGTGTTTATTTTTTGAATCACTTTGCAGCCTTAACAAATTAATGGAATATTTCATACGAGTGGAGTCAAATTTGTATTAGTTATTTTATTGGAGTGGCATATAATTTTTTTACTGGAAAGAGAGCGTCATATAAAACCAATAAAAAATGTAAAAGAAGTAAGGAAAATAACTAGACAATAAAATTAAATCGAAGGCATTCCTAGTACGAAATTAAATGTCAATTTTATTTAAATGCGAATTTAATCTTTATACTGACTTGATAACAATAGTAGTTTATGTGACTGTACATAATGAAGGGTATTAAACACGAGTGTGGATTTATGAAACGCGCCGAAGGCAAGTTTCATAATAACATCACACGAGTGTTTTAATACCTAATTATGTACAGTTATATACACTACTTTATCTAGCCACATATCATAGGCCTCCATGATGCATTCAGGAGTCGCACATTACGACAAATATTACCCGGTAATGGCGGTAATAAAGTTTCCTGACAGCTGTCATAGTTTTTTTTTTATCCAGAGACAAACTAGATTTGGTCCCAACTATCATATCGTTCGATATCTTACTTACGTGCGACATTTGTCAAATTTGATGCAAATTGACAATTCATTTCGAACTAAACGTCATTCATCTCGACTGATATTAGAATAGAGGTCAAATCAAATTTCTTTGTTTTTCAAAGATGTTCGAAATTTGAATAAATAATATTATCGAAATCGATGTTATTATTTAGCAATAATAATATTTTCACAGATAAGAAATTTGTTCTAATAAAACAATCTATTTTTATGGTGGTCATAATGTGCAGTTCTTGAACGCATCATGGAGGGCTTATGATATTTGGATAGATAAACAGTTTAATGTTACTCCTACGACCCAGTTTCGAAGAGGGTACTTCCGAAGAAGACCCAATGTCCTAATATTAGAACCAATTAATAAAGTACTGAACGCCCAGACCAAAAATTGTTCGTATCTGGTTAATCGCAACATATACAGCTGTCATATTTTAGGGGTGTTATAATATTGATTTAGGCTTGTCAGACAAAAAGAAAAAACACCAATATCTTTTGTTCTTTATTTAGCACATTGGGCTGTCACATATAATCTACAACAAATCGAACAGTCTTAAGAATCTTATAAAAAATTAGTATTTAAACACTTAATATTAGCGGAGATTAACAAAATAGCATTCAGCCTTATCAGTTACAATAATAAGTTTTCTTTCTCATAGAAAGCTCAAATATCACACATAAAATTAATATTTTGGCATAAAAATCAACAAAACAATAATATTTGTACCATTAAAGTTTCACAATTAACCTTTTTCTAAAAAAAAAACTCAAAAACCCCTCAGCGAATGGGAATTTAAACAAAAAAAAAACACGATAACATAGATATATCGAGGAGTGCGTCCACGACCTCTTCTGGAACATGATCGACCACGGGGTATCGCACGCGATCGACCTCGTCCTCGACCACGTCGCGAGACGGGTGTTGGGTTGGCAGGCTCTGATTCTGAGCTGGTACTGCTGTCGCTGTCAATTTCGCCAATTCTGGTACTGTGTGGAAGATACTCATCTTCATCTCCTCCGAAGGGATCGTCCTCATCGTCTTCGAAATCGGACTGTTGAAAAAGGTCAAGCATTTGACTATCTTTCAACGATGTAAAAAAAAAAGAAAACGTATGAGCTCAACAGCCTAAAACTATGACAAATTATACTGTACAAAAATAAATATCCCATTCTTTGTTTCTCTATCACACGAATACAAAAACTCATTCGAATAAGCAGGATGCCAAACCATTAAAAAAAGCAACTTAAGGGATACCCGCCCAGCATACTAGTACTAGTACAAATAAATTATCGTCAAAAATACATGTCAAACATGACGACATTACGGTGAAATAACAGTATTTACACATAAGTTATTAGTTTTTCTCAAAAACAATACAAAATACAGTAAGTTTTAGATAAAGATTTCAAAGATATTAATAAGTTAAACTAACCTCTTTTCGTTCCACGTTTCATTGTTGCGACGTCTTGTGACAGAAGACCGAAGATACCCCTCCCCGCTCACTTTGAGCAGTGCTGCTGCAATGCCAAATATATCCACAGACTACCCGACAACGTAGAGATGACATGGCGCGTAATATAAAAATACCAGGCGTCAGTAAATATTTTGTTCTAGTACTATCACAGTGGGTCATTGCTCCAAGTCTTTGTTTAAATACTTGGGCTTTCACTGCAAACTGATTTTGTCCTAGTATTATCACTTTGAACCCCAGGAGGTTACTTATAAAATCGCTAGGCTTCTGAGTTATCATCACATTACAAATGCCACAAAAAGATTAAATGTTTTTATACGTAATTTAGAATCTGACATGTAAAAGAGCTTTTGTAGCCTACTTGAAGAATAAAGTTCTGTTTTTCTCAAATTTTCTAGTGTTGCTTGCCAGCATTTCAATCAACCGTTCATAGCTCTGCCGTTCTGGCAGGAAAATTGTGAGGGCATTCCCTTCAATCTGAAGAACGACGGCTCTGACCGATGCTAGAGAGGCTTTGGCAGGTGGCTTGTCCGAGGCAAACTTTTGCCATTTTTAGATATAGTTTAGATTTAGTTTTATAATACAATAAAAGTTTTATAATATATACATTTAGTTAATTGTAATTAAGTTTAGTTAATTGTAAGTAATAATGTTATTATAAGACGTCACGCCACTCACAGGGAAATACCAGCCGCTGGTACTTTCCTATGACACTGGTAACCACCGGCTGATTTATAACCGGAGTAGTCGGCCATTCTCAATGATCTAAAAAATTCAGAACACGCCGTGGCGCGGGCATGTGGGGCGATCGGCGGAACATGTGAGGGTTATATAAGGGTTAAAATATGTTCTCAATGAAACAAAACGATTGTGCGATTTTTTTGAGCTTTTGTTCCCTAATCTTTTTCAGTAGCCGGAATGTACGAAATATTTATGGGCCTGGCAGATGAGGCCAGTACGCTGGGCTGAAAGGTGATTTATCACCATTATTACAAAGAGATAACTCTAAAACAAGACGTTTGCGGCTAAAGCCTATTAAGTACAATGAAGCAGCTACAAAATTTAGGAACTTTCGAATCTAACTGACTTTGTTTCGATATTGATTACATAAAGATAGAGTCACAAAATGTTAAATATCCAAGCAAATAACTCGGGATATTTGTATAGCTCACGGATAAAGGATATTATAAAATGGGTCGGGTCGTGAGGGGACAATATTTACAAATGCTTGGACGCGGGTTTGGTATAATGTTACACTGTATACATAAACGCTACTCCAACATTTTCCCGGATATTATTTTACTTTATCTAAAGATATCTAAAGAAAACGATTGTGAATCGAGGACCCCTTATTGACATTTAAGTCAACGATTAAAGAAAGGTCAGAAAAATTGTTGGGAAGCATCAATTACTTGTAAGTTGTAAGAAATGATCTAATTTTATATACAAGTTAAAACTACAAGATCACAGAGGTTTTTGGTGGAATCGTCAATAAATAGGTTGAAATATTGACCCCTAAAAGGCCCCGCTTTAAAAAGAACTGATGAGCTGTGTACATTTTGGTTAGTGTGTCATGTGAAGAATGTTCACGCGCCTGGCTGGGCAGCGATAAGGCTGTTGGGCTGGTCGAGCGCTGTCGCCCACACACCTCATTAACAGACGAATGGAACAATGATAAACATACTCAAATTACTCATCTAGAAAATATAGACACTGAAGGGTAGGAAAGAATATCACTATAGGGTCCATTCAATCAATTCAAGCAGTCCAATTAATGAGTAATTTCTTTAAACGTAAGTACATCTTTTATACTAAATTAATAATAAGTAAAACTAAAAGTTCCGTCCAATTCAGAATACTAAACTGAGCTCCAAACATTTTTGAACATTTATTGTAAATTAAAATTAATACAATATACTTATGCATTTCAGGCATTTCAGCCTAATAGTAGTAATAGTTAGACGAACGATAAGTCGATAACGAGTTCATCCATTGCTATTTCGGTTGAGACTGAACATAATGCTTATCACGACTATACCAAGAAAAAAACATTTAAATACTAACACAAAATCGTAAGATAGACAGTTTTCCCGCTAGCTCTATTATTAGGGTTCCGTAGTCAAACTAGGAACCCTTATAGTTTCGCCATGTCCGTCTCCGTCCACGGCTTAGCTCCGTGATCATTCGTACCTACTAGAAAGCTGAAATTTGGAATTAGTATGTGTATGTATCACGCCGACAAAACGGTAAAATGAAAACTAAAAAAAAACTTTTTTTCGGGTACCTCACGTACACCTAAAGTGGGGGTTTTTTTTTTCATTCCCACACTATAGTTTGTGGGGTGTAGTTGAATAGGTTTTTTAAAAATAATAGAGAACTTCGAACATATTTTTTTGATAAAGTCAGCAGTTTAGTAAATGTTCGCTCCGGAAATCAAAAAAATAGTGTGTCGTCGCCCCGGAAATCAAAAAAATCGTGAAAATGCTTTATGCTAATAAGTACTTTCAATGAATATTGAAATATTGAATAAAATCGATAGAGCCGTTTTTGACTTATCGCAAAATTTCATATTTTTTTTAAAATGATTTCTTTAAAGTGCCACGCGGTGTCCTCATAATTCGAACGTTACGCATATTATTTAAGCGCCATACTGCATTCAAACATTCCGCCCAATCTGGCGCGTATAATGGATAACTTCCAGAAGGTGATAAGTAATTACGTTTACTTTGGCATTTACGACCTTTTTGTTGAGCTTGAAATCTTTCTCGTAATTTAAACCTCGGGTCGGTTCGGGTCGGGCAACTACGGAACCCTACACTGAGCGTGGCCCGTCATGCTCTTGGCCGGTTTTTCTTAAATGAGTCGCTCTTAGTGACCATTATTAAAAATACATTACAAATAAAAGCTGCATTAAGGATCCTGCGCACTAGGCAGCCTGCGGCAGTGAATCGAAGGTAGAGTCAAACCACGCTCTTCCAAGCAAGTGAACTGAAACATACAAATTAACTCACTTTGCATGGTTTGACAGTTCATTTGCTTGGAAAAGTTAGCGTGGTTAGACTCTAATATGACGATTAATGAGGGTCCGCGCACTAGCCAGTTAATTTGACAAGCACAGCCGTTATGAAATACATACTTATAGCCATTCTAAAAAAGTCGTATCTTCAAAATCTTTGTAAATATATGACTTTTTCCCGTTGGACGAACATTGCTGTGATGTGTTATGTTTATGGGATTTTCACTTGAATGAGTACATTTTTAAAGTTGGTTGACTGTTACTCGAAAACTTGTAAAGTCTTCTTCGTTGTGATAATTTTCCTTCTCAATTAATTATACGAGGTGGGTCATTGTCAGTTCAAAAAACAAAATTTGTCCCTTCGGTGGTCAAAAGTTAAGAGCTTGTAAGAATCTAGGTTATGTAATAGCACATCGCATTATAGAAGAGGGAATGTTCTTTATTCTCACAGGCATTTAATCAGAAAATTAGGCCCTGGAATCCTTAATGTCGCAAATGTCTACCGGAAAGATGCGCACCTAAATCTGACAATGACCCCTCGTATATTCTATTACTGTGAATATTTTTCACGTGCCTAAAACGTATCATGTAGCCGGCAGAGGGGGGGGGGGGGGGGGGGGCTAAGTGTAATATTTCACAAACACATCTCTTAATTAAAAAAATTGTTCTTACAAACTTAACTTAGTTTTGAAAGACCTATTCATCGATACCCCACACTATGGAATAAACCAAAAAAAAAATTACATCCCCACTTTACGGCACTAAAAAAAAGTTTCCAACTAAACTATAAGGGTTCCTGGTTGAGTACAGACCCTTAAAAAGTGTAAAAGGCATATAAACACAAATCTACGAAATGTAATTTTAATATTACAATACATAATAGTCATTATTTTGAAACAGGGATTAATGCGTAAAATAAATACATCATTGCGAGCTTCACCATTTTGGTATTGATAATATTTTATTGTATTTATACTCAATGTCTTAACAACCCTGAATAATAACTATATATTTAAAATATGTGTTGCCAGTCAGATTTAGTGCAGTTATAGACATAAAAAAAAACTTCAGTCAACCTATTCCAATAATCTCTATAAGTAGGTATATAAAATTAATGGCTAAATCTAAATGTTTTGCTAAGCACAAGACTTGGTAACGGGTTGACCAATTTATACGCTATTTTTTTCCTTGAAGTTCTAGGAAAGTTCTTATGAAAAGAAAACTTGAAAATTTTGCCAGCAAAAAGTAAAAACTCCACATCTTTTTCCCACACAAACTGCTTAACTTTTGACTGAACGAAATCAGTCGGGTCAGTTAGTTTTTAGTAAAACATTCAACATACAGATGTAGATTCTAAAATATTATTGCGTACGTAAGTATATACAGGGTGGAACGTGACGAGGATCCTTTGCGGAAGTTCAACCTTAGCACTATATTTCCCCCATAGAAACTATGGAAATATATGTTACCGTTTTCAAGTTATAGCCTTTGAAACATTCATACCAAAAACTACTTTGTGCCAACCCTAATCAGGTGGCTGGGTCAATGAACTTACTTGTAAACAATCCTTAGACGTTAGGATATTACGTTAATATGTTGCTTTTTTCCATTCTTAGGTCTGCGTGAAACTCTAAAAACATCATTGCAGGATTTGCAGAGGTGATTGTCTCTGTTATTCTACTTACTTATTAAATTTTCTAGTGGAGTATTTATGTAATTTGTTAGTTAATAATTTTAATCCCAACAAATAACTCACATGACATAACTTGACACTGACAACCGCTCGAATTTACTCAAATCATCATAAACAATGTATAAAGTTTATTTTAAAATAAACACATACAATATAATATTTACAATACTAAAAACTACAGATAAACATAAAAGAAAGGATAATTATTATGTACAATTTGTTAAAACTAATTAGAAAAAATAAGAATAAAATATATAAATTTTCTATAAACAATTAAAGATGTTGTAACCTCTTTCATCGTAAATAAAACGTCTCTGTTTACCTACCTAAACTGATAATAAAAAGGTTTTAGTTCGTTAACACGCTTTATAAAATTATTTTCGAGTAAATTGAAATTGTTCCCTGTTTGATGTGCAATTCATACAATAGGCCGTCCTTGTTATTTATTTTATTTTGGTTATCGTCAAATATCGTCGTTTGGATATTGCACTAAAGTAACACGGCTCTTCATTCGCCGACGCAAGATAGAATTAACGCATTTTTACAACTATCGAACCTCTTTGCACGATTAAACATCGATCATAAATATGATGTTTGAAATGAAATTGACATTTAAGCAATAATTTCAATTTGCTTTACCTTTAAATGAAATTGCCTTTGTTAAAAGCACGTGGATATTTACATTTGCTCATGTTATGCGCGAGGTACAATTATAATGCGGCTGAAGCTTTACGACGATACAGTGAAAAATATCCACCACCACACCCAACAGGTCGTTGGACAATTTTACGTGCTTTTGATCGTGTCGCCAACAATCAGCCCGTTGTACCACGAACAACTTAGAACGATCAACGTTGGGGACCCGTTCAGAGGGTTCAAGCTTTACTTCCTAGAGACTGCCCTATCCGTGAAGCTTACTGCCGGTGGCTATTGCAAAAAACAGTGGAAGAACGTGATTTTATCAGGCATGTTATTTGAAGCGATGAAAGCTTGTTTACTCGCAAAGGTATGTGGTGTGGAATAGACGGAAGGAACACGTGTATTTGCCGAAGACAATCGTGTCGCCTACCGATTTACAGCACACCAGTGTCGTTGGTCAGTTAACGATTTACGGGGAAACAATTATAGGACCAGTGTTTCTGCCTCCAACTCAAAACAGAAGCAGCGTGCTGCAGCGTGTATTGTGAGACACGGAGGAACATTTGAACACCATATGTAACAATTGTAATAAAGTAAATGATATTCATATTTTCGCATTTTATTTGGTTCATTTGTCATTTATGTGTCATTCTTACATCAGTAGGTACGATGACAACAACTCACGGAAATAAACGTAATATCTCGAGTTTTCCCGACGGCGATTCCTTAATCTAGCCACCTTGCCGTGATGTGCAGATGCAATATAGGGTTATCATTATCACCAGTTGAAAATGAGCAAAATTTGTATATTTTTTTTACTTCGTTTAAGTTTCTAAACATTATAAATCGCTTAAATGATGCTATATTTCCGCAAAGGATCCTCGTGCCAATCCACCCGTTATATGGAATCCGCATATAAATGACCCAGTTTTCTACTGTTACTCCGAAGCTCGGAACACAATAACGGGTACGAGTGAGATCTCCAGGAGAAAATCGCCTTAGTGTCCATCTATCTAAACAAAGGATTATCTCCAAAAAACGTCCCTATTAGATTTCCTCCCGACAAAACTGTTAGAAAATAATACGGAATATTAAAACCGTAAAATGCGATGCATACGAAATGGATTAGAATAATCTTTTCTAAGATTTACAGGTTGCTTACAAAAACTTTTTTATACCAAACGCACACTCAATATCCGTTAGAAAATGTTCATACCCATTAGTACTCTATATACTTTAACTGACTACAAAAAATCACGCACTGTATATTATTGAAGTTCAAACCCCTTCGCGTATGGGGCTATAAGACGTTTTCTGTTTAGCATGTAACCCGATGCGTCGATAAATAAAAACCCAATTTTAAAAACTATAACAAAATGGCATCAAAGAGTATTCAAAAACCGGCCAAGAGCATGTCGGGCCACGCTCAGTGTAGGGTTCCGTAGTTTCTCATCCTTCACAATAGACTTAAGATACCAGAAAGATTTCAAGCTCTATAAAAAGGTCGTAAACGCCAAAGTAACTTACGTCCTTTTAAGAAAATTATGAAATTTTGCGATAACTCAAAAATGGCTTGACCGATTTTGTTCAATATAGTTTTCATTGAAAGTACTTATAAGGCCTCATTTCATGAATTTTCCCATAATTTTTTGACCGTTGGTTGAAAATTTAGAGGGGGGCGACACTATTTTTTTTATTTTCGGAGCGAATATTTACAAAACTGCTGACCTCATCAAAAAATAATGTTTGGAGACCCCTATTATTTTTAAAAGACCTATTCAACGACATCCCACACACTAAAGTTGAAACGAAAAAAAAAATTCACCCCCAATTTAGGTGTTCGAGAGGTACCTACCCAAAAAAAATTTTTTTTAGTTGTTATTTTACCGTTTTGTCGGCGTGATACATACACACACTCATACTAAATTTCAGCTTTCTAGTACTAATGATCACGGAGCTAAGCCGCGGACGGACGGACGGACAGACGGATATGGCGAAATTATAAGGGTTCCTAGTTGACTACGGAACCCTAATAAAAACCGATGAAATGAAAAATCGATCTTGAAGGGCCCGGCGTAATTTGCTCTCCGATTTCGAATAATCTCACGAGCGACGTTTCACAAAACACAACGCGTCAATTAAATTACAGCCGTTTCTGCGTTTCATAATAAATATAAACATGGGGTAGGAAAGCGCCGTATTACGTTTCACCTGACACGCGTGCTACCAACGCGAGAAATTCGCCTGTACCTACGTAAATACGGCTCCATAAGCGCTATTCCACACCCACAACAAACATACCCAGAATGATACGCCTAAAATAATTTAGATTTTCTTCGTCTATTACGTGCCTCCGTCAACATTCATATCACGTCAAAAATTTAACCACGTACAAGAAACACAAACAGGGGTACCCTTATTATTATGAACAATTCTCTTGTCACAAATAAATCCTAACGAATGTCAAATGAAATGCAAATCTCGTCATGGAAAGTGGCGTTTTGAGTAATTTACATTTTAGTATCTTGGCGCGGTAAATGAATTACGGCTCGTTGTTAATCGCGCTGTGCCTATAACGCTTATCTCGGGCTATTCCCTTTTACTAACAATGTTAAAAGCAACCGAGGGAAAATAGATTACTTACCTATTCTTTTGAAATTATAGATGCATTTATGTAACAAATAGTATTACAATTATGTTCAATAAATACACCTGACTTACTATTCCATAACACTACTATTCCCTTGAAATTAACTTCAACTTTTTTTCAGAATATTGATATCTTATTAGATTTATTGTACTTTATAGCCCCTAACAAGAAAAGTGTCCCAAAATTCTAGTTCATTACAAACAAAAATAGAAAATATATAATATAAAATAGAATAAAGGGCCACAAATTATAGAGATTTGAAGAAAAGAAATTATAGTCAAGAAAAGTAGACAGTAATTCTGAAAAAAATAATCATAAACCTAAACCTTAACAACGAAGTAGGTTTTTTTGCGCGTAAATAATATATTATTATCAATTGAAAGGCACCTAAAGCACGAACACAATACTGACAGAAAATACTCACCAACCTCGGAGCTATATGAGCTTTTCATCGATAAATATAACTTACTTTGACTTGGTCCTGCTCTCCCGCGTACTCAATGCTCTGGAAGATGGTCCAAGTGTATCGTCTCCGGACCTCCATGCGCGCCAAGTACCGCCGGTACCACTGCTGGATCAAAATGGCCGCTTTCATGGCTGGAACAAACAAACTATTCAAATACGAGCACTCGTAGACGACGCGGACCGCTTCGTACCAATAGCATTTGATTCATAATTCATTGCATTAAATTGTAGAATGTGGAAAATTCCAGTTTACGCATTGCTTTTCTATAATTTGTTTCAAATCAACTTTTTAAAACAAGCAAAACGTTAATGACAATTCTAGTAGCAAAATGTAACAAGTCTGCGTTATCGTGTTTATGACATGAGTTAATAACTTTGGTAATGGCTTTTATAAATGAGTCATCAAAATAACTTTTCAAACTGAATTCGTTTAAAGGGTGAAATTTTGTGGAAAATGACAACCTATATAAATCCCAGAGTTAACCATGTTTGGTTCCTCATAATATATTAGCATTTATATACGATGAAATCTACGATAAAGGCTGATGTTTAATTTGTTATATCCAACGTATGTATTTTAAGCAACCCCTGTGTAATAACCAACCGACCTAATCCTTTCAAGCGGCCCGGGATCCCCACCCGAGTAAAAGTGCCTAAATACTAATACATATTCATGTTGCCGTTTTTGCAACATTCAAAGGATTTCTCCAGCCATAAGCGTGTTTTATGAAGATATTGAAAGTAATTGTTACTTTTATATAATTTACCCGGGGTATATAAATATAAGTGAACGGAAAATAATGCATTGGTATATTTAATACTATTTTGAAAAACGTGCTTACCACGTAAGAACTTTCACATTTTACCGAGCAACTGCAATAACTTTCAAGGGTTCGTTCATAACACTCGTTTCAAATCTTGAGTTGCATCTTAACTGCGTGCGGCTTCTCAATTCATTGCATAATACGTTTTATTGTCGATATTTATTTTACAAAAACCAATCCGGCGCGCAACAAAGTTTGAAAAAACATCTGCATTCGCGAACACGAACGCGATTCTTTTGTCTGAAGTTTTTCTTTTTTAGTCATAATGTAACCAGCCAAAGCGCAGTCGCAACAAAAAGGTCGTATATTGTATAAAAATAACCATACATTAAAATTAAGCACTTTTGGGCGATCTGTGAAATATGTGTTATTTTTTGTTTCGTTAAAAGTTATAGTCAATTTAATTACAGAAGATAACTGTTACAAATAGCAACCCATATAGGTACCTAGATAAAATTTAATCCTATTTATGAATCTGTTAAGGAAAGGAACGTTAATGTCGAGAGCAGTGCTTACGGGCACATTTCACACCTTGAAGAATTTACGTGTTGGTTGTATCTGTTGGGACATCCCTTACATTTGTTTAAACGTGGATTAGGCCGGGCATTCACGTAGCTTAGCTTTGGGTAAATAACTACCTGGATTTAGACGAACTTTCCAGTTGATACACTTGCTTTATTTTGCTTATAAAAATATGCGATTTCATGAAAGAATTTTCTATATGTCCTTTTCTCATATGGATTTTCTGTGAACTTTCTATAATATCCTTACAGTTGCAGCGATCATATTGTTTCTAGTTAACTTATTACATGAGGGTAAACACAAGTAATCTGTCTTCGAAGTTATATGTACATAAGTCGGCAAAATGATGTTATGAAATATTGACAATCTTATTAAAGCAATAATATACTCGTTATCGATGCTGAGAAAACCGATTCATTATTCTACTAGGACTCGTATAAGTTTGTACAAATTACATGAACATGTTATCGTTTTTTCGTACCTACTAACACTTATTTTAATGGACTTGCTTAAACTTTACTGTACCTCCCAAATGGTGGACTGATGAATTAATTATGATCACCGAAGTCCACTCACGACGGCTTCCTTTGGCTATGAGGGCGATTTATGTTTAGCAACGATGATATGTGTAGGTACACAATGTTACCCCCTTAAAGCATTAAAAGTATCAGTGCAAATCCTAGCGAACATGCGTTAATCATTATGTAAAGTCATAATTAAAAAATATTATTAATAACGGGACTATCCTCCTATGAAAAGTCAGTTGAATGAAGAAAACTACAATGCAATTGAAAATAAATACTTACTTCTCTCAGCCTTCGTCATACTGACGTCATCTCTCTTCCAGAACTTCAAGAAGGGCACAAGAGCCTTCATAGTACATTCCCCGTTGAGAAGCCTCCTTCCTAGTTTCTTGGGCACCTCCTGCTCGATCTCAGAGCTGCGGCAGGAGGAGGAGTCATCACCGTAGGATCGGTTCCTCCGCCCCCCGCGGAAACTGACGCAGCCGCAGCCCTCGGCCAAGGAGAACATGGTAGGGCTCTTGTCCTTCTTATATTTCTTATCTCTTCTTTTTCGGTTGCATCTTGGCGCTTTCTGGCGCGATTTGGGAATCTTGGCCGGCGTTGTAACGGTGTGGGTGAAGGCTTGCTAACATGACCCAGTCTGGAAGACTGGATGAGATCTGGAAAAAAAAACATTTATAAAACAAAATCGTTTCATTAGATTTTTGCAAATTCACAGAATGCAGAAGTATACGAACCAGTCTAAAATGGTAAAATGCAGAATAAAATTATAGGTACATTCAAAGTAAAGATTTTCATTCTAGTAAAAACCACGAGAGATCCAAGTTAAGCTCGATCCATCTTAGAGCACTAAGACTGACTAATCCTAGCCTCTTAACGAATTAAATTCAGCGAATAATCAGAAAGTTTCAATTGAGTTGAGTAGCTACAAAAACATTACAGTGACAACACGATAGCCAATTATTAATTTCATGTTTCGTCATAACGTGTTATTAAAACGTTTATTAATTAAATACATAATAAAGGGACAATCCTAAGACTTTACTTAATAAATCTTGTTTCTAGAAACGAACTTAATATAATAACATAAATGTTTAACATAAGCGCCAACTTGGCACTGCGATGGCAGGATAGATTTACATAATAAGCTCTCTACTTGAACAAAAGTGAAACTATGAATAATGCACTTCGAAAATTAAACATAAAACTTTAAACTGTGAGCGATAGTACAATCCATTCAGCTCCAAACTTCGCTCCTCCGTGCTCGAGCCACTACATCACGGGATGAGATATTGTAGACGTTACTGAACAGATTTAGTACGTTCAGTAAGCATAAAAGATTTACATATAAGTGCACATCACTCGACAATGAATGTGCTAAAATATGAAAATCGCACCATTTCTTCTTGTTCATGTAATGAGGTCTTTTTCGGACCGAATTTCATTTCGTGTACAGTTTCAGTTTCAGTCGTGACAGACTACACGATACCGACCGTACTTGTTAGTAAAGTATTCATCCTTTGGTTCAATGAGTTGCGCATGAAAATGCATACCACTAAATGTTTATTTAAAAAGTGAATAAAATTTTAAAAATTCCGTCTTGCCCGGAAAGCCGCGGAGACGTGGGCTAAAATCCCGATCAAAGCATGAATTTCAATCTTTCGCTTTTATATAATTTACGCTTATACTTACATTTAAATTACCCTAGCAGACGTTACTGCTTGAATATATATTAAATATAATATTATACCATGTTAATTATTTGGCAACCACCTATTAAACTGGGACATAAAACATTGCAAATTGCGGGCTCATGAAAAGTAGGCACGTAAACCCTTATCCTGTTAGGTGCGAATGTAAACAACGTTGTAATGCTGCAATAAATTTAGATAATCTGCTTAAATATGTCAGTTAAATGGATTCAAACGTTTAAGTTTTGACCTCAAATCACTCGATATATTCCAACTACTGGCCATAAGTACTTCAATTTTCGGTTAACGAATGGATTGCTTCCAGTTAATTGTAAGTATTCCAGTTACTATGTAAATGTTTTTCATATTTTGTATGTTGCTTTGTGTTTGGAGAAAAAACTGGTTGTCACTCCATCACCTCAATCAAAATTACTTTCGCTAGGTAATATACCGTATGTATGTTTGTTTTTATCAAATAGGCACCGAACAAAAATAATAAAAAAAATACCTAGTAGGTAATAGCCGATTTTAACTATACAGCTTCAATCAGATTGAATCAATCCGTTTTAGTGGGTCGGTGGTGGTCTCTAAACAAAACCATTAAGCAAGCGTGGGATTATGTTATGCGTCCTCTGTGCTATGCAATTATCATCAATATCATCATCATCACTCTTAATTCAGTGCGGATTTCGATCGAATCGCAGTACGGTTGATCAAATATTCCTCCTCAAACAATTAATGGAAAAGAAATGGGAGTATTCACAAAGCATCCACATACTTTTCGTCGACTTTGCCAAAGCTTATGACAGTGTTGATAGAGAGACGCTGTATAAAATATTAAAACACTTTGGAGTACCAGATAAACTTGTCAGAATGGTAATTGTCGCTACTAAAGTAAGTAAAATGAGAGTTAGAGCGTGTGGAGGGCTAACTGATGAGTTTGATGTTGTCACTGGGCTGAAACAGGGAGACTCGCTTTCGCCAATGCTTTTCAACTTGGCGCTCGATACGTCATTCGTAAAATGCTTGATTATGATGGGGGCGTTGAGTTGAACGGCAAGCATAACGTCATTGGCTATGCTGATGACCTAGGACTACTGGCGCAGAACAGAACAGCACTAGGAGTCATGGCGAGTATTGTGGATCAGGAAGGAGGAAAAATTGGTCTCAGAATCAACCACGGAAAAACGGAATATCTCCTAATGAAGAGGTACAAAGATACGAAAGCGAGAAGGGAAGATCTCAAAGCCGGAACTGTAATGTACAAGGGCGTAGATCACTTCAAGTACCTGGGTTGCACAGTAACTGATACCAACCGACGTGAAGAGGAGATTGACCGTCGAGTCCAAAATACCCTAAGATGCTCTGCAGCGCTCCATCGGGTCCTGGTGTCCAAGCTGATCAGTAGACCGACCAAGATCCGTGTCTACAAAACTGTAATCAGGCCAATCTTGATGTATGCGTGTGAAGCTTGGACACTGACTCAGAAAGAAGAGAGCAAGCTCTTAGTGACAGAGAGGAAAATCTGGCGGAAGATTCTGGGACCAATCCGGAATGAAGACGGGAGTTGGAGGCGGAGAAATAACAGGGAGCTGGAGGACTTGGTGAAGATGCCGAACATAATTGGCGAAGTCAAAGCAACACGACTTCGATGGCTCGGTCATTTGGAGAGGATGGGAGACGATCGTGCAGTGAAGAGAGCGTATGTGGGCCGGCCCAGCGGAAAACGCCCGGTGGGCCGACCCAGATACCGCTGGAGCGACGAAGCCCTCAAAGATCTGACCGCTCTTGGAGTACCCCAGTGGCGTGAAGTGGCGCAGTAAAGGGAAGAGTGGCGTTCTCTCGTGTCAGAGGCCAAGATCCTCTTTGGGTCACCGAGCCAGCTTAGTAAGTAAGTAAGCGCTATGCAATTATCATCAATCTCATCATCATCACTCTTAATTTAGGTAATTAAATGCATCGTTGATCATGACGGTCTTTAAAATTGACCTAGGTGCATGTTTCTGATTCCTAAAATTTCATTCAAGTAACAAAAGAAAAACAAAACGTAGGAAAAACATAATTTAGAGTTGTTTTTCTTACCACGCCCCTTTTTCCCACTGGGCACTTTGGGCACGTGCCCAGGGCCTTCAGTCTCTCAGGAATCTCGCGTGTGGGGTCCCAACCCCACAACTACCTCCATACCTAGATAACGTTTTTTGAGGCCCCTAATTATGGAGCGCCCAGGGCATCCTTTAAGATGGCCTCGCTATAAACTAGTAGGTAATAAATTATGCAAGTGTAAGTTTTGATAAACTGAATGTCGAAGGGATAAGCGAGGCCTAAATATTTACAACAAATCACAAACTTAAATGTCCCTTCCAACCCGACTATCCCCGTCCGAGTACTAAAAGCCCATTTTCAACGCAAATCCGCTAATGTTTTATTTGGACCTAATGAGTCCCATGTCCACTCAAATAAAAGTCGGCAAGAAAGGTAAACGGTGTTTGATGCAAATTGTCATCATTGTCGATGGCAGCAAAATTTCATGAATAAATACTTTGTTTTTGTTTTGTTTGACTGAAGTACTATTATTTCTTAGATATCCTTGATTGTTATCTAAAAACTTTGCAAAAGAGGATTGTTGCTAAAAAGCATAATATATAAAGGGTGGGCCCTGTAACAGGAGCAATAAATTAAAACATAGATTCGTCCCTTGAAACTAAACAACATTTGTTAAGCAACTTCTGAAAATAACGTCTATTAAATGACATTTTGTAGAATAAAGTTTAGACAAAGAAGCAATGTATTGCGAAATGTCCGATATTAGTAGAGTGACAGCTATGTCAATGCTCAGGGAATGTCAACGTTGGACGACATACATTGAAAATACTATTTACTTTGTTTGAAATAATAAAATTTTGAAAACTGTCTTTTTTTTAAAGTTACTGAACAACTGTTGTTCAGTTTAACGAGTAAAATCAATGTTTTAATTTTTTGCTTATGTTACAGAACCCACGTTGTATATGAGGTTTTTAACTATTTACCTAACACAGGGTAGAGGTAAAACTAGACGTTTTGATTTATACTTAGTTCACTTAGTAGGTACAAAGAAACTTATCTCTGCATGAATTAATGTTAATGCCCCTATTCGTGCTTAATTATACGCTGCATTTCAGGGAAACTAGTGTATTTCTGCAGTCATTAATTTCATTTAATACACCATTTGCAGTTTTAAAAATCCTTATTTTTTCTGAATATGTACATATATAAAATTGTTATTCGTGCAACAAGAGAGCAAAGTAGTTTTTTGTTGCGAGTGCTGATTTTGAGTCCCGAGCAAACGAAGGATTCTATGTTAGCATCCTGAGTGTAGCGAGGGACTCAACAGCACGAGATGCAGAAACTTTGCTCTCGTGTAGCACACACAACTTTTCACCTCAACAACAGCGAGAACATATTCGACTTTTCTTTTTCTTCCAACCATTCAGGTGTAGGTAGGCTTATAGTCTTTGTTGCTGATTTCAATGCTACAATTAATTAGAAAATAGAAACCAGCAGCTTAAAATGGAATACAAATATAATTAAATTGAAATAATACGTTCCAACACTGTACCAGCAGTCCTTCACAACCACCACGGTTGTCGTTATTTGATCAAATTGGTTGACAACCAAAATACTACTCACTTTTACACTTTTATACCTTTCTTTACATTGCTATTAATATGCTGGGCCCATAACCTGTTATAGTCTCAGCAGAAATATTAATAGAAATGCAAGAATTCTGTGTAATAAACGTAATTTATTACATAAAACGTGACTGGTAGTTCTAGCACTGACAGGATCTCAAACTAAATTTTTAAATGAGAAACACATAATAATAATAATATAATGAATATCGGACAACCTCACACAAATCAATCTAGTCCCACAGTATTTATATAAAAGGTACAATTATTTAAACATTCGCTCGACTCGGTCGTTAAAACAATATGTTGTAACGTTGCGTTGTAATTAAAACTTATTCAGGTATAATTTTTTATGTTATGGTATAACGCGTATCGGAACGTGTTCTGATTCGAAGTCGGATTCAAAAATCGAATCTCGAATTGATTTAGGTTTTTATCACTCTCTTTTTCATATATAGATATGAAAGCGACAGAGTGCACCGAAATTCGAACGATTTGAATTTTATAATTAATCTTTGGCTGAGAATTGACAATTCGTGGTCAAAAATTTAGAAAATGAAAAAGCTGCTTTCTATTCACGCTCGAAACAAAATCGCATTTTGTTCACTGTTTTCTGACAGAAAAATTGCTATGTTTGAGCTGAGGTGAAAAAATACTTGCATCACTTGAAATATAAAAATACTTGAGAATCTTGAACCTAAACTTGCCATGGAAATCGCTCGAGTACCTACTTTTTAATTGATTTTCATTATTACCTACATCGCTTAAGAAAAGTAAGGGCCAAAACACAATTACAAGGTACGACACGAAATACGTAAATTCGACATCAACTTTATCTTCACGTAACAATATTCAAACTTAAAATACAGTTTAAGATATGTAAATTAATACAAAACCGGCAAAGAGCATGTCGGGCCACGCTCAGTTACCCATCCTCCACAATATAGGGGCTTAAAACAGCGGTTTTAGGTTTAAATTACGAGAAAGATTTCAAGCTCTATAAAAAGGTCGTAAACGCCAGAGTAACTGTAATTACTTATTACCTTCTGGAAGTCAACTTACGTCCTTTTAAGAAAATTTTGAAATTTTGCGATAGTTCAAAAACGGCTTAACCGATTTTTTTTCAATATAGTTTTCATTGAAAGTACTTATCAGGCCTCATGTTCGTGAATTTTTCCATAATTTTTGACTCGTGGTTGAAAAGTTAGAGGGGGGGGGGGGCTATTGTTTTATTTTCGGAGCGAATATTTACAAAACTGCTGACTTTATCAAAAAGTAATGTTTGGAGACCCCTATTATGAAAGACCTATTGAACGACACCCCAAACACTAGTGTTGAAACGAAAAAAAATTCACCCCCACTTTAAGTGTTCGAGGTACCCGTTTTTTTTTTTTTACCGTTTTGTCGGCGTAATACATACCCATACTAATGATCACGGAGCTAAGCCGTGGACGGACAGACGGACAGACGGACATGGCGAAATTATAAGGGTTCCTAGTTGACTACGGAACCCTAAAAAACAATCATAGAAGTATATACTAAAGTCGTCACGAACACGTCGCACCGTGTCCAGAGATGGGCAAAAGTTAATCGATTAACGATTAAGATTAACTTTCTTAATCGCGATTAACGATAAAAAATGGCGATTAGTTAATCTAATCGTACGAGTTCCGATTAATCTAATCCCGATTAAGGTAATCGTAGATTAATCCAGCGATTTCAATTAGATTAATTTTCTCTCGATTAATATTAGAAAGAAATAAGATAATTTTATGTAAGTCTAAGACCCTACCTAGGAGATCTTAGAGTACTGCACTGTAAAAACCACCTTATATTAAGTACTGTAACAAGTTTATTTCACACCGAACCCTATAAATAAACTTTTTACACTAGAATGTTTTTTTCTAGTTTACACAACTTTTAATCAAGAATAAATCGTGAAATTTAATCGATTAAAATAACGATTAGTTAATCGTTAATCGAAGACTCTGTCGATGAATTTAATCGTGATTAAATGAAGCGCGATTAAGTTTGACGATATATTTTTTTAATCGATTAATTTTTCGAATAAGAAATTAATCGATTAATGCCCATCTCTGACCGTGTCACGATGTCGCGTCGTAATGAATAATTATTTGATACATAAAACATTATCTTTAAATAGAAGAGATACTTATTTATAATTATAAAAATAGATAGTACACACCTATTACCATTATTATAATCGGCATCAAGTGTCAGCAGAGCGATTCTGATAATAAACAATCTCCTAGCAGCTGTTTAGCATAATCGGCGCAAAACCATCGAGCTGTTCCATTCGATAAACAACCAACTCCCCTCTGCGAATTTCTTTGACACGGGAGCCCTTTGATTCGTAGAATTTATTTTCGTCGAATGTATCATTTCGCCGAAAAATCGTTTCGTAGAATTTTTATCCTTCTGTAGTCATACATTTTTCATAATTCTTGCAAATATCATCCTATTGATTAGGTTAGGTTAGGTTAGGTTTGTTTTATAACAATCTCAAATAGTTGACGGTTGCAAAGAAAAATGGCTTTCTACAAAATGATTTTTCGGCAAAATGAAACATTCGACGAAAAAAAATTCTATGAATCAATATAGACCCCTTTGACACAACCACTTTATGCTATGCATTGGTCACGGAAATCACACTTTCTCAATAAACTTTTCTAAAACGACGATTTCATTTTCAAACTTCAATTGTCAAAGCGATAATTTGTTAAACCAAGTTAAAACTGCACCTAATGAAAAAGCGGAATATTTTAGGATCTTATTCGAAACATAGCTTATATTCATAGCTTTTAAAGAAAGGGAGGGTAAGGTAGAATTGCCACCATTAAAATTGGTTACTAAGATCTGAGTGGTATTTTAGCGAAGTCAAACAATTACCTCGGTAATGACTCGGCGGAGTTTCCTCGCCGAGCGCGGATACAGAATCTGATTGTCGCTCGAGATCAAAGAAACCTATAATAAAATCAAATAAGCGACAGGAGCGACTCCACTTAGAGCGATAGTGCTCTTGTAAGTAGATAGATAAGAGGCCATTGAGAGCAAAATTTGATTGTGATAGTGCTTAAAAGGATAAATCACAATTCGTGCAATTAGATTCTACCACATCTGTCCCTCGCCGAGTTCCCCTATCTGTCCCAGTTTAAGGCGACTCCTAATCCCAACGTCCTTGAGGATCTGGGCGGAGCCTAACGTTATTCCCCCCGCCGACCGTGCGCCCCCGGAACATTACTTCGTTCATAATCTCGTTGAGTGGCGTCCAAGCAGCTTCATACACTCGCATAGTCCGAGCGTGAGTTGAAGATCAACAAACCTTATACCTTATTTAAAGGCATTGAAAAATCTCGAAGTAAAATAAATCATTTAAACAATGATATAATTATTTCGGATTACTAAATATCTATTTACCCACTACAGTAGAATATCAAAAATAAAATGCGTTAAAGCTATTTTCCAAAAAAACAAGTGAAATTAGCCATTTGGAAGTCTCGAATCTCGAATCGAAAAATACTTTTTAGTTTCTTTTGTATGTGTAGGTACTTACCAAAAATAGTTAAAATGCCGACAAGATTCTTGATTATACGTGTAAAATCATGCAGAAATAAAAAAATACCGTTTTTTAATAAATAAATCATATCGTGACCCAGCGGATGAACCGATATTTTAACATAGTATTGGAGGCACAGCTTTATCCCCCGGGTCATGTTGCTCTAATGAAAAGATAAACTATAAATAATAGAGCGACAAACTCAACTTTACCGTTGGAAAACGGATTTACGTCCTTTACTTATAAACAGTGATAGTTTTTATAACTACATTAGTAATGTACTCAGATTTTTCCCTATACTTGTTGATATTGACGATATTTTACTAGACGATATTTTTTTTGTTTTTTTTTCTATGTTCAAGGCCAATGGATACCCTATAAATGTTAATTTACTTAAGTGTCAAAATATACCGATGCTGGAAAGTAGAAATTATCGAAGCGACATTTTTGGGGATATCGAGTTTACACACTGTTGGGATCGGCAGATTTTTCTGCATCGAATGGGTTGGGTCTCGTATATAATAATATCTGTCTGACGATTTTTGTGTCGCTTATCCCGTCGGTGATTTAGAGAATCTCTACATTTTTTTCTACTAAACGACTTGATTTTTGAGTTTTTTTTTTGCAAAATGGAGATTACATAAAAAGTTTTGTGCATAATAATAAACCTTAGAGCTTTTTTACTTATTTGTCAAAACAGATCAAACAACTTGGATAATTTTTCTTTATTGCAACTAACCTTGCACTTGTTGGTTAACTGTTTTTACCTGATCGTTAAATATATTTTAATGTCGTTTGAGGCATTTTACCTATGTCTTTATGATAAAATTAACATAAAGGTAAATTATGAAAGAAAAATTTAATGTGATCCACTGCAATGTAAGCAGGACTCGAACCTGCGACCCTAAGTTTCCAGCGTAGTGTTCTACCAACTGAGCTATCATATCGTTACGTCAATCACACTAAATCTTTGATTCCATAATTCTTCGCTACTGGAGCGCCCTATGTGTCATGTGTGTTTAAAATGCTTATGCGCATTAGCCAAAAAGTAAAAATGTGGTATTTCCACATTATTAAACAGAATCGATATAAGATTCTATAAAAAGATAACATAGTTAGATTAAATTACCTGATTGTCGTATCTTAACTATTGGCGTTTATCCAAATTTACCTGCTTTGATACTATGAAACCATTGTCGCCTATCCTTTTTTACTTTGATCGACTACTATCGCTTATCTTGAATTGCTTGAATGACAATTGAGTCGTATTTGCCGCATAGAATGTACTAAAAAAACAAATATTTTCGTTAAATTGGTAGTTAGACAACTTTACCGGTTCTGTTTTATAAAATATCACACATTTATTAGTAATTCAATATATTTATAAAGGCCGTTAGGCCCACCTGCGGTGTAAATCTGTGTATGTGGCGCTAAGGCATTACTTTGGACTCGCTTGATGGACCCAAACGCCATCTCACTCAAACAGTGTCTTACGAGACGTCACTTATACCACACAGAGTTGTAGGTAGTTTTGTTATTCTTGTTAGGATAGGATATTATCTCATTGCAATTGTAAAACTTGAAATTTCACGTAGTTCGTGATTTAAAATTCCTTAATGAGTACCGAGTGACTGCAGTCTTGAGAACTCTTGTGCTGTTCTCATTAGTCATAGCTATCGTTTGCTACCATACATTGGTCTAGAACTACTGGAAATCTTTCAGCAGATCACCCATAAAAATTGATAAAATTGAAATTTCACGTGATATCTGATGAATAAATCTTTAACATTTCTAAAGCAGTTTTTTTTTGTATTTGCGTAGTTGGACCATAAGTTTTTGTCTTAGAGAACTTTAAATGTCACCCTCTTTAAATGTCTTCATTAATTTTAATGTTTGAAAATAAATATTTTCGTATAATTAAAACATTAATCGTGAGGTTTTATTGTACGATAAATAGATTTTCATGTCTGAAATATTTCCTACAAAGGCGATTAGATAATTTTTTTTCATTTATTTCATGCTGATTTATGCACATTTATATATTTACCTGACTATAAAATGAGCATGCACATATATGTTGTTAACTGTGTTGATTGTTGTGTAATAGATTTTACTATTTTACCTGACTAATTTCTCGGGAAACGTGTCGTTTAGATAATTTTACCTTATTCTATTTTGACGGCCATTTTGCGTAAGCGACGCTGAATCCTAAAATATTCCATTAATAGACAAAATAACAAATGTAACATGTAAAAAACATGATATTGTTTATATAAAATGAGCATCGTATGCACATAGATATTGTTTACTGTGTTGATTGTTGTGTAAAATGTAGATTATACTATTTTACCTGACGAATATCTCGGGAAACGTGTCGTTTAGATAATTTTACCTAATTCTATTTTGACAGCCATTTTGCGTAAGCGATGCTAAATTTTAACTTATTCCATTAATAAACAAAATAACAAAAGCGAAATGTAGAGAACATGATGTTGTTTATAATTATAAAATGACACAGCACAGAATATTTCATAACTTTTTATTTTTTTGAAACAGTTCGTAGCTTCTTAGATCTCCTGTAAAGTTAGCTCCGTGTCTCTTGGATAATTTTCCTTTCCAGCGTAGATACGTTTTTTTGCGGCATAAAGAGCCGCATCTTTTTTTTACGTTAACTTAGAAGTTCGATTTTTTACAGCTTCAAGGGACTGTAGACCAAAGTACGACGTGTAGACGGTTTTAATTTCAACTCGACACCTACACGCGTTACCGAGATAAAGGGTCGTGACAGAAAGACGGACGGTCAGCAAAATGATCCTATGGGTTCCGATTTTTCCGGTAAAAATACCTAAATCTATAAATAATGAGGTTTATCACTTTTAATCAGTATATATGAAATTTAGCCGATAAAAATAAAATTTCAAGATGGAAAATGTTATTCATAACCAGGCTAGTTTTAAATATTTACCATTTTATAGTGCAAAGGTAGGTTTTGAAGTTTAAGAAGGTAATAACATATTTTGATGGTGTAATGTGATATATGAATACAATAAATAGTACTTCATGTGACTGTACATAATGAAGGGTATTAAAGACGAGTGTGGGTTTATGAAACGAGCCGAAGTCAAGTTTCATAATAACATCACACGAGTGTTTTAATGCCTAATTATGTACAGTTACATATACTACTTTATCTAGCCACATATCATAAGCCTCCATGATGCATTCAGAAGTCGCACATTATAACAAATATTACTATGATATGATACTTAATTGTCAATTTCGAACTAAACGTCATCTCGATTGATATTAGAATAGAGGTCAAATCAAATTTCTTTGTTTTTCAGAGATGTTCGAAATTTGAATAAATAATACTATCGACATAAGAAATTTGTGCTAAAAAACAGTCTATTTTTATGGTGGTCATAATGTGCCGTTCTTGAACGCATCATGGAGGGTTTATGATATTTGGATAGATAAAAGATTTAATAAAATAACAAGCTTTAGATAACTGAGTGTAATATACATGACTCAAAAGTTTTTTTTTCAGATTATTATGCATATATGCCTGTGCCGTCCCTTTGTCGGGTAAAGGCCTCTATCTTTTTTCCACTCGTCCTTATTTAGATCAGCAATGTCCGACCCTTTTGTAATACATCCAGGTAGTCCCACCATCTCCATCGTGATCTACCGTGACGCCGAATTTTATTGGGTGGGTGTAGATTTCTTGATCTGCAGATCGGTTGACATGCGGCAAACGTGTCAGCTCTACTTTAGTTTAGCGGTTGTCTGGGTTACGTAAGCTATTTGGGTTTGGGCGTTCCTTCCGCGATCGATTAATTTGATCCAAGATCGTTTCATTGCCCTCTGGCAAACTTAGAGAGAAAAAGTCTGAGCATTAGTCAAAAATCAAGTCCGGGCATTACGATGAGTCTAAATAAAGTTATATATTTTTTCATTAATTCAACTGTAATCCGATCATTAATATATGGCTTTTAAACGGTATGTAATAAAAATCAGGTTTTTATTTTATAAACGGTAAACAATTGGAACAGAACTTATGGCCAGGCTAGGTATGTCTAGCTAGGCCCGGCGGATATGTCAATAATTACTAACGCTCATTTAGATTTAAATATGAAGTGGGAAATTTATTGATGCAAATATGTATTCTGACTATATGTACATAAATAAGCCCTCATGCCAAAATTGTCACTTGCCTTCTTGGACTAGAAAATTATTGTAATTTTTGATAATGTATTTTTATATCATATGCCATGTACTGTACTAGTGACGCAACGAATGTGAATACTTACAATAAATATTCGTATTCGTAAATTAGCGTTTTACCGAATATTACAATGGTATTCAAACGAACAATACTTGTTCTGCATTACGATATTCATATCTCTTAGGGTTGAATTCATAAAGATCATTAGACGTTATCATACTTAAATATCTGTATTATCAGTTTTTTTTTACTAACCGAAATACCTAATGTACTCTAATATTACACAGAGAAGGGCCCTAAAACCCACACCAATATTTTCTGGGAATCCTGTCTGGTGTGGGCCCATGACTGAGAATATCTAAGTATTCAAATGTGTTCGGGAATGCTAAGCAATGACAATTTTTTTTATAAGTACTTAAAATTAATAGATACCTAAATACGAAAAAAACAGTTGAATTTAATTCTATATGAAAATGAGTGCTTTATAGTCGCGTGAAAAAACGATCTATACTCTCTTAAAATACACTTCAAACGCACGAAGACAGATCGAACCTCCGCGGGATCCAGTACTATAACAATTTTCCGTAACTAGATGGATCGCGAGAGCAAGTGACACAGCCTTCCCCTTCGACGGTTAGATTTACACTGAGCTCGCAGCCCGGGCACGGCCGCGCTCGCGGAAATTCAGTTTTTTTGATGCTTTATTAGACCGATTTTCCATTTTACTAACTTTTAAATAATACGATTAAAGATCAATGAATTGTCAATGTTCTTGCGAAAGAGCCGTGTAAATATCACTTGTAGTTTAGAAGCCTTAGGGAATTGAAAATTGAAAACTACCCTATTTCAACATTATTTTGTCCATAGTAATTATTGCTTTAAAAAAAAAATCCAACTATAACTTTTTTGAAGAAATAGTTAAAAATAACGTATATTTTTTTCAGATTTTTCAGTTGGCTAGATTACGAGCCTTAGGACTTTAAAAATCACCATTCCACGTACGGAGTCGCCTTAAACGGCAACAGACTATTCCATAATATAAATCATCCAACTTCCTAAAAACCTATATAAACTCTCTATTCAAAATGATAATAAAAGTACTAGGTATTCTTCTCAACGATGATTGACTAGAACGTTAGATTTCATGACACTTTTGCTTGCGTCGTCCCAACCCAACACATCCCGCAGAGATAACGTATTTTTTACGATTTTATGCCATTCCACAAGTTCCCGTAGAATTATAGATATAAGTTATTTTGTCGGCAGTCCCAGGTGTGTGCTATAAAGCTGACATCGAACTGGGGGTAGAAGTTAGTGTTTTCACTCCTGTAGAGCCGATTAATTCTCATCTCACCTGTTCAAGTAACATTTAAGGATTATTTCGTGATAATTCTACTTATTACCAGACTTACGTGAGTTGAAATAAGTTTTTGAGTATACATTAATGCACCGCATCAATAATTTTTCTGCACGTGAAATACAGTACATAATACAACCATACAATAATACTTTATTGCACACCAACAAGAAAAATATTACATGAGAAATCATAAATTAAATAATGGTAGACAATAGGCGATCTTATCGCTAAAGAGCGATCCCTTCCAGACAACCTTTGGGTAACATAATTAATTATGTTAAACATTTTACGTCACTCTAGGCCGTAAGTGGGATTTCTGTCCGCTACGCGGGGCCCAGGCAAGACGTAAAACTTTAGACAAACCACGGGGGGTAATTAGTACCTAAAGCCCCAGATCGCATATTTATGGCGAACACCTGCTCTCTGGGACATTCACAGACACCAGCGAACCGGGGCTAGGATATTCACTAATTCACCGCCCTAGGTATGTAATATACTACTCCGCCGTCATAAATACATACATAATTAATGCCACTTGTACTAAAATGTAAAACAGTGCTCAGTCTGGGACTTAATGCCCAGCTTTTTTGATTTTTATCGGAATTCCGTCGGTCTTTTATTTCCTGTTTTCTATTTCTGTTCCCTTTATTGCCCATGTCACCGTTTGATTATTCCGGTCAGGCGTGTTAGAATGCCGACTGCGAATAGGAAATTCCCGGGGCACAAGGTAAGAGTCTTCGGCTGTCATAAAGTACACGTAATCTAAATCCTAAGGGAAAGGTCAAGTGCGAGTAAACGTTGGGCCTTTAAAGGTCTTGTACACACAAGGACTTTTGAATTAGACACAGAACTCGTTCATAATTAATAAGTACACGTTAGATAACAATAAGCTTATCAAAAATATTGGATGTCTTAATCTTTGAATCCGATTGTAAATCCTATGCGCCGAATCTTTCTTAGCTGTTAATAGACTTTGAGCAAATTACCTAAACATATTAACAATATACATTGGACTAATACATCTTAATATGAAGTCACTGAGGTGATCTTATTGAATGTTATGTCCAGCACGATCCAATGGGTGATTTACTTAAGTGGACAAATATATATCCATTTAAATTACTCCAGGGAAGAGATTTTGTTATCTGGGATATCCTACTTGATATACATATGTTCACTGCAGAAGGGTGATCTCATAGGACATGGGTGGTTACACTCAGGTGATCTTAATGAATGCCGTGTGAGAATAGGATAACTGGCCGTTTTTTTCCTCTTACAGCAATTTAAAATTTAGTTTTACCATAATAATATACCGCTTACTTATATATCAAAAGGCAACAGTGGTGTTAAAACTGGTGGACTATAAGTTTTTACATTGTGTTTACGGATCCCAAGGGGCCCCATCTGCTGCAGACTCTCAGCCCAGGCCATATAAGTTAAGTGTGGTACTCCAAATCGAGGGAAGGTAACAGTCAGTCTTTTACCGCACAATAACATACTAGGGCTGACCCGTCGTTAAGTACACGGCACAGAGCGAACAAAGTGAAACAACTTGCAATAACACTGCTCCTTTCTGTAATAAAAATAACATAAAAACGCCGTTCAAAGCATCGACGACACTAAAAAGCCCGGCTGAAATGAAACCGAGGCATATAACATAAACGTTTATACATTCAGGAGCGTTCAGTATATGCTTACGGCAGACATCTAATCATATAAATAGAAGCTCGTCAAAACTCGCGCAAGAGCGATACCTACGCGTAATGAGCCGCGACATACTCGTAACCAAAGCATTGTGTATAATTCCAATTTTATTAATACACCTGCCTGAGACTTCGTTCATACGGAGGAAAAAATAATAACCCCTCAATTTTAACTTGGGTCAAAAGTCCTAAAATATAACATCTGTTAATGACGTGTCATAGCAAGCACATAATACGCAGCATCAAGCTCTGTTGTGGACGATCCAGAGATATGGGTATGCGAGATGCGACGCAATATGCTGAGTCGCTGCTGAACTTCTAGCCATACTGAGCTTTTTATCGCGCGAAATATATTTCGTGTTTATTTTGCTTATTGTTTTTCACACGAGAAAACCGGATGATCACTAGTTCCATGACAAACAAAGTCACGGCTAAATATGCTACCACGCAACCTCTGCATTCTCAGCGATATCAACGCGTATCAGCGTTATTGTAATATCGCTCACAACCTTGTAATTGTATTGATTTCCTAAAATAAGTACGCACTTGCGTAGCGCTAAATCAGACATCCTGTTTACAAACAGGCCAAGAGCCCCCGGGACGCTATTCCTCGTTTATGGGACTTCTGTATAACTCAAACACGGGGATTGTTTCAAACTCACACCTCCCCGCTTGGTTAATGCAATGTTGCTTGTAGTTAGAAACTCCTATTTGTCACGGCTCGCTGTGCACTTAGTCACAACCGAATTTAGAAGTTTAATGCTAACAGAAATACGGCCGAAGTATATACCTAAATATTAATACGTGCTTCTCGCGTGGCACCCGCCAGGGCTATGTATATCCTATATAAAATTTAGCTTTTTCTATCCTCGGCCCATACTATATATCTATGCCATAGTTATTAGTGCAACAAGAGAGCAAAGTAGTTTTTTTTTGTTGCGAGTGCTGATTTTGAGCCCCGAGCAAGCGAAGGATTCTATGTTTGAATCACGAGCGTAGCGAGTGATTCTAATTTAGAATCCTGAGTGTAGCGAGGGACTCAACAGCACGAGATGCAAAAAACTTTGCTCTCGTGTGGCACACACAACTTTTCACCTCAACAGCGGGAACATATTCGACTTTTTGCACTTTTTCTTCCAATCATTCAGGTGTAGGTATGTGTATTGTCTTTGTTACTGATTTCAATAACATAATTAATTAGAAAATAGACACCCGCTGCTTGAAATGAAATAAAAATATAATTAATTTGAAATAATACCTTCCAACACTCATGTACCAGTCCCTCACGACCACCATCGTTGTCATTGTTTGATCAAATTGGAAGATTGGACAGATACATTACGTGTTTATTTATTTCATACGAGATTTTGTTTATAGTTTAATAAATATGTATACTCGTTAAGCACTAAATAAAATGAATACAAAAGAAAATAACAATTTGAACCTGATATTTTTTAAAGAACATTTCGAAACTGCGTCTATGTAAATTGGTAAAGTCATAAATTATTGGTACAGGTATTTACAGTATAAAGTTGAAAAATCTTATTTTATTTTAAACAATAATCATTTGATTTATATAAAATACACAATTTTTAAAACATTCGGTCGTTAAAAACAATATTTTGTAATAAATACTTCTTCAAGTATTTTGTTTGAATTTTTTGGTATAACGCGTAATCGGAAGATGATCAAGTTATTCGAAGTCGGATTCGAAAATCGAATTTCGAATCGATAATGTCTTTATCACTCTCTTTTTCATATATATATATGAAAGAGACAGAGTGCATCAAAATTCGAATGATTCGAATTTTATAATTAACCTGTGGCTGAGAAATGACAATTCGCAGTCAAAAATTTAAAAAATGAAAAAGCTACTTTCTCCTCACGCTCGAAACAAAATCGCGTTTTGTTCACTGTTATCTCGCAGCAAAGCCGCCATGTTTGAGCTGGTGAGGTGAAAATCATATATATAAATCTGGGATCCAAATACGACGGTACCATCTCTATTAAATCATTTTGAAGAGGAACTTTGTCTGTTTCCTGGTATATAAATAAACATTTAAAGTAAGTATTTGATATAAATATGAGGCCTTATTCCTTATATATTTGTTTTTTTTTTCATATTATGACTCTTCGAGTAGTTTTTGAAACAAAAATTATCAATAAAAATTTCACTGTAGGTTTCAAATATATACCAATAGCCCTGTCCTAGGTAGTAGGTAACACCACTGATTTATGTTAAGAAACATGTTTGATCAATGATCATAGAGAAAAATGTCTAAAACAATCAGCATTTTAAAAGGAATAAGTCTACTTAAGTAAACAAAAAAAATTAAAAAAAAATAACTGACTTCGACGAGAACAAATTATATTTCCGAGAACAACAGAACGAGTTACCCACTGTGAAAACACCAAAATCGTCATAGACGTGCCTATAACATTTTAGGAGCCCCCCTTGGTTCCTCATGGATCACGACATCAGCTTTTCACCATGTCTATGGAATAAACTTGAAGATGCCTACTGTCTGTCGAACAAAAATAATCAAAATCGGTTGATAAATGATGGAGTTTTGAATTTGAAGTCACAAAGATTTAAAATGCATTGGGTACCTCCTCCTTTTTGAAGTCGATTGCAAAAATAATATAAAGATATCGTAAATTTACCACAACTATAAGATAAACACATAACGTTGAGAATTTGTTCAATATTTCAATAACATAAACATAAAATTATGTTAGAATTTAGGCATTGAATGTGATGTGATAATGATAACAATAAACACGACCGTAAGCGGCTCGCTGAGCTGTGGACTTGGTGAATATTTGGAGGTTATTTAGCGTTTCAATAAATTTTCCGGTTCGCAATTTTTTTTTTCATATGACCTGATATTTGAATGTTCGGATTTCCGGTCGATTTCTCACGAAATTTTGTAGGGGTTGGGAACGTAAAGAAAATACATTATACAGCCATTTCGAAACTAACTCGCGAGGTCTACAGCTCACTACAGAGCCACTAGTTTTATTCAGAAAGCATTATTATTATAATAAATCACGTAGTGTAACTGATAACGTTGCCTCAACTCAGACAGGTTTCCCAAGTTTACTCACCGCGGCATTCAGTGCGGGCTCCGAGCCAGGATAGCATTACAGCGCCATTCCTATTCAGCGCACTGCGCTGCCGCGTCAGTTTAACGAGCGCCCCTGAACTCACAACAAATATATTTTATCCAAAACGAAAATTATGCCCTCAAAGCTGGGAATCCTAATGAGAGCTTATTTAATACCAACTGAATAAAATCCCCGCAAGAGGAAAGCAAACATCGTAAAAGATCTACCCTGGTGGTAAACAGGCTGTATGAGAGCGTATGGCTGTATAGCCATTATAACTCTCATTTAAACTGTATAAAGGCTATGTGCTACTTGGGTACCTACTCAGTTAACAAATTCAAGACATTTTTCAGATTTGTAGTTTTCTTTAAGATTTCTTGAGTTTTTCTTTCAGCGTCGTTAGTAGCATTTCTAAAGAAATACCGGATGGAAACACAAAGAGCCATCGTCACTGCGACTAGTTAATCCTGGATAAGCGTAAGCTTCTTAAGCTGATCCGTCGGGTCAGTCAGTATGTCTAGTACAGACAAACAATAATCCACGTGTTTTGATAACGATACTATTTATCCGACTAAAAAAACTAGCGACTATAAATTTGTAAGACACCTGCCGCTACCCTGCCACACTACCACTTGTGCTACATTTTTTTAGTCTGTTTTAAGGGTTTTTGATCTAGGTACAGAGTACTCGTTACCATAATAATAAAATAGCACGTTTTTCTAATTCCCCATGACTCGTAGTAAGGTTCATATATATCTCTTCTCCGTGTTCCACATAGTTACAATTAATTAGCTGAGTGGATGTACGAGTAAATATGTTAATCAAGTAAGTAAACTAGAATTTCCATGACCTCTACAACTGAGAAATAAACAAGCTTGTTATCCTTGTTAAAATTGCTTCAATCCCAGCGGACGGAACATAAAGCAGGACCACGTTTTTCAACGACGTCCACATTAAATATACGTCAGTATTGTGTCGTTGAAAGTGGAATTGTCGCTCGTAAAGATGGGACGATTGGCCCTGGGCGGCCATGCAGCCTCACTTCTACGGCCCTGATCTGATTGTATGTCTATTTTCAACCGACTTTCAAAAAAGAGGATTATCTCAATTTGGTAGTTATTATTAGAGATTTTTGTGTTTGTTACCTGTCAGCTCAGACCTCTGTCATTTATAAACTGATTTCGAATTAATTTTTTTGTTCGACAGGAGGCATCTCCAAATTGGTTGGATAAAAATTTTGGTGAAGATCATGACGAGATGAGAATGAGAATGAATGAATGAGAATATTTATTTGTCAAAAGTGGGTATACATAAATGATCTTAACTATGACTAGTTTCTCCACTTTCTGTCTATAAGTCAGACGTACAAATTCAATTAAATTACAGGTTATCATACGTTATTAATTACATTATTTTTTAGTAGACAATTAGAATTAGTTAATTACAGCTTCTATTCACACATCGTAATTAAAAAATAGTATTCATTAAATACTAAACATTATTCATCAACATATTATTTCTCATTACATTATTAGGTACTTATATTACATTAAATCACATCACATTATATAATATTATTTGTATAAATTAAATTAATGAAAATTATGTTAATCATATGTCAATTGTCAAAGTGTTCTGAATTAGTATAGTACATATTATCCTTACACCAACTGAATAATTTGCTTTTAAATTGTTGTAAATCTAATTCCTTTATATTGTTGGGGAGGTAATTATAATTTTTTATACACATGAATACGGCATTCTTATTAACCAAAGCTGAAGTTGTCCCTGGATAATGCAAATTTAACCCATGCCGAGTGTTGTGTCTTGAGGTGGACGCATGACTAGTAAAAGAACTTAAATTTCGTTTAGTGAAGAGACATGTCTCGTATACATAAAGAGAGGGCAGGGTTAAAATATTGAGCTCTCTGAATATTGGTCGACATGAGTCTGTTTGCTCGGCACCATAGATTGCACGAATACATTTTTTTTGCAGTCGAAATACTTTAGGAGCGTATGGGCTGTTGCCCCATAAAATAAGACCGTACCTTAGATTTGACATTACATAGCCGTGGAACGCCATAAGTGCTGTCTTTTGAGATGTCATATCCTTTAGTCGTCTGAGAGCAAACACGAAACGACTAAGTCTATCTATAAGATTTTCAATATGTTCTTTCCAATTATTATGAGAATCGACAGTAACCCCTAAGAATCGAAAAGAAGAAACACGCTCTATTTCTTGATGACCATTGCCGTTATACGTTAATTTTAAGTTTTTAGGTTTACCCTGAGGTGCATGGAATTCCATGAATTTGGTTTTAGATAAGTTAATCTGTAAGTTATTATTTTCTAACCATGCAATGGTATCTCTAAGTAGTGTATTTGCTTCTGACTCATATGTTAATGGATTATCACCTCTTATGACTAGAGAACAATCATCAGCAAAAAGAATAATTTTGTGTTTAGTTATATTGGGCAGGTCATTTATATAGACTAGGAAGAGAAGAGGTCCTAGGATGCTTCCCTGCGGTACACCATATTTTACACAGCGAAAACTTGATTTATAAGTTAGGACAGTTTTGGTTTTAGGACAAAAATTTGTTATTTCAGTACGCTGTAACCTATTTTGTAAATACGATTTAAGCCATTCATATGCATTGCCTCGAATCCCTACACTATACAATTTGGATAGCAGCAGTTCATGTGACACTCGATCAAATGCTTTAGACATATCCATAAAAATTGTCATGACTGGTACACTTTTGTCTCTACAAGCCATAATCACTTTTAAAACTTCATAAATTGCCATAACTGTACTTTTATTCTTACAAAACCCAAATTGATTCTTTGATAAAATGTCAAATTTTGTAAAGAAAGAGATCATTCTATTGTAGAGGACTTTTTCAAATATCTTGGCAAATATTGGTATCAAAGCTATCGGTCTATATTGCTCGGAATCCTGTCGATCACCTTTTTTGAATACTGGTTTAGTAATTGTAATTTTTAGCTGCTCAGGATAAACACCTTCATCCATAGATTTATTTATTATGTACGTTAATGGTGGAGCTAGAGTATTACAATTCTCTTTAATAATAGAGGTTGGCAGGTCATCGAATCCTGTTGAAAGCGTATTTTTTAACGACATTATTATTTTTACTATTTCGGTCGTCTGAGCAGGATACAGGAAAATTGAGGTTTGAACATTCGGTAGTGTTACGGAATTTGGACTTGGCTCATCATCTTTGACTACTTGTGTGAACTGCTCATTAAATTTATTAGCTATTTCAAGTGGATCCTCAACTAGCTTATTACTAAATGTTACTTTACTAAGTGTGCAGTTCGGTTGTTTATTACCAAGGGATTGATTGATGACACCCCAAGTGGCTTTCGCTACATTATTAGCATTTTCTACGTATTGTTCATTAATGTTCCTCTGGCTTTTCCTAATAATATTTTTCAAAATCGCAGAGTAACTCTTGTACTTATATTTATTTTGTTTGGTTGGTTGAAAAGTGTAACGTTGATGCAGCTTGCGCTTGGTTTTAGAGGCTGCTTTGATACCAGGTGTTATCCAAGATTTCCTCACATTCGCATTCATTTTAACCTTGTTACGGGGAAAACATAGATTGAAAAACAACATTACTAATTCGTGGTACGCCTGGAATGCGCTATTTGTGCTTACACACTCATAGATTTCGCTAAAGGTCAAAACTTTTAAACAATCCTGAAACTTTTTCCTATTGATTTTTGAAATGTTACGTTTCCATATAAACCAATATTTATGATGAACTATGGGTTTTACAGAAATATCCAGTGTCTGAGCGGAGTGGTCTGAAATCTGTAAATGGTGAACTAACGCCTGTTTTCTTCCAGTAAAGTTTGTTGCAAAGTTGTCTATACACGTTTTAGATCGCGCTGTAATTCTTGTGGGCTCATTAACATGTAGTTTGAAATTAAAACATTTCAGCAACCTTTCAAACTCTTTGCCGATCTCTAAATTTTCTTTTAACCTATCGATATTAAAATCACCGCATATTACAATTCTTTTTTTGTGTTTTATTATGATTTTCATCAGGAGAAGCTCTAGTTTTCTAAAAAACAGATCTATGTCAGCACCTGGTATTCTATAAATGCATAATATTAGTACATTATAACCTACTACATCTACCCCACAACATTCAAACACATTTTCCTGGCATAGATCATTTATCCAGTACAATGTGTCAAATTCATAATCATCCCGCAGCAATATACAGGTACCACCTCTTTCAATTTTTTTCCGAGAGTACATTGCTGCCAATGTATATCCATTTAGCACTAAATTTGCCCCATTGCCTTGTTTTATAAAGTGTTCAGATAAACAGATAGCGTCAATGGATGTATTGTTTTCTTCAAATTCTTTGATGATTAAGTTAAGTGTATCTAATTTATGCAGTGCACCTGCAATGTTTTGATGCAAGACTATGAAGCTATTGCCGACGAAAGGAATGATTGATTATTTTGTTGTTGCATTGCTTTGGAGCTTTGTTAAAGTAGTAAGTGATCTTACCCTTGTCTCCTCTTTTATCGGCAATGTCTTCATTTACTACCACTTGCTCAATTTTTTTCTGAGCTGCTAGCACATTAATGTTCCTTTCAAAACTAACTAAACTAAATGGAACATTTTCTGTTTTTTCTCGATTTATATAACCCTTTATTTTATTTGACATTAGGAACTTCCTGTAATATTCAAGTTTGTTAATCTCGTGTATTATACATTGTGCAACATTAGTATTTGTGTCCACAAATACGCAATTCCCAAAATTTTTTACTAGAAGTTTTAGATTAACATTAAGTTTGTATTCATTAAGATGATTATTGTACATTACATTAACAATAAAAACATTACAATTACTTAACATTTTCAGCGTTGCACTTAACTCGGTTAAAATTTTGTATGGATTTGTGTCATTGCTGCCAATCATAAGAATTACATGATCTTCGTGAGTTAAGTCTTTACACATATTTTCACACGATTTTAATACTTCTTCTGTAGATGCATTCGTCTTCCTAATCGCTTGAATATCGTAGGCTTCTTTTACTAAAAACTTTTTCTGGTTTTTAATCAACCTTTGTACTACGCCTTCGCCCTGATTATCTGCAAATATCAAGATTCTGCTATTTTTTGATTCATCCAGGCACTGAGTATTATTTTTTTCCTTAGACGCTGCTGGTATATCTTGACTTGTCGCTGGTTTACTTGGGCTGGTAGTAGCGTCTCGAGTCATGATGTTCGGTTTTTTTGGAGTTTTATAATTCGGAGTTTGGCTTAATTCGCATGTTTCACCATCTAGCATTACTGTTGAAATGTTCTTTACTGGTGTGTTTTTTTTCGGAGTGCCAGTTTCAGAGAGGAGACTTCTATATAAATCCATTTTTTTTTTGTTTTTCGCTTAACACTTTCTTTAATCCGGTTACCTCCAAGTTCAGACGAGCTATTTCATCATGTGCACTCTGTAATTGCAATGCCAATTTGGATATTTCTATGTTCAAATCTTCAAAAGTTTGTGTATCTATCATGGAGATATTTGGGAGACTGCGGCATGTGTCATTGAGTAATGAATTTTCGTTTTCTGATTCAGAAATGGATAGGTCACCTGATAAACAACGACGGATTAATGTTGGCTTTTTTGTGGTTGTGTCGTCTTTAGGAAAGTTAGTGACAGCAGTTGCAGGTCCGCTTGAAGTACTCGGTTGCATAGTGGTTATATTCGTAGTTTTTTGCTTATTACGACAGCATGGGGGGCACTTCCACGTGTCCTTCTTATCAGTACATCCCATCAGGTCAAAACGCCGCTGGCTTACACTAACACAGGCAGCGTGAAAATAGTCTAAGCATTTACAACACTTTAAAATGCACTCTTTTTCTTGAAGTACTTTGTTACACTTAAAGCAGAAATCGTCCTTGGTCTTGGCTTTTCCTTGCCTAGGCTGAGGTTGTTTCTTCGACATTTTGTATTGGGTCAATTAAAAAAAATAAGATCAGAAAAATAAACAACGAAAAAAAATGCAAAAAGTTCTCAGGTTTCGAACCTACGTCACTAGTGCAATCATATAGCTTGCATGGTCTACCTACAGAGCCATTCAGTCACTTTATCTGTTGACGAAAAATCCTTTCAAGTCTACAATAATGCAGGATGACGTTTTCGAGTCATTGACCGGAATGCCGATGCAGCGCCGAACATTAGCCGAAGTGCACCCGAAACGCGTAAACGACACTCGCGCGCTTCATGTGTACGAAGATTTTAAACTAAATAACGTTCCACACCAAATAATTATACGAATTGTCAGGTTTCTTGATCATTTTAAATAGTTTTTCGTCCACAATATTATTCCTCGATCACATTTACACACTAAGTAATGTTTTAATCTCACTTAAAGTTATTTTTTTAGCACTTTTCGAATTATTTGCATGGATTCACTTGACAGCACGTCTGCCTTGCGCTAGCGGTATCGGACGCTGAGATTCATTAGTAATCGAAGGAACGGCTCAAATATTATAGGCACAACATCTATGGCGATTTCGGTGGTTTTTACTACTCTGTAAGTTGTCCTCGGAAATTTTGTTTCTTCTTGTTGATTATGGTTCTTATTTTTAAAAAGTTATTAAAGAGATTAGTCAGTTTCAGGTTCATGAAGTTCAGTCAGACAGAACTACTACCAGCGGTAGAGTATTCTCTACTAAACATAATACAAGTGAATATTGCAGTAGACAGCAAACATTACACGTTTTATTGACATACCAATCCAAGGCGGATCATCATTTGAATCATTCAATTTCACCGAACAGATTGCTGAAGTCTGACGTCGTGCCAACGAATGTTAACGTCGCTCTTGGAATTTCTAAGGAAAAATAGTATATTTTATTATAACAAGAGTTATTGTGTTGTATTTGACTAGTTTCGCTTTTCCCGCGTGACCTTAAAATATATATAAACCGTTAATAAAAACGAGGCACTGACAAATGGACGTAAGTATAAGTACACTCAGGCTCAGATAAGTACATTCAGCACTTATTTAGAAGTAAAAATAGCTTGGCAGAATAACAGGTGTATAAAGGCAAGCCATATTTTCTTGATAACAGAGCCGAGTGGGCCCTAATTCCACATATATCTCTCCGATATCTCGATGAGATCTCTGAAGTGGCGATATGTTACATAGTAAGTCGCGTTAAGTTTGCGACTCATTTATATGCGACGGCATAGATATCAGGCGCAAACTTAACTTGAGCGAGATATCGCCAAATAAACCTACACTTGAATTAGCGCCCAGGTAATTTTGGTTTTCGTAGGAAGTTCTGTTATTGACGAAACTTATGCAATGTACCAACATAAGTATAGCACGGGAGCAAGTACACACAAGGGTGTATAAATGAACGACAGCTTTGACCGTATAAGTGATACGCTGTAAAAGGAGTCCCTGATCACGTAGAAGTAAGTACTCGTTAGTCGTCATAATTATAGAGATTTCTAGGACACGTCCAGTGTACACACATTCTTCCGTTCGTCATTATTAAGATATCCCAAACGTCATGCTCATTGCGAACTTTGTCAAACTGTTATCCGCGATCACCAACGGGGATTACGAGTCTAAAGGGGTTGAAACAAAAGAGTTATTTTTAACCTCTACACCCCCGTTCATACCTGCGGAACCCTGGATCCCTGTTACAGAGTTGTGCCCGCCTACGAGCCGTGGCTTATTGCTGAGTTATAATTATAATTACTAGAACTTCGTTCCCGGGGGACAAAATGACATAATCCTCTTTACTTCAGCATAGTCGCGTAAAAGTCTCCTGCAACTATCCTTAGGTGTGGTTCCCCTGTATTCAAAATCACCAACATGACACGAGAGATGCCGATTGTTGTCAATACTCGTGCTGCATTTACACGTTGATTTATTAAAAGAACTTTGGAGTATCGCGCTGTTAAGATTTTTCTTAAAATATTGGTAAGCAACTGAATTTCATATTTTCGTAATCGAATGGGAAAGTGTATAATAATTCCCTTGGCGTTTACAGCGTGTCCGCTTTTAGCCGTAGAGCATATCAGTACAGTTCTATAAAAATGCGTTCGTGTTCACAATAAACTGACGTCACGCCATTGACAAAATACCTGTGCCAAAACAATGATTCACGAAGAAGATCAATTACAAATTCAAACAAAGTATTTTAATCACTCCAGTACCTACCTAATATTAGTGCAGTGCATGGTCGGACATAGTGGGTTAATACTCCCATCTGTTATTCGAGTAAGGATTATTTCACGCAGTTAATGAAAAATTTCTTTTTCTTTCGCGGTTGTACGAGGAAACTTTGGATTTTTTGAAGTGAAAGGGGTGACAACTATATGAAAATGATTATTTGCGTTATTGTTGTTAAATATTACACTTGTGAATTCTTGTATGCGATGTGTATTATTACAGCGCCTTATATCTGATTTTATTGACATTATTAACTGACCATCTGTTGACCCTAATACCGAAGGTCAGTAATAGAACATTAGTGGCCCAGCCACACGCGAACAGCGGTAGCGGTGAAATCATACCGATACATATGTATGAATGAAGCATGCCATGAACCGCCGCGCGCGGTCCCGCTCTAGCGGTTTTTGCACAAGCGAATCGCGAAGCAGCGGTGGCGCTTTTTTTTTAAACATGACTTGAAACTGTATCAGGGCTGTTTAGCCCTCACTATAGTTTCCGGCAAACTTTTTGAACAAAAATGGCGGATCTGCGCATGTACATTTGTACGTAAATCGGCTACTTCGCAGTCAAGGTTATGCTCTAAAAGTTTACCAGTTGGTTGGACTTTGTGTAGGAGTATAACCCGCTAATGGGATTATCTCCGCGCCACAGGAATGATTAGCGCGTGGCGCGGCGGAAAGAAAATGTATCGGTGACTAGAAAAGACGACTTCAGAGAGCGGCGCGTGCGGCGGTTCGCGCGGACGGATCGCGTGGTGTAGGTACGTGGCATGCTTACCGCCCCGTGTGCCGCCCGCCGCGCCGCTCGCCGCCAAAGCCGAAGCCGGGCCGTTCGACGGTGAGCATGGACTGCACGTTCCATCTGTCGCCGCTATTTATTTACGATCAACATTGACGTAATAATTACATAATACCTCAATGACGATCAAATAAATAATTGATTTAGCAATATTTCCCGTGATATTTCTTCCAGAGGTGTTCTGACAGATATTAAGCCCCTATGCGGAGGCGGACATTTCCCCCATCTCCAAATGGAAATCGACTTAAAGCGCCCGAGTAAAGTCAGCAGAAATCAATATGAGTAGTATCCATAAAAAATATAGTTAAATGCTTTTATTTCATCTGGGTTTAAGATCTGAATCTCAAGAGGATTCCGTTAACGACTGCCTTTTATTTGAAGATTCAACATTATACTTATTACAGTCTGAATGCGTCGAAGTTATTTAAGCGAGATGTTTTATTTGTCTTAAGAAAGCCCCGAAAGGAGTTTACTTAATCCCTAACGGGCCGCCAAGTTCTAACACGGTTGTTTTGTGATTCGAATTACTGACTGCTCCAGAGCTCCCCAGGGTGAGCTAATTGTTCATTGTTCATTGGCCAAACGTAAACTGTAACTTTGTTTATATTGAAGCGAACTTTAACAATGCCTTAGGTCTGTATCGTAACTATATGTCTCAGAAGAGCAGATGAGACATATAGATACGAAGAAGAGCAGATCTCAGGCTAAATAGTTCGAAGTCAATGTATATCTTATCCTCAGAATTAATATTATCACATTCATGTGTTAATCATCACTACATAGTATAAAACAGTCGCTCCCTGCTGTCTATGTGTCCCTTATGTATGCTTAGATCTTTAAAACTTACGCAACGGATTTTGATGCAGTTTTTTAGGGTTCCGTAGTCAACTAGGAACCCTTTTAGTTTCGCCATGTCCGTCGGTCTGTTTGTCTGTCTGTCCGTCCGCGGCTTAGCTCCGTGATCATTAGCATTAAAAAGCTGAAATTTGGTATGAGTATGTGTATGTATCACGCCGACAAAACGGTAAAATAAAAACTTTTTTTCGGGTACCTCCCGTACACCTAAAGTGGGGGTGATTTTTTTTCTCGTTCCAACACTAGTGTGTGGGGTGTCGTTGAATAGATCTTTTAAAAATAATAGGGATCTTAAATCATAATTTTTTGGTAAAGTCAGCAGTTTTGTAAATATTCGCTCCAGGAATAAAATAATAGCGTCCCCCCCGCCCCTCTAACTTTTCTACCACTTTCCATAAAATATGGAATTCATAAAAAAGATTCATAAAATGAGGCCTTATAGGCACTTTCAATGAAAACTATATTGAATAAAATCGGTCGAGCCGTTTTGAGTTATCGCAAAAATTTATAATTTTCTTTAAAATGACGTAAGTGCCGCGCGGTGTCCTTACACTTCAAACGTTACACATTTTGGTTTAGTGCCATACTGTATTAAAACATTTCGCTCCATCTGGCGCGTATAATCGATAACTTCCAGAAGTAATAACAGTTACCTAATTTGGCGTTTACGACCTTTTTATAGAGCTTGAATCTTTCTCGTAATTAAAACCTCGGGCTTAAAACCGTTGTATTAAGCCCGTCTATTGTGAAGGATGGGCAACTTCGGAACCCTACACTGCTCTTGGCCGGTTTTTTTTAATAGATAAAGTGATTCAAGAGGAAGTTTTATATGTATAATACACGCATAATTTATCAGCATTGCATCCGTGCGAAGCCGGGGCGGGTCGATAATATACTATACGTTAAGATGTTTGGCTTGCTTTCCCTCAGATAGTTATCACAACATTCATTACCTCACAAAGTATTAGGTAATCGTATTAGAGAGCAAACATAAATGCCAGCTTAGGTAAGTAATTAAGATTAATAGGAAGTAGAATTCACTTCCAGAAGGCAAGAAGGTCGCTCAATTGAACACCTGAGATTACGTACCGCCTCACAGTGTGCCAAAACAAATAAACAGTAGGTAATTAAATAAGAAAACATTTCAACTAAAAAATATCCGCGTAATCCAATGTGCACTGTGGCACGGCGCCAAGCCGCGGGCGACGTCAACGTGGATACAACTATGCAGTTAATATCATGCTCACGCGCCGTACAGGCGAACAAATCTATGCCATTTAACATTAATTAATTCAACGCAAGTGATAGTGTAATATTGTAAACTTTGTAACTACAGCTTTCAAAAGATTGTATGCGTAAGCCGCGGGTGTCACAATAACGTGGATCCAAGACTATATTATACAGTTAATATTTATATACTCACGGCCCATACAGGGCGATAAAAATGAACATGCATACAAATTATACAAAACTATGCAATTAAATATTAATTAATAATTTGTAGCTATTCGTATAGCTGCAGCTTTCAAGGAATGGATGCGCAAGCCACGGGTGTCACAGTAACGTGGATACGTAAATACAAAACTTATGTGCAATTTATATTATGTTCATGGGCGTTACAGAGCGAAACAATATGATTGAAGGCAATTTATTTGACTTAATTATATTAATAATTACGACTGCTGTATTAATAATTACTACTACAGCCATGTATCCCTGCTCCATAATCATGATTAATTAAAATAAACGGAATGGATTTGTGCTATCTCACTATTTTCACCTTTTAAACGGAGGCACGAAGTTAGTTTAGGATATTACCAATTTAAATTGTATTTTTTTGCCCATTCTGTCGCATTAGCGGCCTTAGCTGTTTTTTACTGAAGGGTACACCTAGTACTTCTATTTTAATTACGTAGCTAGACGCTTTTGGGATCCCAGTTGACACATTCGTTACTTTTTATTCGTTAATTTATTAGTATATTAGTTTAATTACTTTTTTTATATCCATGACGACAAGGCTTTTAAGGCTGGACAACCAAGTAATAGATTATCATGTTTGTTAGTTCAAGTACACGCAATAAAAGGTATACCTCACCACCGTCACATAGATATATGTACATATTGTGGTATATGTGAGGATGTCAGTCCAAAAACGAACGAACTATTCTTTTGTCATTTTTATTAATCTCTAACATACATTGAACAATCTTTTACGGGCATGTCACAAGACAGTTTTTTTCTTAATACGTTTGCGAGATGGTCATTTAAACCTAATATTTACACATATGTAACACAGACGTATCTATTTATACCCAAAATATGAGAAAGGTAAAATCCAAGCGAAGCTTCTACTTTATCGTCCATCAGTTGATCAATGATGGCGGCGGTGACACCATATCATTTTTACGGCCCTAAAAATAGAGGTCACAGCTTTCGGGAGTGCCATCGGGAAACCACATAAAATCTACAAGGCTCTTTCAGGGATAACAAATATTTATTACTTTATTGACTACCCTTGCCATTTTGGTAATCAAATATTATGTACATGTTGGAATACAATTCTTACTAGTACTATTAAGTGAATACCTTATTAATACCAGGTGGGCCCTGTAACAGGAGCAATAAATTAAAACATAGATTCTACCCCTCAAACTGAACAACATTTATTAAACAACTTTTAAAAATAACTTATTTATAAATAATGTAAACCTGTAAAATAAAGTTTATTCAAAGAAGCAATGTATTGCGAAACATTTGATATTTAGTAGTGACAGACAGCTATGTCAATAGGCGATGTTAATATTGGACGGCGTACATTGAAAATGCTATATTTACTTTGTTTGACATATGCAAACAGTTTTTTTTTTTTTAAGTTTGTGAACAGATGATGTTCAGTTTGACGAGTAAAATCTATGTTTCAATTTTTTGCTCCTGTTACAGGCCCCACATGGTATATTCCGATGCATCCATAACTCTACGCCTTATAGGTAAAATTAACGTTTAAATTTTCTTCATTTCAATTCGGCTCATTAATATGCCTAGATATCCTTTTTAAAGCTTTTATTTAACTTGCATGGTATGTTTAAAGTATGTTTGTTCGGGTGAAATCTTGCAACTCAATTTTGAAGCAGATATCGTTAACCGATTGAGATGAAATTTTGCATTCTTACTTAACTTTGATGACAATACAATAATATGGTACCATGGGGCTGATCTGATGATGGAGCCGGAAGGTGGCCATAGGAACTCTATAATAGAAAAAGAAATCCTACCGAGCTTGGGCTCTTTAGAATCGTCTCAGTGAGCATTTGATGGATATCCAAAGAAAAGTACAGTCGGCTATAAAAGCTTGCCACTAAAATGTCATTTTTGACAGAAACTTATTTAATGACATAAACGTGACCAGTCAATCTCAATCACAATAGTTAGCATTCACTAAGCGTTACATTGTGGCTGCAGCTCCGGACCTCCGTCACCTTTGGAAGCCTCTGATCTGCCCTTTCAGTAAATAACAGCAGCAAAATTCATATCACTATAAAACTTTAACGGTTTCTCGTTAAATATTAAGAATTTTTAACGCAATAATAACTATACGACACTTTTAAAAATATGATTGAGACATTAAATTAAATTAACAATAGCAAATTAAAATGAAATTCCATGACTGCTAGCTAAATTAGGTCACATATTTGGCATATGACATGGCCCTGGATATCTAAGATAGTAATAGAAGCCACATTTAATCAGGAGATTAATTTAGATTCACCGCAAATTCAATTTGAATCCATATTAACTTGCGATATTGACGAACTGAAGTCTATTTGCCTCAAAGTGAATTATGTTATCCACCGCTTTATTAACGATTTCCTGTGCGAACAACTTTAGCTAATCGATGCGTATATTTTGATTTACTGGTGAGATAGCCTTCTGACGTCCGTCAATAAAGTAAATCAAATTGTTTTTATTATCGATATGGTTTAGTCTGGCAGCCGTCAGTCTGGCATCACTCCCCCTCCCCCTCTCCCACTGGACACAAGCTGTTGTGGTACGTGTCGTCTATTTCTTTCTAGTAACACAAATAGAAACCTCTGACATCACCACGGTCGCTGTTTAGCTGCGACTATTATTTTTGTGTAACAGTAATGTTTGGCCAGAAAGTCAATAAAAAATTTAAGTAGACTCAAACGCCTTCATTTGCTCAGAAAAAAACGGACTGTAGCCAAAAACCATTTCATTGTATTATTACAAAGTCAAAGACATTGTTTCAGCCGACATCAAAACTAAACAATAGTTTTGATGTCGGCTGATAATTCAATAGCTGAAAATAATTTATTGTTGTACAACATGTACCTACCTAACCAACTATGTTTTCTTTTTGTATCTTATTGTGAACTATGTATTTATTAACTGTTTTTGTGTACAATAAAGTGTTTACTTACTTACTATGTCCTGAAAATTCGAAAAATTGGAAAAATATGAAAATTTGGAAATAAAATAGAACTCAATTTGGTTAAAACTCTGAAAACAATTAATTCAAGGGGAGGCGTCTCCCGGTTTTTGAGGAAGGAATACTTACGTGGTCCTTTTTATTGACTTAACCGTTTGATTTTAAAAAAAAAGATAAACAAATGCTGAGACAGTTTTTATAGCAGCTTGAAATTAAAAAATAATTATTAAAATATGCATAGTTCACATGTTCAGAAAATGTATAGACAATAATTAAATAATATTAAATTACAAGTAGGTACTATTACGAGTATTTACCATTTGTTTATATTGAAGCGAAGAAATTAAAAATGTAATGCTTCGGACGGGGCTCGAACTTTGGACCCGCGTCTCTATCAACTCTCCGAGCCAACGCGGCGCCGTACCTGCGGATTCGAACCACATTTATTTTTAACTAGCTTTTGCCCGCTTCTTCGCTTGCACAAGTCTGGAAACGTTGTCTGTATTACTTACTACTCGTTTTATTGTTTGATAAAATAATACAACTAATAAAAATCAAGTTTCACCATCTATTAGCCTTACATAATACATATAACCTCTTTAGGGGATAACTTTCAAAAAATGAATGCAGAATTTATACACAAAAATATTCCTTATATGAACGTTTTTCTTACCTTCCATTATACATCTTCATTATCTAAGGGGGAGGTGGCAGTTAGGTTCAGTAGTTTCGGCTCTACGTTGATGAATGATGAGTGAGTCAGTCAGGACTTTTCCATTTATATGTATAGAAGTTTTTTTCGCTTCAATATAAAACTTTCGCTAGCAAACGTTACTACTTTATTATATATAAACTATTATTAGGTTTTTATGCTTTTATGTAAAAGCGCGAGGCGTTTTCTATTATACACCTCTTAGCCCGCACACATTGTTTTGAAATTTGAACAAGCCCTTGACTTTCATCTCATGGGCGCATTACCTATGGAGGTATAATATTTAATATTTATAAAAGCGGCCGAAAAATTAAAAGTTTACAAGTACAGGGGTCTCAGCTCTGAATACGTTTTTGTTCCATTCGGGGTCAGGGGTCTTGTTCCATTCGGGGTTGAGACCCTTGGGCTGCGGGGGCCCAGTGCTCATCAACTTTTTAGGCAGATTTCAAAAAGACTGGTTGACATCACGGCGGACCTAAGAGCTGGCAGCTTCTTCGCTCAACGCATTAGCGTTGCTATACAGCGAGGAAATGCTGCCAGCGTCTTCGGGACTATGCCAAAGGGGTCCGAATTTTTAAGTCTTTTTTTAATATTTAAATTTAATCTGTTTTAGCCTTTTATTTTAGTTAGTTAAGTTCTTAGTTTATAGTTAGTATTTTAATTGATGTAGGTTTATTTGTTGCATTATCTATTGTAAATATAATAAATATTATACTCTAAAAAATATTACAATATTACAGTATTCTTAGCCGTAGCATAAAAAAAAATAGTCAGGCAGGTGATTATCATTCTGAAGGTCGAACATGATCTAATGAATTACCTATTCCTCAATTCGACAAACAGTTTCGGATTAGAGCAAACGATTCAAGTTCGAAAAAAAATAGAAAAAGATGGTCAAGGAGTTTTACATCCCGGTACATTGCCAAATTAAGGGTTATATCTCATAAATTAAATGTAGGCGTAAGCTACATTACAATTCCTAGAAGTTAAGTATAATGACTTATTTTAGAATCTCGTCAAAAATTCTACTATTGTTGTCAGTCTTCCACCAAAAACGTTTTTTTTTCACCCAACAGCGATGCAAACTATTCATTAAGCAGGAAACCCACCACATACCACCGTCTTTACGAACCACAGTTTTCCAATTACGACACGTGGCTTTGGGAAATGAAGTAGCTGTGACCTGAAACCGACGGTAATCCCTACTTTAAACCAGGGACAACCCATTTGCATATTATTCGTGATTGGGTCAAAAATAGGGCTGTCGCACAACTACACATCTCCTTATTGTGTAACTAAATATATATACAATTATATAGTTTATTTTTATAGACAAGAGTAATTATTACCTATACCTAAATACATTTATCAGTTATCACAACATCACAAGTATCACAACATTTGTACCTTTAAATGTTGTGCGCTACCAAAATCAATGCACGAAAATTGGTCATAATATTTAGAGGCTTAACACACTGGCAAATCGCCATCGCCAAGTGGTATTTTTTATGGCGAAAACTTTACCCGTCAAGCAAGCCGTCATAGTATAAGTACACATCGCGTCCCAATGCTTTCCCTATTACCAGTTTGCGATCTTTAATACAAATATTGGCCGGTAATCTTTTGGTTTATATAAATATTATTACGTATATATGTAATTTAACGCGAAAGAATTAATTGGCCAGCAGTATATGTTCATTAGAACTATTCCTGTATTGCAATTACAATAATGTAACAATTCGTTTTCGTCGCACGTACCTACACTAACAATAATCAGTTGTAATTTACAGCTTAGCATTCTGCTCAGTAGCCGGCTATGAAATTGTACCAACCCTAATACAGGATATTATAACAATTTAAACTTTACGGACCAAGGGAAAGAAACGTAATTATCATAATTTTCATGAATAATCGTACTGAAGACAGAGATTAGACCTTACAAAAGACAGTAACAAAGAAAGACTTACTTAGGTACATATATTAAAGCTTGCTTTAAATAACTTTGATTGAAAGAGAAACAAAATACCGAACTGCATATATCTACAGACATTACATTTTGTTTGTCATCAATATTTGCAATTTTACGTTTTGTATTTTATGAAGAATATAACCCAAATCAAGAGTTCAAAATGTTTGATAGTGTCTTAAAAAATGTGAACGTTTTATACGAACGCACACTGTGATTCAAACTTGAACTTGAGCGAATTTCGCCACAAAATTCCTTCCTGTGGAGAGCACTTCACTTTGCTCAACCTTTCTAAGTTGTGTTTCATTATCAAGTGCCTCATCCGTCTTCTTACAAGGAATAATATATCGTTCGACTCGCTTACGGAAAGAATCGCGCTCTCCTGGAGCGGAGGTAATATTTGGTATGCCGACGGATTCATCTTGGTAAATATGTAATATTATGTACGAGTATGCTTCCCAAATTATGTCGCGCACCTATCCTGGTTTTGTAATCTTGGTATCGTTTTGATAAACTCATCATTATTTAAGGGTGAAATTTCATAAAGATATCTTAGTAAACATTAATTACTTTATTGTTGTATGTTTATTAGGTAGGTAATGTAGGTAGTGGAAATTAATGACATATACAGCGCGAAAAAAAGCTATGGGCCCTGGGAAGGTAGTTATTTAATTTAAATCCTTTAGTTAACTGATTTTACTGAAAATAAACATTCCTTTATTAAAAAAATATTCGCTATTTTGGAACGAATCGGTAGGATACGTAGAACGCATATAAATAAACGTGACACATAAAACATATTTTCTCTTTATAACATCGTTTATTTTAAATTTTTACTTGGTTCGATTCCCTGGTGAGACAAGCGAATTTCAGAAGATCTTTGAATGCAATTTTGTTTCTTTTTTTTAAATAAAGGTATGGTAGTATGTTTCCTTTGAGTTAAATGAGCTAACTAAAGGATTTAAGGTAGTTCCCTCCAGGGCCCATAGATTTTTTCCACTCTGTATATATTTAACCTGTACTTTATCAAACTTTTTGCGAGAGCCAAACAATCACATCAGCACGATTCAGCGTAAACTTTATTCATGTTGAGGCGAACATGGGTGAAACTAGTGCACGCAAATATTCCCATATTTATTGTTATTTTTGGAGCGTTAATATTCTTTAAAACGCGACCGAATTACACGGTACGTTAGTATGTTGCGCTAAAATGAATAAATATAGGCGGCGTATAAGGTTTACAGCGAAACACAATAATAGTACCCTTTCGGCTGAAAGCAGTAAAGCGGTACCTACTATTCGACACCTTACACCTCAGTGGTCTTCAATTTAGCTGAGCAGCGTATGCCGCTCTGAGTATGCAGCGCGCAAACATGCATGTTTGCGTCGTTAAGCGCTGGACTACATTAACCTCACCTCCACATCTAGGTTTTTCCACGCCACGCCCTTTACAGTGCCATCACCATGTGCATGTGCAAGTATGCTTGCTTACTTTACATCAGCTGGTCAAGTATGCTTGCTTACTGCAGCATAAATCACGATATACGAGTATGTACTCGTACACCAACATACAAACGATTCTTTAACTGTTTGATACTGATAATTTTATTCAGACATATCTTATTACATAGACTCGGTCGAGCGTCTTATTAGTCACGTCTAAGTCGATCCTTACCTTTCCATCAATTACACAAGTTATTATTGATAAGTTAAGCCGTAATTGTTTCGTTTTATCTGCAAGCCATTTTACTCAGAAAATAGTAAGTACCTTTAATCCCTAAGGCCAGCGGGTCTAATAACGAAAGTTTCTTAATTTATGTTTTCACCCGCAGCAACTTCGCTCGTGAACTTCGGGAATTTCTTCAATATTTACCTTTAAGTGCAGATAAATACCAACAGCTACATCACATAGTTTTTTAACACACATGCTCGTAAAGTGGCCCTTATTAAACAGTTTTTTTGGCCGCAAGGTACTTATCCTATAAAAACACGCGTGCTTTTAATTTATTTCAACGAAGAGTATTTACTTAAGTACATATTATTATAAAAATAAGCAAAGGTTTTATTGACTAAAATAATTGTGATGCATTTAAACGCTTTTCAATTATTTTCATCAAATTATTAAATTTTGTTTTATTATTGATATTTATTTGCATTATAATTAAGTAAATCTATATTTTATTATACTTTTAATATTTGGCTGTTTAACGGTTTTGCCATTGCCTTCATTTTGCACATGTGCGTGCAAATGAATTGCAAGGCGCTTTAAAAAAATCTCCGCGCCATTTTACATAACTGGTTTATTCGTAATGTACAGCTGTACTTAGTTTGTGATTATATTTGCAAAAATGTCGAGTTCAAGTTAAGTGTGCCGAAGATTTAGATGTAGAATTGACGCTTCCAGAAATACTGAATGAGGCTAAAAATCTACTGACTGACAGCCTGTTGTCATTGAAATAAAAAAAAAATATCCAATAGCCTCATTGAGTACGTCAATGAATAGCCTATAAAAAAATCATCTTTTGGAAAACCAGCAAAAATGCAAAGTCGTTACTCAAGATTTGAATAATGAAATTAATAGTACCATTGCGTACGTCCCTCAATCAATCAATTTTTGATTGTTTTTTTTTAATAAAGTATGAAATGCTTTAATTGAAATGTAAAAAAAAATATAATTTTATCTGGAGTGTAAAATATGAGATAAATAATAAAACTAATATTTTAATAATAATTGTACTTTCACATATTATTTCAATAATCATAAATTAAATATTATTAGTTGTAAACGGTTGTATTTTTCCTCGCAAGTGTGTTGGAAAACGTCGTATAAAACGCGTGTGCATTGTGGTCAGTACACTCTCAGCTCTATTACGCCTCGACAGTAATGACCAAAGCAACTTAGCACACTCGTATCATAATTCAAAATATACTTACTATCAAACTTGAGTCTTCCTCTTCGACTTCCTTGTTCGATAGAATACTGGACTATGTAATAATTACAATAAGACCTTGTACCTAAACTTAAGTATTCCTGCAAATAAACCATTATATTCTATTCTTGTTTCATTACTAACATAAGTAGTTTAAAAGGTATACATTTGAGTTACGCTTCTGCGACTGTTATTGCTCATAATACTGTTAATCATAATCATATAATGATTATGCTCACAATGCACAGAAATTTACATTATATTATAGTTCTTCACAATCTACCGATAACCGGCGTACAATTTTGCAATAACTTAAAATAACAAACTACATATAGGTACACTAAGTTAAATTGGCAAAGCTAACAACAATGTAAGACAACCATGCGCCCGCTAACGAATTAGCTCATCTGCTCGCACCCGCGATAACTTTGCCGAAGTGTGAACCTTGACACTTGAATACAAGTTCACTGATGAATCCTTCGGCGGGGGATTCGGGAGATCTGTCTTTCAAACCAGCTAATATATATTTCAACGACACAAAGACGGATTCCTAAGACAGATTTTCTAAGGACAACAAAATACAGTGATACTAAAAACTGTAAAGGATAACAAAAGTAATGGACGATAATAGAATACCCAATTTAATTTACTTAGCTTTACTACGTATATATAACATGTGAATAATTAGTTGCTCAATATTGCTTTGACTTCAGTGTTTTTGACTAGTTGAGAACTCTTAAGAAAACCTATCATTAACTTATTTAATTACTTTCGGTGTGCTCCACTTCACCGAAATTGACAAATTCATTCGTTTAATTTAACTACAAACTCGTAAAGTGATGTTAAACAAACACGAGATCCGGGATGTAATTAATTATGAGGGTACCCTTGAGAACACAGGCGCGTTTTGGTACATGCCCTACATGCTAAAATTAATACAGAAATTAATAGGATTCGATAAGCAATACGCATTACATTATCGTATCTTAATGAAGCCGCATCCCGGCTTTACGCTCAGTGCTTCTAGTCAAGTACCACGACACTTGCGTGAAATACCTACTCGTACTCCTACCGTCGGTCCCGAGCTGTACCTACGAGCAGTCGCAAAACCACCGACGGTATTCTTTACGAAACTTTCATCTTAAATTTATATTGCAGTAATTTCACATTTTGCTCTGGGACTTCTTGCATTGACAAATGTTGTTGTTGTTGTTTAAAGTTTGGGGTAGGCAATAAACCAGCCCGGTTGCTCTTAAATTGTTTCGAACACTCTGATGCCCTTCGGAAGTTTAATCTTTTAATCATCGCCGGCTAACGCAAAGAATTTCAGCCGCTTCAATTTGGGTAAATCCCAAATTGAACCGTTTGGCATCGCTTTACAAGACTAAAGTTTGTAGGGTTTTATTAGCATTTAGGGCATAATTCAGAAGTAATTTGGTGTAGATCGCGCAGAACAATCGGCGGCGCTCGGGCGCAGCGGCGGCCGGACGTTTCCCGATGAGATGAGAATCATTTGGCAACTCGCCCCCACCTATATTTAAATTGTAATCTCATTGAGTCAACGCTCTCAACAAGTTTAACATTCGAAATAACTGAACTTCTCCCTGTTTTTTATCGAAAATTATAATTGAGTCCGAACGAATGCTACAAATACTCGTAACGGTTTTGTGGGGACCTTCTGATTAATTTGTTACATTGATATGGTGAAAGTTTTCCATCACTAATAAATCCTTAAATACAGTTCTTTTGAGTAACCTAATTTAATTTCAAGTACCTAATAAAAAAGTCCATTTTGCAGCGTTGAGTAGGTAATAATAATGTCGTAGATGACCTTCTGAGGGTGCTCTAACTTCGTAAAAAGCGTAATTTCGGCCGGTGTAGAAACCAAATGGCCTGCTGAATAGACGAATGTAAGGAAAAAAATAATAATATCGTACTAATCGTTACAATCCTTTGAAATCGAGCTGACCTTTCATTACAAGTGAACAAGCAATTACATTTTTACTGGAATACACATCTGTAGATATACTTTAATATAATCCGCGTGTACATATTGAATGCGAAATTTAATACAAGGTTGAGATTCTATCTCGTAAATCAGAAATTCTAGAACAATTATTATGTGTCCACCATTTACGTGTAAAGGATCTTTAGCATAATTCGGTTAACCATTGTTATTGAGCATGGTTTCAGGGCTGAGGTGGGTGGCCAGTATTATGGAAGGCGCAGAGCTCGGCTTTTGTTTTACGAGCTTTGTTTCAAACAGAATAGTATTTTAATAATTAGTTATGAGTGCACGTAGTGGAACTCAACCCCAGTTACACCCCAATGTAGAAAATAGTTGCAAGTATAATGTACAATATCAACCATAATGACAAAGATAATATAATTTGACTGCATATGCAGGGAGTGGTAGCACTTTATAGTTTAGTGTACAGCACAGTCAACTGGGAATTATTATTAATTAGAGTGTTGCAAATGTTTAATGTGTTTCATTGTTATGCTTGTAATTTATTTTGTGATGTGAAAATCAGTGTAACACAAAGCGGTTTTTTTTATATTTTAATTTGGTTAGTTTGTTTCGTTTTATAACATTTAAAACTTTAGTTGATTATTTTCGTGTTAATCTTTTAACATAACATTATTTAAGGTACCTACATTGTATTATTGTGTAAACACACAATATATAGTGTACCGTAAGGTGAGGCTATTTGGAACTCAAGGGATTATTTTCATAATGTTTTTTGTACTCGCGTACTTTAATCTGTCAATTATAATTTCACAGACAAAATCAAAATAGCGCACTTTTTAATCCTGTACCAAAATTCTATACTCTATGGTACCCGCTACAGAACTTTAATATTCATAAGATATCTCTCTACTCAACTATAATAATTTCAAAAAGATAACATCAGCATATTTGATTAAAAAAAGCACGCTACTGTTCACTGATTGGTTGAAATTACTTGTCAAGAAATTTAACCAACCACGAGGCACCCGCCATGACCATCACGGTCATGTTTTTTTTTTAATAGGTCAGTTTTAGTTGAACGAAAAGGTTACATCAAAAATAAAAATTCATAGTGGGGAATGGCAATTAAAGTAAAAAAATATTATTTGTGTTTTGCTCGTATAAAAAGTATTGTATGCAATAGTTCAATTCAATTCAATTCAATCGTTTATTCATGAACAACAGAGTTGTGTATGAAATGCATATAAATACAACATTAGGTTTAACACAGTTAAAATTAATGAAATATTTATTGGTTATTTAATGGTCCCACCCTCCCAAATTAAATAAATGTATGTATGCATGAAAAAATACGCAAATAAGTATAACGGGTTAGCACAAATTTAACTGGCACAATATTATATCGCGGAATAGCAAAGCAATATTATTATTTTCATTAATATGGATTTCCGCAAAGTAACGCCTGATTCAATTAATTACAGTTAAAATTAATAATCTAATCAATAATTTTCAAAATGTTATTAAATGATCGCAGTCAACAGAATTGTAATAATAAAATAAGTTAAAAATAACAGTCTCATTAAATAATAATAATAATCATCAAAACATGAAATAATATCATTAGTCTACATCATAAAATTGAGTAATCTAAACCTGAAATAAATAAATAAAATGCCGTCTAAAACAATAATAATCATGATTAAATGAGTGAATACTAATAAACAAATACAAAGTTAGCTAAATTAGCTTCTTTACACAATTAGTTCTTAAAATCCTGACTTAGGCCACTCGGCAAGGCTCGTGACCTAAACGCGGTACTCGACTTTAAGAACCTTCATTGTGCAACGATTGCATAAAATACTATTAAGCCCGTTTTTATCGTTAGATTATTATAGGAATATATATATGTTTTCAGATATAAGAAGATATTTGTTCCAACGTTCCAACTATTGCAATGCGAAAGTAAATTATATTAGGGCTTAAAAGCATTTAATTTTCAAATTAACAAATAGCCCCTAAAATTTTAAATTAACAAACTTAATATTTACCCCGTAGCAAAAAATCTCGTGGTTATGCTAGAACTTCTGGCACATAATAGATAATTTCTTATGGTGAATGGGCTGAATTTGCCACGTATCCCAACCCCAATTAACCGAACCATCCACCTACAGCTTAGTAGTGCGTTTAGGAAACCCATTTAGACAGCGACATCCAACTATAATGCAGTAACTCCTAACTAAAATTTCGCCTTATGTATTCAACACGTCTAGCATAACTGTGTCTCGCGACTCTTTGTCGCGCGACAAATACTACCGGTGACTTTTCTCTATTCTGAGCGAGAAAGACAGGTGACGCTTTGTCGCGCTACAATTGAAGTCGTGTCAAGATGTGCTAGCCCCGCATTAGCCAGAGTTAATTCGGCAAGCGATAATCTAACGCCAAATAGGTACACAGTTCGACAACTTCGCTTTCACCCAACAATACACCCCAGGTCAAAAGTATGAAACAAAGTTTATTCTTTGAATATTAAAAGTTTCGAATTTATTCCTTGTGTAAATGTTAGTAACCGTTAGGCCACCCCCAAAAGATACAAAAATAGAACAACCACTATTAACATATTTGCATATACATATATGTATACTTACCTAATCCGAGACAAGGTGCATGACGTCGTTTTTTATTGCCTTTCTACAAAATGTTGCACTGGCAATTTTCATAAGCTGAATTTGCATTATTGACTTTTAAAATTTTTAAAATCATTTTTATATTGTGATTTTGTAAGTTATTCCGTAAGGAAATCATAGGTTTGTATAGTAATATAAGCTTGTTTCCATACTTTTGGCCTGGGGTGTAGATGGGTAATACCTATGTGTCTAAAATACAGCGACTGTTAAAATGCCCATTATCACATTCAATTATTTTTGTCAACGGCTCCACCTATTTTTATTCACGGCTCCACAGCCAACAAATTAGGTTAGGCCGTGACACCAAAGGTTTCTTGTTATGAAACACGAATAATCCCCAAGTTTCTTACATTTTTACAGATATAGCTAAATTTATTCTAATCCAATTAGGGTAATTAAGTAATTTGTATTCGAGCTAAAACAGTTCTTAATGAGCGCTACGAATTAGCCGATGAGTCTAAGGGATATTTTTGTCTAAAAGTTTTTTAGTAAATTGAGTTAGAAATGGTTGAAATGAAAGTCGGCTTCATCTCGATCAAATCTGTCACGCCGTGTCTGTGCACAAGGGATCGATCGGTGAATCACTCTGAAGCTCGTGTTATAAATATCCAGAGGGCTAATATATGAGTTTGCTGATACCTTTGTTTTAGGTCGCTTCCGTGATTTGCGGTTATCATATTTATTAGGGTCGAGCATACTTTACTTCAGGTCAATATTTCGCAAGGGAAATAATAAACTTACATTTTAATACACGTTATGTATAAATAGTAAGTGTAAACATTATGTACATAAACTAAAAGGACAAGAAATATCAGACTCCAAATGCTGGACAAAGGCCTCTCCATAGCTCTCTAGAAGAAATTGTAGACCTACATTTTCTTTACGGTCCAACCTTATCATTCATAAAAAATAATCCGATAGAGAGTTCCTGGGTGTATGAATTGGATTGGGAAAGTTTAAAGATTTCCATTAAAAATTGTACACACCAATTAATAAATGTCATGATTAATATAAAACTTTCGACGAGAATCGTGATCCATTTTTCCAGTACATAAGAACTAATAAAACTTAATTCGTGCAAATTGTTTTCTTCTGCGGATTTTAATTAAACTTTCAAAGGCTACGAACGGAACGGATACCCCGCGTCGCAGCATTTGCCTGTGAGCGGACGACGAGGCTCTAAACAAGCCCGAGTTATAGCCACTCCGTAATAGCGCCCTATTTAAAGCTTGACTAAACAAAAATGCGATCGTTAATGTTACAATACGTCTTTTACATCGTTTTTACGACAGTCAGTCGTAATTTACACGTATAGTTAAAACAGTGGAGTTGTACGATAATTACGTGTTCTATCCGAAATTACAATCTAATAACGTAACATAAACCTACTAAAACATCCTCGATTTACACCGTATAAATGCGTGAATAAACTCCCTAAGCGAATAAGCTGACTGTGAAAACAGATTGTCAGATTGCAAAACCAATTACAGATAATAAGTCGAGTCCCTTGTTCAATTCAATTCCCTTGTTCTCTCATTCATGAGTCGCTGACGCGTGCAGTTCGGAAGAGCAGCAGTGCGCCATCGCGTGTGCCGTGTCGGATGTGGGACGGAAAGGCCATATATATTCCTACCACTATAATAATATAGTAAACATACTCGAAAAGAGTCTGAGTCGGAAGATGCCAGTCTACAAAAACTGACGACCAGGGCGTTAATTATACACTGAAAAAAATATTTTTCTACAATACTACAAGAACGTGTGGTTGTGAAATATGTAGTTATGGTAACTGAAATGTAGTTGTGTTAATCAAAAATATTTTAACGTGTATTATGTGGATTGTAATCGTCACTGCATGAATCTAGTTAAATGCAGTTTGGTACTATTTACAATTGCATTGTATAAATAAAGATCCAAGCGTAATAAATACAATATGGTTTGTAATGCGAACATTTACAATGTATAAATAAAGATAGATAATGTAATAGAAACAGAATTTTTGTTATTTTTACAATGCGCATTGTTCTACATTTTTTTCTTACAACTGCATTGTATAAATAAATATTCAAGCGTAATAAATAGAAAATGGTTTGTAATGCGAACATTTACAATGTATAAATAAAGATAGATAATGTAATAGAAACAGAAATTTTGTTATTTTTACAATGCGCATTTTTCTACAATTTTTTCTTACAATTGCATTGTATAAATAAAAATTCAAGCGTAATAAATACAAAATGGTTTGTAATGCGAACATTTAAAATGTATAAATAAAGATAGATAATGTAATAGAAACAGAATTTTAGTTATTTTTACAATGCGCATTTTTCTAAAAAAAAATCTTACAATTGCATTGTATAAATAAAGATTCAAGCGTAATAAATACAAAATGGTTTTGTTATGTATAATAAGCATTGTAATGCGAACATTTACAATGTATAAATTAGAAACAGAATTTTTGTTATTTTTACAATGCGCATTTTTCTACAATTTTTTCTTACAATTGCATTGTATAAATAAAGATTCAAGCGTAATAAATACAAAATGGTTTTGTTATGTATAATAAGCATTGTAATGCGAACATTTACAATGTATAAATAGTGTATAGTGTACTTTGCGATATCGCCAAATAAGCGATATCTCAGGTATATCGCCTTTAACGCGATGGTTGCCATTCGAGCTGCATAAATTGACATTTCACGATACTATCTACTCACTAATGTTAAGTTTGCGCCTGGGTCATTGTCAGATTTAGGTTCGCGTCTTTTCGGTGGACACGTACAAACTTAAGGACTTTAGACCTAGTTTGCCGATCAAAATTGGGTCATTGTCAGTTCAAAAAACAAAATTCGTCCCTTCGGCAAAAGTTAAAGAGCTTGTATGAATCTAGGTTATGTTGCTATTACATCGGATGATAGACGAGGAAACGTTCTTTATTCTCACAGGCATTTTATCAGAAAATTAGGCCCTGGAATCCTTAATTTCGCAAATGTCCACCGGAAAGACGCGAACCTAAATCTGACAATGATCCAATTATATTAGCATAAACGACGTTTTCCTTTCTATGGGCTTGCGTGTTAAAAACATAACTTCTATGCACATACGCTGTAAAGCAATATTGGCCACCGGAGAGACAAATTTTGTTTTTTGAACTGACAATGACCCGTCATATAAGTATCTGTGGCGTCGCAAATAAATGACGCAAACTAGTTTCACATTTTTCTTTATTACTAATTTCACTTATATACCTACTCACTTCGTTGGCTCGTCCAAATAATCACTTCGTGTCAAAACGGCTTATTTTAGCTCTTATCAAACAATCTAGAATTTTATTACACACATTCTAGAATGAAAACAGGGGTTAAATTAAATTTCACGTCTCTATATTTTTTTCCAAACCCTCGCCACTAAGTCTTATTTTCGCGTGTGTTCTATTTCCTTCTTATTCTCTATTTTCTTGTTATTTATTACATAAAATAAAATATGAATACCTATTTTATAGGTAAGCACACTTTTAATATGTTTTCTTTGAGAACTATGTACTTATAAGCCTCAATTCTTACCATATGTAGGTACATAGGTAAGTTAAGTTCATATTACTGAATATAGTTAAACATATACCTATCCTGTACGAAAAAATACTGACCGAGTTTCTTTCAGCATTTCTTCTCAACAGTGGTCTACTTTGCGGTAGACTCGGATATGTAAAAGTGCCCGTGTGGCCTAAAATAAAGATCATTATTTCATTGCATTTAAATGACACGTTGTCAATGTCACTTCATGCAGCTCGAATAGCAAAAATCTGCATGATGTGGCTTACACGTCGCTCAAACTGTCGATATCGAAATCGGAAAATAAACAAAGTCGATAGTTTACAGGTACACCAAATATCTCTAAACCCGAAAGTGCATGCCCGAAATATCATAATTTAAGCAAAAGTTATCTGAGATAGTATAATTTAAAAATAACGGACAATGCTTATCACTTTACACGATGTGATAATGTCAGTGTCACCGCGCCAGCCGTCGACGGCCCCGTCCACGCAAACGTGACGTCCTGACATTGACACCTCCACATTCGCCTTTATTTACGTCACCAACCGCCGGATTTTATTTAATTGCTTCGAATTTTGAATTGGACTCTATTTATTTAATAAAATAAGAGTGGTGACAGGTAGCCGTATTTACCAAAAGCAATTGAGTGATTATGGCGAGTGCGATGTAAATGCACCGATGTATATTTCGGCCTCTGACCGCTTCAGTTTAGTGAAGAAATTCCATTAGTTCCGAAACAAGGTAAAATCGGCCTGTGACCATCAGTTACACGGGCTGATAACGACACTGAAACCGCATCAGCCACCGGGCGCCGCGTCGACGCTAATGTTGACAGCCTGACAGCTCCGCCCTTATTGTACGTCACCAACCGCCCGATTATTTAAAACAAGTAAGTAAATGCATCATTTTTTTCATTGCATATTGGAGTTTAACTTCTACGATTCAGTACCTACTTACTTAACACTTGGTACCAGATATTTTTAGCATCGATATTTCAAAAAAATATATTAGTAGTTGACGACGAGTGGACACGCGTCGTACATTTTCTGAAATTAAACATAGTAAATATGGCATAGGGCTTAAATTTCAATATTTGGCATAGAATTGAGTCGCCGTTGTTATAATGTGCGAAGACCTTAATTCTGTCCAAACTTTACCTATTAATTGTCTTTTAGACTTAGCAACGTTTGTGTAATGTATTTATTCAAAATAACTTGTTTCTAAAATTAACGAATATTTTCCTACTCAGACAGTTTTAATGTCAGACGCATAAAATACTTTTCATGCAAATTTAGATTTATCACGTAAAGGAACGAATAGTTTTTTTATTACATATCCGAATGTCATAATAATTAACAAGCGACACCTTCAATTTAAATTTAAAAGATAAGTATAATAGTTGGAACATTCACTTGGGAACAAATAACTTTTCAGAGATATACATATAATTGTATTTTTTCCCGATAGTACTCGTATATATACGTTGTTTATTTGGAGCTAGAATTTACGATTAGTTTATTTTTACGATGGTTTAAATAAAAAAATCATAATAAAAAAAACATTTAACCAATCGAGGAATATAACAATCAGACGGTACATTCCATAAAAAAATGTATTTTTTATGGAATGTACCGTCTGTACTAACTTTTATTAAATAAAAATAAATAAATATAAATAAATAAATAAATATCAGACAACCTCACACAAATCAACCTAGTCCCAAATTAAGCTCAAGAAGGCTTGTGTTATGGGTACCTACTAGGCGACGATATACATACTTATATAGATAAATAAATACTTAAATACATAGAACATCCATGACCCAGGCACAAATATTCGTGTTCATCACACAAATATTTGCCCTTGCCGGGATTCGAACCCGGGACCGTCGGCTCAGTAGGCAGTTGCTTTGCTTAACCACTACGCCAACCGCGTCGTCAAATACATTAAAATGCATACATTCGCGGCTTAATTATAGCCGCAACTCTGGGCCCTCTAATTACGACATTCCTCTATAAAGCACTCGTTTTGTTTGCCAGAAATGTCACCAAGCATCTTAAATATTCGAGGTGCTGTAATAAGGCTTCCTTCCTTGGCTTCTCGACTTTACAATTTGTAGAAATAATCCTACGTATTCACGTCAGCGGCTGCCAGAGTGTATTAGCTGAATATATTGGTATTGAAAACAACAAAAAATGGATAACGTTTATATGTTCATCCCGATCCGATCTGAGAGTATCGATCAAATGTTGATTAAGATTTTTTTCATTATTAGAGACAGGGACCTAATTCGAGAATGCCGTTTGAGTAATCGCCAAACGTCAAATCTCTATTAGATAACAGTTATATCGCCATTGAGCTGTCATTTAAATGTGATGAGCTTAAATTTGACTTATCTCGTCTCAATTTTGGAAATACGAAGGCTAATGGATAATGAGTGTCAAAAATGTTATTCATGCATATGAATTTCTGTTTTGAACGAAACGTAACGGACTAATTTCACGCACTACGCGGTCAATTTAAAGTGTATAGAATCCTATTGAAAAAAACTTGACTTTCATCACTGTGGGATAGTTTTGGCTTTATTATGCAAGAATTACTTGAAATATGCGGAATCATCAATCAATCAATCATAAAATCATCATCATTTGTACTCCGGATCATTTTATGCTCTCAAAATCATTTATTAACTAAGGACTCCTAAAGAGGTGCTGTAAGTATTTTAATTACGAACGATCGATCGCCCTATTTATAGATCAAACTCAACTTGTACCGTCATAATGAAATATTTTAACAGCGTTCTTAACACTCCGCTCATTGTAACGAGGAACTGCCGGCCAACCAAGCTTAGAATCTTCGCTAATGGGATTGCGATTTGAGGCAAAAAATTTAAAATCTACCAAACTTACCTGTGAGAAAATCTTTCTGACTTACTTAAATGTAGAAAGAAAATATTTAGACTTGGAATATAACCAAATATAAAGCAACCGTTCAGATGAAACATGCGGCAAAAATCGGACAGCTGGTTTGCAATATTTAATTCAAGCATGAAGAAAAACAAACATTAGTTAATATATGTATATTGCAAGTATACATTTATAATATAAATTTATTCTGCCTAATTCATTCAGTTATGCTGTGGATATTGTTTTCCTTGTGCACTCCATAGTTGCGGATTATAATGTTAAATATCGAGTCCAGTGTCTTTATATCATTATTTGAGAAATATTTGTACCATTTGTACTCCAAATCTGTTTTTTTGCGTAAAATTACCTATACAACGCCAATCGATGACTAGGCAGTTTTGTAGTAACGGGCGGTCAAAACGTCGGTAATATTTTTTTCTCAAAAATTGCATGTAATGTTGCCTTACCATCGCTAGATAGATTACAGTAAGTGGAACATACCGAAGACTTTTTAGAAGTGTCCAGTAAACAGCGAGATTTTAAATTTGGAATCAATATTTGTCCAGTAAGTAAGTATGTAATTCCTATTACGTATCAAGATATTTGAATATCGAAACACGATTTACATCGTCACCGACCTAAAAAAAAACTAAGGATATGAAGGCGATGAGGTCGTATATAAATGTAAAAAGGATGCATTCCACAAATTGTTTTAATTATAATTACAGTGCGACAGCAAATTGTAGAAATTAAAAAGTGGCGTCCCTTTCTCATAGATTAAATAGAAAGAGACGACATTGCAGTATACACTTGCAATTTACACTAAGAGCAAATGTAAAATAAAAAGAGGTTAGCACTATTGGCAGTATAAACGTAACTCAAGATGCATATTTAAAAAAAAAAAGTAGTAGCGACAAGGTTTAGTGCGGAAGTTTGTATGCAGCGTTTAGTTCATGTTGTAATTGTGCTGTGTAAAATGACAATGATATTTCGGAATTCCTTCCTTTTTTGTGTCGTTTAGAAAAAACCTTGGAGTTAAAATTGAAGGTAAGCTTTATGATATGAAAATTAGAAAATACAACAATGTATAACAATAAATAAATTTTATCATTAAGACTAATAAAAATTTCAAATTTGTTTGTGTGATCTATTACAATAATTCAGCAAAAATGAGTTCAGACGAGTCTGATTCCGAATAGACGGCACTCCTCCATACTTAAAAGCGGAGGCAGAGTTAGCTAAAATAATTTACTTCCGACTAAATCCAAGGAGATATAAAAAAATACAAGAGATTTATTAAATGGAAGGAAGAAAATCAAGTTAATAATTGGTCAGATAATGTGTGATAAGGTCAGAATATTTCAACAATCTTTCTGAGACAATCGGATGGCTACAAAGGAAAGAAATCACAAATATTCAGCAGCAAAATATAGAAAAGTTCTTAAATCAAGCTCTAGATGATAACCATTTTGGCGATGAAGGTAAATAAATGCTGCCACTATTTGATAACGATATAACTATATCTTTTATCCAAGTATAAACTCATAATTATTTTTGTTATAGGTTGTTATCATGGGAGTTAATGGTGCCTGCGACGACGAATATCACAATGTGTAATAATAAAAATGAGATATAACAAAAATATTCATTGGAAAATGGCCGAATATGAATGTCACCTACAAAATATAATTTTAATCTAATTTTCTTGTTTAATTTTTGAGAAAAGCACTATACTTGCTTCGACCGTAAGAGCCATCCTGGCCTCGTATTATATCCGGACCTCGCCTACGGCTCGGTCCGTCTAATTCCTACTCGGCCAGTAGGTATGGCTTACTTACTGGTCTCTGCCGTAATGTACTATTGAACACCTACTGCACTTACGTGAGACCTTCCAGTCCGTGTGCCTTTAAGTGCCCCCTTACATGGATAAATGTTTTAACGCAACCTTTCAGTAGGTATGCAACATTGCCAGTAAACTACAATCACTGCATATAGAAACTAATAAAAAAAAAAAAAAACAAATTAAATATGGAATTGAACTAGGTTGAGGCAACTTACATCGTTTAATCCTAGTTAGCGTGTGTGACCCTTACATTACCACAAATACCTGCCTACATGTTTTCCTTAAATTATTTTTCCTTGACTATTTAACATAATATTTGAGTATCATCTAGTAGTACTACATATTATTGGTATTAGTGCTATGTTGAGCATTGTTAATTAATAACAATAAAAAACTAGATATCCATAATAGTACAGCTACAACATACCAGCACAATCACTGTTTGTTCTTAAAAATTAAGATTTAACCATTCAATTAAGTACTAGCATTTTCATAATTTCCTTTCAATGCGAAATAATTGACACTAACGTTTGGGAACGCGAGGGACATTTTTTGTATGATTGTAATGACCCGGCACAGATTTTATAAATAATTATCTTAGCGCCCCAATTCCACAACAAAAATATAATATAAAAAAGAGAACGAGATTTAAAAGAGCTCCAAATTAACAGAGACAATGCTATAAATCAGTGTCGCAATACTCGCGTTTAAGTGTATGTAAAGCGCGAAATGCGCGGATTAATAACGAAAATAAACTTACCATTCAAAACAAACTTGCTATAACAGAAACTGAATACAAAACACTAAATGAAAAATAACTGTCCGAACTGATAACTTCACGTGTTTAAAATAGTGAATAAAAGTTGCTGTCGGAAAGTTGCCGGTGCAAATGTGTACGCGGCTGAAAGGGCCGTGCGGTCGACCTTCCCCGCTGAAAGAGCGCGAGCGACTGCTTCGTACCACAGCGGTCTCCACGCTTCAGCTTCAAGCGTTCCTATAACCGACGAAATTGGGTTGCGAACCACCTACATTGTCTCTTTCATAGCAATCTCGCAGGATGTACGTATATCGAGACAGCTCGTATATTGGACACAATGTCCCAGCTATTACAGTGTCTTGCAAGATCCATCTCAGACGCTATGTGCGCGATACCGATAGCTGTAATCAAAACGCAGTTTATTCCTTCACAAACGAATACAATTTTCCGAAATGGCGAATCAAAGTGTTGGAGCCAATCAGTCTGAGAAAAATACCGACCCCGAAAGGTTTAACGACAACCATTCGGAAGGTCTGGCGCCAAAGTTAAACGGCCTATCATTTGACAAGCCGTTGTGCAACGCAATTCAGCATCAGCTTTAGTCATCAACCAAAAAAGAGCTTCGATATAATTGAATCATTTCCCTATATATTTTTTAGGAAAGGAGTATTTTGAATTAAAAGGGCTTTGGTGTTATTAAGTGCTACACAGAGACTGAGTCATCAGAGATAATTACCAAAGCAGTTTTTTCTGTAAGTGCAATTAGAAAGTACCTAAGTAATATTTTATGTACTCATTTATTTGTCTTCGTAACAATCAGCTTCAACTTCAGACTATTGAGCTTCTATATTAAATTTGACGGGTCATGGTCATATATATTAGTTTTAAGGTTGCGTAGCGTTTCTGTACCTCAAAGCTTTAAAATTTAAGTTTGTTCATCAACACACTCTCCATATCATCCTCTTTATTAGGCTTCCTTCGTCGTATACGAATATGGTCTGGTGTAACTATCATCTAATCGGGTTTCATACTGTTTAATAATACCAGTCGTCGAGTTGACTACCTGTGCCCACGTTTGTGCCCTTGATTTTTGCACTAATCTGCACTAACATTCACATGGCCCATAGTCATCGATATATGTTCTATGTCCTATTATTCCTACCTACATTACCTTAGTTCGATTCCCACTGAACGGTCTGAGTCGGCATTTTACCACTTGATTGTCAAATAAATTACTAAATTAAGTGGTAAAATAAATGGACGCACTAACATCCGCACACCGCGCAGTGGTTACATCACATATTTCAAAGACTCTGACTCCGGGCCGACTGCTTAGAAGTGGAGTAGTAAGTCGTCTCCAACTCAGATAGCGGTGCTCGGCATTGCATCCGATCGGTCCGTTCGACAACCATCGAATGCAGTCACAACTGTTCGGTCGTGGATGCGGTTGACTATCGTCTGATACCTACTCCCAGCATCCGCTGCGACGTGAAGTTAACCGATTCTGCCTGGAACGGTCGATGAAAATGCAGTCTGATGTCCCCGTATGATAGATAGAATACCTTTTTATTACTTTCACAATGTACAGTTATAATATTTGTACCTTATATGAGGGCATTGCAATATAGAGTGCCCAACCCGTCCGCTGCGTGGCAGCCGATCAACTCGGCTTGGTCTGTAGAAGTCGTATATTACAGCTGTTCTGTAAACTTTAGGTAGGTTACATATTTTAAATATTATTACAAATAAAACTATAGGCGGTATATGAAAGTTAAGCAGTGATAAGTGTGCTTTTTTCATTCACTCGTTAATTCCTGAGTAACAATGAATGCTCATTATCACCCTCTCCATTGGTCGTCGTCGTTGTATCAGCTTTTCGGTGGTACTTTTGATTCCGTTCCCAAATCGTAGGTTAGGTACTGTCAGTTGCTCACAAATCGAGGTATTCAGAGCGATCTACATGGCTCAAGATTATCAAGAGAATAAAGAGAATAAAGCTTGTACAGATAATTTGACAAACATGACAAAATGACAATTTTGCGTAGCTATTTCTGCTGCTGACTGTACTAAGCAGAAGCAAAACTACCTGCACTGATTATTAACTCCGCCTTAACGTGTGGTGAGTAGTAGTACTACTAGTAATATCATTTATTGTGCACCACGTTACGTAAAAAGTATATAACAAAAAAATAAAATTACATAAAGAAGGGTAACACAAATTTTCCTTGAATTCACTCAAGTATATGTATCTGTTGAAAATAAATAATTTTAGATTTTTTTGATTTTTGATTTGATACATCTCATAATACGCACATTTTTGAGGTATTTTGCGACGCAGTTGGCGCAGTTTGCAAGCCTACTGAGCCGGCGGTCCCAGGTTCGAATGCCGGCCAGGGCAAATATTTGTGTGATGAACTCGAATATTTGTGCTTGGGTCATGATTGTTCTATGTATTTAAGTATATCTAGTTAGTTTAGATTTAGATAGACTTATTTTAATTGGGATATTGTTTATTTTGTTCTGTTATATTTTTAATAAAGTATATATCTTTATCTATATAAGTATGTATATCGCCGTCTAGTGCCCATAACACAAGCCTTCCTGAGCTTAATTTGGGACTAGATCGATTTGTGTGAGGTTGTCTGATATTTATTTATTATTAACTATTTATTTATTTTACGCTCTCATCTTGAGTTTTGGTTTGCTTAAAATTACGTCTAGACTTGACCAAAAATATAAACATATAAATCTTTTCTAATATGGAAGTCCCTGAAATAAAAACCGATGACACCGGACATCGGAGAAATGTAATCACGAAAATGATGAACTTCGCCCAACAAACACGGAAACCACAGTCTCAAGATCCTTCCGCCTTGAAACTTTCCTATTTAACTTTCACTGAGGCTAACTTACGTTTCTTGTCGGTGTAATTTTGGACGAATACATACATACATTTCTATAATTATAAAGTTCTCAAATTGTATTGACAATCAGTTTTCTATCGAGAGAGGTCATTATTTTAGGAAGAGCAGTAATGCAGGCTTTGTATGGGCGCGCGGGCCAATTGAAATATTGCAGCACTGCCGTGTTAAGCCAAACTCACGTATCTTGAGTTACAGTAGTTTAGGTTAACCGGGTTTAATCGATTCGAAATAGTATCTTTTATATATACTTTAAAGATTTTTAATTTTTACCCTCAATTTTCGTAGATAATCGACTTGTCAAACTCCTGTAACTATGCGGATTGATGTATTTTTAGTTACCACAAATACGCTTAACAAGCGCGACACGTTTGAGTTTTGTCAATTTGCGGTAACTTTCATTACATGAGTTTGTCAAAACTACACAAGTATGAACCTGTCGCGAGTGTAATGTCCTCGAGTTAAGTACTCGAAGTAATGCGAACCTTTGAAAATAATTAATGAAGCATTTATCACATGTAGTAACACATACGGTGTCGCCATTCACGCACTTTATTTCGGAGACTAAAGAGGCAAAAACATTGGCTCAAACAATTTTTTTTTTTTGAAGGTATGCCTTAATCTTACCCGGTTTCTACCCGAATTCACGCCATCATTTAGTTCAGAGACCTCTTGACTCCTTGATTTCTATTTTTCTAGGGGTTTATCTAGGGAGGGTGGGATGCTAACCTCTTCGGACAAGCTAATCGTATAATTATGATAGAACTTCACTTCAGGTAAGTTCGTTTAATCATTAATTATACTCAAGCTTGTCCTCGAGGTTAGCATTTATCACATGTAGATGTTGAGAGCAATGACACTTGGAATGAAAACATCAGGTTAATCATTATAAACATAGGTAATGTATTCTTAGTTCAATTATGAACAACTGTAAGATCAAACAGAAAATTATTAAACAATATTTTAGGACCCTGTTATTTGTCACACAATGAATCATTTAATATACTTCTTGCTAAAGTACTGGAATTATTATTTTGAACAATCATCCTATTATAAAATCGTCCGAACGTGCTGGAGGTACCACTCCAACCAGCAGTTTTTCTTATTACATCTAAATTGACACCTAATCTGTGAGCGTTAGACGTCGCAGCGTGTCTAGTGCTGTGTGCTGTAAATATTGATATATCAATACCACATTCTTGTAAAGTGTTCTTAATCCATCTACTCAAGGTTTGGGGAGTTATTGTTCTGTGTGGTTTATTAAAACTCACAAATAAAGCATCACGAAGGGTTTTTGTTATCTCTAAATAAGAATGCAAAGTAGCACATGGACATATTTCCGGTCTTTCTCGGAAATATGGTAAAACAAGCGTTGGTTGTGCAACACCAACTCGCGAAGTCTTTATTAAATCTGGAATTTTGATATGAATTTCATTGGCACGGAACTCAATGTTCTTAATGTTAATTTTGGAAAGAGTCTGAACTCGATGTGCTGTTGTTAGGGCTAGAAGCGTTACAAGCTTTTTTGATATTTTGTCTAAATTAAGACTAACATTTGGATACCAATTTACAAGAGAGTTCAGTACTACAGATGTGTCCCAGGTCGTGCTATATCTTGGTAAAGGTGGACGCAAGCGAAATATGCCTTTGAAAAAACGTTTCATACGAACATCATTAGCTACGTCTGCACCTAAGACTAAAGAAAGGGCAGATCGGCAACTATTTAGCGTTCCATATTGAGCGCCAGAGTCATACAGAAAAGTTAAAAACGAAATGACGTTTGGAACTGATGCTAGGTAAATATCTACTTGATTATTACTACAAAAAGAAAACCATTTCCTGAGACAAGAATCATATTGCCTTAGTGAGCTATTGGAAAGAGAAGCTAGCATAATATGTATTGCAGATTCTGGTACGAAATTCTTCATAATCGCCGTCCTGATAAGATCCCTGCAACCAGGGTAATCTTTTGGTGTATATCTCGGTTGCTGGAATGAGAGATAATAAGATCTTTATTGTGTTTGAAAAATAAAGGTTTAGAAGCCAGAATGCTTCGAAATAGTGGGTACCATGGTTGAGTGGGCCAAAGTGGGACAACGATAATTCCGTATGCTTTGTCATTTATTATTTTTCTTAGTGTCTTAAGAATAACTGCAAAAGGCGGGACCCATAGAAAAAGAAATTCGACCACGGCACAGTAAAAGCATCTATTTCAAAGGCATCGGGATCCCTGTGCCATGAAATATATTTTTTACATTTTTTGTTGATTCTACTTGCAAAAATATCTATATCCGGAGATCCAAAAATTTTCACAATTTTTTGGAATGCATATTGTGACAGTTCCCACTCTATATCCGGATGTACTCGTCGCGATTCAGCATCTGCGATTGTGTTATCAGCAGAGCTTATGTAAGACGCGAACAAAGTGATGTCCCTCTTTTCGCACCACTGCCATAACTTTCTTGTTACGTCTGTAAGATGTGGAAACTGCACACCACCCATGCGGTTAACATATGAAATAGCCGTTGTATTGTCAATTCTTAATAGGATTTGACAGTCATGATAAGATCTTGCGAAAACTTTAAGTCCAAAAAAGGCGGCCAAAATCTCTAAATAATTTATGTGTTGTGAGCGTTCTTCGGCGCTCCACAACCCACTAGCCCGTTCGTCACCACAGGCGGCCCCCCATCCCGTAGTTGAGGCATCACTATAGATCTCTAAACAATAATTGTTTTGTTTAATTTTATTAGTAGGATGTGTAATAGCACGGGCCCACCATTCGAGAGCCGGCAGAACTGATAACGGTATAGACATATACTTATCATAATTGTCATCATCAATTAAATTTAAATATTTACAACGCTCTAGTTCTTTGGTGTAAAGCCAACCGTATTCGACAGCTGGACATGCCGAGGTAAGTAACCCCATAAGACGAGCAAAATCTCTAATTTTACAACGTTTCAAATTACGGAATTTGTTGATTTCAGATTTAATCTTTTCAATTTTTTCCTGTGTTAGAGTAACCTCTAAATTTTTTGAGTCTATAATGAATCCCAAAAATTTACAACTTCTATGAGGCGTTAAATTACTCTTTTCTTTGTTTACAATGAAACCTAGAGCTTGTAAGAGGTTTACAGTGTGAGATGCATTTTCTAGACATGTGTTAGTCTCTAGATATTAATAATAAATCATCAAGGTACACGGTGGACAGATAGCCGCAAGACCTAAGCAGACTGACGATTGGCTTCATAATTTTAGTGAAGACGTAAGGTGCGGTATTTAAACCGAACGGTAAAACATTGAACTGATATAATTTGTTATTGAACATAAATCTAAGGTACTTTTTAAAATCACCATGTATTGGTATTAAAAAGTATGCGTCTTTGAGATCTAAGTTACACATATAACTATCCTTTGATATTAATTTCAAGGCAGTTCGCAGGTCTTCAAGTTTAAAGTGATTTGTATTTATAAATTTATTTAGTTCTTTCAAGTTCAATATAAACCTCATTTTGCCGTTCGGTTTAGGTACCAAAAACACTGGAGATATAAATTGATCTTGGCAGCTCTGACATTCGGAAATGGCGCCTATGCATAGTAGGTCGCTAATAGAATGTCGGAACTGTGTTATCTCTGCAGTAGAATACACTCTAGGGGCGGGTGGCGTAAGCTGTACGACAGGCATTGTAAATGGGATCTGGTAACCATGTATCCACGACAATATCATTTGGTCGCTAGTTAGAAGCGACCATTGATAGCTATAGTGAGCTAAGCGGCCTGCAAAATGTACCGTCGGGTGCTGTGCTTGTGATGCGGACGCGACGATGTCCTCGACGAGTTGTCGCGACGACTCTTCTGCACAGGCTCCTTCGTCCTCTGAGCACCCTTCGGCCTGTAGTAGTTCTGGGGAGGACCTCGCCAGTTTAAATTCTTGGGGGGTACTTTATTACTGTTATTCTTCCTTGATTGCAGACCTGAGGTCGATGGTTTGGCTTTCAAATCATCGCCTGATTTGTTTATAGCCTTAGCGGCTTTTATTTTTTCCGCGAGTTCTTGACTGAAGAGTAACTTATCGATTTTGGTTGTTTGTAACTCGTCTTTCAGCTCTTTTTTTAGGTTATGAAGAATAAAGTTCCTTCTGACTACCGATTCTGCGTACTGGCTGTCGCATAGAATTCTGCAAGAGTCCATTAATAGCTGTATCAGGTTTGTGTTCTTCGGTTGTTCAGTGAAGAGCAAGGTAAGGCTCTCTGCTATAGCAGAAATTGCAGACGACATCTGTTTCTGACGTATTTCTATGCTTTTGTCCCTCTTAAATACATGTTCATGGACGGCGGCTCTTACCTCAGGATTGAGGGTAGGTGCATCAATTAGAACGCTATTAGCGGGAGGTAAGTACCTCTCTAAAAGTTCCTTACGCGTATCTTTATCTAGCCCATTTGTGGTTATATGTTGCAAGCGTATTGCAATATCAGGTCTGATCTCCTTGCCGTACACTCTGACTTGAGAGGGGTCATCCCCTAACATTTTAAGGAGATCTGCGTCGAGGTCCATTGTGACGGAGGCGTCCACGGGTGGCTCGTTTATCGGCAATGGTACTGGTGAGGGCGCAGAGGTTGCAGGCGCGGTTGAGCTCCCCGTCGCGCGCGTCTGAAGAGGTGTGGCCAGTCCTTCCGTTGGTCGGACAGGCGCGGCGTGGGTGACCGTTACACCGGATTCCTGTTCGTTGTGGGGCACGTCTGAAATACAACGATCTGACGTTGTAGTATGAGAAGCAAAGATGTTAGCCTTAGGTACTAACTGCAATGCCATATACCCAAAAAACGGTTATCGGTACATTTTTATCAAAATATATAGCAAAGATGTCGGCCTCAATGCGGACTGCAATGCTTTGTACCGTTAAACAAAGAGAACGCTCAGAACTTGTAGCAGTCGTAGTAGCAAAGATGTTGGCCTTAGTGCCGACTGCAATGCTACCTTGCGTGACAATATTAGGTAAGTGACAGCCCCATGAGATGCCCGCAATCCTAATTTTATGTCTATTGCAACGACTATCGACGTTCGATTCGAACGGAAAAACGGTTACGTGAGCGTTTTACCTTCAATAATTATCGGCTCCTGCGATGAACGTGAGCGGTTCCGCGGTCGTGGCGAAGCTGATCTAGACCGCGACGAGGATGAAGTGGACAACGAGGAATGTGATCCGGAAGACGACGTCGATGCGGCGGATTGGTCACTACGTTTACGCCGGGCATTAATTAACATGCGTTCTAGTTTTTTAACTTATCTCGCAATGCACCCATAATCATTGGAATCCGTACGAGTACGTTTGCCCATGATTATTTCGTTGATACGCGGCGTAATTTTTCACGTGCGGAGTGGCGGAGCACTGAAATGTGAATGATGGCGTGAATTCGGGTAGAAACCGGGTAAGATTAAGGCATACCTTCAAAAAAAAAATTGTTTGAGCCAATGTTTTTGCCTCTTTAGTCTCCGAAATAAAGTGCGTGAATGGCGACACCGTATGTGTTACTACATGTGATAAATGCTAACCTCGAGGACAAGCTTGAGTATAATGACAATCAACCTAAAGGCATAAATGCTGCACAGGATCTTTTGAAATTATGTAAAGTAAGCCTGCTGATCAATGTAGGTACTTTATTGAAAATTTGCCTATAAATGAAAATGCGAATGATTTAGATAGTGAATCCTATTAGTTTTTACAAAAGTATACCAAATATGGTTAAATATATACATGAAAGATGTTTATTTTAAATTAAATTCGATATTGCATAATTAAGGAGGTTCCTGGAGGTTTAGTGACCAAAATATTTTAGTTTTATGTTTCAAAGACAAGTGATAACTGATAACAATTATTAAGTTAGGTAGAAGATGACTTACTGTAATGATTACAAGATTTTTTCTCCAAATGAGACTTTTCTTTAGTGTTACGTCAGATTTATACCCAATTATAAAATTTTATTGCAAGAAAAACTTAACTTATAACAAAGAAATAGTAATAAAAATAATAATGTGTAGCAAAAAGTTATAAAACACATCTCTGCAAGTTGCAGTTTAGCTAGTGCTGCAAACTGGGAATGGCTGCTCCGTCGTCAAACCCCAACAGTTTCGCTGCAGGTTTGAATTTGTGACGTGTGCCTCGTATGCACATACTGGAGGCTCGAATTATAGCAGTGCATATCCTTGTTCTAAGCCAACCCAGTATCGTACTCAGCGATTTGTTCCAACGGTCCGAGAGGGCTTCGCCTAAGTGTTTGACGAAGGAGGCCATCTGTGGTGCGAATATGCCATCGACAGAGGTCACGAGGGGGGTGAAAGTAGCATGTTTCACTTCGCAGGCAGCAGAGTATTTTCTTTGTTTTTCAGTCTCAGCAGATTTTAGGACAGAAGTGACATGACGTGCAATGTAAGAGGGAGCGTCGGTGTCTACGACACGGATATCGAATAACGCCTCTCTCTGTGCATTCCATACGCCACGGCAGGATAAGTCACCGCGTAATCCAAGGTCACCTTCTGTGATTATAATAATAATAATAATAATAATAAATAAATACACATAATATACAGAAGACCACCACAGAAAAAATAACGAAATACACAGAACTTAAAGATGAAGTTGCTAGAATATGGAGGCAGGAAAAAGTATACATAGTCCCAATAGTTCTATCCACAACAGGCGTAATCCCAAAACATCTACACCATAGTTTAAAATTATTAGGTCTGAAATCATATATTTACACAATTCTACAAAAAGCCGCCATATTAAACACATGCCGAATTGTAAGGAAGTTCATGCAACTAGACCCAGATAACACACAAATTGCTATCTAATCATTCACAAGTAAGTACTTACATTAAATATTCCACAACTAACCCTACATTTTACTTGGTGGAAAACCCGTAAATGTAGGTAATACCAGCCTAGAGCTGAGAATTAGAAACCTTCCGATAATAATAATAATAATTTATTGATAAAACATAATGTACAGAGGTGACGGTTAAATTCTATACTTAAAAAACAAATAAATTCATAATTTACATAACCTGAACTAGGGTTGCCCCTGTGTTTCAGGCAATGGGAAAGCCTTTAGGTACATTATTTAATTTAAGTACATATTCATCTATCTTACAGTAATCTTATTGTAGCTTAACTACTAAAATTTACACTAAAGAACTTAATTCAACTAAACAAATATTTATTTCATGACAGTCAGTAAGTTCTCTGTATCTTCGTACGTCATAGTTTGTAGTGACTCACGAAGCGCTTTCTTACATTGAGCGAAGCTTAGTGGATATAGGTCCAATTTCGCATTTAATCTATTGTAAAGAAATGGTCCCAGAAATATGAAAAATCTTGTAGAAAAAGCATGTTTTGCTTGCATGTTATAGGAGCAAACAATATCTTTACGCCTCTTGTTTTTATATTCGGTGCTGTAAGGAGTTATGCAGTGCTGCCTTAATACTGTGCCGTGGATAAATAACTGACGAACTGTTAGTACTCTACATTCACTGTATATAAGGTTAGTAGGGTAGAGGTAAGGACGATAGGTATGGACCTTTAGGATTGCTCTTTGGGCTCTTTCTAATTTTAGTATTGTGGTTTTAGCCAAACCTCCCCATGACGTTATGCAATACGTTATTATTGATTGGCAAAGAGCAAAATAAACCGTCTTGAGGAGCTGCTCATCCGCAATTGACCGCAGTTTTTTGAAAACAAATATTAACTTACGGATTCTATTACACAGCGCTTCCACATGGAATTTAAACGAGAGGGTTTCGTCGATTAAAACTCCGAGATATTTAATTTTGTCGGTACGCGTTATGTCCGGGCAGCTGCATTTGACAGATGAAATGTTATTACATATGTGGGCATAGAGCTTGCGGTAGGTTATGTCTACGCTAGGTTTACGCATGGAAAATCTTACATACTGATTATAGGTTCTATTGTGATGTTGCCCCATGCTTGGTGACATAGTTCAGCAAATAGGTCTCGTATTTCGTTGTGCCGTCTTGAAATTAGCCCGCCAGTCTTGCAACAGAGAGCATGGTCGATATTAAAATGGCTGTTGCCGCATCCGTCACAAGAGGGTGGCATTGAGTTTGGGGTTCTGTAATAGCGTATTGCCAGGGCATCTCTGAATTCATGAGGAGACAAGTCGAAGTTATCTTTCTTTGTTGGTATAGCAGATAGCCAGGTGGAAGACTTTGTTTTCATTTTCGATGCGATTGATCTTTCTATAGCTCGTCGTTTGTTAGGGGATTTTGCGTAACTTAAAATGTATGCAATTTTAGACCGTCATTATTTTTAACTTTATATAAATAAATTATATAAATGCCGTAATAGTTGAAATTTGACATGTCATTAGTAATTGTTATTTTTATTCACATAAAAAAAAAAACAAAAAAACATCCATAATTTAGTGAGTTATGATAAATTTCTTGTCTAAAACTTTAACAGCGTTTTTCTCGAAATGGCCCTTTCGAAGATACATGAGATTGGTTTAATAGGGCAGCACCTCTGGACAGAAGACCCCCGATACCAGTTTAGCCTTTTTGACTCCGTAAAATGCCGCGCTGTGCGAATTATTGACAATACTAAACTCACAGACAGTATCGAGCCTTTTTAAGACTTTATGTGTGTTCTACTGTCTGTATAATGGGATTTGTTCTGATGAATTGTTCGACATGATGCCCTAGGTTACTGCCTGCCATCGGCAGGGTCTTCATCCTCACACATTGGAGCATAAAAGGACCAGAACTGTGCGGTTCCAGAGAAATTTCTTACTGTGAGTAGGTACTCTATGGAGCGTAAGCAAGGACTCTCGAGGTTTTCCTTGGAAGCTACAGTATTTATCGGGGTTCTTCAAAAGGTGAGTAAATAGGCTCTTAAAGGGTCGGCAACGCTCGTGTGATGCTCCTGGAGTCGCAAGGGTCCATAGGCGATAATTGCTTACCATCAGGCGGGCCACATGCTTGTTTGTTACCGTCGTAGTATAAAAAAAAATGGTGCGCGTACGTAGTCACTCCTTGAGACACTAATTACGGGACTTAACGGCTAGATCGATTTCAAAAATTTTGGTACACGAGTAGTTGGGTCGGGTAATTTTACCCGACTACGAAGAAGCAAACAATCATTACCCTTTTTTCTGCGCGCACGAAATTCGCGGGCATCTTCTAGTTTTGATAATTAGGTAAGTGTAAATAATTCGGTTGTTAACAACTTAACAACCGAAAATCATAAATTCATCATTATTTCTATACTATGCTCGCAAAAAATTCAGTTATCGACGATTCTTCATGAATACCTAATTAATAATAAAATAATAATAAGCAGGTATATATTAACCATAGACTTGATCATTCAATGAACAGTAAATTTTGTTTATAAACTTGTTTTGGCGCCGAGTGAGTGAGGACAGTGCGTGCAAACGATAATATTATTAATTACAAAGCCATTTGTTTCGGTTAGGTATGGATTCGCCTCTAAACAAAATAAATCTATTTACGAGACAAACTACTTATCTCAAGAAAAAGGAGCAAGAAGTTCCCAAATAATACCAAAAATAATAAATCTCCCTCGGATTTAGGAGACCTAAGTGCGGAGTGAATGGCCTGTGCTGAGACAATGAAAAGAATAAAGCCACACTATCCGCTCTGTAGATTTTTACATCTAGCTAAAATGGATGCAGTCAGCTTGGCTTGACAGTAATAATATTTTATTACTTGACTTGACTGTAAACCTTGTTAAAAACACCGGTCAAGAGCATGTCGGGCCACGCTCAGTGTAGGGTTCCGTAGTTGCTCATCCTTCACAATAGACTTAAGTTACGAGCAAGATTTCAAGCTCTATAAAAAGGTCGTAAACCAACCAAAGTAACTGCAGTTACTTATTACCTTCTGGAAGTCAACTTACGTCCTTTTAAGAAAATTATGAAATTTTGCGATAACTTAAAAACGGCTTAACCGATTTTGTTCAATATAGTTTTCATTGAAAGTACTTATAAGGCCTCATGTTCATGAATTTTTTCATAATTTTTTGACCCGTGGTTGAAAAGTTAGAGGGGGGGGGGGGACACTATTTTTTTTATTTTCGAAGCGAATATTTACGAAACTGCTGACTTTATCAAAAAAAAATGTTTGGAGACCCCTATTATTTTTAAAATACCTATTCAACGATACCCCACACACTAGTGTTGGAACGAAAAAAAAAATTCACCCCCACTTTAGGTGTTCGAGATGTACCCCAAAAAAAATCGTTTTATCGTTTTTATTTTACCGTTTTGTCGGCGTGATACATACACATACTCATACTAAATTTCAGCTTTCTAGTACTAATGATCACGGAGCTAAGCCGCGGACGGACAGACGGACAGACGGACATGGCGAAACTATAAGGGTTCCTAGTTGACTACGGAACCCTAAAAACAGAGTAATTTTTAGTTATGAGAAACAACTGAATGAATTTTATTTGTCTAGGGACTGAATCAGCATTTTCGGGTTGCCAGTGATGAATGTCTTGTCAAAACAAACTGTCCAACTGATAAAATGTTTATAAAATAAGTATAAATAAATTGAAAAGCTAGTAAATTCGATCTTACCAAAGCTTTCAACATGTAACAAATAAACTCTACTTAGCTTTTGTATTTATGTAAGAAATCACTTACGCTCTTTTAACTTTATATATTAGTTATGTCTTTTCACTCTAATGCCGCCGGACAAACTTAAACAATTTGCACCTGGCTGATTATTTTTCAATACCGTATTCTCATCTCATGTCAGTCGGAGGAAGGGTGATTGACTTGACACTGACACAGGCATTTCCAAAAGATACTCTCAAAGCAACGCTGCCATCGACTGAATGTAATTGACAACATTTCAAATTTTCAAAAACTGTTCAGTCTAAACTTATTTCATTAATTTGCGTCTCCTTCGCAATCCATAATATCGTATGACCTAAAGTCAAATGCCACACCACTTTTACTCTAAACACTTTTGACATATCAATAATTTGTCATAATGATTATTTGCCATAATGATCATAAACCATAATATTACATTACCTAATGCTCTAAATACCTAATATGTTTTGTACTAATCTATTAACACATAAAACTTATTATATATACAAAACCATAAATCACATGTCCTAAAGTGAAAGCCATGATGATTACTTGCCTTGCTTGACTTGGTTTAGGTTAGGTACGACGACGAGTGAACCGAGGAGTGTTAGGTTTAACTACGACCCTAACGAGCGAGCGAAGCGAGCGAGCCGCGCAGGTCCTACTTGGCTTACGATTCCTAACATTACCTATTTAACCTTAAGGCAGGTTCGACTTGGCTCATGTTAGGTACGACGACGAGCAAAGCGAGGAGGAGTGTTAGGTTTAACTACGGCCCTAACGAGCGAGCGAAGCGAGCGAGCCCCGCAGGTCCGACTTGGCTATGTAACTATTAGGACACGTGATGATTATGGCAAGTAGTATTAGGATAAGTAACTATTAAGACATATGCTGATTATGGCAACCAGTATTAGGATATGTAACTGATAGGGCACTTGATCATTAGTACTTAAGAAAATAGGGCAAATAAGCATTAGGATATTCAATATTAGGATAATCAATATTATGGCATTTACATTAGGATAAACGTTATTATGGCAAAAGATCATTATGACCCCAGTTATTATGGAATTTACAAATAGGACAATTACATTGACTATTTTAAAATATTAAAAAAATGTGTAAGCAGCGTCATCTAAGAATCGGCCCTCTACATGACGTCACCTTATGGAAAATTTGACACTTACAACTTACAACACACAAAAAGAACAGTGGTACTATTTTATTTCCATACTGAATGATGATGATGCTTGTAATGTTATGATAATGATGCTTGTTTAAATTTTAAAACGTTAAGTTGTTATTACTAATATTAACCTCCTAAGACCCAGTTTCGAAGAGGGTACTTCCGAGGAAGACCCAATGTCCTAATATTAGAACCAATTAATAAAGTACTGAACGCCCAGACCAAAAATTGATCGTATCTGGTTAACCACAACATATATAGCTGTCATATTTTAGGGGTGTTATAGTATTGATTTAGGCTTGTCAGACAAAAAGAAAAAACACCAGTATCTTTTGTTCTTTATTTAGCACATTGGGCTGTCACATATAATCTACAACAAATCGAACAGTCTTAAAAATCTTATAAAAAGTTAGTATTTAAACACTTAATATTAGCGGAGATTAACAAAATAGCATTTAGCCTTATCAAAGTTACAATAATAAGTTTTCTTTCTCATAGAAAGCTCAAATATCACACATGAAATTAATATTTTGGCATCAAAATCAACAAAACAATAATATTTGTACCATTAAAGTTTCACAATTAACCTTTTTCTAAAAAAAAAATCTCAAAAACCCCTCAGCGAATGGGAATTTAAACAAAAAAAAACACGATAACATAGATAGATCGAGGAGTGCGTCCACGACCTCTTCTCGAACATGATCGACCACGGGATATCGCACGCGATCGACCTCGTCCTCGACCACGTCGCGAGACTGGTGTTGGGTTGGCAGGCTCTGATTCTGAGCTGGTACTGCTGTCGCTGTCAATTTCGCCAGTTCTGGTACTGTGTGGAAGATACTCATCTTCAATATCATCTCCTCCGAAGGGATCCTCCTCATCGTCTTCGAAATCGGACTGTTGAAAAAGCTCAACCACTTGACTATCTTTCAACGCTGTAAAAAAAAAAAGAAAACGTATGAGCTCAACAGCCTAAAACTATGACAAATTATACTGTACAAAAATAAATATCCCATTCTTTGTTTCTCTATCACGCGAATACAAAAACTCATTCGAATAAGCAGGATGCCAAACCATTAAAAAAAGCAACTTAAGGGATACCCGCCCAGCATACTAGTACTAGTACAAATAAATTATCGTCAAAAATACATGTCAAAAATGATGACATTACGGTGAAATAACAGTATTTACACATAAGTTATTAGTTTTTCTCAAAAACAATACAAAATACAGTAAGTTTCAGATAAAGATTTCAAAGATATTAATAAGTTAAACTAACCTCTTTTAGTTCCACGTGTCATTGTTGCGACGTCTTGTGACAGAAGACCGAAGATACCCCTCCCCGCTCACTTTAAGCAGTGCTGCCACAATGCCAAATATATCCACAGACTACCCGACAACGTAGAGATGACATGGCGCGTAATATAAAAATACCAGGCGTCAGTAAATATTTTGTTCTAGTACTATCACAGTGGGTCATTGCTCCAAGTCTTTGTTTAAATACTTGGGCTTTCACTGCAAACTGATTTTGTCCTAGTATTATCACTTTGAACCCCAGGAGGTTAAGTTTTTAGTAAGCAGTATTAAGTTTGGTAAAACCAGACTACATAAAATGTTATCTTTTTGCTACACCCTGACAACCCTGTACCTAGTATAAGTACTTGGATGCAATAAATAAATATATATTGAATCCGCCTTTGTAAAAGCCGACAGTATGATTTCCTGCGCTGTGACCAGTTACTGGACTCGTACGCTCTTTTAGAATGAGGAACTTTTCAAATGAATTTTTTAATCACAAATTGGGATATTTTCAAATCTGTAAAAATGTGATAGTTAATTTTTTTTTAATCCTTTACTATCCTTTACGATAAAAAGCATGGTTAAAAAAATTAAAAGTTGTCAATTGTGTTCGCCCGCGAGGAATATCCAAGTCACCAACTTACCGATCGATATAGCCAGGAGACGTGAAAATGATAGTAGAACAACTTGACCGTAAACCATGGCATTCGCGTACTTTGTCTTGGTAGCGAGAACGAGTCTACCACAACATGGGAACTACTCAGCCATTTATACTACTTCTACGGATTCTTTATTACCTAATAAGTCAATAGTTCGCGGTAAAATAATTAGTTTTAAAATGCAGGTATATCAATAGGTACTATTATTTTATTTGTATAGCATTTCGAAAACGACAATATAAAAAAAGTTGATCTCAAACTTCCCAGTATTTAAAACGTTTGCAATAAAAAGCGGAGATGAACTTTATAAAGCTACATATGTATTATTCATATGTGCTTTAACCTACCTACCTACCACTTTCACGGTTGTCTGACAGTGTGCCGCGTCCGGGATCACCTCTAGTGGAATAAAAATTCTTGTAATTTTGATTGTCATAACTCATTTTGCATAATGGCTCTTCTCATACATGTTAATCGTCATAAATAGTTATTTGCATAACATTTTATACGTCATAATTGTTGTTTGGCAGGCTTTTCATAAGCATAATTTAGTATGGCACAAAATTTCAAATCATATTATTGAATGTCATAATTGATAGTACGAAGAAGAGCAACGCATAAATTATGGCTTTCATAATTAATGGCAATAGACATCATTTAGTACCTGTAAGTTATATCACAGGTACCAAATATAACATTTGAAATAATGATACAAAACATGAGCAGAAAAACATAAAGGGGGGACGGGGGGCGCATTAAGAAATCCTTCTCCACACTGACCTCTTGGTTGTAGGTTAGGTTAGAACTGTGAACCTATAAATACGAACATCGGCCAGAAAAGTAGGTTAGGTTAGGTTTGAAAGAACTCCCTCAGAAATTAACTGCTGCCAGAAAAGCAGTATGATGTTGATATAAAAGCATTTTGAGATTAATATTTATGTTCTTCAGTATTATGCGCCAATGCACGATATGCATAAAAACATTATGACAATTAATTATTATGATTCAGGTTGATATGCTCCAAAATTATATGACATTCCTTACTTATGCGTAAAAACATTATGGTCATAAAATGTATGCGGATCAATTAATGACTATACTATACACCTTATGCGCAAGAACAATTGACAACATTTCATATTTTTAAGACTATCATTTTATTACTTTTCTGAATTCTGCTTAAAAAGATGAAGTAATCTCTGTTTTTATTTATTTTCTGAGATGATTATTTATTTTATTATTAATTTATAAAAACATACTCATTTTAAAAAGTGGCAACACCAAAACCAGAACTTAATGGAACGGTTAATTTAGTCGGTTTTCTTATTTAAAAAAAAACTTCTAATTCTAATTTTAAAATATGGCTTCCATCAGGTTAATGATGATTTCGCCAATTTCAAGTTTGCTCGTAGAGCATGCCGTTGTTCGGTGAGGTTTTGCTTTTTGTAAAGTGATAGCGATTTACAAAAAACCACGCGGACTATCGGGCCTTGACCCAGGAAGGGCTATGAACGCTTCAAGTTGAATTCTTCATTAGCTATTCACTCATACGTTAGATCACTGCACAATACGCTATCAATACTACACATTGAACAACAAAAATGAATAAATAATGAACGACGCAACTACGACGAATAAATAATAAACGCATGCGGCCATCTTAAGTCACAAACCGGAAGACAAAAAAAAAAAAAAATAAATAAAAAAAAAAAAAAAAAACTTAATAAAATTCGGTATGCATCTGTCATCTGTCAACGTCAAATAAAATAAAAAAATATTTTTTCGCTCTTTGGTTTAGACAACAACCCTATTCAGCCCGTATTGTCTTAGATTGCAGTTATTTGATGTATTTTCTTATATTTCTTTAAATACAGAAGAATAAATTCAAAGATTTTTTTCTATTTTCTTATATTTCTTTAAATACAGAAGAATAAATTCAAAGATTTTTTTAAGGTACACGACATAAAGCCCTGTCGCCTATATTAATTTCCACCTGTTATAAATATGAAATGTTGTCAATTATGACAAAAGTGGGCGTCCACATGCTTGGCAAACAACGGCAAACCTACAGGACGCAGTTATACGTTAGGATGAGACGGAACTACGTCCTACTCACTCTAACATATATAACTGCGTCCTGTAGGTTAGCCGACGCTTGGCAAGCGTGTGGACGCGGCATAACGTCACTTTACTAATAGAGTCTGGCCATCGAAACGTGATACTGAAAATTACCGCCAAATTTAAAAATTCTAGCACATATTTAATCGCCAATGAGCAATAACTGATACCTATGCAATGGTGCAGATATATTAGTCATTGGCGATGAAAAATATAATGTCAAAAGTACCAAAACTGTTTAGTCCTAGTTTGTACAGCGATACTAGAGCTAGAATTTTAAAATTTCGCGGGTATTTTCAGTATCACGTTTCGATGGCCAAACTCTACTTAATCGAAGTAAATACTTAAAGCATAGACAAATCCTCAAAAAATAAATGGCTAAACTGGCCACTACCTTATTCCTTAATTAAAAAGAAATTAAAGCCGCTTTAAATTTTTTTTAAACCAGTTAATGGCATTTTCGGCATATTTCGATAGAAAAATGTGCTAGCTTTTTCATGATGAATACTCGATCGTTACAACTTTATTGATTTAGTTTATTTTATACATTATTACAATTCAAATATAGATTTTATTTGATATAATTAGAATGCGAATAATTAATTGTAGCGAAGTCCAAAGATAATGGAATCCACTCCACGAAACTTAAAAAAAAAAAGTTACAGTCGATGGATAGCTGTCAAATTTGACGTTTGTTTGACAACTCCTTTAAAGATATGGTTATATTGGTTATCTACTAAGTTTTTTAAACAGCAAAGTAATATTTAACATTTTCGGTTTATATTGATAACAGCCACCAACACTTATATTTCAATAAAATGTATTCGAACCTTTTAGTGCAAAGGTTTGTCTTATAATTTTACTCCACATATTATTAATAGGTTATGTATTTGATATTTATTGACCAGTTCTAATAAAATTTTCAGGCAATGGTCAAAGTTAGCTTGTGTATGTCGTTACTCGTCGGCGGTGGAAGGTCAGAGGGTTCCTCAGACCACATCTAGTGACGGGATATCACCACCACCGCGTATCCCGAGGGGGCCGACGGATATCCTGCAAGCTTTGGCAGCCACAGTCGGACCGGACCCCACAGCGGCTCACTACAAGTATGTCGTAACAACGTAAATTTTAAATGGAATTGTAGTATTAAATCTGTTAAAGAAATGTCTTTTGCAATTCTTTGGAGACAACATTTGTATTTATCAAAAAAATATATTAAAAGATAAATACCTAAATGGTTTTTAAAGTAACGAAAATTTGTTACGGTCACAATAAGTAACATAAAAATAATCAAACTAACTAAATAATTTAAATGTCTCAGTTCATACTGAGGTATCAATTTGATGCAATTTCTTGAGTGTAATAATCATAACTATTAATTGTTTCAGATATCATGATGACCCATACCTCATCCCACTATCTAATTACCGAAAGCGAGCTTATGCACTATCGGCAGAGGCCGGTCGAAAAGCAGCGGCGTGGATCCGGGACCAGCACTCTGACCTGTTTTCTACTCGCCAGTGGGACCCGCCTGGCAAGATGACCACTCCATACTTCAATGCTGACCCGAGAATTGAGTCTTTTATGCCAAAACCTATTTACACAGACGAGACCAAGGTATTGATTAGAACTTCAGATACTTATAAGTTTTAAACTTTTATACAACTACTTTTTTTTTAAACATGTAGCAATAAAATAATCATGAAGGGTAATTCCATGACAGAGTGTAATGCAAGTTACCATTTAATTGACAATATATCTGGGATAAAAAGTAACATTTATCTAGGTATAAATTATTAATTTTTATTATTATACTATTTATTACTTATTTATTACCTATTTATTATTATATTATTGGCCGGGTGCATGACGTTAGCGCCACCTAGCGTTCACAACTTTGGAGGGGGTCTGTCAAAAGTGTTAAATAATGGACGCAATAAAATTAAGGTAAAAAATTGAAAATATTGATTGTAGAGCACCTAACAAGTGCAAAATCTGTTTGTTTTTAATGTGAAACACATTTGGTTCTTAGCTTGAAGAAAGTAATTATTATATATGTGTTTAATATTATTATGTCAATTTACATCCTTTTTTGTTTCCTTACAAATTAAAGGAAAAAAATAATGTTTTATTATGTTTATATTCAGATAATTGAAGAATTACTACTATATTCAAAACTGGCTTCCAAAGCATCGGTCAGAACATAAGGTTTCAGCCTCAAACCGAGAGTAAAGGGAAGCTGTTAGTTTTGGCACATTAATAAACAAACAATAAGTAACATTTACAAATTATAAGAATTACAGGCCAATAAGTTTGCAGCAAACAATATACAAGGTATTTGCATCCGTGCTATTAAAACGATTGTCAAGCGTACTAGATAGCCACCAGCCTAGAGAACAAGCCGGATTTCGACGAAGCTATTCTACTATTGACCATATTTTCACTCTGTCACAAGTAATTGAAAAATACGTAGAATACGGCAAAAAACTATACTTAGCCTTTATTGACTATTCCAAGGCCTTCGATTCTATACTACATAAGCCGCTGTGGTCAGCATTAAAGGAACAAGGAGTTGAACCAGCCTACATAACTATACTCCAAGAGATATATAGGAATAGCAAAGCGATGGTCAAGTTAGAGAAGAAAGGAGATCCATTCAACATCCAAAGAGGCGTGAAGCAAGGCGATCCCATCTCCCCAAATCTATTTACTGCCCTTTTAGAGTCTATATTCCATAAACTAAATTGGACTACTAAAGGAATAAACATAAATGGAGAATACCTCAACAACCTTCGTTTCGCAGATGACATTGTACTGATAGCAGATAACCATGCGGATCTAGTTTATATGCTGAACACTTTAGACAATGAAAGTCAGAAATGTGGTTTACAAATGAATAAACAAAAAACCTTTGCCATGACTAATAGTGAAAAAGCACAAATCGTATCAGGATCGAGGATAATAGAATATGTTGATACATATATATACTTAGGCAAATTAATAACTTTCACCCAACAAACATCGAACGAAGTGGAACGAAGAATAAAGAGTGCATGGAACAAATATTGGTCTCTAAAAGATATTTTCAAATCAAACCTTCCCATTCATCTGAAACGTAAAGCGATGGACTCTATAGTTCTTCCAACACTCCTATACGGCTGCCAAACATGGACACTCACAAAAGATATTGTGCAGAAAATTAATGTATTCCAGAGAGCAGCTGAGAGGAGTATGTTGAATATTAGACGGAGTGACAGAAAAAGAAACGTGGACATTCGACAACTAACGAAAGTGACAGATGCCGTTGAACTTGCCTGTAGATTGAAGTGGAAATGGGCTGGTCATGTAGCCAGAATCACAGATGACAGATGGAGCGAGAAGATCTTACACTGGCACCCTCGGTGGTGTCACGACCAAGAGGTCGCCCAAGGCGCCGGTGGGTCGATGACATTGTAAAGATAGCTGGAAGTACGTGGACCCGCCAAGCCAAAGACAGAGATCACTGGAAGGACCTGGAGGAGGCCTTTGCCCAAAAATGGGTGCCTCACTTATAACGTGTATAATATAAACATGAAATGTATCTGATATTTACTTGTGAGAAATAAAGGTTTATTATTATTATTATTAAGTAATTTTACATTTCATATTTTTGAAACATTGTAATAATTCTATCATAATAATATTATCGCACTAAATAGATAAAAATATGTTCAGTTTAATACACTTACTTTATTTTTCTAGCAACAGCGATCCAATTCATTTTCTGATCTTGTTTCCAACTCGGTGTAGGAAAGCATAACATTTGCAATTGCTATTTCGTCCTGTATTATTGCAGTTTACCACACAATTACACCTATCGTGACCCATTTTACTTATTTCAGTTTCTTATTTTATAGTACAAAACGTAAGCATTATAACTGCAAAGTATGACGTTTGACAGAAACAGAGAGGCCAAAGTTACCACTTTTGGCCACATCAAGCGCTGCGATCATTTTCGCTTTTCCTACGCGACCTCTGCACCCGGCCAATACTTATTTCTTTTTTATTTGCACCATAAAGAAAATAACACAATAAAATGTTCACTTTCTCGACGAAATTTTAAGATAGTTGAACGTTTGTTATTCAATAACAATCAAAAGTGCTAAATGGATTTAAACAATTTTTTTTTTATTTATTTATGAACAAAAACGTACATAAAATACAAATTTAAGTAATTATTTACTTGCAGAACTGTAAAGTTTAGTAGCGAGACCTGAATAAACCAGTAAACTAAACACTAAGCTTAGGTAATCCTAATAATACAGGCTTAGCCATGAGTAAATGTGTATAATTCTAGAATACTTCCACCAAAATTGTATTTATGTGGGTTCACAATTTTCTGCCACTCGTTGCCATGGTGATGTCCCCTGGGTCACTTTTTAAAACTACGACTTTCCGTGTTTATATTTAGCAAAAGCTTTGTAATATAAGCAGTTATAAGCCCATTCTTATGTAGACTATATCCTGACAATACCAGTAATATACATTATCAACACTTTTCTTAAAAGTTTAATCACTATTGTCCCCTGGGTCACGGAACAGAATGTCAGCAATAAAAAGTTGATCCGGGTGGATAATGGGTATGTACATTAAAATTTTGTTGCACATTACCAAAATACGTGATGAAAGAACCAAAATAACCATATGTATGTAGCCCCTTAACCAATTCTTTTACAGGTCACAGAAGATGATTTAAGATACACAATAAAGAATGCTCTTCTAGAAGATTCTGTGAAGGTATTCCAGCTTCTTGGTGGATCCGAGGGAGTGAGTGAGGACCTCAAACTGGACTTTCTACAGTTGCTCTGCTTTTGTAATGAGAAGGAACTGGACTCCACCGAGTGGTTGGAAGAAAGGTGGTTCTCTGCTAATTCCCGAGATAGACAGGCTGCTACATGGAGGTAAAAAAATCAATTTAGTTTCTTGTAAGTGTGCATACTTCTGTTTATTATATCTTCAGTGCTAATATGTGGCTTGAATTAAACTTTAAATATATTAATTACTGACAGATTGGGTGGACTGGCTGACAAAATTTTTACTTCAATGGAACCTAAAAGTCCGGAAGCATACTGCGCTATTATACAAGGAATGGCTAAGTACTACCAGGTATATGATCTATGTACATTCACAAACATGTCATCATATAGCGCATGGCATAGTCTAAGATACAATATAAGAACCGCACATTTCACCATGTGAGTCCCACATTAAGATAGGCCACCCTATTGCAGATTATAACTAAACATATTATCAAACGAATAAACTTTATTTGAATCAAATAATATATGAGGGGAGGTCATTCTTATATCGTATCTCAGACTGGGAAGAGGGTGTATACTAATACACTTTGAAGCTTAGACTAAACGAAATTATTCAACACCTCATACCATACCCCAAACAAACCACTTGAAGGTCATACGACTGAAATACCATTAATTTAACCATTTGTTCTTTCGTTTTTTAGGCTGAAAGGGCTCACATGTTATTCCAAGAAGCTTTAGAGAAAGGCATTACACTCTCCACTGACGTGTTCAACTCTTTACTGGGATGCATCGGTTTCTTAAAAGAAGGATCTGCTCTACGAATGGATGCTCTAAAAGATTTGCTAAGACAAATGGCAGAATCGGTAACACATGTTTTATTTCTGTTCACTCTAAGCTAGTCATTATATAGATATGTGATGTTTTCAACCAAAAGGATTCACTTTATCGCTTATAAAAAGAGTTTGTTTGCATCTTTACTCCAATGCCTCCTTATGTTAGCGCCTACCATAAGGAGATCCCTTTTAAAAACGTCCCCTTAATAAGGTTATCGCACATCTAACCGCCCGGCACCGGATCGGCACTGTCTCAACTCGAGTCGTCCAGTCATCTCCCCGCCTTGACACATGTTAACGGCGCGCGGTTAACGTGCCGCCGCCGCGCTTACGTCAAGTAAGCGGCGCGCTTGTAGTTAGCCGTCGGCGGGGGACCACGCGTGGATGTCATGTCACTCTTATGACATCATTCATCAATTGAAAAAAGTGAACGCCTCGTCGCCAACTCGACGGCGCCTTGCCGTCCCCGCGCTGACACTTCGCGTCGCCGACCCTGAGGTGCTGAGACCTGTTTAACAACTAACTAATGTGTTGAGGCGGGACCGGTACGGTGCTGAGCGGTTAGGTCTGCGATAACCTTTATATTTTTGTATGCGTAAAGCGTACATATTCAGTCAATTATTAAACCGATAATTGTCAGTGTGCTTTTTGTTGCGCGACAAACGCAACAATAGTCGCCTGGTCACGAGGATAAATAGCGTACAACTTTACTGACTTTAATTGGATCGGCCCCTGTGTCATTAAAGCAGGAATACGAACCAATGCTTATCCTCCACACATTTTTGTAGTTTTTTTTTTTTACTTTATTTATTCTGTAAGTGTATATTCCACAAGGGCACATTTACAACCTACCGATATTTCACAAAAAAAGACCACTGTTGAGAAGATACGCCGAAACAACGCAACAGTCAGTATTTTCTTCGCAGATTATACTTAACTATTACAGTAATATTAATATGAACGTAAGCTGATATGTATTTATTTATTTATTTAATCTTTATTGCACAAATGAAAACAAATCGTACAAAAGGCGGACTTAATGCCATTGGGCATTCTCTACCAGTCAACCATCGGGCAAAGCAGATAAGTTGTATGTATGTATCTTAAGAAGTTAGGCTTTTAATTTTAAGTACGTAGTGCTCGAAGAAAACATGAAAAGTGTACCTGTAAAATAATAATATTGAATTTTAAGTAACAAATAAGGAAATTCATAATAATAAAATAAGAACTATACAAGAAAATTTACGAATTCCAAAATGTTTTGATTTTAGGGTATATCTCCAAACGATCAAACATTGACGTTGTGCCTGCGCTCCATCTCGGCGTGGGGCGCCGGCAAGCCGCTGCAGACGCTAGCACTCCAAATTGTCGCTGAATTCAAGCGACTCGACATCCAACCCGGCCTGTCTGCCTACTACTATCTGCTGTGCCTGTTCTGTAAAGAACGTGAGTATATTACTGTGGGGTATAATCTCCAAACGATCAGACACTGAAGGCACTGCAGACGCTGACGCTTAAGCTCGTCGCTAAACGATCAAACGTTGAAGGCACTACAGACGCTGACGCATAAGATCGTCGCCAAATTCAAGCGGCTGTGCTTCCAGCACGACTTATCCGCCTACTACTATATTCTGTGCCTGTGCTGTAAAGAGCGTGAGTATATTACTGTGGGGTATAATCTCCAAACGATCAGACATTGAAGCCACTACAGACGCTGAAGTTTAAGATCGTCACCAAATTCATGCGGCTTGGCATTCAGCAAGACTTGTCCGCCTACTACTATCTTCTGTGACTGTGCTGTAAAGAGTGAAAGTAAATTGTTGTTCTCTGAGAGATATACCGATATCTCCGAACGAGCAAATATTGACATCCTGCACGCAACCCTATCACATCAGATCGTTGCCGATTGCGACATTCAACCTGGCTGGTCTCAGCAATTATGTTTTATTAGGACATACGTTACACACTAACATGACAGCTGCAATATTTAGTTCCCAGATCACGGTCAATGGTATGCGCTCACCTCTCTCTACCGCAACGTCATGATGACGTCAAAATGGCGTTATATTGAAAAATTAAACGTTAAAACCGTTTTTTTTTGCGTATGTCGTGCACTTACGCAATGCGACATTTTGAAGCCATAATCACACCGTTATTGGGACCTTAACACATAAGGAGAGCTAACGATAAACTACACTTGGCTCTTATTAAGGACTTTAATTTTGGAGCGCTATCTACTTATAACATATCGTTGGGTCTGAGTATTACTACCTGCTATCACTGTTTTGTAAAAAACGTAAGTATCGGTTTGATCGTAATCGTCATCAGCCGAAGATGAATTCATTAGGTATCTATTTTTACCTGACTCAAGGCAAAGCCAAAAGGAATGGTCACAACTTGATAAAGTTTAGCAATCTATGTTATTTGTATTTAAGTATTTCTCTAAGGCATACGTGACATAACAACAAAATTGATACTTATTAAACTAACAGAAAGATACCAGAGCCAGAACTGTATTATAATGTTTGCAAACATGTAATTTTTACCTCGTGAAGTATAAACGAAGGCGATAATTGTAAGACAGATTATGTCACAATTTGTGTCGTTCCCAACGTAAAGGTATCAAGCGGCGTTTGTATATGAAGACTAGTTTACATCTTTTTACCAATAATAACCTGGCAACGCGTCCTTGAGGTAAGCGACACAGTGGGACCCTTTTCCTTGGGAACGTCACATTTCTGCACTATTTTGAAGTGGCTTGGTTAATTCAGGATTTGATCTGTTTACATCACCCGTCGTTGTAACTCTTTGTAGTTAAGTAAAATTATATGACGGTTATTTCAGGTGGCCCTCGGACAGACATTTTGTCAATAATACTGAATGATTTGGAGACGAGGGATAATTTGAATGCCAAGGAGGCCACAGACACGAACTTCTTTATAACGGCCATGGGCGTGTGCAATGATCACTTACAGGTAGGTAATGGTTGAAATATAAGTCAATTCCACAGATACATTTTTGGTATACACATAGCTGCGTATCCCCAGATGGTTATATAATACTTTTTACCCGTCTACAGAAACGAAAAGGAAAGTAATGATTTTCTTCTTCCACGCGGACGAAGTACGTTCGGTCTTATAATATACAAGAAGGTTTAGTTTAGGTTTCACCTTGTAGTATTTTATAAGACCATTTAATTTGATTGCACTCCCTCAAACTATAAATATCATGAAATGTTTCTTATACCACTTCAATTTCCAGGATATCAACCTGGCAGAGCGAGTACACGCGCTCCTGATGAAGGGAGACAACTACAAGCTAGTCGGCGACGCCTACAAAGAAAGCATCTACTACAGGCACTACGTCACAGTCACTTGCAGGTAAGCAATGTCGAATAAGGTTTGTCTATGGCCACCTCTAAGCCCAAGAAAATCTCGTACTAAAGACCAGAGGGATTTGAATTGAAGTTTGTATAGCGCTCGCTCTCTTGTGAGCCAGAAAGTAACCGTACAGACATGCACGACACAAAAACGGCTTGAGCCGGGTACTCATCAGCGAGCCGTAACTGTAACCAAACAGATACAGTAACGAGGTTCTAGTGTGTACGCGTGTTACAGTTCAGGCTAGCGACGTCACTGGTTCGCTGTCTCCGAGCGTACTCATTAGCGAGCTGTAACTGTAACCAAACAGACACAGTAACGAGGTTCTAGTGTGTACGCGTGTTACAGTTCAGGCTCGCGACGTCACTGGTTCGCTGTCTCCGAGCGTACTCATTAGCGAGCTGTAACTGTAATCAAACAGACACAGTAACGAGGTTCTAGTGTGTACGCGTGTTACAGTTCAGGCTCGCGACGTCACTGGTTCGCTGTCTCCGAGCGTACTCATTAGCGAGCTTTAACTGTAACCAAACAGACACAGTAACGAGGTTCTAGTGTGTACGCGTGTTACAGTTCAGGCTCGCGACGTCACTGGTTCGCTGTCTCCGAGCGTACTCATTAGCGAGCTGTAACTGTAACCAAACAGACACAGTAACGAGGTTCTAGTGTGTACGCGTGTTACAGTTCAGGCTCGCGACGTCACTGGTTCGCTGTCTCCGAGCGTACTCATTAGCGAGCTGTAACTGTAACCAAACAGACACAGTAACGAGGTTCTAGTGTGTACGAGTGTTACAGTTCAGGCTCGCGACGTCACTGGTTCGCTGTCTCCGAGCGTACTCATTAGCGAGCTGTAACTGTAACCAAACAGACACAGTAACGAGGTTCTAGTGTGTACGCGTGTTACAGTTCAGGCTCGCGACGTCGCCGGTTCGCTGTCTCCGAGCGTACTCATTAACGAGCTGTAACTGTAACCAAACAGATACAGTAACGAGGTTCTAGTGTGTACGAGGAGGCCACCGTGGGACAAGCCGGATCCGCAGTCTTGGTTTGTAACTCCACGATGTCGGACGAAGTGTCTCTCGCTTGTGCAGCATACATACTTGTAAAAAGCAAAAGACATTTATCTTCTGACCATTCACTCATGACGATACTCGAAAATCAGTTCGCAGCGGCTAGCAACAACCTCTCCTCTTGACGTCCACGAGCGCACTGCGAGCGCGAGCGCCCTTTGATTCGCGGCAAAAACCGACAACCATCGGCTCGCTGCGAGTCGCTCGTGTGGCGTTCGTTGCAGGCTCGCAAACCACGTACACACTATGTTTTTGGTAACAGTAACGGTTACAGTTACGTGCAACGTTACAGGTTCAGAGATGAGTACGCACAGTGCCAAATAATGCCACATTTTTGCCATGGACAACCTGATACAGAATTGGTTAGAACTTATCATTAGAAACCTCGGAATATACTACAACAGGTAGCTGTTGTGTTTATTTTCCAACTTATTCATGTTGGTAAAGTGACGTAATTTTCGGGCAAAAGAAAATCAAAGTAATCCATCTCTTCAACTTTAAGAAATATTTTGAATTATAATGTTTAAAACGTAATATTGATCGTAGCTTTATGTTTAGAAACGATTTACAACCTTCTACAGGCATTAGAAGTCAAGATATTAACTATTTTAGTTTTTTTGTTTTTATTTTTTTTTCTCCCAAACGTGCAAGTAGTGGCTGGTAATTTTGATATGGGAAGTACCTCTGAGTGTCCTGAACATGTGATATTAAAATGGGCGCGGTAGCTCGTGGGGTCTCGAAGAAATATCAACTTCGGTTTTGATAAAAATATCATCGTCTAGGGTTGATACTTTTCGGTCAATAATATTTGACTGAATAGTAATAATGTTATTAATTATTTGAATCTTTCAAATTATTACCTTTGTGTATAAATCAGTATTTTAAATTGGACATTAAATAAATAAATAATTTTCTTCGGTTTCCGCGCCTGTCACAGATTTCAATAAAACAATTTAAACGGATTCTATAGCGTATATGAATTTAAAATAAAGGCGTACATACATGCCAGGTAGGCCTAATGTGTAAGAACAGTTACGCATGTGCCAGAAGGGCATTATTTTTTTTATTTTAAAATATCTACCAGCGGTTCGCTATCAGTCTTTGGAGCTAAAACAGTCGCTAAAAAGTTGTTAGCAAGATGCAGAGGGGAAAGTCGCCCGGCCACGACGGCCTCAGTATTGAACACTTCAAGTATGCCGGCGTTCATCTGCCTCGTGTACTTGCGATGTTTTTCAGTCTGTGCTTGAGCCATTCATACTTACCCAGGACATTCATGAGGACTAATAATAGTACCAGTGCCCAAGAACAAAACCGGAGATTTGTCCAGTAGGGACAACTATCGGCCCATCTCGCTGGCAACGACAGCGGCTAAGATACTCGACAGTATGCTGGACTCTATAGTCGATCGGCATCTAAAGATACATAATGCTCAGTTCGGTTTCAGAACTGGGCTGTCTACTGAAAGTGCCATTTTAAGTCTGAAGCATACTGTCGGGTATTATACGCAAAGGAAAACAGACCAGAAAATACATAAGTGACTCATTCATTGATACATGTATTGCCCTTTTAATTTGCTCGCCGCAATGTTCAACTAATGATGTTAGTTAATAATCACTATAATCTTGCGGTCTAGTCGGTGAAGGATAAGGTTTAGGCAGCCGTCTTGTTGGTACAGCCGTGGCATGAAAAATGTTCGTCTCTTTTGAACCTTAACACCAACATTGACTCTAAGTGACTCCAAAAGTGAAGAATCTTTTTAATCTTCAACATAGACATATTTGTATTACATAATATGTATACTTATAGTATTATTTGTTTTGGTTTTTTATATTATATTCTATTGATGGAAGAGCGGGATTTCCGGACACCAGCATATGTAAAATTAAAGAAGTTGTTTTCGTACCTACATTTTATGAAACCGGAATAATATTTTTAGTTTTTATTATATATTTTTTTAATTAAAATGTTGTGATTATTTGTAAAGTAAGTAGAAAAGAAAGTTCCTATGAATGTTTACATAAAAATTAATTAACCGAAAATTTGATCGAATTATTTTGGCAGCCCTGACAAAAAGTTTTATTGGCATGTATCTTGAAGACCCCACGAGCTACCGCGCCCATTTTAATATCACATGTTCAGGACACTCAGAGGTACTTCCCATATCAAAATTATCAGCCACTACTTGCACGTTTGGGAGAAAAAAAATAAAAACAAAAAAAACTAAAATAGTTAATATCTTGACTTCTAATGCCTGTAGAAGGTTTTAAATCGTTTCTAAACATCAAGCTACGATCAATATTACGTTTTAAACATTATAATTCAAAATATTTCTTAATGTTGAAGAGATGGATTACTTTGATTTTCTTTTGCCCGAAAATTACGTCACTTTACCAACATGAATAAGTTGGAAAATAAACACAATAGCTACCTGTTGTAGTATATTCCGAGGTTTCTAATGATAAGTTCTAACCAATTCTGTATCAGGTTGTCCGTGGCGAAAAATGTGGCATTATTTGGCACTGTGGTACGTTGTAAACGTCGGCTCGCTGCGAGCCGCACGCGTACCGCTCGCAGCAGGCTCGCGAACCACGTACACACTGTGTTTTTGGTAACAGTAACGGTTACAGTTACGTGCAACGTTACAGGTTCAGAGATGAGTACGTTGTAAAGGTCGGCTCGCTGCGAGCCGCACGCGTACCGCTCGCAGCAGGCTCGCGAACCACGTACACACTGTGTTTTTGGTAACAGTAACGGTTACAGTTACGTGCAACGTTACAGGTTCAGAGATGAGTACGTTGTAAAGGTCGGCTCGCTGCGAGCCGCACGCGTACCGCTCGCAGCAGGCTCGCGAACCACGTACACACTATGTTTTTGGTAACAGTAACGGTTACAGTTACGTGCAACGTTACAGGTTCAGAGATGAGTACGTTGTAAAGGTCGGCTCGCTGCGAGCCGCACGCGTACCGCTCGCAGCAGGCTCGCGAACCACGTACACACTGTGTTTTTGGTAACAGTAACGGTTACAGTTACGTGCAACGTTACAGGTTCAGAGATGAGTACGTTGTAAAGGTCGGCTCGCTGCGAGCCGCACGCGTACCGCTCGCAGCAGGCTCGCGAACCACGTACACACTGTGTTTTTGGTAACAGTAACGGTTACAGTTACGTGCAACGTTACAGGTTCAGAGATGAGTACGTTGTAAAGGTCGGCTCGCTGCGAGCCGCACGCGTACCGCTCGCAGCAGGCTCGCGAACCACGTACACACTGTGTTTTTGGTAACAGTAACGGTTACAGTTACGTGCAACGTTACAGGTTCAGAGATGAGTACGTTGTAAAGGTCGGCTCGCTGCGAGCCGCACGCGTACCGCTCGCAGCAGGCTCGCGAACCACGTACACACTGTGTTTTTGGTAACAGTAACGGTTACAGTTACGTGCAACGTTACAGGTTCAGAGATGAGTACGTTGTAAAGGTCGGCTCGCTGCGAGCCGCACGCGTACCGCTCGCAGCAGGCTCGCGAACCACGTACACACTGTGTTTTTGGTAACAGTAACGGTTACAGTTACGTGCAACGTTACAGGTTCAGAGATGAGTACGTTGTAAAGGTCGGCTCGCTGCGAGCCGCACGCGTACCGCTCGCAGCAGGCTCGCGAACCACGTACACACTATGTTTTTTTGGTTACAGTAACTGCAACGGTTACGGTTAACTACGGTTAACTCGCTAATGAGTACCCGGCTTTGATGTCTAATTTTCGAAATGATACTTTAATAGCCACTTTTGATCGCCAAGCGATGACGCCAGAGATAAATACCTAATAAGGAAGCGCTCCAAATCAATAGGGACTGGAGTGTACTATTAGTAGCAGTTGTAGAGATAGCGGTTTGAATAGGGTGCGGTCTCACCGCGAGCATTCGCCTTTAATGTAACAATTTATTATATGGTATTTATTGTTACATACCTACATTACACAGGCAAATGCATATATTACATACCTAGGGCAGTGGATTCGTGAACGTCCCAGATCACAGGTGTGTATAAATATGCGAGCTGGGGCTTTACGGATTACCGCCCGTGGTTTGTCTAAAGTTTTACGTCTTGCCAGCCAGGAAGTGAGAATTTATCTCCGGACAACGGGCATAAAAGCCCACTTACGGCATAGAGTGACGTAATTTTCAGCTTTCCGTGGAATACGATCCCAACCTAGAACTCTGTAGATATGATCACTCGCTTATTTTTTCTAGGCACGCTCCATTCGAAAGAACGACTGCGCTATTGGACACGTTAGTTCCAAACGTCTACGTACCTGAGCCGTCGGTCATGGAAGAGGTTTGTTTAAACTTATTTTTATTATTTTAGACCCATTTTTTTTTTGTGGCGAAAGCATATTTATTGACTTTGTATACCATAAATTTGCACATCAATACTTGGCTTCTATAAACTGGTATATTCAATATTACAGATAATAATAATAAAGAAAACACAGAAATAACAAAAACGCTTTGTTATCGCTAAAGCGATCTCTTACAGACAACCTTAACAACACACAGATAATATCTGAGCAAGGGCTCATTAAATGAGCAATGATCAATATTGGTCCAGCCGTTCGAGCGTGAAGAAGTAACAAACATCCGAATACACTCACAAGTTTTCGTCTTTATAATATTACTAGCTGTAGCCCGCGACTTCGTCAGCGTGGAACCGTATCTTGAAAATTTTACATCTTTATTATTTTCAGATCTAAGCAATGTTGAAATTGCTAAACGTGCTTTTTTTTAATTATTTACGAAATAGTAAAGAACCCTTCGTACTCGAGTCTGACTCGCTCTTGGCCTTTTTTTACTTTTTTTTCGGCTAATTTGCTCTAATTACGCGTTATCATTATAAAATCAGGTACATCTACGAACGAATAGCTTTACTAAATTCGAAGATTTTAAGAACGACGATTATAAATTCTTTGATTCGAATAATAATGCCTTTACACAAAGTTTCAAGTACCACACTCAAAAAACTGTTTGATCTACATACAAATTTTCAACCCCTTTTTCACCACCTTCAGGGCTGAATTTTCAAAAACGCTGAAACCACTTTTCTTGTATTCTAATTATATGCCTATATACAAAGTTTCAAATCCCGCAGTCAAATAAAAAATTGATCTTCATACAAATTTTCAACCCCTTTTTCACCACCTTCGGGGCTGAATTTTCAAAAACGCTGAATATACTTTTCTTTTATTTTTATAATATGCTTTTACATAACTTTCAAGTCCCGCACTCAAAAAAAAATCTGATCGTCATACATACTTTTAACCCTTTTAGGGGATGAATTTTCAAAAACGCTGAGATACGTTTTCTTTTATTTTATTTTAATACATTTTTACGTAGTTTCTAGTTCCTAACATAAAAAAAACTTGTACCCCATACAACCTTTCATCCCCTTTTTAACCCCCTTAGGGGTTCAATTTTTCATAAACGCTTCTTATCTCTTGTACACTTTATAAATGCAACCTACTGTGCAAATTTCAACTCTATACCATTTGTAGTTTCGGCTCTGCGTTGATGAGTCAGTCAGTCAGGACACATGCATTTATATCAATTTCAAGATACGGTTCCACGCGGACGAAGTCGCGGGCTTTAGCGTAACACTTCTTTATAAACAATATTAGCGGTGAAATTTTCCAAAACGCTGAAATTACTTTTTTTGTATTTGATTAAGTAAGCTTTCTACAATATTTCAAGTTTCTAGTTCAAAAAATAAAGTTTCTCCCATATAAACATTGCACCCCTTTTTAACCCCCTTAGGGGTGAAATTTTCTAAAACGCTGAAAGTACTTTTTGTGTTTTTGAATAAGTAATCTTTTTACAAAGTTTCAAGTCTCTAGCTCCAAAAAAAAGTTTCCCCCATACAAACTTTGCACCCCTATTTAACCCTCTTAGGGGAGGTTTTTCCAAAAATCCCTTCTTATCCCTAGCCCACGTTATAAAAGTAACCTACTGTGTAAAAATCAACTCTCTACCATTAGTAGTTTCGGCTATGCGTTGATGAGTCAGTCAGGACTTCTTCTTTTATATACAGGGTGTCCCTAAAACCAACGCCAAAATGAAGAGGGGTGATAGAACAGCTCATAAGCAACCATATTAAGTTAATTTGACCTTAATAAAAAGTTCATGGTTTTCGAGATATTTGCATTTTAAAAAAACTCGTGACTTTTGAGGCCCTGCGTCAGTATGTCGATTGCCACCACTGCAAATTTAGGTATTTATTAAATCTGTTTTTGCAGGATGTTACTAAAAACATATCCTATCGAATGTACTTTCAATTTATTACATATCATGATGCTTTGTCGGTAAAAATAATAAAAAAATAACGAATTATAGCAATTTATTAAATTTAGCCAGCGGTTTTGATCGAGTTTCATTTAAAAAAAGCATTGTAAACTAACATGGCACACAACATAAAAAGATAGTAAATTTATTGTAGTTTTCAAAAAGGTACAGCATTTTCTAATTTACGCAGCAGTTTACGAGATATTGATATTTTACACTAACAGGAGCTCATACTGCAGTTATTACATAGTATGGAACCAGAGCCCCTACTAGGCTCAGAGTTTGAATTTCGAACAAAAAATAGATTCAAAGAATACACAATTTGAAATTCGAATTCAAGTCGGCTTTCTGATTAAAGAGTATTTTAGTAATTTTAGGACACTTCGTCAATTCGTTTGATGTTCTTTATTTAGTTTGGTTTCTTATTTTCTTAAATAGACTTGATTTACCAATAGAACTCGTGTTTGCCTTGTGATTTGGATTTTTGGTACAATTTAACTTTGCTTTGTGCAACTTGGACTCGAGTTCTGCCTATTGATTTTGACTTCGATTTACTTTGGCTCTGTTAAGATTAATTGTAGTGCGTTTGTTACAAATATGCCAGAGAATTATACTCCTCAAGAATATGCCAACATGCATTTTGTCTATGGGGAATGTCAGGGTAACTCTTGTGCTGCAGCTAGACTCTATCGGGAAAGATATCCAATTTTAAGGCATCCGGACCATCGAGTATTTCGAAATGTTCATCTCGCATACTCACAAGGCGTTTTGCCTGGCAATCGTGGTGGATTGGGAAGACCTAGAGGAGATTACGATGAAGATGTTTTACAAGAGATTCAAAACGACCCATCCACTTCGACACGGAACATTGAACGTAATTTAGGGATATCAAAATCTGTTGCCAATAGAATATTACGTCGATATGGATATCATCCATACCACATACAACGTGTTCAAGCGTTGCTGCCCCGTGATTACCCACTTCGTGTTCAGCTGTAATGCTGCAAAAACACAGAGAGGATCCCAATTTCATAAATATGGTTTTATGGTCTGATGAAAGCACTTTTAAGACAGATGGATTTATGAACATGCACAATTTACACAGTTATGCATTAGAAAATCCTCATTTAATGAGGGAAGATCGGTCGCAGTACCAATTTAAAGTGAACCTCTGGACTGGAATATTAGATGGGAAAATAATTGGCCCATTTGAATTACCAGAAACGCTGAATGGTCCAAGTTATCTGCATTGCTTAGAGAATGAGTTGCCAAATCTTCTCGACGACGTACCTTTAGCTACGCGGAGGTCAATGTGGCTGCAGAATGATGGCTGTCCAGCACATTATGCACGCGAAGTGCGACTACATTTAAACCAAACTTATCCACAGAAATGGATCGGCCGTCTGGGTCCCATTTTGTGACCTCCTCGATCTCCAGACCTAAATCCTCTGGATTTCTATTACTGGGGTTATATTAAAGAAAAAGTTTACAATGAACCGATTAACAGTATAGCGGAGCTGAGACAACGCATTTACGCAGAGGCCCAAAACGACGTATCAAGAAGTGCACGTCACATCAGTCGAGCATTTTTAAGGAGATGCCGAGCTTGTATTCAAGTCAATGGCGGACAATTTGAACATTTAATTTAGTTACATAAAACAGGTATCGTATTTTTTTTATGTTTTTACTTTTTTTATTCACTTAACAGATAAAAATGGCAACCAGTATTATTTTTGCATTATCTTATAAACCGCTAAATAATTAAGTCACTTCAATACCATTTTAAAAACAACTCTAAATTTGCTATCTTTTTACGTTATTTGCCAGGTTCGCTATGAACATTTCATTTTTTTTTATTCTAAAATTGAATTGTGTTCCTATTCAAAATAAAGTATTCTTTAAATCGATTTTTTGTTAAAATTCATACTCTGAGCCTAGTAGGGGCTCTGGTACCATACTATGGAATAACTGCAGTATGAGCTCCTTTTGGTGTAAAATATCAATATCTCGTAAACTGCTGCGTAAATTAGAAAATGCTGTACCTTTTTGAAAACTACAATAAATTAACTATCTTTTTATGTTGTGTGCCATGTTAGTTTACAATACTTTTTATAAAGGAAACTCGATCAAAACCGCTGGCTAAATTTAATAAATTGCTATAATTCGTTTTTTTTATTATTTTTACCGACAAAGCATCATGATATGTAATAAATTGAAAGTACATTCGATAGGATATGTTTTTAGTAACATCCTGCAAAAAACAGATTTAAAAAATACCTAAATTTGCAGTGGTGGTAATCGACATACTGACGCAGGGCATCAAAAGTCACGAGTTTTTTTTAAATGCAAATATCTCGAAAACCATGAACTTTTTATTAAGGTCAAATTAACTTAATATGGTTGCTTATGAGCTGTTCTATCACCCCTCTTCATTTCGGCGTTGGTTTTAGGGACACCCTGTATATAGATATACCTACTTACCTAGTGTGATCTTTCGCTCAATAAATGCGACCATCACAGGCCTGTTGCTGCAAAAAAGTAGCCTATAGTGAATATGTATGTTTGTGGCAGATAATAAAAACGCTGGAGGTGGGCGGCGCGGGCGGCCGGCTCGCCGGCGCGTGGTCGCAGCTGGTCGTGTTCGGGCTCGCGCAGCGCGCCAAGCTGGTCGAGCGGCTGCTGGACGCTATGGTCAACTGCTACCAGTACCAAGGTATAGTACGGCACTTCCCAGGTGAATTTTTCGCTTCGAGCCCTAATCTTTCAAACAAAGGCCATATTGTCTCTATTATCGCAAAGCCGCTAGCTACCGTGTTAGCACGTGCCACTAAACATTCATAAAAAAAAACAAACGGTATCGTCATAGTATTACGGTTCAAATTTAATGTCACTGATATTCTAGATATTGCGTTTTGGTAGTGTAGGACAATAGACCGCCCCGAAGCAATACAGCACTCATATTATCTTGATTTGAACCTTAATACTATGACGATACTGTTTGGTTTTCATATGAATATTATAGTAGCACGTCCTAACTCGGTAGCTAGCGGTTTTGCGATAATAGAGACAATGGCCTTTATTTGAAAGATTAGCGCTCGAAGCGAAAAGTTCACCTGAGAAGAGTCGTACTTATAGTTGCAGTAGTACACAACTGATGTGGCTTACCGATTTACCTGCACAGAACACGTTTTTCGAAACGCAGGAAAAGTTATTGACCAATCGGCGCGTTCCACGTAGCGTGCGTCTTTGACGTTTGTCAAATTGGTCGTTGGCTGTTGCCATGTGAGAACGCACCACGCGGTATTTAGTCAGCCGCCATATCTCTAATAGTGTGCAATCTATACCTTGCGTGAGTGAGACGGCTAATAGATAAATGGTAATTTTGACCTTATAATAACGAGATATACGTTTCATTTTAAGTTTTAATTATTACTTCGGCCATCAACGGAATAGTTTGTCTTTGTCTGCGCAAACCAATATTCACGACGCGCCTTATACTGTCTGACAGTTCAGCAACATTTGACAGTTCTCTGTTGATGTTTGTAGTGATGAAGCAAAAACATATTGTTTGCCAAATCTAACGATTATTAATGGTTGATCAAATCGATTTTATCGACGAACTTTTTTTCAAACCTGAATATATTTTTGTTTATTTTGTGTAAGTAAATCAATATTTTTTTGAGCTACGAGCCGTCGGACTGACTGGAGCTTTCTATGTAAAATAATAGTTTGTTTTATTGTTCTTTCTTTAGGTTATAAATTTTTCGATTTAATCGATTTCTACTAATTTACAGAAATAGCACATCAATCGGAAAGCAAGATTTAGTCACAACACAGCTTTAAAAAAAAAGACATAGTACGTAACTGTTTGAGTACCTAATGATTTATTATCGTTAAATACTTCAACACCGTGATAAGAAAAAATATAACATGAACTCAATTGTATCAAATAGAAAGTGAAAAACGGTTATAGATACTTGAAAAACCACTATTTCATTGCTTGTTTTTTTTTATGAAATTCAATAGGTCGCGCAGGTTTACTTTGTATGGGTCCTGTGATGTGACAAATGTTTGTTTAAATATCATACATACTATAATGAGTGTAGTACTGTACCTGCATTAGGAAGGTGCCATAAATTCGGTCTTGGCGGCGAGCGGCGCGGCGCGCGCTACGTGTCTCACTCACTCGTATGCCGCAGCCGGCCACCGCGCTCGGATCTCTCGCTCAACTGCTCGCCGCGCCGCTGATCGCGCAAAGTCGTGGCATCTTCGTTACAGTAGCCGGCAAACTTTTAGAGCATGACCTTGACTGTGCAATAGCCGATTTACGTACAAATGTACATGCGGAGATCCGCCATTTTTGTTCTAAAAGTTTGCCGGCAACTGTATACCAATATAATTTATATCGAAGAAATATATAGAAAATATGGAATAAAAGAGGAATGTTTAACTGGTCACTGATTCAATGTAAGTTTACGGAACGCTCAAAAACATTAGTGTGGTGGAGGAAGCTAATGCATATTTTTTTTATATTTTAGAAGAGGACGTGAAAGGCCAGATGCGAGCGGCGGCGGCCGACGTCATCAAGTTCGGCAAGCTGGCCGAGGAACAGCGGGAGGAGAAGGACGTGCGATCGCCGATGCAGAGGTGAGTACAGGAACAGCTTATAAATAAGTTATCCTCACACAAACCCCGCCCCACAGTAAGCTTAGGCTTTTGCTATGGGCACCGGGCGACGATATACTTACCTACTTATGTATCTTCTTCTTCGTCGTTCCCTCACTGATGAGGATCGCGACCACATAACTGTTTCCACTCAGTGCGGTTATATGCTGCGTGGACCGCCCGGTGCATGCTGCCGCCCACTGCCTTCTTCACTGTGTCAGACCATCTAGTGGGTGCCCTTCCCTGCGCACGTCTGCCATCAATTTGCCCTATGATAATCTGCTTCTCCAGACAATGCTTTGAAGACCGCATAATATGACCGAAGAAGTTCAGGGCTCGTTTCCGACATATCGCGGAGAGCCGCGTCGAGATGTTGAGTTCATTTAATATCGACTCGTTTGTTCGCATCGCAGTCCAAGGTATACGTAGCAACCTGCGCCAACACCACATCTCGAAAGCATCGATCTTACTGCTATCAGAACTTATGTATATACATAGATAAATAAATACTTAGAGGTAAAATACATAGAAAACATCCATGACCCAGAAACAGATGTTCCAGTTCATCACACAAATATTTGCCCTTGCCGGGATTCGATCCCAATACCGTTAGCTCAAATAGGCTGCATTACCACTGCGCCAACTGAGTCGTCAAAACAGTTACATGTATACAAGTTACCGAGCAGCACCATATCATAGTTATAAGGACCATTTCCTACTATATTATGTCCGTGTGCCTGCTCATAACACTATAACTCGTCTATCTCTAGATAAAGATAAGATAAAATAACATTTAATTGTACACATTAAATTATAGGTTTATTTTATACATGAACGTAGTTCTGCAGGTAGAATAATATTACTAACTATTTCTTCCTACAGAAACTGTGTCAAAAACTTAATTGATATTATAATAATAAATATTCTAATCTAAAATAATCAATAATACATTAAACACAATCCAATATAGTCCATACTAGAGAAGTTCAAACAAAGAACTATCTGCAGTGGTAAGCTATATATATATGTAAATTTCTTAAAACTACGTAACTGATAGCTATGTAAATAATAATATATATTTTGCAATGTCACGCTTCAGCAGATGGATGAAGATAATAATAATGACTGTAAGGAAGGCCAAGCGTTTTTATCATTTATATATTCTTCAACGCTGTAATAAGCCTTATGTAATAAACTATTTTTTAAATATTTTTTTAGACCAGGTAAGGGTAATTCTAGTACTTCTTTAGGTAACTTATTTTAGAAATGTATGCATTGGCCCAGAAAAGATTTCTGTACTTTCCGGACACGAAACTTGGTGATTGCAATTTTGTGCATTTTTTAAAACGAATCAATGTTTTTTATAGCAAAAATAATGTTATCGTAAATATATTGCGATGCCATTGTTAAAATATTGATTGTCTTAAAATGCTCTCTAAGTGATTCGCGCGAACTCATATTATATATAAACCGTACTGCTCTTTTCCGTAGGACAAATATTGTTTGTATGTCGGCGGCTTTACCCCACAGCAAAATGCCATAGGACATTACGTTATGAAAGTAGCTAAAGTACACTAGCCTAGCTGTTTCTACATTGGTCAGTTGCCTTATCTTTCTAACAGCATACGCTGCGGAGCTTAGTCTATTTGCTAATGAAGAAATGTGCGGACTCCATTGTAAGTTTTTGTCAATAGTTAAACCAAGAAATAGGGTTTTATCAACGAATTCCAGACATTCTTTATTTATGTAAATGCTACCACTAACAGATTTTACATTTGGTAATGTGAAGTTAATACATTTTGTTTTCTTAGAGTTTAGTAGCAGATTGTTGGCTGTAAACCAATTCAATACTCTAGTCAGAGTGCAATTTATCTCATCGTAGTTTTCAGATTTACGGTTTACTTTAAATATTAAAGATGTGTCGTCTGCAAATAAAACAATTTGGCAATCGTTCTTAACAACATTTGACAAATCGTTTATGTAGACGAGAAAAAGGAATGGGCCTAGGATGGATCCCTGTGGTACCCCTAGTTTAATAGCGGTTTCGTCAGACGGAGTCCCGTTGACAACTACAGTTTGTTTCCTTGAACATAGATAACTTGAAATTAGTTTTATTGCTGTTCAGATAATCCATAGTGTTTCAACTTTAGTATTATGGTTTGATGTTCAACACAATCGAAAGCCTTCGATAAATCGCAGAAGATCCCGACCGCATCACAAGAGCTTTCCCAAATATCGTAGACATATTTAATAAGCATAGAAGCGGCATCCGTAGTTGATCTTCCTTTTGTAAATCCAATCTGTCGATTATGAAGTAACTTATGATTATTAAAATGTGCCAGTAACTGATTTAACATGAGTTTAATACTTTACTTAAAACCGGTAGAATGGAAATCGGACGAAAATTCGTTAAGTTGCGTTTCTCGCCTGACTTAAATAAGGGTAGAACTTTACTGATCTTCATCAAATCTGGAAATATACCATCACTTGCACATTTGTTGAAGATCGAGGATAGATGAGGAGCAATTATATCTATTACATTATTCATTAGTTTAACTGATGTTCCCCACAAATCTTCTGTGCTTTTATTATTAAGGCTTTTAAATGTTTTATAAATAGTTTGCGGGGTAACAGGATTGAAATCAAAACAATGACTACACTGCTCTACTGCGGAATGTAAAAGTAGTTGTGCTTGAATGGCAGAGGAGTCAAGGTCTTTTGTGGCATCACTGGCTATGTTAGATAAAAAACCTTGAAAAACTGTTGCTACTTCTCTATCAGAACTAATAATTGTATGGTCACATTGTATATTAAATTCATAATCATGGGTCTTTAGTTTACCACTCTCCTGATTAATAATTTTCCAGACAGTCTTAATTTTATTGTCAGAAGACTGGACTTTTGACGAGATGTGCATAGATTTGGCAGCAGTACATACCTTTTTGAACACTTTTGAGTACTTCTTTACATATTCTAGAAAGGAGCTGTCTCTATTGTATTCTTTCATTCCATATAGTTCATACAACCTGTCTCTGCTTATGTAAATTCCCGTCGTTGCCCAATCACTAAATTTTCTTTTTATACTGGAATCCGAAATAGTCTTCATTGTGAATATTCTATTAAATTGTGTTATAATTATGTCAAATAAAAGATTATACGATTGATTTGGTTCATTATGATTAAAAGTTGTCAATAATAAATTATTTTGAATGTCCGTTTTAAATTTATTTATTCGGTTCATCGTGTATGGTCTGTATGTTATCGCCCGAGGACTAGACTCAATAAATCCTTCAAATGTTGCACTTTGTCCACAATAATCAGAATTAAACCTATTAAAAATTTCCCGTTTTAGACAATTACAGTCACAAAAAATATTGTCTAAGCAAGTGGCGCTGGTATCTGTACTTCTGGTCAGTTCAGTAAACAAGTTAGTTAAATGAAAAGACTTAAATAAATTTAAAAACCTTACACTGAGAGCTGAAGGTGGTGAGTTAATTAAATTGACATTAAAATCTCCGCAGACAACAATGTGTTTTTTGCTTTTTGACGCAGTTTTTAGCGCATTTTCCATGGCAGCTTCAAATAGGCTGTAGTTTGCGGATGGCGGTCTATATACGCATATAATTATGTAATCACCTAATTCTACACAAGACATTTCTATTACTTGTTCGATTGAGAATCTGACCACATCTTTTCGCTCCTTACATCGTAAAATATTGTTAACTAATATTAAAGAACCTCCACGGATTGCATTATGTCTAGCAAAGTAACTAATTAAATCATAATTTGTAAAATTAAATGTCATCTGTGATTCATTCAACCAGTGTTCGGTAACACACATTATTTGAATTTCATAGCAATTTAAAAATAACCCTATTTCTATTTCTTTGCTAGAAAAACCCTGAATATTTTGGTGAATAATTGTGAAATTCATGGGTTTTTCCGCTGTCCTTATATTTAGTTTAAATGACACTCGTTATTTTTCACATTCGATTTTACGTTACAAGCCAACAATTCTACCAGTAGTGATTTACATTTTTTTGTTAAGTATTGTTTGTTAGCTGCAACCGTGAAGTCACTTATTTTATTTAAATCGAAGAAGTGATATCTTCTATTGAAACAGATCGCGTTGTACATGAAATTATTGAGCTGGGCTAGCTTATAACTGTATGTGTATGGCATAGTCTGCGAGTATGGAAAAGCGCATAGTATAACTGAACCAATTCCCGACTTTTCAATAATGTTTATCGCGTGAATTATTTTAGCTAGGCCAGCTCTGCCCATGTCAACGCCATGTCCCAACAAAATAATCAGAGTCGTGTCCCGATCAAATTTCTCTTTGGAAATTAACTCACAAATCTGTTCTGGGGTAGCATTGTGATAGCAATAATTCATGACTTTTTCAGTTAAAATATTTCTCAACATAGTACCTACTCCCTTTCCTATCTGGTCAGAAATAATGATGGTCCTTTTTACAAAATTTTGAGTTTTAAGGCTCGCTGGAGGGGTGGGTGGTTCGCCCGCTGAAATGTCTAAGGGCACTGATGGGTTACTCATAGTCAATTGTGATGAAAGGGACTTGCCAAGAGGTATATCACCGAGCATCTCCGAGGTATCAGCAGGTGGTAACGCGCAATTACAGTAATTTATTTATTTATTTATTCGGCAAGGTTACAAAATGTAAATTGTCATTAACATAATAGGATGTAGTTATAGTTAGACTGTACTCAATTTACATTTCTATGACTACCATGCACAACTTTCATTTAATGGGTACATACTAAATTTAAATGTTAAACTTATGTAAGAGGAATACATAATACCAAATAATACTAAGATTAAAATTTATAATAAAGAAATAACAAAAAACATGTGTATTTTTACACTTATCTAACTTAAATTGTAATTGAGATCTTCGTTTTGACTGAACTAATGAGATAGTTTATTAATAGAAAATTTTAACTGATTGAGACTTAAATGAAATATATCAAGTTCACTACAAATCTTGTTATAAGAATTACACATACGTGTTATAGGACTATTTTGTGACACATTATTATTGGCTATCGGGACTAGAAACTGAGCTGGCTTACGGCAAGGCTTTGAATATATTCGGAAGTTAATGTTACTAATGAGCTCAGAGTCTATTTCGTTATTGTTAAGTATGTGTGTGTGTGGTTGCACCCACACTCTTGTTAATTGTGAATAAACGTCAGTGCGCTAATGGCAGCCTTGTGTTTCACTCGCCTAGTCCCGTATTTATCAGTGGCGACGAGGATGGGATGGTGGATCGAAAGATGAGCTAGATACGGAAGTACGGCCATAAAGTAATTATTCCCGAGAAATTACGCGAAAAAGTTTTATCTGAACTACATACCTCTCATTTAGGGATCGTGAAAACGAAAGCTGAAGCACGTTCGAGGTTGTGGTTCCCCGGAATAGACGAAGCAATTGAAAAAATGATAAATACTTGTGATGTTTGCATCCAACTGCGTCCGTCACCCGCGCGGGTTTCTTTGTCACATTGGAAATTTCCGCCTACTGTATTCCATAGGATACATATAGATTTTCTTGGGCCAATAAAGGATCGCACGTATTTAGTCATCGTGGACGCGTATACTAAGTGGTTGGAAGTTTATGACATGGGGAGTTCAGCGACGTCCACAGGGGTTGTAGATAAACTTTGCGAGTTTTTTGCCAGGTATGGATTACCTGAGGTTATTGTAAGCGATAACGGTACAGCGTTTTGTTCGCGCGAATTTGATACTTTTTGCAAATTAAATGGCATACAGCACATGACGTCACCGGCTTATCACCCGGCCAGCAATGGCCAGGCCGAAAGTATGGTAAAAGTTTCTAAAAAAGGAATTAAATCTAGTTTGTTAACGGGTCGAAACTTACGAGATAGTAAAATTAAATTATTGCAATTTATATTTAATTACCGGAATTCCATCCATTCGACCACAGGTTTTTCGCCTGCTCAACTAGTTTACGGCCGTAAACTAAGATCGCGTCTGGATATACTTCATCCCGTTTCGCTAACGCCCTCGCCCTCGGCAACCGCCGTGGCTAATGTCGTTCAAAACAAACAGTGTTCACAGAATAAAAAATTAAACAGAAGAAACAAACAAACATTTTCACCTGGTGATCAAATTTTGTATAAGAGCTTTGTTAACAAGAGCAAATACACTTGGTGTAAAGGAATTGTGCAAAAAAGGCTTGGCAAAGTTCTTTATTTAATAAAAAACAAGTTTTCGTTAGTTTGTATTAAGAAACATAAAAATCACATGATGAAGTATGAAGGTACCGGTAACAACTCGGACATAAATGACCAACACTTACCTATTGACTCCTCGCTCTTGACCTCACCGCCGCAACCGCCGGCACCATCGCCGCCGCCGCCAACACCGCCGCCGCCGCCAACACCGCCGCCGCCGCCAACACCGCCGCCGCCGCCTACACCGCCGCCGCCGCCAACTCCGCCGCCGTCATCGACAGGTGCCCCAACCACATCGCTACCCCCGGCGCCTCCGCCGCCACCGCGGGCTTCGACCTCGTCGTCTCCGCCGATGCCACGGATACCACCTACGAATGACTTACCCGCATCGACTTCAAGATCACCGTTTGTTGTCACCGAGGGGGAAGGTGGATCGAAAGATGAGCTAGATACGGAAGTACGGCCAATGGGTAATTTGGGTAAACCAGAGGATGAGGATGAATTTCATGAAGCGTTGGATGATGGTCAAGAATTACGAGACTTGCAGGCGGTTGCAAGCTCTGTAACCAATCCACCCAAAAAGTTGTTACGTAAGCGTACCAATGTTAGTTATAAGAAGTATTTTTGATTAAGTAGTTTAGATGTGTAGTTGTCGACTAGAGGGAGGAAGTGTTAAGTATGTGTGTGTGTGGTTGCACCCACACTCTTGTTAATTGTGAATAAACGTCAGTGCGCTAATGGCAGCCTTGTGTTTCACTCGCCTAGTCCCGTATTTATCAGTTATTAATAATTTTATGTAGTGTTATTAGTTCATACACGTTTCTCCTGCTTTCTAAAGTATCAATTTTGAAGTAGCTCAGTCTTTCCTCGTATGTGGGTAGCTTTCGTTTAAGTCCCAATTTGTAGACTAAAAACCGGAAAAACTTCTTTTGAACAGCTTCTATATGGTCTATGTGTACACTATAATAAGGTGACCAGATAATGATTATTAGCCAAAGAATTAAAGCGATCTTCAATGTTTTTGCTGTCCTCTAACAACTGCGTAAAGGCCCGTATATGCTCTTTGATTTCATGCTGGGATTGGACATATAAATTGAATGTGGCATCTAATTTCTTTTTTGACATATCAATATTATTTTGCATGTCCTGTAAGTTTAACTCGTATGTAATCCTGTTTTCATGTAGTTGTTTTTCGTATTCCTGAGCTTTAATTCTCAGTACAGATAGTCCTGCCTTCATTTTAAAATAGTCTTTAACACATTTTTTACTTTTTATTAATTTTTGTGTACGTCTAATATACCTATTAATTTTTACATATTTTTTTAACTTAGCATTACTATTAAAATATACAAGATCCTTAGTACTCGTTCTGCTGCCAACAAGTTCCTGGTATAAGTCTTGCGTATGTCCAGATTCGCGACGGTCCCGTTAGCGCCTGAAGAAGCTCAGCTCCTGGTTCGCCTCCCCGAGTTCCTTTTTCAGATGGGCGATGCGTTCCAAGGCCACCTCGTGGGTAGAAGCACATTGGTTAAACGAGTCGACCAATGTTTGCAGATGATCACACTTGTCTTCACTGAAAGTATATATAATATCCATTTCCACTAAATTGTTTTTTAATTCTATGTTACTTTGTAACATCTTGTGGAACTCCTCTTCATTTTCTTCCCTCTCCTTCAACAGCTGGTTGCATTCAGCCCGTGAGGCCTTTAACTCAACCAGGGCCTCCTTTAATTGAGCTTCCACTTGGCAAAGGGTGACTTTCCGACTAGTACATGACATTTTTTTTTGTTTATTTTTTTTATTTTTTTCTTTGTTTATTCCACTTCTTATCCTTTTGTATTTATAAGTATTATTCGTAGTCATATTGAATACAAATAATAACAAAGAAAAATAAATAAAAACATCAAAAAAAAAAATATTCGGTGACTGAGATTTGAACTCGAAACTTCAGAGCTATATGAGTCTAGAAGCTCCTTTAACCGATTAACCACGGTGCATATGACGTAGATGGTGAAAATGTTGTATATAATGAGAGATATTATATAATGAGTTAAAAACTCTAATCACCCGACAAGATATCAATTTATGACTCTTGACTCGGTACAATTTAATATTCTTCAATTTCGGTATCCGTTATCATTATCACTATTTCACCTATATTAACGACACAACACAATGATGTTTAGTGAGTTTTTAACCATTTGTGTTAAATACAAGGCACTAGTAAGGTGGTTTAAGTTGGGTTTCTTTGTTTTGTTCACTGTTTTGTTTATACCACTTTTTACACACTCAACTGTAATTTTGACCGCTGTCCATAATTACACATAAACTTTTATCATTGCACTTTCTGAATATCACGTGAATATATGTTCTAAATACTGTAGACTTTTTATTTACAATTAAAAGTAAGAGCTCGATGTTTACATGTTGGCAGCGCCATCTACCCTCTCAGTCGAGTGATAAATCTCTATCACTCACAACCTCATTTTGAAAGCCGGGCAGCGTACGGGTTTTCAGTGGGTATTATTATAGCTATTCCGTAGTCGTACTCGCGCGTATAGCGAGAATCGTAAGCAGCTCAGCGCGTCGGTCTAAGCTAGTGTCACACCTAATTTACTACTTAACGGTCGGTTAGGTTAGTATGTATGTATGTATGTAAACTCTTTATTGTACATTAAAATATACATATACATAGCAAGGACATTAAACTAATGATATGTACAAAGGCGAACTTATCCCTGTAAGGGATTTCTTCCAGCTAAACTTTGAGCAAATGAGAGAGAACAGAGAAGATCCAAGAAGATAGGCAAAAGTATAAAAATGCACAGAAACACTAAATGCTTACGCAAAAAAAAAGACAAAATCTTAAAAGTTCGTTAGTTCTGTTCTAATCTATCCCGAATGCCCCAGGTTGTCGGCCACGGCGCTCAGCAACGTGATAGAGATGTGCTCGGACGTGGCGGACAGGTCGGACGCGACGTGGGCCGCGGTGCAGGACGCGCTGGCGCGGCTGCGGCGCGAGCAGGCGGCCGGCGTGCCCGCGCGCCCCGCCGCGCTCGCCGCCGCCGCCGCCAGGGCCGCCCGACTGGGGCAGCCGGCCGTGGCTGCTGTGAGCTATCTTATTCTACTTATTAGCCGCGTCTACCTACACAGAGCGAGCCGCCGCGCTCGCCGCCGCCGCCGCCAGGGCCGCCCGACTGGGGCAGCCGGCCGTGGCTGCTGTGAGCTATCTTATTCTACTTATTAGCCGCGTCTACCTACACAGAGCGAGCCGCCGCGCTCGCCGCCGCCGCCGCCAGGGCCGCCCGCCTGGGGCAGCCGGCCGTGGCTGCTGTGAGCTATCTTATTCTACTTATTAGCCGCGTCTACCTACACAGAGCGAGCCGCCGCGCTCGCCGCCGCCGCCGCCAGGGCCGCCCGCCTGGGGCAGCCGGCCGTGGCTGCTGTGAGCTATCTTATTCTACTTATTAGCCGCGTCTACCTACACAGAGCGAGCCGCCGCGCTCGCCGCCGCCGCCGCCAGGGCCGCCCGACTGGGGCAGCCGGCCGTGGCTGCTGTGAGCTATCTTATTCTACTTATTAGCCGCGTCTACCTACACAGAGCGAGCCGCCGCGCTCGCCGCCGCCGCCACCAGGGCCGCCCGACTGGGGCAGCCGGCCGTGGCTGCTGTGAGCTATCTTATTCTACTTATTAGCCGCGTCTACCTACACAGAGCGAGCCGCCGCGCTCGCCGCCGCCGCCGCCAGGGCCGCCCGACTGGGGCAGCCGGCCGTGGCTGCTGTGAGCTATCTTATTCTACTTATTAGCCGCGTCTACCTACACAGAGCGAGCCGCCGCGCTCGCCGCCGCCGCCGCCAGGGCCGCCCGACTGGGGCAGCCGGCCGTGGCTGCTGTGAGCTATCTTATTCTACTTATTAGCCGCGTCTACCTACACAGAGCGAGCCGCCGCGCTCGCCGCCGCCGCCGCCAGGGCCGCCCGCCTGGGGCAGCCGGCCGTGGCTGCTGTGAGCTATCTTATTCTACTTATTAGCCGCGTCTACCTACACAGAGCGAGCCGCCGCGCTCGCCGCCGCCGCCGCCAGGGCCGCCCGACTGGGGCAGCCGGCCGTGGCTGCTGTGAGCTATCTTATTCTACTTATTAGCCGCGTCTACCTACACAGAGCGAGCTGCCGCGCTCGCCGCCGCCGCCGCCAGGGCCGCCCGCCTGGGGCAGCCGGCCGTGGCTGCTGTGAGCTATCTTATTCTACTTATTAGCCGCGTCTACCTACACAGAGCGAGCCGCCGCGCTCGCCGCCGCCGCCGCCAGGGCCGCCCGACTGGGGCAGCCGGCCGTGGCTGCTGTGAGCTATCTTATTCTACTTATTAGCCGCGTCTACCTACACAGAGCGAGCCGCCGCGCTCGCCGCCGCCGCCGCCAGGGCCGCCCGCCTGGGGCAGCCGGCCGTGGCTGCTGTGAGCTATCTTATTCTACTTATTAGCCGCGTCTACCTACACAGAGCGAGCCGCCGCGCTCGCCGCCGCCGCCGCCAGGGCCGCCCGACTGGGGCAGCCGGCCGTGGCTGCTGTGAGCTATCTTATTCTACTTATTAGCCGCGTCTACCTACACAGAGCGAGCCGCCGCGCTCGCCGCCGCCGCCACCAGGGCCGCCCGACTGGGGCAGCCGGCCGTGGCTGCTGTGAGCTATCTTATTCTACTTATTAGCCGCGTCTACCTACACAGAGCGAGCCGCCGCGCTCGCCGCCGCCGCCGCCAGGGCCGCCCGACTGGGGCAGCCGGCCGTGGCTGCTGTGAGCTATCTTATTCTACTTATTAGCCGCGTCTACCTACACAGAGCGAGCCGCCGCGCTCGCCGCCGCCGCCGCCAGGGCCGCCCGACTGGGGCAGCCGGCCGTGGCTGCTGTGAGCTATCTTATTCTACTTATTAGCCGCGTCTACCTACACAGAGCGAGCCGCCGCGCTCGCCGCCGCCGCCGCCAGGGCCGCCCGACTGGGGTGGCTGCTGTGAGCTATCTTATTCTACTTATTAGCCGCGTCTACCTACACAGAGCGAGCCGCCGCGCTCGCTGCCGCCGCCGCCAGGGCCGCCCGACTGGGGCAGCCGGCCGTGGCTGCTGTGAGCTATATTATTCTACTTATTAGCCGCGTCTACCTACACAGAGCGAGCCGCCGCGCTCGCCGCCGCCGCCGCCAGGGCCGCCCGACTGGGGCAGCCGGCCGTGGCTGCTGTGAGCTATATTATTCTACTTATTAACCGCGTCTACCTACACAGAGCGAGCCGCCGCGCTCGCCGCCGCCGCCGCCAGGGCCGCCCGACTGGGGCAGCCGGCCGTGGCTGCTGTGAGCTATCTTATTCTACTTATTAGCCGCGTCTACCTACACAGAGCGAGCCGCCGCGCTCGCCGCCGCCGCCGCCAGGGCCGCCCGACTGGGGCAGCCGGCCGTGGCTGCTGTGAGCTATCTTATTCTACTTATTAGCCGCGTCTACCTACACAGAGCGAGCCGCCGCGCTCGCCGCCGCCGCCGCCAGGGCCGCCCGACTGGGGCAGCCGGCCGTGGCTGCTGTGAGCTATCTTATTCTACTTATTAGCCGCGTCTACCTACACAGAGCGAGCCGCCGCGCTCGCCGCCGCCGCCGCCAGGGCCGCCCGACTGGGGCAGCCGGCCGTGGCTGCTGTGAGCTATATTATTCTACTTATTAGCCGCGTCTACCTACACAGAGCGAGCCGCCGCGCTCGCCGCCGCCGCCGCCAGGGCCGCCCGACTGGGGCAGCCGGCCGTGGCTGCTGTGAGCTATCTTATTCTACTTATTAGCCGCGTCTACCTACACAGAGCGAGCCGCCGCGCTCGCCGCCGCCGCCGCCAGGGCCGCCCGACTGGGGCAGCCGGCCGTGGCTGCTGTGAGCTATATTATTCTACTTATTAGCCGCGTCTACCTACACAGAGCGAGCCGCCGCGCTCGCCGCCGCCGCCGCCAGGGCCGCCCGACTGGGGCAGCCGGCCGTGGCTGCTGTGAGCTATCTTATTCTACTTATTAGCCGCGTCTACCTACACAGAGCGAGCCGCCGCGCTCGCCGCCGCCGCCGCCAGGGCCGCCCGACTGGGGCAGCCGGCCGTGGCTGCTGTGAGCTCTCTTATTCTACTTATTAGCCGCGTCTACCTACACAGAGCGAGCCGCCGCGCTCGCCGCCGCCGCCGCCAGGGCCGCCCGACTGGGGCAGCCGGCCGTGGCTGCTGTGAGCTATCTTATTCTACTTATTAGCCGCGTCTACCTACACAGAGCGAGCCGCCGCGCTCGCCGCCGCCGCCGCCAGGGCCGCCCGACTGGGGCAGCCGGCCGTGGCTGCTGTGAGCTATATTATTCTACTTATTAGCCGCGTCTACCTACACAGAGCGAGCCGCCTCGCCAGGCAATAGGCTAGTAGACCCAGTTTTGAAATATATTTGAAATGGTTAATAATGATCTTACTAGCTCTAAAAAAAATGTCTTGTATTTTTGTGAAAGCTAGAAAGCTAAATTTTATCAATTTTGACTGTTTATGAAATTTCTAATTTTCAAATTAGAAATTTCATAAACAGTCAAAAACGCCGTCCGCCATTTTTCCCTTTTGCTAATCTGTGGCGTGACGTGGAATTACCTGTAAATATTCTAAATTCGACCGTCGTATAGTGCCATTCCGCTCAGTCCAATATACTTTGGCAGGAGATCGAGAGGGACGGCACTATTCGAAGTCGTCAAAGTAGACTTTCAGTTTTGTTTACATGAGCAATGACGTCACTATCGTAAGCGAAAATGGCGGACAACGTTTTAAGCATTTCAAAATACAGATTAAAAACCATATTTTCAGATTCAATTTTTTCAGCCATCTTTCACTTTTATGGATTGAAAAATATATTTTTAGGTTTCCTTTGCTAAATACTATACGGAATAAACATTAGTTTATTACAATTTGACATGAGTCAACTAGCCTATTGCCGCGCGCGGTGTGTGTGGACGCGTCTCGACGTCGCGGCCGAGCCGCGCGCTATCGGTTTTCGTCCGCGCTCACAGGTGACTCGGTCGTCTGCCGCGCGCAGTGTGGACGTACACGTTTTTACTTCGGTCAAATTTGTGACATTGACAATTGTGGTAGGTACTTGCTTCAACCGGAACCGATAATTCAATAATTTCTAATTAATTAAGTTTTTCTAGAAAATCTTATGTAGCTACGTAGCAGCAAGTGAAAAGTCAACAGCGGCGACACCATATTGTCTGTCAAATAGGCGAACAAAATGGCTCGGGATAGCCGCGCGTGGCATTCGGTGACCGTAATTTCATCCAATGCCCGAGGCATGCGCCGAATTCCTCGCGAGGCGGCTCGATCGGCGTGGACCCCACTACTTTCTGATGTCGTTAAATGTCAGCATATCATCCAAAAGTTGCTATACCATAAGCGGCATTTATTGTCAGTTCGGTCCAAAAACTATTGATATTCGTTTTTTTATCGAAAATTGCTGACTAAAGCGACATAATGCCGAATAAAGCCGGCCCGCAACCCTAATGTAAATTACGTATTTTAAAGATCTTCAAATGTAATTTCTTTGCGGATTAAACCTGTAAAATCGTCGACATAGACTGTCGTAATCAGCTGTTACAGCTGACATAAAGAATTTGACGGTTCTATGTGAGATTTCAGCTTTCGACACAATTATTTAAGTTGACTCGTAGTGTGTCCAAATATTAACCAGTTTTACGTATATAGACGGCGGTGATGTACCTCGCCGAGTGCGGCTTCGAGGAGGCGGCGACGGCGTCCGTGGACGTGCTCACCGTCATGCTGAACAGGACGAAGGACGAGGTGGTGGAACTGCTCCAACAACCGAGAGACACGCTGCTAGCACTGCATCCGTCCGCTGTGGTTACCGCTGAAGCTTACCATCTGTGAGTATGTTGTGTGTACCACAGTGACGTCTGTACTGATTGGAGGCGTCCGTGGACGCGCTCATCGTCGTGCTCAATATAGCGAAGGATGAGATTGATGGAACTGCTCCAGCAACCGCGGGAGACTCGGCTAGCGTTACATCCATCTGCCGTGGTTACCATCAACCATCACCTACCATCATATACCATCTGTGAGTCCTCGATTCATGCACTCGACTCAAACTGCCAATGCCCTCAAATGATCCTGCCTGTACAAGCTAAGCAGTTAAAAACTACGACAGATTCTCTTTTCGGTGTTCCATAGAACGATCGAGAATTGAATTCGACATTCGAGTCCTTAATAGTGATTCACAGCGAATGTCCCTGATTGTACGACCTCTCAATCGCCTCGCAATACTTCGAGTTTGCTACTAAAGTCGCATGTTTTACATGAAATACGCCATTCACATAATTAAAGAGGCTAGCGTTACATCCATCTGCCGTGGTTACCAGCAACCATCATATAACATCGTGAGTCCTCGATTCATGCACTCGACTCAAACTGCCAATGCCCTCAAATGATCCTGCCTGTACAAGCTAAGCAGTTAAAAACTACGACAGATTCTCTTTTCGATGTTCCATAGAACGATCGAGAATTGAATTCGACATTCGAGTCCTTTAATAGTGGTTCACAGCGAATGTCCCTGATTGTACGACCTCTCAATCGCCTCGCAATACTTCGAGTTTGCTACTAAAGTCGCATGTTTTACATGAAATACGCCATTCACATAATTAAAGAGGCTAGCGTTACATCCATCTGCCGTGGTTACCAGCAACCATCATATAACATCGTGAGTCCTCGATTCATGCACTCGACTCAAACTGCCAATGCCCTCAAATGATCCTGCCTGTACAAGCTAAGCAGTTAAAAACTACGACAGATTCTCTTTTCGATGTTCCATAGAACGATCGAGAATTGAATTCGACATTCGAGTCCTTTAATAGTGGTTCACAGCGAATGTCCCTGATTGTACGACCTCTCAATCGCCTCGCAATACTTCGAGTTTGCTACTAAAGTCGCATGTTTTACATGAAATACGCCATTCACATAATTAAAGAGGCTTCAAAAGTTTAGGGAAAAAAGATAAATAGGTTAATCAACATTTTTCTGTTGCTTGTTGCCATGGTGATGTCCCCTGGGTTGCTCTTTAAAACTACGATTTTCGGCGGCAATATTCAACAAAAGTGTTGTAATTGCAGCAGTTATAAACCCATTCTTATTTAGAATATCAGAACACTTTTCTAAGTAGTTTAATAACCATTGTCTCCTGGGTAACGGGACAGAATAACAACAAGAAAAAGTTGATCCACCCCAATATTGAATACTTATTTTTTTAGGGCTAAAACTGGAACGCCGTCGTCGCGGCAGCCTTCATCCAGTTCCAGCTCGGACAGCAGCGACTCCTCCTCCGACGACGAATAGTTCACGTAATTAAGGTAATATTAAGTAGCTTACTCTAATAAAATGTTTAGTTCATAATCTGTTTTATTTTACCATCCGACTTATATCCAAGCAATAACTTTCAAAAGTTACATACAAATCTTTAAGAAGTGACCTAGGTAGAAGAAAATCAAAATTTGTGCTAAGACGAACTCGAGCATGATGATCCTACTGCAGCAAAACCTCACGCAAAAAACTAGTTTTGAAGTTAATAAGTCAAGGCCGTACACAAATAATATTTTACAAATACCTATTGAATATATGAATAAACAATTATTTTGTTATTTATTTAATAAATTACCATCATTATTGGCCTTTTACATTTATAACATTAATGCGGTACTTACGAAGATGGCTAAACTTGACAAGTAAATTACCAATTAACGAGTTATCGGTTAAGCAGTGAATGCCCCTAAAACTTGCCGTGTCATCGTAGAAAAACTAAGAGTTGGTTAATTTAACAAAATTGCAATGAGTCTGGTATCATCATACCTTAACTTTCTAGTAAAGTATAAAATGTGAAACACCCATTCATTTAAAAAATGCAAGTGTAAGTGTAAAATGTAGTCCAGTACAACGGGCTATATTCGGCGGCATTGTTTACAATGCGCGGTGACACCGCGGCGCGCGGTGACACGGACCCATTTCTCCACATTGTGCGCTAACAGTGCTAATTGCCGCTGAAGAGTCTTGAAGAAAGCCTCGCGACCTGCCGTTAGTCGCGCCGCGGACGCAACGAGAGACTGTTTGACTGGAGTTGAGCATTGTTTTAACATGTTTGATTTAAAAATGTGCGTGAAATTGGCGTTGGTCGTGGTAAGTTGAACTTCTTTTCTGTTTTATTATTTATTACTGTTCCCTTTGAATGGACTCTTTATGGACTCTTCACTGCAACGTTATCTCCCACGTAAATAAATAAGCTTAATTTTCGTAGTAGGTACCTACAATCATTATATCTATAACAGCTTGCCCTACTTTTTGAGAGCGGAAAGTCCATGAGTAAATCTCGGCTACCTATTGACATTGTTTGTGTTTAACATCTAGTTCAAGGTTGATCTTAATTTTCAGGTATTCAGCACGATGGTTGTTTCTAAAAATCTCGGTAATTCGTTCTTAAGAAATAGAAATTTGAACTGCGGGCCTTATGGCTTCATTTGCGAGAGCCCTACGAGACTGAGACTTTGCGAAGGAGCAAATTTATTCGGGCCCTCGTTCCTTTGCCCCCCGGACACGGTGTGTAACGAAGACTCCAGTGATGTCTGCGAAAATACGAATAACTACATCGGACCATCTTTCGGTAAAACTATACGCTGTCACAGGAACGAGAGAATCGCCGATCCCAACGTAGCGGGCTGCAAAGGCTACATCCTGTGCATTCCTAACAAAAATCGGTTCCAAGGCATCAAATTCAAGTGTTCAGGAAGTACGATTTTCAACGGCTACACGCGAACGTGCTCGGCGCCTGATAAATATAAATGTCCATTAGCAAACACGACAGAAGACAAAGACTTGTTTGTTGAAAGTAACAGAAGAATCTATGCCGGCGATGGTTTTGAACACGGGAACAGACCCCCGCAGCATCGCACGAGGCCTGTCGACTGTAAACACTACAAATTTACAGTGACCCAGGACCAGAGTCCCGTGAAGGCGGCGTACTTCTGTCCCGCGCGGCCGGTGCAGGGCGAGCGGTCGGTGCGGTGCACTGTGTTCTCCAATGAGTTCTGCTTGACTTTGGAGAGGTATGACGAAGATCAGTTCATTGAAAGCTCGAGAGCCGCATATCGGCGACCACGAAATGTAAACATGCTAACTCAGAGTTGATTATAATTAAAAACGATTGACAGCCATGTAAGTACCAGAGCTACGTTATATTTAAGTAGGTAATAGTGTTATTATTCTATCTCTAAATATGGTTCTCTAAATATTGAAAGTAATAGTTGAAGTAGAAGAATTTTTTACCCAGTCTTATTTATTACTTAAGATCCTTTTTAAGCTTTGGATGCAATTTTATCATCTGAAAAAAAATACTATGTTTTTATTCGCTAACATACCCAGTTAGCTTAACTAGTTAGATAGGTTAAACCTAGCTAAGTTTATGTACATTCAACCAAAAAATCGGTCTACCACTTTTCGAGTCTGTTTTAATTTAATACTCGTGAGTATTAAGGCCTAAAAGTGCTAGATCACTTTCTTGGCTGACTGTACGTAGTCTAGGCTTGAACTCTTGGGCCTGAGATGTGACTTGCGGAACCAGTATTAATCAATATGTCATTGTTTGTTAAATCATACCTATTAAGAGATTTAAATAAAAACAATAGAACCCTCGTTAATTTGTTTTATTGTAATTTTACAATATGTTTTGTAACTTATTTCTAGTTACGTAAGTGAAAAACTAAAAAATATATTTACTAACAAAAACTTTAACTTAACAATAACTAATAATAAATTATTTAAAAGATTTCGTTTGTATAATCAGTAGGTACTTTTTTTATTAAACTATTATATAAGTTATCATTATCATGATTCACAACAGACTTACGTTGCTTTGAGTCAATTTGGGTAAGTTGAAACCGGCAAAAGACCGGTGAAATCCATAATGCAGCCGAAACGGTGTTTATTTAATATTCAAATAAATACAGTTAACACACTCTACTGACAGAAATATCTCAATGGAAGGTTTGGGTTATCGTTTCCCTGCCCCTAGAAAATTAATCCGAATTCAACTTTCCCCAGTTGACTCTGTTTATTTATATTCATTTCATTAACATTCGTAACTGTCCGCGTCTACGCACTTCTTCTTGCTCTTGTGGAACACATCACCTGACTCACATTTCTTTACCTTCCGGCGAAACTCCGATTTCCCATTTTTCTTGCATAAGTAGTAACGCCTGCAATCATCACGAATTGGGAATTTACCTTTCTTTTCACACTTGAAAACATCTTCGTCGTCTTCTTCTTTCTCTTCCGTTTTTTCGGACGTGTCTTGACTTTTTTTACTTTTCGAAGATTTGTCCTTACTACTACTACTACTGCTGTTTTCGCTCAGACTACCGTTACTGGTGCTACTACCATCACTGCTGGTACTACTAACACTGGTGCTACTGCTACTACTTTGCCTGCTAATCTCGCTAGAAGAAATCGACACTGATTCGTTGGACTCTATCTCCTTTGTTTCAATACATTTCACTGTTGCTTTGTCGAGGACATAGCCTTTCTGACATTGGAATTTCAATCTATACAGATGATTCTTATGATTAACGCAAATATAATAAACATTATCGTTTATGAAATCGCTAAATCTTCCGGCTAATGGGCATTTAAACTGATTCTCACGAATACAATGAGACATGTTTTTAGTGCAAAGCTTTTTAAGGTCACTAAACACGGTATTTTCAGGACAGTAGCCAACTATTGGTTGATTATTGCCAACGCATATATAAAACTTTCTGCAGTCGTCTTTGTCCGAATATCTTCCTCTTATTCCATTTATACAGGTATAGGTCGGTGATGTATCATTCGGAACTCGTTTGTTGAGGTTGTTGGCAATAGGAGCCGTTTGTTTTGGAATAACCGTCTTGGTGGATGGCTGAAAAGTCGTGGTGTTTGACATCTGGGTTTGTTTATTAATCTGTACCGTAACCTCTGTATTTGAATTTTGTTGTGATAATTTAGTTTTGTTGCTCCAGGTCAAATTTTCAGTCACAACTGTAGAATTGCTTTTTAGGCTTACTGTTCTGAAATTCAAGCTGCTGTTCTGAGGCGACGAGGGTCTGAGGCTATGCGCAAACAACTGTGATTTAGGACTTAATGTGTCAACTTTCACTGTTTGACCCGTTAATGTATTGTTATTGGTTCTTAAAATATTTCCTGATTGCGAATTGATTGTGGGGCCTCCGACTGTTGGACCCTCAGCATTTGTTTTGGTTCCTACAATATTTCCTGATTGAGAATTGACAGTGGGGCCTGCAACTGTTTGATCCGCAGCATTTTCGATTGTTCTTACAATATTTCCTGTTTGTGAATTGACAGTGAGGCCTTCAACAATTTGAGCCTCAGTATTTCTGTTTGTGGTTAAAATATTTCCTAATTGCGAATTGACAGTAGCGCCTCCGAGTGTTTGACCCGCAGTATTGTCGATTGTTCTTACAATATTTCCTGATTGCGAATTGACAGTGGGGCCTCCGACTGTTTGACCCGCAGTATTGTCGATTGTTCTTTTTCCTGTTTGCGAATTGACAGTGGGGCCTCCGACTGTTTGACCCGCAGTATTGTCGATTGTGCTTTCAATATTTCCTGATTTTGAATTGGCTGTGGGGCCTCCGGCTGTCTGATCCGCAGTATTGTCGATTGTTCTTCCAATATTTCCTGTTTGCGAATAGACAGTGGGGCCTCCGACTGTTCGACCCGCAGTATTTTCGTTTGTTCTTGCAATATTTCCGGATTGTGAATTGACAGTGGTGCCTCCGACTGTTTGACCCGCAGTATTGTGGATAGTTTTTACAATATTTCCTGATTGCGAATTGACGGTGGGGCCTCCGACTGTTTTACCCGCAGTATTGTTAATTTTTCTTTCAATATTTCCTGTTTGCGAATTGACAGTGGGGCCTCCGACTGTTTGACCCGCAGTATTGTCGATTGTTCTTTCAATATTTCCTGTTTGCGAATTGACAGTGAGGCCATCGACTGTTTGACCCGCAGTATTTTCGTTTGTGCTTGCAATATTTCCTGATTGTGAATTCACAGTGGGGCCTCTGACTGATTGACCCGCAGTATTGTCGATTGTTCTTTCAATATTTCCTGTTTGCGAATTATTTCCTGTTTGCGAATTGACAGTGGGGCCTCCGGCTGTTTGACCCGCAGTATTTTCGTTTGTTCTTGCAATATTTCCGGATTGTGAATTGACAGTGGTGCCTCCGACTGTTTGACCCGCAGTATTGTGGATAGTTTTTACAATATTTCCTGATTGCGAATTGACGGTGGGGCCTCCGACTGTTTTACCCGCAGTATTTTCGTTTGTGCTTGCAATATTGCCTGATTGTGAATTGACAGTGGGGCCTCTGACTGTTTGACCCGCAGTACTGTCGATTGTTCTTACAATATTTCCTGATTGCGAATTGACAGTGGGGCCTTTGACTGTCTGATCCGGAGTATTTTCGATTGTTCTTACAATATTTCCTGATTGCGAATTGACAGTGGGGCCCCCGACTGTTTTAACCGCAGTATTGTCGATAGTTTTTACAATATTTTCTGATTGCGAATTGACGGTGAGGCCTCCGACTGATTGACCAGCATTATTTTCGTTTGTGCTTACAATGTTTCCTGATTGTGAATTGACAGTGGGGCCTCCGATTCTTTGAGCCGCATTATTGTCGTTTGTTCTTACAAAATTTTCTGATTGCGAATTAATAGTGATACTGCCAACAGTGTGAATTTCTGTAACACCGGTAGACTTATCCGCGACTACTGTTTGGGCTTTGAATGTGGACGCTCCAACAGGAACCGCAGCAATGTCGCTGAATCCATCGCTAATTCCTATTTGCAAATTGATTATGAGATCTCCAAGTGGATTAAGAGCATCACTCGGTCTAGCAATTGCCTCTGGTTGGGTTTTGGAAGTGGGTACTGCAACTATAGGAACCACGGTAATGTCTGATTCAGAAGGATCTTTAATTGCTAATTCCGAATTGACAGTCGAATCTCCAACTTTTGTAACGTCGCTGGACCTATCGCCAACGTCGCTATATCCTGTTTGTATATTAAAATTGAGCGCTCCACCTGCAGGAACCATAGTAACGTCACTGGCACCATCGGTATCAACAAATCCTGTTTGCAAATTGAAAGTTGAAGGTTTAGATGTATAAATTCTATCGGTAGTTGCAACTTGAAGATTGAAATTAGGACCCCGATCTATGAAAACCGTAGCGAGATCACTAACATCGACACCTAATGTAGGATTAAACGTAACACCTTGATATGGTTCAGTTACAATGACAGTATCCATTAGATTAGTGGATGTAAACTCTGTCCGTAGTGGTTTATTTGTAAATGCAACGTCGCTATGAACATTAGCCGGTACTACTTTTTCTTGTACAACTGAAGATTCTTCGACGATGCTTTCGGATGGCGGAATATTTGTCGTAGTTTCCTCAACTGAACCCTTTGCTGGGGATTCCGACTCAATATTAAAGATACCACCAATAGTTTTGTATATGTTTTGCAAAACATCTATTACTGTAGTTTCTACAACAGTTGCTTCCGTGGGTATTACTGTTGGGGACGCCCAAATATTATCTATTCCATTACCAGCAGATATGTCTGTTTTCAGGTTAGTTGGATCTTCTAAGACGGAAATGTCCAATACATTTGAATGATTCTTTGTTTCAGACACACTGCTAATGTTGGATTCTTGATTTATATTTATTTTCAAAATGTCATTTGAAGCAGAGGCCCCAATAGAGCTTGGAGTTAGAATATCATAATTACTTTGTTTGCTTTTATTAACGTAAGAGTTAGTTCGATTTTCGGCTATTATTGAAAGTGTAGCAGGTATCTGTGAAACTAATTCAGTGGCAAGACTATCTGTGTTTAAGTCACTTTCCTCCATAGTTGCTGTAGTGACACTAGATTGATAACGTCCTTCTGTAGTTTTTGAATACAATGTATCCACATTGCTAGTAGCGTATATTAAAGGCCCGTCATTCGATTTGATGTTGCTATTAGTCAAAATTGGTGCTTTTTGTTCTAAGTAATTTGGTTTTACTGCTATCCAATCATGTACACTGTCTCCGCTACTTAATGTATTTTCTATATGTTTAATTGGGTATAATGTGGTTCCAGACTTCCAATTGTCATCAGAAGCTGGCGACGTCGACTGATTGCTAGTCATTATACTAGGTGTATGAACTGTTTCGATGGTTTCGCTATTTAAATACACTGTTTGACTCGTAGGAATCATAGTCTCTGCTGCAAGATTTGAAGTCGTATCTGTTGTCAAGTTTTCTTCATGTGTCTTTGTTGGATTTTCAGTGCTGGCACTATCTAAAGCTCTATCTAGAAGTGTATCTACAGAATATTGGGTTTTTGTCATAGGAATGTCAGTTTTCTCATTTACTACAATGTTTTCTGGAGTACATTCTGGACAAATATTGTTGGATAGCGGTGTCGTGGCATCATCTTTACTATATACACCAACCCATTCTAGAGGCAAATTTGATGTTTTAAGTGGTGCTACATCAGCATTTGGTAGTTCTGTAGTTACAATACTGGCTTCAAATGGAGCTCCAGATTGCTGTACATAATTTTCGATAATATAACTGGGTTGTGATGTAGTTTTACTTGCTGGATTTTGTATTTTTTCTCTAATACCTAGTGAAGGTAGGATGAAATCAATCGTGTCGACAACTGTGGTTGCAAAATTTTGCTTTGTACGAATAGTTGGTTCGGGTGTAGTGCGAACTAACATTTCTGTAGTAGTTAATGTAATTTCTTTAGCTGTTACTATTGATCCAGCATTTGGTAAATTATTTTTTTCGGTTTTAGTATTTGCTATAGTTTCTTTTACATCTTTTACATAGGGTGTTCCACTCGTTTCTGTCACATATTTTCTTTCCGTTACAGGTTCCAAACCAATTTCTATGGTAGTTGTTTGTTCTTCTGCTGCTACTACTGGTACGGTAGCTGTTTCATCCTTATTTTCGCCTATTACTGTTTCAATGACGGCACGTGCAATTTCTTCAGCTGTAACTGGTATGGTTTCCGCTACATATAAATTATTGATTGCAGGTTGTGTTGTCGTTTCTATTGACATTGTTGTTAGGTCTTCAACTATGAATACTGATTCAGGATCTGTTGATTTCCCTTTGGTAGCAATATAAAAGTTCGTTTCCCTTTCTACAACAGCGGTTAAATTTTTTTTAAGTTCAGTTGATACAGTTTCTGTTACGTTAATATTTTGCGTTGGCTGCATTACGATTTCTAAAACAGGTGTTGTTAGTTCTTCTACTACAGTTACTGGGGCAATGGTAGCTACATTTTTATTTTCGACTATAGTGTGTGACACTATTTCTGTAACAGCGGTTGCTGTTTTTTCAGCTATATCTGGTTTAGATACTGTTACATTAATATTTTCGATTGTGGATTGCTTTCCTGTTTCTTTAACAGTGATTGCAACTTTTTCACGACCAGTTGGTACAGGTTCTGTTACGATTACTGGCTCAGTGGCTGTTATATTATATTTTTTGACAGCAGTGTGTGTCCTCATTTCTGTGGCAGTACCTGTTAGTTCTTCAGCTATTACTTGTTTAAATATTGCTTCATTAATATTTTCGACTGTAGATTGCGTTACCGTTTCTATAACAGTGGCTGCCAGATTGTTATTTTCATTTGGTATAGTTTCCGTAACATAAATAATTTCAGTTGGCTGCGTTACCATTTCTACAAAAGGCGTTGTCAGTTCTTCTGCGATAACTACGGGCTTAATGGCTGTTATGTTCTTATTTTCGACTAAAGTCACCGTTTCTGTAACTGTAGGTGCGATTTCTTCTGCTGTAACTGATTTAGATACAGTTATGTTAATATTTTCGGTTGTAGATTGCGTTACCGTTTCCATACCAGTTGTTGCACTTTTCTTACCTTCAGGTAAAACAGATTCTGTAACATTAATATTTTCATTTAGTTGCATTACCACTTCTACAATAGGCGTTGTTATTAATTCTGCTACGTTTACTGGACCCGAGGCTGTTATATTCTTATTTTCATCTATAATCTGTGTCACCGTTTCTGTCACAGTAGCTGCAATTTCTTCAGCTGTAACTGGTTTAGATACTGCAACATTCATATTTTTTTCTGTAGATTGTGCTTCTGTTTCTATAACAATCGTTGTGGGCGCTTCAGCTATGAATATTTCCGTTGGATTATTATTTTCAATGGTAATATTTGTTACTGTTTTTATACCAGTAGTTGGAATTGCCTCAGTTACGGTAGGGACTGTTTCTGTTACATTTACTTCTTCAGCTACAGGTGTGACCACTTCTACAATAGGCGTTGTTACTACTTCTGCTACGATTACTGGTTCCGAAGCTGTTGTATTATTATTTTCATCTATAATCTGTGTCACCGTTTCTGTAACAGTGGCTGCAATTTCTTCAGCTGCAAGTGGTTTAGGTACTGTGTCATTCATATTTTTTATTGTAGATTGCGCTTCTGTTTCCGTAGCAGTCGTTGTGGGCGCTTCAGCTATAAATATTTCTGTTAGACTATTTTCAGTCATAATATTTGTTACTGATTTTATACCAGTGGTTGGAATTATCTCAGTTACGGCAGGGACTGTTTCCGTTATATTATTTTTTTCAGTTACTAGTGTTACCGTCTCAATAGCAATCGTTGTTGGTTCTTCAGCTGTTAACACTATTGCCGGTACAGTATCTGTCAAATTTATGTTTTGAACGGCAGACTGTGTTGCAATCTCTATATCCATTGTTGAATTTTCTTCTGCAATAGTCGACCGAGTTTCTGTTATAGTTAATTCATTCTTGTAGTAAATTTCCGATGTTGCTGCTGTTGCAAAATCGACGGTAGCATCAGTGGTAAAACTGTCTTCGGGAATAGTCGTTATTCTCTCAGTGTACATATATTTCTCTGAGAACTCCTTAGTCGTGTTTCCTGGTGGCGATGTGGCAGTCACAACTTCCTCCCACGGGGGAGTGGTCGCCGCAGTTGTAGTAGACGGAGTTGTCGGAGCGGGAAACTCGCATTCAAAGTGGTTGGTACCTTGGCACACCGTGGGAGGTGGACAAGCTATGAAGAAATTATCTATAGACTGCGATATCCCTCCTCCTAGGTCAACACATATCATGAAGTGTGTTGAGTTGACGCAGTGGAAAGATTTACCCTGACAGTCGACTGCCGACGCCGTTGATAACAATGCGGACAGTACCTGCGTAACAAAATTTAATGAAGATCAATATTTGCTTTGCTTATCAGAAAGATAGATAGAACAACATATACCTGTGCTAAGAGCATTTGATAATCGAAGATCCTATGTCTGTGTGTCTATATGCCGCTTTGTCCACAAAACATAAAACTGCTTACGGGTAAAAGCATTGTTACGATAATCTCCTATACGGTCCTAATAATGTACTATATAGGGGTAGGAATGCAATCAGTAGACCCCGGACATTTGTCGCGGTGACGTGACGTCAGAATAGGGTAGTTTGGAGAGTAAACGGACCTGTGTTAATTAATACAATAAATGACATAAATAAATTAATTTTCTTTAGTTAATATTACCAAGTGTCAATTGATTTATTTATCGTCGTTGTTATTTCGTTGACTAAACTGACTCTCCGTAATATATCAAATGTTAGGTTTGCATTAATACCTATACCAAAAAATAATATTAATCAATTGACAACATTTCATATTTATAACAGGTGGAAATTAATATAGAGATCGACAGGGCTTTAAGTCGTGTACCTTAAAAAAAATCTTTGAATTTATTCTTCTGTATTTAAAGAAATATAAGAAAATACATCAAATAACTGCAATCTAAGACAATACGGTCTGAATAGGGTTGTTGTCTAAACCAAAGAGCGAAAAAATAAATATTTTTTTTTATTTGACGTTGACAGATGACAGATGCATACCGAGTTTGATTAAGTTTTTTTAATAAGAAAACCGACTAAAGTAACCGTTCCATTAAGTTCTGGTTTTGGTGTTGCCACATTTTAATACGAGTATGTTTTTATAAATTAATAATAAAGTAAATAATCATCTCAGAATATAAATAAAAACAGAGATTACTTCATCTTTTTAAGCAGAATTCAGAAAAGTAATAAAATGATAGTCTTAAAATAATGAAATGTTGTCAATGAATTCATTAATTATGTAATTTTTGTCGTAAATTATTTAAATTTATAAACATATACAAAGACAAAAGCATCTAAAATATAATAGGTTTAAATTTTTTATTGTTTATAATTTAATAACAAGTGGAGTGTATTACTTATATCAATAAAAAATACGAAAATATAGTGATTATCATTTTTGATAAAAAATGTTTGGGTTAAAAACTGACAGTTTTTCCTTATTTATTAACACAGGTCCATTTAATCCCCAAACTATCCTATTGTCACGTAACTGCGACGAAAATCCGGGGTCTAGGCAATCAGTTATGTAGGTACACTATGAGAAAGAACGAATTTAAACTCAAATCCGTATATTTTTGTCTATTCCAAAGAAACAATCGACTCTATTTTTCCAAATCCAGTGTTACAAGATAAAGTAAAATTATCATAGCAAAACTCAAATTATAGTAGACTAGTAGAGGATCCCGATAGGTATAGAATGACCTTCACCGAGATGTTTATTTGATGAAATGTATTTTATATTTAATTTAATATGTCAATAAATATATTGCATATGGGTTGCCTAACAATTTTTAGTCCTAGGTATTTATTTATTTATTTTATTTAACTAGAATTAGTATGTTTTGTTAAAAAAAAAATCAAAACAAATTTAAACATTTCCCCGGTATGATTATTAGATAAATTCATAATAAAATAATCTTAATTTTATTTAATTTCAATTAAATATTCAGACCGTTGCGCGTTGCAAAATGCTAGTAGGTATAGATTTACTGTTTATACCTGGCTACCCGATAGTTGTGACGGGAAAAGAATAGGCAACCTAACGTTTGCACATTCTATGGGCTTCATACTTTCGATTGGTATCATAATTTATCTAATATTAATCAAACCGGTGAAATGTCTAAATTTTTTTTTTTTTTTTTTTATTATTAATTAAACATACCCTGGACTAAAATTTGTTAGGCAACCCATATGCAATATATTTATTGACATATTAAATTAAATATAAAATACATTTCATCAAATAAACATCTCGGTGAAGGTCGTTCTATATCGGGATCTTAGACTATTATTACATTCCAGAAGGATGGAACTTATAACAAGTCCAATTTACGATTTTGGTCATGAAAAACTGGGTTTAATATTTCAGCTTTTACTAATGCTAAAATGTAACAATAAAAATCGGACAAGTGCGAGTCAGACTCGCGCACCGAGCGTTCCCTACAAACACTTCCCCTCTTAACTGGCCGGGTTAATTAAGATTGCACCTGTTATGTATGGCGCTGCATACAAATGAAGTGCAGAGCTAACGCAACCGATCACGTTTGTTGTATGGGGCTCCACTTAAATACTTATTTTATTCAGTTTTTTAGTATTTGCTGTTATTGCGGCACCAGAAATACTATCACGATTCATGAGATACAGCCTGGTGACAGACGAACAGATTGACAGACAGACGGACAGCGGAGTTTTAGTAATATAGTGTTTCATTTTTTACCCCCTGGGTACGGAACCCTAAAACAATCAGAAGTAAATGGTAAACATACGTGTTAATGTATCATTGTAGTAAAATTCGTCATGAAAGCTTTGCTTGCTTTTCGCACTTTCATTTTGCTAAAATACGTTGTACCTACAACACACTCGTTTTCACTTAAATAAACTTCACGTCTTTATTATTATGATAACAATGCAAATATTTTATTAGTTCTGTTTGCGCAAAGCAACTGATGCAAACCCGGGGAAATACCCGTACTTAGGGTAAACCCTGGATATATGGTCCGATTTTAATTAGGTACTCTACTCCAGTTTCGCGATGAATAAGTGTACCCAAGGTACGATTCTTTTTTTAAGTACTCTGGAAATATTCAAAACGTTCTTAACCTTAATTAATTGAATCAGGCGTTACTTTGCGGAAATCCATATTAATGAAAATAATAATATTGCTTTGCTATTCCGCGATATAATATCGTGCCAGTTAAATTTGTGCTAACCCGTTATACTTATTTGCGTATTTTTTCATGCATATATGCATTTAATTGTCCCACCCTCCCACCACGATAAGAAAAATAAATACGCAAATAAATATAACAAACCACCACCAAAATAACGAAACTGTTTCGGTTGTCGGACTCCAGACCGTCAACATCTCCTGATGATGCCTCGTAGAGGGGCGAAACACGTGTCGAGTAAGTTCTGTTATTTTGGTGGTGGTTTGTTATATTTATTTGCGTATTTATTTTTCTTATCGTGGTGGGAGGGTGGGACAATTAAATGCATATATGCATGAAAAAATACGCAAATAAGTATAACGGGTTAGCACAAATTTAACTGGCACGATATTATATCGCGGAATAGCAAAGCAATATTATTATTTTCGTTCTTAACCTTTTTTAAATTTTAGGGTAATGAACCTAAAGTACTTTCCACTTTACTTTATAACATACTTATTAGATAAATAAGTACAAAGTTATTTCAAAAAGTACAGCATCAGGTTTTTTTACCCTACCACCAATTTGGAACGTAATTTGTCGAATTCTAATCGGATATTATTCAAACCTCCAAACTGGGTGCATTTCCTGCAATACGAAATGCTAAGTGATTATCTAATTTAATTTAATCCAATAAATAATATGATGAAAATTATCGTATACCTACTTTGAAATCACAGTGTTTTTGTTGGTTTGTCCTGCAATACGCAGTAACCGATCATTGTGTCGCGATTCGCGCAAAATATAGCTGACTTAGCATCTCTACACTGATTTTTGATACTTCTAACTTGTTTTACCAAACCAAAACCATCCCCTATTTAATGTTTGCTTCTAATACGATTAATTTATTTTTTTACATTAGTCCTCAGATTATCACGATTACCTATTTCATAAATTACCAGACATGTCAAAACTCAAAACAGAATACGTACCAGCACTATCCCAAACATTTCGTTAATATAATTTTTCGTGAAAGCCATTGCCACATCCGTCTTGTATTCTCATTCAGGTTATGGCCGGCATTCAGTCGTTTAACACTTTTCGTTTTGGTCGTTTCTGTTCGAATGACGGCGCTGTGCTCCGCTGAGATAATTTGAAAGGTGTAATATTTGCATAGCCCGAATCATTTACTCTAGATTACGGTGACGCTGAACAAATAAGATGTGACACCGTGTTTCCTGCGGGGAAATTGTTTTCCACTGCCGTGAGCCACAAAGTTGTAGAGATTACTAATGATAATGAATGCTGTAATAATTACAACTTTCTTTTACTTTGAGACAACTATAAAATACATAATATAATATTTTTCATCGCTTATGCGAGCTATCGGATCATATCCACCGTAAAACGTCCACTCGTCAATCCACTTTTTTTGTCTTTTTGTTACTATACAGGATGGGCCATTTAAATCGGTCAGTACCTATAGGCTATCTGAAACTTTCAGTAAGACATACAACAATATGAACTGCAAAAAATTTTAACAACAAAAAAGAACCGACTTCAGTAAAACTAAAAAGCCAAAAAATAACCCGTTCAAGTACAGATTACATTTGACTCACCCTTCGAAGTCGATCCCAAACCACTCAGTTCTTATATTTATATATTATAGCTTCTTATATTTATATATTATAGCTTACGCGATTATAGTAACATACATACAAAAAAAAAAAATTAGTTCGAATTGAGAACCTCCTCCTTTTTTGAAGTCGGTTAAAAATTACTTTAGAACAGGGATCGGATACCGTTATTCGGCTCCATACAAAATACCGTTGTTCAATTTCGGTTTTTCGCTTATTATTACACATTTTTATATCATAGCGGGCTAATTTCAGAGATCTGTATCTATAACAAAATTATATTTAATAACATTTAAAAAAAGTGAACTCAAAAAGATATTTTAATTTTAATGAGTACCGGTATCGATCCCTGCTTTAGAGTAGGTAATGAAAACAGATAGTAACTATACTATAGTATTTTATGCAACCGTTGTATAAGAGGGGGCAAAAAACGCGAGTGGCATGGGTTACGATGTGAGCGTAGCGAACATCGTAAGAAAGATGCCACGAGCGTTTTTTGACCTACTTATACAACGTTGCATACAATACTTTTTCTACGACTCGTCATTTCATAAATAAAATGCAAATAAACAACAAAGAAAATAATTACATGTTCCCGCTCGGAATCAACAAAATTAAAAAGAAAAATTATCTCTGATAAACTTTTTTTTTTATTGACGTCCATCTGTCAAAAAAATATTAACTTATACATAAAGGTATACGTTCACTATACTAAAGATCTGTCAAAAAAATTAAACTCATACATAAAGGTATACATCCATGCACTGAAGTTAAAACTTTTTTTTAAGTTGGCAGCAATGCCTTTGTACAATAAGTTTTTTTTTTAGGGTTCCGTACCTCAAAAGGAAAAAACGGAACCCTTATAGGATCACTTTGTTGTCCGTCTGTCCGTCCGTCTGTCAAGACCCTTTTTCTCAGGAACGCGTGGACGTATGAAGCTGAAATTTATATCAATTACTCAGGTCTACTGTCCCTTGAAGCTGTGAAAAAATCAAACTTCTAAGCCAACGCAATCAAAAGATACAGCCGTTTATGCCGCAAATTTTCGACACTTGCAAGGGAATCAAAACCTACAGGGTGCTTCCCGTGAACTCAGAATCTTGAAATTTGGTACGAAGCAACGTCTTATAGCATAGATAAAGGAATAATTACGAAAACCATAATTTTTTTTTTAATACCTAACTTTGCACCTAATTTGCATATTTTCGACACTTGCAAGGGAATCAAAACCTACAGGGTGCTTCCCGTGAACTCAGAATCTTGAAATTTGGTACGAAGCAACGTCTTATAGCATAGATAAAGGAATAATTACGAAAACCATAAAAAAAATTTTTAATACCTAACTTTGCACCTAATTTATATGGGGCGCTATACATACCAGGTGCAAACTTAACTTAACCACTTAGGGATGGAAAGTGTTTGTACGGAACCCTCGGTGCGCGAGTCCGACTCGCACTTGGCCGGTTTTTTTTTAATTTGCATATTGTGTGAATGCAGCTGTTCATCTTGTAATCTGTGGTACTAAGTGATGCTTTTTTGGCGACATTATAACATTGGTTAGCAGTGTGTTTTTGGGCAGTAGAGTATAGACTTTTACAGACTTTCATAATTTATGTCTTTATATTAGAGTTAGTAACTATATAAATGACAGAAAAAAGTACTGGAGTAGAAAAAATACATTATGTAAGTTTTATGGGTCTCCTTCGCAATCCATAATATCGTATGTCCTAAAGTCAAATGCCATACCACATTTACTCTAAACACTTTTGACATATCAATCATTTGTCATAATGATTATTTGCCATAATGATCTTACATCCTAATGATCATAAACCATAATATTACGAGTACATTGCCTAATGCTCTAAATACCTAATATGTTTTGTACTAATCTATTAACACATAAAACTCACGAGTCATAATATACAAAACCATAATTAAATTCATAAGTAAATTCGGAATTAAATATTTCGGAGTATTTGGGTAAGGATTATTTTTTTAACCAATTTTTTACGTTAGAACAAAAATAGAAAACCGGATTTGTCAAATATCGAATTGGCTAAACCCCGAAAACTGTAGGTTGGGTTATTGGCTGAACCCCGAAAACTGTAGGTTAGGTTAGGTCTGTATTGTGACCACGTATAGCGGAGCGTCAGACTTGCTGAACCCCGAAAACTATTTGATGAAACATGGATCAGACAGTATGATCCGGAGTGTAAGTCTGAGTCGATGCAGTGGATTGAAAAGGGTGAAAGGCCGCCGAAGAAATTTAAAGTGCAAAAGTCGGCCTCTAAGTTAATGGCTACGGTATTTTGGGATTGTGATGGCATTCTTTTAATCGATTATTTAGAAAAAGGCTCTACGATAAACGGAACTTATTATGCAAATCTAATAAGACAGGTGCGACAAGCCATAGTTGAGAAAAGGCGGGGTAAACTAAGGAAAGGCATTTTGTTTTTGCAAGACAACGCACCCGTTCACACCGCTAATGTTGCGAGGCGTGCTCTGAAGGAAGTTGGTTTTGACGAAATTGACCACCCACCCTACAGCCCAGATCTAGCCCCAAGCGATTATTTTCTATTCAATAATTTGAAGAAAGAGTTGAGGGGAAAGCGATTTAGAAGTGACGAAGAGATGAAGGCGGCTGTACAGGAGCATTTTGAAGGGCAAAATGAAGATTATTTTTTTAATGGCCTAAAAGCACTGTATAAAAAATGTAAAAAATGCACTGATTTAGGAGGAGACTATATTGAAAAATAAACACGAGTTCATTTGTGTAAATTGTTTTTTTCTATCTTAGGCTTAGAACTTTTCAGACGCCCCTCGTACAACACAACAATTATTAATTGCACACCAACAAGAAAAATATTACAACTGAAACCTTATTTTAAAATGTTAGAGATTAGGCGGTCTTATCGCTATAGAGCGATTTCTTTCAGACAACCTTTGGATGGAGGAAAGAGCAAAAAAAAAAACAATAATAAATTAAAAATTTAAAACACCCCCGATACAAGTAGCGACATCATGCGACTGTCATTCAATAAGTGATATAGAAAATGCTACTAAAACTGAACATAACTACACAATCTGGAATTCTTAGAATTCAGTATTGGCTTAGATCGTGTCACTTGTTCCAATTCAAGCTGAATATCTTGGAAACTACTGGTTCTATTTTCACCAAACATAGCTCGAGATGCTTCTTTCTCGACGGACTTTGGACTTTTGGCTTTTCCATTTAAAAAAACCGCACTCAAATTGGTCCATTTGTTTGGCTGCTATGATGCCACAGACAGACACACAGATACATATGTTAAATTTATAACACCCCTCTATTTTCGTCGCGGATTAAGAAAAGAGTAGGTGAAGACGTACGTAATGACGGACGTAATGACGGACATAAAAAAATCTGCATTATAGATAACATACTTAAATAAATTTATTTAGAGATAAATATACATACATGCATACATACACACATAAATGAAGAATAAAAAAATATATACAACACAGCTGATACCAGGCTTGGCTGGACGAAAAATATGAATAGCAGCTATGGGAGTGACATTAAGTAGTGAACTTTTTAAATCATAACCTATATTATCAATTAATATTATGCATATGTTACACATTACGTATTGACATTTGATTTTAAAGAACTCGGGGAATGTCTTGGACTATGCTATGTGGTCAGGATCAATCAACTTTTTTCTGTTGCTGGTTGCCATAGTGATGTCCCCTGGGTCACTCTTTAAAATTACGATGTATTTCCTAAAGTGTTTGTAATTCCAACAATTATAAGCCCATTCTTATGCAGACTATCTCCTGGCAATAATAGTTGACCCCTGGGTGACGGAACAAATGCTTAATATTTGCCAAGCCCGCTATGTGGATTAATAATAAAATAATCAATCTTTATACGCGCCAAATTTCATCTTTTAGGTAGGTACTTAATACTTATTCTCTGTTTCTTTTTGAGGCAGGAACCCTAAAAAATTGCACCTCTATCAGTATCAGTACTAACTACTAACTAAGTAAGTGTTAATATTTTATTTATTTAATACATAACAGTAACACCGTATCTGTTTAATGCTCATTCTCGTTACACAGTTATCCACATTTCCTCTGGGAAAGTTTGTAGGTCTTAACTGATATAAAACTAGATTTAGATCGCATCTGTTATTGTTACAATTCTCTTGGCTGTTGTTAAGACAATATTTAATTAGGTATGTCATTAACTCGGATTTAGATTCTTGTTGAAATAAACTTGTGTTACCTACTGACTTGCAGATTCCTAGCAACTTGTTTACTGAATCATAAGTTGGATTCAATGGTTTCTAGAGATCACATCAAAAAAAACAGTCCAAAAAATAATAATTTATTTTATTATCAGTATCACATATTCCTAAAAATATCACAACCATCGCTTTATTATTTCTTTATAGCACTACGTAGCACATCCACACGTGAATCCGGGGAGCGTCACAAAAATGTTTATCATAGATAAACATTGATAATTATAAAACTGCTCAATCCAATAAACATTTATCAAGCTACGCGTGTACTGAACAAGAAAGATCGAATCTTAGTGTTATAAATCGATACAGCGGCGATGATAGTCCAAGTCAATGTGACCACTGACAGTATAATCCCTAAGATAAATAAACACGTCTGCAAATCACTTTCTAGATCGGTGAATAAACATATACACACGAAGAAAGTGACCAACAGTACGGCGGATAGTGTTTCTAAAGTACTATGCAGTTTGGACCATTTTCGGACGCCAACAAAGTCCTGGACGGCGCTCTCCCAGCAAGAGCTAAGCGCTCCGAAGCCCAGACCGGCCACGATGCAGCCTATGGAGAACAAGTCGTGGTTGTCCGAAGCTGCCAACACTGCGGAAACAAACAGATAAAAGACATTGTTTACAAAGCAGCAAAGATAATGTCAAAATATTTAAAAGCACGCACGATAGACACGTACCAAAACATGCACCGGTGGCTATTATCAGTCCGAGCACGGCGACGTATTTGAAATTCCTTTTTGGAGTTTCTGCGAGCCACGGCGTACACAATAGGAAACACAGCCAAGTGAACCCATGGAGTGACATTAAAAAGTTTGTCTCGGTCGTTGATATCTTCGGACGAACGCGAGAAGCGATCATCGGCAGTAACACTAGAGATATCGCTATTAAACTTAGATAGGAAAAGCAAAGAAGGAGTGCTGGATAAAATCTCCATGAGGATAACGACCTCGTTAGAGGTTTTATAAATGTATCGTTGATACTGTACAAGGTAAATTGCATCTTCTTACGTAATCTGTACATTCTGTACGACGGCATCCAAAAACATCTCCTTATGCTGGCATAAGCAGATTGACAGCGGAAGCTAAAAGATTTCATTATTTTTTCTCTTTCAATATCTGTTATCGGTGAAATAGTGTCGTACGTTACATCTATTTCAGAGTATTCTCTCTGTTCGCTACCGTCGCGGTCGGTTTCAGAATCTCTCCTTACTTGCTTCGTAATGTAATCGTCGAAATTATCACCTATTGTACTCAGTCTCTTAATAGCTACACTAAATCTTATCTTATTCTTATTGTCGTCTGTTTCCTTAATATTACGATCCTCATTGTCATCTTCATCTTCGCTGCCGATATCTTCGTCTTCTTCACTCTCTTCAGTTTCTTCTGCAATGTCGGGTAGTAGATCGATACCGAAAACATTCCGTCTCCTATCTTCTGGGCTATTAGGAGGTGTGATAGTTGTTGTGGTGTACGCTTCACCAGCATCAATCCTCATAACTGCTTCCGGATGCAAGTTGTCGTCAGACGGACTTTTCCAGCACTTCCTGCTCATATCGTGCAACTGCAGTTCGCTAGAGTAATACTCGCTTTCTACCTCATTGCTATAGATTGCGTAGGTTTGCGATAAATCACTATATCTAGAAAATGAAACGGGCCTAGCACTCGCAGCAGTAATATCTACTTTCAGTAGCATGATTGCTGGCATAGTGTGGAGCATTATACCACCAAGGATTATGTATGCATATGAGTATCCGTAATTATCTATTAGGGCAGTTATAATATGAGGGAAGAGCGACTGTCCGATTGCCTGCCCTGTGAGACATAGCCCTCGTATTATTCCAAGACGCGAGTCATAAGTGTCAAAAACGACCGCTTCAACCTGTGCTGATACTAGTGATGAGCCGAAACCTGCAACAAAATTAAATTTGTTTAACATAACCAAACATATATCCGTTATCACTGTTATCAGTCAACAGCGAATTTTAACATCACTGCAGTAACCAATTCAGGTGGTAACAACTATATATCCAGCCAGATAATTACGAGTTTATTAATCAGGCATACGGTAATCGAGCTCTGACTACTCTCAATTGTTGTTATTTTCGATAAACGATAAACGTGGGGTGCGTTTTATATTCAAAGGGATGCAATGCAGCACCTCTAGCATAACTGTCATACGCGAAGCATAGTTGTGCTAGACCGGCTGGAATCACCGAATCTCGTGCGCAATATAGCACTTATATATCGACGATCCTACTAACACCTATAATCTCGAAGAGTCGAATGTCAGTCATTTCGCCTGACCTGATTTTGAGACTTTATTAGAAATAGCTGATTTGATCTGTGAGGAAAATAGCTTGTCTCTACCTCCTATAACTCCGTAGACGAAGGGTATGATGTGCAGCGGCACGAAGGCACAGACCAGCAAGCCAGTGACGTTCAGAAGCAGTCCCAACGTCGCCATAACGCGGTAGCCGATCGGCCCTCCCCACGAGTCCGCTGCTTCGCGGCACCAGCATTCTGAAACATCGCATATGTGTCGCTATATACGTATATGCATGCAGCGGGACCCCATGTAATTATGGTTTAGGTTAGAGAAAAAAAATATAAAAAATATTATTGTATTATATTATCACTAAACCTGTCACTAGCAAGTTGGTAATAATTGATACAGTAAGTAGAAATAACCGGCTGTTTTTAAAATTACCTGGGGTCATGTAAGTCACTAAATAACAAAGGGACCTGCTAGAAGGACAAAATCTTCGAACGCGTATTTCTCAAAAACTATTTATATCTAGGGTGTAGTGAAAAGTTATTTGGAAGGTAGAAATAAGTAGCTCCATGAATAGTAATTCATTTAGTCTGTAAACTTACAATCAACAAGGGGCCCCGCTGGCACAGAATATTTTTTTTTTTCATTACTTTGCAAAGGTAAAAATTTTAAAGTACATAAATCGACAGGTAGAAATATATACCAACTCGATTATTTAGGACCTAAACCATAATTACATGGGGTCCCGCTGCATATACGTATTGTGTCGCTGACTACAGAGTACCATTTCTATCCTTCGAAAAAGAGAGTTGTAAGTTAAACATCTGTAACGCTGTCTGTGTCTGCCTCGTTTGGGACATCGTAACTCCTACACGGATCCCATTTTGAGATCGTTTTTTTGGCGGTGGGGCTTTTCCAGGTTTAGTGGTTTTCCAGACGATGAGATAAAATTATCGTCATTAATCCATACTAATATTATAAATGCGAAAGTGTGTCTGTCTGTCTGTCTGTCTGTTACCTCTTCACGCTTCAACCGCTGAACCGATTTTGATGGAATTTGGCATGGAGATAGTTTAAGATCCGAGGAAGGACATAGGATAGTTTTCATCCTGGAAATTATCCCTAAAAAGATTGAAAAGTGAGTAAGTAATTCATGATGACATTGATGACCCTGTAGAAAATGTAATAATTAGACCAAAAGCACAATTGCTCTTACATTTGCTTAGGCGGTTTTAACAATCCCTTTTGTTACGTGTGTGTGTTGTACGAGGTTGCTTCCATACTTCCAAGTTCCACGCGGACGTAGTCGCGGGCAAAAGCTAGTTTTTAATAATTTATGTAGTTAAACCAAAAGAAAAATGTTAGTAAACCTTACGTGTTAGGCCGTAAGTCAGAATATGGATGACCGGTGTAGAAAGTCCGAGGTAAGTCGGGACCCCAAGTTGCACCGCGTGCAGTAGCAGCACACCGTACGAGAGCACCAAATTGGGCAGACAAACCTGCAAGCAGAACATTATCGATATTTAAATCCCGAACCAACATTTAGTACAAGAAAGATGGGATACACCGTCGGCCAGGTATGACAGCTTAGCAGGTGGGATCACAAAGCATGAATCAAAAGGGTTACTCCGATGTTCCAAATTTCCTCCTCTGTGCATGGAAATCTCAAAGTCAGGCATTGGACGTCTCCAGTTAATTTAGGTGCAGCGGACTGAAATTCAAACAACAAACTTCAGATCCACAAACAAGTTGGTTGTAGTAGCGAATCATCGTAGTAGGTAAGTCCCTTCGTTTCACAGCTTCGGTTCCGAGCAGAAGGCGACTTTTTAGACTACCTACAATTTGCCTACAATAGAAATAACTCAAAAGTTCGTTTCGCCTTTTTTCCCGCTTTTCTGTTGAAATGTTTTGCGTGAATCTTTGCAATTATGTATCTTTTGCAGGTTACTCAAAAAATTAAATCGCGATATTCGACATAATCTTGATAGACCTATTCCAATAGATATCCGATAGTTTCTATGATATGCGTATTTATATCAATAGCAAGCAATCTGGCCAATGACATGTAATTAAGTTATCGATCAATCACTGCAACGGTTATCTCAAGTGATGGAGGCACATGATTTAGTGACGTTTTATTCGTCGCTTGACGCTTGTGCATCATTTGAATCTTCGTTGTGCTGTTCAAGTCTAAGAGTCCACATTAGTACAGGTAGAGTGTACAGAATACCCTGAATACCCGCGGAATTCACCGAGCGAGCGGAGTTAGCAAAGGCTCCGTTCTGCTTGGGCAAAAATTCTGTTTCGAAAGTGGAAAAAAGAGGTATCCTAGTTCAACTTCAACAATCATTTCTTTTTACTATGAGTACAAGGTCATAGCACGCTCTTTTGAACAATCCATAGCCACCACACAACTTGTGATGTTACGTTTCCCAGAATACTGAAAATATCCAATCTGTAAGCGGGCATACAAGTACTTATACAAGAAAAGATTATCTACAAAATGCCACGCTATCCATACGATTTCTTTATTTAAACTAATATTTTTTTTTTTAACTAATACAAATACTATGCAAGACACAAATGAGCGTGTCATGCATTTCTCTTTGGATAATAGGTAGATATTAGGTACTTTATAGTTTAAAAATTGCAGTTTTCGGTCTAGTAAAGTAAATTTTTGTACAGTTCCAACTAATTTATTCCTGCAAGTTACGGTTCCGGAGTATATCTTGCGTTTTCCGCATTCATTATGTTTCCTTGATACGGTAACGAAAGTTTACATAAACAAGTTATTTAGCTATTTTAGGCTAAACTGATAGATGACCCTGTAGGGTCGGAATGATGATTGATGATGATGACAGATAGCGTAATTAATATTGACAATAGGAGGGCTACAAAAATCCTATTCTGAGGCTACACTCTAACTTCTTATTACCTCAGGTGGTCTACATAAACAGCACTTATAGATTTGGTAAATAGAAGTACTTACTTATTGTTAGTCTAGCTATTCTTGCGAACAAATGAAATACTTTGTATTCTATCTTGTGATAAATTAGTCTATGATATTATACATCGTGTAAGTGGCGTCACGTTCAATCTGATAAAACGACGGCTGGATTCCAAACAAATGCATCAAGTACAAGTACACACTACACTGGTTTTTATGCGCAATATTATGCAAATGCGTATCGCAATGACTGTATATTAATAACATTATATATATTCACGCATTTTTAAGAACCTCTTGTGGGGGCAAATAACTCTACTCCTCTATTGTTTACGTCGAAATGGTAGTACGTACGTTTAACACCACTACAGAGAATAGAAGGGACCACCGCCACGACGAGCCCAGGGATCTTGTTTCAATGTCCATCTAGCTTGTATTCCTCTTGCATCCTCAGAAAACCATAATCGCCCACGAGTGACAACTTTACTTAGTCTATCACTTCACTCTGACCTCATAATGGTATACACAAGGTGTTATTTAAAAGGGATTTAATTATTATAAGCGGTAACAGAGAGCATGTTGACGTATTGACAGTGCCACTTGCCCTGTTATCGGAATGCCGAACACGTAGTTCCTTAGCCTTTATTATCTTATCTCAGAGCAAGAACGCGATGTTACTTCGATTTGTGTTTTCGTTTGTTTTTATCGAGAGGAAATTGTTTCTTTTGAAAATAAAGGATTAAGACCCCATTATTATTCAACTGTTGCATACGTAACTAAATGGTTTGGTTGGTGTCAGTCAATAACCTCGGAATTTTGGGGGAATTAATGATATCTGATACCTAGCTATTATCTAGTTATACTTTCGACTCCACCCTATCGAGATAAGCACATGAGTCGTTGCAAAAGTAACTAAACTTTATAGGGATAGGTATCACCTAGATTTGCAAAGCTTATAATTATAATTATTATAAATAAATAATAATAAATCAATAAATATCGGACAACCTCTCACAAATCGATCTAGTCCCACAGTAAGCTCTAGTAGGCTTGTGTTATGAGCACTAAACGACTATATACACACTAATATAGATAAATACATACTTATATACAAATAATATGCGTGACCCAGTCACAATAATCGACTGCATCACACAAATATTTGCCCTTGCCAGGATGTGAATGTGAACCCTGGACCGCCGGCTCAGAAGGCAGCTGCTTTACCACTGCGCCAACCGCGTCATGACATAACTATGTAAACGCTTTCTATGGTATAACATTACAAGAGTTAGTTAGGTTAAGCAGGTACCTAAGTAGTTAATTTCGGCGAATAAGTACAGTCGAGTTCATTTACATCTACACACTTACGAGAACAAAAAATCTGAACGCGACCCTATTGCCAGGAGCATAAAGTCGTGTTCAGATATTTTTGAACTCGACTGTACCTACCTACGAAATGAAAACCAGCCAAACCTTTGTTGGAAGGTGACTAACTGACTCCTGAATACACTTGCACCAAATGCATTGCTATAATTTGATTCGTGTGTCGTTCTCGTGTACCTAACCGAAAGTGCGAGAGAGTGACTACACTACACCCGTAGCACAACTGTGACAGACGACTATTGTCGCGCGACATAGCATCGCCCGTCACTCTCACAATACAACGAAGAAAGTGATAGGTAGGGTAGGTCACGAGAAAGAGTCAGTTGTGCTAGGGATGCTAGTCCGCTAGCTAAAAACTGAGTCCCCAAACTTAAATCAAATATACTACTAACTACACTAAATACATACTTGAACCGTTCGGCAGCAAAAGTCCTCATGAGTCTAGGTCAGCAGGAAGTACCCTATAGGTTTTGTTTACCTTGCAAGCGTCAACACATGCATCATAAAGGCTTTACTCGTAACAGACCTGAGTATTTGGTATCAATATGAATGATTACTTCACACGTTCTTGAGAAAAAGGAGTAGACGGACAGTCCCAACAAAGCGATCCTATAAGGGTTCAAGCTATAACTACAGAACGAGAACGACTGCGCTGCAACAAATTTAATCCTTATTGACTAAAAGAAAATAAAAAATCTCGCCGGTTTTCTTCTAAAAAAGTAACTCGCACACCGAGGGTTCCGTAAAAATACTTATCCCATCTTAACTGGCCGGGTTAAGTTAAGTTTGCACCTGGAATATATGGCGCCGTATACAAATGAGGTGCAAAGTTAACGTAACCGATCACGTTTGTTGTATTGTTAAATATTTATTTTATTCTCTTTTTTAGTATTTGTTGTTATTGCGGCATCAGAAATACATTATCTGTGAAAATTTCAACTGTCAAGCTATCACGGTTCATGAGATACAGCCTGGTGACAGACGGATAGACAGACAGACGGACAGCGAAGTCTTTGTAATAGAGTCCCGTTTTTACCCTTTGGGTACGGAACCCTAAAAATTACTATGAAAAGTAAATGAGTGAAAGATACAACAGACAGATAAACAGTAATCCAGTGAATAAAGGAGTTTGACCTTACAAACGGTCCGGTAGTTTTGAATTTTTGGTATGTTGTCTAGGATGGTTAGAGTGTTTAAAATGCAAAATGCACTATTCCCCCTCCTCCACGCCCGCCGCCATATTGATAAAACCGGCAATTACTGCAGATTTTTGCTTATACCTTCGTTAAGGAGCATTTTAGCTAGAAAAGAGCTTGGGCAATGTTGTCGAGGATTAAATTTACTATAATTTACATTTTTTTAATTTTGTTTCAAGGACAGATAGTTACGGAGATATGCACATTAAAAAAAATGTAAAAATCATTTTCCATCAATTTAGAAATAGCACATTGACTGTTAGTAAGAGACAGAAAGAGTAACATATGCAAAACTATACAGACTGAAAGAGATACAAGAAAATAGACAGTGTGTTAACCTTACGAAGCGGTAAACAAGCTCCATTCAATATGTCTGTGACTGATTGACATATATTAGCTAATTCAGTTTTCGTTTATGCACCTCGTCAGAAGATCGTCCATATAGAAATCATGTTGTATATTTGAGCGATAGTTGGATTGTCGCAATCCTTTGCAAATTGCAGCAAATATCGTGTACTCAAAAAAGGGGCCGAAGCCGTGCCGTAAGTTATCGTTTTCAATTGCAGTATCCGTAAGTTTTTAAATTCTTGATCTCCAAAGAATCTGCTGATATTTGCGTTGGCTAGGCTCTACTAAAATCTGTCTATACATTTTTTCTATATCCGCGGTAACTATATATTTATGTTGCCTAAATCTCAATAATATAGACATCAAATCGTCCTGTACTACAGGTCCGACGTGCTGTATATCGTTCACCGACTTTCCAGATGTTGTCTTAGCGGAGGCGTCAAAAACAACTCTAAGTTTAGTAGTTTCACTTTGTTCCCTCAGAACTGCGTGATGTGGTAAAAACTGACTCCCTATTTCAGCTTCCGAGACCTCAGTCAGATGCCCAAGGTCTTCATATTCTTTAATAAAATCACAATAACCATTTTTTAGTTTGGGATTTTTAGACATTTTCCTTTCAACACTCATTAATCTTTTTTTAGCCATTTGATATGAATCACCTAGGGCATCTGGCGATTCTCGAAAGGGAATCCTAACGACATATCTTCCATCACTGTTACGGTATGTAGTCTCATTGAATAACTGTTCACAGTAGTTATCTTCCATGGAGTCCTTAACCTTTGCATTGGGCAGCTCTTCGAGTTCCCAGAACTTACGGAGTTGGTCCTTAATATCCTGAGAAAAGTTACAGCGGATATTTTGTGACTCTTTGAAGTCCTTGGGCCTCCCCCCGCAGGGCCAGCCACTATCCACCCTAGCTCAGTTTCCATCAAAACCGGCAAAGATTTGCCCAGCTTTACTTGATTAGACCTCATTAGGTCCCAGAATTTCGGATCTGCTAGGGTTAGAATCACGGATTATATGGAGATGGCATTCAGCGCAGTTTTTTCTAGCACCGCTGTAGCCGACTTTTACACGCACACAGTTATATTCGTATAAAAATAAGGTTTTACAACAAACAGAAGTGAGTTGACATTGGCTGAGCTAATGTGTGCGATTTTCGTGGTCATACACTACTACGATCAAAGTATCGAGAATTTTAGCCCTTATATGCATATCAGACAATGCATTTATTTTTAAACTTAAATAGAAATAAAATAAAAGGCAAATGTAACTTTATCATTCAGTACGACAAAGTCTCGAATTGACAAGAAATTGATTACTACTTCCGTCAATTCAGTAGTGTCACTTTTGATAATAACGCTGGCAAAATATCACAAGGTTTTATGTTACAATTTCAAAACATTTAATATTGAACCTTATACTTGTAACACGGGGTTTAATTTTAACGACCCAGAAAATGTCATGTAAGCTCAGCCAGCGGTATGCATCTACTGATTCTAAAGGTTAAGGGCGTGATCAAATCAAAATAGTCGATATCGATAAAATAATAATATGTATAGGTTTATAATATAATGCATGTTGAAAATATTTATATGGTATGGTCGTAAATTAAATTCGCCTTTTGCATCACCTACTCATTAAACGTTTTTTTAGGATAAACTCCACTACCCAAAGGTTGTCTGGAAGAGATCGCTCTTTAGCGATAAGACCGCCTGTTGTCTACCGTTTTTAATTATTTGTAATTTCTTGAGTAAATGTTTTTTGGTGTGCAATAAAGCGTACTTGTATTGTATTAAATTATCAGACCTTTTAATTTTTGGCGACGAAATCAAATGGAAGCGTCTTCTCAATCTTTCTATCGTTCAAAATGATAACATATAGTGATATATGAATAATAAAAACATCACCTTACAACATTTGGGACAGGTAGTAGGTAAATTATAAACGGAGTAGATTTATTTATTTTATCATTAAAATGTAAACAAAATCATTCAGGGACAATCGTACACAACTCGCCCTGACCTTATACTAAGCAATGCTTTTAATATCGGTACTTACTAGACAATTATATAAACAATATATATAAATACATACATAAAATTAACATCCATAACCCAGGAACAAAATATTCGAGTTCATCACAGAAATATTTGCCCTTGCCGAAATTCGAACGAAGGACCGCCGGCTCAGCAGGCAGGTGCATAAAAACTGCGCCAACCTCGTCGTCAACTGACTAGCACGTTATCATATTGTGGATTAGCAAAACAATAATACTGTTTTAATCTAATGATTTTGTCACCCACTGCTATTGATTTCGCTGTAGGTAATAAAATTACTTGTCTGAATTAAAAAAAAACCGGCCAGGTGCGATTCTGACTCGCACACCGAGGGTTCCGTACCTACAAATTTTCACTTATCCCATCTTAATTGGCCTGTTTGAGTTAAGTTTGCATCTGAAATGTATGGCGCCGCATACAAACGAGTTGCAAATACTTATAAAAATAATGTAATAATTGACATCAATTATTACAAATAATTACTAAAACTCAGAATTTGCAGATTAAATTACATAATTTAATCTGCAAATTCTGAGTTTTAGTAATTATTTTTGACATAAGTAACAAATTGAAATATGTAACAATCAAGTATTTGAATATTGTTTTATTTTGTTTGCATGCCTTTTTGGTAGAACATAAATAAGCAACACTGTATATACCTGTATGACCTAATTTATTACTATGTTCTTGCAATAAACGAATTTGATTTTGAATTTGAATCAATCTTAACGCAACCAAGTTCTCCAAATATGATTTACCTATTTATATTTATTTAATTAATCTTTATTGCACAAAAGAAAACGTATCGTACAAAAGGTGGACTTGATGTTTGAAAAATACTATATTTTTTAAGATTTTTATTAGTATTTGTAGTAGGTATGTGGCGATTTCAGATTTTTATAAGTATTTGTAGTACTTGCCAAATTTCATAGTTCTAGGTCATCGGGAAGTACCCTATCACTTTCATTCCCTTGAGAGTGTCGAAATGTACGTTTTTAGCGACATAAACGGCCGTATCTTTTTTTCACGTTAACGTAGAAGCTTGTTTTTTTTTTCACAGCTTTAAGGTACCTGAAAATATATACATACAGTGTTAATTTCAACTCGATACCTCCTCGCGTTCTCGAGATAAAGGGTCTAGACAGACAGACAGACAGACAGACCGACAGACGGACAGACGGACAGACGGACGGACGGACGGACGGACAACAAAGTGATCCTATAAGATTTTAGTTTTTTTCCGATTGAGGTTACCCTAAAAAACAAGGTGATAAAGTGTAAATTATATTTTTAAAATGGACAAGTTAATATGAAACACGAGCGGCTCACATTAAAACCTCCATACAGAATATCGACAATTTATGGTTTAGACTTGTTCCCCCGCACTAAATTGTCATACGTACGTATACATTGCGTGCTCCTAAAGATGTTGCGTGAAGTTGCCATGTCAAGCTAGTAATGTATAATTGTCATAATACACTGCAATATTTTACGAAATATTACAAAATACCGAATTTTATTACTTCCCAGTGAAATTAAACTGTATCAGGTATATTTTTGAGTATGCAGATCTCGCCTGTGACGATTATAATGGCACAATTCGGCATATTTCTAATTTTTGTCACATAATTACTCAAGCACGTTCGTACGGTAACTAAGTGACTGTTGACCAGTGCTGCAAACTCCCACAGGTAATAAACAAGGAGGTTATGGTCATAAAAATCAGGAGCCAATCAAAAAAACCAGTAGGGCTACTCCGATGTTCAAAATTCGACCGTCGTATAGTGGCGTCCCTCTCGATCGTCTGTCTTAATATATGGGTAAACGGGACAACACTATACGCCGGCCGAATATCGTACATCGGAGTAGCCCTTCAGATTAGAAAATGACAAAACCCATAGACAAAATCAGTCGCGTTCCGTTCCACTCACAAATCGGTTGTCGATTATCGGATTTCAACGTTGCCAAATGACCGCGTATGTTAAAAAATCATTAAAAAATGGTGTGTTTTGCGGTATGCTCCAACAACTTTTCAAAAACCAGGAGATTTGCTCGAGTCCAAAAAGTAATCAGTAGATCAGGAGACTATCTTAAAAATCATACAATCTCCTGGTAAACCAGGAGAGTTTGCAGCACTGCTGTTGACATCACGTTGACATGTATTTGGCAATTTGGGCTTTAGCTCGGTTACGCGTGCCCCGCCCAATACCCAGTCTATAGTATTCTTATGGTCTGTGGTTAGAATAGAATAGAATACTCTTTATTGCACACCTCAAGAAGAAAGAAATACTGAAATGAAATGAAATAATTTATTCAGTAAGTAGGCCACAAGGGCACTTTTACAAGTCAGATTGTGAGTCTACCGGCATTTCGCAAGAGGAGACCGCTGTTGAGAAGAAAGCCGAAAGAAACTCAACAGTAAGTCATTTTTTCGTGAATTATACTTAAAAACTAATACAATTATATTATAGCTAGGTAATTGATACATATATGTTAGAGGAGATGTACAAGTCTCCAAATCAATGTTTACACTAAAAATTATCCATACTAATATTATAAATGCGAAAGTGTGTCTGTCTGTCTGTCTGTCTGTCTGTCTGTCTGTTACCTCTTCACGCTTAAACCGCTGAACCGACTTAGATGAAATTTGGTATGGAGATAATTTGAGACCCGGGAAAGGACATAGGATACTTTTCATCCCGAATAAATTTAGTGTTCCCGTGGGATGAGCGGGTAACACCGCGGGGCACAGCTAGTATAAAATAAAGTGATTTTTTCAGAGATGTAGAAGGTCTCTAGGCGTCACGACACGCAATATAGATCGGTATAATTAATTAATGAAATAATTCAATTCCGTTGAGATGTATAAGGTCTCAAGGAGTCAAAATCAATAACTAATGCAACAAAATAATTAAGTACTTAATTTAGACTTCTTAGAGATGTACATGGTCTCTAGGCGTCACAACATGCAAAACAAAATAAATTAATTTAAATCCTTAGAAAAGTTAAGGACTGAATAAGAAACTAACTATACAAAAGAAAAAAATAAATAAATAAATAATTAAACTAAATTTCTTAGAGATGTATATGGTCTCTAGGCGTTACAATTTACAAAATAAAAAAAATATAAATCATAAATATATGATAATAGTTAAATTTCATTCCTCAGAGATGTATAAGGTCTCTGAGCGTCATTGTACAGTACACTAAGTTTATTAGAGATGTATACAGTCTCTAAGTCTCTAAGTAAAAAATAAATTCAGTCGAGTACAGGATGAAGTCTCTCACGTCAGTTCATTGAACACTGGAAAGCAGTTACTACACAACTAATTAGGCCCTTGCTAGTATGAACAGACCGGACCCCACAAACGGCACCCGTTCACGAGCATGACGCATATCTCAGCCATCGCCTCCCTCAACCATATTATAGGGAAGGTTGCGACCCGATCAACGACGCCACCGTAAGCAAAGACCTTTAAGCGAGCATGACTTGCTCACACTGCCGGGCATTCATCACTAATGCTATTTGCCCGGTGAGAAACAACATAATGTGCTCTCATGTTACATTACAAACAAACTAATATTACCGACTAAAATAATGCTTACTTTACATTCACATGACTAAACCACTGGCTTAAAGACATCCCTATCATCTAAAAAGTCATTCACAGTATAATACGCCTTATTTATTAGATGACGTTTTACGTATGACTTGAATTTGCTGGAAGGTAAACTCACTACTTCGGTAGGTATTTTGTTATAGAAACGTACACAGTTCCCCACGAACGAAGAGCTAACTTTACGGAGACGATGAGCAGGCATAAGAAGCTTATTCTTCCTTCTTGTATTATACTGGTGAATGTCACTGTTGAGCTTGAATGCATGTAGATTTTTCCGGACATACATAATATTCTCAAGGATATATTGAGACGCCACGGTGAGAATGTTGGCTTCCTTGAATTTTTCTCTTAGCGATGCACGAGCTCCTAGTGCAAAAACTGAGCGTACGGCTCGTTTTTGTAGCACGAAGATGGTTTGGATGTCCGCCGCTTTTCCCCACAACAGAATTCCATATGACATTACACTATGAAAATAACTGAAATACACAATCCTTGCCGTCTCGACGTTTGTTAACTGTCTGATTCGCCTCACTGCATAGGCTGCGGAACTAAGCTTACCTGCAAGAGTGGCTATATGCGCATTCCATTGCAGTTTTGAGTCCAAAGTAACACCCAGAAACACTGTTTTGTCTTCAAATTCTAGTACATCACCTTTCAATGTCACCTTGGCACAATCTACTTGTTTCACATTCGGTAATGTGAATTTAATGCACTTGGTTTTCTTGGCATTTAAAAGTAGGTTATTTGCAGTAAACCAATCCACAATAGTAGACAGCGCGTCGTTAATAATAACAAAGCTATTTTCTTGTCTTTTAACTTTGAAAAGGAGAGAAGTATCGTCTGCAAATAACACAATTTCATGTTTATCTTGCACAAGGTTTGGTAGATCATTAATATACACTAGAAACAGAAAGGGGCCTAGAATTGAGCCCTGAGGTACACCCATAGCAACAGGTGATCCAGTTGATTGCATTCCGTTGATGACTACGCGTTGCGTTCTGCCTGAAAGATATGATGTGACAAGGTCAAGTGCTCCGTTCTTTACTCCGTAGTGTTTCAATTTACGTATTAAATTATTATGATCAACGCAATCAAATGCCTTAGATAGGTCGCAAAAAATTCCAACAACATCTTGAGCCTTTTCCCAGGCATCAAAGATGTGTTTAACCAGCACCACCCCTGCATCAGTGGTGGAGCGACCTTTAGTGAATCCAAATTGACTGCTATGTAATAGGTTATGTCGATTAAAGTGAGATGTAAGTTGATTAAGAATGAGTTTCTCAAAAACTTTACTTAATGCAGGTAGTATTGATATTGGTCTAAAGTTTGTGGGGTCTGATTTAGTTCCCGATTTGAATAAAGGTATGATCTTGCTGTGCTTCATCAAATCAGGAAATACTCCATTATCAATACATTTGTTAAAAATATCGGCCAAATATGGTGCAATCGCCTCTACGATTGAATGTAATACTTTCACAGAAAGGCCCCACAGATCTTCGGTCTTCTTCAAATTTAAAGATCTGAAGGTTTTAATAACATTGTTAGGGGTAACATGAGTAAATTTGAAGATCTCTGTACATTCTGTTACATTCGTTATTAATATTGATTCAGCAACATCTGGTGATGAATTTAATGACTGCGTCGTCTCCACAGGTATATTAGAAAAGAACCGCTCAAAGTGATGCGCAACTTCAAGATCGGAAGTTACTAATGTATCGTTAATTTGTAGGTTATAATGACGATCTTTGACTTTAGTCTTCCCAGTTTCGTCATTGATCATCTTCCAAACAGTTTTCACTTTATCACTAGAATTAATGATCTTCTTGGACAGGTAATCAGATTTAGCGGCTGCACACATTTGCTTGAAAGATTTAGAAAAATTCTTCACGTACTCCAGAAATTCCGGTCTCTTATCGATTGATCTTTGATCATAAAGATCGTAGAGACGAAGTCTTTTTTCGTGGATTTCTGGAGTAGCCCAGTCGCTAAATATAGTTTTAACCTTGCTTTGTACTTTTTTCAGACTGAGACAGGAATCAAATTCTTTTTTTATGCAATCAAACAAGACCTTACACATGTCGTCCGCATCCTCTTGAGGAAACGAAAGATAACACATTGTTTCCTGAATATTTCGATTGAATAAATCTAAGCGATGCTCAGTAATAGGTCTGCACATAGTGTTTTGTGGATCAATTTCAATTTTCCTACTGAAACTGAATGATGCTTGTTGTCCACAGTGGTCAGAGCTTAGTTTGTTTATGATAAATTTATCCATCGCATCCGTATTACTAAATATGTTATCAATACATGTAGAACTGGTGGCTGTGACACGGGTAGGCTCACAAAACAAATTCTTTAGGCCAGAAGATTTGAAAGTGCTCAGAAAACTCACACTACAGATGACACTTAACATTACAATAGAGGGAAACAATAGGCGATCTTATCGCTAAAAAGCGATCTCTTCCAGACAAACTTTGGGTAGCGGATTAATATAAATGAAATGAGATGAGTAGGCGATGCAAAAAGTAATCAAGAAAACTACTGAAAAATTATTAAAATGTACTAAAACCTATAATAATATATATTGATACATAAACATACATAAAAATATACATAAATGAACATATGACTAAATATATACTCCTATATAATCTTACATAAACCTTATATTTAAAATAATATTTTGTGTAACGAACCACAGATTATGTCAGTCACAGTGCCAGAGTATTAAAGGAGAGACAATTAAGGGTGCGTCCACACTTGTATCATTTCGCCGATCCGATCCCCGTCGCGTATCTTCACCGCGTATCATGAACGGTAAGTGTGGACGTCGCGCCGTCGCGATCATGCAACGCTCGCGCGAAATCCATGTTGATACGCGTATCTTCAGTACCCCGCACACTCGCGATCACGAAAGCATTGCATGATCGCGACGGCGTGACGTCCACACTTTCGTTCATGATACGCGGTGAGGATACGGGGTGAGGATCGGCCGTGATCCATCTCGAGTGGGTTTTTGCTCGATCATCAAAGGCGCTATTTGAGTCATCGATCCACGCTGCGGTCATTGGTTCTTAATCCTTAATCTTTACGATAATTAAAAAATACCATACCACTGATGGACTGTCTACTTTGTTAGGCCTTTCCATGCGGCGTCTTCCGGCACGCGGTTTCCACTCGAGAACCTTTCTGCCGCATGCCATAAAACAAACACAGTCATACGAAGGCCATGTCTCCGTGAGCGGGTGCCTTAATCGAAGGCCTCCCCACGCGGCGTCTTCCAGCACGCGGTTTCCACTCGAGAATCTTTCTGCCGCATTATGTATTATAAAACGAGCACAGTCATGTCCTAAATCTCCATGAGCAGATGACAAAAATGAAGGCCTTCCTCGCTGCGACTTCCGGTACACGGCCCCCACTCAAGAATATTTCTGTCCCAAGGTTCAGTGAGCGATCTCAGCGGGCGACATTTTTAAATGGGACGCAACTCCGCACAGAACAACGATCACAAACGAAATGAAATGTTCTGCGAAAACGAAACGCCAAAATGATCGGTGCGGTGATACGGTGCTACGATACGGATAGCGTCCAAACTACTGCACGCCGAAATGATCGGTGCGGCGATACGCAACGAGGATACGATACGGCAAGTGTGGACGCGTTTCTTCGCGCGACGGCGCAAATGATACGGAGTGCCCGCAGTGAGCGTCCAAACAGCACGATACGCGGTGGAGATACGCAACGGGGATCGGATCGGCGAAATGATACAAGTGTGGACGCACCCTAAGGGTGCACCCTAAGGGTGCACCCTAAGGGAGAGAGTTCCACAATAGAGTAGCCTGAAAGGTAAATGAGCTGTTATAGAATTTGGAAGAAGAAGAAGGGACAGCCAGAAGCAAATTTTGAGAGGACCTAATAGAACGAAGGTAACTGAAGCGCTCATTGTGGTAGCAGGGAGTTGCAGGGTGAAAAAGAATATTGTAAAGAAGAGAGAGAATGTGAGAGTTACGACCAAAGCGGATAGGAAGCCACTTGAGCTGCGAACGGAAACTGGAAACATGGTCATATTTACGTAACCCAAATATGAACCTGATGCAAATATTCTGAATACGCTCAAGTTTATTTAGCTGTTCTTCTGTGAGATCAAGGTAGGAGATATCAGCATAATCTAAGATTGGAAGAAGTAAGGTTTGGCAAAGCGCAATTTTGGAAGAAAATTACGGAGTCTTCTAAGAGAGCTCACCGCTGCAAACATCTTCCTGCTGACTTCATTCACCTATGGCACCCAAGATAAAGTCTGGTCCAAAATAATACCCAGGTCTTTGACTTGTTGTGAAAAAGGGATTAAGACACCATCAAAATAAATTGATGGCAGCTTATGAACATCAACCCTAGCTATAAGTTTAGCACTAGAGTCAGGCTATCCTAATAATGAGAGATATTTCTTTGTGGCATCACCAATTGTCTATGATTTGAGCAAGTTAGTAGGAGGGTCCTCTATAAATAATTTTGATACTTTATGTACTAGTTCAAACATTCCGATTGAGTTGAAATTTGGCATAGTACATATGTAATTTTTTTGGTGATGTATTAATATTGTTGACTGGTAGAGAATGCCTCATGGCATTAAGTCCGCCTTTTGTACGATAAGTTTTCTTTTGTGCAATAAAGATTAAATAAATAAATAAAATATTATGGATTATGGTATTATCGAGCTAGGTCTTATTTACACTACATTTAATTGTTCGCCTTGTATATGGTTAGAAAGTGTAAACATATGTGTTTGTCGTTGACTGTACTGTACATAGCGGTAGAAATTATGTGAGCTGACTATGAGTGCACGTCAACGTATAGTAAATTATTTCCTAGGTACCTTACGTGTGCATAAAAAGTCAAAAATATTTTCTAGTATCAAAACTATAATTCCTACTACACAACGTGTGACCAGCCGCAGACTTTTTAAATTTCCCGCCAAAACTTCGAGTGATATTTCATTAGCCAGACTATACCAACTATAATAGCTTGGGTCTTTACTGGGTTATGTTATTTGGTATATTTTAATTTTGGAAACTTTATGGGAGGCAGCTTGTCTGTAACCGTAGGCACTTTATACATAGCACCTTAATTAACCCCTGAAGGAGGTGTGTAATGAATTTAACTCAAGTTTACAATACGCATTTATTTTCAATACGGCATTATTAATTCCAGAAACGGAGCGATTTACCTCAACCGAATTACAACCGATCCGTTGTTTAGCCCTTTCAGTTATAAACGAGGACTGACTACCACTATCCAATAACGCGCGTAAAACGTATTTATTTCCGTTATTTGATACCTCCACTAGTGCAGTGGAAAGCAAAACCTGCTTACTATCTGTAGCTGTCATAGTGACAGCTGTATTAGACAAAATCTTTGATTCACGCTCAACGATGGTCATTGGAGGTAAAGGAGGGGCTGTTGATGTCTGAGGATACTGGATGATATTGTTTGGAACAGCAGCTGCTTCTTCGCCGCCAGGTTGCTGGTTGGGCACTTGCTTATGTAATAGTACATTATGCTTTCCCTTACAGACCCTACATCTATAACCGCGACACTGGTACGTATTATGGCCAGAGCGTAAATAGTTTTTGCATAGATTTCGTTGAGTCACTTGTACACAGATAATGCTTTAAAGCTAGGGCATGCCATCAGACTATGATTCTGCTTACAGAATAAACATTGTTGTGACACAACGTTAGTCACTGATGCTGTGGATTGCTCTGAGGTTGAAGCAAGAAACGATTTCGTATTTTGTACAACTTGCTGTTTGTTAGTTTTATTTATTTCCAGCTTGTAAGAACCTACAGTTTCTAAAACATCAGCTCTGTTACGTAAAAATTTATAGAAGTCCTGGATAGACTGAGAAGTGATGTCACTTCGAAACTCCCGCCATCGCCTAGCCGTGGATGTATCTAGTTTTGACGAAGCCATATAAATTATTAATGTATCCCAGCTGTCAGTGTCTTCACCGAGAGACTTAAGAGCTTGCAATTTTTTTGATTAGTTGTCAATTAATTGACGTAAGCCTTTGTCACTTTCTCTCGACAAGGGCCCTATACTGAACAAACTATTAAGATGTTGATTTACCAATAAACGCCTGTTATCAAATCGTTCACAGAGGAGATTCCAAGCGATGGGCTACGTTTCAGCCGACACAGACACCGATCTAATCACTAAGCTTGCGTCGCCTTGAAGGTATGATTTGAGGTAGTGAAATTTGCAAATATTGTTAATATCCTCGTTGTCGTGTATTAAAGACAGATAGAGATCTCTAAATTCCAACCAATTATCCATCTTTCCATCAAAGGAAGGAATCCTAAGCTGCGGCAGTTTTATGTTCTTTATGCCTCCGCGATGGCGACTACCTAGGCTGAGAAACTCATCCCCTTGATGGGTGGTGTTCTTAAAAGCGGCAATAAACTCCTGTGCCTGCGCCATCAGACTACAGAATTCATTTTCCGCGTCCTCTCACTGCCCTAATTCTGCCGGCGTCGAGTTATCCAATGACTCAATGTTGGATTGTACCTCATCGAATAAATTTAACGATTCCTCTATCTTTGACAGTCTTAGACTGCACTCATTCATCGACACCTTAGTAAATTCCTTGTTTTCTAATAACGGGATAAGATTTTTTTTTATTTTATCGTAGCTCTTTGGCGCTTGAGATCGGATAACTCCGCCATCTTGTAAGTACGAGCAACAACACTAACCTTTTAAAATGTACAAGGCTTAAACAAAGTTATAAAATGCTGTACTCACAGTTATGATCCCGTATCCTCAATACTCACGTCTCAACATACATACTATAGATACGTACGCAACACTATTTTCGGGCAAACGGCTTTGTATTTTCTTGCTCATACTACAATTCGTGTTACCACCAGCTTACGCTCGAACCATGCGTGTATGAAAGCATGCGCGTTCTGAAAAAGTCAGCCCGAAACTAAGTATGTTTATATGATAGGTACGTAGTGTGGGTATATAGGTATATATGTACGTACTTACGTAGTTTATATAAACGTGTTAGCTTAGGGCCTTAAAACACTTATTGTTTATTTATAAACATAGGTACATGTGTTAGCAAACGCTTTAAAACACTTTTGGTTATGCCTTATACGGAATACGGGACATACAACGTATTGATAATCAATAATATTATTTATATATATAATTATATGTTAACATTATTGCCTTAAAACATGTTTGATAATTAAGCAAGAAAGATAATTTCATGACGAATAGCTATCGACCCTGCAAACCCAAACGTGCTATTTTTAAGTATAGACTTTTGGAATCTAAATTATGTAACTTATCTGATCTAAACTCTCCGTTTGGTACTGATCTTCCAAATCTTTACACCGCCGATCATCACGTCGGGGTCACCAAATGTTGACCTCCGTATTAAAATGAGTAGAACGAAGCTTGTATATTACTGTGTTTATTAAATTATTTACAAATTCCTTGGAATTAATATAAAATATGTAACAGAACAAATAAAAATCTTTATGACAAATTCTTAGTCTTCTTCTCGTGTCAAAATCATAATTCTTGAATAAAAATACATGGACGTCACACGTTCAAGCCAGTAAGCTAAGAGGCCGCAACACTCATAGTCAGCTCACATAATTTATATCACTATGTAAAGTACAGTCAACGACAAACACATGTTTTCACTTTCTAACCATATACAAGGCGAAAAATTAAATTAAAAGCCCTAGCTCGATAATACCATATTAATCCATCACCAAAAAAATTACATAAGTACTATGCCAAATTTCAACTCGATCGGAATGTTAGAACTAGTTTATAAAGTATCAAAATTATTTATAGAGGACCCACCTACTAAATTGTTTAAATCATAGACAATTGGTGATACCACAAGGAAATATCTGTCAACATTATTTGGCTTATCATATTCGCCCAACCTCGGTCAGGTCAACTTCGCGAGTAGTGTCAAGCCGAGGAATAAATAGAAAAATACATTTCATAACTGTCAGTGTCTGTGATGACAGTCAGTGACAGCTGAGCTGACAGTAATCAGCAGCGTTGCCAGATGGTTACATTTGTTACATTTTTCGTAACTTTTGACCATCTCTCGTAACATGTAAGTAACTTTTGATTTCTGGGCAATTTTCGTAACTTTTCAATATGTTTTGTTAAAAATTCTGAAGTGGTAAAATTAATTTAGATTCTGAATCCAAATAACATGTACTATCGGGCAAAAATATAACATATTATGTACCACTGAAAAACTTAATCGTAATTTCGATAATTTGTTTCAGTTTTTTCTCAAATCAGATAGGATCCATAACTCAATATGAGAAAATCCTAAACAAAAATGAATGATTTCAACTCGAAGGACAGCACCATAATTTAATATCCTTCTTAAAATATTCTTAGGATTCAGAAGGCTCATCCTGCCGAAGGAGAACTTCCGATCGTCAAATCACTTCGTTGTCCATCTGTCAAGATACGAGCGCTTATGTTCCGTCTATGTCCGAAAACCGTAAATTTATATTTACATAATAAAAAGCAAACACATTTTTGTAGAGGTTGGAAAATAAACAACAGATGGATGTGTAAGTTCGAGGGCCAAGATGAGGCCCTAGATAATACGAGTCCAACTATTGCACTTTCGGCCAAGACATTATAATATATGATGCTTTTAACAACTAATAAAATAAAATAAATATTTACACAATATCGCAAGATTAACATTACCTTTCTTCCGTCAGTTTAAATTTTTTAAATATATTTTTTTATGAGCACTTTTTTAGTTTCAAACGAGTCGTGTCCCTTGAAAGACGCGATAAATTAAAAAAACCTAACAAATATAAATATCAACTGGCAACACAAATGGAATACAATTGACAACATTTCATATTTCTAACAGGTGGAAATTAATATAGCGATCGACAGGGCTATGTGTCGTGTACGCGCAAAAAAAATCTTTGAATTTATTCTTCTGTATTTAAAGAAATATAAGAAAATACATAAAATGACCGCAATCGAAGACAATTAGGCCTGAATACGGTTGTTGTCTTAGACCTAACAGCGAGAAAAAAATTTTTTTTTGAGAATGTGAACCTCAACGTCATTGCGTTTTTTTATTAGAAATCGGACTAAAGTAACCGTTCCATTCAGATATAGTTTTGGTGTTGCCACAATTTCAAATGATTAAGTTTTTATAAATTAATAATAAAATAAATTGCTATTTCAGAAAAAAAAACATTGATTACTTTATCTTTCTTAGCAGAATTCAGAAAAGTAATCAAATTGTAGTCTTGTAAATATAAAAACTTGTCAATTCCTTGAAAAAGTTTAAAAAAAAAATTAAAAAACTTGTATGAGGCATCGGCCCCAGAAGCCAAATCAATTGCCGTTCTGCTAATATATTAGCCCAGATGTAAGATGCTATTTTATAAAAAAACACCCTGAAATACTGCAGGTTTTTGAGAAAATAAAAAAAAAACATACAAACACGGCTATACCCTTTTGTAATTTATCAAACGCAGATATTCGGTGTACAATCAGAGCAGATACCTGTAAGGGCCGCTTCTGATCTGACGGAGTCAGCGTATATAAAACCACCGTAAAAATCCACGACGCCGCGCCGTTTCACAGTGACGGCGCCGTGCCGTGGTGATGTGGCCAGGCCCCAAGAATTTTGAATTGGCTGCTTTTATCAAGGGACACGACACACGACTCACTTAACATACTCTATTAGCCAGTACTAATCAAATTAAAACTGAGGCGTTTTTCCTGGATTTTTTAAATACATATGTACCTGTCTGCGGTATTATGCGTTTTGTAAAAAAATATACCTCAAAAATTATACATTCTCATTGGTCAATTTACTTTGAAATTAGTTGTTATTGGTCCAATGGTCGTTTGTAACGCGTCAACATGATCATTGTATATATGGACAGTGTTCAACACTATGCACAGCTCCCCGTCAGGCCGTCACACCGCGTACCGGAACACGTAGCTTGGAAAGCATCAAACCAGGTGGATCGACCTGGTTAGGTTTGCGGGAAGCAATTGGATGAGGGCGGCGCACGACCGATCGTTGTGGAGAAATTTGGGGATGCTTTTGTACAGCAGTGGACGTATATTGGCGGATATGATGATGATGACACAGTTTCCCATGCTAAATATAGACTGTGTATGGCCACATTTTTGGGTAGTGACGGTTATATTTTTTTGGTATTACACACTTATTTACAGTAAATATTCCATACTTTTATAGTTTGTACCTTTGGAACCCTCGGTACGCGAATCCGATTCGCGCTTGACCGGTTTTTTTATTAATATTAAAATGTAACTTTCGCAGCAAAAATGTAACATTTCGAGGAATGAAACGTAACTTATGACACACTGGCTCTGGCAACACTGGTAATCAGTTTATATGATCAGATCATAATAAATTATTTAATTTAGTTCTTTTAGTTTAGTGTATTATTCATATTTAACTAAGATATTTCAGTATTATAGTATTCTTAAGTACCGACTCAATGCATTATGGTAAACGACGAGCTGTTGCAAGAGTATTCTAGTTCGGTGATACGGCTTAAAAAACAATGCATAGATTCAGGCATGAGTGAAGACGAATTCCGGCGATTATATTTCGAATCACTCGACTCTCTAGAAAACCGAAATCCTAGACCATTGTCACCACGACCACGATTCAACACGAACTACCGTATCATTGTAGTTGGAGTTTTTATAGCACTATGCGTTGGCTATAATTTTAAGTCTATCTACAGTAACATTGTTTGTAATCTGCAAGAATACATTTATCCTGGCTTGAGGCTTCTACGACGAATATCCATTCCCTTTATATCACTATTCCCTGGACTGACCGGTAAACCATTATGAAAAAAAAGTATCATCATTTTAATTTTAATTTTTGAATCATGTAATCAAAACAGTTTTTTTGTAGATTTGTATCATGAGACATGTTTGATACAAAATCCATTTTTCACTGTGGTGGATATGGATTGCTGGCCGTGCAGCAGTGTATCCAATGTCAGAGAAATATATGATACTAATTTAATTACCAATCATCAGCACACTGCTCCTTTTATTTATGAGGTATGTATATTATAATATTAAATCACGATACAATTTGCCAACATTAATTTTAGCAGTTGTTAATACTTAATTACTTTGAAATTTCAGACTGATCAGCAAGTAATTAATATTGATGAACTCAAAGAACTATACAGAAGAAATAAAGAATTATTTGACAAGGAATCATCAAAAATATTAGTTGATAATAAATATAACTTAAAAGTTAATGAAGCATTTCATGAACCAAATGTATTTGGTAATAAAAATCTTTTCATTTGGTAAGTTTTCTAATAAGTTCTTCTACAATATGTTTAAAAATTCTTGTGACTTGCATTATTTTTATAAGGATAAAAGTTAACACATTTTGTATACCTCTACTAAACTAATAATAAACAGTTTTACAAAGAATTGGGCAAGTGCGAGTCCGCATGAAGGGTTCCGTACCATAATCTATAACGAGTTTGTTGTATGGGAGCCCCCCTTAAATATTTATTTTATTTTATTTTTAGTATTTGTTGCTATAGCAGCAATAGAAATACATCATCTGTGAAAATTTCAACTCTCTAGCTATCACCATTCCTGAGATACAGCCTGGTGACAGATGGACGGACGGACGTACAGCGAAGTCTCAGTAATAGGGTCCCGTTTTTACCCTTTGGGTACGGAACCCTAAAAAGAAAAGTATTGTCGACATTATTTATCTAGTTTCTCTTATTGTTCATTTTCAGGAAATTCAATACAATGAATATTGCTAGAATACTCCGTCAAGTAATTCCTAGGCCCAAAGTAGTACCAAAGTTTGGACAGAGTACTGAGAGATTTCTGATCATAGACACAAGACAAGAACTGTTTGCAATACCTGACACAGAGTGCAGTTTCTCATTCCTTTTAGTGCTAAGTGGCAGCAGGACTGTTGAATTGAAGCCAGCCGAAGAATGCAAACATCACTGCCGGTCTCTGAGAGTAGACTTGAAAGAAACCTATTTATGTAAGTGTGGATCCAACTGGTCAGTTTCTAATTAGCTTTCAAATTCATATAAATTATTGCACCTACATTGTGGCAATATACACAATTTTTAATATAACTAATGTTTCTAATTACAGTGTGGTACAATTGGTGGTATTGGAGACCAGTGGTGCAGCCCTCCCTAGCAAATAATACCCTGATAGCCCATGTAGGATCTTACTGTTAAATAAAAATATTATCATAAGAAAAGTTTCATTTATTAACATCAATTATAAATTATACCAACCATCTAAATAAATTCACTAAAAACATTAATAAGTCAAGAAAGTAACATTTAATCAGGAAAGCACATTAAGCCATAGTGTGCTAATATAATACTAAAAAATAACTACTAATGGTATGTCACTTGGTTTATCAAATCACATGTTGGACGTTCCTGACTAAACACACTTCCGAACATAGTACTCAATCAAACTTTTCCCTAAGTTGATTCTTGAGCAATACTGGAATGAGTGAGACTAGAGCGAAAACGCTGAGCACAGTGACAGAGGTCCAGGTCCAGGCGTCACTAGTCGAAGTCAGGGTGTGCAGGGTCTGCCCTGCTTGGATTGCTACAAACGATGGAGGAGCCACACCTGGAAAACAAAAAGAAGACTTAATTTTTGAACTACATTAACTTCAGCTTGCACAAATAATCCTATTTTTTTTAAACAAAAAGCCCTATGGTTCTAGGTTCATCTGTACTTAACGTGTGAAAAGTCGGATCACTGCCCTTAGAGAATAGTGGCAACAAGTATTTTACTTAGCCCTTTTTTATACAAAGCATAAATAGGATTTATAATTTTATAATAGAAATGAATGACTATGAATGAAGTATCACTGATTAATTAACATTACTTCATCTGTTGACCACCAGTCTAACAGGACACTAAAACAGTAACTAACAGGCCACAGCCGTCCAAATTTCAATGATCATAAACTTTGTAGTTCAAACCGCTACAAAATATTTTTAAATCCCTGTTGATTTTGGAGCACTTTTTTTATTTTTGCAGTGGTATCAGGGTCAAGAGGTTGGTGTAGAAATTAATAAATTAGTGCCAAAGCTGAATATTATTATAATTCTTTTTTATTTGCTGCAAATTATTATTTGTAACAATTTTAAAATTAATCACTTCCTAATCTATACTATTCTAAAATTGTACTGAAAATTAGTTCTATGGAGAGGGTTTATTATTTCAGGAAAAGTCTTATCACGGATATGGGCGCATGGCGCCAGCCATACAACACCGAAAATTTCTTTATCCGCTCATCACACCAAAATATAATATACTTTATACTATAGTTGAGGTTAAGAAAAATGTTACACGCGACGAAATTGCTCATCATCATCATCCTGGCGCTATGCCTGGCCAGCGCAAGGGTCCATATGTTACATCACAATCATTTATGAAGTTAGAAATAAAAACCAATACTCACCGATAAATGTTCCTAAAGCAAATGGCATTAGAGGCACGCCTATAACGGGTGCTGACATGTTGATGAACCAGTTGGGTAAAAAGGGTGTCACCCTCAAAAATATAATGTAATTTAGCAAATTGTTCTTGTGCTTTGTGACTGCTTTAGACCATTGAGCGGCTCTCTCAGGGAAGAACTTTTTCACCAGCTTTTTCCCCAGAAGATTAGACAGGAAGAAACAAAGACTGGCTCCAATGGCTGAACAGCAGCACACCAGGAGGAGAGCTAGGTAAAATGGGAATAGGAATCCCGAGAGAATACTGAGAAATATTGATCCAGGTATTGCAAATGTTTGCAAGCTGTAATGCTGTGTTAAGGATTTTATTAATAATCTCTTCTGTAAGTACTTGGCATCTAAATAAAAACTCAAATTAATTTGAACTAAGAAAATCAACAACCTTGCCATTACACAGTAATATAAATGAATTAAAAGGTGGTTTTGATAGTAATACATATATGTAACTCTATAAATGCCAAGAATACCTAAAGGCGTTATGTGCCGTCATGCCTACCAAGCCACTAGCACATCTATAATCATTAACAAGTGTATGAATCCAAACTCCTTCCTTTCAAATAAGGTTTAATTTCACTCTCTTGTGACATAGCACCCGAGACCACCGTAAACCGTCCAAAGGGTTAAACATCAAGTTCAAACTAAAATTGGATAAATCCTTACTGGATTTTTGATACAAACGTATTTACAAGCATGGTTGATGATTAATCGAAGTTTCTATTATATTATTAAAAACTGACATTAGGAAAAGCCACAAGCTGCCATTCCTGGAATGATAATAATAACTAAAAATGTATCACATGTTAGTCACCACAATCTATTTTAACATGACACTTGTTGATTTCCCGCTACACAGGTTTGCCAAGTGCAGGGGTCAAAGTAACGCAATGCTTGTATTAACCTGCGCTATATATTTACTGTATGCTAAAGATAAACATTTCATAACACTAAAGAGTATTTAGTGTCATGAAAAAGTTAGTTATGTAAGATAGTCTATTTATTGAAATTGCTTATTGTTAAAATTTTATTTTTACATTTTCAGTGTTTCTTTTTTTGTAATCTCTACAAAAACTAGTCTTGTACTTTGGACTATACGACTGACTTGAAATATTCTACTCAAATAATGGTTTAAGTTAAAAGGATACAATATGTAAATGAGGAAAACTCCACTCAAAACTTCCAAGAAGTACTTGTCCTTGTACCGATCCAACACCAGGCCCAGTTGTTTGGCGTCATCCAGGTCCCATGGCAACTTAATATGCTGTTGTTCTTTCCTGAAATTACATTTGTCATTGATCAAACTTGCATAATTTTTACACAATATTTTTTTATAGACTGCATTGGCCAGAATTTTGCTACACATGAATAATTGAATTTTACTAAATCAGAAATTATATGTCATGGTCCTTAACAAACAAAGAACAATGTATTCAGCAATTAAAATGTCACTTACTCTTCTAAGTCTGGAAATTGTCTATATAGAAGTCCCAAAGCCAACAGTGAAGAGGTAAAAATTATTAAAACTAGGATTAAAGCTTTGGATGTTGATAAACCACTTATACTATCTGTGCCCTTTATAGTATCAGAAACTGGATCTGCAAAAGACGGAAATTTTCACTGTGCCCAGGATATGTACAAGGTTATACATGATCAATTAAAAACTGTAGGAATAGGTAGGTACTTGGATAGTGCATGCGGGTGTTGAAGGAAATCTCATTAGTACGGGATTGAGTGTTCACTTCGAGTCGAGAAGTCTTGTAGGAGGTGGAGGATATTCTGGGATCTTGCAAATAACCTGGTCTAGAACTGGTTCTCCTGTTCATGTTTTCTAGCCTAGTGAATCTAATAGTAAACTGATACTAATTGGATTTCTTATTCTGATATGCTATCTAAATGTTAATGTTAATAAAACTAAACAAGAGAATACTATTTTTTGTTTTTATACAGAAAACTGCTAACATAGCACTAGCAACTAGACTGAACCTCCAAAAGTCAATTCAGGATCAGTGACAGTGACACTGACATTAACTACAAATTAACTGACACTGACATTTGAAGTATTTTTTTTAGGAAGTATGTTCTGGTAACTGATTTAAAAGTCCAATATGGTAAGAATCACAAAATAACAGTTTTATATCCTTGAGTTGGGTAATGTTATTTTGAATCTTAAATAAAGTTAAGAGTATATAAAACAGAGATCCGAACTAAAGTCTAAGTTCGTGCCTATCAATCAATCCCTCTCGTTCTCCTGTCAAACAAGATTAGATTGAGTGGGACGGCGCAATACGATGATCAAATTTCCAACATCGGAGAAACGGCTTCAAATCGACTGCAACAGCTTGTCCACAGTATATAAGATAAATAGGTATAAGCTTCCTCATATATTTTTTTTACTTCCTGTCGTGGTGCGATTGGTAGCTGTGATCCGGTATAAATCGTCATCGTCGCCATTGAAAGCTTGTTTCCCGCACTTTTTAACTCATATCAACATGTATATTTAAATGTGTTGATAAACCTGATGGAACGAAATCTCGAGCCTTGATTTATACTATCACAGTTATTCAATGTCTATTCTCACGCCGCGATGTTAGACATGTATATACTTACCGAGTTACCGCATTTACCATTCGTGCAGTGCGTTTGCGACTGCCGTAATGCAATATACCTAATACACTAATATTTCTAATTTAAATGGTCAATTTCACCCTTCTTAGCTATTCAATTTGTGTTGGTTATACTCATAATCATAAATCTGAGTAGCCGCAACTAATTGGCTTGCGTTTGGACGGCCGGGGTCTGCGTCACGGCGGGCGGCGGCGTCGTGCGGATCGGAGACTCCGTCGTGGAGAGGAGGGATACGTTAAACAGTTATGAATGAGCCGCGTCGCCCCCGGTCGCGACCGCGCCAGACCGTACCCGGCAGCCGCCCGATTCATGCGTGCTCCCTCCCACACTCACTAAACTGAACAACTAAGTACTACCGATAACATTTTCGAAACGCGAGAACTAAATGGATGCTAATAACGAACTATGTTGCAGAGTGCATAATAAGGACAAAATGTGAAGTTTATGAAAGTGAACTTTCTAGTTTATAATCGTTAAGTTATTGAGATGTGGTCCTTCGTGTACACTTAGAGCATTCATGAATATAAGCGATAAGGTAAATATTTTGAAAAAGTTCGTTATTTATTTATTTTAATTATGAGTTAGTTATTTCTCATTCTTCAAAGTAGAAGAATATACAGAAATAAATAATAAACGAACAAGAAAGATCAACGATCTAAGACCGAAAGGCCGTTTTTAAGTTCTTTGATGTTCAGCAGGACGTGTCGCCCCAGACGTTATTCTGTCTGCCACTGTTAGGTAATCTTCCGAGAGTTGAATAGCTGCCTTATTACTTTAATAAAAATACATATCCACATATACATTTCAAAGTTTTAGAAATAATATGTACCTAACATAGATGTCCTCTCAGAAGTCAAGAACAAAGTAGTATTCAATTCTAGTAGGTACAATAAATTAACTATTAACACCGTAGGTACTTTGAAATGTATAGTCGAGTTCATATAGGTACTTTGTAGGCAAAAACTTTATGAAAAATATCTGGATACGCCTCTACGCCGCCGTTCAAAATAGAGCACGTATTTCTGAGCAAACTTTTGCTCACACATTTATGAACTCGACTGTACGTTTATCATATACGTATACATATTATGTAAGTACATAAATCTAGAATGGTATTACTTCTACATGAGACTGAATATCTTTAGTAAGTACCTAATCAATCTTAACTAAACGTAATTGGGTGGAATCAATCAATATTAGACTATTCAGCTTTAGATCTAAGATGATAACTTGCGTGAGATGGAAAAGATGCACCAATTTTATGACACCGCACAGCCAGTAAAATAGCATAGAAAGGTAGATTGTTTCCGCTCACCGTAGAATGTACGGAACACCGGATTTGGCCACATGTTGCTGTCACCCACTACCGTAACTGGAGTTAGTTAACACAATTATCACAAAATATGACATTTCAATACCTTATCAGCACAATAATAAATATGTTTCCGAAAAAGTAGTTGAATTGGCATCTACTACGTTAGCGCACAACTCTATGAGGTTGAAATTTCATACCTAATAGGCAAAATGACTGTAACTAGTAGAGTGTAACCTAATTTCACAATGACAGCAACTAATTCCGCCGTCTTTAACTAATCCCTCGACTAGGATTCTCCTAGTAGGAGACATGCCTTTCACAGGAGCTGATCCAAAGGTCATCCTTTTCCTCCCACGGGGCTATCTCTACCGCTGATTATTTTTCGGCTACTGATGGTTCAGCTCTCTATATTGTTAATATTCTTCGCACGTTGTGTTTGGTTTCTACTTTCTTCACGGATGACAGAGCTAAGGAGGCAATATCTTCAAACATACACAAAAATATACAAGTACATAGTAAGAGCATATTCAAATAGAGATTGAATAACAGGTAAACATGCGTCATCGCCATTATGAACCTGCCTCAGAGGTACCTACCAAGTTAAAAAAAAGCTCACTTTATGCAAAAAAATGAATTTCTGGAGTTGATTAGCAAAGCTGTAATAATTGGACAGCGTTTGGAACTACATTAAATTGGAATCCAAAATACGACTTAAAGACATCCATATTTAAAGTTCGTTATTTTTCCTGAAGGTAATGCAAGGAGAGCTACAAAAAGTGTTGCTAGTTGCGACGCTAGCACTCGGGTCCGTGTTGGGCGATACCGTCTGCAAGCACCGGCACAGCTGGTGGGATCGGCGGCGCCAGGAGTGCGTCCCCTGCACGCCCTGCAACCACGCCGACAACCTCATCGTCCGCTACCCCTGCGAGGTGTACCGCGACACCGTCTGCCAGTCTCTGGCCGAGGCCCAGGGACCCGGGAACAATGATAACCAGGACAGTGAAAGTGACGTTGAATACGAGTATTATGACTCGGATTCGGACTACGCGGGTGAAGTGAGTGAGAGTGAGCCATGGGACCTGCAGACGTCGACGCTGGCGCTGGCGGCGAGCGGGTGTGTGGTGTTCTTTGTGGTGGTGTTGTCGCTGTGGCTCTATCACGCCCGTCAGATGAGGATCATCAAGCAGGCGCTCGAGTCAGGTGAGAAATCAAAGCATACTATCTATGTATGTGAACACTTTATTGTACACAAAACATAAAAGATTATGCTAGGGATAAGTTCACCTTTGGAAGGGAGCACAGCATATGTCATGCTCTTGAAATTATAATTCTTCAGCACTGATCTCAAAAGTTGGTTACAATTTAGCTTACAAGCATACCTACGCCATAGTTTGTGTAATATATAATATATTACACAAACTATGGCGTAGGTATGCTAATAATATATAATATATTACACAAACTATGGCGTAGGTATGCTTGTATATAATATATTACAAAAACTATGGCGTAGGTATGCTTGTAAGCTAAATTGTAACCAACTTTTGAGATCAGTATATAATGCAAGATGGTCATCCCGAAGAATGAGATGTATATTTTTTTCAACGGAACACAACATTGATATTGTCCAACTTTCAATAAAATTTCGCATCAGTTGTTTTGGTAATCTTCAACTCGTAATCCTGTACACATGTTTAAAAAAAAGACTTTCGTTTTAATGACAATTTTTTTTAATAAAGTTATTATAGCTACTTGCTTAAACTAAAGATTCGCGAATTTGCATTAGCGGCAACAATAACGCTTTAAACATTGAAATACCATACAGGGGAAATACCCACACCTAGGCGTGTTATGTCTAGCTAGGTTCGTGCTTGTTCTAAGATCCAACATTAAAAATATTCAATGTTTACATTGACCTTTTCTCGGTACAAGTTTTAATTGTTAGTTATGAAGGGGTAGCCCAGATACTCGGTTGTGCGGTCAGCACAGGATCGCACTTAGTGGCGAGCTATAGGGAGGCCTATGTTCAGCAGAAGACGTATATGGCTGATATCTAGATATCAAAATTTAATTGTTACAGTACCTATTCTGGGATACGGATGAAAGCGGTGAAGAATCCTTAACATATGCAAGCCGGTGGAAACCAAGTTTTATGAGAATTTCGCACCTGGTTGAGTGGCCTGGCCTGGCTAAGGATCCTACATTACTCAAGTTTTAAACTTAATTTATTAAACCGTCAAAATCTTAAAATATCAAACCAGTTTTATCACAAATGTATAAGGTACATACATACCTATACGATGTTGGTGTCCGAGCCACAAGTACCTTTTTATTGATCTATCAATACCTTTAAGAGCACACGTAAACTCCAACACATTGAAAAAAAATTTTTTATGTCACGTCACGGAGCGAACCTTCTCAAGTTTTATTTATTCAGGACGATCACACGACCTCCGAGTATTGCTTATTATTATCCAAACGTCGACGGCTGCGGAATATCAACAGATCGTGCTACATGATGTTATCTTTTGTAAAGGACGCACACGCATGTACGACTGTACGTTTACTTTACCGTGAATCTGAGTAACTTTTTTAACTATATATTCTAAGTAAATTAGCAGATAGTTCATCCGAGCTATTGGCCACCTTTATACCCAATGGGGAATGAATGTTTTATTTTTCATCTTGAATTCTTGTCTATAGGTAGTAATAACCCCCCCTGAATCATAGAAAAAAATACATACTTTCTTGTCGCTTAAAAAAAAGATTAAAATGTTTTTCCCGCCTTGTACGGGCATCGTAAGGTAACTTAATTGAAGTGATATTTTTTTCGACTCGGCTAGATAGATGGTATAAATTGCAATTACTAAGCTTATCGAGCGATGTTTGGTCTAAAACCATAGATAGCTGCAAACCGTATTTCGAAAAATATAAAATACTAACATTTCCATCCATCTACATATATGAAATAGCCATTCTTGTCAAGGGTAACCCTGATGTGTTTGAACGCAATAAAACTACCAATATAGGATTAAGACCACGTGATAACAGTAGGATTTGAGTAATTTCACGAACACTGCACTCTTAAGGAAAAGCGTATTTGGTATGGCACCCAAAATTTATAATAAGATACCAAAGGCAATCAGGGATGCTAGTATGAATAGATTTAAGCGAGAATTAATGAAATTATTGAAGGAAAAATGCTATTATAATATAAATGAATTTTTAAATGACATGGCTATTTAAATTTAAATTTGATATTATTACTTAGAATATGTATAAAATTATAATAATGTAAATAACAATTTGTAAACCGAAAGGTAAAACATGACGAACATTATTTATTTACTATAACATCCTTGTAATATTATTTATACTCATGTTTATGCAAATAAATGATCTCTCTCTCTCTCTCTCTCTCTATCTTCTTCTTGTACTCACTCAATTGCTGAAAGGTTAACTGGAAGAGATCCCTTATAGGGATAAGTTCGCCTTTGTACCTATATGTTATTTGTAATAGATGTATTTTTAGGGTTCCGTAGTCAACCCTTATAGTTTCGCCATGTCCGTCTGTCCGTCCGTCCGTCCGTCTGTCCGTCTGTCCGTCCGTCCGTCCGTCTGTCCGTCTGTCCGTCTGTCCGTCTGTCCGTCTGTCCGTCCGTCCGTCCGTCTGTCCGTCTGTCCGTCTGTCCGTCTGTCCGTCTGTCCGTCTGTCCGTCCGTCCGTCCGTCCGTCCGTCCGTCCGTCCGTCCGTCCGTCCGTCCGTCCGTCCGTCCGTCCGTCCGTCCGTCCGTCTGTCTGTCTGTCTGTCTGTCTGTCTGTCTGTCTGTCTGTCTGTCTGTCTGTCTGTCTGTCTGAAGCTGAAATTTGGTATGAGTATGTGTATGTATCACGCCGACAAAACGGTATAAAAAAAATAAAAAATAATGTTGTGTATGGGAGAATTGGGAGACACCTAAAGTGGGGGTGCTTTTTTTTTTCGTTCCAACACTAGTGTATGGGGTGTCGTTGAATAGGTCTTTTAAAAATAATAGGGGTCTCCAAACATCATTTTTTGATAAAGTCAGCAGCTTTGTAAATATTCGCTCTAGAAATCCAAAAAAATAGTGTCCCTGCCCTCTAACTTTTCACCCACGGGTCAAAAAATTATGGAAAAATTCATGAAAATGAAGCCTTATTTATAAGCACTTTCAATGAAAACTATATTTAATAAAATCGGTCAAGCTGTTTTTGAGTTATCACAAAAATTCATAATTTTCTTTAAAATGACGAAAGGCCGCGCGGTGTCCTTATACTTCGAACGTTACACATATTAGTTAAGTGCCATACTGTATTAAAACATTTCGCTCAATCTGGCACGTATAATCGATAACTTCCAGGAGGTTAATAAGTAATTACAGTTACTATGGCGTTTACGACCTTTTTATAGAGCTTGAAATCTTTCTCATAATTTAAACCTTCTATTGTGAAGGATGGGCAACTACAAAACCACATAGAGCGTGGCCCGACATGCACTTGGCCGGTTTTTTTGTGTACAATAAAGTGTTTACTTACTTACTTTACTTACTTATTTTACTATTTATATATATAATTTTCCTTAATTATACTACCTACATAGGTATCTATAGGAACAAAGCAGCACCCCTGCCAATCCCAAGTCGGAAAAATTATCACCTCGCTTAGGTGATGCCTGGACAAGGTCCGAGATGCCCGTACAAGACGGGAAAAAAGCTACAGAAAAGTTCTAGCATTGAGAGGGGCATCTATACAACAAAAAACCAAGTTTTTTTATTTTATTTCATCGTTTCACGACACAAGTGTCGCCACGACGTTGACGAAGACTTATCGTCCACCGATGTAATTATAAAAATCCAATATACCAGATTAAAAATAAAGTGCGTTTATGTGCATTTCATACCTACTGATATAATATGTTAAAAGCAGCCACGAACCTAACCCTAAACCTTTCTCATCCAAACCTTTCAAATTTCAAATGCATGAAGTTCGGCTTAGGTTGTCTTACGCTACTATGAATGTTATGGCGATATACCTCACAGAGGTCGCAGAAAGCTGTTGGACGCGGGTATCGCAGGACCACTCAAAGTGTAGCCCTAACTTTGCCCAGGTGGGCGGATTCAAATTCGGCTTGGAGCCTTTTCGATTCTCCGTTGCATTTGAGAGATTTCAAATGTATTTTTTTATATCGGAAATGAAGATCGCTCCAGTTTACCTATATCTCTTATCGTTTCAGATTTCACATTTGGATTTAACCGTTCGCTGCGGCAATTAAGACAGTAATTAAATTAATTTGCAATTAATCATACGCTTGATCTACGTAATTAAGTAATTAAAAGAACCTGAATGAAAAATAAACTGCCTTTTAAGCTAGATGCAAGTCTGTCAGGGTGAATCTCCGGGCGTTTTAACCACGTGGTTCTATCGTCATTGTTGTTGCACGACTAACCAAAACGAAAGAGCAAGTCGCAATTAACTGCGGTTAAACTAGGATCTAGATTCATAAAAAGTAAACTTAAACCATCATCTATTTTGACAAAAAACCGCCGTGAAAACGCACCGGTCAGGGTAAATAAGTCATTAAGGCTAGCACATACCTAACAGCGTTCAAATTTGATTATCCTTAATCCTGGCTTTCGCAAATTGGTCCCAACTTTCACCAGCCGAGTTGCAACATCACAATAAAGTAGGTACCTACCTGCTCAAACACCATTACATGACAAGAATTGTTAGGCTTAATTTAAATCTCTTCCTCGATACATGCTGTAAATCGCACGCCAGTTCTAAGGTTAAAGTGATTTGTAGGAACCAGCCTCAGAGCTACATGTACCTAATGAGGGCAAGGAATGTAGTACAGCCGGTACGGTACGGACCTACAAGTATCGCAAAATTATTTACCTGTGTATAAAAGCATGAAAATTTACTGACGGAAAGCGATGAAGGATACAAGTAAGACATGATGGTGTAAGTTTGATTCGAAACATTAATTTCATCGCGCTCCGAAAGTGAAGCCATAAATCTAGTCTGCAGACGCTAGTGCGGCGGCCGTAGCGCACGCGCGGCGAAAGCCACGTAAACAATGCGCGTTTGTTTGAACATGTGCGCTACTAATTTTGACCCGGCTGCGCCCGCGACCGCCCGCGTAACAATAGCTAACGGTTTTTTGGTTGCATTCTCCTATGCGCGCTAAACCCAAAATTAGAACGATCGCTTTAGTATTGACATTAGTGAGCTGCCTTTCAATTAAACCTTGCCGAGGCGAGAATCGCGCTCGGAGAATTCCTTTGTTCCTTCACGACACTCCTACTGCAATATACGGTGGCGAAGGAATGATATATCTACTAGGTATTCGCTTCATTCAACTCGCTCGCAGCTAGTCTATCTTTGCTCATTCATCTATTGTAGCATTAATAGCATAGCACATGGCATCTAATTGTGCTGACGTCCAGCACACGCAATGGAAATGGAATCCTATAATTAAAATAAGAGCGATCGGACTGAATGTTAAAATAGTACAATTTATTTAGGTAGGTATAGGTTAGGTACTCAAACGAATTAGTGAATCTTATAGCAACAAGTGTACATTGCCGTTGACCTTAAATTCGTTGCCGTACACGAGCGACTAGACCACTTCTCACATATAACGAAGAAAATCAGATGTACTCGTCTAATTCTAAATAATGTTTTTGCAGATGTACAAGAGTTTTCTGCAAAACTGAGGCTTATGGAGGCAGGAGGGGACGCACCGGTCGAACCAGTCGTGCCCACGGACCACCACATCTACTGCAATATTCACGTCGGAAAGGACGCTTTACTTGGTAACATTTATTTCTGTCTTACTGTAGGTACTTTCCTTCCAAGGTGAATTTGTTTCCACATTTCGCCGAGAAACTAATTATATTTTACGAAGCATACCCAAAAGAGGAATGTTTATATTTTACGCAGCCATAACTCTCATAAACGGGCAAGTCGAGTCGGAGGATCTTCGCTGGCGTCATGCCAGTCAAGTTTAAAATACTGTCTTGCGTGGGCTGCTCGCTCGCTCGTCTGGCGCCGTTTATTTATTTTGAGCCATTTCAGAACGGAGGTCACATGTTTCACATGCAAACCACAAGGCAAATACGTTAATGACGTAAGATTGCATTAGTACCTCTCCAATACCGCCCGTGGTTGCATCCAAATGTTTGACTAAGGACGGGGCGTAGTTTAACTAGGTGCTGTCTCATTGTAATTCCGATCTCAAATGATTATCTGAGGCCAGCTGGCTGCAATGGACGCCTTAAGTGGTGCCCGTGGAATACCAACACGACTGTATTACGACGATTCAATTTTAATGGTGCTGTCGAAACATTGGATTAGTGTCGCCGCGGCTTTCAAAGTTATATTATTTACACTAGATACTTCTTATAAACTTAAACCTAACTACAGTTATTTTCCAATGGGAACTTAATGAGCCCAATTTCAGTTGACCTTTCATAAATTTAACAGTAAGGTTTGTCTTTCTTTTACGCACCACCACCAGTCATGATTACGTCCATGGTCCTATCAAGACCACAGTGTATTAAGGTTCGATTGTCAGTGGTGGCAACTGGCAGGTAATCGACCCTATAGAGCCCTTAGCACCACACGTGCCTCCATAAGAGGGTCATTTGTAATGCAGGCCCGTCCACGACCGTCTTCCGCCCCCGAGGGCTTCACTCGCGCCGCCGGGAAGACACTTCCTGGTCGCATCGATTTTTGATAACGAATTAACAATAACTCCAAATATACAAACATTAGGCTACTGAACTTTCGCGCTGCCGCTCACCTTCCCAAAGTTCGTGCTTTCAAAATATCACAAAGACAACGAAGCATTTTAGACGTCATACCTATTCGTTAAATTTGAGATCGGGCTGTAATGAATGATGCTTTTGCAAAGTGGTTTAATCAACATTCAGTCACTCTCATCAGACCTCTATTCAACGACAGCCCACACGCTAGTGTTGGAACGTAAAAAAAAAAATCACCCCCACTTTAGGTCTACGGGAGGTACCCGAAAAAAGTTTTTTTTTGTTTTTATTTTACCGTTTTGTCGGCGTGATTCATACACATACACATACTCATACCAAATTTCAGCTTTCTAGTACCAAGACGTACAGACAGACGGACATGGCGAAACTACCTATAAGGGTTCCTAGTTGACTACGGAACCCTAAAGAGATAAGTGGACGAAGTTGGCAACTTCTAGTTTTCAATAAATGTCCTTAACTTCACGGCACGTAGAATTGGGGGGCACGGTAGTGCCCCCGCCAAGTCGAGCGCGAAGCAAACACTGCCGTACCATCCTTTACTGGAACCATTTCGCCGCATTTTCAGGCCCCTATTTGAGCACCTCTGGATAAGATCAGAACGCAGAAATTTTCGTCATCCAGTAAGCTATAATTACATACTTAAAATCCAAAATTTCAAGTCTGTAGGTCATTTAGTTCCGAAGTTAAGCAAAAGCAAAGTTTCGCATTTACGACACTCACTCACTCACTCATGATCATCAGTAAAGAACTAGTACTTCCCATAAATTCAGAGACCTGAAATTTGGTACAGAGTTAGGGTTTAATGGCCACATAAAGCGAAAACTATAAAAATTGGCCAAGTGGGAGTCCGACTCGCGCATGAAGGGTTCCGTACCATAAAACAAGTTTGTTGTATGGGAGCCCTTAAATATTTATTTTATTTTAATTGTAGTATTTGTTGTTATAACGGCAATAGAAATAGATCATCTGTGAAAATTTCAACTGTCTAACTTTCACCGTTCTTGATATACAGCCTGGTGACAGACGGACGGACGGACGGACGGACAGCGAAGTCTCAGTAATAGGGTCTCGTTTTTACCCTTTGGGTACGGAACCCTAAAAACTAGAGTAATCGGAGATCTGGAGTACTCTGATTAGAAAACACAAGAGCCCAACCAAACTATTAGAGATCGACATACCGCCTTTACAAAAAATATTCAACTTGTTGTGTTCGGTTGGCCGCCGTCGTGACTGATCGTCTCTCCTGATGATGGATCGCGTACCGATTCGAAACATGTCGAGTGTTATTCGATTTCTACGACGTGAGTAAACCCGTTTAAGTATTTTAATATTCAACTTGGTGGGCCGCTTCATTTGATGTCAAAAATCCAAGGTCTGAAGTATTTTGACGACGCGTTTGGCTCGGTTTGTAAACACCTGCCTACTGAGCCGGCGGTCCCGGGTTCGAGTCCCGGCCAGGGCAAATATTTGTGTGATGAACTCGAATATTTGTGCTTGGGTCATGGTTGTTCTATGTATTTAAGTATACATTTATCTATGTAAGTATGTATATCGTCGTCTAGTACCCATAACACAAGCCTTCTAGAGCTTAATTTGGGACTAGATCGATTTGTGTGAGGTTATCCGATATTTATTTATTTATTATTTATTTGATGAAGAACCCTCAGCTGGTCTCAGCTGTATTAGAGATATGGTAATGCCCCCTTCTACTATTGGTACATAAAAAATCGACTGTCATTGCAAAAATCCAGCGTAGTGGGACACATCTTCTAATTTAATCTAGCCTATAGCGTCCCACAGCTGGGCGGGTTACGTATTACAATCCCGAAAGTTCATAATACCTACAGTTGAAATACCGATGGTCAAAATACCGAAAATCAAAATACCGAAAGTTCAAAAAGCCGATATTCGAAAAACCGAAGCTCAAATTACCTATTTTCAGAAATTCGAAAGTTCAAAATCTCGAAATTTCATAATCCCAAAATTTTTAAAATCTCGAAATTTTATAATCCCGAAAGTCAATGAGCACTTTAAAAGTGTCAGAACACTAAACTAATCTGACTTTTCCGTGGAACCGATCTGCTTCGGTGCTGCGGGATGTTCAGTCCCTCCGCCCTAGCGTAAGAAAGTGCGGCACCTACGCTCGCTTCCGCAGCTTCGGCTTTTTGGTCACCTTCGGCGACCAGCCTCAGCCGCTGCGCCTCGCTTGATGCCCGCACTTTCTTACGGCGGCCGGGAGCTGCCCTCCCTCCGCGCCTCCGGGCTTTTATATACACTCTAGTGGTAGGGCAGACAAGACCACGTGGAATCGGGGTTGACAGCTTCGGTTCTGTGGCAAGTCGATTAAGAAAAGGAAAGAGTCCGGGAAAGTGGGAAATTAAGAATGACACTAAATATTCGATATTATGATAAAACATTATGTCATGGACTGCCAACCGAACCGAACTTGTCTGGAACCGAAGCTGTCAACGCTCGCCTCCGCAGCTTCGGCTTTTTAGTCACCTTCGGCGACCAGCCTCAGCCGCTGCGACTCGCTTGATGCCCCCACTTTCTTACGCTAGGGCCACAGTATAATAAAGAGTACTAACGTACTAGGGCGGAGGGGCTGCACATCCCGCAGCGCCGGAGCAGATCGGTTCCACAGAAGAGTTCACTTATAAATAGTAAGTATCGTAGTAGGCAAGTAGGTTACGTAATTTAGGTTAATTCAAATTCAAATTCAAAATTTCTTTAACGACAACAGTGGTCCATGATAGTTAATATTCTTTGTATAAAATAAACATTAGAATCTGTAAAACCACAGAAATACGAGAAAATTCTCGAGAGTTTAAATAATATTCCGCTTTACAACCTTCAGGCAGGATCATAGTCTTCGGGATTACAGTCTTCGGGATTACATTCTTCGGGATTACAGTCTTCGGGATTATAATATTCGGTATTTCATCCTTTCCATCAAACGTTCTTTCAGGATTTTAAACTTTCGGTCAAATAAACATTCGACATTTTAATTTTCGGCCTTCCGTCCATAGGTCTGATGATATTCGGTATTTTTAACTTTGGCATTGTAATACGTACCCGCTGGGCGAATGCCTCCCCTTCTGCTTTTAATACGCATATAAATAAAATTAAAGGAAAACTCTGGACAAGACTAGACTTGAAGGCTAGTACAAAAATACTTATACTCACAAGTTTACAAGAAGAAATAGTCGAACGATTAACTTTATTCTACTCGAACATTACACAAATCAAATAAACAAATCACACCAAAATATTAATTTCGCTCAAAATTTGGTCTAAATATAATGCATTGGACTAAGAGTGGCGGTGATACCCGCACACGTCGCTAGATGGCGCTGACTGTATTTTAAAACGCGCCGTCGTTTGTTTTTCCGATAATCTTATATGGCGAAGTGGCAACCGGCCGCGTTACAGTCGTTTACGACATTCTTCTACTGCGCTTGGAAACGTTTGCTAGGGATTAGGAGGGATTCGTGAGGTTTGCTAAAGTGAATTAGCAGGTTGTTATAAAACAATATGCCCACGTTTCTACAAAAAGAAGTGAAATCCCACCAAAAACATTCTGTAAAAAACTAGCCAAGTCTCGATGGAGCCGCTTTGATTATCTCTAAAAAGTAATGAAATATAGACAAAGTCGTACCAAGTCTAAGGTTCCTTACTGCGATTTCTTTATTATTATAGTTAATTTTGTGTGACTTGGCCGTTGAAGGGTACACAAGGGTACAAAACCAGGTGCTCGATGACACCATTGCACCAATCTGTCGCCAGAACCGCTATAAGTCAATTTTGTTTACACGTAATGTTATATCTTTTGTAACTACCTATGTTTGTTAAGCGAGATAATAGCCCATACTGGTGTACCCTTCAACGGCCTAGTCACACAACATTAACTATAATAATAAAGAAATCGCAGTAAGGAACCTTAGACTTGGTACGACTTTGTCTATATTTCATTACTTTTTAGAGATAAACAAGCGGCTCCATCGAGACTTGGCTAGTTTTTTACACAATGTTTTTGGTGGGATTTATTTAACGGTCAGCACACCCGTTTTGTACATAAGTTTGGTTTTCAATAATTGTTCTTCAAGCGAGCCATAATCCAGTGAATACAAGTTTGATACATTACTGGAAATTGCAATTTCTTAAATTTTTTTGAATGTGCATATCTCCGTAACTATTTGTCATTGAAACAAAATAAAAAAAAAAAAAAAATGAAATTTATATTAAAGGACGATGGGCAAATTTGTATGGGGGGTGTCCCCACCTACCAACAGAGATGAGACCGGTGCAGATAGTTTTATAATGACCCAAAAAAGGTGGTTAGATAATTATTAACTTAAAAATCAATGGGGTTCTCCCGTAATTAGAGTTTAAAGTTCGGTAATTAACTGCATGTGGCGAAAGTTGGTACTAATTAACTCATATATTTTTAGAGCTTTTACATAGATGGTAGCGCCAGTATATAAATAAATAGCTTGACATCTTTAGAAATGGTCGGAAATGAATGATATAATTATATTATTAAATAAATATGCTTAACTTGCAGTCATAAAATGTTTATATTGCAATAAAATGCAATTTTATTGAAACTACACTGGCCATCTAGTGTGGAATAGGAGAACTGACACTGACATTATTCTTGACAGTAATTACTAAACGTGTTGAGTAGCCGAACTAATGATATACGTCAATAATGCTAGATCCATATAATCGTTTATAAACGCCGCGCGCCAAAGACAGTAAGCAATACATAAAAGTATGTATAGTACGGAACGAAAATTCAGAGCATAAATGTACATTATCTATCTTACTCATGCTATATGGATCAGAGCGGGACGATGATACAATAATCTCGATGCGATATATATCTACATTCCTGCAATTTGATATGCATCTTGATTATTTATTACTACTACTCGTTTTTAAGACATTTCGAGCATTCCGTCAGTATTTAGCCCGTCTCACATACAGGTCGTAAGCTTTAAGATTGGGATACGGCTTTGGATGAAATGGAAGAAGTTCTTATCTCGAACACATATGTGCGAGTGAGATAGGTATTAAACTAAAATCATATCGTCAGCTCACGTACTGTACAAGATTAGCTGGTACCGAAAGTATACCTGGCCAAGAAGGTACCTAACATACATCTACTACAGCAGGTAGTGAGTGTCCAGAGTTTCAGAGATACTATTTTGCCCTAAACGTTAAAGAATGATTATTGTCACCTTGACAGTATATCCTCTTTTTTCTCACTTTGAATGTGAAAAAGAGACAAAAATGTACTGTCACAGTGGTAAAAAATCACCAGTGCGCGCCTAGCCTTATATACTTGTCGTTTCCAGAATACTTTCGCTTGCGCACTTTCACTGAAATAATATGCAAGTTATCCCTATCTTCCTACACTTCAAAAAATGAAGCACTCTGGGACTGCTCTATCAGATGTCTACCAGGCCGCTTCGTATTATTATGGAAAGAATAACACGTTCACTGTCTGTGTCTCAGAGCCTCTATATTACAGATACATAAGGTTCACCCCGTCCGACCCACCTTCACACCAGTGTTAAGGTAGGGAAATTACTTTCCCAGCTTTCATACTGACCTATTTTAAAATAATCAGTGTGACGGTGGATCATACAAATGAGTAGGTACAGTGTGACCGTTGGCTAACCAGGCAAAGGGAAATCGATTTAGTAGCGAGATGATGCCTACTGTCGCTCTTAGTAGACTTTATAATTTTTACTTGTAAAATGTAGGGATTACGTGTTTGGAGGTTTTACAAAATAGGCGTTATGCTACAAATTGTATTAAAACGTATAAAAGTCTACGAAGGCCAATAGTTTGCATCTCGCTACTAACAAACATTTGAGATATGAGACTCGTAATCAAGAAGACCAGGTTATTAGGTATTTGAGCAGGTAATTAACATAACAAACATAAACTAAAATATAATAAGCATCTTCTATTGCAAAACCGAACAAAAACGTAGAATCCACTTAACGTAGAATTAGTAGAGTAAGTAATTTCCCTACCTTAACATTGGTGTGAAGGCTCAGTGTGAAGGTGGGTCGGACGGGAGGTTTACATGTCAAAATGGGACAGTGAACGTGTTAAGTATTATACCATGTCTGGTTGTGATGTGTATAAAAACTCCTCTGAATTAAACACAAACGCCTTACCTGTGTCAATATTTCCGTACTTTATTAGCGCTTATCAGTAGAAATGAGAAGTTGGATGTTACGATTGAGACCAGCATCCATCACCTTAGTATAAAGTATCATTTCATATGTAACATGTGGCTAGACTTAACAGAAAATTAATCATCATCATACCCCCTCAGTTTATCCATACCACCACTTCCCCAATCGAAGAAAAATGAGGATTATTCCCTAATGTTTTATTGTTCTTCACTTTGATTTTGACGGCAGTTTTCACAAGCTTAATTACTTTTGTATACCTTTTCAGTGTGATCCTCAGGATCGTGAGATTTTCGATGTGGAGTAGTTTCCGATTTAGGACCTATTTGGAACTATCCAGAAACTTAAAAAAAAAATAGCAAAAAAAGAACCGACCAATAAAACTAATAAGCCAAAAATAACCCGTTCAAGTATACAGATTACATTTGACTCACTCTTTGAAGTAGGTCCCAACCACTCAATTATTATATTTATATATTATAGTTTACGTGAGGTTTGGCACCGACTTCAAAGGGTGTTTGTATCCGGCGCCATACACACCAGGTGCAAACTTAATCCGGCCAGTTAAGATGGGACAAGCACGAAACCCTCGGTGCGTGAGTTAAACTGGCACTTGGCCGGTTTATCACTGTTAAACAAGGTACAATTTCTATTAGGTCCTCTCAAAATTTGCTTCTGGCTGTCCCTTCTTCTTCTTCCAAATTCTATAACAGCTCATTTACCTTTCAGGCTACTCTATTGTGGAACTCTCTCCCTGTTGAATTGAAACGTAGTCAATCCGTCGCTACTTTCAAAACACACCTCAAAGAACATTACTTGTCTCTCCTTTAATACTCTATCACTGTGACTGACATAATCTGTGGTTCGTTACACAAAATATTATTTTAAATATAAGGTTTAAGTAAGTTTATATATGAGTATATATTTAGTCTTATGTTCATTTATGTATATTTTTATGTATGTTTAAGTATCAATATATATTATTATAGGTTTTAGTAGATTTTAATAATTTTTCAGTAGTTTTCTTGATTACTTTTTGCATCGCCTACTCATCTTATTTCATTTATATTAATCCGCTACCCAAAGGTTGTCTGGAAGAGATCGGTTTTTAGCGATAAGATCGCCTATTGTTTGCCTCTATTGTAATGTTAAGTGTCATTTGTATTTGTATCTTCTTGAGGTGTGCAATAGAGAGTATTCTATTCTATTCTATTCTATTCTATTCTATTCAATTTGATTCATTTCAAATCATACTTTATTTAAGATTAAAAATCCATATTATTTGTCAGTTAACAATAACTTAATACATAGTGTTAGCATTATTGGACAAAATAAAATAAAACGAATAACACAGTGTGGACTTGGATCCATATCCGTAGGAGTGGAGAGTTCCACCGCACCGGTCTGAGAACATACGACTGTTGGAGCTCTCGCGTAAGCGCTTTAATGCAGATGCACACCGCTTCCTCATGATGGCCGGGAAACCGTCTGTATGGGCAGCCGTCGCGCTACACCGCCACGGCAGCCCCATCAGCACCCTGATTGCATTATTGTACTAGACATGTACGTCGCTATATGGCCGCTGCGAATATGAGACCCATAGATAGCACGTGTACATAGACTGACAATATGCTTTGAATAGCGTTAATTTAACTTGTGTAGTACAGCGTGCCAATCTAGCCAGCATATTACAACGGACAGCCAGCGACCTACGTTACTTATCGATGTCAAGGTTATCCTTCAGGTGACCCAGTGGCCCAAATATTTAAATTATTTTATTATTATATATAGTTATAGGTCCTAAACAGTACCAAAGACATAGGTACTAAATCTGCGAACCACACAACATCGAGTGGTCTAGCCCTCCTGACGCTCACCCTTAAGTGACTGCCATCTAATCGCCATAACCGTTATGACAATATGGAAATTAGGCTGCAACGGGTTCAAAGTTACCCAATTAGTTACCTTAATATGCATATTTTCTTTCTTATATTTTATTTATAAAGGTTTTAATTTACAATACATGACGATGCTGATATTTGAATTTACTGAATTTACTCTCTTTCAGCAGCAAATCTCTCTCTACCTTATATCCTAGCATACCGTTTGCATTATTCTCTTAAGATCCATTCTACTTTCAGCATCAGCGTTTATTTTCCACCCAGATCCATTGTTCTGAAGTAAGAATCTAGTAAAAGATTTTGCGACTTGATATTTATAATCACGCCTTTTTCCCAACGGCGTAGCCATAGCTAAGTTCATACTCTTGCTACGGTCCTGGCGTGCACGTACTATTATCTATTCTGTGGTTGCACTTCAACAGTAATTTATCTCGCCTGCATGATCGTTGGTTTAGAGTACTTTTGACCTGCCCTTTTATAGAACGTGTAATCGAGAAACGTTCGTCTATGTCTTCTTCGTCAAACATATCCATTTACGTTGTAGATTTGTCTGCTCAATCTACTTCAATGCATCCTCTCCAACATACCCAAACTATCTTAGCATCCCTTTCTCAATTTGAATTACTACATCTTTTTTCACACCTTAAAGTTTACGAACTGCATTTATTTTAATTTCTTGCTTCGTCTGCTACATCCAACTTTCCGTACACAAAAATGTTGGAACCAATACACTTCTATAGTTGCCGAGAAACTTCTTGAGCCTAACCTTGACTGCGCAGTAGCCGATTTACGTACAAATATGCATGCGCAGATCCGCCATTTTGGGTCAAGAAGATTCTCGGCAACTGTATGCACATCCAGAGACGCCTTATCTTAGAGATTTCATGGCTGGGCAGCTCGGCAAACGGGTCGACCGTCTCTTGTGAACAGCCTAATTCACTTGTTCTAATATCTCATGTTCATACTATTTTCTTTATCAAATACCATGCCTTTCGCCTTTTTCGCATTCACTTTAATTCCTTTCGTTTACGAAACTTTATTATGATTATCACAATCTCCTGCAAAATTCAATCTGTCGACGAAAGCGATACTTGACTGAACTGACAGCATTGTAAAAGAAGAATTGAACACGTAATTACTCCATAATCAATCCACAATCATTCTCTTTTAATTCTGTCAGAGAGTTAGTTACTTCATAAATAAATAATAGAACAGCTATCGTTACACGTACATCCATGTCTATTACCGTTGGATATTGAACCGACACTCATTACAACCGTGCACCAGTCTCCGGTCTTTCCTCCAACACAAATTCAAAACGCAGTATAACTTACTCTCCACTACGCTCTGGCCTCGGCTTTTCGGCGGGTACCCACCGTAATGTTTAAAACGTCTTTTACGCTTTCCCAAATTCCTTCCCATTCCTTCTTAAGCAGTCGCACCAGACAGCTACGCTACGCCCGTTGGTAACTTCACTTAATCCATTATTGTATCCACTTTTAAGAAATCTATGTAGAACTTATTTTTCAGTAAATAGATCTCACATGGAGTTAGTGCAAGTGGGGAGCGAAGCTAGTATATTTGAGTAAAATACAAAGATAGCGAACATTTTCAATACTAATGACACAATTTAACTGCAGACTAAACCTTCGCACGTTATGTTGCTAAGAAAAAAAAGTTTATTTGATAAAAAAAAAAAAAAATTACAAAATATAACAAAAAACTGTACAAAATAGACTATCTAATCAAATAACCCGCCCCTAATCTATACAGGCGCAAAGGCCCCTAAATCACGTTGAATCACGATGGACAGCCTTTGCCCCAATATTGACCCTGAACGGGTCTCATGTCCTCTCGCGTAGCCGATGCACAATTCCCAAAAAAAACCCTTCACCTCCCTTTTTGCCTCTGAGGGCCAAAAACCGGTCGTTTTCAGCGCCAGTTACATTTTGTATGCCAACTAAGAACATTTTCATTTACTCGTCTCACTCGATTGTCAGTCCACGCTGAGTTGTTATCTCTTGTTTTATTCTGAAACAGAGTTTAGCAATTATTTTTACAAGCTTTTATTTTACTTGCTATCCGTAATATACATAGGTATGTATGTTTTGGTCAAATCATGCAAGCAGGATTATAACGATAACGTTCACATGTGTTTACATATGGTGACCGTACCAAGCGTAGCGAAACCGTATAATGTCAGGATATACCGTATAAATATGTTAGGAGCTCTTGAGCTCTTTGCCGATGTGAACTAGACAAATAAAAGGGAAATTAAATGCACAGTATTGGAAAAGATTGTGAAAGGGTTGAAAAGTATGAAATCAGGTAACGCTGCGGTATATGACAGAGTATCCGTCGAAGATACAATGGCAAGACGTAGCGGTGGACACGCGTCGGTAGCTCGTATCACCACGTCCCAAGAAGCGTTCGCCTTGAATTTTACACAAACAACCAATAAAATACAGTTCATCATTATTTATTATAGACTTCCATAACAAAACGGTTCGTTTTGGTACGGTTCAGTTTGGTTTCATATATATATATATTATAATTTTAGTGGACTATACAAAAACAGTCCAACTGTTCAGTTCTCTAAAGAAATGAGGTCAAAGGAAATGAAATATTATCACCTAGGTACCTCGTGAACGGAACCGCGGGAAAACCGCGCTCTCACTGGGAATTGAACCCAGGAGCCCAGCTTAATATAAAAGATTTTTTCTAATCATCATACCTTGCAGCGAGCTAATAACATCGTCGTGTTTACACGGCTCTGCTCTGATACTACAAATAAGGTTTAAGTGGAATAATAATGTAACTTTGATGTGTAATACAGAAACGTTACTAAACGTTAAACAGACAAACAAACATGAAAAATAGATAGACAGACAGATTTCAACTCATTTATGCAGGGGTAAAGCAGTCCAAAATTCAAACTATTTTATGAACTAGAATGTTTATTGTGATGCCACAGACAGACTCACAATACACAGACACGCATACAATACATTACAATACATACAACCGTAATTACTTATTACCTTCTGGACGTTATCGATTATACGCGACACATTACAGTGTGTGTGTAACGTTCGAAGTATAAGGACACCGCACGGCACTTACGTCATCATCATCATCATCATCAGCCAAAAGACGTCCACTGCTGGACATAGGCCTCCCCCAGAGAGCGCCACCATGACCGGTCCTGCGCCTCCCGCATCCAGCGGACTCCAGCGACCTTCACCAGGGTCATCAGTCCACCCTGTGGGGGGCCTACCCACGCTGCGTCGTCCGGTGCGTGGCCGCCACTCAAGAACTCGATGGCCCCAGCGGCCGTCGGTTTTACGAGCACTAACGTCATTTTAAAGAAAATTATGTAATTTTGCGATAACTCAAAACTGGCTCAACCGATTTTACTCAATATTAGTTTTCATTGAAAGTACTTATAATGCCTCATACTCATGAATTTTTTCGTAATTTTTTGACCAGTGGTTGACAAGTTAGACGGGTGAGGACGCTATTCTTTTTTTTCGGAGCGAATAAAACTGCTGACATAACCAAAAAAGAATGTTAGAAGACCTATATTATTTTTAAAAGACCTATTCAACGCCACCCCACACACTAATGCTGAAACGAAAAAAAAAATCACCCCCTTCACCGTTTAGGTGTGCGAGAGGTACCTGAAAAAATAAATATTGTCAGTTTTAATTTTACCGTTTTGTCAGCGTAATTAATACACATACTCATACAAAATTTTAGCTTTCTAGTAGTAATGATCACGGACAGATGGACAGATGGACAGATGGACAGACGGACAGACGGACAGACGGACAGACGGACAGACGGACAGACGGACAGACGGACAGACCGACAGACGGACAGACGGACAGACGGACAGACGGAGAGACGGACAGACGGACAGACGGAGAGACGGACAGGTGGATAGACGGACATGGCGAAATTATAAGGGTTCCTAGATGACTACGGAACCCTATAAATGAACATTTCAAAAAAAAGAGTGTACTGGGTCGGCAAAACGTACCTATGTGAATCCACTGGAGATGCAAGCGTCCATAGGCTGTAGTAACCGCTTACCATCAGGCGGGTCATAAGTTTGTTTGCCACCCCCGTAATATGTATATATTATAACAATAACTTAACTACTTATGCAGGATTTTAATACTACCTTAAATACTTACCTGATTTGTTTTGATTTTCATAGGTATTTTATAATATGACTGAGCTGAAAAAAAAAAACATTCTGTTAAAATGAAAAAAAAAACGACTATAAACTGATCTTAAAGTATGACAAAAGTTAGATTTATTGCAGAGTCAAGCTTTTACTGCTAATATTTTGCGGTATAGAAAGAACCTGATCGTCTCCACACAGCTGTACAGATTTTCTTGGTTCAGAACTCGATGCTCTAGAATCTCTAGATTAAAACACAATTCTATGTTTAATGAATATCAAAGCATCTGTTCAGGAGCTACGACGCACAGACAAACTTAGTAATACATACAGTCATACATACTTACATACGTAAACATGATGACACATAATCGAGGTTAAAAATAATGAAAAATACTATTAGGTAGGTAACATTCTTCCCTCAACAACAGAACACCAGATACGTGTGAATATGTCCATGTTATATGGAGCGGAATTTCAGATAATAACAATAAAATAGGCTACGATATAAGCATCAGTGTGTATTACAGAAACGTTATTAAACGTTAGACAGACATACAAACATGAAAAATAGACAGACAGACAGAAAGACTAATCCATTTATGCAGGGGTAAAGCAGCTCTTTTCTGTATACCTTTTTTGCTCCAAAATCCAAACTGCTGTACCTAAAGAATGTTTATTGTGACGCCACAGATACACAGACACGCATACAATACATACTTTAATTATTATGACATCCTGGAGTGAGCGAATGGCTACTGAGGCAGAAAAGTCCTGGAGTAGCGACTACGTAGTTATAGAAAAACTCAGCGTAGGAGCAGGCTTCCACCTAGGTGGACAGATGACCTCGTGTAGGTCGCGGGGAGGCGGTGGATGCACTACAAGCAGAGTCTTTTTCTATAGCTAGCTCCCCTATAGCTCCTGCCTGTGTTTAACAATGGACGTCCGTGGCTCATAAATAGATAGGCAGAAGCTTGAGAATAGGAGAAGCTTAACAGTTGTCTCGCCAGCTAGACTAGCAAATTCAGACTTGTATCCTCCTTCACCGCGCCGTTCTCGTCCACGGCAGGGCATTCGTCCTTACCTTAGAGCCTAAATGGTCGCATATACAGTTCGGTTCCAAAAGAATTTTCTCTCGAGATCATTCAGTGGAGTTGACTGCAGTAACCGCTTACCGTCAGGCGGGCCATACCCATGTTTGCCACCTCCGTGTTATATTAAAATAACTTTTAATAATACCTTAAATACTTACCTGATTTGTCTTATTTTCATATTTTATAATATGACTCTGTGCTGAAAAAAAAAACATTCTGTTAACAAGAAAAAAAAAACTTTATAAGTAGGTACTTACGCTAGCGGTAGCTAGGTAGCTACGAGTATGAAATAAGTTAGATTTAACGCAAAAAGGTAAAGCTTAAGTATTAGTTCCGTGATACATCTAAATCGGTTCAGCAGTTTAAGCATAAAATGGGAACAGAGATTTATTTCGCATCTATAATATTAGGGATTATCATTTTAATGAGGACTGAAACATCTGACCAATCAAATCAACTATACTATCAGTTGTAGTTAACTCGTCCAGTACGAACTCTAAATTCATCTTGCTGCTATCTATGCAAGGCGGCTGTTCTTTAAGTCTTTCACCGGTAAACGATAAACATCTCCCGAAAACATCCTGATGATCTCGAACCAGCTATACAGATTTCTTGATTCATAACTGGAGTTCTCGATATCAGATCATCTTTAGTAAGTAGCAATAACCTAAATTCAAAATTTTAAAACTCCCGTCACAAGATGCTGGTTGCCTCCCTCATTTTAATGAGTGGTAAAAAAAGTTGCCTATGACTTCTTTCAAAGTTGAGTATCTTGGAAATGGCTGCGGTTATTTTCAACAAACAAATCTAAAAACAGCCTGGACAGACAAGACATTCGGTTTAAAAACTGCATTCAAATGGGTCCATCCGTTTGAGAGCTACGATGCCACAGACAAACACACAGATGTGTAGATAAACAGATACTTACACACATACACATATTAAACTTATAATACCCCTTTTTTTCGTCGAGACGTTTAAAGCGTTAGTTGAACAGGAAACTGAGACGATGATGGGCTGACTGCGCGCCGCAAACCGCGCTATTAGCCTGCGCATCAGCGTACACTTGGATGTTCGGCTCCATTCATAGCGTCGATCACTTGTATCACTTGTATGGCGACGTAATATGAACAATCGCCTTGCATTTTCTACAAACAACTAATAAAATGCAGTTCATCATCATTTCGACCCCAAGACGTTCACTGTTTTATACATATTTATAAGTATATCTCCCTGGCGATTTGCACAACAAACGGTTCTGTTTGGTTTTGGGTTCGGTATACTTTCTCCGAGAATAGAAATACGGTTGAAATGGAAATCTTACAAGACCCATAGGCAAATACATAAATCGTTGATGCCTTATAAAGAAATGTTATTTGAAATATCTACGTACCTGTATTATGGTAATCATTATCATTTGTTGTTTTCTCGATGAGAATTCAATTTTGCAACATTTTGAAGACTTGACATATTTTTAAAGTGACAGGTGACTTTTGTTTGGTATAATTTCTTTATAATTTTTAGCCCATAGACAATGCTTTTAAATATTTTTAATGCTAAGGCTAGACTGATGTTTAAAAAAAATCTACTCACCACCAGAGGTCGGTAGTCTAATAGATCTAGTTGTTAGCATTAGCGAACTCTAGTGAGCAGTAGAAGAATTGCAATTTTGCTAAATCAAAAGTGTAAAATGGTTATAACTATACTGATATAAGCATATATACGATTATAAGTACGTAATTAGAAACAGTTACTACCATAATACATTGGTGTTTCATGCAATACAACTTAAATACTAAGCATATGCAAGTTTACTGAAATAAAAAATCTGCACGTGAATCTAGTTTTAAGTAATATAATAGTGTAATAATACGATAAAGCTAGTTGCTACAACATTTCAAATGAAAACTATCACGGGACGTTCATAGGCCAACCTCCAAAACAGGGTGCTCGTTAGTAAATAGACAAAATATATATACAAACACGAAATACGATTTTCCAAGAAAACACCACGCTTAAGCCGAATGCTGTCTTAGTGAAAAAACATCATGTTCTTAAGGCCTATAAATAGAGATATATTTCATTTCTGTTGGTTATCGGAAACTTTGGCCCCCACCGTTGAATAGAAAGTGTAAATTAATATTGGCGCCACCGTCTATGCATAAGTAGTCGTTTTGTATGTGTTAAATAGTACCAATTTTGTCCACATTCCTCTTAACAAAACACGATTTTCCAGGAAAACCCCATATTTCCGGGGATTGTTCCCATACTGAAAAACAATCACATTGTTGAGATCTACAAGATGAGATATGTCCCATCTCTGTTGGTGGGTGGGGACGTTTTGCCCATCCTCCTTTATTTCTCTATAACATTGTCTAAGTTTTTTTCTAGCAAATGCTCCTAGACGAAGATATACCTAAGCAAAAATCCGAAGAAAGTGCCGGTTTTTTTTAATATGGCGGCGGCGGGCGCGGAGGGGGAATTGTGCATTTTGCATTTTAAACACTCACTAACCATCCTAGGCAACGACTGTACCACACGTTCGAAACCACTTCAGCAAGAAGACGGGTAAACACGATTGACCTTGTTGTAGATCCGTAAATACCTCTTGCTGTCTTTAAATCGTTCGCACGTCATTGGTTCCTCGTGCCGGTTTACAAGAGCGATATATCAAATCGCATTTCAGCCGAATTGATGTGATCTATTATTGACTCGCTAACATCGCTGAGAGGAAGCTTTTGGACCATTTCCTGGCTCGAGAGAAATGGGGCCGCCGTGACGCACGTTTTTACCTCTCTGCATCCGCCCGTAATACCATAGCGTGAAGATTTTTTTATGTATCCTTTCAATTAAATCTGTTTCGAATTAGTGCGATATTTGAGCGGAGCTGAGGAACAGAATATTAAGCAGTTATCGAACGTTTTTGTAATACATAATTTATAGGTAGATACTAAGATTGTACCTACTGTACTTGGCTGTAAATAGATTTACTACTTGTAGGTAAACGAATAACTTAGTTGCAAATGTCCATCCTGCAACGCTGAAACGAGCGTTTTCTAAACATAGATTTACAACAACTTATTTTACTGTAAGCTAATTAGCTGCTTGAATTACACCCGCCGTGATGTTTATAAAATAAAGGTAGCTTTGATTATACATATGTACGTCAGGGGTATTCTTAGTTTGATTGGTTTTCCTTACGTTGAACGTTGAGAAACGAATAAGAAAGTAGTATCTGGGAGAACAATGGGTCGTCTAAAGAGCTGGCCGTAATCATTATCACGACTAAACGTGACTGGGTTGGTTACCAGAGCTGCAGCCAACTAAGGAGCGCGTCTCCATTGTAAAGGCCGTAGGTAGCATAGTAAATAGGGACTAGCTAAAGTTAACTACGGAGGTTTTTGTACTTAGCTGGAATTAAGCACATAGTACTTATCTATCGGAGTAGGACTACCGCAAAATTATCTTTTAGTACGTTTACACAATAAAATATTGCGACAGTATTTTAATCCTATCTATCCAAAAATATCGTTTTACTATTTGAGATTGTAATTTTTCCGCCGGATTTAATGCGATCTTTGACCAAAGGATAATTATAGTAGTATCTAACTAGTAGATTAGTGACACAAAGTCATTATTTGGACACGTAAAGGGAAGCGAATGAAAACTAATATAATTTGAGTGACTTGTTGGCTTTTAACTACGTGAACACGCTGATTTCACTTCGACTGCGTGAAAATATAAAAATAATTATGTCACCATGCGCTAAAACTCGCTGAGATATTGCAGCTCTCAAATAAGGGAACGTGCACAACGAAGGTGTTGACAACTGGTGCCGCCAATCCGAATCTTAGTTATCTTGTTAGTTGTTATACATATTGACATTTATAGTGCTGCCACCTAGTTTCTGCACGTTCCCTATAGGTATGCATAAAAATAATACAATGAGTACTTATATATCTCCTAAATATAAACTTTACCAAAGTTCTCAGACATGTTTAGTACACGTCTGCATACAAAACTCAATAAGTTACTTTAGTAAACAGGCTCGTTATATTTGATAGCATGGACACAAGCAGGGCGTACCTACGGGTAAAGCTATAAACCGAACCGATTCTATCCTAGTTCGGACCACCGGTCACCACGCATACTTAACTCCCATTGAACTGTTCAAAAAAGGTGTGTAATACTTCATTGATTCAGTCGGAAGTCAGAAACATCAGTCGTTCACATGACCGTAATTTCATTTAATTTCATTATCATTGATAATGTCGGGTAGTGCCTTTTAGGGTAAACAAAACGCGGTGAGAGTTATGTTAAGTTAGAAGCTCTTCGAATGTTCAATCTTAGATGGCATTCGGCATTTGCATTTCACAACAAACAATGGAATATCATGAGAACATTGGAGTTGTCAATTTCGCGGGCGTGTGCTGAATGTCAAGTGCATTTCCTTTCGGAGCTACGGAAGTGGCCACAGGCTCGTAACTCCTTAAGGAGTTGTTCTTTAGCATGCAGAGCGCTCTGTCAATGATGTCAATAACTCCAGCAAATCAAATCATCATAGCAACAGGCTTTATCGATCACTCAAATCACGATCCACCAATAAATACATTGTGTTCAATATACAGCTTATTAAATTATACTTAGTACCCAGCTTTTACCTGTGACTACACCCACGTGGCAAGCATGGTTTGTGTCTCGCTAACTCGATAACCGTAACCGTGCATGTTTCGGGATAAATCGTCACACTTTATTCTCCTTGCCATAAACGATCTCCATGCGACATCAAAGTTAACCGTAGCTTCGTTTAGTCGTGAGATAATATAATTAGATATTGCTTTCGCCTTCATCCATAAAGATTTAGGGACCAGATTTTTAATTGTTAGTTTGCGATTAGTACAGCTCTGCTCTTAGCGTGATTTGTATGTAATGTATAAGTACCTAATGTTGTTTGTTACTCGGTCCGTTAAATTCATAAAATCCTCTCTTATAGCAAAATACATAACTACTTGGTGGCAAATTCCTCTACGATCAAGGTTAAAAGTTTCCCTCAAACTACTAAAAATATCCATACGAGCAAATAAATCTAGCTACACCCATCGTGGTGAATTCGTAGGTATACCTAAACCGTAACTCGAGATGAAACGTTAAGTCGTAAAATCAGTCGGTAAACAATTTGAACATTCATCGAAGACTATATAGGTACGAACGTACATGTTCGTATTGGTTCGCCGGGCACGTATGTTTGTAACGAGCAAATCAGCATCGCAGCAGTGGCAGAAGGAAGCCATGATGGGACCAATAAAATGCCACGGTCATTGTGCGTCGAACATGACAATCATTATGAACCGTAGCCAAGCCCGATAATATAACAAATCATATATGCTGTATTGACCACAATGTACATGGATCCAATTTAAACGAGCCCGCAATTTGCGCAGTTAGACTAAAAATTTCCGAAATCATTTTCATGCACTAATTATAGCCACGTTAACATGACGGCGAGACCAATTAAAATGTAAAATACATCTACGCAGATAGTACGGGACGTCCCTCACTCTTATAGCGGCGGCAGACACATGTCTCAATGCATCGTCGACTGGGTGATTTATTATGTTTATGCATCGCAACTTAAGCCGCGGCCTCTATTCGTTCTCAAATAAGATTTAAATCGTTTGTCTCGCGCACCAGACGGATCGGAAGAATTGGCGAGCTTTTGAAGGTTAAATCGAGACGAAATGGGATTTTCTGCGGGAAATCGAATTCTGGGAAGCCTACTTCCCTGTAGACGAAAACAACCAAGGCGATTTCACCTAAAACCACACCAGTGGCTTATGGGGAAATGTAATAAAACCATTTTGCAACATACTTGATTTATAGATTTAGTTGATGGATTACGGAAGCAGGCGTGGGCGTGAGTCTGTTCTAGGAAAATTAAGAGATTTGCTAGAGTAGTCTTCAGTGTACTTACTCGCTTACGGTTGGTAGACAGACAGTATGTCGGCTGTCCGTACAAAGTTACGACTTAATTAGCTCCTCAACGAACATAATATTTTAGACTTGAAAGTATTCATAGAATTTGAGCCGGTGATATCGACGTGTATTAAAATAGCTCCGACAAACCAAAGGCAGGGAATAAATAACCGAAGGGGTAATCTTAATTTCCGCATATTGGCGTGTTCGGTGCAGCGAATAGTCTGCAGCTGGGCCCGTTTAGAATTCCGCGGCACGCGCGGGAGCCGTAAATTCTAATATGGCGGCTACAAACCGCAATTAGCATTAACTTGCGGTCAACTTTTTCATGCCGCGTACTTACGAATAATTGCGATTCAAATCTCGCACGTACAATTACTGAACTATCTTTTTTAATACATTTTTTTTGTTACAGGTCGAACGTCGACGAAAAAGAGCAACGTGTACACGCAAGAGAAGCATTAATGTCTACCCCTAAACTAAATACCACCGATAATAATTAACGTAGAACGATACAGTACAAATCATTTCCAAGTAACAGAACAGAACCTCGCACACTGATTAGAGGATAAGAAATTCTGGATAGAACTAAAAATGAACCGTTAATAATTTTTTAAACTAGCATTTTTATTTAAATAACCCTCAGCGAAATTTCAACTACAGTCGATTGATTGAAGATTTTTTTAAGAAATGATAACTACGTATTGAATAAAAATATACGTACATTGAGTAATTTTATATCGAGCTTTAGATTCTAGGGCGCGTTACCCGCACCGCGGCGCGTGCTCTCCAAATAGATTTGACCGTACCTTGTCTAGCACATCATTACGCTCCGCATCGGTATAAACAACTCTACTGCACGTCGAATAAAGTTTACATTATAACGATAGAAAAATACCCGCTAAATAGCTGCGGAAGGAAATGATTCCTCAACGTCGTGCCCGCACCTGGCCGGCCGCGGCCATGCCGGGCTGCCCCGATCGTTACAATGCATATCCGAAATATCGATAGGTACCTTAGAGCATAATCGTACTAACTTTTCGGAAAAACTAGTCGCAATAAGGACGTTTGTGCACAAAATATACGAGTCTGAACAATGGTATCGATATTCGCTGGGTGCGAAGTAGGTGGTGGGGGAACCACGAATCGATCGCAGCGCGCGCCGTGGCCAAAAAAGGAACTTTCGTCAGGCCAACTGTCACTTTTTACTAGCGAAATTAAGGCATCTAAAAATTAATAAATATGCGGCAAGAAACCTGCAGCGTAGTTAAAGGCAAAACCAGTGATCACAAATTCAAAAACAGTAATCATAAATAAATAAATTTCCACAAGCAAGTTGGAAACGAGAACAACGAATTAAATGGATAATCGCTATCAAGCGGAAAAAGTTAGTATAACCTATAGAACAACATTTTTAATATCATATTTTTTATGTTGTAGGGAGTAGCATGTTTATGCGTTTATTTTCTTTTACATTTTGGACATGTTGAGCAAAAAAGAATTGTTTCCCATTTTATTGTAGTTTGGGATTTGAAAGCGTTGTTGTGTTTGATTGAGCAGAATCCAGTTATAATAATTAATTTGGCCATGTTTAACTGAAAAAAACAAAATAATCTGTATTATTACGAAAAAACAGTCATAAATGATCGGTTGCATTAAGCATGAAATGCGTTTTTCGGTTAAATTTGTTTATTTTGTAACTTACTTCTTGTGAAGACAACCATGAAAAGGTCCGTGTGAATTACATCTGAAAGTCATTGATTTTGCTATTTTAGACGGAAAATAAAGAAGGTCAACGTTTTATCGACACTATAGATTAACATAATCTAATAAAATGAAAGAAAATTACGATATTTCATTGAAATTATTGGTTTATTTACTTACTATTCGTAAAGACAGTCAGCCATTTGACATTAAAAAGCCCGCCGTAATTGTAACCGCTAGTTGACGCTGTCATCGCGCACCCAGCGATATCGCCTGGTATTTGAGATATCACTGTCAGCAAATCATGACATATGAGGATACCACACAGGTAATTAGTAAATACGGCAACCTTTTGTACACAACATACCCAAATAAAACACACTTATTATTTCAAAATATCAATATATATTATCAATACTCATAGGTACTTACCTCCATAGTGTAAAACTGAAGCAAAATTGCGATCATATTATATTAAATTACATTATAAACTAATTACCAATATTAAAACATACCTTAAGTCTCAAAAATAATAATTTACTAACAAACATTTAGTTTTGAACTGTATCTCGCATGTTGCCACCCATCAATTTTATATGCAAATAGTAGAGCATACAATCCAATCGAAATATGTTTCAATAGAATAATTTATTAAGCGTTCAAGTATCTTATGTAACAGCGGAGGTAGAAGAATATTTTATCTGAGGTTTATTCCAATTATAGAATTGGTTACCACAAAAATAATAATTACATTAGATATTTGTAAAAAAAATTTTAGCTCACAGTAAAATTTTGTCCTAATTCGCTATATGGAATGTAGACATAAAAATGAGAAACGCGAGAAGTTGACGGATATCTGTAGAACAAATGAACACAAAAAGGATTACAAAATAAAAATTATAACACTTATAATTAAATCTGTACAATGTGATCTTAGCTATTTCGTGCATTCAAAGGCGGACAGTAAAATGTAGCGGAAAACTATGTCACGCCTCAATTTTCACTGTTACATTTCAGCACAAACTAACAGTAGTCTTCGTTTGAATTTCCATCGGAAACCGTTAATACTAAAACTATCATAACAACTCACGCAGTACTCAATATCTAGAAAATAAAATCCTTAGTCTTTATAGAATTAAATTGCAAATATTTGAAAATGCACTTTTACTGGGTCACTCTCAAGTCAGTCATATTTTAAAACTATCAGAGCAAAGCGCGGTTTTCTGAAACTCGAAACATGCGCTCGACATGAACTCTTAGTATAGTTTGCTTGCCAGGTACTGAAGAATATGGAATACTTTGTAGTTTGTCGCTTCCATAGAAATAAAAGCCCCGATTACTGGCATATTTTCGGATCTAGAAGCAATCCTTTCTTTTCGGGAACTTGGGTGCGCATGACATTCATTTGTCTCCCTCCGGAGAAAATTAATACTAACAGAACTAGAGCCAACCGATTCCATACAAAGTCAGCATGCACGAAGCCTGACATTACAATATATAAATATTAGGACAGTGGTAAATTATTAGTAAATCTTTGGATTTACAGAATTTTTAGAAACACACAGCATTATTTTCATCTGATAGGATAGCTTACATTGTATGAAATGGAAGTTCGCTCTTAAATGGCGCTGGTTACATTAAAATCTTTCGACTAGTGTTTTGTTCGGGAAAGTTTTGTTGCGAAATACCATGTTTGACTTAATTATTGCGGTCCAATATTTAAAAGTGTATACCAATCTTACAAAGTGCATAAGTTAGGAGAATTTCGTTTACTGCTTTAATTTTGAATGTTTAAATAATCGGGTTTATAAGACAAAGACATAGTCGAAAGTGATTAACGTAGCCTGCCAGAAGCGTACTAGATTCATATTCGCCGTAAGAAAATAGTGACTCAATGGAGCACCATTACCCATCTTTGATGATGATTCTTTTTCAAATAATTACAATCTGAACATTGTAGATACTGGGGCTGGCGCCGATAAGTCATATATCTTACGACAAGCGTTACAGTCGGCCAATGAAAATATTGAAAACAAATTCAAACAGAAAGACGGAACAGGAATAAAGAATCAGTCCATTTTAAAATGACACGTTCCTAAGAGCCGATTATTGTTCAAATCGTCACCATAAGTTACGAATTTCGTATTCTATGAGATTGACGTTTATCTATGTGACGACACAGTAGTCGCCATTTTTTTACAATAATCGAACCATAAGAAAAGTTTAGATTTCTGCCTCAACGCGACGCCAATGTCGCGTCGCCAGCTCCGCATTTCATATCATAGTAGCCAAGTGTCGCCAAATGAGCTTCCGTACATTTGAAAAAGTATTTGTTTAGATACGGACGTCGCTGCTATGGCAACCTGTTAAGGCACGCTACAGTCTGACACAAAAGAGTAGAAATTAAAAAGTGGCAATACTGTATTGACGTCCCCGTTCTCTTAGATTGATTAGAAAGGGACGACACGACAGTATTGCCACTTTTTAATTTCTACTCTTTTGTGTCAGACTGTATCTACGGTCGAAGCAAGCCCTATGCACGGTGAACATCCGCACGGCCGACTGTACGGTGGAGGGTGTGGCGGCCCTAGCTGGAGCGCGCGGCGCGCGGCTCCGGCGCCGGCGCCACGTACGGCGCCGCGCGGAACAGCGGCCGCGCCGCTATCGTCGACACGGCGTCGTATCTGCAAGATGTTACCGCGTCGGTAAACCCACTGGCTAAGTAAAACAGGTGCACAATGTTGAAGTGACGACATTCCATACTTTGAAGACCACAATTTTATTACTTTTCTGTATTTCGCTTAGAAAGAGGACGTAATCACTGTTTTTATATTTTTCCTGAGATTACTAATTATATTTTATTAAAATTTACTCATTCTAAAATGTAGTAACTCCAAAACTACGACACAATGGAAAGGTTACTTTAGTCCGGTGTCTAATTAAAAAACGAATGACTTTGAGCTTGACATTATTGACAGCTTTTTTCATGGATAGGTCGAAGACTATGCACTATGCAGGCATAATTGTAGATTTCGGTTTTTTCATACAGAAAAATAAAATCCTATCTCCATATTAATTTCCACCTGTTAGAAATACGAAATGTTGTCAATTGCGAAAAATGAGCCCGAGGAAACCTATACAAGGAGAGAGGAGGCAGCTCAGCAAAATTTCGATTGCGCAAATATTCTCATTTCTTAAGATTGGTCTGCACTCGAGGCCTGAGACAGTTGAGCCGTCTCTTATGCCTTGATCACACCTACCGAGTACAGTGGCGAGGCAGTGCTCTGTCTCGCCCGTTTGTCTTGTGTGTGACAGGGACGAGAGCACTGTCTCGCCCACTGTCTCGGTACGTGTGATCAAGGCATTACGGTTACAGTTGCCGAGAAACTTCTTGAGCCTAACCTTGACTGCGCAGTAGCCGATTTACGTACAAATATGCATGCGCAGATCCGCCATTTTGGGTCAAGAAGTTTCTCGGCAACTGTACTCTTACTAGTATACGTACTTGTTGGTGCGGTATTTGTCGACGATAGCCTGGTAGGGTTGCTTGGGCGCGTGCAGATGCGTGCGCGCCAGCTCGCGCAGACACGGCGCCAGCTCGCGCAGCGCGTAGCCGGCCGCCGCGGCCAGCGCGTCCGGCCACGCCACCTGCGCGCACTCCTGCCCACCACCGCAAGACATTATTATCAGATAAGATAACATAAGATAAGAATCATTTAATCAATTGGGATTCACTGGAACCACTTTTGCATCGTCATTGAATACATAGCTATTACATTCATTGGTACAATAGTAATAACATTAACACAAAATTATAATAGGTACACAATATTTCCAAACATTTGCAATATCAGTTGGTGTAGTACCATTTTGGAGTTACATACTAAACTTTACTAAAAGGCTTCGCGGTCTGTCCGTCACTTATTCCTTGACTTTATAACCTTATAACCTTGAATTGTAATAGGTAACATTTAAAATCCACAGCATAAAAAAGACGGTCAAGTGCGAGTCGGACTCGTACGCCGAGGGTTCCGTACGAACTATGAAAGCACTGCATGTTGCTCTGACGAAAAGATAAACTGTACTGAACTGAGCGACAAAATAAACGGCCGTCTTTTTTTACGCAAACTTAGAAGTTCGATTTTTTCACAGCCATAAAGTACTGTACACCTAAGTATTCGACACGTCCACGCAGTCCCGAGATCAAGTGTCTTGATAGATAGACGGACAACAAAGTGATCCTATAAGGGTTCCGTTTTTTCCTTTTAAGCCTAAAAAAAAAAAAAAAACCGTAGTAAAAGATACTGAGTGTAATGAATACCATTTAAGTAAATGTTTAGTAAAAAAATCCGCGCAATAAACAGGAATATATTGTATAAAAGATTTGCATGAAGCAGCGTAGATAAGATGCCAGAAGGCTCAAATAATAAAAGAACAGCAAAAGCTTACGTTGTGAATAGCGTCGGCAGAGTCCTCATCATCCTGCGTGTCGGCGCAGCGCCGGCACTGCAGGCAGTGGCGCGCGGTGGCGAGCGCCGCGGCCGCGATCACGGACGGCTTGTACTGCAGGTACGGGTCCGCCTCCAGCAGGGACAGCTCCGCAATGTACTGACAATTATACGTTCATTGTCAACTATATGTAACATGGACATCAATCATACTGATACCCACACACGTTTCAAACTTAGAATAAACTATTTCTTTCTTAATACTTCCTATTTTAACTGTTTATTTTACAAGGATTTAGTAGCTAACGCCGGGGTTAACTGAACGTAATGTTTCGCATTATGCTCATTTCGCATAATTGTTATTCTACGGACACCATTTACTTCTCTGAAAAGTTATAAAATAAACCTAACCTAACCCACAGACATGGCAAAATTTTCTACTCACAGCTGCCATATGGAATGTCTTCTTCGGCAGTCCGTTGGAGATGCAGTAATGGGACAGGAAGGCCAGCGACGTGGGCGTGGACAGGTCGAAGGACAGCACCTTCAGGATCAGGTGCTCCATGCGCAGTACCTCGCGCTTCGTGTACGTGTCGTCCGTGATGTACACGAACTCTGACACCTCTGGCGGGTACACTTCCTCGTATTTTCTATAAGTAATCACGAAAAAGTTATAATATTTTATTGTTACCTATCACCAGTTCAAGATTTACTACGAAATTTATTTCATTTTCCAAGCTACATCGCTCGCACTTTAGAAAGTCACCTGATGGGAAGTGGCAACTAGTTATCAGGAGATACATAGGAGTAATAATATATATATATAATAAATATTAAAATATCACTAACAAAGTATTACTATATCAATTAAAGAAAACGGGGACATCACAGATAATTGCTTATACATTTAAATTTAACTATTTAACCTTTGATACCTATGCTCTAAATTCTTCTAACTGCTGAGTTATAAAATGATTTAATAAAATTCGAGGTGACCTAAAATAAAATACTTACGCCGCAATGTAAGTCGCCGCGGTGCCCACAAGTTGCAGTTTCGTGCGGACCACGCTCATGTAGGACAAGAACCGATCGACGTAGGACACGGCTAGGTGGAGGGTTTCACTCTGTTGCCCGTATTCATCACACACTTCCACGAGCCAGTCTATGAGCACTGAGCGCATCACATGTGTGATGTCTGGTTGCTTTCGCATGTATCCCGGTTTAGCTCTGTGCTTCACCTGATGAGAAAATATAAATACCGAACTGTGTAGATCTATTAATTAATTTGTGTTAGACTTTAATTAATCACTCACAATAGGACTTAAAGATCATTTAACTAATCTATTCGCTGGGTGCGCGATGACAGCGTCAACTAGCGGTTACAATTACGGCGGGCTTTTTAATGTCAAATGGCTGACTGTCTTTACAAAGAGTAAGTAAACAAACAAATAATTTCAATGAAATATCGTAATTTTCTTTCATTTTATTCGATTATGTTAAATCTATAGTGTCGATAAACGTTGATCTTCTTTATTTACCGTCTAAAATGGCAAAATCAATAACTTTTAGATGTAATTCACACGGACCTTTTCATGGCTGTCTTCACGAGAAGTAAGTTACAAAATAAACAAATTTAACCGTACTAAAACGCATTTCATGCATAATGCAACCGATCATTTATGACTGTATTTTCGTAATAATACAGATTATTTTGTTTTTTTCAGTTAAACATGGCCAAATTAATTATTATAACTGGATTCTGCTCAATCAAACACAACATCGCTTTCAAATCCCAAACTACAATAAAATGGGAAACCATTCGTTTTTGCTCAACATGTCCAAAATGTAAAAGAAAATAAACGCATAAACATGCTACTTCCTACAACATACAAGCTATAATATTAAAAATGTTGTTCTATAGGTTATACTAACTTTTTCCTCTTGATAGCGATTATCCATTTAATTCGTTGTTCTCGTTTCCAACTTGCTTGTGTAAATTTATTTATTTATGATTACTGTTTTTGCCATTGTTTTTGCAATTAACTACGCTGCAGGTTTCGTGCCGCATATTTATTTATTTTTAGATGCCTTAATTTCGCTAGTAAAAAGTGACAGTTGGCCTGACGAAAGTTCCTTTTTTGGCCACGGCGCGCGCTGCGATCGATTCGTGGTTCCCCCACCACCTACTTCGCACCCAGCGAATACATATAATAAAGCTGAATAGGGTCGAAAGTCTGTATGAAAGATATTCAATATATTTGTCAAACTTCTCGTAACCGGCTTACCTATACAAAACGAGGTTTCGTTTTAGTCTGTTTTCTCCACCAAAACTCAACCAATCTTTACAAAATTTTAGGAACTTAGCCAAATAGGAAGGAAATGTTCAGTCAGACCAGTTTTTACGCATATGATTATAGAATGTGTGTACTAGAGATAAACAGAGGTCTAGTATACAAATTCATATCAGACCCTAAAATTTCGTAAAGATATTAAATTTCGGAGGAGGAAACAGAAGAGAACAAAACCTCAATTTGTATGGAAAGTGGTTTTTCTCCTTAAGGCCTCAAGGCATTCTAGTCAACCATTGGGCAAAACAAAAACTGAGTTGGTTCATGGTCTTTAATGTGACAGTGACAGTCGAGTTACAAATTGTCAGCAAGGGTGTTAACTTGCGTCTCAATGAATACTGAATATATAATTACTTTAAGCTGTACATATGGTCTGATACAGGGCTCAAATGGCATTCTAAGGGCTCCCCGCCACATGTAATGCCTATACAAACTAAAAGGTCAATATAAATTGTGGTATCTCAACTATACAATATATTACTGTATGATCAGTATAATGTAAAACACAGGGCAACATTACCTGGTTTGTTTATAAACTGATAACTAAAAAGTGATTGCACCAATCAGGAATATACTGATCCTGTTGCTTGACAGCCGTACTCAACCTTTTTTATACAGGCCACAAGCATAATATTTTTCACTACATTTTTGGTAATCTTGGTATTAATGAATTAAAACATATAATTTATGGTAAACAAACCCCAGGTTAAGTTAAGCTGAAATGGATAAAGATTTACAAATTTTTCAACTTTTTACAAACTTACCTCAATTTCCCTCATGTATTCGTAAATATCCTGCCGATACTCCACAACATGGAAGAACATCTCTCTGTCAGTCTGAGCAGTAGTGGTGTCCTCCTCATCCTCAAGAGTGACTTCCAGGATGTCACTCTCATTTTTGGAGATGGACATAGACGACAGGATACTAGTGTCCCCCACAGACATGGGTGATTCAACCACATCTTTCCTCTCTTGCAATGGCAGTCTGAGAACATGCAGAACAATATTCATTCTACAATTATAATATGTTACAATAGAAATAAAGTTGAACACTGATTAACACAAACAGTGACTAATTTCAAACAAGTATGTCAAGAGAAAATAATATAATGAGATTTATATTAAGCTCAAGTCAACAGTTATCTAAGAATTGCTTATTCAGTAAATTTTAAGTCCAATAAGCATTTTCATGGCCATGTGAACTACTTAGTATAAAATAACATTATTGGAGATTTTGTTAAAAATTAAGTATATTGATTGCAAAGAGGTAATAAAACATCACTTGTTTAAACTAAAATGGTAACAGGTAAGGTTATGTTTATAGACCCTACCTCTTTGAAGGTTCTTCAGTTGGCCGATCTGCCTGCTTCTCGACCTGGGCGCACAGCGCGCGTACATTTTCGGCAGCGCTGATGAAAAAGCTCTCTTTCTTTGTGTCCTTGGCGACGAAGGGCTTGAAGGTCGGCTCGCGTTTCTTAACTTCCACCTCCGATGGTTTATCTTCATACACGCTGAAGGCGCGAAATTGCGCCACGGGGGGCACGATGTTCTTTTCATTCTTAATTTGACGCACTGTACGTGTCTCGTCTTGAGTTTTGCAGGGTCCATTTGTCAATCCGGCCTAAAACAGCAGTTCATTAGCAAAAAACACACCAATAGTCGTCCTTAACGACTAGTGATCATACTCACCAATTTGATATTCCGGTTCTGATTACAAGCGAAGTGGCTGAGGTCGCCGAGAGCACGCCGTTGCGCTGCTGAAAATACATCGGCATTTTCTTTTCTGATCGCCAAAGAAGCATTCTCTTGATCTTCGTGAATTCTGAATGATGCCATTGTCCCCGCTTCTTCCGTAAACAACTATTAGCCTAGAATGAGATCGGCCTAAACGCGAGCCGTTAGAGGAAACAATGGCAATTAAAACGGAAACACGTAATTCCGTTTACTAAGGGATCATTTTATATAAAATATTGCGTGTGGTCTAATAAATGTGCCGGATAAATTCAAAATCACCCTCGAATTGCAAATCCAGCGTCAACGGACAACAGACATTTTGGTAGTTTCAGCTGTTGCGTTTACGACGTTCTATTGTCTATGTTATTTAAAATTTCAACCAATCAAACAGCTGAGTTCATCTATGGTTCGTAGCTCTCAATTTAAGGCACAAGCTAGACGATCAGATGTTATTGTGATTAAAGTCCATAATCCAAGTCCAGTGTTTGCAACTTTTATTATGAATTTATTTTGTTAAATTGGTCGATTTGAATCTATTATTGGATGGCACAATAGGAGGCCAGAATGAATAAGTGTATTCAGCTGATTTTATACAAGTATGTGTGTTAAATCATCGTGTCATCTATCGACTATTTAAAAAGGGACTATTTGTATTTATTACTAAGGCTGCGTCCACACTTGTATCATTTCGCCGATCCGATCCCCGTTGCGTATCTCCACCGCGTATCGTGCTGTTTGGACGCTCACTGCGGGCACTCCTTAGGGTGCGTCCACACTTGTATCATTTCGCCGATCCGATCCCCGTCGCGTATCTTCACCGCGTATCATGAACGGTAAGTGTGGACGTCGCGCCGTCGCGATCATGCAACGCTCGGCGGCACGGCGCGACGTCCACACTTACCGTTCATGATACGCGGTGAAGATACGCGACGGGGATCGGATCGGCGAAATGATACAAGTGTGGACGCACCCTTATCATTTGCGCCGTCGCGCGAAGAAACGCGTCCACACTTGCCGTATCGTATCCTCGTCGCGTATCACCGCACCGCACCGATCATTTCGGCGTGCAGTAGTTTGGACGCTATCCGTATCGTAGCACCGTATCACCGCCTCGATCATTTTGGCATTTCGTTTTCGCCGAACATTTCATTTCGTTTGTGATCGTTGTTCTGTGCGGATTTGCCCATTTAAAAATGTCGCCCGCTGAGATCGCTCACTGAACCTTGGGACAGAAATATTCTTGAGTGGGGGCCGTGTACCGGAAGTCGCAGCGAGGAAGGCTTTCATTTTTGTCATCTGCTCATGGGGATTTAGCACATGACTGTGCTCGTTTTATAATACATAATGCGGCAGAAAGGTTCTCGAGTGGAAACCGCGTGCTGGAAGACGCCGCGTGGAGAGGCCTTCGATTAAGGCACCCGCTCACGGAGACACGGCCTTCGTATGACTGTGTTTGTTTTATGGCATGCGGCAGAAAGGTTCTGGAGTGGAAACCGCGTGCCGGTAGACGCCGCATGTAAACGCCTAACAAAGTAGACAGTCCATCGGTGCTATGGTATTTTTTTTAATTATCGTAAAGATTAAGGATTAAAAACCAATGACCGCAGCGTGGATCGATGACTCAAATAGCGCCTTTGATGATCGAGCAAAAACCCACTTGAGATGGATCATGGCCGATCCTCACCCCGTATCGTCACCGCGTATCATGAAAGGAAGTGTGGACGTCACGCCGTCGCGATCATGCAACACTTTCCTGATCGCGAGTGTGCGGGGTACTGAAGATACGCGTATCAACATTAGAGATGCCACGAATAGTGAATTGGCCGAATACCGAATACCGAATATTCGGCAACGCTGTCGGCCGAAGCGCCGAATATTCGGCCAAACGAGTTGGATTTTTATTTGAACAGTTCGCCTAGATCGGAAGGCCGATCCTTACAAGTGTCAGCAAACGAAAAACAATACCCGAACCTTTCGAAATTTGCAAAAGTTTATCTTTCTTCGCCTGGAAGTAGCGTTTATAGTGAGAGGTTATTTTCTGAGGCTGGTAACGTTTACGATGAAAAGCGCAATCGTTTGCTACCAAAAAATGCTGAAAAGCTCGTTTTTATCCATCACAACTTACCACTGATTAATTTTAAGTACTTACTAAAATGTTGTAATTTGGAAATAAATACAGAATTTTGAGTAAAATAACGTGTCTTATTTTACATGATTTGCTATTCGGTATTCGGCCGAATAGTACGCACTATTCGGCCGAATACCGAATAGCAAAAAAGTGGCCGAATAGGCCGAATACCGAATAGTTGCCGAATATTCGTGGCATCTCTAATCAACATGGATTTCGCGCGAGCGTTGCATGATCGCGACGGCGCGACGTCCACACTACCGTTCATGATACGCGGTGAAGATACGCGACGGGGATCGGATCGGCAAAAGGATACAAGTGCGAACGCAATAATTTGATTTAAACATATCAATTATTATTAAATTTACTATTTGTTCAGAATTGATAGTATATCTTATACCTTAGCATTTATCATTTCTGTCTTTGAAGTGATTTTTTTCATCATCACGTGTTCAGTGATCACAAAGTGATCACCAATAAAATAAGAATGAAATATATGATCATCGAGCGTAAATAATACAATGAAGTCGTTATAGATGTTATGATTTACCAATTATATAAAAACCTACTCTTCTCCACGTCCACGTAATCGTTACGAGTATTGATGTTGTAAAGTAAAGTAGGTATCTGAACAACCACACATGTCATTCGTTTGTCAACTTGGCAGTTTGTAATTTGCAAGCCTATGATCAGCGGACGTGTTTACAAATTGGAATTTTCGATACTTAACTATAAAATGTTGTTAAAATAAATAACTAAAAAATACTTGTCATAAACCTACCTCAAGCTAATTTTCAATATGCTTGATAAACTATTAATGATATGCTTGATGTGCCTTTTCGGTAGCAGGTCATGTTTCGCACTAAGAGAATACACAAAAGAAGATATTCTGAGGCTAAGGCATGTTTGTTTCAATTGGTTTATATTTATATTAGAGTCCATAATATGTCGGTAATAATGAATTGCCGTTTATAATATTTCAAAATGTTTTTCAGAGAAGAGACAAGAGAAATGTTCCAACATGCCTATGATAGTTATTTGAGATACGCTTATCCTTACGACGAATTGCGTCCCCTCTCTTGCGATGGCGTGGATACTTGGGGCAGCTACTCTCTAACGCTTATCGACGCGCTGGATACCCTCGCCATCATGGGGAACTATACCGAGTTCAACAGAGTTGTTGAAATACTGCTTCAGAAACAAAACTTTGACACAGATATTAATGTTTCTGTTTTTGAGACCAATATTAGAATTATTGGAGGACTGCTCAGTGCCCATCTATTATCATACAAGTAAGTGACTATTTCAGAAGTCTTCTGAAATATATATCATCCAGTACTAAGACTTCAACAAGTAGATAAATAAACATATGTTACAATTGTAACCCTCAGTTTTATATAATCTCAACATTGTCATAGTACCGAAAAGCTCATTTGGGGCAAATTAATATGTAGGAGGTTTATTTCAATGGTCTAATCATATTGGATATAATGTGGTTTTTTGCCCATACCAATTCCAGTGACTACTTAGATATAAGTCAAAATTATTCATATCACTTGCTTCTCAACATCATACACTAACACCACCTCTGTCTGTGATCACGGCACAATTCAATAATTATACTATTAACTTGTGAAATTGTACACTCTAATGATATCACTAATTCATTGTCTTTATAAGCCGTGCCTCCTGCCTCATTACAAATGTGATGTGCTTGGCAATAGTCAGTTCTGAGGAAGACATATCAAATAAAATAAGATAAAAAAAACATTTAATGTGCAATTAACTTAATTTATTGCAACTTAGGCTAGCGATGTATATGACAGTACAATTTATTTGGTAAATAATCAATTTTGCTTGAATAAAATACGTTTTATTTCTGTATACTAATATCATTTTTACATTGTTATTTAGAACAGGCATGAAACTGGAACCCGGCTGGCCCTGCAACGGTCCACTACTAAGACTAGCAGAGGATGTCGCCCAGAGACTCATTGTTGCCTTTGACACCACCACAGGAATGCCATACGGCACTGTAAACCTGAGGAAAGGAGTTCCTCCGGGAGAAACCAGTGTCACTTGCACGGCTGGAGTTGGGACATTTATTGTGGAGTTTGGGACCTTGAGCAGGCTCACAGGAGATCCTTTGTATGAAGAGGTATGAATAAAATAATAATAAAATTCATTTATTTCAAGCAACATAGACTCATACAGTAAGGATAAACTGTCAGTATAAGATTATTAAGAGAATTACAATTTTGAGTAGAATTAAAAATTAAAAAAAATACCAGCATTACAAAAATAACTATCTACATTTTAAGCTGGAACAAGAAAAAGTCTCTTTCACAACAATGCTAATTGAGATATTTGCATTGAGATAGGAACATTTGTCTCATCAGTGGGTTACATGTGGATGATAGTTTATGATGTTCAACCTGTTTTGAGCATACAGATAAACAATAAACTAAAGTTCTTATCATATGTTTATGATAAATGAATTAATGAAAGCAACATAGACAATTTACAAATAACAGAGATATTTAATAATATTTAGAAATCTGCAAAATCACCATAAGGGTCAATAGCAAAAAAATTGTGCATAGTTAATAGCTTTAATTAAAACCTTAATTGATTCCTTTGTGTGACGAGTTACCCATACATTTTATAACTTTCATAACTTTCGTCACACAAAGGAAGCGATCGTGATTTTTTGTTAACTAAGCTTTTAACTATGTACATTTTTTTTGCAATCGTCCCATAAACCTATGTAACATCGGCCAGAGTGTTGGAGTAAACTTAGAAATATTGTTGGTAATGCTTAATGCTTGACTGTGAATGACCATTATACTTGCGGGGTTTAGCTTGTCTAGATATATTACCTACATTGCCTTTTTTTTAATTCAGGGGTTAAAAAAAAATATATATATTAGGTGATCCACTACATTGTAGGTTGGGGATCGAGCCCTCGACCATTACTTATCTGGAGTAGTGCTCTGACCCCTGAGGTACCGCGACATTATGCACATCGCGAGAGATTAAGCATTATATTCCGTAAAACGCCCTCTACCACTTCTTGTTTTTTAAATGCTAATTCAACATACATCATACCCATTACCATACATCATTGCGGCTCCACACTACTCGCGAAGTAGGGCGAATATAATAGTGTGGAGCGACACTTCGCTGCGGAAACCCATGCTTCGACCAACATCGACCAATTTCGTGAGTAGTGTGAAGGGTCAGGAACGTGTGTTAACACTTTCGACACCAACAACCAGGAGGCCGGGCGCTCGTAAACTTTGTTCAGATGCCGGCCAACCCGGTAGCCGGGGTTGATGCTATAAAAGTCCGCTCGGCCGGTTTCTGGGATATGTCTTACTTTTTTGTCTGGTTGCAAAAGTGTTAACGCAACATCCCCCACTACTTTATTGTTACAGTTGGCATACAACGCTTTGAAAGCGCTGTACCACCACCGCTCGCCGATCGGGCTGGTGGGCAACCACGTGGACGTGATAAGCGGCCGCTGGACCGCGCAGGACGCCGGCATCGGCGGCGGCGTCGACTCCTACTTCGAATACTTGGTCAAAGGTAACATATAAACTCTAAACAGACTTGTGACCCGGGCTCCAAAGGTAACTGAACTTGGGCGAATATGATATTGTATTGTGGAGGGGCAGTTCGCTGCGGAAACCCATACTTAGGCCAACTTCGCCTCGCCCGAACTCGGTCAATTTCGCGAGTAATGTGGAGCCCGGGTCAAACTCAAAACTTGTCACGTCGAAAATTTGCTCATAGGAAATTTAGTTTATTATGACTCTTCTTTTGAACTCTTACGAAGAATTTCCGCATGTTCTGTTAGTACAGTTGCGTATTTGCGTATACATTATCAACTGAAAAAGGTTACTGTTTTTCGGGCAGCTAAAATAATATCTTGGCATTTAATTACTGGGCATCTAAAAAAAAAAACGGCCAAGTGCGAGTCGGACTCGCGCACCGAGGGTTCCGTACAAACACTTTACATCCTTAAGTGGTTAAGTTAAGTTTGCACCTGGTATGTATACCGCCCCATATAAATTAGGTGCAGTTAGGTATTAAAATATGTAAAAAAAACTATTTACTAAATCTCGTTCAAAACAATTTTCGTTGGTAGTTTTTATAGTAATGTACATCATATGTTTTTTTTAGATTTTTCATTTTCTTATTTTAGAAGTTAGAGGGGGGGGGGAGGGGGGGACCAACTTTTTTCCACTTTGGAAGCGTCTGTCACGCAAACTATTCGGTTTAGAAAAAAAATATATTAAAGACCTCGATATCATTTTTGAAGACCTATCCATAGATACCCCACACGTATGTGTTTGATGAAAAAAAAAAATTTTGAGTTTCAGTTCTAAGTATGGGGAGCCCCCAATATTTATTATTTTTTTTTATTTTTTTGCATCAAAATCTTAATGCGGTTCACAGAATAACATCTACCTACCAAGTTTCAACAGTATAGCTCGTATAGTTTCGGAAAAAAATGGCTGTGACATACGGACGGACAGACGGACAGACAGACATGACGAATCTATAAGGGTTCCGTTTATTGCCATTTGGCTACGGAACCCTAATAAAAAAATGACTTAGCAGCTAAAACAATAAGCAACTTTGTAATATTTTTTGTAGGTTAGACGTTTTTATTCTTTAAATGCCCTGAGAAATAAGTACATGCCAGAAAACCATACATCGATGCAGAAAACCCATAACAGCTCACTCATTGTCGCATTAATAATATCCAATATCGCTCATCATGTTTTGGACTCGTAAGCTGCCATTATTCATGATCATGAGCCAAACGCGCAGTAGCCCGACGCATCTGATCTGAGCGACATTCAACTTTATTGACGTGAGTGAACTGATTGTAATGTTTGAGTTTCATCGAAGTTTTATGTTTAAGATCGGTCAAATAATCATCATCAACAATAATTAAATCCGTGAATTGGACTACGAAAATATGTGATGAGTCGGCATTGCTATATGTGCTCTCCGTTTCTGCTAGATAAGCTGTCCGTTTCCATTCGAGAGTTTACCTAATTTCAACCTTGTAACTTAGAAAATACATATAATCTTGTTCGCGTTTTTTGCTTATCTTCTCTAAGTTATATTAATATAGATATATTTATAGGAGCTATCCTCCTGGAGCGCCCTGAGCTGATGTCAATGTTCAACGAGGCGCGGCAGGTCATCGACCGCTACCTGAAGAAGGACGACTGGTACGTGTGGGCCACGATGCTGCGCGGCCACGTCACGCTGCCGGTCTTCCAGAGTCTGGAGTCCTACTGGCCCGGCCTGCTCAGTCTCATCGGTGAGTATTAAATATTATAAAGCAGAATATACCTACACTTTTCTTATTTATACTTTAACTTTATCGCTAATTGTTATACTTTATCGCATTATTTACTATTAGTTTATATGTAATAAAACAATGACATACCGCATAGTTTAGGTACTGTAGTAAAACGAAAATGTGTTACGTGATTTTTTTATTAATGTTTGCTATCGAAAGATCAATATCATTTTAAATTACAAAAGGCTTAAATTCAATTGAAGGCAGTACATTCTACATATCGTACATTAGATAGTACCCTGTAGTTTGTGTACATTTACAAAGCTATTATTTTTTTATAAATGGATTACGCGTTTCCCACCCTAACGGATTGATTTTAGGTAACCATTTCTTAGTGCATTCTCCACGCTCTAAGTTAAAACTTAATGTTCAAAATTTTTGATCATGACTGGTTATGCGTGTAAATAGCTCATTATGCTTGTAAAATTGTCGGTATTGACTGGCATACTCAGACAGTTAATAACTAAAAACACATGGTAAAATTGGGCCTGAAGCAACATGCAGATGATGCAGACATAACATGACGCCTCATTCCCATAAAGGTAGGTCGAATTTTCTTTTCGATTGCAACGAGACTTGCTCACCTCTTTCGTTTCAGCAACATTAATAAAAATCCTTATTCATGTTTGTTCAGGCAATCTTTACGTGGCTCTTTAGCTGACAGGGTTAACAAATCCACAGGCGACAGCGACACAGCGATGCGCATAATCCACAACTACCACAGCGTGTGGCGTCAGTACGGGTTCACGCCGGAGGTGTACAACCTGGGCACGGGCGAGGCGTCGTCCGCGCGCGAGAGCTACCCGCTGCGGCCCGAGCTCATCGAGTCCATCATGTACTTGTACCGGGAGACCCGAGACCCCATACTGCTGCAGATGGGCGAGGACATCATACGGAGCATACAGCATAGCGCGAGGACGCCGTGCGGATACGCTACGGTGAGTGGATTCGTTACAAATTTTTGGATGCCAGCTGCGAGCATGTATTCGATTTTCCTTTCGATCGTAACCATGGTGAAATCCGGTATACAACTGCGTAAAGTTTTATCAAACAGGCCATTTATGATTATATGATTAACAAACTAGTCAACAATATAATGAAAACGATATCCGCCGTCCGCGATTTTTGAAGTCTGCACCCTTAAAAGCCTAGACAACACCAACTATGACGCTTTTCAAAAAGAGACGTCGCATATTTTGAACATCAACTCAAAGCCAATCTTTCTAACATGTAAGCAGCATGTAAGACAATCAGCAACAGTCGGGCTTTATCTCGACATGTCATTTGTCCACAAGTCCACATTAGATCTCCACGCTACAGCATATTATAAACCTCAAGCGAATTTATTTTTAGATAAAAGACGTGCGCGACCACCGCAAAGAAGACCGCATGGAGTCGTTCTTCCTGGCCGAGACGACCAAGTACCTGTACCTGCTGTTCGACCCGGACAACTTCATCCACAACCCGGGCAAGCACGGCACCGTCATCGACACGCCCAACGGCGAGTGCATCGTTGATGTCGGTGGATACATCTTCAATACTGAGGCGCATCCCATCGACCCGACCATGCTGTATTGCTGTCAGGAGGCGAGGGAAGGGTACGTTGAAAATCATTATAAAGAACAAAACATCCTCAAATTTCGTGTTCCCACATTCCGCCTGTCTGATTTTTATGTTATAGTTAAAATTGCCTGTGCCAAATCGTTATCAACTCAATCAACTATCAATAGGCTTTTCAGTCTATTAAGAATGATCTGTGGTCTTCAGTCTGAAGCACCGTCTTTCTTAGGTAGCTAAAAATACCTATACGATATCGGCAATCGGAATATGCACAAACGTGACATTGACAAGAGATATTTGCACGTTTGATTAAGGGGCTAATTTATCTGCTCAGATAAAGTAACCACTTATCATAACTACATATTTATTCTAAAGTTATGGTTTTAGTTTTTTATATTAATTAATAACAATCTGTATAACTACGTTTTTCTGATTATGAAACGTACTATCATTTTCAGAATCAACATCAGCGAAGTTCATAGGATATATCAAATATTGGAAGAAGAGGATAACATTCAATTTATGACAATGATAGATGCATCAACAAAGAGAAATGCTAGTGTGCAGAATTCAGATTATAATAAAAATAGTGAAGTTAATAATACCACTGAAACCAGGAAGGACTCAAAAGATAAAAAATTAGAGCAAGTCCAAGTTTTAATCAAAACGGAAACTAGAACGGGATATGTCAATATGGACGGGACAGAAAGAGAGAAAGCTAAAAACGAATCTAATTTACGAGACGTCGTTAAAGAACGCATAGTAAACTATTACAATAATAATACTAGTCCATCTCAAGAACACATCGAAGAAACAACAGAGCGAAATCCTGATCCGAGTGAACCTCCGAAAATAGAGCCAATAGGCAAAGTTGACGTGGATGATATAATAGTGCCCGGGCCACCACAAGAAGCAGAAAAAATACAACCGCCCAGCAGCACGAAGGCAAAAGAGGCCTTCAAAATGCTACCAACTGTGATTCAAGATTTTCTGAATAGCGATTGGAAGTCGAAACCGAAATGCGAGCCTCAACACATTTTGGAGAGGATCCGCAAAGAGAACAAATATCCGGATCATCCCGACGTGCACAAATATGAACTGCTACTGACCCCGGCGCAATCCTTCCTGCAGAGGATATCCTTGGCTGGAGAATTCTTAAACAAAAAACAGCTGGAATTGTAATCAAATTGTTAACAACATTTTGATGAGTGTTTACAGCCTATTCGTCCTTATTGTCCTTTTGAGTAAACATGATGCTACCTCCAAAGTTTGATTTTTGCATCGATAACTGTAAGTTTCTCATAAACGAAGTAACCTGATTTTGGATATCAAGCTGCCAATTTTATAGCTAGTTTTGGCATTTAATGATGTTGTTTACTAAAAAGGAAAAATATGAACAGCCTATATAGAAGGATAGCAATAGAAGGTAGGGTAGTGGTAATACAACTTGTCTGTGAAGTGCCAAAGCGCAATGCTTGTAAAATATGACGAAATAGATAAAACGTTTAATTTATGGATATTGTTAAGTTTTAAATAATAAAAGACTGAGAGACCGTACTGAGTTTTCTTTTCTGGTCACTACCGCGAACTTCATGATAACGATCTACTTTTTAGGGTTTTTCATGTGTAGCTTAACATTGCATTATTAGTTCTCGTGTAACAATCTTGCAGAACCGGGATTTACCAAACCAAACCAGGCCATGTCGAAGGCCTCCGATTAAGATTGTTCTGACACGCAAATAACGGTAGGTATCGCTTCTGGTGAGTGGAGATTTAACTACGGTATTCCAAAATTAGAATCCTCTATGTATAGTTAAAAGAAGAAAAATCGATGTCACTTATTGTCAAGTGTCATATTACTTCTGTCAGTTTTGTAATCAAATCAGAATGTAGACTAAATTATCTATAATAAATAAAAAATTGTATAAAACAAAATGCCTGATTTCCCTCTGGCTATGAAGAAACCTCCGATAGGGCTACTGACTATTGGTGTGTGGTGTATAGGGTTTTGCGCCATGTGTAGAGTATCATGTCCGAACTGAAAACAACACCATCAGAAGAAAATACTTTGTTGTCTAAAGGATACAAATTACACAAATATCTAGGCGAAGGTGCCTACGCTAAGGTGCCCGCTACATGTTTATCAATTATCTAAATATATCTATTCAGTCTGTATTGTGCTTTACTCATTATGACTTCGATTTTTCGCAGGTGTATTTATCAGATTATACACCACAGGATGGTTCTGCTAAGGCGACTCTCGCTTGCAAAATAATCGAAACAAATAAGGCTCCTAAAGATTTCGTCTCAAAATTTCTGCCGCGCGAAATCGACGTTTTGATACGTTTAAACCACCCTCACCTCATACACATCCATAGTATATTTCAGAGGAAAACCAAGTATTATATTTTTATGCGATTCAGTGAGAACGGGGACCTGTTAGGGTACATTTTGAAAAACGGATGCGTGTCGGAAAATCAGTCTCGGGTGTGGATGAGACAGCTGGCACTCGGGCTGCAGTACTTGCACGAACTGGAGATCGCGCACAGAGACATCAAATGTGAGAATATTCTCCTGACGGCGAATTTTAACGTAAAGCTCTCCGATTTTGGGTTTTCGAGGTTTTGTGTGGACATAGACGACCAGCCAATTCTGAGCGAAACGTACTGCGGGTCGATGTCCTACGCTGCTCCGGAGATTCTGCGCGGAAAGCCCTACTCGCCTAAGCAGACGGATTTGTGGTCACTGGGGGTGGTCATGTTTGTGATGCTCAACAAGGCCATGCCGTTCGACGACACTCGAATGCGGAAGCTGTACGAGCAGCAGATGGGCAAGAAGTACCGGTTCCGGTCGCGCGTGGCCAGCGTGTTATCCGTCGAGTGTAAGACTATAGTGAAGAATCTGCTGGAGCCTGATCCAGGGCTGCGGCACAGTGCCGTTCAACTGTTGACTTCTCAGTGGATTGCGATGGATAGCAGACTTACTAGTGAGTCGGTTTAGTTTAATTAAAATCTGAATTTCAAAACTACCTTTGGCATGAAATAATTTAATAACTAATGTGTTATCATCTAGCTAACAAGTAACTACCAATTTCTGCAGAGTATACCTACAAGTAATTATGTTTTAGCTATGAATGCAGTGGAAGCGGCGGCTCTGAAACGTGCTAAAGAGCAACACCGGAGAATGTCTGAACCGCGCAAAATCCCGCCAAAGAGACAAGGCGACATATTGAGCAATTTTAAGAGAGCGTCTTCCGTACACAGAGTAAGTGATTTACTTTTGCACCCTATAGCGGTCGGGCGTCATTTTATACTATTGCTATTAAACCAAAGTTATATTGCTCAGTACTGCCTTTCAAAGTTTAATTTCCACGTCACAGTGCTATTTTGAGATTATACATGTACTTAAAAATCCTGTTTTATTTGTTGCAGGGTAGTGAAATGATAAAATCCCTTGCTAATGTAACAGCAAAACTGAAACAAGCCGATTGATATTAAATGGAGGGCAATTCAACGTCGGTTCGTCGATATCTTTACGTTTGGTATTTACATTTGTGGTTTTCGTGGCAATTTCTATTTCTTATAAAAAGGTATTATTTTATAGATTCAAATAGACGTAGAAGATATAAAATTGAGCGGTTCGGAGCAATTAACACTCGTAAATCGTGGGTATAAAATCATAAAGAAAATCAACGAAGGATCATATGCGAAGGTATTATTTAATTTGTAAATTGGTTATATCAAAAGGAATAAGTGATTTTTAGGGTTCCGTACCTCAAAAGAAAAAAAACGGAACCTTTGTTGGAGATGTGGAGATAAGATTACTTAGTGGTCCGTCCGTCTGTCAAGACCGCTGATCTCGGGAACAGGAGGAGGTAGGTATCGAATTGAAAATAAAACCATATACTCAGGTCTACAGTCCTTAGAAGCTGTGAAAAATACAAACTTCTAAGTGAATGTAAAATGGAACCCTGTTGACTATGGAACCCTAAAAAAGATACGGCCGTTTATGCCACAAACAGCGGGTATTTCGACAATAACAAGCGAATTCCCTTGCTCTAGAACTATGAAATTTGGCATGTAATACCATCTTGTCTGCAAGTAGGTACCTATAGAGTAAGATCTGAAAATTATGTATTAAATCGTATAAAATATAGTCTTTATTTAAAGTACGTAATCAAACATCGCGGTGGGCGGATCCGACTCGCACATGTCCGTTTTTTAATTTTTTTTATTTATATACATTTCAGGTCTACCTCGCGGAGTACAGAAATCCGAATAAAAATGATGCCGTGTCCGTTTTAGCTTGCAAAGTCATCGATACGAGGTGTGCGCCGAAGGATTTCGTCAAGAAATTTTTACCTAGAGAAATAGACGTGTTGATAAAACTCAACCATCCGCATCTGGTGCACACACACAGCATTTTTCAGCGAAGGGATAAGTATTTTATTTTTATGCGTTTCATGGAGCATGGCGATTTGTTAGAATTTGTATTACAAAAGGGAGCCGTACAGGAGGACCAGGCCAGGATATGGACGAGGCAGTTGGCGCTCGCGATCCAGTACATGCATGAGCTCGGCATAGCACACAGAGACATCAAGTGCGAAAACGTCCTATTGACGGCAAACCAGAACGCTAAACTTTCCGATTTCGGGTTTTCCCGCATATGCATCGATAAAAAACTGAGGGATATTCAAAGCGAGACGTTCTGTGGCTCGCTTTCTTACACGGCACCAGAAATTTTGCTCGGTTCACCTTACTATCCGAAGCCTACGGACGTGTGGTCCCTGGGGGTCGTAGTCTACGTAATGTTGAACCGGGCCATGCCGTTCGAAGACAAGAATATGAAACTGCTATATGAGGCACAGGTCAATTGTAACTGGAAGTTTCGCGCGCGGTACCTCGGCGCGCTGTCGGAGAACTGCAAGAGGCTGGTTACGCGAATGTTGGACCCAAATTACCAACAAAGAGTCAAAATTGAAGAAATTATAAACAGTGAATGGATTGCGATGGACTCAAGACTACTAGGTTAGAGATTCGTCGAGTATTTCCTATTTAATTGTAGCGAGTAATTATCACACATTTCAATTGTAAAGCCGGAGTAATATGACTACTTAGCTTATGAATTAAACAGACATTGAAATGTAGACATTAGGTACAATGAGCTGCAATATTGCAATAATGCATGGCCCATTTCTGAATGAATTCATTCATAAATGGGCCATGCATTTTTGCAGCCCATAGTACATTAGCACATTTAGTTTCAATGCAAACAACAGTCACGGAGCTCACGGGGAACAAGGATAGTTTAGACTTCGGGTTACCTACTTTACTTATACCTCACAACAAGTATGATGTACAGAATGGAGCGCGCAGGAGATGCAAGCTTACAAGAAGGCTCGCGAGGAAAGGAGTGAGCTATTGAAAAGGTCCTTGAATAAAACCTCTAGCCCCAATCAAGCTGAGACCTCCATCGTAAAGAAGGACCGTGACCTAAAGCATCCAACTGTGTGAGAGGTAAGATTTATTTATGATAAGGTGAGTCGGGGCTATTGTAGCTATGGGGTTATTGTATCTTATTACCATTATAATGGTCTGTGACCATTATAATGGTCTGTGTATATATAGGATACACAGACCAATGGTATATACACACAATCCTATATATACACAGACCATTTTAAGGGTCACAGACCATTTTAAGGGTCACAGACCATTATAATGGTAAGAAGATACAATAACCCCATAGCTACAATAGCCCCGACTCACCTTACTTATGATCTTTAAGTATTTTTAGTAGAAAAGCACGGACTAATCTAGACGGAAGTGAAGTCACTTCTAAGTATAATAGAGACCGACTTAAGAGGCCTTATTCCTTTAAAAATATATATATATATTACGACAAATATGTTGATAATTTCCACCAACTTGAAGTGAATACTACTTTTCCCCGAGTTTTAGGTAGCTATTTCATGCTTACATTGCGTGTAGTCGAAAATAAGTTGAAAAAACTAATTTTTCGCGTGAATTTTGTCAATTTCGAGTAGTTTTTGAAACAAAAGTTATCAATGAAAAATTCAAATTGAAGGTTTCAAATATATACCTACCAATAAATCCCAATAGCCCTGTTCTAGGTAGTAACATAAATATAATATGTTAAGAAACATGTTTGATCATAGAGAAAAATGTCTAAAACAATCAGCTTTTAAGGGCTTGTGCACAAATCACGCGAGGTTTTTCGGCTACTTTTTGACCCCCCTCCCCCTGGTGATATTTGATGAGGTTCTTTGCTAAATCGAAAATCCCCCCGTCTAAATGGGTCTTTAATCTAAATAATAAATAATTATAGATAACCTATTCACTCGTGTAGGTACTATGATCTATTTATAGTTAGGTTTAGTTAAGTTTATCTATATATATACATATATTCTAGTTTTAATTGTTTCTATATATGATCAATTAAATACTGGCACATTAAACTTAACTTGACAGTGACACAATGTCATATATGAAATTGTCATACACGTACCAAAATTTACAAACACGGGATTTATTCCGTCTAAATTTATTTACTGTACTAACGAAAACAAAAATACTAAAATGAAAACACCATAGCTTACTTGCTAGCTAGCTATCTAGCTAGCAATTTAACAGCATTATGATCGATAAATAAAATAAAACCTCTTGTGTATAGAAAAAATAATTCAGACATGGGCAAGGAGCTTAAAATCTAATTCCCAGCATGGCATCGCCCTCCGACATGGCTATGTTACAAGAAAAAGGGTTCACGCTGGATAAAATGATTGGTGAAGGGTCCTATGCTAAAGTAAGTTCGTGTTTAATGCAGTAAACTCCCTCAATTCGGAATTGGTGTTGGTGACAAGAATATTATCAGTACTTTATCTTGGTTACCTGTTAGAGCATCCGTGAAGCCTATCATTTGAGCCATGCTATATATGATATGATATGTTTAAAAAGAGGCCCGACATTTTTGTTGTTGTTGGATTAGGTACCTAAGTACATTTTTACGTAGAGTAAATGTTCATAGGTGTACAAATCAACCCACATGATCGACGAGACCCGGCACGAGGTGCTGGCGTGCAAGGTGATCAACACGGCGACGGCGCCCCGCGAGTACCTCGCCAAGTTCCTGCCTCGCGAGCTCGACGTCCTCATCCGCGTCAACCACCCCCACATCGTCGCCGTCAACAACATCTACCAGCGACGCGCCAAATACTACATATTCTTGAGATTCGCCGAAAACGGTGACCTCTTAGACTTCCTCACGCGCCACGGTGCCGTAGAAGAAAACCAGAGCAGGCTCTGGATGCGGCAGCTCATATCTGGCCTCAACTATATCCACACCCTGAACATTGCACACAGAGACCTCAAGTGCGAGAATATTTTAATTACGTCCAATTATAACGTGAAGTTGACGGATTTTGGTTTTGCGCGTACCGTGCGCTGCAGGGACCGCGACGTTCTCTCGGAAACGTTCTGCGGGTCGCTGTCTTACGCGGCACCAGAAATACTGAAGGGCGTACCTTATTTACCTAAAATGGCTGATATGTGGTCCATGGGTATAATTCTCTATACAATGCTAAACAGAGCTTTGCCTTTTAACGATACTTCGGCGAAAAGGTTGTATGAGAAACAGGTAAAACTTTCTTTAAACATTACATACATATACAATACCTGACTTAATTCATGTAATAGATTTATTCAATAAGCTACTGAGAAAAGTCACACCTCTGCCATACATAGGTATACGCAGGAAGGTAACTTTTCTCTGTAGCTTTATAGCTTACTGTATCGATTCAATCACGCGTTTTGAGTTCATCAGAAACATACGTCGCCTAGAACTGTTAATAAAATGAGTATTGGTACTTATTGCAGTGTATTCACGTGTTGTAGATAAAGAAAAAATGGCGTTTCCGCACGAACGTTGTGAACGTCCTGTCTTCCGAGTGCAAGGCCCAGGTGACATCGTTGATGGAGCCCGAGGCGACGGCGCGTCCCACCGCCTGCAGCGTCCTCAACGGAACCTGGATCAGCATGGACTCCCGCCTCGCCAGTTAGTACCACAATCAGGTCCACCGTCCGAGTGCAAGCAGGTGACGTCGTTGATGGAGCCCCAGGCTGCGGCGCGTCCCACCGCCTGCAGCGTCCTCAACGGAACCTGGATCAGCATGGACTCTCGCCTCGCCAGTTAGTACCACAATCAGGTCCACCGTCCGAGTGCAAGCAGGTGACGTCGTTGATGGAGCCCCAGGCTGCGGCGCGTCCCACCGCCTGCAGCGTCCTCAACGGAACCTGGATCAGCATGGACTCTCGCCTCGCCAGTTAGTACCACAATCAGGTCCACCGTCCGAGTGCAAGCAGGTGACGTCGTTGATGGAGCCCCAGGCTGCGGCGCGTCCCACCGCCTGCAGCGTCCTCAACGGAACCTGGATCAGCATGGACTCTCGCCTCGCCAGTTAGTACCACAATCAGGTCCACCGTCCGAGTGCAAGCAGGTGACGTCGTTGATGGAGCCCCAGGCTGCGGCGCGTCCCACCGCCTGCAGCGTCCTCAACGGAACCTGGATCAGCATGGACTCTCGCCTCGCCAGTTAGTACCACAATCAGGTCCACCGTCCGAGTGCAAGCAGGTGACGTCGTTGATGGAGCCCCAGGCTGCGGCGCGTCCCACCGCCTGCAGCGTCCTCAACGGAACCTGGATCAGCATGGACTCTCGCCTCGCCAGTTAGTACCACAATCAGGTCCACCGTCCGAGTGCAAGCAGGTGACGTCGTTGATGGAGCCCCAGGCTGCGGCGCGTCCCACCGCCTGCAGCGTCCTCAACGGAACCTGGATCAGCATGGACTCTCGCCTCGCCAGTTAGTACCACAATCAGGTCCACCGTCCGAGTGCAAGCAGGTGACGTCGTTGATGGAGCCCCAGGCTGGGGCGCGTCCCACCGCCTGCAGCGTCCTCAACATCATGAACCTGGATCAGCATGGACTCTCGCCTCGCCAGTTAGTACCACAATCAGGTCCACCGTCCGAGTGCAAGCAGGTGACGTCGTTGATGGAGCCCCGGGCTGCGGCGCGTCCCACCGCCTGCAGCGTCCTCAACGGAACCTGGATCAGCATGGACTCTCGCCTCGCCAGTTAGTACCACAATCAGGTCCACCGTCCGAGTGCAAGCAGGTGACGTCGTTGATGGAGCCCCGGGCTGCGGCGCGTCCCACCGCCTGCAGCGTCCTCAACGGAACCTGGATCAGCATGGACTCTCGCCTCGCCAGTTTGTACCACAATCAGGTCCACCGTCCGAGTGCAAGCAGGTGACGTCGTTGATGGAGCCCCGGGCTGCGGCGCGTCCCACCGCCTGCAGCGTCCTCAACATCATGACCTGGATCAGCATGGACTCTCGCCTCGCCAGTTAGTACCACAACCAGGTCCACCGTCCGAGTGCAAGCAGGTGACGTCGTTGATGGAGCCCCGGGCTGCGGCGCGTCCCACCGCCTGCAGCGTCCTCAACATCATGAACCTGGATCAGCATGGACTCTCGCCTCGCCAGTTAGTACCACAACCAGGTCCACCGTCCGAGTGCAAGCAGGTGACGTCGTTGATGGAGCCCCGGGCTGCGGCGCGTCCCACCGCCTGCAGCGTCCTCAACATCATGAACCTGGATCAGCATGGACTCTCGCCTCGCCAGTTAGTACCACAACCAGGTCCACCGTCCGAGTGCAAGCAGGTGACGTCGTTGATGGAGCCCCGGGCTGCGGCGCGTCCCACCGCCTGCAGCGTCCTCAACGGAACCTGGATCAGCATGGACTCTCGCCTCGCCAGTTAGTACCACAATCAGGTCCACCGTCCGAGTGCAAGCAGGTGACGTCGTTGATGGAGCCCCGGGCTGCGGCGCGTCCCACCGCCTGCAGCGTCCTCAACATCATGAACCTGGATCAGCATGGACTCTCGCCTCGCCAGTTAGTACCACAACCAGGTCCACCGTCCGAGTGCAAGCAGGTGACGTCGTTGATGGAGCCCCGGGCTGCGGCGCGTCCCACCGCCTGCAGCGTCCTCAACGGAACCTGGATCAGCATGGACTCTCGCCTCGCCAGTTAGTACCACAACCAGGTCCACCGTCCGAGTGCAAGCAGGTGACGTCGTTGATGGAGCCCCGGGCTGCGGCGCGTCCCACCGCCTGCAGCGTCCTCAACGGGACCTGGATCAGCATGGACTCTCGCCTCGCCAGTTAGTACCACAATCAGGTCCACCGCCCGAGTGCAAGCAGGTGACGTCGTTGATGGAGCCCCAGGCTGCGGCGCGTCCCACCGCCTGCAGCGTCCTCAACGGAACCTGGATCAGCATGGACTCTCGCCTCGCCAGTTAGTACCACAATCAGGTCCACCGCCCGAGTGCAAGCAGGTGACGTCGTTGATGGAGCCCCGGGCTGCGGCGCGTCCCACCGCCTGCAGCGTCCTCAACGGAACCTGGATCAGCATGGACTCTCGCCTCGCCAGTTAGTACCACAACCAGGTCCACCGCCCGAGTGCAAGCAGGTGACGTCGTTGATGGAGCCCCGGGCTGCGGCGCGTCCCACCGCCTGCAGCGTCCTCAACATCATGAACCTGGATCAGCACGAGCCATTGCCAGTTAAGACTTTAAGAGCGAGCTGCAGGGCTAGCATATCTTGCCGCGACTTCCCTTGTCGCGCGACTCAGCGTCATCTGCTATGCTCGCACGGTATTAAAAGAAAAGTGACAGGTAGTATGTGTCGCGCGACAAAGAGTCGCGTGTCGAAGTTATGCTACACGAGCAGTAACTTTGACGGGTTATCGGAAGAGGAGGACAATGATGGCTATCTAATTTATCACTAAGCTCCGAAAAAAGGTTAGGCGCAGCGTAACTTTTTGTAAGGAAATTAATGAGAACTAATATACCTGCTTACCTAACGATTCTGTCGATTTACTCCAACTAACTAAAAGTTGACGAGTTAGGTAAAAGGTTCATATGTGACGTAACATTTTCATTTTGCAGCGATGAGTACTGAGGAAGATTCCTTACTGAAGAAAGCGGTAGCGGCAGGAGAGAACCCGTTTAGCGATGAGACCGAGATGGAGCGTGTGGCAGAGATTCGTCAAAAGAGCCGGAAAGGTGTGCGCTTTCAAATTTGTTATTATTTTACAGTCGGTGAGCCAAAACACAATTGTTAATTACTTATCTTATAATAGGTTGGTAAAATTTTTGGATGACCATGAAATATTTTTTTTGTCGGTATTCTTTGCTGCAGGAATCTATCTACAAGCTGCAGGTCATTAAATTTCTTTGCCATGGTTTTCCAAAACAAAAATTAACTGACAATTTGATCAAATGAGCGTTATAGAATCTCGTGTTAGTGCAGTTTAGTATTAAGTATTTGTGTTGTTGGCCTAGGAAGGCTTCAAGGATAAACTGTAAGTGTATACGTATTTCTGCTGTGTGTGCGCGCCGTATTAATAATGCGCGTTGTTACTTATATGTTTCATATACGGTGTCTATCTGTGAGTTCCTGTAATTGGCTCTGTAATTCTATTTAAGTTTTCCTTTTATATGTCATAATTAGCTGTTGGTTCTCCTTGAATAAAATAAATAAAAATAAATAAATTTGACCGTTCGAAATTTAATTGGCTGAAGGGACCTTGGCCTTTAAAACCCAATAAAAAACTAGTCGATGACGATAGTCGACACTTCTCAATTTCAAACCGAACTGTCAAATTGTAAGCCACCAATCTTTTAGAGCATAACCTTGACTGGGTAGTAGCCAATTTACGTACAAATGTACATGCGCAGATCCGCCATTTTTGTTCTAAAAGTTTGCCTCCAACTTTAAAGATAAAATAATAAACAGCAGTTTGTAGATAGTTACAGCAAAAACTATCGAAAAAAAATAATTAAAAATTGTACATAGCCTCTTATTGTGTTTAGCCCCACTGAATGGGCCGAGTCCGAGTCGGAGCGCGGTCAAGCGCATTTTACTGATTTTTACTGATGTCCTTACCGACTCTGATGGCGGTGGGTACGTATTACAACGCCGAAGTTCAAAATACCGAATTTCATAAAACCTATGGACGGAAGGCCGAAAATTAAAATGTCGAATGTTTATTTGACCGAAAGTTTAAAATCCCGAAAGAACGTTTGATCGAAAGGATGAAATCCCGAATATTATAATCCCGAAGACTGTAATCCTGAAGACTGCAATCCCGAAGATTATAATCCCGAAGACTATGATCCTGCCTGAAGATTGTAATCTGGAATATTATTTAAACTCTCGAGAATTGTATTTCTGTAGTCTTACAGATTCTAATGTTTATGTTATACAAATATTTTTTTCGTTCCAACACTAGTGTGTGGGCTGTCGTTGAATAGGTCTTTTAAAAATAATAGGGGTCTTCAAACATCATTTTTTGATAAAGTCAGGAGTTTTGTAAATATTCGCTCCAGAAATATAAAAAATAGCGTGCCCCCCCTCTAACTTTTCAACCACGGATCATAAAATTATGGAAACATCCTTAAAAATGAGGCCTTATAAGCACTTTGAATGAAAACTATATTGAATAAAATCGGTCGAGCCGTTTTTGAGATCGCAAAAATTCATAATTTTCTTTAAAATGACGTAAGTGCCGCGCGGTGTCCTTACGAGTATAATTCGAACGTTACACATAATATTAGTTAAGTACCATACTGTATTAAAACATTTCGCTCAATCTGGCGCGTAAAATCGATAACTTCCAGAAGGTAACAAGTAATTAAAGTTAGTTTGGCGTTTACGACCTTTTTATAGAGCTTGAAATCGCTGTTTAGGCCCGTATACCTATTGTGAAGGATGGGCAAATACGGAACCCTACACTGAGCGTGGCCCGGCCCGACATGCTCTTGGCGTGTAGTACGTTGGGTACCGACCAAACGTTCATTTTAAAAATACGTTATTGGATAGCAACGTACTGAAATTGTACTATTTTGTACTCAGTATAAAAAAAAAATACCTTTATACAACAGAAGAAATAATTAGATTAAATTGGTCGGTACGCAACGTACTCGTCTCGTACGGGCCAGTGGTTTACAATACGAATTTGAACACCAGGTATAACACAGGAAAATGTACTCATTATGTATAGTTGAAATAATACAAGCTGGGCTAATCCACTTAAGAACTGAATACCATTGAACAAACCACAACTGGTAAACCGCAAATTAAGATAACGAGCTCGTAGTAAAAGCAGATTGTAACCACCTTGGAAGGTTAATATAGATTATCGACTCTATTTCCTTGGACATTAGACTACAAAATGCACTAACAGAATAATGGTGATCATAACTTTTTGGAATTTTACAACCGTCTGACCCTCCTCAAGAACGTATTCTCTTGAAAAAGGACTATGATCTCTCGTCAACAAACATTTTAAACCTATTCAACAAGGAATAAGGCTGAAAATTCAATATCCACGCAATGTAGTTCTAACTTTTTTTTGTAAGTAGGTAACTGGTTGGCGCCAGGTTCGCGTTTATGAGAACAAAAGCAGATAGGATTGTATTAGACACAATGCTATTGTGAATGCAGGTAAGTGGATTAGCTCAGCTTGTATTACTTCAACTATATATACCTCATGATTCGGGTACCATAATTACCATGTAATGTTTAGATCAATTATTATTCTTTTTCAAAGTTGGGCGGTATGGAACGAACACGTTCTGACCACGTACTGACCAAGCTTATTTTACCATTTATTTTAACACTTTCGCTACCAGGAACCCGCCTGGTAGGCACTCGTAATCATTGCTCAGATGCCGGTCACGTATTTTTGCTTAAAGAGCTACCCACCTAGCGGGCTCTCGGTTTCTGGGGTAGGGTTAAATTTTATATCTGGTTGCGAAAGTGTTAACTTAGTCAGTGTCAAATAAATCTACCCAAAATGTACCCGATTTTGGCCGGTTATTTATTGGAGTGCATTATTCATGTTAACTGAGAGCTAAATTAAAAAATTTAGAAGATCTACTCTTCATTCTGGCGTGTTGCGGTAAAAGGTCTTTATACGAACGTCATAGTAAGATACGCACTATTTCAGAATTCTTAATTTTCCTTTTTTTTTTTCAGAGGGATTACAAACATTGAAAGCCTTGGATGCAGTTTCACGCCCGGGCTCACATCCGTTATTCGATGATTAATCAAGCAATCTCAAATCGTAAATTCTAAGATGAATAAAAAACTATATATTCATTCAATGTTTATTAAATCATACATTTCATATTCTATGACTTTAAGTTATATTAAAATTTATTTAATACATAATGTATAAATGTGTTTTGTCGCTATCCGGTGATACAACTCACCTTCCAATAACCTACACTCGTATTACAAAGTCATGGAAGACAGGGTCGTAAGGGCCTATGTATATATTTATAAGATTTGGCACAGCGTGGTAGGAACGGGATATTGGCTCATTATACATGACAATGGTAAATAAAACAGTGTTAAAATTTAACTTACAACAGAATATCCAACACAAGTGTGGACCATCACTGGATAGAAATTCATACGACTACGCCATTTTTCGAATTATATAAGTAGATAAGAAACTTCAGGAATTAGGTACATATCGATACCTTAGTGCACACTTGTACTAATTACATTTTTTTTGCAACAACTTTTTTCCGAAAAGTTAGTACGAGTGTAAACAGTATCGGTATGTGAATCTTTAAAAAAAGTAGAGAATGTCACAAGTTTTAAGGATATAATAAATTTCGTTATTTGTGCAAAAAGATTGTGCCAGTGACCATAATTTAATTGGACTTTCTGTGCATAGGTTTCATTTTGCGAAGTATTAATCGATAGTAACAAATTAACTCTCAGTTAACACTTTGCAACTAACAACTTCGAAGCATTGGCATTGAATATTGCAACCGGTTACTTCTTGACAAAACTGCATTTTATACGTCTTTAGGTCAGACTTCAAAATCCAGCTTGTCATTTTGTTACATAACGCTTAATATCTGATCAATGTTCTATACACAATAGGTGTAAGAAAATAATTATTTCTTATTGCGAAGGCGAAGTTAGTATAGGATGTTATTAGAGTTAAGAGGTTAAAGTTTATAGTTCGTATCTAGCAGGTTTGCATTTCATGAATTTATTACTATTACATGGTCAAAGGTTCGGAAAGATATTATAGTATAAAGGATAAGTTTTATGGTCCTTCATGATTACAATAAATAATCTTACTTAAGTTGCTGATAATAGTACTTACTCGCAATAAAAATTACTCTTATAGTTAGATGAAAATTCATTGCAGCAATAGAAATGAGACCCGAGTTATATTGTCGCCTTTCAGTCGTTTTCTAATAAGCTACTCGTACTTAATAATATACAATAAAACGCACTAAGTACTGCATCAAAAATTTGTAACAAATCCTACAGTAAAGTTACATGTGTGTATAGGTAAACAACTTAACTATAGTATACTACTAGGTGTATATAGTAGTAACGGTTGTATACAGAAATTGGCGCTCTATATTTGAATTTTGACCTAACTTCCATACTTTACACCTCACGTTCCTTTAGTTAAGTTTTTCACCTCATTCGGTTCCCCACAGTCGATTAATTTTACTGTGGAATATTAACTACCCATTCCCATTACATTCCGTTACATGCAATAATAGTGAAACAGTCAGATCAGAGTATATTGTCAATAATAATTTGGTTTTAAAATCTGTACTCAACTCCTATCGGTTACAAGTTACAGTAGTACTATTGATTTCAAAATGTTCATAATGTATAAGCAGGTCAATTGCCTTTTCAAATATATTCATTAAAGCACGTAATTTTCATACAAAATGGAATGTCTATTGCTTGTTTTGGTACTTTTAATGAAATGGTCTCAAAAGCTCAAGAAATTGAATGGTCATTCGTCAAATGAAATTATTTAGCAGACTATTTGTTCCATTTATGACCAGCCTAGTTTTATCATGCGACAAAACTGCGACGAACGCCGCGTCGTCGATATAAACATTACGAGCTACATCAGTTAAATATATATCTCTTTAAATAAATCGTACTTTTAGACCTCTTAATATCTACAACAAACCAATATAATTCAAGACATAATTTTTGGCAGTTCGACTCAATTAAAAATAAGTTACAAGATAATTTGTTTTTTAAATACTTTAAATACTTAACAATCGATCACCTCGGACGCTCACATCGAGGGCTTAAACACGTGTCCGATAATTTTAAATTTAGCACCAACTTTGAAGCCAATCAAAATTATTTCTCGAAGCCCTCGCTCGAATCGATTCTAGTATTAGAACACGAAAAATCGACTCGGCATGCATGCGATTTTACGTCGGATTAGTATGAGTCCATGGGTTAGCTGCGGTGTGTGCATGTTCAGAGCACGGTGTGTGTGTGTGTGTGTGTGTGTGTGTGTGTGTGTGCGGCGCGTCCGCGTGCACACGCAGCCGCGCGCGCTAGTGTGCGCGCGCGTCGTCACGCGGGGGAGAGACAGCCGACGCGACGCCCGCTTCCGCTGATTTTACTTTCATCGTCTGTAAACATTTCTGTCTTAGTTCTCTAACAAAAACATCGATAACAAACCATACCCAAAAGATGAGATAAAATAAAGCATTTGCATATAAAAACTCTATCTGATTAGAATAAGGAACACCTTTCCCCCGGTTAACTGTCGTGTTATTTTATTAAAATTGTAATAAAACCCAAACCGAATGTGCACACCACTCTTTGGCAAATTTAAAGAATAAGATACAGTGCAATAAAAATAAAATACACAGCCAATATAATTTAAATACAAACCAACAAGTAAACCAATGACGCTCAAAGTACACGATCACCAAAATAAATAAATATAAAAAATACTGACCAACAAAAAATATTCTGTGGAACGAGATTTTACATTTTTATGATTTTGGATCGTATACAGCATGTAAAAACCTATAAATCTCTACATTGCAAGATTTCGGCCCACAAAATAAATATCGTCGACTTTCATCTGAAATCCAAGCATGCCGCATTACCAAGAAAGCTAAATGAATATCGAGATCAGCGTATCAATCACAAACTCAGTTTAATTTCAGTCAAAATCCTATTATAAGCTATTTATCACAGAATATAGAGTTATAATAAAGTGACACTGTCTACGGATCATCAAAAGTCCTGTCTCAAAATAATTAATATGGAGAGTGACCAACAATGGTAACGCCGTCAATTGATACATTTGCCATCGGCACTATCGATAAACAAATTAATACTTTGTTAACTCCATATTTTGTGCTATTCATTTCATTGCAAGGTCACAAACTGACTCGTATAAGTAAACTACGAAAGAAACCACGCGACGGGTCCTGCAATCAATCAATCAAAGTAATCTTTATTATCTGTGGCACCATATTGGCCTGGATAATAAACGGCAGGCTTGGAGTCCCGGTACTTAGTGTATTAGTGCGGTTAGTAACTTACTGGCGACGTAGCGTTAGCGTCACCTGAGCCATCGTCGTGCAGCGGACACACGAGCTCTCCCAGCTCGAGCTCGTCCTTGCTCTTCTTGCGCTTCAGGGAGAACTGGCTCTTCTTTGGTACCTGGTGTTCAGATTTCATTATCGTATCAGCATTATCATATTAGGTGAAATACGTCCACTGATAGACAAGGTCTAAATGTGCATATTTATAAGCCAGACAAGTTGCTTCTTAGCCCACGATATATTGGGGTTTTTAGTGATACTAATTTCTTTTACTTTTTGGTAACAGACTGAAAGTCATCGAATGTCACTTATTAAGCAAAGACGAAACAGGGTTCATTATTCCGCGAATTTCAAATATTTTTTTCACAATATAACCAAAACTATCCAAGTACTGCAAGACAAGTTCCGAAGAAGAACGATGGACTAAGCTGCATTCTCATTCGGGAAGCTGCTCAATCATTCGTTCTTCTTGAAGAAGAATTGTTTCTTGACAAACCCCTAATGATATTTTATAATGTATGTAAATGACGTATGCACATTATTATCAAAGGAAAGCTATTTGTAGCGCAACTATCACAGGGGTAATCACAACTTAGGCTATATAAGGGCAGGGCACAGCGTAGTGAACCCTGCAATGAGCATCTAATTTTAACTTCAATCGAAAACCCTTAACTTAAGACACGTTTTGTAATTACTAATCAAAATGTGATGTTACCTTATACTTAGTTGTAGCTGTCAAAGGCTGGTAGCCAAGTGTTTGTTCCGCGTTCCGTTTCTGCTGGATAACGTCGCGGCCGAGCAAGTCATTGAACCTAGAATTATGACAACATTATGGCGTAATTATAGAAAATCCCTATGTAGACAGAGGTCGAATTTCAAGGCTTGCCTTGAACAAGGATGCCGGGTCGTAGCGACAATACTGCAGTAGTAAGTCAAGTCAGACCGGAGAAGAGGTTTATGATAAAATAGTATTCTAATGAAATAAGACAACGTGCACATTTCACTGCCTCTGACTGCTTACTGCCGATCTTTAATGCGGTAGAGTCGTGACCATGATAATAGGATACTTGAACAGGAGAAGTGTGACAGCCGACTGCAGTAACAAACGACTAGAGTAGGTATTACTACAATCAATGTAAGACAAATCAATCAAGTGAGGGTTTACCTTTGAGTAAGGTGCCGCCGCAGTAACGTCTTGTTGGCGGGAATGTTCAGTAAAGCTGCCAGCAATTCTGCTGTGAATCGGGGCTCGAGAAGCATAAGTCCGCCGTGGACACCTGAAATGTAATGGTTTCTATCACAATCCCTGTTCATGTTAGATCTGAGAAAACCTAGTGCCTAGAAGTCTGTCCGGGAATTACTATTATTGGGTGTCAAACTCATTGTACTCGTGAATGTTTCCAAATGAGCATCCCGCGCCATTCCTTGCAAAAAAGTGACTCATCTTGTCATTGACGAAGAGGTTTGATACGTATGAAATTAATGACTGCTCATGATGCATTGGACATGATGACTAACAAGCCTCGTCCTATTGTGCTCGGCGTCTGAGGCACGTAAATACTTGAATCCTGGGAGGTGTTTTAAATAACTGACTGACGCTTGATACTTGATAGTTGATACTAACCGGCGCCACGCAGGTTGGGCGCGTACTCCGCCAGGTCGATCTGCTTCAGCCACTGCATCACTCTATGCGAGGACCATCGTGCGATATCTTCTTCAGCCTGTTCGTTGTCCTCTGCGGCGCGACGGATCATCGTGTCCGGGCTGAACTTGTTGTCTCGGAGTACTTGGATACCTGAACATGATAAACAAATTTTAATAGAATGTGTTAAAAATGTGCATGCTAAACATAAAACTTAGAATTTTAATACTGCTTTAGAAGAAAAATTCAGTGATATCGACTCCGATACGATACTTGCGCACGTACCTCTGCGCACGGCGAGCGCGTGCAAGGCGTGCGAGACGCGGAGATGTGTGTGCAGCTCTGTGTGCGTGAGGCGGTGCAGCCCGCGCCCGTCCAGCGCGGCGTCGGCCGAACGAGTCCTACTGTGCGCACGTACCTCTGCGCACGGCGAGCGCGTGCAAGGCGTGCGAGACGCGGAGATGTGTGTGCAGCTCTGTGTGCGTGAGGCGGTGCAGCCCGCGCCCGTCCAGCGCGGCGTCGGCCGAACGAGTCCTACTGTGCGCACGTACCTCTGCGCACGGCGAGCGCGTGCAAGGCGTGCGAGACGCGGAGATGTGTGTGCAGCTCTGTGTGCGTGAGGCGGTGCAGCCCGCGCCCGTCCAGCGCGGCGTCGGCCGAACGAGTCCTACTGTGCGCACGTACCTCTGCGCACGGCGAGCGCGTGCAAGGCGTGCGAGACGCGGAGATGTGTGTGCAGCTCTGTGTGCGTGAGGCGGTGCAGCCCGCGCCCGTCCAGCGCGGCGTCGGCCGAACGAGTCCTACTGTGCGCACGTACCTCTGCGCACGGCGAGCGCGTGCAAGGCGTGCGAGACGCGGAGATGTGTGTGCAGCTCTGTGTGCGTGAGGCGGTGCAGCCCGCGCCCGTCCAGCGCGGCGTCGGCCGAACGAGTCCTACTGTGCGCACGTACCTCTGCGCACGGCGAGCGCGTGCAAGGCGTGCGAGACGCGGAGATGTGTGTGCAGCTCTGTGTGCGTGAGGCGGTGCAGCCCGCGCCCGTCCAGCGCGGCGTCGGCCGAACGAGTCCTACTGTGCGCACGTACCTCTGCGCACGGCGAGCGCGTGCAAGGCGTGCGAGACGCGGAGATGTGTGTGCAGCTCTGTGTGCGTGAGGCGGTGCAGCCCGCGCCCGTCCAGCGCGGCGTCGGCCGAACGAGTCCTACTGTGCGCACGTACCTCTGCGCACGGCGAGCGCGTGCAAGGCGTGCGAGACGCGGAGATGTGTGTGCAGCTCTGTGTGCGTGAGGCGGTGCAGCCCGCGCCCGTCCAGCGCGGCGTCGGCCGAACGAGTCCTACTGTGCGCACGTACTATCGGCTGCAAAATTGCATGGACCCCCTTGAGGCGATAATGGCTTGGACGGCTGTAGGCAAGGTTTGCAGTTAACAAACTAGATGGCGTCTTTGTGTCCAAAGCTGTCGATTTTAATGGCATAATTGAATATAATAGGCTTATAGTCAATAAAAATCTTCTACTATTTAATAATCTAACCGGACAAATTAAAATATACATTTATCATCAAATTGAAAATAGCTTACACCGAAACCGTCCGTCCACCCGTCTTTTTAACTGGCAACCCAGTTCGTTTAACTATGTTGCCCTTCTAAAACCGCTCGCGTTATTTCAAAGAAACCCATCGTTACAGATTCTTTTGACGCCATTTTATACAAAGTAAGTTCGTAATTATAAAATTACGAATGTTTTTATCCACGGTTTCACGGTTTTATAAACATATGCCAAAAAATTATCAGGAATGAATATGAAGTTTACGTAGTTTATACACAAGAGGTGTGATTTAATAAAACTTCAATTAAATCACAGAAAATTAAATGTAAAGGAAATTTAATTATTTAGGCAATATGCGGGGTTATCGTAAGAGTAAGTCATGTTTATCATTACTCTTGTCTTAAAAAAAAACGAGGACATGAGTAATAGACACTAATTCGTGTCATTTATTTGTATAAAGCTTTCAAACCAAATAATACCTACCAATTTCATGGTTATGAGGTTTTTATCAAAAAGAAAACATAGGCTCTCAAATTAAACATATACCTAGGTAATTTATGTTTGTGCTTAAGATGTTTGGAACACTACAATTGGAATAATACAAATGTGGAAATCAAAATGTTATGTTACATCATAATTTTTAATATAAAAACATAACACGATATTTATGCAGATATTCGTATGAAAATATTGAGTGTTAAATCAGTTAGGATTCTACAATCAACAATTTAAAACATGACCTGAATTCATAGGTATAGGGATCAATCTAATTGTATAATATAGCCTTAAACTCATGTCAAACTCTAAACAGTTAAACAAACTTTTTAATCACTGGGGTTTATAGTCGCAAAGTCAAAATAATTTATTTCAGACAGTGGTCCATAATATGTTAGTTACATTTACAGAAAACCCCACCAGAACGGGCGCGATTTTTGTTACTATAAAATTAACTAAACAGGACTAATAGATCTACAATAATAAAACAACTAAAAATCATAGTTTCTTTATTACTTACACAGCATGTTTTTTGTTTCATGTAATTCAAGGGAAAAACAATACCACTACTTAACGTTTTGTTGAAGGTAAAAAGCTTAATTATTCGTTTCTGAAATCAGAAAGAGGATTGAAGCTTCACCTTAATCAAAACAACATTTGTTTATTTTATTAGTGAATCAATTTTAAAGACAAAACTGAGACCGGGTTATATAAATAGTTATATTTCGATTTTAGTGTTTTAAACGCTTTTGCTTGTCATTTATCAATTAGCTATAGAAAATTCTCGTGATGTAAAAATATTGTAATAAACTCAATACCTATCACAAAATGGTGTAAAAATATTAAACATGGTTTTTCACTCTTTTTGTTATATTAGAAGCAATTATCATGTTCATGTTCATAATAAATACAAAAAAAAAAAATATATATATATATATTTTTCGATTTCAAACAATAATGAATAATGTAGCATGTTGCAGAATTAAAAAAATATTGTTTTATTTACTAATGTAACCCGGTCTCCGCTAATTGCCATCTTTTGCATTAATAACTAGTATAGCCACCATTTTTGTCTATAACGGCTTGCAAGCGGGAAGGCATCGATTCTATTAAATGTCCACACAGTCCCGAACCACGAATACTATCCCATATTGTAGCACAGTGCGTCTCCAATATTTCTGAGATTCGCTCATTTCGGTTATCCCAACGTTGAACGATAACACCCCATAAATTTTCTATGGGATTTAAATCAGGTGATCTAGCGGGCCACGACACGACATTTATATCTTTGTGCTGGCGAAACCACTCACGCACATTTTGCGAACGATGTATAGGACAGTTATCTTGAACAAACGTAATTAGTGGTAATTCTCCTTCTGGATAGACATTCCTAACAGTTGGTAACATGATTTCTTCCAGCACATTTAAATTGTCACCACTTTTCGCCCTACTCGGCACTCGGACCAATTCTCCCGGATCAGCCGCACTCATCCAACCCCACATGTTCACAGTTATACGACCTGATTCCATATTAGGCACTACGTGGTCAGCGTCATACCGAGTGTTGTCGCGACGCCATAAGCTTAGACGTCCATGTTGACTCGATTTAAATGTTTTTTCATCGGTAAAGATGACATTGCTCCAATCATCATTTAAGTGCTCCCGGGCGAACTTTAATCTCTCTTCTTTGTGATGTGGGGTTAGCAAAGGTTTGACTGTATGCCTACGATGATGCAATCCTTCACTATGAAGGACACGACGAATAGTATCCACACTTGAGTCACATAAACGGGCGTAATGTCTTATTGGTTGAAAGCCGTTTGCTTCATACTCCCGTACTAACATTTCACGCTGCTGTGCATCAATCAGCCGTGGTCGACCACTTCTTTGGCGGTGCAATAATGACCCTTCTTCTCCGAATCTCCGCACCCATAAAGCTACCGTTTTTTTCTGCAACAAAATTTAGGAATATATAATAATTGATAAAATATAAAACAGATATCGTTCAAATATAATTATTATGTTTGTATTATATATAAAAATATACTTCGAACCTTAAAACAACTACTTACATTTACACCGGTTTCTCTGGCAATTTCTGCCATATTTTTGCCTTCATTATGCAAGGCAATGATCTGTGACCTTTTCACTAAATCGATATTGCAATGAGAACTCATTTTAATATTCGATAAGTAATAAAAAGCAATAATAAAAGACAATCAAATCAACGGAACTAGCTACTGTTAGCGGACGAACTGTTTTGTAATAAAAACTGGAACGGTATATATTTGATGTTCTAAATCTACCCTCTAAGTAACTATGAGTGTAAGTATGCCAATAGATAATAGTTGCCCATTTCAACAAGAATACCAAATGAATTTACTTACTATTCATTTAATTTGTATTTGTTTAAAATTGCAATTATTTTTTGATAACACTAAAAAATAGATAAGATTTCTTTATCTATTGTTTATTTTAAGTCTTAGTTTTTAATTTTTACTTTAAGGCTTTATTTAAGCTTTTCCTTTGCTATTACAAATTGTTATTTACATTAAAAAAGTATTAGTACTAAACAAAATTCTTGTTTTTCTTGTAAACTAAAGTTATTCTGAGTATGATAATGAATTTCGTCAGCTTTCATTAAGTCTCGCTGGCTTGGAGGTTGAATACATCTGTCTCGATGTCGGAGGGTCCATGTTCAAATCTTCGCAATAATTATGAAGAAATACAATGTTTTTGGGTGTTGTGTGAATCTTCGTTGGTAGATTAAAATATGATTTGTATTTATTCATCCTTACAAAATAACATAAATGGCCGAAGTATAGCATTCTATAATTTCTGGATGTTGGACAAGAACGACCATAATAATAATATCATGTCAGTTAAATATTGGATTTGCGGGAGAAAACATATTTTATTTTATATTTGGTTGTTATCAGTGCCATCTAGTGGGATCTTATTAAACTAATGAAGTACGTGACATAGCTCAACCGTCTTGACTGGCTTCAAAGCATTCGCGTTTAAAAAGGGGTATGCACTTTTGCTGCCGATAGTACCTCTGCGCACGGCGAGCGCGTGCAAGGCGTGCGAGACGCGGAGATGTGTGTGCAGCTCTGTGTGCGTGAGGCGGTGCAGCCCGCGCCCGTCCAGCGCGGCGTCGGCCGAACGAGTCCTACTGTGCGCACGTACCTCTGCGCACGGCGAGCGCGTGCAAGGCGTGCGAGACGCGGAGATGTGTGTGCAGCTCTGTGTGCGTGAGGCGGTGCAGCCCGCGCCCGTCCAGCGCGGCGTCGGCCGAACGAGTCCTACTGTGCGCACGTACCTCTGCGCACGGCGAGCGCGTGCAAGGCGTGCGAGACGCGGAGATGTGTGTGCAGCTCTGTGTGCGTGAGGCGGTGCAGCCCGCGCCCGTCCAGCGCGGCGTCGGCCGAACGAGTCCTACTGTGCGCACGTACCTCTGCGCACGGCGAGCGCGTGCAAGGCGTGCGAGACGCGGAGATGTGTGTGCAGCTCTGTGTGCGTGAGGCGGTGCAGCCCGCGCCCGTCCAGCGCGGCGTCGGCCGAACGAGTCCTACTGTGCGCACGTACCTCTGCGCACGGCGAGCGCGTGCAAGGCGTGCGAGACGCGGAGATGTGTGTGCAGCTCTGTGTGCGTGAGGCGGTGCAGCCCGCGCCCGTCCAGCGCGGCGTCGGCCGAACGAGTCCTACTGTGCGCACGTACCTCTGCGCACGGCGAGCGCGTGCAAGGCGTGCGAGACGCGGAGATGTGTGTGCAGCTCTGTGTGCGTGAGGCGGTGCAGCCCGCGCCCGTCCAGCGCGGCGTCGGCCGAACGAGTCCTACTGTGCGCACGTACCTCTGCGCACGGCGAGCGCGTGCAAGGCGTGCGAGACGCGGAGATGTGTGTGCAGCTCTGTGTGCGTGAGGCGGTGCAGCCCGCGCCCGTCCAGCGCGGCGTCGGCCGAACGAGTCCTACTGTGCGCACGTACCTCTGCGCACGGCGAGCGCGTGCAAGGCGTGCGAGACGCGGAGATGTGTGTGCAGCTCTGTGTGCGTGAGGCGGTGCAGCCCGCGCCCGTCCAGCGCGGCGTCGGCGGCGGCGGCGCGCGCCCCGCACACGCCCACGTCCTCCAGCCAGCGCAGCGTCCACGCTGTGTCCAGCGCGCTCGCTACTGTGAGCATTGGGTCGCCGTGTCCACCCTGAAATTATTTACAATGAAAAATAAAATAATAAAGAAACACATTATAACAACGTTACTAAGGTTCAGGGTGCTATTAGTGATTAGCACAACCGAAAGAAAAACAAATCCGACCTTCTAGCCAGAACTCAAGTACACAAACCGGGTGGTTTCACAGTCCTTCCAGTGTTTACCTGATTCATTTACCAGTAGATCCGTTGGCGCGAGCACGGTCTTCTTCCTATGCATAGAACGTTTGATGGCATTATTATGAAAAGCTGAAGAGATAATTATTAGAACATAGAATTGGACGTTGCCCCGAGCTACCTTCTCGCCGCCGGCACATAGGTCTATAGCCCCAAGTACTCTAAGCAGCCGCGGGTACTAGGACAGTTCCATTTATAAACTTCTGTTTGCCTGGCTAACTCACCATTAGATCCATAAGCGCTAGTACGATCTTCTTCCTGTGCATGGGATGTTTGATGGCCAGCTCCTTCTCGATAGCGTTGTGAGAAGCCGAAGCGATGACTCCGAGAGCGTCGGGGGTGGCCCCGAGCCACGCCCTCGCCGCGGGCACATATGTCTCTAGCCCCAAGTACTCTAACCAGCCGCAGGTTGTTTCACAGTCCCATTGCCGTACGTCTGTTGTTTGCCTGAAAATTTTGATTTTGTTTTAGCTGGTATATAAAGAGGACAAAGAATCCTAAAAAGACTTTTGTTCTCACTCTTATCTCTGATGGGGCCCTATAAAAGCTCAATATAACATTAAGTCCTACAAGCATAGTATACAGTGTGCTCACCACGGCATGGAGTGGTGCGGCCGGCGCGGAGTGGCCACGCGCAGCGAGGAGCGCGCCAGCTCGTCCCCCTCGAGCCGCACGCCGCCGCCGCTCCCGAGCCGCGCGCGCATCTCGCGCAGCGCCGGGGCCGCTACCATAGTATACAGTGTGCTCACCACGGCATGGAGTGGTGCGGCCGGCGCGGAGTGGCCACGCGCAGCGAGGAGCGCGCCAGCTCGTCCCCCTCGAGCCGCACGCCGCCGCCGCTCCCGAGCCGCGCGCGCATCTCGCGCAGCGCCGGGGACGCTACCATAGTATACAGTGTGCTCACCACGGCATGGAGTGGTGCGGCCGGCGCGGAGTGGCCACGCGCAGCGAGGAGCGCGCCAGCTCGTCCCCCTCGAGCCGCACGCCGCCGCCGCTCCCGAGCCGCGCGCGCATCTCGCGCAGCGCCGGGGACGCTACCATAGTATACAGCGTGCTCACCACGGCATGGAGTGGTGCGGCCGGCGCGGAGTGGCCACGCGCAGCGAGGAGCGCGCCAGCTCGTCCCCCTCGAGCCGCACGCCGCCGCCGCTCCCGAGCCGCGCGCGCATCTCGCGCAGCGCCGGGGACGCTACCATAGTATACAGTGTGCTCACCACGGCATGGAGTGGTGCGGCCGGCGCGGAGTGGCCACGCGCAGCGAGGAGCGCGCCAGCTCGTCCCCCTCGAGCCGCACGCCGCCGCCGCTCCCGAGCCGCGCGCGCATCTCGCGCAGCGCCGGGGACGCTACCATAGTATACAGTGTGCTCACCACGGCATGGAGTGGTGCGGCCGGCGCGGAGTGGCCACGCGCAGCGAGGAGCGCGCCAGCTCGTCCCCCTCGAGCCGCACGCCGCTGCCGCTCCCGAGCCGCGCGCGCATCTCGCGCAGCGCCGGGGACGCTACCATAGTATACAGTGTGCTCACCACGGCATGGAGTGGTGCGGCCGGCGCGGAGTGGCCACGCGCAGCGAGGAGCGCGCCAGCTCGTCCCCCTCGAGCCGCACGCCGCCGCCGCTCCCGAGCCGCGCGCGCATCTCGCGCAGCGCCGGGGACGCTACCATAGTATACAGTGTGCTCACCACGGCATGGAGTGGTGCGGCCGGCGCGGAGTGGCCACGCGCAGCGAGGAGCGCGCCAGCTCGTCCCCCTCGAGCCGCACGCCGCCGCCGCTCCCGAGCCGCGCGCGCATCTCGCGCAGCGCCGGGGACGCTACCATAGTATACAGCGTGCTCACCACGGCATGGAGTGGTGCGGCCGGCGCGGAGTGGCCACGCGCAGCGAGGAGCGCGCCAGCTCGTCCCCCTCGAGCCGCACGCCGCCGCCGCTCCCGAGCCGCGCGCGCATCTCGCGCAGCGCCGGGGACGCTACCATAGTATACAGTGTGCTCACCACGGCATGGAGTGGTGCGGCCGGCGCGGAGTGGCCACGCGCAGCGAGGAGCGCGCCAGCTCGTCCCCCTCGAGCCGCACGCCGCTGCCGCTCCCGAGCCGCGCGCGCATCTCGCGCAGCGCCGGGGACGCTACCATAGTATACAGTGTGCTCACCACGGCATGGAGTGGTGCGGCCGGCGCGGAGTGGCCACGCGCAGCGAGGAGCGCGCCAGCTCGTCCCCCTCGAGCCGCACGCCGCCGCCGCTCCCGAGCCGCGCGCGCATCTCGCGCAGCGCCGGGGACGCTACCATAGTATACAGTGTGCTCACCACGGCATGGAGTGGTGCGGCCGGCGCGGAGTGGCCACGCGCAGCGAGGAGCGCGCCAGCTCGTCCCCCTCGAGCCGCACGCCGCCGCCGCTCCCGAGCCGCGCGCGCATCTCGCGCAGCGCCGGGGACGCTACCATAGTATACAGTGTGCTCACCACGGCATGGAGTGGTGCGGCCGGCGCGGAGTGGCCACGCGCAGCGAGGAGCGCGCCAGCTCGTCCCCCTCGAGCCGCACGCCGCCGCCGCTCCCGAGCCGCGCGCGCATCTCGCGCAGCGCCGGGGACGCTACCATAGTATACAGCGTGCTCACCACGGCATGGAGTGGTGCGGCCGGCGCGGAGTGGCCACGCGCAGCGAGGAGCGCGCCAGCTCGTCCCCCTCGAGCCGCACGCCGCCGCCGCTCCCGAGCCGCGCGCGCATCTCGCGCAGCGCCGGGGACGCTACCATAGTATACAGTGTGCTCACCACGGCATGGAGTGGTGCGGCCGGCGCGGAGTGGCCACGCGCAGCGAGGAGCGCGCCAGCTCGTCCCCCTCGAGCCGCACGCCGCCGCCGCTCCCGAGCCGCGCGCGCATCTCGCGCAGCGCCGGGGACGCTACCATAGTATACAGTGTGCTCACCACGGCATGGAGTGGTGCGGCCGGCGCGGAGTGGCCACGCGCAGCGAGGAGCGCGCCAGCTCGTCCCCCTCGAGCCGCACGCCGCCGCCGCTCCCGAGCCGCGCGCGCATCTCGCGCAGCGCCGGGGACGCTACCATAGTATACAGTGTGCTCACCACGGCATGGAGTGGTGCGGCCGGCGCGGAGTGGCCACGCGCAGCGAGGAGCGCGCCAGCTCGTCCCCCTCGAGCCGCACGCCGCCGCCGCTCCCGAGCCGCGCGCGCATCTCGCGCAGCGCCGGGGACGCTACCATAGTATACAGCGTGCTCACCACGGCATGGAGTGGTGCGGCCGGCGCGGAGTGGCCACGCGCAGCGAGGAGCGCGCCAGCTCGTCCCCCTCGAGCCGCACGCCGCCGCCGCTCCCGAGCCGCGCGCGCATCTCGCGCAGCGCCGGGGACGCTACCATAGTATACAGTGTGCTCACCACGGCATGGAGTGGTGCGGCCGGCGCGGAGTGGCCACGCGCAGCGAGGAGCGCGCCAGCTCGTCCCCCTCGAGCCGCACGCCGCCGCCGCTCCCGAGCCGCGCGCGCATCTCGCGCAGCGCCGGGGACGCTACCATAGTATACAGTGTGCTCACCACGGCATGGAGTGGTGCGGCCGGCGCGGAGTGGCCACGCGCAGCGAGGAGCGCGCCAGCTCGTCCCCCTCGAGCCGCACGCCGCCGCCGCTCCCGAGCCGCGCGCGCATCTCGCGCAGCGCCGGGGACGCTACCATAGTATACAGTGTGCTCACCACGGCATGGAGTGGTGCGGCCGGCGCGGAGTGGCCACGCGCAGCGAGGAGCGCGCCAGCTCGTCCCCCTCGAGCCGCACGCCGCCGCCGCTCCCGAGCCGCGCGCGCATCTCGCGCAGCGCCGGGGACGCTACCATAGTATACAGTGTGCTCACCACGGCATGGAGTGGTGCGGCCGGCGCGGAGTGGCCACGCGCAGCGAGGAGCGCGCCAGCTCGTCCCCCTCGAGCCGCACGCCGCTGCCGCTCCCGAGCCGCGCGCGCATCTCGCGCAGCGCCGGGGACGCTACCATAGTATACAGTGTGCTCACCACGGCATGGAGTGGTGCGGCCGGCGCGGAGTGGCCACGCGCAGCGAGGAGCGCGCCAGCTCGTCCCCCTCGAGCCGCACGCCGCCGCCGCTCCCGAGCCGCGCGCGCATCTCGCGCAGCGCCGGGGACGCTACCATAGTATACAGCGTGCTCACCACGGCATGGAGTGGTGCGGCCGGCGCGGAGTGGCCACGCGCAGCGAGGAGCGCGCCAGCTCGTCCCCCTCGAGCCGCACGCCGCCGCCGCTCCCGAGCCGCGCGCGCATCTCGCGCAGCGCCGGGGACGCTACCATAGTATACAGTGTGCTCACCACGGCATGGAGTGGTGCGGCCGGCGCGGAGTGGCCACGCGCAGCGAGGAGCGCGCCAGCTCGTCCCCCTCGAGCCGCACGCCGCCGCCGCTCCCGAGCCGCGCGCGCATCTCGCGCAGCGCCGGGGACGCTACCATAGTATACAGTGTGCTCACCACGGCATGGAGTGGTGCGGCCGGCGCGGAGTGGCCACGCGCAGCGAGGAGCGCGCCAGCTCGTCCCCCTCGAGCCGCACGCCGCCGCCGCTCCCGAGCCGCGCGCGCATCTCGCGCAGCGCCGGGGACGCTACCATAGTATACAGTGTGCTCACCACGGCATGGAGTGGTGCGGCCGGCGCGGAGTGGCCACGCGCAGCGAGGAGCGCGCCAGCTCGTCCCCCTCGAGCCGCACGCCGCCGCCGCTCCCGAGCCGCGCGCGCATCTCGCGCAGCGCCGGGGACGCTACCATAGTATACAGTGTGCTCACCACGGCATGGAGTGGTGCGGCCGGCGCGGAGTGGCCACGCGCAGCGAGGAGCGCGCCAGCTCGTCCCCCTCGAGCCGCACGCCGCCGCCGCTCCCGAGCCGCGCGCGCATCTCGCGCAACGACGGGGACGGACTGCCGCGAGGGATCGCTTCTTCTTTTTCCGCTATAAATACATAAACGAGTTCTGACAAGCCAGAAGACAATCGAAATGTATTTTAAGAACAAGCTCGAATACGTAAAATCTCGGCATTACGACTACACAGTACTAATTTCTACCTTTTTTCATTAAATTGAAGATTTCTAGCTTTTTCAAGACGAGGAAAATCTCTCGCTTGACTAGACTTTCTCTTATATTACAAGAAAGAGTGCGAGCTGATCATTTTATGTTCGATCTTTTACGAAGATAGACAATTCTCTCGCTTGACTAGACTTTCTCTTATATTACGACAAAGGAAGCGAGCTGATCATATTCTGTTCGATCTTTACGAGAATAGACAATTCTCTCGCTTGACTGGATTTTCTTTTATATTACGAGAAAGAAAGCGAGGTGATCATTCTGTTCGATCTTTTACGAGGATAGACAATTGATTGTAAATAAATACTAATTAACACGTACGTAACAATAATGTATGTAGATATTGTAGATGCAGATATAATGTACATATACATATTGGAACATCGAAAGCAACAATATGTACAACAATTATAAACAAATACAGCATATTATTATTATAATCAAAGTTCGTAAAAGCGAGCTATATTAATTGAAGCGCTAGGGTCGTCACTGGCATACTATAAGCAACATCCAAAATGTTATTGCTACCTACGTAATGTATTCAAGTAATTGCAATTGCTTCTCTCAAAGCATTTTAGTATGTTCTTAATTCTGAGGAGGTTTTATTTATATGTAAACCACAGGAGGCTCGTAATAAGGACGATATAAACATCGGACCTGGGACAAATCGACCAGGGGCATTTCACTCAGTACTTTACAGATTTCATACATTAAAACTTGCGTGCGTTTTATACGAGACTCGCTCGATAGATGGAGCAAAATTCAATATTTGAATTAGTGTTATTAAAACGAAATCTGTTTTTATATTATTATTTTATCCATAAATAAACATATAATAAAAACATAATTATAAGTTATTGTGAAAGATTATGAAGCATTATTTTAATTTATCATTACAGGCAACATTACGGCTTAAGATTAGATCCCCGTTCCATTCCACTCATTTATTTTTTAGATTTCACCTATTATATTTTATGATGATTGTCACAAAAATTTAATATCCACAAAAAAAATGGAAAATAATAGATGCGTATTTTTTTAAATGTAAAAAAACAATAGTAGAAAGTAAACTAAAAGACTACTTAATACAATTCGGTGTAGAGGAACGCGTAGCGTGGTGCTGTTTGACAGTTTACTTTATTTATGGACAAGTTGGTTTTCTGGTGGATATTCAAACGGGTATAAGAAATCTTCTTCGACTGTGCTTTATGGATATTAGCGAACGTTGTTGACCTTCACGCACGAACTTGGATTCCGACGACAGAAGTTCCAGGAAGGATTTCCATCCCGGCTATGTGTAATGGATCACGATTGCCTCGTTAAACTATTTTAAAGTCATGGTAGCAGTAAAAATGTTGTGTGTGTCTACCTGTGGTAAGCGTTTGTTCTATGTTCCCCAAAATTAATTAAATAAAAATAAATAATTATAAATGTGTCTTTTTTATACCTTCCTACAAACATAACTAGTGTGAGGTACAGATGAATCATATAATTAATATGTACTGAAAGTACCTATAGCACAGTGCATAGCGATTGCTATGTATACATATGTATATGTACATGATTCAGATAACTCGAAACTCGCTCAATAGATGGCGCTACTACACAAAGGAAGCTGATGACTCTATCTCAGTATGTATAATTTACTCTATGAAATCGACCTAATTCCAAATTACAGCTCTAGCAAGTAGGAAAAAACGACAAAGACTACTTAACTACTTACATACGGTTACTGCCCTACTAGGTATGGATAATCAAAATAGAAGTTCGACCTTGAAAATACTGTCTATGGACATACTAATACATGTACGAGTACTTTTACATTATATGGAGATTGAATGTATACGGACATTCCAATACCCCATTCAGTTATCGGAAATGATGTGAGAAACGGAATTCTTTACCCGTACATTGAGATGCAAATCCCCCATCACTTCAACGAGCCAATAAAAATGCGGCCTGGTTCTCTCGTCTGGCTTCGAGTACCGAAATCGATTTACTACTATTTTATAACTTAACTCAAATAAGTCTTGGCTTAGAACCACCAACATAATATTTTTGAGTACTTGTCGGTTATTATGAAATGTGTTTTGAAAAAGATTAACTATATTTTGTGGTTGAAACGTTTTCGTTGTTTTTTGTTGGTTTGATAAAAGTCTGTGTAATATTCACTGAGATAGTCATTGCCATTTTATACAAAAGTAATCTAATGTTTTGATACCATACTTTTAAACTTTTAGTATTCTTTTAGGAATAGGATCCGGTAGTTTCTGTAAAATCAGTATTTTTGTATGAAAAACAGTGGCATGAATGTTTCAGAAACCGTTAAGTCGCGAACTAGCTGGCACCTTTAAAAAGTGTCTAAATTCACCAGTCGCAGGATTTTGACACTGTGAAAAGGTCTCAGTCATGGCTGCTGGTAGTTTCTCGATTTTTTAAACTCAAGTGTTATTACACTTACCATAGTATACAGTGTGCTCACAAAAACTAAGAAGTTTACTTAAAAATTCTACATCAATCAAGTTATAAGAAAAACGTATAGGCAAAAAAACAGGCAGTACATGGGAAATTGCCACAACAAACAACAGGCGAAGAACGAAAATTTGGATTTGAATTAATACATTGATTTGCCTTTCTTCTTCAATGTGTTTGAAACAACAGCATTTTTTTAGGTACGACACGCGTAAGCTAAGCCAAGGCGCTAGGATAATGATATCGTCTCCATTCATGATCCCAAATTGAATCTCCGGTGTATAGTTGACGAAATATTATTTGCACCGATCATTACTATTATCGTTTAGAGCTGCTTTTAAATTCAATAAGGTAATTTATTAACACCCATCTGTTCTGCTAGAACGACATGTGCATAGTTTAGTTTTGCACCGGCAACATGTCTATAGAACTGCCATTAATCCCATTGCAATTTAATGTTTAGCACCTTCTGTAGTCTTAGAGAAGTAATAAGGGAATTCTATTCCAGCTTGCCTGGAGCTTTATTTGACGCCATGCCAATCGGTGCAATGTTTCGTCAACTATACACGAGCTATTATTGTATCGTAAGCTACAGGCAGGGCACAGGCACACGGCATGCACGCAGCCCGACCTAGGTTGGGCACGGAGTGTCCCCGGCCTCGCGCCACCACCATGTTGTTGTTGTTGTTGTTGTTGTTGTGTTTACCGAACGCGGCGCCCGCGCCCGCCGCCAGGACGGACGAGCGCGGCAGCGACGAGTACATGTGAGTGTTGCGCTCGATCTGACGACCGTAGTTCGCTGGGGGTGTCTGGAATAAAATACATTCAATATCTTTATTCCGAAAATTAATAAGGACAGTCGGGACATGTTTGCCAGTGGGACAAAAACCTAACCTAACCTACCATAATTAGCAGTGACCGGTTATTTGGATTCTCCCTCGCGGGATATCAAGTAGAAAAGTTAATATAGATACGACAGTTTCCCGCGATACCGAACCAATCGTCCCAAAAATAAAACAATTTTATGTATTTAGTTACTAAGTCATGGGGGTGGCAGAATAACAGCGTCGGTGACCAAGAGTCATACTGGCTCAGGCCACTGGCATTAGCTGAGCCATCTACCTTTTCATTGTTTTGTATACTATACAACTGCTATTATACATGTCTTAACCAAAAATGTACAAAAACAATGAATAAATGTCTTATTATTATTTGTTTCTCGACTCATAGTCTCGGGCTCATACGTCCCGGTCTTTTGAAAGGCTTGCGTGGGGATATGGATCCAACACGTAGAGGCCCCTTGGAGAAATTTGCTGTGGCTGTAGCCCTGCTGGGACCCGTTCCTGATCATATCAATAGGATGATACATCCATGAACAGGTCCCAGCAGGTGATTGAACTATTGCATTGATATGGAAAAGAAAAAACCGGGCTATTAAAATGGAGTATGGGTGGACTCTTTATTTGGGCTATTGCAATAGTAAAATGTCACCTTATTATTATTATTATTAATTTAAATTGTCTGTAGGGGATTTTTTACTATAAGCAACATCCAAAATGTTATTGCTACCTACGTAATGTATTCAAGTAATTGCAATTGCTTCTCTCAAAGCATTTTAGTATGTTCTTAATTCTGAGGAGGTTTTATTTATATGTAAACATGGCAACCAGTTGAGACAAAAACTTCTATTCTTTACCTAATCACTACACATTATTTTAAGCAAAATAAATTAAAACCTCCACAAAGTATTAGCTTATATATCTGTCATGATGGAAAAAATACTTAAAAATCTTGATATTACAATTCATCATTTTCTCTGGATTTCAGTTCTAATTATTTGCTTCTAAGGATTACATAAATAAATAGGTTTAAGTTTATAATGTTAATGTTGTTGTTTTATATTTTTGGTGAGCAATGTAACCATTTTACATTGTAGACATTGTTTTTCTCAAACTACCTCTCAGTTGAAGGAAGTGTAATTCACTTTTTGATAGCGAATACATTTATTCAAACAATTAACCCGTAGTAACCATAAATTAGCGGTAAGACACGCGTACTCACTCGCCGAACATTTATACAAACGGTACAAAATGTGCAATGCGCTGTTGGTGGCAGCAAATGAGCTGTCAGTGTGAACATTTGTGCTCATTTGTTCGATTTGGACAAAAAAACGGCGAGTATGAACGCGTGTCTATCAGGTACTTAGATGTTTTAAAGTGTAATAAAATAAGCACATAGTATTATTTTGCCTTTTCTAATAACATAAAGCCCGGATTCCCGGGGCATATCCATACCAACATAATGATTGAGGTCGTTCACCCCACCTGACATAAACAACCTGTATAAACAGTTATATAATCAGTGCTGTATTTACCCATAGGCCCACAAGGCCCGGGCCTAGGGACCCAGCCAGTCTAGGGGCCCCAGTCCCAGAAGCAGGACTTGCACCATAATAATGTTTTCTCCTTATTTATCACTTAAAAATACTACTACGAACTATTTAATTTGCTGATAATATTTTCGAGATAGGGGAGAAGCCCCAAATGCCTAGGGGCCCTGGCCCTCTAAGACCGGGCCTGCAGTATACAGTATAATGTCACAGGCGCGACAGCGGCCTTTTAATGCCGAAACCTTCGACGAGGCATTCACGTGAATGCCCTTCACCTCCGCGCGCGTCCCGCACTCGCCCGCGCTCGCCCCTCGACACGCACACATAGCCGCGAGTTTTGTTACTACACACAAGTGTCGCTGTCGTTTCTTTTTTAGTTAGTATATAATATATTCTTTGATAATGTGTAGTTACCCTCGGCGGCGCTGGCCGGGCCACCGGCGTGGAGTCGGGCGGTGGCGACCGCTCGAGAACGCCGCGGGCCGCCGCCTGCAAGCGGACTTCACTCAATTTCGACAGCAGCTCCAACTTCTGGGTCTCCAGTGAGGACCGCTGTAGCATTTCCTGGAACATAGGTTTTGTTTCAATTACAGGAACTTACAGAGATACTCTGTATGGCAGTTGAATAAGACACCCGTTATTTGAGAGACTTTCGTCACGAATAAAAAAGAGTGTCATATGATACAATTACCTATATCCTATAATATGAACAATAAGATGCTCATAGTAGTTCACTTCACGATAATAGCGAGATAAAAAACTCGGATTTTTTGGAGTTTTATTACACTTCAAAAGTTTACGTATGTACACTAAAAAACCATAACTACCTTTAAAATTTAAATATCACAATTTATTTTCCAACGCTTTACCCTTTTCTTTCCCTTTGCATAGTAACGCAAATAGAAAATCAGCAGATTCGACTACGCAACAGAAAAAGGCACGTGCACGTGATAGAGACTACCTAAATGCTTGCTCAGCGTTCGTACCTTCATTCTTCAAAGTATAATGCTGAAAAAAGAAAACCTGTGCGAAAACCCCGATGTTAAGGGAAACTTTCTCTTTGCCGTTTTCGGGTGAAAAGTACCTATCCTATAAGCATCCATGTATCTGGTCAAAATCCGTCCAGCCGTTAAGGTGAGATGAGCGAACAAAGAAAATTTTACCAAGAGATGGCGCTATACGGCAGGACCATATACAATCCTGCTGAAATAATGACCCCTCTCCACAGAAATCTTAGAAAAAAATAGTTTTCTACAGTTAGGAGGAACATGAACAAAATTGACATTATCAGTGCGAAATAAATAATGTGAAAGTTCTGTACTCGTTATACTCTGGCCGACGTAGATTAGATAAACGTAAATGTTTTCGATCGGTTTAAGTGCGTAAGTTAATCTAATGTAATTGAGCCATAATGAAATAATGATCAGATTAAGCCGACAGCTGTAATTATTGCTGATCGGTTCATAACGTAAAAACTACGCGTGAGTGGATTGAAAAGTTTCAGTTTTTAAACTCAGATGCGTTTTCACTCTCGATTGGTAGTTATGGAACAGACTGATAATAATTTAAACTAGTATCGATGCATTGGTTTTTTAGATATTACATTTTTGTGTTTTATTAGCATTGGTATTGTTAAGGATATTGTAAAAGGCAGCGAACGAATAAAACATAGAACACGAGCTTCATACAAAATTACAATCAAAAACCGGCCCAACAGTCGAAATGCGCATGCTCACCGGTGTACCAATCACAGCCAATCAAATGTTTTCAATTACGCATAACAAATAAATGTGATTCGTCAATTTCCGAATGGCCAGCTGTGATTCGACAAAACGCATGACATTTGTCTATGGTAATATGGCGGTGACAGTGAAAACTCATAATTGGTGAATCTTTAATGCAATAAAGAGCCATTTTTGTTTCCTTAATTATAAATCTTGAATGTTAAGGTTATTGCTTACATACGAATTTCAAAAAAAAATTACATCTTTTAAAGGATCCTTGTTTGTTCCTTGTTGTTACTAATACTTTGAATGATTATTATTAATGCGTGCTATAACTGCTGTATATATAATTATTTCTCCTTCTTTGTAATAACTAATATTTTACATGTAAAGTCGATACAATCTTTGTAGTGAAAAATATCAAACATAATTAGGAACTTATACGTTTTCCTACCGGACTGACGGAAAACGCATAGCCTTTTAGGGACGGTCTTATACAAGCACAAAAGCCCGGCTTGCCCTAGTAATTAACAAACGATAAAAAATGATTTACTTGAACAATATAAAATTGCGCGCCGTGACGTGTTTCATAATTTCAAATTTTGTGGATGCCGCGTGGTTCAAAATTTGTCCGCGCACCGACCGCTCCGCGCTATGGCTCGTCGCCGTTCTATGTCACCGCTAGCCAAGTCATCTCCCTCGCACGCGTTGGCTTGCAATCGGGCTTCATACCGCCTATTCTAACACATGGAAGTAACCTATGTATCAACATAACTATACGTTGCTTCAAGTGAAGTGAAGTTAGATACGGATCGGCCACTTGCAAATTTCGCGTAAACAGGAGTGAATTAACTTCACGTTGTTTAGAAATATTTAGTTAGTGTAGTGTTTGTTTGAGCGTAGTAATAAGTAGAAGTAGGTAATATTATAGATAGTGATCGTGTTATGATTTTGTTTGTTGTTGTGATTACTGTGGCTTTAAACAATGGAAGGAGTTTTTCCGTGCGATTGTGATGAGTTAAAGTGTGCAGGTCTTTTAATAGGCGAAGGTGAGGTAGGCACTCTAACTTTAGCTCAGAAAAAAACAGCTCACATTTTCCCCAAAACCCACGCCTAACCTGTGTATTATTGAAATTGTACTTTGAACAGTAATGCGGCAATAAAATGGATTTACCCATAAGCCTAGGCACGCCACTGATTGCATTACTTTTTTCAAACATCGTGTATAAATTAGTCATATGGCATAACACCATCCCTATACAAAATCAGTTCCGTAAAATAAATTAAATTAATATGTGTACGGCTTTATTTACGTATGGAAACTGATACCATCTTTTTTTTGTGTTTTCCTGAGTGATTAATACACCATTTCACTGAACATTATGGCATATTTTGTTACTTTGAGACTTCATATATGTCACGTAAATGCATCTGTTCGGCTGCGTCGCCATTTGCAAACTAGACAGCCGTTTGACACAAAATTTACGCCCCGCCTTAACTGACACAAAATCCGTGGGGCCATTTTCCGACGCTATAGGCTTCTATGTTTTATTCGTTCTCTGGTAAAAGGCCTTTAAAAAATTACCGGGAATTTTATATATTTTTTCTCAGCCTTATTAAGCAAGTAGAATTTTTTTACGTTACGATCAAACATCGATTAACCGACCTTTTCGTTTTTATGTCCCGTGCTTCACCTACCCGCCATTACTGAACGACTACCTATTAACAGACTGACTTCAGATCTTAAGACAGCGTTTTGAAAAAGTCTTCGGGAAGTTGGAGTGTCATTATCTCAGGTTGACGCACTTCTAAAGTACTCCCGAGAAGTAAAACCGGAGAGCTACGAAATTTTCGTCAATTTCCTCGTGCAAAACTCAAATGGAAAACCATTAAACCTTTTAGTGCTCGCAAGCACCTTTAAAAGCCCTTTTCGGGCATTAATTGCATATTATTCGACGTTAAATGCGGGCTGAGTCCTCTGAATAAGTATTATGACATTATGAATGCGATATTTCTAACGAAATTGTTTAAGCTAGGGTCTTATATTAGCATTAAATCTGCATTGAATATGGAGATGAACACGGAATTGTTAATTGTCAGGAATATTAATTGTTGAACTATATTATTTTATTAAAATACTAACGTGGATGACTATGTAGATATAGAAAAAAAAACACCTGCAAATATGAGCAAGTAAACGTGTCATGGTGTCCCTCGGAAGTAAATATAATACAGATTAAAGAAATCATCAAAACCCCACTAAGTGACAGCTGAGCACATTAGTAGATGACATTTCCTTTTCACCTCTTTTTTTCTTGAAGTCGGTTAAAAACATAATTGCTGACTTATCGATCATTAATATAGAGAATCAATAGAGTATTAGCTTAACCGTCACGGGTAACTTTCAATTCAAAAAAATAAATGATTCTGATTCTATTCTTATTAGAACTTAGTAGGGCAGGTGACGTTTCGAGTTTTTGCACCCCCGTAGAATTTCACAGCGTTTACCAGTCATGAAAGACATTTTACGATAAACGTTTGTGTCATTAGGGGCGCACTGCCAATCTCTAAAGTATTGCCAATATGGCTAGTGCATTTTGTACAGCTCTCGAGAGACTAAATGAGTTATTTACAGTATACATACGAGTATTACAGCACTCTGAACTGAAGCTACATCAATGAAAATCTCCCGGTATTACACAAAAAGTATTCACTATAAAGCGGTATACGGCGGCTTTCAACCTGTCTATAAATAACTCATAAGTCGAAACCGAGACGCATCATATAGACCTGGATACGTAAACACGCCGGCCTACTTGTATAGAAACTTTATCAATCACATTTTATAGTGGCTTTTACTCGGGCGCTATCTCGGCTGTTTATTAAAAAGCGCATCTGGCATAGTTAACGCAATGTATGGACAGGAGGCGTAAATGGATTATAGAAATAGAACGTTTGTTTTCATTGCCCATTCCTTATTCTGAATGTATACTGTAAGTGTGAACATTAATTTGTCTAGTTTAAATTTGGGGCAATGGTCTCTTTATTCGGATTTTATTTCCTATTTCAAAACAAATAGCCCAAATCGATAGACACCTGCTGGATAAAATCTTAACGGCGTTGCCGTAAATGTGGCCTGATTATAAGATGCAACATTTATGGAACACGAAGAACAATCATCAACTATTGAACTGACGTTAAATTCCTTTATCTACTACTGTTGATAAATGAGAAATAATAAATCCGGCCGCAGTTTTTTGTTTTGGCCACTTGGTCGAACTTCTCATTTAATAACTAAGCATCGGGAAAATGAGATAGCCTCTAATAAACTAATTCATCTTCTTTACAACGCCAACTAAAAATGTTAAAGAAAGCGTCAAGTAAAAATCAACAATTATTATTACTTGTCATTCTGATTTAATCATTGCCAACTAATTTACTAACTCGGCCTCGGAATTAGCAACTCATCATCATTTTTCGTTTTAGAGCTTCAATACAAGCTCCTCAAAAATTATAAATTCGAGCTTCAATAGACAACATCATATATTATAACTTAACATGTAAAATAAAACTTCATATTCTTTTATCGTGAAAATAGCCACTGTAGGTACGATTTGGCGCGAGTGCGCGACATGACACTCATGACAGCCACCGGCCACTTGCACCAATCAGAGAGCGCCATTCGATTCTTGTACCGACCGACCCGCGTATAGTTCATATGTAATAATAATGGCTTTAATATACTATTTGATGTCAATTTTAGGTAAATTTTACGATCGATTAATGTAGGATGACTTACATTTTAAACATACTAATTGTTTATTGTCATTCGTGCGTTCATATTGCAATAGGTTAGGTTAGACATTAATTATAATATCGAGTTTAAACATTAGATATTTGATAACGGTACGTAACCCATTAATCTAGTTCTAAGGCAGGTCCGACGGCTTAGGTTAGGTACGACGACGAGCGAAGCGAGGAGGAGTGTTAGGTTGAACTGCGACCCTAACCTAAAATGAGATTTAAGTATTTTGTTTTGTTCTCTCCTCAATAGTTCATATGTAATAATAATGGCTTTTATATACTATTTGATGACAATTTTAGGTAAATTTTACGATCGATTAATGTACATACTAAGTTATACAAATGACGGTCAGTCCACACCACAGTCAAGTAGTACGACAAGATCACGCGTGTCTGCTCTCCGGCCCAGCCCGCCTAGCACAACTAAGCTTCGCGATATTTGTCGCGCGAGGCTAATAGAGTTACTATTTTGGTGTCATATATTAATATTTTAGAGGTTTGCTATTTGAATGCATGCCTCGAATTTAGATGCTAAAAAATAACCACCATGCTAAGTTACAATTACAGTGGTTTACAAAGAAGATAACTAGTGGCTGTGATATTATTATTCAGACGCGCGTTGGTTGTGGCGGACTTAGTAATTTAGAAGGTAACTTAAATTTTCTGAGGCGAATAATGCTATTAAAAAGAAGCTTGTTTAAATAGTACCCTTGATAAATGAGAGTCCATTTGCAATGATGCGCTCCCCTAGGTGTAAATTAAATTCAAGCTGCCATATCACTCGGACAGTTCCTCTCATAACCAGGTCTACCAATTTTACGATTATAATAAACTACAGTATGACGTTAAGTTTATTTCTAACGGCTTCCTTTAGTTCATCGGCATTCAAGCCGCACCGCGTACGTGTGGGTCGGTGAGCGTATAATTATTTTGTATGGGCTGCCTATTTCATTAGTTTTCCAGACCCGTGCATGACTCAACATTATTTCGAGCGAGAAAACGATCGGCTAGCACCATATCAATCGATCAGACTAAATAGAGAAAGATTGCTATGGGGGGCTGATAGAAAACAGAACTTCGGCCATGGGTTTGGGATTTGGCGAAAGTATAAAAATAAGACGCGGATGCAGTGAACTCTTGTTTATGAACAGATTGACTTAAGTAAAAGGTGGAAGCAATGTTTAAAACACTATAATTGCGGAGTCCTGACATTCATATGCTATTTATTGTGCTGTTGAAGTTCTAAATCTTACACATGTTAATATTCCACTTTATATTCATACATACACAACACAGCTGCACTGTAGCTGCGAAATCCTTAACTTGATTTTCTTTGATTTGGCCAACATGGACTAAGGTTTATTCCTAGAAATAATGTCAAGTTTCTATTTAATTTTGCCACTTAATCTCCTAGTAAATCTGATTGCAGTTTGGTCTAATCCAGCCGAATACGAATAGAATAGGGGGTATTATCATAACTGAACTTGGAAAATTTTCGCCTAAATTTAGATTTTAATTAGCTTGTACTTTCAAAAGCCGCTTAGGGGAAATTAATTATCTTTTTCCCTTAAGTTCCAATACAAGTTTGACCCAGTTCCGCAGACAGGTAACTGCAGGCTGGCCGCGTTGTAATGCGGTTCAGTTAAATTACATTGCAGGCTGTGTGTGTGAGCCACATTGTTTGTGCTTTGAGACAGAGAGCTGGCCAGTTAGCCATAATGCACGTTAGGTTAGGCGAGCCTGCACTCGCACTCACCACTTCATAAATTCAATTTTGAATATTTGCAGCGTATTTACACAGGAAGTAATACGAATAGCGAACACAGTACATGTAACTACTTCCCCGAATTGCAGATTTTCAGTTTTTAATACTTAAGTATAGATTTTTGTTCTTCATAAAAAAAATATCATTCTATTTTATTATTTATTATTTCCAAACATTACGAAAAGTATTGTAAACTACTTAACATGTTGAGGATAATAAACTAAACAAAATCTAGCACTTTAAATTATATTGCGTATTTATAATTTAGAACTACATAACCAATTGTTTTTTCGTTTGCAAGTCGAGAATTCGTTTGCAAGTCGATAAAGACATAGAAAAACGTAATATTTTGCATTCATCCCTAAGCAGAGTATTTTGTCACTTTCCTGTGGATGCGCAAACGTGAAAGGATTCTTGCGAGCAGCAATAAACAGCCGTTTGAAAGCGTATCACAGCAGGCGCAATAACTCGGTGAAGTCAGTGACAAAAGAATTCAGCCCCAGCATCGTCTGTTTTGCATCACGCACGCGACGCGTAATGTTCAATGCATGATAAACTGGCGTTTTTACATTTTCGCTTAATCGGATATATTGAATGTATTGTCTAGATAAAATAACAACGAAAATAATGAATTCTCAGATTACATTATTTAATCAACGAGGCAAATGAGTTATAGACATGTACAGAACTGTGTGAAAATCTGTAGGTATTTATTTGTGAATACCATAATACCTTTGTTGTCAATCCTTTTTAAACGATTTTAAGAAGGGGGAGGTTCTCGCTTCGGTTGTATCTTTCTCTACAGTTATAAAACTTATAAATTCAGAGTTTTTAATTCATACCCCAGAGGCTTTATTGCGAACGGTAACATCAGTGATACAATGATTGAACTGAAGCAATCCGACTCGTCGAAACTGTTTTGCATCCACGCACGCGACGTGCACTAACGAACTGGGCGCCGCAAAAAGAGTATCGTAAGAGAATTCGCTTTTTAATAGTAATTGGCATCGTTAGTGAAATAATGAGAAGATACTACAGTAAACAGTATTAATTGTGATTGAATAGAATTCTTTAAACATTTGGAATCTATTCTACAAACCATTGAGATCGTTGCTCTAATAAATGGTAGTTTAGTTCCGTTGATCTGTCTTGCTGGTGCACGTTATACCGCAAACGAGCTGAATAGAATGGAAATAAGCAACAGATAAATAACGTTAAACCGCGTGAAACCTTTTGTATGTACTTTAAAGACTGTCTAACTCCAGGCACACAGGTATAGTATACGATTTACTACATATGTCTACATACTTATGTATTTAAATAAGCACACACCCGCTTACCTAATCAGATTCACATTGGGTTTCAGGTCACTCATTAGAAAGTTAATAGAATTTAAAAAACCAAGATGTATTCATGGAAAACACAATACAGCATTTATGCTAATACGCACCGAGGCAGCATCTTAAGTTTCCAAGAATTTAAATAAATATATTATGAAACCGTCAGCGCAAGTAGTGGGTAATCAGAATTCGCGATGTTGTGAGGTGTCTCGCGCCAGGAATGGCGGCCCACGATGTCATGATTATTCAATAGCTCCGGGATCTAGGCCGTGCTGAATGTTAAAGAGTTTGCCGTAATAATCCTTTCCTCCTGTCGTGAATGCGATGGAATGTGGGAAGTGCAAGTTCCGTTATAATGCGACCGTTTCGGATACAGCGCTACGGTGTCGGAAAATCGGCGTCCTTTATTCGGACATATATATTTATAGGGGAATACTGTTGAAGATAAGAAAGTACATGTAGAGTAACAAAAATGTTTTTTAGATGAGCGTGGGTGAGTGATCGTCTTGCTCGTTGAATTGGAGGTGACCGACGCTGGCAAAGTCTAGTTCCGCGCATATTATCACAACTTATATCAAACATTATGTCGTATGTAATTGAATAAGTTAAACGAATTATCAATGACGAACGTCAAAACACACTCCTCCCTCTGTTAATAAGTCGGTCAATCGTCCAAAAAACGGCGTAATTTCAGATTTTTCTGTTTTTGCCATATTTCACAAGAAAATGGTCAAGGTTACGAAAGATCAATGTTTTCACGCAATACCTAATCACGTATTTACAATCGAGCAAACTGTCCCTTTTCTGAATAGCGGCACATGCATGGTTAATGCCAGCCGGGTAATAGTTCTACAGGGACACAATTTCACAACAAGATACTGATTTACCGCGTTAACGCTCCAAAACGCAAAATTATCTGACTTCGTAATCGGAATTATCGTTAACGTCTCATTGGCGCCTACACCACATTCTCGCAAGAGCCAACTACAAAAGTTACAAGTTGCGGGGGCAAGTCTATCGTAGGAGTTGAGTCGCGGCGCGGCGAGCCGGGCTCCAACACAACAAATACCTATTTACTAAGTATTTTATCAAGTATCTCAAGTATCTGTTTATAGTAGAATCTGTCGTGATCTTGTGGAAAGCTTTTAGAGTGATAAATCAGATTTACACGGAATGCATCCAATATAGTTGGATATACATAGAAGGCAACAAAATGTGTCAACACTATTCATAGTAGATTTCGGTTAGAGTAGTTAGATGTATGGTTTATGTTGAGCGACATATTTATAGGTACCCACATTCGTTGAAATTCTATAATTATAATTGTGTTAAATAAACAGTTAAACCAATTTTAAAAGACTAAAGTTCAAAATCTGGAGTGATTTTGTGTCATAGAGTAGATTAAAAAAAACGCCGTGCTCAGTTTTTATTAATCAAAACCAATGGTACTGCCTGCCACCATACGTTATGTAAGCTCTGCATCCAGGCGCTGCCGGGTCTAGCAGGGCGCGCTCCGGCCCGTCTAGCACAACTTTGGTTCGCGACTGTAGTCGCGCGACGTAGCGTCACCTGTCACTTACTCGCATTACTGCAGAGAAAGAGATAGGTAGGTAATATATCTCACGCGAGAAAGAGTCGCATCTCACAGTCGTGCTAGAAGTGCTGGTCGACCATCTGTGCGACACCTGCTCTGAAAGCACCTGTTCTGCATGCCATCATACCTTCTGTAATCTCTGTTCCGCGTCATCCAGCCGCTGCCGGGCGTCTAGCAAGGCACGCTCCAGGTCGGCCATCTTGTCGCTCTGTGCCGAAACCTGCTCTGACAGCACCTGCACTTGCAGGTGGAGGCTTTCCTTGTCCGCCTCGAGTCGCCGCACTCGGTCTTCGGCATCATTCTGCAAGAAAACAGGTTGAGTTAGGCAAAATATTATCTGCTGTTTCCGCGACTATTAATCGGTTAATTTGATCAGGATTTCACTCAGAGGAGTATTAAGTTATCAACGTCTCAAATGTAAGGGAACTTTTTTATAATACTGCGACGATACCGTAACTCCAGTTACGTCACCGTCACTACGCGGGGAGAAAATTTGCTTCCGGGCCAAGGCAAGACGCAAAACTATAGACAAGCCCTAGATCGCATATTTATCCCGAACATCTGCGATCTGGGATATTCACTAATTCACCGCCCTACGTATGTAATGTACCTACTATTTCATTTAACAAAAAAAAACATACTTAAGACAATATTGTGTATTTTTTAAAGCATACGTATATATTAAATTAGTACTTGTACTAAGAATATATTCTCTGTTATTCTTACCGCAAATTAAATTTTACGAAAGGGGTAGCGAAAACAACCCAAAGCGAAGTCAACACGTTATAAATTGTAAAGTAACACAACAACGATAGTTAACATGTTATCATTATAAACGTCAAGGCAATACCGTCAAGAGGTGTTTTTGTTTTTTATCAACACTGCAAAACCTAAGGAAAGTTAGTCAACTTTTTCCATAAATAAAACTTTGGCTTCAAACATTACGCAACGCAGTCTTTGTTATTTACATACACTAGCGTCGCGGCTATTATCAACGCGTTGTAAACGTTCCGAGTTATATGTATAGGACTGAATTAACTTTCAGTGTCACTCCTCAAATGAAGCGTGAAACTCATTACCTACTTTTGAAGTCGGCCAGAGATAATGTAGATATCATAACACACGACACGAACGATTATAATGCAGACATCAATAGACAGAGACCGTATTTTTTTTTCGATTAGGATGTACCTTATACGGTCTTGAAGGTACCGGTGGGAGCGAAGGGTGTGAGGGCCAAGAGCGGTCGTGCATGCAGCAGGGCGGCGGGGCCGGGGGCCCGTGGCACCAGCACATAGGGGGCCACCATCCGCCAGGGCCGGGGTCAGGGCCAGGGACCGGCCAGCGAAAGTGCTCATACGAGTTCCACCGCCTTTGGAGCTCGGGAGGGGTCTCCTCCACCCGCGAGCGTCGAGGACGCGGCGACGCGCGGACGCTCGTCGGGTGTTGGGGCGGCTTCGTTGACATGGACGACCTAGTTTTACGGTCGCGGTCACTGCGGTCGCCGGGAGCTCGCCTTCGCCTGTCTAAGCTACCCGACGCCTGCTCTTCCGTTCGCGATTCCATCGATGTCGGCTCGATTATATCTGACATGTTTTCGGGCGGCATCCATTTGAAGGTATCGTCTCGACGCGTCGAGTTGTCCAGTCGTCTGCCAGGTGTCAATGTGTGGTAATTTGCATCGGCACTTCGGGCTTCGAAATCTTGTAAATCCGAGTCTTCATCGATGGATGAAGTGGATTCGGTGTCACTGGAGTCGGCGCGGGCGGGGATCACGCCCTCCGGCCACGCCGTGCACTTCACTGTCGCCTCATCGGGGCTGTCCGAGTCACCGCCTGTCACGAGAGAGGATTCAGTAAGGGTCGACAGGGCAAGGCGGAGCCTCATGAAAGATGCGCACTAACCCATAGGCGAGTACATGTAGGAGCGCACGGCGGGGTGCAGGTAGCCCGCCGCCGCGCGCTCCTCGTCCTCGTCGAAGGGCTCCGTCAAGTACTCGCGGTCGGACATGAGGCTCCGCACGAGCGACACTGCGCGACAAGCTCTCTGTACGAGTCACCGGCGTAACTCTATTTTAGAGTTTGGCCGCGTTCCAGTCATACGCTACGTCAGTGCATCGTCCACGCATAGTAATTACGTACTCTCGTTCGGGGGCGGCTCCTCGCTGGACTGAACGGACGCGGAATCTCGTTCAGAAGCCTCTGACGCGGTGGACAGAGGACGTTCGCTGCACGCGGATGCGCGCCGCGAATCCTCCCTGCCAGACCGAAGGCCTCTTTCGCAACTCTGCGCGGAGGCGGCGCGCAGTTTGGAAGCTCTGTGCTTCTCCTCACTCGCGGAACGACTGTGCAAAGCCGCTATGGTGGCCGCCACTACCGAGCCTCCGCGGCCGAGCTCGCGCATGTTTTAGATCAAAATGAGCGGCGCTTAATCGAGTAGGGCCGACGCCCGCGCCCGGAAATAGATCGCGGTATGGGCGCCTGAAACATTCCGGATTCCCCCTTTGATCCGAGGTTTAAAATGCGAAATGGAAAGAAAAACACAAAATCCCGCTTGAGGGTGTTTCTGAAGATGTCAAGCGGATAAAATATTAGTATTAGTATCACAATCTAGCACATGTCTTAAATTGTCTAACTGCAAAACAACAATTAGGTATGGTAAAACACAACGTAAGCGCGGTATTGTACGGCGTGCTGCGCGCTGAGCACAATTCGTCTCACTCACCGGCATGCAGTTGACGCCTTCGTACAACGAGCGGCGCGGGCGCCCCCACCCGCCACTCTCCTCGGTGCATGTGTTCTGAACATAGGACTCCGAACACACACCCCATTCATACGCGGGGCTCAAACTTGCCGGCTGGCATTCGACAACTCCGTATATATATTCTGGGTTGTACGGCGGCGGTGAAGGCGGGTAGAAAAATGGTGCACTAGGCTCAATCGGGTCAAATTCGTGAAGATCATGCCGAGAATTTAAACAGTTCATGTTTGCACTTCCCGATCTGCATATAAAACACAATTATGTTAACAAAGATGTTGCAAGTATATCTTCTTAATAGTAACTACTACGTAACTAGAACAATATTGGCATGTAAACATATCAGTTAAACTCTTAAACTTAGTTTAGCAAGTTTCAAAGCAAACTCGACAAGGAACATAACCTAATCAGCGTTAGGAGCAAACCGCTGGGAACCGGACTGTTTGGGGCATTTACTCCACTGAGCATTTACGCCTACAAGCTTGTTAAATGAGTAAGTATAATGGAGTATCTGTCCGTCGCTGTAAGTGACAGGCATCTTCATCGAGTGCGTTCGAGCAATATAAGAATAATACTCCCCCCGTCTCGGAAATAGATCGACAGCTGTTCCCTGGAGAATATTCGATAAAACCGCGACTTCAACGCATCCCATAGGAGAGAAACGAACACGTGCTGTTCCACGAATATGGATAAAAATAACACTAGTGAGCTCCATACTAAAAGAACTAAAGGCCTTAAATAAATTTTATGAATACAGTGAATATCAGTACACTAAAATAGGTGAATCTCGTACCTACAAAATAGCGATAGTATTTATTCTACTCTATAATTTATACAACTGAGTAACAGGATGAGTTTCACGTACCAAAAGTTAAATTGAACGATGATTCGTTTGTGGCTACCGGTCGGCCAATAAATACAATCGTTAGCGCAGACAGCCCGATAAATTAATAGATACGTATGTCGATAATTGAATTCGCGTGCCACCCGCCGCGCTATGATGCCATAATTGCATCTGTTATAATATAAAACCTATTTCTAATGATCGCTTACCGACATCAAAAGAACGCGTGTAATTAACCAGTAAAATAATCGCTGGATTTCATCCTTTTTAACATTTATTAGTTCTCTTTTGGAAAGTTTAATAATCACTTTTGAACAAAATATAATCGACTTCAGGAGAAGAAATATTATTTCCAAAAACTAAATGAGTTACTATAATAATACAAATAACGGTTTTAACCTATCTATAATAGTTTAAGAATTAACTCCTAACCATTAAGGAGTTGTACCTACAGGGTCTGGTATCTCATTATTCACAGCTCAAAATAATGAGATACCAGACGCAAATACCTGAATACCTTTAATACACGAAAAACATTGTTTCGTGCTTATAATATCATCATCAGATCTCGACAATCGGACCACCTCAGGAGTATACTCTTTCAAATAAAAAAACCGGCCAAGTGAGAGTCTGACTCGCGCACCGAGTAATAAAATCATAAAAAATATAGTCCTTTTCACACATCATATCATATTTGGAGAACTCGGTCGCGTTAAGTTTGCAAGAGTATTTAAGTAGAATTCAGAGGCAAGAAACACCTTAATACTCGTACACTGGTGAAGTTGAAAATTTACGAGTCCCATTTAAATATCAACCGTAATTTCACCATTTTCGCTTATTATTCCATTATTCCGCTCTCAGTTCCTATCATGCAGCGCAGCGAGGCAGGTATTTCATTTCTCCACGCATCAATAATCGATCCATTATCTGCCATTGTCTCTCTAATATGTGTATTAATGAACCGTGTATGATATAAACCTATTTCGCGACTAAATACCTAAGAAAATACTCACTAAACGAAGGTCTGTGGCTGAACTTGAAATAGTACTCGTAAATATATGAAAGGAAACAGTATGATTTATACTTAGCATTCCTGCAACCCTTCAACGAGTTTCGAATTAACGACTCGTTTTATCGCCGCGTCGGGAGTAAGTCGAAAATAAAAGTATCGTCTTTACTTGTGACTTCCATATGACTTCGAGTAAAATAAACAATTATATAGCTCTTACAAAATTCTCTAAAATACTGGATAACATTTCTGCTCAATTGCACAATGGTTCATTAAATGTGTTGAAATTGAAAGCTATCACTTTGTCTTGTCAAAAAAAAGTGTAATAAAACAAGTGAGCGTCCCTGCCAGTAGCGTGACGCCAAACATATTCTTGGTGAAGCCGAAGCAGATTATGATATTTTTTCTTTAGAAACAGTAGAATAATCTGATTAAATACTTACTTTAAAACAATTTCAGTTCTGTGATGAATCTAAACCGGGACACTTTGTTTCTAGCGCCTAGTATGAACATATATATGTTATATCCTTCACGCGCTACAGGTCCCTGACCCTGACACAGATGATTAGCCTACTTATCATTTGTATCACGTCTCCGTCTACGCTAGCCTTATTGAGTTAAAAGAGCCAAAACGTATCGGCAAAACTAGGAGCAAATAATAATTCCATCCGCACATACAAATTGATGGATAGTTATCTTTATTTAAGATCAACTTTCTGTATTTACGAAGTTTTTTTTAAATCTCTTCTTCGCCGGAAGGTTGCTGAAACGTTAGGGAGGTTTAAATAATAAATATTTTATCAAGTTTTGGGGTTCCGACCACCGAATAAAAAAACTGAACAATTATAAGGATCACTCGATTGTCCGTCTGTCTGACACCACCGATTTTTTTTTTCAATGTTTCCCTTAGGTAACTATTTTAGTATGCTTTCCACTGCATTGTCTGCATACATTATGCGCAACCATCAAGGCACGGGGCAAAACGAGCCTGATCGGAATGAAGGAGACATAACCGTGAAATAGGATTTAAACAACGTTCGGGATACGGTGACCTATTTCCATGTACACTATTAGCGGTAGTGCAGCAGCATGCATACAAATATATAATTTTCACGACACTGCTCGAAAATGTGGTTATAGATTACCTGAATCCAGTACACAAAACCGCTTATATATGTTCATTTGTAAACTGTATATCTATGTTAGCTCCCAACACGACAACAATGTAGCACGTTACGGTAACAGTTCGTATCTACACATGAATTTCATAGTAAGATACGACTTTTTAGAAAATATTTCAGAGCAATTTTCTCGGCGGGCTGAAACGTCAATTTAACCAATCAAAGCTTAATCGTCTGCTGCATGTCAAATTAAATTGACCAATGAGAATGGGTCATTTATGAGGTGTATTTTTTTCTTAAACTTATAAATACCCGCAAACGAGTTTATTTTCTTAAGTAAGAAAATACGCCTCAGGTTTACTTTTTAATAAGTTTTCGTTAAAAAGGTTTTACCCTGAAAATCATGAACATTTATATTTTAAAGTTTGCTATGGGCCGTAAAACATTTTCCTAATTTCAGCAATTACTATACTGTAAATTTATATACTGAGTTCATAATATTCTTTTAATTTGGCTGAAAATCCATGACTGCGTTGCGTGAGATGAGCGCATGTGCGGGGCAGCCGCCATATTTAAAAAAAGCAAATAGATTGTTTAGTAAATATTACATAGTGGTTTTGTGATGTGGTTTTGTGATGTGCTTTATTTAATAATGTTCACATTGACTCACGAAATAAATAATATTAGGAACGTATGTTAATATTGACGTAACGTTACAATGATTTTTCTGTGTGTTGGTAACCTGAGTGTAACCTAGACTAAAAAATGTGTAAATGTCTAAATTTAGTTGAAAGTGAGGTAAGTTTTAATATTTTTGCTATTTCTTCATAAATGGATTGAGAATAATCGTTGCGTCGTTTGAATCTGGGGGCACGACCAGCTTTGTGTAGCCATAATTTTTTGAAACAATGAAGATGCAACAAGGCGCCGAGTTTAATTACCAATATAAAATGCTCTTATTTTTATGTATTTCCTCGCAGTAGTCGTGAAAAGCACTCTGTTCAGTCTCGGCTGAAAGTACAATAGATGAACTCGTATTATCGAAGGCCTCCCCTGCGGGTCGGCCTTCGAAATTTACTCGTTTTACAGCCTCTACAACAATGTACTATTTATTTATATCAATACAACGAAACATTTGAATTTTTTCAAGCCTCCTCTTATCGAGTTGGTTTTTAAAATTGGCTTTCATTATATGAATAATGAAAATATTATTTGATTCTTTTTTTTAATAGTTTAACCTATTGACCGCCAAGCGGTCTACCAATTTACTGTGCCACTGACGCCAGAGTAAAAAAAATAGATGTGCCCCAAAATCAACAGGGATTGAAAAATACTTGTAGCGGTTAGAATTACAAAGTTTTTGATCATTGAAATTTGGACGGCTGTGGCCGACGTGGCGTCAGGGGCACGATTTTTTGTTGACGGCCACAGCCGACTGTGGCGGTCAAAAGGTTAATAGCCTAAGGGTGTGCCCACTGGGTATACCTTCACTTGCCCGAATTTCATATGCCCGAATTTCGTCTGCCATAATATTTAATTGACCGAATCTTGTTTCTTATAATTATGTTTCCCATAATCATTGTTTGCCATATTAATCCTATGACCGAATCTTTGTTTCCCATAATATTAATTCCAATAATCACATTTTCCATAAAGATTGTAATCCATAATTGTCACATGCTATAATTTCATATGCTATCCAAATGGAACATAGGCCGAAAACCGACATCTGTAGGTTAGGTTTGTTTTATGACCCCGTATAGCGGAGCGTCAAAATACAAACCCAATGTAATCCAATTTTAGAAGAACTGCTACCAAATAGTACATGGATCTAAAACCGAAAACTATAGGTTAGGTTAGGTTTGTTTTGTGACCCGTATAGCGGAGCGAGCGAAGCGAGCGGAGCGTCAGAATGTTTGCTTCAAAATACAAATCCTAATTTAATTTACAGTTTCCTAATTTACAATCTAACCTAGTTTTAGAAGAACTGCTACCAAATAGTACATGGATCTAAAACCGAAAACTATAGGTTAGGTTAGGTTTGTTTTGTGGCCCGTATAGCGGAGCGAGCGAAGCGAGCGGAGCGTCAGAATCTTTGCTTCAAAATACAAATCCTAACCTAATTTACAGTTTTAGAAAGAACTACGATAAAAGGACGTACGACATTCGACCAGAACCGAAAACTTTAGGTTAGGTTAGTATTGTGACCATGTAGTACATAGTGTCTATGTACATACGTGGCCACAATATGCCTACAGAAAATAAGATGCTAAGCCAGGTTCACTGAAAAAAATAGCCAGTGGAGCCTACTGACATTACAGTAAGACTTACTGCAATAACAGTTAGGCCTACTGACATTTCAGTAAACCTTACTGCAATAACGGTTACGCTTACTGTAATGTCAGTAGGCTCCACTGGATATTTTTTTCAGTGTTGGATTCGCACAGAAACAATATTTAGTATGGCGTTTAAATATTCTATCAAACAATATTATGGCACTTAATACTATGGAAAACAATACTTATGGCATTCGTATCATTATGGCATATAATATTCGGGAATACAAGAGTATGTCAAATGAATTTTCTAGGAAACGAAACATTCGGGCCATTGACGTAATAATTACATGGACACACAATCAGACGAAAAAAATGGCACCCTCCCAACTAATGCAAAATCACAAATCGCATTAGTTGGGCGATCAGTCTCGTTTAGACCATGACACGTGACGGGTCTCAAAAGTGACTTAATTTTCAGTGAAAAATTACAGAAACAACAACTATAAAATAAAGGGACAGGGCGGAATATTCTTTTTTACTTGAGTTCTATTGATTAATTAACGAATCCTATGTAAAATCATAGCAATTTTTGTATTAGAATTATTAACTTTGTCCCTACAAAATGCACCTCATCACAGAACAAAAATCGAAGGAGTCGCTATAGTTTTATATTTTATTAATAAATTAAGGAGTGCAATAAATAATTATCCTATTTTTTTTATTCAAGATTCCCATTCTCAACAACATAAAAATGGAGATCACATTTAGCAAGAGACAAACGCGAAGAATAATTGAAGCCAAATAATTCGTCTCTCGTGTGTTCGGCATAATCATGTTTTTTTTATGTTAATCAACAGAAGCGTAAAATGATAAAATTCATAAATTACTAAAAATAACTCTGTTGTTATTGTTTTATTTTGTCACAGAGTCTAGACACTGTCAGTTTAAACCTTTGAACGCCAAGAACACATAAAGGCGACGGCGACGTGTGCTGCCGTGCATACCACGCCACCGACAAATAAGATCAAACTTTAAAGGGTTAATAATGACAATATTTCGCACTTGTTTTTTATTCAAGATTCTCATTCTCAACAACGTAAAAATGGAGATCACATTTAGCAAGAGACAAACGCGAAGAATAATTGAAGCCAAATAGGTAATTCGTCTCTCGTGTGTTCGGCATAATCATGTTTTTTTTTTTTATGTTAATCAACAGAAGCGTAAAATGGTGACATTCATAAATTACAAAAAAATTGCTCTGTTGTTATTGTTTTATTTTGTCACAGAGTCTAGACACTGTCAGTTTAAACCTTTGAACGCCAAGAACACATAAAGGCGACGGCGACGTGTGCTGCCGTGCATACCTACCACGCCACCGACAAATAAGATCAAACTTTAAAGGGTTAATAATGTCAATATTTTGCACTTGTCTTACTCTCATTTCACATACTGGAACAAGGAGAAATAATCTCATTATTACTGATCCCTTCTATCGGAAACTTTTTATGCAGTTGTTAAATAAAAACGTAACTAAATTTGTTATTAACAATTTAAAATAAAAACGTAACTAAATTAGTTATTAACAATTTACACGAGTTTATTTAGTTCAAACATAAAATATATTTTAATACCTAAATAAAATAATAGTGAAAATATTTTTAGTATGTAAAAATATTAAAATCTGATCCATTCGTGCCATGTTCCAAGTTTGACAAGAGACTTCAGTCAGAATACGCTAAAAAAGTTAATTTACACGTAAAATATTTGTGGTAATAAGTAATTAAGTCAATTTGACACTTAAACGTTTAAACAAAGAGTTCTTTTGTACGAAGTCAATATGTTGCTGCAAATTATAAATAAGCGTTATTGGCATCTACTTGAACATGACAACGGTGCCACTTTATTTGACACTTTTGTTCGGGTCTGTGGCTCTATAATAAATAATACCTCAATGATTCGGGCAAATGAAATTCGGGTAAGTGAAATTCGAGCAAATCAATATTATTGCATATAAATTTCGGTCAAACAATAGACAACCGTCCCACTGCTGGGCAAAGGCCTCTCCCTTATTATTCTCCCTTATTTGATTCTTTGCAATAACAAAATTGCTTCTAAACTTCATTTGCACTATACAATAGGCTAATTAAAAAATAAAAGATGTAATACTGACTTAAAATTAAAACCGACCGTAATACCACAAAAAATTCCTCCTTTTATATAAAATTCCTTTTATATATTTCACCGATAAGTAGAAAAGTTCTAACAGAATTCATCTGAAAAGTTTTCTAATTTCCGCGTTTTGAGCATTACAATATTCTTCGTTACGCGATGTTTATATTATATTTTTCTAAGAGAATTGTGATAAGTGGTGGAAACAACATTAAAAAGAACATAAAAGAAATGAGTTCCTTGAACAAATACGTCCCAGTATAAAACACGGCAGCTCACCCGTTGGTTTCATAAAAATAATGCCAAATACAAGCGGCAAGTTGGTCTGAACATGACAACTACCGAGTACCGAGACCGAGTCTAGACGTGAGACTAATTTTTAGAGTCCTGCGACCACCAATCGATTTACGACAAGCAATTTCTGAAAACGTCTCTTCCAGCAAAACGTTTCAAACTCGATAGGTACAATAAAGGAAACTGAAACGCGTATCTTTTTGTCATTGTGACAAGAGCGAAAAAATACGTGTTTCAATTTCCTGGAGATTAAATTCGAACTAGCCGCATAAAACATGTGACACATTATGGGTGTCCAACAAACTTCAGGGTTGACAGAACCCTCCCGCCTGTGTCCAACGATAGTAACTTGTACAGTTTGCTAGTTGTTTTATACACTTTTCTAATAGAATCGATTTGTCCCGGCTTCCTACCGCTCTCGGCAGTTTTATTTTATCGGCTTCGATATAAAAGTGGCAATTTTTAACAATCAATTACAGCATCAAGAAGACTGATAGATAAATGGCGTAGAGCCCTTTGTAGCTCGAAATTAGGTTAACAACTTTCGTTGTTATTTTCAGATGTTTCAAAACACGGAAGAAACCAGCGATAACTGTTTAATTTCGAATGGAACATGGAACGAGAGTATAAACTAAGTCAACAACAATGGTTTTGCAATTAGTTGGCAACCAAATTTCAGTGTTTGCCGTTTCCCGGATTGCACCCGGTATAATTGCTTCGCTGGAGAGCAAAAATGTATGTAGGTCACACGCGCGCGCTACGCTGAAAATCGGAGCATCGCAGAAATCGACAGAATTATTAACATAAAAAACAAACAAACCTGTCACAATTTCCTAACGCTTGCGAAATCTAGCACATAACACTACACAAAAAATACACAACAACGTTATCGATGAAAACGCCCGATACCACACTATGCGAAAATGAAAGTGGTGAAATGAAGCTTGCGACCGTTTGTTTCTCACTGTTCTTAAAATTCGTCACATCACGTCGTAAGCAGCGGAGAAATGGCCACACGGAGGAGCCGGCTAAAATATAACGAGACAAAAATAAACGTTTATTTTTATACTCGTAGTCACTATTAGAAAAATAATCTTAATTGGGTTTAATTAGTAGATAAAATAGAAAAACATACTTGACTCTGGAGGTACGAATAAATAAACTCTTGTGTCGTATATAATTTGAGCACAGAAATACCATTTGTAACCACATATGCTTGAATTTAATTTAATCTCAGTGCAGTACGTTTCTATAGAAAATACACCCTAGTTATTTTACGATTTCTGTCAATTTTTGTACCCTAAAACAGAAACACCAAGCATATCAGCAAAATATAGGTACATAATGTACCTACTTGCTATTCGATATTAACGTCATACAACCAAATCTATAAAATATTATTAACACATCAATGAAAGTTCTCATAAATAAAACAAACATACCCTGCAGTTGCAATTATTGTCAGAAAAAGGCTATGTCGTTAGACTTATCTTCGCCACCAGTCGCAATGTATTAGCGCTAGGAAAGGCTATACATTGTTTGCACAATAAACATGGCTAGCTCACTGTGCAGTGTTAATACACCCGATTAAAAGGGGTTAAGGTGATTTCAATTTGATATTACGGCTTTTCCACACCACCCACATTTACAAAATGTATCCTCATAAATAAAACAATTATATCCCGCAATTGCAATTTTCCTCAGGAAAAGGTGCTTCGTCATCAGAAGCCAGACTTATCTTCGCGGCCAGTCGCATTGTTTTAGCGTTAGGAAAGAAGCCGGGTATACATTTTTTGCACAACAAACGTGGCGAGCTCACTGTGCAGCGGGTGTCGACCCGAGCCCAGTGGGCGGCAAATGGACTCTTGGGCGGGCGATCGTCCTATATATAAACTTATCAACGATAATAATACTCCTTGTCGTGTAATTATCCAACGGTTTAAATGTTCCATACTGGTAGAGTTTTTGGATGAAAATTTAAATAAGGTATATTGTGTAGCAAACAAAAACCTGCATTCAATTTCTATTCTTAGTTATTTTATCTTAGTTAATAATTTATTCAGCCATGAGTTTACTTTCATGTCTCGTTTAAGGTTTTATTTTGAAAGTAGGTAAATCTGAAGTACAGATTATAGCTAAAAAGAATAAGTTATGGTGACCGTATTTAATGTAAGTTTCGAAACTAATATCCACTTAAAAAACTTTTAAAATAATGTGTTTCCCAAATACGCTACATTTTGGACCCGAAATTAAATTGTGTGTTTTTGCCGTTTTTTAGAGCTTGGTACCCTAATTATCGATATTATGCCAAGTCCCTAATTCTATTTCGCCCACTCTCAAGACTTCCTGCTAAAAGCCCCCGCTGCCGATCGGATCGTCTTCGAAATTATTAACATTAATTAATCAACCTCACAATCTTCTTTAAAAAAATACAGTTTTCTTTTAAAATGTATTTGAATAGAAAAGCTTTTTCATGTTTTAGAAATTGTACGAGACTTACTTAGTTGGTTAAAATAATGATGGTATACTATTTTGGCTGGTCGGTGACAGATGAAGTTATGCTATGAAGCCTAAATAACAATAGTATACATTTATAAATATCTTTCTTTCTTTCTAAAAGCCAAAGCAAACCGCTACTTTTTATTTGCTTTGGATCACTTCCTAAGTAATCGTTTACAGACATATTTACGGGAAACTCTAGCACGAGTTTTACGCGAGAGTTGTTTATACAGTGACCGGAATGCGTTCACTGTGTTTATACAAACACATAAAACCGCTGGGCGTCCCATGAACCTCGAGCCCCGAACATAAAGGATTACGCTGCTCAATCGCACACCTCAAAGGATAATACTATATTCCGAATACCCAATATGGAGCTCGCCCCACGTCTTAACTTAGCAATACTACAAAGGCAGAGGAATCCGATAGTGTTCCTGTGATCTACCTCCACGCTTTGACACAAACCGATGTAGGGGATTACGGGGGGTTATTTACAGAATAAAATCCCGTATCACTGCCTCGTTGCCCGGCACAAACAGCGGTTTGCGGTCTCGTGGATTTTAGTCCAATCAACCAGGCTGAGGGTGAAGATTTTATTTCCACTAGCGCCGTGGTTTGTGGTGTAACTGATTTTAGTCCAATCAACCTGGTATTTCACTAGTTCCACGCTTCCCACGAGGCCAATCAACCAAGCGACATAAGGATAGACAAAATGATAGAAGAACTGGTAATAAGTAGAGGAAACAAACGGCTTGATTCATTTGAGGCAAATGTAATTTACCGGGAAGCAGCAATCTTTTTTGGATAATTGTCTATGAAACTCTCTGCCCTATATTCTGTCTACCAAATACCATTTTTACTATCATCGTCCCAAAAGACTCCTCAATGATTAGGGTATTCATTTCCAAAATCAGCATTTTAAACGAAGAGTAAAATATAATAAATTCATGCATGTATAGTTTCAACTTTCTATTGATCAATATTGATTTAGTGAGTCTAGTCTAGACGTCCGTAACGAATAAGATGGCAAACGAGCAAGTTTTCACAATTGGATTTCAAACTGGTAAAGTATTTCCTCTTTCGGTAACTTCCAGGGCCCTTAAATTTTAACTTAAGCTTCGACAAGACAAGACAGTTGTTTGTAAAGTTACTGGGGTTGCTGTACCATGGTACCATGGCATGCCGACACTTGTCGAAGTGTTAAATTACTTTGTCTATGTTAAGAAAGTATTTCGTGTTCTTTGATTTCTTAGCTGTCTCTACCGTAAGCTGACCCTCGTCGTCATAGCTACTGTATAACTAGTTGCTGAGCCGTTGTGACATTTTTTTTATTGTATTTATACCGAGAAGTCCCAGGGCTCTGTAGTTCCGTACTGCTGCCCCGCAGTACCTACTTGCCGCTTGTTTTTTTATCGCTCTAGTTAGTCTGTGCAAACTGTTTTCCTGACTAATATTTCCAACGTAAATAAATGACATTTACGCCTAATGGAATATGAAGGGAACCGTTCGGAGCAGTTTGAATTCGTGACGTATAGAATAACTTCTTTAAAGCCCCGTTAAATTTATGCGGGTAATTTGGGAGCAAACCGGCAAACGGTTTCTATTTACGGAGATAGGTAGTATAGTTACTTGGTTTATTTAGGTGGAGAACATAAACAGATTATGGGAGAACAGCTGCACTGATTGTTATTTCATTCATTACAATAGTAAAAGGGTTTAGTTTGCAGTGTATCCTTTGTTACGTTACGGTATAAGTTTCAGTGTCTGTTCGCCGTGGACGTGATCGTATCGACGTCCCTGAAGAAGAACTCCATACGATTTCGAAACATGAAGACAACTATTAATACTATTATTCACTACAGTATTCACTACAGCTGTAGTGAATAATAGTTGTCCGTCGTATTTTTTAAAGATATTTTATTTTATTAATAAGTGTGTGGTATGAATTTATTACACAGAGGACATTTGATTCTTTATTGCTTGAAAATAAGTAACTTTTCACGTTCAGACAAATGTTGTTATTATATCTTCCGCTCTACGAGTACCTACCTATAGATATACCGTCATACCGTCTATCAGATATACGAAGGGTGATTTTTTTGTCCTTTGCACAAGGGAAATATTTTACTTAGCGAAGTACGAGAATAAGATCTTATTGTGGTCTCTGACAATACACTTCTTTCCATTATTTGTTAAATTCAAAGTTATGTTAAACAGTGCAATAGAAAAGGAAGATATCAAATCAGAATAATGGCTTCGTCTGAAAAAGAAAGACAAAAACACGGCAGGTCTTAATTTTTCCGATATTATTTATCAAACATCTGTGATGCTTTATTTTAAAAGTGCCACAAAAAAAAAAGATCTGGTTACAGCATCTTTCATGATCTTAACATTTCATATTATGTGACCTGATTCTAACTTCTTAGGGACCTGTTTTAAATGTAACTACCATGCTATAAAAATGTATATTCATTTTACGACGTAACGTACACCCATGTTATTCCAATGAATAATCTCGATTCTCGATATATGTAATTATGTTCAACAATACATCACTCGGTTGATGGAGGCTGTTGTAAGTGGATTTTCCGATCCCACCAATATTACGGCAATTTGTTCAAGAGGAAATGAAACGTGAATTATTGCCGAATCCTACCCAGGCCCTGCCCTACGCATTGTTCAACAATAACTACTTAATCCCATGTTCCTGTTTGCTTAATTGGATAATAAACGAGAAAATGTGTTTGTTAGTTAGTTTTTTAGAAAACAACGGAGCGGAATATGGACTTGATTTTATATATATGGGCCGAAGGGCCGAAAAACATGTAAGGGTTTCTTATTTATTAGACAAATGCCCAATATCAGAAGTTTTCCATACCAGCCTAGCCATGGCCATGCGAAAAATCTATAAGTCTAAAATGAAAGATTGGCTGTGGAACGTTACTGTAAAAAGTACTATGAACTGCGTAACGCACTTTACAGCTTTATTCAACGTCCGTTTATACTTATTCTCATTACTTCATAATTAAGCTCTTTTTTAACCGTTAATTTCATGTACGTCTATTAACCGTAGAATGTACCCTACACCGTCTTCCTTCGTACTCAAATTGTTGTCGGAACACAAAGAATTAATGCAAAAAATAATTACTTTCACAAACAATGCAAGTTTGCAGTAGCTTTGGTAGCAAGGGTAAAAAATGTACCATTGTACATAACAATACACCTACATATAGGTGGACAGGACAGAGACAATGAAGGCACCCGTGTTTGTAATATTGATAATAATAATATAATAATAATATTATAATACATTAAAAAAATATAAAAAACTTGTATAAATGAATTCTATATTTCAAAAACGGTTCTAATTTTACGGGTATCCACATTTACACCAAAATGTTTTATTCAGCAAAGGATATAATATTGACCTTCCAAACGTCGCCAGACGTCCTGCCGCCGTATGCTGCAGGATCGATTCGCTTATCATAGAGACCTACTTTATCAGACCCAGACTATTCCAGATTTTTAGAAGAATTCTGGATTACACGAACTGTAACCGGACAGGCTTATTCCCAATATTAACGTTAAGTATTTAATTTTTTTTTATTTAAATATTTGATTTATTGTAACTTAGTTTAAGCTTTTTTTTTTAATGTGTTGTACATAATATATTTCCGACATAAAATCTAACAATACAATATGAAGTCTATTTTTCTTACCGGCCTCCTATAATGAGTGCAATATTTTTTGCTTTACATATCCACGATTCACGAAACTGCTCTTTGCTCCGGAATTCTGCAGGCAATTATTAATAGATTAAGAGCTAGCGACCAAATCGGTCATGTGGCTTCAGCTGTATTGAAACTCCGTTAGCTACTTCTCTGAACAACCTTTTCCTATAATCTTCGTGCTGGCAGGCCGCGGGCGGTGGGTGCGGGTGTAGTGGGGTGGGGAAAAAAAAGAAAAAAAATGTGGGCTCAGCGACTTTAATTTTTTTTCAAACAGTTGCTCTGTACTCCCTGTGCACCCAAAAATTTTTTTAAATCGATCGGGTGGTGGCAAGGGGTTGCCAGCGTTAATTAAAAGTACCAAAATAATAATAATTTTCGTGTGGGTTCAGCTGTATTGGCTTTTTTTCTGACGCGAGATTAATCAATATGTAAGCCCCAAAAAAATAGCCATGCAAAAATATCGGTGGGAAGGTATCGAAAAAAATTGTTGAAATAAGTATATATTTATCTATGTAAGTACGTATATCGTCGTCTAGTACCCATAACACAAGCCTTCTTGAGCTTAATTTGGGACTTGATCGATTTGTGTGAGGTTGTGCGATATTTATTTATTTATTTTTTATTTATTTATTAATTAATATGTTTCAGAGGACTATCAATGTGAGAGCGACTCCGGAAGTGACAGCGATACCGATGAATACGAAGGAACAGCTGACAATCAAATATTGGACGTCAATTAACTTTTAAATTTTTTCGATACCTTCCCACCGTTATTTTTGCATGGCAATTTTTTTGGGGCTTACATATTGATTAATCTCGCGTCAGAAAAAAAGCCAATACAGCTGAGCCCACACGAAAATTATTATTATTTTGGTACTTTTAATTAACGCTGGCAACCCCTTCCCACAACCCGATCGATTTAAAATTTTTTTTGGGTGCACAGGGAGTACAGAGCAACAGTTTGAAAAAAAAAAATTAAAGTCGCTGAGCCCACATTTTTTTTCTTTTTTTCCCCACCCCACTACACCCGCACCCACCGCCCGCGGCCTGCCAGCACGAAGATTATAGGAAAAGGTTGTTCAGAGAAGTAGCTAACGGAGTTTCAATACAGCTGAAGCCACATGACCGATTTGGTCGCTAGCTCTCCGTCTATAAATTGTAGACATGATTTTGCACATTCATCTAAGAGAGTGCTCGACCGTCGATATTACCCAGTTTTGCTTACAGCAGCGATTAAAAAGTGCTACCCTTTATTCCTAAAATGAACCCTGTATGGATAAGCTGAAATTGATACTTCATCCTCCAATTGTAACTTACCTTTGTGAAATGCGCCCGTAGGCAATTTTCGTCGTGTCAACTTCGCAAATATAGAGGTAGGTAGCCATCGGCGTCGCCTGTTGGCTGGCTGGCTCAGCGGATTCGCTTGTGCAAAGAGTAATTTAAAATTCAAAACGCCCGGTCGCGGCGTTCGCTGTGGAGTCGACGAGGCGCTCATTAGGCGCTATTCATTCTGCATGGCACGGCGCATGAAAATAATAATTATTGGCCTGTTGTTGCTTTTATATATTTTCATTTTGGACTTGAGGAGATCTGATTACCTGAGCTGTGACTTTCTAACTTTGTCTGCCATGATTTTAGTTTTGATTGGAAAGGTATGGTAAGCAACAGGAGCAAATTTCATTTGCATGGTGTGATTGGGTTAATAAATGCTCTACCTACTCTGTTACTTTTGGTTACTCAAACAAAATCACAACTTTAAAATGTATTATACAACTTTTACAACTGCAATAAAGTAAAGAATGAAAGTAATTTTAGTAAGCCGGTGCATATAGTAATCCGAATGGTGTTATTAGTACCTCTGTTCTTCTTATGGAGGTAAAGTTGTACGTATAATATGATACTCCTCTAATATGTTGGAAGCCTTATTGTCTATCCTACCAAACAAACGTTTGCCACCAAGTCTCATAGATTATATGCTCGAGGACTTGACGATGGAACACAAGTGTAGCGCTAGTGAAAATGTACCCGCACTCGAATTCGTATCAAAACGTAATTCTATGTTGAATGGTGTGCTGTGTTTAGAATTTTAAAATGTAAAAAAATCGTCTAATTTATCGCATTTAAAGGCCTAAAATATTTTCATCGTTGTAATTTCTCAGCTGCGTCTGATTATAAAGGTTTGTAATGATTTTTTTTTTACTACTAAACAGTTATTAAGATTTTCAAAGAGTAGTTAACTCAATCATCGATATTATTTATCATTGAACTGCAGGGCTAGCAAATCTACATACTTAATTGCAATTCAAATCACCCGTCTTTCTCAGACGGTATTGAAAGGAAAGAGACAATATTTGTCGCGCGACAGGGATCACGCTGACAACGTCTTTGTCTAACCGAGTATGGATTGTACCCCAGTAAGTGTGGGGCATTGTCAGACGACGGCAGCCGCCGGAAGCGCGAAGCCCAGTTCCGCGCCCGTCGAGCGGTGACGTCCGACCTCGGAGGGGACCCAAAATAATGCCATTTCCAATATTGTCGAGCGATTAAGTCGCAGTCGTAGTCGAGCTTATGGTGCTGACTTCCGATTCTAAATTAGTTTTTTTCTAAAGGTCAAAAATGTAAATTTATCATGAGACAACGTTTTTGTCAAACTGGCTGTGGGGTACAAACCCCAGTAAGTTCAGGGCATTGTCAAACGACGGCAGCCGCCGCACTGTGGGACGAAAATAGGCTCTCCATAGAAATAGGGACTTTTTTTTCTAAGTGTATGTTTTTTTGATTGAAATTCAATCTAGTCATGATTTTTAGGTAAAATAATAAGTATGGGTAAATTTGGCCAATAAACCGAGGAGTAATAATTTTTTAACGAAAATTTTGTATGGACCAAACATGAAAAAACTAAATATCTCTAAAAGTGCAACGAAAACCGTAATATCCTCCCGCATGAATTTAGTATCAATTATTTATGATTTTTTGGTGTATTCACAATTTCCCGGACAGGTGCACTTTTTTTTTAAAAATCGAAAACGGAATTTAATATAAAAAAATGTGTTTTAGGCGTTAAAACGTATTGTGGGTATATAGTTAACTATAAATAATTTAAACAAATATTTTAAGGGAAATAATATAATAATAATAAATAATACATCGGACAACCTGACACAAATCGATCTAGTCCCAAATTAAGCTCAAGAAGGCTTGTGTTATGGGTACCCCGAGGTAGGGATACCCGAGGATGTAGAAGATAAGCAGATGATACTTGTTCCGAAATGGGGATTTGATGGTGCTTCGAACCAGAGCAGATACAAGCAAAAAATTAGTGACAGTGAGCAAGACGATTCCAGTGTTTTTATGACTACCCTAGTACCTTTAAAATTAACTTCAGGAAATGATACAGTATGGACAAATCCCAAGCCTTGTTTAGCGTCGTATTGTCGTCCAATACAGTTTACGTTCATCAAGGAAAGCGAAGCCGTTGTACTTGCTCAAAAGGCGGCAATGGACAAGGAAATTGAAGATCTGCTACCAACGGAACACAAAACCAACACAGTGAAACATGGGCTGAAGACCTGTATCTCGGGCATACTGTCTAAATTTGTTGACATCTATAACCTTTCCAGAGGTAATTGCTTGTAGGATTACTGCAAATCTCCTGATCAGTCCCTCGTCCAGTCCTGTAATGCTTGCTGTTTTACTGGGGTCCTGGAAAAACTTTCTGGCTGTGTTTCCGTCATTTGTCGTCCCTGACCCCTGTTTGACCACATCTGTTAAGAGGTTCAGTTCTTCCTTAAAACGATCTTGAATGATTTTCTTTTGTGCTGCCATCTTCTCTTTCAACTCGTTACCTTTCGCCGCCCACTGCTTAAAATTCAGACGATATGCAATGTGAAGAAGGCATTCCATTGTATTGATTCGGGCGTGTAATGATGACAACCAATATTCATACATAGCAATATCAACAACATAGCAATATCTTTATCTCTGTGGGTTTAGCTAAGCATAAACTGCAGGTTGCATTTGATCTGGCCTTTGAAAGGTAAGTGCAAACTTTGCCGTCTAACATCGTCATCTTCAGCTCATGTTTCACTGTGTCATAAAAACACTGGAATCGTCTTGCTCACTGTCACTAATTTTTTGCTTGTATCTACTCTGGTTCGAAGCACCATCAAATCCCCATTTCGAAACAAGTATCATCTGCTTATCTTCTACATCCTCGGGTATCCCTACCTCGGGGTAACCATAACACAAGCCTTCTTGAGCTTAATTTGGGACTAGATCGATTTGTGTGAGGTTGTCCGATATGTATTATTTATTATTATTATTATATTATTTCCCTTAAAATATTTGTTTAAATTATTTATAGTTAACTATATACCCACAATACGTTTTAAGTCTGATATGACGCCTAAAACACATTTTTTTATATTAAATTCCGTTTTCGATTTAAAAAAAAAAAAGTGCACCTGTCCGGGAAATTGTGAATACACCAAAAAATCATAAATAATTGATCCTAAATTCATGCGGGAGGATATTACGGTTTTCGTTGCACTTTTAGAGATATTTAGTTTTTTCATGTTTGGTCCATACAAAATTTTCGTTAAAAAATTATTACTCCTCGGTTTATTGGCCAAATTTACCCATACTTATTATTTTACCTAAAAATCATGACTAGATTGAATTTCAATCAAAAAAACATACACTTAGAAAAAAAAGTCCCTATTTCTATGGAGAGCCTATTTTCGTCCCACAGTGCGCCGGAAGCACGAAGCCCACTTTTACGCCCGTCGAGCGATGACGTGCGACCTCAGGAGGCGACCGGGGGACCCTATATAATGCGATTTCCACTTATTTTAGGCATTTTTGACAGTTTGCCAATATTAAGGGACTGTAAATGGCAAATAATAACCGGCCTGTGCTCGAAAAAAAAGCGTTCCAGGTCAAGTCTGGGTCATAAATAATGTTCGCTGTAAATAAATACCACTTTAAACCACAATATACTTACATTTTGCTTTCAGTCTGCTTTTTTTATTATATAATCATTGCGATCATAATTCGCGATAGACTTTTTTATGGTAATAAAAAAACAATTCGTAGCTGTAAACTCAGAACATTTAACCAGTATTAACTTGGAAACGATACTGAATTTCCGTGTATCAGTTTAATGATCGGGAATTTCAGTATAAATTAATGTTATAAAGCGCCGTTTCTCCGGACAGTATCCGATATTTTAATTAAGTTGCCCGCTGTCACAACACTCATTGACGTAAAGGCAACTTTGCCGAAGCACGATACAATAGCGGGTCAAACAAAATACGCCGCTAACTTTGACTTTTCTTATTAGTAGCGCCTGGTGATTCATGAAGGCAACAGCGACGAGAATTATTGCTATCGATAAACTTCAGGCGTTTAAATACATTTACATAGAGTATAATTGCGCGCATGTCATTTTTTGCCAAGTAGAATGTATTAAGCTATAGTTATTATTACTGTAAAATAAGTTACTATTCAATAAATATCTTATCTTATCTAATTTGATGGCTGCTAGTATGGCTAACTTATAATTTTTCAGAACACACCTACTTAATTTATACGACTGCATAAAAAGAGAAGTTCTGACTCCTTCCAGTGCTTATCCTTACCACGTGAACCACGTAACAAACTCTTCATAGAAAACTGAAATTCTGCGTTGACCAAACTAAGGCCGGGTTTTTTGAAATTCCCACGGGAACGAAGCCACGAGCGAATGCTAGTTATATTATGTGCATGTGTGGGAAAGGGGATGTTCTGAGGCTTAGAGAAATTCTAATTAGCGCTAATGGAACGCGCGTTCACCTGAAACTTGTGTGCGGGCTCCACCTTGTTATAGCGGTATAGGCAAGTAAACGTTATTAAGTTGGCAGGGAAATGACCTCGATAACTATTATAATAATGGGTATGAAATAGAGCACATCGAATTCGTTTTCTGTGTAGGTACTCGTACGTACGACACGCTTCAACTAGCAGCCGATAACTATGGTACGACGTGAAAATCCCTGACGTCTAAACGCAACTTAATCTGCAGCTTCGCTTTAGGCTAACCTTAATCTGCAGTTTCGCTTAAGGCTAACCTTAATCTGCAGTTTCGCTTAAGGCTAACAGCCTCACAGTTCTTCAACTCTATTTGAAATATAATCTAGTCAAGGTAACCTCTATTAAATGTAAAACATATGAAAGTCTTTACATAGGAATATATAACTCTGCCGAAGTTCAGTACCAGCCAGACTGCTTCGTCAACGTGTTCCACGGTTGACGTTTATAAAAGGAAGCAATTTTTCAAGGCATGCATCCTTGTCAAACACGTGTTGTAAAGCAGGTATTGGATTCGCGTGCACACTAGGGTACCAGGTGACACGTTTGCGCTGAATGCGCTTTGTTTACTGACCATGCATTGAGCGAGCTGAATGGATCCCGTGCACGCTTAGGCATTCATTGCAGCCACTCCGGGTGACGGGGTAACTAACCTCTCCTTTCCGAAATAATTAAATGCAGCAGGACTAGGAATTGCACGGATAGTGCGCTCGGCACTCGTGCAATACTGACCGCTCTCACCGCGACACCGCAGCCGGAATATCGGAAATGCTTTTGACATTCTCGATCGGTGGATGATTTCAATATTGCAGGTTACGTGAATCAATAGATTAACGCATTGATGTGCCGATTATTCGTTTGATTGATTGTTTGGGTTCGAATCCCGGCATGGGCAATTGTGTAATCAAAATCGAATATATGGGCTTGGGTTATGGATGTTGTCTATGTATTTAAGTATATATTTATCTATATAAGTATGTATATCGTATTCTTGTACCCATAACACTAGCCTTCTACTGCTTAATTTTTGTGACTAGGTCGATTTGTGTGAGGTTTATTTATTTATCATAACGTTTATTAATTTGATGCTATTTGCAAAAAGAAATGGGGCTAGCGCCAATGATGATTCTTATCACCATTATTAAATAATTCAGAAAAAATATCCACCTAAGGCTTACTAACAATGATGGTATTATTTAAGCCGCAAGTTAACTAATACCCATAAACCCATAATGAATACTACTTCAAAGGCATCCGCCAGATAACCAAGTTAGCTCACTGAACCGGAGTTTTTAGGATACGCCGTTTGAATATTCATTGCGCTTCCGGACGCCTATGTTGTCCTAATATGTCACTTTGTGGCACGCAATCCTCTGATTTCATTTCCATCAATGTACATATTTTTATGTAGAACGTAACAAACGATTCAATTATCATTAACTAGAGACCCGCCCCGGCTTCGCACGGGTGCAATGCTGATAAATTATGCATGTTTTATCCATATAACCTAAACCTTCCTCTTGAATAACTCTACCTATCTATAAAAAAACGCATCATAATCCGTTGCATAGTTTTAAAGATCTATAAGCATAATATATATAGAGACAGACAGCGGGGAGTGACTTTGAATTATACTATGTAGTGAAGAGACTCGGTATACCTGAGTCTCTTTAATGATAATAGAATCATGAATTGAATATATTAATAGAAGGAAACAGTTCTAAGGTTCATGCTTAACATGATGACCTACATTTTTTATGATAGAGGATGTGCGGTGTCTATGCAGAATAAATGACTCCTGCGCATTGAGTTTGACATCGCTCTGTTTACGTGGGATTAGGTAGATACATGACAACACACTTGTGACTCTTTTGGTAGTTGTCTGCTCGTTTGCCTCCTTTAAATCATACAAAAACATTACAGGGCAGTGAGAACTGATGAACTGATACAAAACTGTTTGATCTCATATAAAAAAAGACGCTTCTAAGCCAATTCTGTTTTATACTTGGTTTTCTGCTGTGTACAGCTTGTTGCGAGTGAATTCACGTCAGCGGGCAAAGGCTCCACTCGCGAGCAATTAGGTTGTTCACTCGCGTACCTACAGAAGCAAAGACGAAGGCCTACCTACAGTATCTACACGAACACATTATATGCCAAAGTTATGAGCACACCTGCGCCGAAACGCAAATGGGATTTTCTTGACAAATAATATGAAGTTTTAGCCATATTTATGATTATGCATATTACACTTTATATGTTTCCGATGGAAAAGGCTGAATGACGGAAACATATATCTACATATATAATATACGAGATATATATGATATACAAGCTGCGCCGCGCGGTGTTAACCGCTCATACCACGGGACGTTACATTTTTCCGGGATAATAACTAGCCTACATAGGCTTGGAAGGTAGCCCTGACACCCTGGATTAACACATGTTAATCCAGGGTGTCAGGGCTACCTTCCAAAATGTATCAAAATTGGTCCAGCCGTTAAGCGTGAAGAAGTAACAAACATACACATAAACACACTCACAAACTTTCGGCTTTATAATATTAGTGTGATACATACATAGGTAATATGAACGAACAAGTTGTGAGACTTGTGAGTCTTGGATGGCGAAGTACGTTTACTCGTAGTGTTGGTTACGGTAATACCCGAACTTTCACAATTTTATGAAGAGTTTTCTCGAAATGGTCTTTATATCTTATGTGATTATTCGTATTAGCTTTCATTTAAGCTTTCTAGCTAACAGATATGCCTTATGATAAGATGCACTACGACTGAGAGAGTCACGTCTTTTGTCCACATAATAGGAAGCTAAGACATACCCGTAGCTATCTAAGGGTAGAAAAGGACGTCACGTCACCATCAATGTCACCCACGGGCAAATGCGAATACCGAATACATTCCCTGTGTAAGTGACATCGGTGTGACAACTGGCGACGCGGCACCGACATTAGTCACCCTTCGTTCCAATACATGGCAAAATTTCAGCTTGACAACAGAACCGACCACATCCTCAAAATTCGAAGTAGGATGACTATTATTTACAAATAATTTTAATCAATGCTAATATTGCTAATGCAATATTTTTTTTTATAAATACCGATTATTTTTACATAAATTGATCCCAAATTAAGGTCAAGTAGGATATAGAAGACATTCATGACACAGGAATATTAAATATCCCCTTAAAATTTGGCATTTTACTATGTATTCGATTCGAGCCAAGGACCGCCGGTTTCGCAGGCAACTACCACGAAGCCGTTAAAAGAGTCTAATCCGATTAAAAGAGTGCTTCCGAGATATTCAAATAAATCCCATCATGTTCAAAGTGTTGCAGTTGCAGTTTAATCCGAGGAAACTAGGACGAGGATGCAAATGGTTCCACTATGTCTTACCTTAATCGCGTAAACCTAGAACCGCTGAATAAAAAGCCCGCAAAAGCAGTCGAGATATTCCTGATGGATTAATGCTGGTGGGAAACGTAAAATAAAGCCTGTGATTTATCAGTTATCTCTGCGCCGGTGACGTAATCGAGCCCCATGTTAGGTTTCGAGTAAGATTACATAATACGATTGTCCTTTGTCATGTTAAATACAATTCGATGCAGTGTAAGCTTTAATGTCACTTTAGGGTGCACCGAATTTTCATATGATTAAAATATGATATTCATTAATTATACCAATTTAATAAATAATATGATCGATCAAAGAGCAGACAATGATGGAAAAATAGACCAATAAGGGTTGTTACTTAGCACAGCAGTATATTGTTACAGAAAAGGGCTATAATGAATTGAGTCCTGGCAGCAAATATTCAAATAAGACGCATGACAGTCCAAGGGAAAATAATTCTTATAGAATCCAAAAATGTAGACGGACACCACTAGCCGTAACAAATAATGTACTGTTGTTACGTCTGTTATTTTAACATAACTGTATGCGTTGTTTCGATCAGCACGGTTAGCATAACTTTGACACGCGACTCTTTCTCGCGCGGGATAATACTACCTGTCTCTATCTGTACAGTACTATGAGATAGTGAAGGATGATGCTATCTCGGGCGACATGAGTCACGTGTCAAAGTTACGCTAGACGTGCAGGGTTCTAACGTGGTTCTAACCGAGAATTATTGCACTTGGTACCTACTCATGCTCTTGTCTAACACTCTCTCTGAGACATAACTTTTCATTGCGTGATTTCTTTATTTAAATGAATATTGCTTGTCAAAAAGTAGTTATTATTTTTAATTTAAATTCTCTTTATCCGAGCGATCGGTATTTATAGCCACGGTAAGCCACGTGAATTGCTGATCTCTTAAGCACATCTGGACTTCTGCTGATCTCCAAAGGCCACTGTAGTGCACGGGTGCTTTGAAAAAAATAAAAATAAAGGAGGTACTTACAAGAGCCACGGAGTTGTTGTTCTGCTGCAGCCACCTCAAGATGGCACTAGCTGTGGTGAAGTCAGGGCGCGGGGGCGGTGGAATGGCATGTTGGAGAGATGACGCCAGCTGTTGGGCCAGCTCCAGGGCCCGAGCCCGCGCCGCTCGCCCCGGCCCGGTGCCGCCGGCGCCACCTCCTGCCTCTACGACAACGTAAACAATAATATTAATAAGTTATTATCTTAAACACACTGAGAGTACGGGTTTCTTTCGACAATTAACCTGCAGACTGCCAAAATTTTGCGTGGCGAGTTTTGCCTCACGTCACAGCGTGCATTTTGACCTATGACCATAAGAAACAAACACCAGCAGCCCAACACATTTCATGAGTCATGGCACATTGCGTATATATTTTTACATCATATTTGGGCGCTGGCATTTAGGACATTTCGAAGATTGCTGCTATCCGTTCATCATCATCACTGAGACAATGCAGAGGAACACAGGTTAAAGCATGTATAATTAAGACCTCCCCTAAGGGCCCATACAGACGAACGGCACTTTCCTTACAGACGAACGGCACTAGTACAACTGCAGCCGTCGCCACTTGTCGTCGGCTGCCGTCGACGCGTTGCCGGCTGCCGTTGACGCGTCGACGGCAGCCGTCGAGAGGTGGCGACTGCCGTCGACGCGTTGCTGGCTGCCGCCGACGCGTCGACGGCAGCCGTCGAGAGGTAGCGACTGCAGTCGACGCGTCGACGGCAGCCGTCGACAAGTGACGGCTGCCGTCGAGAGGTGACGGCAGCCGGCAACGCGTCGACGGCAGCCGTCGACAAGTGGCGACGGCAGCCGTCAACAGGTGGCGACGGCAGCCGTCAACAGGTGGCGACGGCAGCCGTCAACAGGTGGCGACGGCTGCAGTTGTACTAGTGCCGTTCGTCTATAAGGAAAGTGCCGTTCGTCTGTATGGGCCCTAAGGTACACGTGGATTCAGAGTTTTGTAATTTTGTATCAATTAAAACTTTCAAATCATTAGTCGTCAGTTTTTTAGGGTTCCGTAGTCAACTAGGAACCCTTATAGTTTCGCCATGTATGTGTGTATGTAAAATGTGTGACATAAAGTGTCTTCCGGTATCTAAAGCCAGAAACGCTGTGCAGAAATGGTTGCTCACTCTATCTTATGACGAAACTGAAAATTTGGTAGCCTTTATAACACCAGGATAGTGCTTTATAAGCGTGGCACACACACACACGCACACACACACACATACATACACACACATACACACACGCACACACCCACACACACATACTTGTACATATCTGTTTCTGAATATTTTCCTTTCTGTATGTTACCGTCTAGTTAGTTGAATTATAATGTGTTAATTCGCACCCGCAGACGTCCAAGTTACAGGCTCAGCCTAGTTTGGAGTCTGATAGATATTATCATGTTTGTATCAATTTTGGTTTTTGGTAATAAAATATTTTTATTTATTTTATTTTTTTATGTCCGTCTGTCCGTCCGCGGCTTAGCTCCGTGATCATTAGTACTAGAAAGCTGAAATTTGGTATGAGTTTGTGTATGTATAACGCCGACAGAACGGTAAAATAAAAACATTAGGAATTTTTTTTTCGGGTACCTCTCGAACACCTAAAGTGGGGGTGATTTTTTTTTCGTTTCAACACTAGTGTGTGGGGTGTCATTGAATAGGTCTTTTAAAAATAATAGTCTTCTAACATTATTTTTTGATAGTCAGCAGTTTTGTAAATATTCGCTCCGAAAATAAAAAAAATAGCGTCCCCCCCTCTAACTTTTCAACCACGGGTCGAAAAATTACGGAAAATTCATGAAAATGAGGCCTTATACGTACTTTCAATGAAAACTATATTGAACAAAATCGGTCGAGCCATTTTTGAGTTATTAAAAGGTCGTAAGTTGACTTCCAGAAGGTAATAAGTAATTACAGTTAGTTTGGCGTTTACGACCTTTTTTTAAAGAGCTTGAAATCTTTCTCGTAACTTAAACCGCGGGATTAAAACCGCTGTTTTAAGTCCATCTATTGTGAAGGATGAGCAACTACGGAACCCTACACTGAGCGTGATGGCCCGACATGCTTTCGCCTAATTTTAGTTTTAAGTTGTAGTCCATCTTGCTAAGAGTTTAAAATATTGATCTCGTTAATAACAATAATACACCAATGATGCAAAATATTCACAAATACCCAAAGGTTGTCTGGAAGAGATCGCTCTTTAGCGATAAGACCGCCTGTTGTTACCCTATTTAACGTTGCTTTATTTCTTTGTTATTAATCTTTTTAATGTGGTGCAAAATAAAGGATATTATTATTATTATTAAATACATAATTTGTAGAGAAGAGAGTTAGTGCTATTTATGATACTCTCTATTTCCAAATAAACATCTAAGCAAAAAACAAAGTATTTAGATCTTCATCGCGACACTTACTACTACTAATCATTGCTCAGCGTATGCGGCATCCGTTAAGTCCGGATTTGTCACGTCTCAAGGGATGAGTTAACAACATTAGATGAGCTAACTTGCATGCACGATAAGACCGCCAGAACGACTGCCCCGAGCTCTGCACATATCCGAACCCGGTCGCAATTAACACACGTCGGTATTTCTGGTATTTGTGGGTTTTTTTTTCACACATAAAGGCAACACTTTTGTTTCAGTTCACATATTCAACACATTTGTCAATCAAATGTTTATAAACTTTTTATTTTATCTTAGATTTTTGATAATGCAGAGCTCATGACAATATACCTTCCAGCGCGATACAACAATGACTGAATATAAAGCGTATGTAATCACAATGGTGTAAGACTGATACGAAGATATCCATATCGATATCTCGTCTTGTGTTACGGAAGACAGAATATTATGATTGACGGCATTAAAGATATACGATCTTATGAGTAACGGGTGAGTGAGCACTCTACGCTCTAGAAGATATTGTTAATGTTTTAAGAAGGATATTTTGTGAGAATTTTAAATCCTTGGCTCTGTCAACCCTCTATTGTTCAGAAAAATGTTTAAAATAGGTACGTACTGAACTACTGATTAAAGAAGAGTAAAGAGTTATTTTTAAGCTCTTATCAAAATATACCTACTCATGTCGGTTTTAAGTTTTAACGTAAAAACGAAACGAGTAAAAATTCATTAACCATCCCTACGAGGCTAAAATCTTTTCGAAATGACTCCACTCGCGCAAATTGCGCGGGGACCGAGTGAATTGCATCCGCCTAGGAACAATGACGCTTTGGGTTCGGTCGGGAGAAAAAGAGAAAAATATCCTCATCGCTTTACCACTCGTTATAAAAGAACTACGGAGGAATATTTTCAAATCATATTTCCATCTATCGTCTATGAAAAGAAGCTATACGTATTCAGTTGATCGCAATGCAAGAGCAGTCATATGGAAACTCTAAGGTAAGCAATTTTGCAATATACTTATTCTTCTTTTATTTCTTCAACTATCAGCTGGGCATGAGCAATTGTTGTTGTATAAAAGAACATTTGTAACAAATGTTATTAAAACTGTTAGGTACACCGTGCTTACACCAAAGGCATGCAACGTTCTTATAATTTAATTGCACGTCAAACGGGTAACCCAATTTACATAGAGTAGGAGTATATACATACGCTGCGGTATCTGTGAGTCGGGAGCATCAGCTTCGCCGAAGAGACGCTCGCTGCACACGTCTAGGAGCCACCACCGTGTAAAGTGCTCGGGCAAATGCCAACACCCCGGCATCGTCTCGGTATAATCACGTCACATAGCACGACCCGTACACCACGTGTACGTATAACAGCACAAAGGATCTCACTTCATTAATTTTATAAGCTTACAAAGGGTAGAAAAGGAAGCTGAAAAATCCGCATAAGCTTGTCAATTAAAATTGTTTTCCAGGATTATTGCTATCCGCATTATGTATTTAATACTAGGTTACCAGCAAGGAAGATAGAGGTCAGGCGGGAAATGCATGAACGACGTGAATACCGAGAGAAAAATAAGGGGAAACACATGATGCGAATGGTAATTACAAAACTTCGCTCTCAGCCTTTTTTCTCATTCTCCGTTGGCAGGAAAATAAATGAAATTGTGAAACAAATGCTATGTATGTAAATCATTCGTTGGGCGAGGATAGCATGCAATGCGCTGAAATAAACTATAACATTCCTCTTTTGTTACGAGATATTTTCTGAAAGGCAAAGGACCAATACATCCGATGAACATTGATGAAAATAAATGACTTTGCGAGGAATTCATAGCCTTTTTTTATTTCACGACAAGAATACGGCGGCTCGTTTAATAACGAAGATACTGCGAGTTGAAAGAAAGTTCGTGATCCGCATCAAAAAATTTAAGGCGATAATGAAAGGCTCGCTGAGAATGTTTAGAGACAAGAAGGCCGCGATAACAGACAGCTCAAAAATTTAATCTTGACGCAACCCGGCTGAGATTACATTCTTTCATACGTCGCGTCTATCATTCTTGTGAAAAATCTAAGCGTGTTAAAGGGCTTTTTATTGACGGTCTTCATCGCAAAGAAAGGTTTTAAGTCTTTTATCGAATTTAAAATTTACAGTTTGTAGAAAATCTTCAACTAATTTTATTATGGATTTATGTACAGGGGTATCTGCCTTGTTCTGAGAACAGAGCCCTCATCCGTCATTCTAAAACTCATTAGTGCGCTACACCGCTCGCTGCACCACGCGGCAGCGGTTTATTTGAAACTGTTCAAGAACTATTTATTTTCCCATCTTCTTTGCAGTATATTCGTAGTTCATGAATAACTACAACTAACAAAAAGCAGCGTACAGTTGAATGCGAAAATTCCAGGTTTAATTAAACATGTATGTTTAGTTAAGAAACGCAAAAATTGTATGACAGCATAAGATAAAACGCATGCGAATTAGAGCCGTCCAGAGAAGATTTAATGAACTCCTGAAATGTTTGCCAGCCGGCTTTTAGCAAGAGTACAAAAACGTACAAACAATATAGGCCTTGCGTATTTGTTCGATTGTCAACCGCATGCCAAGTACAGTCATTTGCTCATTTGATAAAAGAAGTAATTTCTAAGGGAATATAGGGCTTAAAAGCAGTTGCGAGGCTAATTACTAAAAATTGGAAGGGTTTGGGAGTGAAGGTTAAAATAAAATGATTACGTTAATACATGTGTCGTTGAATATCCGATCTCGATTCGCGTGCACATTGGGCACTGAGGCGCGCACGTCCGACCGGGCGGGCGTGCGACGGCGGACTGGCGCCGAGCCTCCAGCCACCCTCCGTTCAACAGTTTGCACCCTCCCGCGACACCCCCTTGCTATGTACCCGACTATTTATTATAGGCTTTTGCTTCTTCCGTAATACCGACTTTACATTAACTGCGTATTTTATACCCAATCCGTGACTGCAAAGATTTGATGGAAACTGTTTCTGTTTTTGTTCTCAATAGGGTAGAATATTGGTAAAGTGTAGTGTGTTACAGATATTTATGTTAGGTATATGTGTATCTAATAACAAAAAATATGATTTAAAATATTTACATTAAAACTGATACCTGAAATACAAATTCAAACAAAAAGTGCTAAAATTTGCAATAATATTATCCAGTAATAATTAAATATGTTAATTTTTTAATATAAATATAACTAAGCAAGATAATACCAAATCCAGTTTTTAAGCCAATGCCTACTTAAATAGGTTTAAAAAAGTGCATTATCAGTCCATACTAATCCATACTATAATATTATAAATGCGAAAGTGTGTCTGTCTGTTACCTCTTCACGCTTTAACTGCTGAACTGACTTAGATGAAATTTGGTATGGAGATAGTTTGAGACCCAGGAGAGGACATAGGATACTTTTCATCCCGAATAAATTTAGTGTTCCCGTGGTATGAGCGGGTAACACCGCGGGGCACAGCTAGTAATCTAAATGCGAAAGTGTGTCTGTCTGTCTGTTACCTCTTCATGCTTAAACCGCTGAATCGATTTTGATGAAATTTGGCAAGGATATAGTTTAAGATCCGAGGAAGAACATAGGATAGTTTCATCCTGGAAATTATCCCTAAAAAGATTGAAAAGTGAGTAAGTAATTCATGATGACATTGATGACCACTCTGGTCCACGCACACAACCACGCACTGTGATCAATCAGTGTGCAATAGCTGTGGTTTACTCAACCATTAAAGATTTTAGTTTACCTACATAGTTTGATAAAGTCCTTCAGCCAATATTTAAAATTTGCAGGTAAAAGATAAATTATGATAAGCTAGGTCTAAGCTGAGTTATTTGAATCGGTTCGAGTGATGTTATTTGTGTTTTAAATTACAAAATAATTTTTGCTAAGTTTAATGTAGTCTAGAAATGACCCCAAACCCCATAATATTAACAACTATAAGTTTTTTTTTAACAAATCTAAGGACAATTCACAAAGATGTTGACTACAACTAGACTAGAGTGATGAATCATTATGAACTTTATTTTGAAAGGCTGTAGTAAGGCCTTGTAGTCAGATTTGTGGCCTGTTGTACCAAAAAACATATTGTTTTTTGTTTCATTATACGGTGTGAATTTCTGTGGACAAAATTATGACCTCATGGTATGTTTAAGTAAAGTAAATGAAATATTTTATTTTATGCTACTATAACTTTATATGTATTTAGTTCCTTGTAATTTAGTTCAAAAATTACATTTATCGAATATGTTATTTAAAAAAATTATCATTACTGATCATTTTAAAATAAAATTTTCTGTAAAAAATAAATTAAACACTAACAAAAACAAATGATTCATCATGTCTGGTATGTATTACTAAGAGTGGGTTTTCTAGTATGTTTCATCGATTGGATGAAGTTGTTGTCATAAATATGTATAAAAATAATAATTTTATGTCCTAAACTAATGTATTAATGTTAGCCATTCACTAGTTTTATTTACACATTGTAAATCAACATTCAATACATACACATAGGTATTCAATAACGAAAAGAAGGGAATGTGCAACAAATAATCACTAAGAGCCTACAATTAGAAATGTATAATTTCTCATTTTCATAACTCAAATATAGCAACAAGTACCTCAACAGTACTAATTCAAGATAATAAAAACAACAAGATGTACCCACTAGGAAACTTACTTTAAGACCTCAATAGGCACTGAAGCATGTAGTGTCCAAATCAAGTCTCGGTATCCTTTCATTTAAGACTCAATGTTTATTATTGTGCTCTCATTACACAAAAAGTAATTTACAGAGAACTTACCCGCTATAATCCCATCCATCTGCAATAAAGCAGCTTCCAACAGCTTGGCGGGGTCGGGATCACAATCAACCGACGTCGGATTGTTATCGCCATCAACCTGTGTTGTTTTTCCCATTCCACGAGTGAATTGGTTCAGCAGTTCAGCACCAAATTTAGATACAACAATTATTATCAACTTTACTGGTGATTTCAGAAAGTTAACTTATTACGGCTAAAGTGTCAACAAAACTTCACAAGGCATGGATGCGTTCATATTGTTGCAGACAGATTTCAACTCCACGCGTAACACGCTTTCTAAAGCGCCACAAATATATATTTAGGGCTTCAAGCGAATTAACAACACTCCGCTCGACAAAGGCGTGGCAACACCGAAGCACCGAACACCGTTTCAACGATTCTTTGGCGGGAATTTGAAAGAAGCGGGAGTGATTTTTTCTTTAAAAATTTTATTTATATTAAAATTCTCATAAAAGTGCTATAAAACCCATTTTTAGTGAAAGAAAACTTAAAAAAATGGATGGTAATGAGGGGGGCGGGGATAACCCGCCCAACTCCCTGAAGCGTCCTCGCGGCGAGCCCGAGGACACGAATGGCAACTGCAGCGGCGAAAGCGGCGGCGGTGAGCGTATCGATGAACAATTCTTACCCTATTACAAACCTAATTATAAAAGACTCTATCCTGAGAACTCGACCAATATCGAGTTCAAGGTTTTCGTGGAACATGTTAAGGCCGTTCCCTGAGCCAGAAATGCAAAAATACCCCAAAAATTATCCTATTTTTCTACGAAACGTTGATATTAGTAAACGAGGGAAAAATATATATCATTCTTGATTATATTATCTTTAATAACACAGCATTCGATACACGATTCATAACACTTCGCTCGATACAATTAATTCCCAAAGTAACCTCCAATTCGAATGTTTACTCCAACTTTACTTGTTTTTTCACTACGTGACACTATGAAACAAAAAAGGAGAAAAATCAATCATAACTAAAATAGTAATTTGACAGCTTCCGAATTTCAATAATTTGAGGCAATATTTTTAAAATAAATAATCATCGACAAATTCTATCGTAAAAAGATATCGCCTTACGGCCCGCAAGCTCTATCTCCGTCACTCTTTTGAAATGTGACTGTTATGTGACAGGGACGGGTGGCCTGAGGAGGGGCTCGGGGCTCTGGCTCAGGGAACGGCCTTAACCACAAGGAGCGACTAGGGAACAAGAGTCCCATATACCTCAACCATATATTCACGACTGACGTCAAAGGTGTGATGGCTATTCAAAGACTGAATGCCAATAAAATAGCAGTAATATTTAAACAATATAACACGGCAAATAACTTCTTGAATAACTCTTTATTTTTACAAAAACACGGCATGAAAGCATATATACCGGCAAATAAAATCGAAAAAACAGGCATCATCAGATTTGTTCCAGCAAATATCTCAAATAAGGACTTATACACAAAATTAACATCAATTTACGAAATTATTTCTATAAGAAGATTTACGAAAAAAATAGGACAGGATAGAGTTCCCCTACAGACCGTCAGTATAACATTTCTATCGAATACTCTCCCAGATAACGTACAATATGACTTGTTTTCATACAGAGTCTTCGAATACATCCCTCCATTGCAACAATGTTTTAAATGTTTCAAGTTCAACCACTCCGCAAAGATTTGTAACGGCAAGCAGAGGTGCTCAATTTGTTCTGGTGAACATACATATAAAGAATGTGACAAGCCCAATGAGCTATGCTGCGCCAATTGCAGCGGCCCTCATCTGGCCATTTCAAGACTTTGTCCAATTAAAATAAATAAAATAATTGAAAAGAAAAGTAAAATTACATATGCAAGTGTAGCCCAAACTAAGAAACCTGATATTGAATACCCTGCTTTACCGATGCCCAAGCATCGTCAATTTGTAAATAAAAATTTTGTAAATACCCCTGTAAATTCTGAAAAAGCTGTAAATTCTGTAAATAAAATTGTAAATAAAAATGTAAATACTAAGCCTGCCTCCCAGGCTGTAAATACACATGTCCAGCCTATGGACATCAAAGCCCAGATCCTCTGCGACAGTGGAGTACTAATGGCCCTAGTACAAACACTGGTGGAGCTGGGTAACAATACTGATTCCACCCCGATCACTACAACGAGTATTAAAGACGTACTAATAAAAAATCTGTCTAAATAATGGATTTAAGTTCCCCCACAGTGTCCCAATTACGTATTGCGCAGTTTAATAGTCAAAGTGCGAATAGCAAAAAACCGTTGCTAATTAAATTTTTACAAACACAAAATATACATATATGTCTACTCAATGAAACTTGGTTCAAAGAGTACCATAATTTTAGAATACCAGGCTATAATCTCCACTCCAGAATATCCCGTAATGCTCACAATGGTGTAGCTATATTAGTTAGACCAGAATTTAAATATAATGTCATAAATACACCGTTTTACGAGGATATCCAAACAATAGCTATATCTCTATCTACTGAAAACGGCAGCTTAACTATACTTTGTGTATACTGTCCACCTACTAGCGGGCACATAAGAATAAATAAACTGCGCAATATTATTCGAGACCTTCCGAAACCGATTTTTATTAGTGGTGACTTTAATGCTCATCATATTGCGTTTGGTTGCTTATCAACAAAGGGTCGAGGGCAAGATTTATATGACATTATTGATGAGTTAGATTTATGTATGGCAGTTTCACGACAGTGAACCGCCCCAGAACCAATCCTTCAGCTATCGACGTCAGTTTTGCCAGTGCGTGCTTAGCGCCATTATGTGAATGGTCTGTACATGATGACTGTATGGGAAGCGACCATTATCCCACTATGTCAGTAATATCCCTAGGCATTGACAAATATCAAATTAACCCCCCTGTTGATAAATATCTTTATCAAAGAACCGATTGGCACAAATTTAAAGAAATTTCTGAAAATGCTTTTCAGGATTTAGAAATTAATGACGAGCAACCACTTCATTCTTATACAGAATTTTGCAAACGTCTTGATCGCCTTAGAGATGAAGTTGTTCCTAAGTTCACTAAGTCTACTTGCTTTACTAGCAGACCTCCGGCACCTTGGTGGAATGAGGTCTGCGAGCAAAGTGTAAAAGCATCCTACGATGCCTTGAAATTGTACAGAAGAGATTCTACAATGGAAAACTACATAAATTATAAAAAAAAAGATGCATTAAAGAAAAGAACAATTTCTGAACAAAAGAAAGCTGGTTGGAATAACTTGTGCCATTCATTTAACAGAACTACCCCTATAAGTAGGATTTGGAACATGATTAAGATGTTTAAGGGTATTAAGGCCAATAATAAATCTCACTGTGACAACTTCATTTCTCCTTTCATAGATAGACTATCAGACAATAATAATTTAGTAGATACAAGTAACTTATTTAATTATTTTAATAGTAACAATAATAATAACGAATCAAAATTCCTATTAGATCCGTTTACTTGGAATGAATTTATTAACAGTCTTCAATCTAGGCGTAACACTAGTCCGGGTTTAGATAATTTTCCATATATTGTAATTAAACAACTCCATATATCTGTTCAGCGCCTATTTCTTGACATTCTGAATGCTTTATGGCATAATCAAATCATTCCTGAGCCATGGAAAACACAATGTGTTATTCCAATACTCAAGCCAGATAAATCTCCAGAGCATGCCAGTTCCTATCGTCCTATATCTTTGTCTTCGTGTTTAGGTAAACTCTTTGAAAATATGATTAAAGTCCGTCTAGACTGGTTCATAGAGGCTAATGGTATCATCCCACATGTACAGTATGGCTTCCGTCGAGGGCGTAGCTGTGCAGACAGTTTTATTTCGTTGATCTCTGACCTGAAAAGAGCAAATAATTTAAAGTCACACACAGTCTGTGTATTTTTAGATGTTCAGGGAGCTTTCGATAATGTTGACCCAGGTATCTTGGTTAAAGTTATGTCTAGTGTAGGTATACCTGGCAAACTATGTCAGTGGATATATACATTTTTAAATAATAGAATCTTGTATGTTAAATATAATAATATTTTACATGGGCCTAAAGCGTCATCCAAAGGCACAATGCAAGGTGCCACATTGTCACCATTGTTATATAATTTGTACACTTGTGAAATATGTAAATATGTTAACCTTAGTGATGTAAATATTTTGCAGTTTGCAGATGACATTGTTTTGTACAGTAGTAACCGGAATTTAAATGTTGCTATGGACAATATGAATATAGCCTTAAATCAGCTAAGCCTGTACTATGGAGATAGATTACATTTAAAGATAAATCCATCAAAAAGCAACCTAATGATCTTTGGTGATGATGATCCAACCTATGATATAATGTACTGTGGAGAAGCTATAAGCAGAGTTAGATCCACAAAATTTTTAGGAGTTATCATAGATCAAAAATTGTCTTTTGAAGAGCACATCCGATATATCTCCAAAAATGCTTTAAAAGCTATAAACATAATAAGATGTCTGGCTGGTGTCTCATGGGGTGCTGATCCCAAAGTATTGTCCATTCTTTATAAAGCAATAGTGAGAAGTCATTTCGACTACAGTGCTTTAGCATATATGAACAGTCCACATGCAAAGAAACTAGACATTTTGCAGAATAAGGCTCTGAGAATAATTTCTGGTGCAATGTGCTCAACTCCCATAAGGGCCATGGAAGTTGAAACCAAAATTATGCCACTTATCTTGAGACGTCTTGTCCTAGCTGAAAGGTATTGCCTCAAACTGCTGTACTCTAATAACACAAAAATTATTAATAAAATTTTACCTCATCGAATCACTATGTCGGGTCCTTTAGCAACAGGAGAGGGTCTCCTAATTGGCAACTCCCCAATGTTGTTCCATGTTTTTCTGGAAATAGAAAGCAATTGTAAGAAAATCAGAAAGCAGCACCCATGGCCTTGCTATTCCACTAACTACACAAGTATTATACATCCAATTAAAATTGTTAACTCAACAGTGTTAAACAACTTAGACATGTTAGAATTTCTTTCAGAAAATGAATATTACACGTTTTATACAGATGGAAGTAAAGGCAGTGACTATGTGCGCTGTGCTGTTTATGATCCACAAATAAAATTCTCTCAGAGTTTTGTTTTGCAGGATGTCTGTACAATATTTACTGCAGAAGCCTATGCTGTTTATCAAGCTCTTTTACGAATCAATAATGTAAATAATTGTAAATATTTTTTAATTGTAACTGATTCCCTTAGTTTGATTGAGGGGTTAAAGAATTTGAAAATTCATTTTAAAACTAACTTAATTTTATATTCAATTAAGGAATTGATATTTAAATATTATCTTGAAGGGATAGAAATTTCGTTGATGTGGGTACCCTCTCATAGAGGAATTACTGGAAACGAAATGGCAGATAAAGCTGCTTTCAAAGGTATGCACTTGATGTTTCCGACTCCATGTATGTACCTATGACTGATTACCAATATTGTGTAAATATAGCTATAAGAACGTTATGGAAGCAAGTGTGGAAGAAAGATCAAGAGTCGAAAGGCCGTTGGTACGGTAGCATTCAAGAAGACCTACCTGTAAGACCGTGGTATGACAGACTTGAGAGAGCCAGCCGTGACTTTATCACCACCATAACTAGATTACGATATGGGCACAATGCTGCACCATCACACCTAGCGAGGCTCCATATAATCCAAAGTAGTTTATGCACTTTCTGTGGAATTAATGAAGCAACCATGGAACACATTATCTTCAGCTGTCAAAGCTTTCCAATTGACAGGTTAATACTTGCAAGTGAACTCAGTGATGTGTGTCAAAATTACAGTGATATTTCTTCCCGCCCGCCGCCGCTCATAGAACTATTAAAAAACAGTGAAACATATCAACCACTATACAAATATATTAAAAACACAATTAAAAACATTTAATGTGAATGTAAATTCTGCGAAGCTGCATCAAGAAATTAAGCCGTGGCTTAAAGGCCTCTGCAGCCAAGCCATAAAATCCACAAAAAAAAAAAAACCGTTTCAACAATTTTTTTTGCCACCAGTTGACGCCTTTAGCAAGCTGGGTTTTATGATGTGACAAGCCTGTCCGGAAGGACGAATCTTAAAAAAAAAAAAAAATTATGATGTGACAGCTGTCAAGGAACACCGGAAATCAAATAGGCGCAAGTTTTAAAAATCAACATCGAAATATTTATAATAACAAGATAAAATAAAAGGTTATTTATCATTTAAATCTAATAAAATAGTAAGGACAAGCTGGAGTAAATCTGAATATTTTTTTGACCGAACACCATAAAATAAGGAAGCCGGTGGGAATCAGGTTTCATGGGCACAAGTCACTGGTATGTATATACTTAAGTTGGAACTTTCTACGATTACGATCATAGACGTAATTGTTAACCGAGCCGCTCTGTGCTTGACGATGATATTAAATTATTTATCGGCCTAGCAAGTTTAGAGCAATGAGCACCAATTGGGACCATCACTAATCGTCCGCCACTCACTGGACATAGAACGCGACCTGCATCCAACAGGCTCCAACAACCTCCATCAGATCATCAGTCAGTCCCCCTTGTAACCTCCACCAACTCAATATTTTTCATTTGTTCTGTCTGTGGCATCGTAACGGGAAATAACGTCTCTGCAGCACCCAAAATGAGGCGAAGTACGTACGACGCGACATGGTACCACGATGTGATGTCGTGTCGTGCAAATACATAAATCCAAAATCATCATGTAACAAGATTTAAGATAAAAATACAGTTTTCAATCTCACTACGTCACGTGACATCGCGCAGAAACCGAGAAATAATTGAAAGGTCTACTAAATCTATTATATTACTTTATTATTGGTTAATGTATTGTATTGTCAAATTTTCTGTTATTATAATTAATGACTTAAATATTAAGGTAATTAAATGTTAGATATAAGCATACATTCCTAGCTACACCTTCGGGTAAAATTGTATCACAATTTATGGCTAAATAAATAAATGAAAAAAAAAAAAAATGAAGGTGATATTTTCTAAAGGATTACACAGGCACAGAAATAAAAACGAAACGTAATGTTTCATAATTTATTATTATTTTATTAGACCCTTTACCAAATTAATCGTAAATAAATAGAACTACATTATGGTAATAAGTACCAATCCTTTATAATCTTAATTTACCGTAACAATACGATAAGAAAAAATTATATTTCCTAACTGCAAATAAACTTTTTCATAAAAACAAGCAACAGCCATATTGCATACACTTCTTATACACAAATAAATAACATGTCATTGATTGCCTAGTTTTTGTGTATAAATATATTATTCTAATGTGATAATATTTTAAAATACACACATCTAGATATGAGATTATTATATTAAACAATGTCCAAAAAATGTTTCTTTATATATTTTTTAAATATTAAAGTATTGATCTAAGGCACAATCTGCTAAACTTGATATAGTAACTATCACTCATAATTACAAACTGGTTTTTCATAAAATAGTATCCCTTTCAATATTAGTAAATATTATTTTTATTTAAATTGACAACACAATAAATGTAACAGCAAAATATTAACGACGCTTTCAACCTTTTAAAATTACAAGTAATTGCTTTTAACCGCGTTAATATATTTATCTATCTTAAATTACATACATAACAACTTATAACAAAATTATAATGTTGGTAAGCTGTGTTTTGGTATTAAGGTGAGGGTCGCTATCGCTATACTAAGGGCTCTTGTTGTCGACTCCGACTAAGCACACACAGATTAGTAGAAAATACACAGACATAGTATGGATACAAACAATCAATTCATTGGCTTGTGAAACAAAACGATAATGTTCAGATTGACAATTTTATACAGAACTCTAATTTAGACAATTTTACTTAAAATACTGTTCCGTGTATTTCACATAACGTTAACAATTTTATTGTGGTTTTAACACAACTTCCAATACTTCATTCTGTACTTATATCTAGAGCACAAAAATAAAATAAATGTATCTATTAGAATTTTAACGATAAACATATTATTCTTTCGTAGTGACATTGAACGCGATTTACAATCAGCGAGTCGATAAACAATGCAGAAATTGTCAACAGCAATCCAAAAACGATAAATAGTGTGTTCTGTGATTGGATACTAATCATACTTAATATTATATGCTTTTTGGTTCTGGACATTTTGTATGTCAGGGATGGAATGGAATATAATGTTGCTATGTAATAGTTTCTAGTAAAAGTACATAAAATGTCATAATAACTACATTGCAGGTGTCATAATAACTCCACATTTGTCAGCAATGCAGAAATTAATTTAAATCATAAATAATTATGACTACATCTTTAAATCTCTGCAATTATTTAACCTTTTTATACTTAAGATCTCTCCTTAGTCACATTCTAAATTCTATAAAATATATTACTTTTTATTAAATATTAAAGGCAATATCTATCATTAGATATGGACGGATTAAGTAAAGGCGCCCAATGGGTGACCGGTTAATAATATTAATAGCTCTTAGACAAGTACCTTAACTAAGTCGGCGCGGCGGCGGGACCAAAATAAAAAGTAAACATTCAAGTTGTAAAAACCAACAATGAAACAGCATAATATAAGAATCTCTAAAATAAATATGTGTTGCTCGTTTCAGGTAACTCACGGACGGCCCCGCCCGCGCCTCTACTTTATACACGCGCTGACGAAATAACAAAACAAATACATAACTTCGTTGGTAAACATAATTTCAGTTCCATCTAAGTAATTCCGTAAACTTAACAGGCAAGACCACAACCGATAGTAAGTACTTATGAGCTACAGGAATGTAAATCTCAGGTTACTTTAAGAAAAATGGAACGGACTGACCGATTTAGTTAAACACGAGTAATGTACTAAAACGAAATTAACAGCTACATTATAAAATTAACTTTATTTTAGATTGTATCAATATACCAATGTGTCTCCATCAGCACACAAATAAAATATATTTCGATTACCTAATTAATAAATTGAAAGTCAATACATATATTTAACTCTTCAAAATAAGAGATCAAAATCGTTTCCCATTAGGTTGAGCACTTCTGTATTAGGCTGGAAAACGACGGTATGCAGCATTTACGACGCAAGTTTTTTAGCCCTTTCGGAAATCACCACAATTTTTTAAGTAGTAAGGAATCATGCGATAATATTTCGCCTTTAAAATGCAAATGGCGCTCTTCTTACTCAGATAACATATAAAAATGTAAGTACTTTCCAATATGCTTCGATGAGCTCAGAATGTCTATTTTTACTGGTTTAAAGTACAATTTTGACATAAATAAGCATGCTATTTTGTATTATAGGGCACTACACTCATCCAATGAAAATGAAATGAATATTTTTTTAAATTAATGCTTTTGTGCGAGTAGATCACCGATGACGTGCCCCACACTTGAGCTATATTGAGCAAGTGTGCCTTGATTTTTTTTTCGTTTTTAGGGTACCGTGCCTTAGAAGGATAATAGAACCTTCATTTTCAGTCATTCTCGCGGTGTCAGTGACAATATTGCCTGACTACTGAAATTACGAAAGGAACATCGCATAAATTGGAAATGAAGTAAGTACATAGGACCATAATAACGCACCATTCTCTAAGTAAAAATATAAAATACAGCTACAAAAGAAACAGACGTATTTTTAGAAAAATAAATAATAACAACAAAATATAACTTGTACATTAAATATTAGTCGTGGACTTGCATCACATGCATTTTAAGAAACAATTAATAACATAAAAATGGAATGTAGAATTTATAATTCCTGTCTGTACACAATCACATTAAGTAAATAATCACGGAAATACAGGCTATGCCTTCTCTTCTCAACAGTGAAATGTAAAAATATATTAATTTGTACAATCTTCACCATAGTTTAAAACATTTGTATAATTCACTATCGCACCAAAAATACTTTTAAAATTTAGATTAGATAAATAGTGGTAGTACGATCAAGTACTGAAAAGTAGAATGGAAAACAAAAACAAGTGCAACTTCGCTATCCATTTTTTATAAGATACTACTCCACAAGTATTATAGCGAATGTTTTTATTTCAAAACAATCGATAATGAAAAATCATTACCATTTTCTGAAATAATGGGATACTCGACACATGTAACATTACTTTCACAAATTCATTTTAATTGTTTATCATTCACGTTGCTATCACATTTACAGCTTTTTTATGTGTCAAATGTAAAAATGGATATAGAAGAAACAGTGAGTCACTACAAATATATTCCCCACCAAAGACTCGAATCTTTCATCATGGAATGCTACGTCACATTTTGGAATGTAATAATAATAATAAACGTCGCCGAGTCGCATTACACTCTCCTTCCAATTTAATTAACAGGTTATATTATAACCAAATATATCTGACCCCTTCAACATTAAAATTTAATATTACCCTTTCATAAACCCTTTTCATTTAAGTACTAAAATATCCGCATAAATATCTTCACGCATTTTACCATAACAATTATAACCGCTAAAAATATACCTTCACATAATTTGCACTTTTTAAATGATATCTTCGGGGGGACGTTCGGCGCATAGCGAGTTCGAAGCACTCCAACGATAGTCTGAAAACAGTTTCGCGTAATCGAAGAAGACAGTGAAGCTTCGAAGTGCTCACGTACTATGCACACACTGCGTGAGAAAGTGCATAACGAAACATAAAGTCATTAACATTGGAACGACCCCCCTGCAAACAGTCATTGATGACTTTTGCTGAGCAGGTGGGAGTTGAACTCGTAGACGTTGCAGCACTGCTCGCCGCAGATGTTGCACTTCCAGGGGTTGGAGTCGCAGTGGCAGCCCTTGTGCAGGAAGTAGAGCGTGGAGTCGGGGAACGTGATGGAGCAGAACGAGCACATGAGCGAGGCGGGCGCCAGCGCCGTGTCGCCGTGTGTGGACGTGATCACGCCGCCCTCCGATGGAGACGCGCGCGATGTCTACATAAAATCAACAAAATAGGGTAAATCGCCAATAATTGGCCACCGTTCAATAACTGGCCACCTCAAACTAAAAATGAACTCTGTTCATCTACAAACTGAATTCATTTTATTATATCGTGGCCAGTTATTGAAGGGCGGCCAGTAAGTATCAGCTTATACTAAAATGAATTATATTTATAGGTGAACAGAGTTCATTTTTAGTTTGAGGTGGCCAGTTATTGAACGGTGGCCAATTATTGGCGATTTACCCTAATCGTTAACAATATACTCGAAGTTTTTTTTTTCAAAATCGTTTTAGTAGTTTTCGAGTTGTTGGTTCGTAAGCGACAGCAGACGTGTCGCTGTGACACTGCAGGTTTCTAGTATTTCTATGAAATCGTAGTTAGCGATGTGTCGACGAGCGGCAGACTACACACTACACAGCACCCGACTGCAGGTCAGTAGTGCACTCGGTACCAACTGGATACGGACTCGCTGGGTTTGCAATCATAATAACATAGTGCCATGACGTCTGCTGCCGCTGTCTTACAATTTTTTTATATACTCGTACTAATATAGTGACTAGTGGAGGTAATTAGCACTTTCCGCACAGTTTAGCTGATTAGGAAACGCTGTTTTCAAGCATATGCATTGTATCTTTATACATTGTAATAAATAGTAGACTTAGTAGACGTAAGTAGTTGTTATTTGACAAGGGGCAAAATAAGCCGATATGTCACGAAGCGATTATTTGGAAATGATCAGATGCCATTTAAACCCTAGGGACAAAAACTACCACACTTCGCGAATGTGAAAAAAGATGTTGTTTGCGTGGACTTACGTTAGAGCCGCGGGCGCGGCCTCGCGCCGAGATGCGGCGGCGCAGATCCTCGCGCAGCAAGCTCTTGAGCGGTGACACCTTGATAAGCGACGACAGGCTGGATGAGACACCGCGCTTGTCGCTGCCGTTCGCTTCGCCCTGCGATTCGCCGCCGCCCGACTCTTCTTGTGTGTTGGGTTCCTAAAATTGTGCAAAGTGTTGCGTTGGTATACGGGCACATTCGGGCAATTTTGTCCGTGGAGAATAATATGTTACAGCTCTCTTTTTTTAGAGTTCCGTAGTCAACTATGAACCCTTATAGTTTCGCCATGTCCGTCCGCGGCTTAGCTCCGTGATCATTTGGTATGAGTATGGGTATGTATCACGCCAACAAAACGGAAAAATAAAAACTAAAAAAAATTTTTTTGGGTACCTGTCGAACACCTAAAGTGGGGGTAAATTTCGTTTGAACATTAGTGTGTGGGGTGTCGCCGAATAGGTCTTTTGAAAATAATAGGGGTTTCTAAACATTATTTTTTGATAAAGTCAGCAGTTTTGTAAATATTCGCTCCGAAAATGAAAAAAAAAATAGCCCCCCCCCCCCCCCCCCCTCTAACTTTTCAACCATGGGTCAAAAAATTATGAATAAATTCATGAACATGAGGCTTTATAAGTACTTTCAATGAAAACTATATTGAACAAAATCAGTCCAGCCGTTTTTGAGTTATAGCAAAATTTCATAATTTTCTTGACTTCCAGAAGGTAATAAGTAATTAGTTAATTACAGTTACTTCGGCGTTTACGACCTTTTTATAGAGCTTGAAATCTTTCTCGTAACTTAAGTCTATTGTGAAGGATGAGCAACTACGCAACCCTACACTGAGCGTGGCCCCACATGCTCTTGGCCGGTTTTTTTCTTTTACATAAACGTTGTAAAGTCTTCTATTAATCCTTTCAACCGTTTTGAATGTGGGTGCATTGACATAGACATACCAAATTTCAGATTAAATGACCTTCATATAGCATATTCAATGTACATTAATAGGTACATATATTAGCATATAAGCAACAAAATTTATACTTGCAAAATATTTTTATTAGTGGAATAAAATAACATATTGTCTATGTCTTTAAATTACTTGCCCATGTAATAGTCAAATTAAAACAGAAGGAACAGTAGAAACCGTAATTAGTACAAATGTGCACAGGTGTACCATTAGTCAATGATAGTTTTAGCTAATGTGGATTTAATGATGTGATGACTTTTATGATGGTGAGGGAATGTGTTGTACGTGTGTTAATTTAACTAGTACGTACTAAATCCCACGTAATCCCAACGGAAGTTACAAAACGATCTTTACGCCACTTGATAATATGAGGACCATGATAATAAATTTTATCCAATTCTAATCGCAGTTTTTACAAGCTTTACTTTTCTTGAATGATAACAACCGTTGCACATTAATTAAACAGTTTGGATCGAAAAATGTAGTTCATTGCAAATTATCGCATTAGTTATGCTAAAATTCGGACTTTCTCCCCGTGCCCTAGTTTTAAACTGTCAATTTAAATTCAATTTGCAAAGGATATTAGGGGACTGTAGATGATGTTCATCAATGTTTTAATATTTGCCTTGAACTCGGCACCTTCAAGTAATAGCCCGTAAGCCCGCTCCAAGATTGCCTACGTAATATGACATCACGATAAAATGCATGGCACACGGTCGAAAAAGTTGTGCTGAGCGAGATTCAAACGATTATCGCACAGAAAAGTGGCCGAAAGTTTGAGAAAATCCTTCACTGACCAATATAAAATCGTGAAAAATATGCCTTACTAAACTCATTTTCTCGTGAAATCTAATCAAATTCTGATCAACGTACATGCTCTTGCAACAGCGAGCGTTAAAATAGTTCTCTGTGCGTGCACCATACCCCCCCCCCCCCCCCCCCCCACCATGCAATTCGCATTTAAGGCCGTTCCCTGAGCCAGAAATGCAAAAATACCCCAAAAATTATCCTATTTTTCTACGAAACGTTGATATTAGTAAACGAGGGAAAAATATATATCATTCTTGATTATATTATCTTTAATAACACAGCATTCGATACACGATTCATAACACTTCGCTCGATACAATTAATTCCCAAAGTAACCTCCAATTCGAATGTTTACTCCAACTTTACTTGTTTTTTCACTACGTGACACTATGAAACAAAAAAGGAGAAAAATCAATCATAACTAAAATAGTAATTTGACAGCTTCTGAATTTCAATAATTTGAGGCAATATTTTTAAAATAAATAATCATCGACAAATTCTATCGTAAAAAGATATCGCCTTACGGCCCGCAAGCTCTATCTCCGTCACTCTTTTGAAATGTGACTGTTATGTGACAGGGACGGGTGGCCTGAGGAGGGGCTCGGGGCTCTGGCTCAGGGAACGGCCTTAACCAATAGCGGCAATCAACGCCATTGCAGCTGTGGCCTGACTAGGTTACCGCCGAAACTTACCGACTTTCGTGCTCAGAGTTATGGCGACGTGCATAGATCACAATTTACAGACCATGAATGTTACAAATGACGGCGATAGCTGTCATCGCATACAAAAATATCCAGCATATTTGTCATTAGAAGTACATCAGAGACAAATAAGGGGATCACAAACATCAGACACAAGACTAATTCCGAGCCGTTAAAGAGTATTCAGATATTTAAGAGCATCCTTACCTGTTACTATATGATGGCCACTAGAATATATTACGTCTTGGCGGGGGCACTACCATGCTTCCAGATTTTTAGAATATTTGAAAAAAGATCTAATAACTGCAGTTTTTCAGCCAGTAACATCAGCACCTCGATCGCATGCAGGCTGCACACACTCGCCGTGACCAGACGACTTAACTATTCTGTCGGTTTCTTTCTGGAAGAGTATGCCTTGCGTGTCTCGCCCGGTGTCGGCATATATGTGCAGCCAGTATGACACCTGACTCTTTTGTGCACGAAACGACAACTATTGCACGTTTCTTTCCTTTTAATACTAGCCAGCGAGTAACGCAGGCGATGTTAAATCGCGCGACTAGCGAATTCATGGCCAGTTGGTTAGCTCAAGTGGTGCAATCTTAGTAATTATTGTGGCTTACCTGTTTGATAGGTATAAGCGTGATGGACGGCGTGATGCCGGCGGGCAGCTGTGCTAGAGAGGAGCTCGCCACTGCGCTTGCGCTGTCGCCTGACTGCGGCGAGCTGCCGCCTTCGCCGTTCATGCGGGATTCTGCAAAAATACAACGTGAATAATATATTCGTCGAGGGTGAAATGGGTAATTTCACCCGAGTTAAACACTCCACTTTTCATTTCGACTGCGAGGAAAATAAAATACTACACGCACATGTGTCATGATCATGAGTGAGTTATATTAATGTCCATGTCATTTTTAAATAATCCATTAAAGACAGTATTTATGTTTAATCTCGTGTTCCCGCTTTTTCTAGTGCAAACTTTCATTCTTCTTATTTTTAATAGATTAAAAAAAGTTAAGATGTACGTACCGCTCCGTACGTACTCCGTGGCAATAAAAAAAAAAAACTTTCCACCCTAGGGATAGAAAAGCTATTTTCCACCCGGCTATCTACTCATGAAAATGACACTTTCCGAACAGGAGAGATGAAAAAAAATATACTAGACTATGAATCTTCTATGAAATAATTAGTTCTCTGAAATTACAAATCAGTTCCAACACCATCAAATCTTGATCAGAATACACATTCAAGACGAAAATCATAATGTGACAATAGACTTATGTAAGAATTTCTGTTCGCATTTTCCTCGTAGTGCTAAAAATTCACAGAAAGGTATACATCGCTCACCGGAATTGTGGTTAGACTGTCCCGGCGAGAAGGTCTCGTTGTTGTCGGCCATGGAGATCTCGACGTGGGGCGTCAGGTAGTGCATGGGCGGGGTGGCGTTGTCCACGGAGCGCGCGCCGTTGCTGTCCCCGCTGTCGGAGTAGGCCGCCGCCACCGACACCGACAGCCCCGAGCCGAGCGCGCCGAGCGCGTTGATGGCGCTCGCGTCCATGGAGCCGTCGGCGTACGCCGCGTTGGCGATGCCGGCCGCCAGAAGCGACACCGAGTTGTTGCCGGTGCCGGGGTTGTCCAGGTCGATGCCGTGTCTGGAATGTTCCACATCTTTGAGAAACATATTTAACACACTTCAAATAAGATTCGGTTTTTTTTTCCTTTGTGTAATAAACTGTGATCAGGTCATTGTTTAGTTTAACTATTAAAAAAAGGATATAACATTTAATTGAGATAAAATATAATAACAAGTGCCAATAGTGCCATAACATAAAGATCTATTTAGAACTTATTTAGCTTACTTCTTTTCGAGGAAAAGTAGATAAGAATTGATTAAATCCAATTTGATAATCAAGTAAGATTACTGGACCGACTTTGCATCACCATAAGCTAGATTTACATGCCCAAAACAGGGATTGATATGATGGGATGGATAATATGAAACTGTGCACTGGATATACATAATTATAAGCTATTCATTAAATTTCTTTAGCAAAACATTATTGCGTCTGCACACTACTCGCGAAGTTGGGCGAAATGATAGCGTGGAGAGGCACTTCGCTGTTGAAACCCATACTTTGGCTAACTTCGCCTTAGCCAACTTTGGTCAACTACGCGAGTAGTGTGGAACTAGAGTTAAACTAATAGTATTTACCTGTTAAAGAAGTGTACTCTGAGGCTCTTCATGGTGGGCGCGCGGTAGCTGCAGAGTGGGCAAGTTTTGACAAGATCGTGCTGACCGACGTGTTCGTTCTGGAAGTGAGCGCGCATGGCGATCTGGCGCTGGAACCCTCGGTTGCATATCGGGCAATGGTACGGCAAGCTCTTAGTGTGGGTAGTAAAGTGTTCCGCCAGATGGTCTTTACGGAAGAATCGTTTCTGACAGACGCGACATTCGTACGGTTTGACGCCGGTGTGTCGCATTTTGTGGCGCCGCATGTTGGCGCCGTTCGAGAACTTCATGTTGCAGACATCGCACTCGAAGAGCTTCCTGTGGGGGCGGGCGTCGGTCCCCTGCGCCGCCGCTACGTTGTTGTTGTCGGGGGAACACTGCGCCATGTGTGTGGTGAGCGCTCGACTGCTCAATGTACTAAATGTGTTACAGGTGGAGCATTTCAATAGTGTGCTGCCTCTTTTCGGAGTTTCTTCTTTAATAGCTGTCGTTGCCTGCCGAAAAAATATTCTGTTATCAAATCATGTTTGTAAGCTTTAGGTACTATGATAGTTTTTTAAACTAACAAAAAATATTTTTTGACCACAATTATGTGCCATATTATACTATCCCTATTCTGTGGAATGGCATTTTACCCTTTACCCATAGGTGATGCAGGTTGTAAGTCATAAATGCCACATATGTTACGATCACAATTGCTCATAAGTAATGTTATTACTATGGTGTGGGACATACGTCTATAATAGTTTAAAATCTCTATATAATTTGGTTTTTCCTTGCAAATGCCTTGTTTGTAATGCCATCTATTCCTTTTTCCTGCAGCCATAGAGATGAGATAAGCTTATTTCTAATTGATTCTCTTGTATTGGTGGCCACAGATTAATATAGTAAGACTATACAACTATGTCACCAGATTAGTGTCTTATGTTTTGGAAATAAAAGAAGAACTGTCTGTAATTTAATAATTCAAAATTGATTTAAGCTTGTGTACAACATTTGTACAAGAGGCCCTCAGATGATTAAACTTTATTTTTATAAGTGAGATGCCCGCAATTTGCAGTGAATCATTTACAAGTTCAATCAAGAAATCATTGCATAAATAATTAAATTATGACCTTTTCCTTTTATTCACATAAAATATGACAGATAAAATAATACATTCTCAAACAAATAGTATTGTTACCTACTTGGTGTTTAAGGTTTATTAATATTCATAAGTCTTTATCTTAGTAGGGACTAAACTGAAAACAAAGTATGTAAGAGCACCAAAGTAGTACCTCAATTGTATTCAATATCAAGTAAAGGTAGTGGCATCTCAAGGTACACATTTAAATATTTAAGTATAAGTATATTAGACCCTTGGATTTGTAATAAATTAAATCATTGTTGTCTCATGTCCTCTATTTCAATGCAAATATGTTTCAAAAACCTGTTGTTTCCTCAAACCTAATCCCAAGTTGCCAAGAGAAATTTTCATATATGATACTTGTTAATAGCTAAAGTCAATTTGCATGACAATATTTATAATTGCAGAGCCTCAACAAACTTGTTACAAACCTAGAAATCAGCATATAACTACTAATAGGTATAACTACTTGTATACATTGATCCTTGGAAATTCAGAATCTTGATGATGAAATAAGGAAAATCAGTAATCATACCTAGCAGCCAGGTGGACTGGACCAGTGACTTATCTTGTTGTATGCATATAATAAAAAAAAATACCTCATCTTACAAAATAAAATGCCACATACATTATCAAAACCTTATTACATCCTATCATTTAAGGAATGTGCATAATGCAATGTTTTACATGGTAGAAACATCTGACAATGTTATCAATATCAACTAATGTCCAAAAAAATGTATTTATGTATCACATGAGTGGAAAATGGATTTGTTTTTGAGGTGTAAATATAATGGGAAAAGAGTATAGCCACTTCACAATAAATACTTTATACAAAAAAATCCCAAGGGTCTAGACTTATTGAAAAAAAGTTAATAGTTAGGTACTAACCGGTTCATTTTTGACTGTAGTCAGGTTCGGCGACACGGTGCCTGAGTCGGCCTCTGTTTCCCCTTTTGATGACATCACATTACCAGCTCGCGGCTTTTCTGGACATCACTCTCCCGCCACACACACTTCAAAATCGAAACACAAACATATTATTCAAAACGTAAACCTGCGATACATACACAGGTGATCGGTAAAACAACAAGTATTGATACGCGAAGAACCCACAAAACAACTTCGCTCGTAAAAGAATGGCGAGGTGACCCATTTACAAAAACATACGAATTATCGACTCACGCTATACTATTTATAAACGTTATCTATCGTATTCACCTATATCCCACTTGACTTATCCCGTTCACTAAGATAGATTACCAAGACGCTAATAAATTATAAACTCACGTTTAACTTGATACGTCGACAGCCAGCGGTATTTTAGGGAGAGATCGCTATGTGGCCTAATTCGATGCTCAGAACTCGATGCACAAATTCGTGTTACGCGTATAACTGTAAATGCACAAATAAGTCGATCCCCACTATTAACTTGGACTGATTGGACATTCTTATATTATATTTACACTGTTATAAGCTTTGATTTGCTAAATTAAATAATAGTATTTTATCTACAGCAATCCCATTTTGATCATGATTCGTACAGAAAAAAAATTATACCTACGACACCACACAACACTACACCTGTGATTTGATTTTTTTTTTCTAAAATCTATTTGCTACCTTGCAACATTGCCTGGACAATGACGATATTATCATTTTAGCCGAAACTTATAAAATTTGAAAATTTGTTAACCTCAACAAAAGTTATCAAGGTCTCCTGAAAATAATATAATAAAGTAAAAATATATTTAATAGAATTGATAACTCAACATCACAAAACAATAAATTACTGCTGTCCAAGTTACCCTACTAAGGAACCCTTGTTAGCTGTCTGGACTGATTTGTTATTGGTCAGTTGGTTGTCAGCAGATTGTCATTCCGTATTCCGTGTTGTCAGCCAACAGCCAACCAACAGAACAGAATAGACAGAAACAGACGACACAAAGTCACAAACACAACTTGGACCCAACAGTCAGCTGCGTCACTGTCAGTCGATAAAATATCTACGCAAAATAAATAATTTTGATAATATAATCCATCTATCGGAATTTGTTAGTTGTTGACTGTTCTTTTTACCAAAGTGCATTCTCTAGAAATAAAAATATCTTCGATCAGTTTGTTACATTTCTTCCGTGAATAACACGGTCATAGAATATGTTGTGAAATTGAACTTGTTTACGTCGATCTTATTAGATATTATGTAAAACAGGAAAAGAAGATGTGTTCTTATTATTTTTTGTCATTCTTTAGCAAGTGGCGGTTATGGATAAGACCGCTGCTGGTAGCGTTGTACGTGATACTTATAATTGTGTTAGTGCCAATATTGATAGCTCATTCTATAGACAATGGCTTCAGTAAAGCGGACCAGGGCGCGTTGGTGGGTGGTGGATTCGTCCTCTTGGCACTGCCCATCTCGATATGGCAGATCACGCAGCATGTATTGCATTATACAAAGCCTTCCTTACAGAAACACATTATAAGGTAATCCAATTGGTTTATAAATAACAAACAATAACATCCAGTCAACAAGACATTCTTAGATAAAACATGCCCTATGATTGAAAGCCACTTATAAATGAATAATCTAATTAAATTGTGATTCATTACAAAAATAAATGAATAAAAATTGTGTTCTACTGCTTACAGAATATTATGGATGGTCCCAATTTATGCTGTGAACGCATGGCTTGGGTTACAGTTTCCGGAACAATCTATTTACATGGATTCTCTGAGAGAATGTTATGAGGCATATGTCATTTATAACTTCATGAAGTATTTATTAAACTATCTCAACGAAGATGAAGATCTGGAAGCACTTTTGGAGACAAAACCTCAAGTTTATCACATATTCCCTCTATGTTGTCTGACACCATGGGAGATGGGCAGGTAACTTAATAGAATTAGTAATTATTATGTGACCAATTGCATTTGTCTTAATTGATATGATTTTTTAAATAGCTCAATTTATTTAATTGTGGTCATTAGTAAATAGGCCCTGTAATAGTAATATAATGAGTAATCATTTTGGTTGAAATATTGACATTTCTGAATGTACAATTGTTATCTAAAATAATATACTTTCCTGGTAGTATTGTATTTGGACTATCCTCCTGACTACTATTAACTTTAGGACATGATACTATTTTTAAATGGATCAAAACTAAAAATAAGATGTGTCTCATTTTTATGACGTCATTTTACTATTTTTAATTTGACAAAAACTAAAAACAAAGATGTGTTTTTACTACAGATTTTTTGACGTCACAAGTATCTTCTTAGAAACTTCATACTAACTGATTGTTTTCGACATTTCATAAAGAGTAACTGATTTGAGCTGTCATCAAATACCGCTTTTGATAGATAAGTAGAAGATGTATGTGCAAAGAAAACAAAACTTAATTGATCTACCTTTTGATGCTTTTTTTTTTTCAAATTACTATTTTTGTTAAGCTTGCTAAAAGTGCTTTGAATGTGAAGCCTTATATATCTTAATAGATAGAATAGCAGTACTAAAATCTTCCTGCACACTCAAACTACCTGCTACTACAATATAATAGCAACTTGTACTTATAGAATATATTTTTGTAGGGAATTTGTCCACAACTGCAAACATGGAATTCTGCAATATACTGTGGTTCGCCCGGTGACCACGGTCATCTCCGTGATCTGTGAGTTGTGCGGAGTATACGGAGAGAGTGACTTCAGCCCCAATGTGGCCTTCCCTTACATGATTGCCATCAACAACTTGTCCCAGTTTGTTGCGATGTACTGCTTGGTACTATTCTACAGAGCAAACCGAGTGGAGCTCAGGCCTATGAAGCCTATTGGAAAGTTCCTGTGTATAAAGGCTGTCGTTTTCTTCTCATTCTTGTAAGTATCTGATAAATATTTTAGAAATAAGTGTTTATGTAGTTCAGTACTGATAATAATTTAATTGTAACTGATAAATTTAATATAACTTTTCTAACTTTACATTTTTAATCAGAATTAGTAACATTGTACTTAGTAAGTAAAAATTTAATTTTATGTTGCTATGATTATATGTGTATGGGAGCCCCCCTTAAATATTTATTTTATTTTTAGTATTTGTTGTTATAGCGGCAATAGAAATACATCATCTGTGAAATTACAACTGTCTAGCTATCACTGTTCTTGAGATACAGCCTGGTGACAGACGGATGGACGTACGTACGGACAGCGAAGTCTCAGTAATAGGGTCCCGTTTTTACCCTTTGGGTACGGAACCCTAAAAACAGTGAAACATATGTAGAACCTCCTTTTTTGAATTTGGACAAAAATTTAATTTTATGTTGCTATGATTACTGAAGATGTTATTGGTAAGTACTACTTAAAAGGGGAAAACGGGTAAAAACGGGACCCTATTACTGAGACTTCGCTGTCCGTACGTACGTCCATCCGTCTGTCACCAGGCTGTATCTCAAGAACGGTGATAGCTAGACAGTTGTAATTTCACAGATGATGTATTTCTATTGCCGCTATAACAACAAATACTAAAAATAAAATAAATATTTAAGGGGGGCTCCCATGTACAACAAACTTACAGATAATGGTACGGAACCCTTCGTGCGCGAGTCCCAATCGCACTTGGCCGGTTTTTTTTTATAATAGAGGCAATTATCACAAAGTACTAATGAATATAATTTATTTACAGCCAAGGTGTAATTATAAATATTCTGGTGTATTGTGGAGTTATATCATCTCTATTTGATATACCGGAGAAGGATACCAAAGTTATGTCTTCAAAACTTCAGGTAATTTCGCCATTGCATTGCAATATTAATAAAAAAATATTAAATGTTTATATAGACCCATTCTGTATTTTAATCTATTAAATTAAAAAAAATATATATATATATATAAATAACTAGAATTTGTCCAACGGGAAACATGCTTATTTTCGGGTAAAAAAGTAGCCTCTGTGTTGACCTTTTGAATGTCAACCGCTAAAGCAATTCGCCATGCCCTTGACAACAAAAAATAAAAAAGTATCCAAAATCAACAGGGATTGAAAACTAAGATAATCATTTATTGTCAAAACTGTGTAAATAGTTAACACTTTTGCAACCAGACAAAAAAGTAAGACATATCCCAGAAACCGGCCGAGCCTACTTTTATAGCATCAACCCCGGCTACCGGGTTGGCCGGCATCTGAACAAAGTTTACGACCGCCCGGCCTCCGGGTTGTTGGTGTCTAAAGTGCATGTCATAAAGTTATTACTTATTAGTATAGTAGTCGGTTAACGAGGACCAGCAATTGTATGCATGTTATCGGAGTTAAAATTTTTAATAAACTCCCATGTCACATTAAAGGTATAAAAACCACTACGGGTTTTAACTCCAAATTAAAATTGATGCTACTTCAAAAGGCCTATTATACAGTTAATGAATTTTTAGACAAAATTGACCCTACTCAGTAACTTGTAAGTATCTCATATTTTAATGTACCTAATCTCTAATTTCAATATAAATTAATATAAATATAAATTAAGTTACTTTAATATAATTGCTGATTGTATTATACTTGTTGACAATGTATGACTAATACTGAATAAATGGATATGGATATGGATATGGATATATGTACAGAAATCAATCTACATACAAGTGCGCTCGAGCAAACGCACACATAGACATTGCTCACGGACACGATATCTCGGACCAGTTCAGACCAGTGCGAGCGAGTGCCATCCGCTTGACGTGTCCGTGAGCAATGTCTAGGGGGAAGTCCCCTAACGCCGGACGGCACCTAACGCCGGACACTCGAACTATCTCGGCAACGGCAACTCGGCAAGTGGAAAGAGCGCTGGGACCCCCGCGCCCCTTCCACTTGTCCTTGATTCGCTTACGTTGCTAGTTGCCGAGATAGTTCGAGTGTCCGGCGTTAGGTGCCGTCCGGCGTTAGGGGACTTCCCCCTATGTGTGCGTTTGCTCGAGCGCGCTTGTATGTATGTAGATTGATTTCTGTACCTATCTGTTTTGTGACAATATCCAGGGCCGTATTTACCCCTAGTGGGCCCGGGCCTACGGGCCCAGTGCCAGGCGCAAGACTTGCACCATAATAATGTTCTCCTTATAGGGCAGGGAGCCCCAAATGCCAAGTGCCTAGGGGCCCTGGCCCCCTAAGGGTTGTTTCACACGTACCACAACCACACGTACCACAACCACACGACAACCACAACCACACCACAACCACACCACGTGGTCGGGCGCATATTTTGTATGTTTAATAAATAGTACAATTCACACGTAACCACAACCACACCACGTGGTCGGGCGCATATTTTGTATGTTTAATAAATAGTACAATTCACACGTAACCACAACCACACCACATTTTAACGCTGCGACGTGGTGTGGTTGTGGTACGTGTGAATTGAGCCTAAGTCCGGCTCTGACAATATCACAATAATAATAAACATAAATTACTTACTCAAAATATTCATTTAAATCATATAAATATTTGTCTAGTAGCAAGGCCTCGAGTTTCCTTTAAAATTGTGCGCCTTCTAAGGACTTAAGATTTTCTGGTAAATGATTATAAATCTTAATCCCTGTCACATATGTGCTCTTATTCATTATAGAACTAGAAGGGCGGACTGTACATTAGTCATACCTTGACCTCGCAATTCTACTACTACTTGTAGAGTTTGAATTTTGAAAGTTTTTGATCATTGAAATTTGGACGGCTGTCGCCGACGTTGGCGTCGGTGGAACAATTTTCCGCTGTCGGTCACAGCTGTCCTTGGCATTCGAAAGGTAGTTAGGGTATAAGATAGTGGTTCCAAATTTTATGCAAAGAAAAGAAGTAACTAACATACAAGTAACACACACAAACTTTCGCTTGTATAATAATAGTGGGATTAATAGGAATGTGTGTGTGTTGTCTCCAGGACTTCTTGATCTGCATTGAGATGTTTTTGGCCGCCATTGCACACCACTACAGCTTCTCGTACCAGCCGTTCCGGACGAGGCACGAGCAAGAGTCGCGATCATGCCTCGGCTCCTTCCTCGCCATGTGGGACGTGTCGGACGTCAAGCGAGACATCACCGAGCACCTCGGCGTTGTTGGTATACATACATCCGTCTACAATCTGCTATTATAATATAGTATCAATAATTTGTCTAAAGGAAATTACAACGTTGAAAATACAATGTAAAACACGGCGCGGTGATCAGGCGCTGCTGTTTCCTTACCCTATAAATATGTGAAATGTAGTCACAGAGTCGGACCACGCTAAGTCTTCCAAGCAAATGAACTTAATGAACTGTCAAACCATACGAAAGTGAGTCATTTGTTATCACTAATGTGCAATAAAGTGAAAATAAATAAACACGACTAAGACTCCATTATCGCGAATAACTTTTCATGCAATACCTACATAGGTACATCTTATCAACCGACCGTCACTATGCACTTGTGCGGTTAATCCAAGTTTGCACCTCCTTCCCATGCGATGCCATGTGCAAACTTAAAGTAAACTCTGTACTCAATGTATTGACGCATCTGTTTCGATAACAGGGAGCTCGTTCAGCCGCCGGCTTCGCGGTAAGTCGATGTACCACATGGCGAGAGGATACGACGAGAGCTCGCGGCTAGTCAGCGAGCCAACGAGCAGTTCTGCACCAAATCTGACCGTGGAGGAACAAGCTCCACCCATAGACATCAGACCTTCTATTTACGGGTCTGTTGATACGACTGTCACTGCCTCGGCCTCCGACTCAGAGCCGTTACTTGACCGCAATGTATCTGTAAACGACCCTAGAGCTTGAAAAATATGCAATGTAAACGCGCTAGGTACCTACAAGTTAGATTGTTTGAGACAGAAGAGACTACAGTAGTCTAGGCCTGCTGTCATAAGTATTAACCGGAATGCTTAATCCGAGAAGACGCGCCTCTTGTAATTGCGTATTAATTATAATTTATATTATGTTCATATAGCGTAACGTTCGAGTGAGACGCGTCTTTGTGGATTTAGTTATGCATAAGATACATCGATTGCAGGATAGGAGAATGAATTGGTATATGTATTTAGAATTTGTTAATAGTTAATTTAATGTGTTGCTTATCAAATACCTAGGAAAACAATTACCTACTTAATAATTTCTTTCTACGCCCGGTTGTTAAAATTGTAATTCAATTTATGGTAAAGTAACTGATTGAATTGAGATTTTCATATTGTATAAGCAACATTTAGTTCCAAAAAATAAAAAAAACACATAAATTGAAACATACATCCTCCTACTTTTTTGGAAGTTGGTTAAAAAGGAAACTGTTCATCAAAGATTGGACCAAATCTTGGCATGGAACGATTGGATCAGTAACACCACGTTCAGTTCAATACCGCGGTTCTTATCTATCGACCTGCTCATTTGTCATGACTGTAGCGTGGAGTTTTCTAATTTGCCATTTTATTTTTATTATCAAATTGTGGCTTACAAATTTCTATCATTGGATTCCCTTTAACCCTACATTTGATTGTAAGAGAAATAGTTCAAATTATCGCCAGTTGGAAGAGTCACTGCGCGCCTAGCCAAAGAACTGAAAAGTAATTTACGTTGTATAGTTGTTTTTCTATTACTTATACATATAGATTGTCATCATTTATCCTTAGTGTGAAGTACATTTATAAAGCGTAATTTATCGTATTTATTATTTAAATACTTCTGTTTACAATTAATCACAATACGTTTACAATTGTTTTACTCGGAACAAAGATATGGTAAGCTTTATATTATATTAGATTGTAACATTCCTTAACCGAATAATAAGTTTTATTTCTATCGAAGCTATTTAACCTAAATAACATTTAGCTTTTTGCACATCAAGTACCTACCTTTGAAATTTAAATTACTTAGATGTAAAAGTAATCTTATGATCTGCGATATTGACTTAAATATATCTTAATATAGGGTAAATCGCCAATGATTGGCCACCGTTCAATAACAGGCCACCTCAAACTAAAAATGAACTCTGTTCACCTATAAATATAATTCATTTTAGTATAAGCTGTTAATTACTGGCCGCCCTTCAATAACTGGCCACGATATAATAAAATGAATTCAGTTTATAGGTGAACAGAGTTCATTTTTAGTTTGAGGTGGCCAGTTATTGATCGGTGGCCAATTATTGGCGATTTACCCTATTAAGTTATAAATTGTGATATTTACCGTGCACAGTGGTGCGGTACCTCTGTTAAGTTTAGAATTAAAACTATTTCTTTATCAAAGCAAGTGTTTCATTTATACACCTTATAAAATGTAGAAGCTTTAAATAAAACAAATGGAAAATAAAAACTACGAGTTTATTTTCGGTATTTGTATATTTAATTTAATAAGTTACCTATATCGTTACTTCGAAATATTAAAATACACATAGCACAGGAATGTGTGATTAATAATTTATTTTTCTCAAACATGCCAACGAAATATCGTCATAAACGATAACGTGCGTTAAACAGCCTTCGAAGTGTCACGTTTCGGGCGAAACAATTCGAGAGAACTGTAAAGGAATTTTATACAAAATTGAAGGCCTAGGCCGGGAAGTAATTTTTTTAAAACGGCGTCTGTGTTTATGAACTTAGCCCGTTTATGAACACAGACGCCATGTTGCTGCAAAGCTGAATTATGTTTATTGAGCGGTGTATTTTTTTATTTCATTGCATGTTTGAGAAAAGCACTATACATGCCTTAGCCGTGAAAAGGGCTTGCCGGCTTCGTATCAGTATCCGGCCTCCCTACGGTCGGCCGTCTATATCTACTCAGCCGGCAAACGCTTATTTCCCGGCGTCTGCAGTAACGTACTATAAATTGAATAATAATTTGCCTATCTATAAATTTAATATAAGTATAATCAATATGGAAGGATCTAGTATTAACCCTTTTCTTGGCAAAATAAAAGTCCGTATATCAAGCCTCGTTGTTATTGATTAGATTAAATAAAACAATAAGAAGTAAAAACAAAAACAAGAAAAAGGATTAAAATGAATATATGATATTATGTAAGTCAAAACTGCATCCATGATATATGTATCTGATGTGCCAGTGCAAGATCGTAGAAAACTGTTAGCTGAGGGCGTTTGCCCTTAAACAGATCGTCGGTCCGCTTTATTAGGGGCCTGTCTTTAATGAAAATTCCAAACCGCTTATTAAAACTTAGCACGGCCAGCACGAAACGTTCATTCACAAACCGTTTAACTTTGTATTAATCTAGCTGTCATTTTTAAACTTAGCAAATCAGGAAGAAGAAAGGACCTGATAGGAACTTATACGCCATTCCAGATAAGATTAGACCTCTTGTGAAATTGTAATACTATTTTTACAAAATATATAACAATAAAAATTAAAGCTACTGTAAAATTAACTTCGACTGTATGTATTTTATTTTTATAGAATCTTTTTATCGATTCTATTTTTTTCATGTGGAAATACCACATTTTTGTTTTTTAATGACACAAAGGTAGATCGCATGAAATTTTTTTCTTTCTTAATTTATCTTTGTGTCATAACAATTTTTAAAATCGGTCCACAATTGGCGGAGTAATCGGTGGAGTATGTCCACCATAAAAACCTAATCCTGCTTAGATTGTCGCATTAAATTTTTCTTTCTTAATTTTATTTATAAAAACAAAAATATATGTATTTTTTTATATGTATGTCCACCGATTACTCCGCCAATTGTGGACCGATTTTAAAAATTGTTATTTTATTTGAAATAGTATACCCCTGAGGTGGTCCCATTATAACCGAGTTGGAATCTGATAATGGGATCCCAGGGAAATCGAGGGCAACCCTCAAATTTTATAGGAACTCAATGTTTTTGATATAATTTTCTAAAGCTATTTAAGTATTTGCATATAGTCACCATCTTCCTATGCTGAGCTGATGATGGTAGGTATAACTCCTTAACGGTTAGGAGTTGGGGATTATCGAGATGCATGCAAACAAGACCTCCCGATCACCCCGCCATAAGTATTTTATTTGAACCACTAAAAAGCAAAAAAAAAAACCCCTTCAAAAAAACTGAAAAGCCAGAAATAACCCGTTCAAGTACAGATTACATTTGAATCACTTTTTGAAGTCGGTGCCAAACAAATGGTAATCATGAAATGCTTTATGCGCGGCATCTTTTTTCATAGTAATAATAGAGTGGTTTGGAACTCGACTTCAAAAAGTGATTCAAATGTACAGTCTGACTAAAAAGAGTAGAAATTAAAAAGTGTAGTGTCGTCTCCGTTTTGTCGCAACACTGTAGTGTCGTCTCCGTTTTCTTAGATTGATTAGAAACGGACGGCACACCAGTATTGCCACTTTTTAATTTCTACTATTTTTGGTCAGACTGTAATCTGTACATGAACGGGTTATTTTTGGCTTTTCAGTTTTCTTGAAGTCGGTTCTTTTTTTGTTATAGAATTGGTATTATTTATTGACAAGCACTACGCTCCGCCGAGCTCGCCACTGCCTTGTATTATTAGCTGGTTTCTACTTTTGGCAAAATTGTCCAGGGCGCTCAGACACGCTTTAATGCTGTTCATCTCAATTCTATACCACAAAGTTCCCATTATTATGTAAAAGAAGCTCAGTCCAGAAAGTATTATCTTAAGTATGTTATAAACCACGAAGTTTCGCCAAAAACCGACTGAACCAAATAGGAACATAAAGAGCAAACTTCCAGCAAGAAGATACAACTTTCTTGTTTTGGATAAGTTGGAGTAAGCTTCATTGCAGACTTTGTAGGCTTCTGCTATTGTGTCATCCAGTGAACCATCCTTGTTGTGAAGATTGTGCTCTTGTTGAGGATGGTCTTCGCCGGCTGGCCGTAGTCGCAATTCGAGATTAACTGCGTTGTGATCGGAGAATGAGAATGGCTGCCCGGGCACTCTGTCTTCGAGTGGGTTGCCGAAGTTTATAATGTCGGCCTGAAAAATTAAAAAAAAAATGGTTTTAACCAAGAAAATAATAAGTCAAGTCGAGAGCCCTGTGAGGCCGTGACGCCACCATCCATAGCCCTCCGCACCGATGTAACCTTTAGGCAGAGATGGGCAAAAATGCTTAAACGCGATTAACGATTAAAAGTTACGATTAATTAATCTTAATCGTACAAGCTCCGATCAATTGAATCCTGATTAAGTTAATCGTAGATTAATACCTATCCAGCTATTAAATTTTATTTGATTACCTAATTAATTTGGTTAAGTTTCTCTCGATTAATATTAGGAACAAATAAGACATGTTTCTATAAGTCTTGAGTTATGTTGACATTTTTATTCGAATAATTGATTAGATTAATGTATTCTTGTTTTATATTAGGAAGAATTAAGATTTTTTTTTGTAAGTCTAGGTACACCCTTTCCCCTGGCCCTTGGCCCTAGAGTACCTACTGCACTATAAAAACTACCTTGTATCATAGAGTAAGGAATTAGAAGAGTCAGACACCACATACTTCGGCCGAATAGTTCTGCTACTCCACACAAGATATCGTTAGTAGTATCGTTCGTTGCAGATGATCTTTTTGTTTTACTTTAGATTACGCCAAAACCTTTCAATTTTACTTAATTTAATTTCTGAAACTATAATATATTGAAAATTAACGAGCACACACAATATAAACACCAAAGTAAAAATAAAAACATATCTCAATATTTGTTTTTGACGCCACCTATACATTTTTGCATACAACGTCTACTTTACTAGCTCGATTGGTAGGCGTAGGCACTTTTTATACGATACCAATAGATGTCGCTTAATTATACCTGTTGCGGAATTATAATATTTACTCTATGCAATAAAAAATATGAAAATCCGAATATAAGATAGTAGTAGAAATAAGCAAACGAGATATTTTATTCCATAATGAATTGTTTTAAAGATTTCTCTCACTTTATCAACCACAGAGTATGTAACGCGAACCGACGTGTCCCTCAATAAAGGCGGTAAATTCAAAATTAAATACTAATATGGTATAAGTAAAAACAATGACTTTGAGAAATAATAAAATAGAATATAAAAGTCTGAACTATGTAGGTGCAATATTTTGAAAACCACAGTTTATTCTATTTAATGGAAATCTAAAAATGAATAAAATCAGTTCAGATTGACTAATATGTTTTATTTTGAGAAGATATTTCAGTAGCGTAAAAAGTAAGTATCAATCATAGACAAGTCGTAGTTATGTTGGTACTACGGTATTAATCTAGATAAAGAAAAGAAGCTTGCAAACATTATACAATAATCTAATGTGAATCTCTATGGTGAATCAGACTCATGTCGCGCGAGATAGCATCATCCGTCACTATCTCATAGTACTGTACAGATAGAGACAGGTAGTATATCCCGCGCGAGAAAGAGTCGCGTGTCAAAGTTATGCTAGCCGTGTTGCTTGCACTCGTCTGGCAGCGCTGTGAATGTCATTATGTCACTGTCATTCCGTCATATTTGTATGTATTTGTATACAAATAGGCAAAAATGTAAACGTAAACGTGATCTTTGTTTGTGTACATTTCTTAATATTTAACTCCTCCCATGTATTTTAAAGGAGACTTTGGTAAAATTAAAAAGCTCGAATCTCTCTGATGATGGAAAAATTCCTTTGGGATTTCTATTACGACGAGTTACGTTACGATATATCATAATGCAATCGATGTAAGCATATGTAAGTATCATCCGAGTTACAATTTTTAGATACCTACAAGCTATAGGTAATCGAAAAATTTTTTGATACCTAAATAGCATAAAACATGTTCACAAGTGAATTTGTTATTTTCAGATTTAAAAGGAAATTCACACAGTTCAAGAAGGAATACCATATTTGTGCATATTTGTGTTCGTTAATAAACATAAAGTTTGTCTTGTCCAGAGCTCAAAGTGTGATCTGTGACTCATTGTGGATGAACAAGAAGTGTTGACAAGTGTTTTCAATGCCATGCTCGTCTTCTATCTGAAGGGTGCTGTTAACATTCATTAGCAGCTTTGAATCTAAAATTAAATCATCCATGAAATTAAAGTGAAAAGATAAGGAAAAGACATGCATAGATCATCCAAAAGGAGGAAGCAATTTTTAAAGGTTTCAAGTGCTATTGAATGGCCATGGAAGAACAACAATCCAGAAGACATGAAAGGGATAGTTATTGAATTTAAGAATCCATTGCCATTCCAATTCAATTCATTTGGTGATATGTTACCAACGGGGAAGAATTTCAAGAGAGTTGAACACTGGCTGAAGTAATGTGCCTGAAGCTGGAGAGTGTGTGTTTTTATTTAATATTAAATAATTTTCCTTTCCATTTTATATAGGTATTACTGTTACAGCTTAAAATTTTCTAAATCAAATAATTATTTTAAATGTTTTTTTTAAATATCTGGGTGATTCTATAGGCGTTTCAACCGCCGTCAATTCGATGTCATAAATATCAAAGCAATGGGGCATTTAGATGCTTTAAATTAGATCAATCATGGTAAGCAGTATGGTAAGAGACTCGCTCTTAGAATCGGCACCAAACTGTGATGTGTTTGCAGGTGGATGGTTGGATGTGTGCGATGAATGTTTGAGGTTCTGTGAGATGATGGATGAACGGCCTTCGTCAGTATATTTCTAATTGCTAATTGTTGTAATGTTTGTATTAAATCTGTGTGTTTAGTCTTAATTTCACAGTGATTTGGTTCTACTGTTATGCTGTGAAATATAAGGAATTAAATAAATAAAAATAAAAAAACAGTATATCATTGTATGAAAATCTCCAACTTGGTGTAGCTCATACTTTCAATATTTTTGACAGCGGACTGACAGCGGTTGAAACACGTGTAGAATCACCCATCTAGTACTAGTACCCAGTTTGAGCAATTAACTAACAATGACCAAATAGCACCAGCGAGAAATAAACTCGCTGTTTTTTTTAATTTTATACATGATAGTGATAGTCATGCGTTTGGTTTTGATTGCACCTGATATTAAGTGATAATAGGGCCTGAGATGGAGCATGCTTGCCTAGAAAATGCCTATTCATTCACAACTTGAAGCGATCCAAGTTATACATATTTTTCAGGGAAAATGTGCACAGGAATAGTTACACTCTTCTTTCTTCACTGGTATAAACACAAGACGGTTTTTTATTTGTGCTGGTTTACAACAAAATACTTACTCTGCTTATTCTTAAGAGTTTCAAAACTATTATGTGCATAGCTAAGGATTTTTATAATTCCTGCTATGAAAATAAGGAATGATCAAAGTAATTATTATAAACAACTTCATACAACTATTTCATAAACAAATATTTGTATATAGGAATGAAAACAGTACTTTTAATGTAAAATAATAATATTTAAATGATTTAAAATGTAACAGCAAGAAAAATACTTTTTACTACTTATCAAAAATAGGTAATAAATGAGCACCAAAATTGATCCCAAAATTAATTTTAAATGATAACCAGAAGTTGTAAAATATTACTGATCACCAGATAAAGCAAAATTTCTTGGCATAAAAATCACTTTTTGCTACCAAAAATGGTGAATGAGCACCAAATTAAAACACCAATTTTATGTAAAATTATAAGTAAGTAAACACTTTATTGTACACACAAACAGTTAAAAATACATCTATTACAAAGAACATAGGTATAAAAGCGAACTAATCCCTATAAGGGATCTTTTCCAGTGAACCTTTCAGCAATTGAGTGAGTGCCAGGAATTTATTACCATTTTAATATGAAACTACATTCAAGTGTATGTAACCTAAAAAATAAAATTTTAAAGCCCTATATATTAATTAAATGATCACAACCTCTTAGCCAGCAAATTAATGCGTTATTTTTACCTAAATAAACCACTATGATTGCCATAAAATGTATGCATGTTAATGTTACCCATATGTAACCAAATAAAGTTTAAGAGGCCTTATTCCTTTTATTGACGTGACAACGTCTTAAATTAGAGTCACTCATGAAAAAGTGTAACGCCCGCTCACGTCTGTTAGGATGAGTTTAGTCCCGCTAAAACTCGAGAACGGCTGAACCGAATTGGCTAATTTTAGTATTGAAATATTCGTGGAAGTCAAGGGAAGGTTTAAACGGTGAGAAAATATTGAATAAATGAGTGGAAAATAATAAAAACGATAATTTTATATTCCCATACAAATCCGACCCGCCGCGCGTTGTCACGTAAAATCTTCGCCCGTAAAACCGACTTTACAGGCAACCATTTTTTTTTTTCATAGTATGACAAAAATATTGATAATTTCAACCAACTTTTTGAAGTGAATAATACTTTTCTCCGAGTTCTAGGTAGTAACATAGCTATTTCATGTTTTCATTGCGTGCAGTTGAAAAAACCAGTTTTCTGCGTGAATTTTGTCAATTTCGAGTGGTTTTTGAAACAAACATTATCAATGAAAAATTCAAACTGCAGGTTTCAAATATATACCAATAAATTCCAATAGCCCTGTTCTAGGTACAGGTAGTAACATCAATAATGTGTTAAGAAACATGTTTGATCATATAGAGAAAAATATCTAAACCAATCAGCATTTTAAAAGGAATAAGGCCTCTTAATGATGCCAAACTTAGTAAGCCCCGCCCGCTCAACCAACCCCCCGAACTCTGCACCGCAGCCGCTGTTGCGCTCGCTCGACCCGATTCTCAGTTTGCTGTTGTGGTCGCAGTTCTAACATACATAACCTAACCCAATTCTACTTTACTGGTAGCAGTTAGGTTCTGACGCTTCGCCGTCCGCTACCAAGGTACGCTCGCTTCGCTCGCTCGGCTCACGAATGACTTTAAAGTAAATCATTTTTAAGAAGCTAATATCGCAATAATTTGTTCGTCAAGATTTGGTGCACATTCACTAAATTTGTTGTCCGAATACAATTAGAAGTGCAGTTATGAGTTATGACTAAAATAGGTAGAACGATTGGAATTTTAGGCTATCTTATTTTGGTGCAAGTACTTAATTTCTTTTTTGGTGTTCCATATGATTTTTAGGTGATACTGGTTTGGGGTACCAAAAATTATTTCGGGGTCAAGATATTTGTTGCCATGAGTAAAGAAAAATAAACAATAAAATAGAATGGTTTTGAAATACACCGGAGATCGGAGACATCTTTGTCTCCCACATCCGCAGTAGTTTAAATGTTCGAACAAAAGTTCGCCACGCGGTTTGTATGTGTGCGAGCGAGCCGTGTACGTACCTACTTACGTACGCGCTCGGCCCGCATCACATCACAATGCAAGCGGATCGACGTGAACTAATCGGGTCAGCGCCGCCCGCGCCGCCCGCGCCACATATATACCACAGTATATATATAGCCTATATATACTGTGTCTATACTGTGGTGCCGCTGTCATATTCGGTCGGATCGGAGTTTTCTAACCACGCGGCAGCGTGTCCAGCCAAGTTCACCCCAGGAACTGGCGAGCAGCAGCCGTGTGTTATATTACACGAACCATTTGAAGCCACTTTTGACCCCTCCATAATTCCAACTCTTTAAGGTAATAAAAACCGGCCAAGAGCATGTCGGGCCATGCTCAGTGTAGGGTTCCGTAGTTGCCCATCCTTCACAATAGACAATAAAATATAAATTACGAGAAAGATTTCAAGCTCTATAAAAAGGTCGTAAACGCCAAAGCAACTGTAATTACTTATTACCTTCTGGAACTTATCGATTATACGCACCAGATTGAGCGAAATGTTTTAATGCAGTATGGCATTTAACTAATATGTGTAACGTTCGAAGTATAAGAACACCGCGCGGCACTTACGTCATTTTAAAGAAAATTATGAAATTTTGCGATAACTCAAAAACAGCTCGACCGATTTTGTTTATTATAGTTTTCATTGAAAGTACTTATAAGGCCTCATTTTCATGATTTTTCCCATAATTTTATGACCCGTGGTTGAAAAGTTAGAAGGGGGGGGACACTATTTTTTGGATTTCCCGAGCGAATATTTACAAAACTGCTGACTTTATCAAAAAATGATGTTTGAAGACCCCTATTGTTTTTAGACCTATTCAACGACGCCCCACACGCTAGTGTTGGAACGAAAAAAAAAATTCACCCTCACTTTAGGAGTACGGGAGGTACCCCAAAAAAATTTTTTTTCTTGGTTTTTATTTTACCGTTATGTCGGCGTGATACATACTCATACCAAATTTCAGCTTTCTAGCACTTATGATCACGGAGCTAAGCCGCGGACGGACAGACGGACAGACGGACATGGCGAAACTATAAGGGTTCCTAGTTGACTACGGAACCCTAAAAACGGTAAAAAAAAAATTTGGCTTATATATTTAGATACTTTAGAACAGCTAAAACCCCAAATCTTATAAATATGGGTACAATATTTATCGAGACATTATAAAGTCCATAAAACGGCATCTTTTCCACTGACTGACTCACTGACTAGGAATCAAAAACCTAACCTACTTCCAGGTGTCCTAGAAAGGGGAAATTTGTGTGTAAACAGAATAAAAACAGAAAACAGTGTATTTTTCAGTTTTTTTATTTTTATTATTAGTTATGCTTGTTACCTCAGAACTCCGTTATTTATTAACCGATTTGGAAAATTCTTTCTTTATTTAAAAGATGTCCTAATTACCAAATAATAATAAAGTAATTTACACATCATTATAATTTCTGTGCCAAAAGTATTGATATTCCATAAATTTTAAATAAGAGCCAAGTTCAATCTTGATATTGAACTACACCCCAAGTAAAATAAATGCGTTGAGTAAATAATTGTTTATTATAATTTATGAATTTATATTAAGTGTGTATTTGTATTTCTTTCTTCTTGAGGTGTGCAATAAAGAGTATTCTATTCTATTCTAAGTAGCAAACATTGTAGTAAGTACTTCTCCTCTCAAAAAAAAATACGACAAAGAACTTGGCGCATCTCAATTCATTTGTCGGTGAAGTCAACAACGTTTTACGCGATATTGAACTTGGCACTTATTTAACATTTATGCTTTTGATAGGATTTAAATTAGGTACATTACATTGTTCTTAACTTCTTACACATCAGCGGGCACGATGGTACTGCAGTTATTATATTTATATACCTAGATCCCACCAAAAACATTTCATGTAAAATTGGCGTCGTTTATGTCTTCATGATAATATGTATAAACTTAATTCCTTACCATATAGGCTGGACAGTCCATTAGACTTATTTACGGTATTTTATGAAACGGCCAAGCCATACCTTTGAAGCCAAGGTGTAGGATTAGTAAACTCAGGGCTTAGGGGCTTGGCTTTTCCAGGGATCTGATAACTTTTTTACAGAAAAAGCGTTATGAGCATGTGAGTCTTGGCCGCCAATTTTACATGAAATGTTTTTGGTGGGATCTCATTTATTTTTGTAAGGTACCCTAGTTTTTTTCATTTATTTGGGTCATAGCGTCTGTAAGTAAGTAGTAATAATAGCAAAAGCGTTATGAGCATGTGAGTCTTGGCCGCTAATTTTACATGAAATGTTCTTGGTGGGATCTCATTTCTTTTTGTAAAGTAGTTTTGAATTTTTAGGTTTTTTTTTGTGCTGTAGCGTTTCTAGGTAAGTAGTAATAATTGTGTATTTAAGAAATACTTACGTTTACCCCATATATATACACATTTATCCCCCATTTTGGAAAACCCATACAAACTTTCATCCCCTTATTTAAAGGGTGGGGGGTGATTTTCTAAAAATCCTAGAACATGTATTTTATTATTTATAACAAGGAGTCCCTATATCAATTTTCAGACCTCTAGTATCAAAATTTGTAGAAGTCTCATACAATCTTCCATCCCCTAGTTTAAGGGGTTGGGGGGTAAAAGTTCCAAGTTTCAGAATTATTCTATTGTTTATGTACTAAACCTAGCTTACATACCAAATTTCAGCTTTCTAGGTCATCGGGAAGTACCCCAGAGGTTTTGATACGTCAGTGTATAAGTGAGTGGCAAAATCGGCGTATTTTAGGTACCAATAAAACCTAAAGTATAAAAGCTAGATCAATTAAATTAAGTACATTTTATATGTTCCCTAACTGCATCTTAACCTGTGAATTTGGGCGCTCTGGTGTTAACTGGGACGAAGCTATGAGGGTTTAAAAATTAGACGAAACGGTTCGAGAAAAGGTATGTAGTGCCCCGCTTCTTTTTTGCTCGTCTTGGCAATAAAAAATATTCTATTCTAGTCTCTTTAATTTCCAAGATATCATCTTTCATTAACCTTGAATTTTTTAATAGATAGTAAGGACATTGTTATTATTGACTGGAATGTTCTAAAAATAGTTATTTCCTATTCTTTTCTTTTCATACATAGAAATATACTAGCTCATCTGATTCAAAGAATATAATATATAGGTACTAGAGTAAAAAGAAAAGATACGACACCGACACTAGTGTGCAGTAATAAAACGCGCGGCTATGTGTGCGTGTCGAGGGGCGAGCGCGGCTTCTCATTCGGCATTACAAGGTCACCGAGTTACACTACACCGATAGGCCATATATTTTTTCTCCGCCAAAATTTTTTTGGCTACTTTTTGATGGAAAAATTCATGAAAATGAGGCCTTATAAGTACTTTCAATGAAAACTATATTGATCAAAATCGGTTTATCCGTATTTGAGTTATCCAAAAATTTCATAATTTTCTTTAAAAGGACGTAAGTTAACTTCAAGAAGGTAATAAGTAATTACAGTTACTTTGGCGTTTATGACCTTTTTATAGAACTTGAAATCTGTGTCGTAACTTAAACCTCGGGGTTAAAACCGCTGTTATAAGCCCGTGTCTTGTGAAGGATGAGCAACTACGGAACTATTCCTACACTGAGCGTGGCCCGACACGCTCTTGGCCGGTTTTTTCTTAGTTCGTTCACTGTAGAAAAATACACGTGAGGTCTCCTTATACCCCTCCCTCCCCCGACGTGATATATCGTGATTTTTTCGTGACCAATCGGTGTAAGTCCAGATATCTTTTTTTTTGTCTTTAAATGGATATTTGGACTAGAAGTTAACAAGGAATCAAGCTACACTAAATTGATACAGATAGTGAGATTTACATTTACAAATCATACTTATGCCGGTTGTGCACACTCGCTGAGACAGGGCAATACCTGCATGCCGTCACTTTGTAACTCTATGAGTAAATGAAGGACGGCATGCTTGTCTCGCCCTGTCCTGTGCCGGCGAGTGTGTACAACCAGCATAAAAAATCTCGTCTCTTATTGCAAGTTTCGTTTTTCGACTTATGAATTTATTCTTGCATACCGAAATCCCTTGCTTATTACATCTTATTATAATGTTACTAATGTAAAAATAAACGCGCTACCGATCGACGATCGAGGTATTTGTTTCTATCTTGTTACAAAAGGCTCCTTATCCGTTCAAAAATGCTGATGTAAGTTTTCTCTATGAAATTGGATTTTTTCTTTAAGTATGTTATTTCGTAACATATTTTTAATTTGACTACCTACTTAGAATTGTTTTTTTATTACTATTGCGATTAATTGTTATATACGTATAATTTGAAACCTACAGTTTGAATTTTTCATTAATGATTTTTCTTTCAAAATACTATTCGTAATTAACAAAAACCAGCGCTGCGGCGCTGCAGCGCGCGGTGCGCGAGCACCAGCTGTTCGCGACCGCGCGCTGCCGCACCCGCGCAGGCCAACGAGATCCTTTACATAGGCTAGTCAAGTCATATAACACACACTTTAATGAAATTGACATCTTCATGATGTCAGACACTGTTTACAAAAATAACGTTCTAATGAAGTTGCAGCGAGGTTGTGTTTGAGCTTGCCGCGGTACTGGAATGAATCATTATATTTTTACGCCTAGTTTGCTCTGTCTTTAAGTTTTGATATTGTAAGTAGGTAATTGTTATTTCCAGACTGTTATACAATTTCTGTGTACCTATTGTTGCTTGCGCTCTAGTTATATTATTGTAATTCGTGGATAACGTGATTGGTCTCACATGTTTCAAATTCTTTTAAGTATTGTGTTTTTAATCTACATGTGTTACTGTTTGTTGTCCCAAATAAATTGAAAAAAAAAAAAAAAACCAAGCAATAAACTATTTTTTCAATTTAATTTCGACTGCATTAAAGCATGAAAGCTATATTACTACAGTCTGACCAAAAATAGTAGAAATTAAAAAGTGGCAATACTGTAGTGTCGTCCCATTCTAATCAATCTAAGAAAATGGGACGACACTACAGTATTGCCACTTTTTGATATATATTCTTTTTGGTCCCACTGTATCTAGATCTCAGGGAAAAGTATTATTTACTTCAAAAAGTTGCTTAATATTATCAATAAGTATATTTATAATAAAATAAAATAAAAATGTTAAAGAAATAATAGTGATGGAATTACACTTTGTACGTAATGCCGTGCCGTGTTACACTCTCGTTTTTTAACAAAAGGTGTAATTAAATTAAAACCAGTTTACGTAGGTGCTCATCATATTAATAAACTTATAAATGATTTAGCATTTAGGTACGGTCACGTTTAGTGTTAGTGTTTATGATTTTGATTAATCATTTCGATTATTGAATAATGCTTCGTAAAACGACATCTATGCTGCGTTGACGTAATACTCGAAAGTATACGATGCTTTCTAATTATTTACAACAAGAAGATGTAGATGCCGCTAGTATTGCACTGCACTTAAACTGATTTTTACGCCATCTAGCCGTCACCATGAATTGCTATCATTGCGCACTAACGCCGTCTGGACGTCAGCATGAATTAGCTTGGCGTATTTTAATGTATGGAGTGTCTACATCTGTATACTGTTTGATCTATGCTTGTATTACTGGAACAAGTTTATTTCACACAGCACACTATAGAATGATTGCATTCAAGTGTACACATGACGAGACAACACAAATGAGCGGGTTCCAACATTTAATCGAGAATTAAGCGTTAAAATGACGATTAATCACGTTGACGTTAATCGGATACTTTGTCGATTAATATAATCGCGAATAATTTGTGACGATTCATTGTTTATGAGTTGTTTAAGGCTATTAATGAGGGCCCAAATCAGTTCAAATGAAATCCAAAGCTTGCATAAAAAGACTGGGATATGATGGATAGGAATACAGCACGTCTAGCATAACTTTGGCACGCGACTCTTTGTCACGCGAGAAATACTACCTGTCTCTTTTCTATTAATACCGTGTGAGCGAGGCCGGTGAAGTTGAGTCGGGCGACAAGGGAAGTCGCGCACCTCTAGCACAACTGTCGAAAGCGACTATTTCTCGCGCGAGACAATTGCCTGTCTCTTTCTGTACAGTAATGTGAAAGAGTGACGGGTAGCGCTATCTCGCGCGACAAGAGTCGCGAAGCGTAGTCATGCTAGACGGGATGGTACCCCTGCTGCACGGCTAGCATAACTTTGACACGCGACTCTTTCTCGCGCGGGATATACTACCTGTCTCTATCTGTACAGTACTATGAGATAGTGACGGATGATGCTATCTCGCGCGACATGAGTCGCATGTCAAAGGAACACACAAAAATCTTACCACCCATGGTGAGTTGACATGGTACAGTATATGGTCAATTCTTCTCCCCTCAGAGCACAGCTTGACTTGCTTCTTATCGGAATAGCTGTTGTTTGCGTTATCACAAGTGCCGGACGCTTTTCTGATGGCAGGGTTGGTATTCTCACATTCCACGTTATATGGGTCTATGAGTGATGGAATTTCTGTAATTAATCTGAAATAGAAAAATGTAACTTACACTAGCTGTTCCGCGCGAATCTTATCTTGAACATTTTACATTTGTATTATTTTCAGATCTAAGCAATGTTGAAATTACTTTTCTTTTTTTGCAAGTTGATTTTGATGTTGGTGTTTCATTCAACGTGGACATATTTCAATTCATACAACAAAAAATAGCAGTTGACTTTGATGAACAAAAGGAGACAATTGTCAATCTGTGGCAGAGCCACAAATCACACAGATCAGATGCATAATTAAACTTTCAACCCCTTTTTCACCACTTTGAGAGATAAATTATCGAAAACGCTGAAATTAGTTTTCTTTCCTTTTATTAGGGTTCCGTAGTCAACTAGGAACCCTTATTGTTGAAACCGGTCCGGTAGATTTTAATTTCTAATATGTTGTCTGGGATGGTTAGTTAGTGTTTAAAATGCAAAATGCACAATGCTTTTTTTTAGGTACCTCCTATACACCGAAAGTGTGGGTGTTTTTTTTTTATTCCAACACTAGGGTGTGGGGTGTCATTGAATAGGTATTTTTTTGATAGTCAGCAGTTTTGTTTTGTAAATATTCGCTCCGGAAATCCAAAAAATAGCGTCCGTCCCCTCTAACTTTTCAACCACTTTTAAAAAATTATGGAAGAATTCATGAAAATGAGGCCTTATAAGTAGGTACTTTCAATGAAAACTATATTGAATAAAATCGGTCGAGGCGTTTTTGAGTTATCGCAAAACCATAATTTTCTTTTAAATGACAAGTGCCGCGCGGTGTCCTTATACTTCGGACGTTACACATATTAGTTAAGTGCCATACTACTGCAAGTACTGCATTAAAACATTTCACTCAATCTGGCGTGTATAATCGATTACTTCCAGAAAGTAATAAGTAATTACAGTTACCTTGGCGTTTACGACCTTTTTACAGAGCTTGAAATCTTTCTCGTAATTTAAACCTCGGGCTTAAAACCGCTGTTTTAAGCCCGTCTATTGTAAAGGATGGGCAACTACGGGCCCAACATGCTCTTAGCCGGTTTTTAATAGTCCTTTTTAACCCTTTTAGGGGATACATTTTTAAAAACGCTGAAATAACTTTTCTTGTTTTCTAATTATATGCATGTTGTTTGATCTCCATATAAACTTTTAACCCCTTTACACCACCTTAGGGGATGAATTTTCAAAAACGCTGAAATTAGTTTTCTTGTTTTTTAATAAAAACCTTTTTACAAAGTTTCCAATTCTTAGCCTAAAATAATACTTGTACCCGAAAAAGGTAGTGCATTACGAAAATTTGCTAATATACTGTAGCGGAAAAAAATCTGTCATATTGGTGTATTTTGTATGAAAGTTGCCTAACTTTTACAAATTGCAAACGGTGATATAACAAAGAACTGACCTGAGATTTCTTTTTTAACCTAAGAAACATCTATTTTTCTATACAAATTGTTATTTAAAAAACCTTGTCGACATTCTGCATCTTATAAAAAAATGCAACTACACTAATAAAAGACATGTACATGTCTTTATTCGTTACACACTTATTATACTACAAGTTACTTATTACGCTACTGGCAATATTCATTCGGATCTTATCCTTGGATAAAATATTTCAATATGATAGATTTTTTCTGCTGCTTGTTTGTTTCTTGTTCATAACTATAACAGAGCAAATAACCCTAGTCACCAGAATACTTAATAGTATTACATACCCTAGTTGTGGATAAGAGTTAATTTGGGTTGTCATGCTGATGCAGATAAGTTGTGATATGTGAAACTGATAAGGAATGAATACCTATAAGACAAATCTCCAGGACCCGTGTTCAGGTCTCCTGCCAGGATGCACACATCTGCTGTGGATTTGGTTAGGTTTACAAATTCTGCTGTGGAATGTGCTTGCAGGGCTCTGTGCGCTAAGTAGATATCGTCCTCATGATACTCTGCATGCAACTGTGGAAAACATTTATTATTTTAACTATGACAGCGAAGCATGCAGCTTACTTAATGGGAACCAGCTACCGCTGGCTATTGACCTTCAGGAACATTACAAGCCATTGCTGCCCCACTGCTGAAGCTGTTATTCCTCTTTCGAAGAATCCAATACTGGTAGCCAGCATGAGCGGAAGGAATATCCTCTAGAAGAGCATGTGTGAAGATGAACACCATGCTCAGTCAACTTTTGGATGGGATACATGTGCTTGTGTTATACATATTACTATGCATTCTGATTTAGACAATATGCAAGTTTGCTATATGAAATTAATTTTAAATACTTACATGGGTACAGTACATGTTCACAAGTCGATCTTTCACTTTGAGTCGACACAAACCAACACCCTTGCCTCCAAACCAATCTCCATGGTGGACCTTATGGATGTAGCCGTTCAGTGACCATTGGTGGAAGAACACATCCTGAATCAGCCACTTTGAGAATACACAGAGACCAGACCCCAGAACACCACTGGATAAAAATAAGGATTATAACCAATTAATAAAACATATCCTTTAGGTACTAAAATGAATCGAGGATATTTTGTAATTTATTACAAAATTATCAAAATGTATTATAACACTAAGCTTGCGCCATTTATTTGTACATGGTATAAATAAATATAATTACCTGTAAAAGTAATGTGAGTATGGCAGATTTTGTTTAAGTTTTTCTTTAATAAATAGGTAATCATCCTCACTCCAAATTTCTTGCAGGCACACCAGTGTGTGCGAACTATCTTGCAGGTAAGTAGAAATTGCTTCTATACGTTGTTTTCGGTTTTTAGAGACAATAGGTATCCCCCTATAAAATACAACATACAGCTATAGGTTAATAATCGTTATACAAAAGTCAACCTATTTATAGAAAACCAGCAGACAACTTATAACTTACCAGCAATTAAGCGTAAAAATATTTAAAATAAATTCCGACATTGTTCGAAGTAGAGAAGTTGTAAAAAAAGTAGCTTTGTTTGACTTGTCTTGTGTAAAACTAATAATTAGTCATTTTCAAAGTTTCCTATGATAAAATAGCAAAGTTTTGACTTTTTGTCTGCTTTATACTTCCGAACGATAATGAACTTGAATCTACTCCACGAGTTTTATACACTTTTGGCCTAATTTTTAATTAAAATTTATCTTTCTACTGAAGTTAACCCACAGAGTTGTAAATGAATGAAGTGATTAATTTCACTCAGTACTTTACAGATTTCATACATTAAAACTTGCGTGCGTTTAGTACGAGACTCGCTCGATAGATAGAGCTAAATTCAATATTTGAATTAGTGTTATTAAAATGAAATCTGTTTTTATGTTATTATTTTATCCATAAATAAACATATAATAAAAACATAATTATAAGTTATTGTGAAAGATTATGAAGCATTATTTTAATTTATCATTACAGGCAACATTACGGCTTAAGGGTGCGTCCACACTTGTATCATTTCGCCGATCCGATCCCCGTTGCGTATCTCCACCGCGTATCGTGCTGTTTGGACGCTCACTGCGGGCACTCCGTATCATTTGCGCCGTCGCGCGAAGAAACGCGTCCACACTTGCCGTATCGTATCCTCGTTGCGTATCGCCGCACCGATCATTTCGGCGTGCAGTAGTTTGGACGCTATCCGTATCGTAGCACCGTATCACCGCCCCGATCATTTTGGCGTTTCGTTTTCGCCGAACATTTCATTTCGTTTGTGATCGTTGTTCTGTGCGTAGTTGCGTCCCATTTAAAAATGTCGCCCGCTGAGATCGGTCACTGAACCTTGGGACAGAAATATTCTTGAGTGGGGGCCGTGTACCGGAAGTCGCAGCGAGGAAGGCCTTCATTTTTGTCATCTGCTCATGGAGATTTAGGACATGACTGTGCTCGTTTTATAATACATAATGCGGCAGAAAGATTCTCGAGTGGAAACCGCGTGCTGGAAGACGCCGCGTGGGGAGGCCTTCGATTAAGGCACCCGCTCACGGAGACATGGCCTTCGTATGACTGTGTTTGTTTTATGGCATGCGGCAGAAAGGTTCTCGAGTGGAAACCGCGTGCCGGAAGACGCCGCATGGAAAGGCCTAACAAAGTAGACAGTCCATCAGTGGTATGGTATTTTTTAATTATCGTAAAGATTAAGGATTAAGAACCAATGACCGCAGCGTGGATCGATGACTCAAATAGCGCCTTTGATGATCGGACAAAAACCCACTCGAGATGGATCACGGCCGATCCTCACCCCGTATCCTCACCGCGTATCATGAACGAAAGTGTGGACGTCACGCCGTCGCGATCATGCAATGCTTTCGTGATCGCGAGTGTGCGGGGTACTGAAGATACGCGTATCAACATGGATTTCGCGCGAGCGTTGCATGATCGCGACGGCGCGACGTCCACACTTACCGTTCATGATACGCGGTGAAGATACGCGACGGGGATCGGATCGGCGAAATGATACAAGTGTGGACGCACCCTAAGATAAGATTCCCGTTCCATTCCACTCATTTATTTTTTAGATTTCACCTATTATATTTTAAGCAGTTATATGATGATTGTCACAAAAATTTAATATCCACATAAAATGGAAAATAATAAACGCGTATTTTTTTAAATGTAAAAAAACAATAGTAGAAAGTAAACTAAAAGACTACTTAATACAATTCGGTGTAGAGGAACGCGTAGCGTGGTGCTGTTTGACAGTTTACTTTATTTATGGACAAGTTGGTTTGCTGGTGGATATTCAAACGGGTATAAGAAATCTTCTTCGACTGTGCTTTATGGATATTAGCGAACGTTGTTGACCTTCACGCACGAACTTGGATTCCGACGACAGAAGTTCCAGGAAGGATTTCCATCCCGGCTTTGTGTAATGGATCACGATTGCCTCGTTAAACTATTTTAAAGTCATGGTAGCAGTAAAAAATGTTGTGTGTGTCTACCTGTGGTAAGCGTTTGTTCTATGTTCCCCAAAATTAATTAAATAAAAATAATTAATTATAAATGTGTCTTTTTTATACCTTCCTACAAACATAACTAGTTTTAAAGCCCACTTATTATCTTAAGTGTGAGGTACAGATGAATCATATAATTAATATGTATTGAAAGTACCTATAGTACAGTGCATAGCGATTGCTATGTATACATATGTACATGACTCAGATAACTCGAAACTCAGTCAATAGATGGCGCTAGTACACAAAGGAAGCTGATGACTCTATCTCAGTATATATAATTTACTCTAGAAGTGATAATGATAGTGACAGATAAGTGACAGATAGGGGATACAGATAACATAAAGCCGATAGTAGACTGTTATTACGCCCGGCGCCACACTATCATATTCACCTAACTTTGCGAGTAGAGTAGTGATACTTGACTAGGTTCTTTCTTCCATGTACTTGACGCTCTAAAAGGTAGACACATGAAACATATTTGTGTAGCTTGTTTATTGTAGGTTAGAGTATTCAATAGCGCCTCTGGCTAAGGATTGCGGTTAGTAGGGGTGTGCCGACTGCCAAAGCTAATAACCAGCCCTGGACGAAGGTTTTGTACAAGGAAAAATAAATCTCTTTACAAAACCCGGTTTTGGAATAGGAATTATTTGTCCTCTTCCAGTGCTGGTTGTGTAACTTGGTTATGTACGGGGAGCAAGGGAATCTAACATTGATATTTGGAACCATTCTCAAAATCCGCACTAGATGGCAGTTGCTTCATTGCAGATAATTGTATAATTAATTAATTACCTCCTATGTATAGAGCACATTGCTGCAGTTAGTGATTTTTCCATCAAAGATTGCATACCCGACCAATATGTACAGATTTAGACATATGCGCCGCGCTGGTGCGGCGCCGCCGCCGCCGTTTTTGACACGCCGCCGCCGCCGTTCGTCGTGAAATCGGCGTGTCCTTCAGTTATTTGTATTTATGCGCATGCAAATAATGTAATATGTTTTTAGGGTTCCGTACCCAAAGGGTAAAAACGGAACCCTATTACTGAGACTTCGCTGTCCGTCCGTCCGTCTGTAACCAGGCTGTATCTCAAGAACGGTGATAGCTAGACAGTTGAAATTTTCACAGATGATGTATTTCTATTGCTACTATAACAACAAATACTAAAAATAAAATAAAATAAAATAAATATTTAAGGGGGGCTCCCATACAACAAACGGGTTGGTTGCGTTAACTTTGCACCTCATTTGTATGGGGCGCTATACATACCAGGTGCAAACTTAACTTAACCACTTAAGGACGAAGTGTTTGTACGGAACCGTCGGTGCGCGAGTCCGACTCGTACTTGCCCAATTTTTTATGTATCATAATATCACCTATTTTCTATATGAGTAATAATCTCGGTAATAATAAAAAAATCATTGGCTTGCCTTACGAAATCATGATGGCGTAAGATAATAAAATAAGCGCTATTTTATTGTATCGTGCTACATGCCCATGCCTTTATTCCTACCACTCATTCGAGTGTCATTCCTTAAACACAAGATTTTTTTTGATTAAGCGGGTTTAGTCAGTTCGTGTGCGCTGCAGATTACGGTTCTAGTTTCTAGTTTATGTGGTGTTTATTTCAAACTCATGAGCGAGGAACAAGGCGAAGACGGACCATCAAGTGTTCATAAATTGAAAGTGAAGTGTTTAAAAATAAAACTGTTGTATTTGTAAAGCCAAACCAAGTTATTGCTGGAAGCATTTTGGAAATCTTATGTTGAAACAAAGATGGGAAGAGATGGCTTTTGTCTATTAAGCAGGTGATTTGCATACGCTGTTTAGAAAATTCATGGACGGTAAGTACAAACTCGCTCCCGACCCCCCTCGCTTATACTCATCATCTCCTCAATTGACTTCATAGAATCAGAAGTTAAGCTGACTTGTTTCGGTTCGTCATTGTTCTTTCTTTAATTTAACCCTTAACTACCTACCTGCTTCTTTAGTCACACAAACACCTACCTCCCGTCCCCAGGACGGATACATAATTTCGGCCTTATTATATTACATTTTATAGATCGGATGGGCAATTTAAAATAATAATGGCAATAGAGACATATTAAAATATTTTTCACTTCTCTTGCTCTAAACGTTCGACTTTATGCTGTGCGAAGGCGACATAAAATCGCTTTTTATGCTCTAGAGCATAAAGTAAAATTGTCGTCGAAGACCAAGGCGATCGGTCCAACAACCACACGAAAAAGGTCCTTAAAAAAAAAAACATAAAACTTCATACAATAAAACCCGTTCCAGACCTTCCGATCCGATCCGATTTATCGGAAGAAATCGGATAGTGTATAAGATCCTAACAATTGCACTACACATTATCCGATTTCTTCCGATAAATCTGCTCGGATCGGAAGGTCTGGAACAGGTTTTAACTCTTTATTTTATTTCGTTTTGTTAGTGTTCTAAGACCAAGGCAAAGATACCAACAGCCAAAGTACACAATAAAACTTCTTGAAATAAACTTGAAACTTTTATTTACTATCATTTATTACCTTTTAAACTATTACTTTAAATATTTCTCATTGAATTTTAATTAAATTTGTTTTAAGTATACATGATATGTGTATATATATGTTATTTACATGATACAGTTTCATTTCCTCGCAATCGAAGTGAAAAGTAGAGTGTGCAACTCGTCCATAAAACGCATTTTACACTCGACTTTATATTCATCCTCGCTCGCAAGCTCGCTCGGATGGATAAACGTCTCGTGTGAAATGATGCGTTTTATGCACTTGTCGTACAATCTACTATTTTAAACTAATAATAATTCTGGAAACATTAACAAAACAATTTTTTTCTGTAAACATATGCCATGGCAACGCTCCTTATTTCTACTTTAGGAAACATCCTTTGGAAGGTTAGATTAACAAAAATATTGACTTTATATAGAGATCTAAGTAATTATTTATAATTATTCAATAATTAACAATGCTGAATCAATAAGTTTCGTTAAAATAAAGGTAATATTTTTATAAAATTGCAGACCACTAACTAATTCAATTTGTTTGCCGCAGTGAATGTAAGTTTGTTTGCACATTCAAGGCAAACAGATTTTTTGCACTAGAAACATACGTACTGGGTCCTGTTTTTTCTTCGGGTCACAAGTAGAACAGGTTTTCCGTACTACCAATCACTACCAACCTGAGTAGGCGGTCGCCTAAGTAAAGAAAAAAAGTATTCATAGTCACATAACCACCTACCACCCGTCTCCGAGACCCTTAAGAAAAAATACGTAGCCGCCTACCACCCGTCTCAGAGACGGTCGAACACAATAATATGCTCACCAAAATTAAATGCCTTAACGACCGACCTTGTCGAGCGACGACGCGGCACTGAGGTAGAAGGGAAGAAGGTACAAGGACACAGACGTTTGAAGGATGCTCGCACATCGGAATCTTAACAATTTTAGGTTTGAATGAGTCTGTGAGACGGGAGGTAGGTGGTTAAGGGTTAAATAGACAAACGTCCGAATAAGCTCATCGGCGACCCTGCCTTAGTTCAGCAAAGGCTGTAGAACCTTGAACACCGCAAAAGAGTTGCCTGTTTATCGGTTTTCTACAGGATACACTTTCGTTAGGTTAGGGTTTCGTTTCGTTAGGGGTAGTGGTTAGATAAAATTGAAAATAGAAAAAATTAAGGTTATCCAAGGTCTGAATCAAAAGTTTTTTGTATGTCGACGTACGCTATAATTACCCAGTGAGTAGCTAAAACTCTTCTCTCTTCTTATTATTTAACAGGAGCGTGCGTATAGTTAAAGTATTCCAAGCTGAGCTAATCCTCTTACCTGCATTCACAATAGCATTGTGTCTAATACAATCCTATCTGCTTTTGTTCTCTTAAGGGCCAACCTGGCGCCAAACAGTTACTTACAAAAAAAGGTTAGAACTACATTGCGTGGATATTGAATTTTCAGCCTTATTCCTTGTTGAATAGGTTTAAAATGTTTATTGACGAGAGATCATAGTCCTTTTTCAAGAGAATACGTTCTTGAGCAGGTTCGGACGGTTGTAAAGTTCCAAAAAGTTATGATCACCATTATTCTGTTAGTGCATTTTGTAGTCTAATGTCCAAGGAAATAGAGTCGATAATCTATATTAACCTTCCAAGGTGGTTACAATCTGCTTTTACTACGAGCTCGTTATCTTAATTTGCGGTTTACCAGTTGTGGTTTGTTCAATGGTATTCAGTTCTTAAGTGGATTAGCTTAGCTTAGATAAAGAATACTATAAAGACCTCAAACACATTCATCTAACACCAACCCATATTCTCATAACACTCGATACTCCAAAATCGCAATCCGACACAGAAAAGAAGGTTCGTATCGACCTTTTTCCATAAGCGATATTTACAAGCGCGTAGGCTTCCGTTGGATCTGGCAGTTAAAATCTCTGCCTGGGATATCTCATAGGTCCCAACGTGATCTTATTTACATAATAGGTACCCGGTTTGTGTTATCTATCGTACAACGAAGGACGTAAACGACGAATTTTTGCGGCAAACTTAAGACCTTTTGAGAGTAAAAATGTGTGGGTTGGTGTTTTCTTTTCGTACCCAAAAGGTATTAAGTGTGAAGACTCCGGATGATTGATACGGTCCGTGTACGGAAGATGTATGGCCACATCAATATCAATAAATGCCAGGGGGTAATATGAATTTCTGGAGTGTTTTTACTGTGTCATATCAAGTCAATTGTTTGCGGATTATATTTAAGTTGTAATAGTAAAGGACACGGCAGCAGAGTTGATGGCTTGTCTGTTTTTTTTTATTTACAGTATATTTTTGAGTGGAAGTCGAAATTACACGATTAATCCAACCATCTCGCTCGACCATAAACATGCTGCGTCCAAAACAATAACATATTTGGGATAATAGACAATTCTTTACAACCTAAGTGTATAAATTCATATCTATCTGGTTTTTTTTTTACAATGCAATAAACAATCAGATTGCGTCAATATGATACTTGTGAATTTTGTGAAATGTTACAATATTTTTATAAATGACTGACTGTTGAGTTTCTTCTCAACAGTATACTTGCAGAATAAAGCTAATTTTTTCATATTATTCATATTTAATTTTTTAACGTTAATTTTTCCTTGCCATTTTGCTGTACAAATAATGCCAACCAGTGATGTCACCAAAATTAGTTGAAAAAAAAAACAACGCATACTTATAATCCGGAAACGGATGAAAAAATGGGTTTAATTTCTTAAGTATTTCTCAATTAAACCAAACGGGCCGTCAATGATGTAATTTATAATCGAAAACAATATACGTGAGCCACATCACGAAATAGGTCAAAAGAAATATTATAAACAAATTGTTATTCATAAGTGTCTTATTTTGAGTTGATGAAACTCAACATGTTATGTTAAATGTGTGTAAATAGCTATGTACTAACAAACACAACACAATGCCAGAGCTAAAAATATTTATCGCTACGTGGAAAAATAATGTTTTTTATTAGATATACGATTAATTTATTTATGTATTTTTCTAACTAAATTAAATTACAAAAGACGTTAAAAATAACCTATCACCTATAAGCATAAAAAAATAATATTAGTTTGCTTTCAATATGTAACGTAAAAAAGGGTTTTGTGTTTCTTGAAAAGTAGGTCTAAAACACCATAGCGACTACTGCAGACACAGCGACGATAAGTTACATTGACTCATCATTCCCTTGCCCTTATACCATTTATTTGGGGTCGGCGCATCATGTTTTCTTCCTCCATTCTTTCCTATTACTCGTCATCTCGTCGTGTACTTCCTTCTTATTCATATCATCTTTCACACAATCCATCCATATTTTCTTTGGTCTTCCTCTTCTACTATATCCGTCCACATTAAAGCTTAACCCTTAGGTACTGGTTACGTTACATTGACTATTTGATGGAAATATTTTTCTCAATTAGAACGTTCACTCGCAAAGTGCCTTGGTAACCACAAGAAATACATTAATGCCAGTACCGTGATGTACTAAATTAGCTCACACCACATGTCCTGGCATAAGCGTATTTACTCTAGAGCTGCTCTAATGAACACACCATTGGATAGTTCGGTACATACTAAGTAAGTATAGCCCAACTGTTGGAACATAGGGTTTAATATGTAAATCTATACAAACTCGTTTGTGTGTAATAGAATAAGGTTTTCTATGACAGTTTGTTTTTATGTATCTTTAGTTGGCCCATCGTTTTTGCACTTGATTTTTATCTGGTGATCCTGAAACCGTCCATCACCGACAAGTTGCTTTCGGTTCTTACTGAGTTTTAATGGTTATTATTTATCGTATGGCATTTTCAGTCACTGGATATAGGTAGGTACAAATAAGTGGTACTAATTTATTTTTCACCTTACCAGCTCAAACATGGCGATTTTGCTGTCAGATGACAGTGAACAAAATGCGATTTTGTTTCGAGCGTGAGTAGAAAGTAGCTTTTTAATTTTTTCAATATATGACCACGAATTGTCATTCTTCAGCCAAAGGTTAATTATAAAATTCTAATCATTTGAATCTCGATGCACTGTGTTTCTTTCATATGTATATAAAAGAGAGGGATAGAAACTTATCAATTTGAAATTCGATTTTCGAATCCGACCTCGATTGAGAACAGTTCGGATACGCGTTATACCAAAAAAATCATTAATAATAATAATAATAATATATTTATTTGCATAAACATGGTAAGTACAAGGTAGATGGTCATTATAACAATTATAATTGTTTGTTTCACATGTTTAACCGATTATGGCATGCAAATTATAAGTTTTCACAATTATTTATTACATTAGCTACGCGTGCATATTATAACAATAACAATAATTGAATTGATATTTCAGTGTCAAGGTATTCTTATAATTCTATGGTCTATCTATTTAACACTATATTATTATTCACCTGTCATACATATAGTATTTATATTATTCAAGTTCATTATTACATCAACAAATGTCTATCAAATTATTACTCATTACATTCAAAAAGTTCTCTTATCGTATAAAAACATTTTTTTATCAACCATTTCCTTAGCTTAAAAACTCCCGAAAAAGTTTTAATTGCAACGTATTTTTTTTTCTTTATTATATTTTTATTTAACGACCGAAAATTAAAATGATTGTGCCTTTTATATAAAACAATTGATCATTGCTCAGATATAATAAGATTTTTTACCTTATTACTTATTGTAAATTATATTTACTTATTGTAAATTATAATTTATAATTTCGCCATTTATCATAGATGCATATTCGAAATGTACCTTAAAAAATATCGAGTTCATATTGTAATTGTTATTTTCTTTTGCATATATTTTGTTTGGTGTTTTAGGAGTAAAAATATTAATCAATGTATAATCAAAATCTCGTAATATAATAATTTATTTATAAATAAACACGTCATGTATCTGCTAAATCTTCCAATTTGATCAAATAATGACAATAACCGTGTTGGTTGGTTGATTATAATTTCAATTAAATGATATTGTTATTCCTTTTTAAGCAGCACTTATCTATTTTCTGATTAATAATATTATTGAAATTAGCAACAAAGACTATAAACATACGTTGGAAGAGAAAACACAAAATGTCGAATATGTTCTCGCTGATGAGGTGAAAAGTTGTGTGTGCTACACGAGAGCAAAATTTTTTGCATCTCGTGCTGTTGAGTCCCTCGCTACACTCAGGATTCTAACATAGAATCACTCGCTACGCTCGTGATTCAAACTTAGAATCCTTCGCTTGCTCGGAACTCAAAATCAGCACTCATAACAAAAAACAACTTTGCTCTCTTGTTGCACAAATAACTATTACTGGCTACTGGATAGTTGAAGTTATCGAATGTCACTGTGTAATTAAAGAGTATACAGGGCTAAATATTTTGCAATATGTATTTCTGAAGAAGAACGAAGGATTGAGCAGCATTCTGATAAATAAAATAAATAAATATTAAGGGACAATCTTACACAAATCGACCTAGTCCCAAACTAAGCAGAGCTTGTACTATGGGTACTAGACGACGATATACATAATATATAAATACATATATAGATAACATCCATGACCCAAGAACAAATATTTGCACAAATATTTGCCCCGGCCGGGATTCGAACCCGGGACCGCCGACTCAGTAGGCAGGTGTCTACAAACCGAGCCAAACGCGTCGTCAAAAATAATTTTGTGATGAAGAATAATTTGAAATTGGGCATTGAAATCTCTACTAACATTTTATAACGCATATGTTCACGTATGCACATTATTTTAATATGAAAGCTGTTTATAGCGCCACTATCCGAGCTTTAAAATGCAACTCTTCTTTAATACTCAAATTGATCCAACTTCTTTGCTCCCCGAATAATACCTCAATGCTCCCCGAAAATTATCTTGAAAAAAAAAATACAAAAAAACTTTTGTTAAATTTTATATATTCCAATCGTATTGTAATGCTCCGTCGGCCTCAGTTTAATAAAATTAACATTTTCAGTTTTTCTCACTCCGTTTTATATCGCGAACTAAAACTCGGAGATTCTAGTGCGAAAAGTTGGGTTTGTAGTCCTTATCTTGACCTAGATACGTATAATTTTGGCCTGAACGTGGCTCGGCGCGATAACCCGGTGTAAACACCTTCACACACTCGGGTCTGTCCCTTGGGCATTAAACTCTAATTTGACAAAAGGTCTTTTGCCACGGATGTGTGACATAATCAAGTGTGCCCTGTCTGAGACCGCTATCTCATACAAAGGTGTATTTATTGAAGTGTTTTTTTTTTCAGATTTTACTAACTATTATTTTGATATTGATCATCATCATCCTCCTAGCGTTTGTCCCGTCCGGAGACGGGGTCCGCTTTCCTGCATTTTTGCTTCCACTTCGCTCTATCCTGGACATCGTCTTCGTCTAACCCGCAGCTGTTCAGGTCCTTCCTTATAATATTGAGCCATCGAAGCCTAGGCCTTCCCCTCCGCCTACTACCTGGCAAGGTTAGGTCAAGTGCCCTGTTACCAAAGTATTCAGACGTCCTTCTCTTGACATGCCCAAACCATCGTAGTCGACTTTCTTGGAGCTTGTCGGCGATATCCCTAACTCCAAGGCTGCTACGGATGTATTCATTTCTGATCCTGTCAACCCTGGAGACTCCAGACATCCACCTCAGCATCTTCATTTCTGCAACTTGGATGTCATGGACATGTCTTTGGGTCACCGTCCACGTTTCGCTTCCATACGTGAGGACTGGTCTTACCATTGTCTTGTACACGAGGCCTTTTATTTTTATGGGCATTTTACTGTCACAGGTCACACCAGTCACTTCCCTCCACTTTAACCAAGCTGCGGCGATTCTATGTTGAATGTTCGTTTCCAGCAAACCTGAGTCGTGTATGATGCTCCCAAGATATTTATAGCCATCGCATTTTTGGACTTCTTGCCCATCGACCAAGATTGGCTCAGGGCATGCATTAGGAACATTACACTCCATGAACTGGGTCTTCTGAACACTCAACACCAAACCGCCTCTCTGTAACTGGTGCTTCCATGCAAGTAATACATCTGTAAGGTCTTCTCGGCTCTCGGTACAGACAGCAACGTCGTCGGCATATATGAAAGTCCAAAGGGCTTCGTTCTGGGCTTCCTCCGTGAGGGTGTCGAGCACCAGGCTGAACAAGTACGGGCTTAGTACTGACTCCTGGTGAACTCCTTCGGTGACAGGTATGGATCTCGTCACCCCCACAGTGGTCCTAATAATTGACTTGGCTTCCTTATACATGTCGGCAATTAAATTTACGTATGCCTCGGGGATATTTTTAGTCCGAAGACCACCATATCGTCACACGAGGCACGCAGTCGAATGCCTTTTCCATGTCAAGGAAGGCTATATACAACGGCTTGTTCTTAGCTCGGTATTCTTCAGTGATGGTATTGAGAACAAACATGGGGTCGATAATTGACATGCCTGGCACGAAACCGTATTGGTTGCTAGAGAGTGAACTTTCCATTCGTAACCGTTCCATTCGTTTTATTTTGATATTGATATTACATCAAAATAAGTTTAGTTTTTAAGTGTCACACCGACCCACTTGTACCTACAGTTATACAATTTGCATACTTTACTCCAAATTTCGAATACGTATAATTATGTATCTATAGTATTATTACTTTATAGATTACATCTTGTATATGTTAGCGTAGGAATATTTAGTATCACAGACAAAATTAAAATGTATGCCTTTCTATCTACACTTTGAGCAAGTCATCTAAGGGAAAAGTTTTAAAGGTTAAACACCCCGCTATTATTGCAACCAGTCTATTTACATACCTTTTTGTCGAAAACAACAAAATTGTGAAGTTTCCTTCTAAAAACAAGCATAAATCGAAATTTAAACAATTCAGAAAATTTATATTTTTTCCTGTAGATGGGCTCATACACATTATATTTATTTAATTAAGGCAATTTAAAAATACGTTGTACGATTTCCTGGTCCAGAGCTAGCGTATTATTTCAATATTTTGAAGATAAAATTTTTAGTTAAGTAATGAATAATTATTATTTAAATAATGTCGTATAATAACTTATAAGTATATAAATAAGCTCGCCACATGCCCTTCTTTATTTATTCTAATTCTTCTTATTTCTTCATTCAAGTCGGTACATACCAGCCAGTGGATAGAACAATAAGTTTACATAGAACAAAAGAAAATAACATGTTTAATTCCTAACCTCCTGGATGTGGTCTTAACATTTTTAGAAGGTTCTTTTAAGTTCTATATGGCAGAACACTGTATCTGTATCCTAGAGTGAGCTCTAGGATTACAAAAAAGAAATATTTAGTTTCTGTGCTGTTTTGTTAAATATAATATTAAGTAGTTGGTATATCAGCTATTATGTTAAATTTCAGATGGAAAAAGACACAACTACAGAAGTACAAAATGGGCTTTTTTTTACACTTAAACAATGTTACTTATTTTGAATATTAATTTTTTCAGAACTACAAAGAACTCAAGATGGAGAAACTATTACAGGTTCTCAAATATCTGCAGAAGAAGCCGTTGATAATGAAGTCAGGCATTGTCAAAGCGGCTAAGAGAAATACTGTTCTTGAAGATGATAAATCATAGTCATATGTATTGTTTTGAGTGGTCATTTGTCACCTTTTCTGGCTACTAAATCATTAAGCATTACTGACTCCCGACAAATATTGAATACACCAGTATGGGCTATTATCTCGCTTAACAAACATAGGTAGTTACAACAGATATAACATTACGTGTAAACAAAATTGACTTGTAGCGGTTCTGGCGACAGATTGGTGCAATGGTGTCATGGAGCACCTGGTTTTGTACCCTTGTGTACCCTTCAACGGCCAAGTCACACAACATTAACTATAATGATAAAGAAATCGCAGTAAGGAACCTTAGACTTGGTACGACTTTGTCTAGATTTCATTACTTTTTAGAGATAAACAAGCAGCTCCATCGAGACTTGGCTAGTTTTTTACAGAATGTTTTTGGTGGGATTTCACTTCTTTTTGTAGAAACGTGGGAATATTGTTTTATAACAACCTGCTAATTCACTTTAGCAAATTTTTTGAGATAAACAAGCAGCTTCATCGAGACTTGGCTAGTTTTTTACAGAATGTTTTTGGTGGGATTCACTTTAGCAAACCTCACGAAATAATAAGCGAAATCAACGAAATGCAAATAATCCCTCCTAATCCCTAGCAAACGTTTCCAAGCGCAGTAGAAGAATGTCGTAAACGACTGTAACGCGGCCGGTTGCCACTTCGCCATATAAGATTATCGGAAAAACAAACGACGACGGCGCGTTTTAAAATACAGTCAGCGCCATCTAGCGACGAGTGCGTCATCGCGTATCACGGCCACTCTTAGTCCAATGCATTATATTTTGACCAAATTTTGAGCGAAATTAATATTTTGGAGTAATTTGTTTATTTAATTTGTGTAATGTTCGAATAGAATAAAGTTAATCGTTCAACTATTTCTTCTTGTAAACTTGTAAGTATAAAAGCCAGTCTAGTCTTGTCCAGAGTTTTCCTTTAATTTTATTTATATACGTATTAAAAGCAGAAGGGGAGACATTTGCCCAGCGGGTACATATTACAATGCCGAAGTTCAAAATACCGAATATCATAAGACCTATGGACGGAAGGCCGAAAATTAAAATGTCGAATGTTTATTTGACCGAAAGTTTAAAATCCCGAAAGAACGTTTGATCGAAAGGATGAAATACCGAATATTATAATCCCGAAGACTGTAATCCCGAAGAATGTAATCCCGAAGACTGTAATCCCGAAGATTATAATCCCGAAGACTATGATCCTGCCTGAAGGTTGTAATCCGGAATATTATTTAAACTCTCGAGAATTATCTCGTATTTCTGTAGTCTTACAGATTCTAATGTTTATTTTATACAAAGAATATTAACCTAAATTACGTAACCTACTTGCCTACTACTATACTTACTATTTATAAGTGAACTCTTCTGTGGAACCGATCTGCTCCGGCGCTGCGGGATGTGCAGCCCCTCCGAACTAGTACGTTAGTACTCTTTATTATACTGTGGCCCTAGCGTAAGAAAGTGCGGGCATCAAGCGAGTCGCAGCGGCTGAGGCTGGTCGCCGAAGGTGACTAAAAAGCCGAAGCTGCGGAGGCGAGCGTTGACAGCTTCGGTTCCAGACAAGTTCGGTTCGGTTGGCAGTCCATGACAGAATATTTTATCATAATATCGAATATTTAGTGTCATACTTAATTTCCCACTTTCCCGGACTCTTTCCTTTTCTTAATCGACTTGCCACAGAACCGAAGCTGTCAACCCCGATTCCACGTGGTCTTGTCTGCCCTACCCCTAGTGTATATAAAAGCCCAGAGGCGCGGAGGGAGGGCAGCCCCCGGCCACTAGGGCGGAGGGGCTGAACATCCCGCAGCACCGGAGCAGATCGGTTCCACGGAAAAGTCAGATTAGTTTAGTGTCCTGACACTTTTAAAGTGCTCATTGACTTTCGGGATTATAAAATTTCGAGATTCTAAAAATTTCGGGATTATGAAATTTCGAGATTTTGAACTTTCGATTTTCTGAAAATAGGTAATTTGAGCTTCGGTTTATCGAATATCGGCTTTTTGAACTTTCGGTATTTTGACCATAAGTATTTCAACTGTAGGTATTATGAACTTTCGGGATTGTAATACGTAACCCGCCCAGCTGTGGGACGCTATAGGCTAGATTAAATTAGAAGATGTGTCCCACTACGCTGGATTTTTGCAATGACAGTCGATTTTTTTATGTACCAATAGTAGAAGGGGGCATTACCATATCTCTAATACCCGGGACCGCCGGCTCAGTAGGCAGGTGTTTACAAACCGAGCCAAGCGCGTCGTCAAAATACTTCAGACCTTGGATTTTTGACATCAAATGAAGCGGCCCACCAAGTTGAATATTAAAATACTTAAACGGGTTTACTCACGTCGTAGAAATCGAATAACACTCGACATGTTTCGAATCGGTACGCGATCCGTCATCAGGAGAGACGATCAGTCGCGACGGCGGCCAACCGAACACAACAAGTTGAATATTTTTTAATTAATTACCAGTATGGGCTATTATCTCGCTTAACAAACATAGGTAGTTACAAAAGATATAACATTACGTGTAAACAAAATTGACTTGTAGCGGTTCTGGCGACAGATTGGTGCAATGGTGTCATGGAGCACCTGGTTTTGTACCCTTGTGTACCCTTCAACGGCCAAGTCACACAACATTAACTATAATAATAAAGAAATCGCAGTAAGGAACCTTAGACTTGGTACGACTTGAATTTTACTTGGATTACTTGGATTTTTGACATCAAATGAAGCGGCCCACCAAGTTGAATATTAAAATACTTAAACGGGTTTACTCACGTCGTAGAAATCGAATAACACTCGACATGTTTCGAATCGGTACGCGATCCGTCATCAGGAGAGACGATCAGTCGCGACGGCGGCCAACCGAACACAACAAGTTGAATATTTTTTAATTAATTACCAGTATGGGCTATTATCTCGCTTAACAAACATAGGTAGTTACAAAAGATATAACATTACGTGTAAACAAAATTGACTTGTAGCGGTTCTGGCGACAGATTGGTGCAATGGTGTCATGGAGCACCTGGTTTTGTACCCTTGTGTACCCTTCAACGGCCAAGTCACACAACATTAACTATAATAATAAAGAAATCGCAGTAAGGAACCTTAGACTTGGTACGACTTTGTCTAGATTTCATTACTTTTTAGGGATAAACAAGCGGCTCCATCGAGACTTGGCTAGTTTTTTACAGAATGTTTTTGGTGGGATTTCACTTCTTTTTGTAGAAACGTGGGCATATTGTTTTATAACAACCTGCTAATTCACTTTAGCAAACCTCACGAAATAATAAGCGAAATCAACGAAATGCAAATAATCCCTCCTAATCCCTAGCAAACGTTTCCAAGCGCAGTAGAAGAATGTCGTAAACGACTGTAACGCGGTCGGTTCCACTTCGCCATATAAGATTATCGGAAAAACAAACGACGGCGCGTTTTAAAATACAGTCAGCGCCATCTAGCGACGTGTGCGGGTATTACCGCCACTCTTAGTCCAATGCATTATATTTAGAGCAAATTTTGAGTGAAATTAATATTTTGGTGTAATTTGTGTAATGCTCGAGTAGAATAAAGTTAATCGTTCGACTATTTCTTCTTGTAAACTTGTAAGTATAAGTATAAAATCCAGTCTAGTCTTGTCCAGAGTTTTCCTTTAATTTTATTTATATGCGTATTAAAAGCAGAAGGGGAGGCATTCGCCCAGCGGGTACGTATTACAATGCCGAAGTTCAAAATACCGAATATCATAAGACCTATGGACGGAAGGCCGAAAATTAAAATGTCGAATGTTTATTTGACCGAAAATGTTAAATCCCGAAAGAACGTTTGATGGAAAGGATGAAATACCGAATATTATAATCCCGAAGACTGTAATCCCGAAGAATGTAATCCCGAAGACTATGATCCTGCCTGAAGGTTGTAATCCGGAATATTATTTAAACTCTCGAGAATTATCTCGTATTTCTGTAGTCTTACAGATTCTACTGTTTATTTTATACAAAGAATATTAACCTAAATAACGTAACCTACTTGCCTACTACTATACTTACTATTTATAAGTGAACTCTTCTGTGGAACCGATCTGCTCCGGCGCTGCGGGATGTGCAGCCCCTCCGCCCTAGTGCGTTAGTACTCTTTGTTATACTGTGGCCCTAGCGTAAGAAAGTGCGGGCATCAAGCGAGTCGCAGCGGCTGAGGCTGGTCGCCGAAGGTGACTAAAATGCCGAAGCTGCGGAGGCGAGCGTTGACAGCTTCGGTTCCAGACAAGTTCGGTTCGGTTGGCAGTCCATGACATAATGTTTTATCACAATATCGAATATTTAGTGTCATTCTTAATTTTCCACTGAATGAAATAATTTATTCAGTAAGTAGGCCACAAGGGCACTTTTACAAGTCAGATTGTGAGTCTACCGGCATTTCGCAAGAGGAGACCGCTGTTGAGAAGAAAGCCGAAAGAAACTCAACAGTAAGTCATTTTTTCGTAAATTATACTTAAAAACTAATACAATTATATTATAACTAGGTAATTGAAACTTTCCCGGACTCTTTCCTTTTCTTAATCGACTTGCCACAGAACCGAAGCTGTCAACCCCGATTCCACGTGGTCTTGTCTGCCCTACCCCTAGAGTGTATATAAAAGCCCGGAGGCGCACACACACTGACACACAGACACTCCACACAGCCACGGAGGGCTTCCATCAGGAAGCACACCAGGTGGAAGCCCCCGTTGCTACAAAAACCCGGTGCCCCCGCGTACCATACTCGGAGGGCACACTATCACTCCAGGGCCCCCCTCTGGGAGGCGAAATCCAGAGTAACAGACGACTCGGAGGAGGTCATCGCAGCCATGGCTGCAGCCCGCCAACAGCAGGTTCTTGCCCGCCACCATCTACAACCCCAAACCAGAGGTAATGGATCTGGTCAGTAGCTTTTAAGTTTTTAATTAGGTTAAGTTTCGGCGGCTCGTTCTAAAGGACGGGCCGTCTGCCCCAGTGCAAAGGGCCCCTTCGGGCCCGCAAGCGAATAGAGCAAAAAAAAAAAAAAAAAAAGGTGCCGCACTTTCTTACGCTAGGGCGGAGGGGCTGAACATCCCGCAGCACCGGAGCAGATCGGTTCCACGGAAAAGTCAGATTAGTTTAGTGTCCTGACACTTTTAAAGTGCTCATTGACTTTCAGGATTATAAAATTTCGAGATTTTAAAAATTTCGGGATTATGAAATTTCGAGATTTTGAACTTTCGATTTTCTGAAAATAGGTAATTTGAGCTTCGGTTTATCGAATATCGGCTTTTTGAACTTTCGGTATTTTGATTTTCGGTATTTTGACCATCGGTATTTCAACTGTAGGTATTATGAACTTTCGGGATTGTAATACGTAACCTACCCAGCGACTCTATAGGCTAGATTAAATTAGAAGATTTGTCCCACTACGCTGGATTTTTGCAATGAGAGTCGATTTTTTTATGTACCAATAGTAGACCATATCTCTAATACAGCTGAGACCAGCTGAGGGTTCTTCATCAAATAAATAATAAATAAATAAATATCGGACAACCTCACACAAATCGATCTAGTCCCAAATTAAGCTCTAGAAGGCTTATGTTATGGGTACTAGACGACGATATACATACTTATATAGATAAATATATACTTAAATACATAGAACAACCATGACCCAAGCACAAATATTCGAGTTCATCACACAAATATTTGCCCTGACCAGGACTCGAACCCGGGACCGCCGGCTCAGTAGGCAGGTGTTTACCAACCGAGCCAAACGCGTCGTCAAAATACTTCAGACCTTGGATTTTTGACATCAAATGAAGTGGCCCACCAAGTTGAATATTAAAATACTTAAACGGGTTTACTCACGTCGTAGAAATCGAATAACACTCGACATGTTTCGAATCGGTACGCGATCCATCATCAGGAGAGACGATCAGTCACGACGGCGGCCAACCGAACACAACAAGTTGAATATTTTTTGTAAAGGCGGTATGTCGATCTTTGATAGTTTGGTTGGGCTCTTGTGTTTTCTAATCAGAGCACTCCAGATCTTCGATTGTCCTAGTTTTTAGGGCTCCGTACCCAAAGGGTAAAAACGAGACCCTATTACTGAGACTTCGCTGTCCGTCCGTCCGTCCGTCCGTCTGTCACCAGGCTGTATATCAAGAACGGTGATAGCTAGACAGTTGAAATTTTCACAGGTGATCTATTTCTATTGCCGCTATAACTACTACAAAATACTACAAAAAAAATAAAATAAATATTTAAGGGCTCCCATAAAACAAACTTGTTTTATGGTACGGAACCCTTCATGCGCGAGTCGGACTCGCACTTGGCCAATTTTTATAGTTTTCGCTTTATGTGGCCATTAAACCCTAACTCTGTACCAAATTTCAGCTCTCTGAATTTATGGGAAGTACTAGTTCTTTACTGATGATCATGAGTGAGTGAGTGAGTGAGTGTCGTAAATGCGAAACTTTGCTTTCGCTTAACTTCGGAACTAAATGACCTACAGACTTGAAATTTTGGATTTTAAGTATGTAATTATAGCTTACTGGATAACTAAAATTTCTGCGTTCTGGTCTTATCCAGAGGTGCTCAAATAGGGGCCTGAAAATGCGGCGAAATGGTTCCAGTAAAGGATGGTACGGCAGTGTTTGCCTCCCGTCTCTTATACTCATCGTCTCCTCAGTTGACTTTATAGAATAAGAAGGAAGCTATCTGGTTTACATTCTTACAATGGGTGCGCCAAAGTTCACATAATTTTTCAACCCCGATTATTGGAACTCCGAAAATGTTTCTCATAAAAATTTTCATCATAATAGTCACTACTCATACTTAGTCACTCTTACTACCGATCATAACTCCGAACCATTTAAAATCATAATGTAATTTATCATAAATATCTCTAATACTACTTTTTGTTTTCATACATTTATTCATCATAACTGTTTTTGATCCTATTTTTCACTGTCATATTTTTTTTAAGCAGACTGGTTTCTACTCATAAACTTCACTATCATATATTTTATAAGTAGACTTATTTGTACTCATAAACTTCACTATCATATAGTTTGTACACTGACTTGTGTTGACTTATAAACTCCGACATCATTATTTTTTTTTTTACAAATAATGTGACTTATTTGACACTGTCAATGCGGATAAAATTACCTACGTCGTATATGAAACCGTCCACATTTAATTTTCAAATCCCCACGACTTGTTTTAAAAGTATCAACATATTTTTCCTCCATATTGATAAGATAACGTATTAACACTCAGTTCAATTCTAACATCTCACTAAATAACGTTATTGCAACCTGGAACCCGTTTTGTCCAGCCACGTTTTCCGAGTCCGTGTGTACTATAGAAAATTATGCAATGGTGTAAATTTTGCCAAGAGTCCGTAATGAAGAACTGCGCCACCTGGGTCCAAAACCGAAAACTGTAGGTTAGGTTAGGTTTGTATTGTGACCACTTATAGCGGAGCGAGCGAAGCGAGCGAAGCGTCAAAATGCTTGCATGCTTGCTTGTATGTTTACTCGTAAATAATCTACTATAACATCAAAATTCAATAAGCAAATGCATAGCCAGGATGGATTAAAAAAGAAACAGTATTTAGTAAGTAAGAGTATGCTAATGCCGTTAGGAAGAACCAAAATGGAACATGTGTCCGAAACCGAAAAATGTAGGTTAGGTTAGGTTTGTATTGTGACCACGTATAGCGGAGCGTCAAAATGCTTGCATGCTTGCTTGTATATTTAATCGTAAATAATCTACTATTACATCAAAATTCAATAAGCAAATGCATAGCCAGGATTGATTAAAAAAGAAACAGTATTTAGTAAGTAATCAGATACTAATACATACCGTTAGGAAGAACTGCGCCAAAGTGGACCATGTGTCCAACCAAAACAGAAAACTGTAGGTTAGGTTAGGTTTGTATTGTAACCACGTATAGCGGAGCGAGCGAAGCGAGCGAAGCGTCAAAATGCTTGCATGCTTTTTAAGTCATAATGGACTCGGAAAATATGGCTGTACAAAACGTGGCTTTACAAAACCCCTACTCTTGCAGCCGGCCGAGTTAAGACGTAGCGTCAGTGCAAAACGATAGATACCCTCAATGATGAATTATAGCAACAATACAAATGTAATCAAAATGTTTCGACATCAACAATTTTAATATGAGTAGACTCCAGAGTTCTGTTTAATGTTATGATTTACAATGTTTATGAATTTTTATGGTTATTATTGAAAGAAATATGAAAACAAGCATTATGAATAAAAACGTTATGAAGAAAAACTGTATCGATGTTTAAATGTTATGATTGACAAGTTTATTGTAATTTATAGTTCTGAATAAAATAAATATGAAAATCAGAATTATGACTACACACATAATCTTAGTGACGACATTATGAATTACAATGTTCTGAAAACTGTCTGTTATGAACTCGGTTAGTAGTAGTACAAATTTATGACGGACAAAAGTATGAAGTAAAAAATTCGGAAGAGTGATGATTCTGACTACAAATCGGTAGTAGAAGAAAAATTCGGAGGATCGATTTTATGTGAGCCAATATGGACCCTCTTACAATTTGTTTCTCGTTTTGTGCAGAGGAATCAAAAGAAAAGCTGTCTGCTTGTGCTTGGGGATCTGTCCCCGGATTCACCGTCTGCCCACAATGCGTAAAAGAAGCCGATCTTCTGGGCAAACTGCGTCCAACACGACTTTGGATGACAAAGAATAAAAGCCGCCGAACATACCGCGGTGATAGATCCATATATCGGATGTGCGGTTCCATCAAAGCTCAGTGCGCAAAGCACTTCTTTCCCTAGACATTCATAAGTCAAGGGGGCCCAATGGAATTTCGCCTATTGTGAATAGTCGAATGGGCCCGATGGAATCACGCCTATTGACAATAGGCCCACTCAACTTATGAATGTCCAGGGAAAGAAGTGTGCTGAAGATGTGTGCTGCAGAGTTGGCGCCGGTTTTAATGAGTCTCTTTCATCTCTCATGCTCCACTGGTGTTGTCCCGACTTCGTGGAAGTCAACTTTGGTGCACCCAATCCCTAAAAAAGGGACCACTCTAATCCTTTTGACTACAAGCTGATAGCCATAACCTCCCTGTTTTCGAAGATAATGGAGTCCATTATCAACTGCCAGCTCCTTCGGTTTTATTGAAGAACTACAGGCCCATCTCACTGCTGAGCCATGTTTATAAGCTGTTCTCCAGAGTCATTACAAATCGCCTCGCGCACAGGTTTGACGATTTCCAACCTCCCGAACAAGCCGGATTCCGGAAAGGTTTTAGCACCATAGACCACATTCATACGCTGCGGCAGGTTATACAGAAGACAGAGGAGTATAATCGGCCCCTATGCTTAGCGTTCGTGGACTATAAAGAAAGCCTTTGATTCGATAGAGACTTGGCCTGTGCTTCAGTCTCTCCAGCGGTGCCCTATCGACTATCGATACATCGAGTATTTGTACAGAAACACCACCATGTCAATCCAAATTCAAGACCAGAGCTCAGAGCCTATCCAACTGCAGCGAGGGTAAGACAGGGAGACGTAATTTCTCCAAAACTGTTTACTGCTGCACTGGAAGATGCCTTCAAGCTACTGGATTGGAACGGACTTTGCATCAACATCAACAGCGAGTACCTCATTCACCTTCGATTTACAGATGATATCGTGGTCATGGCGGAGTCGTCGGAGAGATTAAGCGCTATGCTCGAAGACCTCGGCAGAGTCTCCGAATAGGCAGGTCTGAAAATGAACATGGACAAAACTAAAATCATGTCGAATGTGTATCTGGGACAAATTGTTCAGCTAGGCAAGTCCAACTTCGAAAAGGAGTTTAATCGACGAATTTAACTTGGCTGGGCAGCGTTCGGCAAGCTACGTCATATCTTCTCGTCGAAAATTCCCCAGTGCCTGAAGACGAAAGTTTTCGAACAATGCGTGGTGCCACTGATGACTTACGGAACTGAGACATGGTCGTTTACAATGGGACTTATGAGGCGGCTAAGAGTCACGCAACGTGCAATGAAAAGGGCAATGCTCGGAGTTTCTTTGCGCGATAGGATCAGAAATGAGGATATCCGCAGAAGAACTAAGGTAACCGACATAGTGCATAGGATTGCCCGGTTGAAGTGGCAATGGGCAGGCCATGCAGCCCGGAGAATGGACGGCCGTTGGGCAGCAAATTCCTAGAGTGGCGACCACGTATGGGAAAGCGCAGCGTGGGTGAGCCCCTGACTTGATGGACGGGTGACCTCGTGAGGGTAGCGGGGAATCATTGGATGCGGTCTGCACAGGATTGCACTTTGTGGCGAGTCATGGGGGAGGCCTATGTTCAGCAGTGGACGTCTGTGGCTGATAGATAGATAGCTCTTTCGGTACCTTGAGGACCACCAGCTACTTAGTGACCGTCAATATGGTGCGTTCACCGTAAAAAAATCTGCATTTATCACATCACCTCGTTGTGAGAGCACTCCCCTAACTAACTCAGGCACTATTGGAATCCTTAGTGCCAACACTGCCAACATCTCGAGTGAAGTCCAATTCCGCGGTCATTTATATTATAGGGTAAGGCTAAATTAGCTTCCAAAAAGTTCACTCCGGCCCATCGCCTAGCTTTAGAAGGCGAAGGTTCGCTCACGTGTGGAATACTGTTCTCATCTGTGAGCGGAGGCACCTAAGTACCAGCATCACCCTCTAAACCACATTCAACGGAGAGCGACTCGTATCGTCGGCTGCCAGCGACTTTCAGAATCTGAAATTCGCTGGCAGCCGACGATACGAGTCACGATCTGAAATTCAGATCGGCTTGACCCCTGGAGCTGGGGCGACGTTTGAAATTTTTAAGCGTAATATTTCACAAACACATCTCTCAATTTAAAAAAAGGGTTCCTTGTTGTCTACGGAACCCTAAATACGGCTATGTGGTATTTTGTTGTGATGTGTAATTTTATATTTAATTGTGTTAGATAGAAGTTATCCTATCATTATTTACTGCCCATGACTGACGTTTTTCTTCAAATTTATATCTGAAATGTTTTGACGCGTCAATTCAACCACGATATTTAACTGATCTCAAATTAAAAACAAAAAATACCAATCAATGTGTTTTTCTATTCACCTAACCCTGACGCCGATTTCGCGCCGCCGCCGCCGAATTTTTGACAGACGCCGCCGCCGGCGCACATCTCTAGTGGGTGGATTCGCGAAAATTGCACAAAAACATGTTCCCGGTGTTTTGAAAATGAAACATTACATTATCGTTATGTATTAATATGTAGAACAATACAGGACGTGTTTCGCAACAATAGGCCGGAATTCAAATTTGTTTATTTATTTTATATTATTTATAAATCGAATTAACACTGACTAATCATCATCACCATATTTCTTAAAAATCCACCGCACGAGACCCGTTTTTTTTAATTATATTTAATAAAAGTATATCCTTTCAATATTCGTAAAGAAATCTAGAAGCGTTTCATGAATAATATCGAAGGATAAAAAATAAAACAAATTTTGTCAGAATTTCGTCATCGCCCTTGCGGTCGCGTCAAAGTATTTTTATTTTATTTCCGAACGGCTGAATACCCGAAACGACATCACCTCCCCGCTCCTCAGTCACTATTACCACCTATTACAAAGCGGACTAGTGCACGCGAGCTTGCTGCACGGGAAGTTAATTTTTTCGGCTTAAATATACCATTGGAAATTGTGTGGTCACATTTCAGCGTCATCACCAACAACATAATAAATCAGGTTTAGATAAAAATATTACTTTTATTCAACCACGTTGTGTAAGAGGTGTACGGTGCGATTTCTCAAAATGACGGAGTCCTCTTGTTTTATCTGTCGTTTCGAGTTTTGACGATATTTATCTGTTTTCATCATCACCATTAACATCATTACCATTTTGTTGTGTAAATGGTAATGTTTTTGTTTGACTGGTAATGACGAACTGATACTTTTACTTCGACGCATTAAGGAAAAACCCAAAAGAAAACTGTATTTACGAACTTCTTGGTCGTATACTTAATAGCTGAAGGTCGTGTCCCTGAAAGCTTTTCGTTGTATTGTGTACTAGCTGTTTCGAGTTTGTTCGGTTTTCGGCGGGATTCCGGACATGACCAAAATATCCCAGTATCCTTTGGTAGCACATGGTCGACAGTCTGGTTTTCACCCTCAGTTGTGTTAGGATGGATTTGTTGGTCCTCATGGCTGTCTATGGTATCCTGAGCATCCTCCGCCAACACCACATCTCAAAGGCATCTATTTTCTTTCGGTCTATGGCGCGGATTGTCCACGACTCTGACCCATAGAGAAAGATTGAGAAGATCAAAGTTCGGACTAGTCTCGACTTGGTGACATTGGAGATATTTCTGGCTTGCGATATCCGTGTCATCTTGCTCATTGCAGCTTTGACCATCTGAGTCCTCCTTTTGATCTCTCGCTCACTTCCACCCTGATAGTTTGTAGGGAAGGGATCCGAGGAGACAAACTCGCTAACGACTTCCAATTCCGAGATTTCTCCAGTCCGAGCGAGCTGGCCGGACCTATCAACTTTCATGACTTTTGTCTTTGCTTTGTTGATAGTTAGCCCAACCAGCCCACTCTCAACCTCCACTCTATGGAATATCTCTGCCAGTTCCTTTTGCGATGTAGCAAAAAGTGTGGTGTCGTCTGCGTATCTCAGATTGCTAATCTTTACGCCACCGACAGAGATGCGTCCATCCCATCCTTCTAAGGCTTTCCTCATTATATATTCACCATAAATGTTAAACAGGAGGTGAGAGAGAATACATCCCTGCCTTACCCCTTTGTCTTGAAAGTTCCAGAAATTACGTCGCTAACCCTCACCATGGACTTTCCATCTTCATAAAGACTGGCAATCAACATTACAAGGTGTTTAGGTACGCCCATCTCCAGTAATATGGACGGTATGGACCACATGCAATCCCACCTTACGCGGTCAAACGCTTTCGAGTAGTCGATGACTAGGTATTTACGATATTATATATGTAAAAGAAAAAGAAAAGAGAGTCCCAACTAAATTACAAATATTCTGAGGCACCCTTGCTGTGCATCAAGTATTATGGAAGAAAGAAACCCAAAATGTAACATTTCGCAATGCTAGTTGCTTTGAGTGTGTCTGTGGAGCTATATGTAGCCATGGGAAACATCGGATATGGTACAGGGTTCCACTTCCGAAACACCAGTGGTTCCTCTCATAGCCACAAAAAAGCAATATGGAGCAATAACATGCAATAAGCAATAACACCGCAACCACAACATTTAGTAATGTGGGTCTACCATCAAATATACGGATTTTATCTAATAAGAAAGTGATAATAAAAAAATCTAAAAATTAGGATATTAAGACACCTCCTACTAGTATATATAAGTTTGATATTATATACCTAAGATAAATATTACTCCAATGTACCTATAAGAATCTGATTTATATATCACTAGCTTTTGCCCGCGACTACGTACGCGTGGAACTTGATAAAAGGGATTATTAAAAGCGCCTAAGCAAATGTAGGAGCACTTGTGCTTTTGGTCTAATAATTACATTTCCTACAGGGTCACCGCAACAGAAATGTTCACTCACTTTTCAATCTTTTTAGGTATAATTTCCAGGATGAAAACTATCCTATGTCCTTCCTTGGATCTTAAACTATCTCTATGCCAAATTTCATCAAAATCGATTCAGCGGTTTAAGCGTGAAGAGGTAACAGACAGACAGACAGACAGACAGACACACTTTCGCATTTATAATATTAAGTATGGATTTAAAACTAAAAATAATTGCACTAGATATTTGTTAAAACACGGTAAAAATTTGATTTATATTATTTAATCCTTCTTATCAATAGATAAGAAGGATTATTCTTCGGATATTCGAAACAAATCCCCTTCTGATTTTGGATTTTATATTTATATTCCAGGCAACTTGCCTCGTTTACCTAAGTAAAAAAATTTGTTCATAAACAAAAAAAAAAGTTGCAAACTCCAATAATTTACTTTATATTCGTCATTACCATCTACTTGGTATCATTACCATTTTTTAAAAAGTCATTCCATATGCTTATAGCGTCATTACCATTTTCATGACGTAACTTTTAAAGCCAATAACTTCTATTTTTATAAGTCTGCATTGGTGCCTACTGCTGTTTTTTGTTGCTCTTTATTATATCTTTAGATTTACACCACTTAGCACGCGTTCCCAACAATTTAAAAAAAATGACCAAAAAAAATATCAAATAATAAAAAAGGCGAATCCACCCTAGTACAGACATTCTCTGTTCATGATCACTTGCAAATCTGACTGCACTGGAAACACATTTTTTTCTCAATAGCACCTCCCGTACTTTGAAAAATAATAAATAAATAAATATTAAGGGCAATCTTACACAAATCGACCTAGTGCCATACTAAGCAAAGCTTGTACTATGGGTACTAGACAACGAGATACGTAATTTATAAATACATATATATACAGGTAATGACCATGACCCAGGAACAAAATGTTATTGTGTACTACCTTTCAGTAATTTACTTAGCGTGAGAGACGACGCCTTTGGGAAATTCATGGGATCTGTTGGCATAGGTACCTACATCATACATCATTTACATTAAACTTGAGTAGGTAGTCTCAACAAATTGGGATGCATAGTGTAAGGTCCGTTAAGTATGGATAGTCAAACCTTATTGATTGTTGTATTTGTTTTAATAATTCGCACCATTATAATGTCATAAAATATAAAACATAATTTATAATAGCCTTGGACTTGGCAGGTCTAGGCTGTATGCGTGCGGTGCACTGGTCTATGAACTGATGGAGGGAACGATGACAGACGTCAATGTCAGATTTGGCGCGGCGGGAGAAAAAGGTGGATGTGATTATGGTGATTTATTGTATTTAATGGATTATGCTGGTATTTGTGAAAAGTGTTATTGATGGGAGTCAATACAAATAGAATTGTTATGCGTGCTTCATGTGGTTTCATTCCTGACCGAGGGATATACGCCAACAATAGATAAAAAAAGTAACTTTTTGAGAAGTATAATTAAATTCCAACTACATCAATAATTTCTAATTGGAATTCGTTCTTGATTCCAGCAAGCTTGAGGGCCACAGACTCTCTCATTTTGCCCACATCCTTCCTCTCTTTGCGTCCAGTCAATTTTGTTTTTGGAGGCTTCATTTCAACTTTAGGCTGACTGTGAAGCTTCAAATGCAATATCAACTTAGCCTGAAATAGAAAAGTTTCGTTAAGTTTAGGTTTAGTTAGGGTTTAGTATAATAGTTTAGTTAAATATAAAATATTTTTATTGAATTTAGAATCTTATTGTATATAAATAATATTACTACCTTGGTGCTTAATTGAGCTTCGCATATAGTACATTCATATTTAATCTGCTCATGTTTATTTAAAATATGCTGTTTTAAGTTGCTGTTCCGCGAATAAACTCTGAAATATAAAAATACAGTTGTAGTAACACTAACATGGCAGTTTCTAGTAAAAGAAGTTCTTTTATTATGTTGTCAACTTTTGACATAATTTCAAGGGGTTATACCTGATAAGTTGAAGAAATTGGTCTTTGAAATAAGAACTCTATGCTCACTACATACAGTTCCTATTTCAGACACATTTTTCGACTTATGGGGTTTGGCCGAAACCCTAGAATTTCACAAGATTAATTTAATATAAAAATATCTTAGAATTACACAAATAAATGGGTCAATCAACTTTTTTTACTGTTGCTTGTTGCAATGGTGATGTCCCCTGGGTTACTTTTTAAAACTACGATTTTCGGCGGCAATATTCTACAAAAATGTTGTAATTGCAGCAGTTACAAAACCATTCTTATTTAGAATATCTCTTGAAAATGCCAAAATTATAAATTAGCAACACATTTCTAAGAAGTTTAATCACCATTGTCTCCTGGGTGACGGGACAGACTAACAACAAGAAAAAGTTGATCCACCCAAATAACATTTTCCTAACATTAATTTACCTGTCACAATTTTCATATGGACAAGGAAAAGTTCTTGTATCTACTTTGAAATGCGTTCTGACATGCCGTACCATATGACTGCGCTGTTTGAAATGTCTGTCACATTCATTGCAAATAAATTCTGAAAATAATAAAGTTACTTGCTTTAACCTTTTCAATAGTGCATAAATTTCACTTTAATTAATCTAAGGTGACCTAGGGCTACTACATGTAAAAATCTCCATTTATGCTTCTGTTGTAACATGGTGCATATACATATATTATAATTTTCATAATAAAAAAAAAAAATTGATAAATTTTTAAAAATTTCTTCTATTTCTGAGGAATGTATCCATCAAATCTCAATAAAATCTCCTTTTGAAGGTGACTGATTAGAAATTATATACATCATATACGAGTAGGTTTGTTAGAGGCTGATATTTGTAAAATTTCATATAAACTGATATTACCTTTAGCCGTATGTTCAGACTTCATGTGCTTCTGATATTTGGACCACTGATCAAAATTGCTCAGGCATTCCAGGCAACTGTATGTCTTGTGTGTCCGAGCATGTTTCTTCTTTTCGGTAAGACTCACAAATTCCTTAAGACAAATTTCACAGCTGTAAAATGATAAACACAAATGTTTGGTCTGCCTAGAAGTACTTTGGCAATTCTTATGTAGACATTATAACAAGAATGATTATTCAGAAAAGTATCTATGTATGTGTTTACCCTGTAAAAAACGTAAATAAATATTTTCATGAAAGAATAATTTTTTCATTGTTTACATCGCTACAGTACAGTCCGCTTAAGTACTTTCCATTGCAGCCACTTGTGCCTTAAGGTGCAGAAACCATAGTAGGAACAGATTTTTGTATAATTTACACTTTCAAAATATCAAATGTAATCAGATTGATGACAAATTTCCTCTCAATTGTGACTATCTAATTTTACTAATCTTAAAATGCTTGGTGTTTCTTTCATAGAACTTGTATATCAAAGCTTGTACCTAGTAAATGAAACATAAAAATACCTGAATGACTTAATGCCAGTGTGCTGGTGCATATGAGCTGTTAACTGATGCTTCTTCCAAAAATGCAACTTGCAGGTATTGCATGAAAAGGGTACTTTCACTTTATGAAGAAGGTTTATATGCCTCTTCAAGTTTTGTCTGTTTGCATACCTCTTTAAGCATGTAGGACAACTACAAGAATACATAAATAATGTTATTAATATGTGGACGGACACTGATTTCTATCAACCATGGCAAAGCTTTTACTGTTAACTTACTAATCATTATTTGCATAAAGTAAGCTGGATTCTTTGTTAATCAAATAAGCAAACTTTTATTCATTTTAAATTAATATGAACAAAAATAAATAAGTACATATGAGCAAAATACCTGTATAACCTATCAGTTTCAACATCTTTATGCGCGCTATTAATGTGTCTATCTAGATGACTTTTATTTGTATAAGCTTTGTTGCAATTACTTTCAGGACATGGGAAACCTTTCTAGAAGAAAATGTTGAAAAGGTTAATACTTAAATATTATTTGTATCGCTTTTATGCCTAGTAAACTCTTAAATACCTACAATGTTATTATGAACTAGTAAATGTTGTGCTAATCTGTATGGCCTATTAAATACGGAATTGCAACCCTCGTAAGTGCAGCGGTGCAAACTTGTCTCCTTGTTCTCCATATTTCTGTTTCCTATAGTGAATGATCGTTTCTATTAAATCTTGGTTACTTTGTTGACCAGGGTTAAGTGTCATCGTAATTAAAACAATATAGTTATACGAATCAAAATATCCTAATGTTTTCATAAAAAAGCATTTTCAAACTTCGTACATAACCTCACATTTTGTTGTTACTTTACTTCACTTGTCTTTTTTTTTTATTACATGACCATGCTTCACTTGTGCCAAAAATTTAGTGTTGCCAACTTGGGGATTCACTTAGTGCTAAAATACAAAACCTGCAGTTACTTGTAACTACTTCAGTTGTAACTTTAAACCCGCTCCAGACCTTGCGATCCGATCCGATTTATCGGAAGAATCACGGAAGAATTCGGATAATGTGTAGTGTTTTAAGTCCTAACTATTGCACTACACATTATCCGATTTCCTAACAATTACGCTACACATTATCCGATAAGTAGGATCGGATCGGGTAGGATCGGAAGGTCTGGAACGGGTTTAATTCAGCTTGTCCTGTTTGTGTTGAATTTAACGTTGAATAGGTGCCATATACAAAGATTTTTTATGTTTACGATCTTGATGGCATAAAAGTTTTTAGATGCCGAATTATACAATAATAAGCTAATTTTACTATTCAATTATATATGGCAGCATTGATAAGCATTAAGTGTGTTTAAGTTATTTTTAAAAACGCTTTGTTTAGGTGGTGATTTTGAAAACGTAGCCGTAATGTTGGCTAAATGCAATTAATTCTCTATTTGTTGCAACTTCCTTCTTTGTCTGTGGTAAAATTGACATGACATGATAAATAATGACGTGATTCGAGCGAGATTTACAGGCTCTCACATTTTACTTGCTCTAAATTTTTGTTGTGATTACTTGGCTCTAATATTATATTTTTTGATTAAGTTAATACTGGCTGCTTAACAAGATCCACGCCAGTGGGTGAACAACTTTCACGATCGGAAAATCAGCTGACGAACGTAAACAAAGGGCATGTTAATATTCTGTGAACTGGGGAAATATTTACAAAATACCTTGTGATTCGCGCAGCAACCATGGATATTGATGGTTCATCAATGACAAATCCCCAAAATATTGGGGAAATAGATCAAAATTTACTTTTACAGTTTAGCTGTATGAACACTACTGACCGGGAAGAACTTATAGGTCAAATGCAAAGACTTTTAGGACCCAGTTTGACTCACAATACAGCCAGTTTTTTTCTGGATATGAGTAATTGGTAAATGTTTTATATTTATTTTAACGATACTATGTACTATATTTTTATCTATTTTAACAGAGGCAGTTGCAGTAATAATAATTGCTAGAATATGTAAATGTCTTTGTTTGGTGTTATACATACAGTGATTAATTTAATGTTACAGGAATTTGCAGACTGCAATATGTTGTTATTTAGATTATACCTTACCACAAAAACTTCCATCAATGTCATTGAAGGCCGCTCAAAGTCAGGAAACGGCGGTTGGTCCTGGAGCTTGGTAAGAACTTGTGTAGGGAATTAGTCTACTCAATAATCGATTTTGACGATGTGGTAGGCACAGTGGTTAAGCAACTTGAACCGACAGTCCTGGGTTCGAATCCTGGCAAGGGCAAATATTTGTGTGATGAACTTGAATATTTGTGCCTGGGTCATGGATGTTATTTGTATTTAAGTATGTATTTATCTATATAAGTATGTTTATCATCGTCTACTATCTAGTCGGTTTGTGTCATGGACACTAGACAATGATAAAAGAGCTTACTGTGGGACTAGATTGATTTGTGTGAGGTTGTCTGATATTTATTCATCTAAATATCCCAAATTAATGTATTTCTAATTTATGTGTGACACTAAATTTGTAACATCTCTTAATGCCAAAAAGCTATTAAACATCTATAATTATAGAATGCTCAAGGCTAATGCTATAATTAAACTATTAAAAATCTAAATTCAATGAAATATCTGAGCATCAAATATAATCTCACACATTCTATTTATCTTCTACCTATCATTATCCAGGCTCTTGCCAGGGTCTGCTATCGTGCTAGTTTTCCTCCACTGCATGATCCTGGGCATACTCTTTTGTTAGCCTGTTTTCACGCATATTGGCCTTCACGACCTCCTGCCATTGCTTTGTTGGTCTGCCACATTCTATTATCATCATTTGAGAGATTTAATTAGTCATAATCTCTAATCCTGTACCTACTAAGGTCATTTATATGATGGACACTTGGCAATATCATACTGATATCAGTTTATTTTAATTGACTTATAATTTGGTTATTCATGGGGTCAGAAGAACTAGCATGATAGCAACAAAAAGCAATCTACTTTCATTATCATGGCACTAGTGCTGCAATCGGTGTACTTCCTTTTCGCCGAATTATGTTTCGCAAACGTTTCATTTTGCAAGTTTTTTTTTCTTTTTCGCCAAAAGCATTTTTCACTGAAACTGTAAACTATTTCAGATTGTTGTAAATATCATCCTTTAGATTAGGTTAGGTTTGTTTTATAACAATTCGAAATAGTTTACAGTTTCAGTGAAAAATGCTTTTGGCGAAATGAAACTTTTGCGAAATGAAACGTAATTCGGCGAAAAGGCAGAGAACCGCTTCAATCTATATGTTGTAATTACATGTAAGACTAAGATAAGGTTGCACTTACTTAAACAAAGTCATTGTTTAACTGAGTATATGACTAATGCTGTATTGTCACCATTATGTATTGCTTTCTCTTGTTTCAGTTTTGAACAAAATTGGAGTATTGCCAATACAGGGGCAGAGGGTTGGCCAGGCAGTTGTAGACTGATACAGGCGGGAGGGGAGCCCCTCGGTGCTGCACCTGTCTATGTACCCCCATTACCTCCAGGGCATTCCACCACTGTTATGTTAAAACTAGTAGCACCTAGCAAACCTGGTACACATAGGGGATATTTCCACTTAGTGACTGAGAAAGGAGACCAAATAGGAGGTAGGTTGAAATAATAGTCAAAAAGCTAAATTGAACAGAGCATGGCTGTCATTAAATGGCATAATAAGATTCATTTTATAATTTCTTATGATTCTTGCGAAGCAAAGAACCGTTACTTGAATTGTTTTGTCTATAGACTATCTTAGGGCTGCCATGCTAAACTCGACGAACCCAAAGACTTTACTCTTCAATATAAAGAAAACTTTGTCAATGTGCCTAATATAAGTATATACAATTTCCTCTAAGTTACAGTAATTATATTAGTTTATCCTAGTAGGTATGTAAAAACCAAACAAGTTTTTGTTTTTTACCACAGGGAAAGAGTGATTCAATACAGGATAATTATACATATAAATAATTCGTTGATCATGTGTTTTTAAGATACTTTGTGGGTGGAAATCACAGTGGAATCCGAGATGACTATGGCCTTAGTGGAACAGCTGGCTGCTTTACCCGTCCCAAGTAGTAGACCAGATGATGCCGCATCGTCTAATGTAGCCCAGGTAAAGTGTTCGGTATATTATGCAGTAGCGGAAATGAAGTTGCTTTGAATTTTAGGTTACTTTATAGTACTGGACTATTAATGTTTAGAATCAATCATATAATGGTGCTAGTTCACCAAGTCCTAATGAAATGGAAATCCTAGCGCAGGTAGTACAGGAGCATGCACATATTTTGTGCAACTCTAACTTACAACTTATTTTGCATTGGGTGTTCACTGGTACATTACATTTTATTTTTAAGTTTACAGAATTGACTGTCATCTCTTAACTACATTTATTTAATTTTACAGATGTCGCAGGATGACCAGATGTGTTGATGAAAATGGATGCAGTGTCACAAAGTTTATTAATTTAATAATTTTACTTTACATCACAACATTGGTTATAATTTTTATCACTCAATATTATTATAATATTATACTTCCTTTATTTAACTGAAGTTTTTAATTATAAATCATAACTGCATTTTGTAGATTGTAAAGATTAAGTTATTTTTTTGATTTAATACTAAATTTCTGAATCGGATAAAATGTACAAATTGGTTGCTTAGGGAATAGGTATAAGTACATCAGTACATGGTACAGTCAGTTACAAAAAAGTAACCCTTGCCATACACGGTTGTATGAGGTATAGAATACCTTTCCTTGGCCGACTGTACATGTCTCCAATTGTTGAATAGCTGTAAGACACAATTTATGAATTTGTTAGATAATAATGAAAATTTTACAAACCATTGTAATGAAAGGTGTTTATTAGCATCATTTATTTCTTATTTTATAAAATTGCATTGCCATTTAGTAAACTAAAATTGGGGTTTCATTTGTAATCGTATAAAGTGTAGAGTACAATTTGGAAATAATAAAAGGTTAAAAAATACTTTTTGATCAGTTTCATATCATCTAGACTATTTAATACCACAATAATACCCATGATAATAATTTTAGGAACCTAATAAGTACAATAAGGCCCTTTTTCAAAAGACAGTCTTTATACTGCCATTTGCATATCAATCTTAGGATGAGGATTGTAACCTTTGATAATAAAATCCTCAAATTTAAAGTCATTGATGGACTCTACTTTGCGAGCAAACTCCAATGTTGGGAATGGCTTGGGATGCCTTTCCAGCTGTATTTTGAGAGGCTCAATGTGATTGAGGTAAACATGAGTGTCACCAGTTGTGTGCACGAATTCTCCAGCCTGGAATTGAAACAATATTAAACTTTCTCTACTGCAGTTATGATGACATACAGACAACAGTGGTAATTTCACTGAAGTAATTCGAGTTTAATGAAATAGTTCTTCCCTTTTAACACTTTCGACACCAACAACCTGGAGGCCGGGCGCTCGTAAACTTTGTTCAGATGCTGGCCAACCCGGTAGCCGGGTTGATGATATAAATGTCGGCTCGGCCAGTTTCTGGGATATGTCTTACTTTTTGTCCGGTTGAGAAAGTGTTAATTCGACGATAATTCAAGTCTTGTAACATATCTACAGTATCTACTTATATTATCCTTAAAACCTCATGGTGGAAGTCTTTGTAAAACTTATTCTAGAGATAATTTTAATTAAGTTACAGCTTTTTAAGCTCAATTTCATTTTCTTAAAAGATCTTACCTCAAGGCCTGTAATATGTGCAATCATATGGGTCAAAAAGGCATAGCTGGCAATGTTGAAAGGCACTCCTAGACCCATGTCAGCACTTCTTTGATATAAAAGGCAAGATAACTTGCCGCTGGTGACATGGAACTGTGCCAAGCAGTGGCAGGGAGGCAGGGCCATTTTACCAAGGTCAGAGGGATTCCAGGCACACATCAGCATTCTTCTGTCTGCAGGATTTTTTCTGAAATAAAGTAAGAAATTTTGTAAAAGATGTGAAAATAGCATGGGAAACTGCACACTGATGGCCAGGCATACCATGTATTTCTTATTCTTTACCCTTTGATGGCCAGGCATACCATGTATTTCTTATTCTTTACCCTTTGATTGCCAAAGGCGCAAAGGCAGAATGCATTGTCATTTGCCACAATTTTGATTATTGCACAACATGTAGGGCATACATTTTCTTGTACATGCTGGGTACTCAAAAGGTTACGGACATGCCACAACATGCGCAGCAATGGTGAGTCGTATGTGTGTCTTGCTCACATGTATGGTCACCACTCTCAGATCTCATGCTCAACCGCTCACCACCGAAGTGGTGGCATGTCTGTTAAGGCTAACCAGCTGGATAGCTGGGACATTTGGCCTTCATGGGCAGAGCCCTATGTTGAACACTGGGATGTTTATTGGCAAGCTCTATAGAAAAACTTTACAACAGACAAGTATATGAAAAAATACATACTTAATAGTATCAATAATATTTTGTAGCTGATCAATTCCTTGTCCAGTGTAGTCTGTTTTAGCATCTACATATTGAGCTCCACTGTGCCTCCATTGAAAACCATACACAGGACCCAGGTCTCCTGCAAAAAACACTTATATAGAATGAGGATGACAAGGATACTATGAACCCCAATAAAACATAACATGATAAGATTCAAGAGACCAATACAACTCGATACATTACCTTCTTCTCTGTCTGTAAATCCTAAATTATCTAGAAAAGCTCTGGAGCCATTGGCATCCCAAATGTGGACCCCTTTTGAGGCTAAGACCCTGGCATCAGTTGAACCGGAGATCATCCATAGTAATTCTTCCAGAACACCTCTTGTGAAGACCCGCTTCGTAGTAAGAAGTGGTAATGTGTTATTTTTTAGTGAATATCTTTGCATTGCCCCAAAAATTGATAAAGTGCCAACTCCTGTTCTGTCGACTCTTTTGTCACCTGAAACGTTAATTTGCAAATCATATTGTATATGAAAAGTCACATTTGATTCCTTGGGATATTTCTAAATAAGCGAATCATCTTACCTGTGTCTATTATTTGCTTAACAAGCTTAAGATATTGATACTCATCGTGGTGCTCTGTAAAGCCGTTATTTGTCATAATGGAATTAACTTAAAAAAACAAGAAACGAAATAGGTGTGTTTTCTAAATACTATGGTGAGGTGACTGTAGTTTAAAGAAGTACAGAAATGAATAATTAGCAAATAAAGTAACAAAGCAGTAGTTAAAGCTGAACTTGACTTAAAAATGCAACATATGTCATATATTCGCGCCAAAATATCGCGTGACATTGACATTGACAGAATAATGCTTTTTGAGCGCGGCTTGGATACGAGTATTTTTGCCATGTTTGCATTTTTGTTTTTATTTATTATCTTCACTTTCTTTTATGAATTTTTTATTGTTCATAATGTTGATATTATTTTTGAAATCTTACGAATTAGATTTTACTGATTTCTATAGAAAAGTGAAAAATTGTTTTTTAACTTTCTCTATGGGAGTTTATTTCAAATGACTTTGCCGCTATGGTAACGGATTATTATTGGAAATAATATTGTAAATAAATATAAATCTTATATCAGAATATAAAATGAATGTGCTACTGTTACTAATTAGCTGAGTTTATCGTATTTGAGGAAATAAACAATCAAGGTAAGGTGGTACTTATCAAAATGTTGCGTGTAGTTCAAAACATTGGTAAGTATTTACTTTTTAATAATCCTGCGCCTTGTTTATCAGGTTAATGAAGTAGTCCTCAGTCTATAGCCCAGTCAAGATGCCTGGCCACGAAGCGCCTTGCGTGGAGCTCGGCAGCGCGCCGCAGACCCCAAGTATAGGGCCTTCGCCATCGCCATCAGAAATATCTAGCACTAGTACACCCGAGCCGCACAATATAAGACCGACACCTTTGTTTAGGTAAAATCTGTGTACTTAATTATTGCCTTACGAATGTGTTTACCCCTATAGGTATGCTTGGAGGCATCGGGGCATTGCCCCACCTAGCACTTCTGTAACTACGTCACTGCTGCTGCTCACCTTAATCACAAAACGGCTTAAATCCAATTTAATGTACACAATTAAGTATGTCGTAAATAACGTATACCATCTGAACCCGTCTGTTATATTAATTAATTAGTAACAGTAACATATTTTACCTTTCTTAAAATGCTTGAACCGTTTCTTGTTCGGTTACATCAGGGCACTAGCCTTACCACCACCCGAGCCCGTCCAGCCACCAGGGCAGGAGGAATTAGAACGCCGCCTGCCTGGATACAGGCGCATTGTGATACCTCGAGACTTGACGCTGATAGAGCTATTGGTGAGAGAAAATTATATACCTTAATTATTGCATTCACTGCCAGTCTATGCAGTCACAAACAAAATGCCGTAGATATGGATGTACCTACACGCGATAGCCAGGGACGTATTTTGAAATTTGGCGCCCCGGGCCTATAAGTTTCGCCGCCCCAGAAGTCAAGGAAATAATTAACTTTCTTTTTGTAGATAAAGCAGGTGTAAGGGTTGGGTCATAGGAAAAAAAACGAAATTTATCAGCGCGGGGGTGCGTAGTAACACAATCAGAAAAAAACGCGAGCGTAGCGAGTGCGAAATTTTTCGGCACGGGGGTACGTAGACTACGTAGATGTTAACGCGAGCGCAGCGAGCGCGAAATTAATTATTCGGCGCGGGGGTACGTAGCCTACGTAGTATCACAACAGATGTTAACGCGAGCGCAGGTGCGCGAAATTTTTCGGCGCGGGGGTGCGTAGTAACATAATCAGATGAAAATGTGAGCGCGAAATTGTTCGGCGTGGGGGTGCGTAGTAATAAAATTTACCCATATAGTGTAAAAAGATGCGATCTGGCAACGCTAATGAAATGTATGGCCTATTGCCCTTGCCCCTCTCGCCTTGCCGCCCCTACCTCGCTCGGCGCCCGCGCCCCGCGCGCGCCCTATGTTTTGGAGCATGTTCTTACTTACAGACGCGCCCCGAAGATATTTGACGAACTTACTGTTTTCGACCAAAACGTAACTAGTTCTTGTTATTTTTCATCATCATCATCATCCTCCTAGCCTTTGTCCCATTTTTTTTGAGAATGAATTCTCAATCGGGGTCGGCTACCTAAATCCCAAGATGTGGCGTAGGCACTAGTTTTTACGCAAGCGACTGCCATCTGTCCTTAAACACCGTTCCACCGAAAAGCGAGTGGTAAATATCAAATGACATTCCGTACATAAGTTCCGAAAAACTCATTGGTACGGGCCGGGTTCGAACCCGCGACCTCCGGATTGAAAGTCGCATGCCCTAACCACTGGGCTACCACCGCTTTTTTTTAAATTTTTCTTGTTATTTTTCATGTTAATTTAAAATTGTGGATAGACAAAAAAAAGGTGAGAAGGAATAGTTGGTTGAATAGCGCCAATACCAAAACAAAATGCAATCGGCCAGGGGCGCCTACGCCGCCCCTTTCGGTTTGGCGCCCCGGGCTATAGCCCGGATGGCCCTAGGGTAAATACGTCCCTGGCGATAGCGTTATTTCGACTGGATATGACTATTATATTGCTGTATTAAAAGCACATGCGACTCTTTCGCGTGTTTATTTTGCCCCAGAGAGTGTGTATAACTCATACCTCTTTACATTCAATGCAAATGTTATGATGCGACAGAGATGGGTAACAGTAACAATAATGTGATAGATATTTGTATAGAATCTTTTTTTATCGATTCTTATTTTTTTATGTGGTAATACCACATTTTATTTTTATAAATAATGACACAAAGGTAAATTAAGAAAGAAAAATTGAATGCGATCTACTATACTGCGTTTCCAGAGCAGAGGTCGCGGGTTCAAACCCCGCTTCGATTGTAGTAGATCGCATTCAATTTTTCTTTCTTAATTTACCTTTGTGTCATTATTTATAAAAATAATGTGATAGGTTTATGGATGGGTGACAAGTTGGCAACATATCACTTAGAATTGGCTAGTGGATATTTTAACAAGTTTGTAACTCGTATCTACTGGAGACTGAGTACATGTTGCTTCTTTTGTTTTAATATCCCATCAAAATAACCTTTGCTTTTTTGACGGTGATAATAAAACAAAAGAAGCTGTCGATTTTTGGGACATTTTGGACCCGTATTTTTTGTTTCCACCAGAAACAATCGAGCGGTGCTCAAACTGACGACGAGGTGCTTCGCATCCGTGAGGCAAAGCTTCGAGTGATCGCGGATCAAGTAGGGCTTCGCCGGCTGCACGTTTTGGCACCTCGACTGCGGGAGCTCACGCTAGACGGCAGCGCAATCGCTTCACTACGAGACCTTGGGATTGGCTTGGCGCGCTTGAAGGTACAACTATACAATACCATGCAATGTAATTGGGTTTGGGCACTGGTGTGTCCTCCTTATAAGACATGAAGGTGGAGTTTATCCGTCTATTTATCCTTTTTGCTTTGGCGTCGATCAAGTGTGTTCAATTCAAATGGTCCTTCGAACCGGATGAAAATATCTCGGTTGTACTAAGTGACCTGACGCCAATGTGCATGTGCCTTGTAATGAAATGAAATGAAATGAAATAATTTACTTAATAAATGGGAATAGGATAAATAAATAGGTACCTACGGGTAGACCCTTACTGCTTTTAATACATTGTAAGTAATTTTGACTTAATCTAGCTAATGAATAGTCGTCCGATTGGATGCTGATTATTTTCACAAATGATACGGCCGTTGAACGTACCTAATAAAACCTGTTGATTTTGACCTTCTCCTCAGATCCTGAGTGTAAATCGATGTGGTCTGACGTGTCTTGACGGAGTATGGGGTCTGAACGCCCTACGAGAACTCCATGCCGCCGGTAACCGTTTACATGACTTGCAACCTTTGGCCGGTCTTTCGAAGCTACACACGTTGAATTTAGCAAAGTAAGTACACAACACGGCATTTACGCTCACGCGAGTAAACCCACAGAGTGAAGTTAATACTTCGTGATCGTGAGATTATTAGATTCTGATTATTTTCGACTGTGGTCTCCGCAGCAACCCGATTGCAGAAACAGGTCGCCTGTGGACTCTAGGCGTGTGCGATTCACTGCGCCATTTGATTCTGCGAGGAACCCCACTAGCAGACGAGGAGGACTACCGCGCACGAGTCGAGGCGGCTCTGCCGATGCTGCACTATTTGGACGACCGTCCAATAAACTGCGAGGAAGGTAGGGTGCACTATCACAAGAACTTCTTAGGTTTATTTCCCAAAGAGTCCTGCCAACTTTTCTGGAACCATAAACCTATGTAAGTACTGTACCTAGATTTTTCGAAGCCAAAAAATAAAACTAACAAAACTTGTATATTATTATTGTCAGAAGATTCTTTGGAAGCAGAGCTGAACCGGCCAGAATTGAGCTCCGACTCGGAAAGCGAGTGCGAGGCCGACGAGGTTGATACCACGGCCACTTCCATGACCCCGGATGTGCCAATGGAAGTATTGGAACCCCAACCAGGCCCCTCGCAAACACACTTTGAGGTACGTTCAGCTAATTGGAATAGGTATGCTTTGTTAATAAAAACACATTGTAAGACACAACATAAGAGTTTTAAACTCAGTGAGAGAAGCATACTTTCAAGATAAGCATTAATGCAAGATGCTTATCTTGGAAGTGTGCTTATATTGAAATATTTCAATGAAAACGGTTGTCTTGCCCATTTTTTCTACCATTGCGTTATGGAGTGAGGTCTTGTTGCAGCAAACTTATTAGTGGTGGTTGCTGACAATAGTCAAAAACTTTTCTCAAAGGCCGGCAACATAATAAAATTACTACGACTGATTTTTGAAGGCCGCTTTAAGTAGATAGAGACCATTGAGAGACAATAAAAGGTTTGTTACTTGAACGTAAGTTATAATCTGTCCCAGAGTACAGAACCAGATGGTGTCGCCGATATCCCAGTGAGGGTCGCACGCCGAAGACCCGCGACCACCGAGTGTGTGGGCGACAGACCGCGCGTGCAATTACCGCCGCGCCCGAGTACCGCACATGGCACGACCAGGGCCCAAGCTCCGAGTAGACTTCAGGTGCTGAACACTCTAATGGGTGTGTATTTATCTTATCAGCATAAGGTGTCAAAGACGTAAAAATAATATAATCTCTACGTTTAAAGGGAGTCCCCATTTTTTTTAAAATATATAATCGATGACAGCTGCCTGCCCACCCACAGAAGAGGAGCGGAAAAAATAAGTAATCAAGCCTAATTGATCGATTGCAGATCGATGCAGCCCAGCCGCGTCTTTGTGAAACGAAGAAGTGTATTATTTAAATTCGCTTATCTTGGCTCAGACTTACTGAGGAATGTGATTAGCCCATTTAAGACATCTCCGCTTCGCCCCGCTTCTGTGGACAGGCAGTCTAATGTAGGCATTAGGCATACGGGATCACGTTTCATATAGGAGTTAACCATTCAAGTCAGCCCCATCTAATTTACGCGCATCCTTCAATTTCAATACATAATAGGTATGCTTTGGGGATCATCATGAGCGTTCGTACTTCGTAGACGCCGCACTCACGCCGCATTATCAACCCGTAGGAGCTAAAAGTATTTTTTTGTACTCTCCCTCCAAACACTTATTCCGTGTTATGCATGAAAACGGTTAATGGTTATAGTGGTTTGGTTGTTGCTAGACGAGGAGTGGCGTTGCAGTGGCAGCATGCTCACCTCCCAGCTTCCCGTGTGTGGGAATATAGCTCGAGCCCTGCGACGGCCGCGCACGGCGCGTCAATCTAATCTAGGTAAGTTTCAATTATACTCAGCGTAAGTAACAGCGTCGTTCAGGAATCTCGGAAATCTCAGGCCGAGGGTCCTCTTCAATAAGGTAAGTAAGTAAGTAAAAGTTTTTTGGGATATTTTGACAAGTCTCAACCAATGACGAGTTATTTAAATTGGGTTTCGAATGCAGAGATTTTTCATTTTGCTCGTCCTACCAGTATCGTTCCATGGTCCACCACGTTATGGGACGGACACTACTTACACAGGTCACGGATCCAACGAGATGACAGTCGAAGATAAAAGTCTAATCCCCAAATAGGAGCGGTTAAAAAAGCTCAGAGATTGGGGATTATATAGGTAGTAGGGGAACGCTAAGGTTCGTCACTTTACGATTTTTCATTCATCACTAACATGGGGGGGTTACAGGGGGTAGCGTAAGTAGCGTTATAATTATAATCAGCAAATATCACCAAGGGTTGAGGTGGGGGTCAAAAGTAGGCCAAATATGATCACTTGATTTCTGGACGAGCCCTAAATCACTACATAGTATAAACAACGTCGTTTCCTGCTGTCTGTCTGTCTGTCTGTCTGTCTGTCTGTCTGTAGGTATATCTCTCATGTTTTGTATCCCTGTGTATTTGAGGTGTGCAATAAAGTGGATTTGTTGTTGTTGTTGTAATTAATATAATATGATTATTTTTGTTAAGTAATTTAGTGCATTATTTGGAAGAGCGGGGTTTTCTGTCACAGGTTTACTGTACTTACTAGGAGAACCCAACCTTTGTAATAAATCATTGTAACCTGAACATAAATAGAAATATTCATTTTTTATACGAAACAAATTTTGACTAGGCTGAAACGAAAACGTCTCGCTGGCTCGGTCAATTAAAAACCTTGATTGATTCAGTTTCGTCACAAAGGGAAACGGCCCAGTTTCAGCATTTGTAACAGGATGTGAAAGCCACGCTCGACTAGCTTCCACCAAGATCACTGTGTCATAGTATTTATACCGATGTAACTATACTGCAAGTTGCAACTGCACTTTCATCCCGTTTCTATTAAGATAGATGTATGACTAGCAGCTGCTACGCAGGTATAGGTATAATTAGAAAGCGTTTGCTATAAACGTGGTAAGAGAAAATGACAACTAACCTTGCGCAAAACTATGACAAGTCAACACTCAATAGAATGCCATGTTGTGTGATTGGGACGGTTGGGTACATATCATATGACAACATTGCACACCCATACTTACTTAATTACTTAGTTTACTTAACGTAAAATCCATATGAATTTCGTCGGCAGATTCTCCTAACGATGAGCAATAGTAAGTAAAGTGACAAAAATACATTTAACCAATGGTTTCTTCACCTAAATCGTAAACTTGAAAATTTAGGCCAGTTCTCAATATGGTTTATACTGACGAATGGGCAAATTTTAGGCATTTCCTGATTGTTTTTCTCTGAAATCGTAAACTTGGAGCTTTCATTAAAAATATGCTGAGTTCTACAAAATATTGTTAATAAATACCCGGAAAAGTTTTCAGTTTCCGAAAAATGGAACTAAGGCAAAATGGTTTATTGTATTAAGTAGTTTATTACAGGTTTTCTAAGATATAAGTTGATGTTTTTGATGTAGTTTTCGATGTTTTTGATGTAGTTTTCGATGTTTTTGATGTAGTTTTCGATGTTTTTGATGTAGTCGTCGACCGTGTTTTCTAACCGCTTTTGAACAAAAAGGTTATGGCGTGGGTTTCCACAACATGACGTCTTATGCGCCTATTTTGCCTCTTGAAACTAATTGATTAGTCTGTAGTCGGCATACGTACATAGTACGAAAAGGTGTAGATTAAATTATCACTGCACTGTATAATTAGCAAGTCATTAAATATAAGATAATGAGTGTGTCACAGTCACAGAAGTACTTACCTGCACGACAGTTTATCGCTGGCAGGCGATGCGCCTTGACCTAAGGGTTCAGATTAAACATTACGATGTAATGTAATGACATTCATTGATAATGTATTCATCTTCATTCATCTCCAGGTTAAATTCGTGTTCGCAGATGGTTCTTCGTAAAGTTTTCACACGTACCTACCGATTGTATACAGGTTGAAATGAACGCAAAATAATCGGCATATGATTTAACAAAAAAAAAAAAAAATGCGATATCGATTATCTAAAATTCTGGATATAGTAGGTAATCTACAGTTAAAATATCAAGCGTCCATTATTTAAATCGGTAGAGAATACTATCTAGAGAACAGCAGTGTTTAATGGCCAACTCATCCAATGTTAGTTTTACTAACTACTTAAGGCTAATATGATTAAGATATTACAGTAACATGTTAAGATCCGGCACTATTTTCCTACCTTCAGTGCTATGTTGTGCCTACCTTTTCAGTTATCTTTTTTCGTCTGCCAAATTTTTTTTCTTTTGATATCTGTAGTTATCATCTTTTTCATAGGTATGGGTAGTTTTATTGTCATAAATAACACGAACTCCATACAATTAAAACGCAATGGTCACGCGACCCAATGCACAGTTTGTTAAAACTTTGGGTGAAGAAGTCATATTAAATCTAATAATTCAAGGATATAAAATTCTACTTATATTTCCTAATTAAAAAAATATATTTCAGCTGAGGAAGAAAAGCTGCTAGTGGAGCAAAGTGTGGTGAACGCCAGTCACACCATAGCGAAGGAGATACCGCGAGCGCCTTGTCTGGAGGATTGGGCGGAGTTCAGAAAACTGACCGGGTTAGTTCTATGGCTTTTCCACTTCATAATCAACTAAGAATCTTCCTGTAACTTCATCCGATTGTCCCACAGATAAAAATCGCTAGAAATAGCTTGGGACTACTTCGTAAATTTAAATATATACAATAAATATTTATCGCGTTTGCTAGTGACCTCGTGTGAGTGTGATCTGCATTTCACTTACGCATAATTTTGTAATAAAATAAATTAAAAGTAGGTAAAAAAAAAAAGTCTAGGAACGAGCTTTTATTTAAATTTTACTTTAAAACTTTTACTATTAACTTATCAAGTCATTACATAATTTTTATATGATATAAAAGCTTAGCGCGAGATTTAATTTAATTTAACTGAGTAGATAAACGGGTAAATTAAATACCTTCATCTAATTGATGTACCTACATTTTTAAAATTTTCAAACTAAGTAAATACGAGTTACTTAAATCTCGCGCCAAACTTATATATCATATAAATTGTATAATATAATGACTCACCAATTATATCGGTGATCTTGTATCTGGTGTCGCCCGCCCTCGTCATCAATCAGCTCCGTCTTCAGAGAGCCCAAGGGTCCCAGTCGACTGCAGGCCTGAGGTGTGAGGTACGGTACTGACGCCACTAGTACAACGTCATGCCAATTATATCGGTGATCTTGTATCTGCTGTCGCCCTCGTCATCAATCAGCTCCGTCTTCAGGGAACCCAAGGGTCCCAGTCGACTGTGGGCCTCAGGTGTGAGGTACGGTACTGACGTCACTAGTACAACGTCACGCCAATTATATCGGTGATCTTGTATCTGGTGTCACCCTCGTCATCAATCAGCTCCGTCTTCAGAGTCCAGGCTCCCAGTCGACTGCAGGCCTCAGGTGTGAGGTACGGTACTGACGCCACTAGTACAACGTCACGCCAATGATATCGGTGATCTTGTATCTGGTGTCGCCCTCGTCATCAATCAGCTCCGTCTTCAGAGTCCAGGGCTCAGTCGACTGCAGGCCTCAGGTGTGAGGTACGTTACTGACGTCACTAGTACAACGTCACGCCAATTATATCGGTGATCTTGTATCTGCTGTCGCCCTCGTCATCAATCAGCTCCGTCTTCAGGGAGCCCAAGGGTCCCAGTCGACTGTGGGCCTCAGGTGTGAGGTACGGTACTGACGTCACTAGTACAACGTCACGCCAATTATATCGGTGATCTTGTATCTGGTGTCGCCCTCGTCATCAATCAGCTCCGTCTTCAGAGTCCAGGCTCCCAGTCGACTGCAGGCCTCAGGTGTGAGGTACGGTACTGACGTCACTAGTACAACGTCACGCCAATTATATCGGTGATCTTGTATCTGGTGTCGCCCTCATCATCAATCAGCTCCGTCTTCAGGGAGCCCAAGGGTCCCAGTCGACTGTGGGCCTCAGGTGTGAGGTACGGTACTGACGTCACTAGTACAACGTCACGCCAATTATATCGGTGATCTTGTATCTGGTGTCGCCCTCATCATCAATCAGCTCCGTCTTCAGGGAGCCCAAGGGTCCCAGTCGACTGTGGGCCTCAGGTGTGAGGTACGGTACTGACGTCACTAGTACAACGTCACGCCAATTATATCGGTGATCTTGTATCTGGTGTCGCCCTCGTCATCAATCAGCTCCGTCTTCAGAGAGCCCAAGGGTCCCAGTCGACTGTGGGCCTCAGGTGTGAGGTACGGTACTGACGCCACTACTAGTACAACCTCACGCCAATTATATCAGTGATCTTGTATCTGCTATAATGGCGTTATAAGTTGATAGTAAAGTTTTAAAGAAAAGTTTATTTTATTATTTTTAGGGAATTTAATAGGTACAAGCTTGTTTTTAATTTTTAGGTATCGCTTATCTTAGCTTAGTCCGCTATGTGTAGAAGTCCTCCATATTAGATGTACCTAGAGTGAAGTCACTTAATTTTTCGACTTATCTTCATTTTGATACACATATTGTAGCGGTGCTTTAAAAATAACCAGTCCGCCATCTTGGGTTGATTGTTGGTTGATTGGGTATTTCTTTTACTTTTTATGATTATATTAAAAAATATTAAAAATATGATTATGTTTATTACTCAATATGTAACATTATACATTATATAAAATGTCATTAAAATTTTAAATAATTTGTTTAATTTATTCACGTAACCTACATATGCTTGAATGACCTAAAGTCCTTTATAAAAGACAAAAAATACCTAAACAGAAATATGTTCAATGTCTTTATCAAACAATATTAAAAAACATTTGTTTTAGTGAAAACTTCAGAAACACCTTAGTTTATGTTTTTTTCAACAGCCAAGGTCTCGATTCGGCTATAGTGGCAAGGAATTTCAGTTAAATGCTCGGTGTCAGGAGGTTAATGTATTTTTATTCTGAGTATAATAAGTAGGGCATCACAAACGAAATACAACAAAAAAAAAAATATACAAGGCCACTTTTTTTTTAAGTACCTAATGTGCTCCATACATTAGGTAGTACTTTTTTCTGGAGTAATCCGGAGGCAATAAAACGAATATCAAAATAAATAAAAATATGTAGGTATCCATTAATGGCACTAAATGGCACCTTCTTTCAACTGTGCCCGTTAGAAAAAAAAAATGACCCACCCTAGTGTGTATGAGGGTTACGTTACCTATTTATTGCGTTAGTGCAAATATGTGCTCTCTTAAGTTAAACTATCTAGTCTAGTACTTCTCATTTAGTTTATTCAACTACTTATAACATAACGCCAATCGCCATTGAACTTTTTTAGCCCAATAGTTCCTTAGTAGAACTGGTAGAACAAAGATGCAATTTGTTCTATAGAATTGTTAGTGCATAATAAATCCTATCCTTGATAAAGGATATTAGCAAGGGCTATTTACGAACAGCTAGACAGCACTTGATAAGTTGCCTTTAGCAGCAATTTTTATCGTCCCTTCACTGTTATGGAGTTTATGGTATTTGATTTAGCTATGAAAATTTCTTTGTCAAACTGATGGATTTTCCTTGGGTAATATGAATGTTTGCATGGGATGACTGTGGTAAATAAGTAAACGGTTTCTTCTATCGCTTATTTGTCCATCTGATATGTACATAAAGTTGTGCTAAATGTACAAAGATCGGTAAACAGACAGATACTTAGCTTACCTTACTTACTATGAGTGTTGTGGCGTCATATAGTGCCAGTGGCAGCAAAAGTAACTTATTTTATACCAAGAATAAGTAGAAGAAAGGATGCTCAATTTTAGATATAGGTTTTGACATGTTGTAGCTTCACTCCATGGGAACCTATGGTAGCAAATTTCAGCTTTCTTTCATGGAAGGTTTTTTTTTCAGAATCGAGATCGACATTAACTTCGATTTTGAGGCGCGTTCAAAAGGTGACGCTGCCAGTGCAATGGATCGCTTGGAAAGAATAGAAAAGGAAACAATGGAACGGTTCAAAGAAGAGGCAAATTCGAAAAAATCACAGTACCTAGGGACTGCCACTAGTTTCGAAATGAGAGTTCCGGGAGAATGCGAGGTATGGAGTAGTTTCCGAGAGTTGGGCCCCGGCCCCGATCCGAGGCTTGAAGTTGATGTGTTATTTCAAAATAGTATGGCCACGCGTGACCCTCACCAGTGAGTAAGGTTGGATTTAACAGCTGTCATTTCGCGACTTTCTTTCAATTAACGCCTATTCATTGCCGTATGTCGTATCTTTAGAGGTGGCGGCGAAGATTTTTGCATTTGGAATAGAAATTTGTGAGACTACGATGAATTTCTTCTAAGGTGACCTCGATGTATTAGTGTATATATTAATCGATTGCAATATCGTAACGTGTAGTTATTGATTATTCTCACTCATTATCACTAAGTCATCATCTTCACTTAGCCTATTTTAGATTTTGCATCAGAATACAAGAACTGCAGCTATATTTTTGGGTTTAATTGGCCCTTCCTATTTCAGTTTTTTTTATAAATATTATTTTTCTGACTTGTTGTTATTGTGTGTGTTTAATGAATTTAATAAATATTATGGACGTTAACTGGTTTTTCAATGATTTACTATTTTGTATAACAAGAAGGTGTAGGAATTGTGCTTAATGTAGGTATGGCTATAATTTAATGTGGCTGCTTATGTTTACGGTTAGATATGATATCATACATTCAGCCGCCACGGCATTAGGTATTAGTTGGTGTGTGGTGTCTAATATTTACTATCCCGCGGTAGGTTACCTAGTATCGTCACTGTAAATTAAACTGTGCTGTTAAGAAACCTGAAGACGAGACCGACGAGAAGACCAAACTTTTGTTCCAAGAATAACGCTTACTCACGGATGGTAACGTCAAACTAATATGGTGTTTTGACATTTCTAACTGAGAGTAAGCATTTTATTCTTATCTTGAAACAAAAGTTTGGCCAAATCCAACCTAAATAGGTATGATAAGCAGACTGCTTAAAGCAGTGGTGACTGGCAACTGATTAGGGTGTACAATTTCCCGGGACTTCGTAATTTTAATATGGATATGATTTAATCCCGTGATCATAATGCTAAAGCTTAAAATATTACTCAGTTATCGAAAAAGGTAGATACTTATATTATTATTATACATGCATCAATAATTGTGTTTTAATACTCCTGTATTTTTATCTGTAATTTAAATAGTCGCCAACTCTAATACAGATATTCATTACAATAAGTCTATGGTCTTTTTGTCCAAAAATGCACTGCTAAACGATGTCATATAATGTCGCCAAAATAGGGGTTTTCCGGGAATCCCCAGGGAATCTCCATATTATGTATACCATCTAAGGTCATTCACCCCAAATTGTACACCCTAATCCGAACACTCATTGATAAGACCACACTAATGGCTACTACTAATTCTACTGAATTATATTACATATTTACGACAGCCAGCCAATTAAACCAGACAGTGTGTTGAGCAATGACTATACCACACGTCGCAGAAATTAGCAGCGTTTTCCTTGTCAGGCAGTTAGTCTGCCGACCGTACCCGCTACCGCCACACGCTCCATCATGTGCGTCCTCGAGGCACTCAAGCGTTTCGTTATAGTTAACGTACTGACAGTGTTCTACAGTATCCTGACGTTAGGGTACTTCGCTATAAGATACATCAAGAACCCCTTCTCGGATCCCTGGGCCCAGAAGCTGCGTTTGGAGCCGCCGGCCTGCCTGACGGACCCTAAATATGGGGTGCATAAATACATAAAAGTTAATGTAAGTTTTTCATGTGTGATAAATATATTTCCATAATTTAATGTAAGTTTATCTATGTTTAAATATATTTCCATTGCCAATGGTTAAATCAATCAATTATATTAGTCCGTTATAAAAAATATAACTCGGTTTCCCGCCAAAAACTTTACAGGGTGGATTTTTTTTGGAAAAAAATGGAAATTACCTTAAATCCTTAAGATTTTACATAAATAAAACGGTATTTTATTTTTCCTAAAACTAAACTGCATTTACATATTTTCTGAAAAGCTTACCCGAGCTTACCAGATTATTTAATTCAATTACCAATGTTAAGGACAACATTTTTAAAATTTTGCACAGACGGAACGATTAAATGGCCCGTGACCAGACCAGACGTGACTACATGGACTGTTAGTACTCATACAAATAGCTCTCTTAAAGATCTGTGAATGCAGGTAATAAATTACCATATATTTCAGTTAATCTTAGGGAAATTTAAAGAATGCTTCGTTTGCGTAGAATGAGCTGTCTTATGTAATTAAGGTTGTTTCCCTATAGGGACCATGATTTTTTTCCACCAAGTCCAATAAGTCCGGTAAATGAAACTGACATGCGTAGCTTTTTGATATCTATTTATTATTGATTTATTGAGTTAAGAGTTAAAATATTCGCGTTTAAATATTTTTAACAGTACGTACCTACTGAATGTATTTATGTAATCAATTATAAAATTTAAATGGCTGCATCATTACCCACAAAACTTATGGTCGCGAGTTCGATTATCGGTAGAGGTAAAAATGAGCGTGGTGTGCATGAGTAGGTATTCTTTGTTGAACTAATAAAACCGTGTGTAGAATTAATTTGTAAAGTACTTATCTTAGCACGTAGATATTTCGATAAACTTCTTGTTATGACACTGACTAGACCGCTGTTAATCCGGTAAATTCTTATCACTATCAGATTCACTTTTTTATCAAACTCATATTTTTTTACTAATATTTGAGTCGACAAAGCTATACCGCATTGCAGATAAGTAGGAGTTAGAAGTAACTTTTTACATCATTATTTCATAGGTGTAAGAACCATATTTGCGCGCGCGCTCGTTACTATGGCAACTCGCGCCCCACCGCACGGCCAACAGCTCGCTCGGTCGCGCCACGCAGCGGCGTGGCGAAGAGAGGAACTATTCGAACGAAAACAGGCCGCACGCGCTCCGCGCCTCTCGGTACATTTAATTGTTTTCTATGTGTTTCCGATTTGTAAAACGAACTTTTATGAATAAAATTATGTTAACAAGTGATGGAGTAGTCATTTTAGCACAATGGCGTCCAACTAGAGGCCGAACTCACCGTGCCTAGTGAAGTGATACCTACTCTGTGACTGTAGTTGTGCGACAAGTCGAGTCGTTAAGTGAAATATCGCGTCTCTACGTGCTACTGGCGTATCCCGACGACATAAAAGATGCCTCGGAAGACTCCCGGCAAGCGCGGAAGGCAACAGGTGCCTCCGCCCGACGAGCACTACGCGAGCGCCTCCGGAGACGAGGATGCCGCCGACGAGCACGCCGCCGCCGACGAGGGCGCCGCCACCGGCGAGCACGCTGCCGTCGACCACGCCGTGCAAGACGACTTCGCGAGACCCGCAAGCGCATCTTTGACTACAGCACAAGGTTTCAACGCGGAACAGTTTGTTACATCATTTATGCTAGCGTTCACGCAACAACAAACTGAAATCAACAGACAGCTTGTCGAATCATTACGAACATCGACCTTGGTGGACTCAAGGTCATCGTCAACACCTACACCTACGTCGAGCCTGAGCGGGCCGACGCAGACTGCCGCGGCGCCCCCTGGAAACTTCAGCCGCTGCACCGCGCGATTCGACGGACGAACGCGCGACCCAGAACAGCTGGAAGCCTTCCTAGACGCCGTAGAAACTTATAAGGAGTGCACCGCCGTTAGCGACGACCACGCTATTCGCGGCCTCGCAATGCTGTTAGAAGGAGAAGCCGCCGTGTGGTGGCGGGGCATCAAAGCATCGGTGTCAACATGGTGTGATGCTGCGCAGCGACTGCGCGCGATGTACGGCGCGCCACGCCCAGGTCACGAACTATTGCGGGAAATATTTGCAATGGAACAGCAGGAAGAACGCGCTGAAGCATTCGTGTGTCGTATACGTGCGTTAATAGTGCGGTTACCCTATATAGTACCGGAAGCGATGAAGGTGGACATTATATACGGGTTATTACATCGTCGTATACGAAAACGTCTTCTGCGAGACGATATCGCTAGTGTAGATTGTTTATTAAACAAAGCGAGAGCCGCGGAGGATGCTATTTTGCAAGTATGTAAGCCTATACCTACTGTTTCGCCCGTTGCTGCGCGTGACCGCGGCCGAGCGGGCATTTCTCAGAATCGATCGACTGTTAGCGCGAATAATAGCGAGGGGTCTATTCCGTGCGCGATCGATAAGTCGAAATTATTAAAAAATAAACGGGTTAAGTGTACGTATTGCAAAATTTACGGCCACGTTGTTGAGGAGTGTCGTAATTTAGTACGTCAGAAAGCCGACAACGTAGGTATGAGTACGAATAGGGTAAACGAACCTATTCGGTGCTATGGTTGTGGTAAACAAGGGGTTGTAAAATCTAAATGTGACAACTGCAACGCGTCTAAGCCCGCCGATTTTAATTATAGTAGCGATCTATATTTTAACGAAGTTACGTCTCACCCTATGGTGACAATAGGTATTTTAGGTCGCGAAGGAGTGGCGATTGCGGATACCGGCGCTACACACTGTATCGCTAGTCCTATGCTTTACAACATTTTAGTTGCAGAGAAGGTGAAAATTCAGAGCACGCGACGGACTTTACGTCTGGCCGACGGCTCCCAGCAGTCGCGCGAGGTGCTCACTGCTGACGTGCCAGTCGTCATTGAAGGTCGCGAATTCATAGCCAACTTTATGATAATTCCTGGTGGTAAGACTAAAACTCTTCTAGGCTTTGATTTTTTGTCAAAAGCTGGCATGGTGCTGGATGGATCCAGGGAGTCATGGTGCTTTTCTGATGACCCTGACCGCCGGTTTAGTTTCGTACATAAGTACCATTTAAACGGCGAGGATGCAGAGTTAATGCGAGCGGAGACCACGGATCTGTCGCTCCGCAGCGACGAGGGCCCTAACCTATCCCAGGACCAGCGACGTAAGCTTGATGAATTTATTACCAGCAGAACAGCTCAATTTGCGCTCAACGGTCCGGCTACTGATTTTGCGACTCATAGGATCAAGGTAGGTGAAAACCAAGAGCCTATAGCCTCGCCTCCTTATAGGATGTCCCAGAAGCGTAAGGATTGTCTCAAGGTCGAACTGGAGAAGCTGCTGCTGGACGACGTGATTGAAGAATGCGAGTCACCATGGGCTTCGAACGTCGTCCTGGTCTCCAAGAAGGATGGTGGTCTCAGGCTGTGTATCGATTACCGTAAACTTAACGCGGTGACCGAGCCTGACAGGTATCCTCTCCCAAGGATCGAGGATATCTTACACGCAGCGAGATCCAGCGAGTATATGACCACGCTCGATCTCAGGTCCGGTTATTATCAGGTCAACGTGCACCCTGATGACCGTGACAAGACTGCTTTCACCACACCGATTGGTACGTACCGCTTTAAGCGTATGCCCATGGGTCTTCGAAATTCTGGAGCCACTTTCCAGCGCCTTATTGATCGGTTCAGTTCGAATCTGAAGGACGTGGCTCTCTTGGCATACCTAGACGACCTCATTGTTTTATCTCCAGGTCCATTTCAGAAACACCTGGAAGACCTGGAAGCTGTATTTGACCGACTCGCCATGTTTGGACTGCGAGTCAACCGAGGGAAGAGCCATTTCGCTCGTGATTCAGTTAAGTTCCTCGGTCATGTCGTCCTACCCGGTGGGATCCACACGGACCCGGACAAGACCGCTTCAATTTCGGCCATGGCTCCGCCTCAAAATGTTAAACGCCTTAAGTGCTTCCTACAGACCTCCAGTTGGTTTCGGCGATTTATCCCCGGCTACGCCGAAGTCGCCCGACCTCTCACTGACCTGTTGAGGAAGACCAGCACCTGGCGCTGGGGTGAGGAGCAACAACAGGCCTTTGACCGCATCAAGGTGCTGCTGACATCAGCTCCGATTCTGAGGCAGGCCGACGAGTCCCTGCCATTCGTGCTGCGCACGGACAGCAGTGGCTACTGCCTTGGCGCTGTATTGATGCAGGGGGAGGGTCCTGATGAACGGCCTATAGAATACGCAAGCCGGCAGCTGAACGCTGCTGAGAGAAACTATTCTACGACGGAGCGAGAGGCCCTCGCTGTTGTCTGGGCGGTAGGTAAGTTCCGTGGCTATATTGAAGGGGCGCAAGTCATCGTAAGGTCTGATCATCAGCCTCTACGGTGGTTGATGAGTCTGCGTTCTCCGAGCGGCCGCCTAGCAAGATGGGCACTCATCCTCCAGGAATTCGATCTACGCATAGAGTACACACCTGGTAAGTCCAACGTTATCGCAGATACACTCTCACGGCCTCCATGCTCGACGGAACCGGAGAACGGAGCGAACGAGTGTGATCTATGCTACGCCGTCGTCGATTTTCCTGCGCGTAACCCCAAAGATGTACGCGACAATCAACTGAAAGATCCAGAGGTACGTAAGATCATCGCTGACCTTGAAGCAGATGACGCTTCTTTTAGGGGGAGACAGTGGGCAGATCGAGGCTACGTACTCTCTGATGGCATACTGTACAGATACGCACCTGATTGTGAAGAAGACGACGCATGCCTCGTGGTTCCCGAACACGAGCGATCGCAGGTACTGGTGGACTATCACGACGCACCGACCGCTGGCCATTTTGGAGCTGAGCGCACCCTGCATCGCATCGCACAGAGGTACTACTGGCCTGGCATGCGTACATATGTCGTGGACTATGTCAGACGATGTGTCGCTTGCCAGCGCTATAAAGCTGACACACGAGAGCCGGCAGGACTGGTGCAGACCCCTGCCGTTGCTCGTCGATTTGAGGTGCTCTCGATCGACTTATTTGGACCGCTCCCAGAAACCTCAGAGGGCAACCGGTGGATCCTCATCGTGGAAGATGTGTGCACACGATGGGTCGAATTACTTGCCTTAAGACAAGCCACCAGCCTGGAATGCGCCAAGGTACTAACGTCTGAGATACTCTTACGTTATGGTGTCACTCGCCGGATGATCAGCGACAACGGAGTCCAGTTCGTCAGCGAGGTCATGCAACAGGTATGCCACGTAATGGGGATCGAGCAAGCGCTGACCCCATACTATCATCCCGAAGCGAACCCCATAGAGAGGAAGAATCGTGACCTGAAACCGCAACTGGCTATTCTCGTCGGTCAGGATCACGACGCCTGGGACGCCCATCTACCGGCTATCAGGTTTGCAATGAACTCCGCGACGACTACTAGTACTGGGTACTCACCTGGATACTTAACTTTTGGTAGGGAGCTCCGCGCACCAGCTGACGCCGCATCAGACATGCGCGCGATAGTGGAGCGCGACACGCCGGTGGCGGCTGTGACGCCATATTTGAAACGGTTAGCTGACTCCCTATTGCACGCCCGTGACGTCCACGAACGTGAGCAAACGCGGCAGAAGCAGTACGCCGATCAGCACCGTCGCCCAGCGCCCGATTACGCGCCGGGAGACCTCGTGCTATTAAAGACACAGGGCTCCAACGACACAGCAGCGGGACAGACTCCCAAGTTTATACCCCGTAGGGACGGGCCCTACCGGATTCATGACGTGGTTAGCCCCACTACGTACACCATAGGGCGAGTGAGCGACGAGACAGTGTTAGGTAAGTACCACGTCTCCCAGCTCACTCCCTTCGTGGGTGATAGTGATACATGCCCACCAGCTATAAGAGAAAAAAGAAAGCGTGGGCGACCCCGTCGATACTTAGATTAGGTTAGATGATGCGTTGTTCAGGTTTAGACGCGCTGCAGTGTCACATCTTTTATTGTATCTATGTAGGTTAGACACGGTCACTCCTTAACGACGTCTCCGTTATTTTTATTTTGTCCTAGTCCGCTTAGCGAGGGCGCTTTTGCGAACTAGAGGGGGAGTGTAAGAACCATATTTGCGCGCGCGCTCGTTACTATGGCAACTCGCGCCCCACCGCACGGCCAACAGCTCGCTCGGTCGCGCCACGCAGCGGCGTGGCGAAGAGAGGAACTATTCGAACGAAAACAGGCCGCACGCGCTCCGCGCCTCTCGGTACATTTAATTGTTTTCTATGTGTTTCCGATTTGTAAAACGAACTTTTATGAATAAAATTATGTTAACAAGTGATGGAGTAGTCATTTTGTTACATAGGTATATATCCATAATGGTCTTCAAGTGACACATCTTTAGCCCGTATTCCGTGTATAAAGTATACCATTCTTAATTGGAAGCTGCAAAAACCATAGTCATTGCTTGTAAAAAGCGTTGGTATCGGCCCTTAATTGGTAGTTTTTTCCTGTCATGCCATTATGTTTTTTTTACTCGTGTACTGCGCATTAATGTTGTAGCACGTAGTCGGTTCTACGATACTGTCCGGGCTTCGGCTTATGACTACATAGGTCGGTACCCTTTGGCAATGGATATTAATACTTATGTAGATATTAAATAAACGTGTAGGGTCGAACGTGATGTTTCGTTCATGGACTCGAAGGGATCATGAAATCATAGTATACCTACCTGAAATCGTCGAGGTAATTGAATAAACACTTTTTGAGTGCAACTAAGTCCTGTTTTGATATCAATGTTATCTTATCATAATGTTAATATGCCAAATTGCATCCTATTAAAATGTTCAGCTACTTTGGATTACGCGTACCTATCGGAACGTGTAATTTTTTGAGTTCGTATTCGTTAATCTAATTTAGAATTACGCATGTTTTTATTGCTCGTTTTCTTTTTTACATAGATATGAAAGATACAGGGCATTGCGATATTATAGGGAGTTAAAAAAACTGAGAAATGACAAATCCGTTGGCACTGACTTTAGCTCGAATCGAAATCGCATTTTGTTCATTCTCGCCGCAAAAGCGGCATGTTGAGCTGGTGAGTGAGGTGAAAACATTAATTACTTTAATTAGACGCGTTGATCAACTTTATTTTTCTGTTTAATTGTGTTTCTCTGTGTACCTACCTATTGTATACGATGCAAATGTGTTGGACTTATGTCCTGTAAGTTTGCATGTACTTATTGAATTAATAAATAAATAAATAATACATTGGGTAGGATTGTCTAGCCACTCAAAGTTTAACTCAATAGGAATCGAATGCATTAGCACCGGCTTGTTAAATGGGGTATTTTACCGTAAAATGGCAACTGTTGCTGTAAAAAGGCAATAATGGCCTCAATGATGCGGTTTTCGTTCTTAAAGGATGTCGCAACACACAAACAATGAATGGCACGTTAAAGTTCATTGATGATTTCTTAATTCTTAAGGTGAGACAAGTGCCGATAAAATATGTCTGTGCTATTAATTTGCAACATAAAAGGTTTATAGCTTCGAAGATGGTATTATGCAATACGCATGCCCAACCGCCCACTAGTACTTCACGAGTAGGTGAGCACCTAGTACTCAAGAGTTTATTCTGCGAGCGAGAATCTTACGTAGGTAAAATAAAGATATCATAAACTCTCTAATAACTAGGTGTTACTTATTCCCAGACATAGAAGTGTTGGTAGCACGAATAAAATTTTGCTAGGTGCTGCGTGTGGCTCTCACACGATATTATTTTATCGATAAGTTGTACTTTCGTATGACAGTAGTTATGTTATGTTATGACTATGAGATAACGTATATTATGAATAACATAGTTATATACCGTATATAATTACCGTATATTATTCTATTGAATATTAAAAAAATATAAGGTTGTTAAAGTAAATTTTTATTTGAATTTTAATATTCCTAAAAAGTATATATAAGTAACATTGATTGGTAGAAACAAAGAGTATGTAATCAATCCGTTTTAGGTAGAAATCAGCATATTTTAGTTAATTTCTATTTATCCGGTGAACTTAATAGCTACCTACTATGAAATATTATTTCGGAATAAGTATTTAGCTATCGATATTTTTTTATCGGAAGGAAGTCCGTAGTTAATTAATATTTATCTTATATTTATTTGCTGGCAAGAATAGATGAATACGTATTGTATTGCAGTTAGGGTTACCATTTAGGAATTTGAAAAGTCCTGGCAAAAAGCCGGACGAATCATTCAGATCATCAATTTAGTCACCAAAATAGGTAGGCATGGTAGTAAAGGTTGAACACGCCAAAACTGGGGCACACAAAGATTAATATTAAATAATTTTAATAATAAATAACCACATTATGTTTTCCACATTTAATGTCGAATCTAATGAAGTTTATAACAACATTTCCTATTTTAGTAATTGTCTACTCTGTAAGCCATACTTCTAACTTTCCTGCGCACACGGCTCATAAGACGTTGCACCATCTCATTAGGACACCGTTTCGACGCCCATGTCTATACTTTTTGTAGTTCAGAGACCGATTTTATTTCTCCGCCTTTCTTTTTTAAGATTCCCGTCATAATACTCCAGTAGTCTTTAACAGGCCGCAGTTCTGGACTATTTGGGGGGTTGCATACTTTGGGTACCACCAAGATTTCGTTTGCTTCGTACCATTTCAACACTGCTGTTGCGTAATGGCAAGTAGCAAAATCTGGCCAAAACAGCGGTAGTGAGTCGTGCTTTCTTACGAAAGGCAGTAAACGTTTCTGTAAACACTCTTTTTAATAAATACCGCTGTCTATTGTCTCGGTGGTAATAAAGGAGCCACTTTTTTTTCCGCAGCTACATATTGCCTGACAAATAAGGTATTTTTTTGGGAATTTAGACTGTTTTTTTTAATTTACATTCTTCAGGAGCGTCTGTTCGACTTACGCTGGTATAGAACTCTTGGCCAGGAATTTGTTTTAAGTTTGCCTTTGCATATGTTTCGTCGTCCATGACCACGCATGCAAACTTCGTAATGAAATTTTCATAAAATTTTCGTGACCGTTTCTTTGCAGATAAGTTCTGTCTCGAGTTTCGATCTGGTGCAGCCTGGGCTTTATAACTTCTTGGTCGTGCCCTACGTTTAACTTTTTAAACATAGCACTGAGACATTTTCACTTTCTTGGCAACATCGTGAGATGAGATCTTAGGATTTGAGGCAAGAATCCTTACAACACTCTCGTCCTTTTTTTATTCTTGACTCCCTGCAACCCACCACTTCCTGGCTTGAGATCTATTGTTAAGCGTTCACGAAACCTTTTTAATACGCGGCAAACCGTAGATTGAGGACATTTCAGTTTTTTTGCGATATCTCTATAGCGTAGCATTGAATTGTCTACATATTCGTGCAGAATGGGTTCGCGATGTTGATGTTGTTTGCTCGACATTTTGACAGCGAATTAAAAGAAGAAAAAAAAATATTGACGTATTATAGGATAGTTCCTTGTAATCAAATAGGTGTCTAAAAAATTTGCATAACTCTATTTTTCGCGTAATAATAGCCGATTTTACATGCCCAAGTTTTGGCGTGTTCAACCTTTAGGTAAACGCTCGCATTGCGAGATTTGCGAGGGGGTAGGTGCGGGGTGCGGGCGGGGTTTTCTCATTATACCAACTTATTTGAAAAAAGCCGGACAAAGTCCGGACAAGAGTCGAAAAGTCCGGACATGTCCGGACAAATCCGGACGTATGGTAACCCTAATTGCAGTCTCATGGGATGTACGTTATACATCACATCACTTTTCTAGATTGGATTTACTGGCATTTTTTAAGTTTATTTGAGAAAACGTTTATTGTAAACGAGTTTGACTTAATGAGAAAAGTAGGCAATGATTGGTAGTGATGAGATTACCCTATATAGGTAGGTCGTATTGATTCATTCGTGCCCTTGGCAATGAATATATATGCCCTTGGCCCGCTCGCGCAAATTCTGGTAATATATCGCAAATCTTAACGATACACGTGTTATGTTGAACTGTCGAAGCGTGCATCTACTAATTAGTTGTCATCACAGAAAAAAAAATAGGTAAGTATTACACAGAATTTTAACTCCATCCGTGCAAGCTGCAGCCATGCAACTCGGCGGCGGCTACATTTGATTTCAGAGTCTCAATTAATTCGCTCAAGATGCAAAGTCAAACACGGTCAAAGGGCAAAGTTACGTAAGTTTACGCATTGTAATATGGTTTCTATTACCTAAGTTGCATGAATTGCATCATGTCTAATCAAAAAGTGTTTGCTTAGCATTACCTAGAGAATAACTTGTGGGCACACACTAACCTAACCTACCTGAAGCTGTTGCTATCATCGATCGCTTGTTGGTAATATTACAACCATAGGTAAGTATTTAATGACCACCGTCGATTGACACCATCTACTCTAGCCGTGCAGCTATTTTAGAGATACGTTTTTCTCTTTAGCATATACAGCAATCGTACAAACACCCACTGCAAAATATTGCAATACCCTTACAGGGCGTCATGTTAGGTATAGATAATCTTAAGTATTAAGACATCTGTACACTATAAGAAGAGAGCAATAAAGATATATCTATCATTTTGGTTCATTCAACTCATATTCGATCTCATGGTATAATAGTGTAAGTAATGGGCTGATGGATAATGATAATGAAAGGACCCAACGTACCATTTCTGAAGGATAAGAAACATACCGCAGGCACATCAACAAGGTATAGGATTATCTTAGGTCTCTATGAATTCGTAGCTACCGCGTGGTCTACCAACTACGAGTATATACCATGTAGCGGAGGGCTATGAATCCCATGATCAATGATAATAGCTGGAGAAACTGACAGAGGGTTGACTTATATATCTCTCTCATCTGCTTCGACCTCTGGCCCTCTTGTAAATAAGGCGTTAAGGCGGTATAATTACAAAATTAAACAAGTAGATTTTCATTACCTATTACCTATTGTAGCCGTGTTTCTGAAACAGAGGAAACTTAAGGCGCCGACGCCAGTCGGGGAAACGGATGATGAGAGCTAACTTTCTATTTGTAAAATCAATTCTCCTATCTCCTTGTTTATATATCTAGTTAGGTCGAAACTGGTTGGTTTGCATCGTGCTGCAGTTTATTCACCCGCGCAGTCTGCAGCGGCGAGAAAGCGGAACGCTTCTCGTGCAGTTTTAGAACTGCATTTATGCACACCAACACAAATCGTAGGTATCTAAGGCAGTAACGTCATGCAATTGCATATCTTTGGCCCATATCTACCTACATGGAAGAATAGATAATGGTAGTTAGTACTGTCATAATCATAATACCAGTTTCCAAAGGCAGTTCAACGGGATTCGAACCCGGGACCATTTACTTCGTAGTCGATTCCACACCCTTCCCTAATTAAACCACACGTTCAAAATTATACGGGCCTGTACCGCCTGGTGAAAAACCATTTCAAAACTCAGTAAAATCTCTGTCACTGCTCTACAATACCTCGTATCTAGTAAGTTAATTGACACTGAGATATGAGCTAGTTAATAGTGAGTTTTGGTTGTCAATAGACGAATTATGGTGGTTGATTTTACCACGCGATAAATAAATAAATATTATGGGACACTCATATCAATCGACCTAGTCCCAAACTAAGCAAAGCTTGTACTATGGGTACTAGACGACGATATACATCCATACTAATATTATAAATCGAAAGTATGTCTGTCTGTCTGTTACCTCTTCTTCGCTTGAACCGCTGAATTGATTTTGATGAAATTTGGCATGGAGATAGTTTAAGATCCGAGGAAGGACATAGGATAGTTTTCATCCTGGAAATTATCCCTAAAAAGATTGAAAAGTGAGTAAGTAATTCATGATGACATTGATGACCCTGTAGGAAATGTAATTATTAGACCAAAAGCACAATTGCTCCTACATTTGCTTAGGTGCTTTTAATAATCCCTTTTATTAATTAAGGTAATTAGGTAGATATGGATATCTATCGTGTTGTACGAGGTTGCTTCCATACTTCCAAGTTCCACGCGGACGTAGTCGCGGGCAAAAGCTAGTAATATATAGTTATAGGTACATATATAGATAACATCCATGACCCAAGAACAAATATTCGAGTTCATCACACAAATATTTGCCCCGGCCAGGATTCGAACCCGGGACCGCCGGCTTAGGAGGCAGGTGTCTGCAAACTGCGCCAACCGCGTCGTCAAATAAGTGACAAAGGACGTCACTTTTTGATAAAATGCCAGTGTGACGGACTGATACTTTGTCACTTATTTAACACGTGATAAACATCACCATAATTAGGCTCGCTAAGGAAATACGAGATAAGAATATTTAAATACTTAGATCAGCGATGATCCCTCGAGGAGTGTAAGTACTTAGCATCCTGATACTTATCTGAACGGAACTACATTCAGCATCAGAAGTTGCTACGCACGCCAAGTGCTCTAAATGATAATATACACACGGACTCTATTATCATGAAAATAAGGGTTGTACAGATCATTGTGAGCGTGTTATACTGCTTAGCTACTTCTGCTGCTGACTGTATATAGGTATATATGTAAGGTACCTGCGGGTAATAAGGCCTGTCGGCCATTAAGGCCTAAGTGACCAAAAACGTGTTAAATGCGAGAGCTCGCGCTCAAGGCCACGCGTCCCTGACGCCAAGCGGACCAACAAGGAACTACAAGTGTGAACTGGCTCGATGCCCCGCTCCCCGCCGCCAATGTTGCGTCATACATTTCAGCAGGTGAGCGCGCAGCGCGTGATACAAAAATCGGTCCGAAACAAACGTGAATAATTATTATAGTATTACATTAATAATGACAATTTGCACACAGTTGTTCTCCCTAATTAACGCTTTTAATGTGATACAGGTTTCAATAACGTATTGTGATGCCAATATTTTATATTTTGATTTATTTATCCACGATGTCGGCGGTGAATATGGCCTACACAATTTACCTACAGGCCTTATTGCTCTCTATAACTTAAAGTATGTTTTAGGCTTTATTATCCTCCTACTCCATATATCAAATTTTGTTTAGTTTTTATAGTGTATTTCGGTATTTTAAGTTGTACTATTAATTTAATGGGAAATTAATTACCTATATGTTATATTTTCAGTTTTTGATCTCGATGCCTCCCAAAGAAGCCTCTCGATGCCTCTAGTGTGATTTAGAATGCCCAAATTGGTGCTAGGCGATGTGATGGTATTTTTGTATTTATTAGTTAACGTTTAATTGTGTTATATTTATGTTATTAACGTAGTAGGCCTTCTTACACTACCTGTAGTATAAAATGGCCTATAGTAAAATAAAGCCTTTAGGATAAATCTTAAAAAATACTAAATTTCATTTTATTTTAAAGCAAAAATTACTATTTTTCGCTATTTTTTATGTTGGTTAAAGTTTGAGACTGATTATCTTCATACATGTTAATTAATTGCTAGCGGAGATAACGGAATATGTTGATGTATTTTTGTACTAAATAGCCATACAATGAGCAATATTTTATCTCAATTCAAGAACATAAAGTTATTTGTTGTAATTAAGTGATTTTTGATCTCGTCAACATTTTTCTTTAATGATTTAAGCAAGTTAAGGTCTTAGGCCTTTTTATACTACCATATTTAAATAAGGCCTAGTGGTAGGGTTTTAAAAAAACTGTCACTGTGTGTCTCTTAATGGCAATTTATGCAAATTTTCACGTTTATTGTATACTACTTGAAATGAATGACTGGTTAAAATATAAATACGTTTATTAAATACGCAATTTTTAATGTTATTTACATTCTCCCTTAGTTAGGCCTTAATGCCCGAAAGTACCTTACCTACGATACGATGATATACATGAAAATGGAGAGAAATATGAGTAAGTATGACAAACTTGATTTGAACTTTCACACGAAAACTTGACACAGAAAAAACAGGCTTGTAGGTCTTGAACGTTGGTTACCGAGAATGCCGTAACTCTTAACAATACTTATTTGCATTTAACGCCTGTGGTCGAAAGTAGAAATCCATACTATTAAAGACACTAAATAGAGGAGTGGGTGTCGGAAGAGGGTTTGACGACTCTCAAGACCGGGTTTCGTGTACCTACTCGTCACTGGGTCCCCGCTATCGTATTCACACGGCACCAGCTTTATGGCCTGTTCGGCACATGTAATTGTATTTTTTTTTTAAATAAATAGCAGACAACCTCACACAAATCGATCTAGTCCCAAATTAAGCTCAAGAAGGCTTGTGCTATGGGTACCAGACGACGATATACATACTTATATAGATAAATATATACAAAATACATAGAACAACCATGACCCAAGCATAAATATTCGAGTTCATCACATAAATATTTGCCCTGGCCGCGATTTGAGCCCGGGACCGCCGGCTCAGTAGGCAGGTGCTTACAAACTGAGCCAACCGCGTCGTCAAATTAAGGTCCGAGAACCCGGGTCTACTGATCTTGACATTCTTAACTACATGTCCTCGATATATGCATAATTCGGGATATTACTAACCGCCGGGGTTAATTACATGGGTACACCGGGGGCCTAGGGCTCCCGATATCTGAGCTGCACCGATATCGGGAACCCTAGGCGCGCTGACGGCTGGATGACGTTGACGTGTCTAATTTTTTTTTGTTTTTTTTTTTCAGAATGTTAAGTTACACTATGTGGAAAGTGGAGACCCTGATAAGCCTCTTATGATATTTCTTCATGGCTTCCCTGAGTTCTGGTTTTCGTGGAGGCATCAGATCGTCGAATTCAATAAAGACTATTGGTAATATTTTCTTTAATTAAAATCATTAGTAATAATCTTAAAACATTGTAGGTATGGTTCGTCGAACCACGACTAGAACCCATCGAACAAAGAGAAGCAAGTGTAAAGACACAGGTGAAAGGCTTACACTATTACTTACACTCCAATATTTGTTTGCCTTACTTACTCGAAGTAAAATGAACGATGTTTCGTCTTATCTTATCCCTGCTAGTTAAGTATATATCCACTTCACCTCACCATTCCGCCAACTTCCCCTATGTCCTATGGTAAATGTCCCATTCACCTCCAAACTTTCATACAAATAAATTTCAAGTGCATCAACCGGTTAAACATTGGGACGTTTATCCTATTTAGAAAATTCGAAGTGATCACAAGGAAATAACGACACTCATATAAAAAAATATTATTTAATATTTTTTATATGCTAAGCAAATTATCTCCGTATTCCAGGTGCATTGCTGTAGATATGAGAGGGTATGGCGACTCAGAGAGACCGGATGACGTTTCTGCATACCATATCGACCTTCTAGTGGAAGATGTTCGGGACCTTATACGTCAATTAGGCAAGTAACTAAATAAAAAGCTGAATAATCTAACTTCCCAATAACTTGAGACTGTACAGTACTTTTATCTCACGAGCGCGGGTGAGCCATGTTTGTGTGAGTAATGTACATGCACATTGGCTCAGTGTGGGTGAGCCGGAACTGTTCGCTCCCGAGCTCACCCACACAGAGCCAATGTGCATGTACATCTACTCACACAAACATGGCTCACCCGCGCTCGTGAGATAAAAGTACTGTACCTACATATGTCCGTGCTCTGTTAATTTCTAACTGGAATATGTCTTCCTACTCTGGATACAAAATTTTGTGCTTGATCAAGAAGATCAAGCCATCCGAGCATTTCAATGATGGTCTCTCTCCAATGGATTTATTTTAGATGGACCTGGAGATGGAGAGTCTCCATCTCCAGGTCCATCTAAAATAAATACAAGCAAATATAGCATTAGCATATTTTTAATGGCTCTTTAAAAAGCGATATATCTTGTATACCGTACCCTTTGAATTTTTCAGCCCAAGATTAGCTATTCCTGCCTAGCTACATATAAATCTGTAGAGTCAGACCACGCTCAAACTTCCAAGTAAATGAACTGTCAAACCATACAAAGTGATTAAGTTTGTATGGTTTGACAGTTCACTTGCTTCGAAGAGTTAGCGTGGTCTGACTAAGTAAATCAAGACCTGCTAAATGTAAAACTTCATGAAAGCAATAAAGTTTCTATTCTATTCTACTTACCGTTTTATCTTCAATTCCAGGTCGCGAGAAGTGCATCCTAGTTTCCCACGACTGGGGAGGTCTAATCGCGTGCAGGTTCCGCGATGTACACTCAGATGCGTTGGATGCGCTCGTCATGCTCTCCAGCGCTTCGAGAGAGTCCTGGGTGCATGAGATGTGGAACAACCCGCGTCAGAGAAAAATGTCTTGGTGAGGATACGTAACCTATACTTAATTGAGATGTTAATACATGTAGTGAAGTATGAACTTTCTTACTTTGCGCTATCATTCATTTTGCCTTGTATTTTTGTGCATACCATACCCTACTAGTCGTCTGTCTGTGCACATTTGCACAATAGTCGTATACCAGGAAAGACTTTTGCCGCCTGGCAAATGTTTATAGATTCTATTTATAAGGTAACTTTAACCAAGGGAGATGAGGTGCCTAATAATGGAAAACTATTGCACAATACAAGAAAGTAGGTATACCTAAGTAGGAAGCAAATCGCTAACCATGCCTAAGATAAGGGGCTTCTAAACGGGCCATGTTTTGCTGCAATTTGTGGCCGGCCATTATTTGCATCTTGCTCTAGCGTAGGGTGTCAGAGAGGGACGGCCATAGTTGCCGGCCACAAATTGCAGTAAAATATGGCCCGTTTAGAAGCCCTATTATGAATTTTATAAGTAAGCAGCGGATTCTATTCAGGCGAAGCTACTCTTGAACGTACACACACCAGGAACCCAGAGAAAGAAGAATACAATGACCCCAAATCCAATTCAATAGTATTTACTGGCAGTAAGATTACACATTTTCCTGTTACAAAACCGTTTCAGGTACGTGTTCCTGTTCCGTATGCCGTCCATCCCCGAGAAGTTCATCACGATGGACGACCTGCGCACGTTTGACGTGTCCATCCCGGCCGAGCCGGGCTCGGCTGATGTCGAGTGCTACAAGTACTGGTTCGGAAAACCTAGTAAGTGTTTTTTGAGTTATTTCTTCAGCCAACCTATTCGATAACCTAATATTAGTATCAGTACCCTTGCCATGAGTTAACACCGACCGTACTCGCTAGCGACTGTGTAAACGGTTTGTATGGAGAATTGTAGTTCAACAAACTAACCGCTAGGAGCGTTGTACTATTCTCCATACAAATTGTATACGCTGTCGCTGGCGAGTACGGCCACGTTAAATCACGGTAGGCGTGCTGATACGATAGGTACTATAATAGGTAGATAGTTAACGTAATATAATACAGGGTGTAACCGACGGTGTACCGAAAACTGAAACCATGGCTTCAGACCGTTATTCTGGGCTGGAAAATCGTGGAAATTTCTTTGAGAAAATTCAAAAAAATTCCTCCCGAGTTTTCATTTTTTTCTTTATTTTTCCGTTGATCTAACTCTACCGGTGACAATTTTACATGAAAAATCGCATGAAAATAGCATTTTCCGCAAAACACGAAATGTATCACAAACAGTATTATGTAAGCTTTACGGTGCAACACACAGCGCGACGAGTGGAACAGATAACGGTACTGGCCGGTCATTGAATCACCAGGCCAGTGCGCTGGCGCTGGCCGTTGCGGTCGGACGCATGATTAATGTTTACCTACCCGCACATTTTATTTGCTTTACTTGCTTGAATGAAAATAATCTTGTTAGATTATTTTCACCAATTTGTTAACACCAATGTGTTATAGGTAGTACATACTAGTTGTGATCTGTGGTTGCGTTGTTTTTGTGGTTGCATTCATTCATGTCATTCGATGCACATTGGCGTAACCGTATGTTTTGCGCTGACTCGTGAGTGGAGTGGGGAGCGCCTGGACCGGTCGATGCTCGCCGCATGCTCCCCTCTCCGCGCGTCTGCACCCGAGAGAATTGGACGCAATACATTGCGCGTCGAGTTTTATAATTTATTTTGGAAAATCTTATCCTTGAGTTTTCCGAGAAAATGAACACTCGTTTTCAGTTCGTGATTATGGTCTAAAACTACAGTTTTCGTTTTCGGTACGCTGTCGGTTACACCCTGTATAATAATCCAAAAAAAACAATCTGACAGACTGACACTGTGTTACGTATTTCATATTTCATTCAGAATTTGAAGCTGGTGCAATATTGCGGAATTTGTAGTTTTATTAATGTTGCGAAGCTATAAATGACTACAAATGATTTCTTACAATTTTCAGCTGCCGTGACCCCGCCTATCAATTACTATCGAGCCAACTTCTCAATCAGTTTGCCCGAGAAAACACGGTGCGAACGCCCAGTTCCCATGCTCGTCGCCAACGCCGAGAAGGATAAGTACCTCTCCCGTTCACTCTTGGACGTCATGAAGACAGAATACGCCCACATCGAGACGAAGTTAGTCCCCGATTGTGGACACTTTATTATGCAAGAGAAACCAGATGTCGTTAACAAGCTAATAAGAGAATTCTTAGGAAAACATAAGCTTTAAACAGGGCCGTAAGGCCCGTAAGTCCTGTAGATATATGTATGTGCATTGTACAACCTTAAAGTACGCTTAGGTACGCATGGTCCCTATTATGGTAAATGAGATCAGAATTTATACGTAGTAGGTATAGCTATACAATTACGCCATCAAGGGGCTTATTCCCAAGGCTACTTCAATGACATATTTGTATACAATTCCAACTGATTTATATAGCTAGCAGGTGGTGGTACAAATGGGAAAAAGTCTGAATGGATTGTAAACGCATATAATAAGCCGATGATAAGCGGAATGTGAAGCTTCTTGAATAATTGTCAGTGTGTAAATAGTTAAGTATAGCTATGTGTCCGTTATCTAGGCAGGTATAGATAGGTGGAGATGGACCCCAAAGGTAGAGCCGTAGTTATAATAACTTTTTGGAATGTCAATGCTATCAGATACTGAGAATTTGTATTCGTAATTTAATAATTTTAAACAGCATGAGTGTATTTAGTATGGATAATAGGTACCTACTATTATGAAATTAAATTGATATATGTTCAGTATATCTTCTACTGGTAAGATTTTTATTTCAACCCAAATAATTATAAATTTCTCGTCTAATATTAAACAATCTGACGATTGATTATCGTCATTATATCCCAAAGATCTCTAATGCTGCTCGACAATAACCTCTCAATAACGTCAACATAGGACGTCAACCAGGGTTGCACAGCCCCCAACCAATCTTTTCGATCACATCACAGCTGGTTGGTCCACCTCGTTGGGTTAAGATATTTATCTATTACCTACGTGCTATTACATGTACAGAAGTTAAGTCGGTTATCAGTAATACAGTAATCAACGAGGTAATTATTGCGATACTACATGTAACCATCAGATTATTCAAACTGAAGTATAGTACGGCTCTTCCCAGGTGAATTTTTCGCTTCGAGCCCTAATCTTTCAAACAAAGGCCATTGTGTCTATTACCGCAAAGCCGCTAGCTACTGCGTTAGCACGAGCCACTACAACATTCATATGGAAAACAAACGGTATCGTCATAGTATTAAGGTTCAAATTTAATGTCACTGATATTCTATATATTGCGTTTTGGTAGTGTAGGACAATAGACCACCCCGACGAAATACAGCATTCATATTATTTTGATTTGAACCTTAATACTATGACGATAACGTTTGTTTTTAATATGAATGTTATAGTGGCGCGTGGCAAACTTGAGCTTGCGGCTTTGCGATAATAGAGACAATGGCCTTTGTTTGAAAGATTAGGGCTCGAAGCGAAAAATTCACCTGGGAAGAGCCGTACTATACTACCTATTGACATTTTCCGAAAAATTAACTTAGATTTGTAAAATAAAATAGGTCCAAATTGGTCCGTTTAACAATCCGTTTCACAAAATTAAACCGTAGGTACCTACCTATCCAAGAAAAGTACAGTTTCTAAATGATTATTTTATTCTAACCTGATTGCGGCTCCACAGTACTCGCGATGATGGCCGAGGCAAAGTTTGCTGAAGTATAAGTTTCTGCAGCGAAGTGCCTCCGACACTATCATATTAGCCCAACCTCGGCCAATTTCGCGAATAGTCTGGAGCTAGGGTGAGACTAGCAAATCAACTACTGTGCGTGTGCGAATTAGATTCTTTATATATATATAACTTTTCTCAAACATGCAATGAAATCAAGGGCGTCGCCAGCCGAAGGTACAGGGGGGGGGGGGGGGGGGGCAGGGCAAGTTGATATAAATCCAGGATGAGGAAAAGGAAGGAAGGTACAGCCTAGGTAGAGGATAGGAAGCTTCACCAAGCACGTAAATATGGAAGTGTATTTCGGTTTATAGTCATAATCATAAATGTCATAATATGCAGAGGCGGAACGCGAGCGTAGCGAGCGCGAATTTTTCGAAAGGGGATGTTTAATAATATTTACAGTCAGATAAAACGCGAGCGTAGCGAGCGTGACATTTTTTGGAAGGGGACGGTTCATACTTATAGACAGATAAAACGCGAGCACAGCGAGCCCGATAATTTTTTGAACGGGGACGGTAAATAATATTTATAGTTAGATTAAACGCGAGCGTAACGAGCGCGACATTTTTCGAGAGGAAGGGTCAAAATAAATCCAGATGAAAATGAGAGCGCAGCGAGCGCAAAAATTTTCGTTAGCAATAACGTAAATTGAAAAACAAACATTCAATACATTTGATGCATGTGCGGTAAATCACGAGTCACTGGACCGAGAGATCTTGCCATGAGCCGAAGATCCACTGGACGCGACGAGTAAAGACTCGAGGTTGCCCAATAGACCGACGTTAAAATCACAAAGCTTCATCAACCGAGCGAGTGAAGGATCTCCGTTACAACTTGGCTAAGTATTTTTTCGTATGTTCTCGCCTACTGGTCGCATTTCTCAAGCCATTTTCATGAAAATTTGTGAGTAGGTTTGATAAGTATACAGATCTTTCTTGTCAAAATGACGGGTAATAATGGTACTGGAAACGTAAAAAAATAAAATTTTCGTAATTTCAGAACAAACTCGCGAGCTCCTCAGCTCACGGAGCCACTAGAGTAGTTCTATTATTTTTTATTTTAGTACCTAGGTATGTTTTATAGACCAGTTCTCCTTCGGTACTCTCTACAAAGTGTAACCTGTCAGTGTGAGACACGTCGCCACTCGTTTCGTAGAGTCACTTTCCGTGAGCTTTACTGACGGTTAGCCCAACGAACGGGCGGAAAACGAAAGAACTGTAAAGCAATTTCATATGAAGGCTTAGGCCGCGAAGTTATATTTTTTAAACATAGCATCTGTGTACATGAACAGGCTAAACAGCTGAATTATATTTTTTGAGTGGTGTTTTTTTTTATTTCTTTGCCTTAGTCGTGAAAAGGGCTTACCGGCTTCGTATCACTATCCGTCTATACCTACCTACTCACTCGGAAATGTACTACTCTGATGAGATTCAGTTTGGCTCCCGCAAAGTTAACATTGCCGGGTCAAAATGGTGGTAAACATGTGTAGTGTCGCACTTCAACCATCTGTCAAGTACTTCAATTACTTCAATTCAATTTTTTTAATTAATGGCTACTGTCCATTGGACCAATTCTGCCTGCGATTCTGCCAGCGTCAAGGTTGGAAGCTACAAGTAATCGGTTGTCAACGTTAAACGGTGGGGGTATACATCGCCTAATAAACGGAATCAAAAAGTGCGAGGAATTAGATCTTGATACCGAAATCCTTAATAAATTTTACCAGGTCATACACGAAGGGGGTATTAACAAACGTGAGGATTTACCTAACTTAAGTTAGCTGGACGGTGAATGATGGCTCAGTCTCATTGGTCGATAGGGCCCGCATGCGGGGTGTGGGAGATTTCCAGAACGCATGCCATAGGGCCCGCATGCGGGGAATTGTTTTCATTGGTCGATAGGGCCCACATGCGGGGTGCGGTAGATTTCCATAACGCATACCATTATGAGTTTTCACTGGTCGTTATACCGTATGCGGGGAGTCCCGCATGCCGTATGTCGACCGAGTTATCGACTTGTGAGTTTCACTAGTTGTTATACCGCATGCGGGGAGTCCCCGCATGCCGTATATCGACCGAGTTATCGACCAATGAAACTGAGCCATGAAGTCAGGAAGCAAATCATATAGAGAAACTGGAATTATAGGGCAGTTAAAGAAGATATGATCCGGATTGCCTTCGTCCAAACCACATTCGCACATAGAATGGTCACGTATGTCAAGTACTTAATCGAGGACCTTCGCAAGTAAGGCTGCGTCCACACTTGTACATTTCGCCGATCTGATCTCCGTCGCGTATCGCCAATCGTAGTCGCACTTCGGACATCTGTCAAGTACTTCGTCGAGGAACTTCGCGAATAGTGTGGCGCCGCTATATGGTAAAAGACATAATTAACATTTGACAATCGTGTAAAAGCACCTTAAAGCACGTAGTCGAAAATTAAAACCTCAAAAATATACACATGTATAGTTATTAAAAAACTTGCCATAAAAACCCGCTCCAGACCTTCTGATGCGATCCGATTTATCGGAAGCAATCGGATAATCTGTAGTGCAATCGTCCGATTTATCGGAAGAAATCGGATAATGTGTAGTGCAATTGTTAGGACATTTCTTCCGATAAATCGGATGGGATCGGAAGGTCTGAAGCGGGTTTTATACATGAATCGTTTTTAAAAGTTAGTTGTGCTGTTTGAGCTACTGCATATACAGCTGGTAAAATTAAACCGGTACCTACGGATGCATGGCAATTTTCTTGGTATAATGGTTTTTGAGCAGTCGCTCATCAAGGTCATGTCGGATAGTCTTGCCAAGTAAAATATTTCCAATAACTTTCTTCAAGCCAATCTACTCTCTCTTTTTCACCAATGAGAAGTCGTTTACAACGTCGCATTGTACCTTTCATTTGCTTTCGTTTCAAACGTCTTCCCTGAATTTGGAAGTAATCGCTGTGCCTGCTCAGTGCTAACTCGGCCCATGAAAGCTAATGGCCGCCAAAGTCTATCCACGAAACAGCTGATGTGCGTTGTTGTTTCTCAGTTTTAAAAATTGTATTTTAACGGGGATTAACTGTTTAAAATCACTTAGATGATACGGCATTCGTGTAATTGTTTTGTGTGGAATTCAGGGTTTGTGCAGTTTTGTTGATCATCTGTTTTAATAGTTATTTTAGACCGTATTTTATGTTGCTGGATTTTTCAGATGTCACTGACCATACAACAAATCATTTTGGATGCAAAAAGACTTGCAGGCCGTCTCAAAGAACGCGAAACAGAATCGGATGCTTTGCTGACTGAAACTCAATCTGCATACCGTCAAATCCATACCATGAAACAGGTAATCTAAGCTAAGCTTGATAGACTTGAGCATGATGCTAACATTCCACTCTAATAGTTATTGTTCCATAAGGTGTTTATTCCACGTAGTTAAACGAGTATTTGTAGAACTTTTCATTTCTACCCCTTTAAGTCGAGTCCTCGTTTTTGTTTATTATGACAACACCTACAAACAATGAAAATAGCTGATTAAGTAATTAAGCTGATCCATATGATAGTGATGTTGTGAATGAACAGTTATCTTGATCTTTTTTCCATAATAAGACAAGACATTTTAAGTATAAAGATGACTTAACTTTAAGGCCTTAAATCAGTGTTTTATTTAATTATAAAATTTAAATGAAAGTAAACATTTTGTTCTTATACTAGGCTTTTTTTTGTTATTATTGTTATTAACAACTTTATACTTTAGTGTACTATCAATATTTATATGGAATAGTACTAACACTGTACTAGATAAAATTATTTTAACGAAATATAACATGTGTTTGTAGTAAAAATTCAGCTTTTTACGCTCTGACTTGTTTTTGTTTTTAGTACAAAGAAGAAGTTGACACACTAAATGAGGCATCTCGAGAGCGCCCCCGTGGTGCCCTCATAGCCAGCATAGAAAGAGAATCCCGTTTAATGAGGGATGTTCAAAGGGAGAATGGGGAGCTTCGTGCAGCCTTAGAGGACCACAGACGGGCATTGGAGCTCATAATGTCTAAATACAGACAGCATACAGAGAAAAGAGTGTGGGAGTCCAGAATAGACTTTACAGCAGCAGTGAATGATAAACAGCAAGAGGTGAGTGTTAAATTGCGAGTCAAATGTTGATCTTTTATGTAAAACTGTGCCTGTTAAGGGTAAATTACTAATTACTCTGTATGATCCATTAACTACTTGAAGATGTAAAACTGAGTAGTTTTTTTTTAGATGTTTTAACTTATCACTGCAATTTACCTACAGTAAGATAAAGGGTTAGTTACTGTGAAGCAACACAGGGATTTGAATGGCAACTGGGTTGCCATCCTGGAATGTTCTCCTTAAAATGCATTCACAATTCTGTTTATCTGTCACAAAGTATTGAAAAAAGATCAAAATTATGTGTATAATTGCAACAATGTTCACATAATTACAGATAGGCAGAGCATATGAGTGATTTTGCATATTGAATATTTCGCTTTGTTCTTTAATTACTTTCAAAAAAATTGAGCAAAATATGGTTTTTAGTATTCCTTTTCCTTGCTGTCACTATGGTATTTTAATTTTATATCGTACTTTTACAGCTTATTCGTAAACAAGCAGAGAGGATTAATGAAATGACCAGCATCATGTACAAAGCAGTGAATATGGAGGAGAATGGGGAGACCAGAAGGGAGGAAGAAATATACCACAGACTTATTACTGAAAATAAGGTGTGTATACTACCTATCTCTGTCTGCATACTTTGAGAAACCTGCTGATAGCAAATAAGATCAAAATTAAAATGTTTTATTTGTTAACAGTAGGTTACTAACATCATTTAGTTGTGGAGGATGACAGATATATATACATACAAAATTGTGCAGTTAATACATTATACACTCAATATTATTGGTTAAAGCTTATGATTGATTACGATCATCTAAATTTTCATTAATGGAAATAGCATGCTTTTTTTATTTAAACAATTTCACAGATATAATTTTTATTGCAAAATACACTCCAGGTCGCTTGTATGTCGCGAAAGTAATAGGTAACAGCTACCAGTTACTTAAAAAAACGAAATCCATGCACCATCTATTTCATTACTTGTTTTTTATTTTACACAAGTAATTTCTATTAATTAGACCAAATATGCAAAAATAAGGCAGTATGTGCAACTTCAGCTTGTATCTCTGATATATTGCATGGGACCCTATTACTGAGACTTCGCTGTCTGTCCGTCCGTCTGTCACAAGGCTGTATCTCAAGAATGGTGATAGCTACACAGTTGAAATTTACACAGATGATGTATTTTTATTGCTGCTATAACAGCAAATACTAAAAATAAACTAAAATAAATATTTAAGGCGGGCTCCCATACAACAAACTTGTTATAGACCGTCCGTCCGTCCGTCTGTCACCAGGCTGTATATCAAGAATGGTGATAGCTAGACAGTTGAAATTTACACAGATGATGTATTTTTCTATTGACGCTATAACAAAAAATACTAAAAATAAAATAATATAAATATTTAAGGGGGGCTCCCATACAACAAACGGAATTGATTGCGTTAACTTTGCACCTCATATGTATGGGGCGCTATACATACCAGGAGCAAACTTAACTTAACCACTTAAGGATGGAAAGCTTGACCGGTTTTTCAATACATATTTACATTATAAAGTTTTTTATGCCACAAATGTTTAATGTTTTTTTTTCGCGTCTGTTGCGGTGTGTAAAAATAATCCGAGGAAAAGTATAATGAATTCGTTTACAAAACTTCTTACAATCAGGCCAAGTAGTTACAAAAATTAAAAAATAGATTTGCATATTCACATTCGGAGATATCAGAAATCGCATTTCAACATTGCCCTTGAACTTCAGTATTCCGCATTCGTACGGCTTCTTATGTCCATTATATCAACGTCTACTTGTTGCATTATCAAATTATACTACTAAATTTTCTCTGGTTCGTTTTTCACAAGGTATAAAGCCAAAAGAATATGTCTCTCATTTCTCTCTTCATAATGATCATAAGCAGCAGTTTAATCTGATGGCGCATGTATGAGCATCGGCGTATCTAAGATTCTTTTTCAGACGGGTCCTGGGTGGGGGCCTGGCCATGGCCTTTGAGATGAAGCCATGTACACCCCAAAATCCTAGGGTGGGCACGAGCCACCCGGCAATCCCCCTAAATACGCCCATGTGTATGAGAGAGAAGTTGAGAGCCATGGTCGGCGAATATGAGGCCCAAGTTGATTGTAGTTGTCACATTCCAGGGTTTGCGGGAGATGCTGGACCTGTCGAGGCGGTACGGCTCGGAGCGGCCGGCGGCGCCGCCCACCGAGGACAAGGACGTGCAGACGGACGGGCCGCCGCTGTCGGGCGCGTGACGCCCCCGCCCCGCGGCGGAGCCCTGCCGCCTCTAAACGCTATACAGATAAGTAGCCACTTCTGTCCGCACATTTGAACATTTCCCGGTCACCCCACACTCGTGTCAGTCCTCTCCCGTGAATGTGATGTCAGATGTGCTGGCACGAAGCCCTTCGACGACGGTAATCGTTCCGGTATACAACTTGTACTCTACTGTTACTCACAGATTTTGGAATTTAGGTCTTTTGACGGGTATCTCTCGCGTTTCACGTTTGGCGAAGGAAATGAGAGGGACAAAATACAGCGAATGACTTCAATATAGCTATCAAATTAAAATAATATGTCCTCCTTTGGTTGTATCGATGTTGAATATTATGATTAGAAGTAAATATTTTACTGTAAAATTTCAAGTTAGCGCTCATGTTATATCTATGTATTGAGAAACATAGTTTCTTGTAACATATTATAGCATTATTAATCACTGAAATCACACTTATGGCAGATGCTGTGATCTACTTATTATATATTTGCTGTTAAGTTAGTCTTTGGTCATGTTTTTGAATTTCCTGTAGATCTCTTGGAACTTTCCTTTGGGAGAAGAAATGTTGTCTTTATTTTGAAATTGTGTAGAAGTTTAATTCAATTTAGTATCCATATAATTGCAGTTTGTCAGAAATCTCGACCCGAAACCAACAAGCAAGTTTATTCATGCCACGGGTTTGTACTTTAGCTTATACTTTTAATTATTAATATTACTATACATAAATTTAAATTTTGCAGTTTTTGCTCATAAAGAATTTCAAATGTTGATTACATATAGTTTACAATACTCGATACAAATTTTATTGTGTTAATTATACCTTATTATCTAGGAAATTAGTTTACCTTAGATTACTTGAACATAGTATTAAAATAATACATAATAATTATTGAAGGTCCTCCTTTATTATTATGTAGGTCAGTACTTTCTGGGACCCAATACCCGTAATAGATAAATAATCACATATGAGACGTCAAACTGTAGCATCATCAATTGTGGAAAGAGCTAGTCCAGTATTACCGATAGTTGGCAGGACATTCTTATTCTTAGTAGGAACCCCTGACACATGTAGTCTAAATTATACTTTATCTCCTGTTGATCAGTAGTTTTAGAATAGCTGAGGTAATTGTTTCCTTAGGGATGAGTACCGCTTTTGTTATTATTACTTCAGCACGACTGAGTCCCATAACACGAAACTCAAAACGATACGTTTTACACACAGACCTATACAGATCTGTGGTTTTACTTTACCCATATACGTAAATGGATAACCGATGGCATAATATATTATATAAATAACATCCATCCGTTTGGAAATAATTGTCCCAGAAATACGTGATTATCTTGAACAATATTCATAACAACGTTAATAATTAGAATGTCATGTCTGTTGTTCGCGTGGAGTGATTATTACTAAATAATTACCTAAATATGCAATATTTTTTCATGCGGTTTAGTAAGGTCAGCTTTGAATGTTAGAAGCATAATTTTATCGTAGAATGGCGAATATAGGAATTCTTCATAGATCTAGCGAGGTTTCTATCCCATGCGTCTGCGCATTTTCTGACTTACATTACAGTTCATAAGATGGATCATTACGAGCTTTCATCATTTCCAATAAACAAATAAAAACGCATGGTAAATAATGCCGTCCTTATTTTAAACATCATGTCTGGCATTAGGTGTCTTTCAGATAGTTGTTACTTTTTCGAATGGCATTTGCTATAAATCTTATTGGCATTTAGAAGTGATGTAGGAGTTTTTATAATTATAATACATACCTTAACCTTAATCGCGTTAGTTAAGGAGTTGGCCAAGCCAAAATATACATTATTCTATTTAGAGCCAAAAAAATACTCGAATAGAAGGAGCACTTGAAATTTAATAAAAAAACATTAGAATATTGATTTAGTTAATTAGAATAAACCGATAGTAATCTATTATTCAAACTTTTTTTTACTTATTACACTTTATGTTCCTGTTCCCCAGTTCATGAGCTAGTATTATAAAGTTAGCGCCAAAACATAATTACACGATATATAATTCGGTTTCCGCGATTGTCACATTTAACCGACACATTTAAGCGGACATTATATCGCGTATATTCATTATTTGAGCCTCCCGCTTAAGTTTGAGGCATAAAATAATAAATATACGCGATATAATCTTGTTTCATCTAAATATTTACACGACGCCGCATCGGCATCGGTGTGGTATTTTGTAATTGTGTTAGGGCTCTTAGGGGCTGTGCCAGTCTTATTAAATTAACTTAAATGATCCGTGTACCCACCTAAGTTTGAGATACTGAATCTAGTGTTAGTTAAGAAGTCACAATATTTTTGATTCAAACGAATAAATAGCACAAAGTAATATCCTTTCATTTAATGTTAAATAATGAGAACATCGTCCGCGCGGAGCCAGTAGGGTAGACAGTGACAGTATTAGTACAAACAATTTTAACTTCATCTCAGATGCGTAATTATGTATTTTTTGTTTGGATTGGTGCCAATATAAAAGTAAGAAATAATTTTCTAATATCTCAAGTTAAATACAATCAAATCTCAATTGACCATTTTTGTTGGTCTCGAAACTTGTATGGATTCAGTTTGACTGTGATGAGATGGGACTAGATTCATATCAAACTGAGCAAGATTTATCCCTACTTAATTAATGTTAAAAATTATGATTATAGATTTTCTTTTTTTGGCTCTAAAATATCAAAATTATATTTAAACCATTCATTATACATATAAATAATACTTGTAATGTGCAAGTATAAATGTAAGAATTACCTCATCTGCTTATGCGTGGGAAGTTAATATACACTTAAACAAATAATGTAGACTAAATTTTAGAATGTTAATTGTACTGTAACCTTAAATGCGTATTCGGTTGTCTCAGCAGACATTTTGTTAGACGTAATTATTTGAATTTGACGAGTTAAGAATATTGTACTCTATAAAGATCTTTTATCCTGTTGAAATTCACATGTCCTTTATTGAATCCTAAATTGTTTTGTAATTCATCCCATTACTTATGGAGTTCATTAGATGTTATTTACGAGACCACGGTTTCTTCTAGTTGCTTATTGAACGGGAGTATACTGAATACTGAACATATTTTATAAGTAATGGGGTAAATATTTTTATGAATATACCCGGGGTACTTTGTAACTGGTGACAGATTGAGATTGGTAACATGTACCTATATGTAGATATTTTTACTGAAAGCAATGATAGAATTATAAATGTACTAGTTTTTTCTGCTGTAGGATGACACATATAGAGCAAAAATGATAATAAATGTATCTGATAATATATAAAAATTAAAATGACAATTTTGACTTTTATTAACCTCTTGTCCTTTTTAGTTAACGTGACACGATAAAACGGTAGTGCCACGACTTTGCGCGACAGCGGCAGCGGTACTAAGTAGGTACGTGTGTCTCGCTCACTCGTTCTGCCGCCGCGCTCGGATCTTTCGCTCAACCGCTTGCCGTGCCGCTGGTCGCGCTAAGTCGTGGCACCTCCATGGCACACAAAAGAGGATAATGGACGCAGATGACGCTTTACAGCGTATTCCCTCGTGGCCGATCTTAGAAGAGCAATAAGAAGATCAGCATGCGCATAATTTGACAGCATGACTAAGGAAGGGATAGTGTCTAGTACTTAAATTATACCAAATTGGAAGTCACTAATTGATCTTCATATAATCCTTAAGTGGCACCAATACCTACATGGATATTGCGATGATGGGGATGGGGGCTGTAAACATAAATAATTGCAGCCATTTAGAAACAGACTCGATTTAATTCTGCTAATTAGTCTCACCGTCCTGCCAGTTTGTTCCTCAACGTTTCTGGAATAACGTTAACGTTTTTTTATAGATATTCAGAAATGCTAAAAAGTTAAGACAAGGCGAATGAATGTCTTGTCATATGGCTATTCAGAATGAGGCTCGGTGTCGTTGCCGCCATAGGGATGTGCTATACAAATACAGAGTAAGTTTCCATAATTAAACATCAAACTGGAAGGTGCTGTTGTCAAAATCCGCTTTTTGGTTTGTTTGATGATTATCATAGAAACACAACACTACAACTACCACCTCTCTTTATATTAATCTTGCCAAACTTTTGGCAGGAAGGGTTTGGGTGGTCTTAAAATGTTTTGCATCTATGATATCATCATCAGTTGCATAACATAACAAAGATACATATTGTAAAACTGTTACTGCTTACTATGGTGACTAAAGAACTGGAAGAGCAGGGCTTCCTGTCACAGGTATTACATACCTACTAGAAAGTCCCGGCCTTATACCATTTATTTGTGTCTCTAATTAGTGAAATAAATACCTTTTCATTTGCCTCTATAGACGCAATAGCCTCAGGTAACCTTAAGCCATTTTCGCATTATAAGGCCACAGGTATACATTCAATATATCTATCCCTAAGGAGGCTATACTTACTATTAGAACAGATATCAACTACATTCAATACTAACCATTAATTTTAACACATTCACTGTCCCAATTCAACATTGTGAACCTTATGTCTCTGTAATAGAGGCTTGTCGTGACCCCACATATGGGAGACGGACAGTGAACGTGTTAACCACCACATCAGCACAATATCCTATGTTTACATAGAGTATCTAAGTTCAACTGCATGATCATGTGATGAAATTTGTGTTTTACATGTAGCATAAATAAAATAAAGGAGCTATCTTACACAATCCTACTCTGACACAATCCAAGGTTTGTACTATGAATACTATAATGAAACAAAATGTAGGTACAGAAAACATGTATTCTCTTAAGATCTTAATTCACACCACATTCACCAATAACTGAGGTACTCTAAAAGCAAAGTTGAGGTGTTAATCACACCCTCGTCTGGGTGTACTCTGTGGGGAAGCGGAAGGAGTGGGCGCCGAGAGCCATAATGTTTGGCAGCAGCCCAGCATTGGGGATGATGTTCCATGACAGAGTTAGTGTAACATTGTTGTGACCCCTGGAAAACAAGGAAATGAAAGCAAAATGAACATCATCTATCATCATCAAAATCAGCCAATTTTAATTTGATTAGCAAATTTTTGACATATAAGGGGTTAAACTTTGGCCACACTTTGTTATTCAGTTGTAATAGCAAAAGGAATTTGTCAACTTTAGATAAATATCTATCCCAATTTGCTGTTCCCTGTGCTACAATGTAGGTAACCAATAAAATGGGGTAATGTGACCTTATGTAGTGAAAACTTGCTAGAAATACTCAAAATGTCAGTTACATCAGAAGTTGATAATACAGATTCAAAGTAACTTTGGCTTTTTATATTAGCATTATGCTAATCTCATTGATGGATTATTAATTTTAAATGGAATTTTCATAAATTACACATTCTGGAGGCAGAATTGCAAAATCATGTCAATTGAAAAAGCATACATACATTCTTGTTTGTATAATATAACATGGATATTACTTTACAGGGAATGGCTTTGATAACAAAAGGTGTATCAAATCAATAAACCAGCACACAAGGCCAGCCATTTCACACATTTACTTACTGTGTTTATACTAAAGCCTCTATGAATTTTGTATGAAACAAAACTTACTTCAAGCCTTTGCCATCATCCCAGAAATAGTATTTTGTGTTCATATTCTTGAAGTCAAGAACTGCATTCTCTCCTCTAAGGATAATTTTGTCCCAAAGTACTATTTGGTTGAGCTCGTTGTTAGGAGTGATGTACTCCGCGGTGAGGTACAGGAAAAGCTGTTTCACGTTCCAGTTGAACAAATGAGACAGATCAGTCTTCAGATCAAAGGTGAGGAAGCCAAGATCATTTCTCTCTCGGGAAACACCGTAATCCGGCACGTTTTTACTGTAACAGAAGGTACATAATCAAGAGACAATAACACATTATGAAAAACAGAATACTGGAATATAAAAGACTATTTTTACTCAACTTACACGACTACTTTTACTGTGTTCATTTGTGCATTTGTTCTATAATCCACAGTTAATGTGGAGAGAAAACACAGGAAAGTTAAGCATGCTAGCACGCTTAGTGTATATGTTAATATCGCATTGCCTCTTGTTAACACAGAATACATCTTTTATGTTTAAATTAAATCTACAAACAAATTTCTTGTTGCGGTGGCTAACCTCCGCTGTTCACCAGTTTGACGTTTTGTTCGGGATCGGGACACGTCAATTGTAAACGTCACGAAATAACACTGCGTTCAAAAACTGCGATCGAGCGGTTTGTAGTAATTACCCCTAGCCACACTACTCGCGAAGTTGACCGATGTTGGGCGAATATAATAGTGTGGGGATGGGGAGGCATTTCGCTGCGGAAACCCATGCTTCGGCCATCTTTGGTCAACTTCGCGAGTAGTGTGGAGCTGCAATTTGAGTCATAATAATAGAATATATTAATTTGTCTACTAGGTATCTAAATCAAAATGGTAAGTGTAAATTGTTAATTTTAGGTGTAAAATATCTAAAACTCAATAATATGACTGGCAACATCTTAGTTTTCTATTAAAGACATACATTGTCATGAGCTACTTGCATGCAATACGTATGTTAGCGTATCGTAAAAAATACTCTTTAAATACTCTTCCCGCTAGTTTTTCTTTTCACTACTTATCGGCAATACGACGACGCGTTTGGCTCGGTTGGTAGACACCTGTCTACTGAGTCGGCGGTCCCGGGTTCGAATCCCGGCGTGGGCAAATATTTGTGCAAAATATTTGTTCTTGGGTCATGGATGTTATCTATATACGTATTTATATATTATATATATGTCGTCGTCTAGTACCCATAGTACAAGCTTTGCTTAGTTTGGGACTAGGTCGATTTGTGTAAGATTGTCCCTTAATATTTATTTATTTTATTTAATAATTAGTGAGCAATAAGTTATTTAGTGCAGTTAATTTTCCTCCTTTTATTTTATTTTTCCTTTTTAATATTGCGATGGACAAGTGCAGATATTTTATATGCTAAGTTATTGCAGATTATCGATAACGGCGCGTTGTCACTTCGAGGTTTGCCCCGTTATGGAGCTTAAAAAACACTAGTAAACTAAAGTGTGTATAGAGAAATGGAATAAATCACAAAACCACGAGTTACAAATTGTTTATTATGACATTATGCAACTCAAATTAACCATTCTCCTGTCAAAGATTAAAGCCAGGGCGAAAACAAATATCAGCACCGGCGTCAGTGCCGGGATGCCGGACGAGTTGCAGGGCGTGCCTCCGGGGATCGAGCGACAGAAGCATACTCTGGTGGACGAGCTCCCGTTCCGAGACTCGAAGCAGCCGCTGGTGATGGAGTGGCCAAGCTGATCCACTGCTCTGGTGCACATGTACGTCGAATTTTCGGCTGTAAATATTTAAAATGTGTTAAAGTTGGGTTACTATTTGGAGTGAGATTTGAAATTTAAACTAAAAGTGGACTATTTGGCGTCTCAGAGTATACTGAAGAGGCTAAATTCGATGTTTCTAATTACTTATGTTCGAGATATGGTTACTTTACCGATGTGGTCTGCACGCAGCGGGAGAAAATCTCAATTCCTGACCAAGGCAAGACGTAGAACTTTAGACAAACCACGGGCGGTAATTTGTAAAGCTCCAGATCGCATAGTTATGGCCACCTGCGACCTAGGTCCCGAATTCATCGCCCTAGGTAGGTATGTAATGTATTAAAACAGACGTAAATATAAGCGTTACGAGGTCTAACATCATTCATATCTCTTTAGTCATAATAGTAAACGGGTAGCATGGAGATAAAGGTTCGATATTTTACGTTCTCTATTAACTCGGTGTACCTAATACCTACCTATTAAAATTGTTGAGGAAAATGCATGAGCTACAAGAGCTAAGATAAGAAAATGTAAGTCATTTTAAAACCGCAAGATGAGTCTGGCTGCTCGAATCATATCTATTTGAGATATCTAGGATAATTGATTTCTAATCGGCTTTCCCGAAAGCGATAGGAGGTATAAAACTGTATACAAAATCTCAAATATTTTTTCAAACATGCAATAAAATGACGTCATAATGTGCGTTATTTATAATTATAACAGGCTTCGAAGTGTCACGCTTCGGGCGGAACAATTCGAGAGAACTGTAAAGGAATTTCATACAAAATTGAAGGCCTAGGCCGGGAAGTTTTTTTTTTTTAAACAAGGCGTCTGTGTTTTATTTTTTATTTCATTGCATGTTTGAGAAAAGCACTATACATGCCTTAGCCGTGAAAAGGGCTTGCCAGCTTCGTATTACTATCCGGTCTATACCTACTCACCCAGCAAGCCCTTCTTTCCCGGCGGCTGCAGTTATGTAATATATATTACTTCGAGAAAAAGCCATTCATAAATGTTTGCTAAGCGTCTTGTTTCTTTTACCTTACTAATGCTATTTTTTACACCGCAACCGTAACACTAGTGCCTGTGTTTGCTTACCTGATATTTGCAGACCTTACCTAAAAGCAATGAGGCTTACAAATGTTCACCCAACCGCTCACCTATTCCGTTGAAGTAGTAGGTGTACTGAGCGCAGACATCGTTAGAAGCCAATATGCAGGAGGCTTGCAGTGAGTGATGGGTCCAAATGTACTCGACGTCGGGCCACGAGCCGTCGACTGCGAAATGGCAATTCGTGTATTTTTACACCAACTAGAGAAAACTTGCAACGTACTTTCCCCACGTAGTGGGTATTACGGATAGCATCACTCTGTCGCTTTAACCTGATTTACTATTTACTTCGCAACGCTTTACATTACGTTGGAACCATAAGGAAGGAAACATGTGGAGCTGTTTACAGAAGCGGAATCTGATTTCTCGCTGAAATTATGGTAAAACTAGCTAATATTAGGTATACCTACCTTTAGTTTCATCTGAACAAACGCTTTATGAATTTTGTTGATAAACTCATTTCCTACACAACTGTGCAATTTAGTTGATTTATTACAAGAAAAGTCAAACAGAACGATGGGCGGATTTAGGCACGTTGTGACTGTATGCTCACCCTAAATCGTTTTCTAAGGCTTTTGAGCAAAGTCTTATCTGCTTGGTTGTATTTGTCCCATCTGATAATTTGATCAAGAAATTCCACATTGTTCTAGTTTAGGAATAGGATATAAGAACTATCATCTATTCTATGGCTATGCACACACACACACACACACACACACACACGCATGCCTCTATGTACTTACTCGAAGCCACCAACGGCTGTTGACACGGCACCCCGGTGGCTAGCCTCGTGGCGTCCTGGCAGGTCGCATTGAGGAACACGCTCTCATTGTTGAACCGCGGGCCGAGCCACGTGAATTGGAAGCAACGACTTACTGCAGTCGATTGTGAGACCACCAATACTGCACCTGTAGTTTTTTGGTCACAGAGAAGTTTACTTGAAGTGTAAATATTTGTATAATTGAAGTCATTATGTTTTACGGAAAAAAAACTGTCTTCCTACTTTAATAATCCAATTGCTATGTTCAATTGTTGTCTAATAAGATACCCAAGTACTAACAATTTTCTAGTACTTAGTTATGTATGGTCGTTTCTGCTCCTGCGCAGTCAAAACGTACAGTTAAATTGAGAACATTCTCATTTTTTGAAATCTTTCAAAATTGGATAATCCTGCTTACACAGTCATAAAGGTAGGTACGTCACAGAATAGATAATAGGGTACATATGCCACTTTTCAGGTTAATTCGTAGAATTGCCAGTATCTATTAGTCTTCACAGCTCTGCTAGCTTACAAATAATATACCTATGAACAATAATTATGATCATTATTCTTTTGATCAAATAGGTACTGTACCGGATTACCGGAACTACGATAAAAAGTAGAGATAACTAGCTTCGTGCCGGAAACAGGGAAGTCCCTTATCTAATTCTGGGTACGGATACAGTTGCATGTTTTTCTAGCGTATTATGTCGTTAAAGTTCGTTTTAGCTCGCTTTCTCTAGGTATAATTTACAGTAAAAAACTGACAAAATATGAAGGAATAAGTTTCTGTCAAAAATTTCATTTTAGTGACAAGCTTTTATAGCCGACTGTACTTTTCTATGGATATCCATCAAATGCTCACTGAGACGATTCTAAAGAGCCCAGACTCAGTAGGATTGCTTTTTCTATTGTAGAGTGCCTATCGCCACCTTCCTGCTCCATCATCAGATCAGCCCCATGGTACCATATTATTGTATTGTCATCAAAGTCAAGTAAGTACCTATGCATAATTTCAGTTCAATCGGTTGACGATATCTGCTTCAAAATTGAGTTGCAAGATTTCATCCGAACCAACATACCTACTTAGATACATACATACATACATTGCAAGTTAAATAAAAGCTTGTAAAAACATTACCTTACGCACTATATTTGTAATCTCTTATTCGGCATATATTTCTGTCGCAACATAATGTAAAACATGCTATACGTTAGTAGGACGTAACGTATAAATAATAATGAGAGAGTTCTAGGTATGCCTATAATGGACAAGAAAATAAAGGGTAAACATGACACAGTAACACTCTTCAAAAAATAATATTTTTGTGTAAATCTATACGCATCAAACTAATCACAATCTACGAAAGAAATCGGTAAGTAGTTGCGTCAATAAAAATATTGATTTCAATCATCATACTCATTCATTAGCGATGTCGCGACTCAATTTTTAAGTGTAATACGGCTGGTTATGAATAAGAAAAAACAATACTTACATGATATTAGAACTAACGCTGTAATCACAAAATTCACTCGACTCATATTTTAAAAACAATAAAATACATTGATGATGATCATTAAATTCAATGAAGTCCGCTTTTCATTGTTTGTCGGATGCGACTAATTGGATTGATAGTTTGTTATCATATAGGGACAATCTATCGCATATTTAAAAGATAAAACTTGATTAGATTTATGACTAGTAGGAAATGATAACGGAACTTCTTAATTTTATATTATTCTTTTGTTTTCGCTGTTATTGCTAATTACCTATTTACATTTTTTGTTTGTTTAACAAAATATTTATTGATTTTTTATTTTTGGCATGACCTGCCAAGTACTTGCAGTGTTGCAGTTTGCAGTATTCGTTATGAATTGATAAAACGGAATATAAATTAAATTTTGCACCAATTTTTTTATTAAATGACATTAAATAAATGAGTCCAAGTGCGAGGTGAGATTCGTGCCGCCTCACGTCGTCGTAATAACACTTTTCGAATACTTATTTATAAATATTGCACACATATATGCACATCTGTGGCCTCGGTAAATGCCGTTGAAACGTGTCACATTTTATTCGTGTTTAGTACTTCACGATATATTGCAGATCCAGCGAGTAAGATTTTTTTTGTCTATTGAAGAGCCCCTTTGACGGACAACAACTCGACTTGTATATAAAAAATGACATTTACGCATGTATTTTTATTTAAGCGAATTCTTGCGTTGGAGTTTTCTTGACATTAGGGGAGATTGCTTCACCTAATAGCTGAACGAAGGGGTTGGAAACAAAGCCATTGCATTGGGGAGACTTGAATTTGACGCTCCATTTCGGTAAAATGCCAAAAAAAATAGAAACTTCTAACAACTTCAGAAAAAGCCGCTTGAACCATTGAAGTATAATATATATTATACGCTGGTTAATAAAACGGTAAAGGTTTTCTCCAGTAAAAATATTTGGGTTTATCCCGATAAACAGATTAAAAAGGCTGTACAGGATAAAAAAAACATTTCGCAAACCCTTTATATTGAAAAGATTAAGCTCAAACTAAATTCTAAATTCAATTTTTTACTCTGCATTTCAAATACGTTTTAGAATTTGTCCTTATATTTTGCTCGGTAAAAATATTGATATATCCACATTGTGAATTTGCATGGCGGTGGGGCGTTGGGCGGCCGGTGCATACTGAAATGAAATTATTCCCCATTCGCCATCGGTGGACGATAAGCCGATTTCGTCTAACCTCGTTCAATCAGCGAACACTGAGCTCCACTGCACTCGCGTAGATTTGCGGCTGAACAGACCAGACGTGTCCTGCTTTAAATATGAAGTTATTTCTGTTTAGGTTGCCTACTCGTACTCGTCATTAAATAGAGACTTGATAGTGAAACGTTTTTAGATCAACTTTAGGGATGGATGTATCGTAACGTAAAAAGTATTTTTCTAAATTTACCTATTCGATGTGGTGCATAAACATAGGTATGGAGTTATGCCCATATTTAACTTTCGAGGTGTATTTTCAATTTAAACTACGGTAAACCGCGTTCACAATTGAAACAAAAGATAGGTAAAGATAAATAATAAATATGTATTATTTAAAAAATAAAAAGCCCGTTAAGTGCGAGTAGTTAGGACTCGCGCACGAACTATGAAAGCACTGCATATTGTTCTTTGTAAAAGATAAACTGTACTAAGCGCCAAACTTAACTTTACTGTTGGAAAACGTTTTTACGTACCTACTTTAAATAAAGACTATATTTTTTATGAATTAACTAAACCATTAATCATTTCGATTCCCTTGAGAGTGTCGATATTCGTTTTTTTTGCGGCACAACCGGCTGTATCTTTTTTTTACGTTAACTTAGAAGTTTGATTTATTCACAGCTTCAAGGGACTGTACATATGGTTTTAATATCATGTCTATACCTCCACGCGTTCCCGGAATAAAGGGTCTTGACAGAGACTGAAATTTTAGCTACTTACAGCTAAAATTCCGTAGTAGTGCTATCTTTTTATTCCACTTTGAAAATTCATTGATTCAATAAGGGTTTTTTCAACATACCTAAGTATTAGATTGTTTTTGACAAATTATTCGTTTTATTTGTAGTTTATACACTTTTTATTGGAATACAGTCCATTGAATTCAGCTTGATAATTATGTGTCTCTAGGTACTTAAAATGCAATTAAAAGTTTCATCGTCTTCGTGACGGAAATTTGAGAGCTTGTAGGTCTATGCCTGGATATTAAGATTCAAAGCATAATAGGATTATCTGTAAAAGGATCACTACAGTCAGCGCCGAGATATGGATTGGGATGGAGAAAGGAAAATAGAGTGGATTTTGTCGATGATGCCAATACGATTACGCCCCGGGCAGTGCATCTACAGATGGAACTATCCATGCAGTTGTGATTCATTTATACTTACTGTAGAACTTTTTGAGGTTATTTGGGTGATAATCTACGCTCGTTGATGTGCTTTGGAAATATCTGGTATATCTAACGTACCTACGTAATGTTTCGTACTGTAAAAATATATATTTTTTCTAAAATCCAAATATACAATTTTTAACTAGCTTTTGCTCGTGTTGCATAGAATTAAGTAGTTATTCCCCAACAAAACGTCCACCACCCTTATCCGGGTTAAAAAAAGGGGAATGAAATATAAGACTTCAAAAGGACGCAAATTCGATGTTTCTAAATGTGAAATAGGTTTCAGAATCCTCCTAATTCAACAAACAATTATAAACAAATATTTGAACCATTTTCACGGCCAAAATCGCAAAATAGTTGTTTTTCGATGACGTCACGGTATTGATGTGCTTTCAGCGCTCCGTAAGAATGTCTGGCTGACATGACATAGACATTTAATCGGATTACAAAATAAAATCGATTGAGATCCTCAAAAATTAATCATATCTATTATTACTAGCGAACCGCCCCGGCTTCACACGGGTGTAATGCTGATAAATAATTCATGTATTATACATATGAACCTTCCCCTTGAATCACACTATCTATAAAAAAAAACACATCAAAATCCGTTGCGTAGTTTTAAAGATCTAAGCATACATAGGGACAGACAGACAGCAGGCAGCGACTTTGTTTTATACTATGTGTTTTGATTAGCGATTTAATACTGAATTCCAGGTGTCCAAACAATATTTGAGCTTGAATCTGTGCGCCTATTATTAACAATGTCTCTAGCGTACTTAATCAACATATCGATATGGTAATTTCTGATTTGGATTTCGGCTTTACATTATGTCCGGACAAGTGGGAAATTAATGTATATGTCGAGTGAATTACCGCGGCCGAGTTATCAATTGTATATTCTGCGGATCGTGTTAATTCATTGAAAATGTTAGCGTTGTGATTTTGATATGTCAGGTGTAGCATACCTCTAGGTACAGGTACCAAGAGGTATGGGTGTCAATAACAAAATGGTAAACACCTACGGTTAAGAGATAATCATACTATTTAACTTCCTAAAACTTTCGTAAGAACTCGCCAATAATTATTATAAGCGAATTAAACTCACGTCAGAATTCTCCCAAAATAAATTAGAGGATGCAGCTCTTCATTAGGGACAGCTAACTGTAAGGTCCCGCGGTTAGCAAATCGCAATAGCTTCTTGCATAAGCATACCTGTGCTAACTCGGGGCACGCTCTAGGGATTTGATATCGATAAAAAAGATGTCGATATGTTCTCGATTACTATAAAATAATGCGATATAATGTCCAATGAAGTGGATATTTTCATCTAGACGGCAATCTTTAATACCGAAGAATATGAAAAAAATATTGATTGTGTACGTATACAATTCTTTATAATACGTATTCAATTACTTTATGAACATTATTTGAAATAATCAAATAAATACATGCTTTAATTTGTTTATTATTTTCATTCTGAAATGAAGAGAAGAGATAACATTTAGATGTTGACAGTAACATCGATATATTTATTGGTCAATTAAATAATTTGCTACAGTACTTTAGTATCGGTGCCCCGAGTTAACACAGGTATGCATATAAGCTATTTATAATAATAATTTAACATCCGGTGAAAAACCCTGATGATTTTATAAATTATAATTCTTTTAAAATAGAGTACTTAGAGACTAGAAAAGAAAGTTTTTTTTTTCGGTACTGATCGAATAGCACATAGTTCATAGTTATTTATTAAAAAAAAAACAATATACATTGTGTTTGAATGTGACAAATTGACAATACAATATTAAATTAAATTAAAATCGACATAATAACAACACAATTACCATACCTGCCTATCGGTAAAGTGGAGACGCAGTGGTGATCTTTAATAGGCGTTTGCACGCTTTCCGACACAGGACCATTTTGAAAATTACATGCTGTGGCACAGGCACACCCTCGTACAAAAAAGCTTTTGCCAAAAACGACACAAAGCATTTGCCTATAAAAATTAGAACAAATGTACAGCTGTTGACGGAGTGGCACTTTTGCGATGGTACAAGTCACCGTCCACACGGTGACTTGTACCATATCGGCGAGACAAGGTGCCATATCACGAGCTTCCTAATTTACGTCTCTCTTTGAGGAGAGAAGAAGCCATATAATCCTTTTTTTCCTGCTTCTCTGATTGCCTGCATCTATGGATGGTTACATCCATAGATGTCTATCTATGTACCTACCAAAAAATAGTTGAAAAGGCGTGATAAAGCTACAGAGAGACACATGCACAGATAAATACATTTAAAAAATCCTAACAAAAATGTCAGGTGTATTTATAGCTCCTTGATTTCGTTATCGTCGCTCGTTTGAACGGCATCGCGTCTGCCACAAAGGCTGTCATCGGCACGGCCAGCGGCGATAGTGGCGGCACAACAGCTCTATACAAGCCGAGGAAAACGATTAAATAATCGCTGCCGACCAGTGTGCAAAAAACAAATAGTTTACTTTTTATCAAGCTAAACTCAGAGGACCTGTATAAAAATATATCGTTCCTATGTTTGTCGACATTGAAATTCAGCTCTAATCACAAAACAACACGCCTTCAAAATCACTAGCCCTAAAACCTTTTCTTTAGCGCTCCTGTAATCGCTGTACTATTACTATTACCTACTAAGGAACGCGTTGTACTGAACAAACTTCCCTAACGTACCACACACGTAACATACCGTGTAGCGACCATTGCTCTTTGCCTCCTACATCTTCAATATCCGCCACCTGTGAAAATACACAAAGCAAATATTGCCGGACATTTTTCTATTTTACGAACGACCGGATGAGACGGCGCTCCGCCCAGGCTTCGTGGCTTTGGTTTGGCCGATGTCGAGTTCTAACCTGTGAAAACCAATCAGGTACTCGGAGACTCATACTTGTACCTTGCGTTTTTTGTTTTGCATACTGTGCGTCTATATAAGCAGTTTCATGTCATATTATCAATCGATGTCGAGCTCGACCTCAATCGGCTTGTAGATTTTAAAAGCCTGTTTTATCAGGTCTATCTCCCGAATATGTTTTTACGGATTTTTATACTTACTGAGATTTGATGTAAAGTTTCGTGCTTGCGCTTACCTCATTAACATTAACAGTAGACAACCAAACCAACTAAAGCAAAGTTTAACTAATTATAGTGGACTGCATGGATGTATCTACACGTTTAGAGCGATTGAACCCCGGGTGGATGGGTACATGAGATGAATTTTACACATCTACATTATTTTATAGCCCGATACGGGAACAGTTCTGAACTTCAATAAAATACAAGTGCGTGATTTTTTGTAGTCAGTTAGAGTAGATTGAGTACTAATGGGTATCAACATTTTCTAACAGATTTTGAGTGTGCGTTAGGTATAAAAAAAGTTTTTGTAAGTGACCTCTGTAAATATAAGAAATAAAAAATCAAGTTAATTTCTTCTGCACTAGGGCATCGCATTTTACAGTTTTAACATTCCGTATTGTTTTCTAACAGATTTGTCGAGAGATTATTTCAGCGCAATACGAAACGAATGAAAAAATTATAAATCCCTGAAAAGATTATACAAGTGACTTTTGGGAACGAAAATGTGTTTAAAACTATGAAATGTAATGACAGTTTTAATTTATAACAGATTCATCAATAGCTTTATTTTATATAAACAATTGAATTTTTAAATCGTTCTCTAGGCCACAAAATTTTACGCAAAATTGTCAAGTCGGCGTAGTGTACTCATTTTCATAAAAGTAATCTATTAACATAGAATTCTAACCAATTCACCCACGGGAACAAATTATATTACTTCATTAGTTGTACGCGACATTTAAATTTGAGCGCGAACGCTTTGCATCAAGTTATGACTGCGCCGAGCGTTAGCGACTAACCCATAGAGCGCGAGGAATGCGTATTTAGATCGGCGCGCGGCCGCCATTAAAAATGTATGGAGAATTAAAAACACTTTTTGATAAATCTGGACCTTTAATACCAAACAATAATTGAAATATTTGATGCGGACAAATTGTAATCTAAATATTCATCTTTTTTTGAACTATGAAATAATTGTTAAAGTATAAAAAAACACTTAACGCCAGATTACGATTTTACAATTTTCGTCCAACTTTACTTAGTTGTCTAGGGTGAAATATTAATAATCTTATAATTTTTCCACAGAGAACTTGTTAACATATTCTTCAAAGTGCTAAATATGTAGTTTAGAAATGGATTCAACGACTAGTGTTGACGTTGTCTACTTAACGCCTTAACGGCAACTACCTATTTGTTCACATTTCGCTCGGTGCAGTCTTACTGACACCAAGTCCGGGCGGCCTTTTCAGATTTTATATAAAATACAATGCTAAAATTTGACTTTTGTAACTATCTTATCTTGGTTAAATAAGATATCTTATATTGTATTGTTCATTAGGTGTACTATTGTACTTCTTTTATTTAGCAACTTTTAGAAGAGTTGACAGTGCGTCTTTTTATTGATCTTACTAAATCAATGATTCATTAACAAAATGAATCGGTTCTTGGAAATATAAAACTAAATTTTACTTTAAGGTTGTTTACAAATATAATCCCATCATGTTAATAAATAGGTTTAAAAAGTTAGTTCTATTCGCATTGCACCGATACAATCTCGAATTATATTCGGGAAAGTAATTCAGAACGTCATATCATTCAAAATTTCAAACGAAAGCTTATTGCCTTAGGTTAAGGCGAGTAGATACGTGGAATGGTGAATAATACATTTTAAAGTCCTAAGGTTTGTATTCTAGCCAATGTAAAATTCTGGTAAGAAATATATGTTACTAGCATTTGCTCGTGGCTTCGCTCCCGTTAAAACCTATCCTACGGGAACAATGTTTTTTTTTTTTGGGATAAAAGTAGCCTATTTGTTAAGTTAGGGTATAAAATATCTCCGTTTTAAACTGCACGCATATCCGTCCAGCCGTTTTATCGTGAAGAAGAAACAAACATACACACATATGTCGCTTTCATGATATTAATGGGAAATTTTACTCGCAGTATGGATAATGCTATCACAAAATAGAAATATAAAATAAAAGAAGTAAGAAAGAAAAAGATTAAAGATAAACGATGTTATAATAAGTCACCAATAAACATCGAGTGCTTTACATGAGCTTACTTTTACAAGGCTCACGAAAATGTATGTCTTAATTGGGTAACAGTATTACTTGATTAAAAAAAATAATTGGAGGAGATAAATAGTACATAACTACAGAGGCCGGGAAAAGTCAGTTCCTATTTGAGTATGATTTTAAAGGAAGTCCGAGTCCTTAACCCTTTGACCGCCAAAGACGGCAAATCACGTCATCGGGAATTCGTGCCACTGACGCCAACGACGCCTATTGACGTCAAAAATGTCAGTGGTCAAAAACATGCTAATTCAAACCACTATCTGTGTTTTTCAACCTCTGTTGATTTTGGAGCAATTTTTTTTTTTTGGTTTGGCGTCAGTGGCGCGGTGAATTGTTTTGCCGCTCGGCGCTCAAAGGGTTAAATTAATACGAATCCACGAACTGACATTTCCACCGAAGCCTGTATTCCTGTAGCCTGTTTTCTCCAAATATGCTTGGAAGTAATCACCAATCTTTATTTTGAATGGTTAAATCAGCAACTTCTAAACGCACGATTTTTTTTAGAAGCCATACCTTATTTATCATTCGGAGATCACAAGATTCGCAAGTCCAAAATAACTTTTTCTATTGGTTTGGACGGAATCATTTCAGATATATGAGTGTATATCATTATTTTCAAATATTTGTTAGGACAAAATATTTAAGATTTTCTAATTGTACAAGTCAATAAAAACCTATGTTATGGCCTTTTTATGTGGAATTGTAAAATTACAATTTTGACGTATTAATGTAAGCAAAAAAACATTCATAGTAATGTCATTTCATTTCAGATATATGAGTGTATATCATTATTTTCAAATATTTGTTAGGACAAAATATTTAAGATTTTCTAATTGTACAAGTCAATAAAAACCTATGTTATGGCCTTTTTTATGTGGAATTGTAAAATTACAATTTTGACGTATTAATGTAAGCAAAAAAACATTACATGAATTATATTAATTAATTGTTTATTGGTGAATTATATGAATGTTTTTTTGCTTACATTAATACGTCAAAATTGTAATTTTACAATTCCACATAAAAAAGGCCATAACATAGGTTTTTATTGACTTGTACAATTAGAAAATCTTAAATATTTTGTTACTTAATTTAATTTAAGTTAATTAATTTACAATAAAAGTTTTAATATTCTTGAGTGTAATCTTAGTAGGTCTGAATGAAAAAAAACTCATTGGGTTGCTTCATACGTTCTTGTAGTGCGAGTGACGAATGGAGATGAACCGTATAACTCGTTTAACGGAATTTAAAAAATTGACAAGTAAAATAAACAGCTTCAACAAAGAAATATATATTGCTGATTACTAAATATCCTTATCCATTTATAATATATAATTTAAATTAAATGTCTGTATATTGAACGTACAGGGCTCGACGGAAATGTCAGTTCGTGGATTCGTATTAATTGAAGGACTCGGATTTCCTTCAAAATCATACTCAAACACGAACTGAATTTTCCCGGCCTCTGCAGTTATGTACTATTTATCTCCTCCAGTTTTTTATCCTTTACCAAATCAAGACATACATTTTGTGAGACTTGTAAAAGTAAACAGCACTCGATGCATTAGTGACTATACAATCGTTTTTCTTTTTGTTTGTTTCTTACTTTTTTTATTTTCTTTTTAGGGTTCCGTAGTCAACTAGATTCGCCATGTCCGTCTGTCCGTCGGTCTGTCCGTCCGCGGCTCAGCTCCGTGATCATTAGTACTAGAAAGCTGAAATTTGGCATGAGTATGTGTATGTATCACGCCAACAAAACGGTATAATAAAATAATTTTTTTTTTCGGTTACCTCTCAAACACCTAAAGTGGGGGTGAATTATTTTTTCAGCTTTTAAAAATGATAGGGGTCTCTAAACATTATTTTTGATAAGGTTAGCAGTTTTGTAAATATTAGTTCCGAAAATATAAAAAATAGTGTCCCCCCCCTCTAACTTTTCAACCACGGGTCAAAAAATTATGGTAAGTTCATGAAAATAAGGCCTTATAATAAAATAAAATAAATAAAAATCATTTATTTCAGAGCTTGGCTCCATATAATGTGTTAGTAACATAGAACTTACCCCTAGTGTTAGACAGAGCAATATAAAAACAAAAATACAAAAACTAAAAATAAATTAAAACGAACCAAAGACACAAGACAGAGTGAGAGCGTGGCTCACAAGTCAGTCGTCCCATGCACATGGAGTTGCATCCAATGTGCCTGTATGGGACAGTCCAGCCTGCCAGCCACAACCTTTAGGATGCTGTTGGCACTGCCGCGCAACCGTCGCATCATTGAGGCTACTCGCTTGCGTAAAATAGCATGAAAGCCATCAACGCGCGCCTCGGCGGACATTCCCGATGCGCTGCAGTAACGCGGCAGCCCCAACAGCAACCTAAACGCGTAATACTTTCATAAGTACTTTCAATGAAAACTATATTGAACAAAATCGGTCGAGCCGTTTCTATTGTGAAGGATGAGCAACTACGGAACCCTACACTGAGCGTCACCCGAAATGCTCTTCGTCGGTTTTTAATTATTTTTTCGACTTAAATGACGTTAGGAAACCCGTTTCATATAGAGACTCACGGGAGTTTTCAATGTAAAATACTATTTATAGATATAAAAGATACAACTATATTGTGATAGCAGTATCCGTACTGCGAGTAAATAAAAGCGACAGTATGTGTCTATGTTTGTTTCTTTTTCACGTTAAAACAGCTGGACTGATATGTATGCAATTTGAAACAGAGATAGTTTATACCCTAACTTAAGAAATAGGCTACTTATTATCTTGGAAAAATAAAACATCGTTCCCGTAGGATAGTATATACCAGGTTAAGTAACAAACATTTTTATCAAAATTTTACATTGGCTAGATTACAAGCCTTAGGACTTAAAATGTATTATTCACCATTTCACGTACCTACTCGCCTTAACCTAAGGTAATACAGCTCTTGTTTGAAATTTTGAATGACATGACGTTCGGAATTACTTACTCGAATATAATTCGGCAATGTATTGGTGCAATATGAATAGAACTAACTTTTCAAACCTATTTATTTAGATGATGGAATAATATTTGTAAACAACCTTAAAGTCAAATGTATATTTCTAAGAACCGATTCATTTTGTTAATTAAGGTTATCTTTCTGAAAGATGAATGTTTACATTACAATCTGTGTCCGCATCAAATATTTCAATTATTGTTTGGTATTAAAGGTCCAGATTTATAACAAGTGCTTTTAATTCTCCATACACTTTTACAATAGCGGCCGCGCGCCGATCTAAATACGCATTCCTCGCTCTCTATGGGTTAGTCGCTAACGCTCGGTGCAGCCTTAACTTGATGCAAAGCGTTCGCGCTCAAATTTAAATGTCGCGTACAACTAATGAAGTAATATAATTTATTCCCGTGGGTGAATTGGTTAGAATTCTATGTTTATAGATTACTTTCATGAAAATGAGTTCACTACGCCGACTTGTCAATTTTGCGTAAAATTTTGTGGCCTAGAGAACGATTTAAAAATTCGATTGTTTATATAAAATAAAGCTATTGATGAATCTGTTATAAATTAAAACTGTCATTACTTTCCATAGTTTTAAACACATTTTATTTGCCAAAAGTCACTTGTATAATCTTTTCGGGGAGTGAATTTTTTTTCACTAGTTTCGTATTGTTCTGACATAATCTCTTGACAAGTCTGTTAGAAAATAATAACGAATGTTAAAACAATAAACTGCTATGCCCTTGTGCAGAAGAAATTAACTTGGATAATATTTTCTAAGAGTTATAAAGGTTGCTTACAAAAACTTTTTTTATACCTAACGCACACTCACGATCCGTTAGACAATGTTCATACCCGTTAGAACTCCATATTACTTTGCTGATAAAAGAAAAAAAACGTACAATGCGAATTATTTTAGTTTAAGGTGTAATTATACCCTTCCCGTATCGGGCTATTTATTTAGGGTATTGAAGTTGAAACCAAGCTTTATTAACCCTGTGGCGATGCAGCGTAAGGCAAACTTTTTTTGTTTCAAATTGACGTTCTACCACCAGTACCAGCTATATTGACGCTGAAAATTTACTTTGGTACCCACCATTACTGTCTTAATTTGCACAAAAAAATCAAAGACAAAGGTTTATTAAGTTTACAAAACAGCTTACATTAATCTTAGTTTCATAACTTCAGGCCGCTTTTTCTTTCGGCGCCCCGCGTTGCATGAAACGACTTTAATTAAGATATCATGGGAAATAAACCAAGCTCTCGGCTCTTTGAAATATTACACGGGAGAGTAAATTTGATACCCGTAGATACCTACACAGTTTGAGTTATATCGAACAACGCTTAGAATATTGTGTACAGTTTGGTTGAAGACACAAAAGGTGAGGCTTGGTTACTGTCGTTGTTGTTAATGAAGGAAACTAGGGATTGGGATCGTTATAACGTAGACTCTATTGAGAAGTGTTTTCATATATGTTCGAGTTCTTTTAAAGTATTTTCATCCTCGATTGATATCATATTAAACGGAAATGGAAACATAAATATGTTAGTGTAAAACCTATTTCACCATACTCTGTTGGTGCAACAGATGATTACTCCTGTCAATGTTGGTTGTGTATGGAGCAATTGGGCCTTAGGACCTAGGACTATATTTGATATGTACTTATTATTCAGTTTATAGACCAAAGGACAAGCATACATGTATATAAATGGAGCGGTCAGTGTCCACTGCATAAATTGTAGCTCTTTGTAAACTAGGGCAATTAAATGAATCATGCGTTAGTTTTACTAACGTATCGAGGTAGCGCTATTGTTTTGAAAGTCATATGAGCTTAGGATCTCGATATGAAATGCACAAATGTAATATGGCGATAGGTACAGGTAGGTATGGCCTTGAAAACGATGTATTGTCAAATACAAGAAAAAAGGAAAAACAAAGAATCAGTAAATAAAAAGCGTAAACACTACTTACACTACTAACAACTGGGTGCGGTTCTAGTTGCATAAAAACATTTAGCATATTTTCATTTAACTACTTTCAAAATGAATAATAAACACATTGCATAAAAACAAAATTCATAATTTTGTCAAGCATAATATTTAAACATCATAACCAAAATAATCATAATAACATTCGTTATAATGTTCATAAGTCATAATGTCACTTGGTATAACATACATTCAGAATATTTATTAAAACTCATAAAAACACTTAAAATAATTATCAAGTTGCATAAATATCATATCAAATAAGTCCCGAATAAAAAGTTGTTGAGTACCTACTGAAATATTATGTTTTTTTTTACCCTAAAAACGAAACTGCTCCAAGAGATAGGTAGGTTAGGGTTATTTTTTTGTATGACCTTAAAACCGAAACTGCTCCAAGAGATAGGTAGGTTAGGGTTATTTTTTTATGAGCCTAAAAACGAAACTGCTCCCAGAGATAGGTAGGTTAGGGTTTTTTTTTATGACCCTAAAAACGAAACTGCTCCCAGAGATAGGTAGGTTAGGGTTTTTTTTACACTAAAAACGAAACTGCTCCAAAAGATAGGTAGGTTAGGGTTATTTTTTATGACCCTTAAAAGGTAACCGCTCCTAATTTGGCTCGGCAATGGGGAAAAATGAATGAAAAAAAATATATTTTTGGATATATTTATTTGGACAACATTAATTATGCTTTAAGTTATTATGAAAAAAATATGATATGACAATGGTCCAGTATACAAAGTGACTATTATGCTATTTGTCTATTATGCAATTAAGCTATTATTATTTTCGAAATTATGCAATTCGTTTGTATGCATTTTGTTTTTATGCTATATGATCACTTATGCAGGTTGAAATTATGCAATTCGTTTTATGCAAAATGAAAATTCGCAAATTGTTGTTATGCAAAACATTACACACCCCTAACAACTAGTTATGTAAAAAAAGCTAAATTATATGGCGATATTGTTTGCGTTGGTTTGGCATGTCTCTAGTTATTCGAAAATGTTGCAAAATGTTGATTAATGTTACAATCAAACGTTGTACCTACAAACTTACCGTCAACCGCTATATAAATGCTAATAATAAATGCTATTTACATATTTACGCAGGTTACGCGCGCCCAACTATTTTATTTTTTGTCTGATCAATGCCCTAGATTGATGAGGAGAGTGGTGTGATGATATGACTGGTACCTAGAACCTACCAAATTATTGTTTACCTCATAGTTCATTGTCTACATCATTTTTTTAATCTTTTTTTTCTATAAAACCGTTTAACTTTACTTATTTTTATTTTTAGGAATACAAACGCGTCTGAATATTTCACTTGTTTATTATATTAAAATTACACAAAATATACAAAAGGTACAAAAATTTAAATTTACTTACAATGAAGTGTAATTTTAGTATTTTTATCTAAATACAATTACTTTATGGTTTATGTACAAGAAGATTTCAATATAAATAACAATATTTACAGAGCAATGACTAAAAATAAATCCATATACTTATATGAAAAATTTTAGCTCATTGCTGCATTTACTCTTTATAATTACATTATTTATATACCTCTACCACGCACGCGGTAAACAGTCGCGCTAAACCTAGAAACTTTAGAAGAAAATATACAACTTTAAAGTTTTCGTGTTCCCACAAAGGCTATAAATCTCAACATTCTGCTGCTTTTGCACTGTTTACTGCTCACCCACTCGCAATATAGTTTATCACATTGCTGCAAACAACGCACTCACTTAAAGTTAAGCTTAGAAAACTTGCGTGATATCGCAATCACTGGCACTAAGAGTTTTTGCACATTGATTTATATACGTCCAAAATCACACTGTTTTCACTAGTTTAAGTATTTATCCTACATATGGGAAAGGTGCAAATTGCCCGGGGAAGTATCCCGGGTAGCCGGCGTTAGGCTGGACAGGCAGCGACGAAGTTACGTACGACGTCAGCACTGTCGGCACAACTTTAGTCGTGTACAACGTTGTGTACACAGTCTTCGCGCCGAAAGTCAGTTTCAAAACTTGGCTGTCTGTCGCCGTCACTTCTGTGTTCATGACAACCGGCGTCGAAGTTAGCGAGAACTGTTGTTGCGGGAAGAGCGGGTTAAGTGGCTGCAGGGGTAGGGCGGGGAGACTGCTCGTACCTATTTCGTACTCTGTTTTCGTGACGGTAGCTACCGGTCTGGATATGGTACTGCTCACAGTGCTCTTTCCGTCAAAGAAAGGAATCACATGGGACTCATAGATAGTCTCGTATTTTAGAACTGGTTTGGATGTGGTGACAACATTAGGGATTTGGGCAGCCGCCGCAGGGTTGAGGAGTCTCAACAATGCCAATTGTTGCGCTTGTTCTGGGGTCAGGGCTGGTGTCGGGGGAGTCGGTGGTTCCGTGACATGATTGACCTTATTTTGACCATGAGCTTTCTTTAGTCTCAAGTGGTTATCCGGCAGTCTGTACTTGTCAACCTCGGCTAGATCGAAATCAGATCCAATGTTTGCTAGATCTAGATCAGGCGGGAAAACTCGACGTGGTACTCCGTCTTCTTCCTCATTGCTGTCTCCGAAATCTAATTCTAAGTGTAGTTCGGATCCAGCTTCATCGAGGCGACTGTTAAATTCTTTTAGAGTTTTGCTTGGTATGAATTGGAAGTAGTCCATTGGTGGCAGCGTTTTCGTTGCTGTAACAAATCTGGTCACTTGATAGGTTTGGATGAATGTTAGACTGCTCGTCAAGTTAACGTCTCTTACAACCGGCAGAATGTGTGTTTTCAACATGTGCTGTGTCGTGCTAAATGTTTCGGTTACGGTTTCTAACGGAGGAGTTTCCATATCAGAAGATAAGGTGATTGCCGGCAGCGTAGCTATGCTCGAATCTAAATTATGATCTTTTCCATATGGAGATGCCGTGGCCAGGATGTTTTCAGTCAAAGGTTCGTTCAGAGCGCTTGGTGCATTAATAACTGCAGTTGGTTCGATACGTTTTTGAATGGTAGACGTGACGGTGATAATACGAGTGTTTTTGACGCGTCCGACCTGAAAATCAAAACAGAACATTAGTAACAAATGTATTTATGCAACTGATTTTATATCTTTCTCACAAGTAGATCTTACCTGGAAAGTGTAGGGTGACTTGATTGTAGCAATTTCATAGTAAATGTCTTTAAAGTCAGCAGGAGTTGAAATTTCAACCTTTAGTGTCTCAACTGGCGGAGGTTTCTCGATGGAATTATCATCGGCATCATTTTCCAGAAGAGAGCTGGCACCATTTTGAGATCCTTGCAATTCGAGATCATTGTCAATTCTCGCTTGAGGTGACACGTCGTTGGAATTGATATCATCAAGGAGAGGGTTTGCATTAGGTGTCGTTTGTTCGTCATCATTGTTCATCTTTCTGATCGTAACCTTAGGTTTAGGGCTTGTCTTATATTGCCAACGTCCTGAGCCTGGTGTCCGATTAAGTTTGAATTTGTAGACGCTAGTAGATGCGACCGGGGTTACTTGTTCAACTGGAGTGGCCTGTACGCGAGGCTTAAATCCGCGTCTCGATTGATTGTCATTATTTGAAGGTGTTACGATCGTCTTATGGCCGGAGTTACGGTTGCTCTTCCTTTTGTTAGAGAATGACGGAGTAGCGGTTTCACTGAAAAAAAAAAAAGTTATGCAAAATTATGCTTATTGTTTTGTTCTAATGACAAATTTGTTGAATACCTGCTTGTGTGTGGTATAAATTTATATGAAATAAGAAATATGGTACTATCAAATATTACCTTTGAACACGATGGGAGTGGGATGAGTTGCGATTTTTGAATTTTCTGCTTGGAGCTGGAACAACATCGTGGTTATCGTTGTCAGAGTTGTTCTGGGGACGATGGCGGTTTTTAAACGAGCTTCCATTAGACGTTTGCCTTCGAGGCTTTCCAAAGTTAGTTTCTTCATCGCTGATTGATGGAGTTGGTTCTAAATTATGTCTATTATGATTTTTAGGTATCGACGGTCCCACGGTCTTTAATATTCTATGAGCTGGGCTGGGAGATATTTTAGCTCTATGCCCCGGAGATTGTATAATTTTTGAGTTACTGTTCAATACTTGAGCGTATTTCCCGGATATAAAGGTACCAATAACACTAGTTTCATGCACTGTGGTTACTCCGTCCTTAACTATAGTACCCCCAAGCGTTGTAACAAGGCCAAGTGGATGTTCCTCATCATCCGGAGGTGGGGTCGGTTGGTGTACTCTGTGTTTAGAACCAAGCTTTGGTTTCTGACCGGGGACCTTGGATGGTCTCAAATTGATAACCTTGTATGTTTCTTCTACAAACTCAGATGGCTGTCGCGACAGGAAGTCATATTCCGGTTCACCAATGTTATTGTTAGTGATTAAGACTGCCGGTTCTTCTTCAGGGTTGTCTGATTTAACTTCTACGATGCTGCTAACTTTGGAATGGTATACAGCAGATTGTGGGGTATCTTGTTTTACTTCTACTTTGCTGCTCAATATAGCTGGTTTGTTTTTAGAAGCATCTGGTTTCGGTTTTTTGTTACTGGACTGCGAAGTTTTTGGCTTTTGGGGAGCTGGTTTTGATGAAACGCTTTCTACAATTTTGGAAGGACCAGCGACAACTTCCACTTTAGTTAATATTTGTTTCTGTTCATTAGCGACAGATTTCGGAGTATTAGGTACTTTATCTTCTTTTTTGGAGGTAACAACTGATACGGCACTAGATACGGCAGGTGGGCCAGTGGGCTTGTTTGTTTTGTCTTTATCGGATATTTTACTGGGCTTGATGGCTTCGGGTTTCACACTGGTAATTGATGGCGGTGGTGGTTTAGTTTCGATTATGTTTTCTTGAACTGATTTCTCAGTACTCGGTGGTTCTGAAATGAGAGAAGATTTTGTTAATATTAGATGAAACCCATACTCATATATAACAAAAAATAAACTATTTTTTTACCAAAATGTCAATTTTCTCGGAGTTTAGGCTGAGTTTTTTTTGAATACCTAAGTGTTACCTAAATTCAACAAGGCCACGAAAGAAGTTTTTCTCGGAAAAGAAAGACGGAAAACAGAAGCACTACGTAAAGGGAAACCAGTTGCATATATAATAAAGGCCTCCTTTTGCGCTGAGGTTTCTTAAAAACTAACACAAAACAATTTAAACGAAATATTTTTTGACCTGGTGGTGGAGCTGACTGGGGGGAGAAGACCATGACAGTGTTGCCTATCGTCGTGGTGAAGTCGAGGAATCCGTAGACGGTCTGGGTGAGGAACTGGCTGGCCGGGGCGGGCGGGCTCGGCGGCTGCGGCGCTCCGCCATCATACACTGGTCCGTCGGCTAAAGTTATGCTACCTGAAATAAATAAAAAAAACAAATAGTTTAATTTTTGTAGTATTACAGCTGAAGAATGATTTGATGCCTTTTTTTATTGTAGCCAAAAATACTAAACAAAAAAAGAATGTTATTATTATTAGGGATCGGACGATCGAGTGCAAATGACATAATGAGCAGGACTAATGGAGTAGAAATCAATATTAAATTTTTTATACGTTTGATATTCTTTTCATTTTCTAAGAGGTATAAAATCAATATATCAATTAACACAATTTATGTTGGCACACTAGTTACCATTTCCGCGTTGCATTCGGTTTATATAACGGAATAGGTTACATAGGTACTCGTAGATGAACATCAATCAATATGTAGCCTGTTGCATTAAAAAATGCGATCTCTAAACCCAAATTCCTATTGGGTGCAATAAAATGGTGCAATATCACCATTGGTAACGATATATTAAATTGGACTCTATATCAGCGTCGACAAATTTATCGACTGCATAAAAAAATAACATTGATTTCTACTCCATTAGAAAGAAAGAAAGGAGAAGAAAGAAATACATTTATTCGTGATGTGACCATAATACATAAATACATAAAGGGTGTGACAGAAGTGATAATAAAATAATAATAATATAAAACACAAAAGGTAACTATAAAAAATTATGGCCGTGCCAGGAAAAGGTCCCACCTCAGCAAGATGCTAGCTCGAGAGCCAGCGCTGATCTTCCGGTGGGACCATAGGTGGCGCCACGGAGAGCTGCTCGCACTAGCGCTTAGTCCTATTCCTTATGTCATTTGCACTAGATCGTCCGAGCCCTAATTATTATAAAATAAGCCTTAATTGCGCGTCACTTGACGTTTTGGATGTGTAATTCTTGCCATAGTTTGTTTAATGCATTCACTGCCAGGGGGCGTGGCCTAGGAACAAACTTATATGAAGATCAAATAGGTATATGCGTTGCTGGCAGTGAATGTTAAAAAGGATGTTTACCAGTGTGTCGTTTTATTATACTTATAATGTGGAGAACCTTTAATATAAAAAGTCTATTTCATACAGATCTGTGCGTGTGACATATGTCATCTCAGAACATTTTAATTAAATTATAAAAAAATATATTAACGCACAATCTTTCACAAATCGACCTATAGTCCCAAACTAAGTAAAGCTTGTACTATGGGTACTAGACGACGATATACGTAATATATAAATACATATATATAGATAACATCCATGACCCAGGAACAAATATTCGAGTTCATCACACAAATATTTGCCCTTGCCGGGATTAGTACCCAGGACCGCCGGCTCAGTAGGCAGCTGCACTACAAACCGAGCCAACCGCTTCGTCATATTTGAATTAAGGTTATAAAATTTACGAAAATGACAGATGTCACACGTTCAATGCTATATGAAATAGGCTATAAGAGTTAGAAATTAAAATACTATCATGCTATAAACGTGTTATGCAAACGGCTTGAGACAAAGTACAGCGATAAAAAAAAGAACCAGTGTCGGTATTACTTCAGTGCCATTTGTTGGGAAATGATCCGTAATAGTACCTTCATATGGCTAAAAAAAGAGGGTGTTTACAAAACAAAGCCATTGACGAGATACGAGTATCTTTAAACTAATGACGTGTTATGCCGTTTAACAATACATGGGCGGTTATAAAACCAAATGAAATAGGTACTCGCCTTAACGACGTACCGATAAATGTTTTGACGACTTGTTGTTGTTGATTTGGCGTACATTTTCCGATATTGTTTTCCGGCAATCGAATAGCGTTAGCACTTAGATCGATGCCAGTGACAAAGAGTTTTCAACTAAATTATCATGACATTATGACACTAACTGTACAAATAGGCTTCAAACTTGTATTTATTTTGCAACAAATGAGTAAATAGGTAAAATGTCCGTTAATATTTTTTACTGCTTGCTTTTAGGGCTGCAAAGAAAAACTTTCAATGAAGAATTATAGGTCAGTACGTAAAGTCACAAAAAAAGTAAGCGATTTCTTTGAAAACAGCGATTAATATCAGTTAAAACATTACTTAAGGTTAGAAAACCGTTCCCCAAAGTACCCAAGTTGTATTTCCCAGGCCAAAAGGTAACAAATTCAAAGGGGATTGTGACTGGAGCTCTTTCCTTCCGGACCATTTGCCAGCAAGTGGGCTGAGATAGTCTGCCTCAGATACGGATCGGGAACCTCAAGCGCTCTGATGTTTATACTTTCAATTACTTAACTCCAAACATTGTGTACCTACACACACTTGGAGCCACGATATGTGATACCATTTCGTGGAGTGTGTTTAACCTGTATAATGGTTACTGTTCCACTGAAGCACCTTCTTATCTCGTAACAAAGGAATACGAAATCTAATGTAATTGAAAACTGCCTAGATTATTCGCGTAGCTTTCAAATGAACGCAAGTTTACGACTCGAGTTGCGTGAGTATCTGTAAGATTTAGCTCAAATTAGATCTCTTCAAGACTCAGAGCGCAGAACAAGAAGCGTAAATTTTAAGTGGATTCGTAGGTACATCTGAACCGTAAACGACGAAAACAGTGGAAGAAATATAGATGGTGAAAGAGACTAATGATCATTGTATTCAATAGGTTTGTAGTCTTTGTTACTATGACAATGCAAAATGCAAATAACTAAATCAGAAAATTGTAGATCAGAGGTCAAAATTAAGCCACTTAAAGAACTTGAGGGCGAAATCTATGATTATGATGACCTGTCGTTCCACTTACAGCAGTGGCCCAGCTCCTGTTGTATGGATATTATGTGTGTCCGGGCTTGTAATAACTATCTCCAGACAATTGTCAATTTGCTTAATAGATCGTTATATGCTGACCTGTGATCTAAAACACGTTATCTAGACACCGCTACTTCTCCTACCTAATTATCATAAGGTGGCCAACGAGCAAACGGATCGCCTGATGGAAAGCGATTACCTTCGCTCATAGACACCTGCAACACCAGAGGAGTCACAAGTGCGTCACCGGCCATTCAGGTGGGAGTACGCTCTTTTGTTGAACGTTTGAAGGTATATTCAATTTACATTGCAGCCTATCGAGGCAGGAAATTTCTATCATCAGGGATAACCTAAGCGCTGTTACAGCAATGATATAATTTTGAGCAATAGTTGTATTACGACGCGATGGAAAATCCGCTGGTATATTCTAACCTTTTACGTTGTTACTTAGTATGTATTGAGCCGTTTTTTCCAGTAAAATCGCTTCTTAGCTAGTTAACGGTTCGATTATCTCTTGATTCGACAACACACGTCTCTATTCATGCGAGTTATAAATTCGCCTTAACCTTTTTATTCACCCTTTTCATGAGCTTTGCATATTGAAATGTTTACTCGGGCTTCTCTCGGTCGTTTCCCTCATAACTGTGAAAGGTATAGAAAGTATTTTACCCAATAAGTCGTAAACATTCTTTTTGTAATTTAAATAAAACCTAGGCTCGTAAACCTGACTGGAAACTATGAAATCTGAAGCCTACCTATAGTATAAGACCGAAGCAACGCAGTTGTATAAATTATTTAGATAACATTATATCCACATTTGAATATGTAGCATAGAAAAAATATAGGATTCAGACATAAATATATTCTGGCGCTTATTAGCAAATTATTAAAATGTTTAATATAAAGGGAATCGATCTCTGATTGCTCTTATATGTTTAGGCTTTAACCTAATCAGTTAAAATAAACACGCTTTTAAGAGGATATAACTGCTAATTTTTCATACAAATTGAGGTTTCGTTCTGGACTGTTTCCTCCTCCAAAACTTAACCAATCGTAACGAAATTGGCAACTGAATGGGAAGGACATATTCTGTGTCGTACCGTTTCGATCGATTTCTGCGCGTATTATTAAACAATTTGTGTGGTGTCTGGCTTTGGCCAAATTCGCCTCAAACAGACGCCGAGTACACCAACTCTAGATATTAATAACGGTCCGACAAAGAAACTGTCTTAATCATTCAGTTTCCAAAATTTCCTAACTATTGGTTTAGTTTTCGAAGAACGGTACCTCGATTTCTTCAACCCGGTTACGTGAAGTTTGAACCTAAGGAAAGATGGGCAGTAGTATTTCGTCTTAACTGTACCTGTACCTTCAATATGATAGGAACCTTCGAACTCTCATTCGCACAAATGCTTACAAAAAATATTTTATTCGCAACTTCGATGTTCATGAAAGGCTTATTGACGTTTATAATAGGTTCGTAAAGGTGTACCTACCTATATACAGGTTGTCCCACGACTATGCCACATGGAGGGGAAGTAGGTACTGTGAGACTGCGGGGGTGCAGTCAGATGGGGCTATAAAAAGAGCAGAGGTACGTTCTAGATGTTTATTGCCCGGAGGCCAAAGAAAGACTAACTATACATTTTATTTCATTGACGGATGTCACACGTCTTATTCTAAACATAAAAATGACTTTATTTTTATGTCGGTGGCCAATTAGCACCGATAGTGAAGTACCACCTTCACAGTACCTTATATTTTGCTCATTTGAGACATTCTTTTTTTTTTAATTAAGTAATACTATATTCACAGATTTCAAAAAAATTGCTTGTCTCACCTGGAAATCGAACCGAACAAAAGTGAAAAAAAAAATCCTGTAGTTTTATGATGCCAACTGAAAGAGTAAATGGCAAAGAATAATTATCTTTAAGTAATAATATGTTAAAATAAGAGAACACCGAAATTTTTAACATTAATAAATTATTATAATAGGTCTCGCTGAAAATTTTCATACAAATTTTCCATTTTTTTTTAACTATCAATGCAGTATTACTTAATTTTAAAAATAAAAGATTGTCTCCTTTGAGCAAAATATCCAGACTAAAATATTTAATGTACTTCCCCTCCATGTGGCATAGCCGTGGGACAACCTGTATGTTTAAGTAAAGTATACATAAGAACATCGCGGGATTGACTCCATATTCTATAATTACTTCGATGTTGCTCTGTCGACATGTTGACACCCACCAGTCTACAGTGTGCTGTACCTTCAGCAAAATCAGCGCGTATCAGTCAGTCAAAACTTTTCTTTAATAAGTACATTTATTACACAAAATACTCTTTAAAATATTTTGAATTAATACTCTGACAACATGACCGAGACCTTTGCTAACCGTGAGACGGGCTGGAATGTTGGAGGGACTTTTTCATTATTGTCAAGGTAAAGAGGGGAATTTTATTTTGCATGACATGATTATAAAATTTCTCATTGAATCTGAGGATCGCTCGCTTCACTTGCCGCGTCGCGCGTTAATATTAAAACTCCTAAGTAACCGGTTCAAATCGTACTCGCCTAGAGATGAGCCGAACTCGAGAATGTTTACCGATTTGTATGGAAAATGTTCTCGAGACCGTTCTCTCCCCATAAAAACCGGGTACCTACATATTGTTTGGCTGGTAGAAAACGCCTGAAAACGAGTGTAGACGACTTTCGCTACGTTTTGGACGAAAATATCTATATTTTAATTATTATTTTAATCTGCATGGTAAATTTGAAACTTCCAAAATGGAAATTCCGAGCCTTGTCCATTCAAACCCTCGCGAAGAGTACAAAAGGCGTTAGCTACAAATTGCATTAAATATTCGAATGCCATTTCGCAGACTTAAATACCGATTCGCGCTATCTAGGTCATGTGAAATGTTGCGTGAATTATCGTTTTAATTAACACTTCAGCGAGGAGCATGTCGTAATTCCAATTTTATTAGTTAGTAATTTAACTTTTGTTAAACACGGCAGATGGTGCTAAAGTTTTCGATTACTAGACTACCTATATTCGACGATTTAGAAATACAGGTAACCTTACAATTTGATTGAGGCATGACTGGAAGTGAATTGAAGATTGTAAACTCGATCGGTGCCAAATGAAATAATTAGTTTGGAGATCCCTTCATTTTAAACTTTATTAATTGTGTTTTTATCGTAACGGTGGATTCAATTCAAATTCATAATATTTAATTCAGACAATGTCAATAGAGTGTTATTCTAGTTACAAAGGTCTTCTAAATAACAACACAGAGAATAAAAGTAATTATTAAGTTACATGTTCTGTGGGAATTTCAAATGTCTACCGATGACATTTCAAGAGGTTAAATACTGTGAAAGACAGCAGAACGCGGATATATATAAGAAAATGGGACTTAATCGCGTCAAAAAAAGGTCCCTTCGAGACCATAAACGTAATCATCACGTTCGAAACGTCGAGGTAATTAAATAAACACTTTTTGGACGCGATTAAGTCCCTTTTGTTATAATATTGGGTGAAAATCGTGTAAGTTTAAATGAATATTCAGTTAGGTTAGATAGCCATTTTCCGCAAGTCGATAACCATCGTGCCTATTTTGCGTGAAAAAGGGATAGAACTATCCGCCCAAATCTTCCATAATACCTAGCCATGCCTTGACAATGCTTGTAGCTTCGTGTAGGCTTTTATATCCTTTGGGCATGGAACCTTAGAAATTTTGTTGTTTCCATTTTAATAGGGGCTAAAAGGGGGGGCACTTGGGTTTCTAATCGTACGATAGGTACTTACATATATGGGCGCTCACGCCGAGAAGGATGACCAGTCTGAGATCCATGGCGATTACGGTTCTATATGACAGAGAATATCAAAACAAAGTTGCTTGTTTTTGATGTGTTCTCATTTTGATATGTAACGTACAGCTTGTGGCGATACCTGAAACCAAAAGAGAGATATATAAGTATAGGTACATTAAAATATTTGAAGTATTATTTAATGACATCGCTGAGATTAACACACAGGAATTATATTTGAGTATTCATATACAATGAAAATGTAAAAGCGGTAAAAGGGATTCAAATATTCGGAAAGGAGCGCGATAATGTATATTGAATACGTTCCCGCGCCACAATAACACACGAGTAGCTATGTTGTACAATAACAATTATGGAAGCACTGAACAATCCGGCAAGCATGTTAAATTTAAAAGCGGTATCGGTTTGTGCAATGGATCGCCGCAAATGGGAGAGACCGCGGACCGTTTTGCATATCGACTGATTATATTGTCCATTAAAGTTGAACCCGTGGTAATGTACATGCCCGTTTTTCTCGTATGAATTAATTAATGAATATTAAACCCTTCTACCAAAACCCCATTATGCCAGAACATGAAAAAGTGAGTTTGTTTGAAATAGCCCACAAAATACGCATCAATTCAAGTATTAATGCTTCACATACTGTAACATAATTCCGGATTACATGATTAAATATTAATAACAATACTTTAAAATCTGAAATCTGTTAATTAATCGTAATTGGCGAACCAATTTAATGTAACTGAAAATAAACAAATATTAACATGGGTATACCTATAATTATGCATTTTGTAGTAATAACAATATCATATTTGGAGTTACGATGATATAATTATTTGTGTAAGGGTAGTATTTAAACGCACATCAAAAAAAACCTTTTTCTATGCAAAAATAATCAAAATTTATATCAAAATTACTGAATGCACAGCAAATATTGCACTCAAAATGTTACTAAATATACTACTATTTATATTTGTGGCGTGCATCTATTTATTTAAAAGTAAAGCATATTTGAGTAATGCATAGCTAATTATGACTACCGCACAATATGGAGCGTGTTTTTTAGGGATTAAAAAAAAAAACTAACCTAAGCTAACCCAGCCGAGTCGGATCTGCTCTGAAAGGTGATCAGGATTAGATGGTTACCTATCTGAAACACTAATTTTTGTTGCCCATATGTAACGTTTCGCCAAATTTTCATTTGCCCGAAAGCCTTTTTTTTTAAACTGTTTATTTTTCAGAATAATTATGAAACAAACCTAACCTATCCTACTGGGTTCTTTAAAAAGATGAAAAGTAATGTCGTGCTGATGTGTATTTTCTAATTACCTGCAGTACAATTTTTGCTAGGCAATTATTTTATTTGCTATGCAATAATTAATTTGATGTAAAAAGTATATAATTGATGAAAATAAATTGATAGGCGATTATTTGTTTGCTGTGCTATTAATAACATCCCTTTGTGTAATAATCAGCCATGTAAATACAAATTTTTACAGAAAAATGCACATGAACTCAAGTTTTAACGCTTCACATAATTCAGGATTACATGATTAAAATAATAATACGATAATTTAAAATCTGATATCTGTTAATTAGTCGTAATTGGCGAACCAATTTAATGTTTAACTGGAAATAAACAAATAGTAACATGGATTTTATATAATTATGCATTTTATAATAATGAATTTTGTAATAATCAGGCACGTAAATACAAATATTTAATAAGTTAAATAGTTTTGGAATGAATAGTGTTATGTTCGATATACGTCTAATATATTTTTTTAGATGAAATAAGACTTTTAAAAGTGTGAGAAACATGTCGACGTCCAGCAAAGAAATAATCTTATCCTCACAGAGAATTCATTCGTATTTAGGAGCTATACTTCGCTCAGAAATTCTGGGATCCCCGGAATGCCAATACATAGTCGGCATTATTTCGCAGGGCGCGTGTCGGTAGTTTATTGAATATGTAGGCTATCTGGCTCGAGTAATTATTTTACGCCACTCAGTGTCATCCGCAGCTTTTCTTTTTCTTCTGTGATGCAAGGGCTATAATAGACTGAGTGGCCTTTGGTAATATAAAAAAACGTATGAGTATGTAGTTTTAAAATATTAGGTATTTAAAAGGGACTTAATACTGATTATCCAATAAATAAATTATTTCACATCTTAGTGCAACTCTTTTTATTGTGCAGGTCAGTTAATTACCTTATTTTGTATAAAAATAAGGTGATTGAACGTCGATTTATTTTGCTGAGGTAACGAGTGAAAATATTCCGATACTAATAAAAGTTTTTGCCTTAGTTTCCTAAACATTTTTGTCAGATGTAAACAAACTACGCGAAATCTAGGTAAGGTTGAGAAATAATTTTGCAGACTTAGCCCTAAATTCATTATGGTCTGTTAGTTACATTAATGGTTGATAACGGCTGATTGCCTGTCGAATAGTCGACATTGACCGACGTAATCAGCCGTTAATAACGAACAATTCATAGTGAATTTGATCCTAAAAGCGACCTGTTTTACATCCAATCTACCTTACCTCCGAGTTAGCCGCTCGGCGTAAGGTCCAATATCTCACGCAATTACCCCTCGCATCCATCTGTTGACTTATCACTCCTCCAGGCGACGGCTTCAATTGTATCTGGCGTGTTAGCGACACGTCACAAGTATAGCTATACGAGTAGAGACTCCAGCAAGCCGAATTTCTGTGTAGATTGGCATCTATTGTTCGAGATCTAGTCCGGCATAGCGGAGCGTATTGAAAGCATTTGAATGCTTAGTAAGTTCCGATTGTAGGCAGTAGTCGCATCACTGCCCTGAAATGTATGCAGGGGAATTCTACGGACGTCATGTTCGATTCAGATGCCTAAGCCCATACATCGATATAACGAGCTTGAGAGAATAGAACTTGTCAAAGGATAAGTATTGTAATGGAGTGATACGATTGCACAAATTGTGCGCTCTTAAAATAGCTGGAAATAATAGAGCATTGCCGATACTGACGCTCACTAATTTCTTTGCTTTCTTATAAGACAATATTTTTTGTTCAATGTCATCGAATCGATGTAAACTACTATATGAGCTAGGCGTGTAATTCGAAATGCTTAAAAATAAACAAAAGCATTAATTTATTTGTCATCTAGTAAGCAGCTCGTAACAATTATGTAATGTCGACAAATAGCGTCACATATGTCCATCGAAGTCGATAACATTTTTTTCGTGAAACCCTGGTATTTGCGAATTGCGTGTAAATACTCATAATTATATATGGTAGCCGACTAAAGCTCGTCCGTAAAAAAGGGGACCATCTCCCTCATAAACAGAACATCCTTGGAGGCAACACAACTATACTCTATAGATGTGTAGTAGACGCAAAGCTGTTTGAGCTGCTTCAGATCCAGCGAAGGGAGGCGCCATCGACACGTGAATGGCCTTTGTGCGCGGTATGAGTCGCGAATGGCGAGTGTTTGCTCGGGAGATGGTCGCGGAGCTTGTGGCGGCTGGCGGTCGTCTGGGACCATTCAGCCGATGCGAGCGTCGCGGTGTAGCGATAGGCAAAACGCGAGCATGCCTCATCGTGTAAACAACCTCAAAATATATGTACCTACATATTTTCTGAATACATACATGTTGTCTTGTAAGTGTTACAGTCCCATATAAAAGAAATCATATTTATATAACAATATTTTCAAGGAAATGGGAGCTTGCAACGAAAATAGATACTTTGCGGGATAACTACCTACTTATTGTAACAATAGGCGGTTCCATCTACACTAAGAGATACTAAGAATGTCTGTCACATACCTTTGCTAGCTCAAAATTTCCTTTACAATTTAGTGACAGGACGGGAAACAAACATTATACATTACACCTACTTTGGGTGAAGTTGGGAGAGAAACTGCATTTAACCGATTGCGAAAACTAACGTAAGCATATTACCGTCGAGTTCTTAAAATTATGAGCAAAAATGTGATTATAAATATCTAAACACGCTAACAATAGAGGCGATTATAGCTATCCTTACATATTTATATCTTTACTTATATTTACGATAAAACTATCGTCCAACTGGGGTGGTTTTGCAACCAGAGATGGGCGCTACCGGGTATATACCCATTTATACCCAAATTAGTGGATATAAACTATCTATCATCAAATTTTTGGAAATAAGTAAAGAGTTCAATGTGATATTCAACTAAAAGGTCGTTTCTTATAAATTTATGTTTATTAAATGTAAAATTTATGAAATTTATGAGATATTTATGAGATATATGAAGCGTCTTACATTATTTCACGTATAAAACTTATGTTGTATTAGTTTTTAATGGAATTTAGTGAAATAATATTACATATTATAAGGTTGTATAAATTTAGAAACATATTAACATACAATCGATTTACCATCACCAATAAATTATTTTTTAAATACTCTAAAAATGTACTTAAAATCATATCGTAGATTTCAATAATTAGGAGAAATATTATTAAGGCTACCCTAATGGGTACTTCTGTTTATTCTAACTTTTCTTCAGATTCAGACTTTCAGATTCTTCAGTAGTTTCCAATAATCAATCAGAGTGCGGTTACAGGTAGCGTCACTAGATGAAATGAAATGAAATAATTTATTCAGTAAGTAGGCCACAGGGGCACTTTTACAAGTCAGATTGTGAATCTACCGGCATTTCGCAAGAGGAGACCGCTGTTGAGAAGAAAGCTGAAAGAAACTCAACGGTAGATAACGGGGCGACCCGGCAGACGCGGTCAGTTATGTTTATCAGCCACAAGGTTGCGACTCCTGTACCTTCCTCCATCCACCGACTATGTAGACAGCTAGTGATTACATCAGAGGCTATACGTCCACACTCCACACTGCGATCCAGGAGATAACACTCTGCGGCACAAAGCCGAAGATCGGGCGGAGATCTTTGCAGCGTGCCTGGAGCGCCAGTTTATTGCGAACCCGACGACGAACGACGACCACCGATGGCGTGAAGCCTACGGCACTATGCAGCCGATGCGATCCCTAACTCAGCACTCCGTCACTTGCTACAGTACACCGTCGTGGCAGTGACGCACCTCTATAATGGGATCCTGCGCTCGGGCCACGTTCCTCAGACATGGAAGCTTGGACGGGTAGTCACGCTTCCCAAACCTGGCAAAGACCGAAAAAGACCGGAGAGTTATAAGACGATAACTCTGCTCAGCACCCTCTTCAAGGCCCCACATGGGGAAACTCCTTCCACACATAGAGCCCGAGCCAGAACAGTTCGGGTTCGAACGACGCTCCAACTCACGCGCGTGCTGCACTTCATGGCCGACTCAATAAACAGAAATGAGCGCAGTGGCCGTCATACTGGACATGGAGAAGGCGTTTGACAGAGTATGGCACGAGGGGCTGCTGTACAAACTGTCAAACGCCACCGCCCCCCGACACATAATAGAAGCCGTACGGTCGTTCCTGCTAGAGCCCCGATTCCAGGTTGCAGTGGAACAAGCTGTCTCCGCTAAACGCCCAATCCGCGCGGGAGTTCCCCAAGGTTGCTGCCTCTCACCTGCCTGCTACACAGTTTAGACCGACCAAATGTCGTCAGAGACATCAAGTTGGGTCTGTTCGCAAACGACGCTTAGCTTCCATCAGCCCGGCCCATGCTGTGAGGAAAATGCAGGCCCAACTTGACGCCTTCCCAAAAGGGCTGAATAACTGGAGAATGTCGGTGAATATCGCCAGAACCCAGGCGATAATCACCGGGAAGAAGAAGACGACGCGGCCACTACGCATTTCCGGCCAGGAGGTGCAGTGGCAACACACAGTGAGGTACCTGGGCGTCACCATCGACAGGAACCTCACTATGAAACAACACGTGGCGGAAGTGGTCACCAAAGCCAAGACCGCCCGAACACTCCTGAGGCCAGTACTCACAAGCAGCCTGCCAATCCGCATCCGCACGAAGCTGGGGATTTACAAAACGTACGTGAGGTCCAGGCTCACGTACGCAGCTCTGGCGTGGTACGCCCTAGTGGCTGCCACCAACAGGGACAAAATCCAAGCGCAAGAAAACCTGGCACTTAGAACAATCAATAAATCCCCACACTACGTGCGGAACGACCATCTCCATAGGGCACTGGGATGGGAAAACATAGATAAATTCATCAGACGACTGGCACTCAGGATGTTCCGCCAAGCCGATGAATCCCGCCACGTGCTGCTCCGAGGTATAGCACCACTTCACGGACACACGCCCGCGGCCACTCCCAAGAGAATTGCTGCCACAGACTTAACAAGACGTCTCAAGACAAGCTGCGGAGAGACCAGCTGCAAGATGCAATGCAGACAAAAAAAACATAAAAAACAGACAAGGCCTTCGAGCAGTCAACTGACGCCACAAATCGACTACCAAAGCCCAGCCCGTCATTATGAGCTGCGATAAATGTAGTCTCATTGCGTGACACACAGAAAAGGCACCCCCACACTCCAGAATGGAGAGTGTGTGATGAAACGTAGTATCGAACGGCTGATGATAACTCGGTCATATTCTCACATATTTTTTATTAATTATCTAGCTACCGTATCCTCGTTTTCCTATTAAATTATATCCACAGATATAAACAGGTAAGTACACGGTAGATTGAGTAAATACCGTAAATTTAGGTATGTATGGTATTTACTTACAGCCCATTTCTAAACCCTGGAGACCATTCTAGACCAGAGGTACTTGTCAAGACATTCAAAAAACCCGAACACGATGGGATTCTGTTAAATAATTGAGATTTTTCTTCAATCAAGTACCGGAAAGACAGTGAAATTGAACTAACAAGATTTGATAATAGGCATACTGACAAGCATACAGCCTAATACCTCATAAAAACATGATGTTAGTGGTGATAATATCTATTTTGTCTAACTTTTCTTCAGATTCAGACTTTCAGATTCTTCAGTAGTTTCCAATAATCAATCAGAGTGCGGTTACAGGTAGCGTCACTAGATGAAATGAAATGAAATAATTTATTCAGTAAGTAGGCCACAGGGGCACTTTTACAAGTCAGATTGTGAATCTACCGGCATTTCGCAAGAGGAGACCGCTGTTGAGAAGAAAGCTGAAAGAAACTCAACGGTAGATAACGGGGCGACCCGGCAGACGCGGTCAGTTATGTTTATCAGCCACAAGGTTGCGACTCCTGTACCTTCCTCCATCCACCGACTATGTAGACAGCTAGTGATTACATCAGAGGCTATACGTCCACACTCCACACTGCGATCCAGGAGATAACACTCTGTGGCACAAAGCCGAAGATCGGGCGGAGATCTTTGCAGCGTGCCTGGAGCGCCAGTTTATTGCGAACCCGACGACGAACGACGACCACCGATGGCGTGAAGCCTACGGCACTATGCAGCCGATGCGATCCCTAACTCAGCACTCCGTCACTTGCCACAGTACACCATCGTGGCAGTGACGCACCTCTATAATGGGATCCTGCGCTCGGGCCACTTTCCTCAGACATGGAAGCTTGGACGGGTAGTCACGCTTCCCAAACCTGGCAAAGACCGAAAAAGACCGGAGAGTTATAAGACGATAACTCTGCTCAGCACCCTCTTCAAGGCCCCACATGGGGAAACTCCTTCCACACATAGAGCCCGAGCCAGAACAGTTCGGGTTCGAACGACGCTCCTTCTCACGCGCGTGCTGCACTTCATGGCCGACTCAATAAACAGAAATGAGCACAGTGGCCGTCATACTGGACATGGAGAAGGCGTTTGACAGAGTATGGCACGAGGGGCTGCTGTACAAACTGTCAAACGCCACCGCCCCCCGACACATAATAGAAGCCGTCCGGTCGTTCCTGCTAGAGCCCCGATTCCAGGTTGCAGTGGAACAAGCTGTCTCCGCTAAACGCCCAATCCGCGCGGGAGTTCCCCAAGGTTGCTGCCTCTCACCTGCCTGCTACACAGTTTAGACCGACCAAATGTCGTCAGAGACATCAAGTTGGGTCTGTTCGCAAACGACGCTTAGCTTCCATCAGCCCGGCCCATGCTGTGAGGAAAATGCAGGCCCAACTTGACGCCTTCCCAAAAGGGCTGAATAACTGGAGAATGTCGGTGAATATCGCCAGAACCCAGGCGATAATCACCGGGAAGAAGAAGACGACGCGGCCACTACGCATTTCCGGCCAGGAGGTGCAGTGGCAACACACAGTGAGGTACCTGGGCGTCACCATCGACAGGAACCTCACTATGAAACAACACGTGGCGGAAGTGGTCACCAAAGCCAAGACCGCCCGAACACTCCTGAGGCCAGTACTCACTAGCAGCCTGCCAATCCGCATCCGCACGAAGCTGGGGATTTACAAAACGTACGTGAGGTCCAGGCTCACGTACGCAGCTCTGGCGTGGTACGCCCTAGTGGCTGCCACCAACAGGGACAAAATCCAAGCGCAAGAAAACCTGGCACTTAGAACAATCAATAAATCCCCACACTACGTGCGGAACGACCATCTCCATAGGGCACTGGGATGGGAAAACATAGATAAATTCATCAGACGACTGGCACTCAGGATGTTCCGCCAAGCCGATGAATCCCACCACGTGCTGCTCCGAGGTATAGCACCACTTCACGGACACACGCCCGCGGCCACTCCCAAGAGAATTGCTGCCACAGACTTAACAAGACGTCTCAAGACAAGCTGCGGAGAGACCAGCTGCAAGATGCAATGCAGACAAAAAAAACATAAAAAACAGACAAGGCCTTCGAGCAGTCAACTGACGCCACAAATCGACTACCAAAGCCCAGCCCGTCATTATGAGCTGCGATAAATGTAGTCTCATTGCGTGACACACAGAAAAGGCACCCCCACACTCCAGAATGGAGAGTGTGTGATGAAACGTAGTATCGAACGGCTGATGATAACTCGGTCATATTCTCACATATTTTTTATTAATTATCTAGCTACCGTATCCTCGTTTTCCTATTAAATTATATCCACAGATATAAACAGGTAAGTACACGGTAGATTGAGTAAATACCGTAAATTTAGGTATGTATGGTATTTACTTACAGCCCATTTCTAAACCCTGGAGACCATTCTAGACCAGAGGTACTTGTCAAGACATTCAAAAAACCCGAACACGATGGGATTCTGTTAAATAATTGAGATTTTTCTTCAATCAAGTACCGGAAAGACAGTGAAATTGAACTAACAAGATTTGATAATAGGCATACTGACAAGCATACAGCCTAATACCTCATAAAAACATGATGTTAGTGGTGATAATATCTATTTTGTAACATTTCTACACACCCGTAATTTAATATTTTCAATAAATATAGTACAAATAGTTTATACCCACCAAATCGGGTAGAAACGGGTAAATACCCGGTAGATTGGGTAAATACCGGGTAAATACCCGATAAATACCTTGGGTATTTACCCACCGCCCATCTCTGTTTGCAACGCATTTTGTATTATACATTTGCCATGAGCATTTTGCAGGCGCTAGTCGACGCGCTACGCGAGTCTAATCAGAGCTACGCCGTAGCGGCGTAGCATACCGTAAACACATACGACACACTCGTGTTTTACTTTTAACACGTATATTGTAAACACGTATAATATAATAATCCGCTATACTACTAAGCTTTATCAACATCATCTTAGTAGAATCGCGTCCACTGCTGGACAGAGGCCTGTCCTGAGGATATCGGTGATGGCGGGTCTTGTATAACCAGCATTCAACGGCTACCCACGACCCTTACAATATCGTTGCCACCTTATAGTCTTCCACGCTGCATCATCCGGTTCGTGGTCAACAATTGAGTTCCAAAATAAACGTAACCCGTAAAATTTACTGCAGAAATAACCTATCCATCTGCACAAGAATGACTCGCTGTCATCGCTATTTTACGAAAGCCGTCAGCTTACAGGAGAATTGAATTGGATCGAAGTCGATTGTATTTGCCGACGCTACCGGATCCGAGTGCTGGTTCATCCCTCTATTCAAACAAAATTTAATGAGGCGGCCTGGCTGAAAGACTGCGGCTCTTATGCCACCGCGCTTTGTCCATATATCTATGCTTATGTACGGGGTAACGACATTTGTGCGTTGTCGAATTGAGACGGATAATATTTTCATAAAGTGCCGTAAAGTTTAGTCCAGGGTGTATTTTTTGAGTGATATTTACTGCGTGTAAATGTTATTTTATTATAGGTTGGATTATTCGGCTGCTTGCGACAAAACGCTGAACAAAGAGCTAAAATTGAACTGAGATTACTAGAATGAATAATAATTATGTGTAAATTATGATTTAGGAAATTAGTGATCTGTATAGAGAAAAAAATCTAAACAGGAAATTTCAGCAATGTACCTAATTTGAATTATATCAACGTTAAATTGTGAGCTTAAAGGATGGCTCACACTGCTGCTTGAAAAACGGTACAGTGCGTTTAGGCATGTCGTATGCGTAACGATTTTAATTTTAACGCATGCTCTCTACACCACGCTCAAATACGTTAACGGTGGTTACGCGATCAAATGTATGAAAAATAATTGACGGGTGACGTTTGCGTCCTACATTTAACTACGTTTACGGTGCGTCGACGTCATTTGAGCAGCGGTGTGGAAGCGTGCGTTAAAAACGTGACGCATACGACACGACACCTTGTAAACGCACCGTCATCGGCCTTTGGGCGGCGGTGTGATCGATCCTTAATGCTGTCTTTTATTCATAAACACGTAGATACTAGCAGCTTATGTTAGAAAACCTAAATAATAGAAAAGAAAGCATAAGAGGCTCTTTTCACATTCCTTTTCGCCATATAAAGGTGTTAATCCGCGTCTCAGACACGACCAGATGTGCGATACAATACATCACATCTTGCCATTTGTATGGAAAACATTTTTATCCAATTCTACGAAATAGAAATGTTTCACATATATCAATAGGTATATGGAACTTGGAATAGCAAAGTGGATATTTTGATATATGTTATTGATAATCCTATCTAGAAGTTTCTCAAGTAATAACATGTTACAGATACCTATAGTGCATATTTTTCGCTGTCGGTAAAGCCATATTTTCATCTCAACTTTTTCACTAAAGTTAATTGGGAAAACGAGTTCGTTTTAGCTTACGCACTGTATTGTGGAAAGCGAAGGAGCGTCAGTCAAAGACAACGTATAGCTTGCCCGAAAGACAAAACAACATGACGATTCCCAATTTCATGTAGGGTGTAAATCTGGCGAGACTCGGTAGTATGTAAATACTGGGCGACCCCTGTAGATAAACCGGAGACGAATGTTGTCCGGTAATTTATGTCGGAGCCCGCGCCTATTGCCGCCAGGCAAACAACGCGTCCGGACCAGACCAAATTTATATTCCAAGTTTTGGCGGACCAGACAAATTCGACGATTAACACTGACATCTATCCGAGATCTCGCCACCGTAAAAATTAGAAGACATCTTTGGCGGGGTATTCTCATTCTTACTAAAATGAAGAACATCTAGACATAAAATAAAGATTCATATCACTGAAGACACAGACAGACAGACAGACAGATGACAGACGTACAGATGTAGTGAATAATGTTTTCCCTATTTAGTCTCTATCGCGTTCGTATTCATATTTATATCTAAACTTTTCTACTAAAGTTAATTGAGAAAGACACTTTGCACTTGATGTAGCTTGAATATACTTTGCGACAATTAGCAAGGCAATAGCGGCCATTAAAAATTACTTAATATGTTTCAATGTAGGGGGCGTCAATGCCCGCTTTTGTCATGCTAACTGGTGCTAAGTATAGCGCCTATACGATGTCGTCATATTGCTTAATTGCAAATATCACAAGGCCTCTTCGAATTGGGATCCAGTGCTACCCGCAGAAACGTCCGCGCCCGCCGAAACCGATAAAGAACTTACCAGAAGTGATACAAATGAGCGTAAATAACAGAAAATCCCGATGCTTATTCTTTGTTCGACGGAGTTTGTGTTTACACTACGGGAAAGTTTGCCGGATCACGTCTGAATTAGAAGCGATTGTAGCGATGAGATGTTTGATTCAATGAAACCTAACGCGAGGCCGTAGTATTATGTTAAACAAACAAGGCTTCGAGGACGTCCCGCCGTTTTGGCTGCATCCCAAACACGTTTTGCATTTTATTCAAAACGTTGACTTGAAGGATAAAGTTTTATTATTTTACTACTGTGACGTGACTCGACTGCACCTGAGCCTTCTGCACTGATACGCCTCGGCCGGATTCTCGCAGGTAGCGTATAAATTATGGCCGCGTTTATAGCGAGGCAAAATTAAATCGTTGAAGTTATTACGGCTCGCACGCACCGGGTCTATAATAAAGTGGAAATCGTTCGAGGGCGGTAGTAATCCAATCCATGGCAGGTTATTAAGAAAATATTTGTGGAGAAGCTCCGCGTTTTCGTACGTTTCATTATTAGCTGAGTATCCTTGACCTTAATAAATCTGGTGATCTTAAGTCACTATGGACTCTGGTGAAGCAGGAGGCTTTGGCATGAAAAACGTGATCGTGCTCTATGGGCGCTGCCGCGAATGGTAAAGGTGAGCGTTCCAAACACAACGTTTAGTAAGAACACTAAGTAAGTACTATGATATAATATAGGTAGTAGGTAATATATAATATGAAATATGGATAAGGAACTTATTGCTACGTCATCAGGTTCCCCAGGTTACTGAGCTTAATTTGGGACTAGATCGATTTAGTGTGAGGTTGTCTGATAGGTATGTATGTATGTATGTAAACACTTTATTGTACATAAAAACAAGAAAAACACATTACAAAAGAATAAGCATGTACAAAGGCGAACTTATCCCTTTAAGGGATCTCTTCCAGTTAACCTTTGAGCAAATGAGTGCTAAACAAATGTAAATGGTAGGCAAACCAAGCAACATGTACAATACAAAGGAGTAACTATAACTATACAATAATACACATGAAAATGCAAAAACCAACAGAGAGAGAGATAGGTAACAGTCAATATAATACATATTACATAATATCTATATAAATACATATACATAATATTCAACATAAATAAAATTATAATTATAACAAAAACAGCAACCTAATCATTCGTTCGACAGCCACAATTCCTTTAACTTCCCCTTGAGCGATGCTACGGACTGCGTCTGCCTTAGGGCGGTATAGGTATTTATTTATTTTTATTTACTCACCACAAGTAAAGGATAATTAGGTAACAAATCATGAATTATGATTTAGTCAATAGTTTACTAATACTATTGTGAAGGAAATAAAACAAAACGGTCGTAAAATAAAAAAAAATAATACATAAAGCATTTACCTAGAGGCAATGCTCGAAACCGATTTTCATTTTAGACATTCGACCGCATCTCATTCAGATGCAAATCCATTATGCGCACCGCGAAACGTCCAATACGTACGTTTTACATGCGCAATGAATATTAAAATAACATAAACGGATGTTTCATATGGCATTTTTATATTGGCAAATTGTCAAATGCAATCGAAAATGAATAAAATAAATGTTCCATACCATTCTCAATTGCCCACCCAATCAAAAACGGCATAAATGCATTTGAAAAATTTCCAATATTTAGTTTTACTCATATATCTTATGAATATTTAATCACGAAATATTTCACAGTCCTTAGGCCTCATTATGTGTCAGGTAACTTGGAAATAGAAAAAAGCATAATGAGATCAACCGAATCATCTGATATAGAAGGTCTTATAAAGTAAAGTAAACATTGATCAACTCTGGAAATCCAATCGTTGTGGATATTAGGCCAAAAAAACTGTACTTACAGAAACGCAGACAGTGGTATCACTCTATCATTGAACCACCGAGTTGCTTAAAGCTTGCAGTATACTTAGACAATTTGCAACGTTTAATGCCTGTTAACTTATCGCCCCCAGAATTGAATGGTTTAAGTCAGGCGAGAACAATATTTCATATTAATCAGAAACACAATCCATGCATTTGCTGAATTACCCAATAAAGCCTTGTCGGTAACTTCCTCAACACGATTCGAGTTAAAATGCTATTCCTTGGATAATTTCGTAAGGCTGAGTCGGGCCCGAGGCATTTGATCGAGGCATGAGTCACTGCGAGGGCGCGCCTCCGACTCCGTCTGATAACAACAATGGATGCTAGCCGCCGAAAAGGTTAACGTCGAACCTCCCACGAACCGCGGTACGTTAATGAGTCCGAATGCAGAATTAACGCCAATTTACCAGGCAATTATAATACGGTTTACCAGCGTCCATGTGGCAAATTGTAGCTCTAAACCTACATTAATATTCGATAGTGCATGTTAATGAGCCGAAATACAGAATTGACGCGAGTCAGTCAATTATAACAAATCGCTAGCCAGAACCTAGGTTCTGCATTATATAAAGGACATCGATCAGCAGTGGTCAGAATACATATATTGATTTATGAATGAATATATTAATTCTGCAGATGGGTAAGGACCAAATTCTTTGCAAATACTGTCATACATTAATGTCCACCTCAAACTGCCTCATCTCAAACTAAAAATAGAACATTTATCGTTAATTTGTAGAGTAGAAAAACACGCCAAATAACAGTTCTAATTAACCCAATCATCAATAAACGAATTGATGTTCAGAATAGTTAATAAAAAAAATATTCAAAAATATACTTTTTTATCTTTATTATATTTCCCATACAAAATGAATATGTCCGTACTCTGCTTTCTCGAGAATATATTGATTTTGTTTTAAAGTACGAACGCCTTAACTTATACAGTTTATTTGTATATATAGTCTTAGGTTTTGTTAAGACGCAGGTATAGTTTAATATTCGATATCCTTCATCATTTAAAATTTTGCGGCTATTTTAGGCATGTCCCAAATATTCTTCCATTGTGCAACCTCCAGTTGTGCGACGACATTACACGGAACTTACAACGCTATTCCAGTAGATTCTTCAATTATTTTAATGGAACACTGACTCCGCAACTTGCAAGCTTGACTTCGATAGTGCTGCCATGTTGTTTTTACTGACAGTCGAGCATCATGTTGGTGGAAGCTCCGCGTACCGTTAAAATTCTGTGACTTCTTATGTAATTTTATTGTTTGCCATCACGCTTTCTCTGCTTGCGAATGATTAACTGCAAACTATAATAGTATATTGCTGCTACACATCAAAGTTCACTAGTAATACTCGTTTATTTTATTGAGTGTGAAACATTTCTGGTTAGGTCGTGAAGTATTTTGCCTCCATTGTGCGACGAGTGACACAACATTGTGCGACGAGTGACACAACATTGTGCTACGTGTCACAACGGAAATTCGTCGAAACGAAGACAACGTTACCAATTGTGCTTATTACAAGCTTTGATTTAGTTTCACCTGTCCCGATGTTTATTTATTATTCATCTTCAAACCTTGTACACGTACATTTACAATTTTATTGTGCTACTTTTTTTCCGGTGTGACACATTCCATTGTGATTTCCGTTGTCCAACGATGCAAAGAATTTGGTCCTTACCCAGATACAATTGTCTACCTTTATTTGCGTCTTAATCTTCGATACTTAATAGCGTAGGGTTTTTAACTTCAGCATAAAACATCGAATAATTAACTAAAGAAACTAGTCAACAGAAGAAAAATTTGGAGAAGGGCATGCAGTCCCGAGATATTAAAGCATGGCAGTCAGACGGACTGCACATTCATTGCGATTGCGAGTAAGAATTTACCAGTTTTTATAGGTTGTCTAATCCAAATCATAATTTAAATGATCAATTTGATGACCAGATCAGATCTGATCAGATCACCGTTCTATGGTGAAGTCCTAAACTGTTTAAGTAAAACGCCTCAACCGCGGCGGGTCCCGAACGCACCTGCGGCAAAGGTCACATTCGTCACAACAATATGAAGCCACGTATTTATTACAAGGTTGGATGGCTCGGTCGAAATTATGGCGGTATTTGGTTGGAATCGATTGCGGGAACGAATTATTTGTACGGCCCAGAAATTCATTCAAATTATATTTTACGGCAGATTGCTTGCGAGGCAATCGACTGATGCTTAATTCTATGAAAATATTTTATATTTGATGGAAATATAATGTACCTGCCTTATATTATCATAGTCTAAAAGTGTAGAATTCCGGAACTCAACGAGTATTATAAAGATAAAGTTCAGTCGACATTAGTTACATACTTTGTCTTTGTGATTATGCATAGTAAATATGACATCTTCCATTGAACTCTTTATATCTCATTTCCTTTTTCTATAGAACTTATATGGCGTTGTATTTTACACAGTTTTTAAAATCCGTCTATTGTTCTCATTTCCATTCATTGATGTCATACGGAATAATCATTTGGGGTAATTCTACTGATACCCAACGAGTCCTCATTCTCCAGAAGCGCGCACTGAGAATACTGGCTGGAGTAAAACCCAGATATTCTTGTAGGATTTATTCGAAACGTACCAGATCATGACGCACTACTCACTTTACATATTTGAAATTTTAATGTTCGTAAGAAAGAGTTTGCCAACTTTTGCACGTGTCGAAGTGTCGGGCAAAAAGATTCGATCGTCAGGTAGACTCAGAACAGTCCCGCGTCGCATGGCACTTGCAGGTAAAAACCCGCGCATCATCGGCCCGACCTACTACGAGCGTCTACCCGCCGAAATACGTACTGAACCATCTGACGAAACATTTCGACGAAAATTGAGAAACTTTTTATTGAAAAATACATTTCATTCTGTTAGTGAGTACATGGACATGAAATTATAAAATGACATTTGTTTATTTAGTTATTTAATGTTTTTCTGACGATCCCCTGGGAGATATGTATATCTATTATAAGTTGTGTAAACTAGTTTTTTACTCATAGTGACATATATTTCTGTTCTATCTGACATTGCATTTTATGTTTCTATTATTATTGTTGTAGTTATATTATGAGTGTATATTTGACTTAATTGAATGATTATTATCTTATTATATGTTTTTATTGACGATCATAATATCAAGATTCATGTAAATTAACTTAGGATAGGTAATTTATAATGTAATTTGTTATTATGAAATAAAGAAATCTAATCTAATCTAATCTTTAGAAAGATGCAATAAGGATTGTTTAGCGGTTGGTACCGTGATTGATAACAAACATTTTTTTAATTCTTATCACTGTCATATCATTTCAATGGCAAAAAGCGGAACCTACAACCGGCAACTGAATCCATTAGCTTTTTGCGATCGATACGTTAATCTGTGATCGTAAAGTAGCCACTTATATTTTTTAATATCGCCAGATGAATAAATATGAAAGGTATTAAGTTTCAACGCAATGCGCGGCTTAAATATTAGGGTAATTCCGGGGTAGATGGCCATAAGGGAGAGATGGCCCATCGAAATAATTCCTGAACTGTTGGCTAGATGGCACTTGTAATAGTTTAGTTCGCTTGGCGACGCGCGTAGAAGCAAGGGTATGTGCAACTTTTTGGCGAAAAAAAAAAAAAAAAAAAAAAAATCTTTCTTATTTGTTTTGTGAAGTGGAAATATTTTTCAGAGGGTTATTGTTTTAGGTGGTTATGATATTAGTTTCGTGAAATAATGGTTATTTTTGGTTTGGTTGCAAAGTATACGAGTAACAGTTTGTCATAAGCTCAAAATTACTCGAATCGTGTAGCGACTTATTTTTTTTTTAGTTGTGGTCATCTCTCCCGGAGGAAAAGGAGAGATGGCCAGTGTTAGTCGGTATATGATGGCCATACGGCCATCCGAAGAAAAGCTGTCCGATGACTATCTGATAGCAATAACGACGTCCCTTAAAATTGATAGCAAATTAGAATAAGGAAAAGAAGTTAAATGAAAGAGATATTTGCCGCGGATGTGGAAGAAAATATTATGAAACCCTTCTTTTCGAGAACTGGCTTCAATTAATGGTATGCCAATTTTGGGTACAAGAAAATTGCACTGAATTTGAAGACATGTGCTCTGATCGTGGTGCAGAGAAGAGAGGCTTTAGTAAAAAGGATATAAGACCGACAACTATGTAACAATTACAATTAAGGATATGGCCATCTTACCCGTTATGCCCTGGTCACCACACCCGGACACCCCGGGAGAGATGGCCAATCGTGAATTTAAAAAAATACATATTTTTTAGGCTATCCGATTAGAAATTGTTATTTTTGTTTCTATAATTTTAAAGTTGATTGTTTAAAGTTTAATCACAAATAAAGATTTCTATAATAATAATTAAGATTTTTTTGTAACAGCATTTAAGAAAAACTATGGCCAACTACCCCGGACTTACCCTACTTGTTTTGCTAGCATAGGGTTGGCCCGTACCCCGTGTGCCGAGGCCGAGGCAGAGGATGTTTGCGCGATCTCCTTGTTCCCATTGTGCGCGGCTGAGCGGCGACAGAGGAGTCTCCGAGATCTGCGTGCCATTGTTCGAGCGATCGATGCCCGTCTCAACTCCACAAAGGACAAGGTAATATTGTTTGTCACAAAATTTATTACAAGGCACAGCGCGGGAAACCTGTCCAATATTCCCGGGCGCCTCGCACAAAAACATATTTGCTTAGCGAATGACCGCACTGTTTTAACTAAAACGCCTCGTTTTACGAATGTGTTTGTACAAACACCCCGTAAACCCGAATTTGAATTCCTGTTCGTGCTGAACGCTCATTAGAGTGGAATTCGTAATACCTAAAGGATACGTTGGAAAGAAAATTTTGTAAAACATAGTCAGTGCTCGACAATTCCTCATTTTGTCGAAGGGTTTATGCGACTTTGTCGGTTCTACATGATGTCGGGCTCTCAGACTAGACGCTTATGCTATAAAATTTCAACGACCCATTAAAGTTCGCTCCTGTAAAGTGGCTGCACAACGAATCGTCGAGATTAATTCTGCGTATACAACAAAGGCTTTCTTCATGTTTTCGATGTTGTATACAAGTTTGAATTAAACTATATTAGCTATTTCGACTTGGTGGAGCGCTAGCTGCAATATTTGTTTCAAAGCTTTTCGGATGAAGTTTCTGGAATAAGCGTTTTATTGCGTATGCCATTCGCTGCACAAACACAAACAATGCAAAAACAACATGGCTGGCTCCCGGCGCCCGCGCCCGGCCCTTGCTCCGCCCGCGCCCGCTCTCGATACAAACCATGTATCCAAGTAATTAATTAAACGCTGCCTAAACTCTTACGCTCCACAGGTGACATTCTTTCCTCCATTACTATTCTTCGATTAATTATTCATGCGCATAATTAACCGCATTTCAATTCATCAGTACAAGTGTGTACTAGGGTCTACGACTGAAAAGCACATTGTTTTTACTCTTAAAGCTTCACCGGAGAGGAAGATTAATAATTTCTGATTTCGGTAATGATTTCCATTTGCATAGTAAGTATTGACAGAAGAGTAAATAAACGGCAAATTGAGGAGTAAATAATACATATTGGGTGATCGACTTTAAATCTGAATATGATTTCCATTTATCTGTTTCAGCAGAATTTTGAATTTTAGATTGGTGGGTGGGTAGTGGATGATGCTATTAATGGATGAATAATACTGTCTCTTTCGGGGCGCCGTAATGGGATCCTAAATATAGCCGTCCGGGGAAACTCGGATTTATTATTCGAGTGCCCGCGCCGCCGGCAGCTGCGGCGCGCTGTCTGTCGATGACGAACATTATAGACTAGAGGCTCTAGGTGTACGTTTCGGACACATTTACACCAATTAATAATGTACATAAAATGCAAACGCGACTGAGATGTTTTGTTGTGTTGAAAACTTACACTGGAGGCCTCGAGTTGTACGTACGTATTATACTTATAAAATAATAAGAATACGCGTAATGATGGCGGGCTTTAGTTGTTGGAGCTGCTCGTTCTGGAAGCTGAATAGTGGCAAAATATTAATTCAAAATATACTTTTCGTTATTTGTTAAATTTGGTTTTCATTTCTGACGGGTGCAACGAATGCATGCCGGCGCGCATTATGAAAATAACGATGTTCGCCATGAACAGCACATACATTCACAAATAGCATTATATTTATGTTTATTGAAGTGAAACTTCTAATGCGACTTCCAACAAGGTTGCGTTAAACGTTTAACGGTTGCGTTAAACGTTTAACGCTATCGTGGAGGGGGTAGGAAAGCACTGTTGCGTTAAACGGTCAACGCTCCTGGGGAGGGGGAATAGAAAGAGACAGAGCGAGAGTGAAGAAGTTTGTAAAGACACACTTCTTCACTCTCGCTCTGTCGGAAACAATGAGTTCACTAAAAATCAATTTCTACCCCTTCCTATTTTCATTTCCACATTACGAAGTTTCACTTCTTCCGCGCGGAGGGACTCCACGCACTATTTTTTTTTAATTATGCACGTTGCCTCGTGTCTGTAGCTGTGTAAGTCTAGTCAGCACCCTTAAATGCCTTAAGGTATTCGGGAAGTCAGTATTCTGAATTTTAGATTAGGGAGGCGATAGACCGTCGAGCTAAGAGGCGGTATTAGACTTTGTGATTCATCTAATTGTTTAGTGTAAGTGGACAGGATACTTAATTAAGTTTATATAAATATTCAGATTTAGATCACATCCCGAGAGACGTTGTGGCTTGATAGATATACCTACTAGCCTTTTGGTGGAACGATACGTTACTTTGCAGACATTAAATGAAGGCTTTATAATAGTGAAAACATCAGGTGTTCAGTTTCATGCAATATTCCGTCAAATCTCAATTAAACTTACGAATCTGCCACGTCTTTGCGCGACCAGCGGCGCGGCGAGCGGTTGAGCGAGAGATCCGAGCGCGGCGGCCATACGAGTGAGCGAGACACACCTACAATCCGCTGCCGCTGTCGCGCAAAGTAGTTTTGCATTCCCGTCTTGATTAGAAAGGGACGACACTACAGTGTTGCCACTTTTTAATTTCTACTCTTTTTTGTCAGACTGTACATTCCGTGCGCATGAATACAACATACAATGCAACAAAATGATATGCGTTGTTGAGGTAAAACACTTATTTTATTTTATTGTCGGTGGCAGAGAATTCAAGGATAATTAACATGCTAATCTATGTAATCTTTTATGTTTGGTGGCCGTGATAGGCTTGAGTCATTTGGGCTAATAGCATATGGCTGTATGAAGATATTCCGTGTTATTGATCAAAATTATCGCAAGCGGGCACTACAATTGTACCTACGTTAATGTGCGTTAACCTGCCGACCTCTTAACTTATTACCGGCGGTAAAGCTTTGTATTTGGCACGGGGCAATTACGTCAAAACAGTATATTTAGTTGAAGAACAATGCGCTATTGGTTTCGACATACATGATAATATTATTAAGGTAAATTCTACGTGAATACCACGCTACAGGTGTATTATAGACTAAGATGCTGGATCGTTTACCAAGTACCTACCGAGCAATGTTGAATTTAAGGGCCTTATCACACTAGCTATTTGCGAGCGAATTTTGTATGAAGGCGATCACGCAGCGAGTTCGCCGCGACGCTTATTTGTGTAGAAAACTCGCTCGCAAATCGCAAGTGTGACAAGGCCCTAATTCAGATAGCTTGGATCAATAATGTGTAACTTAGTACAAAAGCGTAGATATGAAAAAACACAATATTTTAAAGTTATCACTGAGTTATGGATATCTTTAACAAATGGATACAAATAAAATGATCAAAACTTAAGCTTACTTCACACCAACGGAAACTAAAACCACATAGGCATATTAGCCCCGTATAAAGTACTCGTCCATATAACATGAAAGTCACGTTCGGCTTTCATTTGCGGCGCACGTGTATCGGTCTATTGGTTCGAGTCCCGGCAAGTGGCTCTCGTTGCTAGCGTTTGCGGTTCGCATACCTCCCATTCAAATAAGCCAGTTTATCCGTGCCCAGCCCAAACTCCCTGCAATATCGCTCACCGACGTACTTACATTTCATTCACTCTTACGAGAGTCGACGGACGCTCGTTCCCTCATATCGGTAAAAAGGTAAGGAATAAGTGGGGTTTAGTTTGATGAATCTTCAAATGCGGGTTTTGCAAATAAAGGGTTGTGTATGTTTCGCAGGCTCATGGGTTGCGGAGAAATGCCCCTAGCCATTGTGATACATTCTCAACTAAAAAAATTGGTTGTCTGTAAAGTCGGTTTACGGACGATAATTTTACGTGATAACGTTTACCTAACAAAAACATCTGTTTGATTTCAATTTCCTACGGGTGACGTCATCTGGGACTACACTTAAAACGACTTAATTTTGTATCATATCGGTGTTAATACACATCAGTAGTAGGTCATTTTAGCATAGCAATGAACTGAGAACGTTAAGTAAAATCTACAAGCTCGTTTTGGTAATTCCGTTCAGATTATAATCAGATGGAAACGTAAACAAACTTTTCGCGCCACGTGACCGGCATCGGAACGGCGGGACGATTCTAATTTCACGGCGTGACTAAGAGATCTCCTCATTTTCCTGACGGTTGCGGATATTTTCAATTTTCCCAACGGTGGCTCCTTTTTATTAGTTGTTGTTTTGTCTTGAATACTAATCGGGTACGAATTAACATTCACGTGACATCTTCCTTTGTTTATCCGAACGCGCTGTAAGATAGGCGCCGCCATTCGAACGTCATTACTGGGACAAGATTAAATGTTCAGTACGTTTCAATTTAGTTTCTATTATTTATTCCGTACACTGCCGAACCGTGATCACTACCTACCGACTAGTTCTTTCTTAGCCTATTTTCTCAATTTTCGCTGTTTCTTCTATTGTGCGTACTCGTAGAAGTCGTAGATTTTCTTATTAATTCGCCATTCTTCTAGCAGCTGAGCGCTTTTAATGCCTTTCTTATGACATCGACAACTGTATACCATCAGCTCATCTCTACGATATTATATCCTGAGTACTTCACGATTGCAAGCCCTGCTTCTAGCCTGAGCCTCTATCATACATCCCGTGCCTTCGCCAGCCGGCCCAACCTGCGTTTTATGTGTTTCAATTTTGGCATTCACACTAGAAATCTACGTAAGTAGGTACCAAAGTCTTGTACACATTATCTTCACGCAAAATATTCTTCAGTTTAGGTACACCCAAGTATGTTGACGTTAATTTGTTTGTTACATGACGGCCCAGTAATCGTACACAGCTTCAAACGGCTCCAGCAATTATAATTAACGACCGTTGACCTCGCTGAAGACGCGTCAGACACGTCAGAGCGAAAAGCGAACAGTATCGATATAACGAATATAATAGATATAACGAGGATAATGGATATAACGGATCATTAATCCATCCTCGCAGTTTTAATTAACCCAAGGTTATGACAGCCGCCTACAGTACATACACTAAAACCACTTATTAATATTTTGGCAGTGTCTGGTGCATCGCTCCTTAAGCGAGGCTTTAGGGTTCCGTAATTTGAAATAAAAAAAATAGCGTTACTTAGGCTGTACGTTATTAATTTTCAGGGACAAGACAAAATGAAAAAAAAAGAAATTAAAATCAGATACACAGTACACAGTAAGGCACTTATCGCATCAAGGGATCACTTCCAGTTAATCTTTGAGTAAATAAGAGCAAACGAAAAGTAGACAAGCGAAGTAATATGTACCATAATGAGGAGAACATGTTAAAACATTTTTAACATAAAACTCTCGCTAGAAAAGTTTAGTCGAATTTACGTATACTTACGGTATTTAATGCACTAAAGTGGTCTCGTCTTTCGGTTAGATCCCCATGAGTTCACATAATATGTACCTACATAAATAAGTGGGGACGTCGGTTCTCTGTAACAATTCAGTCATGCAGAAGGATGTGTTTATATCCTGACAACGAACGTTCCAAGTGCTTCATTTTCAAACCTAATGCATTTAGTTAGGGTCGGTTTAAAGGTGTCTCGAACGGTCTCAGGTAGCTGTGGGTATAAAACGAGTTGACTGGAATAGTGCTGCCTCCATAATTAAAGTCGAACTTAATCTGCTGTCACCGCTTCACGGGTTAAAGCTTCGCCCCAACGAATTTAATTAGTTTTGTGATGCATGCTCTATCTAGAAGCGATTTTATTGTTTATTTTATACGCTTTATATGCCACAGCAGAGAGCGGTGGTAACAATAATTAGGTGGTTTGTAAACCTGTGGCGACTATCATAATCAAAAGCTGTCGATGCTCGGGATATGCAAAAATTTAAGCATATTGCTGATACGTTTTAAAATCACGTTTATGTATTTAATTTTTAAAAGTATAACTGTTTTATTATGTCAAAAAAGATCAACGATTAGAAATGCCACTGCGCATAGAAATATTAAACGTCAAAAGTTTCCCACGGGAACACTACATTTTTTCGGGATAAAAAGTAGCCTATGTGTTAATCCAGGGTGTCAGCTACCTTCATATAAAAAATTATCAAAATTGGTCTAGCCTAAACACGCTCACAAACGTTCGCCTTTGTTATATTAGTGTATAGCATTGTTTGAGTTGTGCCGTGATGAGATGATGAGATCAGAGCCCGTGGCTTGTTATAATAACTGCTGTCAATCAATATTTTCGATGCAAATGTCTGTGTTCTGCTGCTTTATGGAGCTCAACTTCAATTTGTTCAATTTGTGTATTAGTATGAGAGATCGGAGTTCAATCGACCGTGACTCGTGCGGTATTTGGACCGGAGTCGGTAAGGATCTCGAAGACTTTTCGTTACAAGCTACGTTCTTCTGCCTTCGTTGAATGTTTAATTTCATCGAATTTTCACTTCGCGGTATTTTTTTCCTCGGATGTTATACATTTTTCATAATTCTTGAATATTCTATTTATTAGTGAGGTAAGGCGGTTGTCACACTGCCGCCGCGTCTCGATGCGAGACGCGGAGCTACGGACTCGCATGCGTAGACAACACACCAACGTCCGAGTTTTCTCAGCATCTCCGTCCGGAGCTGCGATGCGCGACGTCCCGTCCCGCGTTGCTTCCGTCTCGCGTTCATTTCACATTCGAACGTTAAGGTGAAAACAGTTCCTATTTGTCGATAAAATGGAAACGGAACTTATTCAGAACGCTGTGGTGATACATTCAGATTGGGTTTTGTACAATCGAGTCATAAATTCTGGGTACATTCCTATTTACCAACCAGACCGATAAAGGGTCTTTTGCTGGAGATTACAAAGATTTAAGGCAACGCGAAGAAATATTTTTTAATTGCACCCGCATGTCAACCGCGTCATTTGATTATTTGCTAAGCAAAATTGGAGTGATTATTACTGGCGCGGACACAAATCGACGGTCTATTACAGCCGAAGAAAAGTTTTAGCTTACACTCAAGTATAGAATAGAATAGAATAGAATAGCCATTTATTTATATTTTATACATTACTTTACAATTAATTCCACATTTACATTTTATACACAACAATTTAAATGTAAAATTTTAATATTTGGATTTTTAAGTAACATATTATTTTACTAATTAAGCTTAATTTTTATGAAATGGCCTCTCCTTCATTGAAGAAGGAGGGACGGTATTAAGACTCCTTGGGTTACCTGCCCTGCTAGGAGAATAAATAAATATATAATTACAATTTTCTCAGTATATAACATAGGTATTTATACAAAAAAACATTATCTAATAATTTTTCTTTAAAAAAATAATATTATTATTTATTAATATTACACTTACATTTACATTTCACTATTTTATTTCCACTATATATATTTATTATTATTTCATTATTTATATTATTAATTTTATTTAGCATGCGATTATTACATTACAAATTAGAATTTAATTATTTTGCTTATTATTTTCGTTATTACATTACAAATTAGAATTAAATTATTTTGCTTATTATTTTAGTCTTTGTTGGTGTGATGTAGCGCCTTCCACGCGTCGCGGTCCCTGGCGACTCGTCGCCAGAGCGGGCAGCGCGCGCGCAGCTCGTCGTCCCAGCGCGCGCGCGGGCGGCCCGCGCTGCGGTGTCCGTCTCTAGGTATCCACTCGGTCGTCCTCAGCGTCCATCTGTTGTCTTGTAGACGCATGATGTGGCCGGCCCATTGGAACTTATTTTTATCAGCTACTTCAAGCACATCTGTTAGGCCGGTTCTTTTGCGTATATCTACACATCTGTTCTTGTCCCTTAATTTCATGTTCAGCATGCTTCTCTCCATAGAGCGTTCACAGGTTCTTAGTTTGTTTCTAAGTTTTTCTGTTAGCGTCCATGTCTGTGAGCCGTAGGTGAGCGTAGGTATGATGACCATGTTGAACACTTTTTGCTTTAATATAATGCTGAAATCTCCTTTGAATATGTATTTCAGACTCCAGTATCTTTTCCATCCTAGAGCTACTCGCCTGTCTATTTCTTTTATCATTTTCTCACTAAATGAAAAGATTTGCCCGAGATACACAAATTCTGTTACCGACTCTAGGTTTTTATTATTTATTGATATTGGTGTGCGTGGTTTGTTGGCCATGACTTTCGTTTTGCTCTCGTTAATTGTTAACCCAGTTTCCCTAAGATGATGTTGGAAGATATGAAGCATGTCCTGCAGTTCTGCGCTACTGCGCTACTTTCTGCCAGAAAAACTAGGTCGTCAGCAAATCTCAACACATTAAATTTTTCACCATCAATTTTTATGCCGTAATCGGACATGTCTGCTGATCTGAAGATTTGTTCCAGGACGCATACTACTCAAGTACTTAAGTAATAATCTACTATCTACTTCAATCTTCAATTATACTTTTGTAAGAATTCCCTATATTTTGATTATGATTAAAACCGATACTTACTATAAAACTTAATAAATTTGGAATTAAATAAAAACAATATTTCGAATAAGTAACTCAGCCTTTAACTTTTTTAATAACTATTCACTAATTGAGCATAAATCACAGATCATATATTTACTCTAAATACTTAATAAAAATATTTGTTTACAAATTACTATAATCTTGTTTTATACTTTCTTAAATACGTTCTTCTTGCACTAAAATCCGTATGGCACTGCCGAGCTCGGTGTGTCATACCCTGCGGCACGCACCGCGTCTCCGTACGAGCGCGCGAGTATTCGTGCGTCTCGCTACTCCGCGCGTCGAGGCGGAGCCAGTGTGTCGCACCATGCGATTTTTAGATTCTACATACAAAGTTAAAAAACGCATCAACGGACGCCGCTGCGAGATGCGGAGCAGTGTGACAACCGCCTTAGGTATGTTTCATAAAATCATTCGGCGAAAATAACACTATAATACTTGTCATGACGTTTTCTCACATAATTTGTAAGTAGGTATATAATCTTCATGGGCGGTTAATAATGACGTTAAATTGAAATGTAAGTGGCGCATAATGATTGACATTTTAGGTGTCGTCAGGTACCTGAAGATCCTATTTTTTTCATTGTTAAAATAGTAAAATATAGGCCAATTTAAGATACAAACACCCGTTTCCCCATTAGATGCGCTTATTGTTTTACTCCCAAGTATTTGCGGTGAGTTCTGCTCAAAATGACTCCTACTGCTAAATTGCAATAGGACGAAAAGTCATTTAATATTAACAATTATCACAGGTGTCATATTCACATAATCTAATTGTTTATTACGGTACAAGAACCCTAATGACCGACATTGTATATCATAAAAATGGGTATACCCCAATTGGCAACACTTTAATTTTAGTGGACCCTCAATTTCGTTGGCTGAAGTTTCGAAGCTGCTTACGTTACGTGTGCTTTATACAACCAATGGCTATAAATATTAAATCAATATAAACACAACATACCGTATGTGTCAAAGGCTAGAGCCGATTCACTGAGTTCTGCTACATTTTAAAGATTATATCGAACACAATGCCAGTTCGCGGGAGTCGCCGGGGACTCGCCTTAGATAACCTTTGCCCCAATATTGTGATTGAACTGCGTTATAGAGCCCGCAAGGTCGGCCATTGTGCGCCAAAACTCCGCGACCCTATTCACAACCAGCCAATTATATAACGGAAACGTTTCGAAATCAGACCATCATTCTAAACCAAACAATAATGCGACAAAGGGTTCATGGAACCAAACTTTACCTAATGAAATATTACAATATTTACACAAAGGTATCGAAATGTTTCAACCTTTGTTGTTTAAGCGGATGTTTTCATTTATCGTATTTACTCATAAAACTAACTAGTGGCTCTGTTAGCTGTTGACCTCTACATACATTTAGTATACATTTAGTATGTACTAGTTTACATTTAGTATATTTGCACGTTTTAGTTTGTTCGTTTGTCTATCACTTCAATGTCTAGTTTTCTGTCTCATTTGCTCAAAGGTTAACTGGAAGAAATCCCTTACAGGGATAAGTTCGCCCTTGTACACATGTATTGTTTTTGAGTTTTTGTCATCATTGTTTTATGTGCAATAAAGTGTTTACATACATACATACATACCTCTCGAGTTTGTTTGAAAATGGTTGAAATTTTCAACCTTTTAACTTTTTCTACCCTCATATCTCCGCCAGTTTGAAAATCTTCGGAAAACTGAATTGACAAAACATCTATATAATTAAAGAACCTACTCACAAAACTTCAGAGAATTTGAATCTGAGAATCATTTTAGAAATGCTATGCATGAACAGCCAAAAATCCGGACATACGACTTTTTTAGGCCAAGCTGAATCAGAGACGTTTCGCTCGCACAATCAATTAAGTATTCTTACATTTCTTACTTAAATTGTCATATACAGGATCAGAGGGCCTATGATGGTTGCTTTTATCACACGATAAATAGTGACAAAGCATCCATCACGTTTTGACACACTGCGAGTGTGAGTCAGACATGCTTTGTCACTTATTTATCACGTGAAAAACGCAACCATCAAATGCCTCCAGGAGTATATTTATTTAAGTATGTTTTTCTTTGGTTAATTGACAGGCTGCATGGCGCACGAGTATAGTTACTTACCTAATTAATTCAAACGTTGCTTAATTGGGTCTTATGACTGCCGAATGAAAGGCTACACAGGACCCACATTGACCTAATTGGTGATGTACTGAGAAAGGCAAGGGCAAGTTCTGCGGAAACCGACGCAACGTATCTGCAGGCTAACGAGCGGACAGGAAGGGAGCAACTTCTCTGCGGTTGTGCTCAACGCGTGGGGCAGACGAGACTGTTTTGGTGTAACCCTTAATTAAAATGCTCCAAGTATTCATTAAAGGCAATTTGTAATTTTGATTAGCGGTTCTAATTAGGGGACTAGGTTACGAGAGGAACTTGATTTGTTCGAAATCGAGATGTGTCCCGCTCCCGCTACGCTTTATTTCGAAACAAATGCATTATTTATAAATACCTGTTTTATTTATGAGTGTAACAAGATATTTTGAGGTTCAGGTCAATTGTATTTATTAAATTGAAGAGCCAGATCGAATACGTCAGGTTAAGGGGGGAAATTGGAGGGCTACAAGAGAATGAATTGAATGAAAGAAACCGGCGGATAACAAGCTCCCGATAGCAGCTAAATTAGTACCGTACACAAATAATTTTAAGCCGGTTGTATGTTGATTGTATTGTAATAATAATTGTGCGCTTGTGCATCGAATTCATAGCGACTTTGGTATAGAAATAAGAGCAGATCGCTGTGAAATTTAATGAAAGAGGTAACATAAAATATTGGTTTTATGCAATGCTACTAATGCACTTCCTACTTGTAATACCGACGAACAAAGCTATGAAGTACAGTCTCCAGATTATTGTGTTATAATATTTCATGACCGAATTTTTTACAAGTATAAGCAGTTCCCAACACGAAACTGCCCGACGTAAAGGTCGCCATCCGCTGCCGACAAATAAATCGCAACGTTTAGTTACCTCATGCGAGTAATTAGAACTGTCATCGTTAAAGTCCAATCCGATGTCAGTCACACCTCTGTGACCTCTGTGCCCACACGATTCCGCTCGGATTGATGGCCTTATCTATCTATTTGGAGAGACAAAACAATGCTTATTAGCCTTAGTGCCTCATACTTTATACAATGAATTATCTCATGAATCTCAAGTGATCCGTACATGGAAGTACTTGCCCTTTAAAAGGATAAACCTTATAATATAAAGATTGAAAAAGAATACAAGACAAATCTTAAGATTCAGGCATAGGTAACAAATATTAGGATTATCGACTTATTTTGGCTGCCTTGCACAATAACCAGTGTGAATGCATGTGATTGTGCTAAAAGTTTTAATGCTCTTTGCGAACTGAATTATCGGCTATTTATCATTCGTTTGGCAAAATAATAAAAAGTTCACACGTCGCTCGGCTTATAAGGGGCTCGAAAAGGTTTCAATTGAGCAAGAATTACCTTTAAATCAGGTCAAAAGGCAAAGTAAACAAAGCGCTTGATCAAAGTTACCTTGTAATAAAACGTTTCGATACAATTTCAAATCGAAGACGAAATAATTGCATAACTTCCTATAACGAACTTAAATCCATTGACAGATACGAGCTTCGGCTAACCTGGTACAATAACACCGTTACAATTCAACCTTGACTATTTGACATCGAAAAGTCAAGGTGTACGTAAATAATCTATTGTAATTGTTGCCTACAATATGTGCGGGCGTTTAACACTAAGTATTCTTTTATTTATTTCAATCAAATCGAATGGAGATGCGTATTGTTAATGGCCTCTATCCATCATTTTTAAAAGCGATAATTGGTACTGAGTGACGAATTCATATACACCTCCACAATATACGTAGCTTAGCATAGAAACGCATCATAATACATTACATGTGCATATTGTGTATTATTGTTACCCACGTAATATTATTATTTAGATAAAAGAGCATTTCCCAAAACTTCTGTACAAAATAAAGACGTCAATTAAAGTGCAATATATTTTTATATTTTGCTACCAATTTCTATGTGATTTCCAATGCATTGCTTTCAGATTGCATGTAGTTAAAAAAGTACAAGTATAACAGAACCTTAATTATCCAACAGTCATACAATTGATATAAAATTACTAAAATAATTGGTAACAAAATAGGAAAATATATAGAACTTTAATTATTGACATCTTAATTTCGTACAATATTTTTGAGAAATGCTCAAAAAATACTTTATTGACTAGATGGTGCAAAACAAATTCCGAGATGACTTGCTTACCAATGAAACCGATGCTAAAAATTACTAAATCTAAGCTGCCATGTCAATTTCTAGAATATTATGTGGAGTAAGTCCTGTAATCGTGATCTGCGAGTCATAAGCCCCAGAAACCTCGTGCGTTATGATGCGACCAGCAATTAAGTATCCACCATGAGACTCTTGTTAACTCACCCGTAAGTATCAAGCCAAGTAAAGCTGTTACTCAAATGGTTTGCAATTACCTTCGTTTGGTTAAATTTGTAAGGACAACGGCTTGATTGCACAAACACTCGTGATGGGTCGGTAACAAATCGCTATTGTTGTATTATACATAAAAAATTATCACACTCGCTGAATTGAACTTGGCACCATCGGTTTTGTAGATAACTTTAATCAATAAACCGCGCCATAATGGTGCATCAAATAGAAAATCTTCATAATTAATACATTGTTTTGTTGATTTTAGAAGGACGCCTTTATCCAGCAGTGGACGTCTATCAACTGACATACGATAATGATGATCCTAATCCTCAAAATAAAATATTAAATTCCCTTGGCACAAACAAACTCTTAATTAAAATGCAGCTAGAGGAATTAGACTTTTTTTCCAAGATTCATTTAGGTAGTAAAAAATTGCCATAATTTATTTGTAAATTGGTTAAAGAAGGCTGAAGGCTTTTTGTGGAATAAGCAGAAAGAAAGCCAAGCTTTCATCGTATTTACTTTCCCGCTAATAGATTTTTTTACCGCAGTTACGAGAGCGAGAATATCTACTTTGTAGGATTCCGTAAGGGTAATAACCGGACCCTATTACTAAGACTACTGTCTGTCCGTCTGTCTGTCTATCACCAGGTTGTATTTTATGAACCGTGATAGCTAGAAAGTTGAAATTTTCACGGATGCTGTATTTTTGTTGTCGTCATAACAACAAATATTAAAAACAGAATAAAATCAATATTTAAGTGGCTCCAAATCCAAATCCAAATCGTTTATTTGCTTTAAGTACATGTACATGCAAATACAGTTTTAGACCTAACATTATATTATTAACCCCCGACGAAAAAAAGAGGGGTGTTATAAGTTTAACATGTGTATCTGTGTATCTGTGTGTCTGTCTGTGGCATCGTAGCGCCCAAGCGGATAGACCAATTTAAGTGCGTTTTTTTTAATCGAAAGACTTTTCCGTCGAGATGGTTCTTAGCTATGTTTGGTGGAAGTAGGACCATTAGTTTCCAAGATATTCAGCTTTAATTGGAACAAGTGACAAGATCTCAGCCAATATTGAAGCCAAGGATTCTAAATTTTGGTTAAATGTTAAGTATTATCAGCATTTTCTATATCACTCACTAAATTAGGATCTCATGATGACCAGGTAGTTGTTAATGGATCTCAGCCAATATTGAAGCCAAGGATTCCAAATTTTGGTTAAATGTTAGGTATTATTAGCATTTTCTATATCACTTACTAAATTAAGGTCTCATGATGACCAGGTAGTTGTTAATGGATCTCAGCCAATATTGAAGCCAAGGATTTAAAATTTTGGTTAAATGATAAGTATTATTAGCGTTTTCTATATCACTTACTAAATTAAGGTCTCATGATGATCAGCTAGTTGTTAATGGATCTCAGCCAATATTGAACCTAAGGATTCCAAATTTTGGTTAAATGTTAAGTATTATTAGCATTTTCTATATCACTTACTAAATGAAGGTCTCATGATGACCAGGTAGTTGTTAATGGATCTCAGCCAATATTGAAGCGAATAATTCCAAACGCTGGATAAATGTTGTTTTATTAGCATTTTCCTTATCACTCACTAAGTGAAGATCTCATGATAATCATCTAGCAGGGCTGGACTAAGCGTGGGCCCCCTCCCCTATAAGGAGAACATTATTATGGTACAAGTCCTACATCTGGGACTGGGTCCCTAGACTAGCTGGGCCCCTAGGCCCGGACCTTGTGGGCCTAGGGGTAAATACGGCCCTGCCATCTAGTTGTGAGAGGATCTAAGCCAAGAATTTCAAATGTTGGTTAAATGTTAAGTTTTATTAGCGTAATCAACAATTTAATAAAATTGTGACAGTACAATAATTAGGTACCATGCAGCTGAAGATGGCCGTAGGAACTCCTTAACAGCACAGAATAAACCCATGGTGTTTGGGCTCGTCTGATTGTTCTTGATGGGCAATTAACGTTTGTGTAAGAAAGTACAGTCGATATTAAACCGAGTCCCAGAAAAACTTTTTTAATTTCTGTCACAATACTGGGCCACTGTTTCTAAGTTTTGCAATTCTGCTAAAGCTGAGTTGTCATTAGGACTATTGAACAGGTTCCTTTGATTGAGGTCACAAATAGCAACACCTTGCAAGATTTTAACGTGACTAAAGGACACGTAAGCTTTAGCAAAAGTACTCGCCTAAGTGAATAACAGCTTTTTAGGATTCTGTAGTCAACAAGAAACCCTTATAGTTTCACCATGTCGGTCCGTCCGTCTGTCTACGGCTTAGCAGAGACATAGTGGAAGAATAAATTTTTAAAAACTATTATTTGTGTACCTGCTTTACACGTAAAAAAGTGGGGATTTTTTTTAACGGTTTATCCCATGGTGTGGGTTATCGATGATTAGGTCTTTCAAAACTAATTCAAGTTACCTAGCATCAACTACAATTTTTATGGAGCTAAGTAAGCCACCTATTTGGATCCTGTAGAATGGAAACCTGGTTCTGTTTTAGGCCATAAATAGCAGGTTCTTTCAACTCATCCAGTGCATTTAAAGTATATATTTTGATTGTTTTGGCTAATAACTTAGCCATTTTGTCATTATAAGCATTAACTAATTTGACTTTAACAATTTTTTCCCAGAATGTTGCTAAAGGCAAATTTCAATCTTAGAGAAGACGGCTTTCGTTACCACAGGCTTGGGATCCTGTTGTCGTACACATAGTTAAGGATCAAGCTCGAGGAAAGACTGGAAACTATGGACCTTAAACGGTGTAAAACCAAAAAAGTGTTAAATGTAGAAAATTCCGGAAAAAAACTTCTGTTTGTTTAAAAAATATGAAATAAAAATAAAATTAAAAATTTAAAAAACCCCCGACATAACCTGTAAAAAGAAATAAATAAAATCTACGAAATGTGCCTTTACAATGAACAGTAGAAAAAGAATCCAAGCTTCGTTGCGTCGGGGGACCGCTAAGTAGGTAAATCAGGTAAATGAAATGCAATGTACTTTTAAAATCGTAAAGTCCCGGGATCAAAGAATCGGGAAGCCCCAAATAAATTCATACTTACAATTTTGCGTTGAAAAATATATTTCATTTCACTTAGGTTAGGTACTTAGCGGTCCCCCGAACGCAACGAAGCTTGGATTCTTTTTCTACTGTTCATTGTAAAGGCACATTTCGTAGATTTTATTTATTTCTTTTTACAGGTTATGTCGGGGGTTTTTTAAATTTTTAATTTTATTTTTATTAACATTCTATTTAAATTATATAGGTATCACAATCACAGTTACAAATACAAAATAATATCATTACTTAATTAATTGTCCAGTGCATTACAAAAGAATTCATTTATTGAGTAGTATGGTCTAGTTATAAAATATTCTTTAACATTTCTGTCAAAAGTTCTAAAATTATCACAGTCTTTTATGTCATCACTTAACTTATTGAATACTTTAATGGCAATATTATTAAAGCTATTGTTACAGTGCACAAAATTATGTTTAGTTAATGTCAATTTACTATTATTTCTAAGATTAAAGTTATGAAATTGCCCAGCCATCGAATATTTATCCTTATTTTTGAAAACATAGAGACACAAGCGATACAGATATAAAGATATGACAGTGAGAATCTTATTAAACTCCCATAAAAGAAACATGAATTATTGCCGTTTTTTTATTCGATGGTACGGAAAATTGTGCGCGAGTCCGACTCGCACTTGGCCGGTTTTATGGATTAGCATTAAAGAAAAGAAGTTTTTATCATCGTGAAGATTAACTTGGAACTATGCTCTGGGGAGCGTTTAGTTTATGTACATTACTGTGCATTTTAATTTCTCTTGATGTTTTTAAAAAGCTGCTATACATTTATTTATTGAATATTTTACACGGCGGGTTTAGATTGTATAGCTGATTTTAGGTAAGTATACTTTTATCTATGAGTACTGTGAGTATTATTCTTAATTGATTACCAAATTACTTTCGCTCCGCCCTTACGATATAGCGCCCGAATTGAATGAGTGCCACCAGTACGTCTAGCATAACTTTAACAAGCGACTCTTTGACGCGCGAGAAATACTACCTGTCACTTTCCTTTCAATACCGTGCGAGCAAGACAGGAGATATTGACTCGCGCGACAAGCGAAGTCGCGGCAAGATTTGTTAGACCTGCACCTCTAGCATAACTGTCATACGCGACTATTTCTCGCGCGAAATGTTTACCCCTCTCTGTCTGTACAGTAATGTGAGAGAGTGACGGGTAGCGTTATCTCGTGCGACAAGAGTCACGAAGCATTGTTGTGCTAGACGGGCTGCAGTGAGAGTTACTGGCTTAGGAGTACAATTCCGTAGACACATACGGAGATGCCACGAATTTGCGCGACAGCGGCAGCGGTTTAGGTACGTGTGTCTCGCTCATTTGTATGGCCGCTGCCCTCGGATCTCTCACACAACCGCTCGCCGCGTTGCTGGTCGCGCAAATTCATGGCCTCTCCGATATGAGGTGACACCGGCAAAGGAGTAATGCTTTTAACCATTTAACACATATTTTGTGGCACTGGAGACGATCGTGCCGAAGAATGTACGTGCCGCTAATTTACTCACAGTCTTAGTCTCTGTTGGTTGGTGTTGTACACATCTAGATAATACTAGACTGACGTACCTAAGCCGTAGTTCACGAATACCGCAAGGACGCCCGAGAAATGGCTAATAGTTGATGCAGTATAGTTGAGCAAATGCTTACGTGAAATTGCAAGCTAAACTTGTATAAAGCAGAAGTACATGATTTAATTATTGTCAACTAACGGAACTTTCTTTCGTGTTACTACTTTAAGTTAAGATTTTTTTTTAATAAAACTAGCTTCATGTTAAAAAACTGCAAACATAGTTTTGTATTTACACTTAATTTGTAGGCAAAATTCCTTAAAAAGGAACAAATAATGATAACCTTATTGTACGGGGTCCCGCTAAACAAAGCCATAGGTACTCGTAAATTATCGATTGAAAAACAATGAAACATTTCTATATTCTTAATTTCCAATAAAACCCGCATCGTGCGCATTAAAATATGTCACGATTAGGTATAAAAGTGAAGCAGACACGTCAAAGCGTGTTCCGAATTATTCGAAACAAATGAATGGCGGCATAATTTTATCGAAACGTCACGATATTTACAGGATTAAACGAACTTACCTTAAGTGAAGTTCTATCCTGATTATATGAAGTACTTAGTCCGAGGTATAATTACTATGTAGTACTTTTCTTGCTTGCAATATATGTCGCTAATTTTAAAGTCTAAAAACAAACATAAAAAACACAGCACCTGGCAACATTAGTTATAGATGTCATTAAGTTCAGAGTAAAATATATAGAAGAGGGAAGGGAGGGAGGGAAGCTCTACCTCGGACTAAGTACTTCATATAATCAGGATAGAACTTCACTTAAGGTAAGTTCGTTTAATCCTGTAATTATATTCGTACTTAGTCCGAGGTATAATTACTATGTAGATGTTTAGAGACATCCGAGGTAATATACATCTTTATATTATTATACTTTATAATATTATAAAGGCGAAAGCTTGTGAGCGTGATTGTAACTTCTTCACGTTCATATAGGGGGCTCAATTCTGGTAAAATATGATTGATATGGAGAATGGAGGTAGCTGGCCCTCCGGACCAACACATAGTCCACTTTTCATCTGGAAAATATTAGTGTTCACCGCGCGTTAAAACCGCGGGACGGAGCTAAAATGTTCATTGAAGATTCTTTAGTACACACATTACAAGAATAATATACCTACTAATTGACTTTATTTTAATAGTAACCGATTAATTATGAGATTAATCTAACTTAGCAGGTAACTGCAAGGTTGCAGAATAAAGCAATAAAACCATACTTTAACACTTTCGACACCAACAACCCGGAGGCCGGGCGCTCGTAAACTTTGTTCAGATGCCGGCCAACCCGGTAGCCGGGGTTGATGCTATAAAAGTCGGCTCGGCCGGTTTCTGGGATATCTAACTTTTTTTTTTTTTTTTTTGTCTGGTTGCAAAAGTGTTAACCATATGGTTCCATATCCACTTGAGTTTACTTACTCCATATGAAAGACCATGTTAACCCGTTGCGGGACAGTACGCCTATAGGCGTTTGATCTAAAGGTTTAACAGCAGTTAATGTACAGTAGTCTCCATCAACGTATATGAACGTATATGAGGAATATGTTTTCAAAAATACTAATAATAAATAACATTATCCTAGTTCTAAGAACAGGTTTTGTAAACTGTGTTTACTGTTTATCATCGTGAGTTAGAGACCTTTTATAGTTATCCACGAAGGTGTGGGACTTTGATTATCAGCCTACAACTTGTATTATTTTAACTACTATGAATATTTGTTATAAAAACATTTTAACGATTTCACAAATTTTTATAATGTGACGACTAATCTGCATACTTGCAAAGGCTTGTTTAATAGTAATTTTAAAGAGATTTGTTAATGAGACATTTTGCTATCACAATGTTTGAGACAATACAGCTAAGCAGGTACTTGGTTGGATATATCTAAGGGTTGCTATTCAAATAAGACAACCTCAAATTTGGCAGGTACAAGACATTGATGTCTTGCAATAGATAGAAATACTGTCTGTAGCAAGTTTTATATTTGTTCTAATATGAAAGTATTTGTATTCTTTGAACTATAATAATTACTGTCTCACGTTTTTTGGTATAATCCTTTTGATTTTCTCAATAGATCTGTATGAGTTATAGAAAAACTTATGCAGAAATACCTTATGCAGCTAACTTCATATTATATGTATATTAAGTGTTTGTATTCTTTGACCTAAACTTATTAATGTCTTTTGTAAGCACTAGTGTCATATGTGAGCCATCCCAAGGATCTATTATTAAAACATTTTTTAGAACTACATCAGGGTACCAAACCTGATCATATTTGGGTTTGATAGGATGTAATTTGAAAACACCTTAGAAAAGGTGTCTATCTGATTATCTGTAGATATTTAAGTACTTACTTGGGATTACCAATTATAAAATAGTGCTAAGTACAAAATAACAAATTTGACATAATGTAGAAACGATAAATATTATGGGAATTATTAAGTGTATCATGTTCATATACACATGGATCACATCACTGACTTATTATATTGTCATTCTGAGGTAAAAGGTTGATTGTACTAAAAAACTAAGCCTCACGAAGATCTGGGGTGATGACAGAATCAATTAGAATGTCAGATATTACCATAGATTCCAATCGTAGGTGAAAACTATGATTCCTGAAGTCCATTTTAACTCCATTTTATATAGTATTATTAAGCCAAATTCTAAAGTATGAAATAATAAAGGATTTATTTTATTGTGTACCTAGTGCAATATACCCAGAAGTTCTCTGCAACATAATAAATATTCAGAAAAAAAATATCTATATATATATATATATTATGATTATTTAATTACACCCGGGTGTTTGACGTTTCCTAAAAATACATCAGAAATGTTTTAAGTGATTTCCTAGTCTTCACTTTTTTATTGACGTCAGTAAAAAACCTCAAAGATTATTGCCTTGCATTTTGCATCAATGTAAAGATTTCATGTACTTGTCAAGATATTGAACACCTGCCTACATGTTCAATGCATACATTTGTATTATTTTTCCAAAAAACCTAAGTAACATTTCACTCAAAGAATAAGCATTGACTTAAATACCAGATAGTGAATATGGATTATGAAACAATTATGGAACAACAAGGCATCTGTAATTGTTTTGAAATAAAATTTAACTGTAAGCATTGGATGCTAATACTTAACTATACCTATATCTCCAAGATTTAAGTATTTAAGCTTACAAGTTTCTAATACTATAATTTACTCTTTTGTGTAAATTAAACGAAAGTAGGTAACCCAAACTGTTTTAAATTTTTAATAGTTGGCTTAGTTCCCGAATGTAAATAGATGAATTATAACAATCTTTTCTTAAAGTATATAGAGTTCTTGCAATTCTTTAACATGGAATGCAATACTATTTCTTGTAAGTTGATGGCAAAGCCTAAATATTCCCTTATATGAGATAATGTTACGCAGATCTATCAGAATTAAAAATCAACTGAGTTATTTCAGCAACTTAGGTATTAATCTTATTTGTATTTCTTTCTTCCTGAGGTGTGCAACAAAGAGTATTCTATTCTATTCTATTGTAATACTCCTTAACCTTTCCTCATTACATTGCAAATTAGGTATGTTTACCCTTACCCTGATTTCTTAGCAATTCAATAGGAAGTTGGTTCCATAATTTAAAAAATAATAATTATTATTATTTAATGGGGCACTTGAGAGACCAAAACAGTTGTTGTTGTTGACAGTTGACTTGAACCATTTTTTATTATATTGGAATTACAAACACTTTTGTGTATCTAATGCATCTTTTATATTAAATTATGTAATCACAAATAATTTATTCTGTGGCATTTAATGATCTGTCCTTTTATGATACTTAAATACCATTACATAATAGCATTCTTCATTCTTAGGAATTGTAGAAATATTAGACATCTTCAGCTGGTTTGCTTCCATTAATATTGTTAATGCATACCAGAATTTTCCTTGTCATAATGGTCCAATTAAAGTTAATATGGATATAATTATTTTCAAAAAGTATTGATATATATCCCATTGTCCACTATTAACAATGTGTTTATAAGTTAGAGTATGACATTATTCAAAATATTCAAGTTGAAAAGCAAACTTTACATACATCCACATATTAAACATGAGCTTCTCAGTAGAAAGGGGTTGACCATTGATATAAGGTAGATTATTGAATGTCCCCATGGTGTTCCACAGTGGTTTCTATGGTCATACCTACTGAACTGGATTTGTAATTTGTAAATAAATTTAATCTACTTCAATGTATAATACATGTTCTTTATTTGTTAATGCCTTAATTGAATCCTTCTACAATTTGTATTTCAGGTAGTAAATACTCCTGTATTGTTTGACCCTCCATTGCTCATCATCATATTCTTTTCAAATGTGGATCCAGAAATTTATTCAGTGGATTTGTGCTAATTATTAAAGGCAGGGGGCAGTGCAAATTTAAATTAAAAAGTAATATTTACTGTTTGTAGGTTATGCAATTGCCTCTAAGGTCTATTCCTGGAGCTCTGTCAAACCATTTGAATGCTTTTGGGTGAAGCTGAGTTTTATTATAATTACAATAAATAAAACACTTCCACCTCTGCCCGGCTCCACCGATACTGTAGTGTAGGTATACCCTCATACCAGGTGTACCCAACCGTTTAGAGTCTGCATTATCAATGGAAGGAAGGCATTGAATAAAGGATAAAACTTACCGATTAACCTCTATTGCATTTACTGCTTGTACCTGAGACTTGTGTTCCAACCGGAGCATCAATTTTGTAACTCAATATGATTTATATATGAGAGGTGCTCTTCTTCTTCCTCGCCTCCTCATGACTGAGGGTCGTGACCATTTGAACTCGTTATTTTTTGCACTAAAGCCGTCAGCATCCCAATAGAAAAACAGGGGGTCCGATGATCGAAAATCTTGCCTGTATGTGAGGTTATTGCCTTGTAAAGGCCTTCCTTCCCAACGGGAAAGGCCCCTCTTCCACCGGAAGAGAGGATAATTACAGGAATAAACGCACTTACTAAAGTAACATGTTGTTACATTCTCCCATTGCGGGAACAGGGCAGTTTCGATGTTCGAAACATTAGGTGCCTGTATGCGTGTAAAGATATAGTATCTCATAGAGATCTTCTTTTCCAACGGAAAAGGCCCCTCTTCTTTGCAGAAGAGAGGATAAGTGTAAAATATTGTTACATCTCCCAAAGGGAGAACAGAAGTTTCGCAATTTGAAACGATAGCTGTGTCTGCGGTCTTCTAGTAGAGATTTTCATTTTCCTCCTTCTTCGTGTCTTCACTTTCTCTCTCCTTTCACATTCCATACACTTATTCCACGAAAATAAGGCGTAATATAACTTCTTGTTAAAATAGTAGTGTGAAAATTCAAAATGATGATAGACCATCCTTGCATAATCGTATTTTGTCACAATTTACGCCTCCGACGCCAAATACTTGGGTCTTTACTATCGTACTGCCTTTTCGGCATGGTAAAAACACTGTACAGTTGGTATTTACTAGATAATACTTATTTTTAAATAAAATAAACGCGGAAAGCGACATATTCTTAGCGCGCTAAGAAAATTATGACATCTATAACTAATGTTGCCAGGTGCTGTGTTTTTTATGTTTGTTTTTAGACTTTAAAATTAGCGACATATATTGCAAGCAAGAAAAGTACTACATAGTAATTATACCTCGGACTAAGTACGAATATAATGAAATTTAGGCTTCACAAGAAAACAAAAACCCGTTACATTTCCAATAACATAAACTATACGATCTAATTTTATAAAACCCTCGACACAAGTAGCTTTTCACCATGACACCTGTTTGATGATTGGTATAAAAATGCTGTTGAACCTGAACATAACCACAGAATCTTGAATATTGTCTGAGATCCTGTCACTTGTTCCAATCAAAGCTGAATATCGTGGAAAACCTACAGTTATTTTCGCCATCTCATCACGACAGACAAGAATTACGATTTAAAAATATCACATTGAAATCGGTTCATCGATTTTGGAGCACCGATGCCTCAGACAGACCCACAGATACACAAGTTAAACTTATAACACCCCTTTTTATCCGACGGGGGTTAAAAAACTGCAGATACGAGTAGCACTTTTGACTTAACAGCCCGCATTTTTCCTAAGGTTTTATCTCTCCTCTCACGCCGTCTTATGACAGATCTTACAATTAAACTGAGTTGGATCGTTAGGAGTGTGAGCTATGCGCTGATGCCTCGGTGCCCCAGTTGCATGCGAATGCAGCCAGGATAAAAGGCGGTCAAGTGGAACGGAGCCCTCCGATTTTACGATATAGACGTCTAAGATAACGTGATGTTTGTGCAGATTCTAATCTAGTTTTTCACAGAGGCTGCATAGAAGTGTTATTCAGTTATCGACTTTGTATCGTGTTGTCAGTAGAATAGAAAAGATACCCGCGTGAATGACGCGCTAGACAAACTTCACCCTATTTGTTTAGGTATCTAAGTGAAAGAAAATTGTTTCTAAATAACTACTAGTTTGAGAGCTAAACTGTACATTTAATATGTTTTACTATACTACCGTTGGGGCAGAAAGGTTCTCGAGTGGAGACCACGTACCTACCGGCAAGGGCAGTGTAGGACGACCACCCGCAAGGTGGTCGGACAACCTGGTTAGAGTTGCAGGGACTCAGTGGATGCGGGTCGCTGATATCCGGCCCATGTGGAAATCTATTGAGGAGGCCTGTGTCCAGCAGTGGACGTCCTATGGCTGAAATGATGAACTATACTACTAGTTTATAGATGTGCGTTGTATCGCAATCTGTGATATGGATGTTAGTAAATTATAATAGGTACCTATTATCACTACTGGAAGAACTTCTTGAATTCACTTTATAAAATCGGCTACATGCAATAACTGGTAATATGAAAGATGAATGCATAAATGTATAGCAGCTCTTTAGAAAACATTATGAGAGATTAAAATGCAAAGAAATAATTGGGACTGTTTGAAACACTAGTATTTTTCAGACGCACCCACCGTGAGATGTTTCTGGGTATTTAAAAAAATGCCTCTTTGTACAACACTCAACGTTCAGTTAGCTTTTAGCTACATAGACAAAAAATCTTACTTCATACTTAGCGGTAATAGCTACTGGATGAATACAGCTAGTGCAGCTAATACTACGAGTATGTACTTGGGAGCTCTGATAGTCTTACAATGTGTTGTCATGTAGTTATTACGATTAATTCGACGATTATTATTATTTACTCCGAAATAAGCGAGGACATCCTTTCACTCGGTTTCTTTGTTTGGTATTACGCAGTGGCTAGATTAGGTTATCGAATCGCTTCCGGAACCAGAAGCCGATCCGCATGATGACCCGTCATTAGCTTCGAGTGCCAGTTACATGAGAACGAGGAATAATCACTGTGACTGCGGTTTCCGAGACCACTGTTACACCCAGCTGCGACCGCTTCCGCCACACTCGAAACCGTTTTCATTACATCCCACATGGATAGCCGATTAGATTACCCACTTTTTGTCAAGCGAATCTAATCTTGACTAACCCGCAACCCGCCAACTTTTAATTATTATTGTCTAACAAAAATAATTGACGTGGGAAGCCCGAACGGCGCCGAAGGTCTCGAATATGAATGGATTTCGTGATATTTACTTTAATCGCGATTATCCTTTCATGAATAATTTATTCGCGGTCCCGCCGAGTCAGTAGTACGCCATTGTAATTATGTAGGAAGCTGTCGAAGTTTAATTACAGAGGCGACGATACAATGTGCGAAGCCGCGGCTCTAGTTCCGATATTTGATATTGCCGGGAAAACATGCAAATGAAAGGGCTTACCGCCGAGCCGGCAGGCATCACCGCTTCGCGATCTTGTGTTTATTTCGAGCAAACCCTACACTATCACATATACACCGTGCGTGTGATGTAACCCCACGACGCAACGCTTGACCATCATCATCTCATTTATTTCCTTTGTCTCACTCGCCCGTTTGAACTTATTTCGGTCTTGCAAAACGAGGTTAAATAAGCCCCAGTTAAAAGATTATAAATCTTAAGCAGTTTAAGTGTTAAAACATGTACCTAAACTCGGGAGCTCACGAATTCATTCAGCTAAATTAAGTTTACAGAAAATAACACGTCTTTCATGAAACATGCTCTGCTTCTAAAAGGGGTTTAGAGCTGTTAGAAAAGAAACAAAGTAATAAATTTGCGCGAGCATTTTAAAATGCAGACTCGCTTCTGGTGGAGATTTTATTATCACGAAGGCTTTTATTCGTTGTCACGCGTATGTCAGCACCCGCATCATTATTCGCAGACATGCAGTGGGAGCCGCGCTAAGCCACAGCTCAAGTACACGGAGCAAACAAAAACCCAGTTCGAGGAAAAATGGTTAGCGTTATCCTAGCCCGATTATAAATGGTAGACTGTCGAGACAGCCGCTCGAGTGTTTTAGAAGTCTTTGTTTCTATTAATATCGTATGTATACTTACATGAAACATAGATGAGTAGAGTGGATGACTTCCACTTTCGCCTCTCATTAATAGTTGAATGGAAGTTTCCATCACATGTCGCCGGGCCTTTAAGAGGCGGCCGGGATTGACGGCCCATATTATCCTGCCATTCCGAACGACCACTTACCTACACGTCCAAGGTTCGATAGCTGCGGTTCTATTTAAACATGCATGAGATTCTATACGGTCTATTTTGAACGTGGGCCTAATAAGATTCATCGCAAAAGGAAGACTTTAGTAAGTGTTCATTATGCATCGACGTTGATTACAACGAGCACCCACAACAACAACGAGGTCATGGGAATGCTTTAATTTGTTGAAAAGCCAATAAATTTATCTACACTTCAAAATGCAGTGGGGTCTAAAGCCATGATTTAGATTGCCACTGCATTGTTACTGAAACTATTCTGAACACTTAATACATTTTATGAAACATGTAATGTCTCATTATTTTTAATGTGAGTACAACACTTTTTTTATATTGTAATTGATACAAAGATCAAAGCACAAAGAAAAATTTTAATGTACCTAGCGGAAGACCGGGAATGAAACCCGCTACCTCTGGTTTACCGCTCCAGCGTGTTACCCTCTCCACCAAGCTGACGCCAGAGACTGCAAAGTTTAATCTTCACTTCACTGCTGTCATCGGTTAAGTTTGCACCTTGTGTGCATGCTAAGCTATACTAAAATTGAGTAACTCAATTATGTTCTGAATTATACACGTCTACAACACAACATTCCGTTCAGTTCAAGTTTACTGATTATTTGATCCGTGGCTCCAGTTAGTCCTATCGCGTATAGAAACGCATAGGTATTTATCCGGCGAAGCAAATGGTACCAGATCGCGGTCCGATGACTGCCGTCATTCATACCTACTCGATTCGCATTGATTAGTCACGTACAATGGGACCATATCCTTATAGTCCCAATCCGAACAGTCATATAAACGATCTAGTTAACAGCTTATATGACCTTACTGATTCCAACGGTTGTACATTGCTACCCTCGACTGCATTCCTGTATATAGCGTAATTGATTTAGGTCCATTCAACCCTAGCGATTACACCTAATTGACGTTTGTGTTCTTTTGCATTTGATTTATATTATGCTGATCTACTGATATCATATTTATTGAATATTTATTAAGTGAACGGTTTTATGGTCGCATTGTTAGTATATGATAAAATATTAAAAGACGAATATAAAAAAATCAAGCTTTGTAACTTTTATCTTCTATTTTAAGTAGAGATATCCTTTATTAGGTCGGCAGTTAGCTCCTAATCACGGTCTAATCCCTATTCACTGTTACTATTTTTACAATCGGGAAAAAATTCAAAACGAGTTATCGCTCAAAGCGAGCTTGGGCAAAAAATGGGGATTAAATTCAAATTCAAATTCAAATTCATATTCAAAGTTTTTTATTTCAGACAACATGATCCAAATTTGTTAGTAAAACTTAAGTAACTAGAGTTGTTAGTATCTTATTATTAATAAAGATTTAGTCCTCTCTCTGAGTTTCCCCATCAGAGGACAATCGATTTTATTGCCGATCATATGTAGAATGCTGTTGCTGCTTCTCCGCACCCTATCCAAAAGTGAGGCAGTTTTCTTGCGCCAAACAGCATCGAAGCCGTCCGTGCGCGCCTCGGCAAACATTGATGATGCACTGGAGAACTTCGGTAGGCGCAACAGCACCCTAAACGCATTATTGTATTGGATACGTAGGGCATTGTAAGCCCGCTGCGTATACGTGAACCACAGACTCGACGAATACAGTGATGTACAGAAAGCCTTGAACAGGGTAATTTTCACTGCTTCTGTACATCTACCAAATCTGCGGGACAGCATATTCAATTAAAGAAATGGTCTAGACAGCGTAGATTTGTTTGCAAAAGCCAGTCATTAAAAGCAACATCTAGGAATTGTGAGTTTCCTTAGAGACCGTACGCATCGTCTATTCAACCTTTGTTTTTCTTCATAGAGACACTGACATTAGAGCCACGTAATCAGCATAGACAAAGGTAAATACAGAAAACACCAAATATACGAACGTTGACAGAAAACTAAAAAAGAACACGCTCTTACGTCCCAGAGAATTGGGTTGAATTTAGGTATTGCTGACGTGAATCTGCTGTTTTCGTTGCTGGCTTTACTGTACTACACGTATGATCCATGCGGGATGCTCGCACATTCTTCCGTGATTACCCCTCGAGTATGGAAATGTCTGCGTAAATAGGAATGTCGAGCAATTGTAGCAAAAACCGCAGCAAACATCAGGCGACACGTAAGCGTTATTTGCGTGAATTGTGGAATAAAACTTTTGCTATAGTTAGCAGCTAGGTAGATTGTCTTGGCCACTTTGATATTCGGATGATGTCATCATTTTTAGTTAAATTCTATGAGTATAATACAATAGAATGATGTTACAAGTATATGAAGGGGTATTCAGCTGCTAAATACAGACAAATGAAATGAACCTCGAGTTTTATCATTAATAATTCTACTAAAAGAACTAACCAAGCAAACAATCGCAAAGAAAAAATATTGAATACAAGGTTAATGATTTGGTTTTAAATGACCAGGACAAGTTGGAAGTATTAATCACTACACAACATTTGACTTAAATTAACCGCAATAGTATCTGTCTATATGTATTGTGTTTCAAGTTCATAATGAGCAAAAAAAAACGGTTAACGATGCAGGTATAAGCTAACATGCTAATATTTGGGATTTACAAATTTGAATGTCGAGTTTTGACTAAGTGTGGTTATGAAACGATGCTCACATGAATAATCCATTGTACACTCCCATTGGAATGTGACTTTATGTGACGATCAATAGGTACTTTGTGTTCGCACAACGTGGGTGCCTTCTGAGATCATTACGGCTAAACCATCATAGAAAGAAATGATCTATGTCGGACCGTTTAGATTTTTGAGCAAATTATTATAGAATTTGTGCAAGGTACTTGCGCCAAAGTTGGCCCAGTTCCAGAGGTGGCCCTGTTCCTAAGATAGCCCACTTCAAAATTGTATAGTTATAACCGTTCTGTTAGAAAAATTCCGGGTTTGACATCCCTAGTTCACCGACATATGTAGCAGGATTAGCAGGGCTAGTTGTGTGTAGTGCCACGTCCGTCACGCATCAGACGGTTCATTGGCGGTAATTATTCCGGGGCACGCCGCGGCTCGTGACTGCACATCATCTATCAACTGCCACGCGCCCTTTGCACACGCTGTAATATGTGGCGTTACTGTTTAAGTAATTCAAGTGTATGAATATTTGAGTGTGGCTAGAGGATCTATTCGAGATTGCGCAAGTAAGATGGCGATGACATGCTAGTCGAGTTCTATTTGCATTTGTATTTTTCAATTAGAAACGCAGGCAAGACGACCGTAGTCCAATCCAGAAATTATACCCTATACCATTTCTTATAGTATAATCATATCTTAAATGTTTTTTTTACTAAGTCTATCGGTCGACCAATATACATTTATACTATGACGAGTCAAGTGTCTATGAACCGCGACTTCGGATAATCGATTGTATAGTTTTTTACTGAAAGACAAAACCTCGAAATTCGCAAATGATTCGAAATACTTATTTGGTACAACCGTAACAGACGCTTATGGAACAACGTACATAAATGAACACATTAAATATGATAAATAAAATAAATAAATAAATATTAAGGGACCATCATACACAAATCGACCTAGTCCCAAACTAAGCAAAGCTTGTACTATGGGTACTAGACGACGATATACATAATATATAAATACATATATAGATAACATCCATGACCCAAGAACAAATATTTGCCCCGGCCGGGATTCGAACCCGGGACCGCCGACTCAGTAGGCAGGTGTCTACAAACCGAGCCAAACGCGTCGTCAAGTCGCGGATTGTCGGACGTAGTTTATGGATATATAATGTATACGGCATGACTAGATTATTTGTTACTCAATTTATTTAAATAGCATAATTGCTTACCTGAACGACATAGTTTTTCAGTATGAGTTAGGAGTTCGTTTGAAATATAAACGAAGATACCTATATGACTTACGTTGGTTGACGGTAGGGAATGCTTCGTGGCTTGTCCGCCATTTGTACTTACCTGTAATAAAAGTTAAACTTAAATTAATAAATATCCAAGTATGTACAATTTTAAATGAACAAAATTGGTGATGGATGCAAACCGTGCTTTAGTGGACGAATTAACTTGTTCTTATAAATATTCTTTTTTTTTTTCTAAATATTGTTCAATAGGTACGATCGATAAACATTTGACTCAATTTGCGATAGTTACAAATACATAAGGGCTCTGAAATCACAAATATTTTTCAAAACAACAATTAACAAATAAAATACTACACCCATAGTTCAATTATGCAGACGCATGCACCTTTCCATCATTTCCGATAGCACAAAAACGTCAGTCGTATGATCAACATGTTAAAAAGTTGGTGGCAAATATATTTCAGTTTCCATTTACTCTGACCAAGTCAGCGATTTCCAGTTTCGTTTGTGTGCGTGCTTACACAACACTCACCGCCATTACATTTGCCACTTCGGCAATTTCCTTCGTGTGACTGATGCGTTCGGCGAGTGCTAACGGACCACACTGACACACGCACATTAAACAAAAGAGCATCACAAAACAAATCACGCATGCTCAAATCAGACGCAATACCGACGCATTACGATTGGAATTGGAGCCAGTTCTGATAACCAAGTTAATGCAGTATAGTTGTGAAGCTGCATATTTCAAGTATGATGTGTCGTTACACATTCGACGCGCGTCGCCGTCACTTTGTGCTCGTCACTTGGAAATCATCCACTTACACATTACCGGAACGGAGGGATATGTATGAAGCAAATTGGCGGATTTTGTTTTGCCGAGTCGCTCTTTATAGCAGCTGGATTGCTGTGCCCTGGGAAATATCGTGAGCATTCCGTTTGAATACCCTTAGAATATTGCAAGTTGAACTGTTTAAATTTTGTCGCGGTAACCAATTTATGGACATTTTCGCTAGAAGTGATGCAATTAACTGTGTCATAATTGGCATACACTAATAATGTTAATAGCATTCCACTTTGTTGCCATTTCAAAGACACTAATATGAAAAAAATTGTAGCAAAATGGACAGAAGTAAGGACATGTTTGATATAAATGAAGCCATATTACCTAACAACATTCTATTTTGTTACTAAGTACATAGAACATGGAAATGATTGTTACAAAATTGAACATTATTCATATTTCTTAATTATGCCATAATTTAGTGCATCACTTCTCACCAAAATCTCCTTATAGCGTGTGAGTCTCATATCCAGTTTATAAAAAAAATGCGACCTACTTACGCCTAAACGGCTACATAGGATTCAGAGGAGAGATTGTATTGGATGTTAACTGAATTCCCTACAAAGATAATTGGATATCCAAAGCTGGTTATAGGACATTTTTTACCCAAATGGACCAAGTGCAACTTGCGACTGTCGTCTATAATTACCTATATTATAACATAATAAAAACAAAGCAGCAAAAGGGGTTCCACACACACACACACACACACACCCATATATGCTAAATTTTAATTATTCCTAAATTATTTCTTTGTTACTTACATTAGTTGAAAATTTAAACAAGCACACGTAATTGCCAGAAGCGAATCCAAAACCTCAATCAAACGCGTCGGGGTAAACCACGGAGCCGCGACGCCGTATCAATTATACAGTTCTACTTATACGTCCCAGTTAGGAATGCAAGCGTTTGGGCACTAAAAGCTTTCCACGTTTTGTTTCAACCGGTGGAGTTAGTAATGGATAAAACATGTATTCTGTCTATTTTAATACAGGTTCTCACAATAAAACACTTTAGGCAAAACGGGGCGGGGCGTGAAAAACTGCCTATAAAGGATATCAAACGACTAATTGACAACATTAACGTGCGTGTGTTGATTTATGATAAAATGGGCGTGACTCAGTATTCCCGATTATAATATATTCAAACCTTTCACAACAAAATTGTGCTGTAGTGGTACCGAATCCTCGGTGGGCGAGTCTAACTTGCGCTTTGCCGGTTTTTTTTGGTTAAGTAGTTGATACGTACAGTCGCCATCAGATATATCGCAGCATACAAGGCGTTCATAAAGATGTGAACATGTACTGTAACGCTCAGTCAATAAGGGTCGTGTTCACATATTTATGAACGCCTTATATGCTGCGATATAACTGATGGCGACTGTACCGCAGAATCCGTTATGTAAGCCACATTTTATAATTGTAAGACAGATTGATACTATTAACGGAAGTGATTAATCGTTGTGACATTTGGTGTCACTCCATTACGTCATTACCCTTTTAATGAATCTTATCATGCCAAGAGAAACCGACTCTTCAGCCAACTTTCCTATGAGAAAAATATCAAATTTACTACTTAATCACTCCTAACCACAGATTAATAGAGGGTATATATTTCAAGTGTATCCACTTCCACTTTGATATCAAGTTTGATTAACTATTAAAACTTATCATAAGTTGTTTCGTTGCCAAATTTAGTCGAGTAGTGTGTTTTAAACAACCTTAACTTTTTACCTTAAAAATTTGTTCAATTTCTATTCTAATAAATTTGCTTTTGTTTAAATGGTGTTCAATTTCTTGACATGTTTTTGCAAGTTAAAATATAAATTTAAAATTACTATAATATAATATTTACTACGACTACAGTTACTTGCCATATTATAACTTTTATTAACTTTACACTCACACCGAACATGAGCGATCTTTACTTCAATTTATTATTCTGGTTTTACCCCAACTGTCGGGCAAACTGGGGTAAATAGGTCACAGTGCGCAGTAATCGGGTAAGGCTGACGTACGTCAGGCAGCCTATTTTGGGCCGGATTATTACTGTCACTCATAGGTTGGAGTTCAAATTTGATCGGCTAATACATTTCTTTCAGAGAGCGCTCGACAGCGGCAGCTATTAGTAAATGAGATTAGAGGACTTTTTCATATTAAATGATCGAGTTCTACTATGTAGATTTATTACCATGAGTAAAACGTGTTATCATTAGTACGGCTGGCTCAATCGGTAATTTCTGGGTCGAGTCCCATGTTGGGCGCCAAATGTGATGTAGTATATTTACTATCACTTATAATTTATTTAAAATCAGGGCGATAGGTTTAAAATTACACTTTTTTTCACATTATGGCGTTCAAAAAGGTGTTCAGTGTTAAATGAGTGAATTTTCTCTTCTTAATTTCAACATGTGTCACGCAACTGGGTCTATGGTTTTTATCACTACTCTTTCCGACAATATGTCTTTACATATTTACTATCACGATTAAAAAAAATATTGCTGAAAAAAATTTGAGTGTATACAAAATATGATAACCATACAAACCCCGAGGTTTTCGGTGCATTAATGATTTAACACTAGGCCGACAGTACGACGTCAAATTATTCGTGCACCGAAACCCCCGGGATTACCAAAGATATTCTAACCATTTATTTAAACCATTGATATAAAGATCCAAGCTTAAAGAAAAAATTCAAAAGGAGTTATTTGGTGGTATTAACGTATTCACATAGAGGTCGCTAAGGTGTTAAAACCTTTCAAATAAACAATGCAAAGATCGACACACAAAGCATAAGGAAAAATTCGTCAGGTTACTTGGAGTTAGGGTAGCGAAGTGGTTGACGCGCTGGACCGGTAATCCAGAGGTACCGGGTTCGATTCCCGGTCTCTTCCTCCAAGTAACTCTTTTTTCCATTTTTCTTTAAGCTTAGATCTTTGTGTCAAAGGTTTAAATAAAAATTGTGGTGTACCCACATAAAATAATGAGAGATTACATATTTCATAAAATATTCTAATCATCTTTGAAGTTTCCATTACTTGGGTGAATCAACTTTTTTGTGTTGTTTACTCTGTCCCCGTTGTCCAAGTGACATCTTCATACTGTTTCATGAGAAATGCTTAGGTTGTCCGAGGGACAAATTTTGCGTAACCATAGCGACAAGGTGCACTTAAAAGTTGATTCACCCACCTTACACTTAGGTAAGTAATGAAGAGAAATGAATACTCTCCACAGATATGCTACCCAATAATCATAAACTAAGTGTATATTCGCATGCAACTCCACCACCGTTAATTAGGGATACTTCAGGTCGGGTCGAGATGGGTTTACACCTGCACAAATGTCAGGTCTAATGTTATATATTAGCGCCCCTGGTGACCTGAGCAGGGGTCGGCGTGTAAAGCTGTGCCATCTCTGTTGCCGTCGTGATGTTATGGTAGGTACTAATTAACTTAGAAATATACTGTTGATAGGGTTGAAAGGATTTCTATTGCGATGTCGGCCCTAAACTGATATCAGTATAAAAGTTGAATAAAATAATTATTTCCGTATAAATATTTTCAAAACTCTGATGACCTTTCCAAAAAATAAAAATATATTATTTTATCTGCCTGTACCGTCGCACTGCTGGGTAAAGGCCCTTCCTCGCCTTCTCCCATGCTCCCTCCCATCTATACTATTAAAAAATTAAGTGTGTGTACTTATAATGAAGACATTGAACTAAAAACATTTAAATATACCATCTCTGAATAAAATAAGTTTTGTTATTTTTTTTGGATGTGTGTGTGTGTCTGTCTGATCTATATAGGTCACGGTCACCACGTCAAAATGGCTGGACATTTTAGCGATTTTTGGTATCTAAGTATGTACAAAAACGAAGACACAAACACGTTACAATAAGGTTTATACCCGTTTACAAATGTACATTATCAGTGTGTACGATAGTACAAGGAGCAGAACATAAAAAAAGGTGTAATTATTGTTCTCTTCCGCTGTGCTGACGAAATTCCGGGCACCTCGTATTTGAATAAGGATAGAACTAAACTGTGTGTAGGCAGGCAGCATTATAAAAAACCTATTTTTATAACTGAAAACTCGTAACATACTTATAAATACTGTGTGACGTTTCTGTAAATGTGTAAATAAGCTTGGGATTCACGCGTCACGTTTGAAACTGTTTCTGGCGTGTGCGTGCACGCAGTTGATAGGGTGTCAGTGTCGAGGCATCATCATCATCATAATTTTTATCATTGTCACACTGCATTTCATTGATTTTACAGCGATATTTGTTGGAAATAGGGCCCAAGTAGACGTATGAACTAAAAGGAAATTGCTCATTCATTGTCTAAAAAAGACCGGTTGTTTTAATCATATGTATAGGTATGTCTAACAAACATGACTGTATGCATGTTATGGTCGTATTGTGTCATGAATACTCGATATCCATATATAGTGAGTGAAATTTATTTGCTCGTAGATCATCGATCGTTTGCTTGGCATCATCATCATAATTGAAAATACTAATCCATTTGAGTAAGGCTTAATAAAACTATTTCAAGAATTCAGTATAGTGTTTCATATAGGAGGTTTTGCACATTAACTTGTATACTAGCGGGTATCGGTTGTTGTGCATTTCATTAGTCGATTTAGGAAACGTTGTTTAATCACTGCATAATGTAATCAGAGCTAACCAGGTATTCATAAATATGCATCAATTAATAAACCTATTAATTGGATTAGGTGTTAATTATAGATTATTTATGATAACGTAGAAATATCTGACAAAGTAGGTACTTCAATAACCTTGCGTGATGGATTAGTTTTGATAGAATTTATTACTGGCCTGTTCTTTTTTTTATAAGAGGACCAACAGCTAATACACTGCACATAGAAACTTAAATAGAAGTATAGAGCCAATTAAAGGAACTCACAAATATTTTGACTGTTCATAAGAAAGCTACTGCACTTGTTTCAAGTGTGTCGAAATAAACTATTGTGCTTTTCTGTAAACAATGTCTTACAGAAAACATAGCCGTTATGTTAATTCATTTGTTTTTGACTTCGATGTTGATACTTGACCATTTCATATATACTTTAGCGTTAAAACAACTATTATAAGACTAATTTAATTTAATACGCGCGAAATGACGAACTATTTCACTAAACTAATTTCGCAAATGACATTGAGCAATATATATAAATTTTAGCTATAGCTTCTTTAAAGTGTCAACTACACCTATCACTTAATAAAACTCAAATAGCCGATATATTTCCTAACCGAGGATATCGCAAAGCCTCATTAAATTAGAGCCCATATTGTTCTACCATTTTATCGACATAAACTACCATACACCAATATTAGTCGCAACCCAAACAAAGATATAAATTAACTGTAAATTACAACGTCTGTCTAATATAATCTATTAAATTCTCCAGTAAGCAACTCTTGCTTAAGGCACAGCAATAAAATGATACCCATCACTTTGGTTTCACATTAGCAACCAATCAAGAATGACAAAGCAAAGCTTAATAACCACTTGACTAGTTTAAATTCTGTTTAATTGAAATCATTAAAGTTGTCAGTCTGCAAATGTTGAAATTCAATTTACAAACCTGAGAAGTTTACAATTTGTTATCAGATCTCTTTACTGTAATGTAATGAGTGATTATTAGCTCATTGTTTAGTTTTTATTGATTAAACGTAATTGATGATGAACAAAAACTGCATTATAATTTGCTAAGATTTATCTACATATCGACATTTGATATGTGGCTAAGTGTGGTAATCCCAGTTCTGTTACTAAAGATTGTTACGTAGATTGTAGGAATACAAAAAAATTACAACTGAATACCTGACTGAGAAGCTTTTTTTTTAAACTCTGTTAAAAATAAAAATATGGCGTACTCAGGAATATTCTGCGAGGGGAGGATATTCCTCTAAAATTATTATATAGATAGAGAATGTTCACTGTTAGTGAGTATATTGGTGAATATTATAATAATATTCTCGTGGAACGAGGGCACACTTCTATAAAAATTTGAATAACTTTAATTTTGAGCTATGGTTACAATTTATAACCTTTTAAAAATAATGTAGATGAGCGCGATCTCGCCAACAAACTGTCTTAGCAGTTTGGCGAGTTAATTACAATTGCATGCAGTTATGTACACCTTTTTTTGAAAAAAAAAAAAAATAGAACAAATAACAGAATAACGCCTAGTTTCAAGTCATAAATACCTCTTAAAAGCGGTGTTTTTGCTGTGGCAGAAACACTCTGAAACATGAATTTGTTTAGTTTTTGCTTAACCTCAGCTCCGTGGGACCCATATCTCTCGGCACATCTTACCGAACCAAATCGTGGCCTGACTCGATTTATCACCAAGCACACTCAACGAAAAAGGCCACAGCAGCGCTGAGCGTTATTCCGTACTGCCTCGATTTTATTACACTCTAAATCTCGTCCAACGTAAATCTTCAGAAAAAACTCAATATGTATCAACGTACGAGGGCGATAGACTTTTAAATTTTGGCCCGGAACGAACACTATCGGGTGTAATGGACTAAAATGCAATAAACAGGATTTATGTCGATAAAGTTGTGTGCAATTTTGTACATAAAGTTAACAATTGGATAGCGATCTCGGCCCGCAAGAAAATAAACTACCCACATAAAGTTAATGATAAAATTGATAAAATACTACCAGAACGTAGTAACATCTATTTAAAGTAATATAGCGATTCATTATGTGCTGGTTGTAATTACTATGTATGAAGATTTAAAATGAGAAGATCCTCTTACGTTTTGACCATATTCGGTAAAGGTTCGTTAAAAGGTAAAAAAAAACTATAAAACTAGAAAGTTTTCGTTCCGGAAGGTACCTGGCTCAGCGGTTCCTAAAATACTAGCGGAGTTGCTTCGCTGTATCGAGATCCAGTAAGCCAAGTGCCAAGTACTCGCTGAAACGGAAGTCTACACGGTCTCAGCCGTCGCGCCAAGAATCCGACAAACTCTTTAGACTCAGTGCACCATGTCCGGTGGGCATTGTGTGGGGTAGGCGGTTGCCGGCGAGTCTCTACGCTACGGTAACCGGGACGGACTCATGTTCTGGCTCCAGGTTGCTGTACCTATTTAACGTACTCCAGTTTTGGCAGCACCACCGATGGCACGTGCCTTATCAGCGAGAGGGAGCAAAAGCGTCAGAACGCAGGTTACGTCCTAGTCCTATACTAGGCATACCTCTCAAAAGTTGTTATTTTGACACCGGATCTACGAGGTTTACCCTTTTTTGGTAATAATTTTTTGTCTAATTTTGATTTGCCTAATTTCATTTTGTCTAAAATTACTTTGCATATATTTATTCAGTTTGCCTATTATTCGCACAGTATGTTATTCTACGTATACCTACTTTACATTATCCACGCAGTAAAGAAGTTAAATTTGGGTCGCAGTTCAACCTAACACTCCTTCCCGCTTCGCTCGTCGTCGTACCTAACCTAAGCCAAGTCGGACCTGCCTTAAGACTACCTACAGTATAGCTTCGCGATCCTAACGAAAATAGGTATTTACGAAAACGCATGCTGTCGCTCGAGCGCTCACACCCCCGGCATCACGCACAACACATACAAATCGCCTCACGCACACATCGAAGCAATGATACAGACACAGCGCTGCTAGGCTAGTTTGACGATTGGATTGACAAGCAATTGCGATAAATAAAGGTGGACTAAATATTTGTATAGAATCTTTTTATCGTATCGAATCGTTTTTGCAAATTCTACCCCTACGGGGGTTAAAAAGAGGATGAAAGGTTGTATTGGGTATTGTATTTTAAGTTAGGAATCAGAAACTTTGTAAAAAGGTATTTTATTAAAAGATAAGAAAACTAATTACAGCGTTTTTGAAAAATCATCTCCTAAGGCGTTGAAAAAGGGGTTGAAAGTTTGTATTGGTTAAACATTTTTTGAGCGTGGGGCTTGAAACTTTGTATAAGGGCATGTTATTAGAATATTAAAAAAAATATTTCAGTGTTTTTGAAAATTCTACCCCTAAGGGGTTGAAGAGAGGATGAAAGGTTGTATCGGGTATAAGTTATATTTTAATTTAGGAATTAGACTCTTTAAAAAAAGGTATTTTGTTAAAAGATAAGAAAACTCATTTCAGCGTTTTTGAAAATTCATCTCCTAAGGTGGTGAAAAAGGGGTTGAAGGTTTGTATGAAGATCAAACATCTTTTGAGTGCGGGACTTGAAACTTTGTATAAGGACATATTATTAGAATACAAGAATAGTAGTTTTTGATGCAAGTGTGGAAAGTGTGTCATTTTGAACGAGTCCCGAGGAGTCTTGGCCTGAGCCGCAAGGCGAGGGTCAAGACTCGGGACGAGTTAAAATGACACTTCCACACGTGTACCAAACAACGTTTTTTAATAAATTTGCGAAAAAATGCAATAATACAAATTTAAAACAGTAATTGAAAGGGGCAATTATATTTATTTCTATCTGATAAAAATTAAAAGTACCTACAATTTTTAGAGCCATTGTGAAGGGTCGCATTTAAGGCCTTTGCTGGTAAGTTTAAAGTTTTATTCAAGTTGTTGATAATTCTCTTTTTCTCGTTTCCAGCCAATAAAATGTTCATAGACGCAATGTAATTTTTCTTTCGATTTTGCGGGTAACTCTCACTTTGCAATTTTTGCCTTGGCTCCTATATAGGGCGGTGTTAAATCTATTCTGGTAACATCAGAATCCATCATTTTCTATCAAAAACTCTTATTTTATAAAATCTTACGTGTCATTTACACATAATTAAAACAATCTTGAATAAAAAAGAGTTTTATTTTTAATTGTAATATTTTTTTCAAGATGGCGTCGGCCGTCATCATTCAGCCAAATCAAAAGAAATAGTTTTAATATTTCAGAAGAGATATGATAATGTTACACAGTAATTTAATTGATTCCAAACAATAAACATCGTGAATCTGTTTTTAGTTCTTTACGTTTCATACAATTGTAAATAAATATAATATTATTTAATATACATTCATAGCGATCATTCATAATTACTATGAATTTATAAAGCAGCGCGTGGGTCACGCTTAATACTGTATTTTCTAATCTGTGACAATACTTTTCTTTTTAATTTTTTTAGGTCACGCATAATACTCATTTGCTCATTAAATAATAGTCACTCAGACAAATTATTAAAACCGTTTTTGAATCTTTTTAATAGATAACCCTTTGATTGATCCAATATGCAATTTAAATATTTTAAGCATAATTATAAGATATACACTTGCAATGCTGTATGACGTAATAAATAAAGTCGGAAAGTGATTGACCTTTGTTTGGATGTATGAGACATGACGTGTTAGTACAACAGAAAATTAAAAAAAATTGAAAAGTAAAAAGCACTAGTTCGAAATATCCAACTTTTCGCACGATTTGCAGCTATGAAAAGTACCACTTTTTGAGCAACTGTATTAAAAAAGTATTTTTAGCACTTGACTTAAATATCATACAACTTTCAAAAAAGAAAAGTAATTTCAACATTGCTTGGATATGAAAATAATAAAGATGTTATTTTATTCTGCTTTTTAGTATTTGTTGTTATAGCGGCAACAGAAATACATCATCTGTGAAAATTTCAACTGTCTAGCTATAACGGTTCTTGAGATACAGCCCGGCGACAGACGGACAGCGAAGCCTTAGTAATAGGGTTCCGTTTTCACCATTTGGGTACGGAACCCTAATAAAGATACGTCAATTTACGTCACAAAAAATGTATCTATATTTCGACACTCTCAAGGGAATCAAAATGATAGGGTACTTTCCGTTGATTTAGACCTATGAAAATTGGCAAACAATATCGTCAGCACAAGTACTTAGTTAAAAAAAATCTGAAACTAGGTATACATTTTTAATATAATCATAAGAAATATAGTCCTTTTCAAATATCATGTTTGGTGAACCTGGTTACATTAAGTTTGCACCTCATTTGTAGACGGCGCCATACGCACCAAGTGCAAACTTAACCAGGCCAGTAAGTGAAAATTTATACGGAACCCTCGGTGCGTGGGTGGCTCACACTTGGCCGATTTTTTAAATTAAATTGTAATATAATGATAATCAACCGATCGATCTTTTTCTTGAAACCCAATTACCTAGTATAAGCAGAAGTTCCTACTTCCATCATTTTTTAAACAGATTTAGATATCGATTACGCGGGTTAGGATCCTTTTTACTTTTCCATTAACTTCCCTATAATACGTGATACTTTACTTCCTCCCCCGACCCGCAATCGTGCGATAGAGAGCGTTGCAGCTTGCGACTGGTTATAGGTACTTTTTTGATGAAATTTGCGTTACGGGAGAAAACGTTTTCCACTAACTAAATCTTAGCAAATCACTTCGATTTTGACGTCGATCGCTTCATCATAATATAATCTAGGTTTATAGGTTTCGCTTTTTTTTTTTTAAATGCATTGTTTTTATAATACAAACGGTTTCATTCAACAACGTTTCAATCAGAAAAAATAGGTTTTTCAGCTACCTTTAAACTAGAATCTATAGCAAATTTTGAAAAAAGGAAAATCTATAAACCTAGTTTGTCACTGTGTACATAACATACTAAAAAAATATGGATATTAGAAAATATTTAAAAGTGGAAAAACGTTTTCCCTTTTTGTATGGACGAGTGCGTACTATACGTCCCTCTTAAGGTGAAATGTTAGTGTTGTTCATAAAATGTTTTTTTTTGTTTAAATAACATTCGGCTATATAATCATTAGTTAAATAACATTCGGCAGTATAAGAATTAGTTAAACTAATATTAAACAAAACAAACTTAATTTGAAGTGATGATTAGACTAAACGCGTTTCGATAAAATGATCATGTATTGAAACAATAATTATGAAAACTGAAATAAGGCAAACCGTTGGCTATACTAAAATTTGTTAGGCAAACTGAAATTAGGCAAATATTTTTTAGACAAAACAAGGGAATTACGATCTACGAGTATAACAAAACACTGGGAAGTGCGGTTCGAATACCTACATCACGTTTTTCGTTTGCTTTTGTAAAAAAATACTGTCACTACCCTACCCAGTAACATAACACTAGTTTCTTATTATAATTAGTCTATGCAATATCAGATATTTGCTGGCAAGTAAATTAAACGTTGATAACAAACTGTAGTTGACGGCCACAAAGCATAGTTAGTGAAGAACTAATTAAGTACGTACAGTGGGCGGCTGGCACGCCAACCCGCTGCCCTTTCACGATGTAAATAAAGCCTTTTCCATCCGACTCTAAACAGTACTGAACAGAAATGTGCCCATTTAAAACTTAATTGGACACTTTAATTGGATGGTCACATTGTTCCAAAATCATAAATCGAATTGGAAACGATGTGAAAGGGTTAAAGGGTATAAACGATGTTCGCGACTAACACCCGGCTCTCGGGCCGGCAGTCTATCCAACTGGAAATTACTATTGAAAGGTTAATTTATGTTATAAAAATTTTTTCCAGTGATACCACTTTAAATATGTGACAGTCGCGGAAATCGAACAAAATATTAATCCACTTATGTTGGTAAAACAAAATTGACAAAAAGCTACTGCATCGGTAAAAAGTATTTTTCCGTTTGAAGAGACTGTTGACGTCTCTTCAAACGGAAAAATACTTTTTGCGAGAGCGAGATTCCTTTGAAGTTAATATTGGTAATTATGGAAAAAAAATCTTCTTATATTTTACTAGATTACCTACTTCGAATTACCTTTCGATCGAATATTATATCAAATTACCTACTTTCGAATCGAGGCCTATGTCCAGCAGTGGACGTCTTTTGGCTGATAATGACCTACTTCGAATACCGCTTGCTGCGTCTGAATAAAATTAGTCGTGCTATATGTCATAACTGATATCTTTAGTTCAGCTATAACACGCGTAACTATACGTATATATAAGTTGTCTAATCTTGTAGTAGAGAAAGGTATAGTAAGTATATGTATATAAGTAGAGTTTGTCTGCGTCAGCTAGTGAGCGTGCTATGCACTCTAATATTCCATGACACGTCTGAGCCACTAACTGCCTTTCAAACCGTAGGTACTTCATCTGAGTGGATACCACATCACTGATCTCCGAAAATTGCGTCATCTATAACCGATCGTTTGGCAAATTTGAAACGGATTAAGCGCTTAAATACAAATTACATTGATCGTGAGGTTATAGGAGAGAATTATGAAATTTTACAATGGTTATTCCAAGCTAATTTATGATCAAGTTATTGAGATTTACACTTCAAAGAATAAAGACGAGTTTCATATACCAATACTAAGGATTGGGCCTTAACTATTAGACGAAACACTGCAGTATCCCCAAAATAGCAATATCTCAGCATATAAACGACACAAATCGTATTTGTTACCTATTCGAACTTCATCAAGTGACATTTCAAAGGAGATATCGCTCAAATTGATATATTATACTTTGCACTTTAGTGATATGAGTCGCGTCAAAATATCCCGTGGTATTTACGGGTTTCAGCGTAGGTACTTAATTTGTAAAGATAGCAGACGGTCTGAAACAATTGGCCCTAAGTAGGCATGCAATCGGGCAGTCATTGTTCTCCCATTGCAATGAAGCGCATATTGCTGCAAGTTAAACTAATAATAGTAAATAATTTTGCGGCTCCTGCGAGCGCCGCCGAGCGCGACGGCGGAACAAAACTCAATTAGCGATTATATTATTATTTCAGTTTTGCTCCATTTTACTACGCGCCCGTGTTTTTGTACAAACCCAAATCGAGTTACGGATTCCAATGAGAGCGCAGCGATGAATACAAATGAATCGTTGCATCGCTCACCGGGTTGTACAAAAGCATTGTCGGTTAATCAGTTAATCAAAGCACCTCTATACGGTTATTGCTCCAAATTTTCGGCTTGTCATTCTGTTTCGATGCGTTTGCATAAATCTGAAATTTTCAAATGCCTTTGTTGAGGACACAAAGCGGTCTGATTGGGGAAGCTGATAAACTATAACCAGGGCTGGCATAATTAATGTTACGTAGCAATTATGGGAATCGAGTTGATTATGCCGGGTGCATGGGAGAGGAAAACGATCCCTTCCTGAAAGCGATCGTGCAGCAGCTTAACCGGCAATAATCAACTGTGAAGCGAAAGAAGTAATTAGTGTTGAATCAGCAAGGCACAAAGGTTGGCGTCTATTACGTGTGCGCGCACCGGATAGCAAGTAAGCGGTTTATTTATTCAGTACAGCGACAGTAAGGTGATCATTGCTATGTTCTTGTGACGGTCAAAGTTCACCGAAAAGTCGCTCCACCGAAAACAGCTTTATGATTAAATATTGTTACTTGGAATCGGAAACCCAAAAAATGCTAAAGGATTTACGTCGTCGCAGGTTATGTAATGGATAAGGTAGGTTAGGTTAGTAATAATATGTATTTACTCCTAATGATGAATAGGAGATGGAACAATGTTTTTTCCGTGAATTGCCTCATTGTTTGTATTGCAATTTCGTTTTATGTTACTTAATACTACTAGGGAACTCATGCTGAAGACATAGCAAAGAAACCAATATTGGCAACTCCGTAAACATTAATATAGGATATGTTTGAGTTTATCTGGCAAAAATCGGATTTGTGCGTCATCTAAGTATGATCCCTGGCATTTAAAATCCCTATCCGAGTAAGGTCGCTCACCTCTTCAATATGAGACTAATCGCCTTGCAATGTCGATCGCTTCTCCTCGTCTTTAGCATACGTAATAAGTATCGGAGCGGATGAAGCCAAAGAAATTACTTTGAACGTTAACACCGACTAGATTGCTTTCAGAGCGCAGTTTCCGGGTTCGTCCAATAGCGACTCGTCGAAAACATTTCCAGACTCGCGCCAGACGTGATTCAAATTGCCGGGACATGAAGCTGGAATATACGGGATCACTCCCGTAAATACTTGCTTCATTTGGACGTAATTTATATCAACAAGTAAAATCTATTTGCAGAAAAAGACACGCGGACTGCTTTAGTCTTCGTTTAACTAGCAGCTTTATTTAGTAAGACTTATGGAATTGAAGATAAGGCGTGCTATGTATACTTTGTATAGTAATCTACACATGAGGAGCACTAATTATACCTACAACAACCGCAGAGCGAACGAACAAATAAACACAATTACGTAGAAAACAACGTTCATAGCTTTCAGACGTGAAATTGAAAACTGGCAGGTTCCGGCAGCTCGCAGCGAGATTACCTTAACTAAATTATACAATCAAGTGTGCATTCATGATGGCGCCATGCCACTGCTCCGTAAAAAGATTTACACGTAATGTACTGTGTGCGAGCTCACGTCCTCTACTTAGGTACTTATTTCGCATGGGGAAATACATTTTGTCCACACTCAGTGAACCGTTAGAGCTCCCCAAGGACGCGTTCAGTGCTAAACTAAGCACCATAAGTACGCCAGTTTCGAGATTCCGCTCAGACAATATTCGCCCGCATTATACTTGTACATCTCATTCTCTAAACAAATTGTTTTATCGCTACCTTCTAAAGTGGATCCGCTCCGGCGCGTACGTAATTCTTCTCAGTCCGCATACAAACAGCCCCTAAGGAGGCGACAATCCTCACCGCAAACAATAAAAGTATACATAAAAATAAATTTGATACTTCGGAACCGCGTCCGGGAGACATGCAATCCTCGGCGGCGAGCTAGCAAACCGATCTGTGAACCGTAGATGAATGTGTCAATTCGAATATTGAGTACCGTTGCCACAGAAAACATCATTCATTTGATGTTCGCGGAGATGAAAAGGTGGAAATAAGTAGGCACAGCGTGCGCGTGTTGTAACAGCGAATACCAAATTGCATTGTGCCAAATTGTGGCGCGACGCAGGCGTCGAGGTGAAATTGGATTGCGCACTATCTAATAATTCCGATCGTGATTTTCCATGATGATATTCGTGACATGTAAACTAATATTCAACATAACGGGCACGTAGGTATCTATGGTACATACTTCCGTCCAATAATGTATAACTTGATAAAGACATGTTATACATTTACTAACCCTATTTGTACAAGTATATTTCGTTATCATAAGACAGCGCAAAGAATGAGCCATAAAATTTAAATTCTGAATGTTGAAACACTAGTTATACAGAAAAACTCGTCGCGGTTTAAGATTTTATCTCAATATGAGTGTAAGCTCAATTCATACGTGAATTATTCAATGATATCGAACTAATTAATCTGATACAGGTGTGTTGTCGCACAAAACAATTAATATTTATGAGGATATGTTTAAGCGTCCTAAATGCATACCGCTTCAGACTCTGAATGGCATTAGCATGGGTATAAGCAGAACAATGAGTCGAGTGTAATATATCAGTAACTGATACGATACACTGACAAATTGAGTCATTCGCCTACTGTCACAACGACTGGGTAATTTACTCGGGAGCTTTATGTTTGGGTGACAAATTCTCAAATTATAGAGCGCCCGATGTTAATAAACTAGTCTTGTTCAGAATAGTTACATGTAAATTCGAGTTATGTCGCGATTGTCTCGTCAAAAGCGAGTCTGGTATTGTTTACGATTTACGATCGAGAGTGACAGCGTTTCTTCACGATTTTGAATTGTGCTTAAGTGTAAATTTATTGCAGTTTAATGAGGGAGCCTGGTCGCACGGTCTGTGGGAATCTCCCACTGTTGCAGTGTTGTGCGGACTGTGCGAGAGCCGTGACGCTATCCGAGTGCAACGCAGCTTTCCCAAGGAAGAAGACACTAACTGCATATGAGAAACGTAGTAACTTACTGCCTTTTTCTTTCCCGTTCTCGGAATGCTGATAACGCACTGTTGCTTGCGCATTTTGCAAAGCGACGCATTGTTTCACGTACAATGAGCTGTGTAAGACGGTTCCATAATTAAGTTGTAAATCGTTGAAGCTTGCGTAGTTTTATAGGATTCGCTGGTTATTGCTGCCTTATGCCAAAGAATTTATTTTATGAGTGAAGATTTTACTGAATTTACGTGATAATTATTTTGGCATCGGCGGGAAAAGGGCTGTTCTAAATTGACGACCTTGTCTGCCTTGTGCTGTTAGTGGAATTCTTTTCTATAGGGTAGTAATAAAACCTCCGAAAAATAAATAAAAAATGTGCTCGTTCTAAATAGATTTTTACTGCTTCTTTTACTAAACTTCCGAAAACTTATGTACGAATAAAAATATAGAAACGAACTGGTAGCAGTATATTATGATTGCGTAACGGTGCGTATTATTTTAGAATAAAAAAAATAGTAAGATATATTAATAATTTCTCTGGGTCGAATTGTCGAGATTTATTACAATGATTGGTATTAATTTCTGGAGGTACTATTTACGCACTAACTGTATAAAAAAGATATGCGCCTAGGAAAACTATCAATAGATGGGTTACTATTACTTCCATACTTTCTGCCTATAAGTTATTTTGTCTATAATAACTTACTATAATAGAATGACATCATTATATATACTAGTTTTGAATTACTATATAGATACAAAGATCAACACGCAAAGAAAAAATAAATTGCTCTCATACGTGGTCCACACCGGGACTCGAACCCGGTATCTTTGGAATACCGGTCCAACGTCTTACCCTTTCGATCTGAGACGATCTTTGGATCCATATAGACGACGCGGTTGGCTCAGTTTGCAAGCACCTGCCTACAAAGCGGCGGTCCCGGGTTCGAATCCCGGCCAGGGCAAATATTTGTGTGATGAAATCGAATATTTGTGCTTGGGTCATGGTTGTTCCTATGTATTTAAGTATATATTTATCTATATAAGTATGTATATCGTCGTCTAGTACCCATAACACAAGCCTTCTTGAGCTTAATTTGGGACTAGATCGATTTGTGTGAGGTTGTTTTTCCCCCAAAACTCCCCTCTACCTCAAAGAGCGTTTCAGTTACTTGCGTTCTGCTAGGTCTGCTCAAAATTATCTTCTCACTGTCCCCTCTTCATCTTCTAAGTTTTACAATAATTCATTCACTTTTCAGGCTACTCTTCTGTGGAATTCTTTACCTTCTGATCTAAGGCGTGCACAATCTATTGCTATATTTAAATCTCACCTTAAACGTCACTATTTATCTCTACCTTAATTTACACTGCGTTGAAAATCGCTCCTCTTACTCGTACTATGCGACTGATTCTGGTTTTGCTATCTATTTTACTCTGCTATATGTTTTTATTATGTCTAAGTATTATATGTAGGTATATTTGATTATTGTTATTTATGTATGTTTATTGTTTTTATTTTATTTTTGTAATTAATTTTTGTGGCTTAAAGTTGTTGTGCATCACCTACTCAATTCTAACTCCTGTTGATCTACTCCGCTACCTAAAGGTTGTCTGGAAGAGATCGCTATTTAGCGATAAGACCGCCTGTTGTTTACCTCTGTCAATTTTTTTACTCTATATCTCTCATGTTTTGTATCCCTGTGTATTTGAGGTGTGCAATAAAGTGGATTTGTTGTTGTTGTTGTTGTTGTCTGAAATTTATTTATTTATTTATTATTTATTTATATAGCAATTAATTAAAAAAAAGTGGTTTTAATTTACCCACATAAAAGAACGAAACGAAAAATATAATTCTGTTTCGAAATCAAATAGTTACACGTTTTTTAGATTTTTTAAGCAGCGGCCCGATGCTCTGTTTTCTTGAGACCATCTGGATTGCTGAATTGTGTATAGAACAATAGCGATTACCTACATAGTATAAAATATATTGATAATAAAGTTTTACTATTCTTATCTCCCTTTCGAAGCCTGGCCTGGCCGATATTAGCTCTGAAGTTAAAGAAAAAAACGGTTCCACGATTTCTTTCATAAATTATCTATTATCTTGATTATAAAATGTTTATATTTATTTGAAACTCGTTCAGTGTATCATAAAAACGGGGACACTAAACAAGGGTCTACTAGGTTTCTTAACGTAATTGCTACACTTGTTAGGCAAACCTACGAATGAGTAGAAATCAGTTCTCAAGGAGAATTCGCTTTCGCGTTACACTTCTGTGAACAAAGATTAGTGCCGATTAGCCTACAATTACATACCAAGTACTTAATTTTCTTCGAAAGACGTCTGATCTACATTAAACTAAATTAAACCGTAAAAATCTTACATAAATTATTTCGACGTAGACATACAAATTACTGTCTTCACGTCATTTTATGACTGCTAGTTTTCTTGTTGACGGTATATCCTAATTGTCCATGCATTTTTGCAGCATGAACTAATTCTAAAAGAATCCTGTTCTTTCCTTCCTGATCCTGTTCTTCCTGTTAATGTACGGATACAATCAGCATCGAAATCAGCTGACAATATTACGTGTGACGTGCAGTAACGTCTGGCATAACTTTGACAGGAGACTCTTTGTCGCGCGACAAATACTACCTGTCACTTTCCTTTTAATACCGTGCGAGCAAGACAGATGACGCTGAGTCGCACGACAAGGGAAGTCGCAGCAAGGTATGCTAACCCCACCGGCATATGTCAAATTGCATACTAAAATTGATAGCTACTTTTGATGCTGATCGTAAATAATATTAATATGATCGTCTCTCCTGATGATGAATCGCGTACCGATTCGAAACATGTCGAGCGTTATTCGACTTCTACGACGTGAGTAAACCCGTCGATATTGTCCGGCCCTACGGCCGAATTGAGGGGGTGAGGTGCGCGGCAAGACGCGGAGCGCCGCCCGCGCGCCCCGACCCCGCTCGCCGAGTTCGCTAACGCGAAATCGCGATGGCAATGTACACAATACAGTGATATCAGTCGGCAGTTTTTTAAGTGGCCGGTGCAAAGCGGGTTATAATTTATGTTCAAAGTGAAATGCGAATTCTTGCTATAGAAGTACTAAATATTATTTTTCGTTTTAACTAAATGTTTGTTTTAACTTAATTTATTTTTTATAGTTTTTACTTGCGACTGTGTTCTGTGGAGGAATTACGGAATAAGTATCCCACCAAAAACATAACATGTAAAAAATTGCAAGTCTCGCATCGCAACCTTCTACCGCTAAAAGTTGTGAGATTACAATATAAAACCAAGTTGGTTAATTTATTCAGTCGTATCAGAGTGATCCCCCGCCTATATGACAACTTTGACATACATTTTCACCGGGTTACATAACTAAAAACATATTACCATGACCGTTGTAGTGTTTGCATTAATATTACACATCTTTATCTTTATAATAAATGTAATAACTTGGCCATCGCACAGCAACATACAGTGCGACACAAAAGAGTAGAAAATAAATGAGGGCGCCACTTCCTTCGCAACTGTCACATTTTTGACGTAAAGTGAATATGGTAACAATTTTGTATGAAAAATGATAGTTCCTTTATCATCCGTTTTCTACTCTTTTGTGTCGCACTGTAAGTACATCGGAACACGAGTAAATCTCCTTTTAAAGTGATTGATTTTTAGCTTTAACTAATAGTTTACAATTTAGATAGTTTGGCCATTTCGTTCGGTGTTGAGCTCTGCTCCTCCCGTTTTTTTCAGCTGTTTTTACTATCTCATCTTCCTCTATTATCTTCTGTCGTCCACTTTTGCCCGTGTGGCCAGGTCCATCTTTTATCTTAGTAAGGCTGGCCAAGATGAAACGATGAGTAGGAATTTACGCATATAAATTAAGCGTGACATTTAAAGCGTTAATAATGTTTGGTAGATGTTTTCATTATATCTAGAGTATATTACCGTGTGCGATTGCCAAGTCCTCACATTTTATTATAAAGATAAAAATGTTTAATACATTACATTATTAATGCGGGCACTAAAACGGTTATGGCAATATGTTTTTAGTTATGTAATTCTGTGAAAATGTATGTCAATGTTGTAATATATAGGCCGGGGGTCACTTAATAATAGTAGATTGTACGACAAGTGCATAAAACGCATCATTTTAGACGAGACGGTTATCCATCCGAGCGAGCTTGCGAGCGAGGATGAATATAAAGTCGAGTGTAAAATGCGTTTTATGGACGAGTTGCACACTCTACTTTTCACTTCGATTGCGAGGAAATGAAACTGTATCATGTAAATAACATATATACACATATCATGTATACATGAATTGATTAACGCTTCAATTCAACGAACCGTTGACAGCGCAGCTGAATTCTCAGCTGAACGCTCAAAGAATATACGCAATATAATTCGTTAAGTTTGGTTTATTCGATTATTTAAGTCAAATTTGATAGTTTACTTACAACATCAAAATAGAAAATACTAATCATAGCAGGTACTACGACGCTCTCGATTTCCGTTTTCATTGTCACAAAACAATTTCCTCAATAAACTGCGTGGTCAGTGTAAAATGAACTTTGTGTAAAATTATACATTCGTCCTACTTAATAAATTTATCTACCAGGCCGAATAAAGAATCCATCTTTATTATTATTATACCTACTTAAAAACAAATTTAATTAAAATTTAAAGTAATAGTTTAAAAAGTAATAAATGATAGTACATAAAAGTTACAAGTTTATTTCAAGAAGTTTTATTGTGTACTTTGGCTGTTGGTATATTTGCCTTGGTCTTAGAATACTAACAAAACGAAATAAAATAAAGAGTTAAAACCCGTTCCAGACCTTCCAATCCGATCCGATTTATCGGAAGAAATCGGATAATGTGTAGTGCAATTGTTAGGATTTTATACACTACACATTATCCGATTTCTCCCGATAAATCGGATCGGATCGGAAGGTCTGGAACGGGTTTTATTGTATGAAGTTTTATGGTTTTTTTTTTTAACTGTTTATTAAGAACCTTTTTCGTGTGGCTGTTGGACCGATCGCCTTGGTCTTCGACGACGATTTTACTTTATGCTCTAGAGCATAAAAAGCGACTTTATGTCGCCTACGCACAGCATAAAGTCGAACTTTTAGAGCGAGAGAAGTGAAAATAAATTAACTGACTTGGTGTTATATTGTATCTCACAATTTTTTGCGGTAGATGGTTGCGAAACTTGCATGCATGTTATGTTTTTGATGCGATCTCATTTTTTTTAAGTGGTCCTCCTTTTTTTGATAAGCCAAGACGGTAAATACTTCTTATTCTATTATACTCTGCAGTTGCGGATTCGACGTGAACTAGATGTAAACCGCACAGACCTGTCACTTCCTCTTTTGATCCATAATGATCTCTCTCAAAATCCCTCATGATCCATATTGATCACTCTCATGATCCATAACGATCTCATGGTAAATAATGACTTAGCGGAGGCACTGTCGTGCCCCTAGATCCTTCTCATGATCCCTCTTAGCATCCATAATGATCTGTCTCTTGATTCCTCTCAGGATCTCTCATGATCCATAATGACCCATCATCACCACAAGTCATCACCATGACCATTACCATCTGAATCAACACCGCCATCATCATTCCTAATCACCATCATCGTCATAACTATCATTATCATCAGAACCATAAACAACAACACAATCATCAACAACACCACCACTATCATCATCATAAGCATGACCCACAACACCACCATCATCATTATCATCATTACTATCACCAACAGCATCAATATTTGACGAGTCATCATTATTGTTCTACCTATGCCTGTGCACACGACCATTTAAAAATTATCTACGCAGAAAAAACGATTCCAACTCACTGCCCCTGCGGGGTGAGGTAACTCAATTCGGCACGGGGGTGTGCGTGTCCATTCTGTATGTATAAATTCTGTGCCTGAGGTTTTAGTATCTAAACCGAAGGTTATATGAACCGTAAAATAAACTTTGTAATCGAGTATTTTTTATAGGGTTCATAAGGAAATACAAATTTTCCTATGCAGGTCGCATAACTGTACAGTAAACAGTAATAGAGTTCAAAATTTCAAGCTTGTGTGTCTGCTGGAAATAACTTAGAATTCGTATGATCGTGTGTAAATGAGTCAGTGAATTAGTGAGTGACAAAATTAAGGAACTTTGACTCGCAATAATTCTTAACTTACTAGTTCAAATTGAATGTAACTTGGAATATGCCTAGGTTATACTATGCTCACCTAGTTACTGAAAATTCAGGCTAGTAGCTTTGTTCACGACGAAATACAGGGGTTTGAAAATGGTCTGAATGGCTTCGAAAAAAGGAAAAGGATGTTGCGGTGTGCCGGTAAGCGAGTTTTCTCGAGTTGGAGGGGGCAATGGCGTGCCTCTAGATACAAATAATAAAATTATTTGTTTTTTTAGATACTTTTAAATGTGAAATAATCTCAGAGGTGCTATCATACATAAACAGACTGCGCTAAACACATTACCCTCCTTTGCGTCGCGCTGTCGGGTAAAAATATACTACATACCTTAACTAGGAGTCGATTGTTGCTAAAAGCCTTAAGAAAGAACAAGTACTGAGGAGCATTTGTAAAGTACAGTTTTTTTTACTTACCTATATCTAGGTTACATAATATACATAATCATGCCTTTTCCCCAGGCAGGGACTTAAAGTACTGATATATGTTAACTGTGTACTAAATCCATGTTCCAAGTTTGACAAGAAACATAAGTCAGAATACGCTAAAAAACTTAATTCAGATGAAAAATATTTGTGGTACTAAGTACGTAAGTCAATTTGACACTTAATGCTTTGAGCAATGAGTTCTTTTGTAGCTAGTAATTATGTTGTTTCAAATTATAAATAAAGCGTTATTAGCATATACTTGAACATGTCAACCGTGCCACTTTTTGACATTTATGTTCGGTTCTGTTAATTTATTATAAATAAAACATAAACTTACTTTTTGGCATTCCTTGCTCGAGCATTGTCTTTTTTTATTCGTTTTATAATATGAAAAGCTTTTTGTTTACGTTGTGCTGCTTTACTTCTCATTTTTTTGGAACAATAATTCGTAAATGCAATCACGTGGTCGCGTGGAACAAATTGACACAGGTCCATCCCCTTCAAGCGCCGAAGCGCGACTGAAATGGCACCGCGAGCTATCGCCCTCATAGTTTTAGTAGATATTTAGTTCTAGTGATTAAATAAATAATTTTATTCAGAAAATCCCATCCACTTCAACTAGATAATTTTAGTATCTATACATTTACGCAAAAAACGGGTAAAAAAGGTTCGTATTTTAGCCATTCTATAGAAAAGATATTACGAATAGAGGTAACTTTGGGATCGTTTTCTATCGACCGAAATTTTTCCAATCATGTTGCTGAACACGATTTCATATTCAGAAGATCCTTAAGTATGATATATATGTTTTTCATAATCTTCAAACACTGATTAAACGTCTGCGAGGAGTCTGAAAATGAGTGAGTTCGGCGTCTACTGGGAAAAGCGCGCCTTAGTATTTTAATATTATTATAGTATTTTAGAATTTACTTTATGCTATCAGGTTAATATTTGTGTGGGTATGAATACAGCAATGAGTTAAAATTAAAATAAGTGCATATACTTTTTATAATTGGGCTTTTTAAATATTTAATACTCAATATCATTACACACGAAATTGTCCCTTAAATAAAAAATTATGTATATATATTAGTATATTTATATTTATGCCTTTTATGCGGGAATACTCAATTAAAATAATTACGTCCAACACAATACAACGAGTTGATTATGTTCTAGATACTGCTGCTCTATTTTATTGCAAAATATACTTTATAAAATTGCAGTGACACAAAGTCCCAAGTTAATTTTTGTCAAGCAAATTACTAAGTTTCACTTTCTTCAGTATTAATTACATTTACATTTTAATACATAATTTATGGGCTGAGAGAAGAGTTAGGGGCAATTAAAATCTATTCTCCTGTATCTATTTAAAAGTTTCTAGACGGCACAGTTTCATAATGATGGTTAAATTATATCTATTACATATTAAAAATTAGCATATTATGTTTTAGATGTGTAACAATTAGTATCAGCTCTTATATTTAAATAATTTCACTTCGTATCATACTTCGCATTTTACAAATTAGGTACCCATTTTTTATCTACAGTCGTTGAACTAACCTAAAATTCGTACACATGTGTAAATCCAATGAATAAATTAACGCGACTTAAGTACGTGGAGTAAGGAACTAATTTGTTTCTGGGATGATAACTGCTTTTGGGGCTTTTAGGGAAAGATCAACTAATATAATAATATAATACTGTCAAATTTATATTATTATATCAGTATCGGAACATTGTATAATTACTGTCATCGGAACATGTGCGGATAAATTGGGCCACTTAACTGTTTAAACTGACTATATTGACGGGTAAGTAATCCGTGTCTATTCTTGGGAACGGAAGACGTGGTTCTGTCATAACCAACAAATAAACTCCATAGATAAGTTCGTGATTTTACCCGCGAACATAATAGTCATGAACATGATTTTAGTAGTAACTCAATGTTGACAAGTTGCCTTTCCATCCTCGGCATCTTCAATAGAGATTGGGAACAAGGCACGAGAGGCAGCGATAAGAGTTGACGATGTACTACGACGATGATACTCTACTCATCTCGAGTGGAGACCACGTACCGGCAAGCGCAGTGTAGGACGGCAAGGTGGTCGGAAGACCTGGTTAGAGTTGCAGGGACTCACTGGATGCGAGTCGCTGCTATCGGGCCCATGTGGAAGTCTATTGAGGAGGCCTGTGTCCAGCAGTGGACGCCTTATGGCTGAAATGATGATGATGATGATGATGAGTCCTAGCTGTTGATAAGGGTGCGCCTTTATATTGTACCTCTTAAAAGATGTCATCGAAGTTTTAGTTTGTCTTGTTTTTACGGTACTTGGCATCATTTTGGCACCTATCATCATAATATGGCTCGTAGTCTTGTAGAGCGGCCGATCCGCTTATTCCGCGGACACTGTTTCTATTTTCTATTGACTTTATCGGCACGACCATAGGTTGAGCGTTGACATATCGCAAAGTCGTAGAGAATATTGACTGATAAGATAATAGTTGTGTAGCAAATATGAAATTATTTAAATTACTTCATATATAACGAGAAGAAGAGAGGCTGTTTAATTCGGCCTAGTCAGCCATATTAGGGCCAACAAGAGACGAAGTTTGTAATGTATGCTTAGGGCTATCGTCATAAAACCGATGAGTAGAATAAAGCAACAGGATAACAATTGGTCCCTTTCAGCCCTGGCCCAAAAAGTCTAGCAAATTCCACGTATGGCATACATGTCCGCGCGCGCCTGTCGCCCCGTTCAACCGCGCCTGCGCAGCGCACAATAAACAATAGACTGTTGCGAAACTTCACATTTCGAACACGAGGCATGCACGATCAGTTTATTTATGCCCTACGGACCAACTTGCTAACTTATGGCGAAATCACCCCTCAACTAAATTACTCGCTTCTTCAGTGATGCGCTTGTTAAGTTCGACTTATGGGTTATGTGGAAGGTTTTAATGAAAGCGCGCTGTTGCGGAGAGATAAATGAGATGTTTGTAGTATGTAGTTAAATTCTGAACGATGGCCATAGAAATTCTAGGATTACTTAGTATCGGTTTACCTTTTCTTAGATGAAATAGAGCCAGTTGGTGTCATTCTTCGACTCTATCTTTGGCGTACTTACTTACAAATTTCTTGGTCATAGTGATTTCATAAGTTCAGAAATAACTTGAAAAATATGCATACAACTAGCATTAGTTCGGATTAAAGTCCCGAAGGCAACTCATATAAAGTACAACGTACTGTGAGCGCTCTAGGACAGAACTAATGTTAATTTAAACAACGTGTGTAAAAAGCAGAACATTATGCATTTCTGCGAGGCCGGACATCATTCGGCAAAGCAATGTTGTCGTCGGCTGCAACTTGGCCGGTCGCCGCTTCCAAGCGTTCTAATCAACAAACGGAACTTCGCAGTACAAATATATGCAGAAGCTAGTGATTTCATATAAAGCACAGCATAGGATCACACAGCTAATGTTAATTTGAATATTTCGAACTTTGTTAACTTGTGTAAAAAGTAGAATATTGTACGTTTTAAGGCTGGACATTATTTGGCAAGCAAATGTTGTCGTCGGCTGTAACTTGGCTGGTCGCCGCTTCCAAGCGGTCAATCAACAGACAAAGCTTCACAGTACAAAATATAAGCAGAAGCTAGTGATTTCATATAAAGCACGGCATAGTATCAAGCCATGAATGTTAATTCAAACCTTGGTAACTTCTGAAAAAGCAGAACATTATGCATTTCCGCGAGGCCGGATATTTTCGGCAAGGCCATGTTGTCGTCGGCTGCAACTTGGCAGTCGGTGGCCGCTTCCGAGCGGTCTAATCAACAAACGGAACTTCACAGTACAAAATATAAGCAGAAGCTATTGATTTCGTTTTAAAACAACCTAATAATTAGCATTTTGACCTACGTTTTCATTTTTAAGTTTTTCCACGGTCACAGAATACTAAATAGTATTGCATACAGAATGGACACGCACACCCCCGCACCGAATTGAGCTACCTCACCCCGCAAGGACGACGGAGTTGGCCGGGAGTTGGCTACGTATTAAATTTCGAAAGGGTTGTTTGTGTACCTACTGTGTATATGGTTATAGGCGGGTATTGACTGAAAATGTGATGGTGTTGGTGATGGTAATGATGATGATGGTGGTGACTGGTGGTGATAATGATGATGATGGTGATGAATATAATATGGTGGTGACTGGTGGTGGTAGTGTTGACGATGATGATGATGATGAATAAGGTGGTGACTGGTGGTGGTGGTGGTGGTGAGATGACGATGGTATGGTAGTGATAGTGGTGGTGGTTGTGATGAAGGTAGTGGTGGTGATGATGGTGGCGGTGGTGTTGGTGATGAAGGTGGTGGTGATGGTGGTGGGGGTGGTGATGGTGGTGGTGGTGGTGATGGTGGTGGTGGTGGTGATGAAGGTGGTGGTGATGGTGATGATGATGGTGGTGATGGTGATGGTGGTGGTGGTGGTGGTGATGACGGTGATGATGGTGGTGAGCACCATCACCTTTATCACCATCACCTTCATCACCACCACCACCACCATCAACACCACCACGTCACCACCACCACGTCACCACCACCACGTCACCACCACCACCATCACCACCACCATCACCACCACCATCACCACCACCATCACCACCACCATTACTCCACCTTCTCATGACCACCATCACCATCACCACCACCACCACCACCACCATCACTCCACCTTCTCATGACCACAATCACCATCACCACCACCTTCACCACCGCCACCACCACCACCACCACCACCACCACCATCACCACCACCACCATCACTACCATCATCATCACCACCACCACCGTTGTTGTGTGGTTGTGATAATTTTCTATCTCCTTATGTCATATTTATGTGCAACGAAGACACCAACTAGTTGTTGCAATGCGTCTGAGGCAGCCCTGTGCCACAGTACATATACAGGCACAGAAATATATCAAGATAGAAGGAAAGAGTTCAGCAATTTGTAGGGAGACCGAGCGTGTAACATTTTGCGTAGGTACTTTGACGTCACGAGCGTAATTTAGTGATGGGAAACATAAGCCGCGCGAAAACGATTCAGAAGCATCGATTCACAGATCGATTCGAACACGGCACCGATTCTATGCATCGCCACCCACACCGCACCGCGCCGCGACCCAGCCGCCGTCACAAACAAAAACAGTCACAATAATATTTGCTTTGCACTATGTACACACATTATATAGCTGCATAATAAATAAGAACGTAATTATCATTTCCTCTGTTTTCAAAATCGATTTTAATCGAATAAGAAAATCGCAGTGTACAGCAGCACATGGCAGCACTATTCTTACTTTTGACAGAAAAAATGAGAAATCTACCTTGAACGTGACTCGACAGTTTGAATAGCATATCTTTACATCGCTGGCTTTGAATGCACGCCAAGGTTCGCTCGTCAAATTAAAACCGCAATGGAAAGCTAGCGTTGGACACAACCGCCCGCCTCTGTTTTGATGAAAATAATAAAATAAATAGTTTTGTATTTAATAACAGATATTTAAGGACAAATTGTACATACCAATGAAAGGAAATATCTCGATTAACAGCTCCAATTTGATTGGAAGTGTTTGAACAATTAATTATTGCGCAACAAGCCATTTTGTTTTTAAGACCTGACGTCGCACACAGACCGCGGTCGGGAGCTGACTAATGTTCGCGGCGAGCAAAGTTGACACCGTGTCAACATTTCGCCACGCGAGGTACGTACACTCTTTCCTTCTATCTTGATATATTTCTGTGTATACAGGCTAAAGCAGTATGGAAACTACGAACAAACGGTCGAAACAGCGCGCACACACAGACGTAAGCGTTTACGAGGCGGCTAAGCGTACTTCGCGGTGCTGTCAGTAGCGCGTGGCGCGTCGCGACGGGCGGACTGTTTGTTTTTATTGCGTGTTGCGTGCGCTGTCCGCGAATTTTTAAAGATGCCACGAGTGTATTGCGTTGTATTACGGTTGCTTGAACTCGGCTTCTTCAAACCTTTTAGCTGTTGTTTTCAAAGAGAATACTAAATGTGTAAAGTAGCTGCATCAATTTATCAATAAGTACCTAGACAAAATCAGTTATGGTGCCGTGCCCACGCTTTCTGGTAATTTATTAAATTAAAATGAGGATTTTTTACACGATTAAATTGAATAATAAAGCTTTTCGAACGTGTCGTAGCAGGCGAAAGTATTTCTCAGTCAGCAATTTATAATAGTATAAGCTTGTCTTAATTGAATAAAGACGCTTTAAAATGTTGAAGTCTTCGTCTTTTAATTACATAATTTTGTTTTTAAACTAGTCAATTCATTCGATTAGGCTAGGTTTTTCATAATAAATGTATATAAAAAGTAAAATACAATAAAGTTATTACAAAATATAAATACATTATAAAAAACCTAACCTAGGGTGCCGCCGGCAGCACCCTAGCGCGTAGGTATTTATCTTCAAAAAGGGCCTTAGTTTCCATACTGCTTTAGCCTATATATATACTGTGCCTGTGTGTCTTACACGCACACATTGACACTGACATTCTAGTTCAGTTTTTAGTAGGCAGTGTCCGCCCTGTGCCACGGTCTATCTGTAAATACATTTTATCTAGTTTAATTAGTTTACGTGTTATTGAGTGTGCCTTTCCAATATCCAAACTTATATATGATATTAGGATGAATCTTGTGCTTTATATGATTATCATACATACATCTTCATCTCTTATTTCAGAAAATATTTATAAAATTGGCTTGGTTTCCCAACCCTCTAAATATTGGGTTTTGATACATTCCATACTGCATTCAGCTGTATTATAAAGGGTCCGGCTCAAAACGCGATTGCAGATGTTAGTATTATTCGCGTCGGCGACGTCTGCTCTTGAGCGATACCCTCGCCATTTGAACAATATTACGTATCTAAAATGTAACGAAACATTAAGATCAACATAAATTTCAATTCTGTTTCCTTGTTACACAGTATCCTACATTTTTTATACTACGACGGTGGCAAACAAGGACGCTTGCGATGCCAGGAGCATCACACGCGCGTTGCTGACCCTTTAAGAACCTATTCACTCCCCTATTGAAGAACCGCATTTCTTACCTACCTCTGCGATTTTTAAATGATGAATATAATAGATTTACCTACCTAGGTACCGATAGGTATGAATTTCCCATTCATTTACATTACGTTGAGTGTAATCCTGCTATTGACATTACTTATCTCAGAAGAGGGGTGAAGTTGTAATCTACTTAGTAAAACTTTAACACCGACTGATTGACAGGCAAAGTAGAATCTAAGCATAAAAGCCTATTTATACTTATGCACACAAAAATATTTATATTTCTAATTCTCTATATAGACTGTTATTATCTTTATATGTTTCATGGGGCTTAAGACTTATAACGATTTTTTTACGTCAAAACTAAGTCACAGTGTGCAGATTCTTGCAGAGCTACTACTCATGACTTGCAGTAGTGACTCGTCAAATTCACCTCTGGGCAAGTCGAAGCAGATTTGGCAATATTTTCACCTGAGATCTATACGTATATATGTATATATATATATATATATATATATATATATATATATATATATATATATACGTATATATACAGAAAGAAATATAGGGTTCTATGGACGCCTTGCCGCTGCTACCTTGTACAGTCAGCATCATAAGTATATAGCTGACAAATTTAGTAGGCATTTTGACATTTGTTAGTAGTAAAATTGACAGCTACTTTTGATGCTGACTCTGCACCCTATGACATATTAAACGCCAACAATAACTAAAATAAGTAATATAGAGTCAACTCTACACATCTGCCTCCTCTACCACAACTTTGAAACGCGACTCTTCTTCGCGCGAGATAAACTACCTATCCCGTTCTATACAGTATCGTAAGAGAGTGATGGGTGATGCTATGTCGCGCGACATGAGTCGCGAACCATAGTTGTGCTAGACGGGCTGCTATCAACTTTGCGACATAAATAAGAATTTCCATTCATTTGTGATACAAATGACCGTTATTGAATAAGACCCTTGTGTTGGGATGAGCAGTGGCGATGGCAAGGGCGTTAGTTTTGCTCTATTGGACCTAGGAATATCTGGACGTGTTTGTATCACTACATTGCAGTATTAATTGCCGTTCAGAAATGTATGACGCGAGTAGTATCACTAATCACTATGTGTAAATTTGGTTGTATACGCTCTGGAGCTTTCGTAGTTTTTTTTTGTGACATGTTTAAGTAGTACGTCATTTTCACGACATCAAGTACATTGGTATTAACAAACCATGATAAATTAGAATCAACATCAACAATAACCTCATACATAGGTACATTTTGACCAATGTATATGGAATAAAAGTCATATCAGATAGGTTCTAATCTCATTGCGGTCTTTATTTCTCAATCTGTAATCTGTATTTATATACAATCTATATAAAAGAGAAATCTCACTAAGTCTCTCTGAACTTCATAATATGGTGTGTTCCCTGATTGGCCGGTAGATAATGTGATTAAGTATTTAGTCCGCCATTTGTAATGATTATTGTTACGTGTAACAAAAAACAAATTAATGATGAACATAATGGATAAACGGAGGATCATTCTTATTTTGACTATGACATTAATTTCCGTTCCTAATATCAATGATCAACGAAAACTATAACAACAAAAAATCTGTCTCACTTATAAACAGCTTATAAAGCTTCATTAGATCTTATAATATGTCAATGTCATAAAAATATTGACTGTGGATTCTGATTCATAAAACCTCACAAGGCATTGTGGGAAAATTCTAATGAAAAATAACAAAGAAGAATCGTTTCAACAGATAAATGTATTCTAAAGCATTATATAAATGGGTTTTGATACGCATAATATCCGAATCCCATTGTACGACGCGCAAAGTTTGGTTTGGAAGCATCTTCGACAGCCGGTACAGATATAATTAATGGGTTAGCTTGTTCCGAGTCTTTTATACTATACGATGCTTGCTTTGTTTACTTCGTGTTTAGAAAATGTATGTTACATGATCTCGTTCTTGCGCCACGCTCTTAAATAGCTTATTAGGTAGCCCAAAATCTGCCGACCGCGTGGACTCTAGTAGTGCAGTTGACTACTGCTGGTGGTCTAGGGTTCGAATCCAGGTAAAAGTAAACGTATGACGAGCCCCAATCATTGGTTCATGATAATAGATGATTTCTCAATATTTAAGTACATATTTATTTATATAAGTATGCATATCGTCGTTTTATAACACAAGCCTACTTGAACTCAATTTGGGACTAAGTGGATTGCTGTGAGAGGTCTGTAATATTTATTTAGTATCTAATATAGTCACGACTAATGTTTGCGATATACCAAAAGTCGTATAAGAAGATAGTTTCAGAATTATCTCATATCAGTGAAGTGGCATCAATAGAACCTGATTCCCACCGACTCGCCCAGTTTAGGATAATTGAGCTCCATTATTTATTGTGCTACTGATGAAAAAGTGTGCAAAATCTACCCCGGATTGCCCTGGGTTTTTGTTTGACGTTAACTGCATCCTATCCTAATAGATACGTGATTCGGCCTGTCTGCAACATGTATCGTCTTAATTTAGTCGCTGAGATATTCTGCGAGAACATCCATACATATTCACTCACGCCCGTAGGCACTCGGGTATAGACAGAGCTCACACCGAATGCCAGATTCTACGCTTCTTAGACGCTTCTTTCGCTTCGCTCACGTTCACGCATGTCTTGATAAATAGTCGTCCGTTGCAAGTATTCTAGAAATTATGTTTAAAGTAGTGACCGATCGAATTTTCGTTTTCGGCCATATTCGACCAAAATTTAGAAGTCCGTGAATTATCGCATGTCATTCAGCCTGCTTCGTGCCAATCGTACCGATCGTGTTTGGCAATATCTGGGGACTTTCTTATGAATTGATATATTGGCTATGACTGTATTTTATTTAACTCTTTAGGTATAAAGATAAACAATCCTTTCAGTATACAGCTGTAATATTAATGTCTACACCATTTTCATTTTTTCGGCCGAAAATGTGACAGAAGCTGAAGCCTCGTTTTCGTATATGTTTTCGGCTGAAATCCCATTTTCAGTCAGACACTAGTTAAAATTGATTAGAATCGTGCAGTGTAAACGTCCCGTATCCGTAACAGCAAACAGTCGGCAGCGATCGTGCGCGTCAAGCGGCCTGAATAATGACGTCGGGTGACATTTAATTTCGGATACAAAAGCTTCTTTATGCTGCTTGCCCTAATCCATTCCGGCTCGACACTGAACCTTTCAATAAATTTAATTATTATTTCCGAACTATCCCTCTTGGTTAACTTTATTAAAGTCTAACTAATTTAATTTATTCAGCTTATTCGGTGTGAGAGATTTTACTCATAAAATGAACGGTTTATTATGTTATGAACCGAAAATTTGTAAAACTTATCTCAAGGTAAGGTGTATTACCTAAACGTTATGAAAAATTATAATTAATTTTCAAGTTAACTAAACGAAAGTAATAACTCGTTCTAGCAAAAGCTACACTACAGGGGTACCGAGTACATATACCTACCAAACAAGCTAACTACAACATATTAAAAGCAACCTAAGTTAAATCTCCCAAAAATAAACCATTGCACAAGCTTTCATTTGTAAACAGAACAAATACAAATCTCAAATAACTAAATGATTTACACACCTGATGATAAATATCGACATTGAAATATTTACGATTTTTAGATTCACTATCGGTTATTGAATACAAATAAAGGAATTAAAAGGTGTTGATTTACGTTATCGCTCATCGATAGTTATAGCCGCTGATAGCTGAGCATTTATTTGAATTAATTACCATTACTCTCATTTTCATACAAAGATAAGGCGGAGCCACGAAGGCCGTGGTTTTTGAAATACTCGTTCTAAATGTTTTGCAATATTTTTGTTTAAAGCGTGCACGTCATGTCATATCATCGTGCTCAATTGTTAGCTTCGGAATGGTAATTGCGTTGTTTTTGGCTTAGGCAATGGTCGGGGTCTGTCAATTCGATAGCACTTGTGTGTCATCCGAAGACAATGAGGCTTGTCTAATTAAAAGACAGAGTGAAACAAAACAAGCGGGAGTCGTGATCCATCTGCGTATAGCTGTCGGAAATCAAGGTAGACAGTGATGTGTTAATATCCGTGGAGGTCAGTGTCAATTCTGATCTCCGTGACGAACGATTTCGAGACATTGAAATTTCACACGCTATTGAATAAAGATTAGCATTTTATTACTTAAAATTTGTTTTGATTCATGTTTACGGGTCATACAGAGATTTAGGTTCAAGTCTTTCCTCTGGACATAAGCGAATTTAAGGATTCCAGGGCCATATTTTCTGATGAAACTCATATGAGAATAAAGAACGTTAGCAATATAACCTGGAGTCATACAAGCTCTTAACTTTTGACCACAGAAGGGACGACTTTTGTTTTTTGAACTCTGTATGACCCTTACCCTTAACGCGTCATGTCGAAAAATGTTAGTTTTGGGTAAGTAGGTAAGTATTAAGTTAAATCGCACCGTCAAAGTACGGTAATCTATTTTTACACAGCAAAAACCTTCACAGATTTAGTTCACAGGTAAAGTACTTACGTTTATATGAAGAAGCACATAATCCACGCCAGTTGATTAAGGATCTGTAAGAGAAAAAATAGCATTTTAGCCTCTTTCATATAATTTAGTCCCCGCCCGTGTTACAAGGCTATAATTTGTCCCGAATTCCGAATTAAGGTGGAGGGAACAAATTTATACGCCTTTAAAATAAACGTTAAGCGGAGTACACTCGGAAATTAATTTTATGATCCGTGAGCTCAGGATAAATACGAGTGCGTTGGGCTCGGGCGAACAATGGCGGCGTTAGTGCGACCGCGGAAATGCTGCGAATTTACACATGTGTCTACGTTATGTTACATTATTTATGCTTTTAATTAGCGACGTCTTGGTTTCAAAGATTATAATTTACTATTTTCAATAATTGTAATATACAATACAATAATGCAGTTTTAATTTTATTATGTTTTTGGGGTGCTCGCGTGCGTGCCCGTTGTGCGCGCGGGTCTTTAAAAAGGCATGTATTTAACGCGGCGACAAATTAATCAGATTTAGGGATTTATAAAAAATTGAAGGGGATAGCAAAAATAATAAGTTGGCGACTAATTGCGGAGACTATTAAAGTAAAAAGTAGCAGCTAAGTAATCAATTTTCGGCTTTGTTTCAATATAAACTAGCATCGAGTTATTGTTTTGGCGACTGAATTAACTAATTAAGCGGAAACATGACAGCGGATAAAAAGTTGAAAATGGCCTACTCTAATTGTTCAATGGAGATTACATATAAAATAAATCAAGGTCATAAAAAAATACTTTGTGCGACAATTTAAGAGCTTTAATCAAAGTTGAAAATTGCATGTATAAATAATAATTTTGGTCTATATAGTTTTATTTAGTGGCTCTGATTTTGGTAAATTTTTCGTCAGGTGTGATGTCATATTGACACCTATTTTTTATGATTCTATCGTATAGAATACGTTAAAATAAACGTGTTTTGTATGGACAACTTTTTCTAAACTTAATAATTACCGAGATATGGACTCCTAAAACCGACAATATTTTTTTGGATATTGTGTCAGACTCTGCCTTAGCTCCGGCGCTGCGGGAAGTGCAGCCCTTCCGCCCTTGCGTGGCAAAGCACGGTCGCCCGTACTCCGTTCCGCACGGCTCCCGAGCTTTGTCACGGCGGGCGAGGGCTGCTCTCCCTCCGCGCCTCCGGCTTTTTATATACACTCTAGGGGTAGGGCAGACAAGACCACGTGGAATCGGGGTTGACAGCTTCGGTTCTGAGGCAAGTCTTATGATAATGCAATGCTTATAGCGTAGCGTGTTTTAGCTAGATTCGGACTAAAATAAGCGTGTTTTGTATGGGCAAAACATTTTTACCTAAAAAACGCTTATCGCCGTTTTCATTAAATTAAGGTTTCGAAAACTAAAATAATAACTCCCCATTACTTTTATATAGTACCCATTTTAATATTTAAGCTGCCAGCAAATCAAAGCCCAAAATGCTTTTTTAGATGGAGACCTGTAGTTGCCACTAATATAAAGTTTGTTATCCTTCTGCTAATATTAGTCGCCAAGTCATTATTTATAGTACCTCACCTATGATTTCAGTAATCTTGTTTATTATGTCTGCTACCTTAAAGTAGCTGCCATATTTTAAAATATCCTTAGTTTAAAGCTAATTTAATATAAATGATTGCCAAAATATTTAATCGCTGACAAGTTATTATTTTAGTTGCAAATAGTTTGCTGCTCTTTAATTTTTCTGTCGCCGCGAAAATAATAAGCCCTTTAAAAATAAGATAGGCTACGCCAGCCACTTGAGAGCACACGAACGCTAATGGACTTGTAGCTGTCACCGTGACCGAATGTGGTCTGGCGAATATAAATATTATATATATTATAAAGATTTTGGTACCTAAAATACGTTAAAGTTTTGGTGGTGTTTGCGTAGTAGCACAATGGTGGCCTGTATTTAGTACGACCGTGGATATATTGCGAATTTACACAATATGATAAAAATACGCGTAATAAATTATATGTGCCATTAGTGTTGTACAGTTGCTCTGATTCTAATCGATTTACACATGTGTCTACGTTAAGTACATTATTTATGCTGTAATTAGTATCTTTTCGGTTTCAGAGCTTGTCGTTTTTTACTATTATCGATATCTGCGATGTATTCTAGGGATGTTGACACCTTAAAAACAATAAAGCTTTTGTCTAAAGCTTAGAATCAACCATCGTGGACAATAATTTTATGTTTACGCTTTAATTATCGATATTATTCCTGTTTAGTTAGAGGTGCGACATTATATCAAAGCTCATTTAATATTACTGTTGATGATTCACTGGTAGTTGCCTACTTGTATGAATTATCTTGCTTAATTAATATGCAATCCGTGAGGGAAAGTCCTTAGTACATATATAAAAGAAACCTTTCGGTTCTTGTCCGTTGCCATTGCAACTTAGGCTCCCCTTTTTGCCTACCATCAGGCGAAGTGGCGTCACTATGTTGTGCAAATATAAATAAAAATACACAAATGTTGAGTCTATGTGTTCTTATAGTATTTACCTACTAACCGTAACTATAAGTATAATGGTGTATCGTGATATAAACACGCAACGTATCACAACGACATTACATTCAGGCTTCTAGCCGTCTCACGGTATCAGCCTGTTTGTGTGAACTACGCAAACAGAGATAAAACGAGTCTGTTTCCATAATCCGTAACTTCATTTGGCAGTTAGGTTATTTTGATCTGCGGCATCCGTGTTTGAGAAATGAGCATTGTTATTCAGTATGGTGCCAAAACGTGGTGCGGTGTGATAGCGCAATGCAAACATGTACACTTTATACAGTACTTTGACTTCATATCAAGTCCAGTACCTACTTGGTATGGTAGTACTGACGCGGGATCTAAAGCTACCGTTCCCGTTCAATCCATGGGGAATAGTATGGTCAAATATTAATATCTCGGTATTTAGCATGAAATACGAATGATATTTGAATATTATAAGTAATATAAGTATGTTTTTGTATGTAAACACCTTCGAAGAAGACACGCTTGATGAAGAGTGATTTATTATCAGTCACCCTCACCCTCATTCATGCATACATAAAATATCACAACAACAACTGGTTATAAATACATTCAAAACAAATAAATAAAAGACTCTATGGAGCTCTATGTAATAGAGCTTGTTTTTAGGCTTGTTACAGGAATGACGTCGGGTAAATGGGATATGATCAATATAAGTACATATTAAATTATTCAGATGTTTGATGCGAAAAAAGAAAAAATATCAACTTGCCATATATTAATATGTGTGATTGCGTCTTACCGCATGTACAAACACAAAGTTCTGGCCGTGATCCCTCTGTGCCGATAGGCGCGATTGTCACAACTCCGAATAATTCATGAGTTGTAGAGGGCGGCTCTCCGAGGAGGTGTTCTTTCGCCATTTTGCAACAGACAAGCTCGTACAATTTCGCTCCATTGTGCCATTATTATGCAAAACTGTGACGACTGCCGATGACGGCGAAATGTTTCTGGTGAACTGCATTTGTAAAAAGGTTATTTGAATGTAGGTCTGACTGTTCAAGCTTGGGTGCCGGTAGGGGGAGGGATCACTCAAAAATTTCGAAGTTACATGTATCCGAAACCATGAATATTCGGAATTTTCAAAATTCGCAATTCCGAAATTCCGAAAGTGAAATAACGCAAAACGATCATGAATCATACACACATACATACTTTACATACTATAATTAGGTTAGGTTCGGGTTGTGTGTTATCCCAAAAAAAACTAAACATTTTTATCAGAACATGGTTTCCGGAATTATGAAAATTCGGAATGATGCATTTCATCATTATGATGATGCATTCGGACAAATCAAACTTCGGAGTATTGTAGTATACCCGCTGTGAGGGTTCCGTTTGTCCTGTTTTATGGATGATGGTATTCTGTAGGGCCTCTTCGCCGCATTATTCTCGTCGAATATTTAATTTCGCCGAAGTGACATTTAGTAGAAAGCATACAACAGACCTAACCTTACCAAGTCTAATCAAAGAATCATAAATAATTTACGACTTTAGAGGAGAAGAAATCGACGAAATTAAAATTCGATGAAATGTAACATTCGATGAAAAATAATTAAGCGTAAAGGCAAAACACCATTCTTTAATCATAGGTGGTCGCGAAACTTGATTTATTAACAGGCAAAAGAAAATCTGACATTTGAAATTATTATTTATGATTTTATAGCGAGCCTATACCAACATACGTATTATAATTTGGAATGTTGAAATGAAACTGTATTTACACTGTATAATGGTAAAATATTTTCTTGTAGTAAAACAGCTATTTCGCCATCCAACCGAAACAAATTGTTCTGAAGCATAATTGATGAGGTCCCAGGAATACGGTTTTAGATACTAAATTAAATTAAGTACAAAATTACGGGTATATTTTACGAAACTAGAGTAATATAAATAAGTTACCATTTTTGGGTAAGAAAAGAAAATTAAATAGGCTGAATATGAATTTGTTAAATTCATCAATAAAGCGAACCTACTGAATCGTATGGTTACGGTAGAAAATCACTTAGTGGTAGTTGACCCATAGATACAAAGAGCAAAACACAATGAAAAATTTAAATGCGTAACCTGGTGAATGAGTCCGGGTACCCTCTGTATTACCGGCCCAAAGTGTCAACCACTCCACCACCCCAACTGCGCGCTTGCTTAGTGTGTCCACATTAAATAAATAATGAAACATTATATTCGTAGTAATTTCACGGATTCATTATTTCTAATAACTGAACCATAAAACTACATAAGCATTGCCGCTAGCTTATTTAATATCCTCCGACGCTAAAATCCTTCTTCCAACATAATTTTATCACATTTTATTTTAAGCCGTCTTCCATCCCCGTTTCATGCAGTAAAAGTCACGCCTTCAAAACATAAATACCAATTTAAAAAATCACATTGTCTGCATAATTAAATCACTTAATTTGAACTTCGATTAATTACTTCGATAGTGAACTGAACGAAACTATTTCCCAATGCTTTATTGAAAAATACGACCCCTTTACATTTCACAACGCAGTATAATGTAGTATGCAGAATTCAATTAGTTCCTCAGCCATTACAATCGTTGCCGTGTTCATTATTCATTAATATTTCATGCTAATCGGATGTAAGATTGATGACGTCATGTTCCCGCTATGTTGGGCTTATAGGACGGTGCACACATACTTGTACCTACCTATAGATACAAGTTGAATTATTCTTCGTTTTTCTTCTTTGCTTAGTTCTGAAATCTTTTTATATCCATTATGTGTGAAATATTAGCATTTTAACCCTTGAATACATAAGGTAGCAGAAATGATACCACATTTAACTTGTGAAGTGACTTAAATAACAAATGTACTTTAAATTTTGAATTTGAGACAGCTTGACAAAGTCTGAATAGACTTTAAGTTGATTTTCGATGTGTGTCATTTCAGTGGTATCGTTTTTGATAGTTCATGCACCTAAGGGATACATATGGACCAATCATTCAAAAGACTGCCAGTGCCTGTCCAAAGTCCCGTTCCACCGACCTGATGAAGACGGCGCCACCGACGCGACGTCGCTGTTCCATACATCATTAAAAAAAAATATACAATTCGTATAACCTTTCATAGCTCATTATCGCCATCTAGAGAAAGCATCTAGATAGATCAATAGATGGAGCTTGATGGAATGAGGCTTTGTATTAGGCATTGGCATTATACTTGAATGATTGGTCTATGCGCTAAAACAAGGAAACACTCGCGAGATGCCGACATTTAGATTTCAGAAAGGTTACCCACGTCATCTCATCTAAAGACAATGAGGCCCATAATTTAAGAATTAAACCTCGAATTTTCTATCGTTTGAATACTTGTAATTTTGAAGCCGACGTGCGAGTTAAAGCATTTACTTCTCTCGCTTGTAAAAAATCTCAGAAGGGTTACTACAAACATCGAATTTCGATCCGAAGATCGCAATTCGATGTTTGTACCGTATCTGTCAAACAATATTTGAATGAGTGGCAAGATATAAAGTTAAAATTCCGAAATGAAAATTAAAAATTACATGGGAGTAATCCTCAAGGCTCTTGGTATGCGTTCATTCAGGCTTACCAATGGACAGAAGCTAATATTGTTAAGATTATATTAATTTAGCTTGAGTTTATCTTCCACCAATAGGTAATAATAATACGTCCGTCAATGCTTATATGACGTTGTTAAATATGTATTAATATGAGAAGTAAAAATAACTAATATGTTACATAGAAATATAATTATTGTAGAATTGTATTTCCAATGTTTACAGCTGGCAGTGTACGCAAACCTTACAAGTGAGCCGAGTTTATATCTTGGTAATTGTACCATCACAATACAACCTATGAAATTGTGTGATATTGTACATGCATTAAATAGGTTTACTGCCTCCAAGAGAAGTGTCTCTATTAATTTAATGTTATCTCTAATAATTTTAGAACGCGATTAATACTGTTATTACTGCTTTGTTTGCCAGTAACAATAACTATTTAGCAATAGATAATAAATATTAAAATTCAAATCAATTTCTTTATTATTCATGTTAGACTAGACATAATCAAAGACAAGACAAGGTCATTGATATAATATTGAGGTATATGTAAGGTATTTATGGAACAGGGTTTTTTCTGATTGAATATAAATATGTGGGAACTTCCTCTTTTATAAAAAAAAAAATCACCGAATCCTTCATTTCATAGACAAATGTTTCCTCAGAAGTCAAACATTTTTCAATAATCTTGAAAATATCAACCTATAGATTTGGTTTGTGTTATAACATTCCAAAATATTTAATAGTTTCAGAAAAAAAAATGCTTTCAATGAAATGAAAATTCGATGAAACGTTTATCTAAAACCAGCGTAAATCTAAATATATGTTCATACTCTGGGTCGGGCCTTTGAATGTATAAACACCCGCACACAGTTAAATTTTTGACACTCATCCTAGTTGGTGCGACAAAAAATATATTATCACACTCATAAATATGTTGGATTTAACATTAACATTTTGGCATAGGTACTCCGAGAAACTATTAGTTGAGATTCACTAAAACCTCATTTGACGGGGAATCACGAAGAAAAATAATTAGGAAGTGGTGTGGCTAAGCCTGCGGTGGTTTACCTATGCAGGGGTAGCCGACCGGGATCACCCTGATACAGATTGATGGCCGCTGTCCGTGTGGGCCGATGCTAAACTACAGTGGGTTGCGGACCCCTGACATATTTGCTGCCATAAGTTTGGCCAAAATAGACATGTTTGTTGTTACGCATGTAATGTTCGCGGGGTGATTTATTTTCGTATTCAAGTTCCCATATACTAAAAGTCATTATGTACAAACATACATACTGTGATTCGGAGACGATAAGGGAGTGTATTAATATCCATATTTTAAAATAATATGACACTGTCATTTAAACTCTTTATTTCATCACAGAAAAAATGAAGTTTCCAAATATAATCTAAATAAGTTGTGTAAGATATTCCAAAACCATTTGTTCATACAAATGAGCGATGAAGCGTATAGTTGTGGCTATTTTCTGAGTAATAAATAGTGTGTTTGACAGTATTGAAAGATAAAACTACGCTTATCTGAACAATTAATCAACTCCTTGAGTTTTCATCACGTAGTCAGAAAACTAATTTCAACCGCCCGCCCCTTTTCATTAAAAATCGAAGGCAGTTGCGAAACCCGTGCCAATAAATCGAAATATGGTTCAATTTGTAATTATATCTACGTCTATATATGTAACGTCGATGGAAAAACGAAGTAAGCGTGTCCACTGTTCATAGAAAGTTACGACGTTACTCTTTCGTGGTTGTAGAGGAATGTCGAGCACAATGGACACAAAAAGCCTTCACCTAGCGCTCGATATCAAGGTCGTGTCGTGTCAAATGTCATGACACTGCGCGCGCTAGCCCTCTGTTTAGGTGATATTTGCAACGAATCAGGCGTTATTAATGAGGGGATTCAATTAGATTTAATTGTTTTGACGCCGCTGAATGCGTTGATGGGCTAATCACGCTCGGCGATTTGATCATTAAATGCAGCCGGGCTGTAGGTACTTGTAAGTTAGGTAGTCACTATTCACCAATCACAGGTTATATTTCGTAAAAAATATATAAATTATGTTTCTTACATGTATCGTTCGCGTGCTACGTATTGTTTTTTAGCAGATATTACATTGAGATGCATGTAGCCGTAGGCGGGGGTAACGTTAATGTCGATCGAATTGATTAATTAGAACAATATTCAGAAGAAGAAATTTACTAAATAATTTCCTACATACTCAATAGTTTGCCTGAGAATATCCGACACGAGCCAAATAAGTCCAAATTCAAAAAGTACTTAAAAAAGCATCTATTGCTGACACTTGAGTGATAAAGTTGTCTATTCAAAGTGTCACTCAAGTGTTTAGCAATAACCTTTGTTGAAATTATTATATAGAGACTAACACCTGCAGACAAACAGTACAAACCGTTTTGCAGGGAATTGTATATATTTAAGTTTTATACTTTAATGAATAAATTTATAAAAAAAAGTATTTCATAGTAAAATTCGTTAGGATATACCTATATTATATTGTATCCTAAATTAAATATTTAAAACATTCCCGACACAAGTAGCTGGTTATCATGAGATCTTCATTCAATGAGTGATATTGAAAATGCTTAATACAACATAACTACCAAAATTAGGAATTCTTAGCTTTAATATTGGCTGAGATCTCGTGAGTTGTTCCAATTAAAGCTAAATATCTTGGAAACTGCTGATCCTATTTCCACCAAACATAGCTAAAAACCATCTCGAAGTGTTATCTGTATTTGTATTTCTTTTTTCTTGAGGTGTGCAATAAAGAGTATTATATCTATTCTATCTATATAAAAACCATCTCGACGAACATGTCTTTCGATAAAAAAAAACACACTCAAATTGGTCCATCCGTTTGGGAGCTACGATACCACAGACAGACACACAGAGATACACAGAGATACACATGTTAAAGTTATAACAACCTTCTTTTTTTGTCGGGGGTTAAAAATCACGCCGAAGATATCGTTTATGATAATAAGACACAATTTTACATAAATAAAATTTGGAAAGCTGAGCAAATCTCAGTACTTACAACATACCTTCTCGTTAATTAAAGCCATGAACTTGTGCGCTTCATTTTCTTATTAACTATGCTCAGACTCCAACGACAACGACGACAACGTATTCTCAAATGACAAAACATACAAAATACTGTTGCTCACGTTTGGTACCTGGAATTGTCGCGTGAGAAACTACTATTAACATTCAACTAGATATCATCCTAAAGTAAACACGATGTATAAGTATAACTATCAATCGGTTATATGTCTTGCGTTATCTGAAACAAAGCATTAATCAAGCGTGGGCATCGAAATTAATGAGAGAACCGGCTTCTGTTTCGAAACGTGCCCAAATTCATTCATGAAATGTCAATTATCAACGTGACAGGTCATTTGCTAATTCCAAAGGTCCGGTCGCTTTGTCTCCGTTATTTTGTTATGACATATCATTAACAGATAATGTCTTGTGCCCGCTACTTTCGCTGCAGAGGGTCACTCTGACAATGAACTCAAAATGTCCACTTCTGATGCTTGTCGATTGAATTCCTATTGTCGATCGCTGGTTAATAACGGAGCTTTTGTTTGTTTGCACAATGACCTGAATTAATGATCAAAATAATAGCAAGTACAGTGTGGTAAAGGTTAGTACCTTCGACGTAAATACCAAGGCAATGTTTGTGGCATTTCCAGTGGAATATTCTTCACCGTGAACAGAATTATAAAAGCCATATAACAATAATGCTTTATCTAGATAAGCCTGGTGCAAACTTGAGATCATTATCTGACAAAACAACAAATCAATAAGATATCGGAACCAACGATGACCGAGTCACGACTGCCGATCATTCAATGTGGACATTTCATGCACGTTGCCGCCAAACGATGGTTGAACTATTTTGGAACTGAATAATTTGGTCGCGAAGGTTGCCTGCCTATATGGAGTAAAAGAGGGACATTCATTCGTTAAAATACTTGAGCGCATGCTCGGTAGTTTTGCTGTCACGACTTGGTCTAGGAAGTTTGAATTTGAGAACATTTATTTTAAAAGACACATTATAAATTACACCAGACCTGGCTAGTTCTGAACGTATGTTTACTTGCTTTTATCAAACAGAGGTTGAAGCATTTTTAACAATTGACGCCACACAAATCGTTAGTTTTCTCCAAAAATCCAATACAATTACAAAATTGTAAACATGAAATATCTGTACATTGAACTCATTTTACAAAAAAAAAAGTACTTGGCGGTCACCGAATCAATTTTTTTCGTGCCGGTCTGGATCGATTTCAACTAGATATTTTTGATAAGTACATAGTGGATGGTGTTACAATACTTATTTCCTGATTACGGAGAACCAAATAAGAAGGTTATTTTCTCACACACAGACAAAGTTAGGCACCTTCTAGTTTGATACTTTAGCTTTGGCTAAACCAAACACAGTTCAGGTGGAATGTTTAGTTCTTACGAGTGCTCTCTCCGTGTGAAGTGCTCGTGTGGATGAGCGGAGCCATTTTTGCCGACGTTAACTCTCGTTTCTACAGCAGCAGGACAATTTGTAGGAAAGGAACGCGTGTTCTAGTCGTTAACGAAGAACACCACTTGTTTTGCTGCTTTAACTGACCATTAGCAGGGTTAGAATTTAAAGGTAAGTTGTTGAAAACTCGGTGCAAAATAAACGCGACAAACGAAAACGGACCGCTAACTTCTTCGTCCTATAAACAAAGAATGTGTGGAAAATATCTAGATACTTTCCACCCATTCAGAAAGACTCGGTATTTACGTAGATACCTATCTGAACAGTAAGCTGTTCGTAATATCGAAGCTGATGTATCTCATAGGTATTTTATAGATACAGTATTTAGGAGACTAGATACTCCACCTATAAAATATCATCATAATCCGAGGAAAGCAAGTCGTCGTTTTAAAAAAAAAACTTTTAAGAAAATACCACAGAGAAACAATTGGAAGACAGTTTCCTGAAAATTAACAAGAAACCTCTGGCATCCTTATCGCTGTACCGTTTTGTAAAATTACGAGTCCTAAAATCCCAAAACCAATTATAAATTCCGATATAAATCAACATCAATCAATACTCATTTAACATACCGAAGATCATCACGACCTTATATGTATAATCAAATGAACTCATTACACTAAATGGTTCTGCTACTGCTTAGTATCGCTCGAGCATCGATCAAGACGGACAATGGTTACTCGCCGGGCTACAATTAAGCGTCGAATGTTTAAGGAATTATGTAACATCGGACCTTGGAGCTTGACCCTAATCGTGAGCTGAGCTGACCGCCGGCGCGTGGCCCACGGGAGAGAGGTAGCGGATCTAGATTATATTAAGAATTAAGACTAGAAGTTGCAACTTTGGAAGACGAGAATCTAATACCATAACGCCCTTATGCTTTAATGTATTCTGGTAATAAATATTATATAACCATCTATACACACTGTACATAACAAGGTAGACCGACGACCTGGTTAGGATCGCTGGCAGAAATTGGATGAGGGCAGCACAAGACTGATCGTTGTGGAGAACTTTGGGAGAGGCCTTTGGCCTGCAGTGGACGTCTATCGGCTGGTATGATGATTATGATAAACCATCCATACTCCTGCATCAAAAATTACCATCAGCCATGCAACGATCATACAGTTTTAGCTAGAATCTAGCCGCTAGATCATTAGGCCATGTTGTTGGGTGCTTCTTTCTTGAAAATTATAATGAATAAAATGCTGAGCACCGACTGCTAGCGTAAACCAAATGTTATCAATAAAGCGAAAAATTAAAAATATTGGTTCAGGCGGCTAAGGCATGCAAGATGCAACTGGTTGAAAAATTTAAAGGTTCTCGCATTAGGTTCAGTGGTCCAATATGTAGGACGCCCGATTGGGCCAGGAAAGCCGTTGGAGGCTGGGGTTCGAACTCCGCCTGAAACCATTAAATATTTCGCTTCATTTTAAACATTCAGATTTTTTCATTATTTTTGTCCAACGATTATATTGTATTAACCCGTAACAAAAATCATGTCACAGGAGAAATTATACTTAAGGCTGCTTGAAAACTACAGCCTTCAACATGTCTCGGACACAAAAAATACTTCACAAACAGAAACAATAAAGAAAGAAGCGATCAAAGTGACATTTTTAGAACGAATATTTATTCCAACATTTATCAAAAGACAGATCATCAAAGAAGAGCGTGGGTTCGAATTTTACCTACTATAATAGCTCTAAAGAATACCTGCATATCAAAAATTACCTACACGATTAATTAAGAATTTATTCTATTTGAAGTCGATTCAAGCTTGAAATACCTGGCCTTAATGATACGAAAACATTGTTAGGAAAAAAACACGGTACAGGGTAAATACCTTCATAACATTTACCTACCATCATTTAACGGTGTATAAATGAAAAAAAAAAGTATACCCGAAAAAAGGAATCGCAAACACAAAGCACCCACTGACAGGTTTAAAAATAGCTGAAAATACAGCCGGAGGTAGAATCGGCTGAAAACATCCATGATCCTATCCCGAAAGAAGTTATAAACGCGTTTATCTGAAGCAATTTATCACAAGTTAGAAGGCGGTTTTGTTTACCGCGGCTGCCGGCAGAGTGACGCCATGGCGGCGGGAACAGTGATATGGAAAGGCAACTAATTATTGTTATTTGTTACCATACATTGTTATTATGGCTACCTTCATGAGGCTAACGTGGAGTTGGAAGCAATCCAGTTTTGTTTTATATGAGCTAAGGATTAGATAGTCAGTTGGAAGTGTTCTTAATAGAAGAAAGGTATGTTATTTCAACGAAACAACCAGGAAATTATATATCCATAAATGTTAGGTTAAATGTCTCTTTATAAAGAAATTTATTTATAAATTAAAAATATTACTCCAAAACAATTTAAACAATATGTACCTACACGAGTTGCAGAAAAAATATTAATTAAAATTTTAAACACAGGTTCCGTCACAGGCGGTTTTATTTGTCTATTTTTAAATTGAATATAAAACGTTTCAATAATTAGTGGCGGTCAATGATTCTGTTTAAAAAATTGGAGATATCCGTTTTAGTCACGTTTGGGATTTGACTTAGGGCCTAAATAAACGATACAAACTTAACTTCTAGTTCTGCTCTGTTATTCCCAAACCTGCCGTTCGTTATTCCAGCTGTCTTTGAAAAGTGCAGTTAAAAGTAACTGAAGTAGGTCACTGCCTGACGGAAGTGGAGCCAACAGCTCGGATAATGTATTTTTCATGAAATTATTATGAAGACAAGGAAATGTTCATCATAAAAGTTAAGGTCCGCTCAAACTTTCCACTTTGCCGCTTATATTTTGAACCGCATTCCGGGCCGCTCGTGATCGCACATGTTTTAGCCCAGTTGAGACTAAACCTATGTAGCCTTTGACACTGCGTGACTGTCGAGCCGTCATGAAGGGCGTATAATACGTATGACAATAATACAATGGTAGGTCCAAGTAATTTATTAAAGCCCAAGCAAGTGAGTCACATGATAAATTATGGTATGTTACGGAAATCGTAAGAATTCACCTTGAACGATTGTTCCACTAGCAGTGACAAATGACCCGATTTGGGTAAAACAAATACCATGCCGCATACTGTACATACTAGCTTGCTATTCAGTGCGCTGTTTTAGGGTATGTTTGTTTGTATGGCTGCCGTTAAAGTTATAAACGGCGACGGATTTCAAAAGCTGAACAAAAGATTGTGAGTTTTGAAATTGTTCCTGACTTATAGTATTTTACAGCGCAATTTAGGCTAATCGTTTCCATTTATAGTAAAAGGTCGATTACAGAAAGCATTATTGTGTATATTTATACACTTGCGACAAAAATAACGGGTACACATTATGTAGAATTTCTATACTTCAAAATCTAAGTATCGATTTAAATTCTCAAGGCCACCAAATATTCATTTGGTAAGTAAAGGTACTTCTTCTAAATATGTCAACAAGAAAAAACACTTCGTCAAGACATTGATATTTCTTGTTAAAATGGGAGGAATTAAAAATGGTTCGACCCACAATAAACTAAATACATACGTAGTAAAAAAGTGTTGTAGATTTCAAATTCCTAATTAAACTACAAAATAATTTTCAAGTCACGTAAACACTAAGCACCAGTTTGTCTAGTTTTTAGCATACCAAAAAACTGCGGCAAAACCCAATTTTCCGACTTACACCAAACGCAAAAAACTGTTCTATTTGTGTAGAACATGTTCAATCATGCACGGTTCCCGTCTCTCACGTCCATTAGTTAATTAAAATGTTCTTTTTTGTTCTCATTGAGTAACATCTGAAATGATTTGCACTTTTCTAATCAGTGATTTTGAATCTACTAATTGAATTACATGGCAATGGTGAGCTATTTTTATCCACTTCACCCAAATTACTATCTCTTGTTTGAGTTGAACTCATTCGTGTCCATTGTTGTCTTGTTGTAAAATGTGTCGAGATAATAAATTTGCATATGTCAATACATTTCCAACGCCCATAAAATAATATAAATCATGATTTCAACTATTAGTAGTTGAAACAATAGCACAGATATTTAACCGTGAATTTGAGTTAAAAAAATTATTTATAAGAGTTAGAACTAGGGATCGTAAAATGGGTGAAGACCTAAAAGTTTACTACCTTAACTCATTTAATTAAAATTTGTATCAATTTTTCCCTTGTACGATGACAAATTAACCATCGAATAATGACCTTAAGATATTGTTTTGTGATTCATTATTGTGTCGCACAACGGATTTTTTTCCGATGGATTTTTTTCTAAGGCTAACTACGCCTAAATTACGTCCAACTTTTTGGTCCTTACCCAAATACGAGCGTAAAGTTACGAATGACATCCAGTGACCCTTGCACTTCAATGATTTTTGCTCGCGTTTTACGAATCCAGCACCTCTAGCATAACTGTCATACGCGACAATTTGTCACGCGAGATAATTATCCGTCTCTTTCTGTGCAGTAACGTGAGAGAGTGACGGGTAGCACTATGTCGTACGACAAGAGTCGCGAAGCATAGTTGTGCTAGACGGGCTGGTTAGAATATTAATTCTGTGGTATTTTATTGACATCATAACATCAACATAGGTACTGATACTACTGATTGATTTATAGACTAGCGAACATGATGTCACTAAACAAAAAGTTTACGGATAATAAAGGCCTTGATCAAACCACAAAAACCGCAAATATGGCTGTTATTTACTAAATCCCTTTGACGTTTCTCCGTAATTATATTTTCTCGCTCATTGGCGATCAAGTTCATTGGTCGACATGATTAAAGACCGTATTCTACTAACATGTACAAATATATCGAATGGATCGAATCAGTGGAATGTCCGCTTCACTTTTAACACAACATGGGTTTTAGTGTTATTTTTAAACACTAAGGTTTATTAGGTAAATATTGCTAACAATATTTGTTCAATTACTGAAATACCTACTGAACTTTATTCCGTCAGTAGGCCATAAGGGTACTTTAACAAGTCTCTGTCAAGTCTACCGGAATTTCACAAGAGGATACCGCTGTTGAGAAAAAATGTGTCTTCAAATATAATTTCTCAGTATCAATATTCATTGCTATACCTACTACAACAAAAAAAAGAAAGTGAAGCTCTAAGAAGAACAACGATCACGGTGGCCTTACTGAGTCATTTATATGGGTATAAATGTAAGTTAATAAATAAAAAAATGTGTATGTAATGTGCTGATGATATTCACGTCACAACTCAAATACTTCTCCTGCTATATTCCATTACTAAAATGTGCATATCTATTCTGACATTTATTCAATCACATCGTTACTCAATCGAGTAAATCCAATTTGTAACTTTCTATGGTTAGTGAGAGTTTTACGACCTGCACACGCCCGGTAAACCGACCGATATCATTGTATTTTATGTCACTGTTTTTATTGGGGTTCCGTAACCAAAGGCTAAAAAACGAGACCCTATTACTAAGACTCCGCTGGCCGTCCATCTGTCCGTCTGTCACCAAGATGTATTTCATGAACTGTTGCCGCAATAATAAGAAATACTAAAAAGTGGAATAAAATAAATATTTATTTAAGCGGGCTCCCATACAACAAACGTGATCGATTGGGTTATCTTTGCACCTCATTTGTATCCGGCGCCATACATACCAGGTGCAAACTTAACTTAACCCGGCCAGTTAAGATGGGATAAGTGTTTCTACAGAACCCATGTGCGCGAGTCCGACTCCCACTTGGCCGATTTTTTGTCTATTTATACGTTATATTAAATTAAGAAGGAGAAAGCGAATTGCGCAATGTAGATTATCTACGTCTACTCTGATTAAAAAGAACATAATTTGAGTTCGAGCCTATTATTTACTCACCTGGCTACTATTTACTATCCTAGTATTTGGACCGAGTAATTGGCTTTTGACGTAATGTTTCTATCGTGGAGTTAAACATCGGGTAGCCGCTCCAAAAAACGTTTGCATACCATTAATGCTTCAAAAATACGACTTTTGTAGCTGAATTAAGTAGATCTGAATTATGACATTTCATGTAATAGAAACATGGTTATACATCAGAAACTGCAGTAATTAGTAATGATACAAAGTTTAGAAGTACATGTAAATAATTTCATAGTTTTGTCTTACCTTAAAACGGTGAAACAAATTAAAGTAGCAATTATCAGATTTCATGGCCACAACGAAATGCAAGCAGCTGTTAACAATGCTTTTACTTATTACGTTTGTTGATCGGAGTCTTGGCCGTGACTCGGAATGGATCAAAGTTATTGACTTTTGATAATGAAACCAGTTTGCGGCGGGCTGACCGAGAGCCTACGGCCCCGTTCAATACCAGTCCGACTTACGTCGAAACTGTCCCATAATACGACTAATTCCACTTTCCACCTATACATTACTAATATTCCTCTGATCATCACAGAAGCATGCAACTGGAGCGCGCAATGTATAACGTAACAGAATTGTCAACGCCGTATATCAAATAACGGATCGTAAATTAGTAAATGCCAGGCTTATGGTCAGTGACAGCTCGTAGTTTGTTGTTAGCTGCAAAATGTGCAAGCATTTATGCAACATTTATCTAGCGACATATGAAAATGAATGATAAAAACTTATAGCTTAGTGGAGAAATGTAATTATTTATGTATTATGCAGAGTATCAATTATGAGACCGGTTATGGTCGTATTTTAGAGGTAGGTAAGTAATGTAGATGACGCCAATACAAGCTAGTGATTAATTCTGCATGCATATCAATTTCGCGACTAATGTTTTCGGTATGGCTGCAAATATAAAGTCAAATGAACCTGTTTAGAAAGTCTCCGAGTTACGATACGTACTATATATTCCGCGGCTATGAGTAATGAAATAGTACTGCGCTATTATGTAGGCAACAATGCAAGCAGTATCGGGATTACCATCGTCACGTACGGAGGTAATTTAATAACAAGAGATTTGAAATATCAGGCGGCTAAGTGGCCCGAGTAATAAAATGCTCGACGCGGAAAAGCTGTGGTTTTGTGATCACGACAAGTTTCGCAAAGTCCTCGCTTGTTTCTGGCAACGGAACAGATATCATTGTGCAAGCCGTTTAGAAACGTAGGCTGGGTTTTTGAAATAATTTTTAGATTTCAGTTTGCCCTAAATATGCTCTTAAACGCCTAAAAAGCGATTGCTATATGTAGCGTGACCGAACAAAAACAGATTTATTGCTGTCGCTAAGTGCAAATGTAATGAAGTAAAAGAGAGCTTAAATGTCAGGTCACTTACACATGAATAAACATTCAGACATATTACGTGATCTTTTTATAATATAGAATCGATCCATTGACTGATATTTGCATTGACATAAGACGTGAATTTATACATTCGTAACAGTTTCGTAACATAATGCGTTGACGTTAACGTTATTTACGCGAAGCTACATCCATCCTTCACCATTATGCCTCACAAAGGAGTATCAATTTGTGTCATTACTTTCTAAACAGCTGGAGATAAAGACGTTCTTTAACTAATGCGACATTATTAGCGTATGCGCATACAAAGAGGCGATGCTGAGATGAGATAGCGTTATTTATCTGGTGACGGAAAAACGCGGCAACACCTTACTTTCTCACTCGTGCAGGAAGAAACCATTGTTCTGACTCCGCTGGAGGCGTCCGCACCGGACTTTACCATGATATATCGCGCAGATTCACATAACACCGTGTATTTGCATAAACAATTTCATTAACGGCAAACAGCGTTACTTTTGTTATTCAAATACGTGTCATCGATCGCGCGATAATTCTGATAAACAATGCAGGCTCCCGTGCGAGAGCGTATTTTGTTAATGACAGTATTCGAGCTAACGCGGCTCGAGGCGGCTTTCATCACGTACTGTGTAATTTTCTTCGCTACGGACAGGTAGTTGAAAATAGTCCGATCGGGTTGAGGCGAGAATTTATCGTCTAGAGTTTCTCTTGTAGGTATTTCTTCGACCTTAATTTAACGTTTTAAGTCTCGTCTTTTCTTTTACTCAAACATAGACGTGATATATGCGTCTTTGCTCATTTTGCTACTCCCCGGTGTTGTATTAAATGGGATACGAAATGAGACCGTTGCCCCTTTGAGGCGCCTGTTATGTCAAGCCGAGGCCTAACTTGTTTATCTTGGCGGAAACGACGGGGCTGCGAAAAGCGTCTAAGACTAAAGGTAGTTTCCTTAAAGTTGGTTAGGTCAGAGCCGAGCTCGTGCATTAATAAAGAGACCTCTTTCTCCGGGCGAGCAATCTCGAGCGTCATCCGAGGCTCCGCGAATGCTAAACGTCGACTGCATATGCTGGGTATGTATGTCGCACTCACAGCTCGCAGCTTAAAACCTTTATGGGGCTAATTGTACCCGCTGTTACTTGAACTAATTAGCTGAAAGGGCTTTTAGTTTAGAACTAAAACATAATAGCCAATTAAGTGGCTAAACTAGTTAACTCACGCTATATTTTGACGACTACTACGTTAAGTTCTTTTGAAAACTGCTAAAATTATTAAGGGAGCATTTTCATATTTTAGTTTTCGGAGCTCGTGAGGGTGTCATATATTTCCGCGACGTGGAAGCGACGGCGACAAAGCGCGACTTAACGAGAAGTGTTCCGACAAGGAGCTGCTAGTCTTTCCTTACCTTAACTAAGTCGTGCAAATAGATCTTGCGCTGGAAATGTCTCTTTTCAGTTTCCCTTCATTTCACGCGGGCATCAATTATGCAGCCTCGCCGTCCACTCCGTTCCAACTTTATCAGATTCTGCGATCCATTATTTTGAAACTTTCGAGTTGAATGTTTTCAATCATGCGTTACCCTTTTTCTATATAAACGAGAAACGTAATTTCCGCTTCAAAAATTGTAGATAATGAAAGAATACCGTTTTAATATTCAACTCGTCTGCGATTATAAGGACCTATTTTATAATAATACCTACGTTTTATTCGAAAGTCCCTGATTGGAAGTTCGGAGGCGCAAGGAAATGCTTTCGCTTCATGAATAGATTCAGGCTGAAAAGGAAATTGAAGGGTCGTTCCGTACGCCCGTCTCTGAATGCTTCCATAAATTTGCGAATACATTATTGGTATTTATACAAAATGTCACTTCTGATTTTTGCAACGTTCCGCCTATTGTGTCACTGGAAACGTTCCAATTAACTAACAGGTGATCTATGTGGCAACAAACAATAAGTGATATAGAAAAGCGCGACCGTTTTTTGCGAAATTGTAATGGCGTACGAAATTATCAGAGTGTAGTACCGATTTTCATTTTGGTGGCATTGAGGAGTGGTTAGTCTTTTGCAACAGAGTTTATAGCTCAATTTAGGTGAACAAGTTACGGATTAGGCGGTCACGGGAGCATGAAAATATATGAGGGGCGTGTGGCCCTGCCTGCTGAGGAAACGTCGCTGTGTCGAAACGTCCGATTATAGAGAGAAGATATCGCAGTGTGCTCACCGCCGCCCGCGGGCCTAGAAAGTAGGTATTACGTGCGAAACGGCCATGTTGTTTTACCTAATAACGATTTTTGTAATGAAAGTGAACCTCGGAGAGAGCCGAGAGAAATTAGCGATCTATTATTTCGGCGTCTTTTATTATTAATCCAAATTATTGTATAATACGCCCAAGCCGGTTGTTAAAATTTAATTACTGATACCTGGAGTGATCACATCGAATAAAAATCTAATTAAAAGCAATTATTTAGTTTCGCTTTGTTGTCGACGATAATTCTTATAAGATTGCATTTACTGCCGTGTGATTTGTCAGTCCATTAAAAAATCAGACATATTCACGCTCAATTAGTTTCATTCGGCACCTAATTCAATGTATCAAAACTGAGGCAAGTGGCAATTACTTGATCTGTATGAAAATATGGACAGATAATTATAGTGAATTACATTCCCAAGTGCGTAATACAGGCTATAATCCGACACCTTGAACGTGCCTGGGTTCTAGCGTCACTTCCCTTTCCTGCGCCGTACTGTAATGTGTAATCATTTACAGAATAATCACAACTAATGATTGCCCGGCTAGCGTGAAGGTTGAGTTTTCTATTCAGAAGGCTAGAACTCAGGGAATTATCTTCATTATATCAAAACACATTGTTTACGATTCGATATGTGAAGCTGGCTTAATTATCGCTAGTAAGTCTACACGTTTTTGCATAAAATGCGTAATTGGTAGCAATTATCTGACGATAATGGTCCCGATTACGAATCAAATGTTATTGAGCATTGATCACATTTATTCATATTACATATATTAACGGTTGTGTTATTATGTTTTCCCATTTATTAGGCTCAGTATTCAGCATATTTTTAGATTCGAGGCTATCTTTCGATAATAGATAATAATATATATTCAAATAGCTGGATAGACCATTTATATTCGTACTCGAACTTATAAAAGGTTTTGGGGTGGTATTTTCAACGGAAATTTTTCACGACTCGTGGATCACGAGGAGTATTCTATTTGGCGAAAAATAAAATATAACTTGATAGAAAATAGGTCCAGGATTTTTTAGGGTCCCGTACCCAAAGGGTAAAATCGGGACCCTATTACTAAGACTTCACTGTCCGTCCGTCCGTCCGTCTGTCTGTCTGTCACCGCCGGATGTATCCCGTCAACCGTGACAGCTAGATTAAAATAAATATTTAAATGGGGCTCCCATACAAAAAACGTGATTTTTTGCCGATTTTTTATTTGGTGGTACGGGACCCTACCGCACTTGGCCAGTTTTACTGTTTTTTTTTTTATCTATTCAGTTATTCAATGAAGATTGATTTAATATCTGGAAAGCGTTTTTAAGTGTACATACGGCTAAAATTTTGGACTAGGAAAGTCTCTTCATCCAGATATTAGGTAGGTACACATAGAAATAACAAGAACATTAAATAACAAGAACATATTATGTACTTCTCGTTTCATTTTTCTTATTGCATATTGATCATTAGTGATACGCTGTAATTAAAATAAAAAGTCCAAGTTAATAGTTGGAAATAATAATATGTAATTAAAAGGTATAAAAAAGCACAATCATAGTGTTCCCAAGACTGCAGCGTTTATGCACATTTAAATAAACACAGTTCAAGTATGGCTGTTTAGCGACGCGTCGCATAGACATTGACCTACTATTCTGCTAGAATCTTAATTAGTTTTGCAACGCAGGAAACACCAAGGCACACCAAGGGCTGCGATATTGTAGAAACAAAAAGATAATAAAATAGACGAGTTTTGTATAGAAATACAAACCTTTTTCTGTTGGATGACGGTGCGAATTGTTGTACATCTTTGCAATACGCATTTATTTGAATAATTACTTTAAACTTACGATAGTCTGTGAGCAGTAGAGCACGGGGTTTGTTAATAATAAACTTTTGTTAATAGATTATGAAAGATGATTTAGCGTCTACCGTTTTTTTTTGCGTTACGATGATCTTGTTGTTATTTAACATTTTGGTAAATAGTGAAAAAATTAATCGTGTGTTTTTCATTCGAATGGTACTTTCTGTTTCGTTTCACAATGTTCTATTCAGACGTTTTAACATTACACGTAAAGAAAACATTGGAACGGATCTATATTGGAATCCCTAACACTATTTGTCCTATTTTTGGTTTCCCCAGGTAGGTATCTTTTATCCTGATGACTGTTTGTCCTAACGTTATTTGCCATATATTTTGTCCTTATTTTAAATGTCCTTATACTTAATGATGTATTTCATATTTAGGGCTTATAAGTTGTATGTCAAACAAATTAGGTCTTCCGGGATAAGAGTATTAGGTCATTTTATATTACGGCTTTCGACTTTGAGGACAAAAGAGCGTTTAGAGCACAAAAACATTATGGTAAATTAGCGTAAGGTCAATTTATTTATTATTATTATTATTTATTACAACTCCTAGCAATAAACACAAGGTCTCAAAACCAATACAAAGCACTGGCATACTATTCAAGCTGCAAAACAAAATACCGTGTAAAATATCTATATGCTCAGACGTTAAGCAACCAAACCAAAGATTCTTGCAAACATCGCTGCCAGCTCGTAAATATGCCGGCCACTGCACCGCGAACACTTCTGATAATGAAAAAGTTCTGCAGTCTCAAAAACTCCTAAAGCAGTGAGAAAAATATAGCAAAAACTTTTGTAAAAGTATTCCCATCGCGTTATACAATGGGGACTATGTTTGCGTAAGCTTTTTCATATTCACGCATGTTGTCTCTAATGATATGAGCCAGAAGCAGGTTTCGTAAGTATGTGACACTTTTCCTTTTAACTAACGTGCACGAGTGAAAGTATCCTAACGCTCTTTTGATGTGTTGTCACCTTGTTTTAGACACGGTTTTACTAATTTCGTCATAGGAATTTCAATTCTCGCGTGTCTTTGTTATTGTTTCTTTTGATCATTCCACCTTTCTACGATTTCGTTTCATGGATTTTTGATTAATAATTTGTTATTATTGCCAATAATATTTTAGAAAAGTTGAAAAGTACTTTAATAAGATCATTAAGATATTTTATTCGATGAATTTTAACGTAAGTATCATGTTTTGCACTGAGTTCTATTTTTCGTGAAGCATGTTTTATTTAATTGTTGTGTTTTAATTTATTTCGTCTTTGACTGTGGTGTAAACTGATATACATGTGCACAGTATTCCAAGAAAGCGGTCTACTACGTGTAGAATTCACACTCCTGCTTGAACTAGAGCCGAAAAGAGGTAAGGTTATTTTTTAGACTAATGACTACCTTGAGACACGTTATAAAAAACAAAAATGTTTCGAAGTTCGTTGTTCTTCACTGACATCTCCTTATTTTGACAGACTGCTCGTCTTCGAAAAACTATAGCAGCCAACGTACCAAGTCTCTCCATTTTGCCTCAGATCATTATGAAATGTGTCCAAACTAATGTTGTGTTAAGTGAATGCAATTTGTAAGATGTCATACCGTAAATAATTTGCAAAACTAATAGGCATTCATAAGAGCCATTGTTTCTAGCATGTACAAACATGCATAGATTATTTTGGGCTATTGTGTATTGAATAATATTTTATTCATAGTCCGGTTATGTGAAGATCCGTTATACCTGTTATTTATAAGTTATAGTATGCATTGCAACTTATCTGCGTGACGCGGGCATGGATTCCATAAGCTTAAATAAATATATATTCTCAATATTCTAAGTGTATCGTTGTTAGAATACAACGGAATATCAAAAACATTCCTACAAATAAATACTCCCATTAGCAATAATTAAACCTATAATTACATCCGAATTCGTCCCGAGATTCCTTGATTCCATTTTTCTCAAGCGTGGGTTTTGTCAAGTCGTGCGTAAGCGTTCTACAGGGCTTTCCGTGTCAAGGGGAACGCGGCGGGATGAACCTAACGAGACAAAACTGCAAACAACATTGCGGCCTCAACTACACGTCAATGTTACACTACTTATATGTTCATAGTACACCACATAGTTCAATTGCATTACCGACTTTTAATGCAAACCCAAAAGCAAAAAGACTTATTCCAGAGAAACGTTCTCGCCTGTTTTTACCATTTATGAACGGAGGACGGATTAGAGAACTTGTTTTTTCTATAATTTGTCTTCTAAATTGGTTCCTTCAACGGGGTTAATGGGCTCGCCGTGGATCTGTGCCCTTATCCGTCACGATGATGACTTACTAGTCAACTTTATGCAAACTTGCGGTATTCGTGCAGATTCCTTAGTGCTGCCTTGAGTTCATTATGTACGAGTACGAAAACAAAGTATGGACGTTTAAACTGCTTACCTTTAGGTTATGCTAAACTTAAAAATATTGGACTGCGGAGAAATTTCATCTGGCTGGACTTTGGACAAGAGGTTTGAACAATAAAAAATTGCGACACAAAATGTATCAGGTTTGGTTCTCGATAAAATAGTAGGTAGGTGCTATTTGGAGTAACACTAGAATATAATCTTAAGTACATAACCGTGTCATCGTACCTATGGAATTCAAACTTAAAAAAATGCACTATATACTATACCTTGTTTTCTCATCAGTACTTATAGTAGATTTTTTAAATTATTAGACAATATGTACACTTCTCGTACGTATTTTCTGATTCACAAGAAAGTTGAAAACTCGACTGCTACATAATTAAATAGATAGCACCCACCAAAAAGTACGCTTCTTAGCTGTAACCGTTTGATGATTGTTTTCTGGTAAGTACGTGCAGTACATTTTATTAGTATTGCACAATTTAGTACATTTCTCGTACATTTTTATGTAGTGAGTTTGAATTCCGTACGATACCATGTCACCACTAGAAAGTATGACACACATAACCTCTCTTATTAACATACGGTTTCACAAATTTAAAGTAATGGCAATAATGCGTCTCATCAGTGAACTATTTCTGTCAGCGTAAGTATTTATCAAGTCCTGATTGCGATAAATGGTGATTTGCACACACAAAAGCCGGTGGGCGTTAGAGAGCGATTATGTAAGGATCTTTATTCGCCACATTAAGAATTCACATATTCCGTCTATAGTAACAACCATTCTCTGCGCTTGGATCCTTCTAAATATACTACATTTTTCACAATACTTCACCCGCTCAAAAATATCTAGAACATAGGTTACGTCTTGATAATCAAGGTACATACCGTAATATTCACCAAAATCGGTTCATCTCTTTAGGACTATGATCCTACAGACAGACTTATAGATTCACTGTTTTTTTTTTCAGCAAAGGATATTAAGAACATTTCCGCCTCAGCAATGGAAGAACGTACGTTCTTTGTTGAAATTACTATAACGCTAGCAAGCAAAACTTATAAAGAATAAACGTTCCCTCGATAGTTTTCTTCATTCATTTTATAAACAAAGCTAGTCTACAAAACTAAAAAAAGTTTCAGAAACATCAGTTTCGTGCTGACCGCACTATAAAAGCACATAACGGCATTAAACGAACAAAAAGCTCTAGTTTAAGCACCAACTTCGATACTGAGCGCATTCAAAAAGTTCCACAGGCAACCATAAAAGCTCAACTATTGCGAGTAGCTAGGTACGCCATAATGACGTGACGCAAAGAGGCCTTAAGCTCTGGAAACGCTGGAGCAGTTTTTTGTTTGGCTTCAAAATTCGAGATTTGAAAGCTTGAAATGAGTTTTGTGGCGAAGTATTATATACATGTTTGTAAATGCAATATGTTTTTATATTTTAATTCATAGAAGTAACAAAGTCAAAATAAATGAAATGTATTTTTATTTCAGCTTAGTTGTAGTAAGTTTCTTTTCTTTGTATACCGCTCAAAAATTATGTTCTTGTTTCGATAAATGCAGACGAGCTTCACAAATAAATTATAATATTTGTAAATATGTTGATGTATAAAAACCAGTGTTGCGAACATAGGGTTAAATATTTTTATTTTATTATGGGCAATTTTAGCACCCTCTGTATATGTAATAATAGAGCTAAATAGACTGAGATCCTATCTGGGGGCACGGCAGTGCCCCCGCCAAGACGAACAAAAAAGAGGCGGGGCACTACCTACCTTTTCTCGAACCGTTTCGTCTCATTTTCAAACCCTCATAGTTTTTTCCCAGTTAACACCAGAACGCCCAAATTCACAGGTTAAGATGCAGTTAGGAAGCATATAAAATGTACAAAATTTCATTGATCTAGCTTTTATACTTTAGGTTTTATTGGTATTGGTAGGTGCCACTCACTTATACACTGACGTATCAAAACCTCTGGGGTACTTCCCGATGACCTAGAAAGCTGAAATTTGGTATGTAAGCTAGTATTAGTACACAAACAACAAAATAATTCTAAAACTTGGAACTTTTACCCCCCAACCCCTTAAACTAGGGGATGGAAGTTTGTATGAGAATTCTGCAAATTTTGATACTAGAGGTCTGAAAATTGGTATAGGGACTCCTTGTTATAAATAAAACACATAATATTCTAGGATTTTTAGAAAATCACCCCCCACCCTTTAAATAAGGGGATGTAAGTTTGTATGGGGTTCCCATAATAGGGGATAAAAGTGTATATATATATGGGGCTAAAAGTAGGTATTTCTTAAATACACAATTATTACTACTTCTGTATCTACACTGACTTCGTATTTTAAATATTTCTTTATAGACCTACCAAAATGCTATAATAAATGTAGCACAATTAACACGCGGAATTTTATATTTTATATTGTTGAATCAATGATTTTTATATCCATCTTAAGCAGATTTAAGCGTAAGACGAATGCGTAAGAGGAAATGATATCAACAAGAGAAATATGCAAAGATAGAGCTCTGAAGACTGATGCTCAAGAAACGCTACAGCCCAAAATAAATAAAAAAGCTAGGGCACCTTACAAAAAGAAATAAGATCCCACCAAAACATTTCATGTAAAATTGGCGGCCAAGACTCACATGCTCATAACGCTTTCACTGTAAAAAGTTATCAGATCCCAGGAAAAGCCAAGCCCCTAAGCCCTGACTTTACTAACCCTACACCTTGGTTTCAAAAGTATGGCTTGGCCGTTTCATAGTACCTTAAATAAGTCCAACGGACCGTTTGGCCCATTACGGTTTATATATTTACGGTAACCTATGAAACAGCCAAGCCATACTTTTGAAACCAAGGTGTAGGGTTAGTAAAGTCAGGGCTTAGGGGCTTGGCTTTTCCTGGGATCTGATAACTTTTTACAGTGAAAGCGTTATGAGCATGTGAGTCTTGGCCGCCAATTTTACATGAAATGTTTTGGTGGGATTTTAGAAAAATGCCATTGATTAAGTTTCATATCTACACAGGGATGTATGCAATCCGCAACTATATTTTGATTTATTCGTCAACTTTTTTTAAATATTCTTTACGTGGTAACTAAAACTGGCACAGTCAACGTTAAAAGTAAATTTTTCTGAAAGTACTTTTTTGCAGTAATGAATGTACGACAGTTAAAATGTGTCAAAGTCGTTGAAGTTAAAATGCACTAAATCATTTTCTTTTGATGTCAACTGCATGTGGAAATTATGGAAATCCACCGCTAGATTCTAAAACTTATAACATTTATTTTAGCCAAGTATTTTTAAGATGCGGGCACGGCATCGTCGTCTCACTATTCCCGTGCGGATTTTTTTTGTCATTTTTCGGAACCCCTAGTCCGGGACGTGAAATAAAAATCCAGCCGTTATTAGAAATACATTGTGACGTGAACACGCACTCACATACGAGTCAACACAGACGTGGTCAGTGGTATCTCGTTTCTTAATTTCCCGCGGGACCCTCCTTCCAACGCGGACAAATCGAAGTGTTGGGCCTCCGCATGTATCGGGTTACTCTTATAAACAACATTAATAGTGAGACGCACTTAGCGATAGTAAACAGAGTGTACTCAATTATAAGAATCCGCCGCTAATGGCTTGGCGACGGTTTGGGGTTACCTATCATAATCCCGAATTTTCATTTGCCCGAAATTTCGAAATCCCGAATTTTCATTTGCCCGAAAGAAATTAATATTTCAAAACAATTATAAAAGGAACCTAACCTAACCTAACGGGTTCTTTACAACGACGTTTATAAAGTCCTGAAAATATTAATAGTTTTGGAATAAATACCTAGCTTTCGGGCAAATGAACATTCGGGATTTCGAAATTTCGGGCAAATGAAAATTCGGGATTATGATAGGTTTGGGCAAAATCTGAAGGATAGCAATGTTGTAGAAAAAAAATTGTATATAAAGATAAAGAAAGTGTAGCAACTGGGACAAAATCGACGAGTTTAATTACACCTATCCAAAAACTCACCATCACTCAATGCAGCGCGAATAGCAAAAATATACCGGGTGATCAATCCAAATGGGTCAGTAGGGAGAAGACACGCACTATAAGATATAGGGAAATCTGTTCTTAAGAGTCATGGCGTCGATTTTAGGTTTAATAAAAACTAAGTACATAATTTTTTTTTTATAAATCTTATACATCATTTCATACGTAACCCGGTAAAAACCGCTGTAAAGAATATTACAATACGACATGCGATTACTTACCGAATTTTAACCAGGTGCAATTCCTGGTTATGTATGAGAATTATTAAAAAAAATTGAATGCAGTTTCTATTAAATTTAAAATCGACGCCATGGTTCCTAAGAACAGATTTCCCTTTCTCTTATAGTTTTCGTTTTCTCCCTACTAACCCATTTGGATTGATCAACCTGTATATATGATTATATCGTCGATTTGGGTGTGTTAAGGGCGATACATCACTCAAATAGCTACATGCCAATGTTAATCGAATTAGGCTCGTACAGGAATCTGCCTATGGGGTATGGGGTAAGTAATATAAGATATAAGAACTTATGCTATAATATTCATATTATATACGCTCATATTGTATAAGCTTGTTTTGTATACCGTTCAAGGTGTATAACGAACGTTGGATATAACATCAAAATATCTATTTTTGTTAAGTATAACGTTATTTAAGTATAATATCATTGTAAATAACGATCATAACGTATAACGTTCATAATATCTCAGATTTATAATGTATATTACTCAATACATCTAACACCAAAATGCATAATGCTCGTATAGAATAACCGTCTGCACATCAATTGTGTACATACTTATGCTATAGTTCGCTGTAAAATTTTAATATAATTATGTAGGTACCTCCATGCAAGCAAGCATTTTAACGCTCCGCTCGCTTCGCTCACTCCGCTATCCATGGTCATAAAACAAACCTAACCTAACCTACAGTTTTCGTTTTTTGACCCATATTCCATTTTGTCGCAGTTCTTCCAAACGGTATACTCGTATTCGCCAGAATTTCATCTGCCATTATCATTGTGTACATACTTATGCAATAGTTCGCTGTTAAATTTTAATATACCTCCATGCAAGGAAGCATTTTGACGCTCCGCTCGCTTCGCTCGCTCCGCTATCCATGGTCATAAAACAAACCTAACCTAAACTACAGTTTTCGGTTTTTGACCCATATTCTATTTTATCACAGTTCTTCCAAACGGTTATACTCTTACTTGCCAGAATTTCATCAGCCATTATCAATTGTGAACATACGTATGTCGTATGCAATAGTTCGCTGTTAAATTTTAATGTAGGTACCTCCATGCAAGCAAGCATTTTGACGCTCCGCTCGCTTTGCTCGCTCCGCTATCCATGGTCATAAAACAAACCTAACCTAACCTACAGTTTTCGGTTTTTGACCCATGTTCCATTTTAGGGGCATAGGGGTAGCAGTTGTAACCTATTTAGTATATCATACGCTATTATGTTTTCTAATCATTATACTAAAAGAAAGTATATACTATGATCGATATAGGTTATGTATGTTATATCAACTGAATTTAGAGTATTTGAGTGTTATATAAAAAATTATTCTACAACATGAGTATTATGCTAATTGACCGTTATTCCTAATAAAAATATTGATTTTGATGTTATAGCAAAAGTTCATTATATCTTGTGAACGTTATTAATATGAAATTATATATTATGTAGTTATATCTCATGGGACGCACCCCCTATAATGGTTGCTTTTATCACTCGATAAATAAGTGACAAAGCATCCTGTCACATTTTTTTTATATCTATCATCGGCATTAAATAAAAATGTCATTTATTCAGTTTTTAACCACGTAAGGCACGTTGTTAATAAGGTAAATCACTGCTACTACTGCCAGTGGTTCAACAATCATCATGAATATACAGTTAAGTTTTTGTTTGCTGAATCATTGCATTTATCAATACGAAATAGAATCCATTAGACCATTCCCGTCACCCTAGGCCGTAAGGGGGATTTACTGCCACAAAATCTAGCTTCCTGGTCAAGGCAAGACGTAAAACTTTAGACAAACCACGGCTGGTAATTACTTAGTAAAGCCCAGATCGCATGTTTTTTTTCTTTTTTATTATGCAAAAAAAATTACAAACTGGTACACTTTACATGTTTCGCCAAACTGCGATGCAGTTTGTTGGCGAAGACCGCACTTTTTATACATATTATAATTTATACTGATATGATATCTCTATATTGTTATACCTACTCTTACTATTTTAAGTATATATTATACAACTACATAATCTACGTTAACTAACGGTGACAGTTATTATAAGAACGAATTCATGCAATATGTAATGTATACTATTTCTCGTACAATTCATGTCAACCTTTTAACATAAAAATATTTCATCAATATTGACGAAATATATCAAACTGACAATTTTGTGTACCATATTACATCAAATAAATAACATCGGATAATTTTTATTTAAAGGTTTTCTCATCAAAGGGTTATGCCGGTTGGCTATGGAGCGGATGCAATGTGCTATCATTGACAAGAACTTATTTATATTTCGACATTCCTGAAACATAAAAGGGAAAGAATATTTTTACCTTAAAAGAGGAAACCCTTTGATAAGACCAAATTGAGTTTTTATAAGAGAATTGTTCAAGCATAGTTTGTATAAAAGCTTGTCAATAGCAGGTACGTAGGTAAAATTTGTTAATTTGTTTGTTTAGATTTATTAATCAAGTACCTAAACATCCTTCTAGTACTAGTATTTAAATACTGAATTCAATAGATGGGTATAAATTAAATGTAATTGGTATTTCTGAAATGATTGAAACTTTTAATCTTACTGCCATTCATGAACAGAAAACGGCTGTATTGACTTTTCAATTCAATTTAAAAATAATAATTATCTGCAACTAATTGTTGAAATACACAAGTTTGTTTTGGTAAACTTTTAAACTACTTTTGATCGTTGGATCGTATCATCGATCAAACCCAAACGTAAAAGTACTCAAAAGAGTTTAAAACTTAGAATAAATATGCCTAGAAACCTAGGTGTATATATTCTAAAGTTTAAAAATCAATAATTAATACAATACAATACTATACAAGTACTCTTTATTGCACACCTCATAAAACATACAGGAGAAATACAACACAAGAAATTACAATTAGATCATGTTAATAATAATATAGTCCACAGAATATTGACTGAAATGTGCGGTTTAAATATAAATCGACACTAAACAACCGAATACTGCGCTAACCAAATTTCCAGTGAATACAATAAATAGAAACTCAATTTCATACAAAGCCTGGGATCGGGCGTTAGATGGGCCGGCGAGAAATTTAATAAAAGCGCAACGCTTCGATGAGTATTATTAAAATTGGTCAAGAGCGATTTGCCCGTAAAATATTGGTTCTGTTATTTGACCCGTCTGGACTGCGGAGGAAAAAGGAGCTAAATTTAGTTAGGAGGAAATAACACTATCCATTTTTCCATGCAAATCGAGGTTTTGTTCTCGTCTGTTTTCTCCTTTAGACTTTAACCAATCTTTACGAAACTTTAGGAACTTAATGGAATGGATGTCCCATGTCGGACCGTTTCCATTTTTGCGTTTTATATTATTTGATTTACCTGTTTTTGGCCGAAATTCCGCCGTAAACGGGCGACTAGAGTACACAAATTCTATAATAAATTGCGCGTTAAGTTTGGACCTCATTTGTATGCACCGCGATAGTTACCAGGTGCAAACTTAACGTATGGGAAAAGCAGTGATATATCCTCTTAACAATTCTTTTAAAGAGAGAGAGGGAGAGAGAGGAGAATCAGATAGGTGGATAGTTTATCTCTTATACCGACATTCCAAATATGTTAATTTTTAAATTACACTATTCTTATAATATTTTAAAATAACCAATGTATTAAAAAAATACAAAACTAACCAGCCTAATTGTTTAATCAGTTATTATTGTTTTTGTGAACATCGCGTTTGCTAATAGGGTAGTTCTTGGTGGTAATTTGGATTGACTGACAGGGCTGTAGCTATCGGGAATCATAAGCTTTGTCTAGCCCAGGCGACAATGTTTAATAGACTGACCAGTTTTTTTTTATTTTATTCAAAAACAAAAATAAATTAAATTTAATATTTTTACTCTATTTTGAACTATGTGCCTTACTTATACCTATACAGAATGAATCACACCGAGAGACATTTGAATATGATATAGTTTTTACTACTCTTGAAATGTAGCATTACTCGTATAATTTCAACAATAACGTGTCAATAAAGAAAAGCACTTGACCTACCCAATTTTGAAATCATATTAATTCTCCAATACCAAATTTTAAAATGCCAAGAAATGCTTAAAGTGCCAAATTTGTATCGCCATTTTTTTAAAGTGGCGTTTAAGTGATCGCTGCGGGCGCAGGTGGCGGCATTGATATTGTATTGGAATTTTTGTGCACGCTCCGTAATCATGCCTAATAACGAGTTTATGGGAAATTTATTGCGAGCATTTGCCGCATTGCGAAATGGGTATTTGTAAAAAGAGTTGATCCGTAAGCTATTTGTTTATTTTTTATTGGAAATTTATGATCATAAATATTTGTCCCCGTTTGCATAGCTGAAACAAAGGGCATTATCGATAAGGGGTCCATATTGGCTCACATAACATTCTTATTTATTGTCATTAGTCTTAATTTTCGTAGTCATAATTTCTACTTTTCTCTGAAACAAATAACTTTTCAAGATTGTTACAATACGAACCTAAACTAATCTAAGCTAATGGGTTTTACTCTCAAAATTCTTGTAAAGTTAATAATTTCAGAGTTAGGGCTAACGATTTAATGACAAACAATACGTTATGACGATCAATCGTTATGTGAAAAAATGCGCTCCCATCGAAAAGATAGAAGGTATTTAACATCATGAATGCAGCGTACGTTTATAGATGGGCAGTCAAAGGAAATCAATACGTCAGCTGCCTTATTTACAGGCTATCATCTAATGACTTACTTGTCTCTTCTGAGGCAATTGTCCTGACTGACCTTACAAACAAATATCAGCTTCACACTTAAGTCATGTTACACACTTGTTTTAATTCGCATCTTCTGTTTTTTATAGAACATGGAATTAACATTCATCAGTGATACACGCATTATGTTGATAGGAGAACAAGACAAAACTACATCGGGATTGGGAGCGATGATGACATAATTCATAGCGTTTCATTAAGTAGCAGAATAACTCACGCAAAACGAAATGAAACTCTCAAGTTCATTCGTTTAGTTAAACAGACGTTGGAAGTTACCTCTCTATATTAGTTCCCAGACACGTAGCCTTATGAACAACTATAACTTGTCCAACACATTCTGCTACGGACTCCTAACCCCTGCGAAAAGGACCAATCTACACCGTCGCCCAAAATTCGCTGAATAACTGTGAATAAAACGTGTTGTATGAGTTACGTTTTTAACGCATACCGGCGGTTAAAAAAAAGTGTGCATACCTTTTTTTTTCAGAAAATTATGTTTTTAGGCTCATCTTATTCAGAATCGTTGAAAGAAAAAGAAAAGTGTTAAAAAAAGAATCTAGACGTCATGTCTCGTTCACTTTCATAGAAATAATAAAAAAAAACATTCATACATGAACGTGACGATCAGGAATGAAAATTCTCTCTTTTTCTTGTATGAGGTAATGAAGATGACCAAAAAAGTAATTTTCATCCTATGTATTTTTTTTATAAACGCCCATTTTCCACGCCGATATGCTTGATTTTCCGTGTAGACTATGAATCTTCGTTAGCGTCACTTAACTTTCATACATTTGACAGCTAGCCACAGTGTGGACAGCGTGTATCAAAAACGTGTCGCAATAAGAGCCTGACCACACTGGCGGTTTGTGGGCGAGTTGAAAACTAAAAAGCGAGGCGAGCCTGCAACGATTTCACGGCGAAAAAAATTCGCTAATTGTTCAATATGAGGTCCACGCGGCGAACTTACTGTGAGCTCGCGGCGAATTCGCTACGCGCTTGTTTGCTTCAACTCATCCTCAAATCGGCAGTGTGCTAAGGCTCTCTAAGACACATGACTGCGTGAACGCACCGTCAGCGTAGAGCGGTGTGGCCGCCTCTTTATGAAGCCAACGGCTGAGCGGAACACGTGTCGTGCTTAGCTGAAATCCGTTATCGAGAACGACTCTCAAGGGATTTAATTTCCTGTCGGCGAAATGAAAATCGATTAGTTTGATTTCCGACGCCCGCCGGCGCCGAGGGTCGATAGTTTCCGATTCGCCCAGAGCCCAATTTAATAAGACATGCGAGTTAATCTAACTGGGACACCTTCGGCCCGGCACCCGGATCCGATGCGGCCAAATCCAATCAGGTTTATTGTTTCATTTAGATGCATCTCTGAAAGCGAATCAACTGGCGATGTTATTCTGTTACGCTGCTCGCCTGCACGCTCTTTTACAATGTAGGTATATGTCGATATCCCTGGATTTAAAAGTGTACCGATATGGGTTAGCGGTATCGTGTGTAACTGAAGTACCAGCTGTTTGATTTCGAAAAATTTAAAGCAAAATTGAGTGCTAAACTATTGAAATAATCGTTTTCTAACATTTTGTTACAAGTTTGCTAACATTTAGTATGTTGCAGTGCCTTACACAGTATGTTTTTCTCAGGATCGCTGGTCTGGATGTGATCGAGATACGATCAGTCGTCGCGGAGAACTTTGGGGAGCTTTTGTACAGTAGTGGACGTCTTTCAGCTGATATGATGATTATTATTTAACTAGCTGTTGCCCGCGACTTCGTGCGCGTGGAACCTTTATCTTGAAAATTTTACATCTTTATTATTTTCAGATCTAAGTAATGTTGAAAATGCTTAGCGTGCTTTTTTTGCAGTTGTTTACGAAATACATAGTAACGAACCCTTCGTACGCGAGTCCGACTCGCTCTTGGCCCTTTTTTTTTTTCTTAAGTCATAAGTATTTATCCATTTAACAATTTACATTGCGTTTGAAATCACACTTTCGGCTAATTAGCTCTAATTACGCGGTATCATTATAAAATCAGGTACCTACATCTACGAACGAATAGCTTTACTAAATTCGATGAGTTTAAGAACGACGTTTATAAATTTTTTGATTCGAATAATAATGCCTTTAGGTACACAAAGTTTCAAGAACCGCACTCAAAAAAATGTTATATCTACATACAAATTTTCAACCCCTTTTTCACCACCTTCAGGGCTGAATTTTCAAAAACGCTGAAATATGTTTTCTTATCTTTTAATAAAACACCTTTTTACAAAGTTTCTAATTCCTAACTTAAATTACAACTTATACCCGATCCAACCTTTCATCCTCTTCTTAACCCCCTTAGGGGTAGAATTTTCAAAAACGCTGAAATTACTTTTCTTGTATTCTAATAGTGTAAATTTACACAAAAATTTAAGTCCCGCGCTCAAAAAAATACTTAATCATCATACAAACTTTTAACCCCTTTTTTACCACCTTAGAGGGTGAATTTTCAAAAACGCTGAAAGTAGTTTTCTTCCCTTTTATTTGAATATCTTTTTACAAAGTTTCAAGTTCCTAGCATAAAAAAACCTTGTACCCCATACAAACTATGCACCCCTATTTAACCCTCTTAGGGGAGGTATTTCCAAAAATCCCTTCTTATCCCTAGCCCACGTTATAAAAGTAACCTGCAGTACAAAAATCAACTCTCTAACATTAGTAGTTTCGGCTGTGCGTTGATGAGTCAGTCAGGACTTCTTCTTTTATATATATAGATTGAAATTGTGGTTATTGTATCCCTAAACGTAGTAATTATAGTACGTAATTAGTTGCGCTGTTACCAATCAAAGCGGCCATAATCTGCGTTAATCCAGGCCCAATAATAACGCTTAAATTACGTTGGCGTTGGATAATAACAGCCTATTAACCTTTTTAACGATTTTACTCGTAACCTATATTTAAAATATTGAGTGCCATATTGAGTTATTCTATTTAAAACCTTATGTCATAATCACCTAATCTACTAATCGATCTTCAACTGGAATAATTTACTGTACTTAGAAATATTTTTTCTTTTCACAGACATCTTTTCACAAACTCTAGTATACTTATAATGATCTCAGAATGATCGCTAACGATTTTATGCGAAACGTTATACGTTATGCCAATCAATTTTATGCCAGCCGATAGGATCCCTAAAATAAATGTAATGTCATCATGTAATTGTCGCGCAACTTAGCGTCACCTGTCTTACTCGCATAGTATTGACAAAGTCAAGTCAAAATATTCTTTATTCAAGTAGGCCTAGCTACAAGCACTTTCGAATCGTCAGTTACAGAGAGTAGAGCAATTTATTGATAAACATACTAAAAATAAAATAAAAAAACATAAAAAACAACATTATAGAAAGAAAAGAAAAATCCTAAAAAGGATCGTCAACACATAAAAAAATTATATAAATAAAAAACTAGAGGCTACATCTCGAATAAAATTCTAAATGTCAAAAATTATATTAAAAATTGTTAAAATTAAAATATCAGTACCCTGATGGGTACCTACTCGTTACAATAATTACACATAACATTGCGTGATTTTCACTAATCCCACGACACGTTATCATTCATGTAGTCTTGAGTGCTATAATAAGCTTTAGAAATAAGTTTACGTTTTACATAGTTCTTGAATTTACCAACAGACAAATCAGTTACGCTTCTAGGAAGTTTATTATAAAATCTTACACAGTTACCCATGAATGATTTTCTTATTTTATGGAGCCTAGTGGCAGGCACTGCGAGCTTATGCTTATTTCTAGTATTAATATTATGTATATCACAGTTCTTCTTAAAATTGGCAATGTTCTTATGTACATACATAAGATTCTCATAAATGTATTGACAATGCACTGTCATTATATTAATTGAATACTTATTATTATTATTATATATATATATATATATATGTATATTAGTTTGTTTTATATTATAATATTTATATTCATAATGTGTAAGTTTATGTAGGTACATTTAAGATTTTGTCTTTTTTTTTTTTTTTGCGTAAGCATTTAGTGTTTCTGTGCATTTTTTTTTATAGTTTTGCCTATCTTCTTGGATCTTCTCTGTTCTCTCTCATTTGCTCAAAGGTTAACTGGAAGAAATCCCTTACAGGGATAAGTTCGCCTTTGTACATATCATTAGTTTAATGTCCTTGCTATGTATATGTATATTTTAATGTACAATAAAGAGTTTACATACATACATACATACATACATACATTATATTAATGTCCTTAAACTTATCTCTAAGCGAGTCTCTATGGTGCATTTTATATATCGCACGAATAGCCCGTTTCTGGAGAACAAAAATTATATTAATATCTGACGCACTGCCCCAAAGTAATATGCAATACGACATAATGCTATGGAAATAACTAAAATATACTAATCGAGCTGTTTTCACGTCTGTTAATTGACGGATCTTACTAACTGCAAAAGTTGCAGAACTAAGTCTATTCGAGAGATTAGCAATATGGGGACCCCATTGGAGCTTAGAATCTAATGTAATACTGAGAAAAACTGTGCTATCAACTAGTTACAGTTCCTCATCTTTAACAATAACACTTGCTTGCTCGTGTATAACGTTACTCGTTGTCACGAGTAACGTTATACACGAAGTTTGTCAACTTAACACATTTAGTCTTTTTCTCATTCAACAATAAATTATTTACATTAAACCAATTCACTACTTTACATATAGCATTGTTTACGTCATTATAAGATTGTTGGTTTCGTGCGACTTTGAAAATAAGTGAAGTATCATCCGCAAACAAAACTATATCATGGTGGGTCTTTATGAGCTGTGGCAAGTCGTTAATGTAGATAAGGAACAAGAAGGGTCCCAATATTGATCCTTGCGGCACACCCATAGAGACTAATGACCCCGGTGATCGCTTTCCATTCACGTCAACCCTCTGTATTCTACCATTTAAATAAGATTCTAACAATTTCAGTGCCGATCCTCTAACTCCATAGTGGTGTAGTTTCCTGATCAGTGTCTCATGATTAACGCAGTCGAAGGCCTTAGATAAATCACAGAAGATACCTAAAGCATCTCGTGATTCCTCCCAGGCCTCGAAAATACATTTTACTAGCTCGACTCCAGCGTCGGATGTCGAGCGACCCCGCGTAAAACCAAATTGCTTGTTATGCATTAAATTGTTCAAATTAAAGTGTCTTAAAAATTGAGACAAAATTAACTTTTCAGAAATTTTACTAAATGTTGGTAGTACAGATATTGGTCTAAAGTTATTGGGGTCAGAAGTACTACCTGATTTAAATAAAGGAGTTATTTTAGTGTTTCATCAGATTAGGAAACTCACCACAATCTACACTGTTATTGAATATAACTACTAAGTCAGGCGCTATGATATCTATGAGGGATTTGACAGCATGGACGGAGACCCCCCAGAGGTCACTAGTTTTTTTGACATTAATCGATTTAAACGCCTCTACTACATCTGAGGTACTGATATGTTCAAAATTAAGGTCTCTACTACATTTTGGGACGTTATCTTTTGACAAAGTAACGGCTGATGAGGGTGATGAGTTTAAAAACTTTGTAGTGGACACTGGTATATCGGTGAAAAAGTTTTCAAATTCTGTTGCTACATCTAAACTAGACTCTATAATTTTACCATCAATATTTAATTTAGGATCACTAATAGCATGCCTCGATTTACCAGTTTCCATATTAATTACCTTCCAGGTGGTTTTGATAATATCAGAACTAGTCTTGATTTTCTGGGATAAATAATTGCGTTTAGCAATATGACAATCAATTTTGAATTGCTTCGAATACTGTGTTCTTTAAATTCATCACTCGTATTAAACCGCCGCTCCTCGTACAAGGCGTACAGTGCTTGTCTGCGTCATGAAAGTGACAGATAGTATATGTCGCGCGTCAAAGAATCGCGTGTCACAGTTATGCTATACGTGTTGCATAGAGATATAGTAATGGAACTGGTTAAAATACTGACTTAAAGTGCAAATATAATTAACATCGAATTACAACGGGATAAAATTTATCTCTGCAAGAGAAACGTTAACCAATTTCGGGAAACAGCCGAAGCATTTCAAGGTATTTTCCAAAAACTTCATTAAGCCGAAAATAAACTCATTCCGGAACTCGAATTGTTATTTGATACCTGAAATTATTGCGGGAATAATTATTTACTTACCAAACAGTCAGGTACCGCTCTGTCCTTCTGGAACAAAAACAGATGAAACTTTTAATTAAAATCGTTCATTCCAAACTTTATCATTGTTCTTAATAATTACACGGAACTTAAAGGGTGAAATCGAATTCACGTTCCGGCGTGGACGAAAATAGACAAGAGCTACCTATTCATTTCCTTGAATTATCCACTAATAAACACACTAATGAACGGTCTACTTCCTTTTCGCCGAATTATGTTTCGCAAACGTTTCATTTCGCCAAAAGCATTTTTCACTGAAACTGTAAACTATTTCAGATTGTTGTAAATATCATCCTTTAGATTAGGTTAGGTTAGGTTAGGTTTGTTTTATAACAATTCGAAATAGTTTACAGTTTCAGTGAAAAATGCTTTTGGCGAAATGAAACTTTTGCGAAATGAAACGTTTGACGAAACGTAATTCGGCGAAAAGGCAGAGAGCCCTAATAAACACTTACCAGTGTTCTTTTAAATTATCACACTATTTTGTTTCGTATTGTATGTATGTGTCGATAACAGTTTTGTTTTGTAATTATAATAAATAATTTAATCAGTAATATTTTTTATGAAATATTACAAAATGTAGAAAAAATATTTACTATTTTAACTTCAGCTCTGCTAGATTTTATCACGCGATAAATAAGTGACAAAGAATCCGTCACGTTTTGACAAAATGCGAGTGTGAGCGACATATGCTTCGTCACTTATTTATCATGTGATAAACGCAACCCTCATAGGCCCCCAGCACATTGTGCGATAGTTTTTAACAAACTAACTATTACTGTACAAAGTTTCTTTCTTTAATTATTACGAATTTATCTTCTTTTAATTTTGACCGTTTCTTTGTTGGCAGAATACGATCCGAAGTATGGCAATTGAAAGTCCTCGTGTCATTATTAGTTTTCGGAGGAAGACATAGATACTTTGATGTACTTTTTGCCACCGAAAGGGCATGGTGGGAAAATTACTGACCTGTAATTTTTTACATATTCAAACACCATAACTCCGCAATTTAAAAACGTCGAAAAAATAATTTTACAGATAATTTATATGTACTTATTTATCCCACCCTCTACCTACTCACAAAATTTCATGAGAATCGGTTGAGAAATGAAACCTTTAGGCGAAAACAGCCGGAGGGTGTCTGGATATCGAAGGACCAAGCTGAAACGGAGACGCTTCACTCACTGGGGCGATAATGTTTAGAAACAAGAAGGTTGAAAGTAAGTGAAGGTTTGGTTTATCAAACCATATTTGTTACAGGAAAGCTAGTCGCCTTAAAGCATTATTACCAGCAATCTGTACTGTCAAAAGTAATTTTCAATGAAAAGTCTTGCATGTAACTTAACACCTAATTATTTCTTGGCAGGAAATTATCTAGAGACATTCCTTATAGCTAGTAGCTGTATGTAATTATTATAACTACGTAGAACGTTTGAGGCAATTGTCAATTGAAACTTTCGTAAACTTGACATCTTTATGTAAAATACAAGGCTAAGTATAATAGTCCAGCCAACAACAGAATTTATAGTAGAGTTATGGATAGACTTCCGCGACGCTTATGTGAGTGACATAATAGTCATAATAGCCGATTGGTTATATAAGTGGATGGTGTAGGTATAACGGGGGTCGGAGGTCGAAGTGAGAGCGGGATCGGAATGACCCTGCGCCTTCCGAGTGAATGAGGTTTGTGTAGACTGGTGAATTCAAGCTCTTCAGGGAATATCTAATCCTTCTCCGACCGATTTCGGCTATGGCGACCACTCCTAATTAGCTTGGAGATGACTTATGCAGCCAATCTTCGCGATGAATTTCCGCCCACATTATCGGCACGTAAAGAGTTCACCGTCTACATGGGATATGCTAATGTTAACCCTTAATTTTATTATGTAAGGCCAGACATATATTTTGACCATCTTTCTGAATTTTTTAGTTAAACAGATATTTTGACTATTTTTAACGGCACCGAGGTTTGAGCCTGGGTTTCCTTTTTTATTTTGCGACTTTAAGGGTTAAAAGTAAGGTTTGAAATGTTCGGGACTCGCCACACTAAAATTACCGGCTAAGTATCTGTGCTGCAAATCCTAGTTAAGGTGCAGCGTTTCTGTTAAAAATGGCCACGTGAGTGGCACTCCCGCACTATATCAAACGCCGAGAAACACACTATTTCATATAATCCTTATGTCTTCAAACATTGGACTTTATTTTATGGATAAACGAGAAAATAAGCGGTTGGAAAAAGTTTGGTTGTGCGAAAAAAATTAACGATACGATAAGGAACCTTAATATAGGACCTTATAGTATGTTATTCGTTGATTGATTGTCGTCACACAACGGAAACTTTGACACAAATTTTAATTAAGTGACTTTGGACTTTTTTGTCTTAACCTTTATCTCTATTATTTGTTATTAACAAGTGAAGTAATAGTAGATACATTGTAAGTCATCGTCAAAAGTAAATAATTGAATACATGCTCATGCTAGTGTGGTCTAATCTTTAGAGTAGCAGAACAGGAAGTAATAAGGCTGCATCGTTAAACCGGTACCCCAATACTTTCGTATTGGCTCGTGCTAGACCGGTTGAAAAAGTTCATTTTACGGATTTATATAAAAATAAAACACAATTAAACTGTTCTCAAAATAATCGTTCATAATTTGCAAGGATTAATTTCCTTAATTTTGACCAATTGTATGTTATCAATAAAAACATAAACGTGACAAGAAATTTTTCTGTTAGTTCATAAGGGTTGATTACACAGGCAAAATCAACTTTAAATAATAAAAAAATACCTTGGATTAAGGATTTATTTAAGACCAATTTCGTTTGTTGAGAGTATATTTTAATTTCTAATTACATTTTTATTATAACTTATCTCTGAACAGCTCACAGATTATTGAATTTCAATACCAATCCGTTTTCCGAAAGTTTAGAAGTTATTACGGAACACTCAAAGACGAGATCTCGTTCCGAAAACTTATTAAAATGCATTTAACTTGGCATCACATGCAGCAACTGACTTCATCTGCTGAATTCGCTCCAAGTAATTATAATTTCCGTATATTTGATTATTATTAAAGCAGTAACGCAAAGCAACAGCAAAATCCTAGAGTGGCGACCGCGTTTAGGAAAGCACAGCGTGGCTCGGCCTTTGACTATATGGAGGGATGACCTTGTGATCCCGCTACCCGGGAATCAGTGGATGAGGTCTGTACGGGATCGCACTTTGTGGCGAGTGATGGGGGAGGCCTATGTTCAACAGTGGACGTCTGTGGCTAATAGATACGAGTAGATACAAATCAGTAACCTGCCAGCGTAGATCCAATTTTTATATAAGAGAAACATTGGAAATTGTTACATTGAACCATTTGGATATTGTTATGTTTCAGGCGGAGTTCGATCCCACGGTCCATGTTGGCTCGAAAAGCCGTTGGAAACATTTTCTTTCTTTGTAGGGTTTCGTACCTCAAAAGAATATACGGAATCCTTATAGGATCACTTTGTTGTCCGTCCACCTGTCTGTCAAGACCTAAAAAACTTAGAATAAGTTAACGAATTTTTCGCTTTAACATACTTTTACACTACGTATATTAATGTACTTATCTCTGTCACGTGTCATGAAAATTGTTATGGTAGTATTGAAACGAACGCTTATAACTAAGGGGAAATGTCATCAAACCATTTAATAGTCTTTCGTTCCCTTCACATCAGGCTACACTGCGGATGGTATTCTTATGATAGTTATGATGTGTATTTTGGAATTTGGTCACCTACAAATCAAAGTCAAGCAGATTTGTCAAATTAACAAATGCAAAGTATAGGAGATATGGCCAAGTTGTAAATATGCTGTTTTTTAATAAGCAGATTATTTGTTGTGTTTCAGTATCTGTTGTGTTATTGCACACTTTGTACAGTCACAACAAAAGTATTATAAGGCTTATTTTTTTTCATGACCATGGAATCAGTGTCCTTCAGTCGAAAACATAAAATATTATTGAACGTATAAGGCTTACTCTACAGGGTGTTGCCTGTAATAGGAGCAATAAATTAAAGCATACATTATATTCTTCAAACTGAATAGCATTATGTTCAGCAACATTAAAAAAGTAAGATTTGAGAATTTCATTATAAAAAAAAAAAGTATTTTCAACTTACGTCGTCCAACATTGATAGTCCCTGAGCATTGACATAGCTGTCACTCTACTAATATGACACATTTCGCAAAATATTGCATTTTTGTCTAAACATTATTTTACAAATTATCATTAAATGCACGTTATTTTCAGAAGTTGCTTAACAAATGCTGTTCAGTTTGAAGGATAGAATCTATGTTTTAATTTATTGACGCGCGAATTTATATCTATGCAGGTTTAATAGTTGACTTATTAAAATGCATTAAACTTGCTGTAGCATCAAATGCAGCAACTCCTCTGAGTTACGCACTCGGCGTAATTATACTCGTAATCCCCGCATATCCACAGGAGTTATGAACATTGCATTGCCATGTCTACATGAAATACGAGTTATTCGGACAGATTTAGGGTTGTGATTCAAGGTCCATAGAGCCTGATTTCCACCGGCTTGTTCACTTTAAAGCGATTTAGCACCATTTTTTATTGCTTATGAAAAAAATGTAAATGAAATCTACTCCGGCTTGCACCAGTTTTTATTTGACGCCACGCTACTGCCAGGTACAAAGACGCGAGCTTAGCCAGTGAATTAATTAGATTTTCTGAATACTCATTATTCTATTTTAATTATGTTCGTAACTTATTTTGCTCTAGCTTTTTGTTCAGGCTTTGTGTGGTTGGCTCCCACAAAACCGATGTGGGCATATATGTAGTTATTTAGGTCGGATTGTGGTTGTTTTGTACAATTTTATCTTAATTAGTCTTATGATGTCACACGTGCAACACATGTTTGCATAATAAATTCAAAATGATTTGAAGCAAGAATTTGCATATACAATTTTTTTTATTCCAAGTAGGGGTAACTACATATTTATAGAGTTCAGGAGCACGTTAGGAATATTTGAATCTGACTTCAATTATTTGTGAAACAAATTTGCGAGTGCAAAGAAGATCATGGGTGTATTATGATTATGAAATTTATGAATGAAATATTTTGGAAAATTAAATAATTGGATCAGGAACATTTTGCTTAGAAGATAGTTTATTATAGCATTAGGTACTGCTGATAAAACTAACCTAAGAGCATAAATGAACAATGACATAAGTTTCAACTATATATTTTTTTTAATGTATAACTAGAAGGTGGCCGCAACTTCGTCAATCTTTGGATGGACATCTATCCCTGTACCAAAACTGGTCAAAATCCGTCCAGCGGTTTCGGCGTGATGAGAGGATATTTAAATAAACTTTTGTTCAACAGATGGTGCTGTACGACTAGCGCCGCGCGCAGTGCTTCGCGTCGTTTAACCGAACTGGGGGGGTATTCGACCAATTTTAGAGATATAATGGAGATCTCTCCTTTTCATCGCCATCTGTCACTTTTGACGTGTGCCTACTTGACAAGTGGCGATATCGCTAGAGCATCGCAACTTCGTCAATTCGGACGCGCTTTCGTTTCCTTTGTATGTGACGGCATAAATAACAGGCGCATACTTTAAATTGACCGCATAGCACGTGAAATTGGTCCGTTACGTTTCGTTCAAAACAGAAATTTATATACATGAATAACATTTTTGACAATCATTATCGCCTTCGTATTTCCAAAATTGAGATGAGATATGTCACTTTTAAGCTCATGGCATTTAAATGACAGTTCAATGGCGATATAACTGTTATCTAATGGAGATTTGACGTTCGGAGATATCTCAAACGGCATTCTCGAATTGGGCCCCTGTATTTTTATTATTTATTTTTAAAGTCATTATTTTAGTTATATTGTTCTTTTCAGCATGACATTTTAATTAATTATCGATGTTTTGTATTTGGTTACTGAATTATGTGTAATACTCGTAGTGTGTAATATTTATTTCCAACACGACGTAAATTGTCAAGGAATAAATGAAATGAAAATGTTAAGCTTTTTTCTGAAATAATGACAGATAAAGTGGTTATGAATACAATTTAAAAATAACTTAGATTAATTAGCTTGTGGCGGGTACTATATTTGAAGCAACAATAAGCGGCAAAATATTATGACTGAGTAGCTAACTGATTAACTAATATTCCAACCACTTAAACTGAGACAATTTAGAATTTCGTGAATTCGCAACATTTAGCCGGTGTTAATTAAACTCGTTTCATTCAATGAAATTGAGAATGAGTTCCCCAAATTAATCAGTACTTGAATAAGTCAAGTAAAGAAAGTTCTTAACGGGCAGAGTTGGCGGGAAATTAAATTTCATTCTATTCGAAAAGTTGGCGAGTTGATTAGCATAATACAAGGCGAGATGAAAGGAGCTTCACCTGGTGCTGGTCAGCAGATGCTATGGAACGAATTACCTACTCGTATAATCTTACTATTACTGATAACGCCCCCGTTTCACCATCGACAACCAGGCGAGGACAGCGATTTCACCCTTATGTTGTCAGTCCCCGACTAGATGGACGAACTCATGAGGATAGCGGAGAATCAATGGCTGCGGTCTGCACAGGATCGCACTTTGTGGCGAGTCATGAGGGAGGCCTATGTGGAATAGATAGTTGTCAGTTCACTGATTCGCACGAAGCGATGTGCTTCATCATTTCTAATCCGAACCTAAGGAGTGGAACTCGCTCCCATCGTGTGTATTTCCAGAAAATTATAATTTGGATCTCTTCAAAGTAAGAGTGGATAGGCTATTACTGAACCAGCGAGACTACATCCTTGACCGCGTACTTACCATCAGGTGATCTGAGGTCAATCGCCGGTCAGTTTGTGAATAAAAAAATATCGAACAATTCCTAATTTGTCGCGGCTTTACGATATATCTTGGCTTTATCACCATTCTTGCTATTCAGATCCACTTGAGTAAGGCTTAAATCATCGACCGAGGGAGCGAAGCGAGAGAAGCATTTCGGTTTAAGTGTGGCCAAATTTGCTTTCGTGTGTCCGGATGTCCAGTTTAACGGATTTTTTCGCCTACTTCTCAACTGAGTGAAATTTTGGAAGCAGGTTTCATAACTATATAGATTTAGTTTATGATAAAATTTTCAGTTGTTTAAAGCGTTAAAGCAGGGGTTAAAAACATAAAAAATATCATAATTATTTCATCCAATTCGAAACAGTCCGCAAGGTATAGGTACAGTTCACAGTGCCACTAGCATTAAGTTAAGTACTAACCATGTTTTTTTTTTTTAAATATAAAAATGTATAACTTAAAAAATTTTAACAAAAAAAAGAACCGACTTCAGTAAAACTAAAAAGCCGAAAATAACCCGTTCAAGTACAGATTACATTTGACTCACCCTTTGAAATCGATCCCAAACCACTCAGTTATTATATTTATATATTAAAGTTTACGTGAGGTTTGGCACCGACTTCAAAGGGTGAGTCAAATGTAATCTGTACTTGAACGGGTTATTTTCGGCTTTTTAGTTTTACTGAAGTCGGTTCTTTTTTTTGTTAAAAATTTTTTTTTTTCGCTTTTTAGTGATTCATATAAAATACTTATGGCGGGGTGATCAGGGAGGTCTTGAAGGCATGCATCTCGTTTGAAATATCTCCTAACTCCTAACTGTTAAGGAGTTGTACCTTCCATCATCAGTTCAGCATGAGAAGATGATGACTACCATATGCAAATACTTAAATAGTTTTAGTAAAAACATTAAAAATATTATGAGTGCCTATAAAATTTCAGGAATTCCTTCGATTCCTCATGGATCTCGTCATCCGATCTTCACCAAAATTTTATGGGACCAACCTTGAGATGTCTATTCATGAACCTAAAAAGAATTTTCCAAATCGACTTATAAATGACGGAGTTATGAGGTAACAAACATTAAAAAAAAAAAAAAAAAAAAAAAACATACAACCGAACTGAGAACCCCCTCCTTTTTTTGAAGTCGGTTAAAAACCTATATTTAATCTCATAATATCATATTAATCCCTTAATACTCGGTCTACAGTCAGATGCATGAAGTAGAGATGCAAATATTGTAATTAAAAACCGCACATAATATAAAAAACCGCGTAGTATCCATCTTGAATAACTCGAGGGATATAAGTCGCAGATAGCAATATAATAAGTAGTTTAATACCAATAAACGCAGATACGGGGCTTGTGAATACCACGCAATTATAAGGTAGCCTTTCGCGATATTTTTAAGATAGTTTGTGTCCGCCGACTTCATTGAGTACATTGTTGCCGTAAATTGTGAAGCTTAGTGCTCGTAAGAATACGCGGGCAACGTCTAGTGCGATAAAACGCAGGGTTTGTGAGGAATATGGTAGACACGTTATTAGGAGTCCGTAGTTAAACTAAGAATATTATGAGGCATTATGTAAAAGTACGAACTGACTATACGAAAGCGAAGAAAGGTAACAAAGGTAGATAACAATGCCGGGCGACAATTAACACTGTTTGAAATATTCTTGCTGTTTATTTACAGTGTACTTTTTGTAGTTTGTAAGTTAAAATGCGATACTACTCAATATTAATATGTACAATGGTGGAGGGCACTATGTTTTTCTGCCAACAAACTGCTGTGTAGTTTGGCAGAGCTTTAAAAAGTTTATTGTACTATTGTGCTACATAAAAAAAAAAAAAACAAAACACTACAATTTCTGTCACTGCTCTTCAAAATCTCGTATCTAGTAAGTAGATTGACACTGAGGTACGAGCTTTGTTTTAATTAGGTATTTGTTACTTAGTTCGTTTTGGTTATCAACGGACGATATAAGGTCAGTTAGGGTAAGCGCGCAACATCGAGTACTTACCATAAAAGTATCGAAAAGCAATTTTACAAGCTGTCCGTTTCCATTTGAGAGCTTATCTTGTAAACATTGCTGGAAAATAACTTTGCAACAAATGGAAGCAAGATAAAAAACCGGCCAAGGGCATGTCGGGCCACGCTCAGTATAGGGTTCCGTATCCTTCACAATAAACTGCTGTTTTAAGCCCGAGCTTTAAGTTAAGAAAGATTTTAAGCTCTATAAAAAGGTCGTAAACGCCCTAGAAACTGTAATCACTTATTACCTTCTAGAAGTCAACTTACGTCCTTTTAAAGAAAAAATATGAAATTTGGTGATAACTCAAAAACGGTTCGACCGATTTTGTTCAATATAGTTTTCATTGAAAGTACTTATAAGGCCTCATTTACATGAATTTTTCCATTTTTTTTTGACCCGTGGTTGAAAAGTTAGAGGGGGGGGACACTATTTTTTTTTGTTTTCTGAGCGAATATTTACAAAACTGCTGACTTTATCAAAAAATAATGTTTTTTACAAGACCTATTCAACGACACCCCACACACCAGTGCTGAAAAGAAAAAGAAAATTCACCCCCACTTTAGGTGTTCGAGAGGTACCCGAAAAAAAAGGTTTTTTTAATTTTTATTTTATCGTTCTGTCGGCGTTATACATACACATACTCATACCAAATTTCAGCTTTCTAGTACTAATGATCACGGAGCTAAGCCGCGGACGGACAGACGGACAGACGGACATGGCGAAACTATAAGGGTTCCTAGTTGACTACGGAACCCTAAAAAACAACACATATATATCATTCTTCAGTTCTGCAAAATATTATACTTATTCCAATGAGTACCTAAGTATGTATCAATTTCAACCTTGTGCCTTTGAAAACAATTTTGTTCTGAATTGAGCTTTTCTACACGATTAAGACAAAGGCATTGTGGCGCAATGTTAACTAGATAAGCTCTCAAATGAAGATGGACAGCTTATTACAATTATTCATATTTAATTTCACCAATTTAGCTACTAGTAAACTATAGTTACCTTTTCAGATTCGATCGACCGGTTTTTTAATATAATTGTAAAATGTAGGAACATAAAACTATGTTGCCAATTACTATAAGAAAAAATTTAAGTATCTTTAGGTGTGTAGCAATATAACAGCTGTATTTAACGACTGCTTGAACATCTGCCATCTTTGTTATTACTATCGTGTGAGCATATAATACCAATGTACTTACCGATGAACACGCTTGTCTATTTCGCAATCATTAATTTATGTTTATGTCCCTTAACTTAATTAATTTAGATATCTGTAAATTAATCTCTATATATAAATTTACATCTACCCACAAATTACTGAAGGCAAATAATAAACAAGATGCCACCTCCGCGATGTTTGCTCAAGACGTCTTTACTGACTCATCAACCCGCCGAAACAACGAACTTGAAACTTCGTGAGTGCTGGACCCTTGGTAACATAAGCGCTTATTAAAAATTGATTTGGTAATTAACTCCTCGGGGATCCAGTATGGGGATAAAGGAAACGGTGAAAGTAAATTGTGCGAGCGTATGCAATACTTCAACGTTACCCTTTTATTATCAATGAATAAAGCAATTGATGACGACCACACACGTGCCGGTAAACTAGTCGATACCTTCCTGTTTATTATGTGGTTGTACGCTCACAATAATACGCGCTCGCTCAATAACACCCGTCTATTCGTCGTTTAACCCTCCTCACTTAATTGAATTCGACAACTGACTTTTATACTCAATACCGTATTGTCAAAGTCTTCCGTTAAAACTTGTGATTTAGTTTCAAAGGGAATTGAATGGAGCACCGGGAATCCCGCTTCCCCCCGGAATATTTTAATGAGAAATTCTCATAGCTTTAGAAACAGTAAATGAGGGCCGCGATCTCCTGCGTCAGTTTATTTTGTCTCACATAAAGTTTGTACAATTTGGGAGAATTCTCGTGGACGTCTTATTTGTGTGCTCCCCGGATTAAAAGATAATGTTGGGAAGTTTGGCCGTTCTGGAGTTTGGTGGCTGCCAGATTGAAGTTATTACCTGGCGGCTCGGCCGGCGCTCGGACGACGGCGCTGGCGCCGAAATTCGACGATTATTTCCACGTGGCAGATGCCGACAACAATCGCGATGACAAATGACTTTTGTACCTAAGTCCAAATTACAATTCTTTGCGCCACGGCTCTTTTTATTACTTCTGTAACTCTGAATAATTACCTTTTTATATTTCCCTTGCCGCGGCAAGGCGCTCGTGATTTACCTCCCCGCGTCCATCTGCATGTTTATCGCGAATTTCATCGGTGCAATAAAAATTCAAGACAAAAGTTTTTATAAAGTTCGGTCGTAATAAATAAATGAAAAAACTGGCAAGTCATCGACGGAGTCAATTAGTTGGGATAGCCTGGATATCCCAACTAATAAGACGAAGATGTGCAGACAACGTATTATTATAAGCGGATGCTTATAATAATACGTTGTCTGCACATCTTCGTTAATTAAAATCGTGTGTCAAGATCGGCGAACGGCCTAATTACATGAACTTGGCCAAGATAACCTTGACGTTGCATCGATTCATTCACAAAAAAGAATGAGCTAACAACGAGGAAGCCTGCGTGTTGTGTCACGTCAAAATAAAGGCATTACTTAATACGCGCGCGTGACGCGCCCGCACGCTCGCGCCGACACAGCATTGGGGATCCGTTAGCACTTTGTTTATAAACGCGATAAGTGATTGATAATTCACGATCTCTTGAGGTTTAGTAGTAGTAGTAATATTCTTTATTGTGCACCACATGAAAACGAATACAACAAAGAAATAATTCAACAAAAAGTAGGGTAACAACACGCAATATAGGATGTACCTGTGTCATTGTATCATTTAGATACGTTTCGCGTCAATAAATCTAATGCTAAAGAAATAAAACTTAAGTATGTGTTTTGAAACCTGAAATTGTCATGTCTTATGTCAGAAGTAATGTTACGAGTATTTAAATACCGTCGTAATATTGTGTTAAAATTTTCAAGTATTATTTCACACTACTTTTGTTACGATACTTTTATTTGGAAAATTTGAATATGTTCAGTATAAAGTGCATTTTACACGAGTTTTAGCAAAATTGTTACAAAATAAAATGTGTATAGTTACAAAATTTACCGTATTGCCATTAATTGTATGGGTATGACTTGGGTAAATAAGGTCAGCTAAGGTCAACAGTTAAGCGTCATGTCGTATTGAAGGACTTGCATCTATTTCAATACAAACCACACAATACGGCCATATAAGCCGTAAGGTTATAGTCGCTGTGAGTTCAAAACGGCCTTTAGGCTTATTGTGACTAATGGGACACTTGACACGGCTTCTGTTACTATTGTTTAAATAGCCTTATTTACTTACTATGTATTACTTAGTTTACTTGCCACTCGCGTATATATTACGTATAAATAAATATAAATTCAGTAAGTCGTGAACCTACTTTATTACAATTTAATACTTTACATCCTAGTCAAGCAGTTTATACACATTATTAGACATACTTTTACGACGATATTACGATAGATGCCACGCTTCGTTATCCAACGATTTGCAGTATTTTTACACTGTAATAAGTATTTAGTACCTATGCCTAATATTGTTTAGATCAAAGACATAACAATTATTGTATTTTGTGACCAACAATACCAGGACTTTTGAGAGTCATAGTTGTCTTCAACTACAACTATGTTTGTGATATAGGAGCACATTTACGTGACTGTTGTGCGCACGGGTCTATGGAAACAAGATAGACTACCCACAGAACACCAGCAAATGAGTGGAAATAGTCTTTTTAAGCGTTCATTGCAATCGCAAATAAAAGATATAGGTACTGAATTAATGGAATAGGTTGAAAGGAGCTACAAGTTAGTTCAAGTGTAGGTACTTGTAATTGTAACAAAACATTTCCATATAGTTACACTAATTATAGAAGAAGGAAATGAAAAAATCACTAATATAAATTAGTACGGAACCGCTGACGTAGTGGTCAATTCAACTTAACCTGTTCTTTTGTTTCTTGTTTTACACATATTTTTGACAACGACTTGTTTGATGGGGTCGGCACGTTTAGCACTCTTCCGCATTTTCGAACGATAATTGGTACACACCCTCTATTCTACATATGAATTTTATTGTTATAATATATTATAAAAAATCACGACTAACGCATTGGGTTTATCAGATATGCTTTGAAGGTCTTGTTTAGTATTTTATTATACTTACATGGTCAAAAGTTATTCATATGTTTTGACGTATACGAATGTATGTAACTTATTTGCACTAGTTTCCAAGTTCAGCAACATTCAAATGAACGCTTGAAAAATATGTTTAAGTGCAAACAACATGTTGCTATTCTATTTAAATAGATGACGACGCGGCTGGCCTAGGTGGTAGTGCAGCTGTCTATTGAGCCGGCGGTCCTGGGTTCGAATCTCGGCAAGGGCAAATATTTGTGTGATGATTATGAATATTCTGTTCCTGGGTCATAGATGCTTTCTATGTATTTATCTATATAAGTATATATATCGTCATCGAGTGCCCATAACATTCGCCTACTAGAGCTTCTTGTGGGGCTAAATCGATTTGCGTAAGGTTCTCCGATAATTATTATTACACATTATGTGCGTAAAATTAGTGCCTACGCCACATCTTGGGATTTAGGTAGCCGACCCCGATTGAGAATTCATTCATGATTATGTGCGTAAAATTAAAAAAAAAATGTATTATCAATTATTATTATTTATCTAACATGTGGAAAATCGAGCATTATAGACCCGTTATCATCGTAAGTATGTTACGGCCATTTATAAGAATATAATGCGTACAATATTGAGATTGAGCGAGGCGGTGCAGGACCGGCGAAAAAAAAAACTTTTCAATACAAGTTAACAAATGATGAATGTCCAATGTCCAAAATAGCTCTCTCTGACCGCGACGGGTCAGTCTGCTTTCTTCAACGCTTCTCGACCCGGTTGAGTTCCTGTATGCTATAATGCATGCCTGTACCATTATACGCAGGATACACCATACTTTACTACTATAAAATGTAAGTTCGCAACCCTATTGTGTAGACCTTAAGTATAAAATCAAACGAACCCCAAAATCGAGATACGTGCATGTGAAAGTACCTGCCAAAAATGGAAAGTTCAATGAACGACCAGCAATACAGTATGATTTAACGAAATCCGGTGTCAACTGCGAATACATATCTACCTTACCTGCGTATACATCTATAGAATAACATGAAATGTAAACTCTATTAAACATACATAAGGTTTCTATACAGGTACATCATCGACTAAGAGAAGTGTTTGATAAAGACATGACTTGGCTCTGTACGATCTTTTAAATGGTTTTTATTGATATAGCGCGAAAGACAATAAAATTTATAAGACATGTGAAAGGGATATTGATGTTGCTTTCATTTTGTTTTTTTTATAACGATGGGAAAAAAGTAAACTCGGTCGTGACTTCATCATCATCATCATCATCTCAGCCATAGGACGTCCACTGCTGAACATAGGCCTCCCCTTTGGACTTCCATATATACCGGTTGGAAGCGACCTGCATGCTGGTCGTGACTTAAGTCCTTGGAATTTGCGTACATCGCTAACGGCTGTATATGTAGGTACCTACACAAGGAAAAAAAACAATAAAACAAAAAGCTAATCTTTCGACCAATGACCCTTGTACGCGCCTCGCATCTTGTACCCTGTATGAATCGTTATGAGAATAAGTTAGGACACGGGCTATCTTGAGAACTGCACATTAAAGATTTCTGCGTAATGATGTTCAATAATTTATAAGTTCGGCTAAAGAAATGCGTTGACCCATTTTTTTAATAGAATCCGGTAGCGTCTGACTACTTGTTTCTGTAAAAGGATTGTAAAAGCAGTATTCCACGTAATTACTCCGGTAGTTACTGTGTCATGCTTTTTCGCATTGTACGCTTTTTTACTTATGAAACGGACTCATGTTGAAACAGGTACTTTAAGTCATCAGTTTAGTATGGTATGGACGTATACAAAAGTGTTACAAGTACACCATGCGTAGTAGATACTTAGATAGAGCTAAGCAACAAATATCAAACACCATACTTTAGCTGAACAAACATTAGTTTATAATCTTATTAAAACTTTTGTGAGAAATATTTAATTATTTTACTCCTGCGAAATTGTCAGGTATGGCTCGAAATATCTTGTACGGTCAAAGCTGTAGGTACGTGTTCGAAAGATGTCGGATCGTTACTGACAATTTCACGTGAGTGTAAACCACTTAATACAACATTTAAACATTAGTTTCTCATATTTTAAGTTTAAGCGAATAATGCGTATAAAAATATACACCGGTATAGTGTTCTCGCCCTACTTGCCCTTTTAATGATAATTTAATAACTTAAAAAGGTCTACTTCAGATTGTGTTAATTGATGAAAACCGGATAATTGCTAGTCGGGCAGACGATGCCAAGTACTGAATTCTATACCAATTATGGTATGGAATTAAGATTATAGGTCAATCATGACTATAGGGCTCATGGTGGATTGTATCTGGCGCAATTAAAAATAAAAACACTTATCCGTTCAAAAATGCTGATTGTTTTAGAATTTTTCTCTATGATCAAACACGTTTCTTAACATATTATGAATGTTACTAGTTAGAACAGGGCTAAAATTGCGATTTATTGGTATATATGTAAACCTATAATTTGAACTTTTAAAAATCTACTCGAAATTGACAAAAATCACGCAGGAACATGTTTTTTTTTACTTATGTTCCACTGCACCCATTAAAAACATGTAATACCTATGCTATGTTACTATCGAATAATTAATACTTAGAACTCAGGGTAAAGTATTATTCACTTTGAAAAGTTGGTGAAAATTATCAATATATTTGTAAAGTTTAATTTTTTTTTTTTTAATGTATAAGGCCTAAACTAATATTCAACTGACTCATTATTTCTTAAAGTATGTTTGCGTGAATTAAAACATAATATTTATTAGTATGACGTTTTACTTTCAGTGCAGTTTTGCAACGTTTCAAGTAATTAAATTACCTGAAAGTGCATAATTGTGTTCTGTATGTTCGTGTAATACCGGCTTATTACAGCGGGCTTAATACACGTAATCGCAGGTATTATGAGATTTCGTACTATTAAAGCGTATAGGAAGTTAGTGTGCTGCGTGCCGTAATTAATTGCAAATTACTTTGATGTTTGACTGACGAACAGCCAATCGTAAATTCGTTTAATTCTACTGAGTTAATTTAATTGTTATTAAATTTGAAGGGCGTTTCTGTCGCTCATTCATTATGTTCAGCTCAACCTTTGTTCCAAAATATACCGTAAACTGGGGTGTCTTACAACACCGGTGCAAACACAATTGGGTCTAAAATTACAATTATCCAAGATTAAAAAAAATAACAGTTCTTTGTGTGGTGAGACACCCCATAGTTGTGAAATACCCCAAATTTCGGGACAAACTTGTTAAGTACTATTTAGGTGGTTACTGATACTGATTTTAGCTACTAATGAAAAAACTGCTCGGCGATGTTTTGAACCTTTCTGCCCCAACGGCCATCGATTCCACGAGCAATGTGCCCCGCCCACTGCCACTTAAGTTTAAGGTTCTTGAGTGGCGACCGCGGACCGGAAGACGCAGCGTTGGAAGGCCTCCAACAAGGTGGACCGACGACCTGGTTAAGATCGCGGGTAGAAATTGGATGAGGGCGGCGCAAGATCGATCGTTGTGGAGAACTTTGGGGGAGGCCTTTGTCCAGCAGTGGACGTCTATAGGCTGATATGATGATGATGATGATGTTTTGATTCATTGCTTTAGAAGCAGACTGAGCAGTGACAAATTAATCAGCAAACATGGTTTATAACTTGTTTTTTTTTCGATCGATTTTTTCAAGATAAATAATTCTATAGGAACGGTTAAAAACGTTACGTGTTCTTTAAGCTTTCAGATATTTTTTTATCTGATCGTCACTATTTTGTTTTACAATACAACTTATAAACGAGATGTAATCTTCTACTATTTACATATCACATTACAGAAAAAACATGTGTTCTCTTGACTAGTTCGTCAAAGCATGATAAAAAGCACGTAAAGTTGTTTGATGTGCGTAAACAAATAGTGTCAAGGGACCAATACTCGTCTCGTAGGTGAAGATCACGTGATGGGTCGACCTACTAGCAAGTCTATGTAATTAATTATTATGCGAGTGAATTATTCAATCTTATGTATACATCGTGTTTCGTGTCAAATTACCAATAACAAGGACATAATTCTGTTTCTATGGAGATAAGAAGATCAAAGCGCAGAATCATAATTGGTACAGGGAACAAAGCACGCGCGGAGAGATTTGATTGGTAAACTATCTAACTGTCTAAGGGTTTGAGAAGTTGGACACCTAGTTCAAAAACACAATTTTTGAGTGAAAATGTGTACCATGAAGTAAGCGCAATCTTAATTTTCTTTTTGCGTCATTCATATGACAATAAAAATAGTATTAATAGGTATAGCGATATCAAACAGTAATAAGATAATTAATATTCGTAATATTTTATGAGACATGTAATGTCTCATTACTTTTTATGTGGGTACAAACCACAAAAAAAATGCGTAACTTGGTGGAAAAGACCGGGAATCCATCCCGGTACCTCTGGATTGCCGGTCCAGCGCGTTAACCTTTCCGCCACCCTAACGCCAAAGCAACCTTTCAATTTTTTCTTACGTTTTGTGTGTCGATCTTTGCATTGTTTATTTGAAAGGCTTTGCACCTCAGCGACCTCCATGACATCTTACGCACTACTTTACAGCAATGAAGCAGTGGTCTCTTTCACCAGGTTACACATATAATTTTTTCTTTGAACTTTGATCATTGTATTAGTGTTTTAATATTAGTAGGAGCGTCAGATGTAACATCGAATGGGACGTACGTTTATGATAAATTAATAATAATTATACACCTACATTCGTACTAGCAATGTTGCACCTCTCCTACACTTTTCTATAAATACCAACTCCAACTAATAGAGGTTATGTTTGATAATACGAGCAGGTATCATTATGATATGATTTACTAAATTATAAAATTACACATATTATTTGATGTAGTAATTTTTTTAGATCGAATTACGAAAAAAAAACTAATTTGTGTTTTTAAATCATGTGTTACTTACACAGAGTTCGAAAATCAGTAAATGGGTGTGAAAATTTATCGAGTGCTTAAATGTCATAATTTCCAAATCATGCGCATGTGGATGCGTGTGAGCAGATGGCGCGTTGAATTCTTTTACTCGGCCCTATTCATCCAGTTTTTGTTGAGCTTTTTTTATTTTTTAGGAAATGAAATGTTTTAAGGTGAAATAAAAAATAAAAGGGTTTAATTAACAAAGATAGAGATCTTTCTCGTTATTTTGGTTTATGATATTTTGAACCTGCGAGAAATATTATTTATTTAAACTTTATTGCACAAAATACAAAAGTAAAAGTACATGTGGCAGACTTAATGCCATGAGGCATTCTCTACCAGCTATAGGTCGAAACAGAAACTAGTAGTTGGTGCAGGATCATTAAAAGCCGTGGCTAAAAACATAAAACGAGACAATATTATGTCACACATGTACATTACAATACACATATTATATAAATACAAAAAAGATATATATGTACACATGTAAAACATCATATAGACAATCAATCCTGACATTCTTTTCATGTGCTGAATTTGAAACATTATGTTACCAACTCAAACATTATCGCTTATCGTTTACATGAACCTGTGCTCTTCTAGTTTTCGAAATCTATATAGATACCTAACTTATTGAGATATGTATTCAAATTATAATCACATCTTTGCATATAGCGGACTCGGCACGTATTGTTACAAAGCACCTTATTATGGCCAAGTAATTGTCCCTGTTGTGAAAATGGGCTAGCACCGGGCAAGCGTACGACACGGTCTCCGAACGATACTGAATCAATGGGCGATTAGCACAACATTACGCAAGTGTCATTGCCGTCATTTGCATAAGAACTATCTGTAATCGACGTGCAATTATATAATCTGCGGGAAAATTCCAGTTGTCAACCGAGAGGAGCGTTCTGAAACCTCAAGGAAATCATCACATAATGGCGATCACGATTTTATTTGTTGTGGCTTCGGTGACAACATTACGTCTTATCGGATAAAACTTAATTCTGTGTTTTTGATATATGTTGTTTTTATTAAAAAATATAACAGGAAAGATCAATAATTCAGCTAGCCAAAGTTTCACAGACTATTTAGTTTTCACTAAACATACGAAATCCTAAAGTAAATGTGTTTTTTTTATACCTCGTGAGTTTATATGCTCATAAAAGTACCACGAAACAATTGAAATGGTTGTAAAAATATATATTATTATATAATGTAAGGTTGGAATAAGTAAGTAAACAAACATGTGATTGCAGATAGCATAGATTCATTGATGTAATAAAGAGTAAAATTTCATTCTTCTAATGTAATTAATTTTGCTGTTAAGGAGGCGAGGTACCATGCAAAGTATACTATATGTACTCATACTTATACTACATAATTTTGTTGTTTGTTAATTTACACTAAAGAACGAAAATAATGGGAACTTATTTAATGCGATCTCCAAATCAGCCGGATGATTCTCCGAACATTCTTACAGCGTCATTCTTTTTTCACGATTACTACCGCAATGGAAGGAGTCAGTCGTTTTATGATCTGACCACGATAGCACCCAGGATTGCCTTCGGGATGTATAAAAAATCGACTTCCAACAATAATCTAAAAATAATAGACGAAAAAAAAAATGCCATTAGCGCAGAATATTCACCCATCCATCTTATTTACTCCTCACTACGTTCTCTTCTCTTCTCATGACAAAATCTTATCGCGTTTGGGAAAGGAATGGGCCGGATTGTAGCTCTAATTGAGATTTCTTATCGGTTACGTGGCTGTAATGCTCAGACAATGGAAGTGTCAAAAGAAAGCGATTAAGATCGCGATTAGAATGGTGGCTTCTTGCTCACCTTCGTTTTTACATCGGGGTTTGAATTTTATGTAACTGGCGTTTTTGTGGGATATTTTAACTTTATTTCAAAAAGCTTTGCGTGTGTGACATCTGTCATCTCAGTAGGTGCATTTTAATCGAATTTGTTTATGTTATAAAAGAAAACGTATTTCATGTGAATATAACACATCGGTTTTATTTTGTAAATATGTAGAAATTAGATTAAGTTTTGCTACGGTGTATTTTTTTGATACAAACATAATATACAAGTTGCATGATTTATTATTCCTTATAAAAATAATATTATTAAAACTGACATTGGCAAAAGCCACGAGCTGCTATTCCTGGACTAAAATATGTTATAAAATGTATTGAGATGACAGATGTCTCATGCACAAAAAAAAAATTAAAAAATTAATGCACTCTTAATTTTTCACATATCTAATTGTTTTCACGTTTTAAGCAATTAGAATCATTGTAAAGTGAATTTAGTATTTTTGACTGTTTGTATGAATACAAATTGTTTTTTTTTTTATTGAAAGCGTACGTAAGCGTAGCGTTTGTATTATTAAAAAAAATGTGACGAGCGCAGTAACACTTACCACCAGGCAGTTTGTTTTTCATCACTATCGCAATTAATAAAAACCCATACACAGTCTATCAAGTGATTACCGACCATACACGACAGTTATCTCGAGTGACGGAACCGTGTCTAATAAGCCTAATGTTTACGTCACTTATCAATTATTACCGCTTTCGGTCCGTTTGTCAACTAGAACTGAAACAAGCCGATTGACCAGAAAACCTACATTGAGGTTTCTCACAGATGTGATGCCATGATTTGTAACATTATGATTTGGTTCGGTTTGTGTTCTTAATAAGTAAGTAGGTACTGGTATTGCTACTGGACAAAGAAAACCCCCGTGAGTCTCGGACAAATTCAAATGCATTATGAAACGGGTTTACTCACGGCAACGTGTGTTCGATTGCTTGCCACCGTGACTGATAGGCGGTCCTGAGGATAAATCGCAAATGATCGAAACATGTCAAAAGCATTTTAACTAGTTTTGTTATAATTTGTTTTTATTTCACAGTCAAAAAAACTCCACTGCAGCGCTAAATCCCAAAAGAACGAGACTTACACGTTATGTAACGGTCATGAACAAATTTTTCCTTTCCATTCGTATGACTTCAAGAGGTATTCGAGTAAGCAATTTCAGAAAATGTCCTGTACTAATTTTTCATAGATATTTAATGAAGAAAACTCAACAAGCATATACAATTAAAAAGCGATGTCTCTGATAATGTGGCGTAAATAGCAGTCGCGAGGCGAGTGGTCTCTGTTTAATCAAGCCGTTACAGTGTGAACATCCGCCGCGTCCAGTGTAGGTACTTCAAAGAACTAGTTGGACAAGAAAAACCGCTCGCTGGAAAAGGGTTTGATGGTTTTATAATAGCAGTAAAGTAAAGAAGTGGTAAATTGTACTGATAAGTAGTAGAAAGAAAACACAGCCGTCACAAGTCGATACAATTGTTGACATTAGGTTAATAGTAATTTTTTATAAATAGATAGCTAGTGTCCTGGCTAGGAGCACACTAGCAAGAGTGTGTCTTCTGAGATTGTAACCATCTCGTGTATTTCTTTCATTAGGCAGTCCTGCTCTGCATTTGCATTCATACAAAAGGCCGTCGGTTATTATATCTGTCTCTGTTTGTTCACCTTTTCGGTCATGTGGAATATAACCCTATATTGTCTGGTTGCTTAAGGTTTTATCCGAAAAAGCCGTATAAGTTCAATGGTGACACCACAGGAAGAGCATTAGTTAACAGATTAGGTCACGGTTGACGTATGTAATATTTCATCCTTCATCTGCCGAATTATTAAAAAGTGGAACTCTTTGCCGGCACATTTGTTTCTTCATTCTAACACCCAACCTTCATAAGTAGCGTGAAGAAGCATCTCTCGAGCCAACGTGGCAAAGTCAAGGCACCGTTGGTTTCTTGTTAGTGCCATTGCGACTTGGGCTCCCCTTGCTCACCATAAGGCAAAGTGGAGCCACTATGTTGTGCCAATATAAAATAAATACCTAGTTGTTTCAGATTTATTAATCCGGAACAAAATAACATCGAAGGCTGATAGCATACAGTGTTTTTAGGACCTGTCACTACTTCACCCAAAAATATAACCTAATCCCTCGTGGGGCTGCTAGATCCTTTATAAAATTACCTTCATGTAGAAACTTTATATATACGCTTACACTGTTCCCGAGTTCCTTCTTTATATATTAGAGTTGTGGCAAACTAGCTGATTTGATTAGGTTTTCTGTTCAGACTGTTGATAACAGCGGGCGGTCGGCGACGACACTCCGTTCTTTAGAGCAACTACAACCGCAATATCTAGTTTATAGTAGGTATATATGTCTTAGTACGTTCCTTTATACATTGTGTAATACGAGTAAAATACATATAGATAAGGGTTATATGGATAACTTGAAGATGCATCAGCTAATTATCTATATATAAACACTTTATTTGTAGGTAAGGTGCTTTGGGATAAATTCGACATATTTTTAGGCGAGTGTAGAGTATGTTAGGGTTTGAGCTCGTAAGTCAGAACCTAAGAAGTATTCCTTCCAAGTAACGAGATCTTTACGAAATTGGATATATTCATCAACGCTTTGTGAAAACAGCGTTTCAATACGTTGCTTGAATTTGGAAACAAATTAGAATAAAAAAAAATACATTTTGAATACTATTTCTTAAGGAGTGGGTAATTTCGAAAGCAAGTGGGGTAATTCCGAAGCTGGTTTTTATGCAATATGAGTTTAAGAATCATATTTCTTTTTAGTTCTAATTTACCCCCGCAAAGATCCAAAAATCGCACTGCGTTTATTTAATCGTGCAACACACGTGCCCTCACGACTAGCGATGCGAAGTGAACTGAAGCGGGGGAGGAGATAAACATGGCGTTTTGACAAGCGTTGCAAGCGTAGAATTTGTTCCCAGTTTAGTAGAAATGTGTGATTTTCGACTTATTCCCATTTTCGACTTTACCCCAAAGCACCTTACGTAATAAGTTTTCGTGTTTATATGTAGTTTCGTTTTAAAATTTGAGCATTAATTTATCCTTTGTTTACGCCACCGCATAATTAGTATCAGTCAATTCCAATAATGAACGTAAATAAATAAGGAACGGAAAATTGATAATTCGTTACGTCTTAGCTCGGGGCGTCACCGCTGCCAACAAAACGCACTGTGAGATAGATACTCCCTCCAGTTGTTCTTGTTCATTTAAATTTTCAGCATTCAAAAAGATTTGAAGAGGGTCCGAATTGTATGACAAGGAGGCGACGTTTAAATAATTTTTGAGCGGATGACAGCTGATTAAGGCATTGGAAATTGAACACAATCGCGAAGTATTGGCGATGGTAGACAGTGGGATGAAAAAGGTGACAGCATTCTAAAGGCCGTCGAAGTAAATGAAATTGAGAGAAAGTTTATAAAAAAAAATAACGAACTAAACATTGCGGTAAAGATGGATTTCTGTATCAACAATTGCGCATACACATTTTGGTGTATAGTGTCCTATACTACTCCTGAACCAATAATGGTTCTGTTTTGCCTTATGGTTGAGGTTGACTAGTAGAGAATGCCTCAAGGCAATAAGTCCGCCATTTGTATCTACATTTGTAATGTGTTTGTAAAGTTTAAATAAATAAAGAATGGTTGGTAAATTATTTATTTATATGTGTACTATGGATGTCAAAGTTGAGTTTCATTTTTAATAATATATCATAAAATGGAATGACTTAGGTACGATACATCGTGTTCAAAGTATTTAACAACAACTAATCTGCTTAGTATTCAAACCCATATAATTATACAGTACTGAGCGTGTAGTTATTTATTTTAACGAAAACTTCCAGTGCCAAGCACCTTGCAAATTTGTGCACCACTGTTATGCTTGCACTGAGCAGAGGAAATTCAAGTGATGTAATTAATTCCTACGCCATTTATCATTGTTTCCGTAAAAAGCATAATAACATTAATAACCTACCTCGGTAGCCCTACATCTTGTACGCATTCCTCGCAGCCCGCGGAGCAAGGCCGCTTGTCACTTTCATTGGAAAGTGCGGCGGGGCCGGAACTCCCCAGATCATAACTCACTGCTCTTATGTAGGTAAACAAATACACATGGTGCATAGCCCTGCTGATGAGTCGAAAAGACGTATATGCGGTACAATTTGATGTCGGATTCGACGTTTTGGAAGTAATGGGGAATGATGGTTGATAATACAAACAAAGAGATATGAATCTCTTCATTCATGATCATGACGATGTTAATCAGATGAAATGATTATGTAAGTATGGGGATTATGACGTTTGTTATGGAATGACAGCTGTCAGTGCCGTTATTTTCTTTTGATGGGTCCGCTAGAGGCTTCGCTTCGTGTCTCAAGATGGCCGCATGCGTTTAAGTTTCGTTGTTCATTATTTATTCATTTTTGTTGTTCAATGCGTAGTATTGATAGCGTATTGTGCAGTGATCTAACGTATGAGTGAATAGCTAATGAAGGATTCAACTTGAAGCGTTCATAGCCCTTCCTGGGTCAAGGCCCGATAGTCCGTGTGGTTTTTTGTAAATCGCTCACTTTACAAAAAGCTCATCTCACCGTACAACGTTCGTCAACTTTGACACTGGCAGAATTGACCCAATGGGCAGTAGCCATTTTTTTATATATAAAAATTGAATTGAAAAATTGATGGGTCCGCTAAATGTGATGGATACACTTAATGTGATTTAAAGAATATAATTTAAAGACGTAATCGCAGACGTAAAAGACGTTCGTTTCGAGTTGCTATTAAGTAGGTACCTAACATAATTTGCTGTTGACTATTTCGTTAAATTATTCAGTTACGTCTGTGTTACACTGTTTTTATGCACAATAGTGTTTACATATTGGCCGGGTGCAGAAGTCGCGTAGGGAAAGCGAAAATGATCGCAGCGCTTGATGTGGCCAAAAGTGGTAACTTTGGCCTCTCTGTTTCTGTCAAACGTCATACTTTTCAGTTATAATGCTTACGTTTTGTACTATAAAATAAGAAACTGAAATAAGTAAAATGGGTCTCGATAGGTGTAATTGTGTGGTAAACTGCAATAATACAGGACGAAATAGCAATTGCAAATGTTATGCTTTCCTACACCGAGTTGGAAACAAGATCAGAAAATGAATTGAATCGCTGTTGCTAGAAAAATAAAGTAAGTGTATTAAACTGAACATATTTTTATCTATTTAGTGCAATAATATTATTATGATAGAATTATTACAATGTTTCAAAAATATGAAATGTAAAATTACTTATAATTTGTAAATGTTACTTATTGTTTGTTTATTAATGTGCCAAAACTAACAGCTTCCCTTTACTCTCGGTTTGAGGCTGAAACCTTATGTTCTGACCGATGCTTTGGAAGCCAGTTTTGAAAATAGTATTAATTCTTCAATTATCTGAAAATAAACATAATAAAACATTATTTTTTTCCTTTAATTTGTAAGGAAACAACAAAGAAGTAAATTGACATAATAATATTAAACACATACATAATAATTACTTTCTTCAATAAAGCTAAGAACCAAATGTGTTTCACATTAAAAACAAACAGATTTTGCACTTGTTAGGTGCTCTACAATCAATATTTTCAATTTTTTACCTTAATTTTATTGCGTCCATTATTTAACACTTTTGACAGACCCCCTCCAAAGTTGTGAACGCTAGGTGGCGCTAACGTCATGCACCCGGCCAATAGACATACATATGTTCCATTGCTCGTAACGATTCAGTGGTCAACAAATCAATCCTGTAAGGTAATGCATGCTTTGCTGGAAATGCATCTCACTAAACCTGAAGTGAACTAACCGTTGTTAGTAAGGCAGTCTTACCGCCCGCATTGGACATGGTCCATCTCCGGTTTGTTGCATGTGTGGTTACCTAGAGCATAACCTGTTAGCGTTCACATAAACCAAACTATCCATACACACACATCTATGTAGGTAACTCACATTAGTAAAGCTGGTACATCAAGAGTCAAGACATACTGTATTTCAATCTTAGTACAAATATACTGTGTCTCTAATCGTTTTCACTTCATTGAAGACTCGATGCTCTTTTGTTTCAAAAACAATGTCGTATCGAATTGTCAGTGTATAGAACAAGGAAGTGTTCTAATTACTCGTAATTATAAGTGGCATGAACCACTGTTCTTAGTTGCTCCGGGTCTGTTATTTATTTGCGGTTTAGTTTGATGGACATGGAATGCGTGTAACGTTTTTTATCGTCATTTGTTTGTTAAACACGTTTGAGATATTTTATCACGTTTATTTGAGACAATCGTTTATAAGTTAACGAAAGTAATGAAGTTCAAATGTAATTTTTCCCTCAAAATTAAATGTTTGAATCACCTGCACGGATGGTTAAATTCTCATTACTTAGCAAATTAGCAAAAAACTCGGTTGTTTAACATTCGTTACGGTACGACAAAATGTAACAATGTGGTCCTAGATGTATATCTTATTGCGGCGTCATGCAAAAACACTGCGGATTTCGAAAACGTTGAATATATATTCGACTTCCAAGGTTACATAGTACCTTTTATTCTTGCTATAAAACAGCCCATCAGATTTTAATCATGTCCAGGAATGACATGAAGGAACTGAATCAACAGGGCGTTAAAGCCGCAAGAAAAAAGATAATCTGCAATGTTTTATTTTTATTGTCCGTTACAGAAAAAAACACTTATCTCGTAAGCACCCTGTTGGTACGAATAAGGCATATCTTGAATAAAGATGACTTTAAACATGTTCTTATGAAGTTTCACTGCATTGCATTACATACTAACGAGCGGCGCGCGGCCTTAGGGTGCGACTCCACTAAAACGGAGCGGAGTAGAGACATGCGGAATCGATCAATCACAAAAGCGGAGCTGAGATTTCAACTCAGGTGAGTAGTCTATTCCGCACGTCTCCACTCTTCTCCGCTTCAGTGGAGACGCACCCTTACGAAGATTCCACGACTGCGCGATCAGCGCCACGGCGAGCGGTTGAGCGAGAGATCCGAGCACGGCGGCATAATGAGTGAGCGAGACACATGTACCTACACCGCTGCCGCTGCCGCTGTCGCGAAATCTCGTGGCTTCTCCGATAGGTGGGAGAGGAGGTCCGAGCCCTCACCATTCCGCTGGTGGCCCGAAGTCGTGGTTGGATCGTAATTGGTAATCGTAGAGTACTCAGTAATTCAAAGAATATCTTGACCTCTATACGGTCGTCAAGAGTTTTCCTTCTTCGCTACTTTACGCTAAGTCCAAGGGCGGTGATAATTACTTAGTTAATATTTTTTTATTTTAATTAGAACTTTATTCGTTTCGATGCTGTTTCATTAATGTAAATTTATGAATTATGAGTGCTTATGACCATTCGGACATCTTGGAACATTGCCAATTCAATCTTGTAAAATTTTAATTAATATACACACTTACAAAAGTGTGTATACTTAATTAAAATTTTACAAGATTGAATTGGCAATGTTCATAAAATGTGTAAATTAACCAACTTGAAGACGAAACGTCCGTAAAATAAGTATTTGAACAAATTCGAGATCTATATTATGCTTCCGAGTGAAACCAAATTAATTCGCAAATAGACACATCAACGACCACCTAACTTCCTCTTCCTCACATTCATCCCACAGAACTCTGAATAAGTAGCAGAAGTCGAGTGTACAAACTCAAACACGAAGTAATGCACCTACAGCCGATACGGCAACTTTGAGACTTAATCTTGGTAGATACTCGAGTCCAGTAGCTTGTCCATTCCATTACTCGCTAAGTTCGACCTAGGTCGGTTCCTTGCACTTTAAGTAGAAGTAATGTAATAAACAGTACATTGACTTGCCCATCGGTTGGCCTGTAGTTACGAAGAGTGGCTACGGCAACTACTTCAGTTGCTTGTCAGATTTATTGATACCTAGTTGGTTACTTTTAGGTTCTGTATCCGATTCTATAATTTACGACCACGACCATACAGCTTGATTAACAATATGGTTTATAATTAGGTACCTAGGAACCAAGACGAGAGTAACACGTATCTCAATGTTATTAATGATGTTCCGGTACAATTTTGCAGTAACGTTTACACGATAAAAGAAACTAATATTCATGTTTTGCTTTGATATTTAAATATGTGACGACTATTTTTGGCAATATACTTACTACAAATGTTCTTACAGATTAAAATATAATTATGATTATAACTTTACGAGTGACCAAGAAAAAAAAAAACTTTTGATATTTAAAAAGCACATTAATGAACACGACTAATTCATTGTATTTTGTTTAAATATAAAATTTTCATCTACCCTTACTTTTACTCGCTTGAATAGGTATTTATCTCAAATACGGCGTTTTTTAACAGTCAATGTACTGATAACCCAAACTATACTTTGAGTTTGCAAATGGAGATGAGCAGCTTTCCCAGCTATAACTTTTAAATAAGATGAACAGGGAATTTATGTTTCAAATATTTTCAGTTCACGCTTTGTTTTATGGCCAACTCCGGCGAGGGGCGCCATTAGCGCTAAGTTGTATGAGCAAAAAGTTTGAACCTGCGTTGTTAAGACTCAGGCGCACCAAAATAAGTGGTATAAAACACATTATCAGTAAGATGATCCTAAATCAGACTAATATAAAGGAGTTGTGTTTAATAAATAGATGAAGACCAAAAAGTTTGCTACCTTAACTCATTTAATTAAAATTTGTATCAATTTTTCCATTGTACGACGACAAATTAGCCATCGAATAATGTCCGATCGTTTTTTTCTAAGGCTTACTAAAAAGTTCCGTTGTGCGACAAAAATGAACGACACAATAATGAACCTCAAAACAGTACCTTAAGGTACATTATTCGATGGTTAATTTGTCGTCGTACAATGGAAAATTTTGATACAAATTTTAATAAAAAAAAATAAAAATAAAAAGCATTTATTTCAGACAAATTAATCCATATATTGTAAGTATTACAAAAATAACTTAAATAACTATGTTAGTGCCTAAACTAATGTGTTGAGAGGTCCAGTGCCTGATTAGGGCACTGTCCCATCTCTCCGCCACGACAGTCAGGAGACTGTGGCGGTTGTCGCGCACTCTGCGGAGCCTCGGTCGGTTGGTCTTCACCCAAATACGCACCAAATTAGACAAAGAACTAATTACGCGTTATATTGCTGCGAAGATTTTCAATGATAATAACAACCATCTTACAATACGAGTATACATGGAAGGCTCATGTTACGGAATTAAATATCCAAAGACTGCAGTGACTATACCCTGACAAGTTGGGCCCTGCTATAGTGGCGCTTTCAACAGCTTGCATATCGTCGGGGATAGTGTAATACCGCGTAAGTAACAAGTGTAGATAGGAATCATTATTCAAACAAATAATGCTAAGTATTTTATTGAAATGAGAACTTTATTGACAGCTGTTATTTATGCAGTATTGCATTATCCCCGACCATATGGCAATAATGTACAAACGTCATGTATATGCATCATTAAATGACAGCGATATGTAGACAACCAATTTCAAAACATTAAAACTTTCAATTCGGAATCCTCAATCCTTCAGTATCTTCTAAAATAACCTTTCCTGCAACGCTAAGGATATTTTTGACTATTTTATGGGTAAAATTATTAAGAATTGTGGATTATTCAGCTCTGTTTTTAGTGACATTCAATGACTTTCAACGTCAGTTACCAAAGAGATACTACTTGTCAGTAAAATAATTAGTACCTCTAAATATCCGCAACATGACGAGGGTTCAACAACTACTTGTCGGGCATGCCATTATACAACTGCATAATTTGAGATATTATATATATATATATATATATATATATATTTTAATTAATAAATTCGAGTGTCAAATATTATGATCGATGCCACGGTAATCATAAATGATAACTTGTCCGATTTACTGCCTGGTTAATAACGAGTGGATTAACGAGGGCGGCTCCAATTGAGATTGATTGATTCGATTGTCTTAATGACTGATCTTTAACCAATATTGTTAACCATAAGGTAATAACAATTTTTTTCTGTGTTTCCACTTATATAATTCTTAAGTTAAAATTTAAAAAATAAGGATATTTAATAGAAGATATCGTACATGTGAATAGTAGGTATACCAGGTGGGTCCTGTAACAGGAGCAAAAAATTAAAACATAGATTTTACTCGTGAAACTGAACTTCAGATATTTTTTAAATACTGTTTTCATATGTTCATTATTTCAAACAAAGTAAATAACATTTTCAATGTACGCCGCCCAACATTGACATCGCCTTAGTATTGACAAAGCTGTCACTTTAGTAAATATCAAATGTTTCGCAATACATTGTTTCTTTGAATAAACTTTATATTATAAATTAATTATTTTTAAAAGTTGTTTAATAAATGTTGTTCAGTTTGAGGGGTAGAATCTATGTTTTAATTTACTTCTCCTGTTACAGGGGCCCACCTGGAATGTTTAAATTAAAAATAGACCTAGTTTCTGGCTTGTTGATGAATTTCGACATTTGTAATTATTATTGATTGCTATATTGCACCAGGATGTATTTGTATTGAATACTGTCCTCAGTGTCCTCGTATGTTATTATCATTAATTAACCGAACTAATCACTTAACTGCAATAATCATGTTTAGTTATGTCCCATTAGTATTAATCCGTGCGTACCCTGAGGGGCGATTAAGGTAGCGTTACACTAAAAGCGCTCGCGATGCGAAGCGACAAATTGAACGGTTATATCAATAGAGGTATACATACTGTGTTGAACTGTACGGTGTACGTTCACCAGGGTTCCGAGTAGTCCCTATTCCTGTATCATACTCACCTACTAATAACCTTTAGTGGTTCACAGCTCAGAATAAGGAAGATAAGGAAATGAAACGACAAATTCTTATTGGTGCAGCAGATGAATAAAGTGATACCTAACACATCTCCGTCCTCTATGCAGGTGAAGATTGCGTTTATCGCTCATTAGACAAATGATAAGGCACTGTTGCAATTTACTTACACGTAGGTCAACAGTTGACTTATTAATAGGATCTACCTAGTTAGCACAATATAGGTCACAACTAAACTAACAAATCAAAATTATAAACCCGTTTACAACACAATTTATACTAATAACGCCGACTAGTCATCGCATTTAGTATGCACGGAGTTTTGTAGCACAATGAAATAATTGTAATCTCAGGGTTAAGCTATTTCGGTGCCAAGATTTAAGTGCACTGTACCTGGTCTAATTGCTATTGTACTAGTTCATATTTGACAGCTCTATGGCAATAATTTTGTCTTTGACAGGGTAAGCACTATTTACGAACACTGACATTCATGTACCTGTACATGTACCTACTAATAAAGGCACAATGAGAATAAATACTGTTTGAAAGCTTTTTAATTCCTACTAGTAGGTACTTCGTACGTGCGGATGAAAAAGCCCTTCTTTTTGCTTTCTTTTTCATCAAATTTCATTGTGTTTAATCAAATTTATACCAAAATGTCGTAAAGAGGGAGGTTTTTAGACAATTGTGCTAAAAAAGCGAGTTTCGCAATTAAGTGGATAGATTCGGCATTATAATTTTAGCTACCTATGAATTTATGCACCAAATTCCATACATGATGTTTTATTATGAAGATGAAAACCCACTAGGTATGATAAAATAAATAACGACTTCTCAAGTTATCAATCTCGAAAGTCTTACTCAAACGTTTGATTGTTTTCGGAATAAACCATTTTTTTATGTTTGTGTATAAAGTTACTTAACTAACTTTGAAAAAAGAAGGAATGAAAATGTTAACAATCCAACTTAAACGGAAAATGGAAATAAGCTTTATACACGTGCAACTTCTAATTGGAAATTTTAACTCTGAAATATTTATATTTCGCCATTTGTTTAGGATACTTTTCTTGTTATTATACGCAGTGTTTCTGAAGCTGGTGTTTGTGGGGCTTAATTATTGCGATCAGTATTACATATTTGTATATTTTGAGGGCTGTATCAATCAATCAATCGATACCTACAATACGTGATACTTTACTGGAAACCAAAAACTGTTTATAAAAACAAAGTACAAAAACATAATTTTAATAAATTGATCAGGCAGTCTTGTCGCTTAAAAACGATATCTTCTAAATAACCTTTGGGTAGTGCCTACCTGTTAAAATGTGTGGCTGAAACAGAAGTAGTTTAGCTACTACCATTTTAGTCGTAAAGTGCAAGCACAGTTTTTGTTTTTCAATAAAATTTGAATCCTATTATATAAATAGTACCTCCCTCTCTAATTAAGACTCATAAAACTTGACTTCCTTTCTTACAATTATCTCGAGAGGGTTTTGTGAAAAGGTAAACAACAAAAAAACGCTCATTTATTTGTTTTGTGCTCAGATTAAAATTGACCCTTTTTCCTCGCAAACTGACCTGTGGAGATCCTTCAGTGGCATTGTTATTTCATCGCAGTTGATTTTCGTGAAAAATCTTGAATTTTTTATTACGGTTTTATACGTCTTTGTGCATGAACAAATTGCCTTTAGCGTGTTCTAGCATATTAACTTGAACTCGTTTTTAATTTCTTTATATGTGATTTCTTGTGTAACTGTTTTCTGGTGTGCAATAAAGCAAAAACGCAATCTTCACCTGCATAGAGGACGGAGATGTGTCCTCTATGCAGGTGAAGATTGCGTTTATCGCTCATTAGACAAATGATAAGGCACTGTTGCAATTTACTTACACGTAGGTCAACAGTTGACTTATTAATAGGATCTACCTAGTTAGCACAATATAGGTCACAACTAAACTAACAAATCAAAATTATAAACCCGTTTACAACACAATTTATACTAATAACGCCGACTAGTCATCGCATTTAGTATGCACGGAGTTTTGTAGCACAATGAAATAATTGTAATCTCAGGGTTAAGCTATTTCGGTGCCAAGATTTAAGTGCACTGTACCTGGTCTAATTGCTATTGTACTAGTTCATATTTGACAGCTCTATGGCAATAATTTTGTCTTTGACAGGGTAAGCACTATTTACGAACACTGACATTCATGTACCTGTACATGTACCTACTAATTAAGGCACAATGAGAATAAATACTGTTTGAAAGCTTTTTAATTCCTACTAGTAGGTACTTCGTACGTGCGGATGAAAAAGCCCTTCTTTTTGCTTTCTTTTTCATCAAATTTCATTGTGTTTAATCAAATTTATACCAAATGTCGTAAAGAGGGAGGTTTTTAGACAATTGTGCTAAAAAAGCGAGTTTCGCAATTAAGTGGATAGATTCGGCATTATAATTTTAGCTACCTATGAATTTATGCACCAAATTCCATACATGATGTTTTATTATGAAGATGAAAACCCACTAGGTATGATAAAATAAATAACGACTTCTCAAGTTATCAATCTCGAAAGTCTTACTCAAACGTTTGATTGTTTTCGGAATAAACCATTTTTTTATGTTTGTGTATAAAGTTACTTAACTAACTTTGAAAAAAGAAGGAATGAAAATGTTAACAATCCAACTTAAACGGAAAATGGAAATAAGCTTTATACACGTGCAACTTCTAATTGGAAATTTTAACTCTGAAATATTTATATTTCGCCATTTGTTTAGGATACTTTTCTTGTTATTATACGCAGTGTTTCTGAAGCTGGTGTTTGTGCGGCTTAATTATTGCGATCAGTATTACATATTTGTATATTTTGAGGGCTGTATCAATCAATCAATCGATACCTACAATACGTAATACTTTACTGGAAACCAAAAACTGTTTATAAAAACAAAGTACAAAAACATAATTTTAATAAATTGATCAGGCAGTCTTGTCGCTTAAAAACGATATCTTCTAAATAACCTTTGGGTAGTGCCTACCTGTTAAAATGTGTGGCTGAAACAGAAGTAGTTTAGCTACTACCATTTTAGTCGTAAAGTGCAAGCACAGTTTTTGTTTTTCAATAAAATTTGAATCCTATTATATAAATAGTACCTCCCTCTCTAATTAAGACTCATAAAACTTGACTTCCTTTCTTACAATTATCTCGAGAGGGTTTTGTGAAAAGGTAAACAACAAAAAAACGCTCATTTATTTGTTTTGTGCTCAGATTAAAATTGACCCTTTTTCCTCGCAAACTGACCTGTGGAGATCCTTCAGTGGCATTGTTATTTCATCGCAGTTGATTTTCGTGAAAAATCTTGAATTTTTTATTACGGTTTTATACGTCTTTGTGCATGAACAAATTGCCTTTAGCGTGTTCTAGCATATTAACTTGAACTCGTTTTTAATTTCTTTATATGTGATTTCTTGTGTAACTGTTTTCTGGTGTGCAATAAAGCGTACTTGAATTGTATTGTAACTTGTTCCTGTGTTTATTCTATTAGATGTTAAGATACTATAAATTGGTAGGTTTATTTGTGACACTTCCATGGTCTGCGGGAGACCGTTTGACAAGAGACCCTTCCTCACGCCCTCGCTGTCTTTCGTCCCCCGTCGCTTGCAGGTCATGGAAGTATCGCGATCAATAGGCGTGTCCAAATTTTTTTTTGCAGATATCAATCGTGTCTTTTTTTATCATTTATTGAGAATGGGATCAAACGTCTACAAGGGACTAACTACACTAAGAGTGCTCTAAAAGTCAGAAATGACTGTCAAAGTTCACCATTCTACGCTTCGCTAAAAACTTTCCATACAAATTGCCACCTAATCGTGACGTCATTATATGTTATGGGTACTGTGAAGATGGTATCTTCACGATCGGTGCCTGGCCACTGATTTAAGAAATAAAGATTGTTTGAAATTCAGAATGGACGAATGACGTCCGTCAATGATTGTAGTAATTGTAAAAAATATATTATTCTTTATCTGGCCTTCGGGCAATAAAGTAATCTAAAGTACCTCTCGCTGCTCTTTTAATATACCACTGAAGTTATCCCCCGGCAGTCGCCACACTTGGTGGAGGTGCGGGGTATAGACATTCGATACGATTTAATCGGGTTAGCCGGTTTTACACTAGGCGATTAAATTGTTGAAGCTTGATGTATCGAATGGTCTATGCTTTATTAATTAGTCGAATAACATTCGGGATAAGTTGGTGCCTTGCCTTTTTAGCAGGTTTTTTGTCAAGGCAAAGCCAATGTCAGACAACATGTCAGATTACGTAACATGCCATAGGCTAGTGTCTGTTCATGTCCTGACCCTGGTTATCTCTTAGCAAGAGACCATCTGGGTATGAATGTATGGGTATTCCTGCATAGGTAGGGACCTCTAATATGTTAGGCAGGAGTAGTTTTGTCTAGCGTTTATATAGTAAGACGAACGTCCCTCGTCTATCCCGAGACGGCGGGAAATGTGAAGATGGTATCTTCACGATCGGTGCCTGGCCACTGATTTAAGAAATAAAGATTGTTTGAAATTCAGAATGGACGAATGACGTCCGTCAATGATTGTAGTAATTGTAAAAAATATATTATTCTTTATCTGGCCTTCGGGCAATAAAGTAATCTAAAGTACCTCTCGCTGCTCTTTTAATATACCACTGAAGTTATCCCCCGGCAGTCACCACACTTGGTGGAGTCTGCGAAATTTTTAACTAGAGTCACGCGAGTATTGAAAGTTTCCCCGCTCCCAATTAATTTTGTCCACAGATTCTTGGGCATCTGTTACGAATACGTACTGAAAGCTTACGGTTTGCATAGCAGCCGTACAGAAGCGAAGCGGTCTATAAGCGCACGAAGCACAATAAAGAATAAGTGCACATTTGTGGTATTGTATATTGACGGCACTGAAGGGCCGTGAAGAAGCGAGTTCGACAGACGGGTGAAGTTGACGAATCTTAGCGAAGTTGAATCACCCATTATTATTTTTCTTCCCATGCGATTTTAATCTGTTTGTGCATTTGATTTGTTTGGATTCCATACGAAAATGGAGACGAGCACAATTAATGGCTTTTCCGACGTATAATTATTGGCCCGTGTGAAAATACGAAATAAAATAATCACAAATGGCAATTACGGTATAATTATTCGGGGACCCTATTACAGATTAATTTCAGACATCGTTTGAGGATGTTATATCAGAGTTAAACGAAGAATTATCGTCGAGCCAAAAATAATGTACAAGAATTTTATCATCGTCAGCGAAAATCGCAAGAATCCCCAATAATTTGTTCCTTTACGCTTGAAGCACACGTTGTTGACATCAGACAAGCAATTGTCAGTGAAAGTATACAATTTTACCAGTGAGAAACATTCAGTTTCAGTGTTGTCAAATGATGTAACAAATGTTCTTAAAGAGTGGAAGACATCAATTTCAACCAATGTCATTAGTTCCATAATATGTTGCTGGTTAAATTTTATTTCCACAATATGTGCTGTGCCGGATCGAGTGCTCGTCAAGAAAATGCAACATCGGGAACAGCAAGCCTGTACGAGGATAGCCGCTCAAGAACTGAAGAACGCCGCCAGACACCATGGACGCCGATCGAAACGCTGCGCTTCTATCAGGCAATAATGAACCATAATATATAATTTGTAGAATATATGTTTATTAGGATGTAAATAATTGTCCCATAATAATTATGCTAGGTGTATGATAGTTCTAGATATTAGTAGGGTCCTACAAATAATAATCGTTGTGCATAAATTATTACCATATAAGATTGTTCACCGATTGTCTTCATTGAATTATGTGGTACAAAAACTCACTCCTAATGGTCGTGCCAAGAACGTGATAATTCATGTTAACAGATTAAAGAAATTCTTTAATCGTTAATTCTAATTAATATAAACAATTCTATACTTCTAGGGTGTAAATAATAAAACTATTATTTTTCAGAAATTTTTAATTCAGGCTGACAGTACTTGGATGCAATTGTTTGTTGCATTTATAATTATCGCCGTTGTAAATATAATTTAATTTCTTTATTTCTTTCTACTATATTTCAGCTCCATTTCTAGGATATTACTATAGGAAGCATAATTTTTTATTACTTGCACTATAAATTTATTGCACTATAAATTTATTGCACTTTGAATTGATTGCACTTTCAATACCTTTACTTGAGATGATTTTAACTTATTACTTTCACAGAGTTCCAATAATTAATTATAACACTTTATTTCCAGCATTTTAATTTGTGTATACTAATATGTTTTTCTTTTTCATGTAATCCAACACTGCAAGGGCCATAGCTGTCCCAGTTCCTCGGGATTTCAGCTGCTGGTGTGACTGAATGCATCGCGCATCCATCCTCCAGGGGCGGCAGGAGCATGAGGTCTTGGCTGTGGTGCCAAGGACTTCATGTAGCCTGCATCGGGCCGGCTGCAGACTGAAGATTGTTATTTTTGTTTTTGTTTGTTGTTGCGTCTGTGTTAATTTAATAATTTTTAACTGGGAGTTAGGTAGGGTCTCAATAAAGTTAACTTTCGTTTCGTGTCTTATTAATGATTGGTTTTTCGACATTGACATAGCATTTTGACATGTCAATATGACGTGTACTGCTTTGGTCTATGGTCGTAAAATCAATTGTGAGGTTATAATTTATTTTTATTTAAGTTTGGTAAAAATATTTGGAATAAAGTAGAAATATTTATTCCAGATATTTATTTAGGATAAAAGGTATTGGTTCGATGGTACAGATTTCTGGGGCATATTTAATATATATGCGCCAGGATTCTAATATAAAGATAGTGATAGACGGTTGTCACTATTTGTTAGTTCTGTATGGATGTTTGAGACAAGTGTCATAGACAATGTGTCAGGCATCTAATATAAGGGCAGTGACATATCGTGGTACAATTGTTTGGAGCATGCGACGTGTGTCATATGTCATACTCCAGGCAGTTAAGGTGGGAACATTCGATACGATTTAATCGGGTTAGCCGGTTTTACACTAGGCGATTAAATTGTTGAAGCTTGATGTATCGAATGGTCTATGCTTTATTAATTAGTCGAATAACATTCGGGATAAGTTGGTGCCTTGCCTTTTTAGCAGGTTTTTTGTCAAGGCAAAGCCAATGTCAGACAACATGTCAGATTACGTAACATGCCATAGGCTAGTGTCTGTTCATGTCCTGACCCTGGTTATCTCTTAGCAAGAGACCATCTGGGTATGAATGTATGGGTATTCCTGCATAGGTAGGGACCTCTAATATGTTAGGCAGGAGTAGTTTTGTCTAGCGTTTATATAGTAAGACGAACGTCCCTCGTCTATCCCGAGACGGCGGGAAATGTGAAGATGGTATCTTCACGATCGGTGCCTGGCCACTGATTTAAGAAATAAAGATTGTTTGAAATTCAGAATGGACGAATGACGTCCGTCAATGATTGTAGTAATTGTAAAAAATATATTATTCTTTATCTGGCCTTCGGGCAATAAAGTAATCTAAAGTACCTCTCGCTGCTCTTTTAATATACCACTGAAGTTATCCCCCGGCAGTCGCCACAGTACCAATATTTGTATGAAAACAATAAGTAAAAGACAGGGACATTTGCTAAAAGATTAATAACGTAATTATAAAACAGATATGTCGCCTTTTTAAAGTTCCATTGTTGTTTAGTCTCCGTTAATTGTTTTAATGCACAATAAAATGTTTACACACTTACATGGTGATGAGTTTTGTGGGTCAGCGACGCTTGTTGTGAGTGAACATGAACATGACTAACAGCCCCTGATCTTGACATAGATGCAGAGTACAAATCCTTCGCAAACCTGTTTGCTTTATTTGCAATAACTTATAAGTATTGATGGTGTGGTATAATTGACTATGCATTTTAGAAACCTGTGATTTCTATGACCATTTGTGTTTGAGTTGAGTAGTGAAACGCAGCTGTAATGTTTGTTTGGTCAGATTAGTGCTTAGCCGAGATTTTTGGTGTTGATGTTATATCTTTAGTGAGTTGGCAGATGATTGATGATTACTACTTTCCTTCATGTTCCTATTTTTTATTTTTGCCTCGTTTGCCATTTTTCTTTAGGAACTAATTGAAACATGTACCTTTTGCACTCCTGTCACAACGAAATGTATGGGTCAAAAAGGTACGCATTTCAAATTCCTGTACTGTACCATTTTTAGGGTTCCGTACCCAAAGGGTAAAAACGGGACCCTATTACTGAGACTTCGCTGTCCGTCTGTCACCAGGCTGTATCTCAAGAACGGTGATAGCTAGACAGTTGAAATTTTCACAGATGATGTATTTATATTCCCGTTATAACAACAAATACTAAAAATAAAATAAAATAAATATTTAAGGGGGCTCCCATACAACAAACTTGTTATAGATTATGGTACGGAACCCTTCACGCGCGAGTCGGACTCGCACTTGCCCAATTTTTTTAAAAGATATTGCTCGGCAACGTCAGTCTGTCCGTATTAAGTTTACAAAATACTGGATCTACGTATAGCTTGATCCTTTAGGAAGGTTTGAATGTGTAATTTATGCATACAGTAAGTAAATCGTAAAGTGTACAACCTAGATGCATTTTTATCAAAATTTCGCTGCTACCACATGAAATGTGGAATTTATCGTCCATAAATACAAGTGAACTCTGAACGAACTTAACGGGTTTTCCGACCTGATACCTCCGTCATAAAAGCGAAAGTAACTAACTATCATCGCTTGCCCCCAGCGGTTACCGCGTCACACATAACTTCAACGTAATTCCATGCAAAGCCGTATTTTAAAAGTGCTTCTATTTTTAGTCATAATAAAACTACGTAAGTTATGAAGATAAGAATAAAATGCACATCTCCGGCCATTAAACTCTGGGATGCTGTAAAATGGTATAAATGTATAATTATGTTAATGCGGTGGAACTGGATGTAAAGCGGTTTTCACTCACTGAGGAGTAATGCGAGCACACAAGCAGCCATTCTGGCAACCAAAATGGCTAAGGAGGAAGATAAAATTGTGGCCTTGTTTTATTTAGTACGTAGTTTTTTTATTGCGGGTTCACTATAAAGTTTTAATGTTTTGAATCTTTTATTAACCGTAGATTGGGTTGCATTGCAAGAAATATTAAGTCTATTCTTTGAAACAAGTAGGAGATTAGAATGTCTCTTATATTGAGAAAACCTATAATTTGATGTAATCAAGAGAAATCAGCAATATTGCAGATTATTCTACATTCTATGTTTGTATACTAGTATTTTTCCTATGTAATTTCAACTCGGTAAAACGCGATTTGTTTTCATGTCGGCACTACGTACATTTAAGCTTATCTCTGTAGATTTAATAAATTAGCTGAAAAGGTAAATGTAATTCTTATTATCTAAATTTTAAATTTTATGAATTAGAATCGCATATTTTTTTGTGCAGCTAAAATAATAACTTGGAATCTAAAATAACTAACTCGGCAGCTAAAACATTAACTTAGCATCAATAAGCCCAAGGAATAGATGCCAACTTATTAATTTAGATTCCAAGTAATTATTTTTGTAGGTTAGATTAGGTTAAGCTTTTGCCTGCCTGGGTAAATACATGTCAATAAGAATGACGACACCACGTAGAGGTATATAATACTGATGGAATTCCAAACAGCGGGAAAATATCATATTTCATGTTGTTTTCGCAAAACAATCTAGATGACTAAGTATACGCAGACGAGACGACAGTCAACAAACCCCGCAGAACAAATAGCGGGGATACACTTCGAGCTCTTCGGTCGGTAAACTACTTATACGTCATATTCCTTACAAACGTTATATCAGAGTGAGTGTTTATTATGTTTCAGATCTCTTAGTCAACTTATATCGCAAACACTACTTTAGTTCGCGTAGCAAATGGAAGATTTGTTCATCATACCATGCAGGTACTACCATGATGTAATTTTAAATCTTCCAAAAGTCAACTAGTAGAGATTGCCTTAGGACATGAAATCCGCCTTTTGTCCGATTTATTTTCTTTTGTGCAGTTATGAGCAAAATAAGTACTTAATCAGAAATAGTCATTGATATAGAGATCGATTTTTAGCAATAAGACCGCGTGTTGTTTGCTCTCATTATAATCTCTTGCTTTGTATTTTTGTATTATAATGAGGCAGGTAGTTTAACAACTGATAGTGCCTATATCCAGCGATCTGTGTCTTGAGATCGTTGCTCAGTGGTATGCTCGTCTAATTTATTCTTAAAATTATTAATTAATTATTATTATTATTAATTAATTATTTTGTGTTGATTTTGTATTTATTTGATTGAATTTATATAGTAGGTAATTTATTTGGGTGTTTTCAGTGTCACTTTAATAGACACCTTTTTGTCAAAATGCCTATCGGTACGAGCATTAGCGTCATTTTAAACTATTGTTTAGAAGTCCATACTACAAGCACAGAATACTTAATAGTGGTACATACTCCAAGACTTATATGACAGTTTAAACGCTTGAAAATGGACTCCAGTGTATTATGGCAACTCTTACCAGCGTTCTCAATAATTTAACACCCCTAAATAATTCGAGACCAATCCATTGCTGAAAATTAATGATATCATCAACCAGCTTAAGATAGTATCTTTTCCAAAAGCAGTGAGATCTCCAGGCGATACGGAGTTAGCTTTTGTAACGCTCATTTATCACGAGAACTTGCTGTAAACTTTAACTCTCTGTAATTAGTACTCTTAATGAACCAGTCCAGTGCTGCGAACTTAAATATTTGCGCGTGTATTTAACCGTATTTTTGATTCAGTATTTATTTAACATCGACTTTTGGGAACATTTTTTGCAATGTGTGCCATTTTTGTAATACCTACTAGGGATACTCGTAGGAAATCTTTAGTACTGAAACGATATTAATTCACACATTTATAAGTATTAAAAGAATGGCGCTATGTAAGCGACATTCTGATAGAATGCCACACCAACGGTGTTTGTTTGTGTTCCCAGAACTTTAAGGAAACATTCCTTATGCTGATTTTAATTCTTTATTATCGATACCTTAGAGCACAATCGTTCTAAATTTTCGAAAAAGTTGTTGCAGTAAGGACAAAAGTGCACATATCAATGTGATTTAAATTTAATTGGTACAAGGGTGAACTAAGGTATCGTTAGGTATCATAATTCTGAAAACAATTTAAAATTTGCTTTTGGATTAAAAAAGAAAACATTAAGTTTAGACCTATTTTCATTTATAACTACAGTAGGTTATAAAATTTAACATCAGTCATCATCCCTATTTTTGGGTAGCTATTTTATTGGCTAAAAAGATTTTATATTTTTTATTTGAGCCAAAATTACCCTCCACAGCCAAATTAACCAGAAATTACGGTAAGAACCAAAAAAATAATTAATAACGTAACGCGATCTCAAAACAACTACCTATACAAACTGACGTCATACTCGTTGTCATAGTTATATTATTCTCAAATGATGGACAATGAAGGTAAATAAAATGTAAAGTTTGACCGACTTCGTAGAGCCAAGTTTCTTCTGAAACTTCGGCCTTGTATTTTAAACATTCGATGCGTCAAGTGTTTAGTTCTCGATATTTCGGAGGCTGTTTTACAGTTTCTATTGTTCTATTGACAGTTGTAATCGCCTACGACTCCGTATTTACGTTTTGTTTTAAAAATGATTCACCGGTAGTAAAGGCGGCGGTTTTACTGCGTCAACAGAAATGATGTAATATGATTATTAAATCAAAAATTAAAAAGGATATGTAAGTCGAATATTATGTATTTGTATTAGGTACACGCAACCTTTCTTCGGATCATTACATACAACGGCTAAGTAAAATAGACTTGTAAATAAAGGGGTTGTTGTTGTTTGGATATACTCTAGTTAAAAAAATAAATAAGTGTTAACGTAAAAGCTAACGAGTAAAATACGAGTGACATAACATAATAAATGAAAATATCAATTTGAATAAGTTTCTGTCAAAAATGACATTTTAGTGGCAAGCTTTTATAGCTGACTGTACTTTTCTTTGGATATCCATCAAATGCTCACTGAGACGATTCTAAAGAGCCCAAGCTCGGTAGGATTGCTTTTTCTGTTATAGAGTTCCTATGACCACCTTCCGGCTCCATCATCAGATCAGCCCCATGGTAACATATTATTGTATTGTCATCAAAGTTAAGTAAGTAGGTATGCAAAATTTCAGCTCAATCGGTTGACGATATCTGCTTCAAAATTGAGTTGCAAGAATTTACCCGAACAAACATACTTAGATACATACATACATACATTGCAAGTTAAATAAAAGCTTTTAATTAGCCTGTTAGACTCATTGTTTTCCAGATTGTAGGTATTTAAACGATACCTACCAAATTGCATTAATTCGCCAATAACCAATATTTTATATGCAGTTCCGATAATAATGCGCTGATGTGTATTAAAAAAGTGAGATTTAAAACTAAATTTAGATCTCCAAGTTTACAACAACATTAAGATACGATCAAGATAGCATAAAGCCACCACCACACATTTTGTCCCGAAGCGAAGTAATGCGCGAGCGAGATGCTCGTAAATTCGGTGCTGCGGGAAAAAGTACCGAGTCAATGCACCCACCAAGTTCACTCCACCTTGGAGACATTCCGGACACGCGCGAAATGTTGGTACGTACCTATGGCAACGATGAGCAACTAACTTTCCTGTGTGAAATATTATTATTACAGTACAGTACTAGATACGCCGGGAAAATAGGGATTGCTGGTTTTTATAAAATTTCATTGTGCCCTCTCGCGTCACCACACCCGAAACTTCGAAGCCTATTATGTATAAGAAACATGATAAATAAATATTTCTTTGCATTTATGAGAAAAGGAAACGCACTTTGTGGCGAGTCATGGGGCCATGTTCAGCCATGAACCATGGCCATGTTCAGCAGTGGACGTCTGTGGCTGGTAGATAGATATATACATTGAGAAAAGGGCCCTTTTGCAAAGCGTGGACGCCATGTTTTAATTAGTGAATAATCGATATGTGCAAGATTGGTTCTTAATATTTATTTACTTTAAAAAAACATTAAGTTCACTTCCGGACATGCACCAGACGTATGGCACGAACGACGAACAAAACGTTTCGTCGTGTTACAATATTACTTGTACGCATTATTTAATGTAGGTTTTTGATAACGTAAGTGCTACCTTTATCAAGAACATACAATGATAATAATGAATAATCACTCCACATCGGATATATTACGGGCACATGCCAAGTGTTCCGACGAATGTAGCGACAATGAGTACAACTAAATTTCCTCTTGATAAAAAGCGGCTACATATTGAAATATTAACATAATCATAGAACATTAAAGAAATATGACTGTCTTGAAAAAAAAAAAAAAACGTTTAAAGTTAATTCTATAATTTACTGCGTTCGCCGGAATGAAACATTATTATTCTATTTTTCATATCATAATTAAAATAACATCATTCTGTCTATCAGTCACAGACCACTGCTGAACATAGGCCTCCCGTATGACTCGCCACAAAGTGCGATTCTGTGCAGACTGCACCCATAGACCTGCCACCCTGAATAGGTCATCCATCCACCTAGTCGGCATCTAGTAGCATTATTCGCACACTATAAATCAATATTTTTATCTTAACACAGACACGGCAAAAAATATTGGTAGGTAAACAAGCATTCGGCTGAATAGGTAGTAACCAGCTGTGAATGATCTTGTTTATTTACATAAAAATCAGCGCTGCTTGTTTATGCGAGACTGACCCAAGCATGAACATTTATTACGAGTTGTATTGGTTTTAAGTGCAGTAACTGTTTTACTATATATATTACAGTAATACAAGATATTAATTGACTTTTGATTGGATACTTTTTAAATGATTAATAGATTAAACAAGCTGATTAATACGCAATGAGCAAGTTGACTAAAGGGGCACACAGATTGTAAAGAAAAGGTAGCACTTATTTTACCTTTACTAATGGCTTATTAACATTACAATATAAAATAAACGCTCATTTTGAAAACAATCTTTATAGAAAAAAAAGCGTTATACTACTACTCTCTACTACTCTAAAATGAGCTGATTGATGTGTCACCTCTTATTTCATATCAAACATGAGATTCGATTAACATAATTATGTATATGTAAGTGTTCTGTCGCGAGCATTCCCTTTCAGTTGAAATTTGAAACAATTCGCTAAACACAAGCAAAAAACTATTCGCGTAAAACGACCCAAGGCGATACTTAAGTGTTACGTTAACTTTCGCTTCTTAGATTCGTTGCTTCAATTCGAACTATTGAGGCGTTATGTATAATTAGTTACGTCAGTACCGCTACGTGCCTTACCGGTACTAGACGGCGTGTGTGGAATAACGTATCTACTTTCACGGGTTGTACGACTTGTACGTCGCGAATGTTTCGGCCACGCATGTCACATTATCACCGCTAGATTGTGTAAGGTGTTTATTTTACTTATTACGTCTAGTCTTAGAATGTTCGTACTAAGAGTACTTGTAAAGTGCATGTACTTGCATGACGCACCCTTTGAAATGACATTAACCTGGGAGGTACAGTTAGATGCACGCAGTGCTATTGTTGAAGTCTTCCGAGCTAGACCTGGTCATATTCTATTTGTGGTGTTTATTGTATCGTAATATAAGAAGTGCTGAAAATGTCATATCGCTGGCAGAAAATCAGAAAACAAAATTAAATTACAAAAGTAAAAAAAACAAACAAAAAAAAAATTACGACACGAATCAAAACTAAAAATTCAAAATTATAAATAACATAGAGAGAAAACAATAAAAAGTTAAGTGAATTTTTATTTTGAGAAATAATTGCAAAATTGTTTGAGGGGAAAAAAATTATTTAAAAGAAAACATTAAAGAAACAAATAAACTTATACTAAAAGGTGGCTAAAATTGTTTTGTAATAATTACTTGCGTTTTAACTAAAACGTTAAATAGAATTACAGTATTAGTGCATGATAGGACTCCATATGTCACCATTCACATAACCGTCAATTATAAATACTGTATGCAACTATTGCGTAATGCATGTTATTACTTATCAACTTGTTAAACCGTAACACAACATTATTCATTCAAAACTTGTTTTCCATACATTTCTCGATTATAAATATTGCGTAAACTTCTAACGATTAAATTAACAAAATAAAGGTAACTATTTTTACCTTCGTTGTTGGCCTTTATTATAACTCAACTATGAAATATTCATCAGTGTAATTAAATGATTTGCAATGCCGTTCTGGGTCATAAAATTGTTGGTTTGCTATTTTTTTTTGTAGTTTTTGGTACATGCATGGCAAATATTTCAACGCTAACCTAAATATCTGCTATGGAATCCAATTACTTTGATATGGTAATCTGATTTATGTTTTGACGTGGTAACTTATAAAGTTTTTCATACATATTAATGACTTAACTATACAACCTGATAATCGAGTATCAAATGACTATTGGAGAAAACCTCAAAATAGGAACTAATTTTAATAACTTCGAAATTTCTTAGCCCTTGCATTACTTGGAACCACGCTTGTTTCTTATTATTTCCATTTATATTTAATTATTCTAAATAAAAATGCTAAAAATAATCCTATCTCCACATTAAAATAAAAACATAAAATGATGTGACCTTATTTTCAAGAAAAGCTACATATTCAAATATTAAATATTGATCACTGGCAATTATTGCATAACACTCTCTAAAGAAGCTCAGTGAAACGAGACCAACAGTGAGAGTATTTCTCCGTTTTGTAGGTCATAGTTCTCGTCTCGGCATAGTCATATTTAAGTATCTCATTCAGGTGAAAACTCATAATTATGCAAATAATATATTCTAATATTAAAATTTAAAGGTCGTTTTATTTTATAAGCTTTGTCGTTATTGAGTCGTAGTTTTTAATAACAGATAGTTACAGCAATTTATAAATATTATTTATGGCTTATATTTTTTTTTGTTTACTTAAGTGTTTTTTTAATAATGTGTTTTTTGTTCTACAATTAAACAAATATTTAAATAGTATTGCAAATAAGGACGTAAATTCATGAAGCGATCGATTCGTGCCTACAATGTTACACATTTCGCGAACCGTATCATTGCGCCACAAAAGGTAAAAAAAACGACTTCGACCGATAAATCGGTAACGGCATGCTAATTTCCGACGCAATGCATTTCCACACTGTTAGCATTTTGTCTGGAATCCGTTTCATAACTTTATTGGTATCGGTCATGTATCGGTTGGTGAAAATGTCTGCGTGACTATATGAAACATTTTTAGGGACATCATTTGAATTCTTATTTTTGTTCTAAAATTTAATTACAAATATCAGTAAAAAAATTAATATGCCGTTCAAAAAATATTAAAGTAATCAATATTAAAATTCTTTAGAAATTATTTATTAATGTTATTTAATAAAAAAACTAATAATACGAGTAGATACATTTAAATCGTAGAAATAATTGCATTTTGGTTGTCTTAATGTATTATTTTTATACTTTTGAGCAAGAAATAATACTTTTAATATTTAGTGCAGATAGCAAACAACTTCAATCTTTTTTGACACAAATAAATAAGTGTATACTTTACGATAAAAAAAAATATATGATTTAAAACGCGACATTTAGGGATGATATAAAAATTATAAATATTTATTTGAATAATTTTCCTACAAAATGATACACAAAAATTATATGTTCCGTATCAAAATCTAAGGAGGAATAATACATCATTCAACCCATAACCACAATCCATTAAACAACGAGCGATTGTTTATTTTTCTATTAATTTAATTAATTTGCTTAGCACGCAAAATCCATTTATCAACCGGCAACGAGCCGTCTAATCTCCGCTTTCTTTGATTATGAGGAGAGAGCCGGCGAAGCCGCGATCGTTTTTACGAAAGTTTACTGCGTTCATTTGTCATCCAACCATCGCTTAAAAAAATACTCACCCGATAAACAAAGTAAACACAGTCACAAAAAACACAAAAAGTTCGATTAGAGTTCGGTCACTGCACGTTTATTTGCGTTCGTAAAGGTGTGGTTCGGGTCCAAGTTCGTACTCGGCCAGTGTCGTGGAGGCACTGAGCTCGGAAGAGTTGTGCGTGCGCCCGCGCCGGTTCCTCTCACCTAAAACTGAACGTTGCTATTAAACCAAAGATATCATAGAATTTGACACCCTACACAATAAGGTTAAGGATACAAAGAACAGTAGCGTTTTTGCAAGCGATTGCAAGAATAGAAGTAAATTAGTGATTAATACGTTACTGGAGCGTGAGAAATGTTTGAGCGTGTTCATTGAATGGAATTTGTTGCCTGAAAGAAAGTACCATTTAGGTAAGTGTGCCAGTCTGAGCATGTAATGTGATTTGATTGCTATTATTATGTGGAATGCATTAGCATTTGAATCACGAGAATGACCAATCAGATACGTGAACGTTAAATTATATATATGCTGATTGTCCTTAATGTTAAATGCAAATACGATATTACCAATCAAGTTATCGTAAATAGACCAAAAATCATTGTTAAACAAATTTTCGGTTTAACTGTTATATTCTTTTTTAAAGTATCTAAGCTGATGCGATTAACAGATTCAAAAATATATAAATATATTGCCTAAAACTTTACAAACCATAAGATTGCTTAAGTACAGAAGTCAATAAACATTTAATTATTTATTTAGTTGATAACAAATTTTAAATTCATGGGGACAAAACATAAAAATTTACTGTAATAAAAGAATTACAAGTGTATACATGCCATAACATCCCAAATATGCTGTTCTTAAGGAATTGTTACCTTCCATTCAAAGTCAAATATCTAATTATCACAGATTGCTTTGTATATATCACAATACAATATACGGAACAATTCTGTAATGCAACATTCTTACACTCAATAATCCTATTAGAGACGAGAGCCGTATTTACACTGACTAATGTCTAATATTGCCAACGAGACAATATAGCGGACAGATAATATTGTCGAGCGCACAATCCGTGTTAACGCGAGACTAGCGCATAGCGCAGTCGCCGCCAATACTGATATGGAATTAGCTCTCGATTGAGCTCTCTAAGAAATGCTTTCAATTACCACTGACTTCACCTTTTCTTCTAATTTAGCCAGTTTTATACTATAGGGTTTGTTTTGATTTTGATGAACATTGTTAGTATTTAAAAAGTACTATATAGAAACAAAAACACGGTTTGGGTTGACTGTAAAGAGGGGGGACGGTCGGTATGTTTTAGGAAGCCCGGGGCGGCTCCAATACAGGGAGGCAGCCAAGATTTTTAGATTATAATTAAGTTATCTGTATTAGGTTCAATTTGACGAACATGGATTAAGGATTATTAGTCTTATTCCAGTTTGGTTTTGGTTTTGAATCCTTAGTAGTACTGTAGAAAATATGAACAATCTGCATATAGAAAATATCTTTCCAAAATGTGTTAAATAGATGATCCGGAGGTCATTTGATGGAAAAATATATAGTTTTTTTTTCTGGTGGACTTGGGTTGGCAAGAGTAGTACCATAAATTCGTAACGCAACATAGGCGAAATGTAAGGCGTTAAAGTTGCAAAAAAACTAGCCAGCGTAAATCCTAAATCTTACCCATATTTTTTTAAATATTTTATCATATGTTTTAGCGTATTATATAAATGTGTACTCGTATATTCTACTTCAATACGCTTAAATGTCTGGACTTATTACAGTTATACATTACAAATAAACATATCTATATCTTGCAGAGGCTTTAGACGTATCTATAATATTTTTCGTCTCACGAAGAGGATTATTTTTGTTCTGTAACAGAGGTTACAGAGGTTACAGAATAAAAATAATAAAACGAAACGTTGAAACAATACAGCTCAAAACACCAACGTTCGACCCAATTTAATGAAACAAGTCGACTGAATAAAGAAACACATTTGGATGAAATTACGGTTTAACCTATAAATACAAACTTATTAATTTAGTCTGAGCATAAAACCGGCGGGAACGGTTTTTCAGAGAAGATAGATGAACGCTCAACGCCTCGCCTGACGCGGATGAGGCTCGCGTATTTCATGTGTCATTTCATATTTGTCATAGCTCCAATCATATTTTCGGGTTTCAGTTGGGATATAATAGCAATTTTTACGACCTACTAACCTTTTTTTTTTAACCCGGAGAAATGGTTTGAATTGCATACCACTACGTAACATGAGACCCTCGGGGGTAGAGTCAAATATTACGCATTGGTGATGTGGGGCTCTCTAGTCCGCGAAGGACTAGCCTACCCACTAAAACTGGGATGCTGCCAACCCGTGCCGTAGTGGTGATGCCATGGGATCGCGAAAATTCACCACGACACCACCGGCACTTTCGCCCTAGGGCGAACCCTCACCGAAAGACACACTGTAGCATAGCAGTGTGCCTTACCCTCACCACTTCCCCAAGCCCCCAGGAAGCGGGGACCGCCACCGACACACGGTGCTTCGGTCCCACCCTCCTTGCTGAGGGAGAACAAACGCCCCTACCCCTCAGCCGGCCATGGGAGGACAAACGCCCCTACCCCACGACACACTCTCCACGCCAAGGGAGGACAAACGCCCCTACCCCTCGACCCGCCACGGGAGGACAGAAGCCCCTACCCCGTGGGTCCCTCAACGCTGACGGAGGTGAAATCCAACACAAACACCGAAGTGCCCACCCGAGTCATGCTCCGCCAGCCTCCTTCTCGGTCTCCTCCACCGGCGGAGGTGAAGTCCATCACAAACACCGAAGTGCCCACCCAAGTCATGCCCCGCCGGTCTCCTTCTCGGTCTCCTCCACCGACGGAGGTGAAGTCCATCACAAACACCGAAGTGCCCACCCGAGTCATGCCCCGCCGGTCTCCTTCTCGGTCTCCTCCACCGGCGGAGGTGAAGGCCATCACAAACACCGAAGTGCCCACCCGAGTCATGCCCCGCCGGTCTCCTTCTCGGTCTCCTCCACCGGCGGAGGTGAAGTCCATCACAAACACCGAAGTGCCCACCCGAGTCATGCCCCGCCGGTCTCCTTCTCGGTCTCCTCCACCGGCGGAGGTGAAGTCCATCACAAACACCGAAGTGCCCACCCGAGTCATGCCCCGCCGGTCTCCTTCTCGGTCTCCTCCACCGACGGAGGTGAAGTCCATCACAAACACCGAAGTGCCCACCCGAGTCATGCCCCGCCGGTCTCCTTCTCGGTCTCCTCCACCGGCGGAGGTGAAGTCCATCACAAACACCGAAGTGCCCACCCGAGTCATGCCCCGCCGGTCTCCTTCTCGGTCTCCTCCACCGACGGAGGTGAAGTCCATCACAAACACCGAAGTGCCCACCCGACTCATGCCCCGCCGGTCTCCTTCTCGGTCTCCTCCACCGGCGGAGGTGAAGTCCATCACAAACACCGAAGTGCCCACCCGAGTCATGCCCCGCCGGTCTCCTTCTCGGTCTCCTCCACCGACGGAGGTGAAGTCCATCACAAACACCGAAGTGCCCACCCGAGCCATGCCCCGCCGGTCTCCTTCTCGGTCTCCTCCACCGGCGGAGGTGAAGTCCATCACAAACACCGAAGTGCCCACCCGAGTCATGCTCCGCCGGTCTCCTTCTCGGTCTCCCTCGCCCGCCTTGGCCCGTAGGCCCCCTCCCTGGTGTCTCTTGGCTTCCCCGCGCCCAACCGCAGGTACTGAGCCCCCCCACCACGAGAAGGTGGACACCGTTGGGGGGGACGACCTACCTAACCTAACCTAACATAACCCCAGGCCAAAAGTATGGAAAAAGTGTTTCTTTTAATATTTAAAGTTTCCAATGCTTATTCGTTGTAATTTAAATGTTAGTAACCATTAGGCCACCCCCTAAAGGTTAACACATTAAACTTTTACTCTTAAAACATCATAATAATATTGTTAAAAAATAAATACTTTCCTAACTTCAGAAAAAAGTTGCATGTCGCCTTTTTTACTGTCTTTCTATAAAATGTTGCAGTGGCGATTTTCATTAGCAGAATTTAGGTTATTGACATGTAAAATATTTATTATCATTTTTATTGTGTAATTTGGTAATTTATTACGTATAAGAAAATCACAGCTTTGTATTATAATATAAGCTGTATGTTAATTCAGAAACCATTCCTAGGAATAGGGCTCTTATACAATATTAAATAGTGAACAATATTATATGGGTGCGCCAAAGTTCACATAATTTTTCAACCCCGATTATTGGAACTCCGAAAATGTTTCTCATAAAAATTTTCATCATAATAGTCACTACTCATACTTAGTCACTCTTACTACCGATCATAACTCCGAACCATTTAAAATCATAGTGTAATTTATCATAAATATCTCTAATACTACTTTTTAGGGTTCCGTAGTCAACTAGGAACCCTTATAGTTTCGCCATGTCCGTCTGTCCGTCTGTCCGTCTGTCCGTCTGTCCGTCCGCGGCTTAGCTCCGTGATCATTAGCACTAGAAAGCTGAAATTTGGTATGAGTATGTGTATGTATCACGCCGACAAAACGGTAAAATAAAAACTAAAAAAATATGTTTTTTTCGGGTACCTCTCGTACACCTAAGGTGGGGGTGAATTTTTTTTTTCGTTTCAACCCTAGTGTGTGGGGTGTCGTTAAATAGGTCTGTTAAAAATAATAGGGGTCTTTAAACATTACTTTTTGATAAAGTCAGTAGTTTTGTAAATATTCGCTCCGAAAATAAAAAAAATAGTGTCCCCCCCCCTCTAACTTTTCAACCACGGGTCAAAAAAATATGGAAAAATTCGTGGAAATGAGGCCTTATAAGTACTTTCAATGAAAACTATATTGAACAAAATCGGTCCATCCGTTTTTGAGTTATCGCAAAATTTCATAATTTTCTTTAAAAGGACGTAAGTTGACTTCCAGAAGGTAATAAGTAATTACAGTTACTTTGGCGTTTACGACCTTTTCCCGTCTTTCCGTCTTTGACCGTCTCTTGTGAAGGATGACCAAATACGGAACCCTACACTGAGCGTGGCCCGACATGCTCTTGGCCGGTTTTTGTTTTCATACATTTATTCATCATAACTGTTTTTGATCCTATTTTTCACTGTCATAATTTTTTAAGCAGACTGGATTCTACTCATAAACTTCACTATCATATATTTTATAAGTAGACTTATTTGTACTCATAAACTTCACTATCATATAGTTTGTACACTGACTTGTGTTGACTTATAAACTCCGACATCATTATTATTATTTTTATTTATACTCGTAAATAATCTACTATTACATCAAAATTCAATAAGCAAATGCATAGCCAGGATGGATTAAAAAAGAAACAGTATTTAGTAAGTAAGAGTATGCTAATGCCGTTAGGAAGAACTGCGCCACAATGGAACATGTGTCCGAAACAGAAAACTGTAGGTTAGGTTAGGTTTGTATTGTGACCACGTATAGCGGAGCGAGCGAAGCGAGCGGAGCGTCAAAATGCTTGCATGCTTGCTTGTATGTATACTCGCAAATAATCTACTATTACATCAAAATTTAAAAAGCAAATGAATAGCCAGGATGGATTAAAAAAGAAACAGTATGTATTTAGTAAGTAAGAGTATGCTAATACCGTTAGGAAGAACTGCGCCAAAATGGAACATGTGTCCAAAACCGAAAACTGTAGGTTAGGTTAGGTTTCTATTTTGACCACGCATAGCGGAGCGAGCGAAGCGAGCGGAGCGTCAAAATGCTTGCATGCTTGCTTGTATATTTAATCGTAAATAATCTACTATTACATCAAAATTCAATAAGCAACTCTGGAGTCTAGAGTTCTGTTTAATGTTATGATTTACAATGTTTATGAATTTTTATGGTTATTATTGAAAGAAATATGAAAACAATCATTATGAATAAAAACGTTATGAAGAAAAATTGTATCGATGTTTAAATGTTATGATTGACAAGTTTATTGTAATTTATAGTTCTGAATAAAATAAATATGAAAATCAGAATTATGACTACACACATAATCTTAGTGACGACATTATGAATTACAATGTTCTGAAAACTGTCTGTTATGAACTCGGTTAGTAGTAGTACAAATTTATGACGGACAAAAGTATGAAGTAAAAAATTCGGAAGAGTGATGATTCTGACTACAAATCGGTAGTAGAAGAAAAATTCGGAGGATCGATTTTATGTGAGCCAATATGGACCCATATTATATTATGACAACATGACACCTGTGAAAAAAATAACATAAAAAAACGACTTTCACTTGTTTTTACCGTTTGCAGTACAGGTGCAGTGACGTCACAAATTACTTAGGAGAAAAATATTTAGCAAGCGGATGAATTATTATTATCTTGAATTGGCCTACATATATTTTAAAAGAAAATAGCCCTTTATTTTTAAGGTATATCTTAATAGCTTACCAGGGCGATAATTTTCGATATCGCCAAATAAGCTATGTCTCAGGTTCAGGTGTAACACCTTTAACTGTCATTAACATTACAACCCGATGTTTGCGATTCAAGCCGCATAAATTTACAATTCACGTGACTGGAATCTATGGCGACACATATAAATGAGACGAGAACTTAACACGACCGGGTTGGCGAAGATAGATGTATGCAATAGAGTTTAACGAATAATCAACCAACAAAACATCGCAACACTTAGGCTCGATTCGGCCAAATTTTTGTTCCAAGAATATCGCTTAGTACTCTTGGATAGCGATATCAAAATATTATGGGATTTTGATGTTAGTAAACGTGAGTAAGCGTTAGGGTGCGGTTTAACTGAAGCGGAGCGGAGCGAAGACGTGCGATGTCGACCAATCACAAAAGAGAAACGGAGCTGAGGTACAGATTTCCGGGCAGGTGCGGCTCACTCCGGGCAGGTGCGGCTCACTCCGGGCAGGTGCGGCTCACTCCGGGCAGGTGCGGCTCACTCCGGGCAGGTGCGGCTCACTCCGGGCAGGTGCGGCTCACTCCGGGCAGGTGCGGCCGGCTAGCCCCGCCCCCTGCCATCAAAATGACATACGGATACAGCCATACAAGGCTTCGGCTACTCAAGCTATCAAAAAAAAAAAAAAAAAGGTACAGATTTCAACTCAGGTGATTGGTCTATTCCGCTCACCCCGCTCCGCCTCGCTTCAATGGAAACGCACCCTTACTCTTGACATATGTTTTGTCGAATCCAGCCTTTGTAGTTTGAATAAGCTCGTAAGTAAGGATTCATCAGTGTTTCGATTCTCAAACAAATAAATAAGCAATAAATAAATATTGAGCGACAATCTTCCACAAATCGACATAGTCCCAAACTAAGCAAAGCTTGTACTAGACGACTATATAGATAATCATAATTAAAAAATAAATAAATAAACATTAAGGGACAATCTTACACAACTCGACTTAGTCCCAAACTAAGCAAAGCTTGTAGGTAATATGGGTACTATTAGACGACGATATACAAATATACATAATATACTATTATAAAATTCTAGATTTGTATTGAAGATCAGTACTATGTGCGTGATGCAGGATTGTCTTTTGTTTTGTATGAGCGCGCGGCACCATGCCAATCTGGCGCCATCGGTTGGGCATAATTTCCATTGTCCTCTCATCACGCCGAAACGGCTGGAATTTTTTTAACCAATTTTGGTACAGGGATAGCTGGACAACCAAAGATGGTTATAGGATACTTTTAACCAGACTACGGTAACGGTATACAGTCGCCATCAGATATATCGTAGCATATAAGGCGTTCAGAAATATATGAACATGTACTGTAACGCCCGGTCAATAAGAGTCGTGTTCACATATGTATGAACGCCTTATATGCTGCGATATATCTGATGGCGACTGTACAAAAAATACGCGTACGAAGTTGCAGGCCCCTAATATAATAAATACATATATCCATGAACATATAAATACGTATACCGCTGGAGCGACGAAGCCCTCAAAGATCTGACCGCCCTTGGAGTGGCGTGAAGTGGCGCAGAAAAGGGAAGAGTGGCGTTCTCTCGGGTCAGAGGCCAAGATCCTCTTTGGGTCACCGAGCCAGCTTAGTTAGTTAGTTATATCCATGAATAAAATAAATATTCAAGTTAGTCACACAAATATTTGCCCTGGTCGGGATTCGAACTCAGGACTGCCGGCTCAATAGGTGGGTGCACTACAAACTGCGCCAACCAGGCGTGTGCGAAACGTTTTCAAAAGTCATCTTAAAAGGGTTAACTGCTTCCTTTCAAGGTACGCAATTTAAAAAATTATGATGCTCGAATTAACGCAACATTCCGCGAACCGGTGTAATATGCGATCATTATCTAAAAGTTGCGCCTAAGCGTGAGCACCTAACGATCACGTTGTAGACGTGCTCGCTGAAGCACACCAGACATCACATGCCTACACTCTTCCAAGAGCAATATGGACTAAGCGACATACAAATAAATTCATGGGTGAGTTTCATTGGTCGATAACTCAGTCGATAGACACCATGCGATGACAACCTGCAGACGGTGTAACGTCCATTGAAACTCATAAGTCGATAACTTGGTCGATATATGGTATGAGGTGACCCCGCAAGCGGTATAACGACTAGAAAAACTCAAATTCGGGCCAATGGCACGCATTATAGAAATGTCCCGCACCCCGCATACGGGCCCTGTCCACCAATTAAATCAGTTCCCCGAATGAAATGAAATGAAATATATTTATTGAAACTTAGGGCATAATACATCATGAGATATCCAGCGGGCCCCAAACTAGGCTGAGCCTGTATCATGATACCCTGTGAGATGAGATGAGAGCCCTATGGCATGCGTTATGGAAATCACCCGCACCCCGCATGCGGGCCTTATTGACTTCTGAAACTGAGCCTTTATCGACACGAAACTTCACGATGAAAACAGAAGTACTCGTATCAACGAGTCACAACAGAAATAATGTATTTGGATGTATACCGTTGCATATGACATTTATCATCCAAGCATCACGAATATTTTCGTATATACGAGTACATGTGCCGCAACATAATTTACAAACTATAATGGTGTCGCCAGGCCGCAAATTCGCAATTTTGTGGTTACCGCCTCATCAGACAGGCATGTGAGTCGAGACAGTTCATCGATACATTATGGAATCGATTACCATCGATGCATTTATTATAGAATCGATTTGCATTCAATATCGTACCCGTAATGTGAAGTGGGCCGTTACGAAAAGTAATGAATGGTTGCAGAATAGTTTTGCTCATTGTTATCGACGATTGCTTATGGGTGAACTATTGTTCTGTAAATGATACTTTTCGTCTTGTAATAAATGGGAGTAACATTGTGTGTAGCATTTTTCGTTGATAGTTATTGGTACAATTTAATCACTCGTGTTATTTTGTATAACACTTGCGTTTTAATATTTGCTTCCTTCTTATTATGGAAATTATTACAGCATAGTAAAAAGTAATACATGCTGATAAAAATAATTTGCATTGCATAGCAAGTGAGCACACGTAATAGAGCTACTGGTTTTACGAGGGTACACATTATAATTATTTATTAATTGATTGATTACCAATTCGATAAGAAGATTATATTAGAAACGTTTCATAAAACATCATTATCATTACAGATTATATTACCTATAACATAACTAGGATAATACAAACTGAATACTAATATGGGTATCTGAAAATACATGACAAATGAAAAGAAAGATGGGAAAATATAATCTTTATTCTGCAAGTCCGAAAGTCCTTAGGGTTGCTTCAAGTTAGCCCACGACACAACATCACCCGTCTTGCACGCACATTATTATAAAGAAAGAGACATAAAATATTTGCCAAGAGACAAAGAAGAGACGTTGTAGGGTGACAGCACCAATCACGGACATGTCAAGCTCAGTAGTACCCAGTAATGGACAGCAACGGTGTAATACCTTAACCCCTGGCTTATGCTTAGGCACGGATCCGTGCGGGACTTTTGAATATCAGTTAAGTAATTTCAATTTGATTAGCAAATTATTGACAAGAATACGAGGGGCTAAAGGCCATCGATCATCATTTATGATCTTTACTATTTATGACCGTCAGTTATCTGAACATTACATGCAGTTTAAAAATATCTTGTATCTGTTACAAAAAAGTTGAGTTTACGAAAAAGGAAACCATAATTGGGTCTTGTCTATTAATAATGCCGTTACCCTAAGAAGCTTATGGGAAACGAAATTGAACCACAGTACAATGATATATGATAAATCAGATTATTTTTAAAATTAAAAGTACAATTAGTGCAACATGTGCGAAAATAGAGTATTATTAAGCAAGTGAAACGAAACGTGTTGGGTCACAAGAGAACAAAACGAACTATTGTAAGATTTGTAACAATCGCCAAGGTTAATCGCTTTGAACTACGGATGCCATTTTACTTAAATCTTAACTTGGCACGCAATTGGGTGTATTATTAATTATTCTATATTGTTACAATTATTAGACCCCTAACAATGTGGACCGACGAGCCGGTTAGGATAGCGGGCAGAAATTGGATGAGGGTGGCGCCAGACCGATCGTTCTGGAGAACTTTGGGAGAGGCCATTGTTCAGCAGTGGATGTCTATCTGCTGATGATGATGATCATGATGAAATTGTTATAGTAGAGGATCCCGATATAGAACGACCTTCACCGAGATGTTTATTTTATGAAATGCATTTTATATTTAATTTAATATGTCAATAAATATATTGCATATGGGTTGCCTAACAAATTTTAGTCCAGGGTATGTTTTGTTAAAAATTAAATAAAAAAAAATTTAAACACATCACCGGTTTGATTATTAGATAAATTCATAATAAAATAATCTTAATTTTATTTAATTTCAATTCAATAATCAGACCTTTGCAAAATGCTAGTAGGTATAGATTTACCTGTTTATACCTCGCTACCCGATAGTTGTGACGGGAAAAGAATAGGCAACCTAACGTTTGCATATTCTATGGGCTTCATACTTTCGATTGGTATAGAATTTATGTATATAACATAAATGGAAGTGCTATATTCGATTGTATTATATTGTGTGTAATTTATTGACGATGCATAAGTGATTCCCATGAATCCTACTTGAATAAATGATTTTTATCTTTATCTTTATCTTATCTAATATTAATCAAACCGGTGAAATGTTTAAAAACATTTTTTTTAACTATTAATTAAACATACCCTGGGCTAAAATTTGTTAGGCAACCCATATGCAATATATTTATTGACATATTAAATTACATATAAAATACATTTCATCAAATAAACATCTCGGTGAAGGTCGTTCTATATCGGGATCTTAGACTATTATTAATTCATTAACTTTTTGAATAGTGGCTCTGTGTTGTTTTGAATGGGCTGAAATTTGGATTTTTCTATGTTTACGGCTGCCCAATATTTCCGTCATTTTTTTATTTCGAAAAACTATATCGACATAAGAATTCTATATTATAAAACCTACTCACAAAATTTCATAAGAATCGGTTGAGGAATGCAATCTGTAGGCGCGAACAGCCGAAAATCCGGACATCCGGACATCCAAACATTCGGACATCCAAACCAATTTTTGACCAAGCTGAAACCGAGATGCTTCGCTCGCTTGGAAAAAGCACATTAAATATTTATTTTCTAATTATTTTAGTTGAAAGAGTTATAGGCCTCTGCACATGTATATTAAGTACGAGTAACAAGTAAGTACAAATGTTTAAACGGATGTAATTAGTTTGCCATCTATCGTGTTCAAATTTCGGAATCCCATGAGCTGACTCACTTACCTGCCACTTAGACATAAAACAGTCACGAAGATAAATAAGAGGAAAAAAAGCCAAACGTTGTCTGGAAGAAATTGCTCTTTAGCGATAAGTCTGTTATCGTTGTCTAACGTGTTTTTTTTTTGTATTTGTGTTTCTTGTATTTTGCTGCAATAAAGTGTATTTGTATAGCTTATAATTTCTTTATTTGTGTATGTGCAAAACTAAGTCAAAACAAAACTTCTAAAGTGTTTCAAAAAACGAATCGCTTAGCATTAAGGGCCTTATCACACTTGCGATTTGCGAGCGTATTTTCTATACAAATAAGCGACGCGGCGAACATGCTGCGCGTACGCCTTCATACAAAAAACGCTTTCAAATCGCAAGTGTGATAAGGCTCTAAGTTTCACTTGTCACACATGACCTTCATCTTCTCGGTGATTCAGAAAGCGTAAAACAATTTAACACCGTCTATTGTGTTTGAGGGAGGCCTTTGCCCAGCAGTGGGACAATATAGGATCTTAATAATAATAATAATAATTGTGTTTAAAATATCCATCGTACAGTTTATTAGATGTAATTGGAAATTGTGAATGACGTGCGCGCGGCATGATACTCAGTACGTCAGTACACTTACCAAGAGTAAACGTGACCGTACTCGCTAGCGACAGCGTAAACGATTTGTATGGAGGATAGTACAGCGCAACTAGCGGTTACTTTGTTGAACTACAATTCTCCATACAAATCGTTAAGACAGTCGCTAGCGAGTATGGTCACTGTAAACTCGTGGTAAAGGTACTGAGTGCCAAGGAGTGCCCTAGACACGTACATACTAAACAGAAATAAAAAAAAAAGAAAGAAAGAAGTTTATTCATGCGCAATAGTTTAATAAAATTAAAACATATAAAAAGAAAAACAGTTAAACTATACCTCGGAATGATCCCACCTCAACATAACGCTACTAACGATAGCATAATAAATATATAGGTATGATATACTTACTTACTTACTCCGATGACTCAGTGACCCAAAGTGAGTCTTGGCCTCCGATAAGAGATTTCGCCACTCCTGACGATTTAGTGCCGTCTCTAGCCAGTTATCGGCGTCCAACTCCGCCAGATCCGCCTCAACTGCATCTCTATACAATTGGTATGATATAAACATGCACGAATAAATAAGAAGACTGAGACTGATATCCTGGTGTACGGCACAACCATAGAGTGCTATCTGTTCTATACCTACATTTCATGAGGCAGCCCTCTGTCGTATAGTGCGTTTAGGACACTACCCGTACAGCGCCCTCTACAACTCACCCGAGTGACAAATGACGGTGGATATCATAAAATATGGCGTCTCATACTAAGATTGTAATAGTGGTTATAATGTGTTTTCTAAATTCTTAATGCAAGTTGGCGTTTAATTAATACACCACACCCTCCATTCTGTTTTAACATCTTATCATGATCTTATCTATCAACCATAGACGTCCACTGCTGAACATAGACTTCCCAATAGCGTGAAATAAAATAAAATGAAATGAAATTCTCACAAGGCCATTCGTCCTCCTAGTCGGGGGCCTGCCTACGCTGCGATATCCTGTACATGGTTGCCACTCCAGCCAGCTCCACTGCCGCAACGGCCATCCGGTATATGGGCTACATGGTTTGAACATCTATCTAGAAGCTATTTCTAAGTAGTAGTACTGTCAAGTTAAGGAAATGCTTAAGCGCCATACGTTATGTAATGTACAATCTATTATATAATCACTATGGGATAAAGACCTTACTAAAATGGTGCCGCCTGTGGAACGTGACCTTATGTAGCAGTTCTTTTGAATTCTCTTCGTCCATAAATTATACTTGAAGGGTTAGTTTTTCGTCGCTTTTAGGATTTACGGTTTTTTTTTTGCTAACAATGATAAAAAATAAAATCATCATAGCGTACCTTTAAGTCTCGTATTTCAAAGTCCCTTTACTTTTTTCTCTTAATTTCATGACGTATTGAGATATTTTTATTTCTAAAACTCCAGGTTGTAGAATTCAAGATTATTGTAATATCACATGTAATATTATCGAATGGGGATGTTAAATAATATTATATTATGTAATATTACAATAATAGTCATTAGAACTTTGTTGAAACAAATCGTATCTTAGTGATTCTAATTTATACTTTTTCTTGCCATTAAGTACTGTTTGTAGTGACTTCGGGTTTGTCATTAAGTAGGTCCCCTTGGTCGTTATGATTTTTATCTAATACGCAAAGTAACAAAAACTGTTTGCATCATATTCATAATAGTCGCAGAAAGTTGAAGAATAAGTATAGTGTGACCTTTTTTTTTGTATATTTAAGAGGATATATCACTGTTCCTTCTCCCATACTATCAGTTTGCACCTAGTTGGGTTATAAAAATGGGCAAAAATTTCGCCCTAAACGGACGACGGACTGATCACACGTCGCTGCGATCGGCCGCGATGCACGGAATCGCACCTTTGTGCACGCAAGACGCAGTTTTAGATACTTTCCTAATTCAGTTAGAAACATGCAGCTCCTTCATACTATAACTGTACAAGATACGGACGTACGTGTGAATTTAGCAATAAAATACAAGGATTGCAATAAAATATTTACAGCACTCTTAATAAGCAAGTGCTAAGTCCCACGAGTCCTTAGTAATGATATTTCATAAATCATATCATTTTCATAAAGCGTGAACATAAATTCAACTTTATTAGGATATTTGATAACCAGTGTTATGCAAAGTCCAGTTCTTCAATTTATAAGTAATTAAGGTTTGTTCACATACAAGGATGCAATAATAAGTTTACCTGTAATAGGAGCAATAAATTAAAACATAGACTCTACTCTTCAAACTGAACAACATTTGTTCAGCAACTTTAAAAGATATATAATTTCCAGAATTTAATTATTTCAATTAAATTAAATAGTATTTTCAATGTAATCATACATCAATATATAGCTGTCACTCTACTAATATTACACATTTCGCAATACATTGTTTTTTTGTCTAAACATTATTTTACCAACAAATGTTTTTCATTTTTAAGGGTAGAATATGTTTTAATTTATTGCTCCTAATAAAGGCAACATCCGGTATGTTTTTGATCAAAATTTTGCTGATAAGTATACGAACTCGACTGTACCTCATTTTCCGCCTGTTAATCAATACTGAGATACACATATTGGAAATGGTTCATCGAACAGCAGCTCAATTACATCACTAGACGGCATTAGACGTCCTCAGGATGCCAATTAAAATCCTCTCGGTACGGTGCGTTCGAATCCTGAAAATGATACCTGTTATGCTGTACCCAATATTGTCACCTGGTTATAGAAATGGCAAATGTGAGCAGGAAAATACACGGGTAAATGAATCTGGGATTGCTTTTGTTTTTATTTTTGCTCGTAAATGACGGCAAGTATAAGACAAAGGTAAAGACGAGGTATGTACCGTATAGTTCTCACCCTATTACGTAGTTACTCGTATGTTGCAAGTTCTCATAGGCTGGATTTAGCCAAACTTTTATTCCAGAAATAACGCTTATTCTCGTATAGTAATGTCTTACCAATATGGGAGTTTGACATTACTAACCGAAAGTAAGCGTTATTCTTGGAATAAAGAAGAGTTCGTCGTCGAATTATTATAAATCTGCTGAAAACGCAGATCCTTGAGCGGCGACTATGTATTTATAGGCTTCATTATAATTATAACATTTAGAACAAGACGAGACTTAATCGCATTCAAAAAGTGTTTATTACATTAATTTAAATCAATACAATACATATATGTACAAGAGTATAATTCACAGTACCACACACAATTCACGTTAAACCAACCTACTTGCCTCTTTCTTGCTCGGTCTGCAGAAAAAGACGGGTAGATTTTGTCGCGTGGCAAAGAGTGGCGTCTCACAGTTGTACTAGAAGTGCAGATATGATTACACGTGAACATGTTCTAGATCACAGGATAGAATATAAATATACTGGACATACAAGCAGACTATGGTAAAATATAAAGTGTGCCGTGTAAAATAATATGTATAAAACAGACTTGGTTTTTAAAATGAAATGATAAACAATCTATCTCTTTGTAAAACTTTATCGCACTTTTTTAGGGTTCTGTACCCAAAGGGTAAAAACGGGACCCTATTATTTAGGGTTCTGTACCCAAAGGGTAAGGGGGAGGGTGAAGGTCCGTCCGTCCATCCGTCTGTCACCAGGCTGTATCTCAATTGAATGACTGAATTTTTCACAGATGATGTATTTCTATTGCCGCTATAACAACAAATACTAAAAATAAAATAAAATAAATATTTAAGGGGGGCTCCCATACAACAAACTTGTTACAGATATGGTACGGAGCCCGTCATGCGAGAGTCGGACTCGCACTTGCCCAAATTTTCTGGTTTGAGGTTTAATTCTATAAAGGATTCTGAGTAAGATGAGCATAATTAAATATTTATTCTGGAAATAAAAACTTTTGTACTCTTTTTTTTTAAAGGCCCGCTATGACGCCACGCCATGTTTTTTATTTTCAAATAGATTTTTTTTAAACCTGAGTTTCAGATAGAAGAGCTCTTGTTGATCTCGACAGCCTTTTGAGACGTGGGTTCGAGTCCCTCCTCATGCATAATTATGAGTACTTTAAGCTACCAGATAATGTAAAGCCTCGTACCTGGCAATTATTATAAAAATGAGGAAAAATATATTATACTTTTAAAAACACGGCAATAATCTTAAACAAAGATTTATTCATGATTGATTCCTTTACAGGATAAATATATTAATAATATGTATTATACAAATACTTATAACTTCCAATTTCGTCTATTGGACCATGACGTCATTTTAAAATGTTTAGTGAACACTAACAGGTATTACGTGGAACTATACATATAACGTCAATATGGTGGACCGGGATCGATTCTCAAACTGAGCATAAGTTGTTTTTTTATATTTGTATGCAGTTTTTTCTAGTCACTAAAATAAATTCTTGAAAGCCAAGTGGTTTTCAAGAACAGATCTTTGTATGTCTTTTATACTTGCCAATAACTTCTAGCCGATCTAAGCGACCCCGTAAAAAAACTCAAAATGAGGAACCATAAGTTTATTACGTTTTTCTTCGATAGTGTAGGTTATGTGGACTCAAAAATTTCGGATGTCAGTCGGGTCAGGTGCATATTATAATACTGCGGTGCTGGCATATCTTGACTCAGTGTCACTTGTCTTGCTCGCTCGGTATTTAAAGGAAAATGACATGTAGCTTTGTCGCGCAATAAAGAGTCGCGTGCAACAGTTATGACGTGCAGCACCTCGTGCATAACTGTCATACGCGACTATTTCTCGCGTGAGATAATTACCCGTCTCCTTCTATGCAGTAATGTGAGAGAGTGACGGGTAGCGCTATGTCGCGCGACATGAGTCGCGAAGCATAGTTGTGCTAGACGTGCAGGTGTTATACAACTAACTTGGTTGCGTGGTCGTAAGATGGCGTTAGTTGTAAAACATCTGTACAATTTGATATATTTTTTAAACTTACATATTTATACGGTTACTTTGTATTATTATTTTCGAGTAGGTATCATTAAAAAAGCCATTGGTATGAAATTTGTTTAGTTAGAACAAATCGCAATCTTGAATTCTATTTCGATTAAAGCACATCGCTACATTAGTGGTGATACCTCGGACACGAATGAATGAAATACGGTAGCAATTCCGAATTTGCACGAGAGCAACAAACAATAAAAGCGCCATGCCCACATAAAACTCTTCAATTGATAAATCATAGTCATATTACGATTAACAAAAGATTTCTCAATCTATGAAATTCAAATGTCGATACGGTTTGATAGGCACATGTTTCATACGTGAATTTCCTAATGCCGACCTTCGTGGATCGTAATTGCTCACGTACGTGACAATATTCACCACTGCGAGTGTAATTAGTTACTAAATGGGTCAAAGTTTAGTCGTAAGTGTAGGTTTTAATGTGGGACAGTGGTTCTAATGTGGCCTGGCGGGTCACTCATGATGTTCGAAATTCGATCTTTGTACCGTCGCATCCCGCTCATTCAAATATTGTTTGATACGAGATCGAGAGGGATAGCACGGTATGAACTTTGAATATGAGTAGACCTGGGTCCGAATTCGAAAAACTGAACGATATCAGTTAACCAATGTCTCGGTTTTATCCCGGCGTCATATCAGAAAAATATCATTTTTTGGTATTCAAGTTGCACTGAGTAATGTAGAGAAAAATTTGAAAGGAGATAGTCAAGATCGGTATATTGCTCGCTGCTGTCATTTGCACTTTAGCGATATGTCTGTATCTTGGATTTAAAGCTTATCAAAATAAATGGTCACTGTAAAATCGACAAAGTAGATATATACTGGAAAGATCTCGCACGGACATCAGAGTAAAATATATTTTTTTTTGTCATAAAATGTTCGTGTAAAATAATTAGCACCTAGGACTACACCAAACAGATAGGATAATCGTTTGATAAATATAGGTAGGTACAATGTAATGGTTGTAAAATGTTGACATTTTATTAATAAATGAGTATGAGTATGAGTACATACGAGTATACAGATGGCATAGGTGAAGTCGTCCGCGAATGAAAGATGCTGAGAAGGCACATATCCCATGCCAAACGGAAACGGGTTCAAGAACTACGAGTATATTGTAATATTATAAAATAATAAATAATACACAGATAAAAACGAGCACCCTTAAATTTGCAGTCGTACGCAAATTTGAAAGAAAACAGTTTAACGCTTTATCCAAATCAGAAAATGAAAAAAAAAACCCCACCAGTCGAAAAACAAATGTCATAAATGATTTGGACATATTTTTGAGATCGTTGCCTTCGCAAACAATGGGGGCGCCGGGAGCGAATATAATAATAGGGAAATATGCTCCCATCTGCGGAAACGAAATGAAAGAGGATCGGAGCATTTACGTAAAAAGAAAATTTTAAATCTTTTGCATTATTCTTCCTATATATTAGACAGATGCTATAGATGTGTCATAATCAATAGTCTTTTTTTCATGGCTTGAGATTTTAAGAGATGCCCCTTATAGTATTTAGACGTAAAATCATACCTATCAACGACATGAATTTATGAAATAATTTTTAATAAAATATAAATAAAAAGTCTGTAAAAATTGTCTTCAATTCGCCAATTATATTAATATATACAGACGAACCGACGTTATTGTTTAATAACAATAACGTCGGTTCGGTAGGTATCCCTGACGACTCCAAGGAAACGAACGATCCAATTAGTCACCACTAAAAGCAACGTGTATTTGTTTCGTGTTGTACAAATCGTGGCCAATGAATCCCTTTATCAAGACAGCTGCCACGAAGAATTCACTATTAATGCTACTCTAATTAAGAAAATTACAAAAAGATAGAAACAGACTCGGAAACAAATTAGTTTTCATATGCGTCACGACGGAGCTGGCATTGAGCTCTCATGTCGATTGACGTCGAGTTTTGTTGTAGATGCAAGCCTTCAATTACATTTCAACAATTTATTAGTGTAGTAATTACGGTGGGCATATTAATTCCGCTTTTCATAGACGGTAACTCACTTATTGACGTTCTAAGTCGGTGTGCTTCAGAAATTTTATTTAGAGGAATATTATGATATGATTGTTGTCGTGTTTCGTGCAAAACGTCAAGGTAAGGCATATTTGGTCAGATAAATTAAATTAGATGTGAAGTACAATAACTTGAATTTTAACTTACTTAATTTCTACTTTGGAATTTAATTTTAGCACCCAACAACTTTAATATTTTATTTCGAAACACAATTATGTTTGACGTCAGAAAAATCAGCGGTCAAAACACGTCTTATTTTTAGTTTTTGTCTAATTAAAAATAGTATAATGTCCAAAAGTTAGTGTTAGTTTAATCGGTTCCGTATATTTTTGAATTTGGTGGTTTCAATGATAAAATTAATTTTCACTATAGTCTAATACCGTATTTTGTAATTTGCTTAAATTAACACCATATCACACAGTACCCAACAACTTTGTTTACGTAGTAGAATTTGAGTATGGAAAATTAAAACAAGTTTCCGGCTATCAATAGGATTCTTCGTTAATAACTGACTACGATATACGGTAGAAAGAAGTGAAACCTTTTAACTGGAACATTTGTATGAATGGAATTTCATAGAAGCGATAAAAGTCGATTGAAATAAAAAAAAATAAAAGAAAACAGCATTCTCTTAAAAATAGCAATTAGGCGTAAACATATGACAATTCACATTGAAAATGACAAGGATAAGGTAAATACTGCACAAATTGGGTTTTAAGTGCGCTGCTATCACTGTTGTTAAAGCCAATTATTTTAATAATGTTCGCTTCTCTGAAAATCACTTTTATGTAGAATATATAAGGATTCGTCTGAAAACACTCTCATTACTTAACTTCAAGTCGAGCAAAGACATGGATAGAATATTTTCCTGTTTTATTTTATTTCTTTGCGTCGCCTTCAACAACGGTGAGAACAATAGTTTTCAAGTTTAAATGTGGATGCGAAAAAGCTTTATTGTACACGAGGTTTTCTTCTGTGTTTCTCTGACTCATTATCATTTATAAAGGTTTAGATTTTTCACGTAAAATTTTATGTGTTTGCTCGGAAATCCTCAAACATTTCGCGTTTTGTGATGTTTTATTTCGTCTTAGTGCTTATAGTAGTGATATTTGTAATATGTTTCGCATGATTTTGTAACGAGTAAGCCATTAGACAAGCGTGATTGACGTTGAAATGAGTTAGTGAGGTTTTCAGAACGTTCGTGTTGAAACTGGTACCGGCAAGTAGATTGACACGACAGATTCAAAATTGCTGACAGTGTTTTAAGGAACCTGTGAAATTTATTACTGTTCCGGCTAGAAACTGGAGTTTCCTTACGTATGCTTATTACGTTTAAGGCACCCATATTTTAGGTTAGTAAATAAATATCATGTTTTTCTTCCTAATGTACATTCAACATAAGGACGGAATCCTTTTTGCGCTCTTTTTATGGATTAGGCTTACTTTTTTGTACCTGAGACCTACCAAATTCAACTAAGTACCTACATTTTATGTGACAAGTGAGTTAAAGTAAAGCACTCAGACGATATCAAATACACGGATTATTGTAACTCTGCCATTAAATCCTTTCATTGTTCATCCAGTTTTAGCGTAAGGGGGTAACGCTAGAGGTTGCTAATTGTATGCTTTCTGATCAGTAGTTTGCAAGTGAGTAGCAGAACATCTGAGTAGAAGATACTCCAAAAGCAATTGTTATTTTTCAGTTATTTTGATAAAATCATATTGCATTTCTAGACGTCTCATGCAAAAAACATGGACATGCGTCGAAAATGACTGGCGGTAAAATTGTCGGCGGGTACAACACCACGATCCAGCAGGTGCCCTACCAGGTGTACTTGATCGTGCAGAAGGCCGGCAACAAGTACTACCAGTGCGGGGGGTCTATTATCGGTCCGCGACATGTTCTCACTGCAGCTCATTGTTTAACTGGGTAAGCGACGATTCAATGTATTGAATTGAAGTATTATGATTTATTTAGATATTAGATTTATTTAAGTCTTTTTTATTCTATCGTATGTGAGTAGGTACCCATCTATACTATACCGCGTTTGGGAATAAAAAGATATAATAAAAAGTTCCGTTTTTCGAAACAATCAACTAGGCGACATTAATGTCTGAGACTCACGATAGTTTTCTATGTAAGACATTAATCTTAGTTGACAACGGCTGTTAAAACTGTTTCAGAGTTATGAGAGTGTACATCCGAGCCGGGAGCACGGATTCTGACAGCGGTGGCCAAGTGTACACAACATCGCTATACACCCAACACCCTCGCTACAACGCCCAGAACTCGGACTATGACGTGGGCATCATCCGACTACTGAGAGCCATGACAATAGATGGCTCGTCTACTAGGACCATCTCGCTGCCACCCTCAAACACGCCTGTAGATACGGGAACTGATATCTTGGTGTCAGGATGGGGTACTACCACCGTAAGTCTTGTGCATATTCAATTATAATTGCATCAGTTTACTTTGCCTCGAACGGCACGAATTAAAGTAGAAGAGATGGATGGTATGTCACACAGCAACCCATGTCGCCGCGGCTGCTAATCGCCGCGGCTGGTGGTTGCTGCGGGTGCGGGCTGATGGATGAAAAAATATAAGCTAAAAAAGTATAAATTGCCACATGAAAGAGTATGGAGAGCGTGAGAAATAAGTGGCATTTACGAATAGGTACCAAAGTAGTTGCAAAACAATATGCTCGAGAAGAGTTTTTGTGATGATCTTGAAGCCGGCAAAAATAACGGCACTGTGTCCGAGCCAGGACGAGGACGATTTGTTTCTGAAATATTAACTAATCTGTTTGTAGGAAAACGGAAACACGAGCCGCTACCTCATGGCAGTGACAGTGCCGGTGGTGGCCACGTCGGAGTGCGAGAAGGCGTACAACAACGCCATCACCGCCAGGATGTTTTGCGCGGGAGTGCCCGAGGGCGGCAAGGACTCTTGTCAGGTAAATTATAAAGTCCATTAAAATTTGGGTATGTCTCGGCTGAAATGATGATGACGTCAATTTCATGACTTCCGATCATAGTCAGAATTCTTCTAAGGTATAACGGGAGATAATTGAAATTAACATTATATATGTCAAAAAACACACTGACGTGTGTACCATCTATGAACTATGACCGCTACTATGAAGTGATAGCTAGAAAGAACAGCAGTGAAAGAAAAATAGCTTTTAATACTCGTTCATTTAGTGTACTAAAGTCAAACACACAGCCAACGCTACTCGTGAATTCCAACCACTTGACTAGTGGACTTAGTGATCGCATTCAAGCTCTCCATACTAGCATGTTTAAAGGTAAAATGAAACCTATTGAATAGGGAGATTCCGGCGGTCCGGCAGTGGACGAGAGCTCAGGACTCCAAGTGGGAGTGGTGTCATTTGGTCGGGGCTGCGCCCAGCCTGGCTACCCCGGAGTCTACACCAACGTATCAAATGTGCGGGACTTCATCAGAAGACAGACCGGCATTTAAGATTGGACCAAGGATCTAGGCTGTATCCAGCAATATAAACATTTTCAAGGTGCGAGGTAATTTCATACGCATTTTAAATTCGACCGTAGTAGTTATGCCTACCTATTCTTAGAAATGATGTATTAACTGCGGATGGTGGTTGAATATTAGTCATATAGTATGCACTTATAGCAACCCTCTAGATCAAATCGCTTGAATGTGAGTGATGAAGCTCTCTAAGATTATATTATGACTCGTATTCTAATGAATGCATTGGGAATCGCATAATGTGCTCAAAGATATTGTCCTAACTAGGTTTCCCTATAACCAATGTAATAGAGTTTCCCTATAACCAAGAGTGACAGACCAAAATAATGCTGCTTAAAATTTTGCACAACTTTAGATGTACATACATATAAATTGTGTTGAAATTGATCCACAATTGCTTGGCAGACACAGTACATTAGTTTGCGAGTAGTACCTAAGTCAGTTGCATGAATTGGTAAGCGCATTCAAACTACCGTGCAGAGTCCGTACGGTCAATTTACTAACACAATAAACAAGATAGGATAGCCATACTCGTATATAGCCATAATCAAATAGAGGCATAATATAAATATCAAAAAGTCCATTAAGTATAGCCATTAATATAAATCACCAATTCAAGCGTCTCCAAGAAAATGTTTATATAACGTTTAAGTTTAACGAGAAAATGATTTTGTTATTGTTTTAAAACGTGTAATACTAGAAATAAAGGCACTATTTACTATAAAAACATGTTTCATTCCTCTATGAGAACCGATTGATTTTGAGCAAACAAAATAAATAATGTGGCTATGAAATATCGATACATACACATATTTTATTAAGAATATTAGTGGAGGAATTTATATTATACACTTAGGTATTATGTGTCTTCAAGAACCTTAATGACACTTTTGTTATTATTCTACGTAATTTGAATTCTTTCGTACAAGGGAAATTTAATTGCATATTTAATGGAACTCATCTCATTTAAATAACGGAAGCCGCTTAAGTCAAAGCGACCCTAAATGAAAAATACTGATACGAAGTGAAGTATTTCAAACTGATAAAAAGTGGAACTTTTCTTTGATTGACAAAACTCGAAATGAATACTAACACCGAATCCCTTAGCATTTAAATGAACGGTGCCAAGTTTTTGTGTAGCCGAAACTTTTTTAATTTCGACGGAAAGAGCCAGGTGCTGAGCTCACGTCAGTGGCAATTCGACAGACAATCCCCCTCGCTGGCTCCGTCCGATAACGTACCGCCCCGAGACTTATTCGTAGATTCAATAGACGCCGAATAAGGCCTTCTGCCCCGCGCCTCATTAATTGCGTAGGCTGCGCTGAGTACAAAGACAAAATAACCTAAATGCGACTGTGAGGTCAGCTACCGGACTCAAAAGCTGATCGTTAATACTAAAGTTCTTGTCCTGCCAATTCACTGAGTCAAATATTGTATCAGAAGCAATCAAACCTGGGAATAGGTCCTGTTAAAAACAGTCACTGTGGCAGGTTATTTTGGGTTTATACATCTAATCTAGAAATTACTTCTATAATCTAATTTTCGCAAAATAAACGAGTACATAGTTACAAAGAGTTGTTCATTGAATGGTCTACGTCATTGTTCCAAACAGTACCTGTCTAACCTAATCTACCTTCACATGAATTATTGTGGTTCCAAATTATAAAGTTTCCCACTTGCATTGTCTATTTGCCAGAGGTCAATGGTGCTACCTCCCTATACTTTAAGAAGAAATGTGATCGTTTCCTTTTAATTGAGATTCCGTTGATTAGCGCCTTTTGTGATTTATTAACTAACTTTTGAACCTTATAGATTCGATATTATATTGGAGAATTGGAGCTTGAAATTTCCGATTTCTGACTCGCTTCGAGAAAGATCTAGGAAGATTAAATACATGGACTGTATGTCAGTTCATTAAGAGTTATAATACACTAGTCTCGTCAAGTTGTTAGATTATCTGTGGTATTACTGGTGTTTTATTAGTAAATGGCGGCGACTGCATCATTGGCGGAAGTCATTAGAGTAGACTTGAACGCATTTTATATCTACACACGATGGAAAGTTGCAGCTAATACGTTTTTCATACGGATATCGATAGTTAATTATATAACGGTGTAGGTACGTCTGGTGTGACGTATTTTAACCCGATGTGGTTGGTTTGAGTTTATAAATAAATGAAATGAAATCCAACTTGGTATTCGATTTAACTTAACCAAGAAGCAATGGTCAAATTACTTAGGATTGTCGCCGTTTGATTTCTCATTCGTTTCGCTCTTGTCAGAGCGGTCGTGGTCTTCACGAGGGAGGTTTGGGGGTTGCTGTCGCCCACCGAACGCTTTCTCGCCATCTCGTCCGGTTCGCAGCACTTCTGATACATAGATCTAGGCAGGTAATTGCATGGGCTGCCTAGCCTCCTGACGAACAGCATTCATAATTTGTCAGTTTAATTCAAGCCTTATGACAAATAGATTGACAGTTAACTATTAATTGAAGTTTATGTACTATGTGTAGGACACTGGAACTCAGGAGGCTAGAGCAGGTTTTATGTGTTCAGTCCATCGTAGGGGTGATTTGCCACATGGCCTCGTGCCCTTCACTTTCCGCAGAATAAGTAACTAGGCGTTCAATGGAATCACTATTCCACATCGACCTGTGTCCGAAAAACTTGAGTATGCGCGATTGTATCAGAGCAGATGCCAAGTTCCTAAAGTATGGGCACATTCGCTCCAGAGCATCTATCATTTCCCGCAAAGTCCAAGACTCGGAAGTGTACAAAATCATGGGGAATACAAGTGTATTTACGAGCCGGGTCTTAGTAGCTTTGGCGATGTGTCTATTCCGCCATATTTTCTTCAGCTTATCGATTGTGCTTCTTGCTATAGTGATACGTCTTTTGATTTTATCCACGCAACCACAGCTGTTAATCATGAGACAGCCGCAGAATAGGCGCATTGTAAGACGTCGAGTTGCAGAAAATCAGCCCGCGATAACCTATAACCTATGAGAGAGCCGAGACTCGGTCGGTCGACAATCATCATCTGTGTCTTGGTTCGATTGATTTTAAGACCAAATTCTTCACTCACTCGATCCATTTTAAGGCGTAACTCTTCCATATATATATGATGTTCACTAGTAGCAAAAAGAGTGGTGTTCGGTGTACCGCAAGTTCGCAGTCATATATCCACTGACTGTTACACACCATATGAGTAGATAAATAATTGAGCACATGGTTAACCGTTGTAACAGTCCTTGAAAGGTCTACGTCTGTCCCGTTGTCCATCCGTTGTCCTTCAGTTGACATGATAATGAAGGATGTCATTAGGGATCCATTAAGATTAATAAATAATGCCAGCCGTTTAAGGCAGTTGCAGACTGCAAATAAACACGCAAAGCGGTTCTGTTTCGCAAATCGCGGCAGTTTAGACAGACTGGACGGATGAAAGGGAAGATAAATGAAAATGTAATTAAGCAAGAGGAAAAGTTTTAAGGAAACGATAAAAAGTTTCGTTACTGAAGCTACATTATTTATTTCTCGCCGGATAATCTTGTTATTTGATTGTATTTTTTTTTCTATTCTTCATGAGTAATTTTTTAGGCTGCGTTGGGATAATAATTGTCCATTTGTACACCAATCTCAAAGGAACGTGAAAATAATTACAACAAATGCCTTCAGGAGATCCCAAGATTAGCTGAAATGTCAAGCTTGTTTACCTTTGAGTTTATCAAATTCGTGCGACTAAATATGAGAACGATTAAGCCCGTCATACACAGAGATATAATAAATATTATAGCAAGGTAGCTTATGGTATATTTTGCGTATTATTTGACAGAGTCTACACACCGGTTTTAGGCATGATTTGATAAGAAGCGTTTGACTTAATCAGGACTGTGTGTCTGTGATCTCGCCTCTATATATTTACTTTAGTGACGTATAGGGATATAACCACTGACATTAACGGTTATTGCTTATAGTAGGGTAGGCCACGATGCTAAATCGGGATTCACTCGAGCATCATAGAGACCTATTGCTTTGCGAAGCTTAGATGATAAAAAGAAAAAAAAATCATATAAGATATACCTTTTCATCGGTGGGGGGAGCGGCTACAGAGTTTCAAAAATGTAAAAAAAAAACTGTTGCATGGACATACTCGAGCGCGTCAGATATTGATAGCATCCATGGCCTACACACTTTTTAAAGATGTACGCTGGTTTCCATGATGAGGTTGGTCGTACTTGAGGGTCGAAAATGAAAAAAAAAATGTTTCATCGGCCGTGTCAGATTTTCTAAGGGGATGTTAAGTGAACCTAAAAAAAGCTCTTATATAATAATCTGACGATTTAGATGCGACGCAAACTCGCAGTTATTATTAGAATGTGCAAAAAAAAATCGCCATTTTGAAATACTCATATATGGTTCATCTTTATGCCCTAGACGTGCTGTCTCATAATCTCACGATTATTTGGCGGGGTTCGCCTAATCTGACAATGGAAAAAATTAACAGGAACTTGTGACTCAGAGCACTCTCCAGAAACAGGAAAATGTGACTCGGAGCACTCCCCAGAAGCAGGGGCATGTGATTCGGAGCTATTCCCAGAAACTTCCGATGCACTGTCATATTCCATTATACTTTGCCGCTGTTGTAAATACTGAAAGACTCGCGGTATTTTTATTGCTATAAATAATTTATAGCACTCTGCGTGATTTACTTCATTTAATGAACTTTCGAGAGAAAAGTTCAAGATTATCGTATGTTGTTCGGGATTTTCGGAGAACCGGTTTGCTCCGACTATATTCTAAAATATTTACACATTTTTGTTATGTTTCTAATGTAAATTTAATTGTTTTTTGTAAAGTAGTTTTACCACAAAATACACACTTTATATTAAAATCACTCATAGTACAGCTGCCAGGAAACTTTTAGAGCATAATCTTGACTGCGCAGTAGCCGATTTACGTACAAATGTACATGCGCAAATCCGCCATTTTTGTTCTAAAAGTTGCCGGCAACTATAAATATTTAATAACTTTAGTGTTGTAAACAACATGATCAGCTGTCATGGCGTCATGGCAACAGAAACCAAAGTGGAATACAGGCATCACGTAACTGAACGCATTAAACTTTACGATGAATTTTTGTTACTTCGGCTAGTGGAAATCGTCAGATTATATATTTTCCGTTATCATCGATTCATTCCCTTTTAAATAAAAAAAAAAATTAGCCACGCTCGAGAATGTCGAGATGAAGTTTTTTTTTTACAACTTTGTAGCCCTCCGCCTTCTTTACGTCACCTTTAAATTTTCAGATTAGAAGAATATACACGTTTTAGCATGTAACTAACTCACCCTACCTTAATCTGACGCGCTCGAGAATTTCAGATGAACAATTTTTTTTTACTAATCTGATCTTTTATCCTTGACGGGCGGCCATACATATGAGGCTCATATTTGGTGGAAGTACTTAACTGGGTACAAGGTATCCCCCTATATATTAATCTGCCGCGCTTTAGGTACTCCCGAAATCCCCTCTTTGGCTCTCCTACTATTAAGATGAATACTTAAACTAACTTTTAACCGTATAACAAAAAAATCTAGCCGTGATGAAGCCGTAACGACACAGATACAAAAGATCCAATTTAGAAATCTTCAAACCCTGCTACATTTTTTCTTAAATATCTCAGTGTACGGTGAGCTTAAAAAAGCTGTCAATTTTGCTACCAGCTTATGTTAAATTGCATACTAAACTTAGCAGCTTCTTTTGTAGTCCAATACGGGAAGAGTATAATTGCCCCTCAAACTAAAATAATTCGCATTGTACGGTTTTTAGGGTTCCGTAGTCAACTAGGAACCCTTATAGTTTCGCCATGTCCGTCTGTCCGTCTGTCCGTCCGCGGCTTAGCTCCGTGATCATTAGGAAAGCTGAAATTTGGTATGAGTATGTGTATGTATCACGCCGACAAAACGGTAAAATAAAAACTAAAAAACTATTTTTTTTTGGGGTACCTCTCGAACACCTAAAGTGGGGGTGAATTTTTTTTTTGTTCCAACACTAGTGTGTGGGGTATCGTTGAATAGGTCTTTTAAAAATAATAGGGGTCTCCAAACATTTTTTTTATAAAGTCAGCAGTTTCGTAAATATTCGCTTCGAAAATAAAAAAAATAGTGTCCCCCCCCTCTAACTTTTCAACCACGGGTCAAAAAATTATGAAAAAATTCATGAACATGAGGCCTTATAAGTACTTTCAATGAAAACTATATTGAACAAAATAGGTTAAGCCGTTTTTGAGTTATCGCAAAATTTCATAATTTTCTTAAAAGGACGTAAGTTGACTTCCAGAAGGTAATAAGTAACTACAGTTACTTTGGCGTTTACGACCTTTTTATAGAGCTTGAAATCTTGCTCGTAACTAAGTCTATTGTGAAGGATGAGCAACTACGGAACCCTACACTGAGCGTGGCCCGGCATGCTCTTGGCCGGTTTTTTAGGGTTCCGTAGTCAACTAGGATTAAGAAAAAGATTATTCAAATGCATTTCTTCTGCACTAGGGAAACTTTTTTTATAAAAAAAAAATAACTTTTTTTATACCTAACGCATCACACTCAAGATCCGTTAGAAGATGTCCATACCCATTGGTACTCAATATACTCTAACTGACTACAAGAAATCATGCACTTGTATATTATTGAAGTTCAAAACCCTTCGCGTATCGCGCTAATTGGTGCTGAATTGACATCTACTTAATTTTTGCAATTCATTAATAGTATAGATTTTCCAACTGGCCGGGTGCATGACGTTAGCGCCACCTAGCGTTCACAACTTTGGAGGGGGTCTGTCAAAAGTGTTAAATAATGGACGCAATAAAATTAAGGTAAAAAATTGAAAATATTGATTGTAGAGCACCTAACAAGTGCAAAATCTGTTTGTTTTTAATGTGAAACACATTTGGTTCTTAGCTTTATTGAAGAAAGTAATTATTATATATGTGTTTAATATTATTATGTCAATTTACTTCTTTGTTGTTTCCTTACAAATTAAAGGAAAAAAATAATGTTTTATTATGTTTATTTTCAGATAATTGAAGAATTACTACTATTTTCAAAACTGGCTTCCAAAGCATCGGTCAGAACATAAGGTTTCAGCCTCAAACCGAGAGTAAAGGGAAGCTGTTAGTTTTGGCACATTAATAAACAAACAATAAGTAACATTTACAAATTATAAGTAATTTTACATTTCATATTTTTGAAACATTGTAATAATTCTATCATAATAATATTATTGCACTAAATAGATAAAAATATGTTCAGTTTAATACACTTACTTTATTTTTCTAGCAACAGCGATCCAATTCATTTTCTGATCTTGTTTCCAACTCGGTGTAGGAAAGCATAACATTTGCAATTGCTATTTCGTCCTGTATTATTGCAGTTTACCACACAATTACACCTATCGTGACCCATTTTACTTATTTCAGTTTCTTATTTTATAGTACAAAACGTAAGCATTATAACTGAAAAGTATGACGTTTGACAGAAACAGAAAGGCCAAAGTTACCACTTTTGGCCACATCAAGCGCTGCGATCATTTTCGCTTTCCCTACGCGACCTCTGCACCCGGCCAGAATGACTTTTTGAGCCCATTAAGTGCCGAGACGAAGTAAATAACTATATTGGTTAACTGTATTTACATAAGCGAAAGTAATCCGAAGAAAACAAGAAAAAGGTGGAACTCAGCTTGCAAAATTACTTGGTAAGATTCCCTAGCGGTACAGTCAGATGCAAAAAGATATACAAGGTTAGTCCGTTTAAAAACATTTTCTCTCAACTCTATTGACGGGTACAAGAGTCTAGCGAATATATATTTGAACCAAATGCTGCGTAGGTATATATTTAGGCAGCTGACTGTACTGTATAAATAAGTCTTGTCAACCCACTTTTTATTATTGGTCTGTAATTGAAAGTACATCGTCAAAGAGCCCACAGTTTTTCTGAGATTGAAGACATTTTGTTAAAATAACAAAATTAACGGTTTCTTCGTATTGATGACACAAATATATTTTCTCGAGAATAAATATAATGTTTTTGGAGTCGCAAATCAAAGGCAAATATTGTTTTTGGCAAATAATTTCGAAATACATGTAAATTGATAATGATATTGACAAAACAAAATGGTTAAATACAGTCAAGGAAATTAAAACACGGACCTTTTTCGCTCTTGTCACAATGATAATAAGGGTGAAAATAGTACGCGTTTCAATTTCCTTTAGGTACTGTAAATATTTCCAATGAAAAAAAAAATTACCTACTACTAAGTTTGAGTATTGAGTGACGACCGGATGGAAAATAAGTAATGATTGTACTTAAAAACAAAAAAAACCATTTTATCATACGGTAAGATTAAAGCGCATAACATGGCTATTTTAGGCCTTAACAAACAAGAAGCAGAATCACAGATTATTGCCTCCAGCAAATGACAAAATTAAGTAATCGTTCCAAAAAAGTGCACGAGTTTAATTCTGCTGTAGCGTTTATTATTTATTCTCTCTCTTTGCTTAAAAGAATTTCAGAGGGCTTAATTACGTCGAAATATTTCTTTGCTTCCACTTTTCAAATTTACCGCTTTTGTAATTAGCTCCTTTATAAGAAGCAGAAACGTGCGGGTGTTATATCACTCGCAGTGGATTTCTTTTTGAAATACATTTCTTTGCATAACGCTTTGAACTTTTTGAAGATTAAACGTGACCTTTGAGCAACAATTATGTATATTTAAATATTTTACTAAGTAATTCAGCCGATCAAGTTATTAGTAGAAATATACATACATATACATAGACTGCTAAACGTATAACCCTTCCCTTTGGCTTCGCCGTAGTTGGGTAATAAGGCGGCAAGCGGTAAAATTCAATTGCATTAGTTGTTTGTCAATAAAATTATAAACCAGCGAAATTATGTAAGTAGTCACAAATCGACGAGAGGACTAGTAGGTACAGTCAGCCAAAAATGTGGTCTACCTCCCTACGGTCGAGGTTCATTCGAACGTCATGAAACAACACGATCGATTTTCCCTTAATGACAGTGACTTCTGTCAGCAAAGTCAACTTTAGCGATAATTAGATCTCATAGAAAATTTTGTCAAGACTGGTAGACCCCTTTCTTGGCTGACCGTACCGAACCTACAAACACTGTCTGTAAAAATGGACTAAAACTTTGTGTAAAGCTGAATCAAAGGAACTATGTCGAAAATAAAGTAAGAATACGTGTAACAGGACTCATCCAATTACCGATATTTTTCTCGCTTTTCTTTGACCAACGTAACAGTTACAAAGTTGAGTGCAAATGGATTAATGCTCTGTGGATTATCTCATCGTATCACACAGGCCAAGTCTCATATCATTAGGAGATGTTAGCGACAAACACGCTAGGAAATATCCAAGTACTTACTAATGAGAAATGTAATAAATGTAATGAATAGCTTTCCGACGATAAAAGGTGACAAAATACACCTAAAATAGACGTTAGATTAGAGGAATTGGTACAGTTGTTTTCTATTTCATATAAGTTTTGCTTGTTTTAATAGACGGTGTCCATTATTTTGGAGCTCATTAAATACACTTTGGCTTAAATTGCATGAGAAATTCGCAGCAGATTATTTATTTTAAGTGCAAATCGTGATTGTAGACGGGTTGTATACGCATGGGATCTTGCTCTGTTGAAATGACTTTGAGATGAAACAATACTTTCGTTAACAATCAGAGATGAAGAACAAAATATTTTCCAATCGTAAATTCGTTAAGCTTATTAATATCAACTTCCTGGTATCTGCAAGATGAAAATTAATAGGGACGATAATAGCTGTCATGATATCGTATTTTATATCGAAAAATCTACGTCGATCCCAGCTTCCATGAAAAAGGTGGGACTTACCCCTGATAAGACGTTTAATTTCCTCCCGCCAGACGAAATGATGACGCGAAAAAATGAAATCACAATGAAAATCTTCCCGGACAGGTTTAAGCCCTGGTTTATGGAATAGATTATCTAGAAGAGTTTAGTTAAAGATAAGTAAAGGGATTTGGGTTTAGGTTAATTACGCAGCTGAAATAGTATATTTATTCTTTCTGGTATTGTTTTCTGCTTGAAACAGACACAATGTTCAATACTGTTTGCAATATATATACCTATTTGACGTTTTCAACCTAAGTAAAGGGTCCACTTTGTCGCTTACCAGAAGTGTTTTGATATATATATATAAAAATAATCTTTATTAATAATTATTAGAATCGAAAATAAACTATACATACTCAAGCTTAATTAAAAAGAATCCCCCAGTACTGAGGCCGTCTGAGGCATCGTCCCCAGCACGCTCGCCGCGTTTCCCCTTTGAATAGCGAGGCTCAGTCTTTGAACGAAAAAGGAGCCCGCTATGAAACTACCAGATATTCCTATTAGTTTATGCGAAATTTATTTTAAAACTTTTTTGCATCGAGGACCATATATTTATTTATAGAACCTTTGTGTCGATTCTGTTTTAATGTGGAAATACCACATTTTTATTTTCATAAATATTATGAAAGAAAAATGTACCCAATGTGACACCGCAATGTAAGCAGAACCCGAACCTTGCGACCCTACGTTTCCAGCGTCTCTCCCGACTGAGCTATCACATCGTTACGTCAACAATACCAATTCTTTGATTCCATAATTCTACGCTACAGGAGCGCCCTCTGCGTCTTATATGTTTAAAATGCTTATGCGCGTTAGCCATACCCTAGGATGTGCGGTTAAGTATGCAAACAGAAACACATTTCAATTATTAACAAACGATAAAGTGGACCCTGTTTGAAAACATCACATAAAATAAGTTTTATAATATTTTCATTTTAAAAACATCTTTATTAGCAATTAGAAATATTGTCGTATGTGTTGTGTAGTCTTTTGTATTTTACGCCTGGGTCATTGTCAGTTCAAAAAACAAAATTCGTCCCTTCGGTGGTCAAAAGTTAAGAGCTTGTATGAATCTAGGTTATGTTGCTATTACATCGGATTATAGAAGAGGGAATGGTCTTTATTCTCACAGGCATTTAATCAGAAAATTAGGCCCTGGAATCCTTAATTTCGCAAATGTCTACCGGAAAGACGCGCACCTGAATCTGACAATGACCCGCCTACCATAATAGAGTATACCTATATTTATCGCAATAAGAAATAAGTTTCTGTCGAAAATTTCATTTTAGCTACAAGCTTTTATAGCCGACTGTACTTTTCTTTGGATATCCATCAAATGCTCACTGAGTCGATTCTAAACAGCTCAAACTCGGTAGGATTGCTTTTTCTATTATAGAGTTCCTATGGCCACCTTCCGGCTCCATCATCAGATCAGCCCCATGGTACCATATTATTGTATAGTCATAAAAGTTATGTAAGTATGCAAAATTTCAGCTTAATCGGTTGAATCAGTCACCTTATGTACGCACCATATATTCTGTGAATAAATGATTATGATTATGATTATGATATCTGCTTCAAAATTGAGTTGCAAGATTCCACCCAAACAAATAACTTAATACTTACATACATAGAGGTACATACATACATTGCAAGTTAAATAAAAGCTTTTATAAACAAACTTGACGGTTAAGGTAAAAATATTACACCTATTGTTACAGTAAAAATATTATATCGGCTAGATTACGTATCTCACAAAGGACAAATTTGGGCCCACGTCCCACCAACGTAAGGTGGAATTGGCCCTAAAACATTTTAGGGTTCCGTACCCGAAAAGTGCTACGTGCGGGACCCTAATACTTAACCTCCACTCTTTATCTGTCTGTCTGTCTGTCCGTCGTTCACAGGGCTGTATTGTCCTTACAACCAGGAGTGACTTGAAGTTTATGCATAATGTGTATGTATGTATAAGTGTGGGCGCTTGGGGCTTCAAAACCGTTTTTAGGGTTCCGTACCCAAAGGGTAAAAACGGGACCCTATTACTGAGACTTCGCTGTCCGTCCGTCCGTCCGTCCGTCTGTCACCAGGCTGTATCTCAAGAATGGTGATAGCTACACAGTTGAAATTTTCACAGATGATGTATTTCTATTGCCGCTATAATAACAAATACTAAAAATAAAATAAAATAAATATTTAAGGGGGGCTCATACAACAAACTTGTTATTTTATGGTACGGAACCCTTCATGCGCGAGTCGGACTCGCACTTGCCCATTTTTTTTTATTCATGGTAAGTCGTATATCATGTCGTAATGGTAGTTTAAGATAAAACCGGTACCAATACCAATACAATGAAAGAAGATAAAAATTAAAGGGGGTCCCCTTACAACAAACTTGTTTTTTTTAGGGATTTTTACGTTATTGTATTTGGCATAGAGTATATGTAAGTATTACTATAACAACAAATACCAAAAAATGTAAAATAAATTAATATTTGATGGCACCATACAGAACCCTTCGTGCTAGTCTAACCCGCACTTGGCCAGTTTTATTGAACCGTGACGCTATTATAAAATAATTTTGCCTGTGAACCAACACACTTAGGCATTCCATAAGTAGTCGACTAAAAGGATTCGACGTCGCTTCTCACTCACAAAGAGATTCAATTTGCATTACAATAAATTCTTATTGGAATCTTTAGAATGTGAAAAGCTCAATTTGCATAACGATAAAAGGGTTTTTTTGGAGAAAATATTATATAATGATTTCTTTTTTTTATTCACATTTTTAAATGCAAAACTAACTTTGTAGCTCTAATGAACTCTGCTTGAAAATGAACAAAGAGGACATATCAAACGTATGCGAGAAATTCAATGAAAATCTAATTGATGATTGAAGATTGAAAAAATATGGCACACATTTAGAAAAGGGCGCTTTAGACGTGTAGTCAGTTTAAAATGCTATTATATTATAATAACATAATAGTTTATTGAAATTTAAAGCAGTTTGTACATTTCATTAATCGCCGCATCAAGATCAGCTTGGAAATCCATCCAAGAGCCATATGTCCAGCAGTGGACGCATATATGCTGAGAAGAAGAAGTACAATGGTTTCTCTATAACACGTGACGCTGATGCACAACTATGAATTATCTTTTTTTTATACTAAGTATTAATGCGATCATCAAATCCATCAACTCATTTTCCCTAGTTATGGGGTTAAATGAATTGTTCAAATTGCTAAGTGAGCCGCTCTAAGTGACATTGATAATTTGTCACTGAAAGGTAAATAAAGCATATCGCTAAAGTAGTAAAATAGTGGCGATGACTCGGACGGACATTTGAAACGTCGAACTTAGCTAATACTACCACCACTACACTTCTGTTAACCTGTAGACCATAAGGTTGTTATAAATGGCCAACTCGAAGCGTTGCCTAAAGTCACATTACGAATGAAAAACCGCAGGATTGCTGTAATTGAAAATTCCCTGTGTAATATACGACTTGCAATTTCGGAGAGGAGCCGGCCGTCCTACAGGGCACCCATTTTTCTTTATGTTTAACGATATTATTTTTTAACGCCACAAATTTTACCATTTTTCTTGCGGCTCCCGCCTGCAATTTCATTATCATGAACGCGTATCATGCACATTATTCTTATCTGTTGAATCTTGGGAACTTTTATTGGAATTCGCGCCGCGACGTCGGAAAATATGATCGGCTTAATAAAATTAGCTTGCGGACTTTAGCCGGTATTATACTCTCCTCATTCATAAAACTTATTAGGAGTCATTTAATCTCTTGTTGTACCAAGAAGAATAAATAGAAATATCAAATCAATTTAGATAAACATCCTGTAAACATAAATAACTCAATAGAAATTGGTTGATAACAAGTTTGAAACGGAGGAGCGCGTCGCACACACTGAAAAACTAACGAATATAGACTAAAACTATTTTAGACAAAAAATGAAAAAAAAAAGATTGCTTTACAAATAACCAGAAGGAATAACAATAAGGAGACCCAGCCTATGCCCATAAATCAAAGTAATGAGGCACACAAAACAAACAAGCAGAGAAAAAGAGCTATGTGGGAGAAGAGTAAAAATACGCATCTTCTGGGTCAAAAGAAAGTTATCCATACTCATACGAGTACATCTATTTTGATCAGATTTACGTTTATATATCAAATTTCATTAATATTAACCTTTGAAGCGAACATTTTAGAGATTGAATGGTTCAGGCGGGCAATATTAACTTGTTCACCACTGGGAAGCAAGTGACAGTAACAGTGAAAATAATGGTAGTTTATGCAACTGTTACATGATGAACAGTCTTTAAACACGAATGTGGTTTTCATAATAGGGTCACATGAGTGTTTTAAGGCCTTATTATGTACAGTTTCATACATTACTTAATAAATAAATAAATATCAGACAACCTCACACTTATCGATCTAGCCCCCCACAGTAAGCTATAGCAGGCTGTTACGGGCAGTTGATAAACATACTTGTTTAGGTAAATATCGTCGTAGGTACCTATATATTTATGTATATATATATATATATAATCTATATGTATGTACCTAGTATGAGTATTTTAATTATATGTAATGATGTTGTTTGATGCACCGCCTACAATTTCTCTGCTTTGCCCTAAGGTTGACTGGTAGAGAATGCCTCATAGCATTAAGTCCGCCTTTTGTACGTTAAGTTTTTCTTGTGAACTCCCGCGGAGCCGAGGAATGAATGCGGCGACCCCGCCGCCGTCATCATCATATATCGTTCGCTATGTTACAAAATAATATCACTGATTTTGCTCCATCATGCCCTACTAGTAGAGTTGTTAGTCCGCTGTTTTCTAACATAATTGTGCGCATCGGGTTACAAGCATGAAATTTCTACCACAGATAGAGTGATTCGTGGTGATTATTTTCAGATGTGGAGGGAAGTCAGATTTGTCCCCTGTGAGTTGGGAGAGGAGTGTACCTCTTTTCTTTCTTTATTGCTGGTCAGTTAAGTCTACTAGGACTTGTTTGGTATCGTTTCCGTGTAAATCAGATATCAGCAATTAATTTTATACGTTATTTTTGTATAGTTCTATATAAAAATATGGGAGTATGGCCTAAAAGGTAAAAATCACAACACGTTTTTTTATTCAGTGAGGTAAATTAGTTAAATTATGGTAACATTTTCAAATTATTATTGTTATTTTAAAAAGCTTATTTAATATAGTTTATATAAATATATGCATATTGGGCACTTCTCATACAAACAGTAGCTTAAAATATATGTTTACGTCGGCGTAACCAACGTAAATCTCCGAACGCATCCTATTTCGCTTCATGAAATACAGTAAATTATGATTATTAACATGATTGTACACGTAATATTACCATATACGTCCTAGAAAAACAAATTAACGTAATTAAAACAAAATATTTTTTTGCTGATACACACGAATACACGGGCTAATCTCAATATCAACAATTTATTTATGTTACTGTTTGTATGAAGAGTGCCCAACATGTATATATTTTTAGAAACAAGATAAAATTTTCTATTTTGTTATATTTTTGATAGTTGTAAATATTTAGGAAATATAACTAATTTATCTCCCTGAATAAAAAAATCTTGTTGTGATTATTACCATTTCGGAAATACATCCATTTTTACATCGTACTATGAATAAATAATATAAAAAATCAATTGCTGACATTGACGTAATAATTACATGGACACACAATCAGACGGAAAAAATGGCACCCTCCCAACTAATGCAAAATCACAAATCGCATTAGTTGGGCGATCAGTCTCGTTTAGACCATGACACGTGACGGGTCTCAAAAGTGACTTAATTTTCAGTGAAAAATTACAGATAACAACTATAAAATAAAGGAACAGGACGGAATATTCTTTTTTACTTAAGTTCTATTGATTAATTAACGAATCCTACGTAAAATCATAGCAATTTTTGTATTAGAATTATTAACTTTGTCCCTACAAAATGCACCTCATCACAGAACAAAAATCGAAGGAGTCGCTATAGTTTTATATTTTATTAATAAATTAAGGAGTGCAATAAATAATTATCCTATTTTTTTTATTCAAGATTCCCATTCTCAACAACGTAAAAATGGAGATCACATTTAGCAAGAGACAAACGCGAATAATAATTGAAGCCAAATAATTCGTCTCTCGTGTGTTCGGCATAATCATGTTTATTTTTTATGTTAATCAACAGAAGCGTAAAATGGTGACATTCATAAATTACTAAAAAATAGCTCTGTTGTTATTGTTTTATTTTGTCACAGAGTCTAGACACTGTCAGTTTAAACCTTTGAACGCCAAGAACACATAAAGGCGACGGCGACGTGTGCTGCCGTGCATACCACGCCACCGACAAATAAGATCAAACTTTAAAGGGTTAATAATGTCAATATTTTTGCACTTGTCTTACTCTCATTTCACATACTGGAACAAGGAAAAATAATGTCATTATTACTGATCCCTTCTATCGGAAACTTTTTATGCAGTTGTTAAATTAAAACGTAACTAAATTTGTTATTACAAATTACAATAAAAACGTAACTTAATTAGTTATTAACAATTTACGAGTTTATTTAGTTCAAACAAAAAATATATTTTAATACCTAAATAAAATAATAGTGAAAATATTTTTAGTATGTAAAAATATTAAAATCTGATCCATTCGTGCCATGTTCCAAGTTTGACAAGAGACTTCAGTCAGAATACGCTAAAAAAGTTAATTTACACGTAAAATATTTGTGGTAATAAGTAATTAAGTCAATTTGACACTTAAATGTTTAAACAAAGAGTTCTTTTGTACAAAGTCAATATGTTGCTGCAAATTATAAATAAGCGTTATTGGCATCTACTTGAACAATGACAACGGTGCCACTTTATTTGACACTTTTGTTCGGGTCTGTGGCTCTATAATAAATAATACCTCAATGATTGCTGATATCTGTTTTACACGAGAACGATACCACACAGGCCCTAGTAGCGTTAACTGATCAGTAATAAAAAAAGAAAAAGAGGACTCCTTTGCTCTATTCATCCCGCTTTCTTGCCGCACAGGGGACGAATTTGACTTCCCTCCACATCTGAAAATAATCACAGCAAAATACTCTATCTGCAAAATCAAAATGTACTAGAGCACGCAGGCTAAGCTTAACATCAATATTTTTTATAAATTTATGAAACATGTAATGTCTCATATTTTTTTTTAATGTGGTTACACCACAATTTTTATTTAGACCATAAATACAAAGATCAAAGCTTAAAGAAAAATTGCTAAGGTGTAAAAACCTTTCAAATAAACAATGCAAAGATCGATACACAAAGCATAAGGAAAAATTCGTCAGGTCTACGTGGAGCGAGGGTAGCGAAGTGGCTAACGCGCTGGACCGGTAATCCAGAGGTACCGGGTTCGATTCCCGGTCCCTTCTACCAGGTAGCTCCTTTTCCAATTTTTCTTTAAGCTTTGATCTTTGTATTCATGGTATCAATATTTTTTTCAAGGTACTTTTTGTATGAGACGTGCCTCATATGTATACATTTTTAAAAACAAGATTAAATATGCTAATTAGTAATATTAAATTGCTAATTTTAAATTGTAAATATTCAGGATATATAACTAATTTATCGTTCTGAATAAAAAAACTTGTTTTGATTTTTACCTTTTCGCCACTAAACCCATTTTTTTATATCAAGCTATTTGTAAAATAATATAAAAAATGAATTGCTGATATCTGTTTTGCACGAAAACGATGCCGCACAAGCCCCAATAGCCTGAACTGAACAGTAATTAAAAAAAGAAAAAGAGCAGTACTTGGTCTTATTCACCCCGCTCTCCTGCCACGCAGGGGACGAATCTGACTTCCCTCCACATCTGACAATAATCACCGCGGAACGCTCTATGTGTGGTAGAAATTTCATGCTTGTAACCCGATGCGCACAATTTCGCGGCTTAGCAACTCTACTATACTGCCGTCATAACGAAAAAGGGCACATCTAACATTTTTTGTAGTTTTAGTCCATACGGTATCAAGAAATTAAGTTTATGTCCTCATGATAAAATATATAAACTTAATTCCTTACCATATAGGCCGGACAGTCCGTTAGACTTATTTACGGTACTTTATGAAACGGCCAAGCCATACTTTTGAAGCCAAGGTGTAGGATTAGTAAACTCAGGGCTTAGGGGCTTGGCTTTTCAAGGGATCTGACAACTTTTTTACAGCGAAAGCGTTATGAGCATGTGGGTCTTGGCCGCCAATTTTACATGAAATGTTTTTGGTGGGATCTCATATTTTTTTGTAAGGTGCCCTAGTTTTCTTTCATTTATTTGGGCCGTAGAGTCTCTAAGTAAGAAGTAATAATAGCAAAAGCGTTATGAGCATGTGAGTCTTGGCCGCCAATTTAACATGACATGTTTTTGGTGGGATATTATTATATCGTACGTATTCTAATATTTGCTTAAATTTATATTTGTCAAATAATCAATTAAAAAATGAGGTGATCAATTGGTCAATCTAAAAGGCTGCAGTCAAAATACGGATTAGTATACTTAAATTGTGCTACAGGCAAATATGCACAGAGGTATTGGCCTCATCTCATTTCGATTGTTATCATATTGACACTTGATAAGTTGTCATTAAAAGCAAAATAGAACACATTGCTAAAGTTCCATAATGGAGATATATTAGACGGACGTTATTAGAAGCGTCGACTTTAACACCAAGAAACTTTCTAGTATTCTACTTTATACTTAACTTAAATAGAAGATGTGCAATAAATGCATACAATGGCTTTACAGTATCGCATAACGTTATGTTAGTTAAATTAACTTAACGATTCTAAGAATTGCCCGTTAACGCTTACTGGAGCTGTAGTACTAAACTTTCAGAGATAATTAACTCGTTTAATATGCGAACGCTTGTTTTAACTATGATATTCTCCCGGATTAAATGGTCAATGACCCCGTTCCGACAAAATTACACTTTGTTAAAGACTCCTATAATTGATGTACTTGTGTATGCAATTATGCATAATAGACATCCTGGCCGACTTTGTTAGCTCATGTTTTTAGGAATACTGTGATTTAGGTGGTCTTCACACTATGATGTGCCGTTTTCGAGGATTTCTAGAACCTTTCTTCATTTTGTATGGGAAATGTTTTCGAAAACGTTCCCTCTCCATATACATCGGGAAACGTTGTCGAAAACGACACATCTCTATTACACAGGCACCACGATGCGGAGCAACAAATTAAACATTGCATATAAGTACCTCCCTTTACTTACGTTTGAATAAAAACATGCCAGGTAGGTACACTAGACGTCTCGACATAATGCATAGTCAGTGTAAAACCTCCTAAATATGGTTATTAATAAATAAAAAAACATTACATGGCTATAAAATTCCGTATTTTGAACTACCCGCACTATAGACGTTCGTTTATACGTTTACGCGGGCGCCTACCTGACTCCACGAACAATGTAAACACATCGCAGAAAAAATGTTACCTAGTTTTTGATTTATGATATATATGGTCTATGGGCTATTTGATGCCTGAAATAAATAATTTGAAGAAAGCGACTTTTCGTAATCCCACAAACAGGAAAATTGGGACTATGTTGATTGGTCTAAAAGTTGCGAGACGTGCCTTCATTTGTTTTTCACAGCGATATTACGCAAAATTGCGCTACTAAAAAAGGAATGTTACATGGCCTTTAAACCCATCATTACATAGGCACTCACAAAGCGTGCTGCTATAGTTTGACAGCCGGGCGCATTTTGTTCACATCACCGAGTATGTCAAGTGAACCATTGATAAAATGAAAAAGAAAAACAGTCGCTGTATCTGAGGCTCAGTTTCACGTACGTCACTGACTGATTGACTGTATCTATCAAATCATAATTTGCAGTTACATAACAGAACATGCTAAAATTGATCTACTAAGGGGAATGTTGAAAAGCTTTGTGTTTCCAATGAGAATAGATGCGATCCCACGTCTCCAGCAGATTTTGTCACAGGCACACACTACTATCGGAGTTAATATCAGATCGAATTTTGCAACGACTTGCCTAATTTAGATAAATTTATCGTAACTTCTTCAGTCTTGCAGGCACATACGTTTTTTATATAACAAAAAATCGCTATTGCCATTTTTAACGAAAAAATTTCAAAGGATTTTTTATTAAACACAACAGTAAAACGAACTCAAAATTTCTACGTCGATTCACCGTTTTTTTTTTGCAATCATCGTTATATTTTCGTGTTCGATGGCTCAGCTAAACCGACGTCTACCTTTCAGACTCGAGACAGAATAGATGACAAGGGGAGGGAGAATTAACCGTAATTAAGCTGAACGAAACTCTTTCAGGAGAGGGAAAAAGTATTCTTAATTAAAGCGAAGACCTCTGAAAAATGTTCTGTTTTTAATTATAACAGTTTTGCTGGTTAGGCGTCTTCAGTGTTGTAGCGCAGCCCTAATGACTGCATTTGCAAGATGATGGTAAAAATTAAAAGGAAATTGTATATTAACTTTATCATTAAATAAGAAAAGTATTTAGGTGCAATTAGTTAAGCGTCAAAAATATGTTTTGCGCTTGTTTTACTCAAATAAGTTATTCGAACGACATGAAAAGGTAGCAAAAGTGTTTCGGGATACTTAATAATGTTGGATGTTACAATTTTTTTTACCTCATGTTCATAGTAATAAACAATTATTATTATTTCATACAAAAATGTACCATACAATCAGGCATGGAAATAATTATTAGTCACACACTTTTTATATAATATATACATATATGATGATCGAATGCGTATGCACCCTTCTGAGTTGGTAAGATTCGTCCAATTCGAGTGGTTATTTTAAACTAATATATTTTTTTATATATTCACTAGTACCTGCCTTTTCGTGCATAAGAAAAGCAAAATGTGTTTTATTTTCCATTAACTACACGAAAATTGTATTCCAGGCTCACCTGAATGAGCGTAGTGCCCCATTTTGCAGGCGACTCTATCAATTCCAATTTATTCGTATTCAGGTACCACCTTTTCGTTGTATTCCACAATTCAGTACGCTCCTTCACCCCTTTCAAAAGTTCCTCCCCCGTAATATGCGCTGCGTCTAAAACTGAGTCAAGCCTTTATTGAGATTCACCTTTGGAGGCAATTTCTTTCTTTTTATCACTTTTTTATAGGAGATCGTTCATTGACGCGAAAGTAGGGAAGTAAGCGGTCTTTGGCTGCTTCATCAGCCTTTGAATAGATACGAAGTTTTCGGCGCAGTCTGGCGGCTTAGTATTAAAAAAGTTAATGGAGATATTTGCGATTTCGTTCCTTGAGTCTCGATTGTCTTTTAACGCTTTATAATATGTTTATTCATTTTATTAAAAAAACATATTATATTTGCGGTAAATGTGGGGAAAATACACGCCGTGCAGCTTTTTCATTGCTCAAAAAATATTTCGTGCAAAATGCAGGTTTAACACAAATCGTCCTCTCAGTCGACTTTCACCGTTGTACTTATGAAGATATCTAAAGAGGCTTTATACATTTTTAATTGATTTTTTTAAATATTATTATGACTTATATCGATAACACCAACCAACTTTTAAAGTGAATAATACTTTCCCCTGAGTTCTAGATAGTAACATAGCTATTGCGTGCAGTGGAAAATGAGTTGAAAAATTCAGTAAATTTCGAGTAGTTTATGAAACAAAAATTATCAATGAAAAATTCAAACTGTAGTTAGTAAAAGCCCTGTTAATAACATTGATAATATGTTAAGAAACATGTTTGTTCATATATAAAATGTCCAAATCAATCAGCATATTTGAAAGGATAAGGAGCTTAAATTACGAAAATATTCGATCCAGTACAATGACAAGTTCCATTCGTCGTGTTGGTTTGGATGCTGTACGAATCAAAGATTTAGCAGAGGCACACGTTGATTTATGCGTAGGTTATTATTTCACAAGCTATAGGTTTTGATGTGGGTTGCACATAGATGGTCAGTAAAACACCACCAATTTACGAAATATAGTCGATCAACTTATTAACCTTGTCGTAAAAAAATACTAGGTTTTTCACAGCACTAAAACATACCCATTAACTAGAATTACTGCAACCATTAACAGTCAGCTTAGCCTAAAACTAGCACCGACATAGTTTATTCACATACGTGAATTGAAAAGTTCCGGCTTCACAGAATCAATACCGGCGAGTACGCAGAGAACATTGTACCGCCAAAATACTGTCGGTCAGGATTTATGTTTCCAATCACGAAATTCCACGCAGTTCCAGTTTTCAATTCGGTTCGTAGTAAAAATCCTGAAATTAGAACTGCTCTTGTATTAATTATGCCAAAACTTATCGCATAGTACACGATGTTTACTTGTTAATTTCTATACTTTGAAATTAAAAACGGCTCAATTCATTTGTTTTTACGTATGGTATCTTAACGCATGGTACTTAATTATTTACTACGCTGGCTGGCAACTAAACAGATCCAAGAGGATCTTGGCTTGATTCTATACTGTTTCGCGGCTAGTTTAGCTGTTGACTGTACCTACTTGATAAATTAGCATTGACAGCTGATTAAACTTTCATGTAGGATAATGCCACTAATAGTTCAGTACCTTTAAAATAATGTTCTTTCAACAGTTCATTATGGATTTAAACAGTTAGTTGTTTCAGTTGCCAACGTTCCGAAAAAAAAATACAGCTTCCGTTTCACCGAGCAGACAACCTGTTCTTGCTTCGGAGGCGAGACTGCTGGAATAAATTTTCTACCTATAATATGTTGCTGTGCAAGTCATTATTTCACATAAGAATCAATTAAATAAACTTTTTACAATAAAAAAAACTTAATATACAGAGTGTTTTGCGCCGCTAAACTGCAGATATTGACGACGGCCACGCTATCAATTATCGACAACGTGGTTAATGGGCTTACCAACTCATTTATATCTCGATAGCACGCCAATAAGCGCGATAAATTTATGTATAGAGTGTTGTTTTGAATTACTTTAACTTTGATGTATTATCTGATAATCAACTCATTGGAATAACCTTGCAAAGTATTTCTGCTCGATAAGTTCATTTAAATTTTATCATACGTCGTAAATAAATAATAAATACTCGCTTGAGTATAACCAGCTACTTTAGCGTATTAGAAAAAAAAAATACAATGCTTAAACCGGCATGAATTGACAAAAAAATATCAGTTTTTACTCACGTTTTTTTACATGAACGGCTCGACATGTTTCCAACTTGTATGGAGTTCTTCTGAGACAGCTATTTGTGCAGCTCCGCGGTAGTCAACTGGCACCTGAAAACGTTCCATTGAACTTAACTCAAATCATAAACAGCACCCTGTATAACAGACCCGAGTTGCTTATAAGGTGGCATGAGGGCTGGTTGCGAAACTATTCCACTAAATATTAACCCAAAGGAACAATGCCAGCAAAAAGTAGCTAAATTTATGATCCAAGTTGTAGGAGTGGCCAGGTACAGAATTTGATTATGCGCTTACGATACTTGGTCATAGAAGCATTAAGATTGTTTTATCTGGTATCGGTAAATGCTTGCTTTTATGTGTACTTATTTGTTTTGGTCCAGTTGTGGAAAACGACATGGGTGCGTGCTTGGTTAATCTTGTAGCATATTATGTATTTATTGCTATAACTCTTCATAGACTCTTCATAGAAAATTGATTTTCGCTACAATTCGATACAAAAAAGTAAAGATAACTAACCCGCAACTTCTTCTGCTTATTTTTTTCTTTACCATAGAAAACTGGATTCCAATTTAGGTTAGAAATTATAATATACCGTTATAAGTACAGTTATAAGTAAGTTATTTTGAATGACAACTTATCAAAATCAACCAGACCAAACCCTAGCTCACTTCCTTATTTTTTTCATAGATTAGATTAGATTAGATTAGATTATTTATTTCACGATAAAAATTGCTTATTGTCAAAATTATACGAATTAATATCATGATCGTCAAACATAAGGCAAGATTAATAATAAGAGAAAATGTTTACAATGTCAAAATAAGTTTAAAATAAAAGGGGAAGTCAACAGGTAAATAAAATATAAATAAATGAGTCTAGTATCTCCCAATAAGGATCGTCATCTCAAGGATCAAGGATAAGGATCATCATATTTGCGGTCATAATTCCTTGAATAAATTAAAGATACAAAATATATATTAGAATAAGCTGAACGCATTTCTTAGTCATAGGCCAAAATCAGAAATAGTGGGTGCTGGAATGCTCATGCTCAAATTATGTGCTCAAAGCTCATCAAATAAGTTAATAAGTAAGTAACAGGAAATAATAGAATAATGTAATAGGAAACAAATGAAATTAGTAATCGACACTACTAGTGACGCACTTATCGAGCCGTTATCAAATTATTAAATTACAGGAAATCCAGATCAATCATCGATAAGGCATAAGTGATACAAGTACGTAATAAATCGACATTAAGGCTGTAATGAAGTATAATGAACGTTTTCTGCGCGTGAAGGCCTTTGTCGTTGGAGGTTAATAATGTTCTTACTTTACACTGTTGTATAGTAATTGCTACAAATAAATTATAAAACCAGTAGTTTCATTGGTTGGACTTAAAGAGATTAGCATGAGGACTTTAATATTTTAAATCTTTATTCCGCACTATAAAAGTCAGCATACACGGCGAACTTAATTCCAAAAAATCTCTACCAGTCAACCATTACGGTCATACAGAGACATCAGAATTAGTGCATGTGGTGTATAGACACCTTTATGATAATAAAGTGTCCCCGCCACCTGAAAATATTGTAATGAGAGCGTCTAAGATACAAGTAACTAACTATAATAACTAACAAGTGTTAGAGAAATTTCACCAGTAATCAGGTGAAATTTCTCTAAAGTAATTATAAACGTTATTCTTATTTGCTATAAAGTATAAAGTTCCATATCACTAGCTTGGTAACAATGATAAGTTACTTTAATTCCTAAACATATTGTAGCGCCTAAACAAAATATGAATACAAAATTAACCAAAAATCATAACAAACACACGGGTAAGTATATTTTTATTGTAAAAATATGTAGGTAGGTTTAGGTAAACACAATTGCAGTTATTAGACTAATAATTATGCACTACGTAAAAAAATATAAATATACAAACCAAAATAAACGACTTTTTAAAACTCCCACCGATTATTTTTAATGGGATTGCAATACCATATTCTAACCAGGTCAAAAATCTTGGCGTTTTAATGGACAGTTCTTTATCTTGGGTGCCACAAATGTGTGAGGTTAGCAGGAAGATGTTTGCTGCAGTAGCTTCTTTGCGACGGCTGCGTAACTTTCTCCCCATTGCCACTAAAATTGCGTTGGCTCAAACGTTACTTCTCCCTATTCTGGACTACGCTGACATCTCCTATCTCGATCTTACAGAGGAGCAACTTAATAAGCTTGAGCGCATTCAAAATGTTGGCATTCGGTTCATATTTGGGTTACGCAAATATGACCATGTATCTAGTTTCCGTTCTCAGCTCAAGTGGCTCCCAATCCGTTTTCGTCGTAACTCTCATATTCTTGCTCTTCTTTTTAATATACTTTTTCATCCTGCAACTCCCCGCTATCTCAAGGAGCGTTTCACTTATCTCACTTCTGCTCGATCCGCCCAAAATTTGCTCCTTGCCGTACCTTCTTCCATCTCAAATTTTTATAATAATTCGTTTACTTTTAAAGCTGTCTGTTTGTGGAACTCCTTGCCTGTGAGCTTCAGGCGCGCTAAATCTCTAGTTTCTTTCAAAACTCAACTGAAAGAACATTATCTATCCCTTTCATAATTCGTATTTTATTCAAATGGTCCTATTACCTGTTGGCTGAATGTATGTATGTATTTATGTATTTATTGTTTATTATATTTATGTATTTATTTGTTTTTTATGTATATATTATTATTATTTTCCGATTTTTGCACCGCCTAATAACAAAATCTTATTTTTTTCAAGTTCTCCTCTACCCAAAGGTTGTCTGGAAGAGATCGCTCTTTAGCGATAAGACCGCCTGTTGTTTACCTCTAATTGTAATTTCTTGCATTGTATTTCTCCTGTATATTTTATGAGGTGTGCAATAAAGAGTACTTGTATTGTATTGTATTGTATTGTAATAAAAAAAAACAATGGAGAAAAAACCGGTAATTAGTATTTTATGAAAGTCATTGAACGATGTAAATTTATGAAACCATTGCGCTGAATACACTGTGATACTTTTCGATATTGTACACGCTAATCAATTGTAAGTGCGCTTTTGACAGAACTTTGATTGATAGACAACTTTGTTCTCCTAATGCACAAATCGTGTAATCGTAAACAATACAATTTTGGTAGTTCTTCACAAATGTATGCCATGTACAAGGGCTCCCACGAACGCTTAAGGCATTATATAACAAAAGTATGACTACACAACGAATGTATCAAGCATCGGGGCACTTAAGGCACTGTGAAAAGGTCTTTTTTACCGTAAACGATCAAATTAAGATGTCACAGTATATTATCAACTAGGAAATAAATGAGATCAGTGTACGTGAAACCTACGACCTACATTAAATTGGAAAAGTTCCCAACCTTACGACACATTATTATCAAACGTACCTTTAGTTAAAATAACAAATTAGTTTTTGTTGAAGCAATGATGAGACTTGCCAGCATTGAGTATAATGTGCTTCCTAACAATGGATGCCCAGTTGAAATATTTTCGTCACGGTTCTTTTATTCATTTATTTTAATTGCTTATGCTGTTATGCAACCATACATTTTGTTATATTTTCCTAAGCTTGTTTGCCTCCTTAGAGCCTAAATCCACGTCATGGCTATGATAGAAATTTTAAAATACAGCAAAACTCTAAGGTAGACAAATAGTTGTGATATACGTATGTCGGTCATGTGATGGAAGAAAGTGCTAGAGAAGTATTTTATAAATACTACATATTTGCAGATAAGAACATCACATGACTTTCTAGATATCAAATGTAATCTAGATAAGGGTTAAACAAAACAAAATAACTAGATTCCGAATGGTCATCCATCATTAATCGTGGTTAGATCATTGGCACTTGCCAGTAATAGAATTAGTGACAATAGTGATCGTGACTTTAGTTACCCAGTTTTGAAACACTGTTTGTTGCGAATACCTTTCATCAGCAACAAAAGTCAAAGGTTGCAGACGTTTCCAAAGGTCTCCTGACTTTAAACTGTATTGCTATTTTTTATGAAGGATATTAAGTATCTTTAGGGTATGATGATATGATTAAAGTGGATTTGTCCACTAACGTTTAGATACGATACAAAGAGAGCTTGGGAGAGCACTCGCCCCGGCGTGGCAAGAGGTATCGGTTCAAATCTGGTTAGGTGGCATTTTTTTTATTGTTTTGATCTTTATATCGTATGTACTGTTATTGTAAACGTGTTTCGTCCCACTGAGGGGATAAGCGAGGCCTCTCCCCTCTTCATCTAATATTCCCCATTTTCGGAGTTTTCTGGCCATTCCCTCAAAATGGAGTCTATTGTTCATCTCGCCTATATATGTTTTGCCGCGTCTTCGTTTTGAGCTCTTGGGTCTCCAATCTGTAACGATATTGGCCCATAGCTTACCCGGCATGTGAAAAACATATCCTTCTTTAGCCTACTGTGGTCACCTTCCGAGCTACATCAAATATTTGGATCTTACGGTACCTACACTTGATTCATAAAAATATTTTTAAAAAACTTACAACCTTTAATGTGAAAATCTTGACGCAATCAACCTTTAATCTACATAAAAAATAAAACAACCTCTCCTTCCTTTTAAATCAAACACGTTGCTATTATGTAAATGAATTTATGTTCCCATCGAAAAAATAAGGTGGTTTTTGAGAACCTTCTATAGTCCTTTGTTCTGTATGCTGCTGTAGACAAATTTTCTTAAATACTTCTCAGATCTCAAATTCAATATATTTGAATCCATCACAGTTATGTCGCTCACTCATCATAACCTTTAAAAAACTTTGCATACAACACCATTTGAAACTTCCCGGCACCAATTCAACTAAGTGATGACATCACGTTTCCTGCAGTTCTACGGCCGAAGTTGCGACGTATCAGACGTGAGTATAATCCCAGTTTCGGCTGTTGTCGATCCCGACTTAACCCACCTATATTTTCACAACTTCAAGTTGAGTAGTTTATTCAAAGTTTTGAGTGCAAAGATAACAAGTACGGGCGAATGCTTTGAATAATGCAAACAGTTCAGATGAACTGTGTAATATGCGGCAGTGTGGGGCTGTGGAGGTGTTAAAGGCAAAGTTCTCGCTGCTGGCAGTGAGAGGAATTATAATTTTAATGGAAACAAATAGAGGCCTCGAGGCGATGCACTGGAAATAGTTTAGTCCAACATGATCATACGAACGTAACCTTTTGTATATAGTTTTGAATCAGGCTCTCATTTGTGTTTTAACACTGACATGTCTGACATATTATGTTATAGCCGAGATATCACTGCTATTTTTATATTTAACGATATGCGCCATTCTACTGTCAGCGTAGTAATTCTGTTTTCTTTGTCATTCCGATTAATTATACTCTGTTGTGATAGGCGTAAATTTCAAACTGACGAATAATATCGCTAACGTACAAATGACAGGAGTGACTAATCAATATGTGTAAGTTTATAATACTAATCTTCTTTAAAATACCAATCTCTTAAAGTCACTCAAGGCAGCTCAAATAGCAACAATATTTATTTTCTAAGCAATTATACAAAGTTCAGTCGAATTTGCGGCCAGGAAATACAACCGATCAGTGTAATACAAGAAAATAATCAGCGCTGTCCTATAAGTAGCAATGATAACTAACATGGTTCAACACACAGATTGAGACATATTCCTCGAAAGTAGAGCGACCCAGCCTACCCGTTAATAACTTGGATAGCTTTGTTATTAGCCAGTTAACGAGAGCTTATTACTTAAGTGTTAGAAAACTTTGCTTATTACTGGTAATACTTTGTCACTACGCTACAAGGCTCGATGTCCAGGAAAGATGACAAGAATTCTAACCGATTTCTTTCACACCTATATTCGGTGTTATAAGTTATAACATCAATTAGAAAATACTAACACATATGTACCTATTATTTATCATATTATTGTTTCTCTAGGATTTTTAGATTTTTAGATTTATTACATCAATTAGAAAATACTAGCACATATCTATTATTTATCATATTATTGTTTCTCTAGAATTTTTAGATTTTTAGATTTATTTTTAGATTAGATAATTTTTAGATTTATTATAATTGCTTTGTTGTACGACTGAACATATCGTATAAAATCGATAGTCTTAAGTAGAACCATATACCTAAATGCAAAAGTATTTATTAAACTAGTTTAAAAAATCGTACATTTAAGGAATAAATTGTTAAGGTTACAGGGATGCTGAACATTCTTTCTTCGTGCCAATTGTTCCCAGTAAAAATATTATTTAGGAACATGTTGTGCGATTTTTATACTAATTGCAGATTTTTATATCTATAATGCTACATAGAAATTAATTTTCGCGTGCCCAATGATTTATCTCGGGCACGAATGCCATTGGTTCTCTATCCATGTCCTACATTAAGGTCTTCTAGAAACAATTATGTAAAAACATACCGCTTCTTGTCTGTTGTTTAAAATATGTAGGTATGATCTATAGCATTTAGGTTTACATTTCTTGTTTTTTTTATTTTAGAATAATTCGATTCTTAATAATGTATAGACATTGCATATATGTTTAATATGAAAAAAAAAAAAGAAATATAAAAATATGGATCGAAGAACGAAAGAACATTAAAATATATTAGATGGTATATTTGTTAGGGTTATAGAAACGTTAATTATGCATGAACACAACATTTTATGCGATCCACTGCATTGTAAGCGTCTTCTACAACCAAGCTATCAAAGTAAAAAAATCTATATTTAAAACCTTGTTTGCCACAACGGTACTTTGACATGCTGAAATCTGAATATACCGTTATTTTAAAAGAAAAGACCGTCGTTGAGAAGAAAGCTAAAAGGAACTCAACAATAAGTACTTTTCCGTAAAACAATAACGTATAACAATTTATATTACAACTACTTGATACACGTAAAGGACACGTAGACATTTCAAAGTGCATAGCCAATCCACCTAATTACATTTATTGTTTTGAGACAAAAACAGAACAGACAGGGAAAGGCTACATAAATTACAGTCACCTAATTGTTAAAGTGGCATTTCATTAGATTATTCGTGTGTGGTTAATAGCTGATAACAAAAACACCGATCATATCACTCGATCAATCTTACAACCAGTTGTTAGATAAATCAACAGAAAGTTTTTGCTTGCGTTGAAATAGTTAATTAATTCGATAATTAATTAGGTGCGCGGTTTGAAGTACTCGACCATTTTTGGTGCAGTTCACACGTTCCACAAAAATTACTACCAGTGACATTGGATTATGCTGGCTAGTGGAATGATAAAACTGTTAGCTGTAGTTTTTGTTCTATGTATCCATCAATAGTAACATAATGTTCTAATACATTGAAAGTTGCCAGTTATAGTTGGTTTTATCGGACATTAATTCGAAATGTTGATAATGCTATGGGTTATATTATCGTTTTATGTAGTTGAACTACTTAAGTATGTCATTTACAATCAAATCGCGGTTTGGTTCAAATTTGGGTTATATCATGTAATTTTTTTTCTTTCAGTACGTAAAAGTTAATACTTAGTTATATCTAAATTGCTTGTTATTTTTTTTATGTATGTTATATATGTCGCAGTGAAATGGTAAAATCAGGAATTTGGTCAATTCCCTAAGGGATTTGAATAATCTACGGCCGATGCCAAAATTGCAACCGAATTTTGTTATTTCACTAAACAAATCTAGGGATTTGATCAAATCGCTAGACTTGTTTAGTGAAATGACGAAATCGGATTAGGAACTAAATTTGTATTGCCATTACACTGGACATTTTCAGGGACTTGATCAAATCTCCAAACTGGTTTAATGAAATGACAAAAGAAGCTAGTAGTCTCAAGTAGGATTGCCATTTCCCTAGGCAAATTCGGTGATTTGGTCAAATCTCTAAACCAGTTTAGTGAGATGAGAAAATTTCATTGTAGGCTGATCTTGCTTTACCTTTCCCTAGACGAGGTCGGTAATTAGGTCAAATCTCTAAGATGATTAATGACATAAACGATACGTTTATGTCGAAAAAAAATTGTATCCCCGTGGGAAGAGCGAGTAACAAATATTTGAACTAACGGAATAAAACCTAATATGCATTAAAATACAACACATCATATTCATCCAAACTTTAAATCAAATCAAATCAAATCAAAATCATTTTATTCAAAATAGATCCATGTAGAATGCTTTTTGAAGGTCATTGCTATACATATACAATTCAAATCATCTTACAACTAAGTCATAAATACCCTAAAATACTAAGTCATATTACTTTATGAGATTTACAATGAAAACTGGTTAAAAACAAGCTTAAATAATTAACACTAACACAATTATTATTAACATTAATTCTCCAACCATATGTTTTCGTCTGAAAAATAATCGTCTACTTTATAATAAGCTTTCTTCTTCAAGGTTTGCTTTACCGTAGTCTTGAATCTATTCTCATTCATATTTAGAATATGATCAGGTATTTTATTATAGCAGCGTGTACAGAGTCCCACAAATGACTTTTGGATCTTACTTAGTCTAGTTCTTATTCCTAACAGTTTATCCTTATTTCTAGTATTCCTATTATGAATGTCACATCTCCTTCGAAATAAAGTCAAGTTTTTTCTTACATGCATAATGTTTTCATAGATATATTGGCTAGGTACAGTCATAATATTAATTGTTTTAAATAATTCTCTTAGGGAGTCACGGGTTCTCATTCCATATATTGCACGAATCGCTCGTTTCTGTAATATGAAAATTGCGTCCACATCTGCAGCTCTGCCCCACATTAACAATCCATAGCACATGACACTGTGAAAGTAAGCAAAATAGACGAGTCTTGCAGTATCCTCATCGGTTAATGCCCTTATCTTTTTCACAGCATATACAGCCGAACTTAATTTTTTTGCGAGTATTGCAATGTGAGGGCCCCATTGCAGTTTAGAATCTACAGTTATACCCAGGAAAACCGTGTTTTCCACAATTTGCAAATCCTCCCCATTAATTTTCAGACCTTGTACACAATGTTTAATATTGGGAAGCCTAAAGTGTAGACATTTAGTTTTTTTAGAATTTAGTACTAAGTTATTTGCCGTAAACCACTCATGGGCCCGTTGAAGAGCATCATTTATAATGCGTACATCCTGAGATCCTCTTTTGACTTTAAAAATTAATGACGTGTCATCTGCAAAGAGTATTATTTAGGATAGGTGTTCCGCCATGAATGGTCGATCATTAATATAAATTAGAAAGAGGATAGGACCTAGAATTGATCCTTGGGGAACACCTATTCTAACAAGAGACCCTGCTGATCTAGTTCCATTTACTAGTACACTCTGAACTCTATCTGACAAATACGATTTCAATAAGTCCAGAGACTTCCCTTTAATACCATAGTGATTTAGTTTGATTAGCAGAGTCTGATGGTCAACACAATCAAACGCCTTTGATAAATCACAAAATATGGCTATCGTATCTTTTTTTTCCTCCCAAGCTTCGAAGATATATTTGATCAAGTTTATTCCCGCGTCTGTAGTAGAACGGCCTTGTGTGAAACCAAATTGTTGTGGATGAAATAAATAATTGTTATTAAAATGCTTGAATAGTTGTGTCATCATGATTTTCTCAAAAATTTTACTCAGTACTGGCAAGACAGAAACAGGCCTATAATTGCCAGGATCCTTGGTGTCGCCGGCTTTAAACAAAGGTATTACTTTGCTTTCCTTCATAAGGTCAGGAAATATGCCGTCGTCTACAGATTTATTAAATATTAATGCAAGGTAAGGTGCTAATGTGACTATTGCTGCAGTACAGACTTTTACTGACAATCCCCATAAATCTTCTGTACATTTGACTTTTAATTTTTCAAACATTTTTACAACTATTCCGGCATTAATATGTTCAAATACAAAGTCTACTTTGCATCGATTAACATACTCGTTAAGCAAAGTTTTGGCTTTAGTTGGAGATGAATTTAGTGCTTCAGTGGTTCGGATTGGAATATTCTTAAAAAACGTTTCGAATTCTTGTGCTACTTCAGAATCAGTATTTATTAGTCCATTGGGAGTACACAAAGTAAATTCTTTATTTGAAGTCCTAGATTTCCCCGTTTCCTTTTTTATGATATTCCAAATCGTTTTGATTTTATCATCAGCTCCTTTAATCTTATTACTAATAAAACTTGCTTTTGCGGCCAAACATACTTTTTTAAATACTTTAGAATAATTCCTAACATAACCTGCAAAATTCTCAGTTTTAATTACATTTTTCAATTCATACAGTTCAAACATTTTCTCTCTGCTTTTAAGAATGCCTGGAGTAGCCCAATCACAGAACTTAAATCTATGTTTAGCTTTCATTACCTTCACTGGAAAATTAAGGTCAAACTCTATTTTTAATTTCGAGAAGATGTCATTGTAGAGATTATTACACGTCCAATTCACGCCTATTGCATCCCGATGTGGTAGTTGATGTTGTAGTTTGTCATTAAATTTCTGTAAACGAGATTGAGTTATTGGACGCGTTTTAATCTCTACTTCAGCATTATTAGCATTCGACTTAAGCGCTAGAATGATTTCTTGTCCATAATGGTCAGACCGCATAACATTGACTATTTTTTGTCCCGAAAATTCACAATTCACAAAAATGTTGTCTAAACATGAAGACGTGGTAGATGTCACTCTGGTAGGTTCATAAAATACATGTTTTAAGTGAAATGACCGGAACAGGTTTAATAGTTTATCACGCAACAAATTCGTATCGTCCATAATATCTACATTAAAGTCTCCGCAAATTAAAATTGATTTATTTGTTCTAAAAATTACTCTAAGCACGTCTTCCATGACTGATTCAAATTTACAAAAATATTGTCTATTGGGGGGCCTGTACACACTAACTATTATATGACTTTCAAGCTCTACACAAGCCAATTCAATTATTCGTTCCACCGACATTCCGGCTATATCACTACGCTGTTTAAATTGAATGTTATTACGTATTAAAATCAGTGAGCCACCATGAATAGCGGTTTGTCGGCAAAACGAACTGGCCGCACAGTAGTTTTCAAAGTTATGTGTGCTTATCTCATAATCTTTTTGCCAGTGTTCTGTTAAACAAACAATATCATATTGAAATTTGTCAAGGCATAACTGTATTTCTAGAATCTTAGAGGCAAACCCTTGAATATTCTGATGAATTAATTTATAAGTTGGTTTCCCCTGTCTCACAGTACGATCCCTAACACTACTTACGCTGGAAAAGGTCTGTCGGTGCCTAGGTTTATCAATAGAAACCTTGCCAATTTTCATCGCAGCCTTTTCCTTTGTCAATGTCCCTAATGTAAAAAAGTATTACTACAATTATGATTCAAATACACCATACACGGGTCAGACACGTTATATGCAATCAAACTAGCTACACATCGTTTTTCCATTTTCGGCATGTACATAGAATATTGTGTGAAAGCAAATTTTTTGATAAATTTGTTAATGTCAAATAATAAAAAATCTCGATATAAATACGTTGCATTGTATATAAATAAATTCATGTTATAAATACATTTATTGTGTTTCTCGCTCATATTCGAACAATACGGGAAAGTACACAATATAATTTTGCATTTACATTCATTCTGTATCTGTAATAATTCTTGTATGCTACTGTCCAACGATTTCTTTGATACATTCGTATGATTTCCAACCATTATAACGACCGTGGTAAGTTCATCACAGTTTGCCGTTTTTATTTTATGAATGATTTTATCAAATGTAAGCCCCGGATAACACATGTTAATCGTGTTTTGCCGAAGGAGCACGTTTAACATTGGCCCAATTCCTATACCTATTTGATCAGAAAGGATGATGGTTTTTCTGCCATTTGTTGGCGAAGGTGAAGGAGAAGACGACGGTACTGATCTCGTTACAGGAGAGGAAGTTTGTATATGTGTCTCTCCATTAGAAGGACTATTGCCAGTGATCAACGATTGTGACCCAATTTCTTCTGTAGGCCGGCTGGTGCGGAGACCATGCATTGCAGGAATGATAGAAGGTGGCTCCGGTAACAGGGCGACGGGATCCTTGTTCTGTTGCTGCTGGCGGCGGCGTGCGGAGCGAGCACGATGAGCTCGCGCTCGACGTTTGGCTGCACTTGTTACATTGATCCGTGGCAACTTCCCACAGTTGACTACTTTTTTTGTTGAGAAAGTAGTGCCTTCGTTTTTGTCTGCGACTTTAATCGGCAAATCCGTTTTCAGATGGTTCTCTAAGAACCATTCAGTCAATTCTCTGTTTTGTTGGCTCAATTGAGTGAGTTCTGCTGATGCGGTCGTGAGTTCTTGTATTTCTCCATATGCAGAGTTGAGTTTCATTGCCATGTTATCCAACTCAACTTCCTGATTTAATATCTTAGCTTTGAATTCCAATAATTGTCTTTTCATATTGACGCATTTTTTGCTTAGGTTAAGTTTTTGAATCCGTGATTTATAATTAATAATTTTCTTTAATCTATTTATAGTATAACTTTTTGGTTGCCGTTTGCGACAATAATGGTGTGCATAGGGATTTTCCGTAACACCTATGCTAGTTGAACGCGTCGATAGTTCAGGGAATATAGACAGCTCTTCCGACAGTGACTTAGTATGGATCCATTCGTTTTCCTTGCTTTCTTTGTACTGTTTTAGGATTATTATTTCATCCTGAGCCTCTGAGAGTTGTTGCTCAAGAAAACTGAGTTTCTCAAGAGCGGCCTCGTGTACGGATTGACATTCTTGAAAGCTATCTACGAATGCTTGTAATGCATCTCGTTGGGCTTGTGTCTCAGCTAGGTGGTCAGATAACTCGACGAGTTGCCGCTTTAAAGTGGAATTACGCGTCACAATGGTTTTAATTTCTGTTTCATTATCATCACGTTCTGATAATAATCTGTCACACAGATCTTTTTGTTTCTTCAATTCATCTTGGGCCTTGCACAGGTTTTGTTCAAGTGCCATCCTGCGAGTAGTCATTTTCTTGTTCTTTTTTATCTCCGTAGTCTTGTAATTAAAATACACTTATCTGTGTGTCTATCTAATCGTATTAGAATTATAAATAAAATAATAAATAACTTTTGTTTCAGCTCAATTATAAAAGTGCGATGCCTTTTGGAACGACCCCTCGAAAGATTGATTTCCGAACGCAACATAAGCCCAAATGTCACTCAGTATTGTAGATGTCTGTTTGGTCTGTGACAAATGTCAAATTCAGCTGTTAGTTACCGCTTATAGTTTTTAATTACTCTGTTCGTAAATCTGTTATTTCAAAATGTATCCTTGTGTGAGTGATGTTTTCAAAAGTGCCGTTATACTTGGAATGTATTTTGGAAGATATTTTACAAATGTAGCTCACCGAGATGTCCAAGGATTCTTCAGTATATCACTTATAACCTTATTGTAAGTTTTGCACTGTTTTAGGGGCATTTCAAGCCTTTTACATATTATTTCATTGTTAAACTAAGCACAGCTGATATAAACACGTCAGTTTGACAGCTCCCCCCGCCATCTATCCATACAAAATGTATGCATACCGAATATAAAGTTGTGTCAACACAAATTTGTTCAAAATATCTTTTATTATTCATCAATATGAATCGTAACAGGTTGTTTGTAGACTTTTTTATTTGCAAAAGAAATCCTTACCCTCCGTGAACTAAAGTCGTTCACTTCCAAACACTACTTAGAGTTCTTTCGTTACAACTTAAAACTCCGCTTACTTTTTATTGGATGCATAAAAATAGACCGTGGCACTAAAAAGGGGAAGGCTTAGTCTACAGACAGAGGGGAAATTTAGTTTACAGTGCAAACAAGCGTTATTGGAGGCATAAACTTTCATATGCAGTTGGATAAACTGTAGGCTTCGTTTCGCACGCATTCATTTCTATGCCTCGCAAAATGTTAGGTGTTAGGACCTTGCCATACTAGGACGTCATGACAGCGTTGCCAGATACACATATCCCATACTGAGCCAAAAGTCACCGAATGAGTTAGCTTCCATACATTCCAATATGTTTTGTTTGGTTCAATACAATACAATGTGATGCAATGCAATGCAATACAATACAATGCAATGAAATACATTACAACACTACACAACACAGCACAGCACACCACAGCACAGCCCAGCACATCACAGCACAGCACATCACAGCACAGCACAGCACAACACAGCACAGCACAGCACAACACAACAACATACACTACCTCCTATTTTATATCCATTTATTACAATCTCTTATTTAAAAATATATTTTTGCGTCAAATTTTATTATTAGCGTAAATTTCTTTTCACTAAAGTTTACCCTGTTTATTGAAAAAAATTACAACACATATCTAGAAAACCTTTAATTCATCATCATCATCATCATCTCAGCCATAGGACGTCCACTGCTGAACATAGGCCTCCCCTTTGGACTTCCATATATACCGGTTGGAAGCGACCTGCATCCAGCGCCTTCCGGCGACCTTTATAAGGTCATCTGTCCATCTTGTAGGTGGACGTCCTACGCTGTCTTGCTGGTCCGAGGTCTCCACTCGAGCACTTTTCGGCCCCATCGGCCATCTGCTCTGCGTGCTATGTGGCCTGCCCTTTGCCACTTCAACTTGCTAATCCGGTGAGCTATATCGGTCACTTTAGTTCGTCTACGGATTTCCTCATTTCTGATTCGATCACGTAGACACCCCGAGCATAGCCCTCTCCATTGCTCGTAGAGCGACTTTGAGCTTTGAGATGAGGCCGATAGTGAAAGACCACGTTTCGGTGCCGTAAGTCATCACTGGTAACACACATTGGTTGAAGACTTTCGTCTTGAGGCACTGAGGTATGTCGGACGAAAATACATTGCGTAGTTTCCCGAACGCTGCCCAGCCGAGTTGGATTCGGCGGTTGACCTCTTTCTCGAAGTTGGACCTACCTAATTGGACCACTTGTCCTAGGTAGATGTATGAGTCAACAACTTCGAGTACCGAGTTTTCAACAGAGACTGGGATGGGCACAACCTTGGCATTTGACATGATTTTCGTCTTGTCCATGTTCATTTTTAAGCCCACCCGTTGAGAAACTCGATTAAGGTCATCGAGCATCATGCTGAGTTCCTCCATCGACTTTGCCATGACTACGATGTCGTCGGCAAACCGAAGGTGAGTGATGTATTCGTCATTGATGTTGATGCCAAATCCTTGCCATTCCAGGAGCTTGAAGGCGTCTTCCATACCGGCCGTAAACAGTTTCGGGGACACAACGTCCCCCTGTCTTACGCCTCTTCTCAATGGAATAGCCTTTGTGCTCTGCTCCTGAACTCGGACCGACATGGTGGCGTTACTATACAAACACTTCAACACTTCAATGTACCGATAGTCAATATGGCATCGCTGAAGTGACTCGAGCACCGCCCATGTTTCTACCGAATCGAAGGCTTTCTCATAGTCTACAAACGCTAAGCATATGGCAAGTTATACTCTTCAGTCTTCTGTATAACTCGCCGCAGCGTATGTATGTGGTCTATGGTACTATAGCTTCTTCGGAAACCGGCTTGTTCGGGAGGCTGGAAGTCATCAAGTCTATGTTCTAGACGGTTCGTGATGACCCTTGAAAACAACTTATAAACATGGCTTAGAACCGTGATGGGCCTGTAGTTCTTCAATAGGCTGTTATCACTTTTCTTGAAGAACAGTACCACCTCGCCTCTATTCCATGCTTCAGGCGTTTTGCCCTCGGACAAGACGGAATTAAAGAGCTTCTGGAGGACCTTAAGTACCGGTGTTCCACCCGGTCTCAGAAGCTCTGAGGTGATTCCGTCTTCGCCCGGCGCCTTGTTGTTCTTAAGCTGCTTCAGGGCCATACTAATCTCGTACAGACTGATGTCCGGGATGTCTTCGGTATAATGTCGGGACAGCTTGGCTCTTGGATCTCCTACCAAGCTGTCAACGGGCTTTGCGACTGAAGTGTATAACTGACCATAGAACCTCTCGATCTCGCCTAGAACCTCTGCTTTGATCGACGCTATGCTGCCATCTTCCCGTTTCAGCTTGGTCAGCTGGCTTTGTCCAATAGACTTGTCCTTTGCGAACACTTTGGAGCCTTTGTTCCGCTCAATGGTCTCTTTAACACGGTTCGTATTAAAGAGCTGCAGATCATGTCGCAAGGACTTCGATATACGTCTATTGAGCTGCCTATATGACCTCGCGTCATCGGGAGACTGCAACTGTAGCGAGCGTCGTTCAGCCATGAGGTTTAAGGTTCGATCAGACAATTTCTGAGGTCTATCTTTACGGCGGGGTCTGAAAAACTTAGACCCTACCGCGTGGACAGTTTCCACTAGCCCGTCGTTGATCTCGTCCACTGAGACAAAGTTCTCCAGACAAGCGAAGCGGTTGGAGAGCTCGAGTTGAAAGCTCTCGGGGTTTTGAATATGGGCCCGAGTAGGTCGGAGCGTAGACTTCATCAGACTGGACCTTTCCAGTTTAACATTGATATTCAGTGTGCCTCTTACGATTCGATGATCACTGCCGGTCTTTACCCTATTGATCACAGACACATCACTGAAAATCCGTTTCTTGTCGGTCATGATGAAGTCAATCTCGTTTCTCGTGGAACCATCAGGACTTATCCAGGTCCATTTCCTGTGAGGCGGCTTCTGGAAGAAAGAGTTCATCATGAAGAGTTCCTCTTTCTCCAGAAAGTCGGCCAGCCTCTGTCCCCTAGGGTTCCGTTGCCCGTATCCAAATTGCCCCACTCTCAACTCATCACCGCTGTTCTTGCCCAACTTTGCATTGAAGTCCCCCATAACAACAGTGAAGTAGGTTTTGGAAGTATGTATGGCCCTACTTACGTCCTCATACATAGCCTCTACTTCCTCATCAGAATGTGACGAGGTCGGTGCGTATACCTGAATGACCTTCAACGAATATCTTTCGGATATTCTGAGTATTAGGTATACCACCCTGCTCGACACACTGTCGATGGTTGTTATGTTGTTAACGAGGGACCTGTGAACGAGAAACCCGACACCGCCTTGGGACTGTTGGGCGCCCTCCCGGTAGTAGAGCAGGTTACCAGACTTCAGGGTTACGGTGTCCTCCCCCTCTCTACGGACTTCGCATAATCCTACAATGTCCCAGTGTAACCTGCTCAGTTCCTCTTCCAACTCGCAAATCTTTTCGTCAGTCCTCATTGTGCGTATGTTGTGTGTTACCAGGGCCAGTCGTCGTGGGGATGGGTAGCCGGATTTCGTCCGGGGATTCTTAGCACCCCCTGCTCCGCTATTACCTTGGCCGCTACCCGCGCCAGGGATAGCGGAGCTGCCGGAGACTGGGGGCCTGGTATTAATGTGACTTATCATAAAGGGGGTTTTGCCATACGCGCCACGCTTGGCAGGCGGGTTGGCGCGCGCAGTTTTTTTTTTTTTTTTAAGGTCTGGAAGACGCCGCTGCCCATCTTCCGGTATATTATTAATATTCCCTTAGCAGGCTTCTACTGCAACCACGGGACGATATGGTGAGGGACAATTCTAAAGCCGGTCACCCCACGGCTTTAATCAAATTATTATTATTATTATTAGATTTAGTTTAACTTTATTATGTTCGAGTTTAGTTTAATTTTTAGGTTTAGTATTATTGTAAGTATTTTGTTCATAAATTATTATATTATGACACAGATATCAGTAAGAAATTAGTATCTATTTTATATACGTAATTTATACGACTTAATCTAGATTTTCCGCACTATATTTAGCATATTTCAGCGTGGTCCTAAAAATACAACTTCGGGAAATGAACTCATTAAAACTACCGTAGCTAAAATTTGCGATCGGTTCCGATTCAATTACAAATGTCCGCGATAAATTTTACTTTGCAGCAAAGTAATACAAATGCTGGTCTAATACGTTCCGGCTAGTTCGATACCGTGGCTCCCTCGTGTGGCATTTAGATGTAATGAGTCTCAACTGTAGGTACATTAGATCTTGTAACTACATTACGCTGAAATGGATATTTATTGTACTGTTTTGTTACTCTTACTGTAAAATCTGGCTTACAAATGCTAATTAATGCCTATGTTATTACGTAACTCACTATAAGAAAATTAAAGCAATATCCACTCCTTTGTAGGATTAATTAAGCTTCGATTAAGCTGCATTAGCGGGAAAGCCCAGTGTCAAAAAAACTTGATTATTATAACTACTCCTACTCGTATTAAATGCTCTATTTGATCAATTATAATTATGTTTTGTTGCTTATGTGTAAGTTAGTTGCACCGCCTACAATTTTTCTGTTTTGCCGTAAGGTTGACTGATAGACTGGTATTAAGTCCGCCGTTTGTACAATAAGTTTTCTTTTGTGCAATAAATATTAAATAAATCAATAAATTATCCAAGAGTTTCTTTAGTGCAAAAAATAAAATAGAAAAAGACTGAACGCAGTAATAAGACTCGAAACTACGTAAGAAGTAGGTATAATATAATCAATCACTGCAATATTTAATTTCACTCCAAAGTCTTACTTAAACACCTCACACAGCTGTTTTCCGTTACATATTTACTCAGTCATTACAGCCTTAATCCGGCACTTGCCAGCACAGCATATTAAACCAGCACTTGTTCAATATTGTAACACGTCCTGCAGTGGCAGCGGGCGCATATTAAAATTGATTGCGTCCTGCAACAATTGAAGCTGGTCGCAAATTGAGTTCGGAACGGGCGCACCTGCGCCTCTGCCAGTTATACATCCTAGGATGGCTTAGTTTTAATAACTTGTCTAATATCTTATAATATACCGAGTGTGGCCTGTAAGCAAATATTTATAAAATCATGAATAGAATATGTTTTAAATTATTGCTCCTGTTACATGCCACACGCGGTATAATACTAGAAGATCTATTTTGTCACATATATTATGTGTCTTAGCCAAAAAGGCGAACTGAGAACGTGTTATATTTCGAATTTGATTGAAATGAGAGAAACTGATAACTAAATGAAATGCCAAAGTTATGCCATCGCTGAAGATTTTTTTTAGTTTCGAAATAAGTTACGTATAAAAATGAAAATACCCAGATTTAAAAGACAATGCCTATCAACACTGTGTCAACACCGACTACTCAGAGCAATCGAACGAGTTTGCAATCAGTGAATTTCCATGGGAATAAAACGGTTGTTTTTCCGACGCCACTGGCACATACCAATGGAAAATAAACTCACGGATATTTGGCGGTGAAAATACTGTTATTTAAATGCATGCAAACACAATGCAATAAATGGAAATAATAATTGTTCGTTTGAATAAAGTTAACGCGGTTGAGTGGGCATCCATGGTTAATACCGCAATTTGAATGAGATATATGTGGCATTTAAAAAATAAACAGGGAAAAGGTGGTCAAAGTACCGAGAATCTATTTTAATTTATTCGATAACCCTTGTTATTTTTTTTTTTTATAAAATGCTTTTCGTCCGATTCCTTGCTTGGTGGAGGTTAAGTTTTTTTTTATTCAGTAAAAAAAAAGAAACATATACTTACTTATTTTACGACGATAAATTTGAAAATATATCGGAATTAGGATACCATATTTCATCGTACATACAGCTATTTTCCATAAGTTCCAAAAGTCTCACGATAGTTTGAATATTATCATTTCAAAAATGATTGCAAAAGATTTCGAGTGTCTTCTTATCAGTTGCATGTTGCAATTTCATTGTCTTCCGATCACTGGGTGACCTGAATTAAGCCAAAATTTTCGAGCTTGCCCAAGAAAACGTTTCACGTTTCAAAACATGTAAATTTTTAGTCCGCTGTCTATTTTTGTTCTAATTTAATCAAAAAAGTATTATAAGTTGTATCATTAAACCTTGCCATCTTCATTATAAACGATGAGGCGTAAAGTTACCCGCGCCGCGGCTACCCTTCCCTTGTTATCCGAAACCTTTTGTTCCTAAGACATCCATCACACATCCCTAAAATGTGTGGGTATGTACGGTACTACATTGTTCCCTGTTAAAACGTCGGGGAGATGAGAATGATTTTTTTTTATTTAGCCGAGGCTTTACTAATCAAGTACGTTAACGTTAATTTCTTTCTATCTCTTACCCAAACAGCAATGTTCGCATTGTTGTGTTCCGGTGTGGGGGTAAGATAGCCGGTGAAATTACTAGCATAGAGGCATTCTATCTTCGTCCTCCGGGTAGGCAAACACTTGTGACTCCTCTGGTGTTGCAGGTGTTTATGGGCGACGGTAATCGCTTTCCATCAGGCGATAAGTTTGCTCGTTTGCCCCTATGACATAAAAAAAAAAAAAAAAAAACTTATACCTGGAATGAACTAACTAACCAAAAGTAACTTTTTTGCGCAAGGGGTCGTTCCGAATCATTTTTGGAACGCGGTAAGGTTGTTGGGCACCTTTACGCCTGGAATGATTCGCGGCGTGTTGTTTTATTTGATTAGGTACATTATTCACTTATTTAATTCTACGGTTATCTCTTCCTTATTTTGTGAACTAAGTGAGTTTTATTTTATTACTTTTTGAGTTTTTGCTTTACTAGTCCCACCCCAAAGTTCTTTATTAAATTCATATACGTAAAATAAAACTTATAAACATACAAAGAAAATGTGTGTTTGTGAAGTACATATATAAAAAAGCAACAAACAAAGTTAAAAACTCTGTGTATTCAATTATCAATCACATGACATAACCGATCGGTCATTCCGATACAAAATTTCCCCCGTATACCCGAGTAAATTGAATAAGAACTATAAAGAAGTTAGAATGTGTGGGGACAATAGACACCTGCGACTCTCTGACCTTCCAATGATTGATTGTGACAAATCGCCCCATGTGCATGCGCCACTCGCCTCGTGATTGAAGATTCAAATTTAGATAAACAAAATGGATTACATGACACTATTACTCGCGAACATTTCATTACTGACCGTATTAATATTGCCTCGTTAATGAATTTTATTGCTGTTTTTTGTTGGTATAAATTACGTGTGTAAAAAATGGTGTAGTTTTCACAGTATGTCACTTTAAGATTGTCGCGATATGTTTGATTGACGTGGATCAGTGAATTGGTTATTTTTTAAAGTTGTGTTTATTTACCTATGTTTGGTGTCAGTATTTTTAACCGACTTTCAAAAAGGAGGAGGTTCTCAATTCGAACAATTTTTTTTTTGTATGTATGTTACTCGATATCTCCGAGAACCGTGAACCGATTTTAAATTTTTTTTTTTAATCGAAAGGGTATAACTCCGAGTTGGTCCCATTGGCACTAAGTCGGGATCTGATGATGGAATCTTGGAGAAAACGAGGGAACTCTTCAAATGTTATAGGGACATGTACGGCGCTTTCGGTAATTTATTGATAAAGTCAAGAATTTACATTCAGTAAATAGGATTTGGTGTAAGGAAGCTCATGATGAACACCACAGATGGCCACTAGAACTTTACTTCTAAACGGCCAGTGTTTCGAAGGTAGCGATTAGATGTGCCGATTCGGATAGTTAAATTACTAGGAGGAAACAAATGTACATGGTGCTATTGAATGCGGTACCATAAAACTGGTCTGATGCTGGAACCGGAAAGGACCCTACAGAATACGGTAACCAAACAACGTAACCGAGTCGTGTTTGGTGTTACTGGAATTGTCCTGAAAAGCATTATGAGTACAGAAGACTTATTTTTTTATTAATCGACTTCTTAATCGATATTTATTATTAATCAACTTCTTAATCGATATTTATTACACAATAACAGTACAATATCTACATAAAAGTTCTGGTGCTTAGACGAAAGTATTACAATTTAACACGTAGGTACCTAATTATGTTTTATTTATTTACAATCATTATTTACGCTTCAGGGTTAATAATAGAAGGCATCTCCTTAAAATTAAAATAATAATACCTATGTCACCTATGTTATATTTATATAATGTTTCAATATTTAACAATAATGTTTTATACGTGAAATATTATGTACCTACACTAAAGATATAATATCCTATCGGAAACGGAAATGTTTCGATTCGACGCCAAATTTTATGGTTGGTAAGAAGCCACCACAGTTATTGACGTCCTTAGGGATAACGTTGTCTGGTGGCTTCCTACCATACGTTGCCGTCTCGCGAGATTCATCTACAGCGTTAAATGTGTAGACGCGGTGAGCTTTAGCGTTTTCAGTGGTCATTTTGTTATTGTATGCGTCTACCTGTCTAACTGTAGGGAAAATGCGGACAGCAGCTCCGTCTGCAAAATCACCTGCCAAAGGTACATGTCGCCGTTCACATAATAATTCGAACTATTTTTTTTTGTATGTATGTTACTCGATATCTCCGAGAACCGTGAACCGATTTTTTATTTATTTTTTTTAATTGGAAAGGGTATAACTCCGAGTTGGTCCCGTTGGCACTAAGTCGGGATCTGATAATGGAATCTTGGAGAAATCGAGGGAACTCTTCAAATGTTATAGGGACATGTACGGCGCTTTCGGTAATTTATTGATAAAGTCAAGAATTTACATTCAGTAAATAGGATTTACACCACAGATGGCCACTAGAACTTTGATATGAATCACTAAACAGCAAAAAAAAAAAAATTAACAAAAAAAAGAACCGACTTCAGTAAAACTAAAAAACCAAAAATAACCCGTTCAAGTACAGATTACATTTGACTCACCCTTCGAAGTCGGTGCCAAACCTCGCGTAAACTATAATATAACTATAAATATAAGAACTGAGTGGTTTGGGATCGACTTCGAAGGGTGAGTCAAATGTAATCTGTATACTTGAACGGGTTATTTTTGGTTTTTTAGATTTACTGAAGTCGGTTCTTTTTTTTGTTAAATTTTTTTTGACATGTACTTATTTAAGGCTTCTTATCCGTTCAAAAATGCTGCTTGCCTTAGACATTTTTCTCTATGATCAAATATGTTTCTTAACATATTATCGTAGGTAGGTAGGTATTATTTGTAGATTTATTTTAGCATAATTTAATTTACTTTATTTTAGATTTTAGTTCTTTAGTTTTAATTTGAATTTAATTGTCCATTTATATATTTTGTTATTATCAAGGTTACTAGTTAGAAATATTACAATTTATTGGTGTATATTTGAAAACTACAGTTTGAATTTGAAAAATAAAAGATGTACAATTTATCTGATAACTTTTCTCACAAATTAAACGCACCGGTGAAAATGTCGAGCGAATTCTCTCGAGACGACTTAGAGACCGGACTTATTGACGAAGGTTGCGAATTGCGATCTGGGACTCCAGTCTATGTAATACTAGCGATTATAGATACCTAATGTTTATAAATTTCATATCATCACCTACCAAATCAAACACCCGAGATGTCGGAGCAACGGGGCCACGCCGTTTCGCCGTCGAAATAAACATTGTTCGGTTCATGACGCATTGGTGTAAACTGTAATGTCATGTAATCTGGTTTTCAATAAATAAATAAATAAATCACTCATAATTTGTATGGAGTAAGTATTTATTTATTTATTTATTTATTTATTTATTTATTTATTTATTTATTCAAATTAGTTACACAGCATTACAGTGATTAAACTAAGGCACTGTGAACTACAAAATTATACATAAAATAAAATAAAAACTTAAATCTAGTTTGATTTAGGCGACGTAACAGCGTGGCTCCGTTGCGTCGTCTGATCTGGCGCAGGATTCGGCAGATTGCCCCGGAACTGCCGAAACACAACACCCTTCGGCCAGAAGTCTGCACTTGCGATGGTGTCCTGCAGCGGCTGCGGTACGCGCACCACAAACGAGTTGAAGTGCACGTAATGGCGGGACTGCAGCTGTTGCACCCTCAGCGTGAAGCCAGCGTGATTGTGTTCAAAGAGATATAGTAAAAATTGTAGAAAGTTGGTTCAATGCCATCACAATAGAAATGGATCGATCACTATATCGCCAAGAACAATGCCACTAGAGGGTTAGAGCTGGAAAAACCTTAAATTTAGACAAATAAAACGGAGGAAAACTAAAGAAAAGGATTAGTTGGAGAGTGGACGGAAATTGACAGTTTTACACCCTACATCCCTTTTCACTTCACGTCGTTTAGGTTGTTCCACCGCCCAGCTCTATTTGACACGTGTCTGAATGAATTAAATATGCTAATAACAACAAACCATATCATATAAAAATAGAAAACTGTATACATTTAACTTATTCGAAGAGTGTAGCAGCAATTGAAAACTTAAACGTAGATATATGCGTATATAAAAATGAACACTTCTCCAATTAATTTTAAACAATCTTTGATATTGCTATGATAACGTAATTAAAAGAGAATAAATATTATTTAAATTTAAAACTTGACATAAAACCATTTGAGTTAGATTCATCTTTAATTAGTTTATGACTATTAGGGTCACCACCTGCCAGAGAATACTTCAATACGCGTCAAATGCCATCATTAAATGTTTGTTAAGTTCACTCATGATCCTGGGCCGCGATTCCACTCTGCACTTATAAGATGAAAGTGAAGTTATTCTAATGTCATTCATTAGTATCGGCATTCAAGTGTGCCAAGTATAACGTTTGAATTGTAGTATTCTCGCTAAATTTGAGATGATCTAGTAGTACTCTTCTGAGTAAATCATTGTCAAATCACAATGTCGTCTATAACAAACCGATGAACATAATTACACCTTCAATAAGTCTTCGACTCGCCGCACGCGATACGCCTCACGCCTCAGATGCAATTGTTCGATACGCCCTTTGAACTGTATCCCACGCCCGCATCGTGACGGACGGAAAATTACAGTTTTCAAGCCGTGCATGCGTTTGTGAGTAAATCGCCGGTTGCAACCTCTTAGCACGTTTCATTTTTGCTTTGTTACTTAAGTGGTGTGGGAAGCATTGTTGCGAGCTGGGCTTAAAAGGTGATGTGGTATTGTGACTTTTTACAGAGGGCTCGGATAATCGTTCTGAAACTTTAACTTAATGACCTTCTTATGAATCACTGATACAAAGATCAAAGCTCACAGAAAAATTGAAATGCGTAACCTGGGGGAAGAGACCGGGAATCGAACCCGGCACGTCTGGATTACCGGTCCAGCGCGTTAATCTTTCCGCCACCCTAACTCCCAGATAACCTTTCGAATTTTTCCTTAAGCTTTTTCTTTGAGCTTTGATCTCTGTATCAATGCTTTAATAAAAAAATGTGGTGTGTGTACCCACAGTAAAAATAATGAGACATAAGATGTTTCATAAACGTATTATGAATGTTGATACAGAGGTTAAATAGAAATATAAAAATTTTAACGCGATCCACTACATTTTGCAGGTTTCGATTCAAATTTCAGTTGAGCACAGGCATAAGAAAAATACGTTGCTAGATCAAATATATCTAGTTAGTAAGAAAAATTACTAAGATTTACGTCTCAAAAAGAAAAATCACAGATTTAAAATAAACATTTCAACGATACAGAAATAAAATAAACGTTGCTACAATAAAATAGAACCAAGAAGCATCGGTGCTGTCATTAATAATGCTAAATAATGTTATTGTAGTTATAAATATCCAAGTAATAAAAAGTAGATACCGTAATATATCACCTGTTCCCCTTAGCGCTACTAAAGTGTACTTCACGAAAGCACTAAGAAACTAAGAGTTATGAATAACATTTAACTTACTCGGTATCAGAGTAAGGTGAATTTTAAAACTATATGAGCATTAGCAAACTTGGTTTGTTCCGAATCATACGTGTCCAGAATGGATCGCAGGCAGGCAATAAATTCATCGCATACGCGAACTTTCATATCTATCTACACTAGAAGCTATTAAACTTACTCCGTAGACAATCCAATGGCGAGTGAGTTTAAGCGCGACTTTTGCATACAAACTTTGTCTACAGATTGTTCGTGCGATGTCAAACCCATCCAGACAATTGAACCAATTAATCGGTTTTCGTGAAGTTTCCTTGATTTATACTGGAGTAATTCGTGAGCTAACTTCTGATATTATCGTCGGTTGAACAAAGAAATTTATGCTAATATCGAAGTCTCGAGTGCTGTATGTAGATTTGCTGATTCGATTACAATATTATCGTGACCCTAATTGTATGCTGTCTACAGTAATAATGACACTTGAAAATTACTGACTGTTAATTAGTTAACTAACTACCTGTATAGTTATGTATATTATGTTTTAGTAAGGTTGTAATTACTTTTTCGGTCATTATTCCCTATTTATGAATTATAGAGCACCGCTAAACTCTTCACGCTTCCGTCTCCATCAGCGTTTTGACTATACTTATTAAGCATGCTTGTTGGCTTAGCTTGTTACTAACTATTTCTAAGTATACAAAGTTTTTAGCTATCGCAGGTGACGGGAATAGGAGAGGAATATTTTTTATCTAAGTTTTTATTTAGATGATGATGTAGATTAGGTTTACGCACCAACCGGCCAATGAGAAATAAATGAGTTGAATGTACATGCGTGCTGTGTTATTTTGTCTCCCTATTTCAATACCATCATATCAGTAGTAGACTTATAATTGTTATATTCATTCTGTAATGCGTAAAAAGATACAGCATTACTATGTTTTCGTAACAAAAACCAAGAGGTGCAATTATCCGAGGCAATTATTGAAGTACTAGTTGCGCCCCGTGGTGTTCCCGCGTTCGGGATAAAAAGTAGCCTGCTGCCTTTATACCGATTTTTTCAAAATTAGGCCAGCCGCCGTTTGAGCGTGAAGAAGTAACAAACACACACAAACTTGTGTCTAATTACAATATTTCTGTAAAGATTTAGTGAACCATATTGGGTACAGATACAAGTATAAACTTATCTCCGTATAGACTGAGTCTTGGCACATTTTCTGTAAAACTTTCAGTGTTTAATCCGAAGCAAATGAAAATACATCTGCAATAGTCTTGCCACGAGATTGGAAATTGTAACAAGTTAAGAAGTAGGAAGTACAAAGTAGTGTAATATTGTTTAAAATACGTCTTTTATTCGCGAGCATAAAACTAAAGAGCGATATGAAGCTACATTGTGGCGCCGGCGGGATGATGACGGGTTATATGGAGACTATTATTTAATACTAACTTTATTCGTTAGGTGTTACGTTATGGATTCCTTAATGGGATAGTTGTGAGTGAACGATTACTGATACGAGTAATTATGTTAGTATTAAAAATGATTTAGGACGAAAATGAAGACAACATTTAATAAATAAATTCACTAAAACATTTTCATGTCAAATAATGCCAACACGAGACCATAAATGAGTAGCACCGTCAGAAGGGTATCAGTCAGATCTCATGTAGAGCCAAGCTGTATGTCCGGATGTTCGGATGTCCGTTTGTCTGGATTTCCGGCTTTTCTCGCCTACAGGCCGCACATCTTAAGTTTAGAAAAAAAACATAATAGCGGAGATATGGGTTTGTAAATGTAAAAAAGTAAAATTTTGACGGATTGATTCATCAAAAAGCCATGCAAAATCACTTTTTATATAAAACACAAAGTTTTGCTTGCTGCAACCACAATCGGTCGAGTATATGGTCGCAAGCTCTACAATCTCCGCAACACACGTGCAATTTTCTAGACTAAATATCGCACAAAAGCAGTGGCCGGTAGCTAACAAATCATCTGCGTCTGACAGGACCGCAAAAAGCAGTATCGGTACGGTATCAGTATGGGTATCGAATCGGCCGACAGCCAATTGTTTCTTGTTTGCGTGATTGACAAAGCGGTATGCGGGTTCCGTCATCTGTATAAGTAGCATATGTCCTTTTCATTATCAGTATCAATACCTACCCGTACTGCCGTGCTACGGTAAAAGGCGACCTTTTGACATTTTGCCAAAATTGAGTTATTAATACCACCATAATGAGAAAAAAAAGCTGTGTCGACCTATTTTATCCGTTTTTCGATAAGAGGCTTCGTTTTCAAGTTACTAGTAAGTTAAAAGAACGCATATGTCCTTAATTTGACAATATAACTAGCTTAAAAGGCGGTAATTTATCGATACCAGTCTAAAAAAACGAACAGTCGTCTTTTTTAGACGATTTCTAAGATAAAAACACGTATAACACATTTTACTGCCTTTAAATTAAATATCTTCTTCGAAAAAGATACGGCTCATCAAAACCTATAACACCGTATCCTTTATTTTTAGTCTAAAATACCGAATCTATCCTTTTTACGTGCTTTAAGATTAAAAACCGAACAATTTTATTGTTACATATTATAAATCTAAAAAAGCGTGTTTAGGATATTCGTACTTTATATGTAGTATTTCAACCGTGGTTATAGAAAAATATTTCTGAAATAGCCGTAAGTACTGCGTGCTAGTGTAAAAACCCGTATTATGCCCCAACATCCGACATACGGTACTTGGCTCGCAACTCGTACACGAAGCCCACAGCGAGCGCGCCGGCGCGGGGGCAAGTGTGCGCGGGGGGCACGGTTGTCGACGCCGGCAGCCAGAGCGCCAACATTCAGATTACAAGTAGAATAAGATAAAATAAAATGTTTGTCGGTTTTCTTTGTTTTTTGCATGTATTCAATACAGTTATTACCTTAGAACGCATAAATTATCAGTTAGAGTAAAGTTAAGGCAGTAAAATTCCGCCACAAACAAGGTTGGACAAAAACAGATTCGGACTTTTAACTTAGCATTGGACAAGATTTTTTACCATACGTTTTTAATTAACTATACCTTCTAACTCGAAGTAACTTCCATTTTTGATGTCATTTATACGCACAATAGTTAGTAAAGGTGGGCTATTTTATAGTTTTATTGTTTTTTTTATGGATAACAATGCCTAATACAAAATTTGCGAAGATAACGCACACTTTCCCAAAACAAACCGTAATTTCGGATAATCAAATATGTCTTTATTAATTTAAATTACAAAGGGTTTTCTAAAAATTAAAGAGAGCTGGGTTAGGTTAGTCTTGTGCTTCTGTTTTTATTCCCTATATCTTCCGGACTGACATTCAACAATTTTTAATATAAATACCTTTATTTTATTCCTAGGTTAGTTACAGCAATGCAAAATATTTTATAACTCATGGCTTTTATTACTCACAACTTAAAGCTTTTTTCAATTTCGAGTGAAATTAATGGGTACATTATGATTTGTATTATATTTATATTGTTCCGCTTAGTTTTAATTCGACGTAACATCATTTCTATCTTCTGTTATTAAAATTACCTACTTTTCTACATCTTGGTTGCAAATGTTAGATTGCAAAATCCTTCGTTATAACACATTACAATTTATATCCGCGTCACGTCATAGCGTCTGGATAGTAAAACTACATAAAACACGATTGACTAAAAAACATACACAAATGAGGGTCCTTTAAGTTACTTAGCTGTACGTTACTGTACGAGTTTTACTATTTATTTCATAAAAGAAATTCACTATACAGACAGCAAATCGTCCATAGTCACGTTATCAAAAAATAAGATTAAATAATAAACAGTTTTATTGTTCTCTGCGACTAGTTTTTGCGAGAAAATTATCGAGTATATAATCGAATGTAAAAATACCTATTATAATATTGTGTCCTTTTTTTACTACAGGTACCATCTTCTCCACCTGATGAATATTTTGTAACAAAGAAATTATTTCTACAATGGTCGTACGTTTAAAAATTTCATATTTAACCAAAGTAAATTTAAATAAATGGTTTCATTATCATAGCCACATATTATTAAATTTGACCGACTAATCGCAACTCTTTAAATAAAATTAAGGCGAGAAGTGAAACTTGATGATATTGATTTTTATACCTAAATTTTATATTACTTCCACGCATATTTGGAGAAAAGCACTATGTCTATATACATACCTCATACTCATCCACAACATGACTTTTCCAGCCTCTGCACTCTGCAGTAATATACTATAACTGAACACAAAGATGCGATTATAATAGTGACAATTATTGAGACGCTAAGTACTTCGTTTTGTTACCTCTTCTCCCATGGTTACTAACTTATAATACCGTATACGGCATATTTTTGGTAACGATACGTCATTTTAATTTAGTACACGGAACAGTTTTATTGACAAAATAATAATGATGACTAATTTACCTAACTTAAAAACCGTATAAGCACGATGTGGTCTTATTACTTTGACTGTTGATACGTCATTACACCTTAACGCAAAGTTATAAGACCGTATACACCATATTCGGCATTTAAGCTTAGCTTATCATATTTTTAACAGAAAATACTAAATTAAAGAACCGTATAGTGCGTTTATACTGCCTTTTAGCTAGTTTTATATTTTACTTTATATTTTTACTGCTAAGCTAAAAAGGTTTTTTGGGTCTGTAAAAAAAACTAATTCACTTAAAAAAGTGATAATACCATAAAAAATAAGTCCCAACACGCTGCTATGAAACACAGAAAAAAATAGTCGAATATGTTGCACCAATTTCTAGAAATTGAATTTTGAATTTTATTTGACGTTTTTTGCGATTATCTCGAAAGTGACTTTTGTCAAAAGGTCGCCTTTTACCGTAGCACGGCAGCGTATGTCTATTATCATATAGATAACTGGAAGGCGCAACTGAACTTGCTCGCACAGAATCGCTTCCCTATACATTCGTATCTAGATGAGAAGTTCTTAATTATTACAATGTATGAAAAACCTTGTATATGTTTAACACAAATCAATTATTTCATTAAAGGAGTTAAGCTTACCTGAGTAACTACTGAAATGAAACCTATTTGAAAGGAAAGGGTTATCTTATACTTGTTAAAACGCTACGTGGTAGGCACACGAAACCTTTAGGTATTCTTGGCGCTCATCGGGTTTATAGGAAAAAGAACAATAGACAACGGTCATAACTTTATGGTTTTAGGCTTACTAATGGGTAAATATTATTATTAATCATAGCAGAAGCCAAAACCACGATCGAATATATCAGTGAGGGTTACAGATAATTTGCTACGCACCAAGATTAACATTTGCTATAGTCAATTGTAACTTTGCCTTTAAACGTAAGATTTCCGAAGTCTACAACGTTTAAAGAGTAACTCGTAAATATACTAAGAAAGGAGAACGAAGAGGTGTACAAAAACCTTTACCTTATTAACTTAATACGTGGACTTAATAAACATTGACGTAGTACACACCTACACTTAGATTAGGTAATTGACTAATTGTCATTAGACTAAGTCGCGTGTAGCGTCCTATAGAGCGCCGCTTTAAACTACATACCTAAACATTATCAACCAATGAAATTAACCCTAATCATGTCCTGACGTGTACACAGTGACTGCCGCAACATGGCGGCAGGTGATTACAGCCGCATGCCTTATCGGAGGAGCCAGGCGTGAGGCGGTATGCTAAGTCAACAATAGATCTATTAGGTACGTAAATATATGTACCTATATTATAGGAATTACATGCTAAACGAATCCTGTGGGGGCCAATTAAAATAATAATTAATTTTATTCTATAAGTAGGCCACACTTCTTTACAAGATTCAGTTTACTGGGATTCTCAAAGAGCATACAGCTGTTGAGAAGAAAGCTGAAAGAAACTTTACAGTAAGTCAACCTATATTGCACCATAAAGGGAGATATCATCATAAATACTGCGATAATGTCATACGAGTTAGTCGCATAGGTATCGAAAAGTGCATACCCTAATATTATAAACCAATGAAATCAACCCTAACATCGTCCCGAGTTGCATTATAGCGACTGCCGCAACGCAGTGGCAGGTGATTACAGCTGCAAGCCTATCGGAAGAGCCAGGCGGCTGAGGCCGATAAGCTACGTCAACAATGGATCTACACAGGAATTAACCTAATTGTACGTTCCATACACACATATATTTAACTATTTTGTACTAACATTTATAATAACTTAAAACTAGTTAGATTAAGGTGACGGTGTAACTGCGTCGCTCCGTTGCGTCGTCTGATCTTGTCCCGAAATCGCTGAATGGCATCACCATTCTGCATTTGCGATGGTGTCTTGCAGCGGCCGCCGCACGCGAACTACAAATAAAGCTAAGTGCACGTAGTGGCGGGTGTTACTGACCGCCCTCTTTGAAGGGCATACATGGAGGCAGAAGAGGCAGCCGCCCACGTCATTCTCCAATGTCCTGGTGTGGCCAAATACCAGGCAGAACACCTCGGATCTTCGAGGTCACTATCAAAAGTCGTCGGCAACATCAAGGGACTGTTGGGCTTTCTGGTAGAGTTGGGTTGGCTAGAATAATTTTTGTTAAAGTGAATCATTTTATTGTATTGAAAATATTGTTTATAAAGCAATATTGGCACGTTTCATACAACCCCAATCGTATTTTAATGCCAATCATTATATTGCAGTTGTGTGAATTAATGATTTAGTCGTCAACCTTTCGAATCAAAACCATTTATATGTATAATATAATATTGATTGTAGTGGGAATATTATCTTACTATTGCGCATTATGTACTTGACCTCCAGTGGCCGATTCCCGAAGATTAGTCGCGGTCAATCGAACCGTTTGTTCGTGATGATGGGATCACTTCGATATGTTACATTATTGCATCTCCGTGCATAGCAAGCCGTAAATGACGATGTTCTACGATGATAAGTATCAACAAATCGTAAAGTTGTTTTGCACGAATGTATTAAATTTTTTGATGGATTACATTGTATTTAATGGTTTTGTTATCGAGTGTTTGATGTGATGTGGTGAAAACTAGAAGAAAATCACGCGAATATTGTGAAGGTGAAGTTTGAGAGTGTGTTTTGTGACTTGTTCACGCTCAAACGGCTAGACCAATTTGAATAAATTTGGTATGAAGGTAGCTGACACCCTGGACTAAAACATAGGATAATTTTTATGGCGGATGAGCGGGTAACACCGCGTGGCGCGGCTAGTTTTATAATAATAGGCAGGGGGCTTGTGCACAAATCACGTGAGGTTTTTTCGGCTACTTTTTGACCCCCTCCCCCCTGGTGATATTTGGTGAGGTTCTTTGTTAACCCCCCTCCCCCTCACAACCTCACGTGTATTTTATTTCCGCCAGAATTTCGTAAAACAGACTCGCTATTTTGAACTATTTAACAAGTGAAGATTTATTTTTAACGAAAGTAACGAAACCGAAAAAAGATATCTACTCAAGTGGTAGATTTTTTCTTATTTCGTTCACTGTAGAAAAATACACGTGAGGTCTCCTTATACCACTCCCTCCCCCAACGTGATCTATCGTGATTTTTTCGTGACCCCCCTATCGAACCTCACGTGATTTGTGCACAAGCCCAGGACAAATTGCTCATGAATGCACAGTACCCTTCTTACGTGTAACAACTCTCTGCAAGCTTAGCATACCTTGTCGCCACTTCGTTTGTCGCGCGGCTCAGTGTCACCCTTACAGTTCGCGCCGTATTGTAACGAAAAAGGCAGACAATGGTACTTAACGAAAGTGTATGAATTCACGAGTGGCACGCGGCGCGTCACAGCTGTGCTAGTGGTGCAGCCCGTCTAGCACAACTTGGCTTCGTGAGTCTTGTCGCGCGACATAGCATAGCCCGTCACCCTCTCACAGTACTGTGAAGAAAGAGTCAGGTAATATTTCTCGAACATTGTGCTAGAGGTACAGGTCAGACTCATGCGGTTATCCTTTGGGAGAGCACTTTCTCCAGCAGTGGGAATCTTTCGGCGGATATGACGATGAAGATGCTTAAATCTCCCGTTTTTAAAAACTGGCCAAGTGCTAATCGGGCTCGCGCATAAACACTTCCCATCTTAACAGGCGGGGTTAAATAAGGTTTGGACCTGGTATGTATCGCGCCGCATACAAATGAGGTGCAAAGTTAACGCAACCGATCACGTTTGTTGTATGGAAGCCCAAATAGTTATTTTATTCTGTTTTTAGTAAGTATTTGTTGTTATAGCGGTAACAGAAATACATCATCTGTGCAGATTTCAACGATCTAGCTATCACGGGTCATGTGATACCTGGTGTCAGACGGACAGATAGACAGACAGATAGACGGACAGCGAAATCTTAGTAATAGGGTCCCGTTTTTTACCCTTTGGGTACGGAACCCTAAATATTTACTGATATGTACTGGGCGAGGAATAAAACACGGTGTGTCTTCAAACACAATTTAATGACGACTGCTTAAGCTGTCAAGCGCGAGTCGGAATACCCGCGAACATATTAAACATAAAACATAGATCCACCTACAAATCGTGTATCGATATACTACATTTACCATATAATTGCCTCATGTAATTAGAAGTTAACTAAGGTACATATTAGTTTTTACAAAATGTACAGCTTAATATCTAACATAAACGAAAAGGAAACAGTCTTACGCGTTAACTTTAAGCCATACATGCACGCGGCATCCTACCCGTAATCTGCGCCTTCAGACCAACTCCACAAAATTAGCTATAAGCGTATAACAACTTCGTCCAACAATATCAGTAGCAGGACTGCATGGAGCACAATCAAAGTAAAGTTCGTCTTGCCAACTGCTCTAGGCATTAGTGCAGATATTGCTTGCTAGATAACTCGATACACTAAGATAAGTGCGCGCTGATTCAACAAATAAACTCGGGTATAAACTTCAGCTTCGATGCAGTGTTCTTTTTGTACGTGACTGTAGCTGAGTGTTGTGAATGTTTGAGCCACGATGGTGAAAAAGTTGATGAGTTGCGGTCGAGTTTGTCAGTTTGTTTGTTTGACTCGTATGCAGCATTAAAAAAGGGTTCCAATATGCCATCTTTTTTAGGGTTACATCAAAAAGAAAGCGGAACCTTTACAAGATCATATCATTGTCCGTCTGTCCGTCAAGGAAAAATTTCAAAAGCTTTAAGTGACACAGACTATAAAGAATCAAACAACAAAATATGAATAAGTCAGTTACGTTAACTTTGCACCTAATTTGTTGTAACCGTGTAATAGTACACTTGCAAATTTGTAATGGTACGGAACCCTCGCCTCAGGGCGGGAGTTTGCTTTGCACTTGGATTATTTCTATATTGGATTTTAAGGGCCGCCACAGACGTACGGAATTTCCGTTCGGTTTCCGTACGGAATAATGTCAGCGAGCGAGACATCGCCATATGACAGACAGAGACAGGGACAATTTGGACGTTATTCCGTACGGAAACCGATCGAAATTCCGAACATCTGTGGCGGTCCTAACACTAACAGACAATTATGAGCCTTTAGAATATTCTTGGGTTTTAATCTCTACCACATAAGAGCGAGTGAGGCAGGTAAACACGTAGCCAATTTTGAAAAGTCGTAATTTCAGCCATTTGGATTTGTGTAATTTTTTGGTATATGAAAATCGGATTTATGATATATCGGAATAATCATATTCGGAATTTGGATCCATTCGGAAATATCAAAATCGGAGTTTTGATATTGGCGATCCGACCCGTTTATGTACACCGATATTTTATGACTGGCAAGTCAATAAGTGAATTGGCAATAAATGAACGTCGCCGTGCAAGCCACGTTTGATGGCCATTTCCCTTTGATCCTCCGACATCAAATTGATAGCCAGGGGCGATCGAAAACATCCGGCTCAAATGGTAGCAAAAAGTCAATGGGTAACTCCTTTAAAATTGAAGTTTTTTTTAGAAATCATCCGCAGATTGACTTGAAATTTGATTAAAGTTATTAACGACTAGCTGTGCCCACGGCTCCGTCCACGTGGGATTCAGTTTGTGTCAGTAAGCTGCTAATACCTCACCGTTTAAACCTTCCCTGGACCACGACACACATTTCAAAACCAAAATCAGCTAAATCTGCCCAGCCGTTCTTAAGTTTTAGCGAGACAAACGACAGCAATTGTTTTTTATATATATAGGGTAAATCTACAATTACTGGCCACCGTTCAATAACTAGCCACCTCATACTAAACATTTACTCTGTCTACCTACAAACTGAACTCATTTCAGTATATCGTGGCCAGTTATTGAAGTTTGGCCATTAATTAATACCTTATACTAAAATGTATTATTTGAAGTGAACAGAGTTCATTTTTAGTATGAGGTGGCCAGTTATTGAACGGTGGCCAGTAATTGGCGATTTACCCTATTGAAGATAGAACAAGAAGATAGACGAAAAAGAAGAATACCTATAGATATAGACAGATTAAATCCATTATTGTGCTGTAAGATGATTAAATTTGATTTATCGAATTTTCGCGAATTATCCGCTGTTTCGCAATAGGTATCCCTAGAATTTGATTTATCAAATCATCCTCCTCCCCCTCCTCCCATTCGACACATACAATCATAAAAAAAACTGTATACCTTAGAAAGACGGGCTCTTTGCGCACTGCGCCGCGTAGCCGTTGCGCCATGGTGCACCAAGGTGCTCAACTATTTCTGTAGAAGGTTCGTTCGCATCCAGTGGTAGCGGCGCGCCTCGATTGCGTTGCCAAACCCCACGAACAACCAATACATACATGCTTTAGGCAGGTTTTACAAAGATCAAAAGATATAATCTTCTGTAATGTTTCATTCTGTGGGTGCATGTAAATTTGTATGGGGCACCGAGGGGTTTCGAATCAAAGGTGAAATAACGTAAATTTCTCGAAACTATCTATACACCCGTTAACGAAGTAAAGATGCGCACTAAGGAGCCCGCAGGCGGTGGGGCGCGTCTATATTTACAGCGATGTCGCCGCTGTCGAGAAACTGACGGCGATTCAGCGCACCTTTGTTTCAAAACTCCTCGATCTCCCTTATTTTTGGAAACATTTGTAAATATTCTCAAATTACGGATTCTAGTTTTAGTTTTGCTGCGGCTTTAGTGGAATAGGTCTTGGAATTATTGAGCCATGTAAGAAGTGATGGGAAGTTCAGGCGTTATCTTTAATTGCTGCTACATTAGTTTGAGTAAATGGCGTTCTGGTTTCTCCTGAATTAAGATTGCCTGAAGTGATAGAACCGTCTCTGATTGTTCAAATTAAGTTTGATATTTATCTTACTTCGTACACATGAAGATTTAGCAGGGAATTCTATTTTTTTTTGTTATTGACCTCTAGTTCCGTACCCTACGATGGTAAGAAGGGACCTAAAAGATTACTCTGTTATAAGTCATGCCAGGATACTCATTCATACGAAACTAACCTGTCTAACCTTCAGGAAACCTAAAGGGAATGGAATTTAAACAAGACCTTAGTACTAAGCAACATATTCACTATAAAGATCTCTAGGGACAAATTTTCGGTTCGTCCATGTGATAGTTTTTACTGTGTGTCGTTTAGTGTACTTAAATATAAAAAAAAAAACAGGGACAATCTTACACAAATCAACCTAGTCCCAAACTAAGCAAAGCTTGTACTATGATAACAGCCATGACCCAGGAACAAACATTCGAGTTCATCACACAAATATTTGCCCTTGCCGGAATTCGAACCCAAGACCGTCGGCGTAGTAGGCAACTACACTGCAAGCTGGGCCAACCGCGCCAGTGCAATTCATAAGATAGATATTAGGTCCTTACATATGAAATTGGCGTTTCATATGGCAGAAATGAAAATGTTTTTTTTTCTATGAAACTATTTTTTTATTTAATCAAAGTATGTACCATGGCTATCAATGCACTTTTGCCATCTCGAAGGTAGTTCATTGATTCCTTTACTAAAGAAAGTGTGTGAGCGAGAATCAATAAAATTTTTGGAGGCCGTTTGGACAGCCTCGTGAGAATTGATTTTTTTTCCTTGGATGAAGTTGTCCAAATTCCGAAAAAAATGGTACTCAGTTGGAGCAAGGTCCGGGGAGTATGGTGGGTGTCGAAGACATTCCAGTCGCAGCTCCCTTAGTTTTGCGGCCGTCAAACGTATGTGGTCGAGCGTTGTCCTGAAGCAGCAGTGGGCTAGATCGATTGACCATTCATGCGGTACCCATTTCTCAAGTTTTTTCACTTTTCCAGTTTAATTCAAGTGAATCAAAATGGTTTTACCGCTCACACAGAAGCCTGCCGCTAACTCTGATGTGGTTTGCGATGGATCTGCTTCCACAATTGCGTTTAATTCTTCGTTGTCAACTTGTGTCTCCGGCCGTCCACGGGGCTTGTTCTGTAGGTCAAAATTTCCAGAACGGATACGTTGAAACCAATAACGTATCGTATTTTCTATTGCAGTAGCTTCCCCATACGCATTGTTAATCCTACGAGCCGTTTCTGCAGCACTGGTGCCGAGGTGAGGTCATATTCGTAAATATAGTGATATTTTAAGTTCTCCATATTGTGAACAGAACGATGTGAAAGAAAAACAAATGACGCGATAACAAATAAATTTCGTAATTCGAACACAGAAATAGGTACGTGGTCTTAAATTTGAAATAAATTTGAATTTGGAATTCCTAGCCGAACGCCACATATTTTGAACCAAAGTTACCAGTTCGCCAAACGCCAATTTCATATGTAAGGACCTAATATTAATACTAACATATCAGTGAGTCACCGTCGTACATAATAGAAAACTGATATTATACTTAATCCTAAAAATAAACGATTATTTTTGAGTATGTACCTGATAAAAAAATGAATTTTTCATAAGCCGATCACATTAACCATTTTAGAGCACAATAGTGAATATTTTAAGGATATATCTTAAACTCGTTAAGGGCCCTTTCACACTGAGCAGCCGATAAATAATTCATAGGTCAGATACCGATATTAGACCTCAATCATATTTTGTTACCGATATACGAGTTTTATTCGTCTAATAACACAAAATTAAACCTTAATACAACGTTATCTGTACCTACTACTACAAAAAAAAAACAGGGCACGTATGACACATTTTGAGCAACTGCCGCTTTAATTTGATTGCTGGTTGTAAACCTAGTTTAAAATTAATTAAAGAAATGTTTGCAGACAAATAAACACAAGGTCTAGTAATAACAGTAAAAAAGTAGTCACGCGCGAAAGGCATTACCCTCGTTTTCGTGTTGGTTGGAGTAGAATTGGAACAATTAAAGGCAAACATCGATGTGTAAACCTGCCGCTTGGCTTAAATGTTGTATGTCATGACTGCAGGGAACATGACTTAGGGGTTTGTTCATTAATTAGCTTAGCGATGATGTAAATTGACAGTACAATAAGGCCATTGATACAAAGAAAAAGTATATAATATGAGTGTACTTGCGCTAGCAACACTTCCTCAGATACTATATACTTCTACAGTAAGACGAAGTGTTGCTAGCGCAAATGTTACCCCGTTTATTAGATATCAGTAATTTTCGGAATAACTAACTTTCGGAATATTCCGAGTATAATAATATTATAAGTAATATGTATAAAAATTGTATAATATAAAAATTGTGGTATACCCACATAAAAAAGAATTAGACATGTTTTATAAATTCATAGTACAATACGGACCATTAATACAAAAATCAACGCACAAAGAAAAATTGAAAATGCGTAACCTGGCAGAAAAGACTGGGAATCTTTGTATCAATGATACATTATAAAAAAATTGGGGTGTACCCACACTAAAATAATTTATTTATTCAAATAATATTTACATAGCATTACAGTTAAACCAATGCGCTATGAAACTAAATTAACTAAAACATCATTTGAAACAACATGAATCACGTACAAACACTCGATTGCCTAACATCCATCACTTCGCAAAATCTTAAACATTCACAGCACACAGCCGCCCAACTCCATGCAAACAGATCGCATAATGAGACATTACAAGTTTCATAAAAGTACAATGGACACCTACGGTGTTTGACTAAGGTGATACTGATAATATTCTATCTGACTTTAACCACTAAAAACTCATCTAAAAATACACAGAATAAATAAACGACCCCAAAAATTTTGCCGTTATACGATTTTTGATTAGACATAAACTAAAAAGAGTACGTGTTTTGTATACTGATTTTTAAGGTTCCGTAGTCAACTTCCTAGGAACCCTTATAGTTTCGGCATGATGATTAGTACCAGAAAGATGAAAATATTTGGTATGAGTATGTGTACCTATGTATCACACCGACAAAACGGTAAGAAAAAAACTTTTTTTCGGATACCTCTCGTACACCTAAAGTGGGGGTGATTTTTTTTCGTTCCAATATAAGTGTGTGGGATGTTGTTTAATAGGTCTTTTAAAAATAATACGGTTCTTCAAACATTATTTTTTGCTGAAGTCAGCAGTTTTGTAAATATTCGCTCCGGAAATCCAAAAAATAGCGCCCCCCCCTCTAACTTTTCAACAACGGGTCAAAAAATTATGGAAAAATTCATGAGGCCTTATATATATATATATATATATTCGTTTTTGAGTTATCGCAAAATTTCAGAACTTTCTTTAATATGGTGTAAGTGCCGCGCGGTGTCCTTATACTTCAAACGTTACACATATTAGTTAAGTGCCATACTGCATTAAAAAAATCCGCTCAATCTGACGCGTATAATCGATAACTTCCAGAAGGTTATAAGTAATTACAGTTACTTTGACATATATTTCTGTTCTATCTGACATTGCATTTTATGTTTCTATTATTATTGTTGTAGTTATATTATGTGTGTATATTTGACTTAATTGAATGATTATTATCTTGTTATATGTTTTTATTGACGATCATAATATCAAGATTCATGTAAATTAACTTAGGATAGTTTATAATGTAATTTGTTATTATGAAATAAATAAATCTAATCTAATCTAATCTTTGTATAGACCTTAAAATCTTTCTCGTAATTTAAACCTCGGGCTTAAAACCGCTGTCTCTTCAAGTTTTGATTGCATATTTTATTTGCACATACTTAGATCACTCTCTTTAGGAGCACTCACTTTGCGACACACAACCACAACCCCTTTAACTGCTAACCATAGAGTACAATCCATCGGCCAAAGCGAATTATAATAAAGCTGAGTGGTTCAAACTCCGAGGTAGCAAAGGTGGGCAGTTTTGTTCAGTAATTGTTTTATGCCCATGCAGGGCTGTTTTGCTTACATGGAAAATTCGATAACGCGACGCTGGCCGAGTTTCTCATTTAAAATGCACTTAACTCTATTTTGCCAACGTATTAGTATACTATGGAAATCAGGAACGAGTAATATCTAAATATTGGCTCGCTATTAAACAGTTTCAATACTTATTTGTACTAGGTATGTTGTATAAAATTAAGTGCGGTTCGTATTATGTTGCTGTACTACTGTATTATGTTGCTGTATTACTGTATTATGTTGCTGTACACTGTATTATGTTGCTGTAAAACGTGGAAAATCAAGTAATAGTAGTAAGTAGTGTATTTTATACATATTTCTTTAAATTGGCTATTAAAATTGCATACGTATTCTAATATGTTCGTTATAGTCTAATCCAGTCCCATACGATCAAACTGTACGTAAATTACGATGCATCGTGGGCACAGTGGCGTTAAAATTTACGATAATGCCTTAACTGACACAGTGGTTTCGTCGATCCAAATTAAGAGGAGATAACACGCTTATTATTCCACACAACTCTAGGTTTCGTTCTCGAGTGTATCGTCCGTAATTTCGTACGTAATTTTTGAAACTGGGGGGCAATTCCACGTATTTTAAAGAGATGATGGACATCTCTCTATTACATCGCCATATGTCACTTTTGACGTGTCCATACTTGACAAGTGGCGATATCCCTAGAACATTGCAACTTCGTCAATCCGGTCGCGCTTAATTTGCGTCTCCTTTGTATGTGACGGTATAGATAACAGGCGCATATACTTGATCGGGGAGTTATGTTTCGTTCAGAACAAAAATTCATATGCATAAATAGCAATTTTTGACAATCATTATCGCCTTCGTATTTCCAAAACTCTCACTGTCATCTAATAGAGATTTGACGTTTGGTTATCCCTCAAACGGCATTCTCAAATAAGTTCCCTGAATGGAGAATTTGTGTACTAATTGTCCGCTTGTATTTTTATAAGGCATGTATTTAAATCGATATCTGTATAATTCGCTTTTTTCGATCAAAATATTTGAAAGTTTCACCAAAAATACTGACTTGCACACTAATTATGCACACTAAATAATGTGAATTAAATATACTATTTAAAGGTATTTGCAAAACTGTTTTACTGGATATAAAAAAAAACTAACCTAACCTAACCCGGCCGAGTCGGATCTTAGTGTGCAGTGCGAGGATAATTAGTGTGCAAGTCAGTATTTTTGGTGAAACTTTCAAATATATCCGATGTACGAACCATATTTTTGGTGTGAATTCGGTTAAAAAGGTCATCTCGTTTCGTATGATGTTTAAGTTTTTTTTGTAGGACATGTTCAGTTAATCAAGTCAGTTTTTGCACAGCATTAGTTTTTCTGGTATGTATTCAGTTAATTAGTGGAGTTACCTAGTGTGCTGAAAAATTATACAGATGTGCATTTAATAATATCCCTTCTTATAATAATAAACGCTTAAATCGAACCGATTCGATACAGAACACTTCGTTTTCGATAGGTTACATTTTGGAGGACGAAATAGTCGAGAACGGAACCTCGATTCGTATAGCCCCGGTTACGTTAAGTTCGGACTTCATTTGTATCCGACGCCATAGTACCAAAAAAAACTTGACGTAAACAGTATGGATAATGAGCAATTGAGCAGTGGTATTTCCTCTTAAGTGTTCGTTTAGAAATCGAGTTAACTTATAAATAACACAATCAATCCTAATCTAACAGATTATAAATACTTCGGAAATCTGACGTTAATTGAGTGTTTTAGTCACATGGTGATAAATAGTTATCGGTTCATAATTTATTCCCTAACTACACATATATGACTCAACAGGCAGGGCAGGACCATCATAAAGAGCATATTTTACTTGAAAAACCCCGGTCGTTACTCCCTTTTGTGTATAAAGAGCAGAAGTCTCGCTGTGCCAATAAAGTAAAGCCACAACTAAAGCAATAACTATTCCGATCGGCATGTACAAATAAATAAAGTTCCACTTTTCCATTATGGTACATAAATATGCTAATGTTGTTTGCATAGATTAATTGGTATCACTGTTAGTTAAAAGGCTTTCGTTATAATTGATCCTGAAACACGCAAGCTGGAGTGTTTACCGCCAATTTAGTAAGTTAGTGCCTGCAATTCGACGGAAAATTGAGCAGTGGTTGGTGGGTGTTGCACGAAGGAGCAAGTGGGTGGATCAACTTTTATTTGTTGTAAACTGTATCGGCGATTAGCGCTCGTGCGTGCAGCTCTCCGTGGCGCCACCTATGGTCCCACCGGGAGATCAGCGCTGGCTCTTGAGCTAGCATCATGGGGCCTTTTCGTGGCTCAGCCATAATAATATTATAGTTGCCAATTTTTATTATCATTTCTCTGTCACATCCTTTATGTAATTATGTTTTATGGTCACGTCACGAATAAATGTATTTCTTTCTTTCTATTCTGTCCCGTGACCCAGGGGACAGTAGGTAGTGATCGAACTTCTTAGAAAAGTGTTGATAAGTTGTATCACTAGGCTTATAACTGTTGCAACAGGCTTATAACTGTTTCAAAACATAGTTTTAAAGAGTGACCCAGAGGACAACGGGCAACGAGCAACAGAATTAAAGTTGATTGACCCACGTACTTCCTATTTATCACAGTTATTTTTAAACTGATTATATTTCGTACTGCACCTTGCGAGCGGGAGACACAGTCACAGCCCTCTCTATTCTGCTTTACCATCGGTGAAAAGCTAAAAATAGTTATTTGTGCAACAAGAGAGCAAAGTTGTTTTTTGTTACGAGTGCTGATTTGGGTCCCGAGCAAACGAAGGATTCTACGTTTGAATCACGAGCGTAGCGAGTGATTCTATGTTAGAATCCTGAGTGTAGCGAGGGACTCAACAGCACGAGATGCAAAAAACTTTGCTCACGTGTAGCACACACAACTTTTCACCTCATCAGCGAGAACATACTCGATTTTTTGTGCTTTTTCTTCCAACGTATGTTTATAGTCTTTGTTGCTGATTTCAATAATATTTTAAATCAGAAAATAGATAAGTGCTGCTTAAAAAGGAATAAGTACTTAACAATATAATTTAATTGAAATTATAATCAACCAGTGTTAGTACACGGTTATTGTCATTATTTGATCAAATTGGAAGATTTAGCAGATACATGAAGTGTTTATTTATAAATACATATTATATTACGAGATTTTGTTTATAAATTGATTAATATTTTAATTCCTGAATCACCAAACAAAATAAATGTAAAAGAAAATAACAATTACAATATGAACTCGATATTTTTTAATGTACGTTTCGAATATGCATCTATGATAAATGGTGAAATTATAAATTATTATTATATTTACAATAAGTAATAAGTTGAAAAATCTTATTTTATTTGAGCAATGATCTATTGTTTTATATAAAAGGCACAATAATTTTAATATTCCGTCGTTAAATAAAAATATATATAATAAAGAAAAAAAAAAATGTTTTGAATAAATAATTTTCTTACTTGCTTTGTGAAAATTTACGTATATCGGAGGTAGGTGTTAAAAAAAATCGTTTTGTCTGTTCCGGTAAATTCTAAATCAGATATTTGTATAAACGAGCTTGATATCTCCCGTCTGGTGCTATACTTAAATAAAAAAAACACTAGCGCGTATAGACGCTTAATTCGCCAAACGACTAGCACTAACCTCGTCCAAATTCCACATAATGCTTTAAGCTTTGAACATTTCCATAAATCACCAATTAAACTACGTATACTCCTCCCTCCTCTCAGTAACAAAATAGTTAAAACTACGTTTTAAACACTCCTCTACTCCTGACAGCAAAATAGTTGAAACTAAACACTACCATAAAATAGCGATGTTTGCGCTCGCCCATCTCCTTCTAATTTCAGTTAGTCCAGGGGGAGATCAAATCAATGTAAAAGAAAGTTAATAAAACCTATTCTCCCGGTAATAACTTTTAAATACAAGGGTTTATTCTGCCGTGTTAGGGTAAAAGGTCGTATCTTTATACGGATGTCATAGTAAGATACGTTCTTTTAGCGTAGCATGGCAGTATTGGTTTGGTTGCCAGCCTATAAAAGTTAGATTTATTCTTTGTTTGTCTTTCGAAGGGGCCGTTCAGAAGGGTTCTACATCCACCTATCTACGGAATATAAACAAAAGATTGTTTTTTAACCTGTAAACATGTACGTTGAGCGTTTCAAAATAAACAATTTCAACGAAAAAAAAAAGAAAGGTTTTTCCGAAAGCATGTGATAATTGTTCCCACCACCACCAGGATCCCAGCATCAGATCTTGACTAGGTGACAATGGACCGCATATAAAGTCTAATCGTTTAAACAAAAATAATGTTCCGAATCGAACTAACCGTATTCGAGTTATCGGGGAACACACATATAAAAAAAAAACAATATTGACGAACTAAGACGCTCCTTTCTACAAGTCGGTTAAAAATACTAGAGTTACAATATTCAGAGAGTATGCCGATCCAGCATAAAAAAATAAACACTCGAGTTGGAGGATTACCTTAAAATATTTAAAATTCTTGCGCAATTTCAGATTTTGCCACGTTCCCGTGCCGCGGATGATCAAACGGCAATATCCGTCGAAATCCCGTAGGCAATTTCGTGATTATGAATTGCCAACGGCTAGTCATATCGCGACAAACATCGAAACGCGAAATGGAATGCATCGGTAATTCGGAACAATCTAATTTCGACACCGTAAAATGTTAGTGTCGTTGCATAAATGAATGCGTTCACTTCCGTTCGGAAGTGCAGCTGCCGCGTACAGATTGTGCGTAATGCGTACACTAGGACGGCTGTGTGCAGCCGGTCCTAGTGTTGTAAAGGACTCGAGTTCTGGGAGTCCTTTTTGTTACGACTCGTAAATCAAATAACGACACTCGACTCATATTATATAGGACTCCAGAACTTTTAACCAAACAAAATAAGCAAGTATCGCCTGGGTCTCGAGCCTCTTTTTTGCGCTTTAGTCCGTTGTTGAAACGACTCATAGGCAAGCCGTGTTATTGTTTGAGCTGACCTTGCCCTCAACGATGAGACTAACACTACATTTTAAATTCAATACATTTATGCAGTTTTAATTGGGCCGTATTGCGAACATAGGCGCCAGTCTCATTCTGAAATTAACAGTGGCAGTGAAAGACTAAATTTTTATCGAAGACTAGCTATGGAGAAGACTCGAGTCATTGCATAAACGGCTCACGCTTGACTCGACTCGGGACTCGGATTCTTCGAGTTTACCGACCTCTCTATTAACTGAGTCGAGTCTCTTCATTTGATAATTAAGACTCCAGAACTCGAGTCTTTTACAACACTAGTCGGCACGGCCCGTCCCGTCGACATTAACCTCGGGCACCGACTCCCACAGCAGTTTCGTTTCGCAACATAATTATCATTGTGCTTTGGAAAGGAACCTAATACGGGTACGCGCAGGATTTCCTATTACCTACTATTACAGTCAAGATAAATCGGAAACGTTCGGAAACGCTCGGAAACAGCACGCCCGTTCATATTGACAATTATTCTGTAATGGCATGCCCTGTGTCGAAATCCAACCGTGCTCCAATGGCACGGATTTAAATCTCAAACAAGATTGCGTTAAAGAGATCGGTGCACCGGCGCAGTTTAAGATATTGTGCTTTACGGCTCCTTGTTAAACTTTTGCATACTGAGTTTATTATCAAAATTTACTCCAATCGCTTTGTTATTTATTACAGTCGGAGATTGATTTTGATTGGTGTAGCGGCTAATAGTTTACTGGCCTAACAAGCGTTGTAAGGACATTTCACAACGACTTATAATCGGTGTACCTACTTAATAAATATATCCTGTCAGTCAAAGCAGTTGCTGTGGTAAAAGAAAATGGTTAGTTTCATTTGCGCGCATTTACGAAGGCACCTGTGCGCGTGGCGTAAGCGTGCGCCCGCGTCCAACACCTCACTGTAAACCACGTGCGAAATGAACGAAACGAATGATCCTTCCATTCCATATTTAAATTCTTTGTCCACAATTTATTGAGTTAGTTATTTGTCGACAAATTCAGGTCATTCAAAAGAGAACTGTCGCAACACTCGCCACCAGTTTGTTTATGCCCAATTTAAATTAATATAAACATTCTTATCACAATTGTATAATTAAATTCAACCCGCCCAGATAGTGACTCACTAATTTCGACTCAATTGTGCCTGGACCGGGTAATTTATTCACAATAACACGTGCCGGTTTATAGAGACACCTTTCTGAATATAATTAAGACGAAAGTGAACCTATTGTGCTGGCGGTATGCGAAATACGTAGATGATAAAACACTTAGGAGCAGTGGTTGTTAACTATAAATAAACCCTATAAATTACCGTTAAAAAACTCTTCTTTTTACTCTTTGTATGACTAGATAATAATATTATTTTACTTAAATATATTAAATTACATAATAATATAACCGTTAGGTTTTCTAAAAGTATCAAGATACTTAATATTGTTAGATTGATCTGCTAGACTTAGATGTTTGTTTATCTTTGTCCCATAATTGCAATTATGTTATTCCTAAGCGAAACTGAAATATATACATATTTAAAAAAATCATACCTAGGGTTCTGCAAAGCATCAACTCTTTAGAATATGGATGGACTGGAATATGGAAAAACTAAGACTTAGTTTATACTCCAAATTATTCCCTGAAAAAAAAAACTTAGAATAAAGATGAGCCAAGATTGAATAATCCATGTTAATATATCGCTGAAAAGCTTTTTAACTCGTTTTACAACTTATTACATCACCACATTTATTCTGTAAACAAAGGGCTTTATTTAGGACCAGCCGGGGCAAAATTCCTTTGCGACAGTATATTATGTGATCAAATATTATGACAGTGACCACTTGAGTCGCAACAATACCTACGAGTTGTACCTATTCATGTAAGACCAAATATTGAGTGTTGGTGGACACTAACTCTTGTATATCATTTTCTTGGAGATTCAAAAAAAAAATCAAAATTCTTTATTTCATAAAACACACTAATCTATGATCTAAGGTGATGGAGCCACCCGGTAAGCAAACAAGCCTGTGTTGGGTGGTTCCGCTCTTCCTTAAGGTTACATGTAGTTTTTAGTTACTTAACTAATTATATTTAATTTAATTTACCGACCGAAAACCGATATTATTTAAGTATTTAAAAAAAAAAATGAATGTGATCCGCGTCCACCCGTGGTCACATTATCAATTTCACTGACAAAAATAAAACATTGATATCTTTGGGTTTTTTTTTTCTTTGCATATTTGAGGAAAGCCACATATGTACCTCGGTGTGAATCCCTATTTTCAACCCACGCCAAAAACGGAGTAAGTTCTCAGTTCGTCGGGCATTATTTTATGTATGCTCCCCGATTTTTTGAAAACGGCTGGACTGATTTAAAAAATCCATCTTTTGTTTCATAGAGCATACTTTCTAGTTGGTCCCATTGTCATGTAACATAACATCGTTTCATTAAAGCCAGTTATTGTTGTTACAAAGTGATTATCCCGAGCGAAAGAGTGATATTGCCATAAGTTACGAGGAAGAAGAATAAAAATTACAATTTATACCAACTTTATTCCTTAGAGCTAACAACCGCACAACCGGTCCATAATACGTCTCAACCAAACCTTCGCGGATAACATGACATACAACTCCTAGTAATTTGTACTTTGACTTTAGGCTCACAAACTGGAACAACTGTGTTTCGAAACCTCAGGCTGCCATTATGGTATCCACTAGAACCCGTACAGCCTTGATTGAGAGCCCGTTACTTAATTATTATGCTAGCCGAATTTAATAGGAGCATTATTTTTGTGGCCAACCAACATTCACCCTGGTACTCGTAAATGTAAGGCAGGAATCAAAGTCGGATATTTAATACAGGTGTTATGAGTTATTGTAGGGTAATAAATGCTGACTTGTTGATAACAGTATTTCAATTGGGTTATTTAATGTGATAAGGAAAATCCAAACAGAAGATAATGTTTCTGCAAATGAACGTTTTGTGACAGTGTTTAGTAAAAGTAAAAAGTTCCAATGTTCGGGTTTCCGTGGAGACGGAATTTGTTTGGAATTATCTTCGTAGTCGTGTACTATTGGAAGAGTGGTCGCGTTCTATGTTTGAGATGGAGTGAGAATTCTCGTTTATGCCGATTTGCCGCATTATGTCACAGATTTGATGAGGTCTGTCCATCGCGTTGGAGAGCGCCCACGAGATCTTTTGCCCTCGACTTTCCCTTGTACCACCAATCGTTCTATGAAGTCCTCGTTATGGGTGATGTGCCCGAAGAACTTGAGGATTCGTATTTACACAGCCGACGATAATCTCTCTTTGATGTTGAGTTCTTTCAGGATTGAAACGTTGGTTCGGTGCGCAGTCCACGGGATTCTGAGCATGCGTCTTCAGCACCACATTTCCAGTGCGTCAATTTTGTAGCGATCATGATTCATTAACCAGTGATCTGGGTCATAATCATACCTGTGCTAACTCGGGGCACGTTTAAGGGATTTGATATCGATAATAAAGATGTCGATATATCGAATAGCTTATGTGTTAATCCAGGGTATCAGCTACCTTCATACCAACATTTCTCAAAATTGGTCCAATCGTTTGAGCATGAAGAAGGAACAAACACGCTCAAAAACTTCCGCCTTTATAAAATTTGTGTGATACACAAATAAATACACATTTTAATTTTTCTCGTTTTCATTTCAACATGAAGAGAAAGTAAATACTATTTATTTATGTTGAATAACATTTAGATGTGGACAGTCAAATCGCTATATTTTGTGTCGATATAATATTTTCCTACATCACTTTAGTATCTGTGCCCCAAGTTGCATACAGGTATGGTGATAAATATATGGAATAATCATAAAACAGTGCTAAATTTGAAAAATCGTTAGAAAGATAACACGCAAAACGCATAGGTGATAGGTACCCACCACACATCTACTTTTCAAGTAATAGCTTATTAGATCGGTAAAATTGTTGCCATATAAAAAAAAGCACCAATGGCTGGCACTATTTTGTAATTTTGGATTAAAAAAAAATATCACAATACTTTGGTTTCCGCAATTAACACACATTTAAATAAAACACTTTATAAACGGATTATATTAGGTATCTTCATTATGTGAACTTTCCTGATGTTTCAGTAATTACCGCTACCGTAGTCAAAGGCTGACTTAGAAAAACAGAATTAGAAATGATCATGTTAAACTTTTTGGTTTTAGGTATTTTTTATTAAAGATTGAAGTCGCATTAAACATTTTTTTCTGCTCGTGGCAGCAATCCCTCCGCTTACTTCATTAAATCGAGCATAAGATGATGGGGAAATTCACCATGAGAGTCTTGTTGTGCCTCGTATTCCCTTTGCTGAAGGGCCCTTGTCCTATTTGGAAGATCCACCCTTTTCTAAACAAGTTCAAGTTTTATTTGACTCCCTTGTTGATATATCAATTCTTTATACCATTAAACGAAAGGAAGACACTACGTTAAATAAGAATATTTATTGTAACAAAACGGAACTTATTGCGTCCAAAATATCTTATAACTTTAAACAAGCAATTCTTGTATATTTATAAATTTATTTCTGTGATCTCGGAAACGGCTCTAACGATTTCGCTGAAATTTGGTGTATGGGGTTTTTGGGGGTAAACAATCGATCTAGATTAGTCTTATGTTTGGGAAAAACATATTTTCGAGTTTTCATGCGTTTTCCTTTCCACGCAGAATATGGTCGCTAATTTTGTCCTACCGGCCACTGTCCGTCTGGTTCAGCGGGTTAAGACGCGGACGGCAAGAAACGAGTGTTACGGGTTCAAACCCCGCTCGATGACTTATTTTTTTTTATGTTAAATTTTATATATAATTTTTAATTTTTTATTGTTATTAGACAAGTTTAAAAAAATGTAGTTAAAGTTTGAGATAATAATATATATTTCTCATAAATATGTCTAACATTTACCTTTACTGATTACGTGAGTAAGATTTATGCTTTCGAGTTTTTATTTTATTGAGACTTATGAAGCAATAGTGCAAAACGAAAAATTTACCGATACAAATTTAAACACAGTTTCTCGGGTATTTTTTGTGACGCCTTTATCACCTAAACCCCACCATATTACAATAAATAAGGTAATAACCGAGCAAAGCTCGGTCGCCCAGGTAATGTTTATTTAATGACCTCCATGTTTCGATTGATTGAATAAATAACTTTTTGAACGCGATTAAGTATTATATTTATTATTTTTGTTTTGATAATGCGTGAAAATCGTCTTTGAAGTAAATAAATTGAAAAATATATTTATATATAATTATATATAAAAAAATTGCTAAGCTTCTTGTAATAATAATAATAATCATGTTCCCTAACCTAAGTAATATTATTTATCCAGTTGTGATACATATACTACTGTAATTTTTGTACCATCCTTTGTTTTACAAACAAAGGATGCTTAATACTTTCTTTAGTTGCGCCCGCTGACAGGAACACAATTTTTTTTCGAGATAAAAAGTAGCCTATGTGTTAATACAAAGCGTCAGCTACCTACATACCACATTTTATCATTTTTTTCTAGTCGTTTGAGCGTGAAAAAAGTAACAAACATACAAACACATAAACAAACACACTTTCGCCTTTATAATATTAGTGTGATAATGATAAAGTACTTGAAGGACCTATCTCTACTCAACTCAGTTTAAATGAAAACCTGATCTTTTTAGGCATAGTCCAAAGCCAAAGGACGCCGTGTATCATATAAGTTAGTTATTAAACCCTATTTCAAAGTGCATCTTAAAACATTATTGAGAAAACAAAGTTCGAGAAGAGGTATCTATATTCGCGCTATACGTATTATAACGCTAGAATATAACGACTGTATAAAATGGTTAAGTAAGGATAATTTGGATACAAATACAAATACAAAAAGACAAATCCTTTATTGGTAACACCAAGTTACATGTCAACAATTTTGATGGTACATTTCAGGGTACCTAGTGCTACGAGCCGAGGTTATGGGTACGAGCATTTTACAAATAACAGTAGGCTAGGTTTTAAGTTATGATTATCACATTGTCCACATTATTAATTGCGTTACAAAATATATTGGTTATTATTTTTATTTTAATACATTTTGACTAGATGAAGAAGTTAAGCTTATTGAGCAAGAACGTGTGTTACTTAACGATTTTATACAAAAGGGAAATCATCGCTTAAACCTATATACGACGTTTACTCAAACTTTTTGTGATGTAAACCTCTAGGTCCAAATTATTTCTTGTACGGTGTCCTAGAAATCCAATACCATCGAAATGCATCCATCATATATCGCGTATGTTCCTGACGCTAATATCGCGTGTTCGAGCGGTTCCGATATCTTAAGCCGAACAATGAAGGCCGCTTAAATATGCATGAGTGACGCCTAGTGCATTACGGATGACGGCTGTCACCGCCGCGGGGATTTAAGATATCTCCCTGTTGCTTGGATAAATATACGATTTCATTTATTATTACTCCGACCGGCGAATGAGCCAATATACAAATTGTCCCATTAACCTATTAATTACTTAGGTTTACGTCACTAACAAATTGAGTAAACGTCGTATAAAGGTTCAAAATATTACTTGTGTAACGCCGTCACTTACGGTTTCCTAGAAATCCAATACCATCGAAATGCATCCATCATATATCGCGTATGTTCCAGACGCTAATATCGCGTATTCGAGCGGTTCCGATATCTTAACCCTTTATTTCGCAAAAAATTACGGAGGTCGCTAGTTCAAGCCTCGTTAAGGTAGAATAGAGCAAAAAATTCTGATTCGAAATAAAATTGAACAAGATGGTCTAAAAATGTGTTCCTCCTGGGATACACTGCGAAATTAAGGGTTAAGCCGAACAATGAAGGCCGCTTAAATATGCATGAGTGACGTCTAGTGCATTACGGATGACGGCTGTCACCGCCGCGGGGATTTTAGATACCTCCCTGTTGCTTGGATAAATATACGATTTTATTTATTATTACCGAATTGGGCAATATACACAAAATGTGATTTTCATAAGAAAATTACATTTTGTGTATTGTATTGTGTGTATAGTATAAACTATTGTTTGAATGCGAAGTTATTATACGAAAAAGTGTTATATATTTTTATCAGGCTTAATGAAATGTTGATGTGATATCGACGCCATTACAAGGTGAATTCTTGGAATGTCAAGTAAAGTGTCCCAGGTATCACCGACCGTATAAATATGTCTATGTATAGAGATAGTACTCGTTTAATAAGAGCCCTGATGAACTACAATATTAGCCCAAAAGCGACTAAAAATAGACGCATCGAGATGTGGTGCTGAAGGCGAATACTCAGGATACCCTGGAAGGCCAAACGTACGAATGTGTATTTTCTCACAACTAAATATTAAAACACGGCTGTCCGTCATCTGTTTGCACCGTGTACTGTCATACCAAAGTATGCCACATAATGTGAAGAGGAGACGAAAGCCTTGAAAAACTGGTCGGGGTTGGGGCATTGAAGGCAAGACAGCCCAAGGCAGTTCACCAACCAGATGGTCTGACCAAGTCAAAAAAGCAACCTCCTCAAGCAAATGCTACCAGGCGATGAGGGCATCGATGGACCGGGACCGATGGAGACAGATAATTGGCAAAAGCAGCCTGTGATCACGATCCTCTGTAATGAGAGGCTGGATGAAGAGAGAGAGATAGAGATAGTTATTGGTACCACAACATACATAATTTTGTACGAGCGCAGAATCCATACCTACAAATTCGTCAAAAATGTACGTCGTGCTAATTGGCAGTTCTTTTACAAAGTTGCTACTAATGAACTTGAACGCTCCCAAGGTGTATCCGTAGGACCCTTTCAAATAAATCTTAATGCTTAATTATCTGTCGAGCCACTTAACAAACCATTAAAAGTTCCCTTAAACTCTGCTTAAGCCGTTCTAGCAACTTAAAAGAATCCCCGCAGGCAAAATTTAAGGCCTATCGATTTTCCAAATGCCGCCTTCAATAATAGCATGCACGAGTGTCACGTGAACGATAGCGATGCATCAATATTCGGTACCGTGGGGTTTTGTATTGAGAAGGATTACTCATTAAGGGGAATTGAATTTCGTTGGTAGGTTATGAGCAACAATCTATGTGTTATGTTGTCTTTTATACTTATTGAAATTAACACGAGATTAGGTAATAACAACGGTTTCTTTATATTGATGGTTACTAATTGGTAATTTATCTATCGAGCCACTTTACAAACCATTACAATTTTCCTTACTCTGCTTAAGCCGTTCTAGCGATTTAAAAGAATCCTCGCAGGCTGAATTTAAGGCCTATCGATCTTCCAAATGCCGCCTCCAATAATATCATGCACGAGCGTCACGTGGACGATAGCGATGCATCAATATTCGCTACCGTGGGGGTTTGTATTAAGAAGGATTACTCATTAAGGGGAATTGAATTTCGTTGGTAGGTTATGGGCAACAATCTATGTGTTATGTTGTCTTTTATACTTATTGAAATTAACACGAGATTAGGTAATAACAACGAAGGTTTCTTTATATTGATGGTTATTTACTTACTTACTACTTACTACTCTGGCTCAGTGACCCAAAGAGGATCTTGGCCTCTGACACAAGAGAACGCCATTCTTCTCTGTTTTGCGCCTTTTCCCGCCAGTTAGGGATACTTAGGGCGCACAGATCCTTCTCCACTTCATCTTTCCAGCGGTATCTCGGGCGGCCGACCGGACGTTTTCCACTCGGTCGCCCCTGAAACGCTCTCTTTACGGCCCGATCGTCTCCCATCCTCTCCAGGTGACCCAGCCAGCGGAGTCGTGTGGCTTTGATTTCGCCAACTATGTTGGGTGTAGCCACCAGCTCTTCCAACTCCTTATTCTTTCTCCTTCTCCAGCTGCCATCCTCATTTCTTATTGGTCCCAGAATCTTTCGCCAGATTTTCCTTTCCGCCACTAAGAGCTTATTTTCTTCCTTTTGAGTCAGTGTCCAAGCTTCACACCCATACATCAGGATTGGTCTGATTACCGTCTTGTAGACGCGAATCTTGGTTGGTCTACTGATCAACTTGGACACTAAAACTCTATGGAGTGCTGCAGAGCATCTTAGGGCGATTGATCCGAACATCAATCTCCTCCGCCCTGTGGTTGGTGTCGGTAACTATGCAACCAAGGTACTTAAATCTATCTACGCCTTTGTAGATGGTTGATCCTACTGCTAAATCCGCTCTTTTTGCTCTGACGTCTTTGTATCTTTTTATGAGGAGATATTCTGTTTTCTGGTGATTGATTCCGAGACCAATTTTCTCTCCCTCTTGTTCCACCTACTGTGCCATGGCCTTCAGGTCCCATTTGTTTTGCGCCAATAGCCCTAGGTCATCGGCATAGCCAATGATTTTGTGCTTGCCATTCAGCTCAACACCCCCATCATATTGTAACACCTTTCGTATGACGTATTCGAGTGCCGAGTTGAACAGCATTGGCGAAAGTGAGTCTCCCTGTTTTAGGCCAGTAACAACCTCGAACTCGTCTGACAGACCTCCGCCTGTCCTAACTCTCATCCTACTCACTTTAGTGGCAACAGCAACTAAAGTCACTAAATTGTTCGGTATGCCAAAAGATCTCATTATTTTATATAGTGTCTCCCTGACAACACTGTCATACACTTTGGCGAAATCGACGAAGAGATATTGATGGTTACTTATTGGTAATTTATCTGTCGATCCACTTATCAATCCATTAACATTTTCCTTAGACTCGGCTTAAGCCGTTCTAGCGATTTAAAAGGATTCTCGCAGGCTGAATTTAAGGCCTATCGATCTTCCGAATGCCGCCTCCAATAATATCATGCTAGAGTATCACGTGAACGACAGCGATGCATCAATATTCGGTACTTTAAGGGTTGGTAGTAGGAAGGATTATTCATTAAGTGCAATTCAATTTCGCCCGTAGTTTATGGGCAACAGTCTAGCTGTTGTGTTGTCTGTTACAGTTTTTTTTTAATATCAGTGAGGTCAATGTATTTATTAAAAAAATTAAGATTGAGTCTAAGCTGCAATATAATGTCCGTTCATTGAAATAAACATTTTAAATTTTAACATTTTTTTTAAACAAGAAAAGGAGAAATAAAAAAACACTTAATAAAAACTTAAACTAAATACTAAAAATACTAAAAGCTAAAATTAAAATAAACTAAAAAATATTTAAGAAATTGGTCGCTTGCGGCATGGTACCGAATATGCTGGCAGCATTTCCTCGTTAAACAGCTGTGTTACATAATTATATTAAAATTTAAGTACTAAAGTTAGTTTATGTAGAAAAAATTATCCCAAATAATATAGATGTTAAATTGGCAACTTAAATCATAACTATAAGTCGAGATACACTTTTAGTACCTAATTGTTTTATAGTTTTGTGACATTATGCAGCTTTTGATATACTTATTTAAGTATGCATTAAATTGAGAATCGTAACATACTTAAGGTTAGAAATCAATCCACTATTCGGAGTAAGCATACCTAATAGTATATAATTTATTTTCTTTACATATTTTGCAGTGTGACTTTTCAATATATTGACGAATTTCAATGTTAAGTGACTCGTACTCTCTAATTAATTTTGCACATTTTTCTTGGCATACTCGGTTAAAAGAATATTTCACGTCGTGAAAATTCACTGAACAGTTTCCTAGAGGAAATTCTAATTGGTTGCTAGTTTAAGGCTACCATCCGTTTGCGTTGAGATTTAAAGGCTTCATTATGGGGAAGAGTATTGGCAAATGGCGACCAATCGACAGCCCTGAAGGATGCAATTACTGGCAGGAAGGAGGCGAATAGGAAGCCTCGCTTCCATCCCACGTCACATCTTCCCCTTAATTAATACTGAGATCGGTTTACGAAAATGAAGTTTGTTTATGTTCAACAACCCACAAAATTTGTTGGATAAACTTAACAAGTTTATTTTATTAGGTCTCGAAGGGTAAACAAATGCTGTATTTGATAATAACAACTGTTTTTGTATGTTTCGAAACTGTAAAATCTACAATACAGATAGTAAATAACAGCATGTCCAAAAATAATTTTCAACCATAGGCGCAAAAAGATGATAGCTTTACGATGTGCATTCTGTGTGTCCGTCTGTCTGCCTGTGCCTGTGGTATCATGTTTTGGTGTACCTATACTGTGAATTTACGTGTAAATAAATAAATAAATCATGTGGTGTGGTGTGTGTGGTCTGTGTGGCTTTCAAAAGTGTGGGACAATTTTGAATGCATATATATTGTATGGCTGGCCTCCTCATGGTAGTCCTTTTTTGCTGGTGTTATAAAAGTATTTTAAGTAAATAAAACTTATCGATTTCATATTATAGTAAGTTATGGGAATTTGTAATTCAGTTTGTTTTTGGATTAATGCTTTTAGAATTTCATCGATTAACAAGTTTTTCAATGACACGATAATATATTATTATGTATACTTACATAAATAACATTCAACATCTTTTACTTACATCGACTTATAAAGTAATTTTCAATTTTATTATTATTGCATAATTTTTAATTTTTGCTTAATAAATCTATACGGGTTGTGTATCGTTGAAAATGATTTAAACGAACACATCGGCTTAATGAAAGGAGTATCAAGCCATGTTGATAAAAATGACAAAATGGCGAACAATGGCAGCAACGTTGTAATCGATTATACTTTCAATGAATCGCTTCAGAGAGTGCTGAATCAGAATCACGAGAGATAACTGGAATATGATTAAATATTGAAAAGCAACATGCTACGTCTGTGATTAACGACGCTCAATCATCGGATCGAAAACTACAGATTTATTCAGTGCATTCATTAATTGCTCAAAAGAACATACATTTATGTGGATTTCGATAAATATTGAATATCATAATTTGCTTTTAATTACACATCGTTAGCTGTTTTTGGTCATTCTCGTAGCTTTATTTATGTTTGACTTAATTTTCCTTAACCTTTATTGGAAATTACAGTATGTTAAACCATTGGTTATCTTTGTAAGCCCTTGGATGTTTAACTTAAAATCCATAAAAACGGTAGTCGTGACCTCCTTTGCCGTGCGACATAAATCACGGTTTTTTGGCGTATTATAATGAAATTAAGAGGCCTTATTCCTATTAGAATTTAAATTTTTCATATTATGACAAATATTTTGATAATTTCAACCAACTTTTTGAAGTGAATAATACTTTTCCCTGAGGTACATGCCCAGGTGCATACATAGCTATTTCATGCGTTCATTGCGTGCAGTCGAAAAAAAGTTAAAAAAACTACTTTTCTGCGTGAATTTCGATTTGTTTTTGAAACAAAATATCAATGAAAAATTCAAATTGTAGGCTTCAAATATATGTATACCAATAAATCTCAATAGCCCTGTTCTAGGTAGTAACACAACAAAATAAACAATAAGCAATTAAAATAAGTCTTATCTAAATCTAAAACTAAATCTAAACTAAGTTTAAAAATGGCCCCCGTGGCATTGTACCAAAGACGCTGGCAGCATTACCTCGTAGTAACATCAATAATATGGATAAACATGTTTGATCATAGAGAAAAATGTCTAAAACTATCTGCATTTTAAAAGGAATAAGGCCTCTTAAGGGTCAAACAATATTTGTTGCGCGACTAAGGGTCAGGGATTGCAATACGTGTAGAACAACAGTCCGGCAACTATATTTTAACTAAATACCTATATTTTAAATATCTTCATAAACTATACAATCGCTCTTTATTGATAAGATCGCCTGTTTTTACTTTATTGTAATGCTACGTGCTACATGTGTTTGAATTTCTTTCTTGTTGAGGTGAGCAATAAAGAACATTCAATTCTATTTTATTCTAGAATGTTTTAGTTATCAGTTGTATTTTTCTCGTGAATAGTTAACTGTCAGAATTGTTCTTATAAACATAACCTATGGGATTCTATTTCAGCTCTTAGAAAATCTTGAAAAGTGCATATAGTTTTGTGTGATGATGAATTATTTCATGCCTAGACACGATAAGTAGTGAATTTGTGTAGTTACCGAAGGCAAATGTAACTATTTTCCGTCTCATAATAATGGTATTAAGCTATGATTTCAGTTACACCTCGGTATATCGATATGCGGAATTGAATATCTCTTATACTTCTAAACGTGTAAGTCCGGCAACTCTCGAGCCTGAAGGGTTGTGTCGTCCTACTCATTCAAAAATTGTTGGTCAAAAGATGGAGAGGGATGGCACGGAACGCACTTCGAAGTAGCCCTTCTATTCTCTCTCACCGGGACGTCGTGCTGGCTGCTGGCGTCGCCGGTATCATATCAAATCATACTGGAATGCGTGGAAGCTAACTCACTTAGAGACGCTTGCCTAGGGGGAGACCGAGCGGTTTTGAAACAGGGGTGACTTCTGAGATTTACATCCGTTAGAGAAACAAGGACGCTTGTTGCGGGGCGCGCGGGCGAGGGTGCGTCTAAACGGGATGTTTTCGGCTAAAGGATTTTAATACCAAGAAATTTACGTTGTGTTAACTCACTTCTGCTTCAAAACCCATCGGTCTCCCCTATTATTCTGTATGAGATACGTAGATACGTTACTGAGCGTGCCAGTGGGACAGAGGTCTAAGGATTACCTAATTGTAGTTGTACCGATGAGAACGCATTCGAAAATGGTCGTAACTAAAGTAAACTAGCATACATATTACATAATAGAACTGGCGCGTAATAGCGTAATGAAACCAATTAACCTTTTTATACCAACTTGGAAACATCGCGACCCAAATATCATACTAAACGGTTAGCAGTCATAATTGCTAAAGTAATTTGTTTAATGAATCCAATTAAACCTTGTTCGGGTTTGAAATTTCACAGATATTTTAATCGAAGATAAGATACCTATTTTGTTTATTTTAAGATCATTATCATGGCCAGATCATGGACATGTGCTTATTTCTTTAACATTCTTAACCCTGAAGCGTAAAAAGGAAACTTCTTTTGAAGGATTCACAAAACGCAATCCCATCTATATTTAATAGAGAGTAGACTGATGTTGAATTATACAATATACTGTAGTTATATGAATCAAATTAGCTTAATACGTCATGACACAAAAAAAACTATCATTTTTTGAAATATGTCACTTCAAAGGTACGCATTTTTAAAAAATCAAAAATGAAATTCGTGATTGTTTTCAGAATATTCATAATAAACAAAACAATAATTGTAAGACAATCATGAACATAAACGCACTTTTCTACGGTAAAAATGGCAAATTACTTATTGTCTCCATACAAATATTTTGTACATGAGCCACAAAAATTCAGTCACAATGTAGGCGGCCATTAGCATGGAGTGTTTTTGGAGCTGTCTAAGTATAGTTAGTCCCATATAGACAATTGATCCCATTAATAAATACAACAACTGACATCTTAAAATAAATTCTACACGCCTATTTAGTTTATATTGACGAGATACTTTGCATATTTGATTGTACAACTGTCTATGAAGTGACAGTGTTTGAATCCCGGCAAGGGCAAATATTTGCAAACCCATGAGCACCGGCTCCGTATGCAGCTACACTACCACGCAAACAATCGCGTTACTGAATTCATACATACATTTTACTAAAGCGTACCTAATAAGATATCGAACTATTGTATTGACTGCTTGGCCTAAAATTCTTTCGTACGACCGAATATTTGGATACCCAGATGCTTTCCGCCTGTTCACATCTAGAAAACGGATTTCCCTACCGATTTTCATGATAATTTTGTGTAAAAAAAAATATTTTGTGATTCAGTTTTTCGAAAAATTTGGAAATTGCGGAAATATAGTGTGTTGAAAACGTGAAAATACACATTTCAATCATTTCGTTACAATTAATTTAATCACAAACTCTTAAAGTTTTATTTTCGAGTAAGTTTTTCTTTTTTTTTGAAATGGAGGAGATAACCCCCAGGTTGAGATTTTAAAAAGAGTCATTATTCAGCCGTATTGAAAAATTATGGCGAGGTTTATAGCCCGCATATATCTAATAAGGATAACTGAGCTACATAAACGAGATAATTGTGTATAATATATTATATTATTAATTACACTATTATTGTGAAGGCGAAAGTTTGTAAGTGTGTTTATGTATATATTTGTTACTTCTTCACGCTCAAACGGCTGGACCAATTTTGATAAATTTTGGTATGAAGGTAGCTGATACACTGGACTAAGTCATAGGCTACTTTTATCCTAAAAAAATATAGTGTTCCTTTGGGATAAACGGGTAACACCGCACGGCGTCGCTAGTATTATGTAATATAGGAGTTGCAAACTAAGGATGTTATCATCGTTAGACGCTGGCTTTTCAGGCTCGCAACCTCAACAGTTGCATTCGTAACCTGTAGCGCGGAGCGAAACCCTCTCGTAGAGGGCCCTCAAAGCGCAGCGCTGGTGAAAAACCGGCTTTAGTAAGTATAATATTTATATTTAGTAAGTATAATATTTATGAGCTGAAGACCTCGCGATAGTTTTATATACATAATATTATATATTATAATACAGGAGTTTCGATCTAAGGATGTTCTCATCGTTAGACGCTGGCTTTTCAGGCTCGCAACCTCAACAGTTACATTCGTAACCTGTAGCGCGGAGCGAAACCCTCTCGCGGAGGGCTCTCAAAGCGCAGCGCCGGTGAAAAACCTGCTTTAATTGGATTGCCTTTTATTAGCGTAATAAAATTGGATTTACTCAGCTGGAGCCGGACGCGTTTCGCTTCTCTCTGTTGTTTCGTTATTCCCTATAGAATTGAATAATCGACAAGTGTATGAGTTTTCAAAAGATGGGTTTGTTGCGGGACGCGTGCGTATGAAAAAAACTCTCCCAGAGCCGTTTTATTGTCCGTTGAGTTACGTTAGGTTAGGTTAAGACATCACGAACTGTTTCATATGACATATTAAAATATGACTAGTGGCTCTGAGATCTGTAGACCTCACGAGTTTGTTTCAAAATGGCTGAGAAATGATTTTTTTTTTACGTTTTCAACCCCCATATAAATAAATAAATTTCAAACAACTCACAAATCGATTTAGTCCCAAATTAAGCTAGAGAAGGCTTGTGTTATGGGTGCTAGACGACGATATACATACCTATATAGTTTTGACAACAACCTTGACCCAAGTACAAATATTCGAGTTCATCACACAAATATTTGTCCTGGCCGGGATTCGAACCCGGGAGCGCCGGCTCAACAGGCAGGTAATAAAAAATCGGAACATATATATAATTTTTTCAAAAATTATCGGGTTAGAAACCTCAATGTGTTCCACGTATGAGCGCAATTTAATTTTTCTTTGCCTATTGATTCTTGTATCAATATAGCAATTAAAAAATGTGGTGTTCGTTATTTCACTGAAAAATAATCTGGAAAAACATAATTGTGTTTTGAAATAAAATATTAAAAATAAATATGTACAAATATCAACGCTCAAAGAAAAATAGAAATGCCTAACCTGGTGGAAGAGGCCGGGAATCGAACCCGGTACCTCTGGATTGCCGGTCCAGCGCGTTAACCTTTCCGCTACCGTAACGAATTTTTCCTTATGCTTTGTGTGTCGATCTTTGCATTGTTTATTTGAAAGGGTTTACACCTTAGCAACCTGTATGTGAATACTTTAATATTCACAAACGTTAATAAATATGAGTTAAGTATTTACCGAATCTGCTCTCAAAACTTTACGGCAATATGTATCCATTTGGACGACTAGACAAACGGACAACTGAAAGTATTTTTGCCATAACTGAAATGGAAACACTTCGCTAGCTCGATCAATACTTAAAAGTGTCATGAGTTTTAATTACTTTAAAACTTTGAGTTAAAATACATTGAAATGCAAATTAAAGTTATTAAAGTAGTTCAAGTATTTTTAGTTCTTTGTCTTTAGAGTACCTATTAGGTACATCATTTCCTTAATGTACTATATAATTCTGTTATATAGAATCAAATACAAAGTTACATATTCCATTATCAATATAAACGTGCCTCCCCCGCCCGGGAAGATTGATCAACGCCAATCTGTCACGAAATTGATCCAATTTAATTTCATGACACTATCTTTTTCCGGGGCCGAGCGCGTGCTGAAAACGCACGTGAAAAATCACGGCAATCACTTCTTCGCTTTTAAAATACAGTGGGGCTGTTAATAAATAGCCCGGGCCCGATCAGCTGACCAAAATAATGGATTCTTTATTGAATTCAGCCTACGTTATTAGGGTTCCGTATTCAATCGGAAGGAGTAGAACCCTTATAGGATTACGGTGCTATTCGTATGTCTGTCTGTATGTCCGTATGTCAAGACTTTCACTCAGCGATACGTGGTAGGTATCAAGCTGAAACTAATATCAAATACTCATTTCTGCTACTTCTTGGCACCGTGAATAAATCAAACTTCTAAGTCAACATATACTCGCAATCAAAATATATGTGCGTTCATGCTAAATTTGTTGTCGCTGGCAAGGGAATCAAAACCTATCCGTTCCTAAATAAAAAGGTGTAAATGTAAATTGTAAACTTGTAGTTATATTACAATAAATATACCTATATACTTATTTTTGTAATTACTAACCTATTTGCAGTTGGCAAACTAACATCAACCTACGTTGATGTATGGGGCCAGCGTTAAAATTAAGATATAAGAGTTTACCGCTCAGTACAGTTTATTTTTTCGTTAGAGTATTAGACTAAATAAGCCTAGAATTTGCGAAAGATGAAGCCGCTATTAGTTTTATGTGTGTGTGTCCACAGCTACGTTTTGCTTGTGGCACTGACGTTGTTGTGAGAGATACGCCAACGGACAAAACTTAGGCCGTAGCAAACAAAAACTCGCTTCACTTTGAAGTGCTAACTAGGTGTAATATGCAGTGTTTCATTGTTTGTACGGAACCCTCGGTGAGCGAGTACGATTCTCACTTGACTGGCTGTATCTAATTTACGGTATAAGAGTAATTTTAAATTCGAACGTTTACCTGATTTTATGATGAAATTACAGGCTTGGATAATATGGAGCAACACGTCAAAACTTGCATGAAGTACCTACCTCTGATTTGTGAATGATTTTAAAATTTTAATACATAAAGTTATCTATAATGAAGAGATACCTTCTAAATAATGTCAAATGTAATCTTAATTAGGTTATCATATAATTTCGTGTTTGGTCAGTTAAGGTAGGTAGTAAAGGTAACATTTAAACACATAAAAGGATAACTAATTTCCGTTCCAACAATTTTTACGTGAGTTTAAACAGTTTTATAATTATAACTAATTTCATCTCATTAAATGAATCTAACCTTCTTAGATCAATGTAAGTCACCCCCCTATGTAAGTAATAAAAACTCAATGGAATCCTTTACGTGCAATCCGCAGTTTCCATTTATTACGCCAGCAGGCAGATTTTATTCCTCGAAATATATACATGCATTTCATCCTTGCAATAAAGGGCTGATCCATGCATAACAGCGGCATGTCCGGCGTCCAATTTATCTTGTCAGGAACAATCCAATTATATTTTTTCCGCCAAATAGACACATTGGAGTCGGACACGCCACGGGATATGTTCGCGAATACCCTGAGCGGTTCGTTGATTCTGTCTGCTCTTTTATGGAACGATATAACAGTGCTTTTTGGATTTACATATTTTACGGTTTTGTTTGGCAGCTTTTTACCGGTCCCCTCGGTGATTTGATTGGACGCAAATCTTCTGTGATGTCATGACATCACAGAAGCAGTGTCAGAGCATCACAAACAAAAATTTAAACAGAAGCGAATACCGACCACAACCCATGGGTTATTGGGTATTTTTTGTTTAGTTTATTATTTTTATAATTTTACGAACTATCCAACTAAAGGGCTAAATCTAACGTTTTATAACAACCGCTTAACACAATAATTAAAAATGTCTCACGAAAGTTTAATACGATTATCAATAATATACCTTCATCTATACTGTTATAAAATTCTAAGGCTGATGTATTAAAAACCAAATTCTGCGTGGAGAGTAAATAAAATTCTGAACGCCATCTAATAACGAGTACGTATAAAAATAAAACTGTCACTATTAGCATTGTGCTCCAATTAAGTTATATATAAATTACCATTTTAACATGTCGAAAAACTGAATAAACAAGATATTTTATATACTTAGTATTGAACCTACTCACAACACTATGAGAGTCGTTTCAAAACTGGGACCTCTAGGCGAGAAAAGCCTCAGAGCATCTGGATATTCAAACATCATATATGATGTATGATGTTTGAATGTTTAGATGCTCTCAGGCCGTTTTCTTACTCGTGTTTCGTATGATGTATCATACAAAAGACTTTTGGGTCAAGTTGAAACGGAGACGCTATGCTCGCTTCGCTCGCTCGCCCAAATATCGATCTTTCTCTCAAAAACGGTCCCAGACAGTCTCCCCTGACTGCTGGCTTCTATCATCGGTTTTTTATTGGCTAGGACGTGTTTTTTCTACCGGGAGTCTCCGAAGCATCTGCTATCTTTAGCCGCGCCAAGATTAATGATAATGGGTTCACAAGGCGCTAGGTGACGTTTAAACACGCCAGGAACGGAAAGTATGGTAAGCGTTTAGTTAAAGATGCTTGGGAAGTTGTTTTAAGCTACTTTAAATTAATAATTTGGCGATATTGCTGTATAATAACAACCAGGAACCAGCGAGCAAAATTGATCGAAATAACAAAGGAAATGAAATAACCAGTGACGACCCTAATAGTTTAATTAATTTTACTCCCATTTTACGAATTCTGATAATAACCTAAATTCAAAAGTTTTGAAAAACCCAGATCATAGCTAAGAACTATCTCGATAGACAAGGCTTGCGATTTAAAAAAACCGCATTCAAATCGTGGTCGTTTGGGAGCTACGATGCCATAGACAGACACACATACTCACATACACAAGTTCAACGTATAACACCCCTCTTTTATGCCGGGTAAAAAAAACTACCAGTCTTTATGATTGCGTTAATTCACTAATATTTATACTATGTTAAAACTCTTACAAACTTGTCTTCAATAGGCGAAGCCTCATTTTAGAGTTCCTTGAAAGTGATTTGACCCCATATTACAAACCAACAAAAGTAGCAATTGGCTGTACCTATACCTATTTGAATTTCTTAATGTATTGTCGTTACTATTGTTAATTCTAGAGTTGTATTTAAAACAATTATCTATGGAGGAATGATTTCAGAAAACATCTAAACAACGCGACGCAGAATCTGTATAAGCATGTGGCGCTATCTGTAGGTAGAAAAAAATATCTCCGATCATCACGCTGCGCATCCAAATATGATTATAGACTACCTTTTACCCCACTACGGTAAAGAATAAAGTTTTACGTGGTCAGTTGCGGGCACGAATATAATTAATAATAATAAACTAGGTAGGTAGGCACAATTGAAAGTTCCAATGCCACAGTAATAACATTTCTAGTCATACACGACTGTTTTCTAAACCTCAAGCTATTATAACCTGTTTGACGCGGAAAAGTGGAAAAGAAAAAACGCGAGGCTAACAGGATGCGATAGGTGAGGACAAACTGCCCTTGTTAACGTAAATTACTATCGTCGTGTGCAGTAGCTACCGACAATAGTATTTATAATAAAACCGGCCAAGTGCGAGTCTGACTCGTGCACCGAGGATTCCGTACAAATACTTCCCATCTTAACTGGCCGGGTTAAGTTAAGTTTACATTTGGTAATGTATGGCGCCGGAAACAAATGAGGTGCAGTTGCCGATACGACCTTCAAACCTTCAAGAAAAGAGCGTATTCCCACCTGAAAGGCCGGCAACGCACTTGTGACTCCTCTGGTGTTGCAGGTGTCTATGGGCGACGGTAATCGCTTTCCATCAGGCGATTCGTTTGCTCGTTTGCCCCCTATGACATAAAAAAAAAAAAAAAAAAAAAAAAAAAAGTTAACGCGTTTGTAGTATGGGAGCCTTCTTAACTATTTATTTTACTCTGCTATTACAGCGGCAACAGAAATACATGATCTGTGAAAATTTCAACTGTCTAGGATATCACGGTTCACGAGATGTATCAGGCTGTAGCCTGGTGACAGACGGACAGTGGAGGCTTACTAGTAGGGTCCCGTTTTTTCCCTTTAGGTACGGTACCCTAAAAACTACTTGCTTATCCGGTACTCCGGTGTTCTTAGGGATGGCTCGTTCCTCACTTAAAACAATAGTTACTGATTAAATCACTTCTTAATTGCGAAAATCGTGGTAGTAAAACAGCACGATTTTCGTAAACACATCAATATCTTCCCAAAATATTTTTTCCTTGCGATTTGCTGTTTGTGTCTATGTATATGTACTATCGGCTGCAGAAATACCTGGTCCATTTATGAATGAACCATGGGCCATGCAATTTTGCAGCTCATTGTACCTATATCTTACAAGCCTTTCCACCTTAAAACGCAGTTGTTGACATTTACAACATGATCTGTATTAAATAATGTTCCAATTTAATATGTATCGCTATCTGCCAAGTCACGACGTTTGAGACAATAGTTAACAAGATACTAATAATAAGTTGTGTTAATTAGTTGCGATAATAAAACTAATTGGGCCTTGTTAATAATTTGTTATTAAACAAATTATCGGTTCTAGGTAATTAAAAACACAACCTTACAATAATTATAATAAAATATTTATGAGGTGCCAGTAAGGGACTAAATTCGACATTTTTAATGACTTGTGTCGGAATTATCAATACTATTCTGTGTGTAGTGTATACAGATAGGTATGTTTTTTTATTACAGATATTAATTTTCTTCGTTAAATTGACGACTTGTTCTTTTCATGCAGCTGGCGACGCATATATTATATATGTAATAAAGAAAACTCGCCTATGGCCTGTATATATATATTTCACCAATGAACTATGTAAATATATCTATCCATTTTTGAGATACAGTTTGTTAAACATTAGTGTTAAAATCTGCATATATTATATGAACGCTAGCATCTTTTGAACATCGCTAAGTTAAAGACAGGTGTCAATTTAAAATGTAAATAAAACTTTTGTTTTAGCAGGGTTGTCACTGATATTAAAATGTTTTATTTTGATGAGTTTTTTTTTACTTTTAAAACCAGCTTTAGAATTATAATAGGTGTAGATCACTCAAATGACACTATCCTGTCAGCTCAGTTTTTATAAATGTTCCACCCTGTATATAAGCCATATCGCAGACATATGGTATAATTCATTTGAAGGCTATATTCTCACTCGTATTAGGCACAAGGTCTCTTTTTCTTTCGTAGTCTCGTCTCTGGTCTATCCGCACCGACGTTTGTGTTTTATTATTAATTTATTTTCACCATAAAGTTCATCATTGGTTTAAGTTAGTTGCACCGCCCACAATTTATCTGCTTAGCCCAATGGTTGACTGGTAGAGAATGCCCTATGGCATTAAGTCCGCCCTTTGTATGATAAGTTCTTTCTTTTGTGCAATAATAATATAAATTAATTAATTTAATTCATTAATAAAACAATGTATGTACAATAGCCCCTCAGCTGTAGGAAGCCTCCTCAAAGCTGCGTAAAAGGCCCGATTTTTTCATATTACAGAAACTTTTTTACCTACTTAAAATCGTGATTTTTTCGTAATCTATTTTTTTTTATGTCATAGGGGCAAACGAGCAAACGTATCGCCTGATGGAAAGCGATTACCGTCGCCCATAAACACCTGCAACACCAGAGGAGTCACAAGTGTTTGCCTACCCGGAGGATGAAGATAGAATGCCTCTATGCTAGTAATTTCACCGGCTATCTTACCCCCACACCGGAACACAACAAGGCGCACATTGCTGTTTGGCGGTGGGTTAGTAGGCAAGACGGTAGTAACAATCCGGACGGACCCTGCACGAGGCCCTAATACTCCAAAAGAACATCTCACATACGAAGGGATATAAGTACTAAATCATGCGCATATTAAGAATTCATTAGCGTTGCTAGAGATTTAGATTTAAGTCAAGTTTCAAAAGAGTCACAACTTTAGCAATGACTGGAATTGAATTATTTTCACAATAAGTTAAAATATTATATCAACAATATCGCAACGCCCTCTCAAAATGACAATGATTACGAGGCACCAAATCACCACTAATCAATTATCTCGAAAACTTATGATTACTAACTGAAAATTATAAAACCGTTTTACACTAGAACACATAGATTTATGGTGCAATTATAGTAAAATTGTAACTAGATGTAATTGCAACGTTGACAGACCGTGATCCATCATAATAATATTTCGCAGCTTCTGGGTCAAAACAGGCTGCAAAATTTGGTCACGTTCGATATCTATTACTATCACATTAAGATATAATCAGTACATTAACTTCTTTCCAGACCATTATGAAGTAATTATTGAAGCACTATTGAAAATATCGAGAGGCCGTAGCACAACCAGACCGTCAGACCAGGTCCGCTCATCGCTGAATATCAAACTGCACGATGCACTCCATGCCTTGTGTCTTGCGAAGTTAGAATACAGATACAGGTGGCGGAAACTTAACAAGGAAAAAATACTTTTGCATCCGGAGAATCACGACCCTCAGTAACGAGGAACGCGACGCGAGGAGGATTAAAAAGGTAGTTCTCGAAAACTAAATTCACATTTAACTTCTATTTAATATTATTACCTAAAATGTACGTTGAAATGTAAACCCGCTGTCTTAATAGTTTGTTGAAGATCGAATTATGTAATTTAATTTTTCGTAACCGAAAGCACTTTTGATTCATGTTTAAGTAGTTGGTATTAATGTTCATAGACTAATAAAGATATTAAAAAGTAAATTTATAAAAATCTTCCGCAATCATTGTTACAGATTGATGTTAAAGAGGCCCATGCAGATTTATGACGGTAGCGTTTATCACGCGATAAATAAATAACGAAGCATCGGTCACTTTTTGATAGGCATGTGAGGGCGGGCGAGAGTGAGAGATGCTAATAATTTATTTATCGTGTTATAAATGCTACCATGAACCTGGAATATAAATATATGAACTTTTGCCAAAATATGTACCAAATTATTCCTTTTTGAGGTGGATTTTAAATTGATAGTGAGGATTGTGATCTCGTTTTACAGGCAATATACTGATTATCACCTTCACTGTGCTACGAGTACTACCGCTTACTAGTCGAATAACGCAGATCATGAATGCTTTAAGCGCGCTAGGCAGTTCAAATTAACACCTCGGGTAAAATTCACGCCCGTAATAACCGGCAATTTGCTTAAAATTAAACCCATTAACCTTAGCAAACAGCCTTTATGAAGCTTATTATGTCAAAAAACCCAGGGACTTACATAGTTTAGATGGCGAAACAACAGCGAATATGCGGCATGACGGTATCCAATTTTTTTTTTATTTGGGGAAGTGGAAACCGTACAATTAACCGGAACAACTGGCCTTTCTGTATAAAATTGGTCCACACTTAAACATTGCCCGTTTTAATTGTTTTACTGCTACAGCGCATATACAATATCTAAAAAAAATATTTTAATAACTGAAATACATTATCATTATGCACTGTAACAGAAAAACAATTAATTCGGACAATGTGTAAGTGTCGAAGTTATTCCATTATTGTATATAATTATGCGAAACCGTTAACAAAACCCAAAACAATATAACTTTAACCTTTTCAATTCTTGGGTAAAAGCAAATTCACTAAATTCATGTCACGAAGGAAGTTAGCCTAAGTACCAGCGTACATCTGAACGGGGGTCTGAAATCTACCTATTTGCTATATTATAATCTATACTAACAATTTTGATTTTTTATTGGAAATGCGTTTTCTTTGGTCAAAATTTTTGAGAATAATCTCAACAGCCATCCCACCGAAAATGTAGGATGGATTTTTAACCATTCAAAGAAGTATATATATATAGGATACGGTTTACCCGACGACGAAAAAAAAATAGTTTTACGCAGATGAAGTATCTTCGAGTATGTGATACTATTATTATAATTTACCATGTTGTTATGCAAATTAAAGCAGAAACGGATACATGTGAGCAGTAAATTGTATAAATACAGAAGTTCTTATAACACAGATGGGATGTGATTTAGCTATTAAAACATTAGGTCAAATTAACCTAGTTTCGTGCATTAGAAATATAATTTTAATGGGGTAAATACTTAACTACTAATCAAATGCGATTATAATTTCCCCTTCAATCGTAAAATGTTCGTAATTCGTTCATTCGTTTTATGACTGCTCGTTTTAATGATAATGTTTACCGCGAGTTTTTTATGCACAAATGCACGAACACAATTACTTTTAAATCGTATAATTTTATTAAAACTAGTGACTTCGCATGGATTATAGGCCGCAAATAAAAAAGGAAGGTAGTTATGCATGTGAGAAAATTCTAGGAGTTCTGTGTTTGTTCGTGCATCATGCATAAATTATTCGACTGATATTTAGGTAAGTAATTTGCCATACAAGTAGGTACAGTCAACCAATTTGATTTCTAGGCCATTATAGAACCTTGTCACAATGACAATGATATGAGATTTCAAGCGGCTTTGACATTGACGTTCACTGTGACCAGGTACGAAATGGCCTAGGAATCAAATTGGTTGAATGAACCTAAACGTATCCACACACGTAATCGTATTTCTATCGGCCCGGCCAGGACTACGCGCGACCAGCGTCAGCGGCAGTGGTGAGCGGTAAATATGAAATTATAGCGATATATGAAGCACGACAAGAGCCGTCCGCGCGGTTGCCGCTCTATTTGTTCTCGCCGGGAGCGCATTTTTTCACATAAAGATTGCTTGTTATAACGTATTGTTTGTCATTAAATTGTTAGCCATAAATCTGAATTTATTCACTTTACAAGAGTTTTGAAAGTAAAACCTATTAGCTTAGGTTTGGTTAGGTTAGGTTTGTATTAAAACAATCCTAAAAGTAATTTGTTTCAGAGAAAAGTACAAATTATGGCTACGAAAATTATGACTATTGACAATTATGAATAAAAAAATTATGTGAGCTGATACGGACCCCTTGTGATGATTTATTCACCATTTGGTGTTGACTATAATTATACAGGGCCTTATTCATTCCATTATATATATCTTTATCGGATACTTATTCTCCGAAATGGTGATATAATAATAATTAATAATAATAATAATTTGACCATGGTAACGTGAAATGTCACTTTATGCAGGTCGATCTCAAGCATCGCGTTCTAACGATAGTTAAGAGGCCTTATACATTTTCAAATGTGCTTTTTTCATGTTTTTCATGTTATAATATATATTATACATAATAATATCAACCAACTTTAAAAGTGAATAATACTTTTCCCTGAGTTTTATGTAGATAGATAGAGCTATTTCATGCTTGAATTGCGTGCAGTCGAGAATAAGTTAAAAAAAAGTTTTCTGCGTGAATTTTGTCAATTTAGAGTAGTTTTTGAAATAAAAATTATCAATGAAAAATTCAAACTGTAGGTTTGAAATGTATATCAATAAATTGAAATATAATGTGTTCTGTTCTAAGTAGTTAATACCATTGATAACATGTTAAGAAACATGTTTGATCATAGAGAAAAATGACTAAAACAATCTGCATTTTGGAACGGATAAAGAGCCTTAAATGCGATATACCTGGGATATGACTGATACATCGCTTAGTTAGCTATAATTGATTCGATTCAAACCGGGGATATAACTAATACATCGCATAGTTAGCTATAATTGATTTGATTTATCGATTTATGTAAAATGCGAGAAAAATCGATTGAATTTACGCGTACACTTCAATGAATTTTGCTCGCATTTTATGAACCCTGTTAATTAATAACAGCCGGCTTTTGATGCAAGCTCTGCTTTAATATACTAAAACACTTCATGATAAATGTAAATCAGCTAGATAACTAACAGAATAGCATGCTACTCAGAATGAATTATGTCTAATTAAGTTACAGTAATTTAGAAATGTAAAGATTGTATGTAAAGAAGGATTGCAAAATGTATAAGGATTGGTTTCGGTAACTGGACTTTAAATTAATTCGCTTGTGAAATAATGTCGATCTAAGAAATCATTACAGTCCTTTCCTGGCGTGATACGATCTATATGATCTTGGTAGGGTAGACTGGGTACGGTTGGAACAATTTTGCTTATATCGTCCGCAATTTTTCAGTTTATTATCTGAGAGATGAAGTAAATGTATCAAATGAAGGAGTGTGTCTTTACCTACTAATAGGTAATTAAATTTTAGCCCTAAGTCCATTAATATTTGTTGTAGATCAAGTTAAAAAAGGAAATTAGATTTGTTCCAACCGTTGTAACGTAGAAATTTTTAAACCCCCCTTGTTTTATTTGTACTTCCAATCGATAATTCCAATCGTAATCTCAGTATCACAACCCTTAAAATGTGTCCCATCCTTAACCTTAGGCCAATGTTGCCGCTACTAAAAGTCCGTTCTCCATTTGCGATTCGTTTCTGTTAAATACATTCTGATCGTCCTAATTTTGGAAAGGGTGTTGGATGTCATTTTCTATTCGTTTCAGATTATTCAGCGACTCGAGATTAATTTAAAATTAAGTTTGGTCACATCGTCCGAAGCGAATTACTCTCATGTCGTCTTTTTTTTTAAATCTAGCAACACCGCACAATGACGCGTCATTTCGCTCTCTGATTTCATTCGATCGGCATTTTATTTTGTCCGAGTCTAAATTATTTGGAAGAAACTCCATATTTGGTACGTATTATAGTGTTCAGCTGAAGTGGCGTCTTGGTCTTCATCCCATGTTGACAATGGTTGTTTTTTTTTAGAATCTTCGGCAGGCGTCCGAGGAGCCCTGACTGAGGGATGAGTCCCTCGGCCTCTTTTCCCCATGTCCCGTTCTAAATAGAACGTTTTGAGCCCCCGCTGGGTTGACATTGGCCAAATAGTCTTCAGCACCGCCATTTTCCCCACCGGGTATGTATATTTGATGAATGTCTTACCATCTAGGTTAGCTATTACGTAACCGAGCGTGTCATTGACTGTACTTGTTGAATTTCAGGGGTTTTCGTACTGATGTCAAAATGAAAGGTTGAGCAGCAGGCTCCCTTTCCTCTTCCGCTGACGCTGTTCCGAAGCTGTCTCTGTATATGGTGAGGTAGCTCCCAACACATGCCTATGTCCGAGTAACCGGGGACACCTATCTGGTGACGTACTCTTTCTCTTATTATTTTACGCCTGTGAAGCAGGCTGGCGCCCATTTTTTTTAGTATAATATAACGCATAACCTTTTGCCTCTCACCGATAAATAAATAATTATTATAACACAAACGAAGTTGTCAGTGCGGCAAGTCAGTCAGCCCATTTAAAACCCTGTTCGAGTCTGTATGTGCTCTGCCAGCAATTTTGTTTATATTTTGAGCTATGCCTGGGTCGATAAAAGTTTAGAATAATTGTTAAAATAAATGTTGTTAACTTATGTTACCGTTTAATTTATGCTCCTCCTATTATACCTCAATTTTATTACTTACCGATGAGCTGTCCCTCTAGGGCCAGGTTAATTAGGTAACACCGTCCCCATCCCAGGGGCGGTTGGAACAATGATGGTGGTCAGTTGGAACACATGCAAGTAACACAAAATATTACATTTTAACAAGTTTTAATCATCTTTTTTTTCATACTTAAGAATATTATAGGAACTGTCTTACAACAACATTTAAAAATCAACATCCTTACTATAGTTTAATCAGCCTTTGCGTATTTGAGCACACAAGTAAACATCTGCGTACATTATCAGTCTTTTTAACTAAAATATGACAATGTCTTTAACATTATTTAAATAATTAAGAAAAACAAAACATAAATAAACTCCTTGCATATAAAAAAAAAGACTCAACAATCTTAAAGTTCCAACCGTACCCATAAAAAATGTTCCAACCGTCCCCAAGTCCCACTTTAGGCAACAAGCCGTTGTAGAAATTTCTATATTAACAGTACATTAAAACTAAAACCGATAACCTGCTTCCCAATAACCCCTTCAAACACACAAGTACACTCCTAAAACCAGCACATAGGTACATAGAAACCAAGATAATTAGAAAACTCTTAGTGTGAAAATACTTACTTTTGGTCACAAAAACACAATAGGGCCTCCTAGACACAATCAAAGCGCGCGGGAAGCGACGCAACCCTGCGATTCGTGTTTATACCTGTCGCCCGCTTCGTTCCCCCCTTGGACCCTTCCCCGCCGCTTCAACGGTTTACGAGATATTCGTGTTGTTCCAACCGTCCTGTGTTCCAACCGTACCCAGTCTACCCTACGATCGATCTGTTCTAGCGTAGAACATACGATAGAATAAAGGGAATGTTCTTTGTCATAACGTATCTTTTGCATATAAAATAAAATCTGTTTATAAAATCAAGTATTACTTTTCGCACATTGTGTCAACAAATATTTTTTTAGGAGCTTTATTTGTACTTATAAAGACACTGTTGATCTTAGGAACGAGAATAGGAATCTGATGCTAGGACGAGTCAGAAATTGTTTAAGTAGTTAACAATAGAAAGTTTGAAGGAGGTATGGAATCTCAACTGATTCCTCCCACAATTTAAGACCTTTGTGATTACGTACAAAATAAACATTAATCACCTTTAATAGAGAAAGATCTAGAGAAATTCTATTATTAGCGAAATGTAGGTCGAATACGGAGTAGGTATTCTCCATTCATTACATCTCAGCAGGGTAACAAAATTATATTAACTGAGCCAAATATAAGACTATTTATATACTAGAAAGGTCCTGATTTTTATAAATAATTTGTACGAAAATCAAAATTGTTCAAGATAAGGCGAACAAAGGTGAATGAACTCAAAATGAGATGTTTACGGTATGTTGAACTTTATAGTACCTACTCTCTTTATTAGGCTTCCATCTTCAAAAACCTAAAGTATAATGTAAAAGAAACGAGCGGAAGTCTGCCATCTGCTAAAATGTAAAATAAGACAGCAGACAGCATATTAATCAGTGAGACAGCATGCTCATTCGTGATAAAAAAGAGGGAGAAAGAGAGAGTATATCGATACATTTACTCATTCATCTTTCTACCTCCTTCCATCCTTTTTTCCCTAGATCAGAACTGGTTTTATTTGTACAAAATAAAGTTAACTTATGTCATGATCATGACCTTTGCAATGTTCACTGGAAAGGTAACTAGACCATATAAATTAAGTCACACCCCAAAGCCACAGTATATATATAGGCTAAAGCAGTATGGAAACTAAGGCCTTTTTTGAAGATAAATACCTACGCGCTAGGGTTTTCACCCGCTGCCGGCGGCACCCTAGGTTAGATTTTTTTTAATGTATTTTGATTTTGTAATAACTTTATTGTATTTCACTTTTTATATACATTTATTGTAAAAAACCTAGCCTAAGATGAAAGATAAATAAAGGAGATAATAATCGAATGAATTTACTAGTTTAAAACAGGCAGTTAAAATGGGAAGTTTTTGTACGGAACCCTCAGTGCGCGAGTCTCACTTGCACTTGACTTTTTATGTGGATACACACCACAATGTTTATATTATTATATTGTTATAATTTTTTATAGGTAATGGTTTAAATGTCATCCTTTACAATATTAATACTTATATTTAATTATTTTTCACCATTACAAACACGCGTGCTCAAAAACCGGCCAAGTGCGTATCGGACTCGCGCACCGAGGGTTCGGTACAAACACTTAGGTCTCCATCTTAAATGGTCGGGTTAAGTTAAGTTTGCACCTGATATTTATGGCGCCGGACATAGATAAGAGTGTATTATGGCGCCGGATACAAGTGAGGTGCAAAGTTAACGCAACCCATCACGTTTGTTGTATGGGAGCCCCCTTAAATATCGTTGTTATTCTGTTTTTAGTATTTGTTGTTATAGCGGCAACAAAAATACATCATCTTCAAAATTATCAACTGTTTAGCTATCACGGTTCATGAGATACTTACAACCTGGTAACAGACGGACAGCGGAGGTTTGTTAAGTAATAGGGTCCCGTTTTTATCTTATGGGTAGGGAACCCTAAAAATTTACACCAAATATCACATAAACAACCAACCGACTTATTTAAAAGGAAATGCATTTTTTTTTACTAGCAACCCGTTAGGCTCCGCTCAGGTGCAATGCTGATGAATTATGCATGTAGGTATTATACGTATAAACCTTAATCTTGAATCAATCTATCTATTAAAAAAAACGCATTTAAATCCGTTGCTTAGTTTTAAAGATCTAAGCATAATTATGTATATAGGAACAGACAGACAGGAAGCGACTTTGTTTTATACTATGTAGTGATAATGAAGCATTCTTACCTTTCAATATCAGTAGGAAGTTTAAAAAAAGAAAGCTCCGGTTTTAAAGGAGCAGAATTCAAGCAGCTGTAGGTATACAACGCAATTCACTCATGGCATCTTTAAAAAATCGCGGACCGCGCACGCACGCGCAATAAACACAAACAATAAACAGTCGTATCGATGCACCACGCGCGACTGACAGCACCGCGAAGTCCGTTGAGACGCCTCGTAAACGCTTGCGTCTGTGTGTGTGCGCTGTTTTGACCGTTTGTTCGTAGTTTCCATACTGCTTTAGCCTATATATATACTGTGCCAAAGCTTAGCCAATTGTACCTAAATTATAGATTTAAGGTCTTATCAGAATGTCTATTAAGCCGCACCCGGAATCAAAATCTATTAGACCAAAAGCATAAGTATACCCAAACGCACGAAATTCAACCCATTTGTTCACGAAACTTGTAATAGGGCTGAATTCCATGTCATTAAGTAGTAAGTAGGTACTTATAAATTGGACTTGGACCAGCTGTTGTTAATTAATGCGAGTAGTAATTGATTTGTAGAGGCAAGTAATTGCCGCGCTTTGTGATGTAGATAGCTATGATAACAGCGACTCCTGCTTTGAGTTCAGCGCCCGAATCCGATGAATCTTGCTATATCTCCGAATATCTCTGCTATAGATTAGATTAGAATAGATTAGATTAGATTGGATATCTATCTTCGAAAATTAAACCATATTTTACATATCAGGGCCAACAGATTACTTATAATGTAAATAAACAATTCATGCAAGCTTTACATGTCATGGATAAAAAAGAATGAATTAACAAAAAAATCGTCAGTTACATAGAATTATATAAAAATAATAATCAAATAGTTGATAGCAACAAAGACAAAAAAAAACAATGAAAAAAAAAGAGAAGATTATGACACAAACGAAAAATATTCATTATATTCTAATATAATTATGAATTATGAACTAGATTAATCTAGTCAACAAAATGTCATGTCATATTTAGCTATAATAAAGGATGTGTTTTATCGATGGTCCTGGGTCATGGATGTTACCTTTCCTTGCTTAGTTTGGGACTAAGTCGATTTGTGTAAGATTGTCCCTTACTATTTTATTTATTTTTCTTTTCGAGTTGCATTCATTGACATATTAATTGCTCGTTCCACTTTAGTGATTCGTCTCGAATTTTATGTAATTCAAAACAAGAAACAAATTATCTTATTGAGTGAAATAGATTCCTTAGGTTTTTGTTAGAGAGCCCATCGCTTAAGTTGAAATATAATGGTGTTATCTCGAACCTATGTCATTTAGACACGTCGAATTTAGCCCCAAAATTAACAACAGTTAGAAGGTAATTTCAAGTAAGTTCCATTCTGTGGTCTTACTATGAGTTCACAACTCTAGACGTAAAACGACAGTTACGCAAAGAAAGACCTAAGCCCTCCAACGTATACACGTATAATTCCACTGGCCAACTCCACTGCCACACGTGCATGAGAGAGCAGCCATATCAGAGCCCACAATAGATGAAGTCCATAGTTCTTGCATTGGGTTGCCGTCGTGGAAATCGATGAAGAGGACTATTTATTATATAATTACATATATGAGTTTACAGTGACAGTACTCGCTGGCGACTGCGTAAACGATTTGTATGGAGAATTGTAGTTCTACATAGTAACTACTAGCGGCGGCGCTGTGCTATTCTCCCTACAAATCGCTTACGCTGTCGTTAGAGAGTACGGTCACGTCACATTATGGTAAGGGTACTGGATTAAAAGAACACAAGTGTAATTAATATCAGAGCTTATAATTTAGAAGGTAAGTAAAACTTGGTTATAGCTTGATATCTAATTTAACGTATTAAATGATAGGTCACAAATTCAGTGACTTATAATTTTAGATAGGAAACATTATCAAAATTTAGGTCTGTATTGTAACTTCAAATACGAGTATCTATTTACAATCCAATTTTTATTTACCTTATAACCAATACCTTTGCAAATCAACATTGGTGTTGATATTTACTAGTCGTTTTACTAAATGTACGATCAAAATGTAATGGACTCTGTCAATATCGTTGTTGATTCCATTTCATTAACCGTTAAGTTAACCAATAACGTTAAATAGTGCATTACAAATAAATCCATCCAAAACAGCATCATTTGATTAATTGCTTGTTTCTGTTAACTGAACATTACACATAACAGTTATTGTGATCAATTAAAGGGATACACATTTTCAATTTATTTTTATTAGCATATCAACTCGTAAAACAAATCGTACATTAGGTGACACAATACAATGGCTAGAAATTAATAACTTATCAATAAATATTAGTAAAACTCAACATATACCAATTCGTACTCGAAAAGGCAAACACAGAAGTCTAGATATACATTACAATGGTGGTCCCGTAGATAAAGTCAGCAATTCTAAATTTCTAGGCATATAATATTTAGATGAATTCTGTGATTTTATATTACAAGTAGAGTGTGTATGCACAAAAATAAATGGATTTATCTACCCTCTACGAAAGCTTCGTGAAACCGTATCGCTGGAAGCAGCTCTTGTAGCATATCATGGGTATGTAATGTCAAATCTCCGCTATGGCCTCGTTATATGGGGAAACTCCATAGATATGACAAGAGCCTTTGTTATGCAAAAAAAATGTATCAGGGCCATATTTTCCTTGGGTCCGCGCGATTCATGTAAACCTATTTTTAAAAGTCATAAACTACTGTCATTACCTTCTCTATATATTTTTGAAATAGCTGTGTTTGTATTAAATAATCCAAAGTATTTTGTAAAAAATCGTGACGTAATAACGTATAATAATCGCGTGTCCAGACAGGAAAACCTATTACATGTACCTAAAACCCGTCTTAAACACACAACTCGCAGCCCTTATTTCATGTGCATTAAGATATTTAATAAAATTCCGAAAGACATAAAAGAACTTCCTATACAAATTTTTAGAAAAAAACTTTAGGCTTGGCTTAGCGAACTGTGTGTTTACTCCATAAAAGAGTTTTTAAACATTAAAACGCATAATTGTACATAGCTCTCTTTTTATGTGTAAAATTATTAGGTTAAGAAAGATAACGCTATATTTTGTTACATTTTTAAGTATGAACAAAATTTGGCTGAAATTTATTGTTTGCATGCTTAATTAAGCCGAATTTGGAGATGTATAAATATGTTTACCATCTAATTGTACCCATTTTCTGCAAATAAACATATTATTATTATCCTGTATGTCGCACCCGCTCACGGGACAATAGTGTCCCGGACCTTTGGGAGGCGTGCACGGAGCCGAAGCCAACGCGTCGAGGCCCTTTAGACAATTTAATGAAATGCAAGGTGTACATCGAGCGGATGCTGTCCCTATCCGTGTCATGGGACGCACACAGAGACAGCGCCCGCTAGGTGCAAGAACTATTGATGGAGACATGGAATCTAAATACAAATTCGGCTATGGGGATGAAATGGAGGACTGGCTAATTGGGCTATGGGTTGAGACTATCGGGCGTCTACCAGCAAAAGTGTCTCATAGCAAAAATGGGACTGGTAGACGATGACTCGCCTCCCGCTAGATGGGCCCCCACAAAATAGCGACACATAAAGTGGCCTAAGGGCAACACCGGTGCGGAAGGCTAAGGGCGGAGAGGTGTAATACTGGGCTTTAAACCGAAGCCAACTAACCCCTTACGTTTCCACATCCACCCCCGAGCCGAAACTCTCACGACTCCACTCTGCCAGGCCGGTTAAGGCAAGACAGAGGCGGAGGCCCCGACCCCTCACCCCCCGTCAGGATCCCCCAGGAGCGCTCAGGTACGTGGGGTCGCTACCCCCCAACAGCTCGCCATAAGCTGCCCTGCGTGACTGATTGCGCTGGTAAAACCAGCGGGCGATGGGGTCGTCACATCCCTACGCCATTATTATAATTATTATTAACTGACTACAACTGAATGCGTAACCTTTTCGCATTTCAATTTTTCTGTGTGCTTTTATCTTTGTTTCAACGGTTCAGCAAACTATCTTTTGATCACATGCATATAACATCCACATGAAAGCCTTTTTAAGCTGCCTCATTTTGAATTAGACTCCACATTGAAGGCAATCAGCCACACGCTCAAAAGTCAATTTGTTAATATATTTCCCAGCGCGTCGGTATAATTTAGTTTTTAAGCGGAAACGTGGGACGTGAGCAAATGTGGGAGTGAATGCCGGCGGGATGCGCGACTAGTCAAAAGGGCCTTACTAATGAGCAGGGAGAGTGGAAATTTTCCCTCTTCAAAAGAAAATTTCACCCGGCTATCTTTTGCTGCACTTAAGCATTTAGACTAGTGGTTTTTAGGATTGTGGTGCGCTCTAATTTTGCCGTCTCTGCTCTGGTGTATATTTTTAACCACTCTTTTTTTGACTAACGAAGCCATGTACAACTGGAGCCTTTTTTTGCATAAAACATTGGACAAGAACGGAATACGGGCTGAAGAAAAAATATTAAGAAAAAACAATACTTGGTTTCTTTATGCATATTATTGACGGCAAAGAAAGAGATTTATATATATATTATTTAATCTAAAACTGTTATTCATAATCATTATTCTATGGTAATGATTTTAAGAAAAAAATTAGTAGGTTAGGTACCTATCGTGGTACAAGTATAGGGGAGAGGCGTCAGTCGTACAGCTTCATCTGTTGGTAGATATTTTCCTGGTCATCACGCCAGAACGGCTGGATTGATTGTAACCAATTTTGATTATAGGATAGTTATATGATACTTTTTACCCAGCTATGGCATAGAAAAAAGGGAGGTTACGCGGACGAAGTACCTTCTAGTAACTCAATATTTATTTATTTTTACCTTAAAATTACGTAGCGTGATGGAGTTGTATTTTGGCTCTTACGGAATATATGTTTCATCGTCATGTAACATAACTTGTGTTGTTCCAATATTAATCAAGTATGGTACAGAGAAAATTCATTGGTGCTTAACTGGTTCGATCATTGCAATCAAACTGACACTCAAGTGGGCAATAGGCGAATAGCCCTTTACGAGCAACATCTATCAAGTATCTGTCATCGACAGGACAAGACAATGGTCGATTAAAATCAATGCTGATAGGAATTTGAAAAGTACGTACTCTTTTGAAGTGTATATGTAGTCATACATGTTACATACAGTTCGATGATAATTTAGGTATTTATTACTTACACTATAAATTTAGGTGTTTATTAGACACGACACGACTTTCGGCGACAAGTGGAGCGACGAGTGGTTGAGCGAGAGTTCCGAGAGCGGTGGCCTTACGAATAAGCGAGCCAAACGTACCGCGCGCGCTGCCGGTCACCGCCACGAGTAACCCTTTCTTTTTTACCATAGTCTGATCTCCCATCTCTGAATAGGTAACTTTGTTTTATACTATGTAGTGATATCACGTAGAAACTAAAGCTTAAAACGCCATTTACTTTTCATTAGCTATTCCTGGAAATCTTGAAGATGAGACACGATGAACCTCTTTCAAGTTCATCTGACACTGGTAGCGGGTAGCGGGTGAACGATTCTATAATAAGCCCAGTGATTGCAAAAGGCAGGAAGAATGTATGAGGTTTAAGTAAAGTTGTAACCTTCTTCGTTTGGTGGGGTTCATGGGCGAATGTGCGCGGGCTTCCGGAAAGTGGGTTATTCTGAGTCAGGTCAGTTATAATAGTAAAAAAAATATTACCAAGTGAGAGTCAGACACGCATAGCAAGGATTCCGTACCACTACAATGGGATCTTTATGCATCATTTCAAAATTTAAGCTCAGCGCCCAAATACATTTTTCGCAAGCTATTATTTAGTTTTCCGATGTCTGTTTATCTGTCTTTCTGTGTGTAAGATACCAAATCTTACAAAATCACGCAAGTTAAATATAACCCACGACGTCGCTGCTAAGTAATGTATATATATATAGTAATATTAGTATTTGAACTTGTTATAGTAAATTAACAATGTGGGCGCATATCATTTGTGAAATATACGACTTTTACTTACCTATATCACATGGAGACAAAGACGATAATTGAACTTAACCATCGTAATCCAGTCTTCTAATTTTCGTAAGACATCTCTAATAACAGAATAACATTAAAAATTTAGCTTTCGAACCATTGATACAAAGATCAAAGCTCCAAGAAAAATTTAGATGAAAATTTAACCTGGTAGAAGAGACCGGGAATCGAACCCGGTACTTCTGGATTGCCGGTCCAGTGCGTAAACTTTTCGCATTTAAATTTTTCTTTGAGCTTTGATCTTTGTATTAATGGTTTAATATAAATATTGTGGTGTGTTCCTACACTACAAAAAGGAGACATCACATGTTTCATAAATTTATAATGTAGCTTTTCTCACGGTTATATGTCAGAACAAAAGATGAACTCTCTATACGAGTTCAAAAATATTGAACCGTTCTAGACACATACCCGTGATTGAAACTTACATTATCAATATTACTTAAGAATCCTTCACTTCAAAAAGTAACAGTGAAAAGCACTCGATACAGAATAGCCCGCCAGATCCGCCGGCGTCAGACTAATTCAATGAACCCCTTCGCTGCGAGTGCTTTTCAGGTTATATGTCTGATTACAAAAATGTATGCACCGTAATGTAATACTCACCGCAGTTCTCGCCACGGAATTCTCCAGAACTTTGCCAATATTCACGTATAGCTCGTTATGCGACGGTCATTTGCCTTTACAATTCTCACATAAGAAGGTTTCGACGTACGATATGGAAAAGATTTTTCTACTGTGCTCCCATTTTTGCGTTAGGTTTCCTAGTTGAGCTTGTTTTGGGTTTCTGGGAGAAGGATTAGTTTTGCTGTTTGCGGGCTGTGATTTTTAGATCCGAGTACGTTTTCACCATACGATTTAAAATGTGCTTTAGATACGAGATATCATCCACTTTTTTGCATTCTAAAATCTAGCTTTGTTCGCATTTCTGTGTCCATATTTTACAAAGATTTAGAAATACTGATTCAGAATTTGAACGTAGCTAAGTATAAGATATTTGGATCATAAACAGTTTTCTGGAAAATATCCAGTGACGAGGGATATTCAGTGGCAGCGATTTTTAGTTATGCATTGAACACCACCAGTTTAGCTGGCAAACTCGTTTACGCAAGAAGGAATATGCGAAACCACTCTTTTTATCAAATTCGAATAAAATCTGGGGAGACCGAGGGGTTTTGAAACAGGTTAGTTAACCCTTAACCACCTACCTCCCGTCTCACAGACTCATTCAAACTTAAAATTGTTAATATACCTATGTACAAGCTTCCTACAAACGTCTGTGTCACAGTATATATATAGGCTAAAGCAGTATGGAAACTAAGGCCTTTTTTGAAGATAAATACCTACGCGCTAGGGTTTTCACCCGCTGCCGGCGGCACCCTAGGTTAGATTTTTTTTAATGTATTTTGATTTTGTAATAACTTTATTGTATTTCACTTTTTATATACATTTATTGTAAAAAACCTAGCCTAAGATGAAAGATAAATAAAGGAAATAATAATCGAATGAATTTACTAGTTTAAAACAGGCAGTTAAAATGGGAAGTTTTTGTACGGAACCCTCAGTGCGCGAGTCTCACTTGCACTTGACTTTTTATGTGGATACACACCACAATGTTTATATTATTTTATAGTTATAAATTTTTATAATGGTTTAAATGTCATCCTTTACAATATTAATACTTATATTTAATTATTTTTCACCATTACAAACAAGCGTGCTCAAAAACCGGCCAAGTGCGTATCGGACTCGCGCACCGAGGGTTCGGTACAAACACTTAGGTCTCCATCTTAAATGGTCGGGTTAAGTTAAGTTTGCACCTGATATTTATGGCGCCGGACATAGATAAGAGTGTATTATGGCGCCGGATACAAGTGAGGTGCAAAGTTAACGCAACCCATCACGTTTGTTGTATGGGAGCCCCCTTAAATATCGTTGTTATTCTGTTTTTAGTATTTGTTGTTATAGCGGCAACAAAAATACATCATCTTCAAAATTATCAACTGTTTAGCTATCACGGTTCATGAGATACTTACAACCTGGTAACAGACGGACAGCGGAGGTTTGTTAAGTAATAGGGTCCCGTTTTTATCTTATGGGTAGGGAACCCTAAAAATTTACACCAAATATCACATAAACAACCAACCGACTTATTTAAAAGGAAATGCATTTTTTTTTACTAGCAACCCGTTAGGCTCCGCTCAGGTGCAATGCTGATAAATTATGCATGTAGGTATTATACGTATAAACCTTAATCTTGAATCAATCTATCTATTAAAAAAAACGCATTTAAATCCGTTGCTTAGTTTTAAAGATCTAAGCATAATTATGTATATAGGAACAGACAGACAGGAAGCGACTTTGTTTTATACTATGTAGTGATAATGAAGCATTCTTACCTTTCAATATCAGTAGGAAGTTTAAAAAAAGAAAGCTCCGGTTTTAAAGGAGCAGAATTCAAGCAGCTGTAGGTATACAACGCAATTCACTCATGGCATCTTTAAAAAATCGCGGACCGCGCACGCATGCGCAATAAACACAAACAATAAACAGTCGTATCGATGCACCACGCGCGACTGACAGCACCGCGAAGTCCGTTGAGACGCCTCGTAAACGCTTGCGTCTGTGTGTGTGCGCTGTTTTGACCGTTTGTTCGTAGTTTCCATACTGCTTTAGCCTATATATATATACTGTGTCTGTGTCCTTGTACCTTCTCCCCTCCTGCCTCAGTGCCGCGTCGTCGCTCGACAAGGTCGGTCGTGGACGCATTTAATTTTGGTGAGCATATTACTGTCTCCGACCGTCTCTGAGACGGGAGGTAGGTTGATACGTATTTTTTCTTAAGTGTCTCGGAGACGGGTGGTAGGTGGTTACGTGACTATGGATACTTTTTTTCTTTACTTAGCCGACCGCCTACTCAGGTTGGTAGTGATTGGAAGTACGGAAAACCTGTTCTAATTGTGACCCAAAGATAAAACGGGACTCAGTACGTATGTTTCTAATGCAAAAAATCTGTTTGCCTAGAATGTGCAAACAGACTTTCATTCACTGCCGCGAAAAAATTGAATAAATTAGTGGTCTGCAATTTTATGAAAATATTACCTTTATTTTAACGAAATTTATGTATTTAGCTTTATGTAAAGTCAACATTTTTGTTAATCTAACCTTCCTAAAGTAGAAATAAGGACTGTTGCCCTATGTTTACAGTAAAAATTTGTTTTGTTAATATTTTTAGAATGATTATTAGTTTAAAAGATATTTTAATATGTCTATTTATTTATTTAAACTTTATTGCACAAAAGAAAAACTTAACGTACAAAAGGCGAACTTAATGCCATGCGGCATTCTCTACCAGTCAACCTTATATTGTCTATATTGCCATTATTATTTTGAATTTCCCATGCGATCTATAAAATTTAATATTATAGGGCCGACATTATGTATCCGTCCTGGGGACGGGAGGTAGGTGTTTTTGTTACTAAAGAAGCAAGTAGGTAGTTAAGGGTTAAAACAATGCCATTTTTTTTCGGATCTACATCCGTTAGCAAAACATGGACGCACGACTGAGAGGCCGGCAGGCGGTAGGATGCGTCTAAACAGCATTCTTTAGATTCGTTAATGGATTTAGATACCGAGAAATTGACGTTGTTTCGAACTCTGTTTCAAAACTCCACACCCATTCAGTACATTTGTATCAAAAATAGTTCAAATACGTTCAGCCGTTTACGCACGACGAAGCTGATAGCCAGACATAATACAAGAAAAAAAACAATGTTATTGTCAATAATTTTATTAAAACTTTCGTGAGACATATTTAATTATTGTATGAACGGCTATTTCATGTGGCAGGGGGAGTTAGTTCTATTTACAAACTGAAGGGGTATCAATGGGATCGCCGATTGCGCCGGTTGCTGCCAACATCTTTATGGAAGATTTTGAGGAGAAAGCGTTGGAGGGCTGCCCTTTTAGGCCTAGACGGTGGTGGCGCTATGTGGATGACGTTTTTGCGGTGATTGCGGAACATGATGTAGAGCCACTTCTGAACTATCTGAATGCGAGACACACAAAGATACAGTTCACCATCGAGAAGGAGTCCAATGGAGCGCTTCCATTTTTGGACGTGCTGGTGAAACGCATGCCGGAAGGACGGCTGAGTCATACGGTGTACCGCAAATCCACGCACACTGATCGATACCTGCAAGCTGATTCACATCACCATCCAGCACACTTGTCGTCAGTACCGCGGGCGCTCATTAATAGGGCTCTGCGTTTATGCGACCCGCAGTACGTGAATAAAGAGTTGGCGCATGTGCGACAAGTGTTGGAGAGCAATGGATACAAGTGGAGACATAGTCAGCGTGTAGCGAACCCGAGTGTAGCGCAACGACCGCAGACTGTGGAGAGAGCACCTGCGTACTTGCCTTATATTAAAGGGGTGACGGATACCATCGGACACATGTTACGCCGCCGATACAGTATTAGAACCTGGTTCCGTCCGTTGACTAAGGTAAGGCAGTTGTTGCAGTCACCTAAAGATAAAGATCCGTTCGGTAGCCCGGGCGTATATGAAATACCCTGTGAGTGTGGCAAGGCGTACATCGGGGAGACGGGACGTAATGTGTCTGCAAGGTTGTCTGAGCACATACGCAGTGTACGGAAGCTGGACACGAATAATTCCGCGGTCGCTGAACATGTCGTCGAAGCCGGTGCGTCTCATTTTGTCCGTTTCGATAAAGCAAGAGTGTTGGTACGTGAGAAACGTTATATACAACGTAAGGTACACGAAGCTATCGAGATCGGACGGCGCCCGAATTTTAATAGAGACGGCGGTTGGGCTTTACCTCCAGCATGGAAGCCTGTGCTTCCGGCGGCGAAACATATTGTGCGTTTGGACAATCCCGTGGACACCATTAGTCAAGTGTGCGTAATGTCTATTGATGACAAAAGTGACGTTGGAGTGCTGGACGGACAAGTTGCGGGCTTGCAAGCACCCCTCGCCCCCGCGCCATCGGCGCGCGCGCTCAGAGCGGAACGTCGGTCAAAGTATCAGCAGTGACGAGTTTGCCGCGGCGGTGTACGGGCAGCCGTCCCTGATGAAGGGCTCCATACGAGTTCGAAACATGTCGGGCCGTTCCTGACAATTTCACGTGAGTGTAAACCGCTTAATACAATAATTAATGTTATTGTCTATTGACTAATTTCACTACTTTTTACTTAGGTATTACTTTTTAACTATTATATCTACGTTGGATCTAATTCTATTGACGTTTGGATATACCGTCAACATCACGGACATAATAGCCATTATTTTTATATTTTAGCTGCACTAAGGGTTATACCAGTGGAAATTGAAATAGTAAATAAAGCACATTACTAAAAAGAGGAACTTCAAAGTTGCCCCGATAGCAGATAAGGTCAAGGAGAAACGGCTAAGGTGGTACGGTCAAAGACGTCCAGATGACCATATGGTAAAGCTTGCCTTAGATCTGCCAACAAAGTTGCGTGGGAGACTACCTGCCACCTAGTGGACGACGGTCGATACAGACCTAAAAGAAGCTCGTCTGAACAAAGCAGCACAAAACCGTGCTAAATGGAAGTTGAGGACAAGGAAGGCCGACCCCAAGTACATGGGAACAGATCTAGAAGGAATATGAAGATCGCTAAAATAGCTGCAGTGTTCATTTCAATCAAATGAGGCTCCTTGAAAATGTCCTATTTTGTCAGCAACCGTTTTCGTATTTCGTACACCTCACGTCGCTGGTATCCAATTTGGAGAGATTATGCAACACGTGTCGAATTGTTCGCGTTCGTTTTATAATGGGCCCCGTGTTGTTTCATAATCGAACCCCTGTGACATGCTCATGAATGTTTTTATAACGACAAAGCCAATGGTAAGTATTTTATATATGAAATTCCGACATCCGACGGCGGAGCTCTGCTATTCATGGATTACGGTTTATGGCACAGAAATCAAAATTTCGATGAAATACGTGAATATATTTGATTAAAATCGCAATTTACTGACAGCCTTTATTTGTTATGTTTATAGATGGAGATGTTCCATGTCAGTTTCAAAGCTTTGTATGGCGTAAATATTTGAAATAAAGTAGTCAAAAAAAATGGTTAATGAATACAAGTCATGTAATGTACATTTTGGCCAATGTTATCATAACTAGGTTCTTGTAAATTCAGTGTCAATAATTCTATGAAATATTTCCCTCTTTTAATGCCTTGCCTTTTTTCCTGACTTATTAATTCTTCCAATGTTAGTTTAAAACTTAAACTCATTGTAAGAAAACCTATTAAGTTGGAGTTAAACAGAATAAAACTGAGTTGGCCGAGAGTTGGCGCTTGCAAATTGTTAGTAATTTTGAATGAAAGCTGACTGCAGCTCCGCAAGTTTGGTTCAGAATTGTAATAACTACACCTGTTGGAGCTGCTATAAAATACACCATTTATAATTTATTTTTAATACTGGCTGAGGATGACTCGAATGGATTCGAAACATGTCGACCGATATTCGACTTAAAAGTGACTTGAGTAAACCCGTTTCATATGTTTTTTAATATAGGAGCTTTCTATGTAAAATGGAGTGGTTGATAAAAAAAAAGATACTTATTATAGACAAAAGATTTTTGTGCGATCAAAATTTTGGGAGTCCAGACGTCGACGTTTTTTAGATACAAATAGAAATACATTTAATGAACCAACATACTAAATATACAGAGAGGTACGGCTAAATTCTATAATACTCGTACACAGTTAAATTCAAATGTTATAATTATAGCTTAGCACCTGTCCCCTGTACGTAGCCTTGAACCACATCAACAACATTTTGATGTATGACCCAACACTGGACTTGTTCACGGAATCAGAGCCGAGATTTTTGTCCACAGCCACCTGCTATCTGGAGTCAATTAGCAGGCCCACCACAGTACGACAGTAGATAAGTGTGACAAAAAATGTATAATTACAACAATGTTTATTCTTGTTATTTCTAATTTAATTCTAATATATTACTAATTTTTATTACTTTATTATTTTTTAATGTGACCTATAACTTTCATGTGTGGCAATTTGCTGTAAGTGTAAGTTGGTTAATAATAATAAATAAATAAATAAATAACCTAAACTAAACAAGGGTTCCCCCTGTGTTTCAGACGAAAGGAAAGCCTAATACTACATTATTTAATTTGAATTAAATATTTATCAAATCACACTAATATTATTATAAAACCGAAAGTTTGAGAGTGTATTTATGTGTATGTTTGTTACTTCTTCACGCTCAAGCAGCTGGACCAAATTTGATAAATTTTGGTATGTAGGTAGCTGACACCCTGGATTAACACATAGGCTACTGTTTATCCTGAAAAATGTAGCGTTCCCATGGGATAAGCCTGTAACATCGCGCAGCGCAGCTAGTATTGTAAGTTATATAACTTATTGTTGTAACTTAAATAGTAAAATTAACACTAACCTAAGATGAGGGTGACAAAATAATATAATAAAGTTAGGCCCTGTTACTATTATATTCCATTATCTTATTCATTTAATAGTGTTGCCAGATTGAAATAGTAATTTACAGCTTAACAATGCAAGCCAGGTGCGTGACTTTTGCTCCCTGCAGTAACAATCACGCGCGGACTGTCCCGCATTGGTCGACCGCCACCTCTATCTACTGTGACATGCGAGTCTCCCTGGCGCGAGATACATTACCTATCCTTTTCTATACCATATCGTGAGAGAGTGACGTACGGCGCTAAGTCGCGCGACAAGAGTCACGTAGCATAGTTGTGCTAGACGGGCAGGGAATTTAAGCCAGCGTATGGCCAAATTGTTATTTCACGAAATATTTCGCGCACTTGCTAAGCTGTCGACGCTAAGTGCTCTCTCCGAGACAATTTTATAGCGGGAAAGATTGCTCGTTGCATTATAGAACCACTGTCTCAAATTGAATCGAAACTCCCGCAGAATACAATATCTAAATCAAGATTTGTAGACAAAAGGGTTTGGAGCTTAGCAATATTCGAAAGTGGGTTTATACGAACACTCTATGGAGGGCTTTAAATCGAACTGCTCTGGCGGAACTTTCTATATAATTTACTTGAATTTTCTGTTTTACTTGTGCATCCAAAAAGACAAGTCGCAGCAAACAAAGGAATCAGTTCGGCGTGAGTAATACCGTCTGACTGCATTAATAAACTCCGTGCCAAGTTTTTTGGCATAGAACTTCCGTGTAGTTTGTTTTAGCTCTTTACTTTGGTCTGGTTGGCGGAGTTTACCGATATTAGCGAACTGGTCTGATTCGAGGAGGCATCGCGATGCAATATCGCTAATTCTGCAATGTTGGTGCGTGATCACGGCTATGATACGAATCGTCGTATCATAGTAAAATCGTTATATTTATTGTTTGTTGATATATAAAGGAGATGCACAATACACACAGTAGTTTACAATGTAGCAATACAGCCCAGACCAAACGTATGGAAACAAGCTTATATTACAATACAAAGCTGTGATTTCCGTACGGAAATAATTACAAAATTACAATTTAAAAATGATTATAATCACTTCAAAAGTCAATAACACAAATAATGTAAGTGAAAATTGCCAGTTAAACATTTTGTAGACAGGCAATTTGGTAAGTACAGTTGGTAGGTAAGTATATTTACAGATAGGTATATTTTAAAAATACATATTATGATCTTTGTAATAATTGTTTAAATAAATATAATGATGTTTTAATAATGTAAATTTTAATATTTGGAGGTGGCCGAATGGTTACTAATGTTACACAATTGATATTTTATTAGAAAATTTAAATATTAAAGAAACAACTTTGTTTCCATACTTTTGGCCTGGGGTGTATGGTTATATTGCTACAGAATAAATTCGCTATCTTGAATTCTATATATATTAAAATAGAGTACATTCATTACCAACGATTCACATAATAGCCGATAACTTGGACACCATGTCATAAGAAACATCGATTTAGTTCCTGTATAAGTTAGCACTAAAACCCTCTTATGTATGCAGACAGTACGAAATGATACAAAGCGAACGTAGTGAAAATAAAGTAATAGTAATCAGTAATCACCTGCGATATAATGAAAACAAGAGTTCAATAATTTCAAATGAAAATAATTTGTACGGGTATATTTGTAACGGAAAGGTCCGTTTTCTTTCCTAACCTATTTTATACCCTTCTGAACGATAGGACAAACAAATTGCCGGAAATATTTGAATAAGAATGGGACATTTTCGGGGACACTAATGTGCGAGGCGGGAAGCCCGGTCGGTGAGGGTGCCCCTTAATATCTGTTTTATTTTTTCCGGATTTGTATGAATGAGTACAATAAACAGCCCTCCATTGTGGGTCTGGAGCGTAAAAAAAATTGCGTCTATTATTTTCCTGGGCAACTTTATGACTTTATTTGCTACACCGCCGTTTTGTGTTCTGATTTCGGACAAGGGTCGGACGCGCATAAGCTCATTTTGTTTAATTAAACGCATTGCAATATTAATTATACATTTCCTTATTTTATTCATGTCAGAACCCTCGAAATGACATGTTTAGGAGTCGTATGACGTAGGGTCCGCACAATAATACGATACCCGTCGTCAACCCTACAGGGCGTTCACCGATTCGTCCCGCGATATAACCGGATCGCTTTGCACGTTTTCTTTCAATATTTCCCAATTTGATGCGGTGTTACGGTTCTCGAGGAGACAATGGAAAGTAATCGGCAGTGACAGTGGAGGGGGTAAATTTCGTTAAAATAAAAGCGTACAGAGAGCGTAAGATATAGCGCCTACGTGGTCGCTGGATATCCCGAGTGCTTGTACAATGGAGAATTGGAAAAAGCTTTTATAATCCGGCACGTGACACACATGCTCAAGTGGCCATAGATTCGCGTACACACAACGCCCGCGTTTTGGGTGCTCGTATATTTTTTCTAATGTTAGGCACGAGACGTGAAATATTAGCGATTTTAGATTGTATCCGGAGGTGCAACATAACTTTTGGAAGGTTGATATCCTCTTATGGACTGAGTCCAATGGATAATCCATACTAATATTATAAATGCGAAAGTGTGTCTGTCTGTCTGTTACCTCTTCACGCATAAATCGCTGAACCGACTTAGATGAAATTTGGTATGGATATAGTTTGAGACTCGGGAAAGGACATAGGATACTTTTCATCCCTAATAATTTAGTGTTCCCGTGGGATGAGCGGGTAACACCGCGGGGCACAGCCAGTAGACATATATAATGGATAAACATAGTAATACTTAAATATTGTTTTTTTATTTGATATCCAGCGCCATACACGTATGAAAGTGTAAAGTGTGTAAGTGCAAACTTAACCTGGCCAGTGAAGATGAGATAACTATTTACGCGAGTCAGACCTGCACTTGGCCGGTTGCTTGAATCCTTTGTGAATCTTAAAAATCACGAAAATGTCACGATATCTGTTAAATCCGTCCTAAATAATTCCAAAGGCACTCCTAACACCCTTTGTTTTTATAAAAGCATTACAAAGTAACCGCCAAGCGAAACATAATAAAAACAGGTGAACGCGGTCTCAGTTGATATTCAGCGCATAACAAGTCAATATGGGGCACCATTATCTTTTCGGGTGTCACGCCGTCCCGGCAAAGTCGGCTTTTCACGCTATGTGACTGGTTGTAATGGATAATGTTACGCGAGCCGTGAATTTATGAAGAAAAATACACCCGTACAATAAAGCATTCTCCTATAACACTTTATACTGTTTCTGTTGTTTGGAAGAGATCGCTATTTAGCGATAAGACCGTCTGTTGTTTACCTCTGTTATTTTGATCATTCCTCTTTCATTTGTGATGTCTATTCCTTGATGTTTGAGGTATGCAATAAAGAATATTTTTATTAGAACTCTCGCGGTTTGTACACCTTATTAAAACTTCATGAAACATCAGGCAAATAAGGTAAATAGAAAAACGCAATACAACTAGAAATTTAATTCCGGTTCAATAAGTTTTAATTAAAAACACTCTCGATCATGAAATTTAATAATGGAAACATCTATAGGCTTTTTTCTGGATTCTTTCGGAGCCGGTAAATGGAGTTGTTTTAGGAAATACATTTAGTTTTTAAAAAACGATGAAATATTGGAATTATATTTTCGTTTTCATGTGGGAAACGCTAAAATATAGGTACATGTAAAAAGTTCAGTATATCCCTTCCTATACGTACATTTTCACAGTTTGAAAATGTTATTTAGAAAAAAGGACATAAGTTTCGTATAAATTCCGTACACTACTTTATAGACAGATTGAACAATGGCATTAGTTAAGTGTTAAAGGTAAACTTTATGTATACAGATTTATTCAGTGTAGCTAAAAAGCATAAAGTACAACTACAAAAGGTCCTCTGCAACTCCAATTCACTATTACGAGCTTCTTGTATGTAATCATAACACCATTTTTTTCTTTCATAAAAGATATCAGAAACTGAACTCGTTTTTGATCGCATATTTTGTTCTGATAACAAACTTTTCCTGTAATTAATAGCTTCAGGCGTTTCTATGCCGAATGCTATATTAAATTACTAGGTATATGATAGTTCCTTTGTTATTCCTTGAACTCATGGAATTTACTATTTTCCATGTTTTTTTAATTGAGTGTGCCCCGTTCCGATAAGGTGACTGTCATAAAATCATGAAATATTCGACCCACTTCTGGGATTCCGATTGAGCTGAAATTTTCCATACATGACCATGTATTGTATTTTTCTTTAATTGATATTATCTTGCTATGAAATTACTGTTAGTTCATACATATAGCGTAATGACATGGAACAATGGAGCTGATCTAATAATGGAACCAGGCGGTAATCATCAGAACTGTAAAAGTCAACGTATAGCCATCGAGTTTGGACTCGTATGATTCGCCTTGACGAGTAATCGGCGTTTGTAAGAAATGTACAGTCTGCAATAAAGACTTGTTTTTTGTTTGTTTCAAAAGTAATATTTTTTTATAAACATAAAGCCTGTAAAGAACCATCGATTATGGAATGTATCAATATAAATTCATCGGTCATACATCAATAGTGAATGACGTTTGTTTAGTTTTTTATCGGCCGTCGTCGCGTGGGAACTTCACATGTCTTGTTTATTGATTAAGGTACTTCTTTTGTTTAATTCCTATTTACATATAATATTGACTCAAAGACAATGATTCGATTCGATGCGATGGAATGTACGATAGGTATAGTACAAATGTGAAGGATTCTTTACTTCGCATAGTACTGTCAGCAGCAGCCAAGTAACTTGATTATAATGACTAATGTAGTCGTGCGCTGGTTATTTTGAGCAATTGCTTTTCATAACAATTTCTGATACTGGCACCACCACAGGATGAAAGACAATAGAAGGCTCTCTTTTCCGATCTTAGCAAACGGAGGAACGCCTTCCGAAAAAAAGTGGAAGGTGCAGCTGGTGCACGTATGCGTGATGGTGTATTTATAGGCAAATTACTTGAATATATATTTTAGTTACTATTAACGAAAGTAAATTAGATTACGATATTCGCTTAGTAATTTTCTATTCTCGTTTTTATAAGAGACGATATATTAATATATAATTAGTAGGCGCGGTAGGACTTTAGAGAGCTATGGAGCCGATATTAACATTGAAATAAAACTCAAATTAACATTCAGTTATTTATTTCATTCAAAACTGCTTTTATGGTGATTGTGGTTAACATTCCGAAGCATTAAATGACTAAAATTATAAATAAAATAAAATTTAAAAAAAACTCCTACATTAATTGTCATTTTCTAGTCATAACTGGATATTCGATACAATATAGAACCCAATTTACTCCAGAAAACATGGAAAATGTCGCAAATATTTACATATTTCATGCTGAAGAAAATAACAATGCCTACACTAATCAGGTCTTGGTATATTCTCCTGACTTTGTCCTTGTCTGCGAATTATATACACTTTAAAGTAAATAAATAAATAAAATAAATATTAAGGGACAATCTTACACAAATCGACCTAGTCCCAAACTAAGCAAAGCTTGTACTATGGGTACTAGACGACGATATACATAATATATAAATACATATATAGATAACATCCATGACCCAAGAACAAATATTTTGCACAAATATTTGCCCCGGCCGGGATTCGAACCCGGGACCGCCGACTCAGTAGGCAGGTGTCTACAAACCGAGCCAAACGCGTCGTCAAAAAAGTATGAATATAAATTGAATTTTAATATTAATATCGGTTCCATAGCTCTCTAAAGTCCTACCATGCTATCAGAAGTCCGATGCCTAATAATTAGTAATTGTATACTCACTGTTCCGGCATCGAAGTCAAAATTTTATTCTAATTCTTTTACTGTGCAAGCTATTTTACTGTGGAACTCGCTTCCGCTGGATCTAAGGCAAGCTAAAACTTTGGCAATTTTTAAACATAAACTAAAAGATCACTATTTTGTCTCTGCCGTAGCCTAATCCTTTTACGAGTATAATTCTATGCTGTCGTTTTTCATTATAAGTCTAATGTTAGCTGTGATATTCTTTTCATTCTTCCCTTTTGTATGTATGTACGTTTATGTATGTATATATATATATATATATATATATATATATAGATATTCGTCATCGCTCATTAGTTGAGAACGGGTGCGCTCAATGTTCAAGTTAAAATAACGTTTAAATGTATTAAAATCAACTATTACCAATAAAACCAATTTCAACCTTAAGAGTTTTGTGACATAGCCTAAAATTGTATAAAAGTTGTGAAGCATCTAATACAACGAGCGGCTCGCTTATTGCCAACTGCAGTACAAAAGGTACGCTCGCCGCATAGTATACGCGAAATTGACCGATAAAACACTCAAGTATGAGTCGCTCACCGTCGGACAACAGATATGCATCTCAACCTGAATTATCAACTAATACTGAAACCAATAGCTACATCACGAACAGAAAACGCAAACCAAATCCGGAAATGCAAGACTTACTATCTTTTAAAGATGAAATTGGGGAAATGTGACTAAGAAACTTCAGGAGTCTGTTGATGAGCTGCACGCGCAAAACAAAGAGATAATAAAAACGAACTCAAATATTGAAAAAATCCTTCTCCACACGACGACACTGTATAATGACTTAAAATTAAAATGTGACAACTTGACAGCCGGGCATAACGAAGCTCTTCTCAGAATCAGTGCGCTGGAGGAACAAATGGAAGATATGCAGAGGAACCAGCGACTCGCCACCCTCGAGATCAGAAATATACCTGAAGTTGAAAATGAAAATTTGGATGAAATCATTATAAAAATGCATAACTGTTTAGAGATTCCTGTTCCTACAGAGCATATCACGCAAATCAAACGCATCAAAAATACCAAAAGCAAGGTGATTATAGTGGAGTACCCTAATGCTCGAATGAGCTCGCAAGTTCTGAAAGCCCTTAAGCAATATAATAAGACCAATAAAGAAGACAAGTTTAACACAAAATGTTTGAACCTGCCTGGTGAAAAATGCCCTGTATACATAGGTGAATCACTCACACCAGCAGCCAGAAAACTCCACTATCTTGCACGTGGCCTGCGTAAGCACCATGGCTATCAACACTGCTGGACCTGGATGGGGCGCGGGTATGTTAAATATATGGAAGGTTTTCCTGCCATCCATATTAACTCTTCCCAACAAGTAGAATCCCTGAAGATGGCTCCCGCAGCTGAATCGCGCGTCAGGAATAGAGAAACTACTATCACTCAAAATGAAAATCCAGTGGATTCAGACACAGTGGAATTGTGACTCTTCGTGAATCGACAATTGTACATCAGGTTAAATTTATATTTTACTATTTTAATTCTCATGTTGTTTTTAGTATTATTATCCTCACCTATAGTAAACACACTTAATGCATCACACTCTACACTACCCATCCACACAAAACCGCACACTGACAGCCATTTGTAAAATTAATGATCATAATGCTCTGGTACATGACTTCACCATTGATTTGCTAATGTTGCTTATCACCAAAATGACTAATCCTAATCATGCCTAATGTCAATTTAATATCAAACGATATTGACGAGAGTGTCAATATCGGCAAGTCAATGGTGTTAGAAGTACCTGAGCAATGTAAAAGCGCCTTAGGTAAGTTAAAAAACACTCTGAAATGTTTCACATTGTATATTAGGAGCATAAATCGTAACTTTGATGATTTACAAGTGCTATTAACAAGATTGAATATTAATTATGAAATCATTATACTAACCGAATGCTGGTTACATGACGACATTATATTACCTAAACTTAAATATTATCAATGCTCTGCAACCACCCGGAACTATAACCAAAATGACGGAATTGTAGTTTATACTAGAGACGGCTCGTTATTTGAAACTTCGGAACCATCCGAATGCATTGAGGCAAACTGCTTAGTCACTACACTGAACGCGGAGTATGCCATTGTGTCTATTTATCGACCTCCATCGTTCAAAAAACTTGACACTTTTGTAAATGGGCTGAACCTACTACTGACAAAACTCAAACTTTTCCGAAATATAATAATTCTGGGCGATATGAACATCGATATCAAAGATGGAAACCTAGATCCTCGTTCATCCGATTATTTGGACATGCTTACACTTAATGGTCTTCTACCAGCGCATATCCTACCCACAAGATATAATAATTGTCTTGATCATTGTTTCGTAAAAACCAAACTCCCAGCTACGACAATAGTATGTGATATAACTACTACAGATCACTCTTGTGTAATGCTATCTCTCTCAAAATATCCAGTGAAAAATTCCACTAACCTACGTAAAATAAAAATAATTGATTATATTTCGACAATTAAAGAACTTGAACAGGTAAACTGGACTGAACTGCTATTGAATAGAGATTGTAATTCAGCTACTTATATATTTATATCACACTTAACTTGCACTTTGGATAAATACACCACGTATGTAACTAAGTCTCGTAGGGAAATTAATATCAAGTCGTGGATCACGCCAGGTCTGATCCGCTGCATGAGGAATAGAGACAATCTGCATTTAAAATTAAAGAGAGATCCCGAAAACGCTATCTTACTTACCGGAGGTATCGTAATACCTGTAATAATATTCTCAATAGACTTAAAGGGGCATATCAAAGAGCTCAAATTATGTCAAATGCTAACAACTTAAAAAAACAATGGGAAATCATCAAAAACGTCTGCCACATAAATAGGAATTCCGATAACACAGCGCATTTACTGAAATTAAAACCCACCCCTCTAACTTCTGTAAATTACATAAATGAATATTTTACTAATATTGGTAAAGACTTGGCTAGTGAGATAATCAATAGAACAGGTTTACGTGAACAACGACGTGTAGAATTGAAAGTGTCGGCGTCTTCACCGAATTCAATGTATCTGATGCCTACTGATGCTCTAGAAGTTAGCCAAATAATACGCAGCCTTAAATCAAGTGCTACCACTGGGTGGGATGGAATCTCATCTAACTTTCTGAAAATGGGGGCTGATCTATTTAGCAAACCGATTTCTTATATTTGTAACCTCTGCTTTCAAGAAGGTAAGTTTCCGGATGCGTTAAAAAAATCGGTCGTGATTCCGGTGTTCAAATCTGGGGACAGAGACTGTATCTCCAATTATAAACCAATCTCACTATTACCTACACTAGCTAAAATATTAGAAAAACTCATAAATAATAGAATCAAAACTTATTTAGATAAAAATGGAATCCTATCGGTTAATCAATTTGGCTTCAGAGAACAGAGATCGACTGAAGACGCGGTAAAAAATTTTACCTCATATATTGTTGACCACATTGATAATAATAAAAAAGTTCTTGGTATCTTTTTAGATCTTAAGAAAGCTTTCGATACAGTCTCTGTTCCCATCCTCCTCAAGAGGCTGGAGAGTGTAGGTGTAAGGGGCCCGCCACTTCAACTCCTGACTGACTATCTATCCAATCGAAAACAGTCGGTTAGAGTCGGTGAACACCTTAGCAATGAAGAAGACATCCTGTTCGGTGTGCCGCAAGGTAGTGTCCTCGGGCCCACCCTATTTTTAATATATATCAATGATCTTTGTCTCCTCTCGCTGAAAAATTCACAAGTCGTTGCTTTCGCTGATGACACCGTTCTACTTTTCCAGGATAGTTCCTGGGATGAGTTGGGTAAGACTACTCAGGAGGGTTTTAATCGTGTGATTGAGTGGCTGGACTTCAATCTTCTTACGTTAAACTTGGCAAAAACAAAGTTCATAACGTTTAGTGTGCGAAACAATACCCAACCACCTTCTGATTCAGTCATTGTAAAAGCACATTACTGCTCTAGATTGTCTGACTGCACGTGTGTCTCAATAGGAATTACAGATACTATCAGATACTTAGGTGTTGAACTGGATAAAAACCTCAATTGGAATAAATATATCGCAAATGTAACAAGAAGGGTCAGAAAATTAATCTACATATTCAAAAACCTTAGACATGTTTGTGACAGGAAGTTGTTAACTACGATATATTATGCTCTTTGTCAATCAATTACAACTTACTGCATCAGTGCATGGGGAGGTTCTGCCAAAACTACGTTACTGCCACTTGAACGTGCCCAGCGCGCCGTACTTAAGGTTCTGTCATTTAGAAGTTTTAGATATCCGACACAACAACTATATAATGATATGTCAGTACTTACAGTGCGACAGCTTTTTATTAAATCCATAATATTAGTACAGCATCATAAACACCCTGAACACTGCTCATCGCGCCGCAGACTTGACCTAGTCTATACCATCCCCAAATCAAAGCTAGCTTTTTCTCGTAAATTTCAAAAATATCTCGGCCCCTTACTCTACAATCGCGTTAGTAAGTGCATAAAATTGCGGGACCTGAGTTTCTATCAATGTAAAAAAACATTAAACACTTATCTAAATTCAATTACCTATGAAGACGCTGAAAAACTCATAAAATAAATGGCTTGATACACACGCACTCACACTTACTCCCTCACTAACACACGTATATTTGTCTACTAAGACTCATTTTCAAATAAACTAGGAATCTTATAAGACATAAAAAACCATCTGTACTTTTTACATATACTACATGTTTACGTCTTAGAACTAAGATAACGCTCATTATTGATTGAGCTGAGTTTGCACCTCGTCCCCATGCTACGCTATGGATACCAGGTGCAAGCTTAACTCAACAGCATACGGTGAACCTGAGGACTATTGAGTTTCACCCTCAATTTTATTTTAAGTTACTACTTATTACGTTTGTTATATATTATAGTTTGATTCTAGCGCTCATCACTGGTACTGTGTTCTTCTCACAAAATAAATATGATATTTTGAGACTATGGATGACGATTCTTACTCCACCGTGATACAGTTTTTAACTAGTACGGGGAGTAAAGGACATCATTATACTCTTCGAATGTAACTTAACAACTACATAATAGTAACAAGTGCTAGCTAAAGATGTATTAGATAATATTATTAAGTTACCCACATATTTCTACTAAAAATCTAAACATCAGAAAGAGATGTTAATTTGTAAGTAGTTGTTTAATGAATAAAGTTATTATTATTATTATTATTCACTCATTTAATCATGTTTCTTAGGATAGGTATTTTTCATAATAAATTTATATAAAAAGTAAAATATAAAAAATACATTACAAATACACATTATAAAAAAAAACCTAACCTAGGGTGCCGCCGGCAACGGGGCAGGGCCCAGGCTACCGGTGATTAGGGCTGCAGAGACAGGAACCTCCTGACAATGCGCGCCGTGTCCAGGAGTACCGCCTTCTGTATCTGACCCTTGATCCAGCCATCTAGCGAGAGTCTCTTAAGATGTTTGACTCTTCGCTATGAGACCGTTCGCCGAAACGACTATCGGGACAATGATCGTCGAGTCAACATCCCACATGGCGGTCACCTCGTGAGCCAAGTCAAGGTACTTGCTGAGTTTGTCCTTCTCGGCCTTCACGAGGTTCTCGTCATGCGGGATGGTGATGTCGACGAGCACTGCCTGGCGCTTAGATCGATCTACCAACACGATATCAGGCTTATTGGCTACAATAGTCCTGTCCGTGATAATAGATCGATCCCAATAGAGCGTGGCACGACCATTTTCGAGAACTGGCATCGGTGCGTATTTATAGTACGGCACCTCAGACCCCACAAGACCGTATCGAAGAGCAAGTTGCTGGTGAATGATCCTGGCTACTTGGTTATGTCTGTGCAAGTACTCGCCGTTAGCAAGATGAGAACAACCGGAGATTATATGCCTGAGTGACTCACCGGGACGGCGGCATGCCCGACAAATGTCGACCGTACCGTCCTTCAGGATATATCTCCGGTAATTGTTCGTCATCATTACTTCGTCCGCAATTGCACAGACAAAACCTTCGGTTTCCCCGAAGAGATCCCCGAAGCGTAGCCAGTTCACCGACGCGAGCAGATCTACGTCGGGCCCCGTAAGGGCCTTGTAGAACCGCCCGTGTAGCTCCTTGCTCTTCCATACAGCCCTGCGGTCATCGGTGCTAAGCACCTTTATTATTATTATTATTATTATACTTATTTGTGTAAGTGTATGACCTATCTGTCTAATATTTTGTATGTATAATTTACTTGGAGTTCTTATCTCACCACCTACTATTTTCTGTTTAATTTTGTTTTCTCCGCTACCCAAAGGTTGTCTGGAAGAGATCGCTCTTTAGCGATAAGACCGCCTATTGTCTACCATTGTTTAATTTAAGATTTCTCATGTAATGTTTTTCTTGTTGGTGTGCAATAAAGTGTTGTTATATATACAGTATTGTATTGTATTGTATTAGTAACGCATAATAATGCCAACTTAAGTTAAGGTTAGTTTAACCGTATCAACGCATTAAGCCCAAGATAACCGTTATCGCGCAATAGAGTAAGAAATGTCTGAATTGGACAAATTCTTATCGGGCGATAGCCGCGCCCCACGCGACTGAGCTTAGCATGCAAACAGTCCGGAACGAGCTGATAATACTGGCAGACCGGATTTTATTACCTATCGTAGACTCGCTCAATAGGATAGCCGGTTTGTAGAAGCGAAATACATAGGCGCCCGCTGAACAGGATAAGAAGTTTGTAGAAAACTTCAAGACAAACCATTCAATGCGTGGTAAAATAAACGTTACGCGGACGATGTAACGGGTACCATTGTATATTTAATTAGTACCTTTTATAATATAGTTCTATCACATAGTATGAAACAAAGTCGCTTCCGTCTGTCTGTCCCTATGTATGCTTAGATTTTTAAAACAACGCAACGGATTTTGATGCGGTTTTTTTATAGATAGAGTGATTGAAGAGGAAGGTTTATACATGCATAATATAGCAGAGAAACACTGATAATTATAGAGGTTTCTAATTACACCCGTGCGAAGTCGGGGCGAGTCGCTAGTGATAATACGTATACGTATATGTCGGGGACGGAGCCGGGCCTTCACAAGGCTCATCACCACCAGCCATTATGGGGGGTTGGTGGATTCGAATAGTTCAAAACAGATCTATCACTGAATTACTTTTAATCACTAGGTATAATTATTACACTTCTTAAAATGTTTTTAATAATTCACTGGATTACGAAACGCGGAGAGTTCTGTGCTTAAGTCCGTTCGCTATGGCGTTCGGCAACAGAATGTCCCGATTGACTGCGATCCAGTCTTTTTATAGTCAGCTCACAGCCGGGCCGGCTGTGCAGGTGGCGCAGCAGGTGCATACTTTCCCTTTACTTTGCTAGTATAAGAATTTGTGACGTTTTGCAACTACCCGACAACGGACCAAGCACAGACCACTCCCAAGCAATGTTTTGACAGCAGATATTGCTTGACGTTTCAATCACGGTTGATCGAAGCGCTGTCTCGCCGACACGGCCATCCTGCCGCATCACACGTCCTCGTGTGCGTCTGAAAACAAATTATCACACCAGTAATATGTGCCAACGCTCGGTCATCTCTGACCATAAAAAATGCTGATACACGTGTAATCAAGTTTATTGCAATATAGTTCCTTAATATTTACAGTACACTGCTTAGCATGCCATATAAATTATGTACACTACTGTGACTCTTAACTTAAATCAAACAGAATTCCTGAAGGTCACTCAATCTCATATTATGATCAACACACCAAACTAAACACATATCGTGATTACGTACATTGCCTCTCTCAAGCACACATAACGCCTCTATCGAGCATTATGATCACACAGCCATACAACACCTCCATCGAGTGTCATATTTCATCCGCGCCTCCATCGAGCGCTCAAGCAACACCTCAATCGAGTGTTACCGTATTTAATCACGCGATGTGTCTCTAACTCGCTATACCGTATCATTACCATGATCAACTAAATCTTCTATGACTACTTGACCTTCAGGCATCCTTCGCAACCGTTCATGTGCATACTTGTACGTTCTATTACTGTATAAAGCCTTTAGCAAATAGCGGTCCCCCTCTAACAACTCTATTACCTTAAACGGCCCTTTATATTTCGGGTCTAACTTTGTTTGGTTGCTTTCTTCATTTTGCAATAAAACAAAGTCTCCTACAGAAAATTTGTTCAATTTGGCTTTATTACAATTAAACCGTGACTTATCATATTTAGCGTTTGATTGTATCTTTTCTACAGCTATATTTCGGACCTGTGCGATATCAACTTGTTCGTCATCGACAACTTGTGCTATTCCTAGTGGTCGCGCAACTTTACCTATTAGTAGTTCTAGGGGATTTGATTTGGTAACGCGATTCTTAAAAAAAATCCGAAAGAAAAATCCGTTCGACGAAACAGGTATCTCATTCGTAGCCTAGGGCTAGAGCCCACGGGATCGCCGAGTCAACCCTATGACTCTACAGTCTCTGCGAGAGCCCCGACCACCGCCAGCACTTACCGCGCACCGTGTATCCACGGACTGCTCAGAACAGATGCCGACTTCTACCGGACTACGGATACGGTGAAGTGACTGGTACGGTCGACCAACCGAACTGAGAACCTCCCTATCAGTCTCACTATCTTGTTCATCTACTTCAAATGGTACATAGCTCCCAGGCATTTCCCTCAACCTATCGTCCAAGTACGCGCATGTTTGGACGTCAAGTTTATCGCAAAACTACATGTCAACATTTCTAATATGCTCGCTTCAGTAACTCGATTAACTGCACAGTACTAACAAATTTTAGCTAGACCGATACAAGTCATACATAGTCACTGCATTATACAACCAATTGCCATGGAACTTATTGGAAATCAACTCTTCCACAAGCGATCACTCGGCAACTGAATCACAATAAAATGAGAACTCCTCACCAGATTGCCTCATATAGTGTGGTGTGGTGACGTCACACGTCAACCCTCTTCCCGGTGGATGAAGGCGCCCTGTCGCTCGCCTTCGCGCAGTTATTTGCGTGATATCTTGTACCGCGGCAGCTGAAGCAGATGACTCATGGCTTCGCTGTTAGCTGCTAAGTTCGAGTATCTTTTCCTGAAACAAAAACAGCAAGCACAGTATCCCAAGCAACAAATAAAATGTTACATCATATGTAAAGAAGATAGACATTCAATAGTTCAAGAACAAGCACCCATAAATAAAAAATACCGCTTTTTACAATAATTAAAAATATTGGATACAGTGCCTCCACAGTGCCTCCTTTGTCCGGCTATCCCTGTAGCCTATACAATATGTGAGACATGAAATCATCCCTGTGATTTCATAGCTGCGACTCTAGAGGACACTGACTCGACCAATTCAGAATTCTCAGAATCTAGAATTTTAAGTCGGTCATTCTAACTTTAAATCCAATAAAAAAAGGAAATTCAAATCAATCTAGCAAAGTTACACTTTAATTAGGATACGTCAATGTCAACATCTAATCCACGACGTGGATACAAGAAAATATTTAAATTAAATCATTATTTTCACTTTAATAACAAGCTTTACTTTGTATAATAATTTTTGAATTACCAAGTTTTTACAGATTATGAAACACTAATGATAAAAATCAAACTTCAATTTCAAATTCTTGTCCTAATATTTTTCTAATCCTATTAGTGTCTCCAGCTTAAATATGTTAGGCCATAGCGATCACCATAGGTAAAAGTAACATTAGGATCGTTGTTATAGGCACTAAATTATACACCAGCTCAAGTACACCGAGTAAGAAACTATACAAAACGTAAACAAATTCAATTCTACAGACCGATTGGAAAATCATGAACAGAGGGTAGATTATTATTACCGCAGCCGCTCCTACTACTAAGTACTCTGTATGATTGATTCACCCTCATTACCCTCATAGCGGATTTTTTACGTGACAAACTAATAATGGTAAACTGTGTATTGACTATTGATCATATTAATCAACACTAAATCTCTGTAGAAACATTTCGCGTTCGGTCATATTATATCACTTCGAAAACAATCGTTAGAAAAACGTGCAATAAACTTTGATTCAAATGATTATTAATTTCTATCTCGCAATATTCAACTTTTACTTGGAGGGTCGCTATTACCAGTATCCGTTAGTACTTTTTTTTTGACAAATACCCACTAAACTGAATAAGTGCGACTCAAGTCTACCCCAGAACCTAGCTACACTTTTATTTGTGAACAAAATATCGGAATCGTAGTGAAAAGTTAACGACTGACCTGATGTGTTTTTAAAATCTGTCGGTGGGGCCATGGTGCCTACGTCCACGCGTCGCTTGTAGTTGACTGTCGCTTCTGGGTCACTTCCACTGGTGACGATGTGTCCCGCTGTTTTGTTTCTTCCGTTTTATTCGCTTCGTGTTCCACCATTCTTCGTGTTTGCTCATGGACCCGTAGGTATCCCACTTCTGATGTCGGGGACGGAGCCGGGCCTTCACAAGGCTCATCACCACCAGCCATTATGGGGGGTTGGTGGATTCGAATAGTTCAAAACAGATCTATCACTGAATTACTTTTAATCACTAGGTATAATTATTACACTTCTTAAAATGTTTTTAATAATTCACTGGATTACGAAACGCGGAGAGTTCTGTGCTTAAGTCCGTTCGCTATGGCGTTCGGCAACAGAATGTCCCGATTGACTGCGATCCAGTCTTTTTATAGTCAGCTCACAGCCGGGCCGGCTGTGCAGGTGGCGCAGCAGGTGCATACTTTCCCTTTACTTTGCTAGTATAAGAATTTGTGACGTTTTGCAACTACCCGACAACGGACCAAGCACAGACCACTCCCAAGCAATGTTTTGACAGCAGATATTGCTTGACGTTTCAATCACGGTTGATCGTAGCGCTGTCTCGCCGACACGGCCATCCTGCCGCATCACACGTCCTCGTGTGCGTCTGAAAACAAATTATCACACCAGTAATATGTGCCAACGCTCGGTCATCTCTGACCATAAAAAATGCTGATACACGTGTAATCAAGTTTATTGCAATATAGTTCCTTAATATTTACAGTACACTGCTTAGCATGCCATATAAATTATGTACACTACTGTGACTCTTAACTTAAATCAAACAGAATTCCTGAAGGTCACTCAATCTCATATTATGATCAACACACCAAACTAAACACATATCGTGATTACGTACATTGCCTCTCTCAAGCACACATAACGCCTCTATCGAGCATTATGATCACACAGCCATACAACACCTCCATCGAGTGTCATATTTCATCCGCGCCTCCATCGAGCGCTCAAGCAACACCTCAATCGAGTGTTACCGTATTTAATCACGCGATGTGTCTCTAACTCGCTATACCGTATCATTACCATGATCAACTAAATCTTCTATGACTACTTGACCTTCAGGCATCCTTCGCAACCGTTCATGTGCATACTTGTACGTTCTATTACTGTATAAAGCCTTTAGCAAATAGCGGTCCCCCTCTAACAACTCTATTACCTTAAACGGCCCTTTATATTTCGGGTCTAACTTTGTTTGGTTGCTTTCTTCATTTTGCAATAAAACAAAGTCTCCTACAGAAAATTTGTTCAATTTGGCTTTATTACAATTAAACCGTGACTTATCATATTTAGCGTTTGATTGTATCTTTTCTACAGCTATATTTCGGACCTGTGCGATATCAACTTGTTCGTCATCGACAACTTGTGCTATTCCTAGTGGTCGCGCAACTTTACCTATTAGTAGTTCTAGGGGATTTGATTTGGTAACGCGATTCTTAAAAAAAATCCGAAAGAAAAATCCGTTCGACAAAACAGGTATCTCATTCGTAGCCTAGGGCTAGAGCCCACGGGATCGCCGAGTCAACCCTATGACTCTACAGTCTCTGCGAGAGCCCCGACCACCGCCAGCACTTACCGCGCACCGTGTATCCACGGACTGCTCAGAACAGATGCCGACTTCTACCGGACTACGGATACGGTGAAGTGACTGGTACGGTCGTCCAACCGAACTGAGAACCTCCCTATCAGTCTCACTATCTTGTTCATCTACTTCAAATGGTACATAGCTCCCAGGCATTTCCCTCAACCTATCGTCCAAGTACGCGCATGTTTGGACGTCAAGTTTATCGCAAAACTACATGTCAACATTTCTAATATGCTCGCTTCAGTAACTCGATTAACTGCACAGTACTAACAAATTTTAGCTAGACCGATACAAGTCATACATAGTCACTGCATTATACAACCAATTGCCATGGAACTTATTGGAAATCAACTCTTCCACAAGCGATCACTCGGCAACTGAATCACAATAAAATGAGAACTCCTCACCAGATTGCCTCATATAGTGTGGTGTGGTGACGTCACACGTCAACCCTCTTCCCGGTGGATGAAGGCGCCCTGTCGCTCGCCTTCGCGCAGTTATTTGCGTGATATCTTGTACCGCGGCAGCTGAAGCAGATGACTCATGGCTTCGCTGTTAGCTGCTAAGTTCGAGTATCTTTTCCTGAAACAAAAACAGCAAGCACAGTATCCCAAGCAACAAATAAAATGTTACATCATATGTAAAGAAGATAGACATTCAATAGTTCAAGAACAAGCACCCATAAATAAAAAATACCGCTTTTTACAATAATTAAAAATATTGGATACAGTGCCTCCACAGTGCCTCCTTTGTCCGGCTATCCCTGTAGCCTATACAATATGTGAGACATGAAATCATCCCTGTGATTTCATAGCTGCGACTCTAGAGGACACTGACTCGACCAATTCAGAATTCTCAGAATCTAGAATTTTAAGTCGGTCATTCTAACTTTAAATCCAATAAAAAAAGGAAATTCAAATCAATCTAGCAAAGTTACACTTTAATTAGGATACGTCAATGTCAACATCTAATCCACGACGTGGATACAAGAAAATATTTAAATTAAATCATTATTTTCACTTTAATAACAAGCTTTACTTTGTATAATAATTTTTGAATTACCAAGTTTTTACAGATTATGAAACACTAATGATAAAAATCAAACTTCAATTTCAAATTCTTGTCCTAATATTTTTCTAATCCTATTAGTGTCTCCAGCTTAAATATGTTAGGCCATAGCGATCACCATAGGTAAAAGTAACATTAGGATCGTTGTTATAGGCACTAAATTATACACCAGCTCAAGTACACCGAGTAAGAAACTATACAAAACGTAAACAAATTCAATTCTACAGACCGATTGGAAAATCATGAACAGAGGGTAGATTATTATTACCGCAGCCGCTCCTACTACTAAGTACTCTGTATGATTGATTCACCCTCATTACCCTCATAGCGGATTTTTTACGTGACAAACTAATAATGGTAAACTGTGTATTGACTATTGATCATATTAATCAACACTAAATCTCTGTAGAAACATTTCGCGTTCGGTCATATTATATCACTTCGAAAACAATCGTTAGAAAAACGTGCAATAAACTTTGATTCAAATGATTATTAATTTCTATCTCGCAATATTCAACTTTTACTTGGAGGGTCGCTATTACCAGTATCCGTTAGTACTTTTTTTTTGACAAATACCCACTAAACTGAATAAGTGCGACTCAAGTCTACCCCAGAACCTAGCTACACTTTTATTTGTGAACAAAATATCGGAATCGTAGTGAAAAGTTAACGACTGACCTGATGTGTTTTTAAAATCTGTCGGTGGGGCCATGGTGCCTACGTCCACGCGTCGCTTGTAGTTGACTGTCGCTTCTGGGTCACTTCCACTGGTGACGATGTGTCCCGCTGTTTTGTTTCTTCCGTTTTATTCGCTTCGTGTTCCACCATTCTTCGTGTTTGCTCATGGACCCGTAGGTATCCCACTTCTGATGTCGGGGACGGAGCCGGGCCTTCACAAGGCTCATCACCACCAGCCATTATGGGGGGTTGGTGGATTCGAATAGTTCAAAACAGATCTATCACTGAATTACTTTTAATCACTAGGTATAATTATTACACTTCTTAAAATGTTTTTAATAATTCACTGGATTACGAAACGCGGAGAGTTCTGTGCTTAAGTCCGTTCGCTATGGCGTTCGGCAACAGAATGTCCCGATTGACTGCGATCCAGTCTTTTTATAGTCAGCTCACAGCCGGGCCGGCTGTGCAGGTGGCGCAGCAGGTGCATACTTTCCCTTTACTTTGCTAGTATAAGAATTTGTGACGTTTTGCAACTACCCGACAACGGACCAAGCACAGACCACTCCCAAGCAATGTTTTGACAGCAGATATTGCTTGACGTTTCAATCACGGTTGATCGAAGCGCTGTCTCGCCGACATATATATATACTTCAATATTTTTTGCCTTGAGATAGGTGACATTGCAATCAATAACGTGAATAATATCTCAAAATATTCATCCCAGTTTTTATTTTCTGGGACTTAAAAAGTTTCTATCGACGGTTTATTTTTGACTAAGAAGTTCAGTCATACCCATGCTAAAGAGTATAGTTTTCACACGCACATTATAGGATTAGCGATCCTTACAAATATCTAGTACGTATGGCAAGAACCCACTTATTTCCTAAATACGTACTTATAATTTGTTTCCGCTTACGCTTATAATAATATGCAGTTATTAAATGTTAAAGCCCATACCTATTTTCTAAGCTCGTTGGAATAATTTTGAATAATTGGTAAAGATAAGGCATAATTTTAAAGTTCTCAGGCCCACTTCTAATTTCATGGTTTAATAGCAAAATGCTTGTTCATTTACGCCATTATAATTAGTTGAACCCTACCCAATGGACGGATCTGATAAAGACAACGTCAGACACCAGCATTTCAGTGTTCTCGAAATACTGCTAATAGAGTAAAATGGAGACAAATGCGAAGGCCGCCACCCACGTCGAGAGGACCGCGGCTGAAGATCAGCCGTGGACAAATACATCATCATCGAGACCACGACCACTCTGACAAGAGTGAGACGACTAGAAAGAGAATTAGTTGTTACTAGTTTTGGAACGCCGCGGTGCCTGTTACATAACCATAGCTTACTTAGTACATAGATTAACTATGTTATCCTCCGGGCTACGTACATCTATTAGTGCTGATTATACAATTGTACAAACAAACTATCTGACCTTGAAATATCTGGAACATATTTTATAAGCAATAGTAGGTCAATTGGTCATATATACTACTTTTACCTCCTTGGACGGTCAGGTTAAAAGTATCTAAAGCAAAACAAAATTGGAGCTCGAACTGGGCTTAAAAGAAATTTCCGATTATAAACGAAGAAAAAACAATAAATGCATTATATCTATATTTGTAGGTATGTATGTATACTATATATTGTATATGTTAGTATTTCACACCAACGCATAGGAGTAAGTATGTCGTGTATGAATCATGCATCTAGGTCGGTAGTCTGGCGAGAGCACAAATTGAGTGTTTACTGCCTGTATTTGTTGAACTATGCACTGCTAGAGTTGAGTACTTACTCTTTAAATATATGCGTATCTTTATCGTGTATACCTCTACTACTCATAAATAAAATGTTCTAGTCTAAGATATGACTTATGTGCTCATACTGTGTTAAACTTATGGGTGCGTTTAAAAATACATTTGTCAATTTAAAATTAATCAGTTTGGCCCGATTTGTAAATATTATATAAAAATAACTCATTCGCGATATTTTTCTTAAGATACCGTATTTTATATACTATTGAAGATGCGGTTGGCGTAGTGGCAAAGCAACTGCCTACAGAACCGGCGGTCCAGGGCTCAAATCCCGGCAAGGGCAAACATAATGTGTGATGAACTCGAATATTTTCCTGGATCAGGTATGCATGTTTCTTTTTAAAATAATATACCTACAAAGGCCTACAGAGAAATTCCTTAGATTGTAGGCAAAGACTAATATTTCCTCATAAACTCGCCACCACAAAATCGTTTCTTTTGTAATTTTACCAAAAACAAGAAAGATTGTGTTCTTGCTCCGTCCCAACGAATTTAGCTTCGTAACACGTACTCTGTTAAATTATAAAGAAAAGACATTAATCTTAATGTTGGATTTTCACTATTTATCTTACTTCTTTCTTGGCCTGTGAGATTGGATCCTTAATGAAATTCAATGAGGGAAAAAAGTACCTTAGATAAATTAATTCGTAAAGTCTAGGGATTTTACTTTACTTTAAAAATAAAGTTTTGCATGTTTACATTAACTGCGATAGGATGTAACTAAACAGATTTATTTATCTTTATTCTTAATTAAGTATTACAATACAAACACGACGCGCTCACAACGCGCCGTGAGCCCTGCTAATGACCCCCCACCCCCCACATTAACCAGCTCCTCCTTCCGTTTTTGCTCAGCGCGCGTTCTAGTCAATCGTTTTGAAGGACTTATTAGATTTTTTAAGGACGTATTAGATGCTCAAGTTACCATGATTCAGACAAGCCGATGAGAATGGGATGATATAGTTAAAAATATTAGGTACCAGTGGCGTGGCGTCCATACAACCCGATTCCCACCGGCTTGATTAGTTCAGAACGATTGAGCAGTATTATCTTTTGCTACTTTAGAAAAAGTTCGAAATCTATCCAGGCTTGCCGTGAGTTTTTGTCTGACAACACGCGACAGCAGGCTATGGCCTGTGAGTAAGAAAAATGCTTACCAATATTGTTTTTAACCCTTCATATGCTTAGGCACGGATGCGTGCTGATCATTCCAATCTTACGTTAAATCAATTCAATTTAATTAGCAAATTTTTGACATCGCATACGAAGGGTTAATTACCTTAATCGCCAATTACCGGATACATTAACATTATCGTTAAGTAAATAACCTACATAGTTTCGGTTATAAACTTGTTGATATTAATAATATTATCACAGGGAAAATATTTGATCAGATAAATCTGAGCTTTGGTATGCGAGTTCATTCCGCGTGGAATACGAATGACATATGAGTGATTGTAAAATGAATAATAAATTGAAAGTTAGCTTAAAATAAATCACAACTATTTTATATACAGGTTTAGAAGTCTAACTTTTTTTTGCTTAGCGTGAGGTTGTTTTTGTAATAGTTAATTTGAGGGAGATGTGAGTTTGTGAAAATAAGTAGCAACTTTCAGCGGCTGCTTTCATATTAGCGGCTGGTGTTTGTAGTCCAAAAGGGCTGTGGCCATATGGTATGATACATCGCGGTTGTTATGATTAGGTTTATTATAATTGACAAACGCTTTATTTTGCTCTCAAAATCAAAATGTTGGTATGGTAATGTTGGTTATATACCTTTGGTAGCGGGGAACGCCTGTCAATGGCCACTCCGGTTGATTTAATGTCATAAACATTTCTGTTGCGTGTCTTTAAGCCATGTACTGTACGCTCAAACAGACAAAGACATGGTGATTGAACACCAGATCTTACAAACCATCATTTGTGTTTGATGTTCGTTAGTAGTGTAGTGTTCACTAGGGTTTCTTATTGGAATACTTCAATAAACACATTAATCGGGCTTTCAGTAAACCTGCAGTGCGTCCGCCACCGGTGACGTCTGTCACTGTAATGACCGGTAGCTGGCGGATCGGGGGTACATTTATAATCTATAAATGTCTATATACTACATCTCTCCCTTTTTAACCAATTAGGAATTGCTTGGAATTAGGTAGTTACAAGTATTACAAGCCTTACTTACTCACTGCCTCGCCCAAGTGCCAACTAATTCTGTTTAGGGACCACTTCCAGGCGCCCTACACCAGACAGCTATGACAAGCACCAACACACAAAATGCTCGCTCAAAGATCTCGAGGACCAACAACAACGCTCTTTAAACTATGTCGATTACGACGTCTCGATAACAACCAAAGCTGTTTTGTATAATGATTTAATAATCCTCTATTTACTTAGTTTGCCTCAAGTTAATACAATTAGTGTAGTCAACATGAACAATTTGGTCTTCTATACTTATTTATTTTAATCATAGCCACTATGTTCCTATATCCAATGGAAACTTCTATGCCGCCCTCCATATCCCGTTGACAACTTTTTTTTTGCGTTTATTTAAAAAAAAAAATTCAAATCATTGGTTACTTTTATTTACTGTTTAGTTAATTTATATTTTTCCATCTCATACAAAATGTTTCTAAGATATTTATTAAGTATTTACTCATGTGCTAGCTAGAAAGCTATTTATATTTGAAAATTTACAATATCTACCAGCGCTTCTAAACAAGGCTTCCTGTGAGAGAGAAGCGCCTCAATAAAACTCACAGATTGCCTTTTTAATATTTCTATCAAGCCTGTCAGCAAAAGATATAAATTAGTTCAAAGATTTTAATGAATGTTTTTCCGAGCTTATTTTCCTTATCGTAAAGTGCCGTTAGTATCTTCTAAACCAGTGATAGTTCTCGACATTAGTGACTTGAAACAACATTCCTGAGGACATACTTGAAAATAATATTCTGAAATCAAGTCAAATTTAAAATTTAATTCGTTTTACACACAACCCTTTAGAACTAGTTCTGCAATATAAACTTGCCCTGAACCTTGTTTCATACATAACGGTATAGAGGATGCACAAAGGATACTGTATCGAAGTCGCGTCTGCGTGCAATATGCTATGTAGTCGCCGGTCAGTCTGTCGCAGCTAACCGGTCCGGCGGTCCCCGTACGGGTTCGCGATTAGGAAGAGTTCTCCCATACCAACGTGGATAGGGAGGGAGTCACACTGGCGGAAAGGAAGGGCATGGCGCGCATGGTGCCCTGCAAGACTTTGTGGCATAGGCGAGCCGGTTATTTCAGTTCTTGGGATTGCACCGTGTCCAACAAGGACATGAAGGTGTACCATTTCAGACCTGTCACTACGTGCAATTCAGCTCGTTTGAGCTACGCATGTCCCAGCCGCTACAGGCTGCTACTATCTGTCTAATCCTACGCCAGCCTGTCTAGCACAACTATGCTTCGCGACTCTTGACGCGCGACATAGCGTTAACCGTCACTCCCTCACATTACTGCACAGCAAGAGACAGGCAAATATATCGCGCGAGAAATAGTCGCATATGAATATGACAGTTATGCCAGAGGTGCGGGTCAAACAACGCAACGGAGCCACGCCGTTACGTCGCTTAAGCTATTAAGTCGCTTATTTAATTAAATTTAACTAGTTTTAAGTTTGGTCTGCATGTAGTTTTGTAGTTTCAAAGCATGTAGGTTTTATTACTGTAATATTATGTAACTTATTTGAAAAATAAATGAATTATAAAAACAAAGGTATACACTTGATTCCAGAAATTTTAAGAATTGTGACATAGGTGTAGCCTTATCTGTATAATTATTTCACAACAACCATCTTGTCAAGCGCTTAAGGACTATTGCTTGATGCTCTTTTCCCCCTTTTACCATCTTCAATTATTTTAAATGAAACTGAAACTGAAAGTAGCTAACTTGCTTGACACGTCATCGTAAACTCTCGTTCAATATTCTCACTGAGGCCATCTTTTATAATTTGTCATCTGAAATTCCGATATACCATTCAAAAGAATATGAGAATCCAAATAAATTTTCGAAATAGCAACTAAAGTCCAATTGAATTGAGATGTTGAAACCGCGTCTTTCTGTATTGGATCTAGATTTTAAATCACAGATAAACAAATTCCAATTTAATTGCGGCACTCATTTAGAATACCAGACCATTCTCAATGTAAGGTTGATAACCGATTCCAATTTAATAGAGCCATTCATTTGAAATATAGGACTATTGACAATTTAATCAATGTTGTCTAACGATTCCTATTTAATGAAGGCACTTATTTGAAATATTAAACTAAATTGCAATTATAGTCCAATTGAATTGAGATCTTGAAACCGCAACATTTCTAATTCGATTCGGATCGAGGTTTTAAATCACAGTGATATGCCAATTCCAATTTAATTCCGGCATTCATCTGTACTACTATATACCAGACCATTCTCAATTGAAGGTTGATAAACAATTCCTATTTAATGGAGGCATTCGTTTGGAATAGCGGACTATTGTCAATTTAATTAATGTTTTCAAACGATTCCAACTTAATGGAAGCTCTTATTCTAAATACTAAACTATTCTCATTATAATGGAGGTTGTTAAACAATTCCAACGTAATAGGTATAGGCATTCGTTTGAAATACCGGACTATTGTCAATTTAATTGGAAGGCCTATGTCCAGCAGTGGACGACTCCGGGCTGACGATGATGATGATGATGTCAATTTAATTAACGTTGTCAAACGATTCGAACTTAATGTAAGCTTTTATTCTAAATACTAACTTTTGTCAATATAATGTAGGTTGTTAAACAATCCCAACCTAATATAGGCATTCATTTTAAATGCCAAACTTTTGTCAATTTAAAATTGTTCTTAAACAATTATAGTTTTATCCAAGCATTCATTTGAAGTACCAAACTATTGTTAATTCAATGAAGGTTGTCAATCAATTCCAATTTACTGGAGGCTTTCAGATCTCTAGTATCCCAATTGAATGGGAGTCAAAACCAAGTCATATTCCCATGTTACGGACCCTCTGATACCTCAGATATTCCAATTTAATGAGTCTTAAAACAACAGCCGTTTTCCATTAAATGAAAGTTTTAAAGCACAGCATATTTCAATTTAATCGACGCGTCGAAGCCATCGATATTCAAATTTTAATGGAAGTCTCAAAAACACATACTCCAGTTTATGAACGCTTTGAGACCTTAGATTCAGATTAATTACAAATTCGAATTTCAAGTCTCAAAACTACTATCATATTTCCCAATTCAAAAGAAGCTTTAATACATATAGTATTCAAATTTAATAACATGGTATTTGAAATTGAGCTTCCAGCACGAATGCGGCACTTTACAATTTACATACCGCTTATAATATTTCTATGGTCTATCAGATTTACCTTCCATGCAATTATATTTGCTTCGCCTTTAAGCCTTACGATTTTCTTTCTTACGAATACTTTGGTTCCCGTGGTCTATTAAATAGACGTTTCAAAATGCATTTCGCTTACTTTAACAATCCTCTTAGCCTATCATATTGGCAATCCAGCGTGGTCTATCAAATTGACCTCTCATACAGTCTTAGCCTATCATATTGGCAATCCAGCATGGTCTATCAAATTGACCTCTCATACGGCCTTAGCCTATCATATTGGCAATCATTGCATGGTCTATCAAATTGACCTCTCATACGGCCTTCGCCTATCATATTGGCAATCCAGCATGGTCTATCAAATTGACCTCTCATACGGCCTTAGCCTATCATATTGGCAATCCAGCATGGTCTATCAAATTGACCTGTCATAAAGCCTTGTCACGTTGTGGTCCGGGAGGTAAGTAAAGTAGGAACAGGAACGGAAGAAGAGACAGGTATCAGGGCAGAAGAAACGTATTTATTATGTAAAATAACAAAGGCACCTGCGAACAAGCAGATACAGACTTAAGTTCTAGATTTAAGTTAAAGAGATATTGACATTAAAACGGTTATAAAATACATGGGAACTTACGTTTACGTGCCTTGTCTTTAATTTAATTGACAGAATCCAGCAACTAGAACTTTAGAAAATCACAGCACAATAGCACAGTTGAACTTTGGATATATAGAACACTTGTGAGGGTAAGGTAAATTATAGACTGTTAAATATAATGAATTGAGGATGAGCTGGATTAAAAATAGTCTTGCAGGTATCTGTTCAGCTCGAAAGCTCTGAATAGAATCAATCTTTTAGACATGTAACGAACAAGTGTGGAATTTAGAATGAATTTTGAATTTGAATGTTTATTTTTAAGATAGAGTGTATAACCAGACAGTCCAAAAAGTTATCAAGAACGAGTTGTAACGCAACACGTTACAATACCCGGCCTGCCCTGGAAGAAAAAATCCTATGTCCCAGAGGGATTTTTTCTAAAAGAAAAAGAAGATAGAACTAATGATGGTGAAGTATGGCGTGATGTAGTAATTTAGAAGATGGGGATGATATGTACAATGTTTATATTACACGAGAAATGGTTCTCATACATGCTCCTGTCATTCATCCCATACATGCATCAATCTTCCAAAATTTTGGTACACTAAATAGTTCACCAAAATTACACTTAGTGAGTTATCCGATAGTACATGGGTAACTCGTAAAAACCATTCTCAATTGGTAGTAAGGCTTATGTTCAGTTACCATCCGCTGATAATGATGATTACCTAAATAAATATGTACAAATATTAGCCTCTTATTTCCAAGAAATGTAGTGTTCCATTGTACGGAACGATTGCATTGTATGCGTAAGTAAGCGATAGAGTTGTAATTAACAACCAGAAAAAATGACACCCTATAGTGTCGGATAGAGTATACTCGCAGGAGTTAAGGAAAATAACTTTCCTGCGAAAGAGAGAATAAGTAAAGGATAAACCGGTCACTTGCCTATGGCTAAGTATCGGTAATAGTATATAGAAACTAAAATTATTAGAACCGAAGTAAGTAAATGATTGTAATAGGCCAAATGGTTTGATGAGATGACTATGAATTAAAATTAAAAGGTAAGGTATATTTACAGTAATTATATAAATGTGTACATTATGTTCAGGAGAATTAGGAGAAAAGTAATAATTTGAAGTTAATCGTTTCATTAAAATGCCGAAATATTAAGTTAGAACGAAGGTGTTCTTATTTTTGAATTTTGGGAAAAGGTTTTAAATCGCGAACGTGCCATCGTCCCAATGGTTTGTTAGTCATGTCGGTTAGAACATAAACGAGTGGTGATATTTTCTGGGCAACTTTGCATTTGACAAATTTAGGAGCAAGTTTGGCTGAGTGATATTTGCCTGCGTTGCTGATGGTATAGTTATGTTTCCAGACTATATCACCTACATTGAATTCTATGTGTTGATGATGTTTGTTATACGTTGATGAGTTAATTAGATGTGCTTTCCACAAACGGGCCTGAACTTCTGAGAAGACGGGGTGAAGGTGTCCCAGGTTTTCGGCAAGTTCATCTCTTGGTGCGAAGATAATGTCATCTGTGAGATCAGTGCTATTGTAAACCGACCCACATGTGACTAATTCACGACCAAAGACTAAGAAAGCTGGAGTATATTTGGTTACCTCATTCACGGCTGTATTAATAGCAAATTGAATTTTGTGGATATTAACGTCCCAAGTTCTGTGGTCATTTTCCACAAAAGATGCGATAGCTGTAATAATTGTTTTATTAAACCTCTCCACTGTATTGACTTGTGGACAGTATCGTGGTGTATAATGAACCTTAGGTATTTTGTAGGTTTGGAATAACCCAACAACTTCTTGACTCGTGAATTGAGGACCATTGTCAAGAATGACAGTTTCTGGTACTCCGTAAGAGAGAAAGACTAACTGTTCAAGTATATGTACGATTACAGAAGCGGTTGCGCGTTTAATCGGAAAAAGAAGGCTGTATTTTGAAAAACAGCATGTTACGACAAAGATATATTTATTATGTTTGTATGTCGTGGGAAAAGCTCCTATTAGATCGATAGAGATGCATTGGAATGGACGTGAGCACACTTTAGGTTTACCCATGAGTCCGATTTTTACTTGATTTTGATGTTTGTAAGTCAAACAAGTTTCGCATTTGGAAATAAAGTTTGAAATGTCTCTGTACATTCCTGGCCAGAAATATTTCATCTTTATTCTTTGGTATGTTTTAAATATACCAAAGTGTGCACAGGTCGGGGTGGAATGATTTTCGGCGATAATCGGGGTTCTATATTCGAGTGGAACTACTTCCTTCCAATCGTATTCGGATTGGAGTAATGAAGTAGTTTGCGCGTATCTATATAATTTATTATCATTAATGATGTAATTGGGGGTGGTATTAGGATTGATGCTACATTTAGAATAAATATTATTATACCAATCGTCATTTGTTTCTGAACTACTGTAGTTAATGATACTTATAGGGACTGAGCGTGATAAAGCATCTGGAACCAGATGGTCTTTACCACGTCACAGATTATATAATACTATACTAGTACAGATTGACGAAGCGGTACAAGAAAATGGAACGACCCTAACTCTGGCTATTCAACTGGCTATTTTCTTTCCCTCGATTATCCAACAGATGGTAGTGACTGCGATTTATGCGTCCCGGTCACGCCATCTAATGAAGAAATGGGAACATGATGTGCGTGTTGTCGTGTTCTATAGCCTAACTAGAACATCACATGATCGATAGATGGCGCTTTATTCTGTTACGCGCGGACGCAAGTCAATGCAGAAACGAAGGCATCGTACTTACGAGTAGCATCTCAATGTTTTATGCGCGCTGACCTTGAATCGTATCGTGATCTCTTTCAGACGGGCCGTGCCTATCTATACCTTTTTTCGTAAGCACAACCGCCACAAACAAACTACTATTTTCTCGGGCGAGATAATTAATGTGGGAGATTGAAGGGTTTCGGTATTCGTTCGGAGAGATACACAATAATGTTTAGGACAGATTGACTATAGAATGACCCTCCACTGCTTTTAATATTAAATAAAAACAATATAGGTACAGGATCATCGTCTGTTTTATTTCATAATAATCATCAATTCATATTTACACTACTTAACTAAAAATTGTTATTTGTGCAACAAGAGAGCAAAGTTGTTTTTTGTTGCGAGTGCTGATTTTGAGCCCCGAGCAAGCGAAGGATTCTATGTTTGAATCACGAGCGTAGCGAGTGATTCTAATTTAGAATCCTGAGTGTAGCATGCACGAGATGCAAAAAACTTTGCTCTCGTGTGGCACACACAACTTTTCACCTCAACAGCGAGAACATATTACACATACCTTTGCAAAGGTAGAAATTTTAAAGTACATAAATCGACAGGTAGAAATATATACCAACTCGATTATTTAGGACCTAAGCCATAATTACATGGGGTCCCGCTGCATATAAGTACCTATATGCTGATTTCAATGACATTATTAATTAGAAAATAGACACCCGCTGAAATGAAATAAAAATATAATTAAATTGAAATAATAACCTTCCAACACTGTACCAGTCCCTCACGACCACCATAGTTGTCATTATTTGATCAAATTGGAAGGTTGGACAGATACATTACGTGTTTATTTATTTCATACGAGATTTTGTTTATAGTTTAATAAATATTTATACTCGTAAAGCACTAAACAAAATTGATGCAAAAGAAAATAACAATTTGAACTCGATAATTTTTAAAGAACGTTTCGAAACTGCGTCTATGATAAATTGATAAAGTCATAAATTATTGGAGAGGTATTTACAGTATAAAGTTAAAAAATCTTATTTTTTTTAAACAATAATCTATTTGATTTATATTATGTAACTAGCTGTGCCCCGCGGTGTTACCCGCTCATCCCACGGGAACACTAAATTTATTCGGGATGAAAAGTATCCTATGTCCTTTCCCGGGTCTCAAACTATCTCCATACCAAATTTCATCTAAATCGGTTCAGCGGTTTAAGCGTGAAGAGGTAACAGACCTGCAGACAGACAGACAGACGGACAGACACACTGTCGCATTTATAATATTAGTATGGATAAATACTTCTTCGGGTATTTATTTTTTGGTGTAACGCGTATTCGGAACATGTTCAAGTTATTCGAAGTCGGATTCGAAAATGGAATTTCGAATCGATAGCGTCTTTATTACTCTCTTTTTCATATAGATATGAAAGAGACCTATGAATGCTAACATTGCCCAGCCTAAAAAAGGGTTAGGGTTGTCACCTTGTCGTAATTTTACCTGACTGCGTTACACAAAAACATAGAATATTCACGGCCAGTTTTTATTTAGATTATTCTAACGTGAAGTAAAAAAATAACCGCCTAACTATTAGTGCCCAATAATAAGCATACGTTTTTCATTTTGATAATGGTATTGGTGAAGAAGGTTTATCAACCAAAAGTGACAACCCTGACAATTTCAAACTGCTTGATGCGGCTTGTATGGGGGTAAAACAAAATACCTATGTAACATTGCCCACCCATATTGCACACGTGTTTGTATAGTTAAGACCAAGATATTTACGTGGAGCGCCATTATTACCCCAGATTTTATACTGATCCTTATCTTAACGTTGTAGGGGCCTTAATGCTGGCAAAAGTTTAGATAACTTTACCCAAGGTGAAAATTGATAAAACACGTTGGTTAAATGTAGATTTAAAAATTGTTTCTCGTAATAAACGCATGCATATGAATACGATGGATGCGTTAGACACAAAAAAGCTTTATCCCGTCATAGAAAAAAAAGAGAAATTCGGGTTTTACGAAAAAAGCGGGCAAAGTTGGCATGTTTCACGGTAATTAACCTGTGGCTGAGAAATGACAATTCGCAGTCAAAAATTGTAAAAAATAAAAAGCTACTTTCTACTCACGCTCGAAACAAAATCGCATTTTGTTCACTGTTAAGGTGCGCCACACCGCCGCTTAAAATACGGAGTCGGTACGGAATCGCAGTGACGCATCGTAAAGTTCGAATCACATTTGGTAAGCGAATCCCATTAGCTTTGTACCCGATGAACAATACCATTATGTGTATTGTTAGCTGCGGCCACAACTGCCACTTCAAAATGTAAGGCGTTATAAGTGCAAATTACTTTTACACTAAATTAGTCTTTAAGTCAAACGAAATAAGGTTTACTCTTAAACAAAGAGAGCACAGATGTTGGTCACTTCGTAAGTGAAAGAGCAGTGAAGCTCGTTTCGATGCTTATAAGACAATGAAGTGACCAACATCTCTGTTCTCTTTGTTTAAGAGTAAACCTTATTTCGTTTGACTTAAAGACTAATTTAGTGTAAAAGTAATTTGCACTTATAACGCCTTACATTTTGAAGTGGCAGTTGTGGCCACAGCTAACAATACAGATAATGGGTATTGTTCATCGGGTACAAAGCTAAGTGGATTCGCTCAGCCAAAGGAATTACTTCTATATCCGTCCCGTTTTTATCGCATGCCCTCCACACCGCCGCTTAAAATACGGAGTCGGTACGAAATCGCAGTGACGCATCGTATCCGTACCGTTTTTAACGCATGCCCTCCACACCGCTGCTTAAAATACGGAGACGCTACGGAATCGCAGTGACGCATTGTATCCATTGTATAAAATAATCCAGTGAATAAAGGAGTTTGACCTTACAAACGGTCCGAAAGTTTTGAATTTTTGATGTTTTCTAGGATGGTTAGTGAGTGTTTATAATGCAATTTTTTTAAATAAAAAAAGAACCGACTTCTAAATAACTGAAAAGCCAAAAATAACCCGTTCATATACAGATTACATTTCAATCACTTTTTGAAGTCGGTGCAAAACCTCACGTAAATATATAATATCCAACAAAAATATGCGCGGCATCATTTTTCATAGTAAAACTTGAGTGGTTTGGCACCGACTTCAAAAAGTGATTCAAATGTAATCTGTACATGAACGGGTTATTTTTGGCTTTTCAGTCATTTTGAAGTCGGTTCTTTTTTATTAATTTTTTTTTTGCTTTTTAGTGATTCAAATAAAATACTTAGGTATGGCGGGGTGATCGGGTAGGTCTGTTTGCATGTATTGGTTTGGAAGGTTCGCTTCAAAAATCTTTCGTATGGGAAAGTCACGACGTACACGGTGCGTCTCCGTATTTTAAGCAGCGGTGTGGAGGACATGCGATAAAAACGGTACGAATACGATGCGTCACTGCGATTCCGTACCGACTCCGTATTTTAAGCGGCGGTATGGTCGCACCTTTATCTGGCAGCAAAGCCGCCATGTTTGAGCTGGTGAGGTGAAAATACTATTTTATTGTTTACATGACTGTCGCACAATTAAAAAGGATCATGATTATATCGCGTACATTACTTATCAACATACTTGCTCGTAAATCAAGGGTTTTTACATTTGTGACCGACCGAAATATGTTTTTTTGCCGAAACCGAAGGTTTGGTTTTGATTGTAGTTCCGGCCTTTGACTTTGAGTAAAAATGTCACTGCGCCGTTTTTTCCACAAATTATTGAAGGATCAAATATGTCGCTGGCTTAATTGACCGCGCGAGCGAAGGCTCCGTTTCAGCTTGGCCCAAAATTACTTCGTATGTCAAGATATTTGGATGTCTAGATGCTTTCTGGCTATTCTCCCCTAAAGGTGATATTTCTTAATTGATTCTCAATCAATTTTGGGAGTAAGTTTGATAAATATAAATATAGGTACATATTTATTTTTTGCTGATTCAGTTTTCCAAAAGTTAAAGGATATGTGAGTTGAAAACATAAAAAAAAACAAATGTTAGCAATTCCAAAACTAACTCTCACCACACCTCGGACAGTGGCGATCAAATGTATGAAAGAAACGCGTTGCTACGCAGACAGTCTTAGCTCGTGTAGGTGAACGCGTACCATGCTTGTGTGAGTGAGATAAGACATGCTAGGGTTGCCGCCATTTTGAACGCACGAGTCGGGAACACAATGTGCAGTATTATGAGATGACCTTGTAATAGCGGCGTCGAATTAATTTTGTGTGCACTGCTTATAATTAAACTAATGTTAAACTACGATTTCTAGTTCCGCCCGCGTTGAAATTCAATTCAATTCGATAACCTCAATGACTAAAAACTCATTGCGCGAATTAGGAAGAAATAAGAATCATACATAAACCCATTCAGGGCCAGTGACTCAGCGTATGGATCATGCTCAAACAGTCGCGCAGGGCCAGTGACTCGCATGTGAGTCATGACAAAATCCAAATTAAAAAAAAAGGAATCTTACTATGACTTAATAGTATTAGTATAATAGCTACCTGGCTTCAGAAGCGGCGGTCTATTTAGCGTTCGCGCCGGGGTCATGACCAACACGTTGAGTCACTTGTTTTAGCAAAAAATGGTTGTATGGTGGCCTGGCGTATAGTGTACGGTCGACGGCGCTTGGCCGTGGATGGGTTAAGCTGTAAGGTGGGTATCGAAGCTCGATTTATACAAATAGTTTCCTATTTTGAATCAGTATAAACGAAGTAACTAAATTTTTGTAAGGAAATTCAGGCCGCCAAAATATTACGTAAGTTGAAAACATGATTTTTTGTTCATATATATGTATATTGTGTTGTTTTCGTTGTGATCTGATAGGTTTAGGTCGAAAACGGATAGGGCAAAAAAAATACTAAACATAAGTACCTATTGTAAGTTGGTTTTCTACTAAAACATAAAACACTGAAAATAACTGGGTATGTACTTGTCTTGATTCATCCAATGGGAATCTGTAGAACTTTCTTTTATTTTTGTTGTTTATAGAGCTTAAACAACCGTACACAGCACAACACACGCCCATTACAAAAGCATTTGTTTAATATTTGAATATTATACGTGGCCTCCGCTCTGCGCACCGCGTCGTCGCGTCCTTGCCAGCCGGTAACTGCGAGGTAACCGAGCGCGGGTGGGCGGCACTTTCGGTGGGAGGCAGGGAGTGTCCATACTGTACGTTAGTACTCTTTATTATACTGTGCTCTCACAGTCTACAGCTCAGGCACTCCGCACTAGTATTACAGGGTTCTTTAATTCAAAGAAATGATAATAATATCATATTGTTTGAATAAAACAGTTAAAACGGATTATACCGCGTATATTATTAATTCAGCCTTCCTGGGACTATCATAAGTGACACTGGGTCTAAATTAATATACCCAAAAAATTTAAAAATATTAGGAACAAAACAATTGACACAATATTTTGAGTAAAATAGAAAAACTAAATCAACGTAAAAATACTATATATTTATTGAGCCTAATCGATATCGGTTAATTAATGCAACACCCAAACATTTGGATATACAAAAGAATTTTGGGTGCTTCAGTGGCCGACGGAGTCAGGCGGTAAGCCATAATTACACCGTAAGTTATAATAATCAGCATAGTGTGGTAAAGTATTTTTTTAATTGAAAATCTTTACATTCAGTTAAGATCAAAAAGTTTTGCTTAAATTTGGATCTCTCATCTAGTGTTTTTTCCTCTTTTTAGCAAATATCGTGAATTTTACTTCTAATAAGTTTTCCATTAGAAAATCAAAATGACTAAAATCATGGTAATCTACTAAGAGGTTTATAATTATAATGTCTTTCATCTGTGGCGTTAAGTTTGATAACTACTTGATTAGTTTTATGGATCATATTAATGCTATTATAAAACAAAAAAACAAGCATTTGATTAACTAATATGTACAAAAAATATTAAGCAACCGCTTCGAAGAAAATTATAATAATTTTTATAAATCAACAAAAATTGGTTTTTACCTGCCAAATCAACTTAATCATTATTATTTTTCTTTTATTTATTTATTTGGTTCACCAACAATTGTTTACACTAAATACTTACAACCTTTTAACACAATGCCATCATCTAAGTGTAACAATCACTTATAGGTAAACACTGCATGCGTTTTATTATAAAACTAGTTAAATTATTACCTACTTAACACTAATTGTACTTAAAAGTAAGTAATGCGCTTTACTGGCCTAAGCTTTAAATTATTTATGAAAGGTTTTTCCTAAACATTTATGAATAGTTTTTTTAAATTGCTGCGTCGAGTCAAAGTGCACATCCGTCTCATGAGAGCTATTAAGGGTTTTACAAAGCCTTGGTACAGGTGAGTTGCTGCCGAGAACAGTTCGTCTAACATTGAGCAAAATAGTACATAATTATAGAGCAGTCAAATTTCTCTGCACACACTTTGCCCCGCCAGCCCAGAATACAGAACCAAACAAGCTTGCAGAGTTGCGTCTTGTGACGATGATATGGACTTAGCCTCAACAGTGTGATGATATGAAGGTACTCCACTCGATGTTGATGGACCATCAACTGCCACCGCAGAAGATGAAGTTGATGGTTGTATGTTTTGCTGCCAAACTTTGGCTGATGATGACCTAAAATTCTTCATCTGATTCACAATTCCATTGTTTCCAGCATAGTGTCCTCTTCTTCCTCCTCCATAGCGTCCTCTTCTTTGTACTTTGCAACTTCATTTTGCACTTTATTTTCAAAATGATTGATGCACAGATATCTGCTACGCAGTTCATCATGACTTAAGTGTGCAATGGTTATGCTTCCTAAAACAATAAATTAAGTATTTTAACATAAATGAAACACAATAATTTGCTTTAGGAGGACTTTTTTCTCTAAAAGAATTCACAATTCACTTAACTTGGTAATAACAAATTATAAATAAACTAAGTACATGTGTAATTGGGTAACCAATGAGGTACTTATGTGAATAACAATTAATTTGTTACTTTAGTATTAGCAGCAACACAACCTTTTTGTAGCGCAGATTTGAGAAATACCAATGTACTTAGATAAAATATTTCACATACAAACACCAATACACTTAACTTCATTCTTTACAAATGTTTCAACTTGGCCCAAAGTTCTATAATAGATGCTACACAAAACAGAAAACATAGAACTTGAAGGTCAAGCAAATAGTTTAATTTTAAGCATGTGATTATCTCATTTAGCGACTTTGTAATTTGTTTGATTTGAATGATGTTCTACTATCTTACAAATTACAATAATTTGGACTAGGGACTAATTATTCATTTTGTTTTTATATAGAATAAAAGCTGGCTATAAAAATGTGATTTGTTTATCGTTAATATCTACTTTATTTCAAATGTTTAGTTCGTCTTAAAGACAATACTTACCTATATACCTAAGTGGACTTGCCTACCTATATACTTAAGTGGACCTATATACCTGAATGGGTCAATAGATAGAAAAAAAAACTTACCGCAATTAGAAATTTCGTTTGTCAGTTTTCACAAGTCGACGACGTGTTCAGATCCAAACAATGTGTAGGTGCGGTTTCGAAGTCGTATCTTGATATTAATCCGCTTCAAGTCCGTGTTAGGTCAGTTTAAATAAACTTCAAGCATGGTTGCAAACTAAAATCGCATTCAAACAACAAATCGAATCGGAAGTCAGTACTCAGTGCTGCAAACTCCGACAGGGACAGGTAATAAACAAAACAAAACAAACAAAAACCAGTAGGGCTAACTCCGATGTTCAAAATTCGACCGTCGTATAGTGCCATCCCTCTCGATCTGCTGTCTAAGTATATGGGTAAACGGGACAGCATTATACGCCAGCCGATCGAACATCCAAAGACAAAATCAGTCGCGTTTCGTTCCACTCACAAATCGGTTGACGATTATCGGATTTCAACGTTGCCAAATGACCGCACACTTATATTAAATATGGTGTATTTACACCACTTTTCAAAAATCAGGAGATTTGCTCGATTCCAAAAAGTAATTCTTCTAAAGATTCTTAAAAATCATATAAATATATTTATAATCTGACAAATCAGGAGAGTTTGCAGCACTGTCAGAAGTATCGGAACGGTCTGGAAGGAATGGAATGTCCAGTTGACAGATTCATACTGTTGCCAGCACGGATTTACGTTTTCGGAAATTTCGCAAAGTGCATACCTAATCCATAAAGGGACGGGTTTGAACAAAATCGGACGAAATCCAAAAAATTAACAAGATCTAAATGAATACTACCTATGGGATTTATTTATCGATATATTCTTTATTTTTCATCGTTTTGAGCGTACATAGCTTAAAATAAACTAGTCCTCCAATCATAATAAGGTCGAGGAGTCTCCATTGCAAAAGTCTTAAGAGACGACGGTTGTAAACGGGCGCTCAAGGTACGGTTTGGAGATAAAAAAGCCGGGAAACTGTAATTGTTTTAGTGGTATGGCCACCCCGTCGTAGGCTGTGTGTGAGCGCAACAATGGGATACACATAAAACGCCATCTAGCGTTACCACTGCAAACAACTACGAATGCTTGGATGCTCAAACATAGCGAACACTTTTGTGTTCTCGGTTGATTATTTATGATTATTGTTTTCTTCTAAATAAGATGATAAATCAGTTTATATTTTACGTTTTGTTTATAAAATATGCTATAGTTTATTTTGATCACGAAAATTCTGCTTAATTTGGCTGATTCATATTTTATTAATTTACAAATGTTAACGGTAGAGCCATCTATTGTTCACTCTCAGTACTAAAAGTAACTTCTTCGGCTTGGGACGCCCTGACCACGTTTATGTTTTATTTCGAAGTTAAAGGTTGAAAGGCGAATACTCCAGCGAGCTAAGCGTCCAGTAGGATTATCAAGATGCAAAAACCATTGAAGAGCAGAGTGATCCGTATAAATAGTGAACTTGAGACCATTATCAAGGTAGCAACGCCAATGTTCTAAGGATAAGATGATACTTAATAACTCTCTTTCCGTAATTGAGTAATTTTTCTGGGGACCAGTGAGGGATTTACTCATGTAGGCTATGGGTTTTTCAACTCCGTTAACTTCTTGAGTAAGCATTGAGCCAATTCCAAAGCTTGAAGCATCACAATGGACTGCGAAGGGCTTTGTAAAATCTGGACAAGCGAGAATAGGAGTGGAGACTAGAGCTTCTTTAATGGTTTTGAAGGCATTGTCTGCTTCAGAGGTCCATTTAAAGGGCGGGCCTTTTTTGGAGGTAGAAGTAAGTTTTGTAAGCGGCGCAACCTTAGTGCTGAAATCAGGAATAAACCGTCTGTACCAGCTTGCAGTACCTAGGAATCTCTTGACCTCACGAGGATTGTTGGGGGCAGGGATATCGAGAATAGCTTGGACTTTACTAGGGTCAGTTTGGAGTCCTGACTCATTGACTATGTAACCCAAATATTTGAGTTCCTTTTTAAAGAATGAACATTTAGGGAAATTTACTGTTATGTTAGCTTGTGCTAGCTTCTGTTGAACTTTATTTAGTAATGTTATATGTTCATCAAATGTGTTACTGATGATAATGATGTCGTCTAAATAGGTGAATACTGAGTTATCTAGGTTCTCTGATGGGAATAATGTATCCATGAAGCGTTGCTGGGATGCAGGCGCATTAGAAAGACCAAATGGCATAACGCGGAACATATACATTCCACGGCCTGGCACGTGAAAGGCAGTCTTGGGTCTATCTGACGGACGTAGAGGAATTTCCCAAAAAGCTTTGGCAATATCAATGGACGAGAGATATTTAGCGTTTTTGAGCTTATCGAGGATATCTGAGATAAAGGGAAGTTTATAAGCATCTTTGCGTGTAATTGTATTTAATTTTCTGCTATCAATGCAAAAACGCCATGTTTGATCTTTCTTAGGGGTGATTATGACTGGATTCAACCATGGACTTTCACAGGGTTCAATGACGTTCAGCTTAAGCATTTCGTCAACCTCGTGACATAGGGCCTTCTGTTTTTCCGGTGAAAGTCTATAGCATCGCTGTCTGATGGGAGGATGATCTCCGGTATCGATGTGGTGTTCTACGAGGTGAGTTCTACCCAAGGGTTTGGATTCTGTTGAGATGTCTTTAAACCGTTGGATAATGGTATCAGATATTAGACGCTGCGTATCGGTAAGCGTATCATAATGGTTGATATGATCAAAAGGTTTATTAACGACAAACGTGTCGATATGCTGATTCGAAAATGATGTTAATGTATGAAGTATGTCTGGAGCTAAGTTGAACATCTTCCAGAAATCAATGCCGAGGATGAGAGATTGTTTTACGGAAGGTATGACGTGAGCAGTTATGATTGCTACTTTTTCTTTAAAGAGTACAGGCAATTCTATGGTACCGATGGACCGTATAGCTTGACCATTAGCAACTGTACCTGTGATCGTGTGCTTATGGTTAAGCTTATAGCCATGAGACAACAATATTTGATGAGAATTATTCCCTAAAATGGTTATGACACTACCACTGTCTAATAGACCAGAAAGGGTTAAGTTGTTTAATTTAATGTTTATGTATGGTCTTTCATCATTAGAATTCTTGTCAAATAAGATGGACGTGGTTTTATATGAAGACATGAATATTCTAATGGTATCTAGCCAAAGATTCCATTCCTGAGTTGTAACTTTTGGGGTATTACTTTTCTCCTTTACGCGTTTTTTGAATGCTTATGACAATTATTACATTTAGGGTAAGTAACATTTTCATTGCCGCAGCGGAAACAAACTATTTTTTTACTGGTACAAGTTTCTAACTGGTGATCGTTGGTTCGGCAACGAGGGCAGGAGAAACGTAATGTTGAACCAGAATGGGGAGTGATAGTATGAATTGGGGGTTGATTTTTGTATGGAAATGGTGGTATATGGGGTGTAGTATGAGTTGATGTATTATAGTTCAAAGTATTCTGTTGATTGCTGAAGTTTTCGTTTTGTTCGAAAATATTATTGTGTACTGAACTATTGCCAGTAGTACAACTTTCATACCACTTGCAGGATTGGAAAAGCTGATCAATTGAAGATACGTCAGTAGGCAACAGTTTTGAACTATAAATTGGGCTCATATTTCTGCGCAAGATATCTATTTTAGATCGCTCTGAAAGCGATTCGTGTAATTTGGAAAATAGTGCTTCCATCGCGGAAAAGTACATAATTATTCTTTCGTTTGGTTTCTGCTTGCGAGAGTTTATGGTTTGAGACAAATTATAGTCGTGGTCATGAATTTCGAAATCCCGGATAAATTGGGTTTTAAATGTTTGCCAATCAGTAAGCGTCGATTTTTTAGCTCTATACCAATCTAGAGGGGTTCCCGATAATAAATCGTAAATACAATTATGTAGTTTTTTATGATCGATATTACGAGCGATTGCGAATTCTTCGACTTTTTGAATGAAATCGCGCGGGCAACCGTCACCTTTGTAATTAAATCTTTTGAAATCGGTTTGACGATTATCGGCAAGGTTTGATAATTTTAGTGCTAATAAATCGAAATCTGTTCGGGGTGAAAGTAAGGAGGTCGCAGACTCGTACGTCGACGTTGATGTTGACATTTGTGAATAATTGAATTTTTTCTGACAGTCTGTCAGTTGTTCGCAAATCTGTTTATATTTTTGTAATAAATTATTAGTAATTTCAGTTGTGATAGATATACGATTTATTCTTGCGGAAAGATGTTCCAAATACGTGGAGATACGGTCGTTATGAATGGTCGTCGTGGATGATAGAAGAAGACGAGAAGATACCATGGTGAGGCATTTGGTGACCTCATCCATGTCTTGTTCTAATTCATATGGACTCGTTTCAATGTGGCACGGCTGTTCTAGAAGCGGACTTAGTAGTTGGCGTAAGTCTTCGGCGGTAGCAGAAGGAGGAAACTGGACAGAGCGAAGTTTGAGCTCGTACAGCAGTTCGGGTTTATTTAGAAGAGCCGGCTGCATTGTGATGAAGATGAATAACTAATAGTGAATCTAATGTGAAGTGATAATTATGAGTGAAAGTGATTGTAATTTTAAAATCTGATTAAATGATTTAAAAGCGTATGTTTTATTTATTCAGTAGTAAAGGGTATAGGTAGGCTGATAGGGCATAGAGTATATATAGATAGGTGGGATTTTGGTTTAAATTATGATCCTAAACGAATAAGTGATAAAAATAATAGCGGTAAATAGTTATGAAACTGTTCGTAATTATTAATGAATTAAATGATTTTATAGCGTAAAGCTTGATTATTTCAGTATATTAGGGTTTAATTTAAATATTATCTTAAGTGTGCTTTTTAATAAGTGTGTGTTATACCATCGACCAGTCTGGAGACCTCTAGATAAGCGACCTCGAAGGTCCTAGAAAGGTTTCTTTTCCGGTGTAGGTATTATGTTGGATACACTGAGGGTATTCCCCAACAGCACTGCCGTAAGTGGTTAATGACACATCTTCAGGTGACTCGAGACGAGTTTTAAAAACACCCGAATTTGTGACAAGATATGATGGTTCCTATGGAAACCGCAGATAGTGTAAATGTCTGTAAATGTTTTGAGTATTATTTTGTAATGTGTATTGTAAGTGTAGTGAGACTAACTGGACGACGATACGTTAGCGGTAATTAAGGGCTCAAGAGCAGGTTAAGTAGAAAGAAAGTATGATAGGTATGAGGAGGATTAAAATAGGTAATTACAATTTGGTAGGTTAAGGTTGAATAATAGTAGTGAATTTAGGCCAAAATAAGCAATCGAATCAGGAAGTGGGGTGATAGAACCTTTCAGAATTTGGAAAAAACTTATAAATAAATTACAATAGGTACAATACTAAATAAAAAAGAAAAAAAAATAGAATCTTGTTGTTGTAGGGTGGTTCCGATCTTGAAGAGAGAGGTGGTTCCGGTCTTGATGGGTTTCAGGTATCCAGGGGCAGGGTTCAACCACGTTGGTGCGCCAATTGTCACGTTGTGGTCCGGGAGGTAAGTAAAGTAGGAACAGGAACGGAAGAAGAGACAGGTATCAGGGCAGAAGAAACGTATTTATTATGTAAAATAACAAAGGCACCTGCGAACAAGCAGATACAGACTTAAGTTCTAGATTTAAGTTAAAGAGATATTGACATTAAAACGGTTATAAAATACATGGGAACTTACGTTTACGTGCCTTGTCTTTAATTTAATTGACAGAATCCAGCAACTAGAACTTTAGAAAATCACAGCACAATAGCACAGTTGAACTTTGGATATATAGAACACTTGTGAGGGTAAGGTAAATTATAGACTGTTAAATATAATGAATTGAGGATGAGCTGGATTAAAAATAGTCTTGCAGGTATCTGTTCAGCTCGAAAGCTCTGAATAGAATCAATCTTTTAGACATGTAACGAACAAGTGTGGAATTTAGAATGAATTTTGAATTTGAATGTTTATTTTTAAGATAGAGTGTATAACCAGACAGTCCAAAAAGTTATCAAGAACGAGTTGTAACGCAACACGTTACAGCCTTCCGTTTTCCGTAACCATACAGTCATAAGCCTATCATATTGACCTTCAACTTAAAAGTCTTCCATATCACTTTTAAATTCAACTTGGTCTATCATATTGACCTTCCTTATAGATACACCTTTTTTCTATAACAATCCAGTCATAGCCTATCATATTGACTTCCACTGTATACCTACTTAGTCAGTAACATTTTAATTAAAAAATTTTAACAAAAAAAAGAACCGACTTCAGTAAAACTAAAAAGCCGAAAATAACCCGTTCAAGTACAGATTACATTTGACTCACCCTTTGAAATCGATCCCAAACCACTCAGTTATTATATTTATATATTAAAGTTTACGAGAGGTTTGGCACCGACTCCAAAGGGTGAGTCAAATGTAATCTGTACTTGAACGGGTTATTTTCGGCTTTTTAGTTTTACTGAAGTCGGTTCTTTTTTTTGTTAAAAATTTTTTTTTTCGCTTTTTAGTAATTCATATAAAATACTTATGGCGGGGTGATCAGGGAGGTCTTGAAGGCATGCATGTCGTTTGAAATATCTCCTAACTCCTAACTGTTAAGGAGTTGTACCTTCCATCATCAGTTCAGCATGAGAAGATGATGACTGCCATATGCAAATACTTAAATAGTTTTAGAAAATACATGAAAAATATTATGAGTGCCTATAAAATTTCAGGAATTCCTTCGATTCCTCATGGATCTCGTCATCCGATCTTCACCAAAATTTTATGGGACCAACCTTGAGATGTCTATTCATGAACCTAAAAAGAATTTTCTAAATCGACTCATAAATGACGGAGTTATGAGGTAACAAACATTAAAAAAAAAAAAAAAAAAAAAAAAAACATACAACCGAACTGAGAACCCCCTCCTTTTTTTGAAGTCGGTTAAAAAGTAATAAACTCCTCAATAATACAAATAACTTTACCATGTAGAAGAGTGCTGCCTCTTAGCACAAGTATTAAATACTTAAGAGATACTAAACTGTTTGTATACTGGATTACGGTGTTACTGAACAAATACATTTATAATTTAACTTAAAATGATTTTCCAAATAAAAGTCTTCCATATCACTTTTAATCCGTCTTGTTATATAATGTTAATGAACGCTCAACACTCTCAAATAGCTTATAATTACAACGAAATTCCCACAGATGTATGGCTCTCTTGCTTCTTTATATTTCGTTGTTCTATACCTTACAAGACGCTGAACTGTAATTCTATAAAAATATCTGCTGGTATGTAATTACTGATTTTGTTATACCAAATTGATTACATGTGACATATGCACCTATGTGTGTCATGTGTACTAACACATGACCCTTGAGCTGGATGTTCATACGGTTTAGAAACTATACAAGATACTCTGGATAATTATTCCAAAAAACATTTTCAACATAAGACAAGTAAGCTTATCACACTATAATATTTAAACCCGTCAATATATTTTGGAATTCAGAACAATCAATCCCACTCCATAGGAAAGTATTAAGTAGCGTATTTAATTAAGTACGCACGCACAAATGAACAGTCGTATAAATTAAATAGACGCCTAGCAGTCCAATCGTTTTCCCAATCTGTTCATAATTATTATATTGTGATTCGTCATCCACTGCGCCACTGCGCAGTCGAAGATTAGTAACACGACCAATTCGAGAATTACGCTAAACTGCTAAATATTTATATTCCTCGAGTGCACAACTACAAATTAATATTCAAAATAATACACTTCGCCTGTGTTCCTATTTATTTAAGCAACTTTCCACAAGGTGGTGCTTTGTGGGTAGGCCTCAGCCTTATGTCGTGGGTAGGCCTCAGCACGAATTCCGTGACTAATATACACTACCCAAAATAAAATTATCGTACATTTAGCAACCGAAAACTTGTGTTAATAGTCTTATCACCCCCAAAGAAACCGCATCTACTTTTCCAATGCCCTTGTCGTCCCTTTTTATTTTCTAAGAAAATACTGTCAAGGACGTCGGTAATTACGTCAATGATTTAAGTCAAATTTAACTCACGCTTTTATTCCGTTGCTTTATACTCGTCGCCATTGTAGTGTTCCCTAGGGTTTCCTACCGGGATACTTCAATAAACACATTAATCGGGCTTTCAGTAAACCTGCAGTGCGTCCGCCACCGGTGACGTCTGTCACTGTAATGACCGGTAGCTGGCGGATCGGGGGTACATTTATAATCTATAAATGTCTATATACTACAAGTAGTATAGATGTGCGAACAAAGTGTTCCACGCACGTTCGCTGCACGTTGTTGTTCGTTCTTCCGTACTCGGCTTTACAAGATTATTTTCTACAAGAAATACGAGTGCTTTTCCAATTAAACTGTTCCATCAGATACGAGGCTGAGAAAGTAAAGGGACAATACACAACCTGAATCGTCACAAAGCTACGACATCGCAGCAAAGTCGTCGGGAACCGGAAACGTCCGCGTAAGAGGCTTTGCTCCTCGTAACTCGAGTTACGCAAGAAACCGGTTAAGTGATAGTTGCCAAGGGCCTGCACTTGTTTCAAGGACTGTTGGTCCAATAGCTGGGCGGATTTTTAGGTTCTTGGTAACTTTTTTGTCATATCTGTGAACGGTACGGTCAACATCAAAAGTAGTTGTCAATATTACTAGGTATTGGCTTATGTCAATGATGCTGACTGTACACAAAATCCTTCATTTTGTGAATGAATAGCAAACAAATTTGACGAAACAAAGGTATATAAAAACCGGCCAAGTGCGAGTCGGACTCGCGCACCGAGGGTTCCGTACAAACACTCCATCCCTAGGTGGTTATTAAGTTTGCACCTGGTATGTATAGCGCCCCATATAAATTAGGTGCAAAGTTAGGTATTAAAAAAACTACTTACTAGATCTCGTTCAAAACAATTTTCGTTGATAGTTTTTATAGTAATGTACATCTTATGTTTTCTTTAGATTTTTCATTTTCTTATTTTAGAAGTTAGAGGGGGGGGGGACCAACTTTTTTCCACTTTGGAAGCGTCTGTCTCGCAAACTATTCGGTTTAGAAAAAAAAAATTTTAGAAACCTCGATATCATTTTTGAAGACCTATCCATAAATACCCCACACGTATGTGTTTGATGAATAAAAAAATTTTGAGTTTCAGGTCTAAGTATGGGGAGTCATATTTTTTTTATTTTTTTTATTTTTGCATCAAAATCTTAATGCGGTTTACAGTGTTAGCAATTAATGTATTATTTCAAAAATATACACAAATATTTAATTACTTGTTTATTTTGTCACTAAATTGTACTATTTATTAGCGCTGGTAACACTCCTAGACTTGTATTTTCGCGAACAGTTTGTTATTAGTACGAAAACGATTTCTCAACGGCTACTATTGGTTCGTTGCTCGAATACCGCCATTTTGTGTGCTTGATTTCTATTGGTTGGTGATTCGAGCGGGGAATCTTGATTTCGGGTCGTTGAGGAATGGTCATTCGGTTACGGTGGCTCGAGCTGTAAACTTGTCTGCAAAATAGTGTAATATAAGGAAGGGTTATTAAATTGCTGGAAGGTTATTTTAATTAAGGAAAGTTATTGTTCGATATTGTGATCGGCTAATTAAAAGTTATAGTTGATTGAAGATAGTGTTATTACTTCACCTTGGTCCTGGAGGCTATCCTAAGGAAGATATTAACAAATCTCAGAAAGAGGGATTAACAACTTAGTGCCCACAAAAGGATCGGAGATACACTTACGTATTTGGTGTACAAAGAAAACGTAAGTGTTCCTTATTCATTTTATTTCAATTGCACTTGTTTACACTTATCTATTCGTGTCTAAAGATTTACGTAATTGAACATTTATTTTTCTAACCTCATTCGTTAGCTCTATTGGAATGCTTTAAAAACTAAACTGTATTTACCGTAACGGAGACATTCCGGAGGTTTATATGGTTATTCATGCATGTTAATCTTGCCAGGGTACCCCCTGGAGATGAACATGTATGATAGTTAAGGTTGATAGGTAGGGAGAAAACGATAAACTGTATTTGCCGTAACGGAGACATTCCGGAGGTTAATATGGTTAGTCATGCATGTTAATCTTGCCAGGGTACTCCCTGGAGATGAACATGTTTGATATTTCGGTTCATTAGCTGTTAGAAACTAAACTATATATTCCGTAACGGAGACATTCCGGAGGTTTATATGGTTGATCATGCATGTTAATCTTGCCAGGGTACTCCCTGGAGATTGACATGTTTGATTGTTTATAATTTAGATTAGTTAAGTGCATGTAGGTCATTAAAAAACGGATTATTAACTCCGATGTTTCTTTCCTTATGTATGTTGAGGCTGCGACAACATGGATGAAGAGCGTAGGTCAAGGTCTCGTCACCGGCGACCAAACACTCCAAGTGCCAGCGGCAGAAGTGGAGCACATGGACAAGACAGGGAGCATAGGCAACGGCGGTTGCGGACTCCAGAAGGCTCATGGTACAGCGGCAGAGGCAGCGCTGGTGGCGATGGCATCACCGGTGGCAGTACTTCTGGAGGACGCAGTCGTGGTACACCTTCACCGTTATTGGCTGCTGAACAGGGATCACGGGATTCACAGGATAGGGGTCGTAGTAGAATGCGACGTAGCATATCACGGAACAGAGTAGTTAGATCACGCGATCAATCAGTGCATCGTTATGCTGTAGCACGTTATAGTCGAATTCCTCGTAGTCGTGAGCGATCGGGTAGTCATGGGGTACGTGATCGATATAGAGATCGTCGTCAAAACCATCGATCACGTAGTAGAGTTAGCAATCATTCTAGCTGTAGTGACCGAAATGTTGTTGGAGGGGAGTTATTGTCTAGGTTTGCGGATATGATTGAGAGCTTTACTAAGACTAACAAGATCAAGAAAGAAACCTTCTCAAATACGAACGTTATTCCCGAATTCGATCCTTCTTTAAAAAATCAGACTGTTGATAAATGGCTTTTAAAAGTGAACGAATGCGCGACTCTGTATGAATGGACGGAGAGGCAAACCATTCATTACGCACTACCGAAACTCGTAGGTATTGCTAAAAAATGGTATGAAGGTTTGCCTTCTCTGTTGTTAAGTTGGGAAGAGTGGCAATGTAAATTAAAAAGTGCCTTTCCGGCAAATGAGAACTATGGTCAAATGATGTTAGAAATGCTAAATAGGAGGGCGAAATTCGGAGAATCATTAGAAACTTATTTTTATGACAAGGTTAATTTAATAAATCGTTTAGAGGTGATTACGGGTAAGAGGGCAGTAGAGTGCATTTTGCATGGTATAGATGATAGGTCGGTGAGAATGGGTGCAGAAGCTGCGCAGTTTGATGATTGTGACAGATTACTAGCATACTTAAGGAAAGTAAGCGTTCAAAGGACAGAACAATCAGGCATTAAAAAGGGGAGTGCGAATAATAAAGCTATATACAAATCACATGTAGGGAATAAACCGAGCATTAGGTGTTATAATTGTAAAGAGGAAGGTCACCCTGTTTCAAAATGTCCGAAGCCAATTAAAAAGTGCAATAAATGTTCAGCGGTTGGTCACATCGATTCCGAATGTTTTCGTCAGCCAAAAAATAGTGAACCTAAATCTGTAATGGCTATAGAGGCACCAGTTGGGAAGCCCAACTCTAACAAGTACGTTCAGAATATAAATGTTAATGGCGTGCCAATTGAAGCATTTATTGATATGGGCAGTCAGTTAACTTTAATACGAGAGAGTGCAGCCAAGGACATTTTTAAACAGTGGGATACTTCGAGAGCGTATCCCATGATGGGATTTGGTGGGACATTGGTTGAGTCTATAGGGTCGTGTGTAGCGGAGGTTATGATTCAAAATGTAACATGTACAGTCACGTGTGTGGTGGTACCAGATGTATTTATGGCGCACCCAGTTTTGATTGGTCAGACGTTCACGGAACAACCTCATGTCAAAATTATAAAGGCAGGTGACAAGTTGTTGTTCGAAAATTCAGATGACTGTACCGAAAAAGGAAAGTTGGAATTGAGAGTGTGCCAAGATACCACCATACATGAGACAGGGGTCATTGGTGTGTATTGCGATACGGGTTATACAGGATTATTTTATGTGAGAGGGGGATTCAGGGGACAAGTAGACAAAGAATATATTTTAGGAGAAGGAGTATACAAGCTAGAGCAGGGTAAGGGTATTATGATAGTAGAACCTTTATCAAAATCAATAAATTTTAAAACGAACGAATTAATTGCTAGGGCCGAAATTGTGTTAGAATCATTTGGCATTCATGAAATTAATAAAATTGAGAGTGAAGTCAAATCATTAAAACCTTTTACGTTAAGTGATTTGAACATTGGGGACATTGCTCAGGAGGATAAAGTTAAGCTTCTCGAGTTAATTAATTCATATCGGGATTGTTTTGCTACGTGTCTTGGGGAATTAGGATGCACAGATATTGAAAAAATGGATATCGATTTGAAAGATAATGAACCGGTAGTATATAGGCCGTATCGCATGTCAGCGAATGAAAGACAGGAAGTTCAAGGGATGGTAGACGAATTAATTGAGACAGGGATCGTTCGCGAATCAAGTTCACCTTATGCGAGTCCCATTATTTTGGTTAGAAAAAAGACAGGGGATAAAAGGCTATGCATAGATTATAGGCAACTAAATAAGAAAACAGTTAAACAACATTACCCATTGCCTTGTATGGAGGATCAGATGAATCGATTAGCAGAAAATAAGTTTTATTCAGCACTGGACTTAGCTAGCGGCTATTATCAAATTGAGTTAACCGAAGAGGCTAAGTCTAAAACAGCATTTGTCACACCAGACGGGCAATGGGAGTTTAACCGGATGCCGTTTGGTTTGGCGAATGCGCCCGCGGTTTTTCAGCGTGCAGTAAATAAGGCTCTAGGATCTCTCAGATTTCATACGGCTGTAGCATATATGGATGATATCCTAGTGCCTTCAAAAACAGTAGACGAAGGGTTAACTAAATTAGAAGCAATTTTCAAAAATATCAGAGCAGCTAATTTAACACTAAAATTGACTAAATGCAATTTTTTCCAAACATCCGTTGAGTTTTTAGGTTTTGAGATAAATGTTAATGGCATTAGGCCAGGTTTAAAAAAGACTGATGCTGTCCGCAAATTTCCTGTCCCACAAAATGTACATAACGTAAGGCAGTTCATTGGTTTAGCCAGCTTTTTTAGAAAATTTGTGAAAGACTTCGCAACAATTGCTAAGCCATTGACTAGTCTATTGAAAAATAATACACCGTGGGTTTGGGGGGATGCGCAGCAACAGGCTTTTGAGAAACTAAAGTCCCAATTGGTGTCTCGTCCTGTTTTGGCTCTGTACAATCCCACCCTTTACACAGAATTGCATACTGATGCGAGTAAGTGGGGCGTGGGGGGAATATTGTTGCAGAGACAAAAAGAGGGAGACATGAAACCAGTTGCGTATTACAGTTGTCAGACTTCACCAGAGGAGCAACATTTTTCGGCATACGAACTAGAAACTTTAGCAGTAGTTATGTCCTTGACAAAGTTCAGGACGTATCTGGCAGGAATGCCCTTTACCATTGTTACTGACTGTAATTCGCTGAGAGCAACGTTCGCTAAAAGAGATATGTTGCCTAGAGTTGCTCGCTGGTGGGGTCTGATACAGGAATTTAACTGTGACATTAAATACAAGGCAGGTAAAGGGATGGTGCATGTAGATGCGTTGAGCAGAAATCCGATAAAAGGTGATAAGGTCAGCTTAGATTTCCCTACAGTGTTTATAATAGATGATGCTTGGCTTAAGACGGTACAATCCGACGATAGTGAAGTTAGTAGGATAAAAAGCATACTTTCTGATCCCAAAAACAACAATGTCGTTGAAATTAAAAATAATTACTGTTTAAAAAACAATAACGTTTTCAGAATTACTCCCAGTGGACCTAAATGGTTAGTACCCAGAGGTGTGAGATGGCAGATTTTGCGCACGTGTCATGACGACATTGGTCACTTTTCTGTTGATAAAACGTTCGAAAAGGTCAGTGAGCATTACTGGTTTCCTAAAATGAGAAGGTTCATCCAAAAATATGTTGGGGCCTGTTTGGAATGCGCACTTAGTAAAGCGCCATCAGGAAAAAAATCAGGTTTCCTACATCCCATTCCTAAAGTGCCAACGCCATTTCACACCCTGCATGCTGACCATTTGGGCCCTTTTAACCCTAGTCGTTCTAAAAATAGATACCTATTGGTAATTGTGGAAGCATTCACTAAGTTTATAGTTTTGAAACCAGTTAAAAGCACAAAAGCGACGGTTACAATTAAAATTTTCAGGGAGTATTTCGGCACGTTTGGCTTACCGTCTAGGCTTATAACTGACAGATATTCATCCTTCACGGGTAAAAAGATAGCGTCGTTTCTGAAAGAATTAGGGGTACATCACATAATGAATGCGGTTGCTACTCCACGCGCAAATGGGCAAGTCGAGCGGTACAACCGCACCATTCTCGATGCACTTACGGCCATGAATCACGGCAGGGATGAAGAACTGTGGGATGACAAAGTCATAGATGTTCAGTGGGGATTAAACAATACGATCAATAAAGGGACGGGGAAAACACCTGCTGAGGTGTTATTTGGTCTGAAATTAAAAGGGATGACAGAAGGTAAAATAATAAGTGTATTGCAGGATGATGATGCGGAAGCTACAAAAGAGATTGATGTTGATAGTATTCATTCTGATGTAAGCAAACATATAAGGGAATCACAAGAAAAACAAAAGGAAAGGTATGATAGGAGTAGGTGCAAGCCGCGTAGTTTTGCTGTTGGAGATTTGGTAAGGGTAGAAAGGAGTACGCTTTGCCCGGGAAAAAGTAAAAAATTAAAATCTAAATGTTACGGTCCTTACAGAATAGTTGATGTGTTACCCAATGATAGATATTTAGTGGAAGATACACCATTGACGAAAAGGAAAGGAAAAGCAATTTATAAAGGGGTGCATCCGGTTGATAAAATACACCCATGGTTAAGTTTTAAGGGGATAGATGACAGTGAGTCTAGTGAAGAGGAGGTTATAGCAGGGAGTAGGGTTGATATAGAAGCAGATATTAACCATGTAAGGTAATCGGGTTTCTATAAAATTTTAATAGATGTGGAATGATTAAATTAAAAAGTTAAATAAATAGTAAAAGGAACCGATAGAATGGAATAGGTACTCCTGAAGTACTGGAAGGGTATAGGAAATTGGAAGGATATCAGAAATGGTTAGGATATCGGGGAGGAAAAGTTAGGGATATTGGAAAGATATTGGAAAGATATTGGAAGGATATTGGAAGGATATTGGAAGGATATTAGAAAGATATTGGAAGGATATTGGAAGGATGTTGGAAAGATATTGGAAGGATATAAGTTGATAATTATAAAATTTTAAATTACAAATGAGTGTTTATTTTATCTCTGGAGCCAAGTTTTTACGTCAATTTAAATAGTTTTCCAACATATTTGGCTACTTGAGATAAATAGATACTCATCAGATTAAGAATATATTGAATAACGATTGTTTGTAAACTATGAATCTCTTATTTGATTGTATAAAATTATACTTAAATAAGTCACGAGGACGTGACATATTAGTCAGGATGGACGAATTTGTTAGCAATTAATGTATTATTTCAAAAATATACACAAATATTTAATTACTTGTTTATTTTGTCACTAAATTGTACTATTTATTAGCGCTGGTAACACTCCTAGACTTGTATTTTCGCGAACAGTTTGTTATTAGTACGAAAACGATTTCTCAACGGCTACTATTGGTTCGTTGCTCGAATACCGCCATTTTGTGTGCTTGATTTCTATTGGTTGGTGATTCGAGCGGGGAATCTTGATTTCGGGTCGTTGAGGAATGGTCATTCGGTTACGGTGGCTCGAGCTGTAAACTTGTCTGCAAAATAGTGTAATATAAGGAAGGGTTATTAAATTGCTGGAAGGTTATTTTAATTAAGGAAAGTTATTGTTCGATATTGTGATCGGCTAATTAAAAGTTATAGTTGATTGAAGATAGTGTTATTACTTCACCTTGGTCCTGGAGGCTATCCTAAGGAAGATATTAACAACAGAATACATCTACCTACCAAGTTTCAACAGGGGATCAGTCGTTATATACACAGACAGCCAGTGTGCACTAAAAGCGTTAGACAAACAGACGGTCAGCTCGTCCTTGGTAAAGGAATGCAGAGAAGCCCTGAACAAACTTGGAGAACACACAAAGATTACGGTAGCATGGGTACCTGGACATCAGGGTGTGACAGGGAATGAAAGGGCAGATGAGATGGCAAGGCTAGGAGCAGAGAGGGAACTCATAGGACCCGAACCTGCACTGCCAATATCGGCAGAAGTCACGAAAGGAGTTATAGCTAGGCTAATGGAGGAAGAGGCCAATAGACAATGGCGAGAGACAACGGAATGTCGACAATCGAAGATGATCCTAGGAGGCATAAACAGAAAAAGGACCAGGTATCTCCTGGGACTAGGTAAGAAAAATCTCAGATTATTAACAGGCATAATCACGGGATCAATGGCCTTAATAGGCACCTACACATTATGGGTGTGGTAAGTGATCCATACTGCCCGCACTGTGGCCGGGAGGAGACGAGTAAGCATGTTATAGTAGAGTGTGGCATGTATGCGATAGTACGCTATAGCATCTTCAGAAAAGATAAACTAGAAGAGGAAGAGCTGAGGGACATTAACCTTAAAGATGTCCTTTCCTTCTGCAGGAGCTCAAGAAGATTCGAGGAAGAAGGCTGTATGGGAGCGCTGCCGGGACAGTAACCGTTGGCTCCAATTGGGAACTGGGCTGAATGAACGCAGTCAGGCGATCGACAGCCCGCCTGCTTCCGGCCGGGCGTCCCTACACCAAATCATCAAATCATCATCATCAAGTTTCAACAGTATAGCTCTTATAGTTTCGGAAAAAAATGGCTGTGACATACGGACGGACAGACGGACGGACAGACGGACAGACAGACATGACGAATCTATAAGGGTTCCGTTTTTTGCCATTTGGCTACGGAACCCTAAAAAGGAGTCTCAATACATAAAAGTTAATTGCATCATGACCAATCATATGAGTCTAAACCCGATGAGTTCTTACGGCCACTTTCCGTCTATATCATCAGATCAGCTCCGAGATACAACATTATTACATTGTTCACGTGACGTAGATTATATCTAAAATATCAATTTGATACATCAATTAGAAGACGATTAGAATTTACTTCCAAGATTTGATTACATTGTTAGGTACATTGTTGTTAGTTACGAACAAACTAAGTTACAAGTGAAATAAAAGCGTGTTATAGTAAATAGCGGCAAAATAAAAGTCCTCAGCTAGCTATTCAGTAGAAAAAACAGTTTCATGAATCATGTACTCGATTTAAAGGCGAAAATTAAATGAAGTACGAGTTTTCCTAAAAAAATGTGCCGATGCAATATCGCATTTAGAACTGACTTGTTGTTATTTTTCACACTTTCCTAAATTAGTCACTGACGAGAGGGTGGTCCCCATACGTGTCTCACATATCTATTGCTGCATTCGTCTCGCCAGTGACTAATTTAGGAAAGTGTTATAGCCGTATAACGAGGGAAGGAAAATGTATCAAATGTCATTATGAGGAGTTGATCTGCTAGGTACCACAGTTCTAAATTTTTCTGACAGTTAAACGTACCCACCACATGAAAAGCAACTGAAGTCGTATAAAGCATAATGTGGTATATTAAACTAAAGGTAAAACGTGTATCTAACTCAGGACTTAAAATCTAATACGTCTGCTATGACACTGGATATTTCTCTAAAAACCGTGCTTAAATCTGCCGATTCCCGAACACATTTCTTAGTGTAAAATGTATTTTGAAAAAACAACCCCGCACAACGATGAAAGTATCGTGTTTAAAACGTCTGTCAGTTGAACAATAGGGTTTAAACGTCGCTAAGTGTCGGGAAAAGTCACGGAGACAGTGCCCGCTAACAAAGAGTATTGTGTCAAGTCTTTGGTGACGGGACACATGCGACAGAGGGCTTATACGACTCTGTTAGTTTCCACTATGTGATTTCAACGCCATGGCTTAAAAAGGTGTTTAACGACATTTTTGAAACAACCGTTCGCGTTTGTATAGGTAATATACAGGAAGACCAATCCAAATGGGTCAGTAGGGGGAAGTCACAAACTATATATAGAACACTAGAGATAGGGAAATCCGTACATAGGAACTATGGCGTCGATTGTAGATTTAATAAAAACTATATTTTTTATTAATATATCTCATACATTACCTGGTCAAAACCGCTGTAAAAAATGTTACAATACGACATGCGATTACTTACAGATTTTTTACCAGGTTCAATTTCCAGTTATGTATGTATAAAAAAAAACAGCGGTTTTAACCCGAGGTTTAAATTATGAGAAAGATTTCAAGCTCTATAAAAAGGACGTAACTGTAATTACTTATTACCTTCTGGAAGTTATCGATTATACGCGCCAGATTGAGCAGAATGTTTTAATGTAATGCACTTTACTAATATGTGTAACGTTCGAAGTATAAGGACACCGCGGCGGGTGCGCCAAAGTTCACATAATTTTTCAACCCCGATTATTGGAACTCCGAAAATGTTACTCATACAATTTTTCATCATAATAGTCACTTTTTATACTTAGTCACTCTTACTACCGATCATAACTCCGAACCATTTAAAATCATAATGTAATTTATCATAAATATCTCTAATACTACTTTTTGTTTTCATAAATTTATTCATCATAACTGTTTTTGATCCTATTTTTCACTGTCATAATTTTTTTAAGCAGACTGGTTTCTACTCATAAACTTCACTATCATATATTTTATAAGTAGACTTATTTGTACTCATAAACTTCACTATCATATAGTTTGTACACTGACTTGTGTTGACTTATAAACTCCGACATCATTATTATTTTTTTTATAAATAATGTGACTTATTTGACACTGTCAATGCGGATAAAATTTAATTTCAAACCCCCACGACTTGTTTTAAAAGTATTAACATATTTTTCCTCCATATTGATAAGATAACGTATTAACACTCAGTTCAATTCTAACATCTCACTAACTAACGTTATTGCAACCTGGAACCCGTTTTGCCCAGCCACGTTTTGTACAGCCACGTTTTCCGAGTCCGTGTGTACTATAGAAAATTATGCAATGGTGTAAATTTTGCCAAGAGTCCGTAATGAAGAACTGCGCCAAAATGGAACCTGGGTCCAAAACCGAAAACTGTAGGTTAGGTTAGGTTTGTATTGTGACCACTTATAGCGGAGCGAGCGAAGCGAGCGGAGCGTCAAAATGTTTGCATGCTTGCTTGTATGTTTACTCGTAAATAATCTACTACTACATCAAAATTCAATAAGCAAATGCATAGCCAGGATGGATTAAAAAAGAAACAGTATTTAGTAAGTAAGAGTATGCTAATGCCGTTAGGAAGAACTGCGCCAAAATGGAACATGTGTCCGAAACCGAAAACTGTAGGTTAGGTTAGGTTTGTATCGTGACCACTTATAGCGGAGCGAGCGCAGCGTCAAAATGTTTGCATGTTTGCTTGTATGTATACTCGTAAATAATCTACTACTACATCAAAATTCAATAAGCAAATGCATAGCCAGGATGGATTAAAAAAGTAACAGTATTTAGTAAGTAAGAGTATGCTAATACCGTTAGGAAGAACTGCGCCAAAATGGAACATGTGTCCAAAACCGAAAACTGTAGGTTAGGTTAGGTTTCTATTTTGACCACGTATAGCGGAGCGAGCGTAGCGAGCGGAGCGTCAAAATGCTTGCATGCTTTTTGAGTCATAATGGACTCGGAAAATATGGCTGTACAAAACGTGGCTTTACAAAACCCCTACTCTTGCAGCCGGCCGAGTTAAGACGTAGCGTCAGTGCAAAACGATAGATACCCTCAATGATGAATTATAGCAACAATACAAATGTAATCAAAATGTTTCGACATCAACAATTTTAATATGAGTAGACTCCAGAGTTCCTGTTTAATGTTATGATTTACAATGTTTATGAATTTTTATGGTTATTATTGAAAGAAATATGAAAACAAGCATTAAGAATAAAAACGTTATAAAGAAAAACTGTATCGATGTTTAAATGTTATGATTGACAAGTTTATTGTAATTTATAGTTCTGAATAAAATAAATATGAAAATCAGAATTATGACTACACACATAATCTTAGTGACGACATTATGAATTACAATGTTCTGAAAACTGTCTGTTATGAACTCGGTTAGTAGTAGTACAAATTTATGACGAACAAAAGTATGAAGTAAAAAATTCGGAAGAGTGATGATTCTGACTACAAATCGGTAGTAGAAGAAAAATTCGGAGGATCGATTTTATGTGAGCCAATATGGACCCCACCGCGGCACTTACGTCATTTTAAAGAAAATTATGAATTTTCCACACACTAGTGTTGGAACGAAAAAAAAATCAACCCCACATTAGGTGTACGAGAGGTACCCGAAAAAAAGTTTTTATATTTTTTATTTTTGTATATTTATTGTAGAAGCATAGACTTATTAAAAAATAGTTCAAAATGGCAAAGCAAACAAAGAAGAGTGCTTAAAGTCTGGAGACGTGACACGCGAAATACCGCTTATTTGTCTGTGCTTTACGACTTTGTTCGTTTCCACTGTGTGATTTCAACGATGTTGCTTTGTCATGCATGTACTTAATACATTCTTCTTTAGCTGCTATTGAATTACATTTTAGAAAGAAACACTATACGTACAATGACAAATTAGACCTAGCAGATCAACTCCTCATAATGACATTTGATACATTTTCCTTCCCTCGTTATACGGCTATTACACTTTCCTAAATTAGTCACTGACGAGACGAATGCAGCAATAGATATGTGATGCACGCCACAAATATAAATTGTAGTATATTTAGTAGCATTTTGAGTGCAATATTTGCTGTGCAATCAGTAATTTTGACATAAATTTGGATTATTTTTGCATAGAAAAAGGTTTTTACTTGATGTGCGTTTAAATACTACCCGAAAATAATGTGCATTAAATGATAATTTTGTAGAATAAGTCGTCGTCTAGTACCCATAACACAAGCCTTGTTGAGCTTAATTTGGGACTAGATCGATTTGTGTGCGATATTAGTAGAGTGACAGCTATGTCAATGCTCAGAGAATGTCATTGTTCGACGACGTACATTGAAAATACTAATTAATTTGTTTGTATTTATTTCAAAGAAAAGCATTATTTAAGTAATGCATATTAGCTAATAATGAGTACCGCACATTATGTGTATTTAATCTTTTAATAAAATAAATGCCTAGCAAAAATTGTACTGCAGATAATTAGAAAATACACATCAGAACGACATTACTTTTTTCTTCGAACACAAGATAAAAATACGACAGTCTTATCATAAATACTGACTGCACAGCAAATTAACTAGAGTGCACGTAAAATACTTATTCTCATAGCAAATAAACTATTGTAGGAGCATATATCGTAAGAAGCACCTCAAAACTTGTTTATCATTTTTGTCTTATTTTAAAGAACACATGCTCAGCAAATTTAATAATTATCATAGCAACAATGGATCTTTTCATAGCATTATATCTAAAATCAGAGCCAATACATTGAAAATGTAAAATTAGTGCAATTTTGCGTATTTGATGAACATCCAAATTATTGTTTAGATATATAGGTTAATAACAGTATTTATCACACAGATAACATATCATTTCAAAATTCTGCCCTACCCCTAGAGTGTATAAAAAGCCGAATTTTGAAACGTTATGTTATGTGCAAAAAATATTAGGCTGCAAAAGACCGAATATAGGGCTCTCGCTGGTTAGGACGCGTGCCGACACAGAGCACACTAGAGTGTTTTTGCAAACCCGGAGGCGCGGAGGGAGGGCAGCCCTCACCCGCTGTGACAAAGCTCGGGAGCCGTGCGAAGCTGCGGAGCGGAGTACGGGCGACCATGCTTTTTCACGCAAGGGCGGTGGGGCTGCATTGCCCGCAGCGCCGGAGTCGATGCATAAACAACAAGCTATTGAAAAAAACACTTTTTTGGTTACCTTACCATTTAATATTTTGGGATTGGCATGTTATGCCAAACGATACAATTGCCAAAAAAGAATTGGGAAAATAGAACTTGACCATGTAATTATTTGCTAAACAATCATTTGCCAAAAAAAGAGGTTTGCCTACTGTAAAATTTGCGATAAGTAGTTTTGAAAATTGAGTTATTGCCAAATGAAAATTTGGGAAACAAAGTTTGCGATGTGATAGGTACTTTGGTTTGGGGAACGTTTTTTGCCAAACATTAGTAATCCATTATTTACCTTATAAACATCAAAGTGATGTTTTGATGTGCATTTATTATTTTCTTTTGTTGATCTCATTATGTTTCAATGAATTTAAAATATGATTATATGTCAAATAAAATGCCGTTTCATTCAGGTAAACTACTGTACGTTATATAAAAATAAAAGGAATATAAAAAAAAAAAAGATTAAATACACATAATGTGCGGTAGTCATTATTAGCTAGTATGCATTACTTAAATAATGTTTTTCTTTGAAATAAATAGATGCACGCCACAAATATAAATTGTAGCATATTTAGTAGCATTTTGAGTGCAATATTTGCTGTGCAATCAGTAATTTTGACATAAATTTGGATTATTTTTGCATAGAAAAAGGTTTTTATTTGATGTGCGTTTAAATACTACCCGAAAATAATGTGCATTAAATGATAATTTTGTAGAATAAGTCGTCGTCTAGTACCCATAACACAAGCCTTGTTGAGCTTAATTTGGGACTAGATCGATTTGTGTGCGATATTAGTAGAGTGACAGCTATGTCAATGCTCAGAGAATGTCATTGTTCGACGACGTAAATTGAAAATACTATTTAATTTGTTTGAAATAATAAAATTCTCAAAATTTAATTTTTTTATAAGTTGTTGAAAAAATGTTGTTCAGTTTAAGGAGTAAATCTATGTTTTAATTTTATTGATTGCACCTATTTACAGGCAACACCCGGCATACGACTCTGTTTGTTTTCACTATGTAATTTCAACACCGTTGCATTGTCGTGTCATTCTTATAAACTTGAGTTTTAGTGACAAACGCTGGTACTATTAAATTACAGACTTTGCAATAGAAATGGCGAAGCAAATAAAGAGTGCCGTGTCATGTCTTTAACGACGGGCCATATGCGAAAGATCGCGTATTCTGCGTTTTACGGCTTTGTTAGTTCAGTTACTTTCTACTGTGTGATTTCAACGAACGGCATCATTATGTGGTGTTCTTTCATTTCATCTGAATTTAAATCACTACATAGTATAAAACAAAGTTGCTTCCTGCTGTCTGTCTGCCCGTATGTAGGTATGCTTAGATCTTTAGAACTACGCAACGGATTTTGATGCGTTTTTAGGGTTCCGTACCTCAAAAGGAAAAAACGGAACCCTTATAGGATCACTTTGTTGTCCGTCTGTCCGTCCGTCTGTCAAGACCCTTTTTCTCAGGAACGCGTGGACGTATGAAGCTGAAATTTATATCAATTACTCAGGTCTACTGTCCCTTGAAGCTGTGAAAAAATCAAACTTCTAAGCCAACGCAATCAAAAGATACAGCCGTTTATGCCGCAAATTTTCGACACTTGCAAGGGAATCAAAACCTACAGGGTGCTTCCCGTGAACTCAGAATCTTGAAATTTGGTACGAAGCAACGTCTTATAGCATAGATAAAGGAATAATTACGAAAACCATAATTTTTTTTTTTAATACCTAACTTTGCACCTAATTTGCATATTTTCGACACTTGCAAGGGAATCAAAACCTACAGGGTGCTTCCCGTGAACTCAGAATCTTGAAATTTGGTACGAAGCAACGTCTTATAGCATAGATAAAGGAATAATTACGAAAACCATAAAAAAAAATTTTAATACCTAACTTTGCACCTAATTTATATGGGGCGCTATACATACCAGGTGCAAACTTAACTTAACCACTTAGGGATGGAAAGTGTTTGTACGGAACCCTCGGTGCGCGAGTCCGACTCGCACTTGGCCGGTTTTTTTTTAATAGATAGAGTCATTTAAGAGGAAGGTTTATAATTATGTAAATACATGCATAATTTATTGCACCCGTGCGAAGCCAGGGCGGGTTGATAGTGTACTTAAAATACAGTCTATATACGCAATAAACAAAGTAAAACTTTACACAAGAACAACAAAGACACATCGAAAGCCTCTCCTTTATTTTGCTCTTTGGGCTCTCTCTTAAAAATAATTGACCTTGAAAGATTGATATACACGAGAAACATCGTTTTCAACATACTTAGGTAAGGTAATACATATGAAATACGTTTTGCCAAAATAACAAAAAAGCAAAACTATTTGACTTTCTATCTGAAAGTAATATTTGCTTTTTTGGGGCACATCTTCACGGTGACGACAGCTGTTTTTTTGAAGTTCACTTTTTCGTACAAAAGACACATTGATGGTTACACGTACTTATCTTTGGATCAAGAGCGTATTGAAGAGCCGCGAGTGTTCGCTTTTGTCTCACATCAAAGGGCACACAGGAACCAACCTCTAAGTAAGCCTTCTCTATGACCCACTTTGACGTATGTCGCCAAAACAGAGAAAGTATGAAATCACCATATCCGTGCCTGGCGTGAAGAACTTGATAACTCGACTTATACGTTTTTTTTTTATTGGCGTAATGGCTTTCTACGGCCAAGGTTTTGTAGGAAAAAAATTGACAACTCGATATCTATGATACTTTTGAAGATATGGCCTGTGACATCATATTGATATCTCGATATTTAGCGGATTTTATTTAACAAAACGAGATATCAGCGCGATGAGGCACAAAAAATATTGCATATCAACTTATCAACGTATTCTCAAAAAAAAAAGCGTTCGTAACTTGACAAATCAAGATATTAGAATGAAGACAAGCACACTTTAACGATAACAAATGAATATATCGTTTTATCTCATTATACACAACTACCGTAAATTCATATGTCGATTTATCATTTTCAGGTTGACGGACACAGCAAATAATAAGTCGACATAATTATTTATTCATAATTTATCGAAATGTATATTTCGATTTGTCAAGTTATTCTCACATCTGAGGTGTACTCTGGTACAAAGGAAAACACTGATAACTGTACATTTGTGAACATAATATAAACCTTAGTACAACGTGTTAAGGTCCATGGGGTATAGTTAACAGTGTCTTGGTATGTATCATTCACATTACCGGTACCTTGTCAACCATCGACCAGTTTTATTTATTGGATCAGAAAAACAAAGATGTTGCCAGTTAAAAATAAGATAAATTCATCTAGTTTTTCGGTAGAATAAGTGCTTTTGCATTACTGGATTAAAGACAATTCATTTACTACAATTTATTCAATATTTTTATAACTTTTAATTTTATTTTCTTCGGGTTTCGTGACTAAAATAAAACAATTCAAACGGATTGTATCATATTTATTCATTGTTTGTGCCTTTCTGACGTATTTGGCACCGAAAATTTGTGTTTTTCTCATCAAAAATAGTTTCCGAAACGTCAGGAGACTCAAACAACGAACACACGCGATATAATCCATTTAAATCGCCTTATATAAACAAAACAGTTGTACAGAAACGATAGAATTGTTTAATTGATACCCTATATTCTATGGTGAATATGTTGATAAGTCTAATATCTCACAAAATATAATGATTCTACCAAAATAAGTAAGATAATTGAAAAGTTTGCATAAAATTACCCTTAAATCAATTTAGACATTTCAATTATACAGAAAAACTGATTTTTAGGGATTAAATTAAAAAAAAAACACCAATTTGGGCACTAATGTATGGGGAATAACTTGATAAGTCGATGGTGAACTTGATAAGTCGATGGTGAATATGTTGATAAGTCTAATATCTCACAAAATACAATGTTTCTACCAAAATAAGTAAAATAATTGAAAAGTTTGCATAAAATTACCTATAAATCAATTTAGACGTTTCAGTTACTATGAAAAACTGATTTTTAGGAATTAAATTAAAAAACATTTTCACCAATTTGGGCACTAATGTATGGGGAATAAGTCGTTGGTACCTATGTTGATAAGTCTTATATCACAGAAAATAAGAGGATTTTACTAGAATACGTAAGGTAAATGAAAAGATCGCGGAAAATTATCCATAAATCAAGCTTTAAACACGAGTTAAAGATGAAAATGGATTTTGGAGAAAATGTCAAACTTTAAAATCGACGCCCTGAACAATTGCCATTTTGGACTTATCAAGTTCTTCACGCCATGCACGGATATAACCTACGCAGTTATATCTTGTAAACAAATATGGCTGTAAACATACTGAAAAACTTTGATCCGTGTTAAAGGTTTTTTAAGTTATTTAGCTCGTATACTGTATGTCATTCTATGTAGCTACTTACGATTCTAATTACTTTTGTACTTCGGGCTACCAAAACGTATGGCCAATTTATGAATGAATCCATTCATGCAATTTTGGTGTTCATAGTACATAAGTATGAATAATGTGTAAGTAGGTACATGATAAATAGCGATAGACAAAGTATTTTCATGTACAAAAATACATTATTTTCTAATATTTTGAGGCGTTTTGTAATCACAAGTCAGTCAACGGAAAATTATGCTTTAGTATATTAGCGTTTATTTAACTTTCTTTCCTATTTACTGCGTTGTTATTACACATTACATATTATATTATTTTTTACATCTAAGTTTGAAAATTACTTTACACAACTCTTAAAAATTTTATATTCTTGACTTGAAATATGAATTGAGCAGCAAAATAATTAGGAAATACCTACTTAAATTAGCCTCTTAGATATGAATCTATATCCTATACGGCTTATCAAACTTTGAATTGATATACATTATCAAGAGCATTAATCGACGGGACAGTTACATACGTATACACAATTAGAGCACTTTCTACTAACAAACTGTCATGATATAAACTGGTACTGTCATGATAGTCATGTTGCGGTATTACTGCCAGAAGAGTTGTAAGTAATGAGATATAGTTTGACAGCTATCTAAACAAACTTTGATAATGAGAATGATAGACCAACAACGCACATCGTAAACCGGTTGAACTCTTGGTTCGATTTCCGCTACACCTATTTAAACTTTTTAGTTTAATTTTGAATGATGTTTGACAATTCGATAGATCAATAGATGACGTTAGCGATTGTAACAAATTCGAAACGACATCCCTACTAAATAAGTGAGACACACCTTCCAAAGGTGGCGCAGTCAACATTGTTTACATATTGGCTACTACTAATACTTCTTGGATTGTTGATACGTGTTTGTGGTTTGAAATTTCTATGGCTTCGAAAACAATAATAATAAGAACCATCTCGACGGAAAAGTCTTTCGATTAAAAAAAACCGCACTTAAATTGGTCCATCCGCTTGGGCGCTACGATGCCACAGACAGACACACAGATACACAGATACACAGATACACAGATACACAGATACACAGATACAAATGTTAAACTTATAACACCCCTCTTTTTTCGTCGGGGGTTAATAATGAGTTGTATTTATTTAAAAACAGAACCAAATTTAAAAGCAATACAATTGTCTGTGATTTTACAACTGTTAAAACACTCGAAACCACATACCTACGTGTTGACACAGGACTGATCGTACAAATGGGAGTTGTCAGGGACGAAATCGAGACGGGCTGACTGAAGGCTTACTACCAAGTTCGACGTTCAATCTTATCATCCCTTTCATTCCAATATAGGTTGATAGGAGATTGAGTGGGATGGTTGTAGTCGAACATAGTATTTGAGAGCTTACTCGCGTGTGAATTTAACGAAATTCAGGGTGTCGGCCTGTGACATATCCTTTTAGGCATTTTATCAGCGGTATCAGTTACACGTGGAAACATTTCTCGTTCAATGTATACGCTCTAGCGTTAAAGTGATAATAAAAATATAGGTTTACTACGCTAAGGGTAGTCGTCATTTTATAATTTTGGTATAAAATGTTCAAAATGTGTCACATGAAATCATCATAAAAGGAAACAGATCAATTGGTTTCAGTGTTTAGATAATGCTAAACTTACTCGTCTGCAAAAATTACGAGTGGTCAAAGTGTTAGGAGCCTGTCCAAGTAATGAACCAATCAGACTGCGACATTGTAAATCTCGAAAGAAGTGTATTAAATCTGAGAAATGTAAATCATCCATTTTAAGGGTACCTACACAACAATTCTCCGAAGTTTCATTTGTCCGATTGAATCATCATTCCGAATTTTCATAATTCCGAAAACCATATTCTGATAAAATATAACCTAATTATAGCATGCAGCAAACTTTCGCAATATTTAGCAAGGTTTCGGATAAAAACTTCAATTTTTTTAGTGATTTCCCATTTTACATATCTCCTCTTCACTCCGCTTCTGTCGACAGGTAGGTAGCCAAAGTTTCCAACCTAAGAAAATATCTCGATCGTGTTAACATTTCCCATATAAATACCATTGTCACAAAAGCGTGCGAAACATTTTTTTGCGTTGAAGGTATGTATAGTTACTTACAATTAGTCTTGCCTTATTTATCAAATGCGAAATAAACGCCACTATCATAACCCCGATGGTTTAGCTTAAATTTTATCCCACCATTGCTCATAATATAATTCTATAATCAAATTACCTCACCGCTACCGGCTACACATCGATTGACAACAACCTTGGCAGCATGCATTGAGAAGAGACAATCACTGCATAGCTAGTGGACGCACCCAATGGACGTGAATTATCGCAGGAGTCGCGGAGGAAGGCCGACTCGTCACGCCGGGTTAAGGACAGTAGGGCCTTAGGAGGCTCGGTTCACATAGCAGGCTATGTCATGCTATACGAAAAAATGACTATTACTGTTGAGTTTCTTTCGGCTTTCTGCTCAACAGCGCGAAATGCCGGTAGATTCACAATCTGACTTGTTAAAGTGCACTTGTGGCCTACTTACTGAATAAATTATTTCATATAATTTAATTTTATTTCATTTCATTTCATAATTTAGTTATAGTTAAAGTATTCCAAGCTGAGCTAATCCTCTTACCTGCATTCACAATAGCATTGTGTCTAATACAATCCTATCTGTTTTTGTTCTCTTAAGGGCCAACCTGGCGCCAACCAGTTACTTACAAAAAAAGGTTAGAACTACATTGCGTGGATATTGAATTTTCAGCCTTATTCCTTGTTGAATAGGTTTAAAATGTTTGTTGACGAGAGATCATAGTCCTTTTTCAAGAGAATACGTTCTTGAGCAGGTTCGGACGTTTTGTATTCTGTTAGTGCATTTTGTAGTCTAATGTCCAAGGAAATAGAGTCAATAATCTATATTAACCTTCCAAGGTGGTTACAATCTGCTTTTACTACGAGCTCGTTATCTTAATTTGCGGTTTACCAGTTGTGGTTTGTTCAATGGTATTCAGTTCTTAAGTGGATTAGCTCAGCTTAGATAAAGAATACTATATTAGCTCCTTGGTGGCATTGACAAGACCTACTCGTACTACATAATTGCTGGACGCACTCAATGGATTATCGCAGGAGTCGCGGAGGAAGGCCGACTCGGCACACGGGGTAAGGACAGTAGGGCCTTAGGAGGCTCGGTTCACATAGCAGGCTATGTCATGCTATACTTTAGTTATTAGCTCCTTGGTGCTATTGACAAGAACTACTGCATAACTACTGGACGCACTCAATGGATTATCGCAGGGGTCGCGGAGGAAGGCCGACTCAACACACAGGGTAAGGACAGTAGGGCCTTAGGAGGTTCGGCTCTATTCTAAATATGATACGAGTACACGTTGAAAAATAATAATACACGACGCGGTGGGCTCCATGACAATACCGCTGCTGACTACAAAGCAAAGGGTTCGTACCCTCGAAAGGAGAATACCCTGGAGTAAGCAATACCCTCGAAAGAGATGCTTTGTTTGGGCCTATTATTTCAAATGTCTTTCGAAAATATTAAACCCTTGGTATTTTTATATAACAAAATGAAAAATGGTTGATTCAAAATACGTACTTATTCCATGCGCTGTCCAATAACATACATCGAGACGAATATGATTAAACTTAGTTTATTATTAATTTTAGTTGAATAAAGTTTTAGTTTATTATAAAAGTGTAATTACTATATATAATTACTATATTTAAAATTGAACACCACCCCATGTAAGCTGAATATTATTCAAGTATATGCCCCTACAGCTCAATCCACCGAGGAAGACCTAGAAATGTTTTATGACACACTGGCTACTACGCTCCGAGACATACCAAAGAGAGAAATCACCATGGTTATTGGAGAGTTCAACTCAAAAGTAGGCAACACTAAAGACGATGACCACCTTCGCCGTGTGGTTGGCATGTATGGCGTTGGCGAGCGTAATGAACGAGGCGACCGCCTATTACAATTTTGCAGCGAGGAAAATTTTACTCTCACGAACACTTGCTTCCAACACCATATACGTCGATTATATACGTGGATTTCCCCAGGTGACAGGCATGGAGGTGTACATTATGTTTTATCAATAAATTATTATTATTATTATTCCCTTTATTCATTTTTACACTTAGGCTAGGTTTTTTTTACAATAAATTTATATAAAAAGTAAAATATAAAAAATACATCACAAATATAAACACATTCTAAAAAAAAACCTAACCTAGGGTGCCGCCGGCAGCGGGGCAGGGCCCAGGCTACCGGTGGTTAGGGCTGCAGAGAGAGGAACCTCCTGACGATGCGCGCCGTGTCCAGGAGTACCGCCTTTTGTATCTGGCCCTTGATCCAGCCATCTAGCGAGAGTCTCTTAAGATGTTTGTCGAGACTCTTCGCTATAAGACCGTTCGCCGAAACGACTATCGGGACAATGATCGTCGAGTCAACATCCCACATGGCGGTCACCTCGTGAGCCAAGTCAAGGTACTTGCTGAGTTTGTCCTTCTCGGCCTTCACGAGGTTCTCGTCATGGGGGATGGTGATGTCGACGAGCACTGCCTGGCGCTTGGATCGATCTACCAAAACGATGTCAGGCTTATTGGCTACAATAGTCCTGTCCGTGATGATAGATCGATCCCAATAGAGCGTGGCACGACCATTCTCAAGAACTGGCATCGGTGCGTACTTATAGTACGGCACCTCAGACCCCACAAGACCGTATTGAAGAGCAAGTTGCTGGTGAATGATCCTGGCTACTTGGTTATGTCTGTGCAAGTACTCGCCGTTAGCAAGATGAGAACAACCGGAGATTATATGCCTGAGTGACTCACCGGGACGGCGGCATGCCCGACAAATGTCGACCGTACCGTCCTTCAGGATATATCTCCGGTAATTGTTCGTCATCATTACTTCGTCCGCAATTGCACAGACAAAACCTTCGGTTTCCCCGAAGAGATCCCCGAAGCGTAGCCAGTTCACCGACGCGAGCAGATCTACATCGGGCCCCGTAAGGGCCTTGTAGAACCGCCCGTGTAGCTCCTTGCTCTTCCATACAGCCCTGCGGTCATCGGTGCTAAGCACCTTTGGTCTGCGCCAGTTCTCGTTTGCTAAGGAGAGAGAGGTGAGGCCTTTGTCAACTGCTACTACATCGCGATGAATCCCACACTCGTTGTTTAGGAAATACTCCCTAAGACTGCACACCTCACGGTTATGGAGGTCCTTGGCGTTTAAAAAGCCACGGCCCCCACACTTACGCGGGATGTACATTCTCATAACTGACGAGCGTGGGTGCCTCATGCGATGTGTAGTGAGCAGTTGACGGACCCTCGTATCCAAGGCGTCCAGCTCAGTCTGAGTCCACCTTAGTATGCCAAAGGAGTAAGTGAGCAGAGGCATCACCCAAGTGTTGAAGGCGCGTGCCTTATTGCCACCGGACAAAAGACTGTTAAGTACTTTTGTCAAACGACAAAAGAAACGCTCCTTCAACGCCTGTCTAATGTCTCCGTCCGCAATACCCAATGACTGTGACATACCAAGGTACTTGTAGGTTTCAACTTCGGAGATAGACCTGAGGGTCATTGTCTCAGAAAGCTGTAAGTTCGCGGAATTTACGACTTTCCCCCGCTGTACATGCATGACCGCACACTTGTCTACGCCAAATTCCATTTTGATGGCACTACTGAAGTTTTCAGTTACTTCCAGTAGTTCCACCAGATCCTGGCGTTTTGGTGCATACAGCTTAAGATCATCCATGTACAGCAGATGAGAAATGACCTCACCTCCTCTTCGAAGCCGGCAACCTAGTCCTGAATCCTTCAGCAGAGTGCTGAGCGGATTCAGGGCTAGGTAGAACCACAGAGGACTCAAACTGTCACCCTGGAAAATACCTCTCTCAATCCTTATCAAGTCCCGCGGGCCAGGGGGGCCATCCCCGCCTCCTGGTTGACGAAGGACTGTGGTCCACTGCCTCATACACGCGCCTAAGAGGGATCTTAGAGCTGTATCGATTTTATACAGCTCTAAGATCCTCTCCAGCCATGAATGAGGCACCGAATCATAGGCCTTCTTATAGTCAATCCAAGCGGTTGAGAGGGACCCCCTGTTCCGCCGGACCTGTTGGCAAATGGTCGTGTCAATGAGGAGGAGCTCTTTAGTACCACGGGACCCAACCCTACACCCATTCTGAGAAAAGGCCAAAACGTTGTTCGCTACAATGTGCGAGTTAATTTTTGTTTTCAGAATGGACGTAAGGAGCTTGTATAAAGTGGGCAAGCACGTGATGGGTCTATAGTTTTTCGCTTCCGTGGTACTACCGGACTTATGGAGCAGGAAGGTAACACCAGTAGTCATGAAAGATGGCAGGGAACCAAGCTCGAGGGCGTCTTGAAATTGTGTTGCCAGACGTTCGTGTGAGGATCGAAACCACTTGATCCAAAAGTTGTGCAACCCGTCTGGCCCAGGACTTTTCCAGTTCTGGGCCTTACGGGCCGCACAACTTACATCATCGGGGCTTATAGTCACAGCCCCCATGGCTTCGATCGGCTCACACTCACGTCTGACAACATTCATCCATTCGCCCTCTGTGTGTTCGACAGGCACCGACCAGATACTACGCCAGAAGTTAATCATGGCAGTAGGATTATTATTATTATTATAGAAATCAAATAGATTTTATTTTAATAGGCACACGGTGGAGAACATCAGTAACAAATGTCGTCACGTTTCCGGGAGCTGACTGTGGCAGTGATCATCAACTTTTAGTCGCTACTGTTCGGGTCCGCCTGAAGATGATACGTAAGTCCCAACCAATCTCTAACCTGAGGAAGGTGGACTTGAGCAATTTTGGCCCAGAGGTGGAGAAGAGGATATCGAGTGCGCCTTTTGAAAACGCAAAAGACCCCAATACCAAATGGGAGCTTCTGAATACCACAGTTATTCAGACAGCAGGAGAACATATCCTTAGGAAACCGGGCATGAAGGACTTCATCACACCAGCTACCAGTCAGATCATCCTGGAGCGCCGTGAATTGAAAGAGAGAGGAACGAGCTCGGCTGTAGATCAAGAGCGCTATTCAAAACTGAGCCGGGAGGTCCAGAGAAGATGCCGTCAAGACTACGATACTTTCATTAACAACATCTGCCTAGAGCTTGAACAGAACTCTCTAAGGCAGGAAACTAAACAGCTATTTCAAAAAGTTAAGGAACTCACGAACTCTCGTAGCATCAAACCCTGCGCCATCGAGGATGAAGAAAAGCGCCTTCTGGTAGATATGATACTGGTGAACCGACGAGCGGACTAGTCGAATGGATAGCAGACGAGCCCAACATTCTGCGTTCGGAAGTCGAACATGCCCTGAGATCGCTCAAACGTGAGAAGTCCCCGGGCAAAGACGGCATCCCGGCAGAATTACTGAAGAACTTGGGTTGCACAGGGGTATCGATTCTTCTCGACATATGTAACGGCGTCTGGAAAACAGGAAAATGGCCTGTGGATTGGACAGAGTCGCTCTATATCCCCCTTCACAAGAAAGGTTCCACCAAGGATTGCAGTAACTACAGGACAATCGCTTTAATATCTCATGCAAGTAAGATCCTTCTGCATATTATAAATCAGCGACTCTGTCACTATCTACGGCGCCAGATTCCTGAAGAACAGGCAGGTTTCGTCAAGGGCAAGGGCACGAGGGAGCAGATACTCAATGTGAGGCAAGTCATCGAGAAAAGCAGGGAGTTCAATAGCCCGGTTATCTTGTGCTTTATTGACTACACCAAGGCTTTCGATTGTGTGCAGTGGGACAGGCTATGGATTGTACTGCACGAGATGGGAGTCCCAAAACACCTGCTCAATCTCATTCGAGTTCTGTACAGCGATAATCGCTCTTACGTCAGAATCGGCACCGAATGTTCTAATGTGTTCGAAATCAGAAAAGGAGTACGACAGGGTTGCATACTGTCCCCGGCTTTGTTCAATATATACGGAGAGCACATTATTCGTAGGACCCTTGAAGATTGGGAGAAAGGGTTTCCGATCGGTGGAAAAAGAATCTCGAATTTAAGATATGCCGATGACACTGTTCTCCTCTCTACCTCTGTGGAAGACATGCGAGAACTGTTTCGGAGGCTCGAAACGGAAAGTAACGAAATGGGCCTCGCAGTAAATAGGCGCAAGACTAAGGTTATGGTGGTTGATCGCGCTGGACATTTAAATAACCCGACAAACATCATACCAGGTGTCGACACAGTGGAGCAATATATTTATCTGGGCGCTCAAGTGAACAGAGATGGGAGCTGTGTACCCGAAATAAAGAGACGCATTGGTATGACCAAGGACGCTATGACCCGCCTGAACAACATATGGAAAAAGAGAGGAATATCCATTAATACTAAGACCCGATTGATACGAGCTTTAATATTCCCCATTTTTCTATATGGAGTTGAAACGTGGACGATACGAGCTCGAGAGAGGCAGAGGATCGATGCTTTGGAGATGTGGTGCTGGAGGCGCATGATGAGGATACCCTGGACGGCCAAGCGCACCAATAAATCGATTCTCTCCCAGCTCAATATTAAAACCCGCTTATCTACAATATGCCATCAACGAATTCTATCGTATTTCGGTCATATAGTGCGAAGAGGAGATGACAGTCTAGAAAAGTTGATCGTAGTTGGGAACACAGAGGGTAAACGAGCTCGTGGACGATCCCCAACCAGATGGACCGATCAAGTGAAGGACACGTCTTCCTCCAAGTTTTGCTCGGTTGTAAGGGACGCAATGGACAGGACTCGATGGAGACAAATCATTCACACCAAGTGTAAGCCATCCAGTGATGACCACGATCCTCAGTCATGAGGGAGCGACAAGAGAGAGAGAGAGAATTACTATATTACTGAATAGATTTGCATTTCCTAACTGAATAATATATGTGATTAAACTTAATTTTATAATTTAAATTACGTGAAAATGATACATGTTCTAAAAGGAAACAGTTAATTCAGTTTAAAAATCAAGAATGATTATAAAAACAAGATGAAGCAGCAATAACCACTCAATTGCTTCGAATTTTGAGTTGGACTCTATTTATATAATAAAATAAGAGCGGTGACAGGTAGCCGTAGTTACCAAAAGCAATCTAGTGGCTAAGGGCTTAATCGGCTAGTATTCAATTTAAAAATTAACAATAGTTAAAAAAAAACAAGACTAAGTCCCATAATAACTCAAACGGCAAATTTCCGTACACACGTAAGCTAGTATTCAAATTGTTTTAAAGCAACTGTTTTTGAAGGAAAGGCACGATTATTTATGACGAGATTTTGCCACTTTAACATTTTTACTGCAATTTACTGCAGAGCTGAGTTCCGAGTTTGGAACTAACTTTGCGACAACATTTTACGGTTGTTAGCAAAGTGTGTCTATATTATTTATAGCTACTCTAAACTCCGATTAAAATAGCATGATTGATACATCTTATGCCAAGATGCATTTAATGTTCAATCATTAAGTGACCCAGTAAACATAACCATGATAATCAAAGTGTAGCCAACACAAAACTTGTCGTCAGTAATTGCGTATTGCATTCATTATTGAGTGAATACCAGTAAAGAGCAAATTAATCGTAATTACAACCGCAAGTGCGCATAACATAAAGTATCGTAAATAGTTGTAAATTATGTTATTTAGTGCCTTCATGTTAATAGTAGTTACATCACAATGTATAGAACTATTAGAACGGAGGGAAAAGTTTTTCTTCTTTAAGTCCTAGGTACTTTGTTACTTGATTCAATAAGTTTGTGTTAAATTACTCGTGGTTTGGCTTTACAGTTCTGTTAAATAAGAAGGTACTCGTACATATTTAGATAAACTTACACGATCTTCTCACATTATTAAGAAGAAACGGGATTTAAAAAAAGTTTTTATTTAAGTACCTACCTCGACAATCGACATTTCGCTATTCTACATACAAATCTACAGTCACTAGCGAGTGACCGACGCAACACGTGTCGCGATAAAAACCGATCGTTTTACGGTTCACCACAGTGCTCAGCTCCGTTTCACGCTTTTATTCATTCTGTAATCGTAGCCAGTCGCACGTCGGTCAGTCGTGTCGCCACGCACTTCGAGGGGATCGTCAGCCGAGGGCCTATGGAAAGAAGAAGATGGAAGGTATGAATTTTGTCGGTACAGTCTAACTTTGAATCCTTGAACGTAAGGGTTTTACGTGCGAATCAATACAGAGTTGGCCACTTTCAGATGGATTTTGTGAATATTAAAATTGACGAGATGATGTCGAAACAATTAGCTTAGCAATCATTGTGCACAAGCCGAACAATGAGATAATCCATTAATATATTATATTATGACCTTTTATGATTGTTTAGGCGGCTTATATAATACACTATGAATAACACGGTCAGACACTTTCAAACGCAAGTTCAGTTTATCAATTAAGTTGTAATGTAGTAAAGGAATTCATTCTATCTATATTTCACGCGCTCATAGGTTTGAATTATGTATGTATGTATGTATGTAAACTCTTTATTGTACATTAAAATATAATTATAAGGACATTAAACTAATGATATGTACAAAGGCGAACTTATCCCTGTAAGTGAAGTGTGAATTAATTCTATCAATCAATATAACTTGTAATTTATAATACGTAATTATCATTACTAATGATCACGATCAAAATGAGCCGTCGGAAACATTTTTTTAAATCTTCTATGGAAATATTATTTAAACCTGACACGTGCCAAAAACATGAGGTCGTTCTATTTTTTCACATGAATCATTTTGCTTTATATTCTGTATCCATGTCAGGGAGCCAGTCTTTCCTTAAAGACATAACTTTCCGAAGCCATTTTTCTTCTAAAGATAAAATTAGATGTGCACAGTTTCTTAATTTTTTGTTGTATGTTTTTTTAGATCTTCCCGTATCGGATAAACACCTCTGTTGCGAAGCATTTTTGAGAATATATGTGATGGTTCGAATTACGTCTAACAGCTAGTCGTTGGAGTCCTGGCATTATACAAAATAGCATAACGATTAATGTATGGCGGTTCTGCAGAAACTTAACAAATCCTTGATTATAATATTTCATGTAAGCTTGATGGTTCATATGCCCCTGTTTCTCTCAGCCACTAAGCAATAAATACAATCAGAAGCTAGCAACGTGTTTAAAAAAGAATTACGATTCTCTCATACGAACCAATAAAAACTTTGTACCTACCTAAACTTATAAAACCTTCTGTATCTTTTCCAGGAAACTAAGCACCCAGGGCTGCCAAACGACACAAACGTTTACTCCCTGTATCCAATATCCGACGTCCCCCGCAAATTGGCAACCATTGTATGTGTAAACAGGACATGAATTATTTCACAGGCAAGTTATCATTGCGTGCGGGATGAGTGAGCGGGCGGACGTGACGACCCTAGCTGGTGCCCCGATATATTGTAGTAATGCCTTCAAATTTGTCCGCCACTACAATCCCGTCAACGCGAGGAACGAGTAGAGGGGAGCAACTCCAAATCTGTGGTTTATGGCAACACGGTTATGATTTTGGAGGGATGGAGATTTAGAATATAGTTGCTTGCATTTGGTTACTTTTTTACCAAGCGTATACAGTCATGTGGAAGGAAATAGAAGAAGAGTAAGACCAAAGAAAAAATAAATGAAATGTGTGAAAGATGACATTAATAGGAAGGAACTAAACGGCGAGTAATAGGGAGGAATGGTGGAAGAAAGCATACTTCACCAATCCCAAATAAATGGTATAAGGGCAATGGAATTATGGAACCATTTTTTTCGAAAACCATGGATACAAAAAAAATATAATCCATTTTAAAATACTTATACATATTATCGTTATCGCCGCGATTAAAATACATTACATTACTGCCCGAGCTATAAAATAAGTATATAGATAAGTAGTCAAATGATTGCCCTGCCAGAGGTTAAAACGCTTAAGTTTATATAGCTTACGATATTGTATGAAGGCATGCATGAACTTCGTTAAGAGTATTGCTTCATATTCTAGATCATTAGTTTCCAGAAGATTAAGATGCAAATGGTATGAAAAATAAGATGTTCTCGTTAAGAATATGACTTGATTAGTCAAGTCAATCATTCTTAAAAAACGTTAATGTTTGACTATGCAGTAAATCTTACAGTCCATGGGCAGAAACACATTTCATGTTCACTAAGCGAGTAATTAGTGCCTATCTATCTTTATTTCGTAAATTGCATGTGTGTACTTTATTAGGAAAAATATTTAGAACATTTTTTGTCTGAGTATAATTTTCTAGCGGACTTGTTTGATTAGGTGCAGCTGTTGCCACTGATGTTAGTCCTTACCATTGTATAATTATTATGTGCTGATTTTGATTCTGAGCGGCTTCAATCTGAGTTTTATTTCTTGTGTTCTTAAATTGAAAAATGTTTCTTAAGGTACTCTATCCCTGGTTACATTAAAAATGTTTAGTTGCAGCATGCTTTTTATATTTCAATCTTTTGCAATTAGGTTTTACAGCAATATCAACAATGTTTAAAAATATATTCTGTAATTTCTGAGAATACTTCATCAAGCAGATGATTACGTGGCTAAAAAATATACGAGACTCTTACGCAGTTCCTAACAAACCAAAATTATGCAAATCTTGACTTACGCCGCTATATAACAATATCGCAAAAGCCGCCACGTACCAGCAAATGCGCAAAAGTGATAAATTTGTCAGGTAACAGTGCGTGTTCAGAATATGTGGCGTGGTGCAAATCACCCGAGATATTGTATGAGATTGAATCCGGCAACCACGGGATATAGTGCGCTACGCACACGTCGTAAGGATGAAATCCTGACGACTAGTTTACAAGAGGTTTATGAATGACGTTAGTTTGCGTATCCGTACCCTAAAGTGGTAAAAACAGGGCCTTTCGGCTTCCTGGTCCAATAAAATATGTCGTGGCCGAATAACTTTTAAGCTTTGACATAGCTCGTTGAGAGAATATAAAACGCAAAAAATATAATTTTTATGGTAGAATGTTATTTAGGGTCGAAACAGACGGATAACATTTGAATTTTTAACTACAACCCTGCTGCTCTGTTTCAGTTCTTAACAACATCGGTCGAAAGATTTTTTATCCACACAACTATTATATATTCCACCAGTTTTATGATATAATTCAGTCCAAAATCATGTTACTAGAATTTAGGAGGTTTACTAACATTTTGTCTATCAATATCAGTAACTGCTAAGAATTATTTCAGGTACACACCTAGGCTTCTTGTTATTTCAAATATTTTACACAATTAAGTAAGCAATTTTAGAGCGCGGAACTGCCACCCAGCTATTTCACCTTGTCCCTTAATGTTCCACAATAGTTCATCTGTAAATCCATCTGTAGAGATGGATTAAGTCGACCGTAAGGTCTCAAGAGTAAGTACATATATTATTCCAGGTATCCAATTCGATTGATATTGCCATCTGGCCATTTAAGCGATGTATTGGCCAACTGTAACACAGCCGACATATTGCAGATGTTGCTATTCAAGCGGCGATATTAAATGGCATTGACAAGTTGTCTTTTAAAGGTAAATCTAAGCCAAAAAAATCTATAGCACGGAATTTATCACTACTTTGCAGAAAAGTATATAACTGTAACCAACTTCAGGAAAAAGTATAAATGCTTCTATTTTATAAGCACTAAATCATTATTAGCAGTCAAAAGACGTCCGCTGCTGGATCCAGTATAGTCCTCCTTGTCGTATCCGACAACGGCGACTCTTACACTCTCCGTTAATGTGCGCGGATGTGACTTGCAAAGCCTAACTTGGTCTTGAATGTCCGGTCACACTGTGCGCAATAAAGTTGCCCTTGGGTGTCAAAAGTGTAAGCGTAGGCAGGTTTGGGTCCAGTCTTCCGTAAGCGGCGCTTTTGGTCCAGATGCTCGAGTCGAGCTTCTTCAAATGAAGCTACACCTTTATTGACGTCATTGCGCCACTCCGGTCTCATCGACGCAAGGTCCTCCCAACGCTCAGATGGAATGTCGCAAGCTTTAAGATGGCATTTCAGAACATCCTTGTAGCGCAGAAACTGCCCGCCGTGATTGCGTTTTCCACTAGCGAGCTCCGAGTAAAAAACGGTTTTTGGGAGTCTGCAGTCTTCCATGCGGCTAACGTGGCCACACCATCGTAGCCGATGTCTGATCAATATAGCCTCCATGCCAGATATGCCAGCTCGTCGTAGTACCTCCGTGTTGGTCACACGATCCTGCCACCGAATATCGGATATCGAAGAACGCATCTTGCTGGACTCCGACGATGAAGAGGGATGCACGAAGGGGATCAGCCGCCTGGACCTAGTGGAGAAGGGAGCGGAAGGGGTATCGCCCGATGGCTCCTTCCCTATGTAAGGTGCTCCAGGCAAACCTCCAGCATAGCGAAACCGCAACGGCTCAACTTCGCGTATGGCTGGAGGCTAACCCAGCATCAGTAGCCCTGATCCAGGAGCCGTGGATCAGAAACACACGTATAAACGGCCTCAATAACATCAGAGGTAACTTAATTTACAATAACCAAAACAAACCTAGAACATGTATTTACATATCTCAAAACATAATAGCACAATCACTAACTGAATTCTGTTCCAGAGACGTGTGTGCCATATAACTCCTCAGAACACAAAACTCGAGTCTACCGGAGATAGTTCTTGCCTCCGCCTACATGGCGGCTGAGGACGAACCACCTCCAGCGGAGATGAACAACCTCATACGCTACTGCGAACGTGAGAGGCTCGAGCTGGTCATATCAACGGACTGCAACGGCCACCACAACCTATGGGGAATGGAAAACAACAACAAAAGAGGTAACGATATTGTTGAATACTTACTAACCACTGACCTGGATATCCTGAACAAAGGATCTAAACCTACTTTTGTTACTAGTAGATGTAAGACCATAATCGACATAACTCTAAGCACAGGGCTAGCAGCTCAGCACATATCCAACTGGCACGTGTCGGACGAGTTGTCCTGCTCCGACCACAGGTGGATCCGCTACGATCTTACTGCAGACGTGCAGACACCAGAACCCATAAGAAACCCGAGGCGCACAGACATAAAGGCGTACAAGGAACTTCTGGTAGGTAAACTAAAGAACTGGTGGGGACCGGAGATGGAACGTCTCAGAACGAAGATGAGAAGACTTCTGAATAGAGCGATGAATACAAAATCTGCAGAAGACTGGGACGAATATAAAGCAGTCAAAGCAGAATACAAGAAAAGGTTACGATACAGGAAATCTACCTCATGGCGGAATTTCTGTGACAACATAACCACCAGCACACAAGCGAACAGAACAAGGAAAATACTTGCCAAAGAACCAAATCAGTTACTAGGCACCCTAATGAGGCAGGACGATAGCTACACCAGTTCGCCTGCTGAGACAGAAAGTCTACTGGTGGAAACTCACTTCCCGGGATGCAAGGTAATTGATAAGAACAAACTGGAACAACAAAGGACGAATTATCAACCCACCGTGAGTGAATGGAAGATAGCGGAAAACATAACAGTACTAAACAAAACCACCTGGGCAACAAACAGTTTTGACAATTTCAAATCACCAGGACTAGATGGAATCTACCCAGCCTTATTGAAGTAGGGAGGACCAACTCTTACCGAACTATTATCCAAACTTCTCTGCAGCTGTATTGCCCTCCGATATATACCTAAGCAATGGAGAGAAGTTAAGGTAATATTCATACCAAAACCCGGAAAAAGCGACTACACTGACCCGAAGTCATTCAGACCGATCAGCCTAATTTCTTTTATGCTGAAAATACTAGAGAGACTATGTGACAGAGAACTAAAGGATACTGCACTCAAAAACATAAAAATCCACCCAAACCAACATGCTTACAGTCAAGGCAAATCAACAGACTCGGCACTCCACGCAGTGGTAAGCAACATCGAAATCGCACTAACAAGGAAAAGCTCATGTCTGGGAACCTTCATTGACATAGAAGGCGCTTTCGATAAAACAAATTTTAGCAGCATCAAACAAGCTCTAGAAAGACATGACACAGAACCATTGCTAATAGAGTGGATAATGAACATGCTAGAACAAAGAATCATAAGACTAGCAAAAAACAAAGATCAGCAAGCGCTAGTCGTGAGAGGATGCCCACAAGGAGGAGTCCTCTCACCCCTCTTATGGAACCTAGTGGTAAATGATCTGATAACAAAACTAAACGAGAGTCATTTCACGACCATAGGATACGCGGACGACCTTGTTATACTTATTAGTGGACTGGTAATAAGCACACTGTGTGAACTCACACAAACAGTACTAAAAATACTAGAGAAATGGTGCAAGGAGAATGACCTATCGGTAAACCCCAAGAAAAAAGACACAATTCTCTTCACACACAAACGCAAACTGGGGTCATACGAAATGCCAAGCCTTTTCGGTACAAAGCTTACACTCTCCAAACAAGTAAAATATTTAGGGATAACCTTAGATGACAAACTAATCTGGAACAAGCATCTTGAGGACAGATTAAACAAAGCCACAGTCGCCTTCTGGCAATGTCGTAGAATGATAGGCAAAAGGTGGGAACTCGCCCCGCACATCATTCTGTGGCTATACAAAACGGTAATCGTACCTATGATCAGCTACGGAGCAGTAGTATGGTGGCCCCGAACGCAACTAGCGTGTGCGATTGCCGGCCTGCAGAAAACACAAAGACTGGCATGCACGGCCGCAACAGGCTGCATGAGGACCACTCCTACCGCAGCACTAGAGATGATCCTAGGTGTCACGCCACTGCACATACATATACAAAGAGAAGCAGCCGCTACGGCGATACGACTAAAAAGCCTAAACCTATGGACGAATAGTAATACCCAACACACAAAGATCTACAGTGAAATGATCAAAAAATTCCCTACAATAGAAGCACCAATTGACAAGATACCTAAAACATTAACCTGCAAGAAGGAATACGTCATACTCCTAACAGAAGACCCGAATGAGGGGCTCAACCTAGAGGACCTGAGAATCTTTACGGACGGGTCAAAAACTGAGAAAGGAACGGGATGTGGTGTATTCTCGGAGGATTTGAGTATGCACATCTCTAAACCCCTAGGTGTACACAACACGGTATTCCAAGCTGAATGCGTAGGAATAATAGAAGCCTGCAAGGCTATAAAAAGACGCCAGGTTCAGAACAAAAACATACGAATACTTTCAGACAGCAAATCCGTACTACAAGCACTAAACAGTGATATGTGTACCTCTGCTCTAATATACGAATGTCATCGCTGCATCACAGACGTGTGCGATGACAAAAATACGGTAACATTACAATGGATAAAGGGACACAGCGGCTCGAGAGGCAATGACGCAGCGGATGAATTGGCCCGTAAGGGATCGGAGACACCGCCATGCGGGCCAGAGCCAATAATACCCCTACCACAATCTTACATATACAACATAATGAACCAGCACACATTATACCAACACCAGAAATACTGGGAAGACATGGGAACGTGTAGACAAACAAAAGAAATACTTCCGAATAGGAATCACAAACTCACCACCATCTTACTGAGAATCCACAGGAACCAACTACGCAAGATAGTAGGATTAATAACGGGACACAATACTCTGAACAAACACCTCTTCAATTTAGGTATAACAGACAGCCCAGTATGCAGAGCATGCATGGAGGCAGAAGAAACCACCAATCATATTCTACTAGATTGCAAACAGGTAGAAGGATACAGGACGAAATACCTAGGATCTCCAAGTACCGTACACGAAGCCATAGGCAACATCAAGGCTTTACTTAGGTTCGTGGAGGAGCTGGGGTGGTTGGAGTAGCGCTACCCCCTTTTCACGCAAAATAGGCACGTTGGATGTCGACTTGCGGAAAATGCCCAGCGCAACTAACTAACTATCTAACTAACCTGCCACCGAATGCGAAGTATGCGACGTAAACACCGCATATGGAAAGTAACAAGCCTTCTGATGTCTCCTTTGTACAGGCACCACGCCTCAGCGGCGTACGTAAGTATTGGGAGAACCAGGGCCCTGTACACGGAAAGCTTGGTTTGCAGTTTCAAGTCGTGTGAGTTCCAAACACGTTGGTTTAACTTGCCGAAGGTAGCTGCAGCTTTGGCTATACGTGTAGGTCTTTGAAATGTCACTGCATGATCGCATTTTGCCTCAGTGCTTGCCATACATCACCCCCGCACAACACGCTTTCCTGCCAAAACGATCAGTGACCACTAATCTCGTGGAACTTGTTACCTTAATAACAAAAGAATTGGACAATAAGAAACAGGTCGACGTAGTCTACTTGGATTTCCAAAAAGCGTTTGACAGAGTGGACAATGATATCCTTCTAAGAAAGCTGAGCGGTATGGGTTTTGTACCAGGGTTGCTCACTGTATTCTCGAGCTACTTAGCTGAGAGAAAACAATTTGTAAAATATGGTCCATATTATTCGGAACCATATTGCACTCTCTCGGGAATAAGTCAGGGATCAAATTTAGGGCCTCTACTTTTTAATATTTTAATAAATGACCTGCCGGAGCTAGTTCAACATTCAAAAGTATTGATGTTTGCTGATGACGTAAAACTAGTCAAAGTAATTAATAATATTGACGATTGCATGGCTTTACAGGCCGACATCAACACACTTTATGATTGGAGTATGCTGAATAGGCTATATTTTAATATTAAAAAGTGTGAAACGATGAGCTTCACCTGATCGAGGCATCCGTACAATCACCAATATAGTCTGGACAGTACGGCAATAGATAAAGTGACACAAGTTCGTGACCTTGGCGTGTACTTCGACCCCCAACTCACCTTCAGAGACCATATTATTAAAATGGCCAAGAAATCAGCGCAAAAGTTAGGGTTCGTGATAAGGAATTCGCAAAACCTCACGACGAATGCTTTTCGAATTCTCTACGCGGCCTTAGTGAGGAGCGTGCTCGAAGCAAATGCATCGGTCTGGAATCCCCACGAAGCTAAATATACCTTAATGCTCGAAAAGGTCCAAAAGAAGTTCTTAAGGTGTCTATATAAAAAGGAATATACCTATTACCCATATCTCTATCCAACATTGTTTCTTTTGGGGGTACTAGGATATGAATCTTTGGAAGTGAGGCGATAGCTGGCAGTGGCCAAATTTGCGTTGGGCATCATTAATGGTAAGGTTGATTGCACGGGGTTGGTTGAGAAGGTAGTTCGGCTATATGCGCCTAGCGCGCGATCACGATTGCGGCGCACTCCCCTGCTGGCGGTGCCGAGCGCACGCACTGCGCTACTGAAGCATGCGCCGATCTCGAGCGCGCTCTCCATCATCAACTCTGTACTCGACGTGGCCCCGCACTGCGACATATTTGCTGCGAGCTTTTCGAATCTACTGGTGGAGTGCAGGAAATATCTCGAACGGCGGTAAATTCAATGTTTGTATTTGTATTTTTTCTTTTATAAATTGTTTTGCTGTGCACTAAAGTTTAGTTACTGTTTTCTTTCTTTTTTTTCTTTTTTTTGTTTTTAATTTGTAACTATTAACTTATAAGGATATATATAATGCTTGTTGTTAATTTTAAGTTAAGATCTGTAACGCCTTGGCAATTAGCTGTAAGTTGCAGATATGTAATTATTATAAAATAAATAAATAAATAAATCTCTGAGGCAAGGCTACCATAATGGCCCTGCGTCGTCCGCATTCAGCCATCTTTTCCAGGTCTGCCCTTGTCAGTCTAGCTTGTGAGGGGTACCCACGCTGCATGATCCATGGTGGAGAACCTAGTTGCTGTCGGTTGTACGAGCAAACCTGACCTATCCATTGTTACTTAAGTGTACAATGCTTTTAGCTATTTCGGTCACTCAGGTTTTTACGGATCCCGTATTAAAAAGAGATCAGAGTTTCAAAGTACTAACTAATGTTCATTGTATTATTGGAACTTGTGCTTGAACAATCTACTAGCTTAGTAGTAATATTATAACATAGAACAGTGATATGGTAATTAGTACTCAGACCCAGACTATGCGAAGATTAACCGTATAGGAAATTCTGTTCCAATTTAGTTTCAGTACGTAATCTAATTTACGAGGCTGACGGGAAACGTTGCATTTGCCTGTGTCATTGCACTTCTGGTTGCAATTAAACAGAGCTACCGCCACAGTACAAATAGTCAGTGAAGCGTTTCCAGATCTTGGCATCAGATTGCTAATGTGTTGGGAATATTGGGACTGCTGTGTTTGGGATTTAAAGACAAAAACATAATTTTACACTACGTCACGACGCCATATCTTTGCCTGTCATTGTACTTCTGCTTGTAATTAAACAGAGGTACATTCACAGGACAAATAGTCAGTGAAGGGATTCAACAGGTTGTGTCAAATCCTTGTTATCAGCATTCCTGTGCTAACTCGGGGCACGTTCATAGAGATTTAATATCGATATATAAATATGTACATACATGTGCTCAATGAATATTCTCAATTCCTATAAAAATATTCGATATCATGTCTGATAGAGTGGACATTTTCATCTTGACGGCAATATTTTATACCGACGAATATGGGAAAAATATTGATTGTGCACTTTCTATGAAAACTATTTTAAAATAAACGAATAGACGTTTAATTGTTTCTATTTTAAAATGTAAAGAAAATTTTTTGTTGGATAACATTTAAATCTTGACAGTAATATCGATATATTTTTTGTCGATAAAATATTTTGCTACATCACTTTCGTATAGATGCCCCGTGTTATCCCAGGTATGTATCACATAGTTAATGTTCAGGGAATATCTTTCTGCATTGTAATGTAACTGCTGTGACCTGACGGCTTAAATAATGTTTTTACGCTTTATTCGATGTTCTGATATGCCATAATGTGACGTCATATGACGATGCCATTGCATTGCATCGTACAGTGTGCAGTTAAGTAAATTTAATGTTAAAAGGTGTTATAAAGTAATAGTATCCAATGATTGGACATACACAAATGTTTGTGTAATTAGTCTACATATTTTTGTAGGATTGTTACCATTACTGCCTTAAAACAAGGTTGAAGGTAACTTCATTTTTATAATATTTAGTCGAAACAAATATCAACAGTGTGGTGTAATAATACCAACTCCTTAGTAATTCGAATACAATGGAAAATTGGTTAATTAATTTTGCGAGTTCACTGATGCTGAGCCGGTCAAAGCGGATAGACCAATCAGTGATTCCACTGACGTACAGATTTCAAACACTAATTGTTCAAAGTCCATTCTGCTCTACTCCACCGACTCCGCCTTAGTGGCAGTCTTACACACTAAAGCCTTAGTCGCACTATACAATACGTCAAACGCAGTCTTCTTTTCGATACATAGACCAAGATACTGGTTTGCTAATTGCACCGTGTTACGGATGCCGCCTGCAAATCTACTTCCCTGCAATAATAAATTCAGGGTAATGCAGTTTTCAACTTAGTTCGTTAAAATTGTTTTGTGAAAACACAGAAGTTCGGCTGCATTGTGAAATGATTAATAAGTCAGTTAAACTGTAATATTGCGGTGGCATATTTGGCATTTTTCCATTTATTTATCAAATTAATTCTAATTATTTTTATTAAAGGAGTATCATCTGCTATTTATATTGAAGCAAAGAAATGAAGCATTTAATTCCTTTAAGGCCTTATTCCTTTAATTTTTTTTCATGTTATGACTATGACAAATGTGTTGATAATTTCATCCAACTTTTTAAAGTGAATAATACTTTTTCTGAGTTCTAGAAAGTAAAAATACCTATTTCATGCTTTCATTGCGTGCAGTCGAAAATAAATTGAAAAAAAAAAACCAGTTTTCTGCATAATTTTTGAAACAAAAATTATCAATGAAAAATTCAAACTGTAGGTTTCAAATATTTACCAATAAATCAAAATAGCCCTGTTTTTAGTAATAACATTGACAATATGTTATGAAACCTGGTTGATCACAGCGAAAAATTTCTAAAACAATCAGCATTTTTGAACTGACTCGAGCCCGCGCCTCCAACGGGTTTCCGGGCCAACACGGGCGCTTTTTTCACTAAGCTACCGAATCCTATATCCTATGCAAGAAACATAGATGGTAGATGGCGCTACGATGCCACCAAAATATATTTTTTATGTTACTATATAAGGATTGTCTCTCATTACGTGTGCGTTCTGACGTATGTTTCAGTAATGATACATTTTGCGAAATTGAAGCTTCCTATCACACATAGTTAGGGAGCTCAGAGGGAGATTTTTGCTTTTGCTCTGGCGCCGCAGAGTAGTATAATATTAGCACAGCACATACTCAGTATGTATTTCAATGTTACCGCGGAGGGGAGAAACAAAACCGCTTTTTTTTAACGGAAAAGTAATCTGCCGACAGCCACAGTCCGAAGTAAAAAAAACCTCTATAATATTAATTTAGCGTGTGAGTATCCTGTATACGTTTCTCCCGCGGTTGAACGGGAAAACATCAAAGAATATTTTAATTTTACTTTCATCTTACCGTCAACATTAGGGGCAAGTGCTATACCTGTGGACACTTTCCAGAATTTGACCTTTAATCAGTTGTTATACAAAAACTACGCGTATCACCAATAAATTATTTATTTTGTTTTAATCACAGTTAAACAATCTTTAAAGTCCACATGTGTCTTCTACGCTAGCTATCCGGAGATGGCGGATAAAAGCATTTAAAGGAAAATACTCATTTTGTCCATAGGTACATCTACTGTTTGTACATATGGACACTAACAACGTACCTATGGACGGTAACGTACCTATGGACAATAATCAACAACATTCTTTTAAACAGAAGAAACTTCTAAAATAATGCAATTAACAACATACGATTAATCAACATGTAATTATACGTTGCTCTGCATATCATAATTACTTTTTTTTCTTCTTGAAATGTAATATTCTTAGCAGAATCTCAAGTATAATTATGGGACTTTAAAAAGCCTCCATAGTCAGCAGCAGTATCATAATCATCGTTTGACACTTTACAATCTTAAGGAAAAACCTAATTTTCTTTATGGAAAATAATCAACAATCAATAACAACATCATTTAATACATACTTTGCTAGCAGAGTTATCTGAATCATCATTTTATATTTAACATTTTTGAAAATAAAAACCTGATTCGTCATCGGAGTTTACGTTGTCTTTGTGAGCCTTTGAAATGTATAAGAGATAATATTTCATCCTCTAAAATATTTTTTGTTAGGTATTGTTTTAAGCTTATCAGACTAAGATGTATCTTTATCTGACGTCTTTGGTACTATTTGTTCCAGTAGAATTCTTCGTCTTATTGTTATTGGCTCGTTTCGATTCCTCCACCTTAATAGTTTCTTTTATCGGCGTGTATGTTAGGATCCTAGTTTAGCAAACTTATAGGCAAGTTCTCGAACTTGTTTTTTATTCAGGTACATGTGTAGATATGCTTTTTTTAAGTAATCATACAGCTGTTGCTCCTCAGTATTGCTAAAGATCCTCCTGATATCATTTTTGACTTCGAAGCCTTCTTCACCAATATTTCGACAGTATATTTTTTTTGTATTTAAAGATTATCGAATTTGGGATTTTAAACTTCTCAGTGGCTTTCCTTACTAAAGTTAGAGTGTCCTGGCATATCTTGTCTCTTTTTTCCCAGTTTTTCTACAAGGCACTAAATAAAACAAAAATATTACTTTTACTGTCCACAGGTTTTAAGATTCAGTATAATTGTACCTATGGACAGTCCACAGGTACATTTACGGAAGTGTCCACATGTACAATTTTAGCGGTTTTTATTTTGAATTCATACCGGTCACTATTAATGCTACCTACGACTAACGAAATCTTGTAGAAATAACGTTTACACCATATAAATTAATATGCCACTGCAGACACCCGAAACATTTGCAGATTTTGCATAAAACATGCTTAAAAAGAAGGAAAAAAACTTACTTTTTGTCACAAAAACTTTCGGCAGCCATAAAACACGCAGTTTCTGTCATCCGTAAAGATGGCGACTAGCTAGTATTGCCATATGAAAGAAATGCTTTTCAAATAAGTGATTGGTATTTCTCTATGGTTATTCGTTTTCTTTGTATGAGTAGTGTCCACAGGTAAAACCGTCCACAGGTACAGCACTTGCCCCTATCTATAGTGCAGTCATTGAAGCATTATTGCTCCGAATTTTTTTACTGTGAACCGAATTGCATACAATTTTGGAATTAGGTTCATCTTACCCTTAACTTCAAAAGTGAAAATGATTTGAACTCCGCAACCACCCTGGGGGTGGTTGCCACCCCTTCTCGGGGGTGATTTTTTTTTCCTAATAACCTCGGATATCGATAAAAGGTCTAATTTTAAGTAAAAAATCATCTATAAAGTTTTTCAAAAAATCCAATAATTTTCAAGTTATGGGCAATTGAAAATTCGCATTTTTTTCACGTTTTTCATCGGTTTTTTGCAAATATCTCCAAAAATATACGTTTTGTCGAAAATTTTATAAAAAACAAAATTGTAGCTGGTAAAACAATGAACAATTTGGTTTTTTATAAAGTATTCTAAGTGCAATATTAAGCTAGATATTTAAGTTCAAAGCCGTTTTTTATTTTGTCTTAAATTTAATCGATGTGGCCAATGCCATCTAGCGGCGAGCAGATGCATTTTATGCATTCTAATTAGACATGCGAGCCGGGTGCGAAACAGTCGGCGGCGGCGCATCGGCAAAATTCTCGCGGCGGCGGCGTCTAGCCGGCGGCTCGTTTTTTTTAACTCCTAACCTAATCTAACTTTTTGCCTGAAATCAAGCAATACTAACCGTTTAAAAAAATGACATTTCCACGGCTCTTGATCAATTTCCACGTCTCTTGATCAATGGCATCTTCGTTTTGAAAGCCAATACTGTTATAAGAGCAATGTTTCTTGGCTAATTTTAACAACAGCTGAGAAGAGCTTGTGTCCTTTGTTTCACAGACAGTGACAGTACTGGTGCTACTGCTGGTCCCGCTCTCACAGGTTCCCACAATATCCTTAAAATACCCAGCCACAGAAAAGATGCAAGTGATATTCTGGCTTCCAAGACACTCGTCTATGTCCGTCAGTCGCCATGAACTAGTAGTCTAGCGGAACTTCCTTCCAACACATTCCAGTCAGATTGCGTAAATCTCAAATCACGCTGACCTATTTTTTGAGACATCTCGTTGATTGGGCTGCGATTGCAGCAGTGGACCATGCTCTCGAGCATTTCAAGTACCTACGTTGTGCCAACGTGTCGGTGTTGCTGTTGACGATGACTTGGAACGTGATCCAACTCGCCAAACCGATAGCGCTGTTCATCATCTTGAGTAAATGAATCGTGTTCTTAATCAGAAATAGGGTCATTTTCATCTTCTTCTATAGTGCGCGCTGCGTTTTCAAGCAAACAAAAGTATTGCACATAGGAATCGGCTTCTTTTTCTAAATCTGGTAGATGGTACCGTACGGCTTTTACAATGTTTTTGCTTACACGCGAGTTTGCCTAGCGCTGGCCAATCGCGGGTGAGTTTGCTATCCGCCCGCACGGCACGGCGCGAATTTCGAACAGGTCGGCGGCGGCGGCGGCGCGCCGGGTCTTCATGGCGGCGGCCAGCCGGCGCGGCTCGCATATCTAATTCTAATACGAAAGGGTTTTGTAGTGCTTGAAATAAGCTTTAAAATGAGCACTATTAAAAGTCTTTTGCACGTTAAATAAGTGAGCTGTATTGCAAATAAGGGGAGGATCTAATGTTTTTTCTTTTAAATCAATGGGTTTCATAAGTGCCATTTCCACCAAAATTAAAATTAATCGTATTCCGCCTAGAATTAACTTTATTATGAAGAGTTTGATAGATAGTATCAGTATGGCTGCTTCAGGACACATATTTTTCAAAAAAGTCACGATTAAAAAAAAAAAATTCAAATTTTTGATAAAACCCACTTTTATTTCATAATATCTCAAAAATTACGACAGATACGTATAAAAGTGTACGTATTAAAAATTTAGGTATTTTTCTGACAAACAATTTGGTTTTTTTGTTTTTTCTGTCAAACAAAAAATTACGGAGATTTGATTGTTTAAAGAGCGCGTGGCAGCACAATCACAGCCTCTCTTAAGCCCTTTAACCCTTTACCGTTTTAGAAAAAGGTTTTTTACTACATATTGCAATGTAGGATGTTGTAGCTCTCTTAATTACCTTTACAATGGTTTTTTATAAATTGTGATAGCATGAAAATTGAAGGAGTTATAGTCCAAAAACTTATCATATTTTTTTCTACTAAGTAACTGAAAATTTCGGAGTGTGAATATTTGGAGCAATGTGAAAGTACGCAGTATAATAGACCCACAACTATTGTAATGTGTATATATATACATAATATGGCTCATATATTTTGGAAACGTAGGCATGAATACATACCAACGTTCTTATATGTAGGTATATATAACACAAATGGCAATTTTTTACTCTAAATTAAATTATTTTTAAATATGTAATCATATATATTTACTGTTTTAATTTAGGGGTAGTTTTAAGGGTAGAAAAGCTTAAGAATATGATAATCATTTTCGAGAGTGTGGAATATAATATTTAAATCCTTTTAATTTTATCAAAAAAAAAAATATCAATTTTTTATCAAGGGGTAGTTTTCAAGGGTTGAAAGGGGGTTAAAAAATTGATAATTATTATATCTCGGGGACAGGTCTGGATGGCCGGTGTGGTGTGGCACATTAGATGAGCTAATCGACATAGTTGTGGACGAGGAGGTAGTTGCGAGCAAGATGAAACAATACGGATGCAATTAACTTGATTTATTCCTTATACAATGAAGCACAAAATAACAGTTCCTGGCACAGAGGTCTGTAAGCTAGGTTATCAAAGTCTCACAATAGTCTTTATTAAATTAACACAGTATCGTTGAGTTATAACGTTTCACTGATTCTAACTTGGTATAGCACAACGAAACGGGACAGTTCCAAGGCAGTAGTGCACTCGACGGTGGCCCAGAGTGAAGTGTCGGTGGGCGTTCGCTGAGTGAACCGCCAAGACTCTGTCTAGCGCGCCAAAACAGGTTCAAGGGGGCGCCACTGTCGCCTTCCGATGGCGCGCCGGCTTCGTTGAGCTACCGTACTCATGACCGTCTCCGACACGGCCATCCTGCGATGACACACGTCCTCGTGTGTTGCTCTGAAACAATCAACAACCAAAACAGTATCCACTCGGTCAGTCCTGACAAACGCGTCAAAATGGTACCTAAGACAAAACAAAAACTTCATCTTTCCTTTCGCATCAAATAGTTACTGACACCAAAACAAAAAAAAAATATCACAAAAATAATTTTGACAACTAAGTGAAAGTTTTTGTTTTATAACCGCAATATTTCAAAAGATACAAATTGAATTATGGTATCTTACAACCAACTACCAATTGTAACATTACTTATTCTTTCAATAGTGCAATACGTTTTAAATGAGATTGTACTACAATGTTGCTTGTTGTGAAACAAACTAGCTATTTACCACTTCTACCTTAGAAAACACATTAGGAACCATGTACCACCATATAATTTCCTTTTGGCTCGCCTTATTGACAATATCAAAACAATTAAATCAACGAAAATCCGTTCAACAAAACAGGTATCTCATTCGTGGCCTAGGGCTAACTTAGCCACCCACTACGCGCATCCCCACGGGATCGCCGAGTCAACCCTATGACTCTACGGTCTCTGCGAGAGTGACCCGACCTCCGCCAGCACCTACCGCGCACCGCGTATCCACGGACTGCTTAGAGCAGATGCCGACTTCTACCGGACTACGGCTACGATGAAGTGACTGGTATGGTCGACCAGCCGAACTGAGAACCTCCCTACCAGTCTCACAATATATTTTTTTTCGTCTACTTCAAATGGTACGTAGCTCCCGGCATTTCCCTCAACCTATCGTGCAAGTAAGCGCATGTTTGGAAGTCAAGTTTATGGCCAATGGTCTTGCAATTTACAATACTACATGTCAACATTTCTAATAGGCTCGCTTCAGTAAGTCTATTTACTGCACAGTACTAACAATTTTTAGCTAGACTGATACAAGTCATACAATAGTCACTGAATTATACAGCCGTTTTTGCCATGGAACTTATTGGAAATCAACTTTTCCATAAGCGATCACTCGGCAACCGAATCACAATAAAATGAGAACTCCTCACCAGATTGCCTCATATGGTGTGGTGTGGTGACGTCACACGTCAACCCTCTGCCCGGTGGATGAAGGCGCCCTGTCGCTCGCCTTCGCGCAGTTCTTTGCGTAATGTCTTGTATCGCAGCAGACGAAGCAGACGACTCATGGCTTCGCTGTTAGCCGCTAAGATCGCGCTTTTTTTCTGAAACAAAAACTCCAGCACAGTATCACAAAGCTCGGTCATTCTAACCTTAAATCCAACAAACTCAACTTCAATTCAACAACAACTGAAATTGGATTTGTAATTACTTATAGTCAAATGAATTGTTTCTTTTGTTATCTGAAATAACATGCCAAACGAATAATAATAATCCAACAAAAAAAAGGAAACTCAAATCAATCTAGCAAAGTTAGGTAGGTACACTGAAATTATGATTCGTTAATGTGAACAAATAATCTACGACGTAGATGCAAGAAAAGATTTAAATCAAATCATTTTTTGCATTTTAATAACAAACTTTACTTTGTATGATAACCTTTGGATTACCAAGGCTGTACCGATTATGAAACATTAATGATAAAAATCAAATTTCAATTTCAAATTCTTGTTCTAATATTTTCCTAATCCTATTAGTGTCTCCAGTTTAAATATTTTAGGCTAAAGCGATCACCACAGTTAAAAGTAACATTAGAATCGTCAAAGTAACAAATCTCAGGCTCACCAGTTCTTACGGAAGTTATAGGCGCTAAACTATACACCAGCTAATGTACACCGAGTAAGAAACTATTCAAGATGTCAAAAAATTAAATTCTACAGAATGATTGGAAAATCATGAACAGAGGGTAGATTATTAAAGCAAGTTCCTAAGCCCAGCCGCTCCTACTACTAAGTACTGTGTATGCTTAGAATAATAATTCTAAGTGTGTATGATTGATGCACCTTCACAGCGCAATTTTAAAATGATAAACTTTTTTAAGGGTAGGTAAACTGCGTAGTGGTCATATTAATCAACACTAAATCTCTGTAGAAACATTTCGCGTTTAGTCATATTATATCACTACGAAAACAATCGTTACAAAACGTGCAATAAACTTTGTTGCAAATGATTATTAATTTCTATCACGCAATATTCAACTTTACTTGGAGTGTTGCTTTTACCAGTACCCGTTAGTACATTTTTTTTGACAAATACCCACTAAACTGAATAAGTGCGACTCAAGTCTACCCCAGAATCTAGCTACACTTTTATTTGTGAACAAAATATCGGAATCTTAGTGAAAAGTTAACGACTGACCTGATGTGTTTTTCAAAATGTGTCGGTGAAGCCATAGTGCCTACGTTCACGCGTCGCTTGTAAGTTGTAGTTGACTGTCGCTTCTGGGTCACTTCTACTGGTGCAACAACTGACGATGTGTCCCGCTGTTTTTGAAGTAAACAATGAACTTCGATGTATGTAGTTTGTATTGTAACTGCTGGCTTTTGTCGCTGAGGTGGTAAGTTGTAGTTTTCTTTTATACGAAGTAAGCAATCGAATTTTTCATGTCCGTTTCTCTCGCAATGAAAACAATTTAAACAGTGCAATCTTCATTTGTTTTCATACGGTTTTGTAGGTCTCCGTGACGGTGTTAGCTTGAGTTTCAATAACGGAAACGCTTGTATCTCCTGTTCCTTGATTTTGTGATGTCAGGTTCGTTGTATTTCAAAGAGTAACCACAAACTTTTTTTCTTCCGTTTTATTCGCTTCGTGTTCCATCATTCTTCGTGTTCGCTCATGGGCCGTAGATACCATCCCAACTTCTGATCTCGGGGACAGGTCTGGATGGCCGGTGTGGTGTGGCACATTAGATGAGCTAATCGACATAGTTGTGGACGAGGAGGTAGTTGCGAGCAAGATGAAACAATACGGATGCAATTAACTTGATTTATTCCTTATACAATGAAGCACAAAATAACAGTTCCTGGCACAGAGGTCTGTAAGCTAGGTTATCAAAGTCTCACAATAGTCTTTATTAAATTAACACAGTATCGTTGAGTTATAACGTTTCACTGATTCTAACTTGGTATAGCACAACGAAACGGGACAGTTCCAAGGCAGTAGTGCACTCGACGGTGGCCCAGAGTGAAGTGTCGGTGGGCGTTCGCTGAGTGAACCGCCAAGACTCTGTCTAGCGCGCCAAAACAGGTTCAAGGGGGCGCCACTGTCGCCTTCCGATGGCGCGCCGGCTTCGTTGAGCTACCGTACTCATGACCGTCTCCGACAGAGAATATAAAATATTACTTACTCTACACTTACATCTTTTTATGTCATACCAAAGTATTTTTTTGTGATTTTTTTCTATTTAGGGGTTGTTTGCAAGGGTTGTAAGATTTTCAAGGGGTTGAAAATGATTTTAATATGAGGTAATTATGTTAGAAAATACTTTACAATTTCACCACTATTAGACATGTTTTCTAGCGATAAAATGGCTCAATGTAAATTATTCCATTAAGGGGTTGTTTACACCCCTTAAAAATAATAGGCGGAGTTCAGATCATTTTCACTTTTGAAGTTAAGGGTAAGATGAGCCTAATTCTAAAATTTCATGCAAATCGGGTCACAGTAAAAAAAATCGGAGGTAAGACCGTATTTTTCGCTTCAATGACTGCACTACTAAGCCTCGACGACACTCGAGTAACTACATATTTAGCAACATGGGCTCCTCTACTATGACACACAATGTAAGTTTGGAAGTGGATTGCATTTGTCCAATGCACTTGGCAGAGCATTTTGTTGACCACGCCGCGGCATGCATAACCAACTACTTGCCGCAAACAACTTCGCTGAGACTGGATAAATATACTCTGATACTATTTGGGACAGTCATAAAATAGATAGGGAAATTTTGCTTTTAAGCAATTTAGGGGCAAGGCTACATTTGTAAAAGAGACTAAAAGATGCCCGCAACTTCATATTTCTTCGGATATACCGCATAAGTAACAAGTGTCGATAAAATTGTCATTTCGAATATTGATTCGTATCTACACTTGTTACTTACGCGGTATTGCACTATCCCCGACGATTTGTAGGCAAATATTAGGTACTTTTCGGGGAACGAGTGAACTGAAATTTGGTTTGCCTGCGTAACTTCAATGACAATACAATGGAGATGGTTTGATGCAGTTGGACGATAGTGATAGGTATTACTTTGTAATAATTAAAAAAAAACGAAGCAAACCCATTGAAAGAGAGAGTTTTGTCTGCTTTAACTAGTCTTAACAAGCAGTTAATGCTCATATTAGAATATTTAAACGGGTTTACTCGCGTCGTAGAAGTCGAATAGGTAACGCTCGACATGTTTCGAATCGGTACGCGATGCATCATCACTATCATCAGGAGAGACGATCAGTCGCGACGGCGGCCAACCGAACACGGAGTGAGAGTTTAAATATTTTAATATATGTCTGAGGAGACTCAAGGCAGTTGATGCTCATACAAAAAATAATGTTGGCGATAAAAACTGAAATATATTTTTTAGTTCAACTTAATTTACGAGCTTTTGCACGCGGCTTCGCTTCGTTTTGATGTCGGGGTATATTACTCATCGGGGACCATTTTTTTTTGGGATCAAAACCAGCCTACGTGTTAAGTTAGGGTCAAAATGTTGTGTCTGTTCCAATTAGTTCAATTGTTAGCGTTAGCGTGAAGAAATAACAAACAAACACACTAACACACATTCGCTTTCATAATATTAGTGGGATTGTATATGAAATTTTCATAAAAAAAAATGTATAATGGGTATACTAACCAACACAGTGTGTATGTTCTGAATCAACCATTAGCGAATCCGAAACGATTCGGGTGGATAGTGGCACTGAAACAATTTGCGTTAGCCGGACGGTTTCAACGGTTGCAAACATTTTTCATTTCTCTCGGATATGGTACAAGGTACAAACGAAATGAAAAAAACGCTTTTAATTGGGATTTGTTTTTGCTTATCACAAAACACAATGAGAATTTGCCACCTTACCGGATATGACCCGATGTGTCTTGCCATGAGTGTTCTACCAATTGCGCCCTTTTCAGCCGAAATTACGATGAGTGGAAGTAAATAACCGTGTTCACCTTGTTTTCATGTTCTTCATAGTTAAAAAGTAACATGTCAGAACCAAAAAGTTGGACAAAATTAAGGCATAGTTAGCCATAGCTAAAAGCGATTGGAAAAAGTTTCGTTGTGCGACACAAATTGATTGCAAAAAGGAACCTTAAAACAGAACCTTAAGGTACGTTATTAGATGTTGAATTGTCACCCCACAACGAAAATTTTGATACAATGTTTAATTGAGTAGGTAAGTAAAGGTGAAAAACTTTTTCGTCTTCACCCGTTTTAGTAGATTAGTATAGCCTATCATTCTGCGGTAATTTTATATTTTTATGTTCTGTTTAAAAAAGAAAGCATGTGTTTTATGCTAAGCTAGACTCTGGCTATATTTTTGTTGCTAAGTGTTGATTAAGTGTTTTTTTAAGTTGAGCAATATGTTACCGGAATAAATGCAAACTGCTCTTCCGGATACCTTACTATTATATTAATTTGGAATCAATGAAACAGTTGTAAATTTACCTAGATTAATTGACGTAATTCTGCCCTTAATATTAATTAGTCCAAAAGAGTAAATCATAAATAGACAAATCATTTAGTCCGCCTTTTGTACGATAAGTTCTTTCTTTTGTGCATCATAACATAAATAAATATTTAGGGTTCAAACCGCTCTTGAAACAAACCACAGGAGAACCCAGCGCAGTTCATAACCATATTATTCGCTAGTACAGCTTCATTGTTCTAGCCGACACAACTGGTCTATGCCAGAATGTATTTAGGCAACAACATGGGATTCAAAAGTCAGGCAATTTTTCGATCTTTCATTTTTAGCCTTTGTCCACTCACTTTCTTTGCAGGATGAGAACTGATATGAGTTTTTTCCATTAACGTTCATCCTACTCAAAATCGATTGCTCTTTTTTGTTTTCTTTTAAGGTACGAAAACACTTTTAAGGCGTATATTATAGGAGGTATATTATAACTCCTCTACCAATTGGCGCTAAGTTTTATAAATTAACAGTAACCATCATGGTGGTTGTTTCACAATATTATCCAATATGCAAACAAGATCGCATAATATATAAAGAGATAAATTATGCTCACCGGAGACTGAAAAAAAAATAATAATAGGTGCACTTTCCGTTCGAAATTTTCACCATAACATTATATTCACAACGTCACAACACAAATGTAAAATATTCACTGTTGTTTTCCGTAGCTTATAAAAAATTGGTGCGTATAATTTATTGCACAGGTATAGTTTATAATATTTACGATAACTATTTTGATGAATCAATTTTGACACTATTTGACATGTACATGTAACATGGACACATGGAAGCTGTTTTGTAAGGCCTATCGCACACGAGTGACTTGTCGTCCTGATATAGTTAGCTATGGACAGTAGGTATATCACACAAAATATATCAATATTTCTGACGGCGCTAATAATTTGACATTGATTTAAGTCCAACTGAAAAAGTGGACACCATCCACTGATAGTCTATGCCACCAAGAGAATCATCCGCGGTTCCGCGATCACAGATATAGTAAGTAGTCTGCGATGATGGTGCGTGTGTCTATGCCGTGCGTCTAGCATAAAGGTAGGACCGCACTGGGCGTAACTACGCGGCAGCGGAGCGACGCGACGCGGTTAAATAATCTTTTTTATGAAATTGTATGAGATAGACAGCATCAAATTCTATACAAAAATATTTGGTCGCGTTGCGTAGTTACGCTTAGTGCGTAAGCACCATAACTGTGACACGCGACTCTGTGGCGCGATAAATACTACCTGTCACTTTCCTTCAATACCGTGTAAACAAGACGGGTTATGATGAGACACGCGACAAGTGAAGTCGGGGCAAGATATGCTAGTAGCCCTGCTGCCCGAAATCCAGCTGACAATCGTCCAGAATTACCGGTGCGTTTGTAATCAATGTTTGATGTCAACTTTTTTGTATGTCCACTGCACTTATCATTTTTAATTACAGCCAAAACATGTGTAGATTATCAATTTTATAATAGATCTTCATCTATAGATCTCCAAAAAGGACTAAACTGTTTTAAAAGAAAGTAATATTATTTCTTTATATTTATATACTCTATGCTTGCTGTCTACGTCAACAACAGACTGACATTATTTAATATCATCTTTTAACACAAAAAAAATAAACATAATGACAAAAAAATTACCGTAAAATTTTGCTTTTTATCCAGCAAAATGTTGATAGAAAGGCAATATGAGGAAGCTTCACCTAACTTGCTACTTTACTGCACAGCCATCTTAGGATTTTTATGCATATTAAAGGCCATAATGTATGTTCTCGAAAAAGTTATCAAGCCAAAAGAGTGTTTTGAAGAGCCACGTGAAGTGAGAAGTCCTGTGAAGCAGCAAGAATATGCTGAATCAGAAGCTCCCAGTTACAAACCGCTGATAAAAGAACGTAAACGCACTTCCAGTCCTTCACGTGACAGACGGGGGTCGAAAAGGAGACGTGGAACTCATCATTGCGATCGCAACAACAGCTACTGCAGTTGTTGTTCTAAGGGCTCCCCGTCCTATGTAAATTGATTGATAATGAAGCAAAACCAGTATCGCCACTATTAGTGCAACCAGCGGAACTGATGAACTGAACATTACAGATCTCTCGTCTTTCGTGTCAAATATATATGTGTCTTGTGAACCTCAAAAAATTCAAAGCAAACGAATATCAACAGCTTACTGCAGTTTTCATTTCAATGTCGTCGTCTATGGCCTCCATGGCCATTAGGCTCACAAAAGGCTTAAAAGTCTTTACCTTTGTAAAAAATAACCAAGTAGACGGGGTTGAAGTTTTGGTATACATGTTTAAGTACCTACATCCTTGGTTCATATGCTGAACAATAATTTTGTTAAGTATTTAAAGCTTCTTTGTCTGCTAAATGTAGATCAGTGAATGTGTCAGGCACAAAGTTAAGATTTTTCATTTGCAATATTTTCTCAATGGGACCGAGACTGGCACCGACGCGCCACAAGATATATGTCAGGTTTTAATAGTTAATGTGGTTAAAACTCTTATTTATCTATCAAGAAGATGATCAACAGTTTTCTGTTCTTGAATTGGATACTTGTCTGAAATTCTAGATAAACTATAGACATCAATGCAAATATACGATGGACAACCTTAAAATATTTATGTACCTAACAAAAATGTATCATAAAGAAAAGTCCTGATCCTATGTTCGGCAAGATAAACAAATTCTTCAACGAGTGCTTAAAATGTTTAAGCGAGTTTCTTTCGGTAAAATTGATTTTGGAACTCCCAACTTCTTCCTGCGTAACAAAGGCTACTTATTTTTAAAAGATACCGCTCGTGCAAGTTACGTCGTTAGTAAAATGGCAAATCATTTCGTGTTGAGAGCTCTTTTCTGGAAATTGGCTTTGGTACAATAAATTTTACAGTCGGTACTAACTTGCTTCGCTGCCGTAGGACTAGGGACGAATTTCGAAAAATAGACTTATCTGTTAGTTACAGATCAAATTCATAAACAGACTCAAACATTGACAATAAAATTTCCTAGAATTATAATTTATAATCATTCCAGCATCTTTAGTACAACTGTGACACGCGACTCTTTCTCACACGAGAAATATTGCCTATTTCTTTCTTCGTAGTACTGTGAGAGAGTGACGACTCTTTTCGCACAACAAGAGTCGCGAAGCCTAGTTTTTTTTATTTCACCAACTGACCGGCGAATGACCTCAGTATCACCTGATGGTAAGTGACTACAGTGTCGAGGATGTAGCTCGCCGGTTTAGTAATAGCCTATTCACTCTTACTTTGAAGAGACTAAATTATTATTTTCTGGAAATACACACGATGGAAGTGAGTTCCATTCCTTAGCGGTTCGCATTAGAAATGATGAGTTAAATCGCTTCGTGCGAATAAGTGGGAAACTGACAACATAAGGGTGAAATCGCTCCCCCTCGCCTGGTTGTCCGATGGTGAAACGGAGATGGCGGAATTAAATCGTGCAATTCCGTGCCTACTTGTGCTAGACGGGCTAATATAAATATAACGTTGCAAGGCTTTTAGCTCCGATAATCTGTCAATTATACCTACGTAGAAAGTTATTTTGCATTGTTGCGGTCGCAAGTCTGACGTCAGGGCAAGATGTTGCGGTCAGCAACGTCGCGACCGCAGCGTGCTGGAGACAGGCTTGGTTTGTCCGGCTATTGTGGGCCTTTGGCTCCGATAATTCGCGTCGCTATAGGAATCGAGAGGCACTCGATAGGAAACAACAAGTAAAATGGCTTTTGTATAATATTTTTTTATTAAATCAGTAACGTCGGCATTAAATGTTTATACAGAAGCGAAAAATTTAAAGAAGTTGGTTCAAATCCCGCTCAAAGCATTATAGGTATTTTTTTTTAATGTTTGACCTCTATATAAGCATTTGAATTTTATTTGCTTTTGAGAGATTGAGTAATGTAAGGGGGGCTTCCGGTTCGTGACTCAAGATGGTCGCATGCGTTTAAGTTTCGTTGTTCATTATTTATTCATTTTTGTTGTTCAATTTGTAGTATTGATAGCGTATTGTGCAGTGATCTAACGTATGAGTGAATAGCTAATGAAGAATTCAACTTGAAGCGTTCATAGCCCTTCTTGGGTCAAGGCCCGATAGTCCGTGTGGTTTTTTGTAAATCGCTATCACTTTACAAAAAGCTCAACTCACCGTACAACGTTCTTACAACCTTGACACTGGCAGAATTGTCCCAATGGACGTAGACATTTTTTTATAAAAATTGAATTGAGTAATGTCAGCGCAAGAAGTTGCGGTCGACAACGTCGTCGCAGCCGGAGCGTACTAGAGACAACGTGTTCGTTCACTCGAATTCGTGTCACTATGGAAATCCAGAGGCGCTTGATAGGAATCAAGAACTAAAATTACTTGTATTTTTTAGTTGTTCAATTTATTAAATGATGTCGATAAAATAGAAATATATAATCTGTTTGATAAAAGCATTTTTATTACTTTGTATGAAGATAGAAAAGAAACTGAAAAATCATAAGTAATGACTTGGACTATGAATGTGTCACGGCCGGTGCAATCCCCGAAAAATCTCAATTCCTGAGGATTGGTAAAAATTTTACGCTACGCCGCGCAGTCGCATCAAAATCCTACTAGTATTATAATCTTGCAACGTTGCAAAGTGTCTATGTCAGTTCAAGAAGTTGCGGTCGGTAATGTCGGAGGCATGCTGCCAGCTAGATTGCTTAGTCCGGCTATTGTGGGGCGATTAGCTTCGATAATCCGTGTCGTTATTGGAATTAACCTTTAGATGAATAACAGTATCAGACACGAAACTACTGAAAGGACATAAATTGAAATAAACGTCATATTGGAACTTTGCTTTAAACTGAGTGACTATTTTTTAGGTATTGGATTATAATAGTCATTTCACGATATGCATCTAAGGCACTTAATGCATTAAGTTACTTAAACAAATAGCAATGCGGCGGTGAAATTGCAAACTTGCGTTTATTTTATTTCCATGATCGTGTATTTATTGTAAATAATCAGATTTGTTCAACGCAGAAATGAATTATTTACGATATTGGTTTCATATTTGCATTTTATAAAATTTGCTTAACATAGGGATGAGTGAAGGCAAGTTTATGAGTGTTCTTTCCTACTAGAATATACAATCATTTAAATCTGACATTTCATTTCAAACGCTGAACAAGCAACCACTCTCACTAAGGATTTAGTCTTCCGAGACGTAATGGAAAACGCAACATTACCGTACATGCTCGGCGTTTACGACGCAAACCGCCGCCACCGCAGTTTCGGCGCCACATCCGTTTAAAATTATCTTCCAACCACTTGCACTTAACCTGAGTTAGTGAACACGGTCGAGGCTTTAGGGATGAATTGAATTACTGTAATTGGAAAATTATATAGTTTGCTTATCCTTTCTTAATCGCTTACTTGCTGAGGACGGTGGCTCTTGATTTTGTCGACCAGCTCAGTAGCTTGGTATATTAATCGAAGGATTATCGATTCTAATAATGCACCTCATACCGTTAATGAGCTGTAGAACTCGCGAATACTTTCAAAAATGGCTGAAATATGTGTCTTTTACGTATTCAACCTCTATTATGTCCGCCATGTTGAAAAAAAATCGAATAACTTACCCGACAAAAACTAAATAATTTCAGGATTAGAAGTATTGATTGAGAAATGCGAGTTCTAGAGGTGAACAGCCGAAACCCTGGACATCCACACTAACGGACATATGGAGAAATAAAAGAATTATTATCGAAGTTGCAACGGACACACTTCGCTCACTCGCTCAATAATTCTAGCAAGTAAATGTCATCTTTTCCAATCATCTCTTCTAGTAGGTATCGTTTCTTTTCATTCTTCTCTTTTTTTCCAGTCTCGCCTTTTCTTTTCACATCTCATCCTGTCCTATCTCAAAACGTCTTATGCGTCGTATCATATTATTACCTATCTCTTTCTTCGCTGTATGGTGAGCGAGTTACGGGCGATGCTATGTCGCGCGACAAATGTCACGAAGCGTAGTTTGAGAAGGTGTTTAAAATATTCATCCACCCGCTTGCGCTCCCCGCGAGTTGGTCCCCCCGAGTTGGTGAGCGTGGGCAAGGCTTTTAGAAAGTGTAATAAAGTATACTTTCCCCATAGCTCCCTCAATTCTGAAGATTGTGACACTTGATCTTGTCAACCAGCTCAGCCACTTCATATTAGATTACAGAGAAGACACCATAGTTTCAAACAATGCCCTCAAGGTATTTTACTAATAATCCCATACCACAGAGACACCACAATGTTTTTGTTTTGCACAATAGAAAATGATAGAAAATGTACCGTATGGCAGTCTACTTTTTAGTAGGATCAATTTTGCTTTGAGCTTTATTAAGGCTTAAATAAATAGTCTATGTTTTCTTAATAAAATTATGTGTTTATTTTTATTAAAGTAGTAACGTCGGCTAACGTAAACCAAACGTTTACAATGCTCCAAAAATTTAACGGCAGATGGCGCTATTGTGCCAACCATAAGGCATGCAGAGGCAACTAGTTGAAAAATTCAATGGCTCTCGCATCAGGTTCTGTGGTCCAATAGGTAGGACGCCCTGTTGGTCCGTAATGTCTGAAACATTATTTTTTTAATTTTTCGCTTCATTGTAAACATTTAGCTATGTGTTTCTACAAATTGTTAGCTTTGTATTTTGCAATTATTTTATATTATGTTTTATTATTTAATTTTCATCTATTTATCACCCATGTGCCAGGAAGACTCATTCATCTTTTGATTTGCCTTAACGCATCAATGGAATTCATTATTTAGTAAGTATTATAGTTTTACATTGGTGAATACCACGTGAATACCTTCTCCTTTTGAATTTTTGTACCTACTCAATAAAAGCTGCTGAGGTGTAAGTAGTATCTAAAATATAAATATATATCCTTTAATAGGTCTTTAATAAGCCCATTAAAGCCTAAAAACTACTAAGAAACGATAAAACAAACTTTACGAGGCGAATTCATGTCTTTGCAGTCCCCATAAAGGTTTATTCGAAACAAATAAACGCTATCATTACTAGACATTTATGTTAAGGATAACAACGGGCTATTGTGAAACATCATATTAAAAGATGTCACAACGAGCGAGAATCTCTTAGGACGTGAGAAGAAAACGTGAGTGGGAGACAATCTAGCGGACGATTAGTGTGGTCTTGTCGGGGAAGGCGCCATGCTACCTTGCTAAGGTAAAAGGCGGACTTTTGCTTTGGAGCTCCCTACAAAATGGTCGCTTTTAGCTTAGCATAGCAGCATGCTGGACCGGGAGATGGCATCATCTATACAAAACGGGAGCTAGGGTAGTTTAGCCGGTTTCCCGGCCCCCTCTGGTTTTTGGCCTCTAGGTACGCAGTAAAACTACAATAACAAGAAAATTTTACCTCACTCATTCAAAAAAATACTGTTATCACTCAAATTCGCTTAACACTGACGCCTCCTAAATGTTTTCGCTTAATAACGTTTCAATTGGCTCGCCAGTACGCCAACGCAATTTAGTCAGTGTGAGTGTGTGTCAAAATTAGTGAAAAAAATAGTGCGCGCCATTTTCTTCAAGATAAGTTAAAATGTTGATTATCTGGTTTTAGAAACATTTCTTTGACTTCTATACGCTCTAGAAGAGTTTAAATAATGTCATTTATATTCAAATGTATAAAATATGTAACAAAATCCTTTCAAATGTGATGGCCGGATGACTAGATTGCATTTCGTAAAATCATCTACCTTCCGGCCTCCGGGCCGAGAAATAACTTGAATACGTATATTATTAAATGATCAAAATCGCTATTAAATTAAAATCTATTTAATAAACATCATGTCAATTACAGGATACAATCTCTTTCATGTATTTAGGTGCCGGCCGCATGTATCTTAAGCAAATTAGGTAATGATTTAAATCAGTTTATGATTGTTTGTTTTTGGCGGCCGAGAACTACATTTTGAATAACTAGTTTTCGGCCTAGGTAAATAATAATGGCCGGAAAATAGAAACGATTAATTTAGTTTTCGGCCGGTAACTAAAAATTATAAAGGAATGGCCGAAAATAAGTCTTTTTAAAGCGAGTTTACGGCCACTGCGGTTAACATGGCCGAGCATTGGTGGAGAGTATTGTTTGTTTTCGGCCGCGGTGACAGAAAGCGGCCGTAAACTAAAACAAATTTAGTTTTTCGGCCCTGCTTTATCATGCGGCCGAAAAACAATTTGTATGTGTTCCATTTTCGTCCCTATAAATATAAGACGGCCGAAAGTCGACTCAAATATTTTTAGATGTCAGCCGTATTAATCCAGTAAAAAAAAAGGTTGCAGCTAATTACATTTTCCATTGATTTTTACTTTTTTGTTTTATTGAATATGAAAACCTATTGTTTCTCAAATAAAGGTTATTTAAAATATAAATAACAGTGGCCGAGAACTGGCTAAATAAACGGCCGTAAACCAAAACAAGCGGCCGAAAGCCAACTTAGTAGCTACTTTCTGATATTTTATATTATAAAAATAAAACTATATTATTCATGGCAAAATATGATACGAAATAGGAAACTACAATATGTCTAAGATTCATAAATAATACTTAGACTAAGGTTTGCTAAATATATCGCCCAATAAATCCACCTGAACTCAAAATTTTGCTTACTTGGCCGAAAACCGGCTAAACTACCCTATTTAACTCTCAGATATTTATTTCGCTTGCGCTTATGTTTAATTTGCCCGAAAAATTAATTCGCAGAATTTTTCTCATGTCATACATTTTTCATAATTCTTGCAAATATCATTATATTGATTAGGTCCGGTTAGGTTTGTTTTATTACGATCTCAAATAGTTTACGGTTGCGAATGAAAATGTTTTCTACGAAATGATTTTTTGGCGGATGAAATATTCGACGACAAATAAATCTAGGGTTCCGAGACCCATACAAAACTCTTATTTTGTGAAACTCTTATTGTGTGTGTGTTTTATTGAATTATTGCTAAACATATCAAATCGTAAAGAAAAAAAAAATAATGCGTTAACGTAGCGGATGAAACCGGCAATCAAATGCGGCGCCTCTGGATTACCGGTTCAACGTGTTAGTCACTCCACCACCCTAACGCCAAAATATTTATTTTCCTTATTCTTTGTGTGTCGATCTTTGCTTTGCTTATTTGAAAGGCTTTGCACTTTAGCAACATGTATGTGAATCGTTACCTACTATTTAGACGACAAACCCGTACATAGCGTGGCCAATGTAAGGAAGCTTACACCGCGTGCAGCCACCTGTAATGTACCAAAAAGCAAATTAAATTTTCATATAATTTTTCGTTACACTACAGGCGAACGCTCGCGGTGAGGCAGAGCCCTAAAGTCTAAGTAGTAGGTGCTCAAATTTGTGTAGTTCATCAAAGACATTAAATAGTCGTCGCTTGAAAATTATCACTATTGCGAAATACACCTTATATACTCCTTACATATACATCTTAGTTCCAGGAATCATACAGGACTTTTCCTCCCCTTAATGTTTGCGTATTCATCGCTGAAGAGGTTAATTAGCTAGCGCGAGGCAAATGAGAGCTCGAGCCCTTATTCTACAGAAAACCAAGTTTGTGCCGTTAAAGTTTACTTTGCTGGTGTTATTTTAACCGTCGTAGCGACACTTCCATTAAGAAGTTTCGCTCATTTTGACAAGCGCTAGCTTACCTTTCGAAATTTACCATTTTGTTGATTTATAATTTACGTTTGAGTAAGACAGACCAGTGGTAATGTCTCAATAAGTTTAATAGTCATTTTATGTGTATATAATAAAAATAAACCGGACGGACAAGTGCGAGAGGATTGACCTACTTTATTTAATCGTATGGCATATACAGTGACATCAGATAACTCGAGTACTTAATATTACAAATCAACATTAAGATTTGTTAGCTACTTAACCACTTAATGATGATTCCTTACTCCGTATAAATCGGATTGCTTTGAATTAGTGCAGCGAGTCGTATGACTGTTCATTGCTGATGTTCAGGGGATTAAACCCCGACGCGGGTGCGCCCTCTGCTGGCCGTGCCGTTGTTGAGCACGGTGTCACACGGGAACTCCCCTTCACGGTGCATCTCTACTGAAGCGGAATGGAGCGGAGACGTGCTGAATAGACCAATCACCTGAATTGAAATCTGTATCTCAGCTCCGCTTCACTTCTGTGATTCGTTGATTCATGTGCTCCAGAGACGCAGACTCCGGGCGCGGGCGATGCTCGATGCTCTCCTGGCAACATGGACAACTTTATGCCGTGAGTTTCTAAAATTCTGCAGTATGATTTAGGCTTTTTGATATGTGTGTGCAGATATTTAGTTTTTTTTATGTTAATTGAGTTTCGTTGTGCATCCGTGTATAACTGTAATGCTGTGTAAACATTATTGTAAATTAGTAATAAATCTCTGCAATGGCCCCTTCTTGAAACTTACCTTCAGTTTAATTATTTTCTTTTCTACAAAGTCAACTACAACCAAATATAACTCCCGACCTAGGATATGATGAAAATGCAACAAACACCCGTCTCGGTCATCTATCGCGCGTTATTCCAACTAACCTGCGACCTGCGCCCGCGTCTAATCTCCACCGTTACACCGACCAACTTGTCTTTCATACGTCAACACACTTACCGTATTGATATAACGCGTATCTTTGTCTGCTTCAGCCGCCTGATAAGTTCGTTTGTCTTCCCTGAACATCCCAACAACTCACGATCCGGTACCCACGCAAAAACTAACAACATTTAATTATGATGTTCGAGATTTTAAACTTACATTATAAGTACTAGGATTTACGTCTTAAAGTTCTATTGGGATTGTTGATGACTTGATGCATTTCAGTATATGAGATGAGTAAACCACAACGCTTTTCTAAATAGTTACTAGTAGTAGAAATTATGGGAATGTTTAGATATAGCACTTCAATTTTACAATTGTGGACCGAGCGAGCGAAGCGTCTCATGTTTCTGCTTCGCCAAAATTTATTTCGTATGTGCGGGGTGTTTGGATGTTCGGATTTCCGACTGTTTTTGCGTAGTGGCTACATTTGTCAACCGATTCTAATGAAATTTTGTGATTAGATTCGATAAGTATATGGTCTTTTTTGACGATTTAGTTTTTTTTTCATTTTTCAAAATGGCGAAGATAGGAGGGTCGGACCCGTAAAAATCACAAAGTACAGTAATTTCGCCACAAACTCGCGAGATTTACAGCTCAAAGAGCCAAAATATTTAAAATATCTGACTTTCAATATTATAAAAAGCCCATATTATACCTACATATTTATATCTACAATAACAGCTAAGCTAAAAATAAAAAAAAGTGTGTGTGTCAGCTCCGACGCACGACTGGAGTTTACTCTTCAGGCCAGGCGCGCACCACGATTTTTTTTAGTCGCGCGATAATTTTGTCGCAGACATAAGCGTACTTATGGGTTTATGAAAATCGTGGTGCGCGCACTCTCATATAAATAAACCCATAGACGCTGACGGAACAATTCTACGGGTATGGCTACGCCGGGATTAAGAGCCGTCCAGGCCGTCAAAGCATCGGAGGCGTAAGGAATGATAGCCTTGTCACCATCAAAAGATAAAATTTGAGTAACAAGGTCCACCACCCCACACGCCGAAGCCAGGAAGGCCGGGAGGCTCACATCTCGCGCGCGACGCACGCCCAAACCACCAGTTCGAATCGGCAGAGAAGCCTGGTCCCATTGACCTTGGTTAAGGCAGACGTTCAGCACCTTTTCCAAACTCTCCTTCAACACGAAGTCAAAGGAGTCTGTCTGGACAGGGTGCAGCCAGGCTGGCACGGTGCGCAAGAAATATGTCAGCTTAGGCACGGCAAAGCAAACTCGCAACATAACGAGGGCTACGTGAGCCGAAAGTTCATTAAACCTCTGCGCAGCCATCAGCAGAGGCAGCTTTCTCTCCTCGAAGGCTTCAAGAATGGCTTCTGGGAATATTGGGGACCCCAAGAGGTTGAAAGGTCTCGCCGACAACACTTTCAGTCCGGGGAGCAGAGCACTGAATAAGAGGAAAGAATCGTGTGAGTTGGTACTGCAGGGGAAAAATTCGCATTTGCTGAAATTAATATCTAAACCCAGAGCTTTTAAACGAGGCAGGAGCATGAGCAAGTCTTGTTCCACTTCTTCAGGTTTACCACCTAGGATACCGTCATCTAGGTACCAGATATTCAATGGGGATTTAACCTCTGATATTACCTTTTGTATGGCCAGACAGAAAACTAAAGGGCCTAGCGGATCCCCCTGCTGTGCACCAACTTGGGAAAGTACAAGAGGACCATTGTAGAAAAGATTAGAAGCGGAAGAATATACTTGGAAAAGGAAGGGGTAGATTGATGGCACTTTATCCTTCACTTCGGACAGTAAAACATCACGCTCCACTGAGTTAAATGCGTTTTTAAATCAATTTTAATTAAAACGGATTCTGAGTTTTCGGTATCTACCGAAAAAACCCGCGTAGCGTGAATTGCAGCCTCGCAGCCCAATCTTGTGCCAAACCCTAATTGGCAAGGTTGCAGATAAGCTGCCATTTCTTCTCTCACTGCACGGCATCCTAGCTTTGCCGTTAAGCGGCGGAAAGCGCTGCCTATGGCAATGGGTCTTATACCACCGTCTTTTTTTGACAGCGCACATAAGGAAGCACCATAAATATAGGGGCAAACTTCAGGGTTTAATTGACCACTGAGCAAAAAATTACAAAGCTTGGCCAGATGTTCCAGGAGCCGAAAACCGGTGTCTCCCGCAGATGCAGACGTAAGCTCCTTAAGATGAACAGGGCGGATACCATCCAAACCGGCGGCCGAACTATTGTTGAAAGAGCTGAGTGCCTGCACCACTTCCTCCGGCTTAACAGTTAAGGCAGAAATAGATATGTCAGGTTCCGGTGGAAGTACCAGCGGCCGGGACGGGGCTGGATGCTTCGACTACAGCGTAGCTAAAGTCTCAGGGCTCGACGGCGCCACGCCCTCATCCGACATAAGCACTCGCACTGCACCTGAGAGATCCCCTTCATGTACTTTACGCTCAATTGTCTTCAGTATGGAGTGTGATTTCAAAGGCGTGGTCTCTGCACCGATGTTCCCACTGATATCAAAAGAAGCAGAGTTAATATTTCTCATAACTTTCGTGGTTAAATTGCCCGTGGCCGACGCTTCAGGCGATTTGAGTGCGGAATACTTAGGCAAAAGACAGTAAACTAAACCATTCGAGAGTGCGATTGGAGTCGATACACTTATCAATGAGGTCGGTCAATTTGGCCGCTGCCAAGTTTCGCGCCCCTTTGAGGATATGCCGTAACACACGTACTGACTGCTTTAACGTAGCTAGATCACCAAAATCTAGATGAATGGGGTTGTTACCATGAGCTTGCTGTGAAACCGACAGTCTAGGGTTGGAGGGGATGACTTGGGGAAAATGTTTATGCATGCGCCCTATATGCACTTTAAGTCCATGAGGGGTAAAAGTTCGAGTTGAGTTGGGACAATGGGGACAGCGCAAGGATGAAGAAGGATCACTCATATTTATAACTAACACTTACAAATAAAAGTAAAAAATACAAGCAATTATAATAAAAAAAGATAAAATTTAAAAGCCAACATCAAAAACATAACAATTTCGATTTAAACTTCATAGCTTCTTGTCGGTCGGCAAGACTCCCGTCTAGAAAATGAATGGCTCGGTTGTGTTGGATCCTTGATTTATGTATGTATTTGTCCTGGAAAGTTTCACGAAATCAAAACCATTCTGCGGCTGAATGCAGGAAAATGAGAGCAGGGGTGATGGAAAAGTATTCACGCCTTCTCTATTTCTAAGCTTCAAGCTGAGTCACAATTAAACCGGTCTCTCTCTACAGCAAGACGTCTTCTTCGATCTTAGCACCATACAAGCACGGCTTAAACACCAAGAAAACACGGTCTTTGCATTGTACGTTATAAAAGTTGTAATCTTGGATATCACAAAAATTCGTTAGGTTTGTCTGGGAGCTGAAACGAACACGTATCTTTTAGCCGATTGTGTGACGGGCGCTATTGTTTCAAAAGCAGCACATTTTACCCGTTAAGCGTAGATTTTATTAAATTTTATTTTATTTATAAAATTTTGTTGACACTCGACATGAAGTTGACATTGTCAATTTTATAGTTTGTTTATGTGAACATAATGGTAGTTTAAAAAGTCGTATCTCAGTATACGATCGGGGTAAAAATATGACTTCTTAATTTAGCAGGTTATGCGTTAAGCGTTATAGACTAAGATCCCGATATAAAACGACCTTCACCGAGATGTTTATTTGATGAATGTATTTTATATTTAGTTTAATATGTCAATAAATATATTGCATATGGGTTGCCTAACAATTTTTTGTCCAGGGTATGTTTAGTAAAAATTAAAATATATTTTTTTTAACATTTCACCGATTTGATTATTAGATAAATTCATAATTAAATAATCTTTAATTTTATTCAGTTTCAATTCAATAATCAGACCGTTGCAAAATGCTAGTAGGTATAGATTTACCTGGCTACCCGATAGTTTTGACGGGAAAAGAATAGGCAACCTAACGTTTGCATATTCTATGGGCTTCATACTTTCGATTGGTATAGAATTTATCTAATATTAATCAAATTGATGAAATGTTTAAACATTTTTTATTATTATTAATTAAACTTACCCTGGACTAAAATTTGTTAGGCAACCCATATGCAATATATTTATTGACAATTGAATATAAAATACATTTCATCAAATAAACATCTCGGTGAAGGTCATTTTATATCGGGATCTTAGTCTATAACGCTTAACGCATAACCTGCCAAATTAAGAAGTCCTATTTTTACCCCGATCGTATACTGAGATACGACTTTTTAAATTAGCACGGCAGATACGTTCGATTTTATCTATACATATAAACGGACAAGTCCTGACTGACTGACTCACTCATCAACGTAGAGCCGAAACTACTGAACCTAGGAACTTCAAATTTCTAGAATAGATCAAGTATACGATGCAAGCAAGCACTAAGAAGGGATTTTTCGAAACTCATCCCTTAAGGGTGTCAAATCGGGGTTGAAAGTTTGTATGAAACTTACGTAATTTTTGAGTTAGAGTAATAAAACTTTGTGTATAGATTCTCGATCTAAAAACAAGAAAACGTATTTCAGGATTTTTGAAAACTCATTATTTAAAGGGGCTAAATAGGGGGTGAAAGTTTGTATGAGGAACTTGGAATTATTTGTGTAAGAGTGGTATTGTATTTCGTGTACAGCTCTTTCTATACAAAGTAAGAAAACAAGTTTCAGCATTTTTGGAAATTCATCCCCCAAAGGGGTTAAATGCACAGTGAAACTTTGTAAGAAAAACGTGGTCTATTTGAGTAAGGGGTGATTTTTTTTGCGTGTAGACTGATCATCAAAAACTGAAAACATGTATTTCAGTGTTTTTGAAAATTCAACCCCTAATGGGGTAAAGAGGGAGGTGAAAGTTTCCATGAAGAGCTTGAGATTCTTTGAGTAGGAGTGGTAATATTTCGTGGACAGGTTCTTATTTGCAAAGTAAGAAAACAAGTTTCAGCATTTTTGGAAATTCATCCCCAAAAGGGGTTAAATGGACAATGGAACTTTCTTGAGAAACGGCGCTTTTTTGAGTAAGGGGTGCATTATTTTGCGCGTAGACCCTTCATTAAAAACTGTGAATATTGATTTCAGCGTTTTTGAAAGTTCAACCCCTAATGGGGTAAAGTGGGAGGTGAAAATTTGTATGAAGAGCTTGGGATTCTTTGAGTAGGAGTGATATTTCGTGTATAGGTTCTTCTATGCAAAGTAAGAAGACAAGTTTTAGCATTTTTGGAAATTCATCCCCGAAAGGGGTGAAATGGACAGTGAAAATTTATTTGAAAATCAATCCTTTTTAGGACAAGGTACATTATCTTGCGTGTACACTGATCATCAAAAACTAAGAACATGTATTTCAGCGTTTTTGAAAATTTAACCCCTCAATGGGGTAAAGAGGAGGTTAGTTTCAATGAAAACCTCGAAGTTCTTTGAGTAACATTACGTGTATAGATTCTTCGATACAAAGTAAGAAAATAAGTTTCAGCATTTTTGGAAATTCATCTTCGAAAGGGGTTAAATGGAAATGGAACTTTGTATGAGAATCGGGCCTTTTTTTAGTAAGAGGTGCACTATTTTGCGGGTAGACTCTTCATCAAAAACTGAGAATATTGATTTCAGCGTTTTTGAAAATTCAACCCCTAATGGGATACGCTCCGAGGTGACAGTCTGTTTAAAGGGCTTGGAATTTTTTGAGTAAGAGTGATAATATTTCGGGCATTAGGTTAATCATTACAAACAACTTTTTACCATTAATGAAGTTAAAATGTAAGAGATGCATTTTTTTTATATTCATCCCCTAAGCATGTGAAATTGAAAATGACAACATTTTCATGTTTTTTGTAGAATATTCGATAAGATTGAGAAAATAAACTTGATTTCTTTTGGAAATTCATCTCCAAAATGGGTCTAATGGGAGGCGAAAGTTTGGATGAGAAAAGATGAGATTGTTTTCGTTAGTCTGATCATATTCCGTGTGTCAAAATACTACTTTCAGATTTTTTTGAAATGTACGAGTATTGTCTGAGTAAAGGGGGAAGATGAAAGTTCTTGTAAGGAATATTTTCGTGTAATAAACTCAAAATTCATTTTTGGAAAGTTATCTCCTGAAGAGGTTATAAACTTTATATGCAAAACCTAGGATTGAGTGACAAAACTTCGTGTAAAAAAATGCATTGTTAGGGTTCCGTACCTCAAAAGGAAAAACGCAACCCTCAAAGGATCACTTAGTTGTCTGTTCGTCTACGAATAAAATGGAAATTAAACCTCAGGGCTGAAATCCTGTAAATCCGTTAAAAAACCAAACTTCTAAGTTATAACGTAAAAAAAGATCCGGCTGTTTACCTATGCCACAACAAACGTCGATGCTCTCAAGGGAATCAAATTTTATAAGGTACTTAGGTATTTTCAGTTGAACTATAACTATGAATTTGGCAAGTCATACCGTGTCTTCGTTATCGTAAATAATACTTTTCCCTGAGTTCTAGGTAGTAACATGGTAATATTTCATGCTTTCATTGCGTGCAGTCGAAAGTAAGTTGATTAAACCAGTTTTCTGCGTGAATTTTGTCAATTTCAAGTAGTTTTTGAAACAAAAATTGTCACTGAAAAACTCAAACTGTAGGTTTCAAATATATACCAAAAAAGCCCAATAGCCCTGTTCTAGGTAGTAACATCAATAATATGTTAAGAAATATGTTTGATCATAGAGAAAAATGACTAAAACAATCAGCATTTTAAAAGGAGTAAGGCCGCTTAAGGTGATTAAACTTATGACTATGATTTTGTTCGGTTCATCGGAAAATGAATTGCCCCATGTATTACCAAGACGTGATCTAGAAATATATAAATCTACTACCCAAAAATGTATGTATGTGCGCAGATTTCTATTATTATTAGTTGTATTATTTTAAGAAACAACAAAGCGGGTAGAAAGTTACACAGGTAACGTTTCTAGACCCTGTGCGAGCGAAGCCGCGGGCAAAAGCTAGTACCCCATATTTTTCATACCCCGTGCTTATATATGAAAATCAATTCTTAAGGAGTAAACTCCAAAAATAAATAACTTTTACTTAAGAGGTATAAGTATAACAAACACTCGTTAAATATACCTAATTATGAAAAGTACTTGACACTTATTATTCTTAGCATAACTTCACAGTTATCTGTTTTAGCCTTTATTCTAAACAATTTTCTATGTGATTTATGTAACAGACAGGCTTTCTGTTATTGAAATTAGTGTTTCCAACTTTGAGGCATTTAATCTACTTACCTAGTATACATTTATAATTAAAAGTTGTCAGTTAAAAAGTTATCCTACACATTTTAATATCGTGTTGCGTGGTATCACACAATAACTTAACAGTTTATAACTGCCAACACACCCGATAAGAAGTTTATATTTCTACAGTTAGCGGAAGTTTATTATCTAAACAACTATCAATTTTGCATTCATTGGCGCATTCGATCGCCGCCGGCTCAAGAAAATCCATTGTATTGCACAACGAATTCCAAAATAAACTATAACTGATAATCGCTTTGATTCCGGTCCGGTTTGAGATAAAGTGCGCTAGAATCTTAAGTATGATTAAGACCAAGTCGATGGCAAAGTTAGCTTTGACCGCGGATAAGCCACAAAGTTGAGGTTATGGATCGTGAATTCCCATTACAACTATCGTTTGATGGTAGGAAGGAAATTATGTATATACCATTTGTAATCAGAGCGCGTAATCTGCATAACAAATATTGTCGACGGCCCGGGCTCACGCCAGCCCTATCTTAACTGAAACTAACAATGACACGAGCCATAAACCGTTGAAACTAAGATATGTAAATAAGTTTAAATTGCATGTGGCGGCGTTGAGGTCGTTTTATGAAGTGCCAGCGTTTGTTCCCGTATTTATGACAAAGTAACACGAACACTTGCGAATTTAATCAACAGCCAAATCAGAAATCAGTTTTGGAATAATAGCCATTTCTATTCCACTTCATTTTGATAATTGAAATAATGAACAACGTGTGGTTGAGTTTGGAGCCGAAATATTGTTAAAATTCAATTAACTAATTTGTTATTGACATGTGAATCATTACAATGAGTTCGTTTACCTTGTGTTTTCGATGCCCGGTGTTTAGTGCCAATGGATAGCAATTTTCTGGTGGTCAAATCACATACAAAATCATCCACAGATGCTTGTTTTTGTACTGGATTAAGTACGAGTAATATGATGTGACGTACAATTAACACATTGTTTATTTTTAGCAATTCGTAAAATTTAGGCGTGACCTCATCAGTAATATTTGACAAGGACAAATTGCCTACAGACGGATTTCCTTACTGCACTAAGTATTTATTACTCAATATTGATTGCTGTAATATGACGTGATTGTTCGTATAGTGTGTGATAATGTAATGAGGATAAAAATATTGAATGACATAAAAAGCCTTATTTATACTTCTAGCATTATATGTATAAGAATTATATATTCAAGAGTAACATAATTCTACTTACAGGTCGTAAGTAACCTGCCAGCTTAACACAACTTGGTTCAACTTCGTTGGTGGCGTTCCTCAGTCACACATAGCTTTCTCGCACTGTGTTGAAAGAAAAGAGATTGTGTTTAAAATAATAACATAATTCTTGTGTTGCACGACAAGAATTATGTATGTTTCATAGTTATACTAAAGGTGCAGCCTGTAAAGATAGGCGCGTCTCTCAGCCTGTCGGCAGTCTGTGGTCAACTGGTCAGGTAACCCATCGAGGAGCATGTTTACTCAAAAATACACCAAGTGCGAGTGGGACTCGCGCACGAAGGGTTCCGTACCATTATCTGTAAGTTTCTTGTATTGGAGCCCCCCTTAAATATTTATTTTATTTTATTTTTAGTATTTGTTGTTATAGCGGCAATAGAAATACATCATCTGTGAAAATTTCAACTGTCTAGCTATCACCGTTCTTGAGATAAAGCCTGGTGACAGACGGACGGACGGACGGACAGCGAAGTCTCAGTAATAGGGTCCCGTTTTTACCCTTTGGGTACGGAACCCCAAAAAGTAACTGGTTACCTTTACAAGAAGTCAAGGTCAACACACAATATAAAAAAATAGAATCAGTATTTCAATCAAAATCCTGGCATCATGGACAACTTTATGCCGTGAATTTCTAAAATTCTATGTATTAGGCTTTTTGATATGTGTGTGCAGATATTTAGTTTTTTTATGTTAATTGAGTTTCGCTGTGCATTCGTGTTGTAACCTCCCTAAACCCCCCCCTATAAATTTATTAGATTTATAACCTATACTCACACCTAAAACTGAAGTACTGAAGAAAACCTGTAAATGAAAATACCTAAATTTATTCCTGCCTAATTTGTAACTTGTTCTAACTTGGCCAGTGGTTCATGTAGTGGTTTCGGATCCCTTCGTTGTGTTGTGTAGTACCAAATTCTTTTCGAATGAGAGGAGATTCAGAGCTACTTGAATTAAAACCAACATATAAAGTGAGCAAAATGTTTATTGTATAAAATAATTACATTTTGCAAGTATGCCTGAAGGGCATTTACTGACTCTACCGGCATTTCGCAAGAGGAGACCACTGTTGAGAAGAAACGCCGAAAGAAACTCAACAGTAAGTCATTTTTTTCAAAATTCTAACTTATAATTATTACAATAATAAAACTTAATCTAAAACATAATTTAAAAGAAGCAAACATATTAAGGGTGAATGTTTTCGGCTACTCTTAAGTATCTAAGATAAAGTACAACAGAATTACGTGAAATATGAGATGCATCTGAGCCTGAAGTACACAATAATTTAAGTTTAAGTCCCCATAAAGCCACTATCGAATCGATAGAATGCAAAATCACTTTTGATATGACTGAAGACATTTGTATTTTAGCATGTACAGGATTTTCCTGATGACTATAAGCATGGTTTCTCCTTTCGCCTTGGCGTATGGCTTAACCCTCGGCTCGTAAGACGAGTTGCAGCCTTAATGCAATAATACAAAATAAAATTCAACATTGTTCTGAATCAATTAGCTCCTTAAAGCATGTGAAAATATTCAACATTCCATGATCGGACACGGTACTCCATAGAGCAATTAGTTATTGGAATCTTCCAATGTTAGTATTATTTAATACTAAAGTGGCTCAACAGATAAATGAGATAATCTCAAACACATCCCATAGGTTGGAACAATGATAGTAAACTAGCCAAACAATTGGAAAACATGAATTATGAGTTGCATTCGAGTCTGATAATAAATAATCATTCAAAAATGTGAAGATCCCATAAAGCCATAATCCAATCGTAGTTTGTGAAAGTGGACTCGTAAGTCAAATCATGCATTATTAATGCAAAATAAGATTCAACATTTTCCTGAATCAATTAGCTCCTTATAGCATATGAAGAATATTCAACATTTCACTTCATTTCATTTCACTATAGAACTCTGAACTCCATAGACTCTAGTTCTCATATTGATATCATAGAAAGTACTATTTAGTACGAATGCAATTCATATTTCCAGTCATATAGACACTAGAACTGAGTATTTCTCAATATAACGTATAAATCAAATTGTTGTAATAATTATTATTGGTAAATATAGGAATCTTTATCCAAACAATAATAATCTATTAACATTGAAAGCATATAAACATGTTGCCTTAGTTGACTAATTGAATTATCTTCATATTTAAACATCTGTCAAATAAGAAAAGAATCATTATTTATCTGGATATAATCAGCAAAAACTATTGACATTGCTCAGAATCCAATAAGAACACTCTCAAGAAATAAATAATTTGACAAAAAGTTCAATAAAGCGCACAAATAATCAATTGATAAAACTCAGAATTCAATCCAATCTCAAGAAATAAACATAAAATAAAGTTAGTCACAACTAAAATCAATTCACATTCGCACATTAGCTATTTCGTCATATTTTAAGAAAAATATATAATTATATTCATATTTGAAAGATTTCATTATTAATTGATAACTCACCAATCCAAGAAGCTAAGGAAGAATATTTGATTATTCACACTCATAGAATTTAGACATAAAACAGCAAATAATCACAAAATCCAACACCGCAAATAGCTAGCAAAGCACAGAGTTAGAATTTCACCAGGAAAAAGAAACAAACAAATTTAAAAATAAAAAGGAAGGTAAAACTATATATAAAGATATCTCACCAATCCGTCGTGTGGCTATATAAAAAAAAAACATTATTAAAAAAAAACTATTAAAAATGTGCAACTCTCACCAATCACATTACCATACTCTGTGGCAGGAAGCTCGGTCCGAAGCGCTCCGTAGGCCTCCCGCTTGCACTCGCCTGGCGTCCTCGGCGACGTCTTCAGCCTCTTGCAGGCCCGCTGCGCTCGTCAGGTCTTCCTCGGCGGCCGACTGCTGGTCCTGGAGTCTTCTTGCTTCTTCTACTTCTTGAGGTGTTCTTCCCGGGAGCTCTTCTGATGACTGACTATCCCCTCATACTAATCTCAGCGCCTTATATACCCCTTTTTCCGAGTCCAAGTTTGAAATAATGTTCTTATTTCAAATTTGCCATGCGTATTGCGAAATTCCTTCATAGGGTTCCACAGCTGGCTGCTTACAATTACGTTTAAAAATAATAATAGAAATGTTTGATGCTAATTTCGCAAAGGTCCGCTTCTAATTTTTTACTGTTGACGCTAATTTACTCAATGTTACTTTCTAGTTTTTGAAGATTTATTGAAATAATGAAAAGTGTGGATTACGTGTTGATAATAGAAACATTTCAATTCTTAAATACGTATTATTATACATAATGTAAAATATCAGTTCCACATCCCGATGCAGTCATCTTATAGTTTTCCAGTAATAAAATATAAAATACTAATCTGTCGATCAAGTACAGTCGTGATCGTTACAGTTCTGCCCTCCGAAAACTTGCAATTTGAAATTAACAATTTTAAAAGGTAAGTTTTCGAAAAATTTTAGTTTGTTGATGTCTCTTCTTCCATCAGTGTTGTGTGGTGTGTATTTAAACCAAATACCGATGAGCATCCTGAAAACCAGCGTGAAATGCAAGCCCTTATTCTCTAATCCATGAGTCTTTAAAATCTCAGTCTGATTCACAAAGAGATACCCATTTGTGAGATGGATAGACCCTAGTGATCCAACTTTAGCACTTCAGTCCTATCCTATAGATCACATTGTCCGATCAGTCGGATAAGTCTACATTGTCCAGACTATAACTGAATTGCAAAAATTTCCTCATGTGAAACAGATAAGCACTTATGCCGTAGCAGCTTCTGAAATAATTAACATCCACGAACCAAAGAAAGCTTACAAATCAACCACTAATTACTTTCAACTCATTTTCTTTGGTGTATGTCCCCTGTATGCAATAGCTAAATTAATTCTTGATTTCTTTTCATATGCACCATTTTTTTTTTTGTTGTGTGACAAATTTGCCACTAGAGCACGTGAAAAGGGATCTTTCTGTTAATCATTTTAGAAACATATAATTTCATAATTTGATGAAACAGATAAATTGACTTTTATTCTGGATAACAAACTTTTTTTTATATTTGAAATTGAGTAAAGTATGTTTGCTAACAAATCTTCACTCTCACTTGATATTATTTATCTATTGATACCTATTGAGGGTGTGTGCCTACTTTTTTTTTAATAAATTTAGCGCTCGGTTAGCGACTGTAGAGTATATGTTATCTAACTTCTGTCTTATAAACGACAACTTCTGTACAACCTAACACCAATGAAGTTAGACAGCATACTTGTCCCCTTGAGTCTATGGCGACTCCCCTTCCCCTTTTAGAAGATTCAACATCAATAAACCGTAGATCATATCTTAAGTCCTGTCCAGTTGAAAGAATCCACACATACTAAACTTTATGATAGATACATTCATCACACAATTCTATACGCACATGCATTACCTCTCATTCACTCATCTTATTTGATGCATAAGTACTATCTTCTTTCTTAAAACCCATCTATCTACCCTTCCATATGATTCTATTCAATTAAACAAGACCACTTCGCATATGATCGTCTTAAAAGACATTTAAAATATATAAATGAGTAAAGTTCACAAATGTTTTAAAAACCCAATTGCAAATGAAGCATCCTACCACTTAAACCAAAACGGAAACATGAAACCAATACTTCTTCAGCTTTGAATATTAATATTCCACACTTATCATTTTTTACATATTTTAATCTACTTTTTTTTCAACTACAATGAAATTTAAACATATCTAAAAATACTCAATCAATAATGTGCATTCCTATAATCTCATTGATAATTAGGCATCGAACCCTCATCAGCACAGCAGGACCCCAGACAGCTCCGAAGCCAATATCAACATCAAAACACAATCCATTCCCACACCCAAACTCACTCATCTATTTCATTCCAAACTGCCTTTATAGTAATTGTGGTTAACATTCCCAAGTATTAATTTACTAAAAAAAAATTATATTTAAAATAATTATGTCAAACCCCCAATTTAACTCTATTATTTTTTTTTAGAATCAATCAACATAAAACCCAATTTACTTCAAAAACATGGAAAAAACGCAAATATTTACGTAAATTATGGTGGAGAAACAAAATCATTGCCCACACAAATCGGGTTTTTGTATATTCTTTTGACGTTGTCGTTGACTATTAAATTAAAATTACAAATGAAATACACTTTGAGCAAGAGTACGAAAACAAACCGCATTCCAATTCCAACACCAACCTCACAGCCCCAAAGTCTCACCACCAACGATAGTCTGATGCCCATTGATAATATAACTAACAAAATGAATTTTCATTTAATAACTAATAAATCAATCTTCTTCTGTTCACATTATTAAATGTATATTTAATAATTAAGTAAATGCCTCTAATTTGTTGGCTTAAAACAGGATTTCTACAATATTCACTCTTACATACCTATTAATATATTTATTGTCACCGTTCATTAATATACCAAATTTCAAATTGAAATTCCTAAGCCTTGCTATAAATCACTTGAGAGGTGAAAGTATACTAGTCTAGATGATGCCTATACACCATTACTAACTATTGTCATAATTCAACAAAAGTTGTTTATAGAATGAAATTACTGTCCTAGAGGATGCCTATTCAATTATGACAAAGCATTAAATTAACAACTACACACTGAAAATATGATCTTATAAAGATTATAATAATAACAACAAGCTTTAAACTGTTTAAAGTATAAAATGAGTTTACCTAAGAATACCTATCTACCTATTCATGTCAATGTTGAAATAAACTAAAGTTTAAACACACAACCGAAAATTACTACAGAAAGTTGCAGCCAAGTCAACCCTGGATAGATAGACAAATGGACTAACAGACAAATGGACTAACAGATTTATGCAGTTTCTAGTACCCTCCCCGCCTTCGCACAGGTGTAATGCTAATAAATTATATGTATGTAGACATATAAACCTTTCCCTTGAATCGCTCTATAATATTAAAAGAAACCACTTCAAAATCCGTTGTGAAGTTTCAAAGACCTACTTACAAAGAGACAGACAGACAGACAGACTACAATAAGCTACTTTGTTTTATTCTATGTAATGAACTCCTAAATTGTGCACTTCGATTTGACTAATTTCAGGTTCGAAATTAAACCAAATGTTTCTTCTAAACCCTACATATTTGATAGCCCACTTGCCTACATTACTAAATAACACTGTACATGATATTAACAACATATTAAATCACTCTAGAAAGTAAAATATGTTAAGTTTTCCCTGCAATACAAAACTAAAATTGTTAAAAACTATCCTTTACCTTAAGTCCCGAGTCTCTACAACCGTTGTGTATTTCATGTCATTCTGAAGCTCTCCTAGTCACACTTGGCCAAAATCATTCAATCATTAAACTATAATATCTACTTCTCTTCACAAAACAAACTATTTCTAAACAATATCCTCAGTTTTTAAAATTTCAACACTCGACCCAACTGACATTTGACAAACAGCCTAGGTTACGTTCGAAAACCTCTATTTAATAATGTTCGTGAATCTCAAGTCTGTACCTATATTATGCAACTGCTACCTAACACCTCATGCTGTAAACAAATATACACTGTCATTATGTTAAGTTGTTTACTTATAAAACTACAAGATCTACAAATAATTATTTTAAAATTGCAAATGTTGCGTATTTGTTTCAAACAATTTGTACGTTCTGAAATAAAACCGCTGTTAAGTCAATAAATATTCTCTGAAACCGGCAAATCTCCAAAACAAACAAAATAAGCAATTCGACGATTATAATATAATAAGACTTTATGCTATAATATGATGATGGTGAAGATATGACGACAATGACTTATATTCTGACTCCACAACTCTTATGAATTTTCATTCAAAAGTAAAACAAACACGTATTCCTGCTAACAAAACGCCTCAACAAATGCTGTGCTGCCATAGACAGCGTTTAGACGTCAATCGCTTATGTCAACCTTAAAACTGCCTAACGTTCCCGCTCTAATAAATAAATAATGTAATATTCAATCTATCTGGATTCCTAATGTCTTCGCATTACACAAATTGGTGAGTACAGATGTAAAAATATTATAATCTCTAAACTACGAAACATTGTTACTAATGTAAGACTTTACTTTGTGTTAAGTAACATGAAATTTATTTTACAGATAACATTGAAGATTACTAACAAATCTGACTATGCATTGTATATGATGAATCTCAGCTTATAGACAGATGTGTTCTAGACGAAATCGGACTATACATTCCTATTGTAAGTACTTATTACCTACTTATGTAAATATCTTACGAGCACTCGACCGGTCATGTCAGATGATGAACCAGTGAACAATTGTTAGTTAATATGATGATGACGACGACACGAATGATGTTTTTACTACGTTAGCTTTGTAATGTAATTCTTATTTATCACTAAATAACTGTTGAAAACCTTACATACATACCTACTTACCAATAGCTAACAACCTAGAATACACATCATAACCTATATTTCTTTCACTACATTTAATACATAATAATACAAAACTGGACTTATTTTGAAACCAATGCTTCTATAAGATCTCCGAACCTTAACCTATGAAACCGATGATTGGTAAATTTAAGTATTCCTATAACAATATTTTGCTTAAAATATTGTAGTTTCCTAAGCTATTTGTCAAAAGAGGTACTTAAAACTAATAAAATATAAGTATATTCTACAAGTACCTAATTTTTGTATAGTGACGCTCCTATCCTAATACATTGTCGTTTATTTATTTTATGTCAACCTAGCCTAATTATGTAATCTATACCTAATAAATAGAATATAATGCAGGAATAATAATTTTGTGAAGTACTAATTCTCACTTCAATTGTAAAAGAAATAAAATTTTAATACTGTAGAACTCGGTAAAACTAAACCTAATCCTATTTTGTTTCAGACCTGCCCTCCATAAATTTATCTACTGTATCCTTGGATAAATCTCCAGTTGAGTACAAGCTCAATCTACAAGGATAAATGCACTCCTAGTACCAACATGTGACAAACAAGCATTAGCCTACCTAGTGAAAGCTACACCAACATGATCCTTATGCAAGAAGTCACGTCCAAAACACAAACTATAAGACTAATAAAGTATCCTATTGGTATCATACCCTATCCTATTTCTAATTTTAAATCTGGACCTGCCCTCTAAGTTTTATTGTAAAATACAACTTAAATTGTTTCTATGAATGTTCTACCTATATCAAAATATAATGCCTACTTGATGCTAATGGTAAAAAAAAAAATATAATCTATCTTGTGATTAATGCATTTCTTATATGTTACCTTACTAATTAAAATAATTCTGTTTAGTTTTATTTCTAAACCTACCTACTTTTCCTATGCAGTTAACTAAGTAAGTATCTCACGTTTAAAATTCAACCTACCTACAATAATTCAATGTACCTACTACTACCTGAAGAATTAATAAAATACTATTGACAGATAAAAGCCTATGAAATATGTTAAAATAAATTAAACCTATTTGAACACAGTTCAGAATTCCAGTACTAGTAACTATTTTAGTCCTATATTTAAACTATAAGTGAATAGCTAATGCAAATTTTGGTGTAGCACGTTGGGCACCGACCACACGCTCATTTAAAAAACACGTTATTGGACAGCAACGCACTGAAACTGTACTACTTTGCACCCAGTATAAAAAAAATGTACCCTTATACAACAGAAGAAATAATCAGATTAAACTAGTCGGCACGCAACGCACTACACAAATTTTGACCTGCCCTCCAATGATACGACTAGAAATAATATAAATAATTATTATCATTAAAAGCTGCTCTCCGCTAGTAAGACTATAAATAATTTTATGCCAAAAATCCTAATTAAATATTTGTATTGTTGCTAATTGTAAGCTGCCCTCCACTAGTAAGACTATAAATAATTGTATGCCAATAAACCTTATTATATATTTGTATTATTCGTGATAAAATAGAATGCAAAAACACAAAATAGGTATGCAAGTTAAATAATGTAACTTAGAACGGTTCACCCGAAACATTAATTACATCCAGCTGCTACAATACCCTAAATAGATGCTTTAATTCAATGCTCTGAATCTCATCACTCTATCCTATACGTATACGGCAACAAAATGTGGCCTGTGGTACAGACCATCCACAGAACAAGTTACAAATCCTAGAATAACATACAACATAGGTACCATATGCAAACCCCATAGTAACCTACCCCCTACCCCCATACTAACATCCTGGTCACGGCACCAAAATGTAACCTCCCTAAACCCCCCCCTATAAATTTATTAGATTTATAACCTATACTCACACCTAAAACTGAAGTACTGAAGAAAACCTGTAAATGAAAATACCTAAATTTATTCCTGCCTAATTCGTAACTTGTTCTAACTTGGCCAGTGGTTCATGTAGTGGTTTCGGATCCCTTCGTTGTGTTGTGTAGTACCAAATTCTTTTCGAATGAGAGGAGATTCAGAGCTACTTGAATTAAAACCAACATATAAAGTGAGCAAAATGTTTATTGTATAAAATAATTACATTTTGCAAGTATGCCTGAAGGGCATTTACTGACTCTACCGGCATTTCGCAAGAGGAGACCACTGTTGAGAAGAAACGCCGAAAGAAACTCAACAGTAAGTCATTTTTTTCAAAATTCTAACTTATAATTATTACAATAATAAAACTTAATCTAAAACATAATTTAAAAGAAGCAAACATATTAAGGGTGAATGTTTTCGGCTACTCTTAAGTATCTAAGATAAAGTACAACAGAATTACGTGAAATATGAGATGCATCTGAGCCTGAAGTACACAATAATTTAAGTTTAAGTCCCCATAAAGCCACTATCGAATCGATAGAATGCAAAATCACTTTTGATATGACTGAAGACATTTGTATTTTAGCATGTACAGGATTTTCCTGATGACTATAAGCATGGTTTCTCCTTTCGCCTTGGCGTATGGCTTAACCCTCGGCTCGTAAGACGAGTTGCAGCCTTAATGCAATAATACAAAATAAAATTCAACATTGTTCTGAATCAATTAGCTCCTTAAAGCATGTGAAAATATTCAACATTCCATGATCGGACACGGTACTCCATAGAGCAATTAGTTATTGGAATCTTCCAATGTTAGTATTATTTAATACTAAAGTGGCTCAACAGATAAATGAGATAATCTCAAACACATCCCATAGGTTGGAACAATGATAGTAAACTAGCCAAACAATTGGAAAACATGAATTATGAGTTGCATTCGAGTCTGATAATAAATAATCATTCAAAAATGTGAAGATCCCATAAAGCCATAATCCAATCGTAGTTTGTGAAAGTGGACTCGTAAGTCAAATCATGCATTATTAATGCAAAATAAGATTCAACATTTTCCTGAATCAATTAGCTCCTTATAGCATATGAAGAATATTCAACATTTCACTTCATTTCATTTCACTATAGAACTCTGAACTCCATAGACTCTAGTTCTCATATTGATATCATAGAAAGTACTATTTAGTACGAATGCAATTCATATTTCCAGTCATATAGACACTAGAACTGAGTATTTCTCAATATAACGTATAAATCAAATTGTTGTAATAATTATTATTGGTAAATATAGGAATCTTTATCCAAACAATAATAATCTATTAACATTGAAAGCATATAAACATGTTGCCTTAGTTGACTAATTGAATTATCTTCATATTTAAACATCTGTCAAATAAGAAAAGAATCATTATTTATCTGGATATAATCAGCAAAAACTATTGACATTGCTCAGAATCCAATAAGAACACTCTCAAGAAATAAATAATTTGACAAAAAGTTCAATAAAGCGCACAAATAATCAATTGATAAAACTCAGAATTCAATCCAATCTCAAGAAATAAACATAAAATAAAGTTAGTCACAACTAAAATCAATTCACATTCGCACATTAGCTATTTCGTCATATTTTAAGAAAAATATATAATTATATTCATATTTGAAAGATTTCATTATTAATTGATAACTCACCAATCCAAGAAGCTAAGGAAGAATATTTGATTATTCACACTCATAGAATTTAGACATAAAACAGCAAATAATCACAAAATCCAACACCGCAAATAGCTAGCAAAGCACAGAGTTAGAATTTCACCAGGAAAAAGAAACAAACAAATTTAAAAATAAAAAGGAAGGTAAAACTATATATAAAGATATCTCACCAATCCGTCGTGTGGCTATATAAAAAAAAAACATTATTAAAAAAAAACTATTAAAAATGTGCAACTCTCACCAATCACATTACCATACTCTGTGGCAGGAAGCTCGGTCCGAAGCGCTCCGTAGGCCTCCCGCTTGCACTCGCCTGGCGTCCTCGGCGACGTCTTCAGCCTCTTGCAGGCCCGCTGCGCTCGTCAGGTCTTCCTCGGCGGCCGACTGCTGGTCCTGGAGTCTTCTTGCTTCTTCTACTTCTTGAGGTGTTCTTCCCGGGAGCTCTTCTGATGACTGACTATCCCCTCATACTAATCTCAGCGCCTTATATACCCCTTTTTCCGAGTCCAAGTTTGAAATAATGTTCTTATTTCAAATTTGCCATGCGTATTGCGAAATTCCTTCATAGGGTTCCACAGCTGGCTGCTTACAATTACGTTTAAAAATAATAATAGAAATGTTTGATGCTAATTTCGCAAAGGTCCGCTTCTAATTTTTTACTGTTGACGCTAATTTACTCAATGTTACTTTCTAGTTTTTGAAGATTTATTGAAATAATGAAAAGTGTGGATTACGTGTTGATAATAGAAACATTTCAATTCTTAAATACGTATTATTATACATAATGTAAAATATCAGTTCCACATCCCGATGCAGTCATCTTATAGTTTTCCAGTAATAAAATATAAAATACTAATCTGTCGATCAAGTACAGTCGTGATCGTTACAGTGTATAACTGTAATGCTGCGTAAACATTATTGTAAATTAGTTATAAATCTCTGCAATGGCCCCTTCTTGAAACTTACCTTCGGTTTAATTATTTTCTTTTCTACAAAGTCAACTACAACCAAATATAACTCCCGACCTAGAATATGATGAAAATGATCCAGGAAGAAGAATGACAACCAAGATAAAAGCTCTTAGTGTGGGGAAAGCATCAACGAAGAAGACCAAGAGGAAGGAGTGCCATGTGCTAGACCGATCAGATTCGAGACGAAACGGTCACTAAGTTTCCCGACGCAATGCGGTCTGCAGTAGATCACAATAAGTGAAGAGCGATCGTCCGAAGAGTGATAAATAGAGGTCATGATCAGCAATGAGGAATACGACACAAGAAGAAGAAGCAGAAACGATCTATTCAAAATGTTCAAAGCTTGAAATATGGCCAAAGCATAACTTGCTAAATTAAATTTTCTCTCGTTTAATGTATTCAAAAAAATCTTCATGTTCCACATTCGCCACATTAAGAAGAGTTTGCATGCTTTTCAAATTTTCTCAACAAACCGAGACAGTCCCGCTCTAGGTAACAAAGGATTATTAAGCCGAGTGAGCGACATTACAAAGAAATGTGGGGAAGTAAGCACTGTCCTCAAGCTCTGCTGGCTGGCGACCGAAATATTCCTCTAAAAATATAGTCACCCTCTCATTTGCTTTAGATGTTCTCTTCAAATACAGACTTTAGTGTCACCGCATAAGATTTTTGTATAAAATATCTGTTAGACATGATGAGAGTGTTGCAAAGTTAGTATTCAATATTATGCAAGCCTTAAGTGCAGCGAAAAACTAAATGAAAGCTGCTTTTAGTTAAATGACGACGTTGCTTTGTGGAATAATTTGACCTGGCTGTCCAATTAACATAAAAGAATACGGTTTTATCCTTGCTATGACGAAGCACTATGTATTCATCTTGTTTGTATTTACTATGAATTATTTTTTGAAATGTCCTTGTTTCTAATTAACAGTACTGTTTTTAATTAAATTCATTCCATTTCTTTCACGTAATAGTGGGAATTCAAAAAATACCTAGAAAAATAAAATACCTATTAAAATAACAGACCGAACTAATATACAGGATGATCAAATCCAAATGGGTCAGTAGGGAGAAGTCACAAACTATAAAAGATAGGGAAATCTGTTATTAGGAATCGTGATGCCGATTTATCTAATTACCTATGATTCCTTAGTTCACACTTCTACCTACTAATTAAAATTTGTTTGCCAGTGATATTTAAACCAAATAGAGTTGTGCACTAACGTCCTAATTGCAACAACTTTTTCCGAAAACTTAGTACGCTATAGCCTCATGGATTCCTAACAGTCTATATTAAGGTAACTATTTAGGTAATAAGAACCTATAAGTCTAATTACAATTAATAATAAAACAAACCGGCCAAGTGTAGTCGGACTCACGCACGAAGGGTTCTGTACCATCAAACAAAAAACGGCAATAAATCACGTTTGTTGTATGGTAACACTTAAATATTTATTTTATTCTGTTTTTGCACCTACAGAAATACAAATCGTCTGTGAAAATTTCAACTGTCTAGCTATACAACCTGGTTGTCTGTCACCAGACTGTATCTCTTGGCAGACGGACACTCGGACAGTGAAGTTTTAGTAATCATCATTCTCTTTCCTTTATCCCATTTAATTGGGGTCGGCGCAGCGTGCCTTTTTCTTAAATTCATTCCTCTCATTTGTTATCTTATCAAATAATTCCTTCTTCTTACATCATCTCTCACACAATCCATCCACCTTTTCTTGGGGTCTTCTTCTTTTACTATTTCTCACCACATTCATCCTTAACGCTTTTTTAATCACGTGGCTATTATCTCTACGCATCACGTGCCCATACCACCCTAGGTGATTAGCTCGTAGCTTATTCTGTGATTGGTACTACTCTCAGACTTCCTCTTACATACTTTATTCTGTCAATTCTCATCACCCCACACATCCATCTTAACATTCTCATTTCTTCCGGAAACAAAATGCAACCGGATTTGGGTACGGAATCCTAAAAATTTAGTATGATGGCTCCAGGATAAGAAAATTTCGTCGAAAATAATGAAGTCAACGATACTTCCGTGCAGCGTTTATAACGTGACGTTGGCAGGTCATAAAAAGATGTAATATCCCAGGACAAAGGAAGCCCGCCGCATCACTCAAGTATCAAAAGTGTCACACTTTATGAACTCCTAAAGCCCTAGAAGAGGATATTGTCCCGCTGATGTGACGGGAAGTAAAGTTTACGATTATTTATAATATACACCATAATTCGAATCAATTGCAATCTCAGATGGAAGCATGTTCGGTTTCAATTAGGTACAGTTCAATTAATAAAGAAAGTTTCAAGATATTTTTATAATCTTTTTTATCGATCCTATTTTTTTTTAATGTGGAATTACCAAATTTTTTATTTTTATAAATAACGACACAATGGGCGTTATTCATAAAGTTTCAAGAGTTAGGTTGAGTTTCAATTTCGTATTTATACAGGCACTAAAACTGAAATAATGGTCCTCCTTTGTTCCCGGAAATTCAGGACACAAACGTGCTATTTAAAGGGTTCGTATCCTTAATATGTACCTAAACCAAATTAGCACATAAGAAATATCTATCCGTAGGACCAAAATAATATCAATATTTTCTAATTACCGATCTTTAATTGCCATTAGAGCAATTTATTTATGATTTAGTTTATGTCTTGCAGTACTCATTTCATCTCCTCATGGACATAACTACTAGCATTGAGTACCTATTTACAATATTTACTTTGTTGTATTCGCTGTACATCCTAAATATGCTTAATTAAAACAATAAAATAGCTCACCCGACGAGGGTTAAATACCGTTGCTGTACCTACATACTTTCAATAAAGACTATATTTTTATGATTACTTTGTATGTACAGTTTTCAGATTTTTACCCTTACTTGTACTATAAGACGGTATTACTTGTTGTCCGTCCGGATTGTTACTACCGTCTTGGAGTAGTAGGGCCTCGTGCAGGGTCCGTCCGAATTGTTACTACCGTCTTTCCTACTAACCCACCGCCAAACAGCAATGTTCGCATTGTTGTGTTCCGGTGTGGGGGTAAGATAGCCGGTGAAATTACTACTTAGCATTAGTGGTATTCTATCTTCGTCCTCCGGGTAAGCAAACACTTGTGACTCCTCTGGTGTTGCAGGTGTTTATGGGCGACGGTAATCGCTTTCCATCAGGCGATACGTGTTATAGTATCTGTTATATTAAGTATCTATAGTTAGTGAGTATCTGTAAGCAAGTGATATCTGTATCTTCATTATCTGAAAAAGCTATGTACGAGTGCAGTTCATTGTTGCATTGAAATAAATCTTCAATTGATTATAAATATCTTTTATTAAAACATGGCGCAGTCGGAATACAACTAAATTTAAAGTTGTGCATTAGTGCTTTTGCGAAGATTACTTGCCAAGTTTATGGTAAATGCATATTGCACGCGGACAACATGGAGGCAAATCCCGTAAAGTTACCACCAAATTTTGATATACGGGGGCAATCGGCAGCTGCAGAGTGGAAAACTTGGAAGTGTATGTTTCAAGATTACCTAATTGGCATTGGTCAAGATGAAGCGTCTGAAAGAATTAAATTATCGCTCTTAAGAAACATGATGGGGCCGGAATCTTCTAAGGTTATCTTGTCATTTAAAATGTCAACAAAAGATACTGAGGATTTCATGAAGGTGATCAGTGAGATAGAAAAATACGTGAACCCTAAATATAATGAGGTATTTGAGAGGTACAAATTTATCGAACGGAAACAAGAAGTGGGAGAAAATTTCGAAAATTTTTATACTAACCTAAGACAACTTTTAGAAACATGCAATTATGTTGGAAATACTGCTCCACTTGAAGACCAGTTGTTGAGAGACAGGATAGTACAAGGAGTATGCGACAAGGGTTTACAAGAAAGTCTTTTGAGAATTGAAAATTTAACATTGGACAAAGCTACACAAATGTGCCGAGCAGCAGAAATTAGCAAAACTCAGGTTAAGGAGATGAACCCGACTATTGAAATTGACGCAGTAAAAAAACAACAAGAGAAAACTTTCAAGTGTCGTAGATGTCAAACAACACATGGTTTAAGACAGTGCCCAGCATATGGGAAAAAATGCCCCAAGTGTGGCAACTTAAACCATTTCACTGTCAGCTGTAGAGTTAGGAAAATAAGAGCAGTATCGGCTAAAGTACAAAAAAATAGTCAACAAAGCAGTGATTCAGAAGACTCCATTTATTGCGGACATGTGAAAGGAACCACAGTTGCTAACAAACAAGATTGGGTAGAAGATATAATAATAGAAAAGAAACCAATTAAGTGCCGTATTGACTCTGGAGCTGATGTTAGTGTCATGCCGATCAAAGTATTTGAAAAATTAGGAACCAGTTTACAGCTGAAACCCTGCAATAAGAGCCTGGAATCATTTCAGGGCTCTAAAGTTGATCCAGTGGGAATGGTGAATCTTCATTGCAGGTACAAGGATCTTGAATGCTACGAGAACTTTATGGTAGTGGACTGTAATTCCATGTTATTAGGTCTACCAGCCAGTGTTTCTTTGAATTTGATAAAACGAGTGCATTCGGTCAAAGTTGAAGAGGAAACAGGTAAAGAGAAATTTATTAATGATAATATAGATGTTTTTGAAGGACATGGTAGATTTCCAAAAAAATGTTCAATACCTACAGTCCCACACGCACAAATATGTCATCCTGCACCAAAGATACCGTACAGCTTGCATGAACCATTGCGACTAGAGTTAGATAGATTAGTTAAGAGGGGTGCAATTGTAAAAGTGGAGGATATAGAGTCCACAGCTTGTATCAATAGAGTGGTGATAGTGGAAAAACCAAATAAAAAAATTAGACTCTGCCTTGACCCCTCCGATCTTAACAAAAGCATTGTAAGGAAACCTAAAACATTGTTGACTCTTGATGAAATTGCTGAAAGGTTGCAAGGAAAACAATTATTTTCTGTATTTGATTTATCAGAGGCATTCCACTGTATACCACTCACCGATGAATCCTCTTGGAAATGCTGTTTCTCAACTCCATTTGGAGTATATAGGTACTTAGTGTTACCGTATGGATTGTCTAACTCCCCTGATCTGTTTCAGGATCAAATTGAAGGATACTTCGGTGACATCCCAAATGTAATAACATGGTTCGATGATATTCTTATTATGGGTAACACAGAGCAGGAACATGATGAAACAGTAAGTAAAGTTTTAAAAAGAGCTCGAGAAATAAGTGCCACATTCAATAAAGATAAGTTACAATATAAACAAAAAGAGGTTAAGTATGTAGGTCAAATTTTTTGCGGTAAGGGCATGAGTATTGACAAAGCCAGAGTAGAATCTCTATTGAAATTGCAGGTGCCTAGTAATAAAGAACAGTTACAGAAAATGATTGGCTCATTTAATTATGTGCGAAGATATGTACCGGAAATGGCTGAGCTGATGTCACCACTATGCAAGCTCCTTAAAAAAGATGTAGAATTTCAATGGTTGCCACTACACGATAAAGTCTTCAGTGAGCTAAAACAAAGAGTATCATCTGCTCCTGCCCTGTGCTCGTTTAATCCTCGGAAACAAATTATATTGCAGTGTGATGCTTCTCAAAATGGACTAGGATGTTGTTTATTTCAGAATAATGAAAACAATGTGCTCCAACTAGTAGCCTGTGTATCTAGAACTATGAATGATTGTGAATTAAATTATAGTCAAACAGAAAAAGAACTCTTGTCAATCTATTTTGGAACACAAAAATTTCATAAATAGGGTAAAGGCACCAGTGGTCAGCCCCCAATCGACTTTTTGAAGTTTGAACAGTTGGCAATTGTACAGTATTCGTTGGATAATGAAACATACCACATGATTGGATGAATAGTCTATTGTAGTTTTTGAGCAATATATATCAAAAACAATAATTCTTTTAATAAAATATATATTTAAGTTTAAACAAAAAATGGCACGTTTTCCCAGTGGTCAGCCTCTAAAATCCTATTAACAGCCTCGCTGAATCCAGTCCCCAGCCCTTGTAATAATTAATAAGAATGAGATCAAACTAGCAATATTTATATCAAAATCAACGATATTATTTTTGTAAATCTTGTTTTTTATAGCTACTATTCTCATAAAACAAAGAACACCATTGATACAAGGATCAAAGCGCAAAAAATGTGGTGTATCCACATTAAAATAATGAGACATTATGTTTTCACAAATTTATAAGAGAGAACTCGTTAATTGATTAAAATAATTGAGACTGTATTAATATATATTATCTGAAAAATTCGGCAATACAGACTAAAAAAATATTTTAACAGAAGAAACGGGCGAAATAGTCAGTTAGGTGCCTGTATAGAAGTAAAGTATTCCAGTTTAAAGTCCAATATACATTTAATTAACTTTTTATTGGAATAATTATATATTATTTTTTAATACTTTATATACTGTATAGTTTCTAGATTCCTATACAAATATTTACCTACCGCTTTAAAAATATCACTTAAATTGGTACCAACAAGATAGTGGCTGAATACTGGAGCCGCAATAGCAATAATTGCGAGTACCCAGTGTTCAGCCGCGTAAAAAAACATTTGAAATGCGGCTGACCACTGGGTTTTCTCACGATTACGACAAGACATGCCTTACAATTTTTTTAAATTTGAATTTAACGGTTCTAACGGTCGTTTTTACTCACAATTGAAAAAATAATTGAAATACCCAGTAAACAGCCGGGGAGGCTGACGATTGGATAATTTGCAAAAAAGTGGTACCCAGTGGACAGCCCCCTCAATTTATGCATAAATCAGCGATATTTTCATTAAAATGAAATATAATTTAGTACATGAAGTAATCGTAAAGCTAATTTGTATAAGTAACAATCACTCTTTTGAATAAAACATGTCTTTTCTTGCCTTTTACGGGAACACCACGTGTAACACAAAATATGGCGGACATGACAGTACTGCTCTTGTCGGTGGAAAGCACCTGTCTGAACGAGTTTATTTCTCCTCTCTGATCCCCTGCTGCTCTTGTCGCGTGATATATTAACCAATAAGGAATCAGAGCATTATTTTAAGTATACGTGATTCGTTTATTTCAACCATAGCGATATTTATGACCAATAAACGACCAAAGAGGCTGTCCACTGGTTCCTGGCTGACCACTGGTGCCGTTACCCTATGTATATGGCTCAAATGTTGTAGTGCAAACTGATCATAAGCCGTTATTGGCCATAATGTCAAAACCTGTAAGTAAGGTGGGGTCGCCACGACTACGACGTCTTTGCTTAAAATTGTTGAATTACAGCCTAGAATTAAAGTATGTTCCTGGCAAAGACATACACTTTGCAGATATGTTATCTAGGAATAGTCTCAAGATAACTGAATCAGACCCCCAGATGCTAGAAATGGTTCACTCAGTGTCATCATACTTGCCGATGAGTGATGAAAGGAAAAAACAATTCAGACTCGAAACCAATCGAGATAAAACCCTAGTAGAAATAAGTAAATACTATTATAATGGTTGGCCCGAAGAAAATAAAATTTTAAAAAATTGCTTGCCATTTTATAAGCTTAAAAATGAGATATATCTGGAGTCTGGATTAGTTTTTCTCGGTGACAAAATAATAGTGCCTGAATGTTTAAAACAATATGTACTAAAATTAATAGATGAGGGCCACTGTGGTATAAGTAAATGCATAAAAAGAGCTAGGCAATTGTTTTATTGGCCAGGACTAAATGAAGATATTCAAAACTTTATAGCACAGTGTCGCACATGTGAAAAATATAGTCCGTCTAAGTCACATGAACCTCTGTCACCCCATAATATTCCAAAAGGGAGATATTTAAAAATTGGATCTGATATACTAGAACTAGCTGGAAAGTCATATCTTGTAATTGTGGATTATTTCTCACATTGGTTAGAGATTAGACCATTATTAAATAAAACATCAAAATGTGTAATTGATGCCATGCAGGAAGTATTCACAAGATTTGGCTACCCCTTGGAAATTGTGGCAGATAATAATCCATTTAAATCCAAAGAATGTATTGATTATTATAAGTCAAAAGATATTGAAATAGTCACTAGTAGTCCACATTATCCTAGAAGCAATGGTATGGCCGAAAAAGCAGTTGGTATTAGTAAAAATTTGATGAAAAAAGCAGCTGAGGATCAGGTGGACTACCGGGATTATTTAATGAATTACAACAATACTCCTTTGTCAGGTTTACTGGTGTCACCATCTCAAATTTTAAATAGCAGACGAGTAAGAACTAAAGTTCCTACCAACTTAAAAGCATTAGAACCAAAAGTAGAAAAGGATATTTATAAATTGTTACAGCTTAAACAGCTACAAACAAAAGAGGTTCATGATAGACGTGTTAATAGGAAAGAAGCTGTTTTTAAAGAAGGAGATGAGATTGTGTTTAAAACTAACAGAGATGATTATTGGAAGAAAGGAGTGATTGTAAAAAAATGTAAAGAGCCAAGATCATATTGGGTTAGAAATTATAATTGTGATAGACCCTTCAGGCGTAATACAAGCCATTTAAAAAAATCAATGACTAAGATTGAACCGATTAACAGAGGTATTGATAATAGTTTCATAGATGTAGAATTAAGAAATAATGATAAAGAGAAAACAGGTCTGATTGACCCATATAACAATTTAGTTGATTGTAATGTAGAAGAGCCATCTGCTCCACCACCTCAGTACTACTGCACTAGGAGTGGTCGTTCTGTAAGAACTAGACAGGTCTTAGACTTGTAGGAGGAGGTGTTATAGTATCTGTTATATTAAGTATCTATAGTTAGTGAGTATCTGTAAGCAAGTGATATCTGTATCTTCATTATCTGAAAAAGCTATGTAAGAGTGCAGTTCATTGTTGCATTGAAATAAATCTTCAATTGATTATAAATATCTTTTATTAAAACAATACGTTTGCACGTTTGCCCCCTATGACATAAAAAAAAAAACTAATTTCTAGGTCAAATATGATAAACATTTGGATTCCCTCGAAAATGTCGGATAATACGTTTGTTGCGGCATATACGGCAGTATATTTTTTTACGTTAAGTGAGAATTTTGTTTTTTTTTTCACAGCTTCAAGGGACTGTAGAAATGAGGTTTTAATTTCAAGTCGATCGCTTCCACGTGTTCCCTAGATAAACGGTCTTGTCAGACAGACGGACGGACGGACAACAGAGTGATCCTATAAGGATTCCGTTTTTTTCCTCTTGTGGCACGGAAGCCTACAAATGTTACGAATTATTTGCTCTGCATGTATAACTTACAAATATGCAACAGAGCAATCAGCAAAACTAAAAATTACATAAAGAAGTTTTTAATGAAAAAAATAATCAAACAAGATGAGAGCTACAGAAATTTAATTTAGTACGAACATAAAAAAAAAAATAGCTACCGTTGTGATTCTCAGAACAAAGGATTCGCCTTATTAATTATTCACGTAACCTGGGTTTGCTGAGTATTACCTTGACGTAAACTTGGAAATTGACATGTTTGTAGGGGTACCCTAACCTGCTTTTATGTTGCTTATCCGGCTTATTCGGTTCTTTATGGCTACTCTAGCTATTACTTTATTAAAAGTAACCATTCTGACATTTTTTTTTCTGATGATGAATATGGTTCTCTATCATTTGTCCGAATTTCATATGCCGTAAATTTTGACTAAGTTGTTATGATATTAATTTGCCGTAAAACAAAAAAAATAATAGGATTGTTATAGAACTTAACACCCTAATCCCGAAAAGTTTACGGTTTGTGAAATAAACGAGTAAGGCAAGTGAAAATATTTAATAGCAAGATACATTTATGGCAAATTAAATTAGTATTCTGGATGGCGCAATGATGTATAAAAACAATAGGTAAGCAGGAAAGCAATGCTGCTGTAGTCTAGTCTGTACTCATTGAATTCGAATGACTAATAAAAATACTAAATCTAGCTTGAGTAGAGAAAGTTCACTATCTATTAAAACAAAGTCTAAAAGTTAGTAGGTACGAATACCTATAACAAAAAAATATTGTCATTTTTTGTGTAGCACCAGTTAAAACACGAAACATACGAGTAGGTATTTATTAGAAATTTCAACTGTAATTGCGAGTCAATCAATGTCTATTTATAATATTATATCAAATAAACACATAGCGCTTTGACATATCGCCCCCTGCCTGCTATACGGCCACATCTCAAAAAAAAAATTTTTTTGGATTATTGCAGATTCGTATTCAGATTTGTCTAATTTACGACCTTATTTCGAGAGATATAAGAAAAAGTGTCCTTAAAAGCCTTTAACCCACAAGTGGCCTTATGGATCTGACCAAAAATTGTCAGTTGACTCCCTGCAAGACAGCCACTTTGGAGTTATGGCTGTATAACATTAATTTATAATCAATTTTTTGAGTTGCGTCCTAAAGGCATAAAGATTATTCGAGTGTTATTCCGATGAATCCCTTTAAATAAAAGCGAATTTAAGGGCATTTAATTGTGTCACAACAGTAAGTACCTATAGTACTTATTATTTATTTTAATTTATTCGTATAGCATAATACTTTCTAATAGTTTTAGCCACCTTTTTGTATGAGTTTATTAGATTTTTTTAAATGTTTTCTTGTAATAAAATATTTCCTATTACCTATGTAGTCATTTATATACAATTATAAGTTAAATTCAAGATCTTTTATCCAACGAATTGCGTCCTTACTGAGGACAAACAAGGTCTGCAGGGTCGCCGTTATACTGTGAGTCTCTCCAACCACATCTGTAGAGGAAGTCTCGGGATCACCCACTCCCAGTTCTGAGGCTGTTGATCTGGCACCATTGTTTTTGAGGCAGAAATGAAATGAAATGAAATGAAATGAAATGAAATGAAATATGAAATGAAATGAAATGAAATAATTTATTCAGTAAGTAGGCCACAAGGGCACTTTTACAAGTCAGATTGTGAGTCTACCGGCATTTCGCAAGAGGAGACCGCTGTTGAGAAGAAAGCCGAAAGAAACTCAACAGTAAGTCATTTTTTCGTGAATTATACTTAAAAACTAATACAATTATATTATAGCTAGGTAATTGATACATATATGTTAGAGGAGATGTACAAGTCTCCAAATCAATGTTTACACTAAAAATTATATAAAATAAAGTGATTTTTTCAGAGATGTAGAAGGTCTCTAGGCGTCGCGACACGCAATATAGATCGGTATAATTAATTAATGAAATAATTCAATTCCGTTGAGATGTATAAGGTCTCAAGGAGTCAAAATCAATAACTAATGCAACAAAATAATTAAGTACTTAATTTAGATTTCTTAGAGATGTACATGGTCTCTAGGCGTCACAACATGCAAAACAAAATAAATTAATTTAAATCCTTAGAAAAGTTAAGGACTGAATAAGAAACTAACTATACAAAAGAAAAAATAAATATATAAATAATTAAACTAAATTTCTTAGAGATGTATATGGTCTCTAGGCGTCACAATTTACAAAATAAAAAAAAATATAAATAATAAATATATGATAATAGTTAAATTTCATTCCTCAGAGATGTATAAGGTCTCTGAGCGTCATTGTACAGTACACTAAGTTTATTAGAGATGTATACAGTCTCTAAGTCTCTAAGTAAAAAATAACTTCAGTCGAGTACAGGATGAAGTCTCTCACGTCAGTTCATTGAACACTGGAAAGCAGTTACTACACAACTAATTAGGCCCTTGCTAGTATGAACAGACCGGACCCCACAAACGGCACCCGTTCACGAGCATGACGCATATCTCAGCCATCGCCTCCCTCAACCATATTATAGGGAAGGTTGCGACCCGATCAACGACGCCACCGTAAGCAAAGACCTTTAAGCGAGCATGACTTGCTCACACTGCCGGGCATTCATCACTAATGCTATTTGCCCGGTGAGAAACAACATAATGTGCTCTCATGTTACATTACAAACAAACTAATATTACCGACTAAAATAATGCTTACTTTACATTCACATGACTAAACCACTGGCTTAAAGACATCCCTATCATCTAAAAAGTCATTCACAGTATAATACGCCTTATTTATTAGATGACGTTTTACGTATGACTTGAATTTGCTGGAAGGTAAACTCACTACTTCGGTAGGTATTTTGTTATAGAAACGTACACAGTTCCCCACGAACGAAAAGCTAACTTTACGGAGACGATGAGCAGGCATAAGAAGCTTATTCTTCCTTCTTGTATTATACTGGTGAATGTCACTGTTGAGCTTGAATGCATGTAGATTTTTCCGGACATACATAATATTCTCAAGGATATATTGAGACGCCACGGTGAGAATGTTGGCTTCCTTGAATTTTTCTCTTAGCGATGCACGAGCTCCTAGTGCAAAAACTGAGCGTACGGCTCGTTTTTGTAGCACGAAGATGGTTTGGATGTCTGCCGCTTTTCCCCACAACAGAATTCCATATGACATAACACTATGAAAATAACTGAAATACACAAGCCTTGCCGTCTCGACGTTTGTTCACTGTCTGATTCGCCTCACTGCATAGGCTGCGGAACTAAGCTTACCTGCAAGAGTGGCTATATGCGCATTCCATTGCAGTTTTGAGTCCAAAGTAACACCCAGAAACACTGTTTTGTCTTCAAATTCTAGTACATCACCTTTCAATGTCAGAATGAAGCTAGGAGGTTTTGCCGTGGGATTTATAATTGCATCTCTGAGTAAGTCGGGTGATTTGAGTTGCAAGTAGGTTAGAATTTGATTGCAGCAGGTCTCGAGCAGTATGGTACGGTGGGGTGGGTGCCTCGACTTCAACCGATGAGGCGGGTTTGCGAACTCTGCATGAATGGGCAAATCGGGACGATCCACGACTTTTTGTGCTTCGTGGACCAGTGCCTGATGTCTTCTTAGTTCGGCGCGAGCTATATGACTCAACACAGCCAAACCAGAGGATTACATTTTGATGGTTCCCGATATACATCGCATGGTTTAGTTTAGCTATACGTCTATCCGATGCACATGTGCGCTGTTGAGCCAAACTGGCGCGCAATACTCTGCCGTGGAGTAAACTTCGCTAAAACCGGTAGTGCGTAGCACATCAGCTGTTGCTCCCCAAGTAGTTCCCGCTAGTCTGTGGAGTATGTTATTCCGTCATCACCATCAGCTTTTTCCCTAACTAATATGTGGCGCATAGGTGGGACTGCGGTCTAGAGTTACACCCAAGAACTTTGGTGTAGGATTTAATTTCATCGCCGTCTCTCCGAAGCCGATTTTTGGCCCATAATTTGCTTCGTAGTTGCAGAGATGGAATGTCGCAACTTCTGTTTTACAAGCAACGGACTGCAGTCGCCATTTTTTAAAGTATTTCCCAAGATATTCCAGACCGCGAGTTGTAGGTTGAACAGGAGCAGGGCCAGGACCGGTCCCTGCGGTAGTCTATTGTTCAACTTCCTGACTTTGCATGGAGTGCTTCAAGGTAGACGATAAATTCCCTTATTGCTGAGCATAGGGTTAATTAGTCTCACAATCTTTCTACTAGGCACCAAGGTCGTGAGCTTATAGAAAAGTCACTGTCTCCATATGGTATCAAATGCAGCTGAGAGGTCGATAAGGACTGCCACGGTTTTCTCTTTCCTCTTAAACCCAGCCTTTACGTGTGTTGTGAGCTGCATTACCTGATCCACGCAGTTTCAGCCACTAAGGAATCCAGCCTGTTTCACAGGAATTATTTTGTCGGCAATAGATTCGATTCGATGTAGATTAGCCTCTCCAAACGTTTGTAGACGTAACTAAGTAGAGCAATTGGTCGGTAACTCTTTGGGTCATCGCCTGGCTTACCTGGTTTCAGTATGGCTATTATTTTGGAGCGGTTAAACTTAGGTGGAATTCTATTATTCGATACTATGCCAGAATAGAACTGTGAGTAGGTAAATACCGACTCACATAAATTGCTACTCTGAATCGAACCAGTCTTCGTCCAGTATTCCTGAACCTAAAAGTAGAAAAGCTGAATGCACTGATTATCGCTTACAGTGTTGTTCTTACTGTAACAAAAGTTGATTAATAAAGGTATTTTAACCATTTTTAACCGACTTCAAAAAAAGGAGGGGGTTCTCAGTTCGGTTGTATGTTTTTTTTTTTTTTTTTTTTTTTTTTTTTAATGTTTGTTACCTCATAACTCCGTCATTTATGAGTCGATTTGGAAAATTCTTTTTAGGTTCATGAATAGACATCTCAAGGTTGGTCCCATAAAATTTTGGTGAAGATCGGATGACGAGATCCATGAGGAATCGAAGGAATTCCTGAAATTTTATAGGCACTCATAATATTTTTAATGTTTTTTCTAAAACTATTTAAGTATTTGCATATGGTAGTCATCATCTTCTCATGCTGAACTGATGATGGAAGGTACAACTCCTTAACAGTTAGGAGTTAGGAGATATTTCAAACGAGATGCATACCTTCAAGACCTCCCTGATCACCCCGCCATAAGTATTTTATATGAATCACTAAAAAGCGAAAAAATAAAAAAATTTAACAAAAAAAAGAACCGACTTCAGTAAAACTAAAAAGCCGAAAATAACCCGTTCAAGTACAGATTACATTTGACTCACCCTTTGAAGTCGGTGCCAAACCTCACGTAAACTTTAATATATAAATATAATAACTGAGTGGTTTGGGATCGATTTCAAAGGGTGAGTCAAATGTAATCTGTACTTGAACGGGTTATTTTCGGCTTTTTAGTTTTACTGAAGTCGGTTCTTTTTTTTGTTAAAAATTTTGGTGGTTTTTTTTATATTTTCATGTAAGCATTTTCCCATAATTTCCGTGTGCGGTTTTGGACGCTTCTCAAAATTTCAACAAAATGTGTCTGCAATACGGCCACAACTCTAAGTACCTGACTTAAAGGCCTTGTATCTTAAAAGATATACATGTTTTATACAAAAATATTAATTAGAAGCATTATATCATCTTGAGTAAAACGAGCTAAATCAAAAATGAATTGACCCAATACTCAGGGAGTAATTTCCGTTTAACTACCACGCACTACGCTGCCAAAACTATAACAAGCGATTTCTCGAAAAAATGGTTTTTTGAGATGTGGCCGTATAGCAGGCAGAGGGCGATATATTCGAAATGTCTTAATTTTAGATGTTCGTCAAAGGAATACGCAGAATCCAATTACAAGAAACTTGAAAGGTAGAGTACTTCATTCAAAAGGTATCTCGTATTCATCGTTGATATTAATATAATCAATTTCCAGCATCCATTCTGTAATTGAAAATGTTATATTAAAAACAAAAAAATACTGCGTTCAACGTCCACCGATGTTAAATAAAAATAGGTATGTATTGGTATTTTAAAGAGAAAATCATGTTCATTCCTAATTGGTAACCATATCAGGTTAATTTGCTCCGTATTTGACCATTTAACGTTACGATACGACATGTTAATTAAGGCAATACAGTGTACGGAACTTAATTGCACTACTTCAGACTAATGTAATTATTAAATTGCCACACATGCATTGTAAGTGTCAAAAATTGGTATGCCCTTCTGTAATTTGTCGCGATTATTAATGTTTAGGTATTAAAGCAGTATGTAACGTCTGTTAACGTAAAACCAATTTCAACTTACATTTTACCAAAAAATACGAAAATAATGATTCGGGCGGGGTTTGAACCCTCGTCTCCCTCGCTTTCCGGGCCAACACGGGCGTATTACCTATTAGACCAACGATCCGATGCGCGAGTCATTTAATTTTTCAACCAGTTGTTTCATTTCTTATACGAGTAGTTATGTCTTAGATATGATGATAGTCATGATGTCTAAACCCAAGCAAATAATTTGATTAAAGCAGTAACTGCTGCTTTAAGCTGCCAACGTAAACGAAATGTTTATATAAAAATGAAAAAAAAAAAACTTTATAATATGCCTTTGTTGTAACAACGAAGTTATGAAAAGGTCGGCTAAAAATTATAGGCAAAATGAAACGAGTTACATTTACAAAACTTTTGTAAGAGCAGGTGTATTATGTACAGTGTTCGGATTGGGTGTGCACTTTGGAATGAATGACCTTAAATGTTATGCTTAATATGGATATGCTCCGGGAATTCCCGGAAAACTCCCTTTTTGGTAACATTATTATAGCATCGTTTAGCAGTGCGTTATTGGGCAATAGACTATAGACTTTTACAAAGGTTTTCGTAAAGTACCTTTATTATATCTTTATTAGAGTTGATGACTATGTTAACGAAGGATAAAAGTATAAGAGTAGAAAAACGATATTATTGATGTGTGTGTGCTTTTTTTTATAACTAAGTGATATTTGAAATGAACCACATATTTTGTTTTAGCTTTACGATTATAATTCCGGGTTTAAGTCATATCCATATCAATATTACGTTACGAAGTCCAGGAAAATTGCACATGATAATCCAAATACTGATTATATAAATAAATAAATAATAAATAAATATCAGACAACCTCACACAAATCGATCTAGTCCCAAATTAAGCTCAAGAAAGCTTGTGTTATGGGTACTCGACGACGATAATACATACTTATATAGATAAATATATACTTCAATACATAGAACAACCATGACCCAAGCACAAATATTAATAATAATTATAATATTCGAGTTCATCACACTAATATTTGCCCTGGCCGGGATTCGAACCTGGGACCGCCGACTCAGTAAGCAGGTCTCTACAAACTGAGCCAACCGCGTCGCCAAAATACTTATATAAAGGTACTTATATATACGACGCCACGGAGCCACGCTCTTATGTCGCCTAAATCGAACTAGTTTTAAGTCTTGTTTATATGTATTTTTGTAGTACACAGTGCCTTGTACTATAATGCTGTGTAACTTATTTGAATAATAAATAAATAATTTGACCGCAGTACATAAGCAAATACTACCTAATTTACAAATATTTATACCTATTCGTGTACTAAAGTTTCCCGAATTGATATATCAACTTATTTAATTGGTTAGAGTTACACATTGGTTTCTAACGTTGTTTACCGATGTCGTAGTATATAAGTAATAATTAGATGTCTAGACGCAATTTGGGATTCTAAATTAATATAATATCAGTCTTATTTGTGCCTATTAAGGTAAGATGAATGGTAATTTGTAACGAAATTAAAATAATGAATGTATTCAAATGGTATAAATTCGTTACAGATTATCGATATTTAAATATTTAGTTCTTCAAATTAGACTTTCTTTCTAAGAGTAAGTGTAATAATTGAGATAAAAAGTAAAATCTGGGGGCACGGTAGTGTCCCCGCCAAGACGAGCAAAAAAGAAGCGGGGCACTACCTACCTTTTCTCGAACCGTTTCGTCTAATTTTAAAACCCTCATAGCTTTAGCCCAGTTAACACCAGAGCGCCCAAATTCACAGGTTAAGATGCTGTTAGGGAACATATAAAATGTATTTAATTTCATTGATCTAGCTTTTATACTTTAGGTTTTATTGGTACCTAAAATACGCCGATTTTGCCACTCATGTATATATATATACACTGACGTATCAAAACCGGTTGTACCTTGTTTTGCCTAACAACTTTTTGCCTAATTTCAGTTTGCCTAATTTCATTTAAACTAATATTATTTAGCATAACTATTCACTTTGCCTAATTTTCATTTGAGTGAAAGTCGTTTCGTATAATACTCATTTCACATAATCTTATTTCGTCTAATTTTATTAGGCCTAATTTTTAATTCGTATAAACATATTTTGCCTATGAATTTTTGGCCTAATTTCGTTTTGCCGAATTTTTGTTTAGACTAATATTCGTTTCGTGTTATACTTTTTTACATAATCTTATTTCGTCTAATTTAATTATTGCGTCTTCTGACGCTCCGCTCGCTTCGCTCGCTCCGCTATCCATGGTCATAAAACAAACCTAACCTAACCTACAGTTTTAGGTGTTTAGCCTAACCTACTAACTGCTAAATTTTAATATACTTCCATGCAAGCAAGCGTTCTGACGCTCCACTCGCTTCGCTCGCTCCGCTATCCATGGTCATAAAACAAACCTAACCTACAGTTTTCGGTGTTTAGCCTAACCTACTAACTGCTAAATTTTAATATACTTCCATGAAAGCAAGCATTCTGACGCTCCGCTCGCTTCGCTCGCTCCGCTATCCATGGTCATAAAACAAACCTAACCTAACCTACAGTATTCGGTGTTTAGCCTAACTAACTGCTAAATTTGCCTAATTTTCAGCTATGTCTAATCAATACATAATAAAAATCGACAAGGTAAATATTATGATAATTCAGAATTAGACAAAAACTTTTTAGTTAAAACGTTATTCGGCTATGTAATGATTAGTTAAAATAAGAATCGACAAAGTGAGTTTTAGATAAAATAATATTCGACAAAACAAGAGTTATGAAAATGATCATTTAGGCAAAACGAGTTTCGACAAAATAATAATTATGAGAAATGATATTATACATAATGACTTTAGATAAAATGTTCATTATGGTAAAAGTTGTTAGACAAACTGAAATTAGACAAAAAAAAATTAGACAAATCAAGGGAATACCATCAAAACCTCTCGGGTACTTCCCTATGAACTAGAAAGCTGAAATTTGGTATGTAAGCTAGTATTAGTACACAAACAATAGAATAATTCTGAAACTTGGAACTTTTACCCCCCAACCCCTTAAACTAGGGGATGAAAGTTTGTATGAGACTTTCGCATATTTTGATACTAGAGGTCTGAAAATTTATACCTATTGGGCTCATTGTTATAAATAAAATACACATTCTAGGATTTTAAAAAAATCACCCCCCACCCTTAAAATAAGGGGATGAAAGTTTGTATGGGCTTTCCATAATGGGGGATAAAAGTGTAAATATTATATGGGGCTAAATACACAATTATTATTACTACTTACTTAGAAACACTTATAAAACCTATAAATTAAAAATTACCTTACAAAAAGAAATGAGATCCCACCAAAAACATTTCATGTAAAATTGGCGGCCAAGACTCACATGCTCATAACGCTTTCGCTGTAAAAAAGTTGTCAGATCCCTCAAAAAGCCAAACCCTGAGTTTACTAATCCTACACCTTGGCTTCAAAAGTATGGCTTTACAGCGAAAGCGTTATGAGCATGTGAGTCTTGGCCGCCAATTTTACATGAAATGTTTTTGGTAGGATAGTCATATTACACAAGGAATAAACAGATGCTTAGAATTTTAAGCAACAGTCTCTAGCGATACAATTCGGTACAGTCCGATACAATCTACACTTATACGTATAGTTATAAATACATTTATAAGAAATAAAACATGTATAAAAGCGAACTTTCCTATTAGGGATCTCTTCCAGTAAACCTTTAAGCCATTAAAGGAATAGCTATTCGAATCAAATAGGCAAACTACACACATTACTAAAATAGTTTTCAGTCGTACATAAAACAATATATGTATAAATACTCGTAATATCGTGACCGTATAATGCTTTGCAATCACATTTATTATATTTGCAAATTACTCAGGATAGCCTACAGCAAACAATACCTTAATCAGCGACCTGGGTGAAGTTTGCGCTGTCTAAATAATACATAGGCAAACATTATTCGCTCGAGTTAAATCTGCCACCGTGTTGAACTGTAGCTGTTTAAGTATGAACCAGTCTAACTAGACCTTCCACCCCTCCCGAACTTGAGCAACATGTCCTTAGTATTCAAGGGAGTTAGACAACTCCAGAGCTCAAGCTATCTGGATCCAGTTACTGATGTTTAGGACTGTAATGCGAATAGTAAACATGCTCCTGTTACGTGTTGCTTGAAGGCAAATTTAACGTTGAAATAAAGGTACTGATAAATATTGTAAGAATTTATGTCAACCCACGCCTTGTTTTTACAAGTAGGTATGTTTTGTGAATACTGAAAACGCTGAGGTTGAATGTCAAAATAAAATATAATTATAATTACATTTAGTCTTTATTATTATTACTACAGAATGTATTCGATATTTCAGAACGTTTGACTGCCAAGGGAAGTGTAAAATAAGAAAACAATCAAAGATAATTATATGGGCGAGGTATTATTCCAATATAGGTACATATAAAGTAGCTGCAATGTACTCGTAAAACTATTACCACATAGGTAAACGTAAAATCAATAAAAGCAAACTTGTTCCAATAAGTTTGCTTTTGTGTATTGGAATATTTAAACTCTTAGTCTTACTTTAAATAAAATATAAATAAAATAATGAGAGTAATGCAGCCATGCAGTCATATTCGCTTTATAACCCAGTAACTTCTAGTCAGTAGTCAGTCCTATTTATAAGGAATTTAAGTTTGGGTAGCAATTTATGAGAACTTAATTGAAGCATATGGAAAAATAATGAATGCAAAGAAATTGTCTTCTTAATTTTAATGGGAGATCACAACATTCTAATTACAAACAGTTTATTGGACTAGTTTTCATCGCGCCAGTAACAAGCCTCAAGCCACTCACCTGGATAACGTGTACTTTTTATATGCACTTGCAGGATGCAATAAGAAAATGCCATAGTCTATTACGCTCATTATCAAGGCATTATACAGGAGTCTCATCGTAAAGGGATGGGCACCGCACCAGACACCCGAGAGGCACCTTTATATATTTAGATCATACCTTAAACTTACACATTAAATTATTTGGTAATGCAGTCATTATTGCACACTGAGATGCAGATAAAGGTATAACTTACCGTTTTCAAATGTTTAATAGACATTCTTTCTAGACGACTTATGCGCCCTTAAAATGATTTATATCTGTTGTAACATCTCAACAGACAATGACGGAGCTTGTAATTTTATATTATACAGGAACCAGGGATAAATACGTTTTATTATGCATGAGTAAAAAAATCTATATGGCACAAAAATATGACACAAACTTGAATTTGCCGACGGCGATGTCATTTTGCTCACGCTCGAAATATGGCAGCAAAAATGATGGTTCTAATTCTCTAGAATTTCCGACAGGGCCTTATTCAGCCGGCGGCAGAAAAAAGTTGGTGCCACTGTAGTCATAATTCAGAGCCAATGTATGCTAACTTGACTCCTTAATGACCCCGAGATTCAGATCTAAAAAGAAATACTTTTTGTTCCCGGCCGAACTTTAATAAGCAAACTTTGTTACTTTGTTTTGTTTTTCCTTTTGTTTGTATTGTAAAATGGAATAAATATCTGCGAAATTATTCGTAACGAACTTTACCTACTTTGCAAAAGTGTAATTAGTTTCACGTAAGTGCTTTAGTGTATCATGTGCTCATCAAAGTTTGTCGCTCATCGCTGTGTACACGGGTAAGTAGTTAAGTATTTTAGACGTGACTTGTTTGTAACATACTTTACTTTTATTAAATTTGTAGTTATACATACCAAACCATCTAAACTTCAGTACAGTAGACCAAGTAAGTATATAAATTATAAGTTTTTGTTAAGCTTATAAGTTCCTATGTATTGCATTAGTTTTATAAATAAATAAACTTTTGATTTCATTTAAGTATCATTATCCACGTTTTTTCAAAAGATGCTTATGTATGTAGAAAACGATATAATATATAGTATTTTATGCAACAGTTGTATAAGAGGGGGCAAAAAACGCGAGCGGCATGGGTTACGATGTGAGCGTAGCGAACATCGTAAGAAAGATGCCACGAGCGTTTTTTGACCTACTTATACAACGTTGCAGACAATACTTTTTCTACGACTCGACATTTTAATAAATAAAATCATTGAGGTAAGTACTTATTATTTATTATAAAGCCACAGACCCGAACAAAAGTGTCAAATAAAGTGGCACCGTTGTCATGTTCAAGTAGATGCCAATAACGCTTATTTATAATTTGCAGCAACATATTGACTTCGTACAAAAGAACTCTTTGTTTAAACGTTTAAGTGTCAAATTGACTTAATTACTTATTACCACAAATATTTTACGTGTAAATTAACTTTTTTAGCGTATTCTGACTGAAGTCTCTTGTCAAACTTGGAACATGGCACGAATGGATCAGATTTTAATATTTTTACATACTAAAAATATTTTCACTATTATTTTATTTAGGTATTTAAATATATTTTTTGTTTGAACTAAATTAACTCGTAAATTGTTAATAAATAATTAAGTTACGTTTTTATTGTAAATTGTTAATAAAAAAATTAGTTACGTTTTTATTTAACTTTCCGATAGAAGGGATCAGTAATAATGACATTATTTCTCCTTGTTCCAGTATGTGAAATGAGAGTAAGACAAGTGCAAAATATTCACATTATTAACCCTTTAAAGTTTGATCTTATTTGTCGGTGGCGTGGTATGCACGGCAGCACACGTCGCTGTCGCCTTTATGTGCTCTTGGCGTTCAAAGTTTTAAACTGTCAGTGTCTAGACTCTGTGACAAAATAAAACAATAATAGCAGAGCTATTTTTTAGTAATTTATGAATGTCACCATTTTACGCTTCTGTTGATTAACATAAAAAAAAAACATGATTATGCCGAACACATGAGAAACGAATCATTTGGCTTCAATTATTCTTCGCGTTTGTCTCTTGCTAAATGTGATCTCCATTTTTACGTTGTTGAGAATGGGAATCTTGAAAAAAAAAAAACCGGCCAAGTGCGTGTCGGACTCACGCACAAAGGGTTCCGTACCATTGATTTATGAAATTAAAGGCCTTTTGTTTATTTTTATATTTGAGTTGATTTAATGAAACGGTTTACGATTTATATTATATAAAAAAAAAAAACTACTTACTAAATCTCGTTCAAAACAATTTTCGTTGGTAGTTTTTATAGTAATGTACATCATATGTTTTTTTTAGATTTTTCATTTTCTTATTTTAGAAGTTAGAGCGGGGGGGGACCAACTTTTTTCCACTTTGGAAGCGTCTGTCACGCAAACTATTCGGTTTAGAAAAAAAATATTTTAGAAAACTCGATATCATTTTTGAGGACCTATCCATAGATACCCCACACGTATGTGCTTGATGAAACAAAAAAATTGAATTTCAGTTCTAAAGTATGGGGAGCCCCCAATATTTATTGTTATTTTAATATTTTTGCATCAAAATCTTAATGCGGTTCACAGAATACATCTACCTACCAAGTAGCTCTTATAGTTTCGGAAAAAAATGGCTGTGACATACGGACGGACAGACGGACAGACAGACATGACGAATCTATAAGGGTTCCGTTTTATTTATTGCACTCCTTAGTTTATTAATAAAATATAAAACTATAGCGACTCCTTCGATTTTTGTTCTGTGATGAGGTGCATTTTGTAGGGACAAAGTTAATAATTCTAATACAAAAATTGCTATGATTTTACATAGGATTCGTTAGTTAATCAATAGAACTTAAGTAAAAAAGAATATTCCGCCCTGTTCCTTTATTTTATAGTTGTTATTTCTGTAATTTTTCACTGAAAATTACAAAAAAAAAAAAGTTATAAGTCACTTTTGAGACCCGTCACATGTCATGGTCTAAACGAGACTGATCGCCCAACTAATGCGATTTGTGATTTTGCATTAGTTGGGAGGGTGCCATTTTTTCCGTCTGATTGTGTGTCCATGTAATTATTACGTCAATGAATAAAATGCAAATAAACAACAAAGAAAATAATCAAATGTTCCCGCTCCGAATAAACAAAATTAAAAAAAAAATGTCTGATATTTTTTTTATTGACGTCCATCTGTCAAAAAAATATGAACTTATACCTAAAGGTATACGTTCACTGTACACATCCACGAAGAGGATAAAACATTTTTTTCAATGTATTAGTAGGTACAATAGGTATTTTTATTGCAAATTGTGTGAATGCAGCTGTTTATTTTGTAATATGTGGTACTAATTAATGCTTTTTTGGCGACATTATAACATCGGTCAGCAGTGTTTTTTTGGGCAGTAGAGACTTATAGACTTTTACAAACTTTCATAATTTATGTCTTTATATTTGAGTTAGTGAATATATAAATGACAGAAAAAAGTACTGGAATAGAAAAAATATTTTATGAATTACCGACATCCGAAAATATACAACCGAGCTTCCACTAAACACTTGTTTCTTCAATTACGATTAACTTCTTACAAGATTCTCTCGATTACTCTCAGAGCCATAAGAAATACTGCTCGGTATTATTTCTGTTCGATAGCTCATTCGAGCGACGATATCGAATCGGTTTGGCTCCAATTTATTATATACTTCCAGCACTTTCGGACGCGTGCATACTTTGTACCTGTCATGAACTTTATATATAGTCCAATATACAATTTTCCCATCTCATTGTCAGCACTTTCACAACGTGAAGTATATCTCCGTAGTTCGTTGGCAGAGCGAATCGCGAATCACTATTTGAGTTTGCTGAGTGTTTACTCGCCAGTTTAAATGCTAAACGATTTAAAGGCTTTTTGTTTGGTTTTTGTTTTGAAATAAAATAGTAAAATATCGCGTTGACTAACATTTTTGTTATTTCAGTCGGGCAATTAAAAACTACGCCTAATTAGGCAGAATAATGATATGAATAGAATTTACAAAAGCTCTTTCAAGTTAGTAAAACACTCGTAAACGGGTGGATCTAAAATAATCAAGTTTTCTACACAAGAATCAATAAAGGTTAAATATGAATACGAAAATAACATTAATAATATTTTGAAAGATATAAGCAAATGCAAACAGAACATGATTAGTTGATGTTTTGACGTGACAACGTCTTAAATTAGGTTGCGCTGGGAGTCACTCATGAAAAAGTGTAACGCCCGCTCACGTCTGATGAGAGAGAGAGACAAAATATATTTCTATAGTTAAAATTTGTGTAATTCTTATTTTCATTCATCGAGCATTACTGTAACAAGAGGGAAGAGGGCGGAAGAGGGAAGAGGGAAGAGGGAAGAGGGAAGAGGGAAGAGGGAAGAGGGAAGAGGGAAGAGGGAAGAGGGAAGAGGGAAGAGGGAAGAGGGAAGAGGGAAGAGGGAAGAGGGAAGAGGGAAGAGGGAAGAGGGAAGAGGGAAGAGGGAAGAGGGAAGAGGGAAGAGGGAAGAGGGAAGAGGGAAGAGGGAAGAGGGAAGAGGGAAGAGGGAAGAGGGAAGAGGGAAGAGGGAAGAGGGAAGAGGGAAGAGGGAAGAGGGAAGAGGGAAGAGGGAAGAGGGAAGAGGGAAGAGGGAAGAGGGAAGAGGGAAGAGGGAAGAGGGAAGAGGGAAGAGGGAAGAGGGAAGAGGGAAGAGGGAAGAGGGAAGAGGGAAGAGGGAAGAGGGAAGAGGGAAGAGGGAAGAGGGAAGAGGGAAGAGGGAAGAGGGAAGAGGGAAGAGGGAAGAGGGAAGAGGGAAGAGGGAAGAGGGAAGAGGGAAGAGGGAAGAGGGAAGAGGGAAGAGGGAAGAGGGAAGAGGGAAGAGGGAAGAGGGAAGAGGGAAGAGGGAAGAGGGAAGAGGGAAGAGGGAAGAGGGAAGAGGGAAGAGGGAAGAGGGAAGAGGGAAGAGGGAAGAGGGAAGAGGGAAGAGGGAAGAGGGAAGAGGGAAGAGGGAAGAGGGAAGAGGGAAGAGGGAAGAGGGAAGAGGGAAGAGGGAAGAGGGAAGAGGGAAGAGGGAAGAGGGAAGAGGGAAGAGGGAAGAGGGAAGAGGGAAGAGGGAAGAGGGAAGAGGGAAGAGGGAAGAGGGAAGAGGGAAGAGGGAAGAGGGAAGAGGGAAGAGGGAAGAGGGAAGAGGGAAGAGGGAAGAGGGAAGAGGGAAGAGGGAAGAGGGAAGAGGGAAGAGGGAAGAGGGAAGAGGGAAGAGGGAAGAGGGAAGAGGGAAGAGGGAAGAGGGAAGAGGGAAGAGGGAAGAGGGAAGAGGGAAGAGGGAAGAGGGAAGAGGGAAGAGGGAAGAGGGAAGAGGGAAGAGGGAAGAGGGAAGAGGGAAGAGGGAAGAGGGAAGAGGGAAGAGGGAAGAGGGAAGAGGGAAGAGGGAAGAGGGAAGAGGGAAGAGGGAAGAGGGAAGAGGGAAGAGGGAAGAGGGAAGAGGGAAGAGGGAAGAGGGAAGAGGGAAGAGGGAAGAGGGAAGAGGGAAGAGGGAAGAGGGAAGAGGGAAGAGGGAAGAGGGAAGAGGGAAGAGGGAAGAGGGAAGAGGGAAGAGGGAAGAGGGAAGAGGGAAGAGGGAAGAGGGAAGAGGGAAGAGGGAAGAGGGAAGAGGGAAGAGGGAAGAGGGAAGAGGGAAGAGGGAAGAGGGAAGAGGGAAGAGGGAAGAGGGAAGAGGGAAGAGGGAAGAGGGAAGAGGGAAGAGGGAAGAGGGAAGAGGGAAGAGGGAAGAGGGAAGAGGGAAGAGGGAAGAGGGAAGAGGGAAGAGGGAAGAGGGAAGAGGGAAGAGGGAAGAGAATAAGACGTTGTCACGTAAAATCTTCATTCGCCCGTAAAACCGACTTTACAGGCAACCATTTTTTTGACAAAATTACTAAAACAAACTATGGTAATGAAAACGAACGAAGAACGTTTACAATTCGAGTATTTAGCAACGGCGTGGTACCCATAGAACCCGATTCCCATCGGCTTGCCCAGCTCAGAGCAGTTTAACACCCATCTCTATTGATCTTGAATAAGCTAGCTAAATAATCTTGCTCCGGCTTGCCCGAGGAGTTCTTTGACGGCGGGGCGGGGCCACTGGTAGGTACATCAAATATTAGTTCGCAGTACTTTTATTTTATTCATCTATATAGTAAAATTTGTTTGCAGTCAAGATTTCTTTGTTAAAAGCTGCAGCCGTTTATGTTCCAAGAAAATATTTCTCATTGCCGCTCGCAGGAAGCATTTCTGAGAAAATATTCAGCAATGCTTTAAAATTGCTTTCCATTCATTTATGAACTGTAAGCATCTCATTACAAGTATAAACGCTGCATCTGAACATTTTTTACAAACTATTTATTTATTTTCTCAAATTATGTTATGAAATAATGACATTGTGTTCAATAATTAGAATAGGCTTGGAATAGGTATGACGACTGATGTTATATTCTACAGCATACTGTAGTTATACGCGAATGAAATTAGATCAATATATCATAAAACCAAGTAAAAAAAAAAAATGTGACTTCAAAGGTACGTAAATTGTATGATTAATGTTTTAATCCAAAAGTAATTTTGAAATAGTTTTTAGAATCCTCATAAATTAACAAAACAATAATTGTATGATAACCATGAACTTAAACGCACCTTTTCACGGTGAAAATGCCAAATTACTTATTGTCTTCATACAAATATTGCTACAAATAACATAGGTATTATAATGACGTCGCATGTAGATGGCCATTTGTATGGATCGTTTTTAGTGCTCTGTGGGAATGTTAAACTTTGACGGTCATTTCTGACTTTTCAGCAGTCTAAGTTAATTCCATTTATAGACATGTGATTCCAATAAAAACTTGTTTTTTTTCTGATCTAACGAGATTGGACATCGGCGTCTGGTAGCATGCTCAAACAGAATATATAAAAATAAGTTTTGACATTTGGTCATCGAATTGTAAATATTTTCTCGTTGTGATTTGATTCGATATTTTTTTTTTAATTTCATTGCATATTTGAGAAAAAGCACTATATATACCTCGGCGTAAAACAGGATTGCAGCCTCGTATCCCTAGCCTATTACCTACTCGGCAGGCAATCCCCATTTTCCCAGCTTCTGCAGTAATGTACTATTCCTGGCCCGGGCTCTGTCTGTCTGTCTGTCTTTAATTAAATTAAGATAAGTATAGGCACCGAGCGACCCGCAGTAGTTGATACTGGGTGAAAGCCGACTAAAAAACCCAAGATTCAGACGCGAGATGAACTATATTGAGGACAAACATTTATTAGGAGTTAAAATAAAAGACAAATCACATTATAAAAGGGGGAAAGTATACATCCTTAATGATCAAGATAACGTACTGTCTAAAACCAGTTAACTCCAAAAAATATTAAGTACTTAAAAGTAACAAAGTAAAAACGTTACTTTGAAAAGGTAATAAAATTCGTACAAACCGGAATGTCCTCTTTCGACAAGCCAAGACGTCTTTGTCAAATCGTTGCACCAATTTAGAAGCTGTATTTGAACTCCTTTGGACGAGACGGTGCTCAACGTTTTCGAGAGTTTAATTTTAAAGAGGAAGCGTATTTTAAGTCTATTTTACTTGTCTGTAGTTACTCTGTTAATAAGTTTGATACCATTTCGAAACGGAAATATAGTTCGTTAACCAATTAAAACTAAATTACAGTATTCAATACATTTCGCGCGAATGCGATTATGGCCGTCGTGGTGTAGTTCAATATTATTGAATCATTAAAAATGTATGTACTCACAATCCCTAGACTTTGAAAACAGGGATCAATAAAATGCGGTGGCATAATTGCTCACAACAACTGAATGAGGTCTATATGACGCGCCTGTTTTACGCTTTAGATTTTCCGCGATCTTAACAAGATCATCGGTTCAGCCAGTGGAAGATAATGTCCGCCAAATATTTCTTATATATCTTTTTTATGTAATTATTCTCATTATCATCATATCAGCCGATAGATGTCCACTGCTGGACAAAGGCCACCCCAAAGTTCTTCACAACGATCGGTCTTGCGCCGGCCTCATTCAATTTCTGCCCGCGATCCTAAGCAGGTCATCGGTCCACCTTGTTGGGGGCCTCCCATGCTGCGCCTTCCAGCCCGCGGTCGCCACTCAAGAACCTTTCTGCCCCAACAGCCATATCAGTTCTACGAGCAATGTGCCCCGCCCACGTGGTCGCTCCCAATGCACCTCAAAAGAAGGGTCAAGGTTACTCAAAGGGCAATGGATCCGAGTTATTTTGTATATAATCATTTGCAATTTTGCATGTCGCATATAAATCCATTTAAAAATGTAACGTAGGTAATCCAAAAAGTTGAGCGTTTTGAATTTATCACGGCAGCAAAACTACGGGCAACTTAGTAGTAAATACTTATATTTTCCCCAGTCCGCTGCCACCCAACCCAGGGTGAACAGTCGCGATGCACCGAGATCTCCTGCATGATTTGTGGCTTACGTCATAAAGTAATGCCAGCGAGTGTTGCCAACAGCTGAATTGGGCTATTTTATAGTCGACTCGCTTTGACGGAAATAGAATTTGAAATACGATTTAGAAGAATTGGACGTTGACGTTATTTTATAGTTCGGCCAAACAGCGAGCATGTTGTTTTGTTTAACGTGGGATTAGATCGGTTTATGTAGACCAAATTATTGAACTAGCGTTGAACGCTACTTACCTTTTTCAAAGAAACGACCAGCTGTTAAAAATAAAACTAGCCAAAAAAACGTACCCTTCACAGGAAGACAAAATGCTATGGAGGTATACTATCGTAATTTACACTACTCTATTATAGGTCAAGTCCAGTAGTCAGGCCATTTCACTGTTAAATTATCTACTATATGTATACACGTGCATACTATAATTAATTACATTATATACGTGCACAACGAAAGTGCAGCTGGTGTCGCAAATTTAAATCTTTCACCTTATCATTGCTTGAAATTGACATTTACAGTGCTGCTACCACAGTTCGTTCACGTTCCCTGTAGGTAGGTGTGCCTAACACTAGGACGTTTATCTAAGCTCCAGTGAAACGTAACAAATAAACAACCCACAAAACATTTACGTGCTTAACTAAAACGTTTCTCAAAGAAAGGTACACTAAAGGAAATGCCTGGTTTCCATTGTGACGCGTGAAGGGCGTTGGAGGACCCTCTACCGACTGCGGGGCGCATTCGACGTCGTTATTATGCCGGTAAATAATGTCGACATTACTGCTGTGCACGATGTTTGGAGACGAATTAAATCATAATGATTACGAGAGGTTTCACATTTAAATGCGCTTAAAATGCTGTTTTTAGGTACTACAAAAACAGTTGCATACGCTGTGGGCAGACTGTCTAGTTTATTGTATAGCTGTATGGCTACCTGTCGCGATAGAACGGTTATAGTTTGTTTTAATGCGGGCGTAGTTTTGTAAACCTAAATACTCATGCGTTATTTACAAACTAAATTAAATTCATAAAAATAACCGCTCTGAATCGTCACTGGTTTCAATGGTTCTATAACACTACTATCTCCCAAACGGTATCGGCATTTTAGTTTACTAAATACCTATTTCTCTTGTTATATTCGCAAAATACGTTTTTAAACGTGGGCAAAATGTAACAGAATTTAGGACAAGGATTGCTCCAGGCACATTTGTTTCGTGAACTTGTACGTTTCTTATTTTATTCTACTAAATTCTAAGTAAAATGCCAATTACCTTAAAGCATAATGTAACATTCTAGTCCCGGGGTAAGAAACTGGCTAGCTTTTATCCCGAAATTTATGCTTCTTCCCTAAGGAAAGATGATGAAGGAAAATAATGCTAGGCAAGAAAAATGTACGGCGGCCCGCGGAACAAGCTACGATGCCTACTAAGTCGTGTGATGTATATTAGATAAACGTCGACTTACAACATGTTGAAAATATATAACAAATACAATGAAAGACACAGTGCTTTTTTTTCACTCAGTAGCTTAGTTGGTCAGAGCGTATCGCCTCAGCATGGCATAAGACACGAGTTTGAATCCGGTCACGGTCAGATTTTTTTTTCACTGGTTCTATCTTTGTATTTGTACAATACAATACAAGTACTCTTTATTGCACACCTCATAAAACATACAGGAGAAATACAATGCAAGAAATTACAATTAGAGGTAAACAACAGTCGGTCTTATCGCTAAAGAGCGATCTCTTCCAGACAACCTTTGGGTAGTGGAGAACTTGAAAAAAATGATTTTAGGCGGTGCACAAATCGGAAAATAATAATAATAATATATACATAAAAACAAATAAATACATAAATATAATAAACAATAAATACATAAATACATACATACATTCAGTCAAAAGATAATACATAGTTTGTTTTTGTAATACAAGAAAAAGTTACTAATTTCACTTAAAAAATTACGACAATCATGGTAGTAAAACTTCATTGTTGCGTTTAGCACGTGATCAATAAGTGACAAAGCATATCTCACTATTTGACAATTATTTATCGTGTGATAAAAGCAACCGTCGTAGGTGCGCTGGTAGCATTTGTGGACTTCAACAAAGCATTTTGATACCGTCAGCAGGGAAGGGTTATACACCATTCTGCAGAGTATCGATTGCCCTCCAGAGCCTCTAAACCTGGTTAAGATTTTCCACAAGGATTCTTAAAAATTAAACAGTTTCTATATGCGTGGTCTGCGTCGTATTTCAGGTTGGGTAGAAGGATCGAGTCACAAACGAGAAGGTGCTCAGTATCGCACGCTTGCCCAGTATCGCAGCCATATCTTAACACACAGACGTCTACGTTGGCTTGGGCTCGTGCAAAGGATGGAATCATCTCGTGAGTCATCGAGTGAGATTGCCGACGCTAAGCGACCCTATGTAACGCTTTAGACAGTTCAAAGCGGGACGTGTTGTCCTTCAAGTATTCACATCCAACACTGAAGACCGTGACCTATGATGGAAGACTGTGTGATGGTGTGGTGTTTTTCCCCACAAGCGCAACCTGAGACATCAGCGCGCAGCTCTTCCCCTTAGGCGCAACATTTATTTGACAATTATGGGGCCGTGGTTACGCTCTTGTATCGGGCTATCTGTCATAGATGCAAAAAGCCACAATGAATGAATAAATAAATGAATGAATTGATATGGTTTATTTTCGAACTTATTTATAAAAATAATAAAGCTTTTTCTTGTTCAGCTTGGCCAACGACATTGACTGCCTTCCCGAATAAAAATAAGAAAGTTTTGTGTAAACTAAAGAAAATTTTGGTACGAGTATTTAACCAAACTTTCATAAGTGGGCTGTTAAAAATTATAAGAGCTTTCCGAACTTATCGAAAATCTTTGGAAAGTTTCTAACAAGCAAGCAGAGTTTACCTCTAACCAGACCCAGTTATAGTTGGAGTCACCTCCCTAACCTTGTTTACTCCACATTCCACCCCATAACAGATCCGAATAGGTCATCACCCCCTTTAGGGTTGTGCTTAGGTGCTGGCAAGCAGATGGGTAGGGTTGGGGCAAATGTACTCATATTTACATCGTAAGAGTTATACAATTGTGAGCATTGCTTTATAGGTATGCGAGACCGACGGAGTTTGAAACAGAAGTGAATCACATCCAGTGCACTTCACCTTGCGATCAGTCAACCTTGTGGAGACCTATTCTACCTACCTTAGTGGCGCATATATTCACAAAATGAATAGGGGAGAACGACGGGTTTTGTAACAGAGGTGAGTTGCAACAGCGTCAATTTCTCGGATTTACATCGGTTAGCGAAGCAAAGACGCACACTGAGGCGGGCCGTGGGGCGAGTCAAAAGACCGTTGTTGCCAGGTCACTAACGGATAAAGATACTGAGAGAAATATGTATGTTGCATCCTGGTCATGATTACGGATGGTCAATGGTTATGAGTCCGTACTCATGACTCGTCTGAAGTTGCTGCGGAGCGCAAGCGCTATCTGTGGCGCTGTACGGAGTCTAGAAGCGGCGCGAGACGGGCGAGGGATCATTCTGTTCCCAGCAGTCGGAAAGTGCACTAGTCTCTTAGGAACTGTACCGCGTTTCGTTAACCAGTTGATTTGTTACAATTGATAAAATTAATCTCGATAGTTAAATTATAAACAACGTTTTCTCGAGTATGGTTTAGCTGTCTAACTATGTCCGATAACGACCTCGACCCTCCTGATCCTATATGTATATGTTGTTTCAAAACCCGAAATAAAGCCAGCCATCCGACTGCCTCTTTGAAACTGCAACTACGCGTCATTTCATTATTTTAACTAAGTCAATGCACACAATGTTTTATAAATAACTACTCAAAAATCAAAATCAAAATCATTTTATTCAAAATAGATCCATGTAGAATGCTTTTTGAAGGTCATTGCTATACATATACAATTCAAATCATTTTACAACTATGTCATAGATACCCTAAAATACTAAGTCATATTACTTCATGAGATTTACAATCAAAAATTGTTTAAAGAAACAAGCTTAAATAATTAACACTAACTGTTCGCGCCATATGTAATATATAAATATGTTAGTCAAATTTCCTGGTAGATGGCGGTGTTACTTTGAGGGCAATGCTGCATCGCGGTATCGTTTGTTTCCCAGAGAATGTATATAGGCTTTCAAGAAATAAATATTATTCGTTCGCAACCCAATAGTGTGTTTTATTAGCCGCTATTGTAGAGGGCGTCCCGAGGACGAGTACGGTGTTGTACATGGTCCTTCGAACCGGATGGCTGAAGACGGGTGTTCGTCGTTTTTGGCGTAGTTTCAAAGGGTGACGGGTTGTCGTCACGGGAGCAACGGCAGCTCCGGAGTGAGCAGGCGGCAGATCCGGAAATTCCTGCCTGTCAACGGGTGTGACGTCATTGCCGACGAACAAGGATAAGTGCAGTGTTTACATATTTATGAAGAATAACTGTGAGTACTTTAAAAAGTTTTAGTAGTGTTGGTGAAAAGTGACTTAAGTGACCTGTCATCAAATCAAAACAAAACTGACAGTTGTCAAATTGGGACTTAAAAAATTTAGTGAATTAGAAGTAAAACATTTACAAGTCCTAAACACTTAGAATAGTTTTACAAAAAGTGTTTAGACGGGGAATCCATGCCCGAATTCAACCCCAAGTTTCAAACACTTGTAAAATTTTCAAGATTTATTCAGTGGACAGAGAAAAATCAAGACTTGTAAATTTTCATCGGACTTTTAATTTCAAAAATTCAATCAATCAAATTTTGGACTACGTTTCATCAACTTCTGAACTTCAAACACATTCATACAAATTTGGGATTTGTAATTTAAACATGGATACGGATATCAGTGTTCTTGTGGATATTTCTGTACGCATCGCTAAAGCATATACTAACTTCAAGAAATCACCTAAGGAGCGTGTGACAGTAGCGTATGTCGAAACGCGACTAGAGAGTTTGGAATCATTATGGGAGAAGTTCTCTACGAGACATCTTGATTTGATTCAACAATATTCACAAGTGGAAATAGCTCAGTCTGTCTATGGTACGGAGTTAGTTTACGATGTAACGGATGACAACTATTTGGACTACAAGTGCGATCTTAAAAGTGCGCTCAGCAGATTGCAACCGAAACCCAGCTGTACATCGATGCAAAACGACAGATCTTCAAGCTCAAAGTCAAGTCATGTCAAGTTGCCGAAGATTACAATTCCAATATTTACCGGACTATATACAGAATGGATGAGTTTCAGAGATTTATTCATATCACTCATCCACAACAACAACGAAATTGATGATGTACAAAAATTACACTACCTGAAAGGTCATCTCAAAGGAGAAGCGGAGCAATTGCTACGGCATATTCCCATCACTAATGACAGTTACAGGCAATGTTGGACTCTCTTGAAAGATCGTTATAACAACAAGCAATATTTGATAAATTGCATATTGCAACGGTTTTTCAGTCAAAGGGGTATTTCATCAGAGTCCTCCAGCGCTATCAAACAATTGTTAGATGTAACAACCGAAACATTAAATGCACTTAAAGGGTTAGGTATTGACACTGGTACGTGGGATGTCATAATAATCTATATAGTCAGCCAGAGATTCGATCCCGAAGGTAGAAAACAGTGGGAGACCAAAGTCAGTGAGTTGTCTCGCTTAGATAAGTTACCTAACATGTCACAGTTTCGAGAGTTCTTAGAAACAAAATACCATTCACTAGAGTACTTAGATACAAATTCAAATCACGGTCCGATACAGCGCACTTACATTGATAATATCAATCACAGTAATCAAATTAGCAAATCAAACCCAATCCACATGTTACATGTTGCTCAGTTAACCTGCGTATATTGTAAAGGAGATCATCATCTTAGAAGTTGTAGGGAATTTATAAACACTGATCTCAACAGCAAGCGTAACTTTGTCCAAGGTCACGGGTTATGTTTCAATTGTTTAAGAAGTAATCACTCGGTAAAACACTGTAAAATCACCGCGTCTTGCCAAATATGCAACAGAAGACACCACTCATTATTACATCCAAAGGGCGAAAATCAACCAGCTATCTCAGGGGAGTCAGTTGGCAATCAGGTTGCACCAATCACGAGTCAAGTCAAGTCATCAACACAGGGAGAATATTCATCAACATCCACGAACATCACAAACCATTTTGTGAAAGGAGCGGCGCATCAGGTGCTGCTAGCCACGGCTTTAGTGAAAGCTGAGTCACAGAATGGAGGGAAACATCAGCTCTTAAGAGCTCTCGTAGATCAGGGGTCTCAAGTCTCATTTATCACGAAAGCGGCAGTCCAGTCGCTTGGACTGAAAACCACACCAACCAAGGGACTCGTATCAGGGTTGGGAGGTGAACAGCACCTTAAAGCAAGGTCAATGGTACAGTTAGCAATCAGTTCACGTCTCAATTCAGGTTGTGTGATTCATGTTTCAGCATATGTCATTGAGAAACTGACAGAGTACGTACCTGCGTCAGTAGCATCAGCATCATCAATCACCTCATGGCCGGAGTTAGAACATATAACCCTAGCTGACCCGGAATATCAAACTGCTAATAAGATAGACATCTTATTAGGGGCGGAGATTTATAGTAGAATTATACATCAAGGAGTCATCAAATGTCCGTCAGGGTCTTTGATAGCACAAAATACCACCCTGGGATGGATATTAAGTGGGCAAATAGAATCAAATAAATACATACCCATTACAAATACTGTATCCATGCATACACACGTAGAATCTGTGGAAGAACCGGTGAAATCCTTAGGTATCAAAACAGAGCCGTCACGCAAACAGAAGAGTCTGTCGTCAGTTAAAGAACAGAGAAGTGACGACTTCTATAACGTCACAATAACACGAGACGAAAATAATCGAAATGTAGGGAACATCCCGTCTCGAGACAGAAAATCAGACTGCGCGGATGATCGATCGCGGGACATAGTATTGAGAAGACGTCATTATCAGGGAAGAAAGCTGCAGAAAGACGAGCATCTGAAACAGAAAAACAAAAACGCATGTAATAAGTACTTAGAAGCAAATTACATAAAAGAAATATACGGAAACAAAGCAGAGGGCTTACACGTACCATATCATACATCAATGAGGGAAGATAATGTAAAGGAATACAAGGTGCATAAGGGTAAAATCAGGAAGAAAAATAAAAGCGATGATTGGTCCATATAGCAACTGAGAAGCTTTAAAAATGGATTTGATGTCAAGACGTAGAGTAAGAACTAAGAAAATGAAATACAAGCAAAAAAGGGGTTTAGTCAAACAACAGTGAAGCAATGATGAGTAAAACATAAGCAAGCAAGCATACATAAATAGAAAAGCTATTACCTACATAAATAAATGGATATCAAAAATAAAATAGTGGAACTTACTTGGGGTCATACTTCAGGTTTTGTATATGTAGTTCTTTAAGCATCAACTCAAACCTAATACTGCAAGTTAATTATTTCAAGAGCATTAAGCGTTATAGTGGATTAGTTATGTTCTAGCTTTTGGGGATATTTTTAGTTAAAAAAGATTATAAACATTTCACACAAAAATAAGTGTACTTACCTTCGTTAATCCGCGGCTAGTGAGCTAACACTATTCCGAGTAGGCGGGTGGCAATTTACTTGCCAAATATGCAATTCATAGGACGACACAAAAATACACAGGTTGTTTCTGATTTGTAATATTGAAGACATTGTAAGGATTAAAGGTATATTTCAACAACAGCATGATTATTATTAAAGTAAATGGTTTTAGTATATCCTGTATTGGACAAGGTTATGCAAGTTGTGTCTTAGAATAGTTAGGCTAGTCAAATCGTTAAATTCCACGACCAGTTTTTCAATTAAAGAGCTCTTAGTTTATTGAACATTTCACTCAATTGTAATCATCTAACGTATAGATTCGAGCATGTTTTAACAGAGACACGTATAGTGAACAGTTTCATTTAATTTGTATCATTACACTTTTATCAATGTTATGTCGAGAAAGTTATTTCAATTTAATATTAACTTTAGTTTATGGGAAACATTTCACAACACGTGTTATTTACATTTTATATGCATCAGGGAAACATAGATTGTAATTAAGAGGTTTGAGCATTCATCTATCATTTTAATGTGATTTAAGAACAGTCGTTCTTGGCGGGCGGTATGTTCGCGCCATATGTAATATATAAATATGTTAGTCAAATTTCCTGGTAGATGGCGGTGTTACTTTGAGGGCAATGCTGCATCGCGGTATCGTTTGTTTCCCAGAGAATGTATATAGGCTTTCAAGAAATAAATATTATTCGTTCGCAACCCAATAGTGTGTTTTATTAGCCGCTATTGTAGAGGGCGTCCCGAGGACGAGTACGGTGTTGTACACTAACACAATTATTATTAACATTAATTCTCCAACCATATGTGTTCGCACTGAAAAAAATATCCAGTGGAGCCTACTGACATTACAGTAAGCGTAACCGTTATTGCAGTTAGGTTTACTGAAATGTCAGTAGGCCTAACTGTTATTGCAGTAAGTCTTACTGTAATGTCAGTAGGCTCCACTGGCTATTTTTTTCAGTGCGTCTGAAAAATAATCGTCTACTTTATAATAAGCTTTCTTCTTCAAGGTTTGCTTTACCGTAGTCTTGAATTTATTCTCATTCATATTTAGAATATGGTTTTTGATTATAGCAGCGTGTACAGAGTCCCACAAATGACTTTTGGATCTTACTTAGTCTAGTTCTTATTCCTAACAGTTTATCCTTATTTCTAGTATTCCTATTATGAATGTCACATCTCCTTCGAAATAAAGTCAAGTTTTTTCTTACATGCATAATTAACTTAACTCATAACGACTAAACGATTGGACTGAAATTGTATACTTATTTCAAGTTCTACCTAGTTTTACCATCCTCACGTTGCGCCCTCCCTAGTCATTGGCATACTTAGTATTCTCTATCGACACTAGCCATGTCCTAAGACGGGATGAGATCGGATCGTCACGAGCGGTTAGTTTCGAGTGCATTCCCTTGCTCTATGGTAGCCTGGTGCATTGGCTGGGTATATTTATTTATCTCATCGCCAGCCGACTATAGGCGTGAAGACATTTTTTTTGAGGATGTAAATCGTTTAAATTTTTAATTAAGATCAAATAAATGTCCATGTAGGACTTACTACATTTAGACTGCTCTAAAAGTCAGAAATGACCGTCGAAGTTCAACATTCCTAATATTAGTAGTAATTTTTTGGGTTGGGTACCAATATTTGTATGGAGACAATAAGTAATTTGCCATTTTCACCGTGAAAAGTGCGTTTGAGTCCATGGCTGTCATATAATTATTGTTATTTTTTTTAAATTATGAGGATTCTAAGAATAATTTAAAAAAATAATTTTTGGACAAAAAAAAAACACAAAATTTGCGTACCTTTGAAAACACATTAAATTTCAAACCAAGAACTGATGTGGGAGAATGAATTAAAAAGCATAGATAAGACAACAAGTATTTTTATTCGAATGGAAAACAAGCGGAAAAATTAACAAATAAATTATCTTATTCTCAGTAAATACGAATTATAGCAATTATATTTATCCCATTAAATAAGAGCAAAGCAATGATTCAATTAAAATAGCATAATTATTAATTACAATGAATTACAATGAATAATTAGGTTACAATTTTATTGTACGGGTTACCTGACAATATGAATAACCCAGAGAGAGTACCGTGCTCGTCCACAGCTCGAAGTCAAGTGAAGAGCTCCGAGGTGGGGACTTGCTTTTATAGCAACTGGCCACCTGTGGCCGGCCACCTGCACGGCTGCTTAACTGGTGACATTGTGGGAGGTAGGAACAGAGAAAGTTGTAGAATGAGTTTTGAATGGTGGGTAGTTTAATGCCGTAAAAGAGTGTCTTTAAAATTATTCATATTTTGTAACATAAATACTCCCATCTCCCACACGGCCATTCTGACGAGCAGCCAGTACAGCAGGCTCGCGAAAGAAAAACAATGTAAAAATAATCTAATCAAAATCATAAATACACTCAAAGTTTTAATCATCCATTATTTTCTGGTCTTAGACCTAATCATTTAAATGCCTCGGTAAAATCGCCAAAAACGGCACGGCAACATAATAACCATGCACCTCGGTAAAAGCCAGTAAATGGCACGGCAAAGAAAAAAATAATGTTACACTTGCCTCGGTAAAGAGCCAACAAAAGGCACGGCAATAAATGTACCACTTGCCTCGGTAAAATCGCCTAAATGGCACGGCAATTGGGCACAGCAAAAAAAATAAACAGTGTACAACGACGGTACATATTTCTCAGCATATACCCATCATCTGGCCAGGAATCAAGGGCATTTACTGGGACATATGGAGACAAAGTGAAACAATGAAAATGAATGTTGCAGAATCCATAAGCGACTTCTATTCAATAGATTCTGTAAGTTCACTACCCAACTCAGGGGAGACAAGTCTTAAATTATCATGTGCAACATACAATTCATTTCCAGTACTAAAAACCTTAACGGTATATCTTTCGTTATCATTAATTTTGGTAATAACACATGGACCCTTAAACTTGCTGTCAAGTTTAGTGATATTTCTGGGATTTTGTTTCACAAGAACGACATCACCTAACTTAAATGGAACTATCTTTGCTTTGTTTTTATCGAAGTGCTCTTTCTGCTTCATAGCACACGCATCGAGTCTTTGTTTAGCAGCGAGTCGACAGACACTTAAATCTAGCCGTTCAACGTCATCAGTGATAGCAGAGATAGCAGGTGGTGAACGATTGCAACCAATGAGTAGCTGGAAGGGAGTTTGACCTGTACTTTTATTAAAAGAGCAATTGATAGCTAGTTGTACTTCTCCAACAGCATCCTTCCAGCTCCTCCTCGTGGTATTATTCACAACCGTGAGACAGTCAGTCAGTACCTTCATAAGTCGCTCCACCTGTCCATTAGCGCGACTAACACCACTGGCAATAAAATGCAATTCAATAGACCAATGTGTACAAAAGTCTCGTAATGCCTTGCCAGTGTATGATGCCGCTTGATCACATACAATTCGTTTTGGTGTTCCGAACGTGTGAATAAAATCTTTTAAACAATTCACTGTAGTGGCTGCAGTAAGATTTGTCACCGGTCTTAAAAAACAGTATTTGGTGAAAGCGTCTATAAACACAATGGCGTATTGCTTTTTAAGATTTCCACCACTCAGCTTACCGGTGGTATCCATGTGTATCGTGTGAAAAGGGACAGGGGTTTTATCAATCGGGTGAAGAGAAATTTGGCGGGAACCTGACTGCCCTTTATTGATTTTACAGATCAGACAATTCTCTACATACTTCCGAACACTTCTGGACATATTTGGAAACCAAAACAATTCGCGGATCTTTTCCAAGGTTTTTTCCCAACCTAAATGTTTTAAGGAATCGTGATAGAGTTGAACCAGATGCCATCTGTAACTTTTTGGCACAAACAAGGACTTTTTGATTTTATTATTCCTTGTAGTATAGATTCGGTAAAGCAATCCGTTTTGTATTTCATAACTAGAAGCAATGCTTCTATCGATAGTACCGTTTTGAATTGATTCGATTATTGTCTTGGTTTCCAAATCCTTTCCCTGCTCAACCTCTAACCAGTCATTGTAATTAAATACATTACTTATATCATTAGCTACTGGATTTCTACTCAAAAAATCGACATGAGGTATACGTTCCCCCTTACGATACTCTATTTCAAAATCGAAAGACTGCAAGTATGCCCACCATCGATGGACACGAGGAAGCAACTCTTTTTTATTGCGGGATGCTTTTAGCGAATTACAATCCGTCACGACCTTGAAACTTCTGCCAAAAAGGTAGTGCCTGAAATGTTTTATGGCCTTGACCACGGCCAAAGTTTCGAGCTCGTATGAGTGATATCTCGTTTCAGTGTCGGTGGTGCGCATACTGAAGTATTCTACAACCTTTAGATGCGATTCATGTTTTTGAAACAAAACTGCGCCAAATCCAGTGGAACTGGCATCGGTATGAAGCTCTATAGGTCTTGAGGGATCGAACAAGGCCAATGTCGGTTCAGCGGATAGGTACTCAATAATTTTTTGCCTAGCTGCTTCATGTTCCGAAGTCCAGTTCCACTTGACATCGGACCTCGTCAGATTATATAAAGGGCTCAATATCTGTGAGAAATTCGGAATAAATTTCCTAAAATATCCTGCTAGTCCGCAAAACTGACGCACCTGTTTCACTGTCGAAGGAGTCGGAGAATTGATAAGTGCTTGGATTTTAGCAGAACTGGGTCTCACGGAACTGTTAGATATCACGCGGCCTAAGTATTCTATTTCCGTTTCAAGGAACTTACATTTTTTGATATTTAAGGAAAATCCTGCTTTTTTCAGTGCATTGAGAACTTTATCTAAATTATCAAGACCTTCCTCGATCGTTTTGGAAAAAATTATGACATCATCAATGTAAATTAGGACGGATACATCGACGTACGGTTTCAAGGCTGCATTAATGGCTCGTTGAAAAACAGAGGGAGCATTACATAGCCCAAAAGGCATGCGCAAGAATTCATACTGGCCGTCAGGCGTGACAAAGGCAGTTTTTTCAATTGAATCGGGAGCTATTGGAATTTGGTGGAATCCTGCGGCCGTGTCTAAGACGGTAAAATATTTAGCGTTCACAAGTTTGCCAATGTGGTCGTCGATCAGAGGGAGAGGGAAATGATCTCTGACAGTGTTACTATTTAATTCCCTATAGTCAACGCATAAGCGATCGCTGCCATCCTTTTTGCGGACTAATAACATTGGGCTAGAAAAAGGAGAATTACTATCCCTGACAATACCGTTATCTTTTAGATCTTGTATAATTTTTTTGACGTTTTCACGTTCAATGGGTGCAAGCCGATAAGGGCGCCTTTGAACGGTCTTGTCAGGATTTTTCAGCCTGATAGATAGTTCTCCCGTATTCACTTGGGTTACAGAGTTTCCAGAAGTAAAGAGATCAGAATTATTCTTTAATAACGCGAGTAGTTGTTCTTTTGTCTTACCGTCAACATTGGTTTTAATTTCAGTTTCCAAGTCAATTTTTTCTACACAGTTCACATCATATTTACTTCTGGAAATCTTAGTTTCTGACTTCGAAAAGGTAACTTGCATCCCAGGGACATCAAAGAAATTTTCACCCAGCAAAATGTCGTATTGAATGTAATTGTCAGGGACCAGCACGAATTCAAGCTCTAAATTCAAGCCATTAATGCAGAGTAAGCTATTTTTCTTACGGGAGGAACAAAACGCATTTTCTCCAACACCCCGCAACAAGGTCATCTCAAAAGTAGTCCTGCCGCCAATAGAATCTCCTACACTTTCGCGCATTAACGAACATTCCGCGCCGCTATCAACGAGGCACACAAAATCTCGGTTATCAATTTTGGCGATAATGCATCGGTTGCTGCTCACCATCAGAGACCTAACCGATTTTTCTGGCTTAGGAGTCTTGTTTAGGCGTTTAAAGCAATTTTCATATTTATGACCAGGCTTCAGGCAAAAGGTACAAGTAGTTGCTGATCGGTGGGATTCTTTTGGTGGCATTTCTCGTTTTTGTGTATTAGGTGTTGAGCTGGGAGTCGAACTCAGAGAAGTGGAAGTGTTATTACTTAGTGCCGTACGGCAATCTCTTTGCAAATGCCCTAATTTAAAACATTTCTGACAACGTCTTAATTTGAAATCAGAAGGGCTAAATTTAGATTTTTTAGATGGTATGTTGTGATCGGCATCAGTCACTGGTCGCTTACGCTTATAGGCATTGAGACTCTGTATTAGTTGTGGCAAAGTTTTGGGTGTAAGTCGCAACAGATCAGAACGAATACGAAAGTCCGACATACCTGATATCACGGCTTCAACCAGATGCTGCTCTGTCACCACGATGCCGACAGCTTTCTTCGCCAATTCCCACTTGCGGGTAGCATACTCTGCCAGACTGCTTGCCTTGTCGCTTGTGTATTCCATGAATGCGATCAAATCATCGTAATATCTGGTTTCATCTGCGAAGGTTTGCACAAGGTTGTTTTTTAATTCATCCCAATTAGTAATGGTCGTGTAATTGCGTCGAGCCCAATCGGCCGCTCGTCCTTTTAAGTTTTTTCTAGCCAAATTGAGAACTTCGCGTTCGTTAAGTTGATAGTCAGTTCTTAATTCCTCAACATGTCGGCACCACATTTGAACGGTATCAGTGCGGTCATCTGGGTCGAAAGCAGGTAAGTAAATATGTTCCAAGTTCCTTGGGCGCGGTAAAGGCGTGGCTGCCTGTGGGCGCGTAGCGTTAGATGTAGTTTGAATGAATGTGGTCATCATTTCTTGCATCATGGTCTTCATAAAATCCAATGGAACGTAGTTACCGTTATTAGTGACCCTTGACCCATCCGAACCGGGTGTAAGTGGAACACTCTGGGATTCGCTGGAACTCGAAGTAGTCTCCGTCTCGTCGCGCTGTTGTCGCGGCATGAAGCGCTGCTCGAGGGGCGGCGGCGCTCGCAAACTGGTACCAGCATCAGGATCAGGTGCTTCAGGAACCCTGCCAGGGTCCGCGCGTCCGTACTCGTCTTGTGACATTGCGAAACACTCACTCACTCTGAAACTGACAATAATGTGTTGTACTACATATTACGCTTAATACGATCCCAACTTCTGATGTGGGAGAATGAATTAAAAAGCATAGATAAGACAACAAGTATTTTTATTCGAATGGAAAACAAGCGGAAAAATTAACAAATAAATTATCTTATTCTCAGTAAATACGAATTATAGCAATTATATTTATCCCATTAAATAAGAGCAAAGCAATGATTCAATTAAAATAGCATAATTATTAATTACAATGAATTACAATGAATAATTAGGTTACAATTTTATTGTACGGGTTACCTGACAATATGAATAACCCAGAGAGAGTACCGTGCTCGTCCACAGCTCGAAGTCAAGTGAAGAGCTCCGAGGTGGGGACTTGCTTTTATAGCAACTGGCCACCTGTGGCCGGCCACCTGCACGGCTGCTTAACTGGTGACATTGTGGGAGGTAGGAACAGAGAAAGTTGTAGAATGAGTTTTGAATGGTGGGTAGTTTAATGCCGTAAAAGAGTGTCTTTAAAATTATTCATATTTTGTAACATAAATACTCCCATCTCCCACAGATATATACCGCATCAACCGTATCACTCACTTGGCAAGATATTTAATAATTTATCATTAACATGAAAGCGTCCGCGGCCTTGTTCGCGTAAAGTAAATAAATCATGACACTAGAAATCTTCAAAAGTAAATTGAAATTGGTGACACTGGGCCGGGTGATACAGAAATGGCGGGAAAACATAAAGCATTACTCAGCAACTGATCGGAGGAAGCATAAGACAGGGACCTATGGAAATCGAAGGGACAGGCCTAGTTGTAGAACAGTCCTAAAAAGAGAAGTCCTAGAAAGAGTATTTAAAATTAAAAAAAAATGTATTAGGGCTATAAGTAATGTCAAATTGAATGACAGTGGTGTCCCACTCTTTAAAAAGATGAATATTCTTCCGTTACCATGTTTGTACATTAGAGACGTATGTGTTTTTGTCAATTCTCATAAAGAGCACTTTGATAAACGTAGTGAAGTCATACAGAGGCAGACAAGACCACATATCATGTCTCTTTTGTACAACCTCTATCCTACAAAGACATGTACAAAAGAAATATTGCTAATATGAGTATAACAATTTATAATAATTTACCACGTGAATTACGATTATTGTCGGGACCAATATTTAAGCGAAAATTGACGGAATGGTTACTGGACAAATGCTTTTACAGTGTTAAGTATTACATGAATTATAAAAATGTTTGACATGTGCAATTATTGTAATATTAATTAATAATACCAAATTGAAATGTTATTTTAGCCTATTTACACAAAAATATTTGTACGCATGCTTGCATGCTGAATACGAGGACTTTTATATCATAACTTAAGACCATGTATATAACTGTATTCTGACAAATAAATAATTTTGAATTTGAATTTGAATTTCCTATAGACTAGCCACGCTTGAAGTGTTAATATCCACGGCACACGCTAACTGTAAAAGTTCAGTACAGTACAGCACTGGTGTAAAGAAGTATTTATGAGACAGTCAGGTAATAAAGCTATTTATCTCTTCTTTCTGTATTTTTGTCATCAGTCCTAATGTGTCTCTTTATATCTCTCGATCTGTCCCTATCTCGAAAGAAATTTAATAAATAATTCATTACACCAAGGGCCACACTTGACAAATTGTTAATTTCCACGGCACACGCTAACTGTAAAAGATCAGTACAGTCCCGGCAGTAATGAAGTGTTATAAGAGAGTCGTTAGGTGATAAAGCTATCGCGAGTTTGCGAGAAATCACGTGTCGCTGTAGCCGTGTAAATTTAATCCAAGTCGAGGCTGTTACACTGCCCACGAGCGCTGTAATAACCCGCTGATTAGTCGAGTCGAGTATCATATCTATCTCATTCTCTATCATGTTATCTATCTTTATATCTGTCTCTTTTTATTTATTTTTTGTGTTTCTATCTATCACTCTTTACTTACCTATATCTTTCAATCTCTCTATTTGATTAATTATATTTCTCTCTCCATCTGACTCCTTATAGCTCTTTACGTGAGTCTATTTATATCTTTATCTAATATGTCTGTCTTTTTGAGTCTATAATTCTATAATTACATTTTACTCTTACTATCTTTCTATCTGACACTGTCTATCTCTGTAATTCTGACTATTTTTATCTTCCTTTTTCTGTATCCAATCTTTAAGTAAATTTATGTCTCATCAAAACAACCAAAGTTCAACAAACCAAGTCCACGCTTGACAATTTTTTTCTTAATTTCCATGGCACACGCTGTCAGTAAAAGATCAGTACAGTCCTCGGCAGTAACGAAGTGTTTATAAGTCAGTCGTTAGGTGATAAAGATATCGTGAGTGCGAGAGATCAAATGCCACTGTAGCCGTGTAAATTTAATCCGGACCAGGGTTGTCACACTGCATACGGACGCGGGAATAACGCTGCTATCTTTGTTCTTATCGTTTTATTGGTATCTTTCCATCTCTTTATGTGGGTGACACTATCTCTGTCTATCCGTATTTTTATATTGTTTTATTTGATTCTTAAGCTTGTCGCTCTGTGAAATGTAGGTACACCTGGCGAGTCTGTTTGGAAATGACTGAAATATCTATATATTTTTTATGTTTTCAACTCCCATATTTCCGCCATTATGAAAAAGGTGCATCCGAGAAATGCAATCTGTACAAGAGAACAGCCGAAAATCTGGACATACGAATAATTTTTCCCAGCTTAAACAGAGGCGCTTCGCTCGCTCTGTCAATAAACGGGAACTAGTTCCGACAAGGATGTGCCATCCTCAGACGCGAATTTATGAACACTTAATGAATAAAGTCAAAGGACAACACCCTGTCACGATCTTTTCCTTCTAAACTCTTTGGCTAGAATGTTGGACTAGTACTTGTGATTCCTATTTATATATATTTTCTGCGTATAGGTCTTTCTGCGACAGTTTAACCGACTTCAAAAAAGAACAGATGTTTGCATGTAACAATCTAAACGCCACTAAAGGCTTCTCTTGTGTTTTTTTGCGGTTGCGTCTATATTTCGTATTTCGTTTGATAAATATCTATATATTTTTTTTTGCTGTTTAAAAAGTTAAGTCAACTTAAGTGGCAGTGAGCAAGGCACATTCTTGTAAAACATATTGCCAAGTTTTTGAGACGTAGCGTAAACCTAAGCTGTGTTCGAGCTTAACTTGTCTTAAAATATATATCTTTGAAAAAAGTCAATTCAGAAACTTCTTTTCAAAGAGATTGTGTGTTATTAGTTTTCAGTATTTAATGAACCTTACTGCAGACCTGAGAAATAAACATAGGGTAAGTGTGAAAGAAATTTCAGTATCTCGATAAAACCTACCCGCAGTGTACTCCCACTGTTAACTTACGCAAAAGTAAGAAGACACGTAATAGGATGACGTCCCGGATTGTTATTTTGCCCCAGACGCCGCCTTCTGATTGTCACAAGTATTAAATAAACGAGAGCTAATTCTGGCGAGGATGTGCCTCAGACGCGAATTCTTGAACATTTAATGAACGAAAGTCAAAGAACAATGCCTTGGTGATTCAAGCGTTAAGTTGTTAGGCACGCAGTAAGGCCGTGTTGGATTTTATGTCATATTCAGTATCTGTCGCGCTTTAGCTTTATGCGTTCGCTTTATGTATGTTGTGTTTGTGTTTTGTTTTGATGCGGCATGATATCCTTTTATTATAGAGCCACAGACCCGAACAAAAGTGTCAAATAAAGTGGCACCGTTGTCATGTTCAAGTAGATGCCAATAACGCTTATTTATAATTTGCAGCAACATATTGACTTCGTACAAAAGAACTCTTTGTTTAAACGTTTAAGTGTCAAATTGACTTAATTACTTATTACCACAAATATTTTACGTGTAAATTAACTTTTTTAGCGTATTCTGACTGAAGTCTCTTGTCAAACTTGGAACATAGCACGAATGGATCAGATTTTAATATTTTTACATACTAAAAATATTTTCACTATTATTTTATTTAGGTATTTAAATATATTTTTTGTTTGAACTAAATAAACTCGTAAAGTGTTAATAACTAATTAAGTTACGTTTTTATTGTAAATTGTTAATAACAAATTTAGTTACGTTTTTATTTAACAACTGCATAAAAAGTTTCCGATAGAAGGGATCAGTAATTATTTCTCCTTGTTCCAGTATGTGAAATGAGAGTAAGACAAGTGCAAAATATTGACATTATTAACCCTTTAAAGTTTGATCTTATTTGTCGGTGGCGTGGTATGCACGGCAGCACACGTCGCCGTCGCCTTTATGTGTTCTTGGCGTTCAGTTTTAAACTGACAGTGTCTAGACTCTGTGACAAAATAAACAATAACAACAGAGCTATTTTTTAGTTATTTATGAATGTCACCATTTTACGCTTCTGTTGATTAACATAAAAAAAAACATGATTATGCCGAACACACGAGAGACGAATTATTTGGCTTCAATTATTCTTCGCGTTTGTCTCCATTATCTCCATTTTTACGTTGTTGAGAATGGGAATCTTGAATAAAAAAAATTGGATAATTATTTATTGCACTCCTTAATTTATTAATAAAATATAAAACTATAGCGACTCCTTCGATTTTTGTTCTGTGATGAGGTGCATTTTGTAGGGACAAAGTTAATAATTCTAATGCAAAAATTGCTATGATTTTACATAGGGTTCGTTAATTAATCACTAGAACTTAAGTAAAAAAGAACATTCCGTCCTGTTCCTTTATTTTATAGTTGTTATTTCTGTAATTTTTCACTGAAAATTAAGTCACTTTTGAGACCCGTCACGTGTCATGGTCTAAACGAGACTGATCGCCCAACTAATGCGATTTGTGATTTTGCATTAGTTGGGAGGGTGCCATTTTTTCCGTCTGATTGTGTGTCCATTTAATTATTACGTCAATGCGATAGTGTCTTTATTCTGTGACGATATATCAAATTGAGAAGTATTCTGTGTTTGATCAAGTTCATCAGTTTGTTTTTCTCAGTCATCCTTTGACAACCGGTAACTGGAAAGTTGCCGGTACGTCAGGGAGGCTAAAATCATTATTTTAAATAGTTTTATTTAAACAAGTTCATCAGGTTTTATTATTTGAGCTGCTATTCGGACTGGCTACGACTTCGGTCTTAGCGATGAGCGGGGCAGCAAGCATGCCGCGGACACCGCCCCCGATCTGTCCGCGCAAACCGCCGCACGCGCTTCGAAATCACGGCGTCGCGCGTCGTTGGCGTCTTTCTTAGTTGTCAATGTATTGAATTGAGCCGCATATTTTACTAGATTATTTTCAACTCCTGATACAAATAATCACTTATCCCTAACAAGAGATCCCAAGTTGGAATTCACAACCATTTTTACTAACATGTAAACCTTTTTTAAAACCTTTAATACAAAGATCAAAGCTTAACGAAAAAATGAAAAGGAGCTACCTTGTGGTGATTCCCAGTCTCTTCCACCAGGTAGCTCCTTTTTATTTTTTTCTATAAGCTTTGATCTTTGTATTAAAGACTTAAATAAAAAAAAATATGGTGTATCCACATTAAATAAATGAGACATTACATGTTTCATAAATTTATAAAACTAACAGCGCCCTCTCTCGCTTGCTCGCTCCCCACTGTAAAGTGGTGTGGTAAGATGTGAATATTAACGTATTCACAGAGAGGTCGCTAAGGTGTAAACACCTTTTAAATAAAACAATGCAAAGATCGACACACAAAGCATAAGGAAAAATTCTTCAGGTCTTCCGGGAGCTAGGGTAGCGAAATGTTTAACGCGCTGGACCGGCAATCCAGAGGTACCGGGTTCGATTCCCGGTCTCTTCCACCAGGTAGCTCCTTTTTCAATTTTTCTTTAAGCTTTGATCTTTGTATTAAAGGCTTAAATAAAAAAATGTGGAGTATTCACATTAAGGTGGTTGCAGAGGAAACAAAACTAGACATTCCACGCTAGATGGCGCTGGGAAGCAAGATTTGTAGTTTTTGTGTATTATTTCGTATGTTACTTTAGTTTGAAGTAAAATTTGTATATTGGCGAGTCCGCGTATTAGTCTTTTATCCATGTAGTATTAGTAGCACGTCATAAATTGTTTTATTCTCCCATGTGATGGCAATTTGTGAAAAATCAGCAAGTACTCACACTAATAGACACTAATTGTGAGTGTGTGCGGGTGATTCATTCATTAAAGGGTCGCGTATCATCTGTCAGTTTGATAGTAAGCGCAGAATAAATAAGCAGGCATGATATTTTGATTTTGATGATGAAGTAAAGATGCACCTCTAGCACAACTGTGACACGCAACTCTTTCTCGCGCGAAAAATATTTCCTATCTCTTTCTTTGCGGTACTGTAGGAGACTGACGGGCGATGCTATGTTGCGTGACAAGAATCGTGAAGCCTAGTTGTATTAGACGGGCTGGATTGTCAAAATAAATAATACGAAGAAATTACAAATCTTGGCAGTTCTACATTTTTTAAGTATGTGGTGAAATTAAATAAGTATTTTTGTTGGGTTTCTGTTCTGATATACGAGTATTGTGATTCTGATTTGTGATGTTATTGAGTTTGTCCTAAGTTTTTCTGAATGATAGATTGGGGTATAGCAAAAAGGGCCCAATTTTAGGACACATATTTTGTTGAGAAATACTTTTCTCATTTTTGTTACTTTTTTGATTACAACTAAAGAATACATTAAAATAAGTATCTTTTATAAATTACAATTGTTTGATTAACTTGCTCGTTTAAGAACTAGAGCGGTCCTAAGTTGCCATAGAACTACTACGTAGCCTGGAACTACTTGTACTATCATCTATTCTGTGCTGGGACTTAGAAATTTACGATGAAAAAAAATCACAAGTATACCTCTGTTTTTTATTACTTAATGACAAGATCGGGCCCTTTTTGCTATACTCTGACCTGATATACAAAAACCCGACATCAAGAATAGTAGGTACTGATTAGGGTTGGGATTTTCATGGTTCTAAATCGTGGTTCCATGGAGTCTCTAAAATGTTCAGTCTAAAAATATATAACTACTACTAACTGAGCGCAGCACCAGTTCTTTGCGCCACGCTTCACGACCACGAGCTAGCTCGCGCCATATAAAAATATATGACAATATATTTTTATTATAGGTAAGTACATATATGGATTTTAGAACCACCAACCACTACATGAAATAAAACAATTTTTGTTACGTGTAGGTTTTATTATAATACTAGTGTTTGCGTGAGTTGTAGACGTCGCTTTAATTCGAAATGGTGGATTATTTTTCTTTTTAACCCCCAGATCTTCGCCATTTTAAATTTTTTCGTTAAAACTAGGTCTATTACCTAGGCTTCTTTCTGTTTAGTGCTGTTTAGTGGTTAGTACGGCTGCCTGAAAACGAAGGTTTATATTTACATATGTGGTTTGCAGGTATACGTTGTAATATTAATTTAGGCAACACGTATGTTTTGTAGAAAATTATAAGTTTCTGCAGCTTTTCTTGGATGAAGCCTTCATCTGTATGAACTTTAACTGACATTATTTTTGTTGATAAATCAATGAAGGAAATCATCTTGCAGTAATTCCTTTTGATGAAGCTCTATTTATTTCGTCACAAAAATGCCAGCAATGGAAACCGCTGTATGCAGTAAGTACCTATTATGTGATTATCTTACAGGGTGTTATAGGGTAATTAGTGTTATTACAGTTATCCTTCAAGCAGGAAACTTAGTCACTGAATCGATAATTCCAAAAGGATTTGGTTTACCACACCTATTGAAAGACATGGGTAGGTCTTGGTATCAATTCAGTCAGAGAGAAGAAACTACCTATATGAACCCACTATGAACAGCTTTGTTTTTTTTCATCACTCAAAGCGAGCGATTGCGTTCAGTTTTTGTGGTTGGTTACGGTTGTCGTCGCGCCATGCTTGTCTTCGCCTAAAAATAAAATAGCGCGAGACACCTCTTTCACGGCAGGACGCTTCGATTTTGTAATGTTTACAAACACAATACTTTCCCCGCAATTTCTGACCCATGATATCGCAATATCGTTTAGGGATCACTATGTCCTGAGTAGGTACACACGTTTATTATATGCACGTTTCATATTCACACTTTACATTTACATAAAGTAAAAACTCACGAAATGAAAAAAATGTAAACCAAAGATGAATCATTTTTATACGAATTTCCACAATTGACAGTATTGACACAATTCATTATATTTCATTCACAAGATTTAGTGTGTTCGAAATCTGTTCCACTTTATTGTTATGAGCAAATAAACACAATAGGTATCTTTAAAATCCAAATGTTTCCAATTATTTGTTACACGTTTAATGAAAGCTGTAATCATTTAAAAATAAACTGTTATGCTTTCATATCGAAACATCAATTTAAATTTATTATCTTAAATCATAAGTTAAGTAGTATTATATTTGAGAACGCACTGTTCATGAATAGCTTTACGTGCGCTTACGTTTGTATGTATGTAAAAGCAACGCACACATACATATATGGACAATATTGCAACGGGTTTTAAAGCTTTAATAACTTTGTAATTGTATGATTTATAGCAAAACTGATTTCCTTGGCGAATATAAGATCGCTTAAAGATTTTTTTAAGAATGTTTAATAACCTAAAGCCATAACCGCCTAAGAGTGTAGTGATCAAACGATTTGTATGAAAGTGACATCTCTGCAACCACCTTAAATAAATGAGACATTACATGTTTCATAAATCATAAATATACGTAAACTTTTATAAACCAAAATACATTTACATTTTCAATTAGTAAGAAAATGTTGTCATAATGTTTACTTCGAATATAACATCATGCATCGTCTTATATAATTAGAAAGTATAGGTCATATTCTTGCACAAAAAATACTTACAACACTAAATTTAACGAAAAATAATGCCCTCGTGTGAAAATAAAATATTCGCTGTTTTCATAAGGAAGTAATAACGGATAATAATATTGACCGATAAGTTGAATAAACTATTACCTAACAGTAGATAGATCTCTATACAGCCCAATGTAAAAATTCCAACTAAAAATGTGATCGCCAAAATATCTGAACACGCCGCATAAATTTATATACGTCAGACTATACCAAACCGCCACTCTTTATTTCTGAACGTTTTGCCCAGGATACAAATCTAACAATGCAGTCTGATACTTAATCTACCTGAGCCTATAAGAGCCTGGTCCGGTGTTTCCAGTGATTCCACTGGACCAGGCTCTTATAGAACATCAATAGCTCACTACTAATAGTTGCTCGGTTCTCATGCAGTTCCTTCTGCTCTGAATTACATGTTTTGTAATCTACGTTTGCATCGCATCTAATCCGCGTTCCCAATAGTCAAAGCGGCCGCAGCGGCTGATGGGCCTGGCTTTTAGCGATGCATTTCTTGCCTCTTGCAGTGATATCACACAGATCTAAAACGCTGTATGGGCCTTTTTGTTTCGAATAGTTATTTGACGTTTTGGTTTTAGTCTGCGCCGTTTTCATGCCACCCTTTGTGTGGACGCCATGTATGCAATCAATGCTTTCTTAAAAGCCTTTCTACTTTCAGTCATAGAAACTCACCAATGCATAAGGGTTTTTGGTTTAAACCCTTAGCTTATTGTACTAAATATGTTTCTTGTTTCTTTCATTTCAGCATGTATTTCAAAAATCATGCCCAATCCATAATACAATCACATTTCACCGACCTGTAGTAAATAGACGGTGCCAATTTAGCGAGGTCTCTTTCGTGTTAATTTCGTGTGGCGCTTAGACCTTTCTTAGACAATCAATAGATGGGTGCTATGTGGGAATGCATTTTAAGTGGCGTATAAACACAGGATAACACGCTTTAGAATACATATAATCTTTACTCGTGTCTGTAATACGTATGGATTTGCATCCTCAGAGTGGTAACTTGTTTATCCGTGCACAGTGGTAGTGTTGATTGTACAAACGAGTGAATAAGCACAAAATAAATATACCAGCAGCCTATTGACTTCGAAATACCGGCTGACGGCTCTACAATATCATAGCAGGATCACAATAAAAAAATAACCTTAGCCAATAGTGACAGCTAATTATAGATCCAGGTAAAAAAGACCAGTAAAGTTAATGGTTACCTATTATTATATTTCACGGACTTAGTACAGGGGCTGCCAGATTTTAACTAAGATATCTTTCAATTAACTATGTGTGGTCTACGAGGGAGTACAAATAAAACTTAGTGTCTATCACAATAAAATAAACTAGTCGTAAGAAATATTATTGTGCTCGGATATTAAGTTGAGTTAACAAATTGCCTAAAATCCTTATATTGCGCACGGCAAAGGGCTCTAGAAATTTAGAGCTTCGCTCCCGGGAGCGGTGACCAAGTTCCGAGTCACGAATGCACAACCCTGTCATCCCTGGGGTAATAAGCGTAATAAAATATTTGCGGCCCACGTGAGACGTAGTTATACTACCTCTCACCGTTGATGGTTAACTTAAATTAGTTGCACGGCAGGGTTGCCACTTCGTATACTATATTGTTTTATTTTCGTCGTATGAGTCGTTTTCAAAAAACATGTAGGTACTAAAGTTAAGGGCTTTAATTAAAACATAACTTTGTATGAGTAACTTTCGTTACCTTACACAAAAGATGCAATCGTAGTTTAGTTTTTATTAAGTCTTTAACTATGTACAGTCGAGTTCATTTACATCTACACACTTACGAGAACAAAAATATCTGAACACGACCCTATAGTCAGGAGCATAAAGTCATGTTCAGATATTTTTGTTCTCTTAAGTGTGTAGATGTAAATGAACTCGACTGTACATTAACATTATGTTTGAAAATTACTCATATATGGCTAGTCAAGATGATTATGGACATAGTTATCGTTGCCCATGGATAATAGTGATGATGACTAATGTTGAATTATATACAACATACTATAATTGCATTAATTTCTTTATATACCTATCAAGTACCTAATAAAGAAAAAAAATAGTTTTCTCGAACATGTCCGGAAATGTTTAGTTTCCTGTTCGAAAATAAATGTAAGTATGTAAACGCATTTTTGCCCGCTTCCATAATGTTCCATTAAAGCGGTCCAAAATGCGTTTTCTTTAGTGTTGTTAGAAGACTAGTCTTGAAGACTTTCGAACCTTATAGACTCGCAAACCTTGAAGGTTCAAGCTTTGAAACTCGAGCGTTGAAGGTTTGAGCTCAATAACGGTTCAGAACCTTAACGACTCAATCTTTTGATGAGCTCTTAATAGTAAGTCTTTAAGACTCGAGCTTAAAAGAGAGCTCAAGCTTTAAGAACTCGGTGCCATTGAAGGCTCAAGCCCCCCGAACTTTGAAGGCGACTTCCTGAGTCAAGCGTTAAAATAATATTATAAACCTTTCTGTATCGGATTAGTTGCTTAACAACAGGTTAGTATTAGATTAATACTCCTGCGTATATGCTCTTATTGAAGGTGTGGTAATACTATACACATAGTCTTTATAGCCCACTCAGTTATTATATTTATATATTATAGTTTACGTGAGGTTTGGCACCGACTTCAAAGGGTGAGTCAAATGTAATCTGTACTTGAACGGGTTATTTTTGGCTTTTTAATTTTAATGAAGTCGGTTCTTTTTTTTGTTATTTTTTTTTTCTTTTTAGTGATTCATGTAAAATACTTATGGCGGGATGATCGGGGAGGTCTTGAAGGCATGAATCTCGGTTGAATTATTTCCTAACTCCTAACCGTTAAGGAGTTGTACCTTCCATCATGAGCTCAGCATTAGAAGATGATGATACCATATGCAAATACTTAAATAATTTTAGAAAATATATGAAAAACATTATGAGCGCCTATAAAATTTCAGGAATTCCTTCGATTCCTCATGGATCTCGTCATCAGATCTTTACCAAAATTTTATGGGGCCAACCTTGAGATGTCTATTCATGGACCTAAAATAATTTTCCAAATAGATTGATAAATGACGGAGTTCTGAGGTAACAAACATAAAAAAAAATACCGAATTGAGAACCCCATCCTTTTTTTGAAGTCGGTTAAAAAGTCTCCTATATTTACTTACCTTACAAGTAACAACTTCAAAAAAAACAATATAAAAGTGATCAAATAATTATATAATTATAGTCAAAGATTGATCAAATTTGTCCAAAGCGTTTGAGACTTGTGAATGCTCCAAACCTTGTGGACTTAAGCCTTCGAAGCTTAGTAGGCTTTTAAGCTTGAGGCCTGAAGACTCGAGGTTTCTATGCTCGTAACGTGAACACGAACTTTTTAATTTGAGGCTTAAACGCTCGAGGCTTTAAGGTTCGAGGCTTCTACACTCATAAGTCGCGACTCGAGTCTTTTAGTTCAAACCTCGAAGCTTAAATTCACAACACTAGTTTTCTTGCATTTATTTTCCCCTAGGTAGCGAATACCTATATACATATTTTTATTTATATTGCATAAATCAGGCTTTTGGTGTATTCTTACTAACTGTCCAAATATGTCGAACGTTACATTTAATATCAATTAAACTAGATACCTACTTACTCGCGATGCTCGGCTTGCAAACCACCTCGTCAGACAATCGCCTACTTTCCAGGTCAAGGAAATAACGTACCTACTATTACACTTAGGTAGCTGACTTTCCATGTTTACTTTTTCATAATACCTTTTTTCTTCCCAGCGTGGTCATCGGCGCCTCTTAAGTAGCTTCATATAAACTAGATTTACATATCCTTGGTGGTTGGATCTAGCTTCGACTTGGGCGCTATTGTGTGGAGTGGACCTGCCCGTTGCTGATATGCATCGAAATGGCAGTTTTGCTCCGAATAAGCAATTCAACCGGACCGGTGCACAGTACTCGCTGCTGAATAGACTAAACTCAGTTCCGCTGGAGTGAAGTCGACGCTATATAACAATAGGTTGCCTAGTTCAGGTTAATACCGCAGATTTGCTCACTGACCACTAGTATTTTATGCGTAAGGCGATCACTTTTCATCCTTCTGCGCAGCGAAGCACCGTGCAAAAGTTAGTACCTATATGTGTGTATAGTGTAATCCGTAAAAATAATATTTTGTCTATAGTTAGGTGAATAGAGACTAAAGTACTATGGGTGACCTTACAAACGGCCCGGTAGTTTTGAATTTTTGATATGTTATCTAGGATGGTTAGTCAGTGTTTAAAATGGAAAATGCACAATTCCCCCCCCCCCTCCGCGCCCGCCGCCATATTGTAAAAACCGGCACTTTCTTCATATTTTTGCTCATATCTTCCTTTAGGAGCATTTTAGAAAAAAGCTTAGACAATGCTATAGAGAGTTAAATTTACTATATTCTCCATTTTATATTTTGTTTCTAGGACAGATAGTTACGGAGATATGCACATTTAAAAAAACGTAAAAAATCGCAATTTCCAACTCAAAAACTAACTTCTAGATTATATCTTCGTTTAGGAGCATTTTAGCTGGAACAGAGCTTGGGCAATGTTGTAGATAAAAAAATATGAAGAAAGTGCCGGTTTTGTCAATATGGTGGCGGGCACAGAGGGGAGGGAATTGTGCATATTACAATTTAAACACTGACTAACTATCCTAGACAACATATCAAAAATTCAAAACTACCGGACCGTTTGTAAGGTCAAACTCCTTTATTCACTGTATTATAAAGATGTTAAGAATTTTCATGCAAAATTAGAATCTCCTATGGAAGAAAATCCCGAAAACTAACCCAGAACGTGGTCGTGCCTCTTGCACCGCCCGACGTCGGAGGAGACCCAGATTTCGGCCGGAAATGGACCACCCGGCGACAAATTTGGTCGACACATGCACGCAGTCCTGGTGTGTGAATAGCATGTCTAGCAGACCGGTTGATAAGATGCAGTAGATGCCGTATGCTAAATATTCAATATGGCAATTGAATGTTAAAAGGGAGTTTGATTTCTGAATATTGCATTTATTGGGTTGGGTCTGTATTCAATGGGTTAAAACGAATAATAAATAATAACAATAAATAATGCAATTTCATGAAGTATTACAATCTCCAGTGAAAGAAAATCCCCAAAACTAGCCCAGAACGTGGTCGTGCCTCTTGTACCGCCGACGGCGGGGGAGACCGAGGTTCCGGCCGGAAATGGACCGGCCGGCGACAGATTCGGCCGACACATGCACGGAAGACATGCAGCCCGGTTGATAAATGCAGTCGATGCCGTATGCTAAATATTCAATATGGATATTTTACGTTAAAGAGGATTTTAGCTTCTGCATATTACATTAGCTACTGCATTCAATGAATTATATATAAGTAAGTACGAGTATATCGGACCTACGACTATGAGGTAATAGTACATTAAATACGATGAATTCGTGAATGTCCCAAAGCGCAGGTATTTGTGGCCCGAACTGAAGGCGAGGCTTTACGAAGCGATACTTTGAAAAATGTAATCCACGTTACGGGCGTCCTAACCTATTGTACTACTGAACCTGATGCAAAGAGCCATTTAATTTTTCAACCTGTTGTTTCTTTCATGCTTTAGGGTGGCATATCGTAGCGCCATCTACCGTAAACTTCATAATCGGCACCATCGTCTTAATTTGTGCTGAGAATCGACAGTAACGATGTGCCAACTACTATACCCAAACTAATTATTTTTATCGGGCTCGAACTCTGCCTTAACCATTAATTTTATTAGTGTAATTGTTAATTAATTCAGTTTCGAGTTAAATAGGATATTTATAATAGGCACTTAAACTACTTCGACGGTACCTATATAACCACACTGTTTATGCAAAACACTAACCTATTCCACAACTAGTAAATATTCTGTTCGATGCTACTCAAATACTCCCCACATAATTAACGTAAAAAGCGTTGCATTATTCCTCCAAACGAACATTCCGGTTGATAATTAATTCGTTTTTGCGTTAAGCGGGACATTTATAATTAATGGCGAGCGCTGTCGTCGTCATACTCGCAGGAAACGCGAACATGCGATGGTTTTTCCAAGAAAATTTACGTGTCTATTATGAGTTAGAAGCTATGGCGTAAGTTGCGGTCTCGGAAAGTGAAATGTCGGAAAAGTTCCCGGAAACAACGATACATCACTAGTTCTCAGAAGGCCTACATTTTTTGTTGACATCGAATTTTCATAATACCGCTTCGAATTTAATTTCCGTTACCTTTTTTTATATTACGTTTAAATGTAGTATAGGTATTGGGAATTTGATGAACTAAAATTGTGGTTTTTATGCGTTAGAATTGTATAGCGTATTTACAAAAACATTTCATAGAAACTGGTTACAATAATATAAGCCTACATTCAGGGTCAGGGTCAGCCAAAAAATTGGTCTACCATTTTTCGCTTCTATTTCATTATGAGTCCTATTAAGGTCCAAAAGAGGTACTTAGACAATTTTCTTGGTGATTGTAGAGTAAAGGAGGAGTTAAGTAGTCATTGTCGAAACTAGTACTTTAAAATGTATTCCCTATTTCCTTGTTTAACAGTCCCCCAAATGCTAGGTGGTGTAATAGTGCACATAGCCTATAAGGGTGTGTTTGATTGTACGGATACGATTGTGTCTCAAACACTTTCAGTACGATTGTACTTTTTCTCGCTGTACCAACTTTTGTATTTTCCATTTGGCTCTATTGATTGTACAATGCTGTTTGACAATTAGTCGGCAACTGCTACTGTGAGGGCGAAAGGAAAACGTTAAACTTTAGGAAAAAAAGACACATATTTACAAAATCAACGGCTTTATTTAAGAAACTTTAATTTTGTGAGTGATTCCTTTTTCATCGTATTCCTGATTGGACATATTCTTGTTTCGGCCGTCGTGGGTATCCAATTTAGAAAACGGAATACGGCTAAACAGGAATGTGCCGATACAAGAATATGTCCAATTTAGAAAACGGAATACGGCTAAACAGGAATGTGCCGACACAAGAATATGTCCAATTTAGAAAACTGAATACGGCTAAATCGGAATGTGCCGACACAAGAATCTGTCCAATTTTGAAAACGGAATACGGCTAAACAGGAATGTGCCGACACAAGAATATGTCCAATTTAGAAAACGGAATACGGCTAAACAGAAATGTGCCGATACAAGAATATGTCCAATTTAGAAAACGGAATACGGCTAAACAGGAATGTGCCGATACAAGAATATGTCCAATTTAGAAAACGGAATACGGCTAAACAGAAATGTGCCAATACAAGAATATGTTCAATTTAGAAAACGGAATACGGCTAAACAGGAATGTGCCGAAACAAGAATTATGTCCATTCAGGAGTAGGTACGACAAAAAAGGAATCAATCACTTTTCTTACGAAATAACACGGATTTATTATTTTACAACATTAATTAGCCAAACTATAACAAATTTACTGAAATAACAAGATATTAGATGATTTGCAATATCTCGATGATCCATTCTGCCCACATGGGTAGATGAAACGGGTCACACTTGTGCTTTAGAAATGAAACTTGCGTTCCGTATTTAAACTGGCCTATAAATTGAATGAATAAAATCGATGGATTGCAATCATGCCAGACTAGTACAGTGGTACACGACAGCCATAGAAATTCGATATAAATATCCAAAAAATTATCACTTACTAGTTTTGATATGGGGTAGCCTACTGATTTCTCGAAATCGTTGTAATTGCGGACATAGCTATAGGAAAAAGTAAAACGTAATTTCCCTTGCACATTAAACTTTCACATGATATTTACTGCCATGCATACGAGTTTACCCTCTTTCACAAAATTATAAAATAAAAAAGTTGTAGGTAGCATTCGTACGCACTTCCGTGACTCTTAAGACTTAATGAAAAGTTTAGCTCTGATACGATACTTATCTTTACAGAATTGATTCTCAAGATACTGCAGGTACACAATGCAAGTGCACTTAACCTGATAAAGTCAGGATCAACATACAGAGCCTTTACAATCCAAGGTGCCAACTCCTCTTAATAAATATGTGATATGATACATCGGGCTGTTACGGACTGGTTGGTTACTATACCAGCAAGCGTGTATTCAATTAAATTTGCACGTTACATTGTTTCTATATTTTCATCTCATATTTTTCGCGTTTCACGATAAAGCCTGGATAAAATATGTCTCAATCTGAAAATTAACAAAAGTTTTTTATCCGCGCTGTGTCCCCAAAAGCACAACGAGAAACTTGTTATTAAATTTAAATCCATTATTCTGACTTTGCGGCTTCGCGTCACAAATTAATTTAATAAGAGCACTGATAATTATCAGTTCGTTATGACATTTGTGGGGAAATAAGAGCAGACAATTTAAAGATTTCGCTATGTGTTCGCTCTGCTTTATTACGCCAAAACAGTTATACGGATTTCAACTATATTTATATACTGGTATCTTGGTATACCTATCCAGATAGTTAAAATACACTTTTTACCCAATCACAACGACGAAGCAATGAAAATTATTATAACTTTTTCAATCTTACACGAACAAGCTTATTAAGTTAGTTATTTAGTTAGTTAGTTATTTTAAGAAACGCTAGTCGTACGCACTTTGAGAAGATATTAATCTGCTTAACAAAATTTTACTAATTAGCGAAGCATAAAAACCTGTAGGTACTAAAAACGAAAAACCCTTTCAATATAATAATATTTCCATAACACCACATTTAGTTATAATATCATAATTAAATGGGCCTTATAAAACTAAAATCACTATCCACTAGGACTTGAAATCGGGAGCGCTCATTAAGGGGCTCCCCGCTCTCAATGACCTTCGGTCTGTTGCGATAGATTTTCCCATATTATAAATAGCTAATCATAATAACATAGTTTTTCCACAACAAAATACCGTATCAAGTACCTTTCACATGTCACTGACTTTGAGATACAGGCCGTCAAAGTTTACGATTTTTTCGGGGAAAAAGTTGTGGAAACGGTTTTTTGCGTTTTTCTCGAAAAGTATTGAGAAAAATAGAAAAAGCTTCACAACACATTTTGTGGAATATGGTTTAGAACAATAAAATGTAAGATATTTTCTACATATATACACCGGGGATAAAAGTAGAAACGAGATTAGTGTATTTTTGGTCCTTCACCGAATATTTTTTTATAAAATACACAGTCGTTAAATCAAAATTCGGGTCACTACAAAGTGTTAAGCATAGACCATACTACAGTATATATTAAATAGGACATTATAACTCTATAATTCACAAACTAGATACGATGTAAAAATCATCAAATTGGCTGATTTCTGTAGGGAGCCCCTTAAAAGAGTTATTTCGTATGCACGCTGCAGCCGGGCGGATGGAGGCGGCCTTAATGCCTCGCATGAATATAATTGAGTGGGTAATTAACTTGGGCTTAAAAAGATACCGCCTAGGGAAGGCAGTATCGCTGTTGTATACGGATAGTTATATTTTAGAGCGGATGGACCACGAAGTGCATTGGAGCCATCCCACAGAGGCTGTTTGCGAACATCCCAGTATTTGAGCAGCATGATTTTTGTTGGAACGAAAGAGCAGCTATGGCATAGACACGTGGTTCTCTCTTTTCCATGTTTGTCATTTTTTTACAGGTTAAGCCAGTTGATGCATTTGAGATGTGGTGATGGATAGTGTTGAGAATACCATGGACGGCCTATCGCACCATTGCATCCATCCTTCAGGATTTGGGAGTCCAACATCTGCCTGCGTAGAATCCTTGAGTTTTTCATTCATATAGCCAGGAGAAAGAATGACAACCTGGAAAAGCTCTTAGTGACAAGAAGGATTCAAGGAAGAAGACCAAGAGGAAGGAGTCCCATGCGCTGAGAGAGAGAGAGAGAGAGAGAGAGAGAGAGAGAGAGATAAGTTGCGAGTTAGTTTATTTTAAGAATCCATATAGGTAACTATTTGGTTGGTTATTAAATGTCTAGTTGCATAATATGTGATTGACATGCAGCTGTTCAGCGGTCAGATATGGGTCCGTAATGTTTCATATAATGTCAGATAAACTAACATACACTTTTGATTGATATAAAGTTGTTTCATATAATGTAACGTTTCATATAATGGTTTTTTCCTATATTTTGGTTTTCTCTAATTATCGATTGATATAATAGGCTTAATGACATAATTGACAATATGCATAATTATACTTTCGTATAACATATTTATCATATAAATTTGTTTAACATACATACTATTTAGAATAATAGCGTTTTCATATAAATACGTTACTGCCTTAAGGTGAAATAGGTAATGTTAGGAATCGTAAGCCAAGTCGGACCTGCGCGGCTCGCTCGCTTCGCTCGCTCGTTAGGGTCGCAGCTCAACCTAACACTCCTCCTCGCTTCGCTCGTCGTCGTACCTAACCTAAGCCAAGTCGGACCTGCCTTAAGGTGTAATAGGTAATATTAGGAATCATAAGCCAAGTCGGACCTGCGCGGCTCGCTTGCTTCGCTCGCTCGTTAGGGTCGCAGTTCAACCTAACACTCCTCCTCGCTTCGCTCGTCGTCGTACCTAACCTAAGCCAAGTCGGACCTGCCTTAAGGTGATATAGGGGGTGACAGCCTAATATATCTAGTCGGAACCACCTTTTTTGGTTATAGTAAAATCAACTTATATATTCTGTAGTTTATAGCATTGACGAATTATATCAAGTGTCATTATGATAAATACGTTTTATACCAAGTAATAAATATAGTAAATGTACATTATTATAAAGGTAATTATACCTATAAACCATTATATCAATTGTTACATTAGATCATTTGAAAATTATCTAAAACAATATTATACCATTCGTTACATTATACAAAGCAATGGTATATCAAACCAAAATAGATTAAGTGAAGTTATATGAAACGTCGGGCACCCGTCAGATATTAATCGTCACAGATTCCCCTGGCTCTCTCAAACAAACATTTTAACCTACTGGACTTTTACTGAGATGATTGTTTGACTATTATGATATAAGTATATTGATTATCAGTCTACACTTTATCGAAACTAAGACTTTGTTGTATATGGCAGTTCTTATGTACCTTTACAGTTATGGCTTGGCTACATACCAAGTTACTGGGGTGTAAATAGGTGAACTCAGACCTATAAACTAACCGTTACAAATTTGCGTGCGAGGTAACTCAGGCGTGCGTGTTTGCTATCCATATCATTAAAAAGCCAAGGGTCGGCGGCGTGTCGTCGGTAAACTGCGAGTTAAAAATTGGACGCGAGCATTTGCGTGTTAACTGAAAACCAAGTTCCATGTTTTAAAGCCCGTTTAAGTACTTTTTGCTGACATGATTTAAATATCGTGTTGTGACCGTTTACGCGTGTTTCTTTTAAGAGTTGATTTTACGATGCACTTTTGAATACGTTTAGCTGACGTTTATTCAATATTGTTTGTAACAGAAGTTTAATTGAGACTAGCTTTTATTGCAGACTGTACTTTTTACAAACGTCAAATGCTTGTAAGAACAAATCTCACGAGCCCAAAGGTTGTATAGGAATAGAGATACTTATGGGTTTTCCATGACCCTTCCAACAGCATCATCAGATTCATGTTCCAAGTCATTATAATATTGCATCGTCTGATATAGGTACACATGTATGAAAAGTTTAAGCTCAATCGTGATTCGGGAAGAGAAAAGTCGCTTAAATTTAATTTGCAATACATATTTGATTACGGACAAACAGACGGACATCGAGACAGGCGAACTAAATAAAACCTTGTAAACATAGTAGATTAATAAAGCAACCATAACGTATTAGGTAGTAACTTTCTACTACATTTGTACTCTAATGACATAATAGTTATCCGCAATCTTTAAGATCTATAAACATGTTTATGGTTATGGCATGTGAGTTTATGTTTATATGAGTTTGAATACAGCTACCTACATCTTAGAATACAGCTGTCCCTTTTAAGGTAATCGTTAGTAAATATTTGATAGATTCTTGAACTGCTACACCAAATCAAATCAATCTTCTTCTTTGTACAGAAATAATTATAATTTACCGAGTACAAAGACATGAGCCGCTAAATACGTTAGTGCATAGAAGTAAACAGTATGGTAACTTATCTTGTTAAAACTTTCGCGAGACATTTAATTAAGCGGTTTACACTCACGTGATTTATCAGTGACGAAATTACGCGCTGTTGTACGGATTCCTGATGAAGAGCTCCATATGAATTCGAAACATGTCAGACCGTTCCTGTCAATATTTTTCAGCTTTAATTAAATAATTAAGTATGGAAACTATTATAACGTGTGAGCGTGATCATGTGCTATTTATTTGTAATGTATTATGATTTTGATTGTGACGATACAAAAGATCAAAAGTCCATGATAACATAAAAAATAAGTGAAAGGAACTAAACATTCAACAGTACATATGTTTTAAATCCTATGTTTATATTTCGAAAAATAACAAAGCTCATTAAATTATGATGCCCACTCAGTCGAAATATGTCATTTATTCAATTATTCATACCAAAATGTGATCAGCTGATCAGAAATTAAGTTCGAGCTTACTTCTCACTGACTGTCTTGCGTTCTATGATTGATACGCTAAGCATGCAAATTGGCAGTTGCATACCTTGTTGCCTGCGCTGCATGAAATTCTGCGTTAGTCTGTGGGAGCTTGCCCGAGGTTCGAGTGTGGGCATGCGTGAATTTAGCGAACTTGACCTAAGCAGATTGAGGAGCGTAAAGCGTCGCATTGCGTAGATATATGTAGTACAGTACATTTAGCCAATCGCCAGTCCATAAAATGTTAGTCACTGCTTGAAATTCCTTATGTTCTCGTGCATTCGTTTTTAGTAGTCGCTTTGTGAGCTGTAGACCTCGCGAGTTTGTTTCGATACGGATGAAATTTTGATCTTTGCCATTAAAAAACAACGAAACTGAATGATAAAAATATCTACTTATGTAACCTACTCAAAATTATCATGACAATCTGTTGAGAAATGCAACCTGTAGGGAGAACAGTCGAACATCAAATGATCCGGACATACGAATGTATGGTACCCACCAGTTCTGATTGTAATTTCATTCTAGCGTTCGCATTTCTGTTAACTTAGTTATCAGAGAAATATAGGTGTTCTCTATGTCAGGGCTTCTCATTATTCATAAAAAGAAATAGTCGGGTGACTTCTTATAACAAAATTAGGCAACTGTAATACCAATTTACCGGACCGCACTATATACTGATTAATACTTAAATTGCGGCGTAGGGCTTTTTTCCGCCCACAACATCGTTAAGTCTGACAACGCCACAATTTATTTCATTGCGTTTGTCACGGCAATTATTAGAGGGCGTACCCATTATGAGCTCCATTTGTTGACACGTTCTGGTTTTAATTAAACTAATACGTGATATGTTGCGATCACGACTAAGACATTTTCCCCTTCAACGGACATAGGACGTAAATCGAAGCGAAGTGAGTATGTGAGCGCGTGGAATGTGGACAATTTGATGGCGTCATCGTGCGGTGTGATATGTGAACGTGAACTTTATAATCTGGCATGAGTTCAATATAAGTTTATAGGGATATTATAGCTTTAGTAAACTTACTGTTTTCGATTTGAAGGAATGCATAAGTAAGGTACCCAGCGTGGACTTGGGTTAGAACTAAATTAAGGGTAGACCCTTATGTTGTTGATATTCCATTGATTCGTACAAAACGCTGCGTGTACTTTTATCAGGACAGCAAAGTGGAACTCTCTTCCTGCGCACCTTTTCCCTGAAAAATATAACATAGATCTTTTCAAGTCGAGAGTGAAAAGGCACCTTCTAGACAAGCATCTTAGGCCTCATCGTTTCTTAACATCAGGTACGTTCGAGGTCAAATGTTTATCTATCGCACATAAAAAAAGGTAGGTTAACAGTTTTTGTTCTACACAGCTGTTCTGCATATCCCAACTGCCTTCAACTTGTCTCTTTCTCTCTTCCTTGCCATTATCACACATGGTGGTACGGTCAGCTTTCTTTATTTTCCTTTTCCACTTCGCCCTGTCTTTCGGACGCTTGACACTCACTCATAATTATCCTTTTGCACTACATCTTTCCACCTTGTTTGGGTTCAACTTGTGTGTTGTCTGTAGTTTTATATCGTTTATTCTTGGACTATGTTATGTAATTTAATGTAGACAGTAGATAGGTTATTAGTCAAAATAGATTGATTATTTTAAACACCATTCAAATTGACGGGCTAATCAAGTCACGGAATGGGCGGCGACCACGTGGCTGGCCGAGACGGAGATGGCGGGCCGACCTGAACACATTCATTTGGCCAGAAATAGCACCGAATGGGGAGTTCTCGAGGGTAAAGGCCTTTATCCAGCAGTGGGACACCAGTATAGGCGAGAATAAGCACTGTTTAATACACAGGCAAGCATAGTTTGTATTCAACACCATTTTGAAACATCTGATAACGCATGACTACTTAATTCACAAATTGTGCACGTTTTATTTCAAGCCTTTAAAAGTATATTTAATATGGGACTACGTCGCACTACGTATACGAGCTTGCGGTTGAGAGTTAGTGAAACCAATATAGTTAGTAACAGAATATTTTCTCGGATACATACTTTATAACATTCGTTTGAATCACACTTCAATGTAACGCAATATTGAAACCATGTATCTGTTCATAGCAATATCAAAATAATATCTTGCAGCGACCAGCATGCGAATAAGGAAACATATTGGTTTTTCTTTTAAACTGACAGGAGGTGCATTCTGTTGGACTATTTGAAAGTCAATAGACTGAATACGGCGCCAAGAAACAAGTAACATTTCAATTTTATTCTGTGAAGTAAATAAGGTTAGCAGGGATATTACATATGAACGAATATTTGAATTTGTGACGAATCCAGTGACGATAGTAATAGTAGGTACTACTAGCTCTCTTTTTCATTCTATTATTCAGAATCAAAGGCATCTTTTTCCATTTGGTGTTGTGAACAACAAAGTGTTTGTATTACTAAATTCAGACATTTTATTGTTTAAGTGTTTGTAATGATTGCTTTCTATCAAATAGGGCCAATATCGTACCTTATAAAGGTTTTACCTTTTACTTAATAGGTTACTGCCTGCTAAGTATTTACATTGATACTTCTGTAATAATCAGATTGCTTCAAAAAACATATTTAGCTTTAACACGCTGATTTATGATGCTATAGAAATATTTTCAAAATAAAAAATGCGATTTAACTGATATAATACTTAGAAAACATTTGAACGATGCATTACTAAACGGTAGGAAACTCCAGAACGTCATTAAAATCGTACATATCACTTAACTAAAAGGAATCACTAAAATTAATCCTATCAAATTAGCACTCAAATGGAAGTTAAAATAAAACGGCATTTTTAAATTGCGTTCTACCGGACTTCGCTATTTTTATTACGTTTATGTAGGAAGGAGTAGAATTTCATTGGCCAAAGCAAAAAGCGCCAGGAGAATACATTTTTGTGTAAATAGGGAACTTGCAAGAACTTGGAATTCGCGGTTCTTTATCGTCACAATGAATAAATACACAGTGTCGGACATACATAAATGATTCGTATGAAAATCTCTTTCAATCTTTATTCAAAATATATTTTCTATTTATACAATTTATTCAATAACAGAAAATCAAAAGAAGAAACACTAAATAAAATGCTAAACTAATTAACTAAACATTTTAATTAAAAAAAATATATATATTAACACTTTCGTGAGACATATTTAATTATATTGTATTAAGCGGTTTACACTCACCGCCGTTCCTGACAATTTCACGTGAGTGTAAACCGCTTAATACAATATAAATAAAAAAAATTGACGTAAACTAAAATACCAAAAGTAAAACGTTACTCCTCCGCGGTATGGTACCCAAGAATTGATCCAGGCCGCATTTCCTTACTGAATCATTGTGTTGATACGTTGTTCATGGAAACTGCCAGCTCTTCGGTCTCTAGTAGTATCTGTTAACCTTTTCGATAGTTCGTAGTGTAGATTATGGGCGCTCATTGAATATTATCATCCCATTGATAGGTTAGGTCAAGTTCGTTTTATAACAATCCCAAATAGTTTACGGTCGCAAAGAAAAATGCTTTCTACGAAATGATTTTTCTAAATGAAACATTCGACGGTAATTACTTCTGGGAGTCAATCTGGGAGTCGGTACCCATTGAATAGAATAGAATAGACTAGAAAAAGCTTTCTTCAAGATAAGACGTCATAATAATTTATACTATTTGAGATTGTTTGATAAATGTAAGTATTATAATACCTTGGCGCAGGGGACGCTGCCTCCTATGGGATGCAACATGTGTCAGTAGTTCAGTACATTTGCTGCATCCCATTTGAGACAAACTTGTCGGTATGCAGGCTCCACGGCAGAAAATGCTGCGAAATTAAAACACACCAAGTACTCCGCTCTAGACTAGAGTCAGCATACGAGTTTGTGCCAGTCGCTGTGGAGACAGCAGGGCCATGGAGTCTTGAAGGCCGCAATCTGTTTAGGGAGCTTGGACGACGACTAAGGGACAGGGGCTGCGATCCCCGCTCTTGCTCATATCTGGTTCAGCAGGTGTCCATAGCCATTCAGCGGGGCAACGCTGCTGGTATTATGGGGACCTTTGAGCCAGGTATAATGCAGGGCGACTCTTTTAGGTTAGATTAGTTTAAGTTAGGTTAGTCTCCATCATACTTGTACATATTTATAAATTACTTTAAGTATTTTTTATTAATTTTTTATCCTGTTATTTTTTACTTTTAGTTTTTGTACGGAATTCCTTGCATGTTGTTTACTTGTTAACTTTGATTTTAATTAGGAATGGACTGTAGAACTAAAAAATCTTTATACTTTTCGAAAACCACGACAATATTTTATGTTTGAATATATCGAAACGAAACAAATCCTATTAGAAAGAGTGCGCAATCACATACCTTTAATTTTGATGAGGTTCGTGTGAATCCAAGGCTAGCTCTCCTAGGCCTGTATCCTGGCTTCAGACAACGCGCAGGTACCCGTCTTACCGTATCTTACCACCGGAGGATTGCCTTCCCGGCCCACCACAATTATCACACGCACAATGTGATTCGCACTAATTTTAACTATTTTAAGTGACCGAAATGTGACTTTATACTAATTTTCAATAATTATAATGAGCAACGACACGCGACTCGTGCAAAATCTAACGAACGAACATGATTAATGGCTGGCGAAAGTCAATAGGGCTGTACTACATCTAACGGAAGTTAAAGACTGATATAGTTACGAACTAAAAACCGATATTCAATAGCAATATTGAACATACCGCTCACCTAAATATGTAGTATTTACTATACAAGTAACGTTAGAGTCCGACAGATTACTTAATACTAAGGAACTATGCTAGGTGGTAGTATTAAGAGATGATTAATTTGACAGTGGTAATGGGCACAGCTTCACGACTGGTCTTCTGTACTGACCAGTTGCTGTCTGGACTGTGACCACCCTACACACACCGTCCGCTCCAGGATGTAGAGCGACGATGCGTCCAAGAGGCCATTTTAAAGGACTCGTCTGTTCGCTGATTAACAGAACCAAGGCACCGACGACAATATTTGTATTGACCTTGTTCCATTTCATCCTTTGTTGTAAGGTATGGACGTACTCAGCGTGCCATCTACGCCAAAATTCTTGATGCATTTTTTGTATCATTTTCCAACGATGACAAACACTTATAGTCTGATCGACAAAGTTTTCCTCTGGGACAATTGACAAGGGTTCCAGGGTCAAAAAATGACCTGGAGTTAGAGCCGAGAGATCGTTCGGATCTGAGCTAACAGGTGTCAGTGGACGACTGTTAAGCACAGATTCGACGATTGTCAAAATAGTATAAAATTCTTCATAGGTTAGCCTCTGATTACCTACAACTCTAGCGAGGTGAGTTTTAACTGAGCGGATCCCAGCTTCAGCTAAGCCGTTGAAATGCGGACTACCTGGTGGGTTGAATGAAAACTTGATTTCTTGCGCATCTGCGGCATCTTTCATAAGCGAACGGAGATAATTGCTGGCTCCGACAAAATTTCGTCCCTGGTCAGAAACGATGTTGCTGCATCGACCACGGCGAGCAACAAACCGCTTCAGAGCACAGAGGAAAGCTTCTGTTGACAATTCCGAGGCAAGCTCTATGTGGATGGCCTTGGTACTCGTACACACAAAGACACAAATGTAGCCTTTGTATGTCTTCGCACCGCGACCACGCCCAAATGCGATATCAAAGGGTCCTCCATAATCGATAGCGACACTCGAAAAAGGCTTTATTTCCCAAATACGACACGATGGTAAATTTCCCATGAGCGGCGCAGATGCTGGATTAGGGTTAGCGCGAAAGCATTTCACACATCCCCCAACCACTGCCTGGATCGCTCGCTTAGGCGACAGAATCCAAAATGATTGCGCAATTAAATTTTGTAACGTTTGGGCACCTGGGTGTAAAAATCTTCGATGATATTCGTCAATTATTAAAAATGTTAGCCGGTGGGAGCGGGGCAATAGTATAGGATGTTTTCTCGTGAATTTAATGGTAGAGTTTGCCAAGCGACCGCCCACCCTGACAATACCCGCACTGTCAATAAATAACGAAAGTTTGCGCAAACATTTTGGCAATGAGTTCAAACGTCCCTCTCTCAAATGATTGATCTCTACACCGAAAAGGTTGAGCTGCACATGTTTTACTAAAAACATGAGAGCTGCGGTAGTCTCAGACGACTGCAGAGATCCGACAACCTTCCCATCCTTCAATGACCGTAGAAAACGGAAACAATAAGCTAACACACGCTTAAGTGTAATAAGCGAGGAAAACCTGTCAAGAAGGACATCATTCAAGTTAGGGTCGCTTGCAACGACTAAACTACAAATCCGTTGCTCCTCGACGACAGTACCTTGGTTTGGGGCATCCCACAAAGAGCGTGGCCAATCATTTTCCTCCTTTAGTAGCCAAGACGGGCCCTTCCACCAAAGATCACACTCAACCAGGTCCTCCGGTAATAACCCCCTGGATCCAGCGTCAGCAGGATTGTGGTGTGTACTGACGTGGCGCCAACGATCAGGAGCGATGATTTCCTGGATGTGGCTCACCCAATTTGTAACGAAAGTCTTCCAGCGCGATGGACACGACTGGATCCAAGCCAAAGCTACGCTAGAGTCTGACCAAGCAAATATTTCTTGGACATCATGTAGCGGTTTTAGCGCCTCTTGTACGGATTGTATCAGGTCTGCCAGTAACACGGCAGCCTGAAGTTCTAATCGAGGAATAGTCAATTTACGCAACGGCGCAATTTTCGATTTAGCACAGCAGAACTCTACAAATGTAGAGCCCTGACTGGTGACGACACGACAAAAAATGACAGCGGCGTACCCACGCTCTGAGGCATCGCAATATCCGTGCAATTGCAACGAAACGAAAGACCGGATGATACGACGAGGAATGGCTACTGATTTTAACATCGAAAGCTGAGTCCTAAATCTCATCCATTCCGAGGCAATTACTTCGGGCACATCATCGTCCCACTGAACTCCAGATGACCACAAGACCTGCATTAAGTATTTAGCATAGAACGTGACGGGACACAAGAATCCGACTGGGTCAAAAATACGTGCTATGTTCGACAGAATTATACGTTTGGTACATCTTTGATCACGTGGTGTCACAACCTCGAATTGGAAAGAATCTGTTTGGGGGCGCCACGACAATCCCAATATTTTAAGCGACAAGTCCGAAAGTTCGTCAAAATGTTTAAAATCACTCGAGTATAACTCAGAGGGTGGAAGATCAGCGACAAATTCCTTATGGTTGGAGGTCCATTTTCTCAAATGAAACCCACCAGACGACAGAATTTCCGAAAGGTCTGATCTAACTTGTAAAGCCTGCTCGACAGAGTCAGCACCCGTAACAATATCGTCGACATAAATGTCTCTACCCAGCACTCGCGATCCTTCGGGGTAGGAGACAGCAGTATCTTCGGCTAGTTGCGCGATGGTTCGCAAAGCCTGATAAGGGGCAGATTTTAAGCCATACGTGACTGTCCGTAATCTGTAGTCTTTGATAGGGCCGTCAGTTGAGGGACGCCACAGAATTCGTTGATAATCTGCGTCTTCCTCTGGCACGACAATTTGACGGTACATAGCTTTAATGTCACCTGTGAAGACTATCTTATGCCATCTAAAGCGAGTAAGGACATCGAAAATATTTGTTTGTAGCTTAGGTCCTGCCAAGAGCTTATCGTTGAGCGATACTCCGTTGCTATCACGACAACTCCCGTCGAAAACGGCTCGAAGAGGTGTGCTGACAGATTCCGGCCGCAAAACGGCATGATGTGGAATGTAGTTAAATTTCCCGACACTGGAAAGAGGTGGCTCTACCTGCTCCATGTGACCACTCGTCTCATACATTCCTCCATAAAAGAAACATAAGCTTGACGAAAATCCGCATGCTTAGCTAGCTTGCGTTCTAACGAGAAGAGTCTTCGCATTGCAATTTCACGAGTATGCGAGCATGTTGGCTTATTCGTGGGATCGACAAAAGGTAAGGGTACCTCGAATCGGCCTTCACTCGTGCGACGAAAATTAGCAAGGAAGGTGTCTTCACAAAGCTGGTCTTCTTTCGACAGTACGGGTTTGCTAGGGCTACTAATATTCTCTAAATCCCAAAACCTTTTAAGAGAACCATCCAACGACGAATTTGATTGTGAAGCATTCGACACGAAAAAACAATTAGTAGTTTGACTATTAGATTGACAGCCTATAAAGGATTGTAAACGACAATTATAACAATCCCCCATGAGGACCCATCCGAATAGGGTCTCTAAAGCCTTCGGCTGACCCTGATTACCCTGCCTACGACCACTCAGGAGAGACGATGCGAAAATCTCTGCATTTAGCAGCAAGTCTATTGGTCCCGGATTAGCAAAATCAGGATCAGCGAGAGGCAAGTTTTTAATATGACCCCATTTCGACGAGTCAACGGCATAGCATGGGTGGTTAGGACAGATGGACGGGAGCACTGATGCATGGAACTCGAAATTAACTACATTATTTTCAATAGGTTTAACCGAACACAATAAGGAACCATTTGGTTTAACTCCAGCATGGCCAATACCAGTTACAGATTCACTAGTCTGGTTTATGTGCAAACCCAGACGCTCTGCACACTGTTGCGACATAAAATTAGTAGCACTAGCACCATCAAGCAAAGCACGAGCTACTTGATATTGACCCGAGCTGTCCCGTACAGCTACCCGAACAGTAGCAAACATGACTAGTCCTTTATTTGTGACCGAGGTCAACGTGACATTACTATTTGGTAAACCACTCACCGTTGACTGTGGTGACGAACCAGCATCTGAAGGTTCTTTTTTATCAAAGTGCAGCAATGTGTTTTGTGAATACCCACATACACTACAACGAGATGCATGGTGACACTGTTTAACCTTATGGCTCTTCGAAAAACAACAAACACACAAGCCCTTGGATTTAACAAATTTAAAACGCGCAGCCGTATCTAAATTTCCAAATTTATCACAACATTCCAATTTATGCTGGTCAGTACAGAAATCACACACTGTTGGCATTGTAACAAGAGTTAACTTTGTTGCCTTTTTCTGAATGAACGTTGCATTATTTTGAACCTTATTACCACCACCCGACATAGCCCTAGTATCTGTCGCCTCTAATGCACGGATCTGTTTTTCTAAAAATTCTTGCAAAGTTTCAAATCTAGGAATTTCATTTGAATTGAATTCAAGTTGGAAACCCTCACGTGTTGATTTATCTAATTTAGACCAGAGCAAGTAAAATAGCATGAAGTTTTTGTCTGGTAAGCCGAACTTTTCTAATACTTGTAAGGTTTCCTTAAATACACGATGAACTTTTTCCAATTCAAATGCAGACTTTGATTTAACCTGTTCACAAAACAATATTTTCTCATAATAGCTAAATGCTATTTGTCTCTTTTTGTTATAAAAATCATTAAGTGCATTATAAGCGGCAGTGTAACTTTCGTCCGAAATTGGGAATTTTTTTATCAAATCTAATGCCTTACCTTGACAACTTGTCAAGAGATAATGAAGCTTTTCAATATTTGAAATGTTTCGTTTGTGAATTAATGAATCAAATAACTGACTGAACGACAACCAATTCTCTAACTTGCCATCGAATGGTTTGATTGTGATTTTAGGTAATTTGGCCGAATTGTTTTCACTTTTTATTACGTTTGAAGAACTTCCTTCATCTGATTTTACAAACGGAACGCGTTTTCTTAATCTTGTCAAAATAGACCTAATCTTATGTTCGAAATCGATAGTAACAGCAAATTCCGCACTTATATTGTTACATTTTCTAATTATTTGCTTCTGAGCTCGATGAAAATCAGAAGTTATGGGATTCAAGTCGCTTTCAACGTATCCATCCAAGTCGCTTGATTCAAATATCATGTCCGCACGCATAACCGCGTAGTTCCGTTCCACCCTATCCATATCCACATCTCCCTGATTTATTTCAACGTCCGACACCATTTTCACGCGATATAAACTGCTTTTATACGAAAACAAACGAGAGAAACTATGAAAAATGCAATGTTTACACGCGGGAGCTGAATGACACTGACGTATATGTATGACACTGACACTTGACGTGACAACCGAATTGTTGCCACATAAAACAAGCAGAGACCGAATGGAGTGAGCGGAACGAACTGTCACAATGTTGCCAACTAAAATTCCTAACTAAAGTCGCACTTCCTGTCAGCCATTAACCGAAAGTTTACCCTCCAATAAAAATAACTAAATTCACTAAAATATTATTATATTACAACACGATGAATATGATTTTTAGCTATAAAATAGGCAACTTTACACAACTATCCTGTTCGAAGGAACAATGTTTACTTGTTAACTTTGATTTTAATTAGGAATGGACTGTAGAACTAAAAAATCTTTATACTTTTCGAAAACCACGACAATATTTTATGTTTGAATATATCGAAACGAAACAAATCCTATTAGAAAGAGTGCGCAATCACATACCTTTAATTTTGATGAGGTTCGTGTGAATCCAAGGCTAGCTCTCCTAGGCCTGTATCCTGGCTTCAGACAACGCGCAGGTACCCGTCTTACCGTATCTTACCACCGGAGGATTGCCTTCCCGGCCCACCACAATTATCACACGCACAATATGATTCGCACTAATTTTAACTATTTTAAGTGACCGCAATGTGACTTTATACTAATTTTCAATAATTATAATGAGCAACGATACGCGACTCGTGCAAAATCTAACGAACGAACATGATTAATGGCTGGCGGAAGTCAATAGGGCTGTACTACATCTAACGGAAGTTAAAGACTGATATAGTTACGAACTAAAAACCGATATTCAATACCAATATTGAACACATGTATTATTTAAAAAATAAATATTATAGAACAAAGCGAAGTTAATATTGTAAATATATTTTTTTTTTTAATAAACTGTTGGATCCACAGATAATGTAAATATAGCGTTTGGATATTGTATGATAAGCGAAGCGAATTAAGCCTCAGAAAAGGATTCCTACCATATTTACTTAGTGAATTTTATTTTTTGTTGCAAGTTCCCAATTAGCCACGCGTAACACGTGAGTTTTATGCGACTACGTGCATGAACAGGCGACGGACGGCGCACGAATATTACCTAAAGTTTAAGCTTACATTATAAGGATCCTTGCAATTTGCAGCAAAGACTGGAAGTTTTGAGAAAATATTTTTAATTTTGTATATTAATATGTTAACTGGCAAATTAAATCTAGAACGTTGGTCGACTTGGTTGGCTGAATACGCAAAGTTCTTTACCGGCCAATCCCGTCCTTTTTTATACTTACTTACTTAAATATTCGTTATTTTATGAATGCCGTCCTACATTAAATCTAGTTGAAGTAGTTAAAATTTGTCATTTTTGGCAAAATATAATACAGAAAAAAGCAAATATAACGACATAGTGTGCCCTGGCTCTGTTCTGTAGGCATGCCAAGTGCACATCCAGGAGAGCACTTCAGGTGAGCCTCGCTCGGTGCCGCGTAACATGGCTGTCGGTGGGTACACCACATACCGTAAAACCTCCCAAATAAAGACCAAAATCACACGACTATAGTCTAAATCATTGAGTACGTTACTTGCGCGTATTACGTATAAAGTGTTGGTTTAGATGTGTGTGTACGTATTAGGTGTAAACATGGAATAGCACTGAGCCATAACATAATAGATTTATCTTTTGTTTTTGTAACTACATACTTACAAGACCGTCCGGCTTCAGTTGTGGCGATATGACCAACCGACGTATGTGGCTATGCGCATTGTGCGTCCGACTGACTAGGAACGCGCCCCGATTTTTGTTATAATAAGGTAATATTAACAAAATTGTCTTGTCTATGCTACTAGTGGCGCCATCCCTTTACTCATATACTTAAAGTGTAGTCTCAGTTTTTGAACGAATAAACGTTAGTCTGTTCCGAACAAGCTTGCAGTTTTATTAGGTTATGGGCCCAGCACGCTTCCACTGCGACCAAACAAAGCCACACACCGATAGCGATAGCAAGTCTGTTTTGGCTGGAGTCAAATTAGCCCCACGTTTTGTGGGATGAGTGCCCTGTAGATACATGCAGGTACTTGAATTGACTTTTAGCCCTCACTACCAGTGAGTCGGATTTTGTGTGGAAGTATACCCACTAATAGGATTATCTCCGCGCCCCAGGTGTGATTAGGTGGGGTTTGACGCGGGTAATAGACAGCGTCGTGAATAGACTGAACCGGGTCAGTTTAACTTAGCGCGGGGAGGTGAGGGGAAGGAGAGACGAACTGTTCTTGGGAACCGTGTATATTTTTACGACAGCCAATATTAGGTACACGGGCGGCTATTGAAATGACCTGCTTGTCATCATCATAACTTTAAGAGCTGCGCTCTTGTCGGTGGAGCAATTTCCATGTATCTCGTTCTTGCGCCTTTTCCTTGACAGCCTGGTACGACACGACGTTCACCTTCTCCTTTATTTTGTCCATGTAAGCTCTCCTTGGTCTTCCACTTTTTCCTCCCTTCAATCTTTCCTTCTATTATAGTCTTTATATATTCATCGTGTTGTAGCAGGTGTCCAATCATTGCTTGTACAACAACTAATTTATTACTGAATGACATACATTACACTCCTCCCACGCTTATTCCGAGAGCCTACTTAAGATGTAATATATCCAACAAGTCCTGACAGGTTGGTTCCGAGTATTCAGGTTGAAAGTCTAAATTTAACTTGATCCTTATATTATAATTTCTTCAAGTGTTATTTTTTACCACATTTTTTTATTTAGAAACCTGTATAACGATTGACAATGATTTATCATGCGAGAGACGGAACAACGAAAAACCTCATCAGTTATCAAAATCGGAATGATTATTCGATGAAACAAAATTGTTTGAAATTTAAATACGAAAGTTGAGTATTCTGTCAAATATTTTCTGTGAAATAAAATTCGATGAAATTCTGTCAGTAAAACAATAGGACACCACAGTGTAGAATATAACATATACTATATCGTCTGTAGCTCGCAGGCGCGGGAAGAGCGCATCGCTGAGTGGAGTGCGCACTTCAACCACTTACACTATCCGTGCACAGCGTGAAAATAATTTTCATAACAGGTGTACATTTGCTAGCATAACATATTTTTTTATAAATTTATGAAACGTGTAATGAAAATCATTTTTTTTAACTTGAGTACACCACAATTTTTATAATTATATTAAAGCTCAAAGAAAAATTGAAATGACCCGGTAGGTTACCGTTACGTTATGGAAAATGATTGTTATGGCAATCGATCGTTAGGGCTAATGCCCATTAGGATGAAACAGTTCGGGCAAGTGATTTTAGGACAAACGATGTTAGAAATCGCGAGGGAGACCCGACCTGGTATGAGAGACCGGGAATCGAACCGGGTACCTCTGGATTGCCGGTCCAGGCGTTAACCTTCCTCCAGGTAACTCATTTCAACATTTCTTTGAGCTTTGATCTTTGTATCAATGTTTTAATACTTAATATAATTTTTATTCCGTAATGACGGCGGAAACTGGTAGCGATAATAGGTATATTACGCAACTTTGTTGGGGCGAAGAAGAAAATAAACGTAACCCACTTTATTGCTCTCTCTCTCTCTCTCTCTCTCTCTCTCTCTCTCTCTCTCTCTCTCTCTCTCTCGGTCTCCCCCTCCCTCTCTCTATATATCAATGTATCTATCTATACCTAAAGAAGAAATGTGTCGCTTACTGGATGAAGAAAAAATGCCTCTAGCTGTGTAGTTTGCATGTGAAACGCGCATCGTAAGTGCTCTCCAGCCGCGCCCTGCACTTTGTACCCCTGCAGAAAACATTAGAACTCTGCAGCAGAGATAAACATATATATTGCTTTTATGTAAGTATAAAAAAATATACATAAATATTAGCTCAAGCAAAGCCGAATATGGGCAATCAGCGGAAATAATTCGTGTAGTTTTGAAAATTGGTACAGTTATACCCTATAGTGTCTAGATGAACATAGATGGGGGGGGGGGGTGTTGAAGGTCCTTTTTTCAGATTTTCGCTCATATCTCAAATATTTGTAGAAATAGTATTATGATTACTTCGGACAAAAGTTTTCACATAAAATTCCCTACAAATTTGGTCATATTTATTTTTACTTTTATTTATTAAAAAAATGGTCGTTCAAGCAAACGTAGTTTTTTCGTAGTTGCTCATCATAACACGCGAACGTGTTGCAATGTTGTGTAGTAGAGAAATTCCCGTTACCGGTGAATTCCCATTTGGGAATATTCCAAGTAAATTCCCATTGTTCCCGGGAATATACGAGCTCGGTGGACCCATTCCTTTGATATTTCGTTTTGAGCTAATTAATTGAATACAAGCAAACCGTTTTCACTTTTTGACTCATCCTGAATCATCACTTAGAGTGAGTATCATAAAATTTACCTGATGATGGACCCTGGAAGCCCGTAATGGATCGTATCTCAAGAAAGGTTCAACGTAGACATGTGCGGTTTTCACATTTTAATTCATTCACATTTCATGACTTTGTGGTGATACGCAACCCTCGCAACTCCAACTGACACGTAGCGTTTTTTTAGGGTTCCGTATCCGGGGTTTTTTTTCGTTCCAACACTATAAAAGTGTGTGGGGTGTCGTTGAATAGGATTTTAAAAATAGTAGGGGTCTCCAAACATTACTTTTTGATAAAGTCAGTAGTTTTGTAAATATTCGCTCCGGAAATCAAGAAAATAGCCCCCCCCCCCCCCCCCCCTTTCAACCCCCTTTTTCAACCACCACTTTTCAACCACTGGTCAAACAATATGGAAAATATCATGACAATGAGGCCTTAAAAGTACTTTCAATAAAAACTATCTTGAATAAAATCGGTCGAGCCGTTTTTGAGCTATCGCAACATTTCATAATTTTCTTTAAAACTTAAGTTGACTTCCAGAAGGTAATAAGTAATTACATATACTTTGGCGTTTACGACCTTTTTATAGAGCTTGAAATCTTTCTCGTAATTTAAACCTCGGGCTTAAACCCGCTGTTTTATGTCTATTGTGAAGGATGAGCTACGGAACCCTACACTGAGCGTGGTCCGACATGCTCTTGGCCGGTTTCTTTATTGCACGTTTTTGATAAGTGTTCATACGAGTCTATGTACCGTCCCAAGAACGTTTCTCGGTTTTATCGGGAAAGAACGTTCTCGATAATATTTCACTTAGAAATTGGGGAACGTTCTCGAGAACGGCACATCACTACATACGAGTAATGTCATGTCTCGTCATATTCGAACATACGACTATATACTACTTGAGAATATATGTATAAAATTTGTGTTCGTATTCGTACTTATCTTTTAATGTGATTGTTGTATGACCCGAAAAGTCAATAATATAGATATTAGTCAATAGGATCTCTTTTCACGTTTAAAAAAAGTAAATATAATAATAATAATAATAATAATCATTTATTTCGGAATTTCATCCATATCGTGTTAGTAACATAAATAATAAACCTTATAACTAATGTTAGTAACATAAAAATATCAAAACAAACCTTAACTAACTTAACCTAGGTGACAAATGCAAGGCATTCCATCCTTGCAAGAAAGGGCCTTCTACTCTATCCGCGACTATTGCTAGGAGGCTGTTGGCGCTGCCGCGCACGCGCCGCAGTAGCGACGCTGTGCGCTTGCGCATAATGGCGTGGAAGCCATCTGTGCGCGCTTCGGCGAACATGCTTGACGCACTGCAGTGGCGCGGCAGCCCCAACAACATCCGGAACGCGTTATTATACTGTACGCGTAGGGCGCTGTAAGCTTTTTGAGTATAATTGATCCATAGGCTGCAGGTGTAAAATGACTGACAGTAAGCCTTAAAGAGGCTAACCTTTACGTCATTCGTACACCTTGCAAACCTACGGATCAACATATTACTTCTAACTGCCAGCGCCCTACGCTCCCTTTCCAGATCCACATTATCGCTTAGCGTTGCGGTGACCCAGTGCCCCAGGTATTTAAATTCTCTTACTAGCTTGAGAGGAGTGCCATTAAGTTTAATCGGCGGGACTTCATCCTCCAATTTTATGCCTTTACCCTTAAAAACTAGCAACTCACTCTTAGAGGCATTGTACTTGAGGCCATGGGCCTCCGCATACCGCTCACATGTGTTAACTAGCGTCCTCAGGGCACTGATTGAGGGGCTCAGCAACACCATGTCGTCTGCATAACTGATGTTGTTCACAAACTTCCCATCGACTGAGCAGCCGACCATAGTGCTACTGAGCTCCTCAATCAATCGATTGACATAAAGGCTGAAGAGCCTAGGTGACGTGAGCCCCCCTTGCCTCACCCCGCACTCCAGCCCATATGCATCGGACAGCGTATCTGCCCACCTCACAGCATTAGTCTGGTGGTCGTACCAGAACCTGAACAGTTCGACCAATTCTCCGGGCAGTGACGTATCTTCGTACAGTTTTTGCCATAGTTTACTATAGGACACCAGATCGAAGGCCTTGGACAGATCAAGAAAACACGCAAAGACCGGCGTTTTCCTGTCTGTGTAGTATTGAACTGTGTGCTTAAGAAAAAGAACTGCGGTTTTGGTAGACAAGCCAGGTCGAAAGCCAAATTGTGCATCGTTAATTGTTACGTGTTTTTCTAGTTGTTTGTCAAGCACACCGTCCAACACTTTTGCTACAGTAGTAGCCAACGAAATGGGCCTATAGTTTTTTATGTCAGAGGTGTCCACGGTTTTCATCATCTCTTCAGGTAAATAGGTATGACTGACACAGAAGGTGAAGAGCATGGCAAGTACTCTAGGTAAGTGTACTCCAGCATGCTGCAAGTGTTCAATGCTAAGGAAGTCATGTCCCGGCGACTTCCCTCGCGTCATGCCCTTCACCACCGATGCCACTTCCTTAGCCGTGAATCTCACCAAAGGGCCCGCAGGTAAACACCTCGCGGGAGGTGATTCACTGCACGCCCCCAGGGGAGACTCAACTTTAAACTGCTGTCTAAAAAGATTAGCAATCCGATCAGGCTCGCTAACGCCCTCCACGCTCACCGGCAGGCTAAAAGGACGGTTCTTTGTACCTATAAATGACTGAATAACCACCAGGAACCTCAATAAAGTTGTAGCAGGCCCTACTTTACTTCCAACCTACATTATCTCGACGAAGTAAAATCCGTAAATTGAATTCAACTACTAACTCAATTTTACTCATTCATTATAAAATTTTCGCGAAGCGTTTCATCAAACTAACGGTTTGGTTGACTTTGCTCATTTTCAGTGCAGCTCATTATTAACTTGGGGCTTAGCTACGGATGTATGTTCGAAAGTTATTACAGGTAGGATGATTGTTAAACCCTCTTAATAAAGTTTCAGTGAAAAGTAGAAATGTTCACTCGTTTGGGATTAATCGCTTAGGTATAGTCTCGAACATTCTCTTGAGAAAAATAAGGATTGCTTATCCTTTTCTAGAACATGATATATTATTATATGATACGCTTTATGTATTTGTGTATATTATATGTTTGCCTAGCATTAATAAAATAAAAAAAAATAGCTAAGCTGATACAAGGATGCAGCACCATGAAAAATAGAAATGCGTAAACTGGCAGAAGAGACCCACGCTTAAACACGCTGGACTGGTAATCCAGAGGTTCGATTCCCAGTGACTTCCGCCAGGTTACGCTATTCAATTTTTCTTTGTGCTTTGATCTTTTGTAGCAATGGTTTAATATAAAAATTGTGGTGTGTACCACTACCCACACTAAAAAAATAATGAGACATTACATGTTTCATAAATTAAAAAATTGGGCTAAGCTGAAACAATGACGCCAGGCTCGCTCGATCTAAAATATCAAAGTTTTCCGAAATAAGCAACTCCGAGTAGGTACACAGTCCGCGCTCACGAACGAACGCTCACTAATTATATAGTAGAATCGTATTCGAAATAATAGAAAGTTAAATGTTTTATTAACCTTAATAACTCTTGTTGTTTTTAGATGCCTGTAACGTCCCACTATTGGGCAAGAGCCTCTCCTTATATTTTCAACTCTCCCGATTATCTGCATTGGTAACATGTTGCGTCCTCCAAAATGATATCCAACTCATCACGCCGTTGCCGGTAAGAAATGCCTCAAATTCTGTAAAAAAATATGGTAAGTGATATATCAAAATGTTTATATTGAGCCACGGATGTCCGGGCCAACATGGGCGCCTTACATTTTAGGTCGTCAAAGGTCTAGCCCGACCCATTGATTTTTTTTGCCAGTTGGAGACGCGGGTTTGAACCCCGCCCGAAGTATAATTTTTTCAAATCTTCTCTTTAAGGCTCCTTTCAAAAATGCTGATTATTTTAGACGTTTTTTTGATCAAACAATCAATAAATAGTAACACTATTTAGAACAGGGCTATTGCGATTTACATCACCACAACGCGGTAACAGTCAGCCCATGCAAATAAAAGCAAGCATTAGATTGACAAGCGAAGTGGGCGCAAAGCACGACGAATAATCACGAGTCAAGCTCAAGGCCCCAAACCTTAACCGTGAGAGCAATTATTGCCCAACAAAACAAGATATCAGATAAACTAAATACACCACTTTTGTAACTTTGCTATCAGACATCGGAATTTTGGGAGTGACATGGGACATTAAATGCTTTTTCCCTATACTAGTACGATGACATTTTGTAAGTAGATAGGTTAGGGTAGACTAGGGAGTTTTGAAATAACATAAATTTCTCGGTATCTAAATCCGTTAGTGAGGCAGAAAAATCACTGTTTAGACTCACGCCACCGCCCGCGGGACTCTTAGTGCATATTTCGATGTAGATAGTACAAGAAATTTAGATTGTTTCTACTTACTTCTGTTTCAAAACCCCTACGCTTCAAAAGTGAAGCCCTTAATAAGAATCAATTGTAGCTTATCGCTATGGCAACGCTTTAGTTGATCTCCGGAAAGTGACCGATGGCACTGCGTCAGAATCAAAATCAGAATCATTTATTTGCTCAAACATGGAACATACACTCCGGTCTTAAATTACTTACGGAGTCACAGGGAAGTAAATATTGCAGCTGCCATGTAATGTATAACGTACCTACTTATAAAAGTTGTAAAACATCATTGATATTAGTGATCGCTCCTAACTTCGTTTGTAGGAATAGGTATATTCTTTTGTAGTAGTATTATTTTGGAGACTATTATGAAACTGCGTCATATTTTACAAAAAAAAACACAATACGAGTTTCTCAAGCGATTGCACGAAGATAAAAGAGAGGATTTTGTATTTTACTTATATCTATGTACAATCTATTTTACATAATAAAAAATCCTTAGGGAACAAGACATAAAAAAAGAAATGAAGATCTTTCGACATGGAAACACAAACTTTGGCGTATTATACAAGCTTGTCACTTCCAGATAATACTATATCCTCACTAGCGCTATTACAATAAGATTATTCAAATTAAGGTAGGTGGGCTGAGATATGTATAAAGTTAATCTTGTTTCAGTGTATTTACATCGTTAGGTAGTTTCGAATTAGCTTATCTTAACTTATACTTGTTGGGCTTTTGCATTTATGTTATGACCTTATGTCAATTTGGTGTTGATTACGTAAGGCCAGGGGTAACTGCGGCATAGGTGGCAAATACGACAAATGGGATGAAATAGCTAGCTTAATATGCGGAACCGCAAAAAACAGTTGCAATTCGATAAATACTTTTTTTTTAAATATGCTTGGGCGTTTGCATTTATGTCCTCATGTCAATTTGGTGTGGACTGCATGGGACCAAATACGTCTTAAGAAGCCAATATGTCTTTAGATGGTATCATAAAATTGCAATACTTTCTTTTTACTCTCTCTTTTTCATTTCTGAAGTCAGTTGTCGGTTGAAAATGTTTAGGTAGCATTAGGGTTAACAGTGTCTAGGATGTAACCAGTAGTAGTTCTTAGTATTTATTTATTTAAACTTTATTACACAATAATAAAAAAAGTACAAATGGCGGACTTAATGCCTTTAGGCATTCTCTACCAGTCAACCACTGAGTTAAACAGAAATATGTAGTCGGTGCAGGATCATTAGTAGTATATTGTACATATATAATATCTATCTGTATTGCAAGAATTGTAAATATGTGTTGTTACTTATGCATAATTTACTTGCCCCGCCTACAATTTTTCTGCTTTGCCGTAAGGTTGACCGGTAGAGAAGGCCTCATGGCATTAACTCCGCCTTTTGTATGAATTGTTTTCTTTGGTGCAATAAAGATAAAAATACATTAGTGTTACTAATTAGTCTTGCGCTTTTACTTTTTCAATAAAGCAATTCATGCTACAAGCACAAGTAAATTAAAAACTTAATGACCGAAAAATCTCCATACAAAGTAGGCGGTCTTTTCGTCGAAGTCGTAAACCGTTACCTTGTAACCTCTCCTAAAATAAATGTCGCTATGCAACCGTTTTATTATATTTGTATTCGTTATAGGAAATCATAGTGGCTTTTAGCAGATATGTGTTAATATTTATTTTATTGACATAAGGTTTGCAATATGAATGAGATACCAACGCCTACTTTTATAGTTATAGACAGATTTTTGATAATTCTCAATAAATGAGGAAATTAAACTAAGTAGCTACGTACCGAAAAAGAAAATTTGTAATTGCTTGCCAACACATGCATTGCGCAAACTTTAACCATTAGCCATTTCACGTGAGTGTAAACCACGTAATACAATAATTAATATGTGTCAGGAAAGATTTAATAAAATTGCTGACATTTTAGTACTTAACTACCACTGAAGAATAGGGCGAATCATTTTTCTAAACTAAAGAAATCCGTTAACGATGGATGCGGATTTGGTGCTCTATATGGTTCAAATGACGAAAAAACATTATAAAAAATATCAAATAATGGGAAGTGCCTCCACAACGCTATCGAACATATAAAAAAACTAAATTTTCGCACCAAGCTATGATTTAAAAACAAAAATACGCTCAAAATAACAGTTTTATTTTATAATATTTTAGAAAAAGATACAATGTTCAAATATAACACATTATAACTTGCTATGTAACCTCATCGATATTTATAATAACGCTACTGGTATTATGAATGAAAATAGGTCTAATTTTATGAAAAACTAATAAAAAGAATATAATAACAATATACAATAATATATCATGACCAATATAGTACTAAATAGTTAGGTTCCAAAACACTTTTTTTAAATGTATTTTTCATTACTTTCAATCGTTTGTGCAGGCCTTACCAATATCTGATATTTTCATTATTTTTCTAAGTATAGCCTCCACAGGAGGCATCAAAATCGCACCCATCGTTTTCAAAAACCTTGAAACCAAGATTTGTCTTAAAATAATACTACTATCTACAAAATATTAGCGTTTACGGATATACTTATTTCACAAGCGGAATCAACAAATGAGATTGAAATGGTAATTAACTAGTCCTCCAGTCCGATCCGGAGGTGTCAAGACAATGGCAAAGACAATGCTCTTCCTGCTCGCTGTAGGCGAACAAGGAGGCGCGAAACATGATGTAAATACGCGTGTTCATATAACGCTTGTCACTGGCAGGAAATGTCGAATATGGGGAAATAATATACATATACATATTTATTGTTATAATGATATGACGTTTTGCGAGCAGGAGAACTATCTTAAAACAAGTGAGGTCAATCGGGATAAATGCGCCACTCAATATAAGCGCCTTACCTAGCGCACCGACCATAAAAATAAGTAGTAGTCGTTGTAAGATGGCGTTAGTAGTATTCAACCACACAACTTAGCGGTATAATATCTGTACCTACTTTTTGATATTTTTTATAGTTTATCTTGAATTTTTATCTTATATCACACGTGGCGCGTTTGACCCGACTTACCATAATCCTTTTGAAATGTTTTTATTTCAACGAATTTAAATGCGATAAGCAAAGTGAATGCTTATTACGAAAATTCCATACTTATTACACTTAGTCCCTTAAATAGGTAAGGCATAACCTTAGGTAAGTATAATAATATATTTTAACAATAATACAGAAACGAGGAAGATATATTCTTTGAGCTTTGATCTTTGTATCAATGGTTTGATAATACAGAAATTAAAATAATAAATACAAACCAAAAACTTAACTAACTAAAATATAAAACATATGTCCCTTAAATCGCATCGGATCAGGAATAGTTACTTCTCGATTACCTTTAAAATAAATGACAAATGATATAAACGAACCGCACATTTAATAAGCATACATCGCTTAGGCATGATGTATGTGACCCACTGACGTTCATAATTCAGTGTTGTAGCGCAGTGAGAACCGCAAATAAATCATCCGGAACCCACTAAGTTATTTGTAGCATCATACGAAGTCAGTCCACACCTGTTCTAACTGACGGAGACATTTAGATCCGCTTACATTAAGATATATGTGTAGTTGAAGCTTTGCCGGTCTAGTCTTGGTTTTTGACGGAGTATTTTACATAAGTAGTCCCTGAGGAAATGTGTTTCTTATGTTTTTGTGGTTTATTTTGAAACGCGTTTAGGAAAATACTATCGCTTATTTTTTCATAAAAATCGAGGTTTTGTTCTTGTCTGTTTACTCCTCCAAAACTTAAGCAACCTTTACGAAATATCAGGAACTGAATGGGGAGATAATGTTTTGTGTCGGACCGTTTCGAATTTTGCGTAAATTATTATACAAATTTGCAGATATAATTATGTCCTTGTAGTACCTATAAGACGGTAGTACTTGCCAAATTTAATAGTTCTAGGTCTATGGGAAAATACCATTTAATTTTTTATTGCCTTGAAGTGTGTCGAAATATACGTTTTTGCGGCATAAACGGCAGTATCTAAGTTTAATTTTTTCACAGCGTCAAGAGACTTTTAGATTAGATAATTTTGAACTTAAGAGCGATATCCTGTACATCGCCACTTAGGAGAACTCTCCGAGGTATCAGATAGATATATATGGAATTAGGGCCCTGTATGGCTATTCATAAAATGTGTCCCCGTTACCCGGAAACACGAATGAAACATTTCTAATCATAAATATCTTAAGTATTGTATTAGGTAGTTTGTATGTCCTTGAGAGACCTACATTATTAACATTTTGAGTTTTGACGTATTACGTCTTTTTAGTGTTCCGTAGTCAACTAGGAACCTTTATAGTTTCGCCATGTCCGTCTGTCCGTCTGTCCGTCCGCGGCTTAGCTCCGTGATCATAAGTGCTAGAAAGCCGAAATTTGGTATGAGTACGTGTATATATTACCTACGCCGACAAAACGGTAAAATAAAAACAAAAAAAAAAAGTTTTTTTCTGGTACCTCCCGTACACATAAAGTGGGGGTGATTTTTTTTTTTGTTCCAACACTTGCGTGTTTGGTGTCGTTAAATAGGTCTTTTAAAAATAATAGGGGTCTTTAAACATCATTTTTTGATAAAGTCAGCAGTTTTGTAAATATTCGCTCGGGAAATCCAAAAAATAGTGTCCTCTAACTACTCAACCACGGGTTAAAAAAAATCACGGAGAAATTCATGGAAATGAGGCCTTATTTGTACTTTCAATGAAAACTATACAGAATAAAATCGGTTGAGCCGTTTTTGAGTTATCGCAAAATTTCATAACTTTCTTTAAAATTACGTAAGTGCCGCGCGGTGTTCTTATACTTCGAACGTTACACATATTAGTTAAGTGCCATACTGCATTAAACATTTCGCTCAATCTGGCGCGTATAATCGATAACTTCCAGAAGGTAATAAGTAATTACTGTTACTTTGGCGTTTACGACCTTTTTATAGAGCTTGAAATCTTTCTCGTAATTAAAATTTTATTTTATTGTCTACTAGCTTTTGCCCGCGACTACGTCCGCGTGGAACTTGGAAGTATGGAAGCAACCTCGTACAACACGATAGATATCCACCTAATCACCTTAATTAATAAAAGGGATTATTAAAAGCGCCTAAGCAAATGTAAGAGCAATTGTGCTTTTGGTCTAATAATTACATTTCCTACAGGGTCATCAATGTCATCATGAATTACTTACTCACTTTTCAATCTTTTTAGGGATAATTCCCAGGATGAAAACTATCCTATCTATGTCCTTCCTCGGATCTTAAACTATCTCCATGCCAAATTTCATCAAAATCTATTCAGCGGCTTAAGCGTGAAGAGGTAACAGACAGACAGACACACTTTCGCATTTATAATATTACTAGCTGTGCCCCGCGGTGTTACCCGCTCATCCCACGGGAACACTAAATTTATTCGGGATGAAAAGTATCCTATGTCCTTTCCCGGGTCTCCAACTATCTCCATACCAAATTTCATCTAAGTCGGTTCAGCGGTTTAAGCGTGAAGAGGTAACAGACAGACAGACAGACAGACAGACAGACACACTTTCGCATTTATAATATTAGTATGGATAGTATATAGTATGGATTGCGAAGGATGGGCTACTACGGAACCCTACACTGAGCATGGCCCGACATGGTCTTGGCCGGTTTTTTTTTTTAATTAGATACCTACAGAAGTAGCAAATAATTCCAATTGAAAAACTAGAATCATGCAAAGGTATAAACTAAGTAGAAAAAAAGCTCAAAACAAAAACAACAACAACAAGAACCAATTATTTTCTTCGCAGAACTAGGAGCGTCGAGTGGTAATTCTACGTAGAGATAATTAATTAACAGTATAAGTATTGTTACCAACTAGACCGTAGACCTTAAATGGAAACACAAAATAAATAACCGTTTGGTAAAACTTCTTGCTAAGTAAACTACCTACAATTCGAAACAATTATACTGGCTATGGAACAATACAAGTTTTAGGAGAAAATTCATTAAATCTTTTTGTATCCAAAAATACCTATCGGGAAGGAACAATATTAATATGAGGATAGTACTTAAATTACGTTAGAATGGTTTATTTTTTGCTTCTTATATGTTTTTCGCCCTAGGATCATCAGACATTTTTTATTTACTTTTTTTTATTGAGGGACAATCTTAGTCAAATTGATCTAGTCGCAAATTAAGTACCTAAAGCTTGTTATACTAGACGGCGATATGTTTGTAATATATAAATACATACATAGATAACAACTATGACTCAGGAACAAATATTGGAGTTCATCACACAATATTTGCCCTGGCCGGGATTCGATCCCAGGACTGTCAGCTCAGTAGCTGCACTACAAACTTTTATTGATACTGAAATGTAAATTATTTCATTTCAACTACTTATATTGATAAAACAAATGAGAAAACAGTCACAGTTTCCAAAGCCCCATTGTAAACATACGCTGAGCTGGACAGAGCCGAGAAAGAGAGGTCGTAAATTAAATACAGTATACTATTTAACATAGTTTTGTGTATGTGGACTTTGTCACCTCAATACACTTTATAACCTAAATTCCATATATCACACACAAAACTATGTGAAATATAAATTACAGTGCAGTGCTCGAAATCTACACTTCAAATAAAACACTCATGTCATGTGGGGTTATTTTTATAGTAATAATGTACTTAAAGGATATTTAGGTACTTTGATATTGAATATTGATGCTCGCTGGCTTTTAGGATACCATTAGCCATTAAACATACTACCAAGAAGGATATACATATATATAACGACACAATATAGTGGCTCCACTTCACCTGATGGTAAGCAAAAAAGGGGAGCCCAAATCGCAATAGATTTATGTTTTCTACTCCGTTTGCATAGAATAAATCAAAAATATAAAGCAAAATAGTGGTCTGTAGCAGATTTGTAATGAGAGGCACCGCTGTGGACCTCTGGCCCTGACCTGACGCCTGCTGCACAAATGACATAATTGACGCTATGGAATCTGCGACTCTGATATTGTTTTTGCCTTACGCGGTTTGTATAAGTGTCTAAGTACTTATGTATGACTAAAAGATGCAGCTTCGTTCGTGTATTATTTTTCCTTAGCATAGCGATTTTTGGATGTCCAACTATCCCTGTAGGTCAATTGTTAAAAATCCGTCTAGCCGTTTTGGCACGATGAGAAAACAAAGGAAAATTTGCCAACGGATGACACTGTACGGCACCATGTTGTAATTTAATATCAAACATGTCATTCGTGTTGGTTCTGTCAGAATTTAATTATCAATAAAAAATATATGCATTTCGAATCGAATACCTTTGTACCATTTCACACTAATTTCAAAGATATTTTTTAATGAAATCAACGTTATGACTTCCACTGCTAGCCAGGCCGTCCAGAAACATCCAGCGAAATCCCTTGATATTTCACAATTTAATCATCATCCCTATAGTAGGAAGTAAGGGTTCGTTCTGTAGTTCCATTGGAATTATTCAGTAAGAATAATAGGACGTTACTATAGAATACACACTTGTGACTCCTCTGGTGTTGCAGGTGTCTATGGGCGACGGTAATCGCTTTCCATCAGGCTATACGCTTGCTCATTTGCGCCCCATGACATAAAAAAAACACATTTTTCATGAGCATAGGTATACTGCAAAAATATAAATTATTAAAGCATTGAAATTTAAACCTTTTTCTTAATTAGAATTTACTCATTTAATTTTAATTTAATTTGATAGTAATATAATTGTCAATTTACAAATATAAAGGCAACAATTTTAAAACCGAACAAAATGCAACTAAAAACAATTACTATTTCGCATTACTAGATTAGAATATTAATTAGCATACCACTTCGCATCCTCAAGGGCCGTGTACATTTAATCAAACGCGTTTAACAAGGCTCAGTTTAATATTTGTACAACCGACATAACCCATTAGTGGAAACACGTAGGATTATAAATCCAACCAAAAGCGTATTTTCATCGTCCGATTGAGTTTATTTAAAAAATGGTCTCGTGTAAAAGAATTTTTGGTTTTACGACGAATTTTTCACAACCACCGGAGTGATAAATTGTGATTACTCAAATTGTCGTTTTGGTAATTTTCGAGTCCAGACAATCTTCAGGAATTAATATTTGAAGTTCTGCAGGAGAGGAGTAGGTAAACAGGTTCTCAAAGGTCCGCAACATGGTAACTGCTTACCATCAGGCAAGCCTTCTATCGTGGTATTAAAAAAACAAGGTTCGGGGTTAGCATTAATTTGAAATCTGAATTCGATAATATTTGGATGGTGGGATCGCATTCAAGTTAACCAGCTCAAAAAACATTCGTGCCAATTTAGAAAGACCTCACTGTTGAGGCCATCGGCGTGCTTATAATTAGCGCTCCTAAGGTTTGATCCCGGCAAAACTATATTCCTTTGGTGACTACGACATTTTTTATGCAATTTATATCGTGTAAGTATTTACATTTATCGTGGTACCCATAGTAGTATATTAATTTAATATTGCTTAGAAAAAAAAACATGGCGGAATTTGCCTCACCTCGCAACATTTAACAATATTTTGGCACGACGAACCCTTCGCCATTGTGTAATCGCTTCAGATGGCATTTATAGTTAGCCATCTTTTCCCATATTTCGCGGCTAAATGCCAATAAAGATGGTCACGATATCGATTGTTCTATAACTCACGTCTCGTCTATCAGCTACCAATAAAGCTTTAATTAATAGCCAACATTTACGCGATATATTTTAATTAATCTTTAAACGTGTCACGACATGCCGCTCTAAATATGTTTAAATTGAGACATTCATGCTTGACAATCGATTACAATCTTTGCGAATGCTAATGTAGCTAATTCGCTTAGAGCTTTATCACACTGGAGATTTGAAGGCGAGTGGAAAGCGAGGCGAGAGCGCAGCGAGTTGTCATTATTGTACCGCTGCGAACTCGCTGCGTTATGGAGTGGAGAAGGGGATGAGCAGCATTTTCATAAGAGATTATTTGAAAAAAGTGTCCAGCGGTAAGCAAATAATAGTTCCAAAAGGCGCCACAAGCGGCGCTGGAGTAGCCCACCTCCCTGACACTGTCTACCGTCCATAAACTTCGGGATATTAAACCTCAACTTATGGAGGGTAGAGATTTTTGCAATTCTTTGCTTTGCGTTGTCAAAACGCCATAACAATAGAGACTTGATTGATTATTGTGTGATTTTTTATTAGAAAATGTTCAAAATGGAAGAAATATGGGGAAAATTGTGCTAAGTAATCCAGCGTATTTACTTTAATAAAAAGTAGCTGATTTTATCTATCACAAACAGGAAACTAGCCTAGCTCTCTTGCAACACTAGTACCACCAATTTAACACTTTTCAGCCGACGATGCTGGTCCTCCTTTTTACAGTCCATACGCTGTGTGCTCGCGGCGAATTCCATTGCACACTCGCCACGTTTCAACTTTCAACTCGCCCGCAAACCGCGAGTATGATAAGTTCTCAGAAGCGGCGCATAGAAAATTAACCAATCAGGTTGCGTCTTTGAAACCAAAAAGGATTGTATTTAAATCTGAGGAATGTCGTTGGGCCACTTCAATGTATGAAGTGGCCCAACGACATCCCCTGCACTCCGCGTCACTGGACAGACAGCCTTAAACACCCTAATACTATGATTCAATTGATTGACACGGCGGCGGCGTGAATGACATTTGATGTAAAGTATAAGTATGCACATAATAAGCAAACAATAGAACAATAGATGGAATAATTTAGGGTTTTGTTTAAGGATTTCCTATAAAAAAGCTTCCGTATTTCTTGTTCGTAGATCGGAGATAAGTTAATTTATTTGATTCAGACTAAACTTGCCCTTTCATTATGTATACATAGGTACTCAGCAAAGATCGGATACTTAAATAACTGTGTTTAGAACATTAGTCATTGTACTCGTGAGGGTCGCAGGGAGGGAGTCGATGATTGCGGTCTGCACAGGGTTCATTCAACTTTCTTGACGAAAAAAACGAAAGCTTGAGCTAATGCTTCCGTTTCTTCTTATAGCTTTCATCGAAAGTTGGTTAACGTTTCAATTCTTTCTTATGTTTACTGCACTTCGGGACAGCTCGAACCGAAGATGTTTCGGAGATTTCTTATCGGAAACTGTCTTTTATGCTCCTTCTTTTTTAGGGTTTCGTACCCAAAGGGTAAAAACGGGACCCTATTACTGAGAGATCGCTGTCCGTCTGTCACCAGGCTGTATCTCAAGAACGGTGATAGCTAGACAGTTGCAATTTTCACAGATGATGTATTTCTATTGCCACGTCGACACGTTTGGCGCAGTTTGTAAGCACTTGCCTACTGATCCGGCGGTCCCGGGTTCGAATCCCGGCCATGGCAAATGTTTGTGTGATGAACTCGAATATTTGTGCTTGGGTCTTGGTTGTTCTATGTCTATGTTCTTAAGTATATTTTTATCTATATAAGTATGTATAGGTATCGTCGTCTAGTACCCATAACACAAGCCTTCTTGAGCTTAATTTGGGACTAGATCGATTTGTGTGAGGTTGTCTCATATTTATTATTATTATTATTGCCGCTATAACAACAAATACTAAAAATAAAATAAAATCAATATTAAAGGGGGGCTCCAATACAACAAACTTGTTAAAGATTATGGTACGGAACCCTTCATGCGCGAGTGGGACTCGCACTTGCCCAATTTTTATTGCTTATTTTCTCTGCATCTTTACGAGAAGCTGTTGGATGCGCAAATTCAAGACCATTCAACGAGGATATTGGGGAAAGCCTTTGCTCAACTGTCGACGTCATGCGGCTGAGATGTTATGATGATTCCCTTTTTCCTATACTTTTATAACTATTTATTATCGACAAAGTTACAGTCGATAAATGGTTTTGATTAGCGGACCGTTTGTTTTTGGAAATTCCCCCCAACAACTTCCAGAACTACTTTCAAAGCACCTTGTATTAGCCGGTTAATGGATCTCGAGTTAATCTAGGGTTAATTCCAGCCAGATTTGGGTTCTAACTTTCCGAATTATCTAGTTTCTCTATCACAGCGATGCCCTTTAACGAGACAATGTCATTGTTAAAATCTAGATAATAAATTCGACCGGTCATTGCTTTTTCCAATGTAACAGGAATCCGTATCTACTCAAAAATATAATCAGAACTCTGATCAGTCTCAGTTCGTTTGTACGTCTTCTACATCAAAAGCATAAGTCACTTTTAGACAAGTTTGTGAGTCTGAGAGTAACGGATGCTTTATCATTTACATAACGCGTGAAAATGCCACCATCATAGGTCCACAGAGTTCCAATTCAGAAGTATCTTCTTGTCAATCAATTTTAAACCAATAAGACAGTAATATTAAATACCCCGACGCTTACTTGACTAATAATTCCTTATGTAATATTATTAAAACTATCATGAGACGGTGAGGTGGTTGTGAAAACTAAAAACGCACTCACACGAAGTGGACCGAGACTCGCGTCGCAGCACAGATAGCCGCCCCTGATGAAGAACTCGATATGAGTTCGAAACATGTTAGGCCTGACAATTCCTACGTGTTTAAACCATTTTTGTAATTATTTCTTCTTTATTTCATGTGAAAAACAATGCACTTTTTAATTGTGTGAATATTTTGTAAGGAAATCTCGGCGCGTGACTCCGACTCGCACTCCATTATTAATACGGGTGCACGTTAACGTCTTGTTGTATTAATGCAACCGTTTTTCAATCGATTTATCGTAACCATTCATTAGCAATTCAATAGCTAAGATGAACGGGTTCGTGACAACGAGAAACGATGACCCTTGGCTGGGGACTGCAAAGAATGTCCATACAACTGACACTCCTTGGCCTTCTCGGTGTAAAAGGTAGCAATGTTAAGTGGGAATTGAATTAGCAGTAGAGGTCAATTATTAGAACGGGATCTGACACGGAATCTACGGTATTAAATCATTGTTCATGTTAACTTATATCTTACATCATTGGTTTGTTTATCATGGAACGAACCTGTATTTACCTACTTTGAAATATACACTGAGAAATAAAAATAGTTCAACTAGTTTAACTACTTAAGACATAGCCGAATTGTGCTTATAGTAGTAATCAAAATTATGCTAATTTTTATATAACATAATTATGGTTACCATTCGCCCTCAGTTTGTCTGTCCTCTGATTATATATGTTTTATTATTTATGTAACTAGCAGCTAACATTTGGGCTACTTACTGTTAACAAATCCTATTTTTTTTCTTGGTTACTGTTCGTACTCCTGATGTTAAATTTTTGACACTTTTTGCTCAAAGGCCAATTTTACGATTACTTTTTATTATAATCCTGTTAATAATCAATCAAATGTGAAATATAATCTGAAGAATTGAAAAATAAGAAGTAAGTAGCCAATAAAATTGATTGGAAAATGATTAAATCTTCACCCTTTCCTTATTCCGATTCATCCTTTTTCCACGCAAGCTGAGTATGAATTCGATGTATTTTTTAACACAGACTTCGATTAGTTGTGTTATACATAGGAATCGGAAATTCAGGTGGATATTTACCTAAAGTTGACAAAATCCTATTGCTATCTCACTCATATATACCTCAAACAAAGCCGCCGCCAAAGTTTAGGTATAAAAGGCATCCGATTTTCCGATGCGTATACACTATACATAGACTAATATTTATCTTTATCAGGGCGGGTGGCTTCTGAAAGATGAGCAAAATGCGTTAATATCGTAGTATCTTTTTATTAAATAAATCACTTAACAGATGCGAAATTAAGCTTTGATAATTAAACATTAAACATGAACGCTTATGATGTTACCCAACTGTAAGGTCAGCATCAAACATCGCTGACAATTTTACTACCAGCATGTATCAAATGGCATACTAAAATGGTCAGGTACTTTAGATGCTGACTATATTCTATGTCTAATGCAAATTGATAGAACGCATGTGGTTGAACCCTCAATTCGGGCCATCTGCGTCGGGCGAACATAAATCCTTATACCCCGTTCGACTCCAGCTAATCACTTAACAGAAGGTGGCCATGTACTTGGCTCTGAATTATCACACAGCGCTGTAACTGAAGCACTGAGTGATGAGAAGAGCGGGTAGCGGGGGAAATATGAAACATATTTATATTATTAATAGGGTTTTGTTTATTTACCTCGAGCATTTCACATGGCCCGCCGAGATAGCGAGTATGAATAGCAGGCATGATTTTTTTAAATTACTCACACTAAATTTTTACCATTTCATACTTACATATTTAGTATAAGCCGCTTTTTGGAAGTTAAATTGAATAGTATAAATATTAATATCTTTATATTTTAAGAATAGTCACTTCTGACCCCATTTTTTAAGCTTAAACGGTTGATCTTATTTTAACTATTTTCGGTTTACGTAGTAGTAGTATATGTATATGTTAATTGGCATAGCAAGGCCTACTTATAGGGAATTTTTATGTGACTATGGAGAAGGAAAAATAGAGTCCAGACTTTTTTGCGTCGTGTACGAAGCTGAAAGCACCTTCTGGCAAGTTTTAATATCATTAAATATACGTAATATAATATTATTTGTAAGTAGTAGAACCTTCAATCCTGCGGGCCTATGATGGTTGCGTTTATCGCGTGATAAATAAGTGACAAAGCATCCGTCACGTTTTGACAAAATGCGAGTGTGAGTGACAGATGCTTTATCACTTATTTATCGCGTGATAAAAGCAATGATCTTACGCCCGCAGCATGATTATCCCGCTGGTCTTATAACGCTCCCGCTACCGCTTCACTCCACTCTCCCAAGGGCAGCAAGCGCAACACAAACGTATCTCTGCCTCTCAACGTCTGGTGCACTCTGGCCAAACATTTCATACGAAATATCTCTGTGCTGAGTGGATTCTGTTGCCTTAAGCTGAGTTGTGGCGAAGTAACACTGGGCGCTAATTCGAGTCTACTTTGAGATATCGCCAAATAAGCGATATTTCAGTTATATCCCATTTATATCGCCTTTAATGGCAGCATTAAATCGCGATGTTTGAGCAGCATAGCGTGACATTTTACGCTAACACGCGAGTTTGCGCCTGATATCTATGGCGTAGCATATAAATGGGGCGCAAACTTAACGGGACAATATCGCCACCGGACATTTCCCTAAAATATAATGTGTATCTCTGAATGTGTGAAACGGTTTCCCGGTGAGTTTAGACATGGGATATTTTCAGTCGAATCTCGCGATTCTCAATAAGAATGTGAAACTACAATACTCGCAACCACAAACTAAGCACTCTCATCATGGGATTAAGTAATCCTTGAAATGCTTTAGAGTAAAACTGGATAGACTATATAAAATCTGCTCTAGGCAGTCCACCGCATAAATGTACCAGAAGTGCTGCAAACCAAACGAGATGGCGAGACATCGTTAGAGGACGGCAGCCCCCGACCCTCACTCATGAAAATCACGACCGCTTTGTAGGGATAATAAAGATTAAATAAATAAATAATAAGCTTAGAACAAAAATGGAACTAGGGCACGAAAGCAGGACAAATAAGAGAGAAAGATTTAAATTAGTATGCATAGGTAAAATTGTGCTAAAAGAACTAGTCAAGTATGAATTTACATGCCGACCTTAATACGAAATGGTTTTTTCTATAAGCAAGCTATTGGGTCGAAGTGAATTAGGTATTTCAAAACAATGGACTAAGCCAGTTTTGTGCCTTACCCCTTCAAGTGGCTATACGGAACTATATCGGTAAACACCTAATATTCGACTCGGTACATTAAGATCCGAACGGAATCTCGAACACACCCTCGCACGTAATACGCCGTGACTTCTATTCAGTGCCAGACAAAGCTTCCATACAGACAATAACTTGATTGATGTGCATTGTAATGGTCTGTCCAGCCACTAGACAAAGCGGCAAATATTTATTACCTTAGTGCTGAACACTGTAATTAACCAAAACTTACTACAAATTTAAATAGTCCAAAATGATGAATGGTCGCTGTCGTAATTATCTACAAATTTGGTTCTGTTGCTAGGCATTATAGTTGCCATTGGCTATTTTACTGTATCACTACAAATACCTTATTAAAATACAAATAAGAGCCATATTTCTAATAACACAATGTAGTTGTAACGTGACTTGTATCAGGTTTAAAGGAGAGTCAAGGAGAACAGTTGTTTGCGTGATTGCGCTGAACAAATTATTTGTATTTTATTGCGAGGAGAAAATTTAATATTAATTGAGTAATAAAGTCATTGTTACAGTTAAATTTACATTGTTCTACAAATAAAATTATATTTTGTAGCAACGAAAACAAACGTATGCTATGTGTATCTTTTTATAAACCTATTAAGGGAATTTGAAAACTCAAGCTACTACTATAGTCTTATTAGATTAGATTAGATTATTTATTTCACGATAAAAATTACATTACAAATTTTCTTAATGTCAAAATTATACGAATTAATATCATGATCGTCAAAAATAAGGCAAGATTAATTATGAGAGAAAATGTTCACAATGTCAAAATTAGTTTAAAATAATAGGGGAAGTCAACAGGTAGTAAATAATATGTTTATTTTTTATATTTATATTTTTTATATCTATTTTTATTATTTTTACTTAGTTTTTAATTCAAGGAAGACAAATTACACAAAAAGAAAATTATCAACAGAATTATTAGTTTACAGAAAGCGTTGAGAAAGCGAAATTCTTGGTCACCCCTTCTGTCTGACATTATTGAGACTACAACTACCAACCTTACAACCACACATGCAAACTACAACTACCAACCTTACAACCACACATGCAAACTACAAAAACGATGATTGCTAGGCCGCCGCCGTGGCTGGTCGGCTGTCCTGGTAAATCGTTTGAAGTTTTTAATTGACCAAGATTCCTCCGACTTTATTTATTTATTACCCGTATTTGTTTTATTTATTCTGTGTATTCTAAATGGGACTTAAAGGTTAGCTTCCAACATGTACAACTTTTTCTTTACTATCATGTCCAAATAAAGCGTATTCTAAATCTAAATCTAAAGAGGTATTCTTTAGCTAAATAGGTATCATAATACATGTATTCTTAATCGTAAAATTCTTGATATCAAGAAAATATTGTCGATATGTATCATTTTAATATGAAAGAGCAAACATATAAGTACAAAATGCTCTACGCCATAGTTTGAGTATATTTATGCCATAATGAATATACACAGTCATATGTTTAAACTCATTTTGCTGTAATTCCGTAAAATACAATTTAATTTCAATTCAGTGCACTTAAATTTAGTAAAATGTTGAAGACTATCATAAGATATTCCTATGCACTGCATGACAGGGTCCATGTAAAGTACTCAAACAAATCAATGTAACATAACATTTAATCTTAAAAATAAATGAATAATTTCTTGATAATTTCATAATGATAATGATTCTGAATCAATGGTGTAGCTAAAATTTACCGACATACATTTTTTATCAATAATAGAAATCCAATTCAATCTCAGTGGATTCAAATATTATCTATTTAGTAGCAACAATTTGCAAAGAAATGTTTTCCCAAGTATATTTGTTACGCAAATATAGTATCGGATGAATAGTCTTAATAACATGACATATATTATGTTTGCCTCTAATAACGATTATTGAATAACTTAGTAAGAAAATAGTTTGTGTAAATAGTGGCTTCAATATTTTTTACGCCTAAATATATTACATTATGTAACTTAATCAATCAAGTATTAATATTTTTTCGAGGAATTATGAACCCCGCAAGATAATTGGATTTTAAAGGTTTTCAAACGTAAATATGACACCAATTTTATGAATAATAATACAATTATATAATTTACCCATTTCATAATCAGTAATATTTATAAAAAGTCGAAACAATGTCCCTGGTTTTCGGTAGCCTAGTAAGAGTAATAAAAACTGATAAATAAAAATAGTAAACAAGTCTACTGCACTTGTATACAATATGTCCTCTCTCCCTTCCTAGCCATTATCCCACATGGTAGTGGGGTCAGCATTCCTTACTTTACTTATTCACCTTGACATTTACTCATATTCTTTTTCACTACATCTTTTCACCACGTTTTAGATCTGACTCTGTTGTAATGTCAAGTTCCCTACTTGGTTAGATGGTTTTCGTTTTACGTGACCATACCATCGCAGCCTACTCTCCTTTCTTATCGTCGATGTCGCGGACACCCAGGCTTCCTCGCACGAACTCGTTACGAATTTTATCTTACCTAAACTCGGATTTCTAATTCAAGACCAAAAAAGCTACGACAGATACGTCACTGTCAAAATTGACAACATTTAAATGACATCTGAGTTTGTTTCTTGGCTCTTCTCTTTTTCTTTTTTTTTAGGTGCGTACGTTTACCTACACACGTTACTGATGTACTGTAATCAGACTACCTATAAAAATATTTCATTTCATTAATAGGTACTTGTACCTCCTCAAACAAAACCCTTCACATCGCCCATTTATACAATTACCTTCTCAAGTCTCCGCAACTTGGCAAAATCGCACGTATATCATAAATAGTAAATGATGTCAGATTTTCATGTAAATTACTTTAGTATCCTACAATTACTCAAGAGGGCATGATTGATACCACACTTTAATCAAGTACGGCTATTTACGGGGGGTTCCCTTGAGGCTTATATGACAGATGCTCAATAATAAATGTTTCGGAATTATTAACTTGTGCAAGTCGTTGTACCTAATCTAGTTGTCTTGTTAATTTTAGTTATGTTTACGACGTTCACAAAGACCTTTGTACATTGACACAGTACACACGTACACAGCACTTGAGGTTTATTATCATTTTGACCTCATAAAATATTTATATTGACTACATAAACTATTAAACCTTACTGCCCAAGGAATATTAGAAATGAAGCAACATTTACTGCTTGAAAAATAATATGAGACTTCGACAAAGCAATTGGTAATTCACCCGTTTAGCTCGGAAAACCGTGGAAGAAGTGGGTTCGAATCCCGATCGATGCATAATTTTTTTTTATTCTTTGGTCCAATTTCTTTTTTTTTTTCGAGAGATATTATAACATAACTTAAACCAATGAGTTGTAAGTATGGTTGATTTAGAAGAAAAATATAAGACGGGTTTGGTCAAATAAGTAGGTGGTTAGAATTAACTTCAGAGGTCTTTATATTATATTAATTTATTCATTATTTGAGCCTTTCTGACGTGTCAGTAACTTAACAGTTACCGTTGTTAAAGGTTGACTGAGAAAAACATAATTTTAGAAGACTGTTTTTTTTTGCGCTAACACAATTTTCCCTGACTAACCCTAACCCTAACCCTAACTTTATTTTTGTGGCACATTTCTTAACTTGTTTATACTGGTAATAAAAGCAGCATTGAGCAACAAAAATATATCAATTTAAGATTGGATTTTCTTGTACTATATAATCTTATAATATAACCACCGTAGCGGCTACAATGTTAAGAAAACAAGAACAAAGACAAATGTTTTCACACCACCAGAAAATGGTTTCATGTAAATCGCGTGACAGCAATTGATGTTCGTAGTCTCGATAACAAGAACAATAAATAACTCACGCCATAACCTCAATTTAATCCGTCTAATGGTGTTTTCAAATTTTCACATACATCCATCACACAGGTAACGATGAATAATATCGAGCACACCATTTAAAAAAAAGAGTAAGGTACGTAAAGAGTAAGAGTCTAGTATTTTATTTTATTTATTTTCAACAGCAATACAAATTCGTAACAATTAACAATATAGTACCACCACAAAAGCCAATAAAGCATGTACACAAAAATACAATAAGTAGAACTAGTTACAAAATAAATCAAACAAACATTATGGTATGCTCGATTAGGTGAGTGTGCTTGTGTGCGTGCATGTGTGTACCTATGTGTATACGGAAAAGGGTTATTGATTTAACTATCATCTAAACTTAGCACTAAAGACCGAATACGCTTCTTCAAAGTCGATTTGGTAAAGTCAAATAAGTCAGTACTGCTAAACTGTTTATTAGTATTGAATCAAATCAATGTTTATTAGTTTTGTCTAAGGTATTCATAAACATCACATGATGGTTACGTTTATCACGTGATAAATAAGTGACAAAGTATCTGTCACTCACACTCGCATTTTGTCAAAACATGACGGATGCTTTGTCACTTATTTAACGCGTGATAAAAGCAACCATCATAGGCCCGCAGATTTTCAATTTGTTTTGTAGGTTATATATATAGGTAATGTAGTGTGTTATTTTTATAGAGTATTTCATTATGTGCGGTATCTACTTATTGGCAAATTTTATAAGGTGGGGTTAGACAGGATGAACTTTTTTCTAAAGTAATTTTTACTGTTCATGAAAGACCTTTAAGTTATCTTTTTAGTTAGTCGTTGTGCATAAAAATTAGCCTACGTACACCAGCATACTAATTTTAACTTAATTTAGGATTAGATCGATTCGTGATTATTTATTAAAAAAAAAAACAAATATAAGGCTGAATTGGAACGAATAGAAATGCTCCGAAAAGCTAATCAGGAATCTATAGAGTTATATGCTATACAAATACAAGATTTATTAAGCTTAAATTAGCAGTATAAGGGCTTTACAAGCGCTTCTGCAGCTTGTTTGCTACTTGGGATGGTAAGTTTACTCATACTATTTGAAAATATCGCTCTCTATAGTATCTCTACTTCATTTTGTTGCAGTATTGATTAATCTATTTCTCTATAAGTATGACAAATCTGTCAGCGTGGGAGTTGACACTATTAGATTTCCTGATTGATTACGAATGTATTGGTGACAATCACACAATGCTACCTACCTACGTTAAGAAACGAACGCCCATTAACTGGTGCAATTTTTGTTTTTACGACAGTCGAAAGATAAAATTTTACGGCGCGAAAGTTAACGGAAATCCGTAAATGCTGCCACCCCTTTTAATGTAGGGTTTCCCTATAACTTTTTAAACTTCTGTGGAGAAATTCTATTTTTATTAAGTCAATACCAAAAAATGGGGTTGAAATAGTATTATTGTATTATGTTCTAAGCAATCGCTTAAAACATCTTTGATATCTTTAAAATTACATTAAAATTTGTATACACAAATTAATTAATTTGTATAGATAATTTTAAAATAGGTAAGTGAATTAATAGGTCTGGGCTGACATTAAGTATATTTTTGTTGCATTAAAAGTCCTCAGAAAATGTTAACTAGATCACAAAACAATTTGTAAAAAGCAACTTTGTACTTATAAGTAGTATACGTGTGATTTCAAGCATTAATCGTTTTTAAATCTTAGATTGCGGTTATGAAAATTTATAAAACAAACAAGTGGCAAACCTTTAAAACAAAGCATTAAAAATTGAAAACTGTAATATTGTAAAATGAAATTAACACAAGACTTATTTTATGCGATTTTATTGTTCTGGAAGGTCATAAAATAAGTAGGTACCATTTTGTCACCCATTAGCGCCTAGTTCCTTGTGTGAGTAAAATGGAACAAGGCAATAAGAATGTGAAACTACAATACTCGCAACCACAAACTAAGCACTCTCATCATGGGATTAAGTAATCCTTGAAATGCTTTAGAGTAAAACTGGATAGACTATATAAAATCTGCTCTAGGCAGTCCACCGCATAAATGTACCAGAAGTGCTGCAAACCAAACGAGATGGCGAGACATCGTTAGAGGACGGCAGCCCCCGACCCTCACTCATGAAAATCACGACCGCTTTGTAGGGATAATAAAGATTAAATAAATAAATAATAAGCTTAGAACAAAAATGGAACTAGGGCACGAAAGCAGGACAAATAAGAGAGAAAGATTTAAATTAGTATGCATAGGTAAAATTGTGCTAAAAGAACTAGTCAAGTATGAATTTACATGCCGACCTTAATACGAAATGGTTTTTTCTATAAGCAAGCTATTGGGTCGAAGTGAATTAGGTATTTCAAAACAATGGACTAAGCCAGTTTTGTGCCTTACCCCTTCAAGTGGCTATACGGAACTATATCGGTAAACACCTAATATTCGACTCGGTACATTAAGATCCGAACGGAATCTCGAACACACCCTCGCACGTAATACGCCGTGACTTCTATTCAGTGCCAGACAAAGCTTCCATACAGACAATAACTTGATTGATGTGCATTGTAATGGTCTGTCCAGCCACTAGACAAAGCGGCAAATATTTATTACCTTAGTGCTGAACACTGTAATTAACCAAAACTTACTACAAATTTAAATAGTCCAAAATGATGAATGGTCGCTGTCGTAATTATCTACAAATTTGGTTCTGTTGCTAGGCATTATAGTTGCCATTGGCTATTTTACTGTATCACTACAAATACCTTATTAAAATACAAATAAGAGCCATATTTCTAATAACACAATGTAGTTGTAACGTGACTTGTATCAGGTTTAAAGGAGAGTCAAGGAGAACAGTTGTTTGCGTGATTGCGCTGAACAAATTATTTGTATTTTATTGCGAGGAGAAAATTTAATATTAATTGAGTAATAAAGTCATTGTTACAGTTAAATTTACATTGTTCTACAAATAAAATTATATTTTGTAGCAACGAAAACAAACGTATGCTATGTGTATCTTTTTATAAACCTATTAAGGGAATTTGAAAACTCAAGCTACTACTATAGTCTTATTAGATTAGATTAGATTATTTATTTCACGATAAAAATTACATTACAAATTTTCTTAATGTCAAAATTATACGAATTAATATCATGATCGTCAAAAATAAGGCAAGATTAATTATGAGAGAAAATGTTCACAATGTCAAAATTAGTTTAAAATAATAGGGGAAGTCAACAGGTAGTAAATAATATGTTTATTTTTTATATTTATATTTTTTATATCTATTTTTATTATTTTTACTTAGTTTTTAATTCAAGGAAGACAAATTACACAAAAAGAAAATTATCAACAGAATTATTAGTTTACAGAAAGCGTTGAGAAAGCGAAATTCTTGGTCACCCCTTCTGTCTGACATTATTGAGACTACAACTACCAACCTTACAACCACACATGCAAACTACAACTACCAACCTTACAACCACACATGCAAACTACAAAAACGATGATTGCTAGGCCGCCGCCGTGGCTGGTCGGCTGTCCTGGTAAATCGTTTGAAGTTTTTAATTGACCAAGATTCCTCCGACTTTATTTATTTATTACCCGTATTTGTTTTATTTATTCTGTGTATTCTAAATGGGACTTAAAGGTTAGCTTCCAACATGTACAACTTTTTCTTTACTATCATGTCCAAATAAAGCGTATTCTAAATCTAAATCTAAAGAGGTATTCTTTAGCTAAATAGGTATCATAATACATGTATTCTTAATCGTAAAATTCTTGATATCAAGAAAATATTGTCGATATGTATCATTTTAATATGAAAGAGCAAACATATAAGTACAAAATGCTCTACGCCATAGTTTGAGTATATTTATGCCATAATGAATATACACAGTCATATGTTTAAACTCATTTTGCTGTAATTCCGTAAAATACAATTTAATTTCAATTCAGTGCACTTAAATTTAGTAAAATGTTGAAGACTATCATAAGATATTCCTATGCACTGCATGACAGGGTCCATGTAAAGTACTCAAACAAATCAATGTAACATAACATTTAATCTTAAAAATAAATGAATAATTTCTTGATAATTTCATAATGATAATGATTCTGAATCAATGGTGTAGCTAAAATTTACCGACATACATTTTTTATCAATAATAGAAATCCAATTCAATCTCAGTGGATTCAAATATTATCTATTTAGTAGCAACAATTTGCAAAGAAATGTTTTCCCAAGTATATTTGTTACGCAAATATAGTATCGGATGAATAGTCTTAATAACATGACATATATTATGTTTGCCTCTAATAACGATTATTGAATAACTTAGTAAGAAAATAGTTTGTGTAAATAGTGGCTTCAATATTTTTTACGCCTAAATATATTACATTATGTAACTTAATCAATCAAGTATTAATATTTTTTCGAGGAATTATGAACCCCGCAAGATAATTGGATTTTAAAGGTTTTCAAACGTAAATATGACACCAATTTTATGAATAATAATACAATTATATAATTTACCCATTTCATAATCAGTAATATTTATAAAAAGTCGAAACAATGTCCCTGGTTTTCGGTAGCCTAGTAAGAGTAATAAAAACTGATAAATAAAAATAGTAAACAAGTCTACTGCACTTGTATACAATATGTCCTCTCTCCCTTCCTAGCCATTATCCCACATGGTAGTGGGGTCAGCATTCCTTACTTTACTTATTCACCTTGACATTTACTCATATTCTTTTTCACTACATCTTTTCACCACGTTTTAGATCTGACTCTGTTGTAATGTCAAGTTCCCTACTTGGTTAGATGGTTTTCGTTTTACGTGACCATACCATCGCAGCCTACTCTCCTTTCTTATCGTCGATGTCGCGGACACCCAGGCTTCCTCGCACGAACTCGTTACGAATTTTATCTTACCTAAACTCGGATTTCTAATTCAAGACCAAAAAAGCTACGACAGATACGTCACTGTCAAAATTGACAACATTTAAATGACATCTGAGTTTGTTTCTTGGCTCTTCTCTTTTTCTTTTTTTTTAGGTGCGTACGTTTACCTACACACGTTACTGATGTACTGTAATCAGACTACCTATAAAAATATTTCATTTCATTAATAGGTACTTGTACCTCCTCAAACAAAACCCTTCACATCGCCCATTTATACAATTACCTTCTCAAGTCTCCGCAACTTGGCAAAATCGCACGTATATCATAAATAGTAAATGATGTCAGATTTTCATGTAAATTACTTTAGTATCCTACAATTACTCAAGAGGGCATGATTGATACCACACTTTAATCAAGTACGGCTATTTACGGGGGGTTCCCTTGAGGCTTATATGACAGATGCTCAATAATAAATGTTTCGGAATTATTAACTTGTGCAAGTCGTTGTACCTAATCTAGTTGTCTTGTTAATTTTAGTTATGTTTACGACGTTCACAAAGACCTTTGTACATTGACACAGTACACACGTACACAGCACTTGAGGTTTATTATCATTTTGACCTCATAAAATATTTATATTGACTACATAAACTATTAAACCTTACTGCCCAAGGAATATTAGAAATGAAGCAACATTTACTGCTTGAAAAATAATATGAGACTTCGACAAAGCAATTGGTAATTCACCCGTTTAGCTCGGAAAACCGTGGAAGAAGTGGGTTCGAATCCCGATCGATGCATAATTTTTTTTTATTCTTTGGTCCAATTTCTTTTTTTTTTTCGAGAGATATTATAACATAACTTAAACCAATGAGTTGTAAGTATGGTTGATTTAGAAGAAAAATATAAGACGGGTTTGGTCAAATAAGTAGGTGGTTAGAATTAACTTCAGAGGTCTTTATATTATATTAATTTATTCATTATTTGAGCCTTTCTGACGTGTCAGTAACTTAACAGTTACCGTTGTTAAAGGTTGACTGAGAAAAACATAATTTTAGAAGACTGTTTTTTTTTGCGCTAACACAATTTTCCCTGACTAACCCTAACCCTAACCCTAACTTTATTTTTGTGGCACATTTCTTAACTTGTTTATACTGGTAATAAAAGCAGCATTGAGCAACAAAAATATATCAATTTAAGATTGGATTTTCTTGTACTATATAATCTTATAATATAACCACCGTAGCGGCTACAATGTTAAGAAAACAAGAACAAAGACAAATGTTTTCACACCACCAGAAAATGGTTTCATGTAAATCGCGTGACAGCAATTGATGTTCGTAGTCTCGATAACAAGAACAATAAATAACTCACGCCATAACCTCAATTTAATCCGTCTAATGGTGTTTTCAAATTTTCACATACATCCATCACACAGGTAACGATGAATAATATCGAGCACACCATTTAAAAAAAAGAGTAAGGTACGTAAAGAGTAAGAGTCTAGTATTTTATTTTATTTATTTTCAACAGCAATACAAATTCGTAACAATTAACAATATAGTACCACCACAAAAGCCAATAAAGCATGTACACAAAAATACAATAAGTAGAACTAGTTACAAAATAAATCAAACAAACATTATGGTATGCTCGATTAGGTGAGTGTGCTTGTGTGCGTGCATGTGTGTACCTATGTGTATACGGAAAAGGGTTATTGATTTAACTATCATCTAAACTTAGCACTAAAGACCGAATACGCTTCTTCAAAGTCGATTTGGTAAAGTCAAATAAGTCAGTACTGCTAAACTGTTTATTAGTATTGAATCAAATCAATGTTTATTAGTTTTGTCTAAGGTATTCATAAACATCACATGATGGTTACGTTTATCACGTGATAAATAAGTGACAAAGTATCTGTCACTCACACTCGCATTTTGTCAAAACATGACGGATGCTTTGTCACTTATTTAACGCGTGATAAAAGCAACCATCATAGGCCCGCAGATTTTCAATTTGTTTTGTAGGTTATATATATAGGTAATGTAGTGTGTTATTTTTATAGAGTATTTCATTATGTGCGGTATCTACTTATTGGCAAATTTTATAAGGTGGGGTTAGACAGGATGAACTTTTTTCTAAAGTAATTTTTACTGTTCATGAAAGACCTTTAAGTTATCTTTTTAGTTAGTCGTTGTGCATAAAAATTAGCCTACGTACACCAGCATACTAATTTTAACTTAATTTAGGATTAGATCGATTCGTGATTATTTATTAAAAAAAAAAACAAATATAAGGCTGAATTGGAACGAATAGAAATGCTCCGAAAAGCTAATCAGGAATCTATAGAGTTATATGCTATACAAATACAAGATTTATTAAGCTTAAATTAGCAGTATAAGGGCTTTACAAGCGCTTCTGCAGCTTGTTTGCTACTTGGGATGGTAAGTTTACTCATACTATTTGAAAATATCGCTCTCTATAGTATCTCTACTTCATTTTGTTGCAGTATTGATTAATCTATTTCTCTATAAGTATGACAAATCTGTCAGCGTGGGAGTTGACACTATTAGATTTCCTGATTGATTACGAATGTATTGGTGACAATCACACAATGCTACCTACCTACGTTAAGAAACGAACGCCCATTAACTGGTGCAATTTTTGTTTTTACGACAGTCGAAAGATAAAATTTTACGGCGCGAAAGTTAACGGAAATCCGTAAATGCTGCCACCCCTTTTAATGTAGGGTTTCCCTATAACTTTTTAAACTTCTGTGGAGAAATTCTATTTTTATTAAGTCAATACCAAAAAATGGGGTTGAAATAGTATTATTGTATTATGTTCTAAGCAATCGCTTAAAACATCTTTGATATCTTTAAAATTACATTAAAATTTGTATACACAAATTAATTAATTTGTATAGATAATTTTAAAATAGGTAAGTGAATTAATAGGTCTGGGCTGACATTAAGTATATTTTTGTTGCATTAAAAGTCCTCAGAAAATGTTAACTAGATCACAAAACAATTTGTAAAAAGCAACTTTGTACTTATAAGTAGTATACGTGTGATTTCAAGCATTAATCGTTTTTAAATCTTAGATTGCGGTTATGAAAATTTATAAAACAAACAAGTGGCAAACCTTTAAAACAAAGCATTAAAAATTGAAAACTGTAATATTGTAAAATGAAATTAACACAAGACTTATTTTATGCGATTTTATTCTTCTGGAAGGTCATAAAATAAGTAGGTACCATTTTGTCACCCATTAGCGCCTAGTTCCTTGTGTGAGTAAAATGGAACAAGGCAATAAGGAAATGCAAATAATTCAATTGTAATTATATTATGTAGGTTATATGTATACACATACGTTTTTCAATTATTTTGTGAATGCGATATTTGAAATTGCGTGATTGTTGACTGAACACCAACAATTGATTTACAATGCGTATTTTAAATTATCTGTTAGTTAATAGTTGGCATAATTATGGCGTTTGATTGAATTTGTTGATACGTTAACCGCCGGCGGTGGTTCGTTGAAGCGTACAGAATTATCAGATACGTTTAATTGTTTTTCTTACTTAGTACGTATTTTGATTGGTATAAGGGAATATCTGTGGGAGGGCAGATAAACCGTGCTACGTTAAAAAGTCATATTTTACTATGAAATCCGTATAAAGATGCAGCCTTTTCACGGCAGATACACGGCACGTTGCACGGCAGATATGCAGATGATACTATCCACCCTTTTGGCGTCAACTAAGTATGAATTTAAAACTATTCTTGGTAGCCTCGATGCCACAGCGTTGGATTTTGGACTTGCAATTAATCGTGATAAGACAAAAATGATGATTGTAGACCGTGTTAAGGCTCCTTACCCGTTCAAAAATGCTGATTGTTTTAGACATTTCTCTCTATGATCAAACATGTTTCTTAACATAATATTATCAATTTAACTACTTACAAAGAACAGGGCTATTGAGATTTATTAGTATATATTTGAAAAGGGTGCCCGACGTTTTATATAACTTCACTTAATCTATTTTGGTTTGATATACCATTGCTTTGTATAATGTAACGAATGGTATAACATTGTTTTAGATAATTTTAAAATGATCTAATGTAACAATTGATATAATGCTTTATAGGGATAATTACTTTTAGTATAATGTACATTTATTATATTTATTACTTGGTATAAAACGTATTTATCATAATGACTTACTTGATATAATTCGTTAATGCTATAAACTACAGAAGATATAAGTTGATTTTACTATAACCAAAAAAGGTGGTTCCAAATAGTCTGTCACCCCCTATATCACCTTAAGGCAGGTCCGACTTGGCTTAGGTTAGGTACTACGACGAGTGACGCAAGGAGGAGTGTACGGTTGAACCGCGACCCTAACGAGCGAGCGAAGCGAGCGAGCCGCGCAGGTCCGACTTGGCTTACGATTCCTAACATTACCTATTTCACCTTTGGGCAAGTCTACGACGACTAGCGAAGCGAGGAGGAGTGTTAGGTTGAACTGCGACCCTAACGAGCGAGCGAAGCGAGCGAGCCGCGCAGGTCCAACTTGGCTTACGATTCATTTGTTATATGAAAACGCTATTATTCTAAATTGTATGTATGTTAAACAAATTTATGTGATAAATATGTTATACGAAAGTTTAATTATGCAAATTGTCAATTATGCCATTTAGCCTATTATATCAATCGATAAGTAGAGAAATGCAAAATATAGGAAAAAGTCATTATATGAAACGTTATATTATTTGAAACAACTTTATATCAATCGATTGTATATCAAGTGTATATTAGTTTATCTGACATTATATGAAACATTACGGACCCATTTGAATGCTACTGTTTGAATTTTTCATTGATAATTTATGTTTCAAAAACTACTCGAAATTGACAAAATTCACGTAGAAAACTGTATTTTTTATGCGTATCTAAGCGCCACAATCACCAACGCTGGAGACTGCGAAGACGAGATTCGCAGGCGTTGCGCCGTGACCAGATCCTTGGTGGAAAAATTAACAAAGATTTGGAAGGACTACAGAATAACCAGAAACACGAAGGTTCGATTGATGAAGTGCCTGGTCTTTCCAATCTTTCTATACGCAGCTGAAGTGGACATTGACAATGTGAGACCAACACAAGATTGACGCAGTGGAAATGTGGTGCTGGAGACGCAAGCTCAGAATCCCGTGTACTGCGCACCGAACCAACGTTACGATCCTGAAAGAACTCAATAGGTACTAAAGAAAAATTATCGTCGGCTGTGCAAATACGAATCCTTAAATTCTTCGGGCACGTCAGCTGTAACGAGGACTCCATGGAATGAGGTGCAAGGGAAAGTTGAGGGCAAAAGGTCTCTACATAAACATAAAATATGCTTTTTACAAAGGTATCCTTAAAAAGGATCTCTCCCAAATTAACTTTGTGTTATTTATAGGTGAGCAACGGCATTACTGATTAATATAAAGTTATTTGAATATATTATAAAAATTTAAATAGCTAAATATGCGAAAGCAATTTTTATAAAAAGGTGCCTAATATACTGTCATAATTAAAGAATCATTCTGTATATAACGGCGTGACTAAATGACTTCCATTGTTGCCGTTTCCTACTCATTAAATAGATTGAAACTAATGTATTATCGAAATTAGACCGTTTACCGTATCCGTTATTAACTATTAGTTCCGTAGTACTTTTTACAAACGATCCATTAAGCCCCTCTAATTTTAGTAACTTGGACATTGACAGCTCAATAATTATATTGACAGCGTACATATTTTAAGCTTCGTGTCAGATACCAATCGTTAGGTTTATGATATGACCTTTTATGTGGGAAAATGTGTGGACAAGGTCGAATAATTATACAAGAAATAGAGTGAAATACTTTATGCTTTGCTTCTGCATGCTTTGTTAACTGTTGTTGACCGAGCGAGGGAAGCTTGAACAAAAAGTTACTTTCGTATGTTCTTAACAGCTTCGATAATATAGTTTTGCCCTAGTAAATAGAGTCTGGCCATCGAAACGTGATACTGAAAATGACCGCGATATTTTAAAATTCTAGCTCTAGTATCGCTGTACAAACTAGGACTAAACAGTTTTGGTACTTTTGACATTATATTTTTCATCGCCAATGACTAATATATCTGCACCATTGCATAGGTATCAGTTATTGCTCATTGGCGATGAAATATGTGCTAGAATTTTTAAATTTGGCGGTAATTTTCAGTATCACGTTTCGATGGCCAGACTCTATGAGTGGTTTTTATTGTTATATTTAATAAGTATATTAAATTATAAAATCTATGGATTTTTCATACCTGAAATAAATAATTTGAATTAAAAAAGACCGTTATTTTGGTTACGGCCCTCATCATCAGCAGGTTCTTCTTTGTGCCTTCCTAAACAACCAATAGCTTGGGCTGACTCGATGACGGCATCATCCTAGGCTGAGTTTATTTACGTGTAATTTTGTTGTATTTTATTTTTTATATATGAATCGGAAGAAATCTACGCCAAGAGTTAAGATAGATCGAACAAGGATAAGGAGACATTAAAAGAACTTCCGTCTTTAATTAACGAACAACCAACAAAATATTATTACATGTTAATATCAACCGCCTATAAAAGCAACAAATCTATTACGCTTGACAAAATTTATTAACACGTTTAATTGTTACTGTGCTCCAATTTTAAAATATAAGAAAAACGCTCAATCATACAGATAACATCTAACACGGTTTTGACACTGACCAGCTACCAAACGATTATCTGTAGACGCCCGATAACAAATCGATTTTGTGAATATATTATAAAGGTTTTAGGGTTCTGCGGCTCGAAGGGTTTATGATTGATGAGATTTTTTTATTATTATCTTGTATGTACCATTACATGGAATGGATGAAAAATAAAAAATAAACCTTACATTTTCGCTTACGAAAGGGGGGTTATTCCAACTCCCTCATTCCGAGACTCTCAGATTTTGCTGTAGCTCAAAAAATAAAAATGTTTTTATTGACTTTTACGGGCATCGTACGGAAAACCCACCGCAAGTGACTGCGAATGGGCAAGGATGGCGCCGTGCTCCTAGATAATATAAATTGTAATAATATTATTCAAACTACTATCGTGAGACATCGGTAATTATTATAAAAACGGTTTAAACTCACGTAAAAATACACAAGTGCGTAGGAGCGAGGATAGCTTTCAATACTTGCTTACTTAAAGATGACCACCGTTCTAAATCTTTATTATCCCTGGCAGAGGCTTGTAACCTAGGAATTCTCCCTTCTGGCGCAACGCATAATTTCCCCAATTGTACTCCATCTTTATTAGATCTTACCCTCACTTCATCTATTCCTCATGTTGCTAAGCACGGTCAGCACTCTGCAGATGCCTTTTCTTATCACGACCTGTTGTATTTGTCTTATAAAATTAGACCCCCTAAGCCCAACGTTAAAACTCTCCTTCAGCGCAATTTTGCTCGAATGGACGTTGATAAACTTCGTGAGGATGCTGCTGGCATTGATTGGGGTGTCATCTGTAGAGCTGTTAGTGTGGACGAACAGGTGTCTCTTTTTAATTCCCTCCTCATGCAGCTCTACGATGTTCACGCCCCAGTCCGTTCTGTACGGGTAAAACATCTTCCTGCTCCTTGGCTCACCCAAGAAATTAAGGAGGTGATTGAAAAGAAGAATGCAGCCAAGTCAAAGTATAAAACTAATTGCACAGAAAGTAATAAAGCACGCTATCTAGCCTTGCGTAATCGATGCAACAGGATTTGTCGTGATGCTCAGAGACGTCATATCCATCAGTCTGTGGAGAATGGTGACCCTGCAAAAGTCTGGAAATTTCTTAAGTCACTTGGAGTTGGAAAGTCACAGCAGAACCCCTATACTAGTGATATAAATTTCGATCAGCTTAATCAGCATTTTTCCACTTCTGCCACTTTCAATGGCTCAACTAAAGTTAAGACTCTTGATCATCTTTCGTCGCTTCCAACTCCTGACTTTTCTCCTTTTTCTCTTGCACAATTTACCGACAGTGATGTTAAGAAGAACATATTAGCGATTACCTCAAATGCCGTTGGCGTGGATTGCATTAGCCGTAATATGATCCTCCCTCTCCTTGATCTCCTTGTACCCATTATTACCTTTATCCTCAATAATTCTATATCCACCAGTATTTTCCCTACGCTCTGGAAGGATGCCAATATTATCCCGATACCCAAGAAGCCCAACCCTTCCGTGTTTTCGGACTATCGACCTATCTCCATTCTCCCCTTCCTATCTAAAGTGCTTGAGCGTCTTGTACATAAACAGCTGGCATCTTTTCTTAACCGCAATGATCTGCACAATGTATTCCAGTCTGGGTTTCGTCCTGGTCATAGTACGGCTACTGCTCTAATCAAAATTACTGATGATATTCGAGAAGGTATGGATAAGCGGAAATTAACGGTGTTAACGCTTCTTGATTTCAGCAATGCGTTCAATACTGTTGATTTTGATATTTTATTAGGTACTCTACGTTCTCTTAACATATCTCCTGCGGTTATTGATTGGTTTCGTAGTTATCTAGGTAGTCGTCGGCAGAGAATAAAGGTGGATAATTCCCGATCTTCGTGGTGCAACACTTTGGCCGGTGTTCCGCAGGGTGGAGTGCTATCACCCTTGTTGTTTTCTATTTTCATTCATTCCATTACACGTAGCCTTTCTTCGCGCTATCACCTTTATGCCGACGATCTTCAAATTTATTTGCAGGGTGAAGTTGGAGAACTTCCGTCTGTTATTAACTCTGTAAATGACGACTTGGCACACATTTTGAACTGGAGCTATAGCTTTGGTCTCAAGGTAAACCCAGTAAAGACCCAAGCTATTATAGTTGGTAGTGCTAAACTTATAGCTAGGGTTGATGTTGATAAGCTGCCATCAATTTATTTCGATGGTGTCTTAATTCCTTTTTCACAACAAGTCAAAGACCTGGGTATTATTTTGGACCAGACCTTATCTTGGGTGCCTCAGGTGAATGAAGTCAGCAGGAAGATGTTTGCAGCGGTGAGCTCTCTTAGAAGACTCCGTAATTTTCTTCCAATCGCCACCAAAATTGCGCTTTGCCAAACCTTACTTCTTCCAATCTTAGATTATGCTGATATCTCCTACCCTGATCTCACAGAAGAGCAGCTTAATAAACTTGAGCGTATTCAGAATATTTGCATCAGGTTCATATTTGGGCTTCGTAAATATGACCATGTTTCCAGTTTCCGTTCGCAGCTCAAGTGGCTTCCTATCCGCTTTCGTCGTAACTCTCACATTCTCTCTCTTCTTTACAATATTCTTTTTCACCCTGCAACTCCCTGCTACCTCAAGGAGCGTTTCAGTTACCTTCGTTCTGTTAGGTCCTCTCAAAATTTGCTTCTGGCTGTCCCTTCTTCTTCTTCCAAATTCTATAACAGCTCATTTACCTTTCAGGCTACTCTATTGTGGAACTCTCTCCCTGTTGAATTGAAACGTAGTCAATCCGTTGCTACTTTCAAAATACACCTCAAAGAACATTACTTGTCTCTCCTTTAATACTCTGTCACTGTGACTGACATAATCTGTGGTTCGTTACACGAAATATTATTTTAAATATAAGGTTTAAGTAAGTTTATATATGAGTATATATTTATTCTTATGTTCATTTATGTATAGTTTTATGTATGTTTATGTATCAATATATATTATTATAGGTTTTAGTAGATTTTAATAATTTTTCAGTAGTTTTCTTGATTACTTTTTGCATCGCCTACTCATTTCATTTATATTATTCCGCTACCCAAAGGTTGTCTGGAAGAGATCGCTTTTTAGCGATAAGATCGCCTATTGTTTGCCTCTATTGTAATTTTAAGTGTCATTTGTATTTGTATTTCTTTATTCTTGAGGTGTGCAATAAAGAGTATTCTATTCTATTCTATAGCTATCCCTAATAAAGAGCTCCATATTAGTTCTAAACATGTCGGGCCGTTCCTGTCAATTAAATTTGTACATGAGTTTTAAACCGTTTTTATAATTATTAATATAAATTGCAATTAGTAAGCTACTTTTGCTGCTCATATAATATCCCTCAATAATGTTTTATCAAATTGACAAGCGTACTGCCGTGCAAAACCTAAAGTACAAGAGTGGCTACGGTTTCTCATTGAACTTACTCTACTTTACATTCTGCATGGCAGTAAACCTCTAATTACCAATATTTTTGAGGATAAATGAGAAATATTACAACAGGATATGCAATTGACTAAAGGGTTGTATAGTCTGTCCTATATAAGATTAAATGAAGTCACTTTGGCATAAGGTAAGTACAAAGTAACAACCGTATATGTGTAAATTTAAGGTAATTTTTCACGTGTGCCAGTTTGACATTATTTGATCTTAGAATTCCGGATAGACTATACTTGCGTAATAATTTTGCACTTTGGCATCTATTACAATCGACGTCATTTTGTATGCAAAACTGACATATTTCAAAACAAATCCAATCCCTAATACTATAATGCTATTTGCCCTCTAGCTATCTTTTGAACACGCACATGCTCTATCACTCTCTATCGTAATACTTAATGTACGTGAGAAAGAGATACAAAATCGTTAGCAAAGTCACAATTGTAATGTTTGAAGCCAAAGCATAAGCTAAATACGAGATTATTGGATAATGGTACAATATTCTAGGTGGAAGTTATATTTTGAGCGACTTAAGTTCAATTTATTTATAGTGACAAGGTTTTATTTCTGTTATCGGTTTAGCCAGAATACAAACCGTTGGTATAGTGTTCGATGGTACAGTCAGCGTCAAAAGTAGCTGATGGTTTTAGTATGAAATTTGACAATAAATAATGCCTATAGAAGTTATCAGCAACTTTTGATGATGACCCTACTTACAGTAAAATAAATAAATAAATATCGGACAACCTCACACAAATCAATCTAGTCCCACAGTAAGCTCTAGTAGGCTTGTGTTATGGACACTAGACGACGATAACATACTTATATAGATAAATATATACTTAAATTTGTATTTAAAAAATATTTGTGTGATGAACTCGAATATTTGTGCCTGGGTCGTGGATGTTATTTGTATAACATCCACGACCCAGGCACAAATATTCGAGTTCATCACACAAATATTTGCCCTTACCGGGATTCGAACCCAGGACCGTCGGCTCAGTAGGCAGTTGACTAACCACTGCGCCAACCGCGTCGTCGAATAGAAGTAGAATGTAATAAGTTCTTTCACTGCTACTAACAATCTATGATAACCGAATAGCCCTCGTTTTTATCTTTAGCTGAATTACCTTAAAAGTATTCCATAACTTTCGTTGCATATCAAGATTGTCGAACTATATTCCCTTACCAACATTTAACACTTTTATAGTCTAATAAGTACATATAATATGTGGTACCCGGACTTTTGCGACTTGCATATGTGCTAATCCAGGGTGTCAGATACCTCCATACAGAATTTTATCAGAATTGATCCAGTTTTTTGAAGTATTGTTACATAAAAACTCACAAACTTTCGCCTTTGTAATGTGTCAAAGGGTTAAGACTGATATAAAATAATCTTCCTTTGTCCTTACCGCAGTTCGGTAAATGTGTCCCTGCTGGTTGCGTGATGAGGCCGCAGATAAATTTTCACCATTAGATAGAGATGTAATTAATGCGCATACGAAAACAAAAGTGAAGGACATTTCCCCGTACAAAACTGGTTTCGCAATTAAATTTTAGTGTTTTATAATAGTAAGTAGGGCATATTTTTTTTCAAAAAGGGTGTGACGTCTCCTACTGTCGACGATGGTGCTTTACACACCCAGCAGCGTCCGCTTCTTACACCAGTATCATTAAAAATTACTATACCTTACTTGTTTTTTAAATATGTACGAATGGACCTTTTTACCCGCGGACCTTTAAGCCCCGCCCTACCCTACCTATAGAGATGTCCTGTGATAACTGCGTTAAAGACAAATAAAACCCAGTTCTTCCAGAAGTCATATAAATGCAAACATAATTACTTGCACAAAATGCAGCAAGGTAACGAGTAAATAAGTCCGCGTCTTTATCCCCAGCCGCACTAATTGCAAACTTGTACAGGAATAGTTCGCAACTTCCCTAAGCACTAGAAACTTCCACTTTTATCCCGTACTCACCTTTCACGGTGCCTGTTGTCTGGGAGATCTCATTGGTGAATCTCTTTGAGCGCATTTAATGATTATCATTCAAAATACACGACTTAATATTATAAAGACGAATGTTATATTTTAGTAGGGAATATACAATATTTTTCTTAAACGAAAAACAAGCAAAAAATATCAGTAATCAACTTAAGGTTAAGTTGATTACTGATATTTTTTGCTTGTTTCTTGTTTCTAAATAAAAGTATCTAATTCCGATGTCCCCCAGATCACGGCCCTGCGGCAGGGTACCCATGATGCCGGCTAAATTCCTCCGCTGAATAGCCAAGCTAATCCTTTGGCCGAGGAATGAGCCGGCTCTGTGGTCCGAAGAACATTCTGACAGTTTTTGTTTTAATTTGCTGTACAGTCTGTGGGCGTCCGCGGACTCCAAGGTCCGAGTCTCCACTGCGAACGCCGCAAATATGTAATTATTTTAGTACCTAACTTAATGAATCGATCGGTCAAAGTTCACGACTCACGAGTTTTTCTATGGAGCGCTTATATTATCATCTCATCATTGTTAGTAAGAGACATATTTATGGTACACATTGATAAATACAGGTGCCATATTTTGGACCAATTTGTTCTTCACATTTGTTCAACACTCCTCAGAGTAAACTTTAAAATCAATAACACAATTTCAGACGCCGACTGATTAAATCGTTTGAATCCGTTTTCACTAAAGATTTTATCGAAAACAGTTCTATTAGTGAAGAACCTGATGATTTTGCAACGATTGCAGTTAAGGACTAAATATATCCTTTCAATAAATACTTTAGTAGTTCATTATCAACTCAGAGATTGCTATCGAAGAGTATTTGCAGCTGTGTGTGTAGTATTCAGCATCATAATAATAAGGCTTTTGGAGTAGGTACTCGTAGTGAAGTGAATGAGCGTATTTTAAATAACTGTAATTTTTATTTACCTATAATAAATAAATAAAAAAATTAACAAGTCTCTACATCGGGACTACTGAACAAACCCTTCTTCTGTTGTCAATTGAAGGGCCAAAAGATATTTATCTATTAACCCTGAGTACCACCTGAGTACCACAGATGCTATGTACAGTTTACGCATGCTCAGAAGCTGACAGTCATTGTATAAATCTGTTGTTGGGAATCTAAATGGTTTGTTAAACATGGTTTTATTAAACATCAATTAAAAACACAATATGTGTAAGTTCCGGCACAAAACAACAGTAAAATAATTATTTAACTTTTCATTTCACCAAATAGTAAGAATATAAGTTGAAATATACCTACTTCTTTCATATAGACAAGCGCCAATGAAGTGTGCAGCCCGGCTGATGAAATCAAAGTAACAGATATAAGTACGAAATCTAAACAACTATAATTTAGTCACTAAGGTCGAGCGCAATGCAAAGGAATTAATTTGAGAATACATACATACGAACCATAAACTAATAGTCAGGTGCAATAACTTAATTTCCTTGGCAATTACACCACGAACTATTAAACTGCTTCGACTGTGCACTAAAATGCAATTAATTGCGTGCAATAAATCATTTAATTGCCTATATATTTGAATAATTGATATTGGTCGGAATTGCTCACCTTTAACACCTTGCAGAAAATACTTCCACATTCTACTTTTTGTTTCCTTGATACTGTCAAAGAAACAAAAACTCATTCTGAATGTGATTCGTTTCAGAATTTTGACATAATAATTCAATGTGTGTATAACTAAAAATGGCGATTATTATTTCACTGATCCGAAAATATAAAATATTTACTTATTCGCGATCATTTAGTCAATCCAGGCCGCGTAGCACAATCCATGAAGATCATTAATTAAACCTATGCTCTGTGGACTTGCGCATGATTCCCTTGCGCAACATAACACCATTGTCGTGAATCCGTTCTCTCAACGTGAAATAATTGTGTGAACCCATGTTCGAGCGGCTTATCTACATCTATGCTAAAATGTGGCCACGAAGACGCTAGTTTACGTCCAGTGCCACACAGCTGAGGAACTGTGAATAAGAATAATGGAAGCACTATACGGAATTGTCAGTCGAGTTATCTAATTATGTAATGCTAGTGTTGCTGTGTTTGATACTATTATTAGAATAGCACTATTGCGCTTTGAAAATAGATATCGGCGTCATTATTTTTAGGGAAGCAATGCAATTGCTTGCGATGTTTGAGAAAAGCCGTTGGAAACTTGAGATCGAAACCCGCTCGACATTACGAGTAATGTTTTTAATTAGCTTCAATATAAACTATTGCTTATAAGGTATTGTTTGTTTGATAAAGTTTAACATCGATAGGTCGTTGTTAATATCCAGAAACTAATTTGAATTGAGTTTTAACAAACATGCATACAAAGTACATGCTCACAGGCTTTTGCCATTTATTGATATGGTTAATAAAGATTATTAGCGCAAAGCGGCGATGCAATTAAATACTAAACATCATAATAGCGACTTTTGCAGGCTGAGTGATCCCATGTAATTTTCCTTTTAAACTCAAAAGTTAAAGTTAACAAAAGTTTGCATTACCTAATTAATTAATTCATCATAAACATAGTTAATATCACAATAAATTACCTTACTTTATTAACTAATCAACAGGCACAATCAAACTAAATAGAATTCTTGGATACTCGCGCATCGTTAGGAGATTTCTCCTTTGCGACCCAACTCTTACATTCTGCCCCGCTGTTGGAGGCACCCATCTTGTTTTTTATAACGTTTAATCAATTTAAGTGATGTCATAAATAAAAAATATACTCACACATCCTTCACCACTACGAGTAGGTACACAGCGCATAGGCAAGGACGTGTATTTTGCGCGGAAGGCCTAAAATGGCGCACTTTCGTGTCCGGCGCATTACAACCTGAATGGCTTCCTGATGTATGATGTATGGGAGCGAGAGTGGGAAGTAAGCAATGAGGTCGCTTAACTAACACGTGTTATGACAATCTTGACAGTTATTTGCATAACATATCGCCTCGTTTATGTGAAGTAACACAATAGACACGATGACAAAGATCTTTTATGAGTACGTTCAATGCGAAGTTAGAGTAGCAATTCAATTTGTTTCTTAGTTAAATGCTAGTTTTATTTCCGGCTTTAAGTTATATTTTTTTATTACACAGATTAATTTATTGCTTTTCAAACTGAAACAAAACAGATACTGAATTCGATGACGATTTTTGTAAAAAAATGAAAGTTGAAAACTCAACTTGTGGCCATCGTTACTCTTTTACATGAATAAAATAGATTTAATGCGTGTTTATTATTACGATTGTCTTAGATAATTCTACCTCTTTGTCAGAAATAAGAAAGACTTTCTTCGACTTATAAAATAACACGGCTTCACTGCATTACGAGATTAGGTATTTCAAGCCGTAACTTAGGGCTTAGTCTATCTTTACGCTAAATTCCATCGAAATCCGTCTAACGATTTTCATATCTATAATATTATTCAATTCTTAAATTGAATTGAAAATCATTTTTTATGGAAAGGGGTCATATTTCAGGATTTTTTTAACAGCGCGATGTAGCATTTTTATGGGCGCCATGTTTTTGTAAAAATCATTTTTAACGCTCATCACGCTAAAACTTACTTACAGATTTTAGCCGATTTTGGTACAGGAATAGCTGGGCATTTAAATGGTTATAGGATACTTTTTACTCAATTGCTGTCAAGAAAAAAGGTTTACGCATACGCAATTGCATGCACCTTCTAACATTTTAATATTTTTCATATAAGCATTATGATGACTGTACGAAACATAACTGAATAATTCAATTAATTCCATAGTGACGTCTAAAATGGGATTTCTGCTAACATTACGCCTAACAAGACTAATACCCCTCTCAGACAGGGGTCGCTAAGTCCCAGACGATGGCATTTTGACAGAGTTCAGGTCCAGCCAAACAGGGTTGACTGTTTACTCAGCTTAAGTATTAATTAAGTTTGAAATTTCAATTTAAAATTAAATTTAAAAACAATCAGTGAGAAGTGAGTTAAAGCAGCTGTCATTTTCAAGTGCTGCTGCTGAGAAATATTATTTAAAATTAGACAATGCTCGAACTTAATCTTGAAAGAGATAAAACTTCGTTCGCCGTGGTTGCGTACAACTGAGTTGGGTAAACTATATCCATCATTTCAAACCAATACACAATGAATTTAGTAAAAGTATGTGAAGAATTATAAACATTTTCATTTTATCTCTCCCATAACGCTATTGTTTTTGACCCAACATCATCATCATTTCAACCTCAGTTACATCTTTTACCAACCTACCTAAACTACGAGTACTTATGTTGTAAAATTACCCGTTAAGATTTTTACGACCTAACTAGTAGAAGCTAATACGAGCTTGAAAATGGTTTGGTTTTTGAGTTAGAAGCAAATAACGAAGAACAAAATATATGTATACAGGAGACGTTCACTAAGAACCACCTTCGGATACGATTTTGAGCCTCTACAATGTCGCTATTGATTTTGACTCGACATTATTACCATTTGAACCCCAGTTACGGTTACCCTTTACCAACCTACATAATCTACGAGTATGTTGTTTAATTACCCATTAGGATTTTTACGACGTAACTACTTACTAGACTATTCTATTCAATCAAGCCACCGTGTGAGCTATTCTCAAGTCGTAAATCGAAGGCCGTTCAACATAATTGATTGCGGTGGCGTTAGCTAGATTGGTTGATATTGCTTTGCCTAATCAATGCATCCATCAGGCGATGTTAATGCTAAAACTACATTATGCTCGCCTGCTAGCGTAAGTAAAATCACAAACAAAAACAAAACTCTTAATCCATGAACCATCGTACATTACAATTTATATAATAAAGTTATAGGAAAAATATTTTTTCTCAAACATGCAATGAAATATCGTCATAACGTGCGTTAAAACAGGCTTCGAAGTGCCACGTTTCGAGCGGAACAATTCGAGAGAACTGTAAAGGAATTTCATACAAAATTGAAGGCCTAGGCCGGGAAGTATTTTTTTTTAAACATGGCGTCTGTGTTCATGAACGGGCTAAACAGCTGAATTATGTTTTTTGAGTGGTGTATTTTTTTATTTCATTGCATATGTTTGAGAAAAGCACTATACATTCCTTAGCCGTGAAAAGAGCTTGCCGGCTTCGTATCACTATCCCGCCTCCCTACGGTCGGCCGTCTATACCTACTCAGCTGGCAAGCCCTTATTTCCCGGCGTCTGCAGTATGTACTATTATTTGTCCACGATGGCACAAAGACAATATATCAATACTAATTTATCTACGCCCACATTGTTAAATTACTAAATATTTTTTGTGACTATAGATACATAATGGCTATAGGTAATGTAGGCATTACTTGGCAGCGACCAAAATCAGAGATGTTCTTTCATAACATTGCCATATCCCCCGCTTGGTTACCTTATCAAATATGATACTGTTAAGATGACCACGCCCGCTGCGGCGCGAGGTCACCTCATTCATTCCTCGGCTCCGCGGGACTGTCTGGCAGTACCGAATGTATCTACGTAAAAGAAAATCTATGGTAATGATAATGAATATGTATAAAACCTTATTCTTAATAACCTATAATACAATAAAAAAACAAAGGATCATAAAAAGAAAACCCCATCTAAAGGGATGCTGGCGGCTTTTGTACGGTATAATCAGAGAGATTATTTGGCAGAGCCGTTTTATACAGATATTTTTCTTCTGTGTGATTAAATAATATTATTTATTGAATAAAATATAATGAATATGTGGTTAGTTAGTCAACTGTACATAGTTAGGTCCTAAAACACTCATGTGATCTTATTATGAAATTCGCCCTCGGGTTCTCCTTATATAACAGCTGCATAACATTAAAAATAACAAGGTTCTATTCTAGTCATAATTATAAAAATAACAAGGTTAAAAAAACACCGCTACCTGTCTTTTCTGGTCCCAAGGTGCCCATAACGCTCGCAGCATTTCCACGCTGGATCCCGATAAACACCAAGTATATTTTTCTTAAGGACATTATTACACAGTAAGTGCCTTATTACTTGCTTATGATGACTGATAAGTAATACCTACAAAGAAAATATCAGTCAATGAAATTTTATTTTTAAACAAAATACTTATTTTCGTTCCCTATCGTTTGCATAGCGCAATGTTGACGAATTCGAAATTAATAAACCGGTATCATATAACAGGATAAAATCGCTGAATAGTTTTGAATCGCAGTATTTAGTGTGAGCAATCGCTGAGACTGACTGTATCTACTTAGAAGTTTAATGAGATATATTTGCGATATAAATACCTAAAAGAAGGGTTTCAAAAACAACAAAAGAATTCAGTCAGTTTGTTGCCGCTCCACTAACCTTCGTCTATCCTAAATTCTTTCCAAGAACATTTCAAGACGATAATAAGTGTCTACTATTAAGTATTCTGCGTTGAAAGTGCGCTTTGGTTATAAATGAGCGGGCATTTTTCATCCCTTTAAGTTCTAATTTTGGAAAGTTCCACTCTGTTTTAAGCCCGAAAGGGCTGTTAGAATTTAAGCCCAACTAATTTTCACTTGCTAATTTAATTTAGATTTATCTTTCGACGGAGCAATATTTTACTTTTACCGCCGACTCGAGTATGTCAATAAAATATCTGAATGACACTTCCAAATATCATAAAACTGAAAATGGCTGAAGTTTGCCGCTGCGTTCAGCAAAAGTATCTGGGATATCGATGTGTTTGCGCTCTCTATTATGAATCAAGTCATAAAGCGGTATGATGGTATTATCGAATTTCCCATCAGAGATAAACCCTTTTGCGTAAATAGCATATAGCGTATTCAGGCAGGGAGCCCTGCGTAATATCAGAGGGTCGTTTTCACCTAGTAAACGTTGAATGGAATAGATCAGGTGAGGGCTAGATGTGACTTTGCAGAGAGGTAATCACGATGCAGATATTGGGAAGTTGTAACTTTGTATAGGGGTAGGTTGGCCGAGTGCTGCTACGGGCAGCCATCGCCATGAAACTTCGCTGAGATAACGACCGGTCCGCATCGTAGCGACCGACAAACTATAAAGTTTCTTGTAAACTGGCGAGTTACAGGGCGTGTTATGTCTAGTGTAATTTCTTGACGTTGGAATGAAATATCATATTAAAGAAGAAAAAAATGTTTATTAAACGTTAAGTTGTTGAGTTTATATTTCAGTGCGTTTGCTACTGCCAAATCCGAATCGAATTCTTTACATACAATTATGTAAATGTAATAATATAAATAAATTCAGATAGAAAAATAAAAAAGCATGATCACACAATGTTCAATGCAACGTGTCTCATTTAAATGATTGGTTATTCAATTGTAAATCCCGATATTCAGTGAACCGCGCTTTCGTTTCGTATGACAATTTTCCCCAAATATTGGACTATTCAAATCCGGAAGTATAAAATGGAAATACAATATAAGAACATGAATAAATTATACAAATTCCTTGAACAAACAAGACCATTTTAAGGTCTGTATTTGCTTTTTGTTTATAAATATAAATGTACGGTGGAATAAATCCCAAAAATGTTCGGCCTTCTTCCGGTCATCGCAAACATCCAAGGATAAAAAGGCTTTCGTTAATAAAGCAACCCTTTTGCCACAAATATCAAAAGAATTTAGAAATGTTTAAATTGTATTTCCAAGTATAATATTTACATTAGCCATCATTTAAATTAAAATGCTCAGAGGATCAGGCTGTACCTTGTCTCGATAAAAACTTAAAACAATCTGCTTTTCTTAACGAATAAGGATAACCGTGTAAAAAGTAAGCAAATTTCAAAGTATTTAAGTGTATCTTCTTTCACGCATTTTATAAAAATAAAATAGGATATACTTAAAGAATAAAAGTAAAAAAATAAGCGTCGTTGAACCACAAACAGTATTACCGGATACACATTCAATTATCAATTATTATTATTAAACGAAGTTTGCTTTCTTTTTACAAGCTTTTATTTAGCTTGCATGGTATGTTTAAAGTATGTTTGTTCGGGTGAAATCTTGCAACTCGAAGCAGATATCGTCAACTGATTGAGCTGAAATTTTGCATACTTACTTAACTTTTATGACAATACCATAATATGGTACCATGGGGCTGATCTGATGATGGAGCCGGGAGGTGGCCATAGGAACTCTATAATAGAAGACTCTAGCCTGTCATGGCGATGCCAACTGTCGGAAGTAAGTCGGAAAGTTACCGGTACGTTGCGTAATCTTTATAAATTTAAACATTTCCTCCCAGTAAGCACCAAAAAGCTGCTTGTGCAGACTTTGGTGCTGCCCCTTATTGATTATGCTGATGCGTGCCTTACTAACATCACTCAAGAGTCCCTCAATAAACTAGATCGCCTCCTTAACAACGGAATACGATTCATCTTCGGCCTTCGTAAATATGACCACGTTTCGTCCTTCCGGCGCCAGCTTAACTGGCTCCCCATACGTAGTCGCAGATCCCTCAGGATCATATGTACTCTGTTCTCCATCCTGTTTGAGCCTTCTGCTCCAGGATACCTCAAAAGTAAATTCACTTTTCAAACTCCCCGTCCAGGCGGTAAACTTCGTTCCTCCCGAACTCTCAAACTCTCGATTCCTTCGCACCATTCTGGTTTCATGTCCAATTCTTTCGCCGTTCAGGCAAGTCCTCTTTGGAATACACTCCCCCTCTCTATTAGACAAGCCCCAAGAAAGGTAGTTTTCAAGCGGTTGCTACGTAAGCACCTGCTCGAACAAGAGCTCGAATAGTGTCCATCATCCTATGCAGTAGACATTTCATCGTATTTATTAATATTTTATATATAATATACATCTTATAGTATGTAAATATGTGTATCATTGTAGTTATGGTAAAGTTATTATATAATATACATTTATTCACTTGTATCTTAGATGCTTTCCGAACGATTAATTTTCTACTCTGCACCCACTTGAAGCATCTCTGTTTGGCCCTATGGTTGACTGGTAGAGAATGCCATTAGGCATTAAGTTCGCCATTTGTACTGACTTTTGTTTTGTGCAATAAAGTTTAAATAAATACATAAATAAATAGAAAAAGCAATCCTACCGAGCTTGGGCTCTTTAGAATCGTCTCAGTGAGCATTTGATGGATATCCAAAGAAAAGTACAGTCGGCTATAAAAGCTTGCCACTAAAATGTCATTTTTGACAGAAACTTTTTTTAGACTAAAGGTCTGCCTTGAAAACCCAATACAAAACAAAACTGGTCGATGGCTGACACTTGTCATCGTCAAAATTTCAACGGTTTGACATTGACAAATATGCCGAACATCGACATTTTTATTATTATTGGGGTTTGAAGCCACACAACCCTTTAGCTAAAACTTAAGCAAACTGTCATGAGGAAAGAAAAATCCCAGCCATCTTCTACTTTTATGTACGGAAAAATATATATTTATGTTTCCTATGCTAAATACTATACGAATTATACACTAGTTTAATACAGTTTAACATGAGTCAACTAGGCCATTTGGTAAAATTATGATGAGGAAAAAATATAAAAAATTATAATTATTAAATTATGAGTTGCAGTTTGTGGATCCTTATATCAAGGCTTTATTCAAGTGGGTAGATACGTGACTGTCAGCACACTGTCAGGTTTAAAATATTATCTTACACAGCTATTGCTTGAACACCCCGGTGAGTATTTTTGGTTTAAACTATATATTTTTGAATTATGGGCTGTTTAAAACCACTTGTATTAAATTCTGCATAACAAGTAGCAAAAAAATATTAAGGCAGTAGGAAATATCTATATGTTGGGATGTGTTCCTGAACGGTTAGGATATAACAAAGTATTCACTACATACAATAATAATTCAGTTTCACAGTTTTTATTTCTGTCACCTTCCACTTGATGAAAGTTTTATGCTTGTAGATAGGTATGTACATAAAAGACGACACGGTTGGCTCAGTTTGTAGAGACCTGCCTACTGAGCCGGCGGTCCCGGGTTCGAATTCGAATCCCGGCCAGGGCAAATATTTCTGTGATGAATTCGAATATTTTGTGCTTGGGTCACGGTTCTATGTATTTAGGTATATATTTATCTATATAAGTTGTATATCGTCGTCTAGTACCTATAACACAAGCCTTCTTGAGCTTAATTTGGGACTATATTGATTTGTGTGAGGTTGTCTGTTCCAGTAGGCAGCCCCACTCAGCTTAAAATATTACTTCGTAGATACACTCAATACTTACATCTGAATCAGTCGTAAAGAAAACACGCAAACGGATTACATCAGATCCTATATCCCGACCTGATCGTTTGCTGGCAGCCTGGAATGCTAATAACTGGCACTCGAGAACTATCTAATCAGGGCTCACTGTTGTGCCATTGCAATTGCCTTTAACGGCCAGTCGTTTTATCGCATCACGTATATGCACAGCGCTCCAGAGGCGTTCCCGCTGCAGAATACTCTGGATGGCGCAATTGAAATTCAAAAGTGTATTTTTCACGGTTAGATGATGGATGGTAGTTATATTTCGTTGATTAGAAGGTTCTTAACCAGGACCCAGTGGGGCTAGGATATCTTGACCCGATTTCGCTTGTCGCGCGAAGTGTCACCTGTCTTGCTTGCACAAAATTTACGGGAAATTGACACGTAGTATTAGCGACAAAGAGTGCTGTATTTACATGGTCTCCCCGTTTGTCACTCTGTCACACGTTGAAAACCTCTACGATTAAGTTTGCGTATTTTATTTGTTAACCGTAGTCGGATAGAAAGTATCCTAAAACCATCTTTGGATGTCCAGCTATCCCTGTACCTACTAACATTAGTTAAAATCCGTCTAGCTTTATCGGGGTGATAAGCGGACAAAAATTACCAGCAGATGGCGCTGTATGGCCGACCCACCGACAGAGGTCATTAACTCAGAAAAAAAAGTCGGTTTACGAACGATAATTTTACGTGATAACGTATAATGTGTATACCGGCCGATGTGCTTCTCTTTCGCTTGGTCCACGCTCTCGCTTGCACGCTCGGCTCAGACGGAACGTGACAATGAGTCATGCTTTTTCGTGTGTGCATTCATCAATTTATAAGACGTTATCACGTCAAAAACATACAAATCTGGAATAATATGATGTAGTCACTGTAACAACAATGAATATAAATAAATTTTTAAGAGATCTGTTTCTCTAGACGTATTTATTCGTGCGTAAATTATTTATTTAATTATTACTATATATTAATACTATAATGTTGTTCCTGTACTCGCAAAACAAGCTAATTTTGTATTCATCGAACACATCACCTACCACTTGCCAGTTATTTACGATGAACAATCTCATTTCATCGCCCATTTATCGCCCCGGCATGGCACAAGATTCAATCCTGGTCAGGGTCTAAAATGTTTTCACTGTTTCTATCTTTGTATTTGTAATCACATTTCATTTTGCTTTCAGAAGCTTGTAGAGCAAACAATGTAAAAAAAGAATTTTTAAATTAAGGTTTAAACCAAGTAGCTAGTTTTTATGATATGTTTCCAAAGTAATGTTTAATGGATGCTCTTTCGTCTGTGTTAGTAGTGATACCAGCGACAAAGCTATTACTTCACATTACAAAGGAAAACCCCAGAGATGTTACTAATTTTAAGTTTGTTGTTTCATGTAATATTTAAGCTATGCATATTTACATACATAACTTATGAGTGTGTTGAAAGTTATTTAATATCTGTATAAAAGCTACGCAAACATTATAAAGTCATAACTTAAAAGATGTAATATTTTCACATTAATTTTAATTAGTGACTTTATGTTTGAGAAGAAATTACGCTTTCATTTCTTTAGCTTAGTCGTATTAAAACATATTTACTGATGGAAACCGTAAATTAATTATAAAATGTATGATGAAATTTGCTTGAAATAAATATAACGATACGGATAAATATTAATTTTTATTTAACTCTCTTTTCTTCGGAAAATTGCATGATTTGAATCGGCATCAAAGCAATGTATTAATGATATAAATGTTTTTATTTATATTTTATTTTATTCTTCGTGCAAGCCATGTTTCATTCATTATACTTTAACAATGATTTGCAGGCATTAATTTGCTAAATGTACTTAATTGTCTATCTAAGATACGAATTAGTAACGTTATTGGCGAATCGGTTTCGTAATCATAAATAACTGATAAGTATTTAGGTAATATATCATTATTGGGGCACATTTTTCGTTTAGTTTCTTTTAGAATCGATGGCCGTTGGGGCAGAAAGGTTCTTGAGTGGCGACCGCGGACCGGAAGACGCAGCGTTGGAAGGCCTCCAACAAGGTGGACCGACGACCTGGTTAAGATCGCGGGTAGAAATTGGATGAGGGCGGCGCAAGATCGATCGTTGTGGAGAACTTTGGGGGAGGCCTTTGTCCAGCAGTGGACGTCTATAGGCTGATATGATGATGATCATTATTAGGTTTAAAGTCTTATTGCTTTATCTATGTTATTTAATGAATATAATTTATTATGTTAAAAATATTATATCGCTCACCGGTTGCCCAAAATTTCCTGTAGGGTTGGTGCTAATTAGTTTCAGGTTGGACAAACATTACGTCGTATGTCGGGATTTTTGGATGTTCAGCTGGTCTTCCCTACAGGTCGCATTCCTCAATTGGATTCTCATGAAATTTTACGAGTAGGTTTGATAAATATGTAGATTTTTTGTTGATTCAGTTTATCGAAATATTCATATAAGTTTATAAAAAGTTCGAAGTGAAGAAGGATCTGTGCGCCCTAAATATCCCTAACTGGCGTTAAAAGGCGCAAAACAGTGAAGAATAGCGTTCTCTTGTGTCAGAGACCAAGATTCTCTTGTGGTCACTGAGCCAGACTAGTAAGTTGTAAGTAAGTAAAAAGTGTAACCTTTTCGACACAATGGTTCGCGAGATCAGCTCGTTAGTCTAGCATACTGATATAGTATGAGTAAATATATATATATATATATATATATTTGAGTATCGCATTGTTCAAAAATATTATGCACATCCAGTAACTTTAGGGCTCAGTTGTCGGTAAACAGTAAGCGCCTGCATTGTGCATACTGGTCCGCTGACCCTGTCGACTCATTTCATTATCCCCTGGAGAAAACGGAGTGGATATCGAAGATCGAGATTCGAGACTGTTCGAGACACAACGGCTGAATGAGTTTGCTTGCAGCTTTGGTTAAAGCTATTGGGTTAGTTTGGTGTGCTAGCGAATGTAAATCTTTGGGGTCTCTTTTTTGCTGCGAAATTATTTGTCATAGTATATTGAGTTAGTTGGCTACTTTTTCCCAGATCTATGACCTTGTTGATTTTGTTTTTTTTTAATATATCATTAGATTAAGTTGGAAAATTGATGGTTTTAGATACAATAATCTGTCCTAGTATTTAATACGTAGATGAGATTCTTATTTAGATGAGATAAAACTATAATACTATAGAACTGGAATTGTACAACATTTACGAGATTTTAGAATAAACATGTATATACTTATAAATATGTATGTTAACTGGACGAAATTACTTATAGGAGTTAATCGTTTAATTAATTAATATAACAAAAAAATTAACATTGCACTCTTTAAAGATAAGTTCCCTTTGTACATAAATAACTATTGTTTTTAAGTTTTGTTATTATTTTACGTACAATAAAGTGTTTACACACATACATACATAAAAGATTGCAAATTTAATATAGCATTATTATTATCACAATTAAAAGTAAAATATTAGCAACTACAGTGTAAATAAAATGCATCTCCCCTGCAACATCGTGAACCCTACAAGCCGCAAGATAAATTGAGCCATACAGACTCGTTTGATAGCCTCGAATGTGTTTTATTGGAACATTTGAATCGGTAGTCCAGCAATAAAAGTAGAAAGACCTTTCTCGTAATAAATCTAGATTTATTCGTCCGTCTGAGAATCAGAAGGCGTTGGCTTCGCGATACGATGCCTTCACTCGCTGAAAGGTAGTATTATATTGAATTTAATAAAGCATTGATTCTGTAGACTATAGCGTACGCGGAGGAATGAAAGTCTTTTAAAATGAGACGTCGCAGTTTTATTAAATCCTTTGTGCAGTGAGCTTGTTGAGACATGGTTTTATTTTATTCATATTTATCGAATTTTAAAAGGAATATTGAACTACAGTAAATACTACACTGACACACTGTACATAATACGGTAAACTTATAAAACAGGGAATTCATCGCAATATCAACTTATACGGCAATAGCGTAAATATTACTTTACAGGTGTTACTAAATGAAACTTAAATCTATACTAATATTACAAATGCGAAAGTGTGTGGAGATAGTTTGAGACCCGGGAAAGGGCATAGGATACTTTTCATTCCGAATAAATTTAGTGTTCCCGTGGGATGAGCGGGTAACACCGCGGGGCACAGCTAGTTTCTAAATAAATCCCTCCATGAAGAATTCAACTGACAAAGTTGGTCATATCACGGATGGCTGTGGTACGCGTATAGTCGATTCAATATATACGATCGTTTTTGCAATTCAGAATGATTGCTATTAAGTAAATAAAGAGTATCACCAGTTGACCTAGTCGTATTTTGGTTATGTACATTTGAGATAGATCATTAAGAGCGAAGAATTTAGCCCGTTTAAAGAAAAAAAAATTAACAGAAACAGACGAAGAAATTCTGTAAATCCAAAATCTTTTAGAAGTAATCTAATTTTCAAAAAATAATCAGTTCCTAAACTAAAGCAATTTCCATATTTCACTGGAGACTCTTCGTTAACAAGAAATACGCCTATTTTAATTATGTACCGAGTTCCAAAAATTAATTTTATTCTAAATCTCCTTAATTTCTATAAAAGGGTAGCAATTTGAACTAAATCTATTTTACCGAAAATTAAAATGCGTTCCCATTAAGATTTATGTTCCTTTCAAAGCTCTAATTGAATGTTTCAAATTACTTAACTTGATTCCAAGTAAAACGGCACTTAACTCTATTTTATTTTAGTTCTTAATTTATGCGCAAAATCTTTCTAAGTACTTACTGTGAAGTAAATATATAATATATATGGTACACGGTATATAATTGTGTATATAAGTGTTTCAGAGCATTTGCTATTTACATTCCTTCTCCTTGCAGCGGCTCAGTACAGTTATCCGTATTTTTTGTATGAAGATAGTTTACAAAGCAGAACAGTGGCTGTTTATCCTTAAAATCCAAGACCAGAGGGATAAGAAAAAAATGCTTTATACGCTAGTTTATTTATAATTCTCTCATAAATAAATTGTTAGATCACCAGCTGTCCTCAATTCGTCAATAAAATTGACCGCTGTCTACAAAATTTAGGTTCTGTTCTGTCTGATGACCCAGCGAAATCGTGATATATTTGAGTTGTTCTACGTGAAAACAAAAGCCTTGGGCATGGGCACGGCGCTACTAATTAATAAACACTTATAATGAAAAAATACCCATAAAAATTAATCTGTACTAGTATTAGAAGTATATCGACATTCCTGCGAATAAAAACCACAGCAAACTGTTCCTGGGTCACGATTAACAAACACGAACCTGTCGCGTTGCATTTTATACAAGCCGATACAGTAATTCACTTTAAATCACAGTCGTGTCTAAATTACAGGCGAGAAAGAGGACAGGATTTGAAAAATTATTAACAAACGCGATCATGTCATGTTGCATTTTATACAGACCGATGCCGATGCAATGGTTTACGTTAAAAACTACAATCGTGCCCATATTACAGGCGAGAGCGAGTTGAGAGGATTTGAGAAATTATTGACAAGCGCGATCCTGTCGCGTTGCATTTTATGCAGACCGATACAATAGATCACTTTAAATCACGACAGCGAGTTGAAGGGATTTGAGAAATAAAAAAATCTGCTTACAAACAAGGAAAGCAGTGTTGTCAAGATGAAACTTTTTTGTATTAGGTACTCATAAATTAGTTAGTGGTTCATGTGAAATGAATGTGCAAGGAGGTCTTTGTGATCAAGGCTTAAAGTTGGTATAGGTTCATATTTCATTCGATTGTAAATATCCAAATTATTATGGGATCCATAATTATTTTGTCGTTAGTATCCAGCTCACATTCCAGATACCCGGCTAATGTAGAATTATTACAAATTACGCTAAAAACCAGTGGTATGGAAAATGCTTCTGACTTACACTGCGTCATAAAGACGGAACAGTATTTTACTGACGACTGTGGTGCAAAACGATCTCAACAAAAAGTCGCCACAATAGGATTTGAGCGCTGCTTCGTTCATTCCGCTCTCAAGTACAATTACTTTCCGCTTATCACAATCGCGTAAACAAAAACAATTATCCAACAATTAATACTTGCGCCGTAATTAACACAAACAATACACGCGTTTCTGAATTAATTAAACAAAATTAAGAATGCAATATCAACAAAACAAGTAATAACGTGGCTTCCAAACCTCGCCTAAATAAAGATGAATTTAATCAAAATTATTAAACAATAACAACACTCAACGGGCTTGCTCAATTTCGTTTAATAAGAAATTTTAACCCAACATGGCTAAAATCTGGAATGGAGAACAATTGGCAGGCTTTAGAACGACGGTAGAAGACATAACGGACGTGGAATGAAAACGTGCAGATTTTTGCTCGTATTTTCGCTCAAATGCGAATTTTTAGGCAAGCCAGAGTTAACCGATCCCGGGGGGAAATCATAAGCCAATTTTAAAATTGCTCTTCGTATGACGTCGGAATTAAAATTGATAGAGTTAAGATCGCATAAATGCCATCGTAATATGCGGAGCAAGCGCCGTTATTAAATTGTCGTTTACATCCCTTTTTGCAGTCGGCCACACAAACACTAATGACTTGAATATTGCCAGGAAATCTTCCGAGGATTGCGGCATTTGCATGCTAACAGCCGGGCCTGGCTTTCTTTATTAATTGCTCCCTGCCGTATGGCTGTGCACTTTCATTGTATAGATACGGCTTTAAACTTATGGAAACCGAAGCCATTAAAGTGCATGGGAAGCAATTTGATACTGGCTGAAAGTAATGGTGAAGGGGAACTTAGAATAGGTACGGGTAAGACTGAAATCGCTTTTGAAGTTGATTAGTGATGTTGTGACTATGAACATTTGCATTATTATAACTTACAGGCGCTTAAAATATGAATTTGATTAGGTATAACTTCTACAATATTTATGGATGACTCGACTCTTAAAGCTTGTTGGCGAAATAAAGTAGCCACGTAAATTCGGGCTAACATAACTATATTGATAGTTGCTGATTTAAGAAATAGTCTTAGATGTCATTAACTTGATAGAATCAAGATGCCGAGGATACTTAGAAAAAATATTCGTAAATTATTTATTAAATGTCCGAACATTAGCCCCGATACCATCTAGTTTAGTTGAAAGTAAACCTCTGAATTTATGTTATACAATCTGACCGAAACTTCGTTAACGATTAGATTATTTGACTAACCACGATAGGAAACAGTTTGGTGAAATACTAGTATGCACATTATTCGCATAATATTATAATCTGACCAAAAACCAATTATCGACATAATACTTAAGTTTAACTAGTCATGTTTTATTATAGTAAAGTGCTTAATACCACTAATTAATACACACATCGACAGGATTACCTAAGATGCATTTACGGTGTATTTCATCCAAGCTAATCCGTTTACGCATTCAAAATCACGTTTAAACCTATCGCCATTCGTATCATGTCCAATTAAGTTTCAATAATATTGACACTCGATCAAAATGTATCAGGACAGCGAAAGTTTTCGACTGAAAAAACAAGGTTTGTTGACGGCTGCTTCGGCTATCGTGCCGTTTGTGTGTCCACACGGATCAGCGGACAAAGAAGATTATTTTTATTGCACTCTGACGATGCAACGGACCGAAATAGTTCGGGATTGAGAGTTAAATCAATAACACTGTTCAGAGGAGTGCTCGCAAATTCGTCTGCGTTACCCTTTTTACTTTGCCGTAGTTGGGTGGATCCTTTCCACAACAACATATGACAAATAAGATTATGTTTATTGGTACTGTACCCTTTACCATGAGTCAACGTGACCGTACTCGTTAGCGACAGCATAAACGATTTGTATAGAGAATAGTACAGCGCCTCTAGCGGTTAGGTACTTGTAGAATTACAATCTTCCATACAAATCGTTTACGCAGTCGCTGGCTACAATCACTACAAACTCATGGTAAGCCCCCAAATTCATTCGCGTTACCTTTTTTACCGTAGTTGGGTAGAAAGTATCCTATCAACAAAAACGAGACGACAAAGAGGAATATTTTTAATGCACTCTGACAATGCAAGTGAACCAAATAGCTCAGGATTGACCGTTAAATGAATATGGTGTATAGTTTATGTGAGGGCGTGACTCTCCAAGATAACCATCACTGCAAGTGCAGGTGTGAATAAAAGCTTTTAATATTGCGCTTGATCTTGTTCTTATAGTAGTCTTCTTCATCTTTCTTCTGGCGACGGCTGGATGATTTCTTTAGATCACTTCCAGAACGACTGTCGAACAGCCTTCAACCGAGATCAATGGAAAAAAGAGGGAGGCATTTGCCCAGCAATGGGGCATTATGGGCTTAGTATAATAATCGTAATAAATAAGTCTTCTAAGCGAAGCTAGTACATATAGTACAAGAAACCGACTGTTGGCGACTGGCTGAAATGCCGCCTCTTTTGTAGGTACCTACATTATTTTTATACTGACACCCTTTAAATTATTTGATATCGATTTTGTTTATATTCATAGTCAGTGTCGTTTGCCTTAAAATAGTTGTTGTATCTCATATATTTAGTTATTAAATCAATATCTTTCTTTCACAAGTGTTTCCATCACACTCCCATGTGTTTTAACATTATGACAGTCCTACTGCTCATTAACACCGACATTAAAACTCTTGATAGCTGACTACCACTCACAAACATGGATAATATTAATGCCTTGCGTTTTCTTATGTTAGATCTGTCAAATTAGAATAAAATGAACCTTTGGCAACTTTAAAGTTATGTAACATGCTTTAACTAAATAGTGTAGAAGTATATAAACCATACTATTTGATATTTTTTGGGAATAATCACCGTAAATATTATTTCAGATCAGACATAAGTCAAGCTGTGTTTCATTCAACTGCTACTAACAGTGAGCAGATGTATTTGCTATCAAAATAGTGAATAGATGTATAAAGTGGTATGCTTTATTTTATTTTTATTTCTAAGCTCACAACAGCTCCCCGAAGCATCGTATTAAACAAGGTTTACGTGTATATCAAGCGAGCGTGTGAATGCAACTGCAGATTTAATTTAATACGCAAATTCTAAAATTAATTTTCGGTGGATATATTTTTATGTATTGTTCTTTTTAACAATGCGCGGCTGTTCCACACTGCGTCTTCCGGTACACGGTTGCCACTCTAGAAAAAACATACCTCTACGTACATAACTTTTTCCTTCGTATGTTTAGAGAAAATTGTCTTAGTGGCTGTTTCACTAAATCAACGGATTTCATTAAATATTAATCCAACAAAAATATGAAACTCATCCAAACGGCATACGAATGAAATTACCTACCCAAAGGAGGATGGGCAAAACGTTACGATTATATGAATCTAGCATTATTGACGTATATAATTAGTTCGGCTACTCAACACGTTTAGTAATTACTGTCAAGAATAGTGTCAGTGTCAATTCTCCTATTCCACACCAGATGGCCAGTTTGGTTTCAAAACAAAACGGCATTTTATCGCAATATAAACATTTATGACGGCAAGTTAAGCATATTTATTTAATAATATAATTATATCATTCAATTCCGACCATTTCTAAAGTTGTCAAGCAATAGTATATTAATAAATATATTAATATACTGGCGGCACCATCTATGTAGAAGCTGTAATAATATTATATGAGTTAATTAGTACCAACTTTCACCACATGTCCTTAATTACTGAACTTTAAACTCTAATTACGGGAAAACCCCATTGATTTTTGAGGTAATAATTATCTAACCACCTTTTATGGGTCATTACAAAACTATCTGCACCGGTCTCATCTCTGTTGGTGGGTGGGGACACCCCCCATACAAATTTGCCCATCGTTCTTTAAACAAGACAATATTTTTTCACTATTTACATAAAAAGAAAAAAACTAGTGCATTAGTGTTGGTACATTCCTAAATAATTTTGTAACATGATTTCCTACTCCCCACATCGCAAGCTAGAGCAAAATTTTATGAATTTAAAATAGTTCCTCCAACTAGTTTGAAACACATGATATTAATTTCTCAAAATTACACCGTTGTCTGGGTTGTTCGTCCTTTCCGGGGATCTCGCCGCTGGACAAAGCCCGCTTACGCGGGTCGGGCGTGGGCCATTCACGAGGATTTCTCCAGAAATCCTCTGTCACATAAAGTGTGCTATTATTCACAGGATACTGGTTCAACTGACAATGATCCTCGCGTGTATGATAAATCGAACGGCAGTTTGTGAGTTACCAGTGGAAATTATGCACTTACTGACAGATGCAAGCTTTTTCGTTCGTTTTGAGGGTTCTGTAATCAAAGAGTGTCAATGGGACTCTATTTAGTGCCTCCGCTGTCTGTCTGTTCATCTGTCCGCCTGCTAAAAGGGTGTATCTTTGGTACTATAATAGGCATTGATTTGAACATTTCGTTTAAAAATACTAAATTTAATAGTTAAAATTATATTAAAGTCCCCATAAAATTACGGGTCCTTTTCCAATTTTTTTTTGCTTTCCGTAAAATAAGTAGAGACCTTTTGCATAATGGCCGCTATAATTACGCAAGCATTGGGAGCTAGTCTTTTACAATACAATACAAATACACACATACCAAAATACATTTACATTTACACACGAAATAAAATACAAGCATTAAAAAAACGGACAAGAGGCGGTCTTATAATAAAATAAAAATTCAAAAAGGGAACGTTGTTATCAATTACGAGTACTTACCAAAATTCGGTTTACATAATAAAATATTCACTATGTGATTTTAAGATTTTTAAGCATCAACTCCACTAACCAAAAGTTGTCTGGAAGGGATCGCTCTCTAGCGATAAGATCGCCTCTTGTCTACTTTTTTTTATATGTTTGTATTTTATTTCGTGTGTTAATGTAAATGTATTTTGGTATGTGTGTATTTGTATTGTATTGTAAAAGACTGGCCCCCAATCAATGCTTGCGTGTTAGTTACTAGTTATTAAAGTTATACATTAAAAGAAACTCAAGATTCTTGAACTATGAATCCCACTCTTTAGAAACAGTGTTTCTAGTTTCAAATGTACTGTATTAACATCCACAGCGTGCGCGATAAAACATATTTCAATTTAAACTTGGCACAGTTCACTTAAAATAAGAACGGAGCAAGATAACATATCCATATTCAGTCTACATTCCTAACTTAATAAAATATTATTCCCATTCCCAGTGAATTAAATCATAACTTACCTTGGACGAACCGAAACGCGCGTATATCGTCGTTGAAAAATATGTCCTCCTTTACTCTCACATCTTATTTTTAAGAAAGGAATGAGCTGCTTTGTTCTGCTTCTAGTGAAGGTCCTCTTATGAAACTCATAACTAAGATAGAAATAAAAGACAGCTATACAGCAACTTTGATTAAAAAGAGCGGGACGCGCGGAACGAAATAATTTGCTAGTTGCACGAAATTTATTGCCAGCGTTGTGCTTTCAAATTGGACGCTTTAAGATGTAGTTGTGTGAAATAATTTTGTAAGCACCTAGATGTATGATACGAGCAGGAACATAAAAGTGGTGAGCTACCCTATTTTTGGCACCCACCACATTGAGCAGCTTCACGATTCCATTAAAGCAGTAGTGTACTTTATGACCAGCGTCAAGCTTTGAAGATGTAGCTGTGTGAAATAATTTAGTACCTACCTAGATGTTATCGATACGACGAGCTATAATATTAAAAGTCTAGGGTAAACTACCCTATCTTTGGCACTCACCCCAATGGGCACCTTCAATCTTGTTAAATATCATAGCATTTACCACTACGATAACCCTACAAAAATAGGTACCTACTACGACTTAATTTTCGGTTCAATGCAGTGCGCTTAATGCATTAATAATCTTACTGTATAAGTTAATGCAGGTGTATACATAAGTACATAGATACTACAACTATTCGACTCCATGCTGTCACTTCTTTATCTGAAAGAAAAAAACTGGCCAAAATATCATAGGTACTTCAAAATATGGCGCAAACAATGCCAAAAATGTTCGTTGGCTTGTAAATTGTAATTCTTGTTAAAGGAGCCGCAGTAATAACAGTAGGAGGCCTATGATAAACTGACACAGAGACACACGAAGGATCTTTAGTTCCGTTACTTTGAGTATAGAACCCTAAAAAGTCTTCACTTCTGTCACTCTCAATATTTAGACGAGCATGGCAAAAAATGATGTTTTAGTACAAAAAATCTAGGCCAACATGTCAGATTCACGTTGAGATTTTTGGAAAAAAACTTGGCAGGGTTAGGCGGCAAATGCAATTTAGTTAGTAGTTACCTCTTTACCCGTTCCGCAGGTAAGGAGGGGAGGCAAATTTCTCGAGGGATTTTCTCATTTCAAGCTCAATTTAGAAATTTGTTTACTATGTAATATTCGCGACGGTATTAGGGATTATCTCGAGTGTAATGATTATTTCTTAGCTTCGAAATATATTTTTGAATAAAAACATATTTTTACCTTGTAACGTTATGAGTTTATATAATTCAAAATATGTAAATAAATACTCAAAAATCCGTTATCACCGTTATGTAGTTTGTAGTTTACGACCGACAGACGGACGTACATATATATATAGAAACAAGAATATATGAATACAGATTTAATTATACAAAAAGGGCTAAAAGATACATACATATATGCAAATACTTCTAGACTAAATAATTTACAGTAGGTAAGCTCTCATCACCATCAGTCAATCCTATTTTGCGCCAATTTAGTGCATAAACTAGAAAATTGTCTTCTCCATCATGATTCTTTTTCTATTATGTCTGAGTACTTATTTCTTTTATTATATTTAAGACTTCGTAATTTATATTCATCTTTCCGTCCGACTTATTCCTTTCATAAAACGATGGAAATACCTGTAAACAAAGTTTCGCAGCGAAAACCCATTCACACACGGTTACTTTTATGAAGTTATCCAACGATGTCCAAAGAACATCTTAAGAACACCCTTGGCTCTTTATAATATATGCAAAATACTCATATTTTATGACCCAAAGGGCGTCATAATGGAACGAAATAACTCCCTTAAAATGCCATAACATAAAACACCATGTGTTTCATACATCAGCCGGGACGGACAAAATCTGCCCGGATAATGCCACGAATCAGTTTTCATTTCGCATAAAGGACCTTTAATCTCTTGGGTTAAATGTAATTAAATTTTGCATTGGAATAAAATAGAGTGGATGTTTTCATTTGTGCTGTACTACTTAGCCTGAGGAAAGGCTTCTTCAAAGTTTCCTGGAAAACGTCTATAATATTATTTTAGTACATTTAGACTTGAACGCTGGCTTTTGTATTTATTGTCCTTTGTCTCTTTCGACATTTTCTTTCGTGTTTTTAGCAGGAAATTTCAAAAATAATTCGGGATTTGTTTGTCATGTTGGCAATTCCTTTGTATGTACCTATATGTCTAATTTTTATGTTTACGAAATCTGGTTAGATTTCGTACAAAATGTTTAATGTTACTTACCACTTAGTTTGTTGTATTTTCTTCCACGATTTATTTAACCATACCATTTGATATTTTAGAGTCAATATGTTACAACAGTACAAACGATACAGTGACAATAAATTAATACTAATACATATTTTGCTGTAAGTATTTTTTGTTAGTAGGTATGTATAAGTATTGTACCTTTTGGTTTTACAAGTTTTTATTTAACTTGCAATGTACGAGTATCTATGTAACTATGTATCTATTTTATATAACTATGTTTGTTCGGGGGGAATCTTGCAACTCAATTTGGAAGCAGATATAATAATATATTTAGCCCATTGAGCTGAAATTTTGCATACCTAACTTACTTTACTTCTTTGTGACAATACAATAATATGGTAGCATGGGGCTGGTCTGATGATGAAGAGGAAAGGAAGCTCTAGGATTTCTGTGATATGTATGTATATAAAGCAATCTTACCGAGTTTGGGGTCTTTAGAATTATCTAAGTGAGCAAATGATGGATGTTCAAATAAAAGTACAGTCGACTTTCAAAGCTAGTCACAAAAATGAAATTTTGCACATAAACTTATTTAAGCCTAAACAACTTTGAAATATATCAAATCCAGCCGTATCAGTTTAGACGTGCCAGTTTCAATTTGATTCGAGGCGGCTGAAATAGAATGACGAATTTGTCCGTCTGGCTTTCTAACTGAGACTAAGATTCCACATGTCAGTCTTTGTATAGTCGTTTGATACTGAAATAAACCCTTTCATCTTGTTCATATTTTTTTCAATATTTTAACAAAAACTGCTCGTTATTATCGATAGAAAAATAGCAGACATACATTCCTGGTTTAATTGCATGCATGAAATACATTTTCCATTAAAGCATTTTTTTTAATACGCCTCATATATTGACATAACAAAACTAAATATATTATCCATCTAAAGCCCGATCTACAAGATCACTTAATCGTTATATTGACCAATATTATATCATACGTTGTTATAGAGACCGTTACGCACCCTGTGTAGATACTTTTTTTCTGCTTATTGGATAAGAAATTAGATCGTACCTAATGCGTCAGCGCTCTTTGAGAGAAAAGAAGTTGAAGGATCAATTTCATATTAGTACATCGATACTCTTAGCCAAGTTACTCATATGTAAATGATCCTTTCGAACATAGAACTTTAAAAAATGACCGTCATTACGCCCAATATCCAGCCATTCTGCGACACTCGTTGTTAGAACTAAATCGTTTCACACTACAACGTAGTCAGGCTGTGAAAACGAGCGCTATAACCTTTCACTGTCGTACAAAGGGCGCAGCGAGTCGTGAACGGACTAAATTGATTTCTGCTCACATACGGACCTAGAACGACTGCGCCATAGGACGTGAAACAAAAGAAACACAATTTACATATTGTTTGGTATGACAGTTAAATTTGAGTATAAAAGGGGGGTAATTCGACCAATTTTAGAGAGATGATGGAGATCTCTCCATTTCATCGCCATCCGTCACTTTTGACGTGTCCCTGCTTGACAAGTGGCAATATCCCTAGAACATCGCAACTTCGTCAATCCGGTCGCGCTTAATTTGCGTTTCTTTTGTAGGTAACAGGCGAATTTGACTTGACCGTGTAGTGCGTGAAATTAGACAGTTACGTTTCGTTCAAAACTGAAAATCATATTCATGAATAGCATTTTTGACAATCATTATCGTCTTCGTATTTCAAAAATTGAGATGAGATATGTCACTTGAAGCTCGTCGCATTTCAATGACAGTTCAAAGGCGATATCACTGTTATCTAATAGAGTTTTGACGTTTAGCGATCTCTATAACGGCATTCTCGAATTAGCTCCCTGTACCCTTACGATGAGTTTACATTGACCGTACTCGCTAGCGACTGCGTAAATGATTTGTATGGAGATTTGTAGTTGTACAAAGTAACCGCTAGAGGCGCTGTACTATTCTCCATACAAATCATTTACGCTGTCGCTAGCGAGTACGGTCATGTTAACTCATGGTAAAAGGGTACTGAATATTTTTAACGCTATCGCAAGTTTCGACAGTACGTTTGATTAAATCGGTGTAACGGTCAGCATCAAAGGTAGCTGACAATTTTACTCCTGGCATATGTCATATTGTCTACTAATATTAAGCGAAGCTGGCAGACCTGGGTTCAAATCGCGCTAAGGGCAATCCAGTCCAAAGGCGCTGTTATTCAAAACTTTCGTAACTCTGAAAACAACGTTTTGATAATTTCATCATTTTAATCTTATTTTCAACTGATTTCAATTCCACTATTTTTTCTATTGTGTAATAATAATAACCCATCAACAGTAAAACTATTGTATTGCGAAAATTTACTTTGAAAATAATGCTTTTGGATTAAGGAACATAGGAATTTGTACGCGGGGGAATTTCTACATTTTCATTTTAAACCAATAAAACAATTATCATAAGTTCTGACGGCAAATGTAAAGTTTCACCAATGAAAATTTAATACAGCAATAATATTTTTGTAATCTCAATTACCATTTATTGGAAATGGGAATGTGATTTTGTAAAGGCGAGACCGATTCATCATGCGAAACGTACAACAGCGAATGGAAACGCAATTTCAAAATTCACAATGATGTTACGTGTTAGGATCCCGTACCCAAAAGGACCCAAAGATAATTTTCTTTACTGAAAACCTACGCTTTGTACGTTTCAAGATATTTATATAGATTTCACTCGACATCAAGTGAATGCATTTGTGGCTGCGATTTTTTTTTAAAGAATCCCGATAATTAATTTTCTACCTCTGTATTTAAAAACCTAAACCTATTATAAAGCGTTATAATAGACAGACATTTGAAATCTGGGCTGATGGAGAGATTTCAAACTTTTACCAGGTGTTAATTCGACGGGCCACTGCCATACCTGCAATTTAGCAACATATCGGCTTTATTACGATCATACATTCAGATATTTATTTATTTTTATTTCTCAAGATGTATTAAGTGACCTTGATAAATTTACATTTTAAAGGAGATATGGCAGTACTTAATATTTTATTACATGCCAAAATGAAAGCATAAAAAAACAAATTTACGGGTTATACAACAAAAAAAACAATTTAAACAAAGATTAAAAAATATACTTAAAATTGTATGGCTATAGAAAGCTCTTGCGTAAGAAAGCTGCCCGCGCGTGCCACCGAGCACTTTGTGGAACCCACGCGCACCCTGGCGCCACGAACCAAGTTTCTCGACGCCGAAAGCGATGAAGTCGTATTGGGCGCTGAGACAGGACATTTCTAATATAAGTTATACATACATATTATAATAATAAACATGACTATTTGACTATTGGGTTAAAACATTAAATTAGACAAATGATAGAGACTGTCTTCAAACAAAACGCTTTTTTTATCCATGATATTGCGAGACGGAACACTCAGAGCGCGAGCACAACTCACCCTCACTTTCCATATTCACTATTCAGCCCCGCGTTTTTATTACCATACATTTTGTTTTGACGATGTAAATCAAGCATGCAATGAACGAATATTGATTTACAAGTGAATGAGCAATCAAGCGCGCAACGCAATATTGTCGTGATACAGTCAGTTGAATCTGATTTCACAGCTACCCGGTCAGATTATCATTCGATTTGTTCACAAACGAAGACTGTCAGCGCTTTTGGTGGATAAAATTCTGGTCCCCAAGACACGTGGAAATGCAATTTTGGAATAATTTGTGCAAGATGCGATTTGCATTCAAAGTTCTTTCACACATTTTCGTCTATTAGGGGTGACACAAAATATATTTTTAAGTTTGTACTCTATGAATATACTAAGGACGTTTCTTTGCTTCTTCCTTTGTTCTAAAATATTCAGATGAAAGTTTAAAATTGCGTTTTATTCGACATGTTGCAGACTAATAGGTATGTGCACCTTAATCCAACTGAGATTATAGCGCAATCCTCATCAATGAGGGAGAAAAATAATGTCAGTGTCAGCTAAGCACTTGACACGTTATTTATGTATACGTCACGTTATATAATCACATAAATATATTTCCAAATTAGAAATATCGTTGGCATTCATGCGTTTGATTTCTTTACACGAATACTGCACAGCTGACTGATCATACGAATCCATTTGACCTACTTTAATTCATATCAAAAGAAAATATTAACAATAAATTTCTCAAAACGCGCGAACCAATTGACTCCCATTTTCCCATACCCTTCGTTCTAACTTTCCGGTGGCCATTTACGATTGGCAAACTTATAGTTATTGCCCTTACGAGTTTCGACCCTTTTCCATTTCAATTTACAGACGTGTTTTCAATACTCCTGGGAACTATGGAACTGTCCCTAGAAAAACGCAATAACTGAAAGGGTTGGTATATATCTCTAGTAGAATGGCGCTGGTAAAAACATTTTACCTGTGACCTAATAGAAGTTACTCCTCTGATTATATTGTTAAGAGGAAAACTTGCCGTTTGCTTGTAATTTTAAGGAGAAGGGCCAGGTTTTCTTCACTTTTACGGCTGTTTATCTTAGAATTTCTGATAGAAATTGCTTTGATTTGTTAAGTAAAGGTAAATTTTGTTTAACAATACAATTGTAACTAAAATAAGAGAACCTAAAGGGAAAGTTCGGAATATTTACAGTCTGGCCAAATTAAATGGAACTATTTCAATCCAATTCCTATCTTACATTCCAAAAGTAGAAATTTACGACAGTAGAGATTTTCAATTGCGATATTAATTCAATTTCTTATCAAAAGTCTTGACTAACGACATTTAGAAGGAAGTTGAGTTTGAAACAGGGTCTATTGTGAAACTTCTGTAATATTCGACGTGGTAAATTCATTCCGATATTCGGAAATAAACCAAAAGCTCTCAATAAAATTGAAACGTTCGGAGATCAAATAATGTTATCTATGCGATAACGTGAAATATAACAGTTGAACTTTGACGAACAGGCCTGGAAGTTATAAAGGAAAGGCCGGGCCTATTCTTTGTTTATTATCACTAAAATATTACTGCTCCGTTCGATTGCTTTTGTAATTTGAATTCATTGTTTGACACCATAAACTAAACGAAGAAAAGGAGGACGGTTATTAGGTAGCGTCTTGAACAAAAATATTTCTTAATTTTATACTTCAAATGGGCTACAAAAGAGAAAAGTCTTTCCTAACGTTTCTATCTGTACTATACCTAACTATTTTGAACAAAGTAAAACAAGTGAGACAAGTAACATTCCTTGGCTTTTATTTCATAGAAACATATTAAGATATCAATAAAACAATAATTACTTAATAAACTAATAACTAAAACTAAGTATAAAAACCTATATTATACTTAAACCTATATTAGACCTAAATCACTGTCGCTCGGAAGTATGCCCAGAAGGCTGGCCGCATTGCCACGCTGGATGGCAATGCTTATTCGCTGGGCAAAATAGTGGCCAGCCTCTGGTCACGGGTTGCCTCTATAAGGCGCGCCGACAATTCTTTAAAGAGTCGACGCGCACTTGGTCCCCACGGCCCCTTACTTTTCTTTAGCATATTTATACTAATATAATTCGTAGCTATAGCCTCGATGACTGATGTATCATCACGTACCTACTACTTAATACCTTTCGCCAGCGATCAATATTTACCAATTTGTATGATTAGCCACTTCTTTCCGTACCTTTAATACGCACGCTCATTCGCTTACAATTAATAAACAGTAGTCAATTTAAACACAACAAGGCTAAAACAAGGTGGTCAGAACTATGAGAAGCGTTTGTGGTTATGTGAAGGCCAACCTATTTATAGTTACATATATTTTACTACGTCAAATGGAGGGACGACGAAGAAGAAGAATATTAAACTATCGAAGGATAAAGACTTTAAAAGTACTGTAAACGCCAGAGGGTCTAAAGAGTAGTGGATGATAACCTTTAGCCCTCTATATGTCGCTAAATGTGCCTTATATGACCATGCACTAATCACTACATAGTATTAAACAAAGTCGCTTCCTTCTGGCTGTCCCTATGTATGCTTAGATCTGTAAAACTGCGCAACGGATTTTGATGCGGCTTTTTTCAGATAGAATGATTCCAGAGGAAGGTTTATATGTATAATACATGCATAATATAGCATTGCACCCGTGCGAAGCCGGGGCGGGTCGCTAGTAACAATACCTAATATTATTCTTTTACGATTACCTAGACGAAATTTAACTACAAGAGCGTCATTACCAGACCTAGGAATATAAAGGGCAAATTTTAATGACAGCGACTAGCAGCTAGGGATTGCCTATATCGATGAACCCAATTATCGATGTTTATCCCATATCGTCGGGTATAGTGCAATAACGCGTAAATAACAGCTGTCGATAAACTTCTCATTTCAATAAAATACTTAGCATTTGATTGAATATTGATTCGTATCTACACTTGTTACTTACGCGGTATTGCGCTATCCCCGACGATATACATACTAGTGCCCCGTGCCCCTAGCACGCTTTTTGGGTCAATTGCAAAAAAATTGTACATAGTTAAGGGCTTTAATTAAAACAATGTTAATTGATTCCTTTGTGTGACGAAAGTTACCCATACATTTTGTATGACCAAAGACTATATACCCCCCTAGACCGCTATTCTCATACAAGAAAACGTAACTCTGAAAAAGCTCAAAATTCGGTATAAAAACTAGATGGCGCTGCTTCGTAGCCTGGAAGTGACAAAAATTGTATTTTTCACCAATATTTTAAAGTGATTTTTGATTTTTGAAGATCAAACGCGTTACTGCTTCATTTTAATACGATAATATAACTTAAATACACAATTTTTAAGGATTATATTTTTTAGTCTTCAACAACGTGGTTTGATCGTATTAAAATAGATGGCACTACCTCTGGATAGCTCAAGGTTGCTTGCGGGCTCGCCAATTTTTGCTACACAAAATAGCTAGATGGCGTTGGTGAACTGGTGTAATGTGGACAAAATAAATTACGCCCGAATTGACAAGCGACATTTCCCACTAACAAACAGTAACGTAATATTTGTTAGATAAGTTTTGTACAGTCAAGGAATTTCATTTCCTACCCATTTCGTTAAAATGTCGTTAGACATTCGCAATGCATTAAGGCCGAAAATTATATTTCAATAATAGTATTGAAATGTCAATATTATTATTTGTCACTTAATTTTACAAAAAACCTCCTCGCGAAAGGTTATCATTTGCTTTTAATTTCTAATTAGGAACATATGTCAGTGTCAATCGAGAAAATCGTAAAATAATTTTCAGCAACGTTATTAATTTGAAAAATAAAATGCTTGCCGCTAACCGTGAACTATTAAAAGATAATGATAATGACTCAAAACAATGAAGAGCTCAAAGAGTGGAGTTACACCAGGAAGGAATACGGATTTATGAGATCACACGTCGGTTAAATGCTAGCAGGGACACAGTTTGACGTTGGGTACGGCGATATAATGCTGAAGGAAACCTTATTGATCTACTGCAAAGCAAAGTAACCATTGCATCGTCCGCTTGCCATGGCCCAAGACCAACGCCGACGACAAAATGGCTTTACGCCAACGGGACGATTTGCGGAAATGTTTGACATTTACCCTAGAACAATTAGGAATTACCTACATGCAGGCGGCCTGCGAAAATATATTCGTTCGTTTTGTTTTTGTTAAAAGTAATATAAATAAAACGTTTACAAAATTGTGGTTTTATTGAATGATCACTGTCGTTAGTTCTGTTAGTTTTTGTATAGATAAATTTCGGGTGCCTGTCGTATCGCATAACGTTTTTTGTCCTAAAAATGTTTGGCATACTGTTGAATGGCATACTACTCGTTTGTCCTAATAATTTCTGCGCATACTCTCTTAAAGTCCTAAATCAAGTTTGTCCTAATATTGATAACTCTAAAATCTAATTACCTAAAGCATAATATTCCTAACATGAATTGCCCTAAGAATTATTTTGCCTATTATCAAATTGGCTAAAATTACAGCACCTAAAATAAACTATGGTAGGCGTGAAGTCAGAAACGTTACGTATTCTACCTTCAGGCAGGTCAGATTTTGGTTAGGATAGGTACGACGATAATTAGATAATCCTTCACATTTATTTGTGAACTTTGTAAGGGTACCTAAAGAGGGAAGAAATAAAACTCATTGATTTCATTTTACTTTTTACTTAAAAATAATAATTAAAATCAATCTACGAAAACACAACTTCCATTATTCGGTATAATTGGAATACGTGGTGTAAGTACACTTTGTTCCTTGGCTTCTCCCGTTAAAATGGTTAAAATCGTGCCCTTTACGATGTGCCTATTTCCCGAATTAGGTACATAATTGACAGACAATTCGGGCATTGTCGTGTATCCGAGTCTAAGATCCGAGTAATACAAAAACTTTATGCTCTAATACTGTACTCGGCGGTAAATAATTATTGCCCATCGGTCTTTAGAAAGAGACAATTCAACAATTGGCTGTTTACGACGATTTCCTAACACTGGTGACCGTCCATCAATCATCGTTTAAAATTAAGAGGAACGAACGTATTTCACGTTTATAATATTATTAGGATTATTTATATAATGTTGATTATACTATCTTTGCATACTCAGTTATTACTTTATTTTTATTCACTTACCAAGCGGGGGTACATAGTCCAAGCTTGTACTATTTTCAGATGATGTGCGTATCGAAACGTGATACCTACCTGAAGGGCTACTCCGATGTTGGAAATTTTACTGTCGTATAGTGCTATTCCATTCACTAAAATATTCTTTGACAGATGATCGAGAAGGATGGCGCTATTCGACAGTCAAATTTTGAACATCGGGGTAGCCCTTCTGGCATCACTGGTTTGACATGTCTTGCCAGATGGGTGTGTGATGTCGTCAAATCAAATGTCATTGTTTCAAATTTGTAAAATTGTATGTATTTTATTCTTGAAATTACGCGATTAATCGAATTTTGCGGTTACATGTTTCCATATCAGAATTTATTGTTTTTTTACAAAGAATAGTTTGGTATGCGTTTCGTGAAGGTCTATCGTAGGCCCAGACAAAAATATTATTATATTGATTAGTTTACGTCAAAACGATGACATGTAGGGAATTGTTGCAACTACAATGATTTGCTCTCCATACAAATTTTAATCCCGTTTTTCGTCCCTAAAAGGGATAAAACTTGATATAAATGATAGCCTATGTCCTATTCTGATATATAAGGTACATAACTGGAAAATTTCATCATAATACGTCCAGTAGTTTTTGAGATTAAGTGAAACGTACATACATACATCCATCCATCCAAACTTTCACGTTTATAATATTATTAGGATTAGGATTAGGATGTAAGTAATTTTTATGTTTAAATAAAACATACACAAATAGTGAAATGAGACGAAACGGAACGTAGTAAACAAACATCGCACCTAACGTCATCTATTCACTTTTTACTGTATCACTTGGAAGTTGGAATGTCGTTGAACGCTTGACGACTGTGTTACTTCACGCTTGCGCGTACCGTACGGTAGGGATTGAAAAATGACGACTTTTGAATGAATTGAGACCCTTAGCGGCATCTAGCGACGTAGAACGATAGTAACTAACGGAGTACGGTGCGTAGTATGAAGAATAGCGGTCTAGGGGTATATAGTCGTTGGTATGACTAACTTTCGTCACACAAAGGAAGCGATCGTATTTAATGTTAACTAAGCCTTTAACTATGTACAATTTTTTTGCAATCGACCCTTTTGAGTTTGTATTTTCTTGTGTAGGTACTATTCTAGTGACAATTATTATCATAATATATTTAACATTAATAATATAATAATAATATATCTTTATAAACCTCTTTACATAATTAGATAAAAACAGCTACTACCTACCTACTTACTTAAACACTTATAATGAAAGTAGTACTAATTGTCAATGTCGTTGGAATGAGGAAAAATATATGAATGAAAATGGTTTAAAAATCCTTTTGTTATATATATATAATTGTATTTTGTTTCATTTGTATACTTTCAATAACTTTTCAATTCAATGGATTTTTATTTTTACAAAAGACGGCGCGGTCCCTAGTATAAGTAAGTAAGTAAACGCTTTATTGTACACAAAAACAGTTAAAAATACATCTATTACAATTAACATATAGGTACAAAGGCGAACTTATGTATTAAAGTATATTATGGGATAAGCATCGATAATTGGGTTCATCGATATAGGCAATCCCTAGCTGCTAGTAGTTAGCTGTCATTAAAATTTGCCCTTTATATTCCTAGGTCTGGTCATTACTTGGTTTAATGTTTTTCAATATGTATTTAAAATTTAAACTATACCCAACCGTAACTTTTAGAAAATTGGAAAAGTTGCCAAACATGAAAACCTTTCAATTAAACTCACATCACTCACTAAACTTCCTAAACGTTATAATTCTGAGGGCAGAATACTTACAGAAATACTTAACTGACATTGTTTTATTAAAAAAAATACATCCTTTGTGTGTTGGACTTCAAACGAAAAAAAAAAATCCATTTCTTGACACTAGTAGATAATTTCAAGGCATAACAACTTAACAAGGCTTGTTGCTATTAGTTTTTGCTAAGGAACTTAATATGATGAATTTGTTAGGCTGAATTGGATCGAAGTTTAATTATAGAATCAAAAAACAATACATGTGCAAAAATGGGCCACTAAATTTAAAATTCTGGGCTCTCCGATCGTGATCTTAACACACGCGTAGGTATACAATAAGGCAAAAAACAGCGTTACTTTAGTCACGGCAACAACTTCGAGTCATCTTATATTTCCAACCCTTTCAACGGTATAACCCGAAAATATAAATGTAACACAGCTTACACCCGTTTAAGGTACCAAAAGGCACCATCATAATAATTACACATTACTTTAAATGGCTCTGTTGTTCCCGTAGTGATCTGTAACGCAGATGGTGATATTTATTAGGGTTTCGGGGACTTTAAACAAACCCAAAAACCTCACGGCGGTTTGCTGGGGAAAGTATTTATGGTCATTGCAGCTGGCTCCCAATTACAGTGCCACGCAAAAAATAACGTTGTTATGCCTAATGTTTAGCCGTAATTGGGTCGATTTCTGGTAGGTTTTGAATAAATTGCTGTTTTTAGCTCTTTTATTGCTTAATGTTTTAAAATATTGGAATCCAAAGACTACCTCCCTATCTATCTATCAACCACAGATGACCACTGCTGAACATAGGAAGACTACCTACAAGGACTTAATGACAATAACACGCTGATCTTATTTTAACACATTCACGGACAGCACATCGAGAAACGTAAGACCCACATGATACACAGTATGACTTCTATCTTTCCAAAAGTTTCTGTCAAAAATGTCATTTTAGTGGCAAGCTTTTATAGCCAACTGTATGTACATTTCTTTGGATATCCATCAAATGCTCACTGAGACGATTCTAAAGAGCCCAAGCTCGGTAGGATTGCTTTTTCTATTACAGAGTTCCTATGGCCACCTTCCGGCTCCATCATCAGATCAGCCCCATGGTACCATATTATTGTATTGTCATCAAAGTTAAGTAAGTATGCAAAATTTCAGCTCAATCGGTTGACGATATCTGCTTCAAAATTGAGTTGCAAGATTTCACCCGAACAAACATAGGTACTTTAAACATACAATGCAAGTTAAATAAAAGCTTGTAAAAACTGACACTTCGTATACAAACGGAAATGTCACAGGGTTTATATAAAGGCAAATGCCTTGTGCCATTTTGGCTAAAAATCAGCTTTGCGGCATACCGCAGCATGCAAGTTTCAAAATGGTCCTGAGTCCGTGACCATGTTAAGGCTAAATAAGAAATATGCACGCTCTTACTAACTTCTGAGATTCTTCGTCCAACGGAGCCTGTAAGTACGCTTCCCGTAAATCTAGCTCACAAAAATACTGATTTCCTTGTAATTTCATCAAAATCTGATCTATAGTCGGTAAAGGATAGTGATCGATTTTCAAATATTTATTTATCGTTATACGGAAATCTCCACACAAACGTACTGAACCATCCGGCTTTAAGACAGGTACAACTGGCGTGCCCCAGTCTGCATATTCAACGGGCGCAATTCGCTTGTTTTCAATTAACCTAGCAATTTCATCTTTCACCTTGTCTTTCAAGGCGAATGGTACAGTTCTCACCGGCATGAAGATTGGTCGAGCGTTTTCATCGATTTCCAAATGAATTGGCTCTCCCTTATACTGGCCCATACCTGGTTCGAAAACAGATTTAAACTCATTTTGAATTTTTTGTGTAAGAACTTCTTTTGTTGTTACCTCACAACTCCTTTGTTCAAATTTAGGCGGCCATAATTGCAGTGCAGAGAGCCAATTTTTACCAATTATTCTAGGTAATCCATCTTTAACAATAAATAACATCTGGTTTCTTATATTACTGTTCCCAAATGACAAATCAAGATTTTCCAACAATGCTCAGATAGCTAAGAATCTGGATCATATAATTACTCAAATTTTGATTGACTAATATACGAGTTCACACCTTGATAGAATAATAGATTGTGATCATGTCTAGAGGTTTATAAGACCTGTTGTGTGTTAGACCTGTATTAACCAGATTCTCTGCGGTAAGGATACAAATTAGACGACATTAGCAGTTTCTTCAGGACAATTAAATAATATTTAATATTTGTATAGAATCTTTTTTTCGATTCATATTTTTTATGTGGTAATACCACATTTTTTATTTTTATAAATAATGACACAAAGGACCCCGCTTCGATTGTAGTAGATCGCATTCAATTTTTCTTTTCTTAATTTACCTTTGTGTCATTATTTATAATATTTAATAATTATTCGCAGAAGTAATAGTGAAGGTTAATGATTCTAAATGTACATCTTGTACAAGAAGTATTTAATGTTAAAAAAATGTCTGAAATTGTTAATCTATGTGTTTCTATATTTCAATGTTATCAGTATCGACACATGTTTTTACCGTTAAAAGATAGATTTTTCAATAATTTCATGAATGAGTGACTGAGTTTGACCGAGGGCCAGAACTGCAGCTGGAACTAACTTGTCCAACTAAATAGTACTCACACATTCAAAAGCAAAGTTTCATACCGCCACGATATACGCAAACATACGGCTGGCGTCGACGAGACAAAACCGGCCCCTCTATCAATGTCAGACCCAACTTTTCATACCCACTCATTCGCGTTAAACGGTGTTACGGCCGCCTATCAATTACACTTGCTGTGTAAACGAACAATGTCAACAGTAAGGGAAGAGCTCGCAGCCTTTGACATCCACATCAATCATGTGAGCTCTGAATATTTTTCTCGATTTTTTACGTTAGTTTGTGAAGTGTAATTTGCCAGAGTTTGGAGTGTGGGTCAGCTTTGGCGCGGTGTAGTTTTAGTTAGTTTTCGTTTAGCTAAAATGTTTTTCACTGTCTGGATCAGCCGTGATTTAATAGACAACTGACAGTGTTTTGAATATATAAAAATTGTTGCAATGTAGGTATATGTAAACAATTGATGATATCAAAATGCAATTTGCACGGTGCATTATCTAAAACTGGCCAAGTGCGAGTTGGACTCGCGCACCGAGGGTTCCGTACAAACACTTCCCATCTTAACTGGCAGGGTTAAGTAACAAATATTTATTTATTTATTTATTTAAACTTTATTGCACAAAACAAAAGTCAGTACAAATGGCGAACTGAGGTAATGCCTAATGGCATTCTCTACCAGTCAGCCATAGGGCCAAATAGAGATGCTTCAAGTGGGTGCAGAGTAGAAAATTAATTGTTCGGAGAGCATCCAAGATTAATTTTATTCATGTAACTACAATATGCTATAAAATTGAACATATCTGTCGTCATACCTATTCCTTTCCTGTTCTACCAAAATCCTTCTAGTGTGTACAGGCAAATTCATGGAAAGAATAATAATTGCATCATCTAAAAATAACGATTCGGTAAATGACATTTCAACAAACAAGTCTGCATTCACTCCAACTCAAGAAATGTATGCATCCGTAATAAAATATATGCTAAATGCAGTTCTCGGCTTGATGCAGTGGTATCTTCCCGCAGGCATCTTTCAATGAAGACTACGTATATGACATTGTGGCTGACTGCCTGAATATCGAATTCGATTTAAACATCCCGTGCCACGGAACGGAATGAATAAAAGTCACATTTTCGTTCGTCTGATGGCAACCGACGCTCCCTTTATTGGTATTTCGTATTGAAATTTTAAGCAAATTGTATATTCGGTGAAATAACGGGTTTGAGAGTGGCCTGGATCGCTCATTTCGATGTAAATGTGTCACTTGCTTACACGGCTCGCCGCTATCACCGCGAATATTGAGTGTTCCCAACGTTTTTATGATACTATCATTTTTTCACTGCATCATCACGTATCTTGCGTTTTATGATGTTTGGGTAATGTTCGACTTGGTACCGAACTACCGACCTACATACCGGCTACATACTTTTTCTTGCCGCACAGGAGCAGTTAAGGAGTAGTAATCAAAAAACCGACCAAGTGCGAGTCGGACTCGCTTACCGAGGGTTCCGTACAAACACTTCCCATCCTAACTGGCCGGGTTAAGTTAAGTTTGCACCTGGTAGGTATGGCGCGCCATACAAATGAGGTGCAAAGTTAACGCCACCGATCACGTTTGTGTATTATTCTCTTTTTATTTGCTGCTATACCGGCAACAGAAATACATAATCTGTGAAAATTTCAACTCTCACGGTCAGCTATCACGGTTCATGAGGTGCATCCTGATGACAGACGGATAGACAGACAGACAGACAGACGGACAGCGAAGTCTTAGTAATAGGATCCCGCTTTTTACCCTTTGGGTACGGAACCCTAAAAATTAAGCCCGGAGAATGGGAGGCCGTTAGGGCAGCGAAGTCCTAGTGGCAACTACGTATAGGAATGCAAAGCATGGGTCGGCCCCCACTAGATGGACGGATGACCTCGTGAGGGTAGCGGGGATTCAATGGATGCGGTCTGCACGGGATCGCACTTTGTGGCGAGTCATGGGGGAGGCCTATGTTCAGCAGTGGACGTCTGTGGCTGACAGATAGATAGAAATTTACACCATAAAGTTAAATATGTCGCTGTAAGCAAATCACAGGCCCCATAAAAATAATCGATACAAAATATTGTCGCTTCTTTACACGCATAAAAAAAACCACTTGATTTATAAGCCAGTTTCATTCGTTATGATTTACGGTAGCGGCGCGAATATTAAAGATTCGTATTGATATATTATTCCTTTATCCCTATTCGCCCTTTCTGCTATTTACGAGAGTTTCCCCTACCTCCATAACTTTCATCGGCCCTTTTACGGGGACTTGTTAGGCGGAGTTTTTTTTTATAAATATTCGCCAATTTGTTAGGTGGGTAATATTCATGTGTTAGAGTTGAGGTTGTTAAGTTTTTTTCTTGTGACATAGTAATACTAGTTTATATTTTAGTATTATAAAAGTATTTAGTAGAAGTTACACCAGTGAAAGAATGAAGTAAGTGAATAACAATATTTGTTTTTTTTTTTTTATTAAATCTTGTATGACATAGTGCTCTATGCACATGAAACAGAGGTAAAATAAAACTTGTAAAATGGCGCGACAAGTATTAAAAATCTTTTGATAACCATCCAAAAAGTTTTATCATTGTTATAATTGCTTGCGCAAAAAAGAGATTTCTCGAGCAAAGACAAAATAGCTCGGTCACCAATCTCAGAATAGTGATGTGCCAAAATTATAAAAATACGTCCATACCAAGTAGAGAAAATACTCTGTGCGTACAATGAACTATCCTATACTAAGCATACAATACCTTATTACGTTAGCAAATTCAAAAAAATATGCTTTGGTATTTAATTTAACTAGGATGATCCATACTATAATATTATAAATGCGAAAGTGTGTCTGTCTGTTACCCCTTCACGCTTAAACCGCTGAATCGATTTTGATGAAATTTGGCATAGAGATAGTTTAAGATCCGAGGAAGGACGTAGGATAGTTTTCATCCTGGAAATTATACCTAAAAAGATTGAAAGTAAGTGAACATTTCTGTTGGGGTGCGGTGACCCTGTAGGAAATGTAATTATTAGACCAAAAGCACAATTTCTCTTACATTTGCTTCATCATCATCATTAGCCTTTAACATCTATAACAGATGAGTTAAGCAGTGTCTAATAAACTGCGGCACTTTCGAAGATGGCTGGATAGCCCGATACGAGAGCGACAGCCGCGGCCGCATAATTGACAAATAAATGTTGCGCCTATCGATGAAGGAGGAAAAGCTGCACGCTGGTGTCTCATGTCGCGCTTGTGTTGTGAGAAAGAGAGCCAAACCATACTTCATCATGCGCAACCACACCATGCATTGCTTAGGCGCTTTTAATAATCCCTTTTATCAAGTTCCACGCGTACGTAGTCGCGGCTTAAGCTAGTTTACGATAAAGCCAAGAAGTCTAACTTGCGTCGCGTTAAGGGGGCTCCCCGCGGAATTTGGCTTTAATTTGACAAAAAACAAATGAAATTAAAATATTATAAATTTATGAAACATGTAATGTCTCATTTTTCCGGATCATTTGACCGGATTCCCGGTCCCGTCCCCCAGGTAACTCATTTAAATTTTTCTTTGAGCTTTGATATCTTTGTATCATTAGTTTAAATTTATATTATTTAAATTTATATATTTTATACGAGAACGCAGCTGCAGAGCTCCCTACGAGCTTTTCTTGTCAATAATTAGTAACTTGTAACTAAAATAAATGAACTAGCTAAACTAACCAAACTAAACTTAAAATGCGTTACAAAAAAAGTAAGCCTAGCATTCATTTTAATCAAGGTCTCCTTTCACCTTTTCATTGCCTATTCAGACATACAACATACAAAATACTTCATTAAACCATTGATACAAAGATCAAAAAATACTTCATTGTTAAAAGTATTCAAATAAACCTGTTAAAAGTATTCAAATAAACCTGAACAAAGTATTTCTTCATACCGATTACGTGTCCGCACAAAACTTCGCTCGACAAAACACCACCCTGATAGTCAGATTGCGATCTTTTCATTTCCAGTCAACCATAAGTAATTCCTCCCTCGATGGAGTTATAATTAAGGCGATAATTATATTTCTGATTACTTTATTGTTCTTAGAACTTGGATTAAACTGGGTACAGCTAAAAATTCCTACAGGAGCTCGTGGACAAATATTTGTTTAACTGGATTATAGTATTAGGAAGTTTCAGAAGTTTAATTTACTTTCGTTACCTTGTTGGCGTTATTTCATTATTACTAAAATAGAGCGAAGAATTAATTTTCGCAATTTAATTTCAGTTACGAATTTTAGGGTTGAGCTCAAGCGTGCTACATAAATAAACCAGGAACAATTAATTATTTTATCGTTATTAGGGTTCCATTCAAAAACGTATTAACAGTATTTCAGTAATAAACTCTAGATGTTCTCAGTCTGACTAATATTTGAAACTCATTATTAAAATGTTACTTATTATGATATTTATGATTCAACACACACCGAGGAAAGTAATAAAAAAAAAAAATAATTAAAATTTCAGCTGTTTATTTCTTAAAAAATATTTTTAGTTTTACAGAGCTTAGAGAAAATCTTTAACTTATTAAGATTATATTACTAAGCCTAAGCATACCACTAAGTATAGGCTCATACCTATTCCTAGTAATATGTACTCAGAATCCTAATTACACCTATGTATTTTATATCTTTTATATCTAAAAATAGTCCTTTAGTCTTAAGTTTTAAACCTGTTTTTTTCTTTGTAACTTTGTTTTCTTTAATAGTATGTACCTAACTTATTTCTGTATAAATCTAGTTTTTCTTATTCTAAATTGTAGTGCACCTGCTGAACTTAACATTTTACCTTAAAGAAGAGCGGGGCCTCCCGACACAGGCAATAACACGCTTAATGGGAGGCTCCATCCCTTGTATTATGTGACCATGTGTTTTTATTAAATAAAGAAATTTGAATTTTGAATTTGAATTGTATATTTATGATTCTGTATTTTTATTACTTAACATGTTTACCCTGGTTTATTTAAGTTATTTATGATACCATCAATGACATGAGTGGGGAATCCATTCAGTGTATGAGGTAACAGGTTTGTCCATACTCTTTTACCATATATGTTAGTGCTCCTAGGAACTATAAAGTGTTTACTATCCTCCAGTCTTCTCAGTCTGGTCGGCCTCTCATACCTGGTTAAATCTCCCACCCTGTCTTTATATTCTAGTATTACAGCTAATTCCACTTTATCATATATATTTAAGACTCTACAGTGACTGAACAGGTTGTCATAGTTGTTTCTGTACTTATGTTTAATTTTCAGTGGCACAATGGCTTTCAGGAGCTTGATTTGCAGGTTATAATATATACGTTGCAGGTACGTTTTGAACGTTCTGCCATAGCTAGATAACCCATAGTTAATGACAGAATCCGCCATGGCCATGTAAAAGAGTCGAAGAGTATTATAAGGCATCTTATTTTTAATTATGCTAATGTTGCAGAGAATTGCTCGTAGCTTATTACATACATTATCAATATGGTTGCCCCAGTTGAACCTATTATCAATTTTTAAACCCAGGTATGTATGATGTGTTACTACTTCTAGGGATTCACAGTTACAGGTGAGGTGAGTAGCGTGTAGGCATGTATGTTCATGAGCCACGATTCTAGGTACCAAATTAGTTTTTATGTATGGCGAGTGCACATGCATTACCTTGGTTTTTTCATAATTTAGGGATAACCCAGCATCATGAGCCCATTTACATAGCACATCAAATTCTTTTTGCATCATTGTTTCTGCTAAACACTCATCCTTATCTGCTATCAGTAAACATGTATCATCAGCAAATTGGTACACCGAGGCCTCCCCGAATATGTTGCACATGTCGTTAACATAAATAAGGTACTCCGTAGGTCCGATTATAGAACCTTGAGCAGTGCCCTGTAGCGAGTGCCGCAGTTCACTTTTTTCTCCTGCAATGCTGACTGTGTTCATTCTGTTTGTATGGTAGTCCTCAAGCCATTCCAAGGTGGGCCCCTGTATACCATTTTGCTGGAGCTTTTCGTAAAGCTTTTTATGATTTAAGGTGTCGAATTGGGCGGAGATGGGTCCAGAACAAGCCATAATTTGCGACCGGTCGCTTCTCTTGTACTGGGTTTGTCTCTATGGTAGCTACCTGCCCGGTAGTTAACTTGGTGAAGAGCCTCGGGGGGAGCTCACAGTTGCCTTGATCCTCGAGGCAAAACTGGTTGGGCTCCTTCCCGTGGTTACTGCCTGTTAACTGCCTGGTGCTACCGAGGAAACAGGTAGCACGGAAACAACCAGTTGAGCTTCTAGAATTCCAAACCCTCCTTACTCCCCAAATCCCACACAGTCAGCTGCAAGCGATGACGTGGCATGTCGCAGCGGGCTTTCCATCCACTAAGAAGGATGGTTAGCGGTAGAATGCCACCCGCGTGTTTGTGCCGTGCGCGGGGACCCGTACGGATGGAGAACGAGATCCTGGTAGGTTGAGTCGGACGGGGGTCGGAGTCGTTACCCTTGAAAGACAACACGCCACTTTGGCTCGGGATTCATCTCACACGGGCGGTCACGTCCTAGCCAGACGTGATCAATCGGCTGTTGCGTCCAGTCAGATGGCCGCGGGCGAGTGTCCTGGGGTGATGGGGTCCGTAGTCGGCGGCGCACGATTCCTGAGTCGCCTGTGGAGGTGACGATGGTTTTGGTGCCGTGCGGACTCATGGATAACTCATTCTGGGACGCTATATCGGGCTGGTATCCCTGATGCGTCAAAGCATCCCCAGTAGGAGGGCTCCAAGGAGGGTGGGGAGCCAGTCTGACGAAGTTATTTGTGGAAGGTTAAATGGATTTTTCATTACCAAAAACGACGAGAAAGGGAGGACAAGCCGTACCTGCAAGGGATGAGGCTAATGCGCAGTGCGCTAAACTGGGTACTAATGCGGCCCGCAATACTGCCTCTGGCAGAGATGCGGGAGTTGGTCCCAGCAACATAGGTGGACGTGGTGGTAGAGGACACGCTGGACCCGTCCACTTCAAAGGTGCCGTCCGATCTTTTCCCCAAGGGTTGAAAAGCGGACTCGCTCAGAAGGGACCCGAAAGGGGACCCACTGTTGCGGGGACCGGAGAAGTGAGCGGAAAAGGCATGCCGAAGCCGATCGGCCTACCGTGCCGTACAGCCCTTCCAAATCCAACTGGGAGTGCGCCCCATGAAGCTGGTGTGACCAAACCTCAGGGTGAGGGCGCACAAGCCGAGGGCAGCTACATTCCCAGCAAGAGGCAGAAGCGGCGTAATAACGCGCGTGCTAGAGCCCGTCTGACTTCACAGACGGGCGCAGGTGTGACACCGGAAGCACCTGCAACCGCGGCCCCTTCAGGGCAAAACAAAAGGCCACTAGGTTTGAGTGGCGATTCTTCTGTGCTGGCTAGTGCCTCCAAAAGGACGAGGGTAGGGTCGTATGCGGAGGCTGTGGCGGCGGAGAGGATGGCCATTATCCCGGTGGACTATCCTGCCGTCAAGATCCAGGCTGGGCATCTGTCCGCTATCCAGGGCGCAGTACTAGTGCTCCTGGACGGTGCACCTGATCCCCTGCCGAGAATCGTGATCGGCAACATTGTGGGGGGCGCCCTCCACGTCAGTTGCCAAGGGAGGAGGGCCTCCACGTGGTTCAGCTCAGCAATCGGAGGAGTGGTGATTGCTGGACTGCACCTTAAGGTCGTGGACGCCAAGGATCTGCCGAAACCGGTCAAAATGGCCTGGAAGACGCGGATCGTTGGCGCCCAGGACCTAAAACTAATGCTCCGTGTGCTGCAGAGGCTTAATCCTATGCTGCATACGGAGCAATGGAAGATAGTGGACACCCTGATGTCAGACACAAGCACCCGACGCATCATCCTGATGGATCGGGAGTCGGCGGATGTCATCAAGGCGTCCAACTACCAACTCTTCTCGGGGGTCGATCTAAGCTCCTTCAAGCTCCTCGAGGATGTGGAGGAGAGGATGCATGGGAGGGCAGAGATCGACCATCGGGCAACCGAGGGTGTGGCGGCCACGGTGGGCGATGTGGCCGCAGGTGGGGATGCGAACCCAGTGGGTGGCGCAGACCTGGAGGGTCCAACCGATGACGCCGTAAACGTCGAGGCCAAGGAGGCACTGTCGGCAGACGGTGCGGAGGCTGAGACGGTAGAGGCAGAGGTGGGCACGGAGCCGGACGCGACGATGGTGGAGAGGGAGTGGAGGGAGGATTGTGCCGGGTCACGCATAGGTCGGGAGTCATCGCCGTTGTCAACGGTGGACTCGGAGGCCTTGCGAGATCTGGCTGATCTCTACCTAGGAGGCGACCTCTCCCCCATGTCCAGCGAGGCGCCACAAAACTCGGCCACTGATCTCAGCGGCCCCAATAAACAATAATGGCGCAATGGCGGGTGTAAGGTGTGTACAAATAAACTTACAACACAATAAAGCAGCCACAGCCCTTCTGGCGAGGCAGTTAATTAGCGATAAATTCGACATTGCTCTAATACAAGAACCGTATATTTATAAAGGGGAAATTAGAGGTTTGGGCGGAACCGGTGGTACCATAGTGTACCACTGTTCCGATGATAACATGAGGACATGCATTTACGTCAGAAATGGCATTGATGCTATGCCCTTACATGCTTTCTGTTCCAGGGATCTTACCAGTGTTAAGATCCAGAGCAAAGGGGAGGGGAAGGCTATTATCTTCTCGTCAGCCTACCTCCCTTACGAGGCGACGGACCCGATCACACAGCAGCTACGGGATCTTGTCGCGGAAGGCAACAAGGCGAACACCGACCTGATCATCGGCTGCGACGCAAATGCTCACAACGTCATCTGGGGCAGCTCGGATGTCAACAAGAGAGGGGAGAAGGTACTGGATTTTCTGGTGAGTTCTTCCTTACAAATTATTAATAAAGGCAATGAACCAACCTTTGTCAACGCAAGGCGAGGTCAGGTAATTGATATAACGTTGGCTTCTAATAACATTAGTAAAAGTATCAACTCATGGCATGTTTCTAGGGAAATTTCTTTATCAGATCACAGATACATATGCTTTAGGTACAACACGAAGATAGAAGTAGAAACTGTACTCAAAAGGAACCCTAGGAACACTAACTGGGAAGCATACAAAGCTGACCTAAAAGTGGAACTGGGTGATCCTAAAGGTAAGCTCAACTCTATTATTGATATAGAGTTTGAAGCTGACAAAATAGTACAAGCGGTATATACAGCCTGGACGGACAACTGCCCCGAAAAGAAAATTATGGCAAAACGAATACCCTGGTGGAACCCAGAGATAGCAAAACTCAGGAAAGAAACCAGGGCTATTTTCAATGACGCAAAAGCCTCAAATAACTTTGAGAGCTATGCACGAAAGCTCACAGAATATAATAAGGCTGTGAGAAAGGCAAAAAGAAGCGCGTGGAGGGGTCACTGCGACAAAATAGGGTCTATACCAGAAGGTATGAGACTAACAAAAGCACTAGCTACGTCGAAGTCAGTCCCGCTTACAACCATTAAGGGCAGTGACGGGAAAATGACGGAGACAGGGCTAGAAACCCTAAAAATTATGTGTAGCACACACTTTCCAGGCTCAGTGATACACGAGAGCGAATTAGATGATGTTTCCATTAGTGTAGTGGAACAAAGCGCAAGCACAACCAGACACAACTGGGACACGTCGAAAAAAGTAGTAGACCATAACAAATTGAAATGGGCAATTTCAACGTTCCAGCCGTTCAAGGCTCCGGGACCAGATGGAATCTACCCAGTACTACTACAAGAAGGCGCAAACGTACTCATTCCTCACCTGAGTAGACTGTACAGAGCGTCTATAGCATTTGGACACATACCACGAGTATGGAGAATGGTAAAAGTAATATACCTGCCTAAACCAGGCAAGGCAGACTACGGAGAAGCCAAATCGTACAGGCCTATAAGTCTGTCTTCATTTTTCCTAAAAACATTGGAAAAATTGGTGGACAGACATATAAGGGATGGTCCATTAAAAAGACGTCCGTTGCACAAACTACAATGTGCGTACCAACCTGGAAAGTCAACCGATACCGCGTTGCACCTGGTAACAACCAGGGCCGAACGGGCCATAGAAAATCAGGAACTATGCCTGGCGGCTTATCTAGACGTAGAAGGAGCGTTTGATCGCACCACGTACCAAGCTATCAGTGAAGCAGCTGCAAGACATGGCATAGAACCGACCATCTGCAAATGGATAGGCAACATGTTAAACGCCAGGCTAATAAAGTCGTCTCTGATGGGAGATGAAATACTAGCCACGGCTACAAAAGGGTGTCCCCAGGGAGGAGTACTCTCACCTACTCTATGGAGTCTGGTGGTAAACTCCCTAATGGAGGAACTCAACAATGGTCCTATCTATACGGTAGGATATGCAGATGATCTGGTTATTCTCGTAAATGGGAAATTTCCCAGTACGGTATCAGCAATTATGAGTGAAGCACTGAGGAAAGTGGAGAAATGGTGTAACAATCACCAATTATCCATTAACCCAGGCAAAACAGTGGTAATACCATTCACGAGAAAGAGAATTCTTAAGGACATGCAGGAACTAAAACTGTATGGACAGGTACTCGAAATGTCCAGTGAGGTGAAATATCTTGGTGTCATACTAGATAAGGAACTCAATTGGAAAAAGCATGTTGATCACACCATAACAAAGGCTCTCAGAGTATTTGGGATGTGTAGATCAGCGTATGGTAAGACGTGGGGATTAAGTCCAAAGGTACTAAAGTGGATTTATACCATGATGGTACGACCAATCATCCTATATGGCAGCCTCGTATGGTGGCCAAGGACGTTGAGGAGCACATGCAGAGACGCCTTGACGAAGGTGCAAAGAACGGCGTGCATGGCTATAACAGGGGCGTTTAGAACTACGCCAACCGCGGCGCTAGAAATATTGTTAGATCTACAACCGCTACATATAGTGATACAGTCCGAAGCGCGCAAATCACTGCACAGGTTAAAAACAATGGACCTGTGGAGTTACTGCACGCCGAAGACTAAAGCACACTAACATGGAAAGTAACTATTTTCTTGACAGAATAACAACCATGAGCTGCGATAAAATGCAGCCTAAGTTTGTATTCAGTAGGAACTTCAAGGTACAAGTTCCAACGAGGGCGGAATGGGCCGAGGGTCGCGAGCCACCTACAGCAGATGGTGAGGACATTATTTGGTACACTGATGGATCAAAAATGGGATCAGGTACGGGAGCAGGCATTCATGCAAAAGACTTCAATGCAAGTACAAGTATGGGAGGTTATGTGACTGTCTTCCAAGCGGAGACATACGCTATAATCGCCTGTGCCCAGGAGAACATAGATAGACTTACCAGAGGGAAGCACATCTACATACTCAGTGACAGTCAAGCGGCACTTAAAGCGCTGGGTGCGCCTAAAGTGGATTCTAGACTTGTGTATAATGGCGTCCTAGCTTTGAACAAGCTTGGAAGGCACAATAAGGTGCAACTGGTATGGATCCCAGGGCATGAAGGCTTCATCGGTAATTAAATTGCAGATGAACTTGCTAGAAAAGGGTCTGCGACAAGTTTCATAGGACCTGAACCATGTGTGGGTCTCTCGCAGAGAACCATAGCAACAGCCATCAAGGACTATGCCAAAAACCAGCACCAACAAGAGTGGAGGAAAATGGCAGGCTTGAGGCACTCAAAGCTATTCATGGAATGTATAGAATCAGGCTGGACCAAGAAATTATGGGAATACAGCAAAAGACAGCTCCGAATCATAACGGGGGTGTTTACTGGTCACTTTGGGGTCAAAGGACTATTGGCCAAGTTGGGACTGTCTGACAATACAGATTGTAGAATGTGTGGCGAGGAGGCAGAGACAATGAAGCACATACTGTGTGGATGTCATGCCCTCGCCAGACTCAGAATGAAGGAATTCGGTATTGGTTACCCAGAACCGAAGGAATTCCAGGCACTACCAACTGGTTCCATCATCCGATATATGAAGGTGGTGGAACAATCCTTTGAGTAGGCGCGATGGGGGTAACTACACAAAAGATCCCATTGGGTCGAAGTGTATCCGCAAGGACCCCTTCCTAATAATAATAATAATAATAATAATAATAATAATAATAATAACCAACTGGAACAAGACTACGTAGACCAAACCGCATCAACCACCTGGCTTACAAAAGGAAACCTATTTAGTGAAACAGAAGGGTTTTTCATAGCAATACAGGACCAAGTGATAAAAACACGTAACTACTCCAAATACATTCTGAAAGAACCGATAGAAACAGATAGATGCAGATTATGCCACCAATACACTGAATCCATAGACCATATAACCGGAGGCTGCAACGCACTAGCCAGCAAGGATTACACACACAGACACGACAATGTAGCCAAATACATCCACCAACAGCTCGCACTCAAACACGACCTGACAGAAACACACACACCCTACTACAAATACAAACCGAAACCTGTTTTAGAAAATAACAAAGTAAAACTGTACTGGGACCGAGACATCATCACCGACCGCACTATCCTCAGCAATAGACCTGATATCACACTTACCTTCAAACCCACAAAAACCACTTACCTGATAGATATCGCCGTCCCCAACACAAACAACCTAAAACAGAAACACGTTGAAAAAATCCAAAAATACATACCATTAGCCGACGAAATCAAACAGATGTGGCACCAAGAAACCGTTAAGATAGTACCCATAATTATATCCTCAACCGGTATACCTAAAACCCTACACACTGCCCTGAAAATAATAGATCTTCACCCAAAAACGTATATACCACTACAAAAATCAATAGTACTGGACACTTGTTCGATAGTACGCCGGTTCCTAAACCCAACTTCACTCACACTGCTTAGTGTTCCGGAAACTACGACTATTCCCCCTACCCCACATACACAAACCACATTACAAACATCCCACAGAACACAGGCAGATATACACCAGACACAAAATATATAAAACCAACACCGTAAGCACACCACACCTATACACAAGGACCAGATTACTTGGTTAAACCCGTATCTGGCCCTATAAAAAACCCGACGTAAAGTCGAGATGGGAAAAAATCCACAAACATAATAATAATAATTTATTGATAAAACATAATGTACAGAGGTGACGGTTAAATTCTATACTTAAAAAACAAATAAATTCATAATTTACATAACCTGAACTAGGGTTGCCCCTGTGTTTCAGGCAATGGGAAAGCCTTTACATTATTTAATTTAAGTACATATTCATCTATCTTACAGTAATCTTATTGTAGCTTAACTACTAAAATTTACACTAAAGAACTTAATTCAACTAAACAAATATTTATTTCATGACAGTCAGTAAGTTCTCTGTATCTTCGTACGTCATAGTTTGTAGTGACTCACGAAGCGCTTTCTTACATTGAGCGAAGCTTAGTGGATATAGGTCCAATTTCGCATTTAATCTATTGTAAAGAAATGGTCCCAGAAATATGAAAAATCTTGTAGAAAAAGCATGTTTTGCTTGCATGTTATAGGAGCAAACAATATCTTTACGCCTCTTGTTTTTATATTCGGTGCTGTAAGGAGTTATGCAGTGCTGCCTTAATACTGTGCCGTGGATAAATAACTGACGAACTGTTAGTACTCTACATTCACTGTATATAAGGTTAGTAGGGTAGAGGTAAGGACGATAGGTATGGACCTTTAGGATTGCTCTTTGGGCTCTTTCTAATTTTAGTATTGTGGTTTTAGCCTAATAAGATAAGATAAGATAAGATAAGATAAGGGGTCGAATGCCTTGCTGAAGTCAATTAGTACCAGAAAGACATGTTTCTTATCATTTAAATGCATGTTTAGTTCGTCAGAGAATTGTGCGAGCAACTGAGGTGCACTTTTGCCTTTTTGGAACCCATACTGCCTCCTATGTATGATGCCATTGCTTGACAAGAAGTTATTTAAGTTGTTTCCTATATATTTTTCTACAATTTTGTCAATAACTGGTAAGATAGTGATAGGTCTGTAATTATTTGTGTCTGTGTAATTTCCTTTTTTGTGAATTGGCCGAATTAATCCAATTTTTAGTTTATCTGGGTATGTTTTGTGTTTTATACACTGGTTGACTGGGTGTGTAAGTACAGGTGTCAATTCGTTTTGTATAAGTTTTATGTACCTTGCTCTTATGTTGTCATATCCGGCACTTTTTTTATCATTTATGTTACTAATAATTTTGTCCATTGTGTGCTCCTTTATTTTACTTAATTTTATTGTTACGTCTGGGGTATTTTCATAGATGTTCTCGTCAAGCAATGGCTCATCACAGGTACTCAGTATTTTTGTCACATTATTTTCAAAGTCACTTGCAAACTTATTACACAGATCCTTAGCTTTAGTTCTGAATGACCTCAGCAGGAATTCATCGACAGCTTTTATTATTCTTCCTGTTAGTCTATTTAATATTTGCCACAATTTTTTAGGGTTTTTGTAGTTGTCACATATTTCCTTTTTAATGTAATCATTTTTGGCTTTAGTCATAAGTTTATTCGTTTTGTTTCTATACTGTTTATAAAGCAATTCGTTATTCTTGTCGCTAGGGTCATTGAGGTGGATTTTTAATAATTGATACTTTTTAGTTAACATTTCTTGTAATTTACTTGTGACCCAATGGCAATTCTCTTTCTTATTTTTAGGGGCTTGTTTTGTCACTGTACATTTAGTATATATGTTGTTAAATTTACTATCTATAAAATTATAAATATCATTAGGATTACTCATTTCGAGAGCTGGTTTCCAGTCAATCATGACAAGCTCCTGTCCAACAAGCTTATTGTTAATTTTGCGATTCAATGCAGTAGTCTTTCTGGATTGACCCGTTATAGCCACCCCGGTCATGAAGTGGTCTGCAATTACATTTTGCACTACCGCCGCAGTTCTGCTGTGGGCATGCTCATTGCTGTCCCATCCACAGATGTCCCGGATGAATATATGGTCAATACAGGTTTTTGAGGTACCAGTAATAGTTGTTTCTACTCTAGTGAAATGTGTGATACAACATGATAAACCTAGTTCGGCAAGATTATTTAGATAGGAGCTTGTCATTTGACCGGGTACACTAATGTCTAGATTAATATCTCCACACATCAGCATATTTTATTTTAATGGATATGATGATAAAAAACGATACAGCTCACCAATAAAGTCTCCAATAGCCGTACTGGGTGGTCGATAAATCGCACACAAATATGTTTTATAACCACTTTGTAGACTCACTTCACCGAACAAACACTCATATGTTGCTGCTTTAGTATTTATACGTAGAAATGTGACACTTTTATGAGAGTAAACGATTATACCACCTCTTCTGTTGTTCCGTAGTTCCGTTGTCATCGTGTAGTCATCCATGTTAAAGAGGTTTTTAATCTGATCATTTATGTTCACCTCCGATACGACGATAATATGTATCAAAGCAGGGCTTGTTTTGATGACAGCTTCCAGCTGCGCGTTGTTTTTTTATAAGGGATCTTATGTTGACATGGAGTAGGAGTAGTTTATTCTGGTTAGGACTTAGGTTATGTACAAATTCCTTCCAAGTTTTGAGGTTTTTTTCCTGTATACTGCTATCCATGTGTATTATGTAGTATTAAATTAGGTAGGCAAGAATCCAAACATGTTTTCTATGTAGCTAGGTATTGTTTTCAGTCACCCTGTATTGTGCGTTGACGGTTGCATAGCGCTATCGTTTGTCTTCAGAATGGAAGCCTTTATGCTATAATGAGCCTCGTTGTGGAAATAACCAATAAAAGGGAAGACGACTGGTGTCAAATTTTACAGCATCCTGTAGTTATATGAATACAATTAAAAGAATAAAAAAAGTGACGTCAAAGGTACTTAAATTTATGACTTTTTCTTTATACAAAAGAAAATTTAATTTTTTTTTTCAGAATTCTCCATTTGTATGGAGCATTTTAGCGCTCCCTAGGAATGTTGAACTTCGACGGTCATTTCTGACTTTTCGAGCAGTCTTAGTGTAGTTAGACCGACATCTAGACCGTTGATCCCAATAAAAAAACAATCGACTGACATATAAAAAAAAAAAAACTTCATGATTTCCGCGCAAAAATGTTACAAGTCTTCTCTCTTGATAAAATCCTGGCACCGGGGCTGTGGTGGAGATAATTATATGAGCCATCAGGGAGGCATATATGAGCTACGTTTATAGACAAATATTCCCAGTACAAGCAGTGAATCACACATTTATGTGTGATGTACATACAAAGTGTTAACCACTTATATAATTTACTTATTAGTGCAAGGCACTCTATTCAGTGCATTGATGCACTCAATAGTATGCATCACTAATTAAAGTGGTACAGCAATAAACTTAACTAACCAGAATGCGAGCAACATCTTGTTAAATTTCAGACGACGTTCATCCCCACGAAGCAGCAATTTGGGAAATAATTAAATCTACAGTTCCAGGTAGTACGCGATTGTAATGTTGCCTGTAATGTCTGGTTGAATGAAAATGTGCAGTTTTGCTGCATTTTCGTTGCGGTGGAACGAGAACAGATGCGCGCAATTTACGAGTTCTTAGACCAGACATTATTAAAGCTTAAGGAAATTAGAATGCAGAGACTGTAATTTTTTTATATGATACATTTCTACGTGTTTTTCACTATTATGGTCCTGGTATTCATAATTTGACTATTACTGTGTATAACTGCCTAAACTTGCCTGATACGTTGGCCACTTCCAAAGGCACCAAAATGATTCGCGACTAATTGCGTAGCAATTTATAGAAACATAGTTTACAATATTTTTTCCGATCATTTTGTTGCTTTATTCTGTGGAATTGGGATGTCCGTCTGAGCTAACTTGCTAATGTCAGCAACATACTAATCTACCAAATTATCACACTATGCAACTGATCTTTATTTTTACAGGCATTTTAGTTGTTGTAGAATATTCGATGTTAACTGTACACAAGCTTACCAATTTCAAATTCTAGCACAAAGTACCTAGAACTCGCTGGGAAGTTACAACAAAGTTGACTGAGAATAAGTCTAATCTTGGCAGCAGAAGTTGTAGAAATCGTACGTTGTCACGTGTCACGCTCAAGTTTTGCTGTCAATTATGTCTCCGCGACACGCCGTCTCCCAACTTCAGCGCTGCAGCTTGCATCTTGGGCAGAGAGAAGAAGCTCTACAGTGACACAAAAGGGACTAAAATGGACCTGTCTGTCTCGATTGAGAATCTCTCGAGCGTAGCCTTCTCCATTGCATTTTGAGTGACATTCAGCCTCTTATAAGGCCCATCGTGAGCGATTACGTTTAAGTACATTTGATCATCATTAACCACATAAACTGGTCAAAAAATTACGGCTTGAGATACCGCGGGTTATTGGATGGAAGATATCTTTGATCCGCTGAAGAACCTGAGTAACCGACATAGCTCGAAAATTTAACTCGCAATTGAGGACATCTTTTTGGTCGGTAATTAACTCTTTATCCTTTGAGTTAACATTTCTTCAAACGATATTTAATGGACGTGAAAAAAGTCACGACGGGATCTTAAAATAAATCCTAACTAGGCTGAAGTGCCCGCTCTTAATATATGATTCAGTTTTTGTACTCCGGTTCCGATGTTGTTCCCGTTTATCAGTTTTGCAGGACCATTTAAAGTCTGTAACCATACTATTTTTCATACTTATTTTATTTCGAAACAATGTTTTTTCGTTTTTTAGGGTTCCGTACCTCAAAAGGAAAAAACGGAACCCTTATAGGATCACTTTGTTGTCCGTCTGTCCGTCCGTCCGTCTGTCAAGACCCTTTTTCTCAGGAACGCGAGGAGGTATGAAGCTGAAATTTATATCAATTACTCAGGTCTACTGTCCCTTGAAGCTGTGAAAAAATCAAACTTCTAAGCCAAAATATTAAATTAATTGCTAAAAGGTTAAATACCTTTGAAAAATAAAACAGGTACAGAGATCAAAACGAATGGGTAAGTTGAAAAGAAAGCGTACGTACAGTGCGTCTCTGGTCGAAAGGTTAAGCTGTTGGACCGGTATCCATACCAGGTTCGGTTCGAGACCCGATGTGGACCACGGATGAGCGCATTTTACTTTTTCTTTGCGTGTTGATCTTTTTATCTATATAGAAATTAATAAACATTTTGTTTAATGATATTATTACTAGAACTACAGCTGAATATTGATAAAAAACTTGTTGTTTTGTCGTAGAAGTTGAGCTATGCAAAGTGACTAGTGTGTTATCCCTGCACAATGTCTGCACTAGCGGTAGAATTATTAATGATTTGTAGTTTTGCTTTATATCCTCAGTTGTCCAGCTCTAGATCGCATCTGTCGATAAGACTTGTCTTAAGCTTAGAATATTGATTCAGTTGTAGGTACTTACAACAGAAATTTGCTTGTACGTACCTACCCAGAATTGTTTACACAGAATAGTAATTCATAGCAGTCATTGGTGGGTCTTTGTCAAAAATAAAACCTTAGTTGGGTATTTCAAAATACAGAACCACCCCACCACTTATTTTTATTTCTACATATTAATTCTTTTTTATCTACTCAGAATCATAAGTGCTGCTAATCATTTTGGTAGGTCAAAACAATTCCGTTACTTTATTGTACAGGATTTTCAACATGCTCTAAACTAGTAACGGAATGGAAAACACAAAAATAGGATGAAAACTTTGTGAAACTTTTTTTCTACTACCAGATTCAAGGTTGCAAAACAAGTCAAGACTCAAAATAAATGGGGGTACTGTTTTTTTTTATATCTAGTAACGTTAATGCCCAGTAACGTTAGGTATGTAAGACGTTACGGTGAAGTTACAATCGTGGAAAAAAAAATTAAACGAAAAGTAATGGAAGTAAGTAATAATATGTATGGAGTATCTAATTAATAAATTGGCATTTTCATACAAGAGCATTTCTCAAAAAGTTTGTACAAAATTAAGACGTCAATCGAAAAGTTCAATAAATTTTTCCTGTTTTGTTAACCAATTTTCTTTACAATGATTTCAAATTATATGTATATAAATAAGAAAGTAAAAGGTAAAAGTAAGTAGCAGAACCTTAATTTATAAAACATAGCCGTATCATTGATATAAGATTACAAAATATATACATAACTGGTAACAAAATAAGAAAATTTTAATTAAACTTTAATTGAAATCTTAATTTTGTACAAACTTTTGAGTCATGCTCAAAAGTTGGATCAGAATTGACTTCAAGGATAATAATATGTTTGAAAAAAAAAATTACGTGTAATGAAATCTGAGACCGACATCGATATAATTGATAAAGTTATTAAAACTTTAGTAATCTGTTTAAAAGCTCGCAATCACAGTCGAAAATTTGATTTAAGTTTCACACCGCAAATCCTAGCTTCAAGAACTGACAAGGTCTTCAAAGTTCATTTACTTCAAACAATTCTCAAGATTCAGCGCAAATTGGTAGCAAATAAAAATAAAAAATTGCCAAAAGCGGCCAGGTCAAGTCATAATACCGCGTGGCCGGCGGCTAAAAACCCGACACAAAGCGTGCTATATCCAAATTTCCATCCGCAATGTCTTGTTTTCCTCATTTCCTGCAACGCTCGCAGGAAATAAAATCGCCATCAAGCCGGTGCTGGTAATTTAAAAATAATGCTGCAAAAATTCGTAGGAATGCGAATTTGGAGGCAAATTGCGGTGAAGTAGGATCAGGCGCCGGCTGGGCGCTGACGCTTTTAGTGAGAGTGTGGGGACGAGGTGCGCGCAGATGCGACACCATGAATAGGAAAACTACGGAAGGTCACCTTAATGGGGATTAAGTTGACCTTTGCAGTTTTATGTTATATCACAGAACAAAGATCTACTTACAAAATCTTTTGATCTTCGCATGAGCCACCTGAAAACTGTATTTCATTACTTGCTTGTATTCATATTTGTATAAAGTGCGCAATTGGTCGAATGACCACATGACCTACTGATGCGTGTGTGCTACTAATGACTGAATATGAATATTTATTTATTTAGAAAGCGGAGCACGGTCTCGTTTTATTAATAAGAGTACGTAGTACGGGGATGTCGTCGACGAAAGAAGTTCAAGGTCAATTTGATTTATCTACGCTTTGTTATCAGACCTCTTATCGGATCACGAGTAAATATCTTAAGCTTCATGCCTCGCTTTATACGATGATTAAGTAAAAAAATAACAATAACTAACTTGGCCTTACTTAAGAGAAGATAACCTAACCAAAACCGTCCCCCAGATTACGCCCCTACGGCGCAGGGTATCCATGATGCTGGCTATATTCCCCGCTGAATAGCCAAGCTAATTTGGCTGAGGAGCTCTGTGGTCCGAAGAACACTCCGACAGTTTTTTTTATACTTACTAAAGTATTACGACGCTTTATGATGTTGCAAAGGTCGTATTCGTGTTCGTTTATTGCTGTCATGAATAGGTACTGTAGGGTGTCTACCTATATGCCAGTCAATACAATGACGCCCTGTCAGGGCATTGGAATTAATTCCTAAAAGCTAAAAACTTAAACAACTTCCTATATTCGATTTTACATATCAGTTTTAAATTAGGTAAATAATTGAGTACAAGTCACTATGTAGGTACATTCTATTCTACCGTGCTTAATCTTTTGATGAGCTCTTGAATCAGACTTCACCGTCAAATTAAAGTTACTTTTTTCTTTCATTAGTCCAGAAATATTTCGTGTAGCGACATCATTGTAGCAGTACTCAAGTCATCTTAATGACACTACGTTAATTAAAAATAATGACCTGAAGCCTTCATTTTTAATGGCAAGTTAAGCTGAAGTGGCGCCTGATTTGCAAGATTTAATCAATCTCATAAAACCAATTAGTTGGATCTGTTACGGATTTGCTACGACTTTCGGAGGCCAGCGGCGCGGCGAGCGGTTGAGCGAGAGATCAGAACGCGGCTCATACGAGTGAACGAGACACACGTATCGCGCACTGTTGCCGCTCGCCGCTAAGACCGAAGTCGTGCACGGGCCGTAAGATTGCATTGTTTTTTTTTATCATTTTATAATTGAACACATTTCAATAATTAAGGCGGTAAGCCAGGGAGATTCATAATCAATAAATTTATTATCAAGCATATCCATAACTCCATATAAGCCATCAACTTATAAAGTTTTGCATCTTTAAATATATGCTACGTGATATTTCATTGTTGTTTTGTTATTTGCAAAAGGAAGCGCACGAATCTCTGGTAATTGTAATAATAACCAGTCTTCGTTTTATACACACAAACATTTCCTTTGAGCTAAAAATCAAAAAACAGCAACTGCAATTCAAATTGCTGCGTATCTTTTTGTTTGCTCGCCACACTTCACTGCATTTTCGCTTATAATGGGCCTTTAGGTACGCTAAATTAAACCAATACCCCCCTCAATTTTGCGTTCTTAAAGGATCGTTGTACTAAAATGAATTCAGAGCTTTGAAATAAGTATCATATTTCTGTGATGTCCAAAATAAATGAGTAGGGTATAGGTACTACGTTACATTTCGTTTGAGATAGCTTTGTGACATGTCTGTCGACAACTCAAATGACAGAGACAAAAGGATATTGTGACACGGAGGGCTCAGGAGCTCAGTATAAAGTTTAGAAGCCCTAAAACTGCCGTCACAACTAAATAAGTATTTCCGGGAATTTATGATTTCTCGGCCCCCAAAGACTGAGCTGAATAAATTTTATTAAATCCGGACCAGTTTACGACTAGTCGCGTCAGCGTTCCTACCTATTGGGACAAAATGGGTATTTTAATAAAATAAATCACTTGGAGGTTCCACAGGTTAACCGGTGCGTTTTACCGTGTTTGCGGTTATTCGAGATGTGGATGACATAGTGCACATCACTTACATTCGATGAAAGCCGGGAGGAAATTTTATTAATCTGGGAATGGCCGAACTGAAGGATTCTGAAAAACGTTCCTCTTTATCTTTACACAAGAAAGCGCCAATAACGTTCTTGCGGGAAAAAAGTCAACTTTTTTTATGATCGGCTATAATCTGCCTTAAAATCTGTGGATATTCGGCTATAGTTTTATCAATAATAGTTTGAAATACTTTCAATCGTTTTGGCATGATGAGACAGTGAGGCAGAACAAGACGTACATCGAAATTTAATCGATTTGGTAAACACGAACTGTTTTTTTTTTGTGTAGTACCTGTTTTCAAGGTAGGTACAGACAGTATAATAGTATAAATATTCATGTAGACGTGCAATAGTTTGATTGTATTACTGAACGATAAGTGCGAGTATTATACCAAGCCTATTATAAACACCTCTCCATGGACAGCACCATTACGATAACTGAAGTGATAAAGAAGAAATGAGGTGGTGAGAACGGGATAGACGTAAGTCGTATGTGTCAAATATCGAAGCCCCTGATTTGTGATATCTGTAACGCAGCATTATTGAGAATTAAGACAAATTTATCGGCGGGGCGACGCTTGATTGTAGTAACAGTAAGCCTACAATTAACCTCTGCGAACGCTTATAATGAATGTTTCAATAAATCAGCCAAATTGCCCGTTATTACGCATCTTACGTCTCTTTAATTGAGACAAGCTAGCGACGAGGGCTGAATTTCCGAAAATTTACGCGGAAATACGAGAAAGTACTTGAGCGTTAGACTTTAGCTTAAGAGGGGGTTACACTTTATTTTGTAAACGTTACTAGAGGGCCAGCTCGTCTAGCATAACTGTGACACGCGACTCTTTGTTGCGCAACAAATACTACCTGTCACTTTCCTGTCAATTCTGTGCGAGCAAGACAGGTAACGCTAAGTCGCGGGACAAGCAAAGCCGTGTCAAGATATGCTAGCCCCGCAGTAGTGGCGTTTTTGTCGCGCATGGAACACTGATTTTCAATTTCAATACAATTTTAGAATTATATAATAGTCACTCTAACACTCATATTATCACTTGGAAAGATGTTTTTTGTCATTTAGGTACGTTTATCGTGCAATAAGAAGTAAATCGCTCTAACATGACACATGGCGGTTGAAGGAGGGACATGGTACCTACTTTGTACATAAATCACAATAGGGGTGTAGACTGATGTACTTAGTAGAGTTGCTAAGCCACGAAATTGTGCACATCGGGTTACAAGCATGAAATTTCTACCACAGATAGAGCGTTCCGTGGTGATTATTATGATTTTCAGATGTGGAGGGAAGTCAGATTCGTGCCCTGCGTGGCGGGAGAGCGGGGTGAATAGGACCTAGTACAATTTATTTATTTATAGCCTTTTCTCACATACATATTAGGTATAATTAATTTATACATATTTATATATTAATTCATTTTAATTTGTGTGCTCTTTGGCTTTTGTTCTCTTGCCTTCTCTTGGATACCATAGTATTACTACTTTGTTCCACTTATCCCCTCCTCTAATAACATGGCCAGGACCTAGTACTACTTTTTTTCTTTTTTAGGGTTCCGTACCCAAAGGGTAAAAATGGGACCCTATTGCTTCGCTGTCCGTCCGTTTGTCCGTCTGTCCGTCTGTCACCAGGCTGTATCTCAAGAACGGTGATAGCTAGACAGTTGAAATTTTCACAGATGATGGCATTTCTATTGCCGCTATAACAACAAATAAAAAAAAATATTTTTTATTCCAAAAGAAATTTCGAAATTGTTTTCAGAATCCCTATAATTTAACAAAACAATAATTTCGACGCACTTTTTCACGGTGAAAATGGCAAATTAGTTATCTCCATACAAATGACGTCACATGTAGATAGGTGGCCATTTGTATGTAGCGTTTTTGGCACGCACAATGTTGAACTTTGGCGGTCACTTCTGACTTTTAGAGTAGTCTAAGTGTAGTTCATCATCATCATCATCATCATCATTTCAGCCATAGGACGTCCACTGCTGGACACAGGGCTCTCAATTGACTTCCACATGGGCCGGATAGAAGCAACCCGCATCCAGCGAGTCCCCGCAACCCTGACCAGGTCGTCCGACCACCTTGCGGGTGGCCGTCGTACGCTTCAAAACCTCGTATCTAGTTTGTAGATTCATATTGAGATACGAGCTTTGTTTTAAGTAGGTATTTGTTACTTAGTGAGTTATGGAAATACAAACGTAAATAATGTGATTCAATTATTACTGTTTAGTGTCCTTAAATCTACTAGAGTTTCAATTTGTGATCGCCAGACCGTTCAATGTATTAATACAAATTAATAACAGATAATTCAATTGGAATAGTTTCAAAACAGAATCCAATTTGTAACAGTTTGATAAAATCTAAATGGTTAATTAGGCACTGAACGAAATCGCAATCATCTGATAAAACTACTGTCATGTTAGTTACAATTCCATTACTTTATTTTGACAAAATAAATTAATTTGAATATTATTTAATGTAATGTAACTAACAATCTAGCGCAGAGTTCCGTGAACGCAAATCGCATTTTTAGGGTTCCGTAACCAAAGGGTAGAAACGGGACCCGGACCGGAGCCTCCGCTGCACCAGGCTGTATCTCATGAACCGTGATAGCAGTTGTTGAAATTTGCACAGATGATGCACTTCTGTTGCTGCTATAACAACTACCTAATACTAAAAAGTTTCAGCTTGACCAAAAATTATTTTGTATGTCCATATGACACGTTTGGCTCGGTTTGTAGACACCTGCCTACTGAGTCGACGGTCCCGGGTTCGAATCCCGGCCGGGGCAAATATTTGTGCAAATATTTGTTCTTGGGTCATGGATGTTATCTAATATATGTATTTATATATTATGTATATCGTCGTCTAGTACCTACCCATAGTACAAGCTTTGCTTAGTTTGGGACTAGGTCGATTTGTGTAAGATTGTCCCTTAATATTTATTTATTTATATTTATATGTTTGAATGTTCTAGCCTACAAAAGGGAATTTCTCAACCGATTCTCATGAAATTTTGTGAATAGGTTCGATATGTATATCGTTTATTTTTTGTACATTCAGGTTTCTAAATTTTTCAAAGTGGCGCGGATATGGGGGATTAAAAACGTAAAAGATTACAAATTTCAGCCATTTTGAAACAAACTTGCATGGTCGACAGCTCATAGAGCCACTATAATATTGTAATTCTATTATTTTTTGCCATCATAAATCATCATATTATAAAGACGAAAGTTTGTGAGTGTGTTTATGTGTGTACTGTTACTACTTCACGCTCAAATGACAGGACCAATTTTGGTATGAAGGTAGCTGACACCCTGGATTAACACATAGGCTACTTTTTATCCCGGAATAATGTTGTGTTCCCGTGGGATGAGCGGGTAACACCGCGCGGCGCGGCTAGTATCCTTTATTATGGAAAATTCTGCGATTAATTTTGTTTGTAGGTATATATATATATGAGTATACTTTTGCGGGTGCCGCGTTCGCAACAACACCACTTTGCTAGTACTCTCGACAATATCTGCTAAAATAATAGCAAAAAGTGATCCACGGTGCAAATACTTTATACCACAATTATCAGTACAAGAAGAGCTATCTAACAGTGAAAACAGCTTCTAAAAATTGCGTGTACTTCCGGAGAAATTACAGTGTTAAGTTTCAAAAAAAATAATACTCGCCACACAACACCGCGCCTTCAACGGTCAGCAGCGATCGTAGTTCGACGACCTCCCAACTTCGTGCATCATCGGCCCGCCGCCGAGCCGGCTGGCCGGCCACTGCTGGAGCAAACGACTACGCTACGAACGCTATCACCGAGTGAGTCATACCTGCATATACTATTTGCATTACGCTGCGCGCTGCCGCTAATAAACTGCAAAAATGAAGTGCAAAGCGTGCAATCAAAACATAGAACGAAGTGAAACACTTAGATGTTCGACTTGTAAGGGATGTTATCATTACATGTGCCTTAATTTCTCACAAGCTGAATTTACAGCCAACAAAAATGAATTGAATCGTATCTGGCGCTGTCCTGAGTGCACAAACACAGCCCGCGGGCGAAATGACGACACGCCGGTGCGACCGCAGGCTCTGCCTGAATTAAATGACACCATAATGTCGATAGATGACATCGGTAACGAGGCAGACATACCTGGAGATACTCAGAACACTACACAAATAATCCACAATACTTCAGAAAATGAAACACTTACACTATCGAGCATAAGTAGATTGTTAGACATGAAGTTGGCAGAAAACAATAAATCCCTTATCTTTAACATGAACAATGCGATCCAGAACCAAATAAGCAGCGCAATTAACCAATTTAAAAAAGATATTTCGCAAAATTTAACCTCCATGTCTACTGAACAAGAAAAATGTAAAAGCCATATAGAAGAAATTAATAAACAAATTCGATTACTTGAAGTGGAAAACGTTAACTTGAAGTCTGAGCTCAAAAAACTTGAAAATTCTTTAACCAGTACAAGAAAAGAAAATCCGGATGTAATGCAAAATAATCAGAGAAAAATTGTATTGTATGGTCTGGATGAATACCACCACGAAAAACAAGACGACTTATACGATCGCATCACTAATCTATTCTACGACATATTGGGATACAATGTTAATACCTACATCGAAGACTTGCATAGAATTGGAAAGAGAGGCGCCAGACGACCTCTGCTAATTGAATTCATGAGCAAAAGAATGGCAAAGTATATTTTAGATAACTCCCGATGTTTTAAAGATACAGGTATCACTGTCTCAGCATACCTAGACAGTAAATCCTTAGAGACACGTAAAAAGTTAAGAGATACAATGTTAGAGGCGCGAAAACGCGGGAAACATGCCATTATCAGAAACAACAAATTATTCATTGACGGGCGAGAATATCGAAACCAACTGTTCGTGGAAAAAAATCAAATGCCGGACATTGACTCAAATTCAACACAACCACCATCAACACAGCGCGAAAGTACAAGGGAATCGAGTTCAACTTTATTGTTACCTGAAGCTTCACCAAACAATTCAGTGACCACTCAAAATGGCAATTTTTTTCGCCAATCAGAATACCACGAAAATTAGTATGTTTTTTCAGAATATGCAGAGCCTAAAGAACAAAACCCATATCCTAGAAACATTCTTAAGCAATAAAGATTACCAGGTACTTTGTTTAAATGAAACGTGGATATCAGATCAACAGAAGAACCTTATCCAAATCGCCGGTTACGAGTTCGCAGCAGCGTATTATCGATGCGAACACCTAGGCGGTGGAGTGGCGATTCTGGTACAGGATGGCATCGAATATGTCGAACGGACGGACATTACGGAACTATCTGTGGAATTCGTAGTTGAGTGTTGTGCAATTGAGATTCCTAAATACAATACTTGCATTATAAACATTTATAGGGCCGATAGGAATATTGATACATTTTTCGAAATATTATCGAAAATTATATCTAAAATTAAGTTAAAACAGCAAAAAATGCAAATAATTGTTGGAGGAGACTTTAATATAAATGTACAAATTAATTCAACAACTTCACAAACCCTTTTAAATACAATGTTAACGTGTAACCTAAGGCAAGCTGTACAAAAACCTACCAGAGAAAATAGCACCTCTTCCACCTGTATTGATCTCCTATTCACAAATAAAACTGACTACACAGTGAATGTCGAAGATAACGGTATCTCTGACCACAATAGCATTATATTTACCTACGAAACACACAATGCGCCAACGGAAAATACGAAATTGTATACTTTTAAACGAATATTTAGTCAGAAAAATATGCAAAATTTTAAAGATGGTCTTAAAAATATAAACTGGAACGATATCATACTACCAAGTAATAACGTAAACTCTAACTATAATATTTTTCATAGCACACTACAACAAATACTCACAAAATACATACCAATTAGACGAATAAAAATAACTAACAAAAACAATAAAAAACCATGGATAACCGTTGGGATAAAAAAGTCATGTAAAAATAAAAGATTCCTTAGAATTGCTAGAAATTACACTAAAAATAAAGGCTTTATAACTTACTGTAAAAAATACGATAAAATACTAAAAAAATGTGTCAAATCATCAAAAAAACTGAACTATACTAGGCAAATGCAACAATCTAAAAACAAAATAAAAACAATGTGGACCATAATAAAAAACACTACAACCCACAACAAAAATTCTCAGCACCAAAACATGAGCCTAAAAATTAACGACATCATTATAGAAACGCCCAAGCGAATTGCAAATACTTTCAACGAACACTTTGCGTCGGTAGGTGAATCATCGCTGGCGACCGCGGGTAGCTCTCGCGACGCACCCGCGCCTGCGCAGCCGATGGGTCGCCCTGTGATTACGCCTACAATAAACTCCATTGTAATTAATGATGTAACCGATGGTGAAATAATCGCTTTAATCCGACAGTTGAAAAACAGTATGAGCTTTGGTTTCGATAACATTCCATCGGCATTAATTAAATTATGTACTGCTGAATTATTGGAGCCTCTAAAATTATTAATTAATCAATCGTTTAGCGAAGGAGTATTTCCGGAAAAACTAAAGGCCACTAAAATAAAACCTATCTTAAAACCAGGCGGTAATAAAAATGACCCGAACCACTATAGGCCTATTGCGCTTTTGCCAAGTGTTTCTAAAATAATTGAAAAAGCAATGACAAAGCGCATATATAATTTCTTTGAAAAATATGATATTTTTGATAAAAACCAATTTGGATTTAGGAAACGACAATCTACGACACTTGCAATCTATAATTATGTTCAGGAAATACTCTTATCTTTGAACTCCAAAAAATATGCCGTAGGGCTACTCCTAGATATGTCCAAAGCCTACGACCGAGTTTCACACTCTGTATTACTTTCCACTCTACGGTATGGGCATTCGAGGAAACGCGCATAAATGGTTAAAATCTTATTTACAAAACCGTACGCAGTGTGTGCAGATTGATTGGCTGTATAAAAATTCGGGAGAAATAAAGGCCGTAACGTCTCAAATACGGAAAACTACCTGCTCAATTCCGCAGGGAAGCGTAATCGGATGTGTCCTATTTCTGGCTTACATCAATGACCTGCCCAAAATTATAAATGCAAATAGTGTCATGTTCGCCGACGACGTCTCCGTACTGCTAAATTGCGCAAGCAGCGAGGAATGCAATGAACGCCTACCGGAAATAGCCCAAAACATAACAGAGTGGCTTGAAGAACACAACTTGGAAATTAACCTTCAAAAAACAAAAATTATTCAATTAAAACCTATTCAAAAAAAGCCGTTGCATATATCATTACAAATAAATAACAAATTAATAGAGGAAGTTAATGAATTCAAACTATTAGGTATAAAAATTGATACAAGTTTAAATTGGAAATCACATATCCAACACATAAAATCTAAATTATCAAGCTTTATATACGCTTTATGTGTATTAAAATCCAACACAAACATGCATACTGCGTTATCTGCTTATTTTGCTTTTGCGCAAGCATGGCTACAGTACGGTGATTCTCTGGGGGGGCAGCGCCGAGGTCCACCAACTACTAGTCATGCAAAAGAAATGTATCCGAATACTTACCAACACGCAGGTACCAGACAGCTGCCGTCCGCACTTTGTTAAGCTACAAATCCTGACACTACCTTCAATTTACATTATGGAAGCGGCACTTTTTGTTAGGAAGCACTCGAATTTGTTTACCAAGCAAGTGTTCAAATCACAAAGACGAAACAATACAACTAAATTAGAATTACCAGCTACAAAACTAGAGATGTATAAGAAAGGCCCTTATTACCGATGCATACAAATAGTAAACAAATTGCCAGCGATACTAAGAGACGAACCGAAAGACACAGTATTTAAGAGGGAATTAAAAAAGTTGTTAATTAACAAATGTTATTATTCCATTGATGAATATTTAAATGATCAACTCTTGCCAAAGTAAAATAATAATAAATTCATTTATTTTATTTTATGTCAATAGGTTAAATAATTAATATTATCTATTTATTTAATAGATTAAATTGCAAATATGTATATTAAAATTTAAAATGTAAAATTATAATTTATGTTACAATAATTATTATGAAATGATGTGAAAAATATTTAATGAAATTCCAATATTAATTATGTAATGTTACCAATTGTATTTAAACCTCTTCCGCTGTACCTAATTAAGCACCTGCTAACACCCACTACTAACTGCATTGCTGTGCCCTAACAGGGTTCATGTTATGGACTTAACCTTTTAATGTCACATCTTATGTACTACATGATAATGCAATAAAGAATTATGAATTATGAATTATGAATTACTCATCATTATTTCAACCGAAAGACGTAGACTAGTAGAGGCTTAAAAGGATCTATTCGCTCGAGGGAGCGGCAACGTTAGAAACCACGTAGACAATTTATTTCATTTAAGCACATCTTTTTGTATTGAGAATCATTTTTCTATGGAGAGGGCTCATGATTTTAGGAAAGATCTTAATATCGTGATGCAGGATCGTCATTTGTTTTGTATGGGCGCGCGGCGCCATGCCAGCCTTGCGCCATTTGTTTTCATAATTTCCTTTGTCCTCGCATCACGCCGAAACGACTGGACAAATTTTAACCAATTTTGGTACAGGGATGGCTGGGTATACAAAGATAGTTATAGGATACTTTTTACCCGACTACGGTAAAAATATAGCGAACGAAGTTGCGGGTAACTTCTAGTTATTTAATGAAATGTATACGGTACGAGCTTTCGAGCAACACCGGCTTCCGACACCGAGAGATGGGCACTCATGGGTAAATACCCGATAAATACCGGGTAAATACCCAATTTACTACTACTACTGCCCGGTAGATTGGGTATTTACCCGGTATTTATCGGGTATTTACCCATGAGCGCCCATCTCCGGTCGCGACTTGCACATTTGCCTATGGATCCGTCGGTACGAGCAGTATTTGAACCCAACCGTAAATTTTGCAAATGACTCGGTGACTCAAATTATGAGTGACAAACACCCACTGTTTCATGGTTTGAGGCAATTAGCTCTTAGATAATGGGAGGCAGGTGGGCCCATCCCGCATTCGTACCCGTTTCCTTTGTTAATCGGGCTTTAATCGCTTTCCTATCCCTAAACTAAAATCGTAAATCTGGAAAATTCGTCCTCTATCTCGTTGCCGAATAGGCATCTTGTGAAACTTAACGCATAAATTATTCGGAGATAAGTTATTCTATTCCATTCTTAGTTGTATCTGAAGATTGCTTTTTTATACCACAAAATTGGACTGCGAAATTGAATACGATATTGGATTGAATGCTAATTAATTAAGTCTATTCTACGTCTTTTATCAAAGTTTATTGCCTTAGGAACTTCAGCTTTGTCTGGATTTTAAATTAGATATTGTTCACTTACTAAACTCTATGTGGATTATAGGCTTATTTCCGAATGAGTAGAATAATGGAGAAAAGAATATGTCAGAGATTATTTAGGTATATATTAAACGGTACGCACTCTCGTGGAAACAAATAACACCACAGGTAAACCGGAGCAGAATTAATTTATTTAATAGAGTGACATGACTTGTACTTTTCGGGTTTGGTTAGCCCTCACTACCAGTGAGTCGGACTTTGTGTGGAAGTAAGTACAAACCCACTAACGTAACGTAAGCGATTAATAACAGAGTGCTGAAGTGCTCTGACTGAAATATGTAAGCCGGTGGGAATCGTGTTCTATGGACGCTCTTTATTGCGTGGCGATGGACGGCTGTGTGTAGTGCGTGTTTGAGGTACTGTGAGTTGATGGATGACAGGATTACTAGTGTTCCTCTTTGATAAATGTACATCTTGTTTCACAGTGTATTAGATTTAAGTCTGTAATGCTGTGTATATAAATAAATAAATAAATTGCACACCTCATAAAATATACAGGAGAAATAAAATGCAATACCTACGCACAAAAGTGACATTACTTTAACGGCATGCTCCATAGCTAATGTATAGGAAAAATCTAAAATGCAGCGTATTATACACTTCTCTAAGAGTTTAATTTGTAAAAAGTACATAGGCATTGCTTTAAAGCTGGCATTGCTGTGAGGACCGCTAGAGAGATGGCGCTATTCTAAATGTTTTTATAGAAGTTTAAATATAAATTTATAAAACGAGAAACAAGTAAAAAATAACAATAACCAACTTAATCTATTCTCAACAAGAGTACGTAACTAAAGCCAATGTCCCCAATATCACGGCCCTGCGGCAGGGTACCCATGGTGCCGGCTACATTCCCCCGCTGAATAGCCAAGCTAATCCTTTGGCCGAGGATTGAAGAACTGTGGTCCGAAGAACATTCTGACAGTTTTTTTTGGGCTTTACAGTCTGTGGCGTCCGGACACAACGGCCCGATTGTCTTCACTGCAAACGCAAATACCCATACTTTCCCATTTTTTATAGTTTTCATCGATTACATTCTTTAACGTGTGTTTTTTATTTATTCTTTTACAATTAAGCGTACAAATGTCTGCCACTGGGTTGTGGAGTGGCGGGGATCGCCACGACATACATCGGCACTCACAACTTCGGCGAGTTGGAGAAAGGAAACCCGCAAACAAATCCATCCTGTTCAACATGGCACAAAACGCATTAGTGTTTGGAGTTTCGGAAGACTGAATATTATTTGTACTGAAATGTTCAAATCACGATGTATTCACTTTTTTTTTCTCCGTTTCATCTTGGACAAAAATTATTTCGCATTTATATTTGGATGGTCTGATGTCGAGATTTCCGGCTGTTCTCGCCTACACAGATCGCATTTTTGAACCGAATCTCATGAAATTTTGTGAGTAGTTTTGATAGGTAAATATAGAATTTTATGTCAATTCGGATTTTCTGAAATCTTCAAAATGGCGGGTTTCATTGGGGTTAAAAAGGTAGAAAGAAACTTACTTTCAGAACAATTGACAACATTTTAATTTTTTTATGCTACAATTTTGTTACTCTTCTGTAGGTATACCGCTTAGAAAAAGGACTTAATCACTGTTTTTATACTTTTCCTGAGATTACTTATTATTAATTTATTAAAATTTAATACTTTTTAACTCCAAACCTATGATATAATGTATACGTTACTTTAGTCTGGTTCCTATTAAAAAAAGCGAGTGAAATACTCGTCATAATATATCAGCAGGCAGATCTTGTTTCACACGCCAAGTGTTCAAAATTATATGCACCCAGATATTATTATGAAGAGACCAGGGGTAGTTGTACAGGTCATTGTGACCTTTGCTACTGACTGTACTTGTATTTTCAAGTTTTAATTTTTACTAAAATAAAATTTCCGATATCCAAATTGAAAAGCCTTTTTGTCTACTACGCCTGTAGCCTAAAATTGGTTGTTATTTTTGCAATTATCTTTTTCCACAAACCTCATTAGTTTTTACAATATATCCTGTATACAATGTATACTGTATAGTTTTCAATTAGGAACACTATGTACTTAGTTATCAATGTAACATGGTATGGTAGTGTACGAATGGCAATATTCTTTACACTTTTAACTACCTCGTCGCTTAAAAATAATATAATCGTAAGTCCCGAACGCATTCTCGCAAATGTCTCACGATAAGCCTTCCAATTACACACTCAAAGGGAAAATGACTGCGAAGGTATTCCCGACGTCACTGAAATTCAGTGTCAGGGGCCGACCCGACATATTAGTGGCAATAATTTAAGAATAATGCTCGAGTAATTTCGCCCGGCGACCCGCGAAATCTATGGCCCTTAATAAACGGTAACGACTACTATGGAAACAATTATTTAACGAAATTACCGTTTTACATGGTTACCGTTAATGAAAACAGTGGATTGTCTTAATTTGAATTGATGGGTTTCATTGTTAATGGTTTTAATTATAGGTGATAAAAGAGGTTTACAGCTGTGTTATTGCGTAATAAAAAATCCAGGATTACAACAGCAATATTAACGTTACCTAATATCTTCTTTTGCACGAAGACCCAGTGTGGGAAGGCTCCCAACAATAAGAGATATTATTTCAAATTCCATTTCATTAGTGTAAATTTATTTTTAAATATTTATATTGTCAGTAAAACATAATGTAGGTATTTACTGCCATTAAAAATATTATTGATGAATGATTATAAATTGGTTCTCTGAACTAGGGAATGCAAACCGGTAATTTTTTGTATGAAGATTACCGGATTACCGGTCATTTCCATATACATTTTTCACCGGTTTGCGTTCCCTACTCTGAACGTAAGTAAAAACAAATAAAAAAATATAAACCAAAACACACTATTCGTGTTCATACTACCGCAAATAATCCGCCTACATCCAAAAATAGAACAGGAAAACGCAAACCGAAACGGCACCGCAAACAAAACATCCTTTCGAGAAAGAGGTAAAGGGATCTTCCTAGGCTTAAGGGCGCACGTCTATTACTTAGTCTGCACGGAGCAGGCGCGGGGAGCTCCAATTAACGCGCGTATTAACGCTGGCTCATGGGCCTGCGAGAATGGGCATGGGCTGACAGTAGGTCCTTCAGAACATTCGTTTAGTTCTCATTAACCTTGTAGCTTTGCAGGCATACCTGTCGCATTCAGACATGAAATTAAGCTCTGATTTAAATCGGCGGCCATTATTTGAAATTTCAGACGTTCAGATGACCGATTGGTGATTATTATATTATTGAATTGAGGCCGGCTCGCGAGTTTCGCATGATTTTTTAAGGTCTCGTTCTACGCGACAATATATCCTCTCATCCTCACTACTTCGATAGTTGGCAGTCCACAACTGTGCGTTTTTCTAAGAAATTCTTAACTCGCACGACTGCATTGTCTAATGAATTGCCCCTTGCGGTATTACCGGACCGATACGACCTTCAAATCAAACCTTCAAGAAAAGAGCGTACTTGAACGGCCGGCAAAGCACTTGTGACTTCTTTGGTGTTGCAGATGTCGTCAATGAGCGACGGTAATCGCTTTCCATCAAGTGATCCGTTCGCTTCATTTCCCCCTATGTCATAAAAATGCAAATCGTTATCAGTCTGTAAGTGTTCCCAGTGTTTAATACCCACAATAACCACTACTACACTAGCCTTTATTCCATTGTTTACTAAATATTCAACGAGAATAGTACGTAAATCGATCAAAAAGCTTACAGTGTCGAAATATTGGAGTTGACAGTCGTTCATCCTGCATTTAGAACATTCAAAATCCTGGATGTACCTAAGTATTGACTAATTGTGGACTAGAAATATTCTTTTGCTCAGTGTTTTTTAATCACGTTAATTCTCTCAGGTCAATTTACGTTTGAATTTGAGGTCTGCAGACATCGGCTAATTCCTTTTTGAGGAGAATTGCATTTTTAGTTGATCATGATAATACCACTTTTTGTAACTGATTGATTGTATCAAAATGTTAGTAACGTGCATAATGTTTATACAACTATTATAGAGCATTGCGTCACAATATTTTTATTTTTTACTGCACAAGAAGGAAGTAAATTCGGCACAACATCGCCAATGAAGGTCTAGAACGAAAAGAGGGCTAGAAATGAGGGGGGTTATAATTTTTTTTTTTACGATTTGGATTTTCTCATAAATTCCCTGTTAGCCCCAGTAATACGGTGAATAGAGACTAAAGTACTATGTGTGACCTTACAAACGGTCCGGTAGTTTTGAATTTTTGATATGTTGTCTAGGATGGTTAGTCAGTGCTTAAAATGCAAAATGCACAATTCTCCCCCCTCCGCGCCCGCCGCCATATTGAAAAAACCGGCACTCTCTTCATATTTTTGCTGATATCTTTCTTTAGGAGCATTTTAGCTAGAAGAAAGCTTGGACAATATTATAGAGAGTTAAATTTACTACATTCTCTATTTTATATTTTTTTTTCTAGGATAGATAGTTATGGAGATATCCACATTTAAAAAAACGTAAAAAATCGCAATCTCCTACTGAAAAACAAACTTCTGGATTATATCTTCGTTTAGGAGCATTTTAGCTACAACAAAGCTTGGGCAATGTTGTAGAGAATTAAATTTACTATAATTTACATTTCAAATTTTGTTTCAAGGACGGTTAGTTACGGAGATATGCACATTTAAAAAACAGGAAAAACAGAATTTTCCGAAAATATCTCAAAATTCTTGGTTTAGAACGCTGTCATTCAGTTAGGGACTAGTCTAGGACAAATTAAAACATGTAGGAAATATAATTGCTTATAAAACTCATGTCTATTTTTACATACATTTTCGGAAAATGTGACTTTATTTTTTACATATCTCCGTAATTATCTGTCCTAGCAACAAAATTTGAAATGTCAATTATAGTAAATTTAATTCTCTACAAAATTTCCCAAGCACTGTTCTAGCTAAAATGCTCCTAAACGAAGATATAATCAAGAAGTTTGTTTTTGAGTTGGAAATTGCAATTTCTTAAGTTTTTTTAAATGTGCATATCTCCGTAACTATCTGTCCTAGAAACAAAATATAAAATGGAAAATGTAGTAAATTTTACTCTCTATAACATTGTCGAAGCTTTTTTCTAGCTAAAATGCTCCTAAAGGAAGATATGAGCAAAAATATGAAGAGAGTGCCGGTTTTTTCAATATGGCGGCGGGCGCGGAGGGGGGGGAATTGTGCATTTTGCATTTTAAAACTGACTAACCATCCTATACAACATATCAAAAATTCAAAACTACCGGAACGTTTGTAAGGTCAAAATCCTTTATTCACAGTGGATTCCCAGCCTGCTGTAGGCATGCCCTGTGCAGGGGTATAATTTGAACGCGGATCATGTCGCGCCAGCGAGCAATCCGAGGGCGTCTTCTGACGGGATTTGCTTAAATATTTAGCCGCTATGTTGATCCGTTTGATTCCAAATGATATTCCACTATTATTATTGCCTTATCTCGGCTTGTTTGGCTAACGGGCCTGGAATTTTAATGAGTAGTTGGAATCATGTCAAGTGATTTCAGTTCTATAGAGTTGTGAAAATATAATAATGTGAACGTCGTCTTGAACAGTTTAGAGCAGTGTTTTTCAAACTTTTTGTTGTCACGGCCCTTAACCCTTCAGGTGGCAGCGCCACCAGTTGCATGGCAGGAGAAGTGGCGCGTCTGTTTTACAAAATTTACCGTTAAGTGGCAGGAACCGGGAGCCGGACCCAACGTCAAGTGGCAGAGATCCGGGAGCCGGATCGGACAAAACAAGCCGTTGGGTGGCAGGATCCGGCTCCCGGACCCTGTGCGATGTCTTATTTCGCACCCGAAATAAAACCGTCAAAACTATATTTTGCTTGCTCACACTTGTAAGATGCATTCGTCAATAAGCAAGGACGGCATTCACTAACGGTCGAATTGACGCGCAAAGCAAAGTTCGTTAGAAATTGCGTCATCTTCCCGACCCCCCGACCATTACGCGTCGACCGCCGAGCCGTGAGCATTTTAAAAACCTTGTGGTTAGAAAATATTGTATAGTGAGGTGTAATAAAAAGGGTTATAGGTGTAAATAAATATATAGATTTGCCATTAAATTTGTTTTTTCTGCGGATCACTGTTTTTTTTCCTAATTATAGTTATTTTTATACATAAAGTGGTTAAAATTTAGTCATTCGACGATTGATCAAGACTAGCAAAATTTTTATAAATGGAATGGCATTAATTTCTATACAATAAATATGGCATTTTATGATGAATCCAACGATATATAGTTTATATACAACATCTGTACATTTTTTTTGAGAAAAGATAATTTTTGTAACATGCGGAAATTCGCGATGACCACCCGTGGGAGGCCCGCCACTTAACGGTATATTTTGCCAAGATGGCTGTGCCACTTCTCCTGTCATGCAATCAGAAACCTTGCCACTCAACGGCTTGTTTTGTCAGGTCCGGCTCCCGGATGCCTGCCACTTGACGTGGGGTCCGGCTCCCGGTTTCTGCCACTGGAAGGGTTAATGACCATCAAAATTCCTTCGCGACCCCCTAAAACTCAGTTTGTGCTATTAAACTTAGAACCCAACTCATATTTAACAGATTTGGATCGCACCCGCCTATCATTCAATCAGTCATGCGTATGCGTTTTGAAACGCAAATTCAGAAGGTAGTTTATACTGCTTTGCAAAAAATATAAAAACCGGCCAAGAGCATGTCAGACCACGCTCAGTGTAGGGTTCCGTTGTTGCCCATCCTTTACAATAGACGGGATTAAAACAGCGGTTTTAAGCCCGAGGTTTAAATTACGAGAAAGATTTCAAGCTCTATAAAAAGGTCGTAAACGCCAAAGTAACTGTAATTACTTATTACCTTCTGGAAGCTATCGATTATACGCGCCAGATTGAGCGGAATGTTTTAATGCAGCATGGCACTTAACTAATATGTGTAACGTTCGAATTATAAGGACACCGCGCGGCACTTACGTAACTTTATAGAAAATTATGATATTTTGCGATAACTCAAAAACGGCCCGACCGATTTTATTCAATATAGTTTTCACTGAAATTACTTATATGGCCTCATTTTCATGAATTTTTCCATAATTTTATGACCCGTGGTTGAAACGCTATTTTTTGGATTTTTTACAAAACTGCTGACTATCAAAAAATAATGTTTGGAGACCCCTATTATTTTTAAAAGACCTATTCAACGAAACCCCACACACTAGTGTTGAAACGAAAAAAAAAAATCACCCCCTCTTTAGGTGTACGAGAGGTACCCGAAAAAGTTTTTTTTCAATGTTTTTATTTTACCGTTTTGTCGGCGTGATACACACTCATACTCATACCAAATTTCAGCTTTCTAGTACTAATGATCACGGAGCTAAGCCGTGGACGGACGGACAGACGGACAGACGGACATGGCGAAACTATGGGTTCCAAGTTGACTACGGAACCCTAAAAAACGTAAAAATATAAAAAGATACATAATAAAATAAATGAACATGTCTGAGAATGATTGCTGTTTTATTAAAATGTACATGCTTGAAAAAATCTACATTCCTTGTAGTCACGGGACTTTCTCGATGCTGATCCTCGCGACCCCCCTGGATATATGCCGCGACCCCACAGTTTGAAAAACACTGGTTTAGAGTATGATTGAGATTTAAATGACTGTAAAGTTAAAATATTAAAACAAAAGTAATTTCGTGATCAATTATGTATTGGGCAATAATATAAAAAAAAACAGTTTGTAAAAATAGTACATTACTGCAGACCCAGGAAAGGGCTTGTCGGCTTCGTACGAATATCACACACATCCATCTATACCTACTCACCCCGAAAGCCCTTTTCACAGCGAGGCATGTACATAGAGAGATTTTCTTAAACTTATGCGGCTGAGGCTCACAAAAAATGTACTTCGTCTCTGTTTTTCACGCACCAAATTTCAAGAGAAGTTTTGTTTTTTGGTAGTCCTTTAATAAATAATCTGATTTGTTTTCCGTGTTGGGCATTATCCACTTGTTATATTAGTCCATTAAGATTATGAATACTTTTAAATTTAAGCAAAAACAATCTGGGCCCCCCCCAGTATTCGACCAATTTTAGAGATATAATGGAGATCTCTCCTTTTCATCGCCATCTGTCACTTTTGACGTGTGCCTACTTGACAAGTGGCGATATCGCTGGAACATCGCAACTTCGTCAATTCGGACGCGCAAAATTTTCGTTTCCTTTGTATGTGACGGCATAAATAACAGGCGCATACTTTAAATTGACCGCATAGTACGTGAAATTGGTCCGTTACGTTTCGTTCAAAACAGAAATTTATATACATAAATAACATTTTTGACAGTTCAATGGCGATATAACTGTTATCTAATGGAGATTTGACGTTTGGAGATATCTCAAACGGTATTCTCGAATTGGGCCCCGGTACTAAAAATTGGTGACTTGTAGTTTCATACAAAAATAAATTGTGTCCATGCCTAGTAGATTTTCTTTTTATTCATTACAGATACTTTGGTTTAAAAGCAGTGGGCATTAATCGGTGTGTATTATTTTTTGTCTGTTAGATTTCAGACACTGAAGCAATTTTGCAAGTTAAGTAATGATAGATCAGTTGTTTCGTATAAAGATAGAAATGATGCAGTTTAAAACTGACTTGCTTTGCAACTAAAGATGCTACATGAATTTTATGTTATTTTATTCACGAGTGTTTGTTCACGTGTGTTGCGTGTGTTATGAAGTTAACAATACTTCCAGCGCGTTACACAATTCCAGTGTGTTATTGTGTGTTACAAGTTCCTGTGTGTTATGGTACATTTTTGTGAGCCTCACCCATGCATTGAAATAAAAAAATATGTAACCACAAAAAAATATAATTCAGCTGTTTAGCCTGTTCATGATCATAGACGCCATGTTAAAAAAAAAACTTCCCGGCTTAGTCCTTCAATTTTGTATGAAATTCCTTTACATACAAAATTGATTGTCATTCTCGAGTTGATCATTTCATTGCATGTTTGAGAAAATTATAAAAATATAACGATTTGTCGTCTCACCTAGGTACCTAAATGAATGTTTTACTGTGAAGACAATATTTTTTCTGAACAATGTATAAATCGCCATTTATGGAATTTTACAGGCTAGGTACCTACATTTATAATATTATCAAAAACATTTTTCACTGCTTCTTTACTGATAACTTTATATATACTATGATTTACGTAAACTGATTTAGTTTATCCACTTGTTGAAACGATTCGATAAATAGCAAATTCGATGGGTTTCAATTGATTAAAATCCGTTGCGCAACTTATACTCGTTACGGAATACAAAAGAAACTTGGTCATTATGTTCCTATTTCTCTTGTATTCATTTACTTTGAAACTGATTCATTAATTGCTTTTAGAATCTTCTGAGGTCCAACTTTCGAAGCGATTTGCTACTAATGAAATACTTGAGAAGATTCACTTACCTATTTCAGCATTATAATTTATTCACGGGGGATGTTGAGAGCGAAGTTCCATTTAAGCTGAGCTGAATTGGACTACATTCAATCGAATTATTATACCTAGGTAGGGATTGAATACGATTCGATAAGCATAAGCCGGTTACGAAAGGTAGAGGTTTTGAGGATTCTTAAGTTGATCCATAAAGCCAGAAAAAGCGGCGTAAGCGGTGGATAGCGGTACACATAAGTCTTGATCCACGGACCTATGCAAAGTTAGGAAAAATAAGTCACCCGCCTCCTTTACAAATGCTTGCTCTGCGGGTTGGGGATGTGTGCGTGGGCCTGCAAATAGGTGTGCTATATGCGGTCGTTAGAAATGTCATATGCTATGCTAAGCACCTAACGTGTGTTTTGTTGCCTTAATGTTTTTATTCTTGGAAGTTACTGTTTTTAGGATTCTGTTGTACCTAAAGGGTAAAAACGGGACCCTATTACCAAGACTTTCCACTGTTCAACCATGTTCGTCCGTCTGTCTGTCACCAAACTGTATGTTATCAACCGTGATAGATAAATTTTCACAGATGAAGTATTTGTGTTACATCATTAACTAAGAGAAATAAACAGAAATTAAGTAGGAATCCCATAAAAAAAACACAACAACAACAAACGTGATTGGTTGCGTTAACTTTATGCAAACTTTACTTAACCTGGCTAGTTAAGATGGCATAAGTATTTGTACGGAATCCTCGGCGAGCAAGTCAGAATCGCACTTGTTTGATAGTTATTATTAAATTTATATAATGAAGCTTAGTGTGGTACTGAAACGTGTTTTAAAGTTTCGTATTTGTTTGATATCATCACTTGCTCTTGCCTTCATAGAATTGCTCCGACTGACTTTTTTTTTCAAGGTGGAGATGTTCATTTAAAATATCAGCTTTGCTTAACATATCTCAGACGGTTTATCGTATTATTTAATATATGACACTAGCTTTAACAGGCCACTACCCTGGTCTGCCAATATATTATCTTAATATGTTTGAGGTAAAGCATTATTGAGTAACAACATTATAGGTAATAATGTATTCAAACATCTTAACAAGATTGTTGTGTTTATGACTACAAACTTAGATATTATGATCATTTGATTATTATGATAGCTTGCTATCATAGCAGTTTGCCATAACCTAAATTGAAAATTTAATACACCCCCGACACAAGTAGATGGTCGTCATGAAACATTGATTGATATAGAAAATACTACTATTTAAGACTGAACACTATACACAATAATGTGGAATTTTTAGCTTGAATATCGGCTGAGATTTTGTTACTTGTTCCAATTAAAGCTGAATATCTTGGAAACTGCTGGTCTTTTTTTCCACCAAACATAGCTAACAACCACCTCGACAGACATGTCTTTCTATTAAAAAAAACGTATACACAGATACAGAGATACACAAATAAACATGTTAAACTTATAACACCCCTCTTTTTTCGTCAGGGTTTAATAAACAGACCACAAAACAAGACTACACAAAGGTACGAAACTTATAACAGTTATAACACCCCTCTATTTGCACCAAGGGATGAAGAAACAATTTGTCGCATTAGAATAAGATGGGTTAAAAAAGTATGAAATAACATGAGGGGTGCTTCTCCAGATGGTATTATTGCAAGGGATTTTATTTCGACATATGGTGCCATTTCATTTGTCACGGTGACGCGAACGATGTCCGCTGACACCGCTGACAATGCACAGTCTGTCACGCGGTTCACTTGTCTGTCACCATTACACGGGGCCGTGTGCATTAGACAACTACTATCATCAGCAAAATTTGTACTCGGAAAGTAAGTAGTTACTAGTTACACAAACATGGAATTATCAGGTCTGTTATGTACTTATTCAAAAATAATTATATAGATTTTAACGTATAAAAATAGTTACCACAAAAAAGGTAACTTACTTCTTTTATGTGTAGCTTAGCTATCGAACGGGTATTAAGAACAACAACAAAATCTCAATGCCTAATTCGATTGGCATATAGCAAATTCATACATTAAAAGAAATTGACACTTATGAAAATAGTAATTGTACAAAACACGAGAACAACAAAATAAAGGCGTTCACATTTTAATAATTCCGTGTGACGTCACAGCAATCCTCTTATTTCATTTGTCACGGTGACGCGAACGATGTCCGCTGACACCGCTGACAACGCACAATCCGTCACGCGGCGCGGTTCACTTGTTAGTCGGCATTACACTAGGCGGGTACGGTGCGTGTGAAGTTACCTATGTATATTCCTGAATCAACAAAAATATAACGCTATATTAGAAACATACCATACAAACATAATTACACGAGGAAAATATAGAAACAAAATTAAAAGCAGGAAAATGAACCAACATCGTCTTGTGTCAACGTAATTTTTGTCTCCGAACTTAATCTCAGAGTTTAAATAAAGAACAGAAATCATGTTGACAAAAAATAAGTGCCAACAGTTACATAAATACATAATTAAAACCTACTTATGGAGCAGGAACATTTTTAATAAACCCAAATTAATTGCCATGCCTCAGGCAGTTACAGAATAGATGTTTTATCATATAAATGTCTTATATATATGTATAAATATATTTACATTTAAGTTATTTGAGTACGAGTACATGGACGAATAATTTCAAGACTGCTAATGTCTAGAAAAAAGTTACATTTAGCCGACCTCTTGCGCTTGGCGCCACTTTTGCGTGTATCCATATTTATTTTCGTTTTTTTTTTGATGTCATAGAGGGCAAACGAGCAAACGAATCGCCTGACGGAAAGCGATTACCGTCGCCCATAGACACCTGCAATACCAGAGGAGTAACAAGTGCGTTGCCGGCCTTTCAGGTAGGTACGCTCTTATGATGAAGGTTTAGAAGTTCGTATCGGTCCGGAAATGCCTCAAGCGACAATTAGTCCCAAAATGCAGTCATGCGAGGTAGAAAGTTCTAGAAAAATGAACAGATATGTCACTAAGACCTTTATTTACACATTATTTTCTTCAAACGTACGCTACTAAATGGATTAATAGATGGCGCTAGTGTTAAGTGAAGTCCAAGCGGCATGCAACAGGTATGGGACAAAAATCTCGCTATAAGACAACGTCTACATGTCAGTGTCTAATAAATACCGAATAATAAAAATGGACAGGTGTATAGTTCTAGTATTCTCGCAACAACCCAGTTAACAAAAAATGCGTAACAGGAAATAAAAAAAAGTTCAAAAATAAAAAATATTCTCCCCGGTATCAAAACGCATCAACACAAGACATTTATGTATTTGTATCATATAAAAGTACATACATTTTGTGAGCCAAAAGTATAGGGGAAGGAATCCTCAGTAAATTATTAGATTCTGGCCTTGTTCAGATAATCCTTTGACAATCCGTATCTAGAGAGCTTATTTGAACGCCTCCATTTTGTCAAAATAATGCACTAAGTAAAGGGTGTCTCTATAACACCCCTGTTAGAGAACAGGGATGTTATAGAGACAAAAGAAATCATATTCCCCTCGTATGATTAGACACAGATAATGTGCAGGACATTTGAACCTTACGTTAAAATACCAGTTGATTTCAATTTGATTAGCAAATTTGTTACATAGCATACGAGGTTAAAATGTATGGAAGCTAAATTAGTTGAAGACGATTTATAACCACAATTTTATTTATTCTTCGGATTCCGCGACTGTCACACATTTAAATAAAACAATTTAAATTATATCGCATATATTTATTATTTGAACCGCACTGGCGTTTCGGCAACTTTACAGTTACCGTTGTCAGAGATTGAGTCAACCTCCGAACCGAAAAACATAATTGTGTTTCGAAAGATTAATATTAAAAGAAACCGGTCAATTGCGAGTCGGACTCGCGCACCGAGGGTTCCGTACAAACACTTTCCATCCTTAAGTGGTTAAGTTAAGTTTGCACCTGGTATGTACAGCGCTCGATACAAATGAGGTGCAAAGTTAACGCAACCAATCCCGTTTATTGTATGGGAGCCCCCCTTAAATATTTATGTTATTTTATTTTTAGTATTTGTTGTTATAGCGGCAATAGAAATAAATCATCTGTGAAAATTTCAACTGTCTAGCTATCACCGTTCTTGAGATACAGCCTGGTGACAGACGGACGGACGGACGGACAGCGAAGTCTCAGTAATAGGGTCCCGTTTTTACCCTTTGGGTACGGAACCCTAAAAACTAGTTCAAAATGAAACATCAGTGCTTTTTGAACGATTCAATTGCAATTCCTAATAATGAAAAATGCCGACCAGGCACAGGAACTCATTAACCCGCAATCTTACCACCTGGCTGGGATTTGAGACCGCACCATTAATTTTCCCTTGCATAAATAAATCTCTCGAATGAGAAATAATTTTCCACCATGTAATTTTTGAAATAGAATGGTTTTTTCTCTGTAATCAGAGGCAGGCGAGTAGTGATAGCAGGATTAAGTCGAGGGGGAATTACAAGTCATAACTTTCAAATACTCAGATCTCAGCTCCCATGTTCATCCAATTTCAACCTAACCCCTTTTACATGAGGCTGTAATTTCAACAGTGGATATGAAAAAGATAGGGGATTTGGAAAGTTATTTGGCGATTACCTGCCTGCTCGAATACCCGCCGCGGTACAGCAAATTGAATTTTTTGCGTAAATGAAAAAAATAAACCAGGTGTTTAACTGTTAACGCTTTAATTTGAAATTAAGTGGCTTTATACAAAATATACGATGAGATATATTTTAAAAATTTTGATCACATGATTAAACTATATCACTTGCAGGAGATGAGCTCCTTCGACACCATGAATGTAGCATCACGTACGATTCGTCGAGGTAACAAACAAAACTTTTTGAAGGCGATTAAGTCCCGTTTTGTTGTGTATGAAAATCGTATAAGTTTAAATACATATGACTTGGACTGTATTAACCTACACATTAATACATCAGCCGAGTTGTCCATTAACCAATTGAGATTTAAAAGCGTTTATTTAATTTAATTTTATGAAATTACATAGCATAAATACCAAACAATGCATACCAATATACGTGTAGATGTGTTATTTGAAAGGAAAAAAATATTCTACATTCACAAGGCCTCTTAAGTAAAGACAATCCTACGGATCACCATCTTTGGTAAATAAGAAAACTTGTTTAAAAAATTCAATTCAGCGTTTTCTTTATTCCGCCATCCACAATTCGTCGAAAGCGAAAAGAGAAGCGAAAGCAGCGTAGCTCTTGCTCTTGCCTTAAGCCGGTATATTAGCAGCGAGTGTGTTGCCGCATTTTATTTTCTAGACTAGTGTTAAGTTTAACATGTGTATATAGGTATTTGTGTGTTGTGTGTTCCAGTAATAGCGTTCAGTTTGGATACTGATCTAAGAAATATCTAAAACACATTCCTTAAAAGTTTTTTTATATATATTTTTGATATAGCGGCAACAATAGCATAATGTTCCAATGGCACGCTTTGAACATGGAACCTTAAAAACGAGTTTGTTTGCGAACTAATTCATGTTGTAAAAATATGCAAATCAATCTTTAGTTTTATTTTAGATAAAAAATAAATAAAATAAAAAAACAACATAGTGTGGCGTTGAGCTCTCTGTTAATATTCGCCTTAAACCGAGGTGCCACCCCGCCTATAGACGAGTATTAAGGGATTCTAAAATAACCCTATAGGTACCAGCCCACTCACACTTTTAAAGAAGCAACGCTTACATCTCTCTTTTTATGATTGTTCTTCTTTTATTGGAGTACTTTTGTTTCTTAAGTGAAATTTCCTAAGTTAGAAAGGCGGGGCTTTTGCAGAAATCCGTACTTACTCTCTCCATCGTAAAAGTTGGCCGATTGAAAAAATGTTTCTTTGTTTCTCGTTGTGCTATCGAGGCATGTTTGATTTACCGTTTGCGATTTTTATTAGTGATATCGCTGTATCATTAAACACATTAATATAATTGAAAACAAAAAGGTAACTAATATTTATTTATTGAATAGTTAAGTACCTAATATTTATTTACACGACGCGGTTGGCGCAGTGCAGTGGTAGTGCAGGCTGCCTACTGAGTCAATGGTGCTAAGTTCGAATCCCAGCAGCAAGGGCACACATTTGTGTTATAAACTCGATTAGGTATGTATGTGAAATGAACTGGGTCATGGTTGTTTTGTATGAGTGAGTGAGTTAATTATCTCCATAAGAAAAAAATAATTAAGGAAAAAATTAGGTATACATATGTATGTATATCGTCGTCCAGTGCCCATGACACAAGCCTACTGGAGCTTACTGTGGGTCTAGATCGATTTGTGTGAGGTTGTCCGATATTTATTAACGAAAAAACTAGATGCCCTTAAATAAAGCTAGAATTTGGTTTTACTAAAGTTCAAATTCGATACTACCTACCTACTTGTATACATGACACATTTTTTTTTCAACATTTAAAAATTAAAGCTACACACAGGATTCATGAATATAATTTTGTATCAAATTGTATTAATTTATGAAACATGTAATGCCTAATTTTTTTAATGTGGGTACACACCGCAATTTTATTTAAACTATTGATATAAAAATCAATATATGGGTCGCTGGAGTCTAGCCGTGCGACTGGTCACACTCTATATTCATTCCACTTCATAAGAAAGATTCAACAAAAAAATGTAGTAACTATAGATTAATCTCTCTTATATCCCACGCCAGCAAAATTATGCTACACATTCTCAACACGAGACTCCAATCTTACCTGTCCCGAGAGATTGCCCCCGAGCAAGCAGGCTTTGTAAAGGGTCGAGGCACAAGAGAACAACTTCTCATAATGCGACAAATTGTGGAAAAAGCTAGAGAGTTTAACATCACGCTCTACGTGTGCTTCATAGATTTCAGGAAAGCTTTTGATACCGTCAAGTGGTGGAAACTTTGGCAGGTCCTGGCAGAAATGGGTATACCAAAAAACCTTGTACATCTCATCAGATGTCTTTATGAAAATGGCACAGCCGCGGTCCGAGTTGACGGTATTGACTCCGAACCTTTCAAAACTCAAGCCGGCGTAAGACAGGGCTGTATATTGTCCCCTCTGTTGTTTAATATAAACACAGAGTACATAATGCGGATAGTTCTCGAAGATTGGGATAAGGGAATATCCTTGGGAGGGCAGAAAATATGTAATCTAAGATATGCAGATGATACTACCCTCCTAGCGTCATCCAAATACGAAATTTAAACTCTTCTTTGTCGCCTTGAGACTACAGCTTTAGATTTTGGACTTGCAATCAATCGTGATAAGACAAAAATGATGATTGTAGACCGTGTTAACAACAACCAACCGGATGTCCAAGTTCTAGCGGGATGCGAGGTAGTCAATACCTATGTTTATCTAGGCTCCACTATCACCAACACTGGAGGCTGCGAGGACGAGATCCGAAGACGTTGCGCCATGACTAGATCCTCGGTGGAAAAATTAACAAAGATTTGGAAGGACCGCAGAATAACCAGAAACACAAAAGTTCGATTGATGAGGTGCCTGGTCTTTCCAATCTTTCTGTACGGAGCTGAGACGTGGACACTGAGGATGCGAGATCGCCACAAGATTGACGCACTGGAAATGTGGTGCTGGAGACGCATTCTCAGAATCCCGTGGACTGCGCACCGAACCAACGTTTCAATCCTGAAAGAACTCAACATCAAAGAGAGATTATCGTCGGCTGTGCAAATACGAATCCTCAAGTTCTTCGGTCACATCACCCGCAACGAGGACTCCATGGAACGATTGGTGGTGCAAGGGAAAGTGGAGGGCAAAAGATCTCGTGGGCGCTCTCCAACGCGATGGACAGACCTCATCAAATCTGTGACACAATGCGGCATAAACGAGAATTCTCACTCCGCCAAACATAGGACTACATGGCGGCGCATCACGAGAGAAGCGGTGGCGAAAGAATCGACCTAACCATGACCACGACCACTCTGCCAAGAGTGCACGACTACGGAGATAAAAATCAAAGCTTAAAGAAAAAATTAAAAATGAGTTACCCGGTGGAAGAGACTGGGAATCGAATCCGGTACTTCTGGATTCCGGACCGGAAATCCAGAGGTACCGATCAATTTTTAACCGATCTTTGTATCAACGGTATCATATTTTAGTTTTATGGATTCAAAGTGGCGTCATATGACGTCATGACGTCGGTCGGGACGACGTAATTTTAATGAACAACAACACTGTAGTTCAAACCGCCACAGGTGATTTTCAGGTGTTGATTTTGGAACGTTCTTTTATTTTTTTGCGTCTGGGGCACGTTAATTTTTTTCACCGCTCGACGTTCAAAAGGTTAAACTCTGTGAGTTGCTTCATGTCAGTGATCCTAATTACTGATATCGTACTATTATTTTACTATAAATGTGAAAATACCTATATGAATAATTGTGATATTTTTAACGAAGTATTTACATAAAATTTGGCACAAAGATGGATCTTGGAAAAGATTAAAACACCATGCACCAGGCACTTATACCACCATACTAACGTTAACCTCAAGCAGACTCTAGCTAATAATAGCAGACGCTATAATGTACGCTATATGTACATAGCCAGTTATAACCAGTTGTTGTGTTTAGATACATAAACACATAGATAAATAAGTAAGGGACAGCCAAGTAAGCATTCCTGCCTTGAAAAGCCACTTAAACTGCGCTTTCGAAAGCAAGAAACTCGAATAAAAATATAAAAGCGCATAAATACTATAGATAATTGCAGGGTAAGTTAACACGCCACGCAAGGTTGAGTGCAACCAAACGTGATATAGCTCTAGTGGTAGGTTAAGATCCTACTGCAATATGTTTGCATCTGTCAGTATTTTTAGTTACTCGTACATGTGATTATAGGTAAATTAAAGTTTTACTTGGATAACGCAATTAATAGTTGCTAGCCAAAATTTTTCTGCAACTAGGCGTATTTTTTTCTTTCTAATTCAAATCCTGGCTGCCTAAATTTATGGTGGATAGCTGCACCATACTAAGACAGATACTAAGCTTTTACTTGGTATAAGAGTTATCGAAAAAACATAATAGGTTACACGCATATTACATCGCTAAAGGTGAAATCCTTAGGCCAGGGTTACCGGCGGTGCGGCTGTTTTCCCAAATATAAATTTTAATTGAATCCTCATTTCATTAAAAAAAGCAGATAGGTGGTTTAAACACAGATTTAGGTATCTTTCCTGTATACACATTAAAAAATTCGGGGCCTCATTTTCTGATAACACTCGTATCTGGAGAAACGACGTCCCCTCTTCTATAATGTTATTTTATTAATAAAAGGTGCCCAAGGTGTAAGACATTTTACTTCACCGTAGTCGGGTAAAAAGTATCCTTTATACAAATTTAATGTCACTGATATTCTAGATATTGCGTTTTGGTAGTGTAGGACAATAGACCACCCCGACGAAATACAGCATTCATATTATTTTGATTTGAACCTTAATACTATGACGATACCGTTTGTTTTTTAATATGAATGTTATAGTGGCACGTGGCAAACGGTAGCTAGCGGCTTTGCGATAATAGAGACAATGGCCATTGTTTGAAAGATTATTAGGGAACGAAGCGAAAAAAATCACCTGGGAAGAGCCGTACTATAACCATCTTTAGATGTTCAGCTATTCATGCACCAAAATTGGTTACAATCCGTCGTGATAAGCGAACAACGAAATGTTCACCAACAGATGGCGACCACCAGGAAGGACGACTTCTGTCTTCTCAAAATGTGTATATCTCACGAGCATGTATTATTGACAGTGAGATCTCAACCTATATACTAGTGGTGCAACGTAAAACTGCACAGCACGGAGTGGATTAACTAATAAGATTAGCATAATTGGGTTGCCACTGCACGCGAGTCCATAGCTTTTCATAATTAACACCTATTGTTATAAATTGCTTGTTGCTAAGTAACTACGAGCTGAAGTAGGTCGACTTTTCATGAGTTTGAAGAGGGTAATTCTACTCGGCAGTATTGTTGCGACAAAAGTTACCATTTAACGTCTTAATTAAAGAAATGAATAGCTTATCTTGAAGAATGGATCTTCAATGCATAGTGCGAACTTTTAGTCATATGTACCTACTTATTTAATTAAAAATCGAAACACTTACATAATTGGGAACGTTAAGTTTGTAAACAAAATATCACTGGAAATTAAAAATGCTCTTAGCATGATTTGTTTCGTAAACCAACTTATAACCAAACTAGCTGAGTATTAGACTATTGTTGGTAAAAATGAACGGCACAGCATAGCGGCAATTCCATATAAGGTCAGGTGGGGTAAGCGAAACACACGAGGGAAGTGGAACACTGGAATATTTTCTATACAATAGCTTCAGTAAACATAAAACGGTAGCGACATATATTTATTCTTTACCCACAACTGTTTCGAAAAATGAACAGCACAGCATAGCGGCAATTCCATATAAGGTCAGGTGGGGTAATAATAATAATAATAATAAATTTTTTATTTCGGACAATTTACATCCATAGTTTGTTAGTAAGGCTTACCCGCTACGTTAGTAAACTTAACACTAGATTCAAGTAATTTTTTTTTTTTTATAGGTATATCACTTAAAGAACATATTGTGCTACACTATTAGTCTGCACTATCCAAAATTTAAATAAATGGCAGTCATTCCTCTCCTCTAACGCTTTGAGGATGCCGTTGGTGCTTTGCCTGATGCGGGCCATCAGCGAGGTGATTTTTTTGCGGATTACAGCCTGAAAACAGTCAACGCGGGCCTCCGCAAACATACTGGACGCGCTGCACCATCTCGGCATCCCCAGCAGCATCCTCAACGCGTTATTATACTGCACTCGTAGGGCGCTATAAGCTCTTTTCGTATAATTAACCCACAGGCTGCTCGAGTAGAAGGATTGCGTGTATGCTTTAAATAAAGTGAGCTTTACTTCAGTTGACCATCGAGCAAACCTGCGGGCCAGCATATTACTCCGAACTGATAGCGCCCTACGCTCCCTTTCTATGTCACAGTCATCCTTCATAGTGCTAGTCAAAATGTGACCTAGATATTTCACTCTATCGACTACATTTAAGGCAGCACCGGCAGTAAGGGAAACACACGAGGGAAGTGGAACACTTTGGAATATTTTCTATACAATAGCTTCAGTAAACATAAAACGGTAGCTACATATATTGACGACGCGTTTGGCTCGGTTGGTAGACACCTGCCTACTGAGTCGGCGGTCCCGGGTTCGAATCCCGGCCGGGGCAAATATTTGTGCAAAATATTTGTTCTTGGGTCATGGATGTTATCTATATATGTATTTATATATTATGTATATCGTCGTCTAGTACCCATAGTACAAGCTTTGCTTAGTTTGGGACTAGGTCGATTTGTGTATGATTGTCCCTTAATATTTATTTATTTATTTATTTATTTATTTATTCTTTACCCACAACTGTTTCGAAAAATGAATGGCACAGCATAGCGGTAATTCCATATAAGGTCAGGTGGGGTAAGGGAAACACACGAGGGAAGTGGAACACTTTGGAATATTTTCTATACAATAGCTTCAGTAAACATAAAACGGTAGCAACATATATTTATTCTTTACCCACAACTGTTTCGAAAAATCGGATTGACTGTGATTTATTTTGAGTGTTTCCCTTACCCCAATATGTTTCTCATACCCCATCTGACCTTATGTATATGTTTTTGCCAACCGGGTTACGTTAAGTTGGCCACTTATTTATACGCAATGCCATAGATATCAGGCACTAACTTATCTTGACGTGTAGTTACGTAAAATGTCACTTGTAATTGAACAATTACGAAAATGAGAATCATCTCATTTTCGTAGTAATTGTTCATCTACATAACAATAATTTAATTAACACGTCATTACCATAAACATTTTTTACACATAATCCATAGTTATAGTTGGAGTAAGTTCGTTTTTATAACTATTTACTTGTTTAGCATGGAGTTTGGGAATTATGTGTCTAAAATTATTCTTATGAGAATAAATTCTATAAACCGAAAACGTCTTCAAAATTTTGTTTTTGAGACGAGTGATGATTTATTATGTACTACTTAGCTTTATTTTCGGTGGTTCTAATGGTCTTCATAGTAACATATTACAAAAGTAAAAGTGTGTTTTTATAACGTAAGAATCACCGTCAAATCCTGCTTAGAACGTATTTATATTCCACTTGAATTGTTAAGCACATTTTGCCCACTCTTGACTCAGCCTTTCTACGACAAAAAATACAAAGATTTTATTTAACGGAATTCTAAAAAAGAGCTTTATGTGCGATTCTTTAACAAGAGTTCAATGTTCCTGGAGTAATGAATATTTACGATGCCCTTGGATCCCTCCAAGTTGCGCACCCTTATCATGATGTACGGTTTGCGATAAATAGGACATGAGTACGGGGAAAACGAAAAAGAAAAGTACTGCATTTACTAATATCATGTGTGAAAATCAAGTACCTACAATTTGTTTTTATGTAAGTAAAGAAAATAATTGAAAATCGAGTTAAAGTTTTTGATAGCTTCACAAGGTACTTATACATGGAATGGGAATCGATCCACATACCTAAACCTACCTACTAATTAAAGCTGAATATATTGTAAACTGCTGGTCCTATTTTCACCAAACATAGCTAAGAACCATTTCGACGGACAAGTCTTTCGATAAAAAAAAACACGTAACTACTTAAATTGGTCCATGCGTTTGGGAGCTAACAATGCTACAGACAGACACACAGATATACATGTTAAACTTAGAACACCCCTCTTTTTTCCTGGGGGGTAAAAACGGGACTTAATTGCGTACATAAATACTTTCTTTTTTATCTGAACCTTAATTGAGAAAAGTCACCTTGTTATAACAAAGCGGGGCTTAAAAGCGTTCATAAATGTTGTTACAATAATGAGCGAAAATCGTGTAAATTTAAATCAATGAAGAAGAAATCAGTGAAGATGTAAGTACCACAGCAATTACTCACTCTTACCTCGAAGAGGAACAAAATGTGGGACTTATTCGCGTTCGAATCGTGTTTATTTTATGAACCCGACGTTTCGAACGTGATGTTTTCATGGTCTCGAAAGGACTTAATTGAGACAGAGTAAGTCCCTTTTTGTTATAATAACGGCCCCAAACATTCTATGGTCCGGCTGGATTCTATGGTACCTATGCCTTGGCTTATCGACGACAGGTTTCATTTTCTAAATTGAGATCAACTGATCACAATCCTACATAGGCAGCATAGTGACACCGCACAAGATGCATTGATCTCGGCCCAAGTCGTTGATGGTTGCAGAAAGCGTGCAGTACCCCTACCGTGAGTTTGAGTTTACAGAGACAGCACTCGCTAGCGACTCCGTAAAATATTTGTATGGAGAATTGTAGTTCTTCAAAGTAACCACTAGAGGCGCTGAGTTATTCTCCGTACAAATCGTTTACGCTGTCGCTAGCGAGTCAACTCATGATAAAGGGTACATCATCATCATTCATCATAAAAAAAGGCATATATTCTCTAGGAAGGTGCGGCACAAAAATAGAATTATAAACTTAAACCTAATTACGATATTTGAATCCAGTGATTAATTCACCTCCAAGCCCAAGTATTGAACTGAAGTCAATGCACAAGAATGATTCGACAGTTGTAATTCGTCTAAATCGTCGCTCGCCGTGCAATCAGGTACAAAATACAACGGGCCATGGCCTCAAATTAATGAGGGTACAACCCCAGATATCTTGTCTCGTCGACCTTTACAATCTAGTGCGAACATAAATTGTGATAGAGCTCGGGGGCTTGTTTAATTTCACGACTGAATAAATCCGAATGTTATGGGAGCTGTGATGGGTAGCCATGGGTTCCGCGGTGCGTTAAGACTAACTTTATTAGCTAGCGATTAAATATCGCGAATTTGGTAGCTTACGGTTGACAGTAAGTCTCTCTTTAGGTAAATTTGAAAATTGTATTCCGTGCGATTTTAAACTAGGTGTTTTTAGTGATTTGCCAATAAAACTTTTCACCTGAGCAATGTAATTAATTTTTATTGAAATTTGTTGGCATGTCTCCTCTTTGAAGAAGAAGAAGTGTAAAAATCTTAGCTGCCATAAAAAAGCCAAAGTATATTTTACTTTTTAATTGATTTCAGGCAACTGAGGTAGAGAAATAGTTATTTGTGCAACAAGAGAGAAAAGTTGTTTTTTGTTATGAGTGCTGATTTTGAGTCCCGAGCAAGCGAAGGATTCTACGTTTGAATCGCGAGCGTAGCCAGTGATTCTATGTTAGAATCCTGAGTGTAGCGAGGGACTCAACAGCACGAGATGCAAAAAACTTTGCTCTCGTGTAGCACACACAACTTTTCACCTCATCAGCGAGAACATATTCGACATTTTGTGTTTTTTCTTCCAACGTATGTTTATAGTCTTTGTTGCTGATTTCAATACTCTTATTAATCTTTCTGATTAGTGCTGCTTAAAAAGGAATAACAATATAATTTAAATGAAATTATAATCAACCAACCAACACGGTTATTGTCATTATTTGATCAAATTGGAAGATTTAGCAGGTACATGACGTGTTTATTTATAAATACATTATTATATTACGAGATTTTGTTTATAGGTACATTGATTAATATTTTTACTCCTAAAACACCAAACAAAATATATGCAAAAGAAAATAACAATTACAATATGAAGTCGATATTTTTTAAGGTACGTTTCGAATATGCATCTATGATAAATGGCGAAATTATAAATTATATTTTACAATAAGTAAATAAGTAATAATAAGGTGAAAAATCTTATTATATTTGAGCAATGATCAATTGTTTTATATAAAAGGCACAATCATTTTAATATTCGGTCGTTAAATAAAAATATACTGTAACAAATGTTACCATTAGGTACCCTAAGTATATACCCATGTATATAAATACTACAGTTACCACTCGCTGGTTCTCACTAAAAACACATTTTGAATTAGGAAGCGATAAATTAAACAATAGGCCCTAATATTTTTGGAAAGTTTGACGGACAAAAGAAATTAGAAACGATTACAAACGTTTACTTAAATGTTTAGGTTCGGATTTATGAGTCTCGAATTCATTGTGCTTTGCGTAGAAATAACTTGCACATGTTGCACACAGCACGGCGGCGTGGATTTAAGACAATAGGCAAACAAGATAATTTTTCAACTGAATAGCTATAGTCTTACACGTGCAGCCCTGTGTCGGCAGAATTTCGGTACCATAAAGCAATTTAATAAACGAGCAATAGAACAAAAGGACTTAGTCGTGAGAATTTTTAGATGCAATGAAATCTGGGATTTTGGGAACTGCATAACAGTGGGGATAAGGGGATGACGGACAGTCAAGGTTTGATTTCCGAAGGAGACGGTAACTCCGAACTGACCTCGTTATAATATCGGCCCGCGTACGTACAGTGTGACCGCTCTAAGTTCAGTATTACAGAAGTATAACTCGAAATTAAATTCAGTGAAGCGTTAAGCTTATATATGGGCAATTTGTGAATTGAGTGGTGAATATATAAAGGAACTTTAACTTCAGTGCGGCGTTTACAATTTAAGCGAAGGACACCTTATAGACTGTGTAGTTTTATTTACGTTAAGTGTGATTAAGTTAAGTACTAATTTTAGTTTTCTTAATGTAACGGAGTGAGGGCGTTAAGTAGTTCATCTATGTTGTTGTTATTCCTGCAATTTTAGCTGGGGCTGTACGAGAGATGCAGAAAGGAGGTTTCGGTGGCAGTCATCATTCTATCTACGTTTTTCCTTGTGAGTTCTGCAATAGAGGCTGATATCGTACGAGACACTACAGTGAATTATTTGGAGAATGTTTAGCATTGACCGTGGATCTGAATGGGTGGATATATTTTGGCGTTACTTATAAACTCAATAATAATCATTCTTCTATTGTCACTATATCCTGAACTACCTAGAGTTTGATGCTGCAGCTTCTATCGCGTCTCACTTACATAATTGACTCCTGTATAAATCCCGGGCACCACGCACAATCAGACCTACGTCTGACGCCGTCTTGGATAACAGCAGCCAGTGTTTGTAAGTCGACTATTATTTTGTCACATAGTTGCCTCCTTGCAGAATCTTCGACGATAGCACAATCAAGCCACGTTTTGACGCTACGTCAGGATAAACGGGAGCTGCTATTGCAGACAGCCTTCTTCTTATCACGCTATTACTTTACTTATTAGTAACAAATCAGAATCAAACACTAGTCTTGCTTGAGTAGGTATATTGCAAGCTAAATAAGTCATCACACCAGATAGCGACGTATCAAGGGGAACTCCGGAATTGAATAGATCTCCTTCGGCCGGCCGCTCGGTGTTTCCATTCAGCGGAGCGAGGAACCGGGAGACGGAGGCCACAGGCCATCTCACGACCTATCTTTCTTCTTGTTATTGTGCGCAGACTCGGGTGGACTCAACTTAGATTGCAATATTATTAGGGCATAGCGTAGAAGAGCAAGCGTAGTATTTGAGCATATGCGTAAATTCATTATATCCCAGAGGAATGAATGAACGACAATAGGATGTGTGTTGAGTGACCGTTTTAAACATAGATCAATTAACTTTGTTCTTTATATGCAGGATTTGTCGTACGCCTTGTCTAGGTAGGAGGCCTTTTCCTCACAGGTATGCGGGGTCCAAAGTAAGGCGAGTTTTGAGAGTTCTGCGTTTTTCTCCTTTTTTGTATCTGTTAGATAGTTCCCATCTAGACTCAATCTAGACAGATTGTTAGCTTAGATACGTTTATTAATAGTCGTAATATAATTGTAATAGTGTTAAATATAATTGATGAAAAAATGACTTACTGTTGAGTTTCTTTCGGCTTTCTTCTCAACAGCGGTCTCCTCTTGGGAAACGCCGGTAGAATCATTTTCAAACAAATAGCAGAATAAACGCTTTTAATTAGACTTTGATTTTTCTTGTTCTGCCCCCCATTGAGTCGATCTTCCGGGTTTCTTATATTGGGTAAAGAAGTGAGTGGCAAGTCATAAAGTCACGTTAGTATTGATAGGGCTAATCATAAGTTACCGTAATAAAAGTAAGCGTTAGAAAGTGAGCTTAGTGCGCTACGAACCGGACTATTGCGAGAGAAAGTTCGAGAGACTGAGCAACGTCGTGATCCTGACGCTGCGGTCGCGCTCGCTGAAGCGCCACGCCGAGCCGCATCGCAGGCGCTGGAGCGCTGTACTTCGTACGAGTTGACGCCGAGACCGTCGCTTACGAGTTAAGTGACCATGATACAAGATGAATCGGTGAGTGATAATATGAGATATTGAAATTAGACGATCACACAAACGTTATTCTGGCCACTATTATTTAGAGGAAATACACACAACGTATGGGGTCCTTTATATCAGCTAATTTAGGTCGTATACAAGATAGTGTTAGGTAGGTTACATAATATATACATAGATAGCATAGGCTCTAGATAGAGATAGGTATAGCTATAGTTAGGCAGGTAAGAGACATTTATTACAATACTTACTAGAAAAAAATACGTTGCAATTAAAACTTTTTCGGGTGTTTTTAATGAATTTTTTGGTATAACGCGTATCCGAACTGTTCTCAATCGAGGTCGGATTCGAAAATCGAATTTCAAATTGATAAGTTTCTATCCCTCTCTTTTATATACATATGAAAGAAACAGAGTGCATCGAGATTCAAATGATTAGAATTTTATAATTAACCTTTGGCTGAAGAATGACAATTCGTGGTCAGATATTGAAAAAATTAAAAAAGCTACTTTCTACTCACGCTCGAAACAAAATCGCATTTTGTTCACTGTTATCTGACAGCAAAATCGCCATGTTTGAGCTGGTGAGGTGAAAAATATATATCGTCTCTTATGCCATGTCAATTGGTTTCCGGTGAATAAAATATCATAACATAATTAGAGCCCCTAAAGTACGAATCTCTAAAAAAATAAGGAAGATGAAACCGATCAAAATTCTCGTTCAGAGCCTTAAATGTTAGCAGAGTGAAGCATAAACAAAGATTCGCTGCAAGAAAATCTAAAGTACTTCCTTACCATTTCAATGTTTCCCGGCTATTGTCAAGGTACATCATAATAATATATCACTTAATAATATGAACGAAACAAACAAAACACTGCCCCAAGCGATCCGATTGTTCTCCACTTCAATCGAAGATTGAACAAACTGAGTCCTGAGTGCAGTTCCAAGCTAGTCCGAATGACGGCAAATTGAATGCAAGGACCCAAAATATACACGAATTCTATAAAACGCGGTTTCTTGAACTTCTTTCATACTCTGTTGTGTAGAATTTAGGGTAAGACTTTCGGCATACAGTTTTTGTCATGCTATACGAATTATGGCGTAGGGGGTTAGTCTTGTTAATTATTTGATATGATTGTGAATGTTGTTTGCAGAAGATCGTGATAGGCAGACATAAATAAATATAAATCAAAGTTAAGTTTCCGCCTGATATCTATGGCGTCGCATATTATATAAGTGAGTGGCAACTTAACATAACCGGGTTGGCGAAGTGGCGATATACCAGGTATATTATTAAAATAAGATGGAGATAAAAAGTTCGTGTTTTTCTTACAAATTTCACACTGCTGCTGATTTGATCCGCCAACTAACAACTCTATTATATACTAACAATAAAATCCACGTTTAGATTTCTCTTATTATTCGCATAAAGCACCAGACCATTAACAAACAACATAGTACCAACGGAACCCACAAGAAGTTTGTTGCATATTTGCCATATTTTATGGCCATAATGCTATTAGTTTCAGCATTATTACCATAACAATAGAGTCCAAGACCGCTGTTATATTTCACCGAATGGACTAATGATCCATGATGATGTAATAGGTTTTATTCCCGCAGTAATGGCTGTTTTCTTCCCATTTTTCCCGAACTATAATTCCATTATTGAAGAAAATTATACCCTATTACTTGAAAACAGACGTCGGCATGGCCAGGCTTTGGCGAGCACGAATCGAAATATTTACAAAATTGCATGGGCACTACCTACTAAATTTATGTCGTTTTTAAGCCTTTTATTAGACGTAAGATTCGCTTATGATGTTATTTCCGCGCCGCTCGGTGTTACCCGTTCATCCCACGGGAACACTATTCTTTTTCGAGATAAAAATTAGCCTTTGTATTTATCCAGAGTGTCAGCTAGCTTCACACCAAAATTTATCAATATCGGTCCAGCCGTTTGAGTGTGAAGAAGTAACAAACAAACACATAAACAGACAAAAAACACACCCACAAACTTACGCCTTTATAATATTAGTGTGGATGCCACAGAATAAAGACACTGATACGACGCGGTTGGCTCAGTTTGCAAGCGGCAGTCCCGGGTTCGAATCCCGGCCAGGGCAAATATTTGTGTGATGAACTCGAATGCTTGGGTCATGGTTGTTCCTATGTATTTAAGTATATATTTATCTATATAAGTATGTATATCGTCGTCTAGTACCCATAACACAAGCCTTCTTGAGCTTAATTTGGGACTAGATCAATTTGTGTGAGGTTGTCTGATATTTATTTATTATACGTACATAGCAAAAAATTACTTAAAAACCGCAAAGGATGAATGTGGAGGGATATCGAGGAAGAGGGAGGCCAAAGAAAAGATGGATGGATTGTGTGAAAGAGGATATGGAGAAAAGGAATTAAATGACGAGGTGACAAATGGTAAGGAGGAATGTAATTTTAATTTCAAATAGTACCTAATGTGAAAATGATGAAAAATCGCGTGTATTTTAAAAAGGCACGTGATCTCGACTATGTAGATAAATAGACGTTTTATTGGCCAAAAATGAAAAGAAGTTTGGTATAAGGTCCGTAAACCTTTTGCGATGGCGTAACCCTGACCTCTTTCATACGAAATACACTGCTGACTGTTTTTTTTGCCGCTACTGTATTATACATACATACACCTACCTACTGTATTATACATGTATTATACAAATCATACTTAAGACGTATGACCCGTTGTGATATATCAATGTATATTCTTCTGTAATGTTCTCATACCAACTTGTTTCCTAACGACGAACAGCGATAAAATAGTGTAAGATAGTAATTACTGCCCCACCTTCCTCATTAACACACCCAATAATTCCAGAAAGTTCTCGAATAACGACGCAACCTGAACCAGTAAATAAGTTCAATTGTCATGTTTTCTTTCCTAATGTCGTGCGGGCGGTAATGTGCGGGACCATTAAAAGGACATAAATACACAATCGCGTCTATAAATGTCACGGAGTTTCGTAGTTCGTTTTACTAACTGTGTGTTGCGATCTAGAGCGCTGTTTTTCACATTACTTTATGTTGTAGAATTAACCTTGTTTCTTTGAATGGCGTTTTTCTTAGATTTGCAGGCTTATAATGAGAGATCATTGCAGAAAACATTATTGTCTACTCGTTTGTTCAGTAGTAAGCGTCATCGTGAAATTATGAGTATCTCACTGTAAGAGTACTTAATCTTCTCTCAAGCTAGTGCTAATCCTGCCTTTTCAGTATCTTCTTCTTCTTATTTCGTGTTGAAATTCTTCAAATATTTGATGCCCAAAAAGGAGCGGCAATAATAAAGCAATTGACACGAAATAAGAACAATGCAGAAAGTTTTCTTTCTTTTTTGGCAAAATTCAGCTGAAGTACAGTTACTTTATTGGTTGTTTGTATAAAATAAGACGTCATTGGTCATGGGGAGTAGCAACGCGACCAACTGCCGAACATGCTCCGTTTTGTCCGAATTAAAACTAGAGACAGATATGAGCACAATGGTGAGACAATTTTGCACCTTGCTTACTGCATGAATATCACAGTATGTGTACATTATACAGAGTCTAATAGTGTAACATCCGTTGACGACAAAGGCTGCCCACGCTTCAGCTAACTGACTTAACTGCATCTGAAGTTGGCTCTTTGAACATAACTTGCAGCAGTTACTGACTTAAGTAATCGCGTTTTAGTTTTCATATGAAGAGGAAATACCACTCCTCATTTTTTCATACAAATCAAGGTTTTGTTCTCGTCTGGCAATTTGTGTAGTAGGCGACTGTTTTTAAACAAATTTCCGCTGCAGACGGACGCAGAGTACTCAAATTCTATAATAAATTGCGCAAAAATCAAAATAGTCCAACAAAGAACATTTTTTTCCCGTTATATTCCTAAAATTTCGTAAAAAAATGGTTGCCTGTAAAGTCGGTTTTACGGGCGAAGGAAGATTTTACGTGACAACGTCTTTTTCTCGGTAGAATATTTATTTGTATCATATCCATTCACAATTTCCCTAACAACATTTTAAGTGTTACTTTCTGAACGCACCCATCACATGTGTCATTAATGTCATTATAGTGTCATTATGTTATGTTTTTTTTCTGAAACTGTAAACTATTTGGGATTGTTATAGAACTAACCTAACCTAACCTAATCTATAGGATAATAATTGCAATAATTATGAAAAATATGACTACAGAGGAATCAACATTCTGCGAAGTGAAAATTCGGCGAAATGAAACATTCGACGAAAAATGATTCTTCGAAAAGGCAGAACACACTGAGGCGCTAAAAGATTCTATAACATTAAAAGTATTTATGTGAATGTAAGTAGCAGAACAATGACGAGGCATTCATAGAAACCGAAAACACCGGTTTTGTTTATTTGAGGGCGTCGAACACCTTTCATTATTTTGTAACAAATGTATTCTTATTATGCTTGAGTGAGTTATACTTGCTTTGATTTGAATATGGATTTGTTTGACGCCTCTGTAGTATGTGTAGCACGCGGATACGTAGACGGTCTACGGGATATCGTAGCATATTTCCTCAGTACCCTGACCATGAGTTTACAGTGACCGTACACACTTGAGTTTGTGTAAACGATTTGTATGGAGAATTGTAGTTCTACACAGTAACCGCTAGGGGCGCGGTACTATTCTCCATACAAATTGTTTACGCTGTCGCTAGCAAGTACAGTCATGTTAACTCGTGGTAAGGATACAGGATTAGGATAGGAAATGCGGATTTAGTAATTTCTAGTTCGATTCCAGCCGGTAAGCACAGGACACCAAGTGATCCATTGACATTGACAAATGACAAGAAATCACATTTAGTTAGGTTATTTTTTTATGAATATGCATACAGAGTGAGACATTTAATTATTGTATTAAGCGGTTTACACTCACGTGAAATTGTCAGGAACGGCCTGACATGTCCAAACTCACGTGACGAGGTTGCCGCGGCGGTGTACGGGCAGCCGTCCCTGATGAAGAGCTCCATACGAGTTCGAAACATGTCGGGCCGTTCCTGACAATTTCATGTGAGTGTAAACCGCTTAATACAATAATTCATACAGAGGTTAAGACGGATAAACATACATACTCGTACAACATAGTATGCGATCCACTACATTGCTGGTGGTGATTGAACACACGAACTCTACTTATCCAGAGTAGTGTCCCGACCTCTGAGTAACTACGTTTACGCTAAACGCGTGAAATTAACTTATTATGAATTAATTAAACAGCTGCTTTGTTTTCATAATTAACTGATTAAAACAATACATGTGCGAGGTTTTTTTTTTCAGAATCTGGGATCCCGTATAGTATAAAAAAATATATATAGATCCGACAATCTCACACAAATCGATCCAGTTCCAAATTAAGCTCAAGAAGGCTTGTGTTATGGGTACTAGACGACAATATACATACTTATATAGATAAATTAAATACTTTAATACATAAAACAACCATGACCCAAGAAATATTCGACTTCATCATACAAATATTTGCCCTGGCCTGGATTCGAACCCAGTACCGCCGGCTCAGTAGGCACGTGCTTACAAACTGCGCCAAACGTGTCGTCAAAAATATTGTATTATATTGAAAATCGGTTTTCTATGGAGAAAGGTAATTATTTCAAGAAAAATCGTGCGTAGGATTTGTATTGGTGCGCACTGCAAACCGTACAGAGCTAGGTATCTGTAATGATGAGCAAACAATAATTATAATAATTTATTTTGTCTGCTCACCACGCCGAAACAACTTACCAACGTTATTTTGTTTTAATATAATATTTTCATCAATCCTTTTTAATGTGGAAATACCACATTTTTATTTTTGTAAATATTGACACAAAGGTATGAGCCCTACATTGCAATGGATCACGTGAAATTTTTCTTACATGATTTTAACCAGTTTTGTAACAGGGATAGCTGGACATCCAAAGATGGTTATGGGATACTTTTTACCCGACTACGCGGACGAAGTTGCAAAAATAAATAATGCCAGAATGCCTTTCTAATGTTATTTATTTATATCATACTGAGTCAGAGCCTTTTCTATAACTCACACATTGCTGGAGGGAGACAATTTTACTCCATTTACCATACTTAAAAGAACACTGCCTCTTATGCCAATACCGTCCCTGTCTTTGTATTTTATGGAATAAACATTATTCTTCCTTTTTATTATTAATTTTTATAAGAACAGAATTTAGCAACTGTCGGGCAAAGACCTGAAAAGGGGCTGTCTCTACGGTCTTGTTATTTCCTTTAAATTTGTCTAAATCCGTCATCTTCTTCAAACATAATATGGATAAATATTCATTACATGAAAATTATATACAAGGAAACACAACTCATTTACACAAACACATCAATATTTAAGTAACCAGCAAGTTTGATTCCAGTTCGTAATTCTTCTTCTTTTGATCTGCCATTCGTTACATTTCTGTCATAAGTGAAACATTCTTGGAACGAAATCTACAAAATCAATTTGTACTGAGCTTTAGTGCCCATTAAAGTAAATTGCTAAATCAAAGGGCTACATAAGGAGCCATGCGTGTAAGGAATGTTATCGCGTTCAATAAAAGTGAACGAAACGCGTCTAATTAAAACTTTACGAGTGAGCCTACATTGAATTTCGACAACTAGAATATGCTTCTATCCCTTTCCTTCCCCTCTTGTGAGCATAGGGTGAGAGGGATCGTATGATAGTTTCAATTGAGGGCTTGTGTTATTTATGACGTCACGAGAACGAATGGCGTTTCGATTGAAAACATAGCGAGTTGATTTAGTACTTGGTTCCGTAGTTTGTTGGAAGAAATAAATTACTTACAGTTTAATAGACATTGTTGTAGTTTTTGTAACTTGTTTTTAAAGCATTTATTTTATTTTATTTTTCTCCGCTTGTGAAGAATAGTGTATGTGGGATATTTTCTTTCGTTATAAAATAAAGAACCTACAAATGAAAAGGTAAATCATAATCAGGTCGCCATTGAGAACATTGATATAATTAGTTAACATTCTAATGGGCGTTTAAGATGATCCTATTAATTTACTGGTGGATCTGTGAGCTACAGATCTTGCAATATTTTTTTAAATTGTCTGAAATATGACTTTTTTTTCTTTTACAACCTCCATATTACCGCACTTTCAGCATTTTTTTAAATACTGTATAGCCGAAAAAAAATGGTATATTAATTGATCCTGCTCACAACATTTCACGAAAATCGGTTGAGAAAAGCGACTTGTAGGCGAGAAAAGCTGAAAATTCAAATATCTGCATGAAATCAGCCGTCCGGAGAGAGACATACGAAAGATTTTTTGCTGAAGCTGAAACTGAGACCCTTCAATAAAGACAGACAACTGAAAATTTATTCAACGAAAAGTCCTTAAATGCTTAATATGATTTCAGTATATGCATTTTCTAAGACCCAGGATATAGGAATAGTAAGTAAGTATTCTTTAGAAAATGATGACGTTTTTCATAGCAATAAACTAAAAAAATATCACGAAGTTCACACGCATGTTAATCTGAATAGCGTAAATTCCAACGCGAGATTAACTTTAAAACGATAATTCTATATCGGATACCAAATTAAAAATAAATCAACTATTAACTCTTCCGCTGTCAATACACGCGCGGTTCTTCGCGGAACCCTAAACAGCTGACAGCCGAACACGAACAAAACAAATGATAAACGACCCTGTTTGCTTTCCAGCCAATTAAGGATTTCTATTGCTCTGTTTCGGGCACTGCACATTTAAATACGTGCCGGCTTCACTTTAGTCCAAATAAAACTTTAGCGCACCCTGCTGATGCTATTTTCAGTTTGGGTGAATTGTGTGAATATTTATCTGTCTTTGGCATTGCATTTATTCATTTCACATATTTATTCAGTAATTTAATTCATTCATTCATTTAATCATCATGAACACCCTCGATTAGTTTACTGCTGGACATAGGGTTCTGCCATGGCAAGCCACTGAACTCGATTTTCATTTTATTTATACATAAATAAATTGATTTATTTAAAACAATTCATTTAATTCATTCCTTCATTTATTTAATTTATACATACATTCCATCAATCCTTTATCTATACATTCATTCAACCATTCATTTAATTAATTTATTATTTCATTCATTCGTTTGGTCATATTAGTAATTGTTGTCAAGTTTTTTCATGAATCAAAATTGTTATATTATAAGTGATGATGTTCAGAGTTAACTTTAAGTTCGGTTTGATTAATATCGCAATTTTGCTGTTTTAATAATTTTATGATTTCTTAATCAAATAACACCGCGTAATGTTACAATAAATTAACGAATTTATATTAACTGACTGGCTGCCTTACTTTTGTTTGGTGCAATAAAAAGTTTAAACAAATATCTTTAATCCGATATCCAAAACCTCTGCGCTCCGCTATTTTCAAAAATGTTGAAAAACAGAATGGACCAAACATCCCTATAATTAACGAACTGTCTCCCAAAACTTCACGAGAAACGGTTGAGATATTCTACCGACGAGAACAGCCGATTTTTTTTTTCTGGATAACCGGAGTACGGAAGTATTTCTGCCCAAGCTGAAGTTTTGCTTTGCTTGTCATCAGTATACTTTTTTCTTTTTTCATCGTTTCTTAAAGTATTAAAACAATAATATTGCCACGCAGTGTACAACAACGAATTCACTAAGCTGTTTCAAATGTTTACACGCTACTTTGGCGGTAAGATTGCATGAATTATGTTTATAATTACCGTCGCTTATCGCGTCAGGCGATATAAATAGGGGGCAATCGCGTGGGCAATACGTTTGTCGGGACCACTCGATAAGATCTACCAGTGCCTTTTGACCAACGACTTCTAAAATATGGACTAATGAATAAAGCAAGGCTCACACTCAACTGCGTCGCGCTAGTAGCCAACGTATCAGCGCGTATTCGGTTGATCGACTCGACATTCCGCATTTCTTCAAGTCGTAGCGGCACACATGGGCTGATCGGTCACTACAATTGCGTCAAAGATCAAAAGAGAGAACCTTCTGTAGTCTCTTATTCTGTAACGCAGTATAAATCATAACTCTCACCACATTTATAAAATAGTCTGTTATAATCTTTTATATATATATATATAGTGTCATATTATATATATAAAAGAAGAAGTCCTGACTGACTCATCAACGCACAGCCGAAACTATACCAATGTTAGAGAGTTGATTTTTGCACAGTAGGTTACTTTTACAACGTGGACTAGGGATAAGAAGGGATTTTTGGAAATACCTTCCCTAAGAGGGTTAAATAGGGGTGCAAAGTTTGTATGGGGGAAACTTTTTTTTGAGCTAGTCAAGTCTCTTGTAGAAAGATTACCAAATCAAATACAAAAAAAATATTTTAGCGTTTTAAAAAATTCTGCCCCTAAGGGGTGAAATAGGGGTGCAAAGTTTGTATGGGGGAACTTTTTTTTTGAACTAAAGACTTGAAACTGTAGAAAGATTACTTATTAAAAAACACAAAAACGTCACAGAGGATGGAGTGTGCTGCCCGTGTCGTGATTACGTACGTTTGACCGCCTATGCAATTTTAAATCTAAAATTGTGTTAAAAGTTCTCGCTACCTATTACAAGGTGCAAAATAGTGTACCTTAATTGAATTGTGACCAGATAGTGAAAAAACTGTAATGAAATAGCGTATTATTGTGAAAATATCAACGAATTATCTTTGAATTTAGTGATAACGGACAACTAACAGTGCCACACAGTGCAACACGGCGCTGCGCTGATGGAAAGGATCGGGATCTGTGTCGTCTGTGTCGCCCGCGCGGCCCGGTGAGTCATCGGAGCCGAGCACAAAGCAGCGCAACGGCTGCGCGACACGGTGCGGCGTAGCTGGAAAGGATCGCGTTCTGTGTCGTTCTGTGTCATCCGTGTCAACAGCCGTGCTCTACGCCGACTCAACAAGTTAAGATACGCATTGAAGGTACAGTGTGTTAATAGTGTGGCTACAGAATATATACGTTGTTTTAGTATTTTAAGTAACTATAAAGAACTATGGGTTCCAAACCGATATGTATTAAGTGCTCGAAGAAAATAATAGGTAAACATTACCTTGTCTGCTCGGTCTGCCAACAATCATATGATCTGAACTGTGCAAACTACGATAAACTATACAACTTAATGGACAAGGACCGTATAACTAATTGGGCCTGCATTAAATGCCGGGCGAAAAAACCACAAAAAAAGGCTGCTACTACACCAATTTCCGCCGAGCCAGGATCAGCAAGTGCTTTAAATAGCAATGAACGCGCGGCAGGGTCGTCTAAAAGAATAGACTCTGTTCTACCACAACGGCGGCACAATCAAAGCTTAAATGGGACAAATACCGTCACATACGAAAGGTCGCATGTAAAATCTCCAGAGCAGGATAACATAACAAAACGCAAACATAGGCCAGAACAGGTACACACGTCCACAGACGAAGAGCTAGAGCTCGCCAACTCTGAGTCCAACCTTTATAACTCGGTGCTAGATGGTGATACGCATCATAGTCTTCCAAACTTATCTATAATGGATACCGTAAAAATGGCAGATATGAAACATGAGATTAATAGTTTATCTGCACAGCTAGCCAGCTCACATGAGGAGATTGATCGACTCAATTCAGAGATCATGATTCTCAAAAAATCATTGGAAGAGCACCGGAAAAAAATTGACTTATATAAGAACATAATGACCGGAAATGTACCCCGGATCTCAACCCCTAAAAAATTAAACACAGCTGTAATACAACAGCCAATACAAAATGCGCCATCAGTAAGGATTAGCTCTCCTATGCGGAATCCACCAAAACCTAACGATAGATTTTCGCTGGAGAAAACTACGCATGACAACAGTAAAGCCCCCGGGCAGCCAGGACCCTTACCATTGGCGACGTCAACCACGCATCACGATATTTCAAGCATCAATAGGACAAACTCTACCCTCCAGGAATTGGACGACACGAAAAATAGAATTTGCATGTTAAGCTCTAATAAAGACAATAATATGCTTTCGTTATCAAACGCTGTTTTAGGTAAAAAGTATGAAATATGTCACTTTCTGTACCCTAATACGGGGATTAAAAATATTGTAAATAATTTAGAAAACAAACTGATGCGCTTCGGTGATAAAGACTATTGTATAATATTTATAGGTGAATACGACTTTCGTCGATCACAAAATTATGACAATTTAATCTCCAGTATAAGTAACATGATTGATAAATGCAAACATACTAATATAATATTATGTCTTCCGACATTTAACTGTGGAAACTACTCTTATTTATATAACCGACGCATTGAACTTTTTAGTGGAAAACTGTACCAATATATGTCCAAATATGAGCATGTAAATATTATTGATAGTAATAGAAACCTATCTTACGATTATCACATGTTTTCTGTAGTAAATGGCAATGTGAACAATACTGGTATGAAAGTAATATTCCAGGATATAAAGGCAGCGTTAGTACAAAAAGCTTATAAGCGTGAATGTGATCACGTTATCATAACAAGAGGAAATACGATTAATAAAATAACGAACTACTTTAAAGTAGCAGGTAAAAATATTGAACTAGCCACAAGTACAGACAATGACGGCAAAAGCAACCAGCAATCAAATTTTTTTCGACCCTCATAAAGATATTATACTTTTACACCAAAATATTGCCGGTTTATTAAATAAGATTGATTCATTGACAATTGCACTTGATGGGTTTATAAGGAGACATGAAGGTATCGATGTGGTCTGCCTAACTGAACACTTTATAAAGAGCGGTGAAAGTGATAATCTGGTGATTCAGGGTTACAAGTTGGCAAGTAGTTACTCCCGAATAACACGTCGCGGGGGTACATGTATATTACTGCGAAACGGCTTGAGCTACGAGGTACTGAATTGGGTATCTGACCTAAGCGTTGACACTCACTTTGAGTGTTGTGGTTTAACGTTAAGCCAATTAAATATTATAGTGATCTGTATGTACAGAACTCCTGACTCGGATACATCTATATTCTTTGAAAAAATAGGCTTAATGCTATCAAAACTGTGCAAAATGCGTAATAAGAAAGTTGTTTTATATGCGGGGACTTCAACATCAACCGCCACGCCAAAAATTCTTTAAATGCCAAATTTGAATCCCTACTATTACAATACAACTTTAAGCTACAAATTGATAAACCCACTAGGATTACTAATACAACAAGTACTTGCATTGATAACTTGGCAATAAACTTTAAAGACAAAAAAACTATAGCTATTCATGACCTAAAGCTATCTGATCATACTGCCCAAAAGATTGCTATACCTATTAGTAAATCAAAAAAACTTGATTTTTGGTACATATGGAAACGGGATATGTGCAAATATAATAGAATTAAATTTAGAGAGTGCATTAGTAGTTTAAGCTTTTGTGAAATATTTCAAACAGTTAACTCAAATGAAGCATATTCCGAATTCCATAATCTTGTGGTTTTATTCTATGAATTGTGCTTTCCTGTAATTAAAGTAAAGTTTAACAGTTCAAGAAAATTAAATGGCTTACTAAAGGTATTAGAATAGCATCTAAAGGAAAGAGGACTCTATATCGAAAGTTTGTACACAGTCCTAACCAGAAACATAAAAATCATTACAAAACATACGCAAAAGCTCTGAAAAAATGCATATTAACATCACATAGAATATCAAATGACGCATATATTAAAAAAAGTAGCAATCTCGTCAAATCAACATGGGAAGTTATTAAAGAGAATACAGAAAATGCACATATGCCCAGTTGTATTGACAATATCATCAAGGGAACAAAATTTATTACTTCTCCTCAAGAAATTTGCAACTCATTTAATAATAAATTTACGGATGAATCCAGCTCAAAAAATATAAATAACGTCTCAAATAACACTTCATTAGGGGCATCTATAACATCTAGTATCTTTCTGAAACCCACCAGCCCAATAGAGTTAGTGAAGATAATTAGAACAATGAAGAATACAAAATCCGTAGGGTATGATAACATACCGACATCCATTGTTAAAGACAATGTCGATTTATTTTTATATCCTCTCCTTCACATCATAAACCTTTCAATAGAAGATGGGTATTTCCCAGACAAATTAAAATATGTTATAATAAAACCAATACATAAAAAAGGCATAAAATCGGAAATGGATAACTATCGGCCTATAGCTCTCATTCCAATCTTCTCAAAAAGTTTTGAAAAGATAATTTATTACAGGCTCATTCAGTATTTAGACAAGCACAGCATACTTTCCAATGCACAGTTTGGTTTTAGACAAAAAAGGTCAACTACATTGGCTGTTTGTGAGCTAATAAAAATTGTAACACAATGTAGAAATGATAAACTTCCCTCTCTTGGTATTTTCATGGACATGTCAAAAGCATTTGACAGAGTATGCCATGAGAAGCTACTTCGTAAAATATACCATTACGGCATTAGAGGCAACTGTTATGAGTGGTTAAAATCTTACCTCCAAGGTAGACAGCAGTGCACTGAAATAACAGCTTACTCCGGAACCACAAAATCCTTTCACACTTACAGATCAGAATACAGATGTGTTAAAGCGGGGGTACCACAGGGGAGTTTGTTGGGCCCACTGCTTTTCTTATTATACATCAACGACTTACCAAATGTCTCTGACCAAAAAATACTTCTTTTTGCTGATGACTGCTCGTTGGTGGTAAGAGGTGAACAGACTAAAATTGAACAATTTGAAGAGGATGCCAATAGAGTATTCCATGATGTTAATAAATGGCTAGAAAATAATCAACTACAGGTTAACATGGTAAAGACAAAGATCGTGGAATTCTATTCTCCACAGTCAAAGCCAACTGAAATTAACGTAGCATATCAAAGCCTACAACTGGAGAGTGTACAATCCATTAAATTCCTGGGTATAATAATAGATTCTCATTGTAATTGGCTTCGCCACTCGGAACATGTAATGATGAAATTGAGCAGATATGTATATGTCTTGAGGCGACTTAAGGAAGTCTCGTCAGAAAGTACAGCTCTTCTAGCTTTTCACTCCTATGTCATGGCAAACCTACGCTACGGAATTATTCTATGGGGTAATGTGAGCAATAAAGACGAAATATTTAGACTACAAAAGAGATGTCTTCGGGCAATATATGGTTTAAAACAAACTGACTCGTGCAAATCATTTTTTTTTTTTTTTTTTTTTATACTACGACGGTGGCAAACAAGCATGCGGCCCGCCTGATGTTAAGCAGTTACCGCCGCCTATGAACGCTTGCAACGCCAGGAGCATCACGCGCGCGTTGCCGACCCTTTAAGAACCTATTTACTCCCCTCTTGAAGAACTGCATACTGTAGCCCCCGGGGAAAACCTCGGCAGGGAGCTCATTCCACATGCGAAGCGTTCGCGGTAGGAAGTTCCTATCATTGTTCACTGATCAAAATATTCTCACTTTTCCCGCTCTGTACATATATGAGATCTGTCTTTTTGTAAAGAACAATATAAGCATGTTTAGAGGTAGGAATCCAAGAGCAAGACTGCAACAAAAATATGGTTATGATGTGGTCGGACCATAATCAAATTCAGCGTTTTTCTCCAATAACGTTATGTGCATGAGTACTAAAATTTATAATAAGTTGCCTATAGACCTAAAACAACTAAGTACTCCTGATTTTAAAAGAAAGCTTTTTAATTGGCTAGTCAGCAAATGTATTTATAGCATAAGTGATTACCTTGCCATGTAAGACAAGTTCTGCCTATAACATAATACTACTTAAATGCATTACTATTTTGTTATTACTTTGTTACTATATTATGATGATGTTATAAAAAATGTAGATTACTATAGATTACATTATAAATTGACATTAAAATATTGTACGCCTCTCGGCAGGACATGATGTACTGGTACTAAACAATAACTAACACCTGTGATGTAAACTCATGACCATGCAATAAATGAATTGATTGATTGATTGATTGTTTGATTGATTGACAAAAAGTGCTTTCAGCGTTTTAGAAAAATCCACCCCTTAAGGGGTTAAATAGGGGTGCAATGTTTATTTGGGAGAAACTTTATTTTTGAACTAGAGACTTGAAACTTTGTAGAAAGCTTACTTAATCAAATACAAAAAAAGTTATTTCAGCGTTTTAAAAAATTCTGAAAAACTAAGAATAAAATTCCATATCTACCTATTTTAATATCTTTGTCATCATCAAAAATCTACGCGGACGAAGTCGCGGGCGGCCGCTAGTACAGTATATCCATACTTAATATTATAAATGCGAAAGTGTGTCTGTCTGTCTGTCTGTCTGTCACCTCTTCACGCTTAAACCGCTGAACCGATTTAGATGAAATTTGGTATGGAGATAGTTTGAGACCCGGGAAAGGACATAGGATACTTTTCATCCCGAATAAATTTAGTGTTCCCGTGGGATGAGCGGGTAACACCGCGGGGCACAGCTAGTAATATAATACAGTAAGTCAAAATCCTATTACCACTTATCGCTGCACCAAAATTGGTTAAAATCCGTTCAGTAGTTTCGGCGTCATGAGCGGACAAAACATGTTTACCAATAGATGGCGCTTCACGTCCATACAAATCCTGCATTGCGTTTTTAAGATTTTTCCTAAAATAATGCCACCTCTCCATAAAGACCGATTTCAATACAATTTGAGAAAGTCTACTTTCAATGCTGAGATGTGATATCACTACATAGTATAAAACAAAGTCGTTTCCTGCTGTCTGTCCCTTTTATCATAAACTAGCGACCCGCCCCGATACTATAGAACAACATAAATTAAAAAACTTCGCAAATTAAATCTTTATTTATGAATTAAAAACAAGAATGTAAAGGACTTTCAATGCTTGCATTTACTATGTAAGTTTCAAAACTCACGTACATACAATTCATCTGTCTATGCTATATAACATTGTAACTCCGAAAATACAAACGTTACGCCAGTCAAAAGAAATAGGTAGGTACTGAAACTGTAGCCTACCAATTCGTAATACGGAACCCTAAAAATGAAAAGGGAAAAAGGTCAGTCGATAAGAGCTTTCGACGATGGCCAATTTAGCAGTTACAGTGAGCCGTATCGGAATTTTAAATTTATCTCATTATCGTACAGGATATGTGGTAAAAGAATTTCTTCTTTGCTGAACGGGTTCAGTTCTTGTTTATAGCTGCATTTATAGGTAAGTACCTATATACTGTAGAATATAATGACCGACCAAATTATACTGGCGCACTGTGGATCGCCATAAACAAAAGACAACATACGTTTTTGTACTTCATTCAATCTTTATCGATTTATAGCTTGAACCCCTATACTTTTTCTTATTTTTAAGGATAGGGATTCCAGAAAGAAATCTTCTAAAGTACCTAAATAAATAACATTTCCATGAGTAATTATCGGTTAAGTAGGTAATATTTTAAACTACAAGTGGATTTTATGTACCACACGTCAGTAAGCCATTATTGCGTGACTTACAAACTAGTCTGCATATTTAAGCTAGATTTCTTTATTACCCAACGCACGGACTAATATACCTACCTACCCATTTGCTGGGTGCGCGATGACAGCGTCAACTTGCGGTTACAATTACGGCGGGCTTTTTAATGTCAAATGGCTGACTGTCTTTATGAAGAGTAAGTAAACAAACAAATAATTTCAATGAAATATCGTAATTTTCTTTCATTTTATTCGATTATGTTAATCTATAATGTCGATAAAACGTTGACCTTCTTTGTTTCCCGTCTAAAATGGCAAAATCAATAACTTTCAGATGTAATTCACACGGACCTTTTTATGGCTGTCTTCACGAAAAGTAAGTTACAAAATAAACAAATTTAACCGAATAACTCATTTCATGCGTAATGCAACCGATCATTTATGACTGTATTTTCGTAATAATATACATTGTTTTGTTTTTTCAGTTAAACATGGCTAAATGAATTATTATAACTGGATACTGCTCAATCAAACACAACATCGCTTTCAAATCCCAAACTACAATAAAATGGGAAACAATTCGTTTTTGCTCAACATGTCCAAAATGTAAAAGAAAATAAACGCATAAACATGCTACTCCCTACAACATACAAGATATAATATTAAAAATGTTGTTCTATAGGTTATACTAACTTTTTCCTCTTGATAGCGATTATCCATTTAATTCGTTGTTCTCGTTTCCAACTTGCTTGTGGAAATTTATTTATTTATGATTACTGTTTTTGCCATTGTTTTTGCAATTAACTACGCTGCAGGTTTCGTGCCGCATATTTATTTATTTTTAGATGCCTTAAGTTCGCTAGTAAAAAGTGACAGGTTGTAGCGATTCACATGTTCACGTCATGTGCCCGCCATCATATAATCATATATCATCATCGTGATACTCACATCATCATTATCATCATCGAATTTAAGACATATTAGCATCATACGTCATCGAGCTAATACTAAAATTATCATTTAGTAGATATAGGCAAAACAAATGCAAAATAAGAGTAACAGTGTGAATGTTTGCGGAAGCAAGTAAAACCATTCTTATAACTAAACATACTATCACTTTAAAAATAGCAAGTTGATATTCACAAATTGACAACAAAGGAGTTGAGCTTTACTTAGACTAAATAAGAATCAAAATCCCATATACAACGCTTAGAGGGCGGGGGCTAGGTCACGTGACGTATCGAGTGTCCCGAGTAGGACGAGGCAGGCGAGGCTGATGAGTGAGATGGAGCAGTTGAGTGGGGCGAGACAGATGACGCTGTCGAGTGAGATGGAGCAGTCGAATAGAACGGGTCAGTCGAGTAGGTCGACAGCGGTGAATGACTAGAGTTTTGGGTATAAATAGGCAAGGGCTTAGTAGGATGGGATTCATTCTTTCTTGCATCATCGACTGGGTAACACTGTTGTCTGGCAATAAGATATTAAATATATATTCTAGGGGGAATTTCTGTTGGGATTACATTATTTTTCTGATCTATAATTATTTATTGAAATGTTGTGGGATTTTGTTGTTTTTTGAAAGCTATTAAGCTTAAATTACATGCCAGAAATAGTGTTTTGGTACATGGTTGCCAGATGAAAGATATTTAACCTTGCGGCTGTTAAACGAATATCTTTCAGACTCTTCTAGTTTTACCCGAGTTAGGCGGCTCGGGCACTAGCCATATATAAGTGCAGTGAATAGCCTACGAGTGTGGACAGTTTTGTTTGGTGAAAGCAAGGACCACACGTGATGGACATGCGGGCCTTTCCGCGCTTGCCGAAGCCAAATGGACCTCCATGCTCGGTCTCATATACTTATATATTTATATGTCTGCTTTATATACACATATTAGGGCGGGTTACTCTGCGCTTCCGGCGTCTCGTCAGCCGCGTAGGGGGGACCCAATTACACGGATTCTAGTCCAACCTCGGGTTAATCTCCCGAATTTATAGTTTAGCTTACCTAGGTTCCATACACGTTTAAATGTAAATGTGAGGTTTAGGCCTCTAGTATTGGTGGTGCTAGCTAGTATGGGTACGGGGGTATGGGGATAGGTACATTCCAGTAGGAATATTAGAACGGGGTTTTTTTATCCTCCGAGCAATCGGCCATTCATCATTAACTAACATAACATTTATTCAAATTATTTTAACCTTGTTAGGTATAGTGGTCAAGAGGTTGAACTATTATTTTCTTAAGTGGTTATGACCCGGGACGTTAGTAGAGGAAAACAGAATCTTGTAGCGGGTTGTAAAGGTTGTGAATAGGGAACCTGTTAGTTAGGCCAACCAGATATTTAACACCTTAATTAAAGGAATAACTAGTTAAAAATTTATCGATTATGATTTAAAGTAATGTACCTTTGGTATAGCTTAAGAGATAGAATGGCATCACTGAAGTAAAGTTGAGTCAGTTGGTAGTAGATATTCGCTTTTTCAATGAACAGAAATAGTTTAGACTTTGTTATAATTTTGATAAGGAAATTGTGGATCGTTGTATAGTATGGAAATACAAAGCATTCCTAAGACTGGATGTGGAGTATCTGAAGTGTAAATTGCTAAGAAAAGCCGGGGACTTATGGATAGCAATAATGAAAGTTATTCGTTCTCGTATTTACATCGCAGATCTCAGAACTAAAGTAAATTATATCACAAGGGTTGAGAGAAAATTCCTTTATCAGAATCAGTCATTCGAGAGTTGAAAGATACTCCGATCGGCACATTAGTCTTCATGATTTCAAGGGTATACTACATTTATGAATATGGTCAAACGAAAACCAAGTTCTAGAACTCGTTAGAAGGGTTCATACCTACTAGGGAAGAGTAGTGTATTAGACTTCTTACAAATACAATTATAACTTCATTTTTCTGAATTATCAGTTTTACAATCATTAAAAGTTGTAGGTTTAGGCAGGTAGCTTAACCTAGCGTAGGCCTTGTGTAGTTAACTTAAGAAGCTTGCGCCAAAAGGCTTCCCTAAAAGATGGATCCTTGACACTTTGCCTTAGGTAGGACGTCATGCATAGATGTGATGAGATCCCACAGTGGTTTGTTCAGCTTAGACTAGGAGCGGAGTTCCCCATCCTCTAGCTGAACGCTTTAATTCGATTTGCTTCTCAGGAATAGATAGGTAAAGCGTTCAGTGACACTCTCCGCGCACTCAGGGTGGTAGGGGATTATTAACAAAAATTTATATATTTTTTTTTATACACAATAAAGATACCTTCTCCATTATACTATAATCTAGTCCTTACTAGTTCTTAATTGTGAAGACTAAAACAACTTCCTACTTATTGTATAGGTCTAGAATCCACTTCAGATTTGTCTACTATAGTTTATTTAAGGGAGGTATACCACCTTCTCAGATTAAGGTGTAATGACAAAATTTATTCAATATTGTCAAATATGAAAACTTAAGAACAATTAAATTCATAATAAAATCTCATAGATCCTGTAACTTTCATCTATTTATAGATTGGTAAGGAAGTGTAGTTTCATATTGTACATAGACATATGACTTCTAATCATTCTGGAGTAAGAACGTGCAATTTTAAGAACTAAATTAACTTTCATTCCAGAATTCTAATAAAATTTGGATAGAATCACATATTGATTTTTATTATTACATAAGGTAATCTAGTTCAACTATATCTGACTATGGACTAAATGAGTTTTATATTTCATATAGAAATAAAAAAAAATGTTAATAAAAGTATAATATCCCATACTGAATCATGCTATAGGAATTATGGATATTTTTGATGGCTAGACTACATAGGAAGGAATAAGTTTATATTTTAAGGTTAGATAACATTAAATTAAGTTAGAAATTTAATTAGTATGAAGAACCAAGGTAGCAGTAGGATAGGAGAAGCTTGCATTAAATAATTAAGAGAATACACATTTATTTGGAAATACATAGTAGCATAGCACAGTATATAGGTACGGAGGCACTTAGCGACACATCACGGTTAAATTTCTCTTAAAAGAAACTGAGTTACTACTTCAACGTTGGGTCCTGCACATCTAGACGTTCACAACGGTTACACCGATCACATTTTTTGGCCATTAATTATTAAGAAAAGTTCAAACTCAATTGTTATAAAGATCCTTTCATATCTAGTTTTGTGTAGTTGTAGGTTGTGGTAGACTAGGAGCTGCTGTTAAGAAATCCTTAGGTAATTGTAGTAGGGTTTTCTAGGGCTTCGTTGTAGGAGTAGAGTCTGGAGACGAAGGTGAAGCAGGCGAAGGACCCGTTCCTTTAGTCTAGGGCTTAGCATACATTCCAATAGGCGCGCGTTCCCAGGATTTGTTTATTTAGTAGGTAGCTCGTAGACATTTCAGTTGGTGCTCGTTCCCAGGATGTATTTATTTAGCAGATAGTCTTTATATACATTACAAGGTGGCCTGACGAAAGTTCCTTTTTTGGCCACGGCGCGCGCTGCGATCGATTCGTGGTTCCCCCACCACCTACTTCGCACCCAGCGATACGAGCGATATGTAGTTAGTGCATACTATATACTATATGTACTAGCTAGAGGCCAGTGGCATGGAGTAAAAGATCTCACTAGACAAGCCTGAGTAGATTGAGCTTACGTATTCTCTATGAATTATAGAAAAGCGCTAAAGCATCCTAAAATAGGCAAGCTGGTGGGAATCGGGTTATATGGGCGCCACGTTACTGCTAGATGGTTACATTTTTGATATCGTAATCATCACCATCTGCAGCTCAAGCCTAGGTGAGCCTTGGCCTGGTCGAAGGTCGAGTAACTTCCTCCATTCCTCTGTTTTTTGTCTCCAGCCGCTAACACCTAAATAGATTTCATATTGTGAGTGTACCTAAATCGAACTAAACACCCGATTGCCGCGCCCGTAGTTAGGAAGGAAGGTATCTTTTTCACTAGTATTATCGGTACTTACAAAAGCAATGATACTTAACCGTTATTATTATAGCCACCATTTAGCCAAGGAAAGCCAACTCCAAGTGGGTTCTCATTAATTTTATGGAGCTTCATTGATTGTTGTTGTGTTTAGGTTTCGTCTACGATTGTTATAACCTTGAGAATCTTCTTCAAGCTTAAGTTTGATCACGAAGTCCAATACCCTCTCAAATTTGTGGCATTGACCGCTTATTTGATTGGAATAAACATCTGAACAAATCAAGTTCCCTCACGTAATGCTTATCAAAAAGGGATAAAATATACAGCATAAAACGCTCATGTCATATTCCGGGCATCAGCGCCCCGTTATGAACGTATCATAATATGAAGCGATGAACTTTGCGACCGAACAGCGTAGAAAATGTAAATAGAGGCTGTATCGCGAGACCTCCAGCGCATTCTTCTCGATACCCTCGCCATAAACAGTCATCAGAATCTAGCCGAGCCGAGCTTCGGACAAATTCCTTTGATCTTGTTTAGGGTAAATCTTTTCGATTTATATGTTAATTTATACATTTGAATTTTCTGCGGCTCCGCATCGAGCGGTGTTACTTGTTAATCTGAGCTCTTGTCTACCGAGATCTTCTATTTACGTAATCCTTTTCAATTCCGATTGTAGTAGGCTTCTTGAAAAATCCGCTGGATTTGAGCCGCTAATAATATTGCGGGTAAGCCGCGAGTTCGGGTAATGCGTTTACCATAAGCAGGCCGGTCGCTGCTAAAATGCTAGTCTAAGGCATGCAAACGAGCATGTCTTTAAGAAAGTGGAATTTCTTTGCTCAGCACAAATTTTATCGAGGACACGTAATTTCCTTTGATCCCTCATCTTTATTCAATGATCCGAGGATCGTAACGCTACGTAAGCGAATTCATTATTTCTTCCAACACTGTTATATAGATCACACGGATATAATTTACTTACGAATCGAACAGGGTGACGTGACTTGATACTTAAGGATTATTAACTGTGTGATCACTTTAATTTAGGTCCATCCTCACTTATGCTTTGTATCGATATTTGGAAAGCTTAGGAAAAGAACGATTGGCGTTAAAATGGGAGTTTCAACCACCGTCAGTCCGCTGAAACACCTGTGGAATTACCCTTATTTATGGTAAAATTCGAATGGAGGCCACGCACCGGCAAGCGCAGCGTAGGACGTCCACCCACAAGGTGGACAGACGACCTGGTAAAGGTTGCAGGAAGCCGCTGGATGCAGGTCGCTTCCAACCGGCCGATCTGGAAGTCACTGGGGGAGGCCTATGTTCAGCAGTGGACGTCCTGTGGCTGAAATGATGATGATGATGATGATGGTAAAATTTCCCGTCAAAATTAAATTCAATATAAATAGGTATATGTCAAAATATTAGGTTACAACCATAATTCCAAGGTATAATTTTTATCTCCTTATCATCAACAATAAGGTTGTTAAAAATATTGTGCGTTATAAACAGGCTTCACAGGTATCACGTTTCGGGCGAAACAACACGAGAGAACTGTAAAGGAGTTTCATACAAATTTGTAAAAAATTGCAAATTTGTGGAGTTTGTGTCCACGAACAGGCTTAACAGCTGAATTATTTATTTATTTAAACTTTATTGCACAAAATACAAAAGTAAAAGCACAAATGGCGGTCTTAATGCCATAAGGCATTCTCTACTAGTCAACCATAGGGCCAAACAGAAACTAGCAGTTGGTGCAGGATCATAAAAAGCCGTGTCTAAAAACATAAAACGAGATAAAAGTCAATAAGTTTGATATATATAATATTAACAATATACATACATACACGCATATACATTACAATACACATACATAATTTACAAAAAATATATAAATACGTATATATGTCGGGGAATGGGTGGGATGGCCGGTGCAGTTTGTGGCATATTAGATGCGCTATGGGATATAGTTGTGGACGAGGAGGTAGTTCGAGCAAGACGAAACACTTCAGATAAAATCAACTTGATTTATTCCTTATACAATGAAGCATAAAATAACAGTTCCTGGCACAGAGGTCTGTAAGCTAAGTCTCGAACAGAATAGTCTTTATTAAGTTAAACACTAGGTACATTGCAGAGATATAACCATTCATTGACTCTAATCAACTTGGTATAGCACAACGAAACGGGACAGTTCCAAGGCAGTAGTGCACTCGACGGTGACCCAAACTGAAGTGTGGTGGGCGTTCGCTGAGTGAACCGCCAAGACTCTGTCTAGCGCGCCAAAACTGGTTCAAGGGGGCGCTACTGTCGCCTTCCAATGGCGCGGCGGTTTCGTTGAGCTTCCATACTGATGACCGTCTCCGACATATATATATGTGTACCCCTGTAAAACATCATATAGACATTCAATTCTGAAATTCTTTGGAGAGATGTTTGCGCACCATGCGCATTATATATGTTTTTAGTGGTGTATTTTTTTTAAATATTTTATTGCATATATGTTTGAGAAAAGCTCTATACATGCCTTAGCCGTGAAAATGGCTTACCAGCTTCTTATCACTATCCGGGCTCCCAGCTACGGTCAGCTGTCTATACCTACTCACCCGGCAAGGCCTTCTTTCCCGGTGTCTGCATGCAGTAATGTATTATTTAAAAAAAGACTTGTAAAATTTTCTGTCCGTTCTTATCCATCTAATTATTTTCGTCAAATACCTGAATTAACCTGATTAAATATTCCACGGCCGTGTAATGTGTTCTGGCAACATTCCGAGCACTTTCGCTCCAAATTTTAGTTATACTCGTAATCCCTTTTAAGATTCGATTTGTGACGTTAAGTGTTGGCCCATACGAGTACCTCAAACGTTGGAATTAGGGATAACAAAGTTTGTGGCTGCGAGCGCGGGAATCTTACGTCCAACTCGATGTTGGATGGGAAACTGTTTTACTGTCAAGGTTCCAAGTATCTATTAAGGGGGAGTATTAGTGATTTTTTGAAATGAAAGACTAGTCCACACAAATACATTGATATTATATTTTATTGTTTCTAGAATTTAATAAATGTCAGATGTTCCGAAAAGCTTAAGGCTCCTTATTCGTTCAAAAATGCTGATTCTTGTCATATTATCAATGTTATTATTTAGAACAGGGCTTATTGCGATTTATTTGAAACCAAAAGTTTGAATTTTTCATTGGCAATTTTGGTTTACAAAAATTACTCGAAATTTACAAAATTGACGCAGAAAACTGGTTTTTCAACTTATTCTCGACTTCACGCAATAAAAGCATAAAATATATTTGTTATAATAGTAAAAAAAAAACATTTTAAAATGTATAAGGCCTCTTAATAACTAACTAATTTTCACGAAGAAAACCCAATCCAACAGGCAATGAAGAAACTTGTAAGAAAGATAAATGACATTATCAGAATCATATGAATAATGTATAGCATTAAAACTAGCCGACACTAGGTTACTACTGGCTTATGTAAAATTTCATACTAAAAATGACAGCTACTTTTGACCAAACTCATATAAAATTGGCAAGTACACAATTGTCAAAACAATAAACAGTATATTACTTATCAGATGACTGTTATAAAATAGATTTGTTATTTTTCTCGAACCCTTCGTAGTGATCTTTTCAATGGCCCTATATTGATCGTTAGCGTGGCCCTTCTGCCATCAGCAATACAATCTGCCCCTAGCGACTAGCCCTTTACATAGTTAGTAAATTGATTCGCAAACATCTGCTTCTTGGAAATGTTTAGCTCCTGTATTTTTAGGATGAGACAGTAATCATACTCCAATTGACTACTATTAGGGTTTATTCATCAATCTGAATGATATACCATTATTTTTCTTCTTTAAATAGAATACATATTCATCCTGTTTACTCGCAGTCAACGAAATATGATTTGTTGGAATGTTTTCATATAGTAGTACAGGGCAAATCATATTATTTATACGTCATATTAAACTATGAAAATAAAGTTTTATTATGTCTTCTTCGACCTTTTTAGATTTGTAATATACAACATAGGATAACAACGTTAAAGAGACAGTTTTGAACACGTAAATAAACACGTAAAATATCGCCGAACGCGAAGCACACAGAAACAAATGGTTGCCTCGTTTTTCTGCAAAACGGGACATACTCGTATTGCTACTGTGGTACTAGAAGATCAAAAAACAGTCGATTCGGAATGGTACGTGACAGTTTGTGCCCCAAAAGTATTGTCAGCTTGGTGTGATAAGCGGCCAAAGTCAGAAACCCAGCAACTGCTTTGGCACCATGACAACGCAGCCCCGCACACTTCTGCTAGAACACTGGACTATTTTAGTACCAAACACGTCACTATCTTGCCTCATCCTCCATATTCACCGGACCTAGCACCATGTGATATCAAAAATCAAAGACAAATTAAAAGGAAGGCGATTTGAAAGCAAAGAAGATGCCCTGGCAGCTTATAACTATGAAATTTCTGAAGTGTCTAAAGAAGAGTGGTCATTAGTATTTTCCAAGTGGTTTAGACGGATGGAAAAGTGTATACGTGTTCACGGTGAATACTTCGAAAAAATAGACAACTTTAATGAATAATAAACATTATGATTTTTGAGTATCTAATTTCTTTTGGCATGACCCTCGTATTCGACGTTTAACCCTATCACTGCCATACGATTAAATACATTATTTTGTTATTGTAATATTCTTATTACCTCAACGACTGACAATAATTGATATACGAGTAATGGCTGAAATTTATTATATTAAGTAATGAGCGGATAAATGAGTTAGGATCAGGACACACGCTGACCGAGATTTTATTTAACTTATTTATAGCCCGACCTAATTCTAGCGAAGTGTGAGGACTCATGTCTTATGCAGGACGGGCCGGTCACGCTGTGGTATCCCACCTCATAAATCCATTTAAGAATTTAGACCCCATAGGCCTTGTCACGTTGTTAGGGAAGACGATTGCTGAGTTTATCACGTTCTCTGTGTTCACTCACTCTGTGTGTGTTTGTGTGTGTCTCAGTCACTTTTCCACTCTAATCTATTTAAATAAAATCCATTATCAGTTTCCGAATTGTTACACACTTAAATAAAACAATTTGAACGGTTCTCTTATTTTATAGAAAATCACTTCACCGAATGCTCCATTCCATAAAATATTCATTTCATAGATAAATTTTCCTCGGCAGTCATACATTTTTCAGAAATCTTGAAAAGTTAACCTATAGAGTTAGGTTAGGTTATTTAAGCTATAATATTCCAAAATATTTTTTGGTTTCCGAAAAAATGCTTTCGATTAAATGAGAATTCGATGAAACCTTTGTCTATAAAACAAGGGTAAACCCAATCTGAACATTTATTTGACTTATAAATTATTTGAGTGACCAATTATTTTATTTATTTATTTTTAGCCTGTACTGTCCCACTGCAGGGCAAAGGCCTCCCTCCCTTTCTTCCAGTCGTCTCTGATCAAGGCAGCAACGGACCAATCCTTTCGGAATGTGTCTAGGTCGTCCCGCCATCTTCGGCGTGGTCTGCCGCGACGTCGTACATTAGGTGGGATCCAGTCAGTGGTATTCTTAGCCCACAGTTCCGTCGACATGCGGCAAACGTGTCCAGCCCAGTCCCACTTAAGCTTAGCGGCTGTCAGGGCGAAGTCGGCTATTTGGGTTTTGGAGCGCAAGATGGTATTTCTGATTCGATCTGCTAATTTTATGCCCAATATACTACGCTCCATTGCCCTCTGGCAAACCTTGAGGGAGTGCTTTTGAGCCTTAGTCAAAGACCAAGTCTGGGCACCATAGGTGAGGATCGGAAGAATGCACATGTCCATGAGTTTCCGCTTTAAAGTAATGGGAAGTTCTCCCTTCATGAATTCCTTCATGGACCAATAGCTCTTCCAGGCATTTTCGGTACGCCTTACGACCTCCTTGTCTTGTCGTGCCTGGAAAGAAACTATTTGGCTCAAGTATATGCACTCATGGACATATTCAATACCTCCGCCATCAACTTCTATCCTATGTTTAGTGCTGTTTGTCATGAGCTTGGTCTTTGACATGTTCATATGCAACCCAATCTCAAGGCTTGATATGCTCAGCTGTTGAAGCATGCTTTTGATTTCGGCCGCCGATGTTGAGAAAATAACAATGTCATCAGCGAAACGGAGGTTGGTTAAACGTCTACCGTCGCCGATATCAACGCCCTTCCCTTCCCATTCAACCGCCAGCATCCTAAATACCTGCTCCAAGGTGCTGTTGAAGAGTTTGGGAGAGCGGGTCACCTTGTTTCACTCCTATTTCGATTTTAAAAGATGGTCCAGGAGACTGCAGTTTGATGTTGGCGGTGCTACTATTGTAGATGTTGCGAATGAGGTGTATGTACGTTGGATTAATTTTTTGGGCTTCTAAGGCAGAAAATATGGATGAATGACAAATGCTGTCAAAAGCTTTACAATAATCCACAAAGGCAAGGTAGAGAGGGAGGTTAAACTTGTGGTGTTTTTCTACCAGAGTGACCAATATGAAAAAAATAGTGAATGATAATTATATATTTAGAATTATATATTCACTGGCTTCCTAAACCTCGTTTAATATAGAATAATAAAAATAATTTGTTTACTAAATCGTTTTCCTTTGAATACGAGACATAATCTTTTAATGTATTACTTACCCAAAATTAATAATAATAATATTATATTTTACGTTTGTAGTAACTTAATAAATTATATTGTTTCATTTTTATTAATGTTAACTATGTAAAAAGGGGGACTTTAATCTTTTCCTTTTAATTTTTTGTTTAAAGTCGTAACGTAATTTGCTTAAATGTTAAAATTAAAATGTATCACTATACCAAATAATACCAAACTATCAAAAGTAATAAGTGTGTTAATAAAATAGACGTAAAATGTTTGCACATTTAACTTTATGAAACACGTATGATAGACAAACATATAAAGAAGAAAAACATTCGAAAACACTTAAATCTCTCTTCACTTTGCTATAAATCATTTTTCTCAAACATCCAAGGAAATGTCGTTCTTATAATCGTGGTAATAGAACGCGAAATACGTCTTTGTATAGCAAATTGATGAAGATTCGTTCTAATTTCAAATTAGAGGTCTATAAAGGAATTTCATACAACATTATGGCCGTGGCCAACAAAGGGATTGTCTTCTGTTTCAGTGGGGTTTATTTCTTTTATTGATAATCTATGGCATACTGCCAATAAAAAGAAAAGTTGTTTGTGCATGCATATTTACGTTTTATTTCTTATATTTAACTAGATTATTCAATTAGATTAAAACAGATACTCAATAAAATTATAAACGTGATGCCTACGTTTATTGTAAAAAAATATAACAATATCTAATTAATAAGGCGTTGTATTTTTTTTAATTAATAGAATCATCTTAACATTTTGTAGCAAAAACATTAACCCGAACAGCTTAAAAAAATAAATTTTGAAAAGTAAAAACTTGGCGGGAATGGTAAAAATATATGAATATATAAGTTGAACATTTGTATTATTTCCTTGGATTTATTTGAGAAAAGCACTATACAAGCCTCGGCGCGAACAGGGATTGTATGCCTCGTATCTCTAGATGGCCTCGTTATCACTCGGCCATCTATTACTACTCGGCCAACAATTCCCTATTTCGCGGCCTCTGCAGTAATGTACTATTATAGGACTTTCACCAAGATCAACGACAATAAAGAATTCGCATGAAATTGTGAAATAGTTTCGAAAGGACGTGCCTACTTCTGACTAGCAAAGGTCACAAAGTAGTTCTGTAATTGATAAGTAGTTAGTTGTATTTACTTAGGTTTGGGTTAAATTACGTTTGCGTAAACATTAAAGTTTGTTACTTAATTGCTGTCCCTTAAGTAAACAAATATGATTACGGTTGAAAGTTAAATTTTTACTCGGTCTGATTTTAGTCTCTTGACGCAAATGAGGGATCATTTAACCTAGCGTAACGTCAAACATAACCCTTTTTAAACACAAACAGGTGACGCACAGAGATAATAGAGGTGTTGACTGATGTTGGATTATACAACATATTGTAGTTATATGAATAAAAATTGCTCCATAATAATTATAAAAACGGTTTAAACTCACGTCAAAATTGTCAGGAACGGACCGACATGTTGCGAACTCATTTGGAGCTCTTCATCAGGGATAGCTATCCGTGCTGCTACGCGACTCACGACCCACTGCTCCATATGACATGTAACAAAGAAAAAAAATCATATACATTTTTTTTTTAATATGTGTGTGTATACTTATTGTCTCCATACAAATATTGGTACCCAACCTACGGAATGACGTCACAATGTAGGTGGAATTTGTATGGAGCGTTTTAGCGCTCTGTAGGAATGTTGAACTTTGCCGGTCATTTCTGACTTTTAGAGCAGTCAAGTGTAATTAGTCCCATATAGACATTTGATCCCAAAAAAAACGAAATCGATTGACATCCCCAGAAAAAAAAAATCAACACGCCTATTATAAATTTGGCTTATCTTTTACCAGATGGAGTGACTGAATTAAATAGTAATACCAAACTGAATACAAAAATATGCGGGCTTGTTGCGATGGTTGCGTTTATCACGCGATAAATAAATTACAAAGCATCTGATTTCATCTAGTCCCACAGTATGCTCTAGCAGAATTTTGTTATGAACACTAAACGACGATTTACATATTTATAAAGATAAATATATAGATCATAGAACATCCAGGAATAAACATTCGAGTTCATCGCACAAATATTCGCCCTTACTGGGATTCGAACCCAGGATCGCCAGCTAAGTAGGCAGCTGATTAATAGCCATAACGGAACAATCAGGAGAAGAGTACTGTGTGGCTGCTTGTCTACTATCACTCCTATGGCGCGGAGATAATCCCATTAGCGGGTTATATTCCCACACAAAGTCTGACTCACTGGTAGTGAGGGCTAAACAGATCTGATAGAGTTCAAGTTATGTTTAAGAAAAATACGTGTCTACTAGAAGTGCTAAGCTAAAAGTACGTGGATACAGTGTGCGCAAAAATATACCGATAAGATTTCTTAGCGTCGCTCGGCATAGCTCGGTATTGGTGGATTTTATCCTCACACGCCCGCTTAGTTACGCAGCTTAGTTCTAGTGGAGATGCAGCTTAAAGTACCAAGGCGCTCATTCGTACATATCGTCAAATGTCTCAGGTATATCGCCTTCGCCTTTAGCCGTCATTAATACGCGATGTTTGTGATTCGAGTGCTGCACAAAGTAACATTTCACGTTACTAAGTACTTAGGATTTATTTTGTTTCATTTGATTCTGACGAAGCTTGTTGTGGATACACTTTGTGAATTGCATGCGTTGTTTTTAAACGAACGAAGCATGTGGTGAATTTTCTTTTCCGTTTTTAGGTGTCCGTTATATCCATTAATGAAAAGTACCTAAGTTTGCGCCTGATTTGTATGCGACGCCATTGATAACAGGCGCAAACTTAACTTAGGAATATCGGCATTTCAGAGATATCAGAAAGACATATAGAATTAGGTCCCTGGATTACTTTTCAGTACCGATTACCATTTTCGGCTAAACAGAGTTGAACTTATTTCTGAATTGTCATTGCAATCTCTTATTGTAACTAAATGCCTTTCTTTTTTTTTCTTTTGCCTTCAACTGTATTATGCCTCTATTGTTTACTTCCTTTTATAGTGACAGTATATTAAGTACGCCAAACGATGAATGGCGAATAAATTTAAAATGGCAATAAACTTGTGACGTAAAGATCTGTATATCAAGGGACGTGACATTACCCGTTTTTATGTTCGCAAAAAAGTCCACATCGTTGGTGGAATCGTTTTTGTGAAAACAACGGGGGTAATAAAAGGTGTTATTGTTATCCTTTGAATTTATATCCAGATATTATCGCGCGCAAATTGCTGCTACGGAAACTTTTACCTAAATCGGATGCTTGGAATAGTGACCCCGGGGCTAGGCGGTGCGAATGCTGAAATTTGATTAATGTTCGTAATTTTACTACGCATGGGTGACAGGGTAGGCTATTTTGTACTATAATGTTTAAAGCGAGACTAAAGAAACAATTTAATGTAAAAGTTATACTTGCCTAATCTAGGAAATTAGGTCTGACGAATAGAGGCTAAATTTGTCATTTTCTAATGGCTTTTTATGCGAAATGTCTCTGTTATGCATATATACGAAGTTTAACAATGTTTATTTGCCTTCAAATGTCAATTTGCTAATATTATATCACTCAGTGCAGCTCGAATTGTAACAATGAAAATAAACCGCAACCAATACAACGCGCTCGATTGGCAGTCAATATTAATCTAATTAGACCCTAGTGTTTGTACTATGTGTGTATGATCTGAAAGAGCAAATTGAAAACGTAGCACGAATACCTAAGTGCATGCTAAACTTAACTATTTCGTAACCAAAGATCTCATAGTGCTACGCTCGTAGCCAATAGTATGGGTGTAGATTAAGTGTGCCAGTGGGGCCGCGCTTACCTTATCCTAGCACGAAGATGTGCTAAACTAAACACTTTAGTAACCTAAGATATCGTAGTGCTACGCTCGTAGCCAATCATATAAGGTAAGTAGGGATAGTTATTAGGGATACGTGCGTCAGTGGGGACGCGCTTACCTTACCGTAGAACGAAAAAGTGCAAAACATAATACTTTCGTAACTAAAGATTTCGTAGTGCTACGCCCGTAGCCAATAATATAAGGTCACTAGGGATAAGTGTGCCAGTGGGGCATGCGCTTACCTTATCGCAGCACGAATAAGTGCTAAACTTAACACTTTCGTAAGCAAAGGTTTCGTAGTGAGAATGAGAATGAGAATGAGAATGACGCCAGCGCACAACCACGCAATTAGAGTTAGTTGGCAAATTTAAGTTGGTATTACTTATAACATCTGCACTTTTCGATATTTTGATATGGTAGGTGTGCTTGTGTGGGACAATACCTAATATTCTTAACGAACTCGATTTACCTAATATTCTTAACGAACTCGATTCCAACACACTAACGAGTGTGTGTGAAACACCACACCACTGTAAACGAATTGTCAAAGCAATGTACCTTAGGTGATGTAATTCCGATCGTAATTAATAGTAATAATACCTACCTACCTATTTAATACCTGATTGTAGTTACCTATGTGAGTGAATTCAACGGCAGTTAAACCTTAGTATGGTTTTGCTCGTTGCATAATTGTTAAATGTATTGTTTTTGTTCTGTATGATAAATAAATGAAAAAAAAAAAAATGTATACTTTATAGTAGCTCGTAATAGCAGTTATAGCTATAACTGCTATTACGAGCTTAGCACCCTCGGAGAGGGTTCCTGCTGTTGAATTTAATAGACAATAGGTGGAACAGACAGCCAATATAAAACGTAAACTCCATTATTCCTTATTGTATGAGAAAAAAAAACACAATTATATATTTTAGCAGTTATTCTTAGATATAGGTAAGTTTTAAGAAGTAAAAATATAATTTTATGTTATTTTAAACAGTAACACAATACTTATATTCTACCATAAGAACTATTTCTAGTATTTCTCTTAGCACAAGTATAAAAAGAGGCATAATACAATAGAACAATTATTTATTGCACACCAATAAAAAAAAAACATTTACAATTGAAACCTTTATTTAAAAATGGTAGATAATAGGCGGCATAATACAATGCAAATATATGTAACTGCAATCAAATGAATAATTTTTATTTATTATTTCAAAATTGATTTCAATATTAAAACTAACATAATTACACGTATTTCCCATAACTGGTTACAATACCTACAAAAACTGTACAATACCTACAAAAACTGCCTACAGTGTAACGAAAATAAAAGATTTTCAGAAAAAAATAAATTATTCATCAAATTGCGCGTTCTGCGTTGAAAAATATATCGTTTCATATAAATCGCCTCAGCGGGGCTAGCATATCTTGCACATGTCGCGCGCGACGCGACATATCGGCGCGACTAAACGTCATCTCGTAAGGCGGTAGCATGACTTAGCGCGAGATGCGAGAAAGACTCGCTCGTAGATGTCATTCTGACAAAATGACATTAAAATGAGACTTCGAACTGAATTGGTAGCATAACTACCTATTTCGCGACAAATCCTTCTAGCTTTTCTACGTCAAACGGCGAGATATAGTCTTCGAGCAATCAAGCACGCGAAACGTTGTCGCACCGTGTTTAAAATTGTGATTTAGGTAATTTCTATAAGAAAATAAATAAGTAAGTTAATAAATTAGCTTATTATCAGTTATTACGATATCTTTGAAGTTTAAGATTGTCGCAATTACAGCTTCTTCGTCGTTTTTTTTTTCAATTTCTTCAGGATGGCTATGTTTTTCATTTTAAATGAGCAAAAACGAACAAGGCGAATCCAGCGGACGCGCCTGAGGGATTTGGCGAATCCTTTCGAGCTCCCAACTCCAGAATTCCGGCACAATTATAGGATGAATAAGCCTATGGCTCTGTATTTGTGCCGGGAGCTGGAAGGCGCGTTGGCTCCCCTACAACGCCATGGTCACCCTGTCCATATAAAGGTATTATCAACAATTATCTTATAATTATGTATTCAGTCAAACAAACACGTTTTTATCTTTTTTCTTATTCTTTAAAAGTGCCATCGAAAAGGTTGAAATGTTGTCAATTGTCCAGTAAATCCGAAGAAAACGTGATCACGACGCCATCAACCGGGTGGAATTATTATGTTCTAACTATCCCGAGACTCACTTAACTATACACACAACATTTCATGTAAATCGGTTCAGCCAATTAGGTAAAGTTTGATGACTAACACACGTATTGAATAATTATGCATATATATGTAGTTTTACTTGCAATGAGTTTAGGAAAATTCTTCTATAATGTTATAAAATTCAAAGATTGTATTGAAAATCTGTTTTCTATGGAGAGGGGTAATTTTTGGTGGAAAATCTTAACAGCGCTTTGCAGTGGCGTATTACTTGGTATTTTTTTCATTGTCCTAACATCACGCCAAAACAACGGCTGGACTGATTTTAACCAATAATATTATTATTAACGTAAAAATGTGACGTTCCACCTATAATCAAAGACTGCATAACAGATTTCCATATTTTTTTTAGTAATACTTATGGTTTTCATAATATACTTAGTAGAACATAAGCTACAATTAATTAGGGCATTCGTTCATATTCCATGTTGTGTTCCCTTGGGGTGAGCGGGTAACACCGCAGCAAGTAAATTATGAACTGTTGCAGGTACTGACAGCAATTAAATTTATGGCAGGAGGCAGTTATCAGCGCGAAGTGGGCCAAGACCATAATCTGTGCATTGCACAAAGAACTGCCTCAGACTATCTTGGCCAAGTTGTAGCTGCCATAAACGAAAGGTATTAATTAAGGTTCAAAATACACAATTATCTAGTGCTAGTACTTACTTCTTTGTGTTCTAGTGTAAGCTTTACATACTAGGTTATTGGTAGCATTGGTAGCGAACCCCGCCTGAACTATTTCATTTCACAATTTTTTGCTTCAAAATAAATATTAGGTAATTACCTATTTTGCCTGTGGATGTAATGTATATTAATTAAAAATGCTTATTATAATTTACTCAGCATGTGGGCCTTTGATTGAATGATGGGTGCAAAATAGTTTACTTATTTCAGCATGAAATAAGTACAATAAAGTATATTTCTATTTAACTTCAGGTTAAAACCGAGGTGGATAACCTTCCCCGGTACCGAGGCGGAAAGAAGAAATGTGGCAAATGAGTTCCAACAAAAGTTTGGCTTACCAAATGTATTGGGGACGTTGGACTGCACCCATGTGTCTATCTTTCCGCCTCCTCGTCCTCATGGAATGCAGTACAGAAATCGGAAAGGGGTACCCACAATAAACGTACAGTTGGTAAGATTCGATAAAAACAAACATGTACAGTACTACCTACTTCTAGTACCTACTCTTTAAAAGGCGTTGGCAGGTCTTATTCTCACAAAGGCCGTATCAATGGTATCTATTATATGCCCTTTTTTAGGGTCTCCGTAACCAAAGGGTGCCAACGGGTCCCTATCACACTACTAATTTGTCACAGCGCTGTATCTCTTCGTAATAGGTAGAGACTTGTAATTCTCGCATAATGCATATTTGTATAGTCACTATACTAAGAACCTACAAGATGGACTGATGACCTTATAAAGGTCGCCGGAAGGCGCTGGATACAGGTCGCTTCCAACCGGTATAATATGGAAGTCCAAAGGGGAGGCCTATGTTCAGCAGTGGACGTCCTATGGCTGAGATGATGATGATGATGATACTAAGAAAGGAGATCCTATTACAATTTAAATAGTAAGCTATAGCAATTTTAAGGAGACCATACAAATAACGTGTTTGAAATAAATACCGTATTATAAAATGTTTTATCTTCCGTGCGCGAATGCTCAGGACTCGCACTTGACTAGTTATCTCACAGCGTTTAATTTTTAACAGATAGCAGACGTAAACTGCAGGATCATGAACGTAAACGCCCAGTACCCGGGAAGGGTCCATGACCAATTTATTTTTAACCACTCGGTCATCAAGCAAGAGATGCGCCGATTATACGACCGAAGAATAGGGTCTTATCACCTCTTGGGTAAGCGTAAGTTAGTCAAAGGTATCCCCTTCTTTTTTTGACAAAAGTTTCATCGAATTTCCGCCGTCGAGATTTGTCCTCTTAAGCCAAATGTTATAAGCCAATTTAGCCCAGTGGTTAACTAGATAGAGCTAGTAGTGAACATAATTTTTTTACCTTTTGTACCTTCCTGTATTGTGCAAGAAAGTTGAACTACTTATTTTATCCGTTTCATTATATTTCAGGAGATTCCGGCTACGGGCTAGAGCCATGGCTCATGACTCCAATTTTGCATGCAGTGCCTAACTCACCCGAGGACCGTTATACACAGTGGCACTGCCAGGTCCGCAACACCATCGAGCGGACCAACGGATATTTAAAAGGGTCACTAAGATGTCTTGGGCGCGACAGATCACTGCATTACTTACCTGAGAAGGCGTGTAGCATAATATATGCCTGCTGCACTATATATAATATTATGAAACACTTCAGGTTCGTAAATTATAAGCTTTCTTAAAGTATACACGTGTACAGTTATTAAACAAAATCATTACGAAAAAGATACTGACTTCACGAAGGCTTAAGAACAGGACTTGTTACTGGGCCTATATTCCCCATCAACTTTCCCCCGTTTTCATTTTTTCTAATAAGAACATTACATATAGACATATGTAACTCGTTTCGGCACCTACATTTTGTTTTTTATGTTATCAGGGTGGAAATGGAGCAGATCGACGAAGTTCTCGAAGAGCCGGAAATCAACGAAGATCAAGACAACGTACTTTATCAGGCGGCGCTACACAAACGTCGCAATATTATTGAAGAGTTTTTCAATTAAGATGTTAATTGCTAGTATACATATGTATATATATTATACATATATACATAAATCAATAAAATAATATCAATATTACTTTTACTCTTTTATTGAACTAAGGGATGCGGCCAAATGTTCACGATTACTAACAGAAATGAAAACATCTCGTTTTCTAGGAATTGTAGGTCCTAACTATGTACACTGATATGTATCAATTACATAGAAATAGTAGCGAGTCTGACTAGAAACGTTACGACCCGCTACCGGCCCATGTGACTGTGAGTGTTAACATATTGAGAGTTTGTAAAAATAATGTTTTGGCTGTTGCAAAAGGTTTAATAAACAATAAAATCAATTAAAAATATGTAAATAAATTATTCCGTCCCCTGGCTCTTCGCGCTCGCCGCAACTCCATGAGCTGGTGCCGCTCAGCCAGCCTCTCCTGCCGCACCAGTGTATTGCTGATATCCTGCAAACATTTTAGTTTTATTTTATTAATACTGCAGAATGTGCTCGCTACTTCGTCTGCAGGAGTGAAAAGGCATGCTCCTGATTTTATTTGCTTGTGGTAGCCGGGTAAAAGTATCCTATGACCATCTGTTGTGTGTGTTGCCTTTGACATTGGATTTTGTGATATGATACATACAATTTTCTATTTTGTGACAATTAAACAGACTATGTCCTTTTTTAAATAATTCGAAACGTCGAAATAATAAACACTTTCGAACACAATTAATTACCATTTTCTTGCAATAAATTGGTACAGACATTTATTTTTATACATTTTTTATCATCGAATAGAACTTTACTAATCATCTATTGGATGAATTAGCTAACATGTTTCTAGCAATAAATTATGGATGAAATAACGATACCCTTAAAACTTTATTTGTCTCCTTTTGCGCATTAATAAATGCTTGCGGATGGTTTGCCAGAACGGTGCGCCGGGCACCGGAGCGTGGAGGGCGGGCGCGGGTCCTTCGGCGTCCACCCGAACGCGATACCACGGGAGGATTTTCGGTTTCAGATTCTTCTGGAAATCCTTCCAGAAGAGGTATCTGAAACAGAAGTTCCTCCTGCGGGTCGGGTCCTTCGTTACCTGCCGCTGATGTTGATGGTAGCTGTAATTGTATTTGAAATAACACCAATGTCGTGAACAATTGAACCATAGACTGATAATCAAAGCTACTTTCTAAAAAGCCTTGGAAATTATTGTAAATTTTAATAGCTTTTTCATATCTTGGTTAAGGAACCCAAGCATCTTTCTCTACTTTTTCACTTCGTACAAATAGGCGTCCGAATTACTTAGTTGTTGCCTATCAAAAGTGAAAAAAAAGAACACTGCACTACTGTGCTATATCACTTAATAATGGATAGACACTGATATTTACCGGGCCGACGCCAACACCTGTCTCCCGCTCCACGGAAATGCCCATGGCGCACTCCTTGCCTATCGTATTCAGTATTTTTGAACACTTTTCCGAGAGTTCAGGGACCGCGTTTCCCGTAAAATTTTGAGCAAGGCGGACCCGTCCCCCGTCGTCCCGAGCTTTCTTTTTTAAGTCACGCCACGTCTAAAATTTATAAAAAATACATGGAAAATAATCAAAACTATTAAATAAATCATCATCAACATCAAAGCGCCATTAAGATACTTACGTGCTTCCACTGCTCCACACTCTTGTCCGGCCCATGATTTGCCAACAATTCCTTCAACTGGGCCCATTCAGCCTCCAATCGCTGGTTGCCGAGTGGCCCAGTGAATTCATTATTGGCAAATGCTGGGTTAGTGGACATGTAGTCCACAAGCATATTTATTTGAGCTGCCGTGCTTCGCGTTCTGAAAATGATTTTAATTTATTAGTTTAAATAATATGCAGCGCTTTATCTGCTAGAACTTGAACATTATTAATCGGTTTATGGTGGCTCGAATCTTGTGCCAGAATCCGTTTTATTTGGTTTATAACCAATGCATGACTTCTGTGTTAAATAATACTTATCAAAAAAATTAAATATAAAATATGAGATGAGATGAACATGAACAAAGATGCAAGGATCATTTACAACATGTACTTATTTCAGCGTACATCAGTCTATTACAAGTTGCTATAGTGTATTATACCAAGATAAGACCGAATTTAACTGAAGAACATATTAAAATAAATTAATAAACAAACTAATACTTACATTTTGCCTCTTGGCGCCATGATGTCAACACTTTTAAACTTCACTTTGACAAATGAAAAGAAGTCACATAGACAATATTTGTGATTTTCTAGCTTTTAAGAATGAATGGAATAACTCAACCCTAGTACCGATTCGTTATTGCCATATGTAAATATGCCATCCTGAATACTTTCATTTTAAAGGGTATCATCGGAAATGACACGTTTGCGACTTCGGTTTGAACCGCGAGATACCTCTCGAGTCTAGTCGCTTTGACTAGTTATGCTACAGAAGGAGAGATATCTGACAACCGCGACAATGTCATGTCGAGTCGCTTCCTATGTCGCATGTTGAAGTTATGCTAGCTCTGCAGATTTAATTCGTTCAAAATTACTCGCGAATGCGGAACGGCCGGGTATCGGTGCCCGAATAAAAAGTCATAAATTCGCAGTTTGCGCGGCATCTGTTTTCTAATTGAGACATTAAGCGTAGGATTGGTTAAATGGGTCTCCTTTAATAACGCGCATACATAACTGATGGAGGACGGAATGTAACCTAAGGGTGGTCGCACACTAGACCCGAATTACTTTCGATATTAAATAATGCTTAGAAATAATTGACCGAGCGAGCGCAGTGAGTGAACGATCTCCGTTTCAGCTTGGCCGAATTTTTTTTGTATGTTAGATATCGAAAGCCCAGATTTCCGGATGTTTTCGCCTACAGGCCACATTTATTAACCATTTCTAGTATTTGCATGCAGGTTCAATAATTATAAAAAAAAATACAATTCCGTATTTCAAAATTTAAAAAAATGGCGGAGTATTTTGTCGGATAAGTTATCGCTTTTAAATAGATGACCTTGCACATTTCTTTAGCCAATTAATAGCAGCCTCTTACCGAAGGCCTAGAACTCTCCTCGGATCTAGCTCGTAAAACAATGTATCTGTTAAATAGGTAAGATATAACGAGCTGTGCGTCGCGCGACGCAGCATTTATTTTGATAAGGTGAGTCGGGGCTATTGTAGCTATGGGGTTATTGTATCTTCTTACCATTATAATGGTCTGTGACCCTTAAAATGGTATGTATGTATGTATGTAAACGCTTTATTGTACACAACAACTGGTTATAAATACATTGATAACAAATGAAATATGTACAAAGGCGAACTTATCCCTATTAGGGATCTCTTCCAGTTAACCTTTGAGCAATTGAAGGAATGGGTATACGAAGAAAATAGGCAAACTACACTGCGTACAACCAAGATATCTATATTATACTTAATAAAACTATAATAAGTACATAAACTAAGTAAGTAATAATACACATATATTTGTACTATTTATAAGATATATATTATATATACATATATATATATATCTACATATAATACATATAAATGCGTAAATAAATATAGTATTCAATGAATTCACACGTCATCGGACAGCCACAATTTCTTCAAGTTAATCTTAAGTGATGCAACAGGTTGACAGTGATGTTATGGTCTGTGTATATATAGGATTGTGTATATATACCATTGGTCTGTGTATCCTATATATACACAGACCATTATAATGGTAAGAAGATACAATAACCCCATAGCTACAATAGCCCCGACTCACCTTATATAAGATTTTTTAGCCGCGCCGCGTCGCTCCGCTGTTGCGTAGTGCGCACTAGTGGCTCCGTTGTAATCGGCCATCAGCCCGAAATATTTTCAATATAATTATATCTATTTCAGCGATGTTATATTTGTAAAAATGCTTCTGACGTTAAAGCATTACATATACGCTTTAACAGTGTCACAGGCAAACCTAAATGATGAACCATTTATTGTTTTGCGAAAAATTATAATGAAATAATTTACTATATATATAATCTTTGAAAAAAAAAACTCATACGATGGCAAGGCATACGCGCTTTAAGGGTATTCGTAACACAAGGCCAAAGCTAAATGATGGGCCATTGCCTGCAATCGTCGCCGGAAAACTCCCGGATAATTGACACGAATGTTACGAAACGACCGACACACGCGCCTCGTGTCCTTTCTACTGGGGCCAAATTCGACGTTTTAATATTTTTTCCGAGATTGTGCTACAAAAAAAAAAATTATATATTTAAGCAATACTTATGTTTTATTTAAAGTAACCACTATCACATTAAACTTTTACCCGGTTACGCGACAGCAAAGACCGAGTTATGTTCTCTTTTAGATGATACTTTTCTTCCATCTATCTTTATGCAGATGACCTGTGCAGATCTATGCGGCGGCTAGTATTGAGGAGCTGCCATCGCTTATCTGGGTCATATCTTAACGGTCGACCTCAAGGACGATGCGGACTTGGAAAGGGAGCGGAGGGCTATGTGCGTGCGAGCTAATATGATAGCTCGTAGGTTTGCACGGTGTTCAATGAGTGTAAAAGTGACTTTATTTAAAGCGTACTGCAGAGCTAGCATAACTTCAACATGCGACATAGGAAGCGACTCGACATGACATTGTCGCGGTTGTCAGATATCTCTCCTTCTGTAGCATAACTAGTCAAAGCGACTAGACTCGAGAGGTATCTCGCGGTTCAAACCGAAGTCGCAAACGTGTCATTTCCGATGATACCCTTTAAAATGAAAGTATTCAGGATGGCATATTTACATATGGCAATAACGAATCGGTACTAGGGTTGAGTTATTCCATTCATTCTTAAAAGCTAGAAAATCACAAATATTGTCTATGTGACTTCTTTTCATTTGTCAAAGTGAAGTTTAAAAGTGTTGACATCATGGCGCCAAGAGGCAAAATGTAAGTATTAGTTTGTTTATTAATTTATTTTAATATGTTCTTCAGTTAAATTCGGTCTTATCTTGGTATAATACACTATAGCAACTTGTAATAGACTGATGTACGCTGAAATAAGTACATGTTGTAAATGATCCTTGCATCTTTGTTCATGTTCATCTCATCTCATATTTTATATTTAATTTTTTTGATAAGTATTATTTAACACAGAAGTCATGCATTGGTTATAAACCAAATAAAACGGATTCTGGCACAAGATTCGAGCCACCATAAACCGATTAATAATGTTCAAGTTCTAGCAGATAAAGCGCTGCATATTATTTAAACTAATAAATTAAAATCATTTTCAGAACGCGAAGCACGGCAGCTCAAATAAATATGCTTGTGGACTACATGTCCACTAACCCAGCATTTGCCAATAATGAATTCACTGGGCCACTCGGCAACCAGCGATTGGAGGCTGAATGGGCCCAGTTGAAGGAATTGTTGGCAAATCATGGGCCGGACAAGAGTGTGGAGCAGTGGAAGCACGTAAGTATCTTAATGGCGCTTTGATGTTGATGATGATTTATTTAATAGTTTTGATTATTTTCCATGTATTTTTTATAAATTTTAGACGTGGCGTGACTTAAAAAAGAAAGCTCGGGACGACGGGGGACGGGTCCGCCTTGCTCAAAATTTTACGGGAAACGCGGTCCCTGAACTCTCGGAAAAGTGTTCAAAAATACTGAATACGATAGGCAAGGAGTGCGCCATGGGCATTTCCGTGGAGCGGGAGACAGGTGTTGGCGTCGGCCCGGTAAATATCAGTGTCTATCCATTATTAAGTGATATAGCACAGTAGTGCAGTGTTCTTTTTTTTCACTTTTGATAGGCAACAACTAAGTAATTCGGACGCCTATTTGTACGAAGTGAAAAAGTAGAGAAAGATGCTTGGGTTCCTTAACCAAGATATGAAAAAGCTATTAAAATTTACAATAATTTCCAAGGCTTTTTAGAAAGTAGCTTTGATTATCAGTCTATGGTTCAATTGTTCACGACATTGGTGTTATTTCAAATACAATTACAGCTACCATCAACATCAGCGGCAGGTAACGAAGGACCCGACCCGCAGGAGGAACTTCTGTTTCAGATACCTCTTCTGGAAGGATTTCCAGAAGAATCTGAAACCGAAAATCCTCCCGTGGTATCGCGTTCGGGTGGACGCCGAAGGACCCGCGCCCGCCCTCCACGCTCCGGTGCCCGGCGCACCGTTCTGGCAAACCATCCGCAAGCATTTATTAATGCGCAAAAGGAGACAAATAAAGTTTTAAGGGTATCGTTATTTCATCCATAATTTATTGCTAGAAACATGTTAGCTAATTCATCCAATAGATGATTAGTAAAGTTCTATTCGATGATAAAAAATGTATAAAAATAAATGTCTGTACCAATTTATTGCAAGAAAATGGTAATTAATTGTGTTCGAAAGTGTTTATTATTTCGACGTTTCGAATTATTTAAAAAAGGACATAGTCTGTTTAATTGTCACAAAATAGAAAATTGTATGTATCATATCACAAAATCCAATGTCAAAGGCAACACACACAACAGATGGTCATAGGATACTTTTACCCGGCTACCACAAGCAAATAAAATCAGGAGCATGCCTTTTCACTCCTGCAGACGAAGTAGCGAGCACATTCTGCAGTATTAATAAAATAAAACTAAAATGTTTGCAGGATATCAGCAATACACTGGTGCGGCAGGAGAGGCTGGCTGAGCGGCACCAGCTCATGGAGTTGCGGCGAGCGCGAAGAGCCAGGGGACGGAATAATTTATTTACATATTTTTAATTGATTTTATTGTTTATTAAACCTTTTGCAACAGCCAAAACATTATTTTTACAAACTCTCAATATGTTAACACTCACAGTCACATGGGCCGGTAGCGGGTCGTAACGTTTCTAGTCAGACTCGCTACTATTTCTATGTAATTGATACATATCAGTGTACATAGTTAGGACCTACAATTCCTAGAAAACGAGATGTTTTCATTTCTGTTAGTAATCGTGAACATTTGGCCGCATCCCTTAGTTCAATAAAAGAGTAAAAGTAATATTGATATTATTTTATTGATTTATGTATATATGTATAATATATATACATATGTATACTAGCAATTAACATCTTAATTGAAAAACTCTTCAATAATATTGCGACGTTTGTGTAGCGCCGCCTGATAAAGTACGTTGTCTTGATCTTCGTTGATTTCCGGCTCTTCGAGAACTTCGTCGATCTGCTCCATTTCCACCCTGATAACATAAAAAACAAAATGTAGGTGCCGAAACGAGTTACATATGTCTATATGTAATGTTCTTATTAGAAAAAATGAAAACGGGGGAAAGTTGATGGGGAATATAGGCCCAGTAACAAGTCCTGTTCTTAAGCCTTCGTGAAGTCAGTATCTTTTTCGTAATGATTTTGTTTAATAACTGTACACGTGTATACTTTAAGAAAGCTTATAATTTACGAACCTGAAGTGTTTCATAATATTATATATAGTGCAGCAGGCATATATTATGCTACACGCCTTCTCAGGTAAGTAATGCAGTGATCTGTCGCGCCCAAGACATCTTAGTGACCCTTTTAAATATCCGTTGGTCCGCTCGATGGTGTTGCGGACCTGGCAGTGCCACTGTGTATAACGGTCCTCGGGTGAGTTAGGCACTGCATGCAAAATTGGAGTCATGAGCCATGGCTCTAGCCCGTAGCCGGAATCTCCTGAAATATAATGAAACGGATAAAATAAGTAGTTCAACTTTCTTGCACAATACAGGAAGGTACAAAAGGTAAAAAAATTATGTTCACTACTAGCTCTATCTAGTTAACCACTGGGCTAAATTGGCTTATAACATTTGGCTTAAGAGGACAAATCTCGACGGCGGAAATTCGATGAAACTTTTGTCAAAAAAAGAAGGGGATACCTTTGACTAACTTACGCTTACCCAAGAGGTGATAAGACCCTATTCTTCGGTCGTATAATCGGCGCATCTCTTGCTTGATGACCGAGTGGTTAAAAATAAATTGGTCATGGACCCTTCCCGGGTACTGGGCGTTTACGTTCATGATCCTGCAGTTTACGTCTGCTATCTGTTAAAAATTAAACGCTGTGAGATAACTAGTCAAGTGCGAGTCCTGAGCATTCGCGCACGGAAGATAAAACATTTTATAATACGGTATTTATTTCAAACACGTTATTTGTATGGTCTCCTTAAAATTGCTATAGCTTACTATTTAAATTGTAATAGGATCTCCTTTCTTAGTATCATCATCATCATCATCTCAGCCATAGGACGTCCACTGCTGAACATAGGCCTCCCCTTTGGACTTCCATATTATACCGGTTGGAAGCGACCTGTATCCAGCGCCTTCCGGCGACCTTTATAAGGTCATCAGTCCATCTTGTAGGTTCTTAGTATAGTGACTATACAAATATGCATTATGCGAGAATTACAAGTCTCTACCTATTACGAAGAGATACAGCGCTGTGACAAATTAGTAGTGTGATAGGGACCCGTTGGCACCCTTTGGTTACGGAGACCCTAAAAAAGGGCATATAATAGATACCATTGATACGGCCTTTGTGAGAATAAGACCTGCCAACGCCTTTTAAAGAGTAGGTACTAGAAGTAGGTAGTACTGTACATGTTTGTTTTTATCGAATCTTACCAACTGTACGTTTATTGTGGGTACCCCTTTCCGATTTCTGTACTGCATTCCATGAGGACGAGGAGGCGGAAAGATAGACACATGGGTGCAGTCCAACGTCCCCAATACATTTGGTAAGCCAAACTTTTGTTGGAACTCATTTGCCACATTTCTTCTTTCCGCCTCGGTACCGGGGAAGGTTATCCACCTCGGTTTTAACCTGAAGTTAAATAGAAATATACTTTATTGTACTTATTTCATGCTGAAATAAGTAAACTATTTTGCACCCATCATTCAATCAAAGGCCCACATGCTGAGTAAATTATAATAAGCATTTTTAATTAATATACATTACATCCACAGGCAAAATAGGTAATTACCTAATATTTATTTTGAAGCAAAAAATTGTGAAATGAAATAGTTCAGGCGGGGTTCGCTACCAATGCTACCAATAACCTAGTATGTAAAGCTTACACTAGAACACAAAGAAGTAAGTACTAGCACTAGATAATTGTGTATTTTGAACCTTAATTAATACCTTTCGTTTATGGCAGCTACAACTTGGCCAAGATAGTCTGAGGCAGTTCTTTGTGCAATGCACAGATTATGGTCTTGGCCCACTTCGCGCTGATAACTGCCTCCTGCCATAAATTTAATTGCTGTCAGTACCTGCAACAGTTCATAATTTACTTGCTGCGGTGTTACCCGCTCACCCCAAGGGAACACAACATGGAATATGAACGAATGCCCTAATTAATTGTAGCTTATGTTCTACTAAGTATATTATGAAAACCATAAGTATTACTAAAAAAAATATGGAAATCTGTTATGCAGTCTTTGATTATAGGTGGAACGTCACATTTTTACGTTAATAATAATATTATTGGTTAAAATCAGTCCAGCCGTTGTTTTGGCGTGATGTTAGGACAATGAAAAAAATACCAAGTAATACGCCACTGCAAAGCGCTGTTAAGATTTTCCACCAAAAATTACCCCTCTCCATAGAAAACAGATTTTCAATACAATCTTTGAATTTTATAACATTATAGAAGAATTTTCCTAAACTCATTGCAAGTAAAACTACATATATATGCATAATTATTCAATACGTGTGTTAGTCATCAAACTTTACCTAATTGGCTGAACCGATTTACATGAAATGTTGTGTGTATAGTTAAGTGAGTCTCGGGATAGTTAGAACATAATAATTCCACCCGGTTGATGGCGTCGTGATCACGTTTTCTTCGGATTTACTGGACAATTGACAACATTTCAACCTTTTCGATGGCACTTTTAAAGAATAAGAAAAAAGATAAAAACGTGTTTGTTTGACTGAATACATAATTATAAGATAATTGTTGATAATACCTTTATATGGACAGGGTGACCATGGCGTTGTAGGGGAGCCAACGCGCCTTCCAGCTCCCGGCACAAATACAGAGCCATAGGCTTATTCATCCTATAATTGTGCCGGAATTCTGGAGTTGGGAGCTCGAAAGGATTCGCCAAATCCCTCAGGCGCGTCCGCTGGATTCGCCTTGTTCGTTTTTGCTCATTTAAAATGAAAAACATAGCCATCCTGAAGAAATTGAAAAAAAAAACGACGAAGAAGCTGTAATTGCGACAATCTTAAACTTCAAAGATATCGTAATAACTGATAATAAGCTAATTTATTAACTTACTTATTTATTTTCTTATAGAAATTACCTAAATCACAATTTTAAACACGGTGCGACAACGTTTCGCGTGCTTGATTGCTCGAAGACTATATCTCGCCGTTTGACGTAGAAAAGCTAGAAGGATTTGTCGCGAAATAGGTAGTTATGCTACCAATTCAGTTCGAAGTCTCATTTTAATGTCATTTTGTCAGAATGACATCTACGAGCGAGTCTTTCTCGCATCTCGCGCTAAGTCATGCTACCGCCTTACGAGATGACGTTTAGTCGCGCCGATATGTCGCGTCGCGCGCGACATGTGCAAGATATGCTAGCCCCGCTGTACGTCACTATACACGTGCAGCCTGTGGGCGAACTACACGCAGCGAGCGTACAACGCCCTCCGCGTCCAGTTCAACAATGCGTTCAGGGCGGTGATGGGGCTGCCCCGCTACTGCAGCGCGTCGGGTATGTTCGCGGAGGCGCGTACGGCGTGCTTCCACGCGACCATACGCCTGCGCGCTGCGTCCCTAGTGCGCAGGGTTCGGGCCAGCCCCAACACCGTCCTGGCGATGATAGCCGAGAGGCTGGACTGCCCGTACATTCAGCATTGCTGTATGAGGCATATTAGAATAAGTTAATGTTATTTTATAATTATTAGTATTATTATTTTTATTTAAGTAAATAATTGTATAACTATGAGTCGAAATGTTACTTGAAATAAATGAATTTTAATTTTTTTTTTAATTGATCAAATCAATGCAGATTTAGAATACATTCACAGCTGGGCTAATAATTTTGGTTTAAACGTAAACGCACAAAAATCGCAAGCGATTTTCATCGGTAGTCCTCACTTTGTGAACAAGCTGGCGGAAAGGGTGGTGCCTGATATTCTTTTTGGTGGGATTCCTATCCCTCTTTCCTCTACTGTTAGGAATTTAGGTATCACCATGGACCAGACATTGTCTTGGTCTCCGCATATCTCGGAGGTCAGCCGGAAGCTCTTCGCATCTCTTCACTCACTTAGGCGCCTGCAGAACTTCCTTCCTATGTCCACCAAGCTTACTCTTGCCAGATCACTCTTGCTTCCCCTTCTGGATTATTTTGACATTGCTATGACAATTCTCAAAGAGGAACTGCTTGACAACCTCGAGCGCTTACAAAATGTGTGCATAAAATATGTTTTCGGACTGCGCAAATACGATCACGTGTCCGCCTTTAGAGCGCAGCTGGGTTGGCTGCCAATACGTCAGCGTAGAGACCTGCATGTCCTGTCATTGCTTTTTAATGTTCTCTACAACCCTGCTTCACCTCCTTACCTCAGTGAAAGGTATATGTCAATGCAGATGGAGTGGTGTATATGGCCGATGGGAGTGGTCACCGCTTGCGGTCGTCTGCCAATCTCACTCTGGCTGTACCGTCTAACAAGACGCGTACGTACGCTAAATCTTTCACAGTGAGCGGTGTGAAGTTGTGGAACGAATTGCCACTGTCCCTTAGGAAGTCTCCATCTGTAGCATCGCTCAAGACGAATCTTAGGAAGTTATGGCTTTCCAATGACTTGTGAATTGGATCTACAATGTATTTATATTTATGTGTATATTTATATTACATTATCTATATATATGTATGTATGTATGTTTTAACAGTTTATATGTGTAATTACTAGTAACTTATTATTTTTAATACCTTTTTGTACACGGTGTTAGTTTGTCTACCTTCTTCTCGTACTCACTCAATTGCTCAAAGGTTAACTGGAAGAGATCCCTCATAGGGATAAGTTCGCCTTTGTACCTATATGTTATTTGTAAAAGATGTATTTTTAACTGTTTTTGTATACAATAAAGTGTTTACTTACTTACTTACTTACTTTTACTGTTAGCATTTACACATTAAATAAACGAGCATGAAAACGTTATTACTTACATTACATAAATGTAATTACCAATATTTTTTTTTATCTTACCATTCTTTCTGAGTAAGATATTCTGACCGATTCAGTGCAATGTAATCAAAACCCATACCAAAATAAAGACATTGTTATTTTTTTCTCGCAATCATTAACTATACAAAAAAAATAGTTTCATAATGATATGATTTCCATAACAAAATTCAGCATTATTTACTTAACAGCTCATAAGTAAAATAAAGCATCCTCTTAGAACACAAAATCTTCAATTCAGCCATATTATTTTACATCACGAAATCGTCGTTAGTGGTAAAGAAAAGGTTTGGAATGTACGTGACAACAAAGACAATTCTCACAAAGGGTTTCGCTGTTATTACACCCGTGGCAAATCTGCTGTTTGTTGCTTAATAATGTAGCTTTACAGTTTATACTTGTAAATGTTGTTCGCAGGATATTTGGGCTGTATATTAATCCATTAAACAAGCTGGGCAAAAGTTTCTCATTTGCGACAAATTCTACAGAGATGGGTGTTTGCATATTTGGGTTAAAAAAAATCTAGTTCCTCTGGTCAAAAGTTAGCAGTCTATTATGCATTTACTTGTACGTTAGACCGGTTGCATACGGCGACTATGTAATTACTGGGGGCATATGATGGTTGCGTTTATCACGTGATAAATAAATGACATAGCATCTGTCGTTCACACTCGCATTTTGTCAAAACGTGACAGATGCTTGGTGACTTATTTATCGCAACAATCATAGGCCCCCTGCAAACATTGATTTGGAGAATCTTATACAAACATCTCCTCTACGTGTATCAATTACCTGGTTAGTATAAAATAGTAAGTAATAGTTTTAAATATAATTCACGAAAACATGACTTACTATGGAGATTCTTTCGGTTTTCTTCTCAACAGCGTCTCCTCTTGTGAAATGCCGGTAGATTCACATTAAGACATGGACAAGTGCCCTTGTGGCCTACTTACTGAGTAAACATTTTAATTTTGATTTTGACTGTATACAGCGATATAGTCACGATACAGATGCTGATCAAGTGATCACAATAAAATGTAGTAATTCAGTTATCATACAGTATCAATGCAAACGCGGTATAGTATCGATTAAAGCTCAAAACAACATCGATGCAAACGCGATGCAGTATCAATACGCAAATGCGAGTAACTCGAAACTCTTACCTACTTTGGAAATGTAATCCGTCAAGCTGTCGTGATACACAAATGCGCGTTTGCATCCATACACACGTTTGATTTCTATTTACAATTTATAAAATCTAGCTTTCTAGCTGTCACAAAAACCATTTCAAATATATTGCAGAAATTGGTCAACTAACCTATTACTTCAAGTTATTTTTGGCCAAGTGACCTATAAAAATGTTTCCTTAACACCCTTAATGAGTTTGCGCATTGATAGACCCATAAAATAACAATAACTTGTCAAGTTACGGACGTGACAGTAAATAAGCCTAGTTACCCAAATATTTAATGAGGACAGCACATGCGAGCGTGTTGGCTAAAGAATTTATGGACACACAACTGGCGATGTCTACGCAGCTATCCATTATGTTTCGTACACAGTGGGGCAGCCTTATTACTTACTATACTACTATACTGATGATGCCCACAAACTCCACTTGGAACCAAAATTCATTTCACTAATGGGTCAATCAACTTTTTTCTGTTGCTTGTTGCTATGGCGATGTCCCCTGGGTTACACTTTAAGCCCATTCTTATTTAGAATATCTCTTGAAAATACCAACATTATAAATTATCAACTTTTCTAAGAAGTTTAATCACCATTGTCTCCTGGGTGACGGGACAGAATAACAACAAGAAAACGTTGTGTGTAATTAACGTATTGCTGTTTCGTACTTCTGGACGTAAAGGCGAAAGTTTGTGAGTGTGTTTATGTGTATGTTTGTTACTTCACGCTCAAACGGCAGGACCAATTTTGATAAATTTTGGTGTTGTTTGATCCCAAAAAATGTAGTGTTCCCGTGGGATAAGCGTCATAACTGCATTAATTCCTTATATTCTGGCGCAAGTGCATAAGTTCTACTCTCTGGATTCCGTTGGAGGCTACCTACGTATAGTCTATTACATTTTGCTGTTAATTGAAATTGGTAGCTCGGTAAACCGAATTTATGTATCGTGCACATAGCTAACAATAATAAACGGTAATCCACTACATATTGGGTTTTTAAAGCAGCTGGCAATCTATTTTAATATTTGGGGTTTAATGAATGACGGTTTAGTTATCTGTTCGTGCTAAAATAATATTTGCTTTTATAATACAGCGGTTTTAGTTAATCTGTACTGATAATATTGATGGTGGAATGTGGTTTTTACCGCTTTGTGGCAGGGTTTTTCATAATAATATATTCAGTGATACCTGCATGAAACATGAAATTCAAAATTAAAACACACCAACTTTGCCATTTTATTTGTTTAAAATGTTGGATTGGATTGTTGTAGAGACATACATAAAAAAAAACACGCAGTGGGGTATGCTTCAAAGTATCAATGACTTAGGCCGCAGAAAGAGGAACCTCCTAGTGCGCGTCATTTTCAGTCAGAAGTACCTACTTCCTTTTGTATCCGACCCTTGATCCAACAATCTAGTTTCTTAGCTTTACAGATTTCTTCGCTTCAAGACGCTTAGTTTAATAAACGGGACATTGATTGTCGAATGTCGAATCGAAGCTGTAAACGACTAGGTATATCTACCTGGGACAAACAATCCAGTTGGGTAGGTCGAACTTCAAAAAAAAACCGGCCAAGAGCATGTCGGGCCACGCTCAGTGTAGGGTTCCGTAGTTGCTCATCCTTCACAATAAACTGCTGTTTTAAGCCCGAGGTTTAAGTTAAGAAAGATTTTAAGCTCTATAAAAAGGTCGTAAACGCCCTAGAAACTGTAATCACTTATTACGTTCTGGAAGTCAACTTACGTCCTTTTAAAGAAAAAATATGAAATTTGGCGATAACTCAAAAACGGCTCAACCGATTTTGTTCAATATAGTTTTCATTGAAAGTACTGATAAGGTCTCATTTACATGAATTTTTCCGAATTTTTTTGACCCGTGGTTGAAAAGTTAGAGGGAGGGGACACATTTTTTTTTGTTTTCGGAGCGAATATTTACGAAACTGCTGACTTTATCAAAAAACAATGTTAGGAGACCCCTATTATTTTTACAAGACCTATTAAACGACACCACACACACCAGTGTTGAAAAGAAAAAAAAATTCACCCCCACTTTAGGTGTTCGAGAGGGGTGCGCCAAAGTTCACATAATTTTTCAACCCCGATTATTGGAACTCCGAAAATGTTACTCATACAATTTTTCATCATAATAGTCACTTTTTATACTTAGTCACTCTTACTACCGATCATAACTCCGAACCATTTAAAATCATAATGTAATTTATCATAAATATCTCTAATACTACTTTTTGTTTTCATAAATTTATTCATCATAACTGTTTTTGATCCTATTTTTCACTGTCATAATTTTTTTAAGCAGACTGGTTTCTACTCATAAACTTCACTATCATATATTTTATAAGTAGACTTATTTGTACTCATAAACTTCACTATCATATAGTTTGTACACTGACTTGTGTTGACTTATAAACTCCGACATCATTATTATTTTTTTTTATAAATAATGTGACTTATTTGACACTGTCAATGCGGATAAAATTTAATTTCAAACCCCCACGACTTGTTTTAAAAGTATTAACATATTTTTCCTCCATATTGATAAGATAACGTATTAACACTCAGTTCAATTCTAACATCTCACTAACTAACGTTATTGCAACCTGGAACCCGTTTTGCCCAGCCACGTTTTGTACAGCCACGTTTTCCGAGTCCGTGTGTACTATAGAAAATTATGCAATGGTGTAAATTTTGCCAAGAGTCCGTAATGAAGAACTGCGCCAAAATGGAACCTGGGTCCAAAACCGAAAACTGTAGGTTAGGTTAGGTTTGTATTGTGACCACTTATAGCGGAGCGAGCGGAGCGTCAAAATGTTTGCATGCTTGCTTGTATGTTTACTCGTAAATAATCTACTACTACATCAAAATTCAATAAGCAAATGCATAGCCAGGATGGATTAAAAAAAGAAACAGTATTTAGTAAGTAAGAGTATGCTAATGCCGTTAGGAAGAACTGCGCCAAAATGGAACATGTGTCCGAAACCGAAAACTGTAGGTTAGGTTAGGTTTGTATCGTGACCACTTATAGCGGAGCGAGCGCAGCGTCAAAATGTTTGCATGTTTGCTTGTATGTATACTCGTAAATAATCTACTACTACATCAAAATTCAATAAGCAAATGCATAGCCAGGATGGATTAAAAAAGTAACAGTATTTAGTAAGTAAGAGTATGCTAATACCGTTAGGAAGAACTGCGCCAAAATGGAACATGTGTCCAAAACCGAAAACTGTAGGTTAGGTTAGGTTTCTATTTTGACCACGTATAGCGGAGCGAGCGTAGCGAGCGGAGCGTCAAAATGCTTGCATGCTTTTTGAGTCATAATGGACTCGGAAAATATGGCTGTACAAAACGTGGCTTTACAAAACCCCTACTCTTGCAGCCGGCCGAGTTAAGACGTAGCGTCAGTGCAAAACGATAGATACCCTCAATGATGAATTATAGCAACAATACAAATGTAATCAAAATGTTTCGACATCAACAATTTTAATATGAGTAGACTCCAGAGTTCCTGTTTAATGTTATGATTTACAATGTTTATGAATTTTTATGGTTATTATTGAAAGAAATATGAAAACAAGCATTAAGAATAAAAACGTTATGAAGAAAAACTGTATCGATGTTTAAATGTTATGATTGACAAGTTTATTGTAATTTATAGTTCTGAATAAAATAAATATGAAAATCAGAATTATGACTACACACATAATCTTAGTGACGACATTATGAATTACAATGTTCTGAAAACTGTCTGTTATGAACTCGGTTAGTAGTAGTACAAATTTATGACGAACAAAAGTATGAAGTAAAAAATTCGGAAGAGTGATGATTCTGACTACAAATCGGTAGTAGAAGAAAAATTCGGAGGATCGATTTTATGTGAGCCAATATGGACCCGTTCGAGAGGTACCCGAAAAACATAAAATTTTTGAATTTTTATTTTACCGTTCTGTCGGCGTTATACGTACACATACTTGTACCAAATTTTAGCTTTCTAGTACTAATGATCACGGAGCTAAGCCGCGGACGGACAGACGGACAGACGGACATGGCGAAACTATAAGGGTTCCTAGTTGACTACGGAACCCTAAAAGACGTCACTTATGGAATCCAGCTCGGATGGACAGTGTTCGGGAAGCTGTGTAAACTACTCATCCCAAATGACGACGAATGTTGTTAAACAACATTTGATATATGTTGCCAGTGATGACACACGGCACTGAAACCTCCTTTTGGTCCTATGGTTGACTGGTAGAGAATGCCATTTGACATTAAGTCTACCATTTGTACTGACTTTTGTTTTGTGCAATAAACTAAAAAAATAAATAAATAAATAAACGTGGTCACTCACAATGGGCCTCATAAGAAAGCCCAAATTTACTCAAAAGACAATGAAGCGAGCTATGCTAGCGAATTAGTCTCCTTGCGTGATCGAATCAAAAAAATTAAAGGAGATCCTCAATAGACCCAATATTATAGATGTAGCTCAGTCTGAGTCTGAGTCGCCAAACTTAAGTAGAAGTGGGCAGGGGCACATTGCTTGTAGATCCGATGGCCGTTGGGGCAGAAAGATTCTTGAGTGGCGACCGCTTACCGTAAGATGCATCATGAGAAGGCCCTCAACAAGAAGGACCGACGACCTGGTCAGGATCGCGGGAAGTAATTGGATGAGGGCGGCGCAGGACCGATCATTGTGGAGAACTTTTGGGTAGGACTATGTGCAGCAGTAGACGACTGGACGTCAATCGACTAATATGATGATGATGATTGTCGAATCAACATCTTAACAGATAGTCAAGCTAAGTTTGATATTCTGCCCTATGCTTTTGACGTGAGAGGCGCAGTTTAGTCTTGTACTTACCGACACCTATTCGATATGGATATACTTATTACGAAATATTATAGAAGGAAATCGAAAGTTGCATACCTATATAAAATAGTTCGCTGTAATTTAATTTAGTTCATTTGAATATACCTTTACTTTTTTATATCTTCTTCTTCCGTTGGCGCTACAACCCTTTGTGGGTCTTGGCCTCCTCCACGATCTTCCTCCAGTTGTCACGATGCTTGGCCACCTTCTTCCAGCTGGTAAACTTCCCCATCTTCCTAAGATCTTCTTCCACACAATCGCTCCAACGTTTTCTAGGCCTGCCTCTCGGTCTCTTCTGTTGCGGCGTTACTTTTTTATATGTTTCACATTAAATATTTTACAAATTAAATCCACAAATTTCCTCTTCACAGTCTCAAGATTGGAGAAATACCGTCCTACACTTAATTATTGCAGTGTAAATCTTTAACTGGAACTTCTTATTGGAGTTCTTAGCGGAATCAATAAGCTGTCGAGTCTTCTCCAACAAAGTGCTAAGAATAAGTTGTTACTGAAGCCTCGACTTCCGTCCTACTTAACGCGCCAACTAAATATAGTAGCACAATAGACTATAATATATTTCCTTTAGGTTTTTTTATGAAACGTAATAAAAACTCGAAGAGGGAAAATGATAAATTATTCAAATAGGAACACACAGTGAATAATAAACTCCGATGGCATTAAAAAACTAATATTATTGAAACCTTTGTACTAAACGGTTTACACGCATGTGAAATTGTCAGGAACGTCCCGACATGTTTCGAACTTGTATAGAGTATGTACAGGGACAGCTAACCTAGCGACCCCGCGGTCAGAAAATCAAATGGTGACCAGCTGTTGTTTTAATAAGAATTTTAAACAGGCCTATTTCCGATATAATCAAATACATTATTTCGTATCGCTCTTCAGACGAAAAACAATAGTTATTTGTGCGACAAGAGAGCAAAGTTGTTTTTTGTTGCGAGTGCTGATTTTGAGTCCCGAGCAAGCGAAGAATTCTATGTTTGAATCACGAGCGTAGCGAGTGATTCTAATTTATAATCCTGAGTGTAGCGAGGGACTCAACAGCACGAGATGCAAAAAACTTTGCTCTCGTGTAGCACACACAACTTTTCACCTCGACAGCGAGAACATAGGTTCGACTTTTTGTACTTTTTCTTCCAACCATTCATGTGTAGGTACGTGTATTTCTTTGTTGCTGATTTCAATACATTATTTATTATAAAATAGTTACCCGTTGCTTGAAATTAAATAAAAATCTTAATAAATTGAAATAATACGTTCCAACACTGTATCAGTCCCCCACCATGGTTGTCATTATTTGATCAAATTGGAAGACTGAGCAGATACATTACGTGTTTATTTATTTTATGCGAGATTTTGTTTATAGTTTAATATAATATATTTACTCGTCAAGCACTAAACAAAACTAATACAAAAGAAAATAACAATTTGAACTAGATCTTTTTTAAAGAACGTTTCGAATTATAAATTGTTGAATTAAGAATGATAAATTGGTGAAGTCATAAATTATTGGTACAGGTTTACAGTATAAAATTGAAAAATCTTAACTTATATATACAATAATCTATTTGATTTATAAAAAAGACACAATTATTTAAACATTCGGTCGTTCAAAACAGTATTTTGTAATATTAAAAACTTCTTCGGGTATTTTTTTTTTTTTTTTTTGGTACAACGCATCGATCGGAACTTGTTCTTATTCGAAGTCGGATTTGAATCGGATCGTCTTCATCACCCTCTTTTTCATATAGATATATTATGAAAGAGACAGAGTGCATAAAAATTCGAATGATTAAAATTGTATAACTAACCTGTGGCTGAAAAATTACAATTCGTTGTCAAAAATTTAAAAATTAAAATGCTACTTTCTACTCACGCTCGAAACAAAATCACATTTTGTTCACTGTTATTTTGCAGCAAAGCCGCCATGTTTGAGCTGGTGAGGTGAAAAAGTAGTTTTCCGTGTTGAAATTTGAGTAAACCCTGATAAAAAGAGATAGTTTTACACGATGTTTTCTTTCCCCTTGATAAAGTGAACACTGGTTTCACGTGCCTTTTTGCAACGAGCTAGACCGAATGTTTTTGCTCAACCCCGGTAGTGCGAAAGTGATTTATCATACGGCAACATGCTGTGGTTTTGTGAAGAAAAATAAAAGTAATTCCTTTTGTATTTGGCCGTGCGCGGAGACACATTTGGCAAACGTGTGAATAATGCTCCAGTGGTTTTGATACGGGGTGTGATTTGACGTATTTTTCGGCGGTTTGTGATTCATGTTTGATAAGGTGCGTGTACCTTTTGTAGGCTATGAATTGATGAAATGTGTCATGTGTATTCTGTACATGTCTACTCGTAAACTGAACACATGAAATAAATAACATTAATAATTTCAAAATGTATGTATACTATTATATCTCATATTCTCACGAAAAGATAATATTTTATAGTAGGTACTCGCTTCTGAATTAGCCTATATTTCACAACGCCGTTTTTTTCACTTATTCTTCTTGTGTAAATTAAATAAATAAATCAAATAATATTGGACAACCTCACACAAATCAATCTAGTTCCAAAGTAAGCTCTAGGCTTGTGTTATGGGGCCTCACGACGACGATGATTAAACTTAAATAGATAAATATATACTTATAAATAATACAAATAACATCCATGACCCAGGCACACATATTCGAGGTCAACCCAGACCAGAACTAAATAGATAAGAAAGCGAAATCATGTCCTAAGTATTCATCAAAATACTACTTGTACACAAAACTACTTGTGTACAAAAACGATGTGACAATAAGACGTGGCGGTTATAAAAGAAAATAGCCGCAGTTTGTAACCAAGTGATATTTACGAGGCTTTAAAAGGCGCGGTTACTATCAAAAAAAATATATTTTTGGTGCAATAACATTTTGTTATATCTTAGGTGTCCATGAAAAAGACATAACATGTGCGTTGGATTTATTGTAGCAGGCGAGGACCCAGATGGCTTTTCTCATAAAATACTACGAGTGGCTCTGTTGGTACCATCGCTATACTTAAAGATAATCACAATTTACGGGGGCCTTTGGCGGAATTCGGGGAACACTTTCCCTTTGGCAATTACTGGACCTCTAATGATAGACTGCCCACACTTGTCCGCTTAAGTTTATGGTGTAGTTAACGATGTTTATCGATACTCATTATTTTGGCTTTTGTCCGATAAAATTGTACTATGACAGCACAATAAAATAAACAATCTATCGAAAGGCCCGAGGTCGTTATAGTGATGTTTATGCCTAGGATATATTTTTTTTACAATTGTCTCAATTTTGTTGAAGCGCAAAGCGAGTCTAATGAAAATAGACCCAATAATTATAACTACTTTAATTCACTAAAAATAATTAGTATAATTATGTATGAAGAGTTACCAAAATAATACGATTAATTAATTTACCATGAATTTGAAATCATTGCGTTCACAGAGCAAAACATTTTTAAGGAACACATTTATAATAAAAAACCTTTAATATGCCTATACACATTTAATTTTCGTAGCTTGATTGATTCTTAAAGATTTTTATAGTTCGAAACCAATAAGAAATATCCCATCATTACAATAACTTATTCGAGTTGAGTTACTCATGTCTTGCACATTCAAAACGCAAAACAAAAGCACAAGGATATTAAATGCAACTTTCCTCACTTCCTCTTTAAACGGATCCGAGAGATTGTCTCAACTCAACTCATCTAAGGAAGAGTTGCCGTTTTCACTTCCGATCTCGTTTGTAAAATTAAGTTACCACTTCTCATATTGTTTTCACCCCTTTGATAATGGTTTCAGCAAATACATGGATACTACACTGGGGAACTTGATTAAGCATATTTAAATTCAAAGTATCTCTTCACTATCCGTGAAGCAATATTAATTACATTCAATCGGAATCGGAATGGAATTAATATTGCTTCACGGATAGCTTTTGTATTTTTCGGTCAATTTGCAGAACCAATCCAGTCTAAAATAGCATTATCTTGTATTGTCTCTTTATCCAATAAACGATTTCATCATGCAATCAGTTTGTTAATACACAAGACCAAACATAAAACTCACAGCAGTAAAGTCCTGAGTATACAATTATAAGTCCGTAATTACTGATTTATTTATTTATTTATTCATAACATATCTATAACTTACGGCTAAAGCCAACGCGTTACAGATCTTAACCTAAAACAATTAAATCTAAGGGTAAAGAACACCCATTTAACACAACTGAAACTTATTCTAAACACTACAAATAGGTATATATATAAAACTAGATATAGGGTAATATACATTTTAAGATCGTTCTAAGAACTTTCTGCATTCATTCATCACGCTTGCATACCTGGTAGCGAACACATAGCAGTGTGGAGCTACGCTGAGTATAGAGTTGAGGATGGAGAGCGCGCTCAGAATGGGCGCGTGCCGTAGCAGGGCTGTGCGCGAGAGGGGTGGCGCCAGCAGGGGTGCCTGGCGTAGGCGCAGTCGGGCCGTCGGCGCATATAGCCTCACTGATGATCGGAGATCGTAAAATGCGAGCAAAATCGATTGAAACGAAATGAAAACCAGTGACAGCCCCTTGCACTTCAATGAATTTTGCATTTAACGAACCCTGCTGATCACACACAAAGTTAAATAGTTTTATAAAAAAAATAGGCAACGGCAAATAGCTATCAAATGGATATGTAGCCGTTTAATGGAAACCAGGCGCCTTTAAATGGTAACCAAACACCGTTTAATGGAAACCAAAAGCCATAAATAAATGTGGGATACATTTCATACAATTGTTCGGGTGGCCGAACGGAGCCGATTACGCGCGACGACAGCAAAGCACCTCCGTCGGCGTCCGCAAGCGCCCGATTGGCCGGCAGCGGCGCCAATAACATTCGAATATGGGATCTGACTGTTGAACAGAAGCTCTACATTCCTTTGACAACTATTTAGATGCGCTTGAGCGCGCGCTGACTCCCGCCTGGTCAGTGGGAATCGTACTTAAGTGTCGTTTTGTGACAAAAAATTATGATGCAAGGAACTTTAAAATAGGTCCTGAAGATATGACGTCATTATTATTAGATAGTAAAAGTACTGCCTTTTCAATATGCCTATCACCAGGAATCGTAAAATAGCAATATCAACTGAAATGACGTATGATAAACCAGTGACGACACTTCAATGAATTTTGCTCGTATTTTACGAACCATGATTATCATCACATAATTGAGTACATATTGTGCTTTTATAAAAAAATATTGTAACTCGATTAAAAATCTGTATCTCCACAACATAATTATGTATAAGTAGCACCATGAATTCTTCATTCATGCCAAAATATCATCTCGAACTTATTAGTATTCAACATCGCTACGAGATAATGTTCATGTTCGAGATTTGGTTTGTTCTTTAAACACACGGAATACACTGAAGGCAAAACAAGCAAAAAATAGGAAAATGTAACCTTACATCAATGTTGTGTTTTTGTTGCTCGTACGTGGACTGGCTTCTCTGCGACTACCGTAATAGGTTTGTGAATCGAAACGCGCTTCATGTCCCTTCCATTGCACCCTAGGTTCTTGCTTTTTAAATTAATTCGTCAGAAATACAGTTATAGCACGCAATGGTCGTCAAATATTTTTCTATTTCCATTGTCTAACGTTAGAAGTAGGTAGCTACGTTGTTTTTGCGTGTGAGGTGAGGTATGGTTAGACAAGATTTGTGTTCTCAAAACAAAGAAGACTTTTTGCTTATTATCCCTATTTTAAACGGACATCCCTTCGCAGAGATGTACAAAAGTTTTTACATGGAAAATGAGGGCATAGTGCCGGAGGGTATGTGCCTTTTTACTATGTTTTGCTCAAAATTAAAAAGTTGATAAGCGTTTCACTTTGTAACAAAGTTCACGAGTACCCTCCTCTTATTTATTATTTATTTCTAAATGCTCGTTTTGAAAAGTGACTCAGCCGACACTGTCTGTATCTGGCATACATACGGAACTTGTGTAAACCTGGCCCTCAAGATTAGCTCTGCATGTTGCGTATATATTTCCAACGAGACAACATAATATGTACTCAAATAGCTGACTAGACACAAACGGCTATAAAATACAAAATTGTCACCATTTCTGAGGGCGCGAACAAAAAAATACAAAGTAAGTAGGTACTAAACAATCCTCCTCGTAAAATAATCGGTCGGCGTGACGAAAGCCCCACGTTCAATACCCTCTCAAGAAGTATTACTCGTATTATGAGGGGTCACAAAGTGAGGGCGGCGATATTGGGGCCCTTACCTAGCTCTGAAGGTGAGGAAACTTCACATAAAACCTAAGGAGGCAGGTGCAGTCCATTTTCCGGGCACCGAAATGCTCGCGTATTTCACGCTTCACGCGTCGTTACTGCTCCTTACAAGGAATACACCGGCACGGTGGGTTACAACAAAAAGGGAAAGAATAATAATAAAAGTCCAACGACACGGGAGTCGAGTAAAAATTCGTGTTCGCGCACGGTTGGGTGGTTCGTCAAACGGTTGGGCCGTGGGTGTGCGAAGTGTGGCGCCACTTTTGAGCCCTAAGGCTTAGGTAACTGTAAGTATACGATAAAAATTATGGATACTCAGAACAAAAAAAAACATTGAACTGCGTGGCGAATTCGCACACCAATTAATTCGACACTAAATATGCTTACATATACTAACTTTACCGACGCTTTACTTTGACGACGCGGTTGGCTCGGTATGTAGTGCAGCTGCCTACTGAGCCGGCGGTCCTGGGTTCGAATCCCGGCCAGGGCAATTCATTTGTGTGATGAACTCGAACATTTGTTCCTGGGTCATGAATGTTATCTATATATGTATTTATAATTATGTAAATCGACGTCTAGTACCTATAGTACAAGCTTTGCTTAGTTTGGGACCAGGTCGATTTGTGTAAGATTCTCTCTTAATATACGTATATTACCTAAATTCCTAATTCTTTATCATTTATCATATTTTGGGCTTTACCAATACGCAGCCTGATTGGTTATACTTCTCCGCCCCCGTTCAATGAGTAGGCAGCCTAAAAACTGTTGATTAAATTAAAATTTATTCGTGGAAGTATTTTGATATTATTAGACAAATTAACAATAATTACAACACAAATTACAGTGAAAAGTTCGAAATTACTTTTCTGCTTATTAAACAGCACATAAATATAGAGAGTATTTACTCCTGAAATGTAAATACACCATTATTGGCGCGTTGAGAGAAGTTACTGACAAAATATTAATCAAAACTTTACTTATATGATTTTAATTAAACATTATATTTACTACTACTAGCTATGGCCAGCTATAGAATGATATTTGTTCAGTTATGTTTGTTTCGTTTAATATAAAATTTGGCGACTGTGTCGTTATCATTATACAAGCACCTATTTCACGTATTTTTAAATAACTCCAATCAACTGCTTAAATACAACTTTCATTTTATAAAAATGAGACCACAATTTGCTTTAAAAGAATTTTTAAGTAGGTATAAAAAGGTAAACGGTTATTCAGCACATCAAATCACCATTTTTGTACTATATACTTGGATCAAAATACCTATGAAACGGCTTTACTCACGTCGTAGAAGTCGAATATCGCTCGATATGTTTCGAACCGGTTCGCGATTCATCATCAGGAGAGCCGATCAGTGGGCAGCAGCCAACTGAGCACTGCGGGTAAACGCCCTGTACGCACGGCTGCTCAACCCGGGCGTCACCGGTGAAGCCTAGATTATTTAACGTATGGGTTTTCATAAGCTCAAATCCAATGCACAAATGAATAAAGAAAGTACAAAAAATGTCGGATATTAATGAATCCGATAGTACTTCCTATTCAAAAGGCGAAAGTGTTAAAAACAAAAGTCAGCAGTTACTCATGAAGATAGCGTGATACCGCATTATCACACAATATGAATCGCGGCAGATAAGGCATTCAACGCGCCCTCATTATAAAAGCGAATCCGCTTTAAAAAAAAGTAAAATACAGTGAAAGCCAGTCTCATTTGTCAACTTCCCCGCGTTGCATGCTATGTGTAGGAGTGGCCGACTTTTCATTTCCACTTTTTACGGGCACAATTTTAATAACTCTAAATTAAATACACTCGGGGATAACGTTTACATTGCTTTTTATGTGGTCGCACATGAGCTTATACAGTTAAGTTACTTAAACCGTAAAAGTGTAGTATTCTGTGAACGAGTGAAAGTATGCACTTCACACGAATCACGTTTCTAGAATAAAACTTTAGCCATCACAAAAACAATCTCATTCAATTTTTCTTACTTGAATACTTGTTTTTTAGTTTTTATACATATTCGAATCATAAGCTTAGATTACTTCTTATAATATATTATTACAAGAAAGAATATGATTATGGATGAGACGAAAATAAAATCAAGCGAAAGGGGATCAAGGAGAGTGCTTGTTTGCTCTTCTACGAACTCGTGCCCTTTGTTACTGTTTATCAAAACAAAGTATTACTATTAGTCTTTTTTATTATTCATGTAAAATATTTGTAAATCTATTTCAAAATAGAGCACTGTTGAAGAAAAACGCGGGAAAATGGACTCCGTCTCCGGGCGGGACAAACGTTAAGATGACCAAAGAGTAATAATCACAAGATGACGATGAACGACTAACAAAATTGAATGCTATTTATCTGTAGACCATAACTTCAGGAAAGTGATTGAAATTATTCAATTGTTGCAGATTTTAAATAAAAATATTGAAATAATACGTCATATTTTCACAAAATTTGTTGAAAAAATAACAAAGAGAAAAAATAATATTTTTTAATGTAAGTAGTAACGTCTTCTAGAATAACTTAACGTTTATTATAGAGGCGAAAAATCTAAAAATGTTATGTTTTGAACGGGATTTGAATCCATATCCCCGCGGCTTTCCGGGCCAAATGGGTGCATTACCAATTAAATTATTTTGCCCTAAGGAATTTTGACGACGCGTTTGACTCGGTTTGTAGACACCTGCCTACTGAGCCGGCGGTCCCTGATTCGAATCCCATCCAGGCGAAGATTTGTGTGATGAACTCGAATCGGTCATGGTTGTTCTAAGTATTTAAGTATATATTTATCTATATAAGTACGTATATCGTCGTCTAGTACCCACAACACAAGCCTTCTTGAGCTTAATTTGGGACTAGATCGATTTGTGCGAGGTTGTCCGATATTCATTTATTTATTTATGTAGAAATGAAGCAACTGGTTGCAAAAATCGATGATTTCTGGTGGCTTTGAAAGCATAAGAGAAAAAAATGTTGCTTTCATTGGAAAAGACTTGTGATCTACGCAATACGAAGTGAAAAAGTATCAGGGACGCCACCGTTGGTGCGTCAATTGATCGAATGTGCATTCACAGAAGCGTCATTCATTCCGTTTTTTCATTATGCAGTCGATTTCAGTACTTCTAGCTCGCGACACCACCCGTCAGTCCGGTTAGGTGAGTTAATTTTAAATAAGCCCATGAGTTGAATACCTCGCAAATAGTTTTATACTTATTTGCAATGGCTGGAATATTATGTTACCGTCTCCTTACTTTAGCCATTTTGAAAAAAATAGAGAAACAAAAAAAACGTGTAATTATCGAAACAACTCATGAAAGCTGGAAATCCGGACATCCGAAATTCGGACATTACACCTACGTAAGTATTTTCACCGACAAAACTCGCACTTGCTTCGTTCGCTCGGTAAAAGCTAATTAGCTTTGTCGGGCGGATTCCAATAGGCCAATCTAAAACACCATTCTGAACGTTGACAGAGCGATGGAAGATGAATATATTAGATATCAGACAATTGTACACAAATTGACCCAATCCCAAATTAAGCATATTACGTTAATGTGATACTTAAATAAATATTATTGTTTAATGGATGTCACCAATATTTTATATTATTACTTCCATTTTAGTCATTTTTGCAAAAAACTAAATGCTCACCAAAATGGCTTTTTCTCAAACATCCAATGAAATATTGTCTTTACGTTCCTTAAAATAGGCTCGGAAGTATCGCTTTTTGGGCGCAACAACTGGAGAGGACTGTAAAGGGATTTCATACTGCTTTTCAGGCCTACGTCTGCAAAGTAACTTTTTTTTGGTTTCAACAACAAGGTCATTCACACAGCTGGCTGGTTTGACAAAAAAAAAGGTTTTGTTTTTAAAGGTTGGTTGTTAGACACTTGTAGAAAAAAAAATTCAAGATGGCGACTTTTTTTTTCAAAATTTCAAATTGGTACTAGGCGTCTAAAACTCGGTATCGGGGGGCTCTCGGGGCTCAAAAATATGAATCTGAAATCTTGTCCGAAAATTCGGTCAAATTCGGAAAATATCGAAAAAAAAAACGATTTGTATGGAGAAAATTTCAAATTGGTCCTAGGAGGCTGAAATTCGGTATCCGGTGGTTTTTGGGGCTCCTGAGTCAGAATCTGAAATCTGATTTTTAAAATTCGGTCAAATTCGGAAAATATCGGACAAACAATATTAAGTGTTATTCTTTGAAGTATATTTTTTTATTTCATTGTATGTTTGAGAAAAGCACTTTACATGCCTCGTCGTGAAAACGGATTCCCGGCCTCGTATCACTATATATACGTACTTGGCCGGAAATCCTAATTTTCCCGGCCTCTGATGTAATGTACTATTATACCCTAAAATTAATAAATCAATATTGAGGTTCAATTACGGGTAGTATTTAAACGCACATCAAAAAAAACCTTTTTCTATGCAAAAATAATCAAAATTTATATCAAAATTCCTGATTGCACAGCAAATATTGCACTCAAAATGTTACTAAATATACTACAATTTATATTTGTGGCGTGCATCTATTTATTTAAAAGTAAAGCATATTTAAGTATAGTATATAGCATAGCTAATAATGACTACCGCACATTATGGAGCGTTTTTAGGGATATAAAAAAAAACTAACCTAACCTAACCCGGCCGAGTCGGATCTGCTCTGAAAGGTGATCAGGATTAGATGGTTACCTAGCTGAAACACTATTTTTTTTCAAAAAATTAAACGCGGGGCGTGGGTCGGATTGCGGGGTTAAGAAATAAAGGGGAGCAATTGTAATTTTAGATAGACAGTAATATATTTTGACTAAAGGCACGTGGCCTCTTACTGTCGGCCTTATAAGGAAGCTCAAAGTTGCACAGCGCGCTATGGAGAGGGCTATGCTCGGTGTTTCTTTGCGAGATCAAATCAGAAATGAGGAGATCCGTGAACGAACAAAAGTCGCTGATATAGCCCGACGAATTTGCAAGCTGAAGTGGCAGTGGGCAGGGCACATAGCACGTAGAACTGACGGCCGATGGGGCAGTAAGGTTCTCGAATGGAGGCCACGCACCGGCAAGCGCAGCGTAGGACGTCCACCCACAAGGTGGACAGACGACCTGGTAAAGGTTGCAGGAAGCCGCTGGATGCAGGTCGCTTCCAACCGGCCGATCTGGAAGTCACTGGGGGAGGCCTATGTTCAGCAGTGGACGTCCTGTGGCTGAAATGATGATGATGATGATGAAAGGCACAGAATAAATAATCGTTCACTATCCAACTAAAAATAAAAGATTTCATTAAATAACAAACCGATTCATAGTCGGGTCTTCATTTCTATTTATGCACATTTTTCATTGAAATGAAAACGGCGTCCCCCGTAAGGCTTCAATAGCTGCAGGTCCGTCCCGGCTCCCGAGGCGAAGCAATTAATTTCTGATTGTGGAATATAGGCGCTCCCGGGCTTGAGCGTTAATGGCGATATTTTCAATTAATAGTTGTATAGAGCCCTGTCGTAATGGCTTATATATGACATCAAAGTTAATTGTTACACGGATTATTTTGGGCTGTAGCAAATTTATTCTTAAATTTTGATGGGTGGATCCACGTGTATCAAGTCATTAAGCCTTTAATTTTTTTTTCAGGCTACCTATATAAACAGTGTCATTAAATAAGACTACGTTTTTTCTAACTATCACACACGCAAAATAAAAAAGTTGCGTCTTTCAAAAACTCGACTGGCTAAGACTAAGACATGTTTTATTTATCAAAGCCTAAAAATATATAGCCATTTACCCGATTACGTAACCTCAATCAATGACGCTAAATTAGAATGTATTAAAATTTATTGTAACTCTACACGAACTGTACAACAAAGAATTGAATTTGGAAGGATACTTTTTGTATCCATTTTTTTGTGTAATATTAGAATATAAATGTATTAGTTTTAAGATGTATTCTAGAGTATAATTTATGTAAATTTAATAAGTACTTGTTATGTGTAAAAATATTACAATGTTAAAAAGATTCCTGTACGCGAAGATTTTCATAATGACACTTCTGTAAACAAACGAATCGTTAAAAATGCTTGTATACACTGCAAAATTAATGAGCCAATCCTCGCTCCGTCGCATTACCGTATTAATAATAATAGTTACAAAGTACGAGTAGGGATTAACCGCGGATCGAGTTAGATACGGCTGACACGCGATGTGGCAATTTCATAATTCAGTGTCATAATAGGCTGGCACATTAATTAGTGGAAAATAGTGTCGCACCGAATGTTGAGAATTGATATGAGGATGAACAATTTTTTTTTTGTAGATATTTATTTAGTAGCTGTGTTTTCTTTATTCCCTTATAATATACATATGTAAAAAGACAAGAGTGAAACTCTTAAATAATAATAATAATAATGTAAAAAAAAGTATTTATTTTTGAGTCACAGGTACACAACACAACCATACCATGACACTTCACAGCAATTTCCCACACACGACATACACACACGCAAACACATCCAGACGTAACGTGTAAACCGATAGCACCGCGCTTCTGAAACAGTACACTATACAGGGAGGAGGTTTTAGTCCGTAGGCTAGTGGAGGTGGCACCCATTTTTAATATGGTGGGTACCACTTCCAGTAGAGTCGGGCATGCTGTCAGGACCGGCCTGGCAGTATCGAATGAGGATTTCCTCCTCCCGCGCGCAAAAAAAAAAAGAAAAACGGGCTAACTGACTTTTTTATATACAACGGTGATGGCAAACAACGCCTGATGGTAAACAGTTACTGATTTAGTTTAGCGAATATATTTTTTATAGATTTTTTTAATAATTATAGTGAAAATGTTATTTCTTTAAGGTTCACGCAGTCGCTCGGCTACTATTTAATTAAAATAATATTCCTTGTGAAAATTTGTTATCATTATTTAATTTGTCGTATGGTTGATAATATTTTTAATACACACATTATTTATATGCTCTTATGCCATAACGATGAGTTTTAGTACTGTAAATATTTTGTGGGTGCATGATGTTAGCTTGTGTCATTTCATATTTTCACTCTCTTATTCAAACATTGACCTTAAGAAAACTGCTATAAGGATAAGATTGTTTTTATACTTGTATTATTTGCCTAGATTGTATTTAAATCGTTAACATCTATACATATAAACGGACTAGTCCTGACTGACTGACTGACTCACTCATCAACGTAGAGCCGAAACTACTGAACCTAGGATCTTCAAATTTCTAGAAAAGATCAAGTATACGATGCAAGCAAGCACTAAGAAGGGATTTTTCGAAACTCATCCCTTAAGGGTGTCAAATCGGGGTTGAAAGTTTGTATGAAACTTACGTAATTTTTTAGTTAGAGTAATAAAACTTTCTGTATAGATTCTCGATTTAAAAAAAAGAAAACTAATTTCAGGATTTTTGAAAACTCATTCTTTAAAGGGGTTAAATAGGGGGTGAAAGTTTGTATGAGGAACTTGGATTTATTTGAGTAAGAGTGGCTATATTTCGTGTAAATCTCTTTCTATACAAAGTAAGAAAATTATGTTCAGCATTTTTGGAAATTCATCCCCGAAAGAGGTTAAATGCACGATGTCTACGCTTCACATATGCGCGCAGACGACCGCGGGGAAGGAGCGGGGCTGGGGGGCAAGCCCAGCTGATCGGTCAACGCCCGCGTCCCACCGCCGTCACTTGCCTACATTCGTTCATGTGAACGGACGTATTGAGTGGTCCAAATATTGTAATTTCTATATACTTTACATTATAATTGCATTGAAGAGCAAGTCATCTTTTATTTAAAACAAAGTCCCATTCCTAGACATTTGGCGACCGTGACAGGACAAGTGTCAAGTTTAGTCAGATGGAATCATTTCCTTTGGAAATGAAATTGTTAGAAGAAGGTAAACAATTGCCAAAGAAAAGTAAATTATTATTAGTACAATTAACACCGTTTAGAGATTCAGACAAAGTGGTGCGAGTAGGAGGTCGTTTAAATAACTCAAAATATGATTTCGATAAGAAACACCCCATGTTGTTAGACTCTAAACATCCATTAACAAAATTGATAATGTCTCATGAACATATACGATTATTCCACGCCGGTCAGCAGTTACTGTTAGCTTCTATTAGAGATAAATACTGGCCCATTGGCGGTAGATGTTTAGCACCTCAAATAGTCAAGCAATGCGTTATATGTGTTCGGCTTCGTGCTGATACTATGCAGCCAATAATGGGGCATCTACCAGAAGCTCGCACAAGTGCTACTTTTGCTTTCGACTCGTGTGGGGTTGACTTTGCGGGACCCTTTATGATATGCAGTCGTAAAGTTCGCGGTAATCGTATAAGTAAATGCTATTTATGCTTATTTGTTTGCCTAAGCACTAAAGCAGTGCATTTAGAGCTAGTGAGTGACTTGAGTACTCAAGCCTTTATTTTATGCTTGCGACGATTTATAGCACGCAGAGGTAAACCTCATGAAATCTACTGTGATAACGGGCGTAACTTTGTAGGTGCTAGCAATGAATTGGGTAGAGTACTAAGATCCAGTCGTCAGTCTGTCTATGATCTAGCCAGTAGCGAAGGAATCAAATTTGTATTCAGTCCAGCTTATAGTCCGAATTTCGGAGGTATTTTTGAAGCTGGAATAAAATCAGCAAAACACCATTTAAAGCGTATCGCCGGTAACGCTGCGTTGACGTTTGAGGAGCTAGCGACGTTGTTTATACAGATAGAAGCAATCCTAAACTCCCGTCCACTGACTCCTCTCTCGTCCTATTGCACTGATCCCTGTCCTCTGACCCCAGGCCATTTCTTGATCGGGAAACCATTGATGTCCATCCCGACGCTGCCCGTGACAACTACCAAGCCCAACAGATACGAGTTTGTTGAGAAGTTACGTCAGCAGTTCTGGGAGAGGTGGAGCAAAGAATATGTATCCGAGTTGCAGCAGCGCACCAAGTGGCGAACTTCACAAAGGGAGCTTACCTGCGGAGACGTCGTCATCTTGAAAGAAGACAATCTGCCGCCCCTACAATGGCGGCTAGGACGCGTGTGCCGTTTATACCCAGGAACGGATGGAGTGACCAGAGTCGCTGATGTTACCACGTCAAAGGGCATCATTCGACGGGCCGTAAATAAAATGTGCCTGTTGCCAACAGCCGAGTCCTATGCTGATGACGAAGACGAGGGAGCCGCATCCAGGCCCTCGACTACTTCTTGAAAGCTATGGCTTTCAACGTGCCGGAGGATGTCTACGCTTCACATATGCGCGCAGACGACCGCGAGGAAGGAGCGGGGCTGGGGGGCAAGCCCAGCTGATCGGTCAACGCCCGCGTCCCACCGCCGTCACTTGCCTACATTCCTTCATGTGAACGGACGTATTGAGTGGTCCAAATATTGTAATTTCTATATACTTTACATTATAATTGCATTGAAGAGCTAGTCATCTTTTATTTAAAACAATGTCCCATTCCTGGACACACAATGAAACTTTGTAAGAAAAACGTGGTCTATTTGAGTAAGGGGTGCATTCTGTTACGTGTAGATTGATCATCAAAACTGAAAACATGTATTTTAGCGTTTTTGAAAATTCAACCCCTAATGGGGTAAAGAGGGAGGTGAAAGTTTCTATGAAGAGCTTGGGATTCTTTGAGTAGGAGTGGTAATATTTCGTGGACAGGTTCTTATTTGCAAAGTATGAAAACAAGTTTCAGCATTTTTGGAAATTCATCTCCGAAAGGAGTTAAATTGACAGTGGAACTTTCTTGGAAAACGGGGCTTTTTTAAGTAAGGGGTGCATTCTTTTGCGTGTAGACCCTTCATTAAAAACTGTGAATATTAATGTCAGAGTTAAATGCAAAGTAAGAAGACGAGTTTCAGCATTTTTGGGAATTCATCCCTGAAAGGGGTGAAATGGATAGTGAAACTTTATTTGAAAATCGAGCCTTTTTGAGGAAGAGGTGCATTATCTTGTGTGTACACTGCTTATCAAAAACTAAGAACACGTATTTCAGCGTTTTTGAAAATTCAACCCCTCATGGGGTAAAGAGGGAGGTTAGTTTCAATAAAGACCTTGAGGTTCTTTGAGTAACATTACGTGTATAGATTCTTCTATACAAAGTATGAAAACAAGTTTCAGCATATTTGGAATTTCATTCCCGGAGGGGGTTAAATGGAAATAGAACTTTGTATGAGAATCGGGCCTTTTTTGATTAAGAGGTGCACTATTTTGCGGGTAGACTCTTCATCAAAAACTGAGCATATTGATTTCAGCTTTTTTGAAAATTCAACCCCTAATGGGATACGCTGACAGATGACAGTTTGTATACAGAGCTTGGAATTTTTTGAGTAAGAGTGATAATATTTCGGGCATAGGTTACCTAATCAGTATACAAACAACTTTTCACCATAAATGAAGTAAAAAAGTAAGATGCATTTTTTAATATTCATCCCCTAAGCATGTGAAATTGAAGGTGACAACATTTTCATGTCATGAATAAGAGGTATGCAGGTTTTTTTGTAGAATATTCACTAAAAATTGAGAAAATAAACTTAAGTTTTTTATGGAAATTCATCTCCAAAATGGGAGGCGAAAGTTTGGATGAGAAAAGATTTCGTAAGTCTGGTCATATTCCGTGTGTCAAAATACTACTTTCAAGAAAGTACAAAATACTACTTTTAAGAAATTTTTGAAATGTACGAGTATTGTCTGAGTAAAGGGGGAAGATGAAAGTTCTTGTGAGAAATATTTTCGTGTATAAACTCTTTATTCATTTTTGGAAAGTTATCTCCTGAAGAGGTTAAAAACTTTATATGCAAAACGTAGGAATGAGTGACAAAACTTTGTGTAAAAAAATTGCATTGTTAGGGTTCCGTAGGTACCTCAAAACGAAAAACGCAACACTCAAACGATCACTTAGTTGTCTGTCCGTCTATCGAATAAAATGGAAAGTAAAACCATATGTAGGTACATATTCAAGTACTCAGGGCTGTAAACCTTTGAAGTCGTTGAAAAACCAAACATTAAGTTATAACGTAAAAAGAGATCCGGCTGTTTACCTATGCCACAATAAACGTCGATACCCTCAAGGGAATCAAATTTTATAAGGTACTTAGGTATTTTCAGTTGAACTAAAACTATGAATTTGGCAAGTAATAACGTGTCTTACTCTCTTACTACAAGTACTTATAGGGAGTCATCTGAAGCTATACATTACTAATAAAGAAGAAAAGTAGTCTGTATTTAAAGTATGTAAAACAGTTTTCCAACGAAGACGTTGAATTTGCCACTTAGTATATTTTATCTTTTCCTTAGTAATGTCGTAATGGGGTAAGTAATATAAGATATAAGAACTTATGCTATAATATTCATATTATATACGCTCATATTGTATAAGCTTGTTTTGTATACCGTTCAAGGTGTATAACGAACGTTGGATATAACATCAAAATATCTATTTTTGTTAAGTATAACGTTATTTAAGTATAATATCTTTGTATATAACGATCATAACGTATAACGTTCATAATATCTCAGATTTATAATGTATATTACTCAATACATCTAACACCAAAATGCATAATGCTCGTATAGAATAACCGTCTGCACATCAATTGTGTACATACTTATGCAATAGTTCGCTGTAAAATTTTAATATAATTATGTACCTCCATGCAAGCAAGCATTTTAACGCTCCGCTCGCTTCGCTCACTCCGCTATCCATGGTCATAAAACAAACCTAACCTAACCTACAGTTTTCGGTTTTTGACCCATATTCCATTTTGTCGCAGTTCTTCCAAACGGTATACTCGTATTCGCCAGAATTTCATCTGCCATTATCATTGTGTACATACTTATGCAATAGTTCGCTGTTAAATTTTAATATACCTCCATGCAAGGAAGCATTTTGACGCTCCGCTCGCTTCGCTCGCTCCGCTATCCATGGTCATAAAACAAACCTAACCTAACCTACAGTTTTCGGTTTTTGACCCATATTCTATTTTATCACAGTTCTTCCAAACGGTATACTCTTACTTGCCAGAATTTCATCAGCCATTATCAATTGTGAACATACGTATGTCGTATGCAATAGTTCGCTGTTAAATTTTAATGTAGGTACCTCCATGCAAGCAAGCATTTTGACGTTCCGCTCGCTTTGCTCGCTCCGCTATCCATGGTCATAAAACAAACCTAACCTAACCTACAGTTTTCGGTTTTTGACCCATGTTCCATTTTAGGGGCATAGGGGTAGCAGTTGTAACCTATTTAGTATATCATACGCTATTATATTTTCTAATCATTATACTAAAAGAAAGTATATACTATGATCGATATAGGTTATGTATGTTATATCAACTGAATTTAGAGTATTTGAGTGTTATATAAAAAAATATTCTACAACATGAGTATTATGCTAATTGACCGTTATTCCTAATAAAAATATTGATTTTGATGTTATAGCAAAAGTTCATTATATCTTGTGAACGTTATTAATATGAAATTATATATTATGTAGTTATATCTCATGGGACGCACCCGTCGTAATGTGCAGTGATTTCATAGTTCGCAAGGAACCCTCTGTGCGCGAGTCCGACTCGCACTTGACCAGCTATTTGTATTAACTGAGAACACTGATTTATACGTTAGGGGAAATTCCTATCCTTAAGAGGCCTTATTCCTTTTAAAATTTTTTTTTTTCATATTATGACAAATATTATATTGATAATTTCAACCAACTTTTTGAAGTAAATAATATTTTTCCTCGAGTTCTAGGTAGTAACATAGTTATTTCATGCTTTCATTGCGTGCAGTCGAAATAAGTTGAAAAAACTAATTTTCCGCGTGAAATTTGTCAATTTCGAATAGTTTTTGAAACAAAAATTATTACTAACTCAAACTGTAGGTTTCAAATATATACCAATAAATCCCAATAGCCCTGTTCTAGGTAGTAAAATCAATAATAGGTATGTTGAGAAATATGTTTGATCATAGAGAAAAATGTCTAAAACAATCAGCATTTTAAAAAGAATAAGGCCTCTTAAGGTGATTAAACTTTTGACTATGATTTTGTTCGGTTCATCCGAAAATGAATAAGTAGTAGAAAACTATCGTGAGTCTCAGACATATTAAAATACTTAAACGGGTTTACTTACGAGATCAAGAATATCACACTAACATTATAAAGGCGAAAGTTTGTGAGTGAGTGTATGTATTTGTACGTTTGTTACTTGTTCACGGTCAAATGATTGGACCAATTTTAAGTACGTCGTAGAAGTCGAATAACGCTCGACATGTTTCGAAGGATGTTTCATGTTTCTCCTGATGATGAATCGCGTACCGATTCGAAACATGTCGAGCGTTACTTCTACGACGTGAGTAAACCCGTTTAAGTATTTTAATAAAATGAATAGTGTATACTACTACTAGAAATATATAAATCTACTACCCAAAAATTTATGTATACGCGCAGATTTCTATTAGTTGTATTATTTTAAGACACAACAAAGCGGGTAGAAAGTTGCACAGATAACGTTTCCAGACCCTGTGCGGGCGAAGCCGCGGGCAAAAGATAGTATAATATATAAATTAATAAACAACAGCGCGCATGTAATGTGTCAACATATTTTAAAACAAGAATTTAACAATGACATCATAGGAACTTTACAATTTATTTTCTCTCTTATGATCACTCTTTTTAAATCAGTTTTAATACGCTAGCAGACGTTACTGCTTAAATAAAAATTTAGTCAGTTTTAAATCTCTTCTTATTCTTCATTCCTCTTTTATCTTCTAAAAATCTGTCGTCTTTTAATCAAAATATCATGTTGATGTCAAAATATTAGAATAGCTGTAATTGAAATGCTGTCCCATTGAGTATAAATAAAATGAAGATGGACGTTTCCCACCCCTATCAAATAATGTCAAGCGCCAGTTTTAACGGGCATGTGCCACTACCCTCGTAATATTAAGGAATTATTATCTTAATTGCGTTACTCACGGAATATAATTTAGTTTTGTTTGCCGTGATACTTTGCGCTAAATATTACTGTTATCTTGATGATCTTTATGCCGATTATATTTCATTTACGGACTTCGGCGGAACTTATTGTTATTTTTACGTTCACCTTCAGGTTGAGTTATTGAAATATTTCTTGTATTTGTGTTATTTAGTTGTATTATTTTAAGACACAACAAAGCGGGTAGAAAGTTGCACAGATAACGTTTCCAGACCCTGTGCGGGCGAAGCCGCGGGCAAAAGCTAGTATAATATATAAATTAATAAACAACAGCGCGCATGTAATGTGTCAACATATTTTAAAACAAGAATTTAACAATGACATCATAGGAACTTTACAATTTATTTTCTCTCTTATGATCACTCTTTTTAAATCAGTTTTAATACGCTAGCAGACGTTACTGCTTAAATAAAAATTTAGTCAGTTTTAAATCTCTTCTTATTCTTCATTCCTCTTTTATCTTCTAAAAATCTGTCGTCTTTTAATCATGTTGATGTCAAAATATTAGAGTAGCTGTAATTGAAATGCTGTCCCATTGAGTATAAATAAAATGAAGATGGACGTTTCCCACCCCTATCAAATAATGTCAAGCGCCAGTTTTAACGGGCATATGCCACTACCCTCGTAATATTAAGAAATTATTATCTTAATTGCGTTACTCACGGAATATAATTTAGTTTTGTTTGCCGTGATACTTTGCGCTAAATATTACTGTTATCTTGATGATCTTTATGCCGATTATATTTCATTTACGGACTTCGGCGGAACTTATTGTTATTTTTACGTTCACCTTCAGGTTGAGTTATTGAAATATTTCTTGTATTTGTGATTTCCTGGCTAGATTTTGATCGCAAATCGTGAACCCTTATCACCGCTTTTATAGACGCTTTTTTAGGTACAAAAAAAAAGTTTTTTTATCGACGGAAGAAAAAGGAATCCTTTGGCGCTTACTTTTTGCCATCGATATTTAGAACACAAAGTTTATAACTTTTTTAACCGACTTCAAAAAACAGGACGTTCTCTATTCGGTTGTTTTTTTCTGTTACCTCAGTTATTTATGAACCGATTTCGAAAATAATTTTTGTTTAAGAACTTGATCCCATAGAATTTGGGTGGAGATCTATGACAAATTGAGAGAACGCCCCATCTTTAAGGATTTCGGTTTTTATAGTAACTTGTTCAGTTGTTCTCCACGTCGAAGGCGGTAATTATTTGTGAAAAAAAAATTGTCATAAGAAGAGTGACGAAAATATCATTTTGTAAATGTCCAAACCCGTACTTGTTATTTCCGTTTTGTTTTTCGAATAATGTTTCCAATCCGCTATTGACGCGTTAGTTACATACATATTGACATGTCATGAAGTGTGCAGAAAATGCCCCGCGTACGAGTGATTAGTAAATAGTGAGGACGTAAATTCCCGCTCTTAAAATCTTATTCATGAATAATTTTATTAGTAGCCAAGTCGCTTGAACTCGTATTCGAATAATAAGATATATTGTTCCCACAACAGCATTTGATACGATTATGCGCAATGTGCACATCTCCTATGTTTATGACGACGCATACAAACGAGATGCAAACTTTAAGTAATTGGGTCTTGTTTCTGTGCAATGCACGTTCCATTTGTACATTATGTGTGTATGCTTAAACTGCTTAGTCTGCACCTACACATATTACATACAAAAATATAAAAAAAAACATAATCGTCATTCCCTTGCCCTAATCCCATTTATTTAGGTTTAAGTTAGAAGTTTATTTTCTTCCGTTTCCGCGATGGTAAAACAATTAAATAAAACCATGTAAACGGATTATATTATTATCGCGTGCATTCATTATTTGAGCCTTCCTGACGTTTCAGTAACTATAGATGCTTAATGTCAAAGTTGTCAGAAAGAAAATGTTTTCAAAGAAAACGTCCAATCCTCCATATATCGGATGATGGACCCAATGGCATTGCTTGGAATTCCTTCGGTTCTAGATAGCTAATACCGAACTAATTTATTCCTAATCTGGCAAGGGAATGACGTCCACAAAGTTGGTTAAGATATGTCAAGCCATTTTACCGTGATGAGACCGCATTTCCGACTGTTAAATGCCTACAAAACATGCATCGCGCTTTTCAGAGCCTTATCATATCAATTTCCAATCATGTCTGCTTATTATGGAAAATATGAATAAATAAAGTTTTAAATAAAATAGTATACAGTTAGCATTAAAAGGCGCGATGTCGATAGTAAAATAGTCAACTACTTTTGATGCTGACCGTACATGTTTATTAAATTTTATCGAAATAATACGCAGTAAACCTGCCAGTAACATGCCATGAAAATCACCTCATCCTGTAAAACTCATTGTTACATAATTATGGAGAACAATAACTCCTCCATTGCATTCTCTAAAAAACTGAAAGTTCTAGATTAACAAAAACCCTATTGTCGTCTAGACACGTCCCCTCTTTAAAAAGGAAGCTGATTTACTCTTTCATTTTTTACTCTTTTGTTTTCGATGGCCAAGCTCTTGGAGATATATACACTATGTATATCGTAATACAATAGCTCGCGTTCGTTTGCGTTGATAGAAACGACAGTAAAAATGGCCGTACAACGCAATTGAACGAGAATATAATTTTATTGGTGATATTTATGTCTTGCAGTTCTCTTTGTTAAGGTAGATGCTTTAGCTGATTGCTATTATTGATACAATTACTTTTAACCAGGAGTAGCTAGCTTACTTTGCGTTGCAAACTGCATTAAGAGACTATGCAACGGCGTGCACAGTTTATGGGCTTGAAAAAAGAAAAAAGCTCGAAATGAAGGTGGAATCCTTCCGGATTTTTTTAGCGTGTAACGCGCTGTTTAGAGATTTTTCATGGGAATTTTAAATAATTTTCCTTTTGCATGGCAAATATAAATAATTCAAGTTTCATAATCGTGTCGTGCTTAGACCAAAATACTAAGCAATTAACCTAGCTACATCCCATGTATTGCCGTGAATAGGTTAATTCATCCTTTATGACGCTTTGTTACATAATACGGTATTTGACTATACTGAAAATTAATTAATTATGTGAAAATTAATAAATATTAATTCAAAAATACAGGGAATCAAATAAACTACCACTAACTTTTGGATATTTTATTATTTTTAATTGTACAAAAACTAAAAACACGTATTTTGACTACTGCCGTGACCCGTGCTAAAAGCCTACACATCGGTGCGCACCATGGTGCTTGCCATCGCCTCCAGCTTTTGTTCGCAGCCCTCGCAGTGGCGCACACGCATCACATAGTTGGGTCACAACACAAACGACAAATTCTGTCAATCTGTGCTATGAGATTTCGTACCTATAGGTTCCCTATAACGGTAAAATTCGTTTTCGGATGTTATAATGTTATGTCAAAATGAAAATACGTGCACCGCGTCCAAGAAAGAATCCAAGAAAAACCTCTATGCAGCGTTATTATAAAGACGAAAGTTTGTGTGATGTTGAGCGTGTAGAAGTAACAAACACACACATGTAATTTGCTGTTTACCACTTTTCTATATGCATGACATTAATTTATTATCTAAATACTTTTATTCTCCTTATAACTTATTTTTAATCTGACATTATTAAATACATACTCTTCATAGGTTTTAGTGACATGCATATTTAAAGACAAAATATTGTGCGCCAAATTCTGGATGATTGTGATGTACCAAACACTAACCCTACCACCATTTATAACCACTCACATTCAAACAATAAATAATTTTGTATTTGTATTTGTACATAAACACACTCACAAACTTTCGCCTTTATTGATATTAGTGAGTGTATTTATGTGTATGTTTGTTACTTCTTCACGCTCAAACAGTAGGACCAATTTCGATAAATTTTGTTTTGAACGTAGCTGACATCCTGGATTAACACGTAGGCTACTTTTTATCTCGAAAACTGTAGTGTTCCCATGGGATGAGCGGGTAACACCGCGCGGCGTAGCTAGTAATGAATAATGAAGTAAATAATAATGCCACCAAATAAATGGGTGGTATCTGAATGGGAGCCAAGTTTGGCACCATATTGTTGACAAGCCAACCAATTTATGGCCACTTTGTTGTTGCTGCTGCAATTCTGCGCTGCGCTGCTTACTGCTCCTTTCTACTTTTCATAATACATTTTGAAACGGCTGGACTGATTTGGTACGAGACTTGCTGGATATCCAAAGATGGTTTATATGATACTGTTTCCCCGACTACACAAAAAAATGCGTATCAAATATTTACCGTAACATCGGGGCACTTTGACCCTACATGGTTACTTTGTCCACCAAAAAAACACCATTTTATTAAATTAATTAATTCTATAAAACAACATTACGTGATTCAACTGTCTCTATATACGCGTTAGGTGTCGTTTTGAAAAAAATATTAATTAAATAAAATGGGTGGACAAAGTAACCTTGTAGTGTCAAAGTACCCCGATGTTACGGTAACTAAAGTGAAGTGATGATAAGATATATGTATGTGATACATTTATGCTAATAAATAATAATGGTAATCATTAGAATAGGGATGGCGACTGATGCTAAATTCTATAGCATACGAGTACTGTAGTTATATGAATGAAATGAATTCAATATAACATGAAACAAAGAAAAAAATCCAAGAAACATATTATTTTTTGAAATATGCGTCTTCAAAGGTACCTACAAATGTTAATTGTATATTTTTTTATACAAAACAAATTTTGAAATTATTTTCAATATTTTAACAAATCAACATAATTGTATGAAGGTAAACGCACTTTTTCACGGTGGAAAATGGCAAATTACTTATTGTCTCCATACAAATATTGGTATACATAACATAATTAATGACGTCACGATTAGGTAGCCATTTGTATGGAGCGTTTATAGCGCTCCGTAGGAATGTTGAACTTTGACGGTCATTTCTGACTTTTAGAGCACTCTAAGTGTAGTTAGTCCCATAATTGATTCTAATAAAAAGAAATCGATTTACATCTGCAAAAAAAAATTCGTCGTATCTATTGAGAACTTGACATGGTAAGATGATACTTATAGTTAGAGAGCCCACGACCAAAACCATGTCTCATAGCAATACGGCAAAAACCCTATAAAATCGTTAGATTGTATGATTCTGAACCCGACTAGGTGTGTAGTAACGGTCGAAAGTGTAGCAACTGCGTGGGAGGCCATTTCTGCTGTGTCAAAAAAAAAAGACAGTCGGTATTATAGCAATACGTCTGATAGTGAAAATGTACATAGATTTTATAATTGTATTACGAAAAAGTTTGTTTTCAGACATTTTGCGCGTAGCATATAGCCTGAGCGCATTTTTGAAAATGTCAACAAATTTAGCCGACCTGTATCATAGCAATACGGATAATTTTTTTTTTTCAACTTTTCGTATTGCTGCCATGATTACCAAAAACCTGTTTTCAGACACTTTAAGTGTAGCATATACTCCCAAAAACGAAAATAACGTTTCGGAGTCGCCTGGCCGACGCCTCTGTTAAATGTTTTTTTAAATTTACAGCCTTCATAGATATTCAAGAATCTCCCTTGTCTATTATATGTACTTTGACAGATGACAGATGTCATTACTTATTTCTTTTGTAAAAGTTACTCAAGTGTGCTTTAAATAAAACCAAAACTATCAAATCAATCAGTATTTAATTTCAACAGCCTCAGCGCTTGTTACGCTCCTGCCCCTTTCTTACTATTATACATTTCGGGTAAATTCTTTGTTAATTATCATCTAATAAATTCAGGGTCGCAACGTATTCATTGGTTTGTAACAGAAAATTCAAGATGCCTCAATACGATTTTTAAATGATATCTGAGTATCGAAAAGTTGTCTGATAGAGAAGGTGCTACACTTAATTTGTCTGATATAAATTTTTTGCACATGTGGACAACTTATTTTATCATGTCCAACAATTTTCAGACATATTGCTATGATACCGATCGGTAAAATTTGTTAACATTTTCAAAACGGTCTCAAAATTTAATGCGTTCACATTTCCGTCTGAAAATTGTTTTGTTCGCATCAAATAACCAAAATTTACTAAAAAAAAAGATTTTCAGACGTATTGCTATGAGACATTTTTTTTGTCTCATTTTTAATTTTTTTAAGTGATTTTACGGGTTTGCGCTACACCACTAACGTCTGAAAAATATGTTTCCGGTATCTCAGAACTATCATTCAACTACAGTCTGCAAATCAGACATATTGCTATGATGCAGTTCGGTAAAATTCTTTGACAATTTTGAAAATTCGGTCAGATCAAACGCTACGCGGAAAATGTCTGATATTCGTATTTTCGAGTTCAGGATAATCGTATCTATCGATTTGATGCGGTTTTGGCCGTTTTGCTATGAGACAAAAAATTTGGTCGTGGGCTCTCGTACTATTAGATATTGATTTCAATATTGCACGCGTCTGTGAGGCATGGATATAGAAGAACAAATGATAAAAATCATGCAATCAATAATATTTAGATTTTGAAAACTAATTCGCAACTATTCATATACATGGTTGTATGTATATTTTATGCTGGAGGTGTAGCTCGTAAACTATAACTTGTACCGTTAATGTTAGTGGAATATTTTTCCCATCTCACAATATTCTCGTACCAGGGTTACATGCGCTGAGGATAAATCATGGAATATCAGCAAATACCTATTCTGCCTTAATCGTAAATCATATGGATAATGCTCGCGATTCCCTTTATTTCACTTTTTATGAGAAACTTTCTGGGATATAAGGAATGGTTTATTTATTCGAGTATTCATGGACTCCTTGTTTCTGGGATCCTAGGCCTCGATATATGTAGTGAGGAGATTTGAATACAGTATAAATATTTCATTTTGTGATATGCAGTTAGAGTGACATTGCGACGTTTTACGGCGGTGCCGTTAAGGGGTAAAGTAGATGTGGAGGTATAAGGGAGGAGCGGAATCTTCGTACCTATATCCAAAAGTGTCCGCTAGGTGTTAAATTGATAGCGCTACTATGGCTGAAAGTAGTTCCGTTATTTAGCAACTGTTTGTTCTTACATTTTTGTTGTTGTTGTTAATAAATCTGATTATGCATTATTTCAGTGAAATTAAAATAAATTAAATAATTTATTTAGTAAGTAGGCCCCAAGGGCACTGTACTTGATACTTACTAAAACCCCAACCCCGCAAAAAAAAACAGGTTCAAACCTCGGTGCCGTTAATAGTCTTATAAATTTTGTCTCCTTTTACTGCATAAGAAGCCATATTATGGTAGAAAATAATTTCGACCTTACTGACACGGGTCAGTGTTCAAATTCGTTTTTTTTTGTTATGTCTGTGGCAACGGGAAATACAAAAAGGTGGTCAAAAATATGTAAATCCGGCTTTACATCGTAAAATGCTGGTAAACTCTGGTTACCTAAAATGGTTGGTTGATTCAGGTTCACGGTCGTTCCAGAAAAAATAATAATTTAGAACTAATTAATGACAAATTTATTGGTTGGGAAACGAGGTCAACCCTTTGGTTTTCACCTGATTCACAGTACCTAATTCCAAGAGATCCAGACACATCTAGTTACAAGGGATAATTGATTGCATCAGCCACTAATGAGTTTAAGATAGCCAGCATTGACTTGATGACGTAATGCCAATGGATCCAATAGGTAATTCAGGATTAATTAATACAATGGAACACGCACTGACTAAATCTACAGGATGTCTCTGGCTTCCGGAAGTATTTGTTTATACTAGAAGGTGCCTTCAAGTATGAAAAAACCTTATTTTTATCTTTACCATAATCGGTTAAATTGTATCCTGTAACCGTGCCTTTACCTGAATTGGTTAAAATCTTTTCAACCATTTTACCGTGATGACGGATCGAAAAGAGTTGTTGAGATTCTGCCTCTCCGTAATCATGAGCCCCGTAAAAAATTGCTTTTCAATAAAAATAATAAGTTTTGACCATGCTATACTACCTACAATACATCGTATGTACGCTGTAACGGTTTCATACAGTTACAATTCTCGGTGCTTTCACCTTGAGCTCGAGTGGAAACGGTTATAAAATGCTTTCATAACTTTTCACTTATATTTATTACAGTAATATTCAATGTGCAGAAATATTAAGTTTATTTTTGGAATTATTTATTTATCGTATGGCATTACAAAACACTGGATCAGTAAAAAAACAATCAAATTATATATACCTATAAAGAGGGAAAACCTATAATTATTTTTGGAATTCAAAACAATTGAGACATTCATTGGCTTTAATTAAAGGCATGGATGCAATTATCGACAAGTCAGAAGCCAATAAAACGTCATAGAGCGCGTTGTGATGAATCGCCCTTTTTGGCGAAACGCTCGTGATTAAAGAGCCCCAGTCATGTAAGCCGAAGCCGCACCTTGAACGCGCCCGCGCGAAATTAATAAGCAAAATTACTCTTCTTTACCGTCTCATAAATTACATTGATGGTGACTGGCATCCACCAGCAGCCGTAAAAGCCGTACCTTTATTAGAATCGTACAAGAGGTGTGAATTATGTGTAGTTATGGGCAGGTTTTACGACGTTTTCCAACTAACTGGCGGGAGTTTTTCATTAACTTAACCGTAATCGGCGTCATGAAAAATTACTGCATCGGTTTGATTTTGTTACGACACGGAATGATTTTCGAGGTGGGTTTACCTTAAACCGTTTTCCGTTCATAAAGTGCTACCGTAGTTATACGTAGTTAATTTGAAAGCTGACTTTTTATTGCAAATTGACGAAGCAGAAAATACCAATTCGCATTTTTGGGCACTGACGAACGTTTACAATAGAATTTGGCAACAGTTTTGGTATAAAGCTAAAGAAGACAGGTTTGTTTAACGAGTCCTGAACAAAATGTTCGTACAAATAGGTACAATTGGGCATTATTTTCTTTTTGATTGATACTAAATCTGTAAAATACATACCCCGCTTCTTTTTTGTTCGTCTTGGTGGGGGCCCGGTAGTGCCCCGGTAGATAGGTAGTGCAATGCTGATAAATTATGCATGTATTATACACCTTCTTCTTGAATCACTCTATCTATATAAAAACCGCATCAAAATACGTTGCGTAGTTTTAAAGATATAAGCTTACATTGGAACAGACAGACAGACATGAAGCGACTTTGTTTTATACTATGTAGTGATAGTGAAGACAGGCTCGATGCCATGAGGCATTGTCTACCAAACAAGCCACGACTATGCGCGACCAGAGTGGCGCGGCAAGCGGTTACACCGTATGCGTAAGGTCCAAGCGCAGTATCTCGCTCTCCTATGGCCGCCACTCGCTGCTCCGCTGTTCGCGTGAAGTCGTGGCCGGGCCGTTAGGGCAAAGCAGAAAAAAATCAGGCGGCGCAACCAACCTATAAAAAGAATTTAAAAGTTATAAACCTGTAAAAATAATTTAAAAGTTATTTAAAGCTTTATTTCTAAGTTATTGCGATAAAAACGAAAAGTAAAGCCTAAAAAGGACAGTTTTTAATCAGTGCGTCCTACCTGCCATGACCTACGGAGCCGAGACGTGGCCACTCACCATACTAGTCTACCAATTTAAAAGTCGCTCAGCGAGGAGGAGGAGAGCTGAAAATCGAGCTCAGTGGCGTGCCATGGGAGGGGCCTATGTCCAGCAGTGGACTTAAAAATATAAAGGCTGATGATGATGATTACGATAAAATCGTTAATAATCACAAGAACTACTAAAATATATCATTCAGTCCAATATTTTGATAGTTGCAGCTAGTAAATCAAAGAGTTGGCATATGAATGAAAAACACTCGCATATAATGAAACAATAGGCGCGCAATCTGCTCGCGCCTATCGAATGATGAATGGTTAATTTCAAAAACGTTTGCCGAGTGCACACATCGCAATTCTTTTGAATTTTAATCATGAATCTCATCTGCGCCTCTTTGTTATCGGTTTTTGTTTCAATCATTATTTGTGCACTCGTATGCACTTGTTTTTGTGTTAGGACCTAGACGACCAGTTATGCAGTAAATGTATACGTTTTAACAGTTCAATAATGATCTGTATTCCAAATATTGATCGGAAATTAATGAACGACTGAATAATTTTGAGCGAATGAATGACCAATTTGTATTACCGTAATAGGTATATGAACTAAATAACATTGGATTAGGATTTTAATAAAATACTGTTACGAGCGTGGGGTTCGTATTTGATAGAAAAGCACAAATTAATCCACTAAATAAAACACTCGCTTTATTACTCAAATTACGTACTTACAATTCACACGAACTGTACTTAAAATCCACTAATTAAAACACACACACTATTTCACAAATTATGCACTCACTATTCACACGAACTGTACTTAAGCGCACTAATCACTCAAGAGTCTTTCTCTCCGATTATCCTTGTACTAGCACTGGATCGCAGTTAAAATGAAACTAAACTCGCGCCGGCCGTCGGCGCCTTATATATCCCGCGGAACCGCTCTGGACGCATTGTCCACACATATCGCGAATATTCTAGTAAGGTCCAGAGTGAGGGCCGAGAACATTCGAGGTCTCTCTCTAATGGTGCACTCTCTGTCACTCCCTTCTCGAATGTTCCGAGTATAGCTATTATTTATTTATTTATTTAAACTTTATTGCACAAAAGAAAAACTTAACGTACAAAAGGCGGACTTAATGCCATGAGGCATTCTCTACCAGTCAACCTTAGGGCAAAGCAGAGAAATTGTAGGCGGTGCATCAGACAACATAATTACATATAATTAAAATACTCATATTAGGTACATACATACATATAATATACATATATATAAATAGATACATACATAAATATATACGACGATGAAACAAACCAAGCAGATATACTATGAGACTTCAGTTCTGCCAGCAAAGAAACTTCGCACGGCCCTTTTAAATGCCAACTTACTCGGAGCCTGTTTGATTGTGAGAGGAAGACCGTTCCAGAGGCGAGCCACTTGCAAGGAGAAAGAATTAGACATGAAACCAGTACGGTGAAGAGGAATAGAAAGGGCAAGATTGCCGGAAGAGCGAAAATTACGGTTACGAGTGGATTCAACATAGCAGAAAAAGGTTTTCAGGTATTCAGGAGCTTGTGGATCATTGAGTATTGAAAAGAGAGTGCAGAGCATACGAATATTGCGTCGTTGACGGATGGGAAACCAGCTAAGCTGAGAGCGGTAAGAAGAAACGTGATCATATTTACGGAGACAGAAAATAAAGCGAATACAATTATTAAGAAGTCGATCCAACTTATCAAGAAGATCCTCATTTAAGTCCGGATAACAAACATCACCATAATCAATTATGGGTAGTAATAGTGCATTTACAAGCAATACCTTAGTTTTGATAGGCAAGAAATTTTTCAGTTTGTTGAGAGCATGAAGCGAGCCAATGACTTTCCGGCTAATTTCACCTACCTGCACCCTCCAGCTCAGTGTGCTATCTAAGTGAACACCTAAGTCCTTAACACTAGAACTAAAAGGAATAGGCGTTCCGTTGAAATTTACAGGAGTTACAGAATCCTGGTCAAGTTTAGCAAGCTGACGAGAGCTGCCAATGATAATAGCCTGACACTTTGAGGGGTTTACAAACAGACCAAATTTCTCAGACCATTGTTGGATGTGTAAGAGATCCAGGTTTAATTTGTTAATTGTGTCAGTAATATCAGACACTTTACATTGGTCGTAAAGTTGTAAATCGTCAGCATAAAGATGGTAAGAACAGCGAAGACCAGGGGTGATAAAGTTTACAAAAAGAGAAAATAATAAAGGAGAGAGAATTCCTCCTTGAGGTACACCAGTGGCAAGGTCGCACCAATCAGACAAAGCCCGATCTACACGGACTGCCTGCTGGCGCCCACAAAGATATGAAGCAAACCAGCCAAGAGCAGAAGAAGACACATTAAGATGGCTGAGCAAGGCAAGTAGGATCTCATGGTCAACAGTATTGAAAGCGTTAGAAAAGTCAATGAGAACAATTACTGTGACCAATTGATCCTCCATGCCCCGCCTAACATCTTCAGTCACTTTGAGAAGTGCAGTACAAGTACTGTGGCTGGGACGAAAACCAGACTGAAAGGGGCTCAACAGTTTGAAAGAGTGTATAAAGCTAGAAAGTTGCTTGTGAGCCACCGCTTCAGCAATTTTTGATAAAAAAGGGAGAATTGAAATTGGCCTAAAGTTACTAAGTGATGTGGGGTTGCTAATTTTAGGTAAAGGAATAACGAACGCGCGACGCCAGAGAGAAGGAAAGTCACCATTAAGCAGCGAGGAGTTGATGATATCGGTTATTATGGGAAGCACACAGTCCAGAACTGATACCACCATATAACGCCCAATATCATCACAACCAACAGCTTTCGATTTAATTTTATTGATAATTTTTTTAACATTAGCGTCAGAAGTGGGATGGAAAGAGAAGATATCAGAGACAGCAACGGGCATTGATGAAATATCAGAAAGAGTACTACTCTATCTCTACTATCTCTAGGTACTAGCTATCTCTTTCTAGTAGTCCTATCTCTGTCCCACACTTCTCGAATGTTGCGAGTATAGCTATCTCATTCTACTAGTGTTATCTCTGTCACACCTACGGGATATTTCGCCATATAGCGATTTGTGCTTCAGAGGCCCATAAGGGGTCCTGAAAACGCCTGAAAACGGGTTTTCAGGTTATGGCGTCATCTGATAGAGGGTGCCCTGAAACGGACTGAAACATGTTTCAGGCGCCTGAAAACGACGGCAACTTGGGTGAAATTTCGATCTTTAGATATGTGATAGAGCATCTTCTGAAACGGCCTGAAATGACTTTTCAGCCTGCGAAAAAGCTTCTAACGCACTGAAAATAATGTTCAAAGTTTTTGACCTAACCTACCGGCGTAACAATACCAATACAAACTAACGAACCGAATGATTGAGCAGCTCTTCGATTAAAAAATTTTAGAAATTCAATCAAATTTTTGTTTGTTTATGGCTCCATCGATACCGTCGACGATTCCGCCAATGATATTAGAAATTAGTTTTTTTATTCATCCTCATCATCATCAGCCCGTATCAGTCCACTGATAGGCCTCTCCCATGGCACGCCACTGAGCTAAATTTTCAGCTTTCCTCCTCCAGTTACCACCCGCTGTCCTACTGTCGTCGCTCCACCTTGCTATAGGGCGGCCTACACTACGTTTACCGATTCGTGGCCTCCACTGTAGAACACGTTTACCACAGTGGTCATCGGCTCTATGTATTTTATCGCATACATATATTTTATTAAAGGATAAACAATGTTGATGACATAGGTACCGCTAACTGATATTTTATACATACATGAAGTCAAAACGCAACTTGTAAGGCTAGAAATATAGTTTTGACCATAAACAAATCAGTACAGTGTTGCCAACGTGCCGGCATGAAATAAACATGGAAGATCGGGGATAGTGCTCGTCACCGCAAAGATGGCGTATTGAGCCGCGTTAAATGAGGAAACGGGATGATTGATGGTTCTCTAAATAATCTTATCAGCGCATCAGACGGCCTTCGCATAAGGCTCGCTTCGACCTCTTATTATATTCAGGCTATAGTGTTTTTTGTTTCGTAATACTCGAGGAATTACTTAATTTGTGTACCCAGAGGATATTTTATGAACTGGGGAATTAGAATAAATACGCCTCGAACGAGAATCTTCATACAACAGATTTGAGAAAGATGAAGCCGGTTTTGAATTTATGTATGCGTCTACGAAACAATCATAGAGACGGTTTTGTTTGTGACAGATGCGCACACGTACAAAACACAGCCCGTGGGTAACCAAAACTAGCTTCACAGCTTCATTCTCAAGCGCTGACTATAGATTTCTAGGCGTATTCATTCCAAGGCCAGGAATAATACACACACTCCTTATACCAAGCAGTCAATTTATTATTTTTAGTGTCGAAAAAAATGTGTTTTTGAACAATACTGAGATCGCGGCTCAGAAGGATGACATTAAGTTTAGCAAATATTAAGCATTTTGCTTCGATGATACTGTCTAAGTCTAACAAAACTATTTTAACAGAATCCTATTACTGCTGTAAGCATTTAACTTGTACACTTACTTGAGTACTTACAAGTTAAGTCCTGCAACAATTTATTACAGGAAAACGAATAATATAAATGAAACGTCATATAAATGAAACGTCATTGATATATGTATCGAAAAAAGTACCTCACATACAATTTTATGGAGATACAAAATAGAACTGTTTTTATAACATTTATTTCCTTCAATTGTGTCTTTTATGTTTTTCAGGTGAAAAATATTTAACAAAACGGTTGTAAAATTACCGCCTTTTATTACCGTTTTCCTTTCAGTCGTCAAATATTTAAATAACGACACTTTTCCGTGTTCGTTGGACCCAGTTCCTTATAATGATATCTCCGACACAAAGGATTTAGTAAATAACATGCTCTTTGAAACATTATTTTATATAAGTACCTATCTATTTTTATTAATTTAGTTACAAATTCCAAAGAAGTCCGGTTGGATAGGTACAAATCAAATTCAAAATTACAAATAGACAAAAATCAATTATTATGTTTTTAATAACAATTTGGTATTACCAATTTTGGATAAACAAGCTTGTATACAATTGTAATAAAATGTAATAATACAAAATTTAATTTTAGGAACTTCAATTTAAGGGTTCAGGTCAGGTTGGTCGTGGTTCACACTAATACGAGAATTATAAAGGCGAAAGTTTATGTGTTCGTATGTTTGTTACTTCTTGTCACCCCAGCACCGGACCAATTTTGATAAAATTTACTTTAGTGGTAGATGACACCCTGGGTTAACACAGGCTACTTTTTATGTCGAAAAAAATAAATGTTCCCGTGGGATGAGCTGGGAACACCGCGAGGCGTAGCTAGTTAAACATAAAGCTGATAGAACTTTAATGTATGTACATTATATTTACCTTTTTCACTGTTCACCTCTCCATATCACATCATGTTTGCGGTATCGTAAGTTGTGCACATCAGTAATAAAAGCACCGTAAAACGTTTATCCTACACGTTAAGTTATTGATAGCACGTTATAAACTTTATGAAGTTGTTAACTTTTATAACTACGATATCGGCCAAGACGCACCGAACACTTGTGTTATGGGCACAATAAAATTGTTGTTGCTACCTTTTGTGGATACTAAGGTAAACCGTACTATATTGCCCACGATCTGTGATTGCTTACTTAAATTTCGGGATTGAAAAATTAAGGAAAATGTCATTTTTATGGCATAAACTAAACGTATTATTTAATTATCTAGTAATTTTTTACCACTTATTAAAGTTACCTATTCTTCATTTATCAATTCCAGAATTGGAGTGGACAATCACTGATTGTGGGCAATAACAGTACGGTCCTACTGTTTAATGTTAGGTCATTCATGACCTATCCAAATGTACGTTTTTTTTCCTATACGTTAGAAATAAGTAACTTCGAACTGCCTTTTTAACTTCAACAGTAAGTACACTACTTATATGTTACAAATGTATTACATATTCTTTTAGTCTTTAATGTAAAATAATAAAAAAACTGAAATTAACTTTTTGCGATTGCTGCCGCGGCCAGTTTTTATAATTTCATGATATTAAAGACAGCCTTAGAATAATGCAAAAGAACGGGAATCATTCAAGGATAATGTTAACAAAGGTCGACTCTTGTTTTGCACTTTATGACTAGACTACCAATACTCTGACTACATTCATATTATTACCCTACCATAATTTAATAAATAACGAAACTGTGTTGGTTTGTTATTTATCAGGCTACTTCTCATTATATCAACCCTTATTTGGCAACATACTAACTAAATCGAACTGTATGTACGATATCGGCTGTAAATCGGCATCATAAATCCCTGTGGGCACTCTTATCGCACTGCCCATGATATATTATTAGTTGGCGACTTCTCGGCCCATGCTTTTGTTATACAGCCATAACGAGCCTAATTTATCGTGGCTACACAAAGAAACATTGCTTTTTGCTGGACCTTTGTAGGCTTTGTACAACTCGCAGCAATAGGGTGGTGGTAGTATAATTTCAAGCTGAATATTGCATCGATATGGCAGAGTTTGTCGTGCAACTAGGTTTTATTTTCTATTTAATGCAATTATGTTGTTATTTGGTGCAATTTGATAAACATAAAAAATATATGTTTTCTGAATACTTAATAATGGTTCTGCTAGAATTGAACCTTCTTTTCACTCGCAACTGACCACAGTCTGATAAAATGGTTAATACTATATGGGGTTAAAGATGTAACTGGTGGTTTCGTAAAGTTAGTATCTCTTTAAATAGTCATTGCAAAATTGTAGTATAAGAAGCGGGACATAGTTAAAGTAGACTGCTGATACCAATATTCACAACATTCAACTTTATCAAAGAGCAGCTTAACTAACACTAGATTAATGATAATGATATAAATAAGTTACTTCCAGAAGAAGGTTTAAGGAAATATGTGATCAAATGTGGTTTATCAATTTTATATTTGTGGTAATAGCTTCAAAATTTCAGCAGCATGTAAAACGCCATTCGATGAAACTGTTTCCTCGAAGCAAAGATCTTACAGGCAAAATTCCTTCAAGCCAAACTTCGTAGCTTAGCGTTGCTCACTTCGAAGCAGAGAATCCTTGTTGAGTCCACAACAATGTCTGCTTCGCACCAAGATGTTTATGTTAATGCACCACGCATTACTCACTCTCGCGAATAAATCGTCTCCCATGCATTAAACATGTTAGAACTCTTAAATAATAAGAAAAGTTTCGGCTCCAAGGTACTATTGTTTATTCTATTCATTCTCTTTAGAGGTTGAGATTGGAAAGGTTTTTTACACCCACCCATTTGGGCCGGGATACGTTCGTTGTGTATCGAGGAGGAAAAATAGGAAAGCCGCTTTGTCTTCAAACGTCTGTTATTTTCTTGAAAGGTAGTTACTATAAAAATGTACGCGCCATGAATTTTACATTGAAAGTTATTTGTATCCATTAATGAAATTACTGGGAGCGCGATTCCTATTTGTAAGCACTGTGGACCTTTCGGTTGAATGGGTGTAGAAATGTCGGGTTCATTTTATGATTTTATTTGAAACTAGAAGGAGCCCGTGAACGTCGTCTGTGCGGAAGATAAAGTGGGTTATGGCTTTTTTGCTTCTTTATTGTCGAGCAAATAAACTATCTGGTACACGGATTTGTACCAAAACTCTTTTAAAATCGGTCCAGCCGTTTAAACGTGATGAAGGTACAAAGAAAAATACATAAGCACAAACAAATATTAAAATATATTATATGTTTTGGAATTTGTGACCTGTATCCTACCTATATATTTTCTTTGGAAAATATCTTCAATGTAACATTTTTCACGATTAAATAAAAATATAGATAGAAGATTGCTTCTAGTTTCGCAGTAAGGTAGACACTAGGTATGTACATCGAGCCAATATTATTTAATTGATTGCATGAATAATACATCTGTATTCGTAATTAGCGATGTGTATGTGTATTGTGCGTTCGTTTGATATATCCCCCACTAAACCTATCCGGGCTAAAGGAATAAGAAAATTTCTATTCAGGAAGTTTATTACTGCAGTAAACCTTAATGAGATAGGAGGTGGCTTGGTCCCATCAGTTACAGGATCGACTGACATAAATTCTAATAGGAGGCCGCCGTGGTTCTAATTTTATGGTAGAATAAATTCTACTGATGACGGGTGTCCGTCTCCAAGACTCGATTAGGCGGATCTATTACATGTTACGTATCGTTATTGAATTTATCTTTTAAAATAATTCGAGAAAGAAAGATAAATGCAATAACGATACTTTTAAAATAATTCGTTTTTTTTTCATTTCTAATAACCTGTTCCTTTACATTGTTGTAAGTATTACTTATTTTTATGAGATAGTCAAAGATGAAACATAATTTAATTGGATAAAAACAATCTAATAATGCATAAACTAAAATTCACAAATTGCACTGAACTCAGCTACCCGACTCTTTGCTGGTAGTTTATAAGCATTTACATTATATAGTAATATACCTACATAAGCACTTCTGAGAGAAAATATATTATATTTTTTTATAAACTAAATAATCATATTTTAACTAAATATAATCGACAAGCGAAATGATGCTTGCCGACAATAACTTTTCTGGTTATTTTGAAGTACTTACCCAAATCATAGTACCTAAGTGTGCCTATTAAGTTTTGAAAAGTTCCCTCGACTTTTCCAGAATCCCATCAAAGATCCTAACCTCACGAAAATGAGATCAATTAAAAAATATACCTATAATAGTTGGTTAAAAAAAAACCTCTTAGTTCAATTACCTACATAATAATTATCGTTTTCAACTAAAACCTATAGAGATAGCGATTTCAATAACGTAATAAGACCACAGCCAGTCCTTTACGATAATTAACCTAACTTATCTCAAACGTAGACATCCTTCTTTATTATTATTTAGTTCCCCAAGTCAAGTAACCTAAATCACTGCTTTATCTTGAATTTTTTGACAGAGCTTTTCAGACGAAATTAGACGCTCGAGGAAACAAATAGACTTGCTGATAAAGTTTACGCTTGTTTAATCAAGGCAGTTGGGATTTTTGCCGGGCTGTTTTTTTTATGTCTATTACCACAAATAGAACTTCATGTGTTTTTCTTAGTTTGATAAAGATTGACTTTTTGATGTTACTAATAATAATAAGCGGTAATTTGACTTGGCTTACGAGGTGACCGCCATGTGGGATGTTGATTCGACGATCATTGTCCCGATAGTCGTTTCAGCAAACGGTTTTATAATGAAGAGTCTCGACACACACCTGAAGAGACTCTCGCTAGATGGCTTAGATTCAGGAGGTGGTAGTCCTGGACACGGCGCGCATTGTCAGGAGGTTCCTCTCTCTGCAGCCGTAACCAACGGTAGCTTGGACTCCGCCCCTCCGGAGGCACCCTAGGTGTTTTTTTTTTTATAATGTGTTTGCATTTTCTAATTTCTATATTTCATTTTACATTTCATATAAATTTATGTATAGTCGTTGACGACGCGTTTGGCGCAGTTTGTAGTCATCTGCCTACTGAGCCGGCGGTCCTGGGTTCGAATCCCGGCCGGAGCAAATATTTGTGTGATGAACTCGAATGTTTGTTCCTGGGTCATGGATGTTTATCTATATATGTATTTATATATTATGTATATCGTCGTCTAGTACCCATAGTACAAGCTTTGCTTAGTTTGGGACTAGGTTGATTTGTGTATGATTGTCCCTTGATATTTATTTTATTGTAAAAAAAAACCTAACTTAAGAATTTAAATGAATGAAGGAGATAATAAGCCTTTACTCAAACATGCATTTTTTTTTCATTGCATATGTTTGAGAAAAGATAGTGCTTTCCTTAGCCGTGAAAAGGGCTTGCCGGCTTCGTATCACTATCCGGCTTCCCGTCGGTCGGCCGTCTATACCTACTCAGTCGGCAAGCCCTTATTTCCCGGCGTCTGCAGTAGCGTACTATTAATAACCTTGCCTAGAACTAAACTGGCCCAATACGGCCTGGCCACTACTTCGCGTGACCAGTGGAGCGGCGAGCGGTGGCAATAGGTGGGAGCGGAAGGTCCGAACGCGGTGTCTTGCTCACCTATGGCCGTCGCTCATCGTTAGTCTACGCACCAGCGCACACTTGGGTGCTCGGATCAACCTTCCACATTTGTCCGCTCAGAATCGACAAGCATTCGGAGCCAGTTGTGGCGGCGCTGACGCATCAGTCACTACGTTCGACGGCCATGCATCGCATTACACTACAACACAAACAATCAATAAAAGTGGAGTGGCGACCACGTAAAGGAAAGCGCAGCGTGGGGCGGCCCCCGACTAGGTGGACAGATGACCTCGTTAGGGTCGCATGGATGTGGTCTGCAGAAGGACCGCCCCTTGTGGCGAGCTATGGGGGAGGCCTATATTCAGCAGTGAACGTCTGTGGCTCATAGATAGACAGGCGAAAGTCAAGAACCTTCTGTATTTTTTAAATCTTTTTAAAGCGAAGTTTAAACAGGTGTGTAAACCAAAAACACTAATTCGCTGTAATACGGCTACATCCTGCGTGTTAACGTAGTAACATCCGTAATAGACAAGAGAGAACAGGACAGAAACCGGCTTGTTAGTTGGATTTAAACAGACAAATAAACGGGTGACAATGAAAATACAATCGTTTGCCAGTGACAACCATCTTCCGGGATTCAATTAAAGTAAATGGATTTGCTGAAATCCGATTAAAGTTTGCAATCCGGATACTGCGCGTGGTTGGGCCCAAATTTAAACTTTACTCATAAATCTTTCGTTTTGTTCAATAGTACGGAATTAGTTAATAGGTATCGCTACTAGGAACTTTGTCATAGCAACTTTTGCGCTTAACGGTGTTTTGATAGTAGTGCGATTAATTCGATTCGAGGATGCGATGCGGAGGCAGTTATTAATAGACTGCTATTATTAAGTTCGTCGGATCGGAACTACTATTAGGTATTTGGGTCTGTGGGAAATAAGTTTTGTTATTAATTATGAATTTAAAAAGGTAATTTATAGCTCCATGTTTTAGAAATGCAATATTTGCTTTTAAATCTTTTACGTTATCCATGTAAACAAATGCAACTTCACCAAAAATCGATATGGACAATGTTACGCCCGTGTGTTAAATTATTAATATTGTTACATGTAATTGAATTTAATTGTTTTAAATAAATAAATAAATATCAGACAACCTCACACAAATCAACCTAGTCCCAAATTAAGCTCAAGAAGGCTTGTGTTATGGTTACTAGGCGACGATATACATACTTATATAAATAAATAAATACTTAAATACATAGAACATCCATGACCCAGGCACAAATATTCGTGTTCATCACACAAATATTTGCCCTTGCCGGGATTCGAACCCGGGACCGTCGGCTCAGTAGGCAGTTGCTTAACCACTGCGCCAACCGCGTCGTCAAGATTTTATTTATACCGTGTTTTATTTTTATTTGATTTAACCTACACTGGAGATATTATACGAATGATATTTGTTTATCGTTTCTATTATTTTATTACACACAAATTCGAACTCCATGTGTTCGATTGGCGGGCGCCGCGACTGATTAGCTCTCCTGATGATGAATGGTGAACCGATTCGAATCATGTCCAGCGATATTTGATTTCTACGACGTTATGTATTAACTATAATATTTCTGAGACTTACGGGACTTTTCTATGTAAAACAGGTAATTCGAGTGTACTTTGAAATATCTCCAAGCGATATTTCAGGTAGGTATTTATATATCCCAGGTACCTCAAGCCTCTAACTCATTATAACGCTATGTTTCCGATTTTAGCTACATAAAAAATTTTAACAAAAAAAAGAACCGACTTCAGTAAAACTAAAAAGCCGAAAATAACCCGTTCAAGTACAGATTACATTTGACTCACCCTTTGAAATCGATCCCAAACCACTCAGTTATTATATTTATTTATTAAAGTTTACGTGAGGTTTGGCACCGACTTCAAAGGGTGAGTCAAATGTAATCTGTATTTGAACGGGTTATTTTCGGCTTTTTAGTTTTACTGAAGTCGGTTCTTTTTTTTGTTAAAATTTTTTTTTTTTCGCTTTTTAGTGATTCATATAAAATACTTATGGCGGGGTGATCAGGGAGGTCTTGAAGGCATGCATCTCGTTTGAAATATCTCCTAACTCCTAACTGTTAAGGAGTTGTACCTTCCATCATCAGTTCAGCATGAGAAGATGATGACTACCATATGCAAATACTTAAATAGTTTTAGAAAAAACATTAAAAATATTATGAGTGCCTATAAAATTTCAGGAATTCCTTCGATTCCTCATGGATCTCGTCATCCGATCTTCACCAAAATTTTATGGGACCAACCTTGAGATGTCTATTCATGAACCTAAAAAGAATTTTCCAAATCGACTCATAAATGACGGAGTTATGAGGTAACAAACATTAAAAAAAAAAAAAAAAAAAACATACAACCGAACTGAGAACCCCCTCCTTTTTTTGAAGTCGGTTAAAAATAACATTTAGCGTTTATCTTTAAGTTTTGCGCCTGATATATATTGTATCGCAAACAAATAAGGCGCAAACTTAACGCGACCGGGTTAGCGAAGTGGAAATATTCTAAGTATATCGCCATTTCGGATATCTATTCGAAATATCAGAGAGATATATATACCAACCTATGGCAATATTATCATCAAAACCAGTTTCCAACATACGTTCATACCAATTCCCATATTTGTCACAGTAAAATTGTACTATGAATTCTTAGCAGATTTCCCGCATCGAATTGGTATTATTTGCATCTCCGCTTACAAAATAACTGCAAATAGTTCGTAGTCAGACAAAGTTTCAAACATAAAAAGTAAACCAACACTAAATTTTTATTCGAACTTAAAACAAATTGGCTTTCTTGGCCAAAGCCGGGAAAGCGCGCTTTATTGGCGCCGACGTCGAGGCCTTAAATGGAGTTTGGATTGAATTTCTTAATTTAAACCTGAGACATTTTAATTTCCTATTTCCATTATTCAGGTGTAACGTTGAAAGATTTCGAACTGACAGAGTTGTAACAGAGAATGCGGGATGGCTGAAATACTTTAAGTAAGTTATATTCAGATTCGAAAATTAATCGGATAATTAATTTTCATCGTGAATATTAAGGCTTAAGGAAGATTAAATTAGGTCTTGTGTTATGTTTTCGCCCGAGACAAATACCTATTTACATCTATATATCTAGTAGAAAGAGCTGCAGAATTGCATGGCCCATTTATGAATGAATTCATTCAAAAATGGAGCATTTGTGAGGCATTTGTGCGGCCTATAGCACTTATACTAAAGTTATAGGTAAAATCCCGTCTTAGACCTTATGTTTGGTGCTGAACTTGAATTTTAGTGAAAAACTAGCTGCGCACCCGATATTACCCGCTCATTCCTCGGGAACACTACATTTTTCGGAATAAAAAGTAGCCTATGTGTTAATCCAGGGTGTCAGCTACTTTCATACCAAAATTTATTAAAATTGCTCCAGTCGTTCGAGCGTGAAGAAGTACCAAACAAACATATAAACACACTCACAAACGTTCGCCTTTATATGTAATATTAGTGTGATACTTAAGAATTGAACAAACTGACCTGAAGCAGAAGTGAAGTTCTATTTTAATTGTATGCGAAGGCTGTATAACTGCTTACTACATGAGTTATTATCATTGAAGAGACTGTGTAGCGAAATACAATGTTTCAATGGCATTCAGATCTTGATTGCCACGAAACGTCGACCGATGCGCTGGTCACGCGATCCGGTCACTTCTGTTCGTCACCGCTGCATCGAATAGTGCTAGTAATTTATTTATTTATTTATTTATAAATATATTTACACAGCATTACAGACTTAAATCTAATACACTGTGAAACAAGATGTACATTTATCAAAGAGGAACACTAGTAATCCTGTCATCCATCAACTCACAGTACCTCAAACACGCACTACACACAGCCGTCCATCGCCACGCAAACAGATCACATTCCGGTGTTGACACCAGAAGTGCATTGAGCAGCGTCAAGGCCCGGAGGTGCGGCGAGTTCCTGTGTGACACAGTAAGAGCTGCTGGCACAGCCAACAACGGTCGCGTGCGGGGTCTAAGCGTGATTCGAGGGACATCCGGAACATACAACCTAACTAAATTATTTATCAGCTCTAGGCAATCTGACTCTCCTCGCAGCACACGGCAGACTAAGGTAAGCAGACTAAAATTGCGCCTTACTTCAAGGGAATGGAAGCCCAGACTTCCGAGAAGGAACTTAGTAGGGTATAAGTAGGGATAATATCCGTACATTTTTTTGTATAGAAATCTCAAAAAAGTTTTCTGGACTTTTTCAAGAAGTAAGCTGTAAGAACACTCGCACGGGCTCCAGACTACAGCAGACGACTCCAATTTACTCCTCACCAGAGCATTAAACAGCAACTTTATAGCCCCAGGGTCGTGAAAATCTCTGGTGTTGCGCATAACAAAACCCAATCTACGAAAACCGTCGGCAGCAAGAGCACGAATGTGATCGTGGAAAGTTATACGTGGATCAAAAACAACACCTAGATCTTTAATAAAGGAGACCCTATTAATTGGCTCCGAACCAAGCATATATTGTGCACAAATGGGAACACAAGCGCGACTGAAAGTGCACACACAACACTTAGACCCATTGAAGTGAAGCTTATTATCCACACTCCACCAGAACACTGCTGCGATATCCTCTTGGAGATTTTTGCTATCGGCAACTTGCTTTATTCCGTAAATTAGTTTTAAATCGTCGGCATAAAGAAGACATTTTGCATTTAGAACCACAGATTCAAGGTCATTAACCATAATTCCAAATAACAAAGGCCCCAAAATCGAACCCTGACTAACACCAGATCTGGTATGTTAGGGAAAAGACACAAAATGACCGTGCTGAGCATACTGCTGTCGATCGCATAGATAGCTGGAAAAGAAATTAAGCAGATTAGGAGAGAAACCAATACTGTAGAGTTTTTGGAGAAGCACATCGTTATCTACACGATCGAAAGCTTTCTGAAAATCAAAATAAACGACATCCACTTGGATGCCCTTGTCGAGGGACTCGGAAATGGTGTTAGTCAGGATTAATAGGTTCGTATTAACCGAACGGTTCTCCCTAAACCCATGCTGAGAGTCACCCAAAAAAGGTTTTAAAGATGCAGAGAGTGTCCGATGGAGAATGGACTCAAATAGCTTCGCAACGGTAGGAAGTATGGCGATAGGCCTATAACTTTTCACATTGCCAAGGTCCTTGGACTTTGGGATCGGCCTAACACGCGAGATCTTCCATTGCTTGGGATATGTGCCCGTGGAAAGCGATAAATTAAATAAATACAGAATAGGTGCAATTAAATACTCTTTACAACCCTTCAAAATGAAGGCCGGAAATTTATCAGGCCCTACCGCGCTATTCGGTTTAATATATTTGATAGCAGTTTCTATATCCTGCAGTGTTATCGCCGTAATACGGATATCATTTGCGGAAGATTTTTGGCTGCTATCACGATAAAGGCCATTAAGACGTGGAACATCAGGTAAGAAGACGCTTGAGAAGAACCTGGCAAATGCCTGAGCTGTATCGGGTCTCTCATACTGGTTGCCTTCGAAAGCTACCTGTGACACTGTAAAAACTTCAACTTGAAGAAGCGAATGGAGCAAGGATCAGTCACCTTACCAGATTCCATACCAGAATTCAGTAATTGATATAGTAATTTGATTATATTTTGGCCTTAATTAATAATAGATTGTGATCATGTCTAGTGGATTAAAGGATCCAGTTGTGTGTTATAATAACCAGATTCTCTGCGGTAAGGATACAAATCAGACGACATTAGCAGTTTATTTAGGACAAGTCAATATTATTTAATAATTATTCGCAGAAGCAATAAAGAAGGTTAATGAATCTAAATATACATCTTGGACGAGAAGTAGTGTTAGTTATTTAATTAATAAACAAATAATAAATAAAGGTTGAAATATTTATTTATATGATGCAATGTCTCTGTTCTAACATTTTTCCAAATGACCCAGTAGGAATGTGGATAGTGTATGGCTGTTTAGTGTTTGATATAATACATAAATATATAACTAAAGGGGTTTTTTGTTTAGGAAAGGACAGCCCCTCCCCGCTGTCCGGATGTCAGATTCAACCAACAATTAATCCGTCCTTGACAGGATAAAGGGAAGACACATATTTGGAACGCTATAATAAAACAGCTAATTCCATCATAAGTTATTGATAGAGATTTCTCACCACCAAGCTATGTCAATTTAATGGTTAATAAACCAAAATAAATATAATCTGCTAAATGGTCATATGTTGACGCAATATAAAATATTGCTAGTGTCTCTTTCAGTTATTAAATATATAGATAGATAATCTGTCCCAGGAGACATGCAACTGATACATGACACTAAAAGTAGCACAAGACCAAGCAGTGAATTACACAACCTGACAGCTGAGTTGGATAAGTAAAACAGGGGATGGACTCAGCCATATCCTCATGTTAATATCTAGCCACCAAGTTATGTCAATATAAATGGCTAATACACCAAATCAATATATTCTGCTAAATGGTCGCTTGTAAGTGCAGTATGAAAATACTGGTAGTGTCTGTTTCAGCTATTATTAGGTATATAGACAGATCATCCATCCCACAAGAGAATCACAACTGAGAATTGACACTTAAGTAATACCAGACCATAGCAATGGATTGACACAACATGGTTGGGTGATGATAATAATTTGGTATAACAATGAAACCAGCCGTTTCTTTATGATAAAAATATGAAAATTGTGCCAGGACAGTCAGAGGGAAAGGAAGGATATTTTACCTTGTAAAACCTTTACCCATACCAGAACTCTTTCCATCACCACTCTTCTAATTATTAGAAATCATATTCAACTTGGATCAAATATGGGTTTAGTCGTCGCCCCAAATTAAGACTTATAGTCGATTGACAAAGGGACTCTACAAAGTCGATAGTCGCCAACCATCTCCCTCGTCAGAGAAACCTCCAAGTCTTTAGTAGATGGAATTAGACCCAACAGTGCAGAACCCGAGCCTTCCTAAGATAAAAGCTTATAGCCAATCTCCGGAATTGCTCTATAGAGGACTCCTTTGACCAGCAATACGCTTCGAACCTGGTACTATGTATGACATAAGGGTCTTTGCAAACCAGTCGCCATATCAGCTGAGCCTCTCATGTCAATCCGGAACAGACAACCAAACGACTACCAAAGTAGTATATTTCTCCAAGCTGAACATTCTGTTCATTGACATTGTTTTGAAGGAGAGAGTCTACCACATACCTTATACCTTCAAGACAGACCTGCCTCAGTATTTATTTTAAACAGAGACAAATCTGTGTACCAATACCAATATTAAAATAGGTGTGTTAAACGTGTAGTCAGTATAGTGTGAAGGAAATGTAATTAATAACACAACTATTTCTGGGATAATTTATCTATCCACAATTACATAAGATATACATGTTTGGTACTTGTCTAAACTACCAGCTGAAACACAGTGCAGATAACTCTCATCCACTTAGCATCAGAAGTGCATAGTGTTCACGCGGACAGCGCGTGAGACACCGGCCGACCCTACGGCGAACGCGGGGAAAGGAGAGAGGCGCGGCGGGGGCGTGCCGCGGCGCGGCGGCGTCGGCCGCCCCACTCCACTGCACACCAAAATCGACCGGCAGCGCGCGATAGCGCGCTCGCGCATACTCTTATTATTTTAATCTCACAATACACCTTTTTTATGTCCAGGATTGAGTTTAATTCAACATCCCCGGACAAGTTGGCGACCACGACCGGACCCGGTCTGCAAACAATGGCCGACGAATTCTAGAAAAAAAGAAGAAACCATCCGTGCCTGCACTAACACACAGCGTCGTCGGGCGAGGCGATTACGGCGGCCATCTTCTCAACTCAACACTGAAGCACGCGGTCAGCGAACACCGAAGTCAGAAAATATTCCGGACAGCCATCGCTCCAGAAGTTTTCTACATACCTACTAAACAAAGGAAGTGAGCCCGTTCCGTAATTTCATATTCCCTTGCACCCCTTTTCGATTTGCTGTGAATAGTGTCGTGAGTCCTTGGTTTCTTAGCTTTCAAATTCAATACATACTTACACTTAATAAAAGTGATACTTACAAATCATTTTCACGTAATCATAGTTTACGTAGAAGTACAAAATACAAGTTTAATTCGTTAAATCTCAAACAAACAGCTAAGACGCTTTGTTTACGCGAATATTTCGAATAGTTTTTCATAATCGCAAGTATAGAAGTGATAACAAAGAGAATAAGTAGTTATTTTAGTTCAATCGTGGATAGGTACAGAGTTTTATAAGTGTTCATTCGAAATCTACCTATTTATGATTGCAAACATAAAATACAGTTTCGATTAGCTTACAAATAAGCGGTAAGTAATTACTAATAACGATTTCGTTTCATTATTAATAAGTAAAGAATTCAAACTACAAAGTAATTGCCAATTGAGTTTGTTCCGTCCGTAGGTACAGAGTTGTTTAGAAGCTATCTTCCGAAATCTACCTACGAAAGTTTATGCAATTTATCAGTTGCAATTATTTAGTTATTTGTTAGACACATATACGTGTATTTACGGCCTCCTCGGCAGCATAAAGTACGATATTTACTACGCAGTTTAGGTCAATTGATAAATAGTTACTTGTAATTCGTATTGCAGAGTGACGTTATAAAGCCCGAGTAAGGGCACAGTATTTGTAGCTCAGTTACTACAAAAGTTTTGGCTCCCCATTTGTCGTATAAATTCAAGAAAAGTAAAAATAAAATAAAAATTGTAGTTTTGTCTTACTATTCAAGCAGTTTCTTGCCGGCCCATAACATTTCACTTTATTTAAGTACATTGAATATTGCATTGTGTTTCATTTAAGCATAAGTGGGTTTTTCTGGTCACAATAATTGCTATAGCTACATTTCAATTCATTTTTCTTTTGTGTGTTTCAATTTGTTTTCTGTCGTTATTTTCCCTGCTGCCTGTACGCAACCATAGCATTTGCTTGAACCTTGGCACCGTGCATTCCAGGTGACCGTACGTGGCCAGCGGCGCACTTGTCGTCGCTGAGCGCCGAGTCCGGCCGGCGGGGCCTGTCGCTGCCCGCGGTCTCCTTGTGTTCTGCTTTCTTCGCTTCACTTCATGGGAATTTGGTTTGCTTGCACATCTCAACACTTCTCGTTCTTTGCTCTTGCGCTTAATATAACAGTTAAGTTAACATAATGCAGGCTCCAGGCAATGGTAGCGGGGCTGAGACTGACCGAGAGGAGCTGTCAATTTTAATACGCAAACGTGGCACAATAAAGGCCCGAGTAACGAAATTTAAGGAGTTTCTTTCGGTGTTTGAAAACATTGATAAAAAAGATATAACCACTAAGCAAATAAGTGACATTAACTTGAGGTTAACAAAAATAAATCAGCTGTTTGCTGAGTTTGAAACCGTTCAAACACAGATTGAAATTACAGATTCAGAAAATGATTTAGAGAAGCGTTTACATGAACGATTAGAGTTAGAGAATCAGTTCTTCTCGGTCATATCCAGCGCTGAGGACATGGTGTCAGCTTGTGAACGGCGAACGGTTATTATTTATTTATTTATTATTATTATTATTAAATTGCCAACCTTTGATGGGAATTACTCAAAATGGCTTGAGTTCCGGGACACCTTCGAGTCGCTGATCCATGACAACGACACCATTCCCAACATAAGTAAATTTCATTACCTGAGATCCTCACTAGAGGGCGGCGCTGCTGTCACAATAAAATCAATCGAGTTCACAGCTGAAAATTATCCAGTAGCATGGGAGCTACTTTGCAAAAGATACAATAATAAAAATGTCTTAATAAATAATCACCTGAAATCATTTTTCAACCTAGAGCCTCTTAATAGGGAGTCTCATAGGGCGCTGAGGTTTATCATAGACCATGTATCAAAGAATCTGAGAGCCTTGAATACGCTAGGTGAACATACTGATAAGTGGGATACTCTTATAATTTATATCGTGACACAAAAATTAGATAATGTAACAAACACGAAGTGGGAAGAATATAAAGCCAACCTTGCAGAGTCTCCTAGTTTAGAAGACTTTTATCAATTTCTCAGAAATCGTGCGGACGTTCTGGAGACTGTGCAAGGAGGCGCAAAGGGTGTTCCGCCAACCATCTCCCTCGTCAGAGAAACCTCCAAGTCTTTAGTAGATGGAATTAGACCCAACAGTGCAGAACCCGAGCCTTCCTAAGATAAAAGCTTATAGCCAATCTCCGGAATTGCTCTATAGAGGACTCCTTTGACCAGCAATACGCTTCGAACCTGGTACTATGTATGACATAAGGGTCTTTGCAAACCAGTCGCCATATCAGCTGAGCCTCTCATGTCAATCCGGAACAGACAACCAAACGACTACCAAAGTAGTATATTTCTCCAAGCTGAACATTCTGTTCATTGACATTGTTTTGAAGGAGAGAGTCTACCACATACCTTATACCTTCAAGACAGACCTGCCTCAGTATTTATTTTAAACAGAGACAAATCTGTGTACCAATACCAATATTAAAATAGGTGTGTTAAACGTGTAGTCAGTATAGTGTGAAGGAAATGTAATTAATAACACAACTATTTCTGGGATAATTTATCTATCCACAATTACATAAGATATACATGTTTGGTACTTGTCTAAACTACCAGCTGAAACACAGTGCAGATAACTCTCATCCACTTAGCATCAGAAGTGCATAGTGTTCACGCGGACAGCGCGTGAGACACCGGCCGACCCTACGGCGAACGCGGGGAAAGGAGAGAGGCGCGGCGGGGGCGTGCCGCGGCGCGGCGGCGTCGGCCGCCCCACTCCACTGCACACCAAAATCGACCGGCAGCGCGCGATAGCGCGCTCGCGCATACTCTTATTATTTTAATCTCACAATACACCTTTTTTATGTCCAGGATTGAGTTTAATTCAACATCCCCGGACAAGTTGGCGACCACGACCGGACCCGGTCTGCAAACAATGGCCGACGAATTCTAGAAAAAAAGAAGAAACCATCCGTGCCTGCACTAACACACAGCGTCGTCGGGCGAGGCGATTACGGCGGCCATCTTCTCAACTCAACACTGAAGCACGCGGTCAGCGAACACCGAAGTCAGAAAATATTCCGGACAGCCATCGCTCCAGAAGTTTTCTACATACCTACTAAACAAAGGAAGTGAGCCCGTTCCGTAATTTCATATTCCCTTGCACCCCTTTTCGATTTGCTGTGAATAGTGTCGTGAGTCCTTGGTTTCTTAGCTTTCAAATTCAATACATACTTACACTTAATAAAAGTGATACTTACAAATCATTTTCACGTAATCATAGTTTACGTAGAAGTACAAAATACAAGTTTAATTCGTTAAATCTCAAACAAACAGCTAAGACGCTTTGTTTACGCGAATATTTCGAATAGTTTTTCATAATCGCAAGTATAGAAGTGATAACAAAGAGAATAAGTAGTTATTTTAGTTCAATCGTGGATAGGTACAGAGTTTTATAAGTGTTCATTCGAAATCTACCTATTTATGATTGCAAACATAAAATACAGTTTCGATTAGCTTACAAATAAGCGGTAAGTAATTACTAATAACGATTTCGTTTCATTATTAATAAGTAAAGAATTCAAACTACAAAGTAATTGCCAATTGAGTTTGTTCCGTCCGTAGGTACAGAGTTGTTTAGAAGCTATCTTCCGAAATCTACCTACGAAAGTTTATGCAATTTATCAGTTGCAATTATTTAGTTATTTGTTAGACACATATACGTGTATTTACGGCCTCCTCGGCAGCATAAAGTACGATATTTACTACGCAGTTTAGGTCAATTGATAAATAGTTACTTGTAATTCGTATTGCAGAGTGACGTTATAAAGCCCGAGTAAGGGCACAGTATTTGTAGCTCAGTTACTACAAAAGTTTTGGCTCCCCATTTGTCGTATAAATTCAAGAAAAGTAAAAATAAAATAAAAATTGTAGTTTTGTCTTACTATTCAAGCAGTTTCTTGCCGGCCCATAACATTTCACTTTATTTAAGTACATTGAATATTGCATTGTGTTTCATTTAAGCATAAGTGGGTTTTTCTGGTCACAATAATTGCTATAGCTACATTTCAATTCATTTTTCTTTTGTGTGTTTCAATTTGTTTTCTGTCGTTATTTTCCCTGCTGCCTGTACGCAACCATAGCATTTGCTTGAACCTTGGCACCGTGCATTCCAGGTGACCGTACGTGGCCAGCGGCGCACTTGTCGTCGCTGAGCGCCGAGTCCGGCCGGCGGGGCCTGTCGCTGCCCGCGGTCTCCTTGTGTTCTGCTTTCTTCGCTTCACTTCATGGGAATTTGGTTTGCTTGCACATCTCAACACTTCTCGTTCTTTGCTCTTGCGCTTAATATAACAGTTAAGTTAACATAATGCAGGCTCCAGGCAATGGTAGCGGGGCTGAGACTGACCGAGAGGAGCTGTCAATTTTAATACGCAAACGTGGCACAATAAAGGCCCGAGTAACGAAATTTAAGGAGTTTCTTTCGGTGTTTGAAAACATTGATAAAAAAGATATAACCACTAAGCAAATAAGTGACATTAACTTGAGGTTAACAAAAATAAATCAGCTGTTTGCTGAGTTTGAAACCGTTCAAACACAGATTGAAATTACAGATTCAGAAAATGATTTAGAGAAGCGTTTACATGAACGATTAGAGTTAGAGAATCAGTTCTTCTCGGTCATATCCAGCGCTGAGGACATGGTGTCAGCTTGTGAACGGCGACCGGTTATTATTTATTTATTTATTATTATTATTATTAAATTGCCAACCTTTGATGGGAATTACTCAAAATGGCTTGAGTTCCGGGACACCTTCGAGTCGCTGATCCATGACAACGACACCATTCCCAACATAAGTAAATTTCATTACCTGAGATCCTCACTAGAGGGCGGCGCTGCTGTCACAATAAAATCAATCGAGTTCACAGCTGAAAATTATCCAGTAGCATGGGAGCTACTTTGCAAAAGATACAATAATAAAAATGTCTTAATAAATAATCACCTGAAATCATTTTTCAACCTAGAGCCTCTTAATAGGGAGTCTCATAGGGCGCTGAGGTTTATCATAGACCATGTATCAAAGAATCTGAGAGCCTTGAATACGCTAGGTGAACATACTGATAAGTGGGATACTCTTATAATTTATATCGTGACACAAAAATTAGATAATGTAACAAACACGAAGTGGGAAGAATATAAAGCCAACCTTGCAGAGTCTCCTAGTTTAGAAGACTTTTATCAATTTCTCAGAAATCGTGCGGACGTTCTGGAGACTGTGCAAGGAGGCGCAAAGGGTGTTCCAGTAAATAATCATCCCAAAAATGACAAGTTTAATCATAATAGGGACCAGAGACAGATCAAGTCCTTTTTTTCAGCAATTTCAAATAGATCTTGTTTCATGTGTAATCAGAACCACCGAATATTTGAATGTAAATTATTTGCAGAGATGACACCCGAGGCGAGGGAGGCTGAGGCATTCAAGCGCAGGCTGTGCCGCAACTGTCTTCGTCCCGGTCATTTGACTTCTCACTGCCGACTCAACTCCTGCAGGACCTGCAAACAAAAGCATAACAGTTTACTATGTAAGGTAATAAACATTAATCATAAAAATAAACAATTAAATAATGAAGGTCAAGCTTGTAATAATATTGCACCAAGTACTAGCAACGAAAAACAAAATATGAACAACGTACCTAGTACCCCGTTAACGACTCTTACATCATCTCTGCGCGACAGTGAAGTCCTCTTGGGCACCGCAGTTGTCGATGTCGTTAACGATGGTGATAATAGTACTTACCCTGCACGAATTTTGTTGGACTGCGGCAGCCAAAGTTCTTTCGTCACCGAAGAGCTGAAAAGAAAACTTAAAATTAAAAGTAATGGATCTGCAGCCAGATGTGTCAGCGGACTTAATAATGCGACATCTTTGGTTTCCGATTCATGCACACTAAAAATAAAATCGAGAATTAATTCGTATTCGGCTAGCGTAAATTGTATGATAATTCCAAGCATTGCTGAAAACTTACCTAGTGTAGAGGTTAATCCAAATGATTTGAACTTACCCGACAATGCTCCGCTGGCTGACCCCGAGTTTTATAAGTGACAAAATTGATATTTTAATCGGGTCTGACATGATGTGGAGCATTGTAAAGGGTGGCTGTCAAATGCCAATAGGTGAAAGTGGAGCGGTGCTCATATATTCTAAATTTGGTTGGTTAGTGTCGGGGCCCGTGAGCCCAGCCACCTCGTTCAAGCCAGCGAGCAAAATATTATGCAACTTTAGTCAAGAAATTAAGGATTCACTTTCTAAATTCTGGGAACTGGAAACCTTTGCCAGTCCAAATAAGATTTGTTCAACAGACGAGCAAATTTGTGAGGAATCGTTTAATAAAAATACAGTCCGGTTAGATTCCGGCAGATTTCAAGTAACAATGCCATTGAAGGAGTCACCAGAGGTACTAGGGGATTCATTTACATTAGCTAAACGATGCTTTTTCAATTTAGAAAGGCGCTTTCGTAAGCAGCCAGAACTCAAAGAAATGTATAGTCAATTTATTGATGAATATGCGGCACTGGGCCACCTAACTGAAGTGGAGAAGCCACCTAATGGTAATTACCTGCCTCGTCACGCCGTGCTTCGCGAGAAGAGCGAGACAACAAAACTCAGAGTCGTATTCAATGCGTCAGCGCGCACGACGACAGGCAAATCTTTAAACGACATTCAGTATGTTGGCCCAGTGGTGCAAAATGACCTGTTTTCCATTTTATTGAGTTTCCGACAACATAAGTATGTTTTGACGGCCGATATCGCCAAAATGTATCGCCAAGTGGCACTAAACGAATCGCAACGTCACTTACAATTAATATTATGGAGAAACGAGGACGTGCAACCTTTACGAATACTGCAACTAAATACGGTGACGTACGGCACGGCCTCGGCATCATTCCTGGCTACCAGGTGCTTAACCCAGTTATCAAGGGAATGTACAGGACCCAAAACTAGCAAATGTAATTAAAAATTACTTTTATTGTGATGACCTTATTACAGGTTGTGATGACGAGGCCGAGCTCAAGTACTTGCTTGACTCAGTAGTTGAAAAATTAGAAGAGGCTTGTTTTCCGTTGAGAAAATTTCGGACAAATGCTCCATCTATATTCGCGGACGACGCCAGCTCAACCACAGGCGACGCAAAGGAGTTAGCAGAAACAAATTCAAATGTACAAAATCAGTCGTCGGTCCTGGGGCTGAGTTGGTGTCCTCGGCAGGATAATCTTTATTTCACCATCGATGTTGAGACTCCATCAATATTCACAAAAAGAAATATTCTTGCCACAACGTGCAAAATATTTGATCCCGTAGGCTTATTAAGCGCTTGCACCATTGTGCCCAAGATGTTGTTGCAACGACTTTGGGAGTCTCAACTCGACTGGGACGATCCGGTGCCGTCAGATGTACATAAAGAGTGGAACAATTTATATCAAACTTAAAGCAGATTCAGACAATAAAGATTCCACGCTTTGTGTTGCAAGACTCACCGGCATCAATTCAATTGCACTGCTTTGTAGATGCATCACAGAATGCATTTGCAACATGTACTTATATACGTTGTGTAGACAAGGCGGGCAATGTATCAGTAAATCTACTATGCGCTAAGGCGCGTGTGGCCCCTCTAAAACGAAGCACAATTCCGAGGCTCGAGCTCGCTGCAGCGTTACTCGGGGCTCAGTTGAGTGCGAAGGTATGTCAGTCACTCACGTGTAAATTCGATAAAAAATATTTTTGGAGCGATTCGACAATAGTACTAGCGTGGATAAAGAACACAAACCCCAGCAATCTCAAACAGTTTGTGTATAATAGAGTAAATGAAATACATGAGTTGACTGACAAATCTTCATGGAATCATGTTCCTACCGATGTAAATCCGGCGGACATCGCGACAAGGGGGGTCACTCCCGGCCAGCTGCAGGATGCCAAAATGTGGTTCAATGGACCAATATTTTTAACGAAATCCGAGACAGAATGGCCCAGCACTCAAATATACGATATAGAAGTACCAGAATTAAAAGTGTTAACATGCGTCACACTGCAGCAGCCGTCATTTGATTTTGAAAGGTTCTCTAAGTTCCATAAAATGATCCGTGTCGTAGCATATATGTTAAGGTTCATTTACAACTGTAAACAATTAAAAAAAGACTTGTATCGAAGTGGCAATCTGTCAAACGACGAATTAGATCTGTCTACTCTAACTCTTATCAGAGCGTGTCAACGAGATTCGTTTCCGGATGACTTACACTGTCTCCAAAATAACAAACCAGTTCAGCGTAAATCTAGAATATTATCACTTAACCCGTTCTTGGATCAACAGAACCTGATTAGAGTTGGAGGGCGGATTCAAGGTTCAGTATGCGAACATACTAAGAAACATCCCATTTTGTTGTGTTCAAAGCACAACTTTACAAAACTTGTATTTAAAGAAGAACACTTGAGTAATCTCCATTGTGGGCCTCAGCTCTTGTTAAATAGTGTAAGAGATCAATATTGGCCTATTGGCGGAAGGAACCTTGCGAGGCAAACATTTAGGAAATGTATTGTCTGTATGCGTATTCAAGGCAGCTCAATTCAGCCCATGATGGGCAACTTGCCCTCTGCACGAGTTACACTCACATACTCGTTTATAACAACAGGAATGGATTTTGCAGGTCCGTTTTCAATCGCTAATCGCAAGGGCAGAGGATGCAAGTTGTCCAAATGTTGGTTATGTTTATTTGTGTGCCTCAGCACCAAGGCTGTCCATTTAGAGGTCGTAAGTAGTCTAAGTACGGAAGCATTTCTCATGACCTTCCGCAGATTTATCTCACGTCGTGGTAGGCCTCATGATATTTACTGTGACAATGGTTCAAACTTCGTAGGAGCGAATAACGAGCTGGGTAGGATGTTGCGAGCGAGCCAGAAAACCATGATTGAGGCCGCCCATGACAAGGGTATCAAATTTCACTTTGGTCCAGCGTATTCTCCCCATTTCAGTGGGATTAACGAGGCCGGCATTAAATCTGCAAAAACACATTTAAAACGTGTCGTAGGAAATTCAAATCTGACGTTTGAGGAGCTAGCGACGCTATTCACACAAATCGAAGGAATCCTAAATTCCCGCCCATTAACTCCTTTAACGTCAGACCCATCTGATATGTCTCCTCTGACTCCAGGGCACTTCCTGATGCCGGCCTCTGACCGCTTTACCAGAGCCACCTGTTACTACAAACTGTCCAAACAGATACCAGAGAATAGAACTGATGAGGCAGCACTTCTGGAGCAGATTCCATAAAGAATATTTAAGCGAGCTGCAACAGCGGACCAAGTGGCGAGTGAAGGGGCGCGAGCTGAAGGAGGGCGACCTCGTAGTCATCAAGGACGACCGCCTCCCGCCGATGCAGTGGCGCTTAGGGCGAGTCCAGCAACTTTATCCAGGCACGGATGGCATAACCAGAGTAGCAGACTTCAGGACGGCGAAAGGCATTGTCAAGAGGGCAATCAACCGAGTCTGCCCACTGCCGCTGGAAGAGACCGGCGACAGCAGCTCTATTGGAAGCCAGGGCTTCCAAGGCGGGGACCCTGTTCACGCGGACAGCGCGTGAGACACCGGCCAACCCTACGGCGAACGCGGGGAAAGGAGAGAGGCGCGGCGGGGGCGTGCCGCGGCGCGGCGGCGTCGGCCGCCCCACTCCACTGCACACCAAAATCGACCGGCAGCGCGCGACAGCGCGCTCGCGCATACTCTTATTATTTTAATCTCACAATACACCTTTTTTATGTCCAGGATTGAGTTTAATTCAACATCCCCGGACACATAGGGCCTGTATCTTAACACTCTCGTCTTGAGGGCTTTATTGAACCGTAAAATGAATCATGGAAATGCATCTAGTGTTAAAGGAGGCCTGGCCGGAAAAGACATCTCTCTAAAATTCCTAAATGTGGAAATAAACAACAGCGCTTACCTTTCTCGCAATAAGGATTATTGCAAGCAAACAATCCGACATAATAACACTCCACACCACATCCCACATGACCATCAACTCTTCCGAAACCCAGAACAGCTGATTTTCGATACTTATCCGTCAGGGTTTTCTCTTACACCTCTCGATCCAGACCGAAGACCCCCAGGCCTTCCGCACGTCCTCCACATCCCGAACATTCTCCAGAGCCGCCCATCTCGAACCTTCTCTATCAAAATCAATCCAAATCTCCCAATAAGCGCCACTGCGTCGGATAGCGGAACTAGATTTGTGTACATGTGTTTTATGTTTCAATGAATTCCCAGTTCCTGATATCCAAATAAAAGATATCTATAGGCTTATAGGTAGATATACTTTAGTTCCGCTACTCGCCGTTGGTCGCTACTGTAGCCACTGATATTGGCGGCAAATTAAACCAAATTAAAATGTATCTTTATTATTATAGATTAATTATTAATCCCAACATAGCTGTCTTTAAAATTCGGTACGTTTTAAAAGTTCCCAATGCCTGTAAGATAATAAGAACGTGACTTAAACGCAATTTCTCCCAAAACGTCACTGACATTTCTATTACACTCGACAAGACCACATCAACAAACCTCCTAGAAACACCAACGCATATCATATAATTAACAACAACTGAGCTTTCCAGCACAATTACAAGCATTGAGATCAATACAGCATGCGGCCTTTAAATTATATTAAAATATTTAATAAACACATCCTTGTTTTATGCTTGTCTATCACAACGCCCTCTAGTGTGAAAGATTTAAACTTAATCCACGCTCCAGCAACCCTATCAATATTTAATTCATCAATGAATTACGAGATGGCGTTGTAAGGTAAGGCAGCGTAGACGCTGACCCTTTACAATAGACTCCCAATAAAACACTAGATGGCGCTTCACGTCATAAAACCATTGGCTAAAACTCACTGGAGCATAGTTCCGTTACATCCGCCCCGCAGAACTTAATGGCGTTTATCAGAATTAAGTTCTAGAAAAAAGAAAGGGAACCCAGAGCAAACAAAGAAGAAGAAAATAAAGATAACCAAAATACTACAACTAAGAGCAGAAGAATAATATATAAACAAATAAAAAGAAAAAAAAACAAGCCTTCCTACCACAAAGTGCCCTAAATATATATATATATATATATACATGCATCATAGATTGATCAATGCACTTTTAGAGAAAATTATACTCTATTAACCCTATCTCACTGCATTTATAACTAATAACCTGCTTCCGCGCATGATAAAGTGACTATATACATACACATCTAGTATCAATAAAATAAAAAATATATATAATACTAGGAGGCGTTCACGACCCCACCCACGCATTTTCCCTACCAAATAAAGCATCAGCTACAACTGTTATATTAACTACAAATATAATGAAACACATGAAATAAAATTAAAATGGGATTTATTATTTATGTGAAATGTAATGTTTCTTAACCCTAACATGCTTCATCAATGGAGACTAGTTCTGTTCCTTGGATGTGCTGCCCCATGGACTTGCCTATATAAACTTTCCTGCATTACTTGGTACGCTTCATCTTTTCTTGAATCACTTAACAAAAGAATTCCTTTAAACTAAACACTAATATCATAATTGTTCTTATTTATTTATTGTGTTTTCACTGAATATTGTATTATTTATGTAAAACACAACCATAACTGACACTTCAATTCACTAAAACATCTGAATCACTTCACCACACATCCACTTTAACCAACTCTCATCGAAATCACTTGTTATTATTGTAGTATATAGACATTTATAGATTATAAATGTACCCCCGATCCGCCAGCTACCGGTCATTACAGTGACAGACGTCACCGGTGGCGGACGCACTGCAGGTTTACTGAAAGCCCGATTAATGTGTTTATTGAAGTATCCCGGTAGGAAACCCTAGTGAACACTACAATGGCGACGAGTATAAAGCAACGGAATAAAAGCGTGAGTTAAATTTGACTTAAATCATTGACGTAATTACCGACGTCCTTGACAGTATTTTCTTAGAAAATAAAAAGGGACGACAAGGGCATTGGAAAAGTAGATGCGGTTTCTTTGGGGGTGATAAGACTATTAACACAAGTTTTCGGTTGCTAAATGTACGATAATTTTATTTTGGGTAGTGTATATTAGTCACGGAATTCGTGCTGAGGCCTACCCACGACATAAGGCTGAGGCCTACCCACAAAGCACCACCTTGTGGAAAGTTGCTTAAATAAATAGGAACACAGGCGAAGTGTATTATTTTGAATATTAATTTGTAGTTGTGCACTCGAGGAATATAAATATTTAGCAGTTTAGCGTAATTATCGAATTGGTCGTGTTACTAATCTTCGACTGCGCAGTGGCGCAGTGGATGACGAATCACAATATAATAATTATGAACAGATTGGGAAAACGATTGGACTGCTAGGCGTCTATTTAATTTATACGACTGTTCATTTGTGCGTGCGTACTTAATTAAATACGCTACTTAATACTTTCCTATGGAGTGGGATTGATTGTTCTGAATTCCAAAATATATTGACGGGTTTAAATATTATAGTGTGATAAGCTTACTTGTCTTATGTTGAAAATGTTTTTTGGAATAATTATCCAGAGTATCTTGTATAGTTTCTAAACCGTATGAACATCCAGCTCAAGGGTCATGTGTTAGTACACATGACACACATAGGTGCATATGTCACATGTAATCAATTTGGTATAACAAAATCAGTAATTACATACCAGCAGATATTTTTATAGAATTACAGTTCAGCGTCTTGTAAGGTATAGAACAACGAAATATAAAGAAGCAAGAGAGCCATACATCTGTGGGAATTTCGTTGTAATTATAAGCTATTTGAGAGTGTTGAGCGTTCATTAACATTATATAACAAGACGGATTAAAAGTGATATGGAAGACTTTTATTTGGAAAATCATTTTAAGTTAAATTATAAATGTATTTGTTCAGTAACACCGTAATCCAGTATACAAACAGTATAGTATCTCTTAAGTATTTAATACTTGTGCTAAGAGGCAGCACTCTTCTACATGGTAAAGTTATTTGTATTATTGAGGAGTTTATTACTTTTAATTAAAATGTTACTGACTAAGTAGGTATACAGTGGAAGTCAATATGATAGGCTATGACTGGATTGTTATAGAAAAAAGTTGTATCTATAAGGAAGGTTAATATGATAGACCAAGTTGAATTTAAAAGTGATATGGAAGACTTTTAAGTTGAAGATCAATATGATAGGCTTATGACTGTATGGTTACGGAAAACGGAAGGCTTTATGACAGGTCAATTTGATAGACCATGCTGGATTGCCAATATGATAGGCTAAGGCCGTATGAGAGGTCAATTTGATAGACCATGCTGGATTGCCAATATGATAGGCGAAGGCCGTATGAGAGGTCAATTTGATAGACCATGCAATGATTGCCAATATGATAGGCTAAGGCCGTATGAGAGGTCAATTTGATAGACCATGCTGGATTGCCAATATGATAGGCTAAGACTGTATGAGAGGTCAATTTGATAGACCACGCTGGATTGCCAATATGATAGGCTAAGAGGATTGTTAAAGTAAGCGAAATGCATTTTGAAACGTCTATTTAATAGACCACGGGAACCAAAGTATTCGTAAGAAAGATAATCGTAAGGCTTAAAGGCGAAGCAAATATAATTGCATGGAAGGTAAATCTGATAGACCATAGAAATATTATAAGCGGTATGTAAATTGTAAAGTGCCGCATTCGTGCTGGAAGCTCAATTTCAAATACCATGTTATTAAATTTGAATACTATATGTATTAAAGCTTCTTTTGAATTGGGAAATATGATAGTAGTTTTGAGACTTGAAATTCGAATTTGTAATTAATCTGAATCTAAGGTCTCAAAGCGTTCATAAACTGGAGTATGTGTTTTTGAGACTTCCATTAAAATTTGAATATCGATGGCTTCGACGCGTCGATTAAATTGAAATATGCTGTGCTTTAAAACTTTCATTCAATTGAAAACGGCTGTTGTTTTAAGACTCATTAAATTGGAATATCTGAGGTATCAGAGGGTCCGTAACATGGGAATATGACTTGGTTTTGACTCCCATTCAATTGGGATACTAGAGATCTGAAAGCCTCCAGTAAATTGGAATTGATTGACAACCTTCATTGAATTAACAATAGTTTGGTACTTCAAATGAATGCTTGGATAAAACTATAATTGTTTAAGAACAATTTTAAATTGACAAAAGTTTGGCATTTAAAATGAATGCCTATATTAGGTTGGGATTGTTTAACAACCTACATTATATTGACAAAAGTTAGTATTTAGAATAAGAGCTTACATTAAGTTCGAATCGTTTGACAACGTTAATTAAATTGACATCATCATCATCATCGTCAGCCCGGAGTCGTCCACTGCTGGACATAGGCCTTCCAATTAAATTGACAATAGTCCGGTATTTCAAACGAATGCCTATACCTATTACGTTGGAATTGTTTAACAACCTCCATTATAATGAGAATAGTTTAGTATTTAGAATAAGAGCTTCCATTAAGTTGGAATCGTTTGAAAACATTAATTAAATTGACAATAGTCCGCTATTTCAAACGAATGCCTCCATTAAATAGGAATTGTTTATCAACCTTCAATTGAGAATGGTCTGGTATATAGTAGTACAGATGAATGCCGGAATTAAATTGGAATTGGCATATCACTGTGATTTAAAACCTCGATCCGAATCGAATTAGAAATGTTGCGGTTTCAAGATCTCAATTCAATTGGACTATAATCGCAATTTACTTTAATATTTCAAATAAGTGCCTTCATTAAATAGGAATCGTTAGACAACATTAATTAAATTGTCAATAGTCCTATATTTCAAATGAATGGCTCTATTAAATTGGAATCGGTTATCAACCTTACATTGGGAATGGTCTGGTATTCTAAATGAGTGCCGCAATTAAATTGGAATTTGTTTATCTGTGATTTAAAATCTAGATCCAATACAGAAAGACGCGGTTTCAACATCTCAATTCAATTGGACTTTAGTTGCTATTTCGAAAATTTATTTGGATTCTCATATTCTTTTGAATGGTATATCGGAATTTCAGATGACAAATTATAAAAGATGGCCTCAGTGAGAATATTGAACGAGAGTTTACGATGACGTGTCAAGCAAGTTAGCTACTTTCAGTTTCAGTTTCATTTAAAATAATTGAAGATGGTAAAAGGGGGAAAAGAGCATCAAGCAATAGTCCTTAAGCGCTTGACAAGATGGTTGTTGTGAAATAATTATACAGATAAGGCTACACCTATGTCACAATTCTTAAAATTTCTGGAATCAAGTGTATACCTTTGTTTTTATAATTCATTTATTTTTCAAATAAGTTACACAATATTACAGTAATAAAACCTACATGCTTTGAAACTACAAAACTACATGCAGACCAAACTTAAAACTAGTTAAATTTAATTAAATAAGCGACTTAATAGCTTAAGCGACGTAACGGCGTGGCTCCGTTGCGTTGTTTGACCCGCACCTCTGGCATAACTGTCATATTCATATGCGACTATTTCTCGCGCGATATATTTGCCTGTCTCTTGCTGTGCAGTAATGTGAGGGAGTGACGGTTAACGCTATGTCGCGCGTCAAGAGTCGCGAAGCATAGTTGTGCTAGACAGGCTGGCGTAGGATTAGACAGATAGTAGCAGCCTGTAGCGGCTGGGACATGCGTAGCTCAAACGAGCTGAATTGCACGTAGTGACAGGTCTGAAATGGTACACCTTCATGTCCTTGTTGGACACGGTGCAATCCCAAGAACTGAAATAACCGGCTCGCCTATGCCACAAAGTCTTGCAGGGCACCATGCGCGCCATGCCCTTCCTTTCCGCCAGTGTGACTCCCTCCCTATCCACGTTGGTATGGGAGAACTCTTCCTAATCGCGAACCCGTACGGGGACCGCCGGACCGGTTAGCTGCGACAGACTGACCGGCGACTACATAGCATATTGCACGCAGACGCGACTTCGATACAGTATCCTTTGTGCATCCTCTATACCGTTATGTATGAAACAAGGTTCAGGGCAAGTTTATATTGCAGAACTAGTTCTAAAGGGTTGTGTGTAAAACGAATTAAATTTTAAATTTGACTTGATTTCAGAATATTATTTTCAAGTATGTCCTCAGGAATGTTGTTTCAAGTCACTAATGTCGAGAACTATCACTGGTTTAGAAGATACTAACGGCACTTTACGATAAGGAAAATAAGCTCGGAAAAACATTCATTAAAATCTTTGAACTAATTTATATCTTTTGCTGACAGGCTTGATAGAAATATTAAAAAGGCAATCTGTGAGTTTTATTGAAGCGCTTCTCTCTCACAGGAAGCCTTGTTTAGAAGCGCTGGTAGATATTGTAAATTTTCAAATATAAATAGCTTTCTAGCTAGCACATGAGTAAATACTTAATAAATATCTTAGAAACATTTTGTATGAGATGGAAAAATATAAATTAACTAAACAGTAAATAAAAGTAACCAATGATTTGAAATTTTTTTTTTAAATAAACGCAAATAAAAAGTTGTCAACGGGATATGGAGGGCGGCATAGAAGTTTCCATTGGATATAGGAACATAGTGGCTATGATTAAAATAAATAAGTATAGAAGACCAAATTGTTCATGTTGACTACACTAATTGTATTAACTTGAGGCAAACTAAGTAAATAGAGGATTATTAAATCATTATACAAAACAGCTTTGGTTGTTATCGAGACGTCGTAATCGACATAGTTTAAAGAGCGTTGTTGTTGGTCCTCGAGATCTTTGAGCGAGCATTTTGTGTGTTGGTGCTTGTCATAGCTGTCTGGTGTAGGGCGCCTGGAAGTGGTCCCTAAACAGAATTAGTTGGCACTTGGGCGAGGCAGTGAGTAAGTAAGGCTTGTAATACTTGTAACTACCTAATTCCAAGCAATTCCTAATTGGTTAAAAAGGGAGAGATGTAGTATATAGACATTTATAGATTATAAATGTACCCCCGATCCGCCAGCTACCGGTCATTACAGTGACAGACGTCACCGGTGGCGGACGCACTGCAGGTTTACTGAAAGCCCGATTAATGTGTTTATTGAAGTATCCCGGTAGGAAACCCTAGTGAACACTACAATTATTATCAACACACAGCACCGAGACATGGAGTTGACATCCCAGTCTACAAAAGAAGCACTGCTATGCTCCTACTTGTGAATACAAGCTATAGTAAATTATACATAATTAAATAAATAACAAAATTAAATTATAAAAATGATCAAACAACTAGTCTTCAGAAGCAAAAGGTCGGCTTACTAAGAATAAAGGAAAACAAAAGTACTGACAGACCATATAAACCCGATTACCCCGTACAACAGTTTAGCAGAAGATGCAGATCTTTAGCAGAAGAAGGAATATACATATCTTGGACAAATAATATCACCAACAAAGAAATTAATATCAGGATTATTATCATTTGGAATGGAATTCAATTGGACGCTAAAAGAAAGAATTTGATACTAACATTCCACCGAATATGATTTACAAATAACAAAGCTCTACAACATATAAACACAGTATGAAGAGAAGTATTCTAGCTATTAAGTTACAAGACAAGTTTTTACTTGCACAAAATAATGCGATAAGAATACAAGTTACCAACATAATAAAATGTATCAAAGCTAAAATAGGACTGGACAAGACATCTTAAAGAACTAATAGGGAAAATGAGCTAAAGATGTGATGGAATTGTGTCCTAGGTACAGCAAACCAAACAAGGTGACTTGGAAAACCTTGGGGAGGCCTATGCTGAAAAGCAGCACAGTTAATGACTATTCAGAAGGCTTTAGAATAACAAATATGTCCTAAAGGTAAAATAAAAATAAGATGCCAATCTATCTTATATAAATTAAAATAGAATACATAAATAAACACAACCGGACTACCTCCACAGCCTACTATTAAAATAATTATTGTTTTCATGGTTTTTTCTAATTATTTTCAATGTATTTATTCACCATCATTTACAACCACTAACTGACAGATGATATATCCAATATTAGACATAATTTCAACCAGAAGCTACCCAAAACCTCTATTTACCAAGACCAGTAAGACTTAACACTAGTTAATAAGTCCTACCTTCTGATATATGATAATCATGATTATAAAAAAATAACTAAAATATATATATTTTTTTCATTGAAATATATGCACATAGAATTAATACCTAATCTACACGTATAACAATTTCTTAATAATACCTAAAGTTAAAAGGGGACAAGGTTCTTTACAACTAAAATAAATATTACACATATTATAATGCCTAAAACAAAACTTCATTTTTCATAAGAACTCTAAGGGTGTAAACAGAATTTAGGCAGTGCAAGCTTAGCAATAATAAATATCAGATATAAGATATGTACGACATTTCGCATAGCTGGGCTAAATCACCTTTCTCGACGTCTAATATTCACAACTTTAAAAGTAGTTCCTCTCAGAACACAACTTACCCGAACTTGGTACAAAGTCACCTAAAATACACAGTTCACGTGATAATATAACATTCATAGTACATAATGCACCACAGAACACTACACTTATTTATTTCACGTTATGTAAACACAATTTAATAACTGAATTTATATGAATACCGACTTGTATTCAAACAAAATTACCTGCATTCCATATTTTCATTTGACACTCACTTGACATCTTCGTCCAGAAATTCATAACCTTTTCACTAAGTAATCCAATACGCCCCGTACACACTTTCATCCTTCAGCATTATCCCTGTTTGACATTTATTATTTTATTGCCTGATTGACACTCTGCTTACCACGCAACCGCACCTTATTTATTTATCGTAATGGAAAACAACCAGTATACAATCACAAGTATAGTTTACAAAAATAGATTATACAGAAACTAAAACATTTCCAACTATTACGGAGAACTGGCATGGTATTCGAACGCGACTGTCCTAATGTTGCCAGGCTGGCATAAAATCCAGCAAATTATGAAGTAAAATATCAAGTAAATTAATTAAAATTTAAAATTAATAGCATAATAATTTACATAGATAAAAGCATAAAATACCGCAAGTAGCGCGATAAATAAAATACGTATCATGGAAATAAGTGTGGACTAATTAGTGATCCATAATTAATGTCGATAATTTTTAATGCACGTTATATATTATACAAAATATATATATTCCCTATGTACAGTAACCTAACTACCATGTGATTACGATAAATAACTATATTTGCAAGAATTATATAGATCAGAAGAATTATCCAAGTAAACATTAAAATCAACGTAGGATATTGCAGGGCTTAAACTACATGCACAATGATTATCATTCACTGTATCTATGTTCCAACCGTACTTGTTTATTTCATCCTGATAAGATAGCTCTTTAGTAACTATACAGTAAATAGTTTGTAACGGACCTAAAAATAAATCTAAACTGGTTGGGATTCTATAACTATTCCTGTGGCAACCCCAAAAATCACCCACCATTTGACAGATGCCAATATAATAACCTTAAATATTTACCTAAACGTGAAATCCATTTGAACAAAATTGTGGAAAATAATAAGAAAATGTCAATTCCGGCCCAGAAAACCATAATTACAGAATTGAAGAACAATAAACTCAGTGAGACGCGTCTATTATTCAAAACAGCAGCAACTGGAGCGCTTCATTCCTTTGTTCGCTTGATGACTATTTGGAGGCCTCTCAATTCTCACCGCCGCGGCCGCGGACAACATGCCAACATGATAACACGCCCCGCAGACTCAAGCCACTCCACCGCCACCTCAAGGCCACAAGACTGCCGCAGAACGCAGCAATACGCAATGCATCTTCATGCTCGGCGAACTTGGTTGAGGTAGCATGATTGCTTTTTCCAATTGTGTTTCTTCTTTCTTCTTTAACTGGTTTATGGCTATATTAACCTTTCATTTCTTCTTTTTAGGTACCTGCAAAGCCCTATTTTGCCAATGGATGGGAGTGAAAGACAATCGTCATGGAATAATTTATTTCTGACTAATATACAAGCATGGATTTTGAAAGTCAATTATGGTGTTTATTTGTTTTTGTTATGAGTGTGTGCAAGAGTAATATGTGGAATAAATGTGTTCATGGCTTATTTTAAATAACTAATGTCCCATAATATAATAAAATCTCAATCGTCTGAAATGTAACCTTTTTGAAACCGCAGTACCATTTCACAGAACCAATTGTGCCATTAAATTTGGCATTTAATATATAGATCCTGGTCACGGCACCAATTGTAAAAACTTCAACTTGAAGAAGCGAATGGAGCAAGGATCAGACACCTTACCAGATTCCATACCAGAATTCAGTAATTGATATAGTAATTTGATTATATTTTGGCCTTAATTAATAATAGATTGTGATCATGTCTAGTGGATTAAAGGATCCAGTTGTGTGTTATAATAACCAGATTCTCTGCGGTAAGGATACAAATCAGACGACATTAGCAGTTTATTTAGGACAAGTCAATATTATTTAATAATTATTCGCAGAAGCAATAAAGAAGGTTAATGAATCTAAATATACATCTTGGACGAGAAGTAGTGTTAGTTATTTAATTAATAAACAATAAACAAAGGTTGAAATATTTATTTATATGATGCAATGTCTCTGTTCTAACATTTTTCCAAATGACCCAGTAGGAATGTGGATAGTGTATGGCTGTTTAGTGTTTGATATAATACATAAATATATAACTAAAGGGGTTTTTTGTTTAGGAAAGGACAGCCCCTCCCCGCTGTCCGGATGTCAGATTCAACCAACAATTAATCCGTCCTTGACAGGATAAAGGGAAGACACATATTTGGAACGCTATAATAAAACAGCTAATTCCATCATAAGTTATTGATAGAGATTTCTCACCACCAAGCTATGTCAATTTAATGGTTAATAAACCAAAATAAATATAATCTGCTAAATGGTCATATGTTGACGCAATATAAAATATTGCTAGTGTCTCTTTCAGTTATTAAATATATAGATAGATAATCTGTCCCAGGAGACATGCAACTGATACATGACACTAAAAGTAGCACAAGACCAAGCAGTGAATTACACAACCTGACAGCTGAGTTGGATAAGTAAAACAGGGGATGGACTCAGCCATATCCTCATGTTAATATCTAGCCACCAAGTTATGTCAATATAAATGGCTAATACACCAAATCAATATATTCTGCTAAATGGTCGCTTGTAAGTGCAGTATGAAAATACTGGTAGTGTCTGTTTCAGCTATTATTAGGTATATAGACAGATCATCCATCCCACAAGAGAATCACAACTGAGAATTGACACTTAAGTAATACCAGACCATAGCAATGGATTGACACAACATGGTTGGGTGATGATAATAATTTGATATAACAATGAAACCAGCCGTTTCTTTATGATAAAAATATGAAAATTGTGCCAGGACAGTCAGAGGGAAAGGAAGGATATTTTACCTTGTAAAACCTTTACCCATACCAGAACTCTTTCCATCACCACTCTTCTAATTATTAGAAATCATATTCAACTTGGATCAAATATGGGTTTAGTCGTCGCCCCAAATTAAGACTTATAGTCGATTGACAAAGGGACTCTACAAAGTCGATAGTCGCCAACCATCTCCCTCGTCAGAGAAACCTCCAAGTCTTTAGTAGATGGAATTAGACCCAACAGTGCAGAACCCGAGCCTTCCTAAGATAAAAGCTTATAGCCAATCTCCGGAATTGCTCTATAGAGGACTCCTTTGACCAGCAATACGCTTCGAACCTGGTACTATGTATGACATAAGGGTCTTTGCAAACCAGTCGCCATATCAGCTGAGCCTCTCATGTCAATCCGGAACAGACAACCAAACGACTACCAAAGTAGTATATTTCTCCAAGCTGAACATTCTGTTCATTGACATTGTTTTGAAGGAGAGAGTCTACCACATACCTTATACCTTCAAGACAGACCTGCCTCAGTATTTATTTTAAACAGAGACAAATATGTGTACCAATACCAATATTAAAATAGGTGTGTTAAACGTGTAGTCAGTATAGTGTGAAGGAAATGTAATTAATAACACAACTATTTCTGGGATAATTTATCTATCCACAATTACATAAGATATACATGTTTGGTACTTGTCTAAACTACCAGCTGAAACACAGTGCAGATAACTCTCAGCCACTTAGCATCAGAAGTGCATAGGGCCTGTATCTTAACACTCTCGTCTTGAGGGCTTTATTGAACCGTAAAATGAATCATGGAAATGCATCTAGTGTTAAAGGAGGCCTGGCCGGAAAAGACATCTCTCTAAAATTCCTAAATGTGGAAATAAACAACAGCGCTTACCTCTCTCGCAATAAGGATTATTGCAAGCAAACAATCCGACATAATAACACTCCACACCACATCCCACATGACCATCAACTCTTCCGAAACCCAGAACAGCTGATTTTCGATACTTATCCGTCAGGGTTTTCTCTTACACCTCTCGATCCAGACCGAAGACCCCCAGGCCTTCCGCACGTCCTCCACATCCCGAACATTCTCCAGAGCCACCCATCTCGAACCTTCTCTATCAAAATCAATCCAAATCTCCCAATAAGCGCCACTGCGTCGGATAGCGGAACTAGATTTGTGTACATGTGTTTTATGTTTCAATGAATTCCCAGTTCCTGATATCCAAATAAAAGATATCTATAGGCTTATAGGTAGATATACTTTAGTTCCGCTACTCGCCGTTGGTCGCTACTGTAGCCACTGATATTGGCGGCAAATTAAACCAAATTAAAATGTATCTTTATTATTATAGATTAATTATTAATCCCAACATAGCTGTCTTTAAAATTCGGTACGTTTTAAAAGTTCCCAATGCCTGTAAGATAATAAGAACGTGACTTAAACGCAATTTCTCCCAAAACGTCACTGACATTTCTATTACACTCGACAAGACCACATCAACAAACCTCCTAGAAACACCAACGCATATCATATAATTAACAACAACTGAGCTTTCCAGCACAATTACAAGAGATCAATACAGCATGCGGCCTTTAAATTATATTAAAATATTTAATAAACACATCCTTGTTTTATGCTTGTCTATCACAACGCCCTCTAGTGTGAAAGATTTAAACTTAATCCACGCTCCAGCAACCCTATCAATATTTAATTCATCAATGAATTACGAGATGGCGTTGTAAGGTAAGGCAGCGTAGACGCTGACCCTCTACAATAGACTCCCAATAAAACACTAGATGGCGCTTCACGTCATAAAACCATTGGCTAAAACTCACTGGAGCATAGTTCCGTTACAACACAAAACCTCCTCTAGATTTCAAGCTGTCTATATGTTGCCAAAAAGCACGAGAGTTACTCTTAACTCTGGCTTGAATTTGACAAATATAGACGTCATAAGCGGAGGCAATTCTTTTTTTGATATTAGCTCTTAATTTAGAAAAAAGGTTATATTTGCTGGTGCTCTTGGTAGCCTTCCATTCCCGATGAAAATCGGCTTTCCGTTTGATGTCCGTTATCAAGTCGGCAGTGAACCATACCGGATAGCGACGAACTCGCTCTTTGCATCGATGTTTTCTAGGAATGCATTCATCGAAAATCCCATAAACTACGTTATAAAAAGCTGCCACTGCTACGTCAACATCCGCCGACTCCAGAAAATCCTGCCAGACTTCAGAAAAAAGATAGTAGAGCAGCTCGTAGTTACCCTTTTCAAAGTTCCAGTCGTGATGCGTGTTAATGTTGCTGGGATCAATTTGCTCGGTAGTCTGCCGCGCGACTGCCAGCAGTGGGATAGAGATATCTATGGTGGATGGTAATTATCCCGTCGCGGAACGAGACCACCGCCCTTAAACTCAACGACGCTGACGCCACGTATGACCTCTGACGGGTAAGTAATATAAGAACTTATACTATAATATTCATATTATATACGCTCATATTGTATAAGCTTGTTTTGTATACCATTCAAGGTGTATAACGAACGTTAGATATAACATCAAAATATCTATTTTTGTTAAGTATAACGTTATTTAAGTATAATATCATTGTATATAACGATCATAACGTATAACGTTCATAATATCTCAGATTTATAATGTATACCCAAGTAGCACAACAGGGTCTAAATAGCTCGTATATCATATCTAATTAGATGCTTAAGTGAAATTTACCACCATGACTAAGTGCTATATAGGTGGCAAGAACCCTTATGCCACCAGTATAGAACCAAAAGGAGAAAAATTGCAGCCTATTTTTGGTGCTAAATAGAATCCATAAGAGATCTCACAATTACCTTAAGTGGTAATTAGAACTATGGGTGAAAGTGATGCGCAGTGAACGAATGAAAATATTTCAGTTCGGTCAATGAGTGATAAATGAGTCGCCAAAATTATCTTTGAGTGGCAAGGCAACTGTCAAATTGTGTTTTATTAAAAGTAATACGTGATCTGCCATATTCATTTTGGATTTATATGACTGTTTGATTGTGATTAAAACTTTACGTTATACAAGCATTGAAATAAGCACGAAATTCTTGCGATTTTTTTTTTACTGTGAAACTATAGTATGTTTTCTTTGTAAATTTCGACGCGCCCTTCATTTGATCAGGAATATTAAAAAAGAGAGTGCTAAATTAAATAAGGAATAGATACTGATAAGAAATAAAACTGTTAAAAACCTGACCTAATGATTGTAGGTTACGTACAATGTTAAAGTAACATCGTCACAACTATCAAAAGTCTGTGATTATGCGTGAGTGTGATAAAATTCTGGTTAAAATAATCAATTTTCATAGGCTTCCATTTGTAAACATGGCGAAACAAAAAAGATCCTACAGTGTTTATTTTCACTTATTTGTTCCTTATTTGGAACTATCAAGTCTAATAATCACTTATTTGTATCTTGCGAGTGGCAAAGCAGTGAATGAAATATCATCGTCTACAAAAGAGCAAATAATTACTCTTGGTAATAACCAAGAGTAATTATTTGCTCTTTTGTAGACTATTAAACAAGCAAGACTATTAAATATATTTTGACAAGGCGCAAATAGGAACTATTATAGAACTTTTAGTTCGTTAGTGGTTTGAAATAAGTGAAAATAACTGCTTTTGGTTCCAAGAACCTCCTACTGAGACCTATTTATGCGTTGGAGTGGCAATAAGGTACTTCTTAGGCCTTAAAGTTGCAATATTTTTTGGTTCCAAAAGAGCCGTAAAATTATCCCTTTAGTCACTATTGGTGATATAATTCGCTATTGTACTAGTCATTTGGAACTTTTAGTTCCAAATAAGGGTATGTTCCCACTTATATGTAAAAGTTGCTTATAAGTGATTTAAAGGCCTTATATAGCACTATTGCTTCTTATTGAGTGACAATTTGAACCTGCATGCAACTTTAAGTAGCAAAATCGACTTTATCCCACCATAAGTAATAAAGTAGAAACAAAAAACGCTCCTATGCAACTACAAGTGATAGGATGAACTCATATACAGTTTTATTTATTTATTTATTTATTTACAGTTTTGAGTTGTGTTTAAAGCTATAAGTTGTATCAAACACTGTTAAACCACTCATTTAGAACTTAAAGCTATAAGATAAGCTGCAAAATTCACTAATGTGCTGCTTGGGTATTATTCAATACATCTAACACCAAAATGCATAATGCTCGTATAGAATAACCGCCTGCACATCAATTGTGTACATACTTATGCAATAGTTCGCTGTAAAATTTTAATATGGGTAGGTACCTCCATGCAAGCAAGCATTTTGACGCTCCGCTCGCTTCACTCGCTCCGCTATCCGTGGTCATAAAACAAACCTAACCTAACCTACAGTTTTCGGTTTTTGACCCATATTCCATTTTGTCGCAGTTCTTCCAAACGGTATACTCTTACTTGCCAGAATTTCATCTGCCATTATCAATTGTGAACATACGTATGCAAAAGTTCGCTGTTAAATTTTAATGTAGGTACCTCCATGCAAGCAAGCATTTTGACGCTCCGCTCGCTTTGCTCGCTCCGCTATCCATGGTCATAAAACACACCTAACCTAACCTACAGTTTTCGGTCTTTGACCCATATTCCATTTTAGGGGCATAGGGGTAGCAGTTATAACATATTTAGTATATCATACGCTATTATATTTTCTAATCATTGTACTAAAAGAAAGTATATACTATGATCGATATACGTTATATATGTTATATCAACTGAATTTAGAGTATTTGAGTGTTATATAAAAAATCATTCTACAACATGAGTTTTATTCTAATTAATATACTTAAACGGGTTTACTCACGTCGTAGAAGTCGAATAACGCTCGACATGTTTCGAATCGGTACGCGATTCATCATCAGGAGAGACGACCAGTCGCGGCGGCGGCCAATCGAACACTGCGGGCATGCGCCCTGTCCGCGCGGCTGCTCGACGCGGGTGTCACCGGCGGAGGCGCAAAACTACCCTCATCATCACGCACAATGCCAATTGTCGGGTTGCACACAACACTCACTACGTCATTTTCTAAGGTCTCGTCCACACTAACCACCGATGTAGTATCCAAAACCGTCCTCCAACTAGGGGGCACTGACCATCCACAATCTCGGTTAAAATTCGGATGACGACTAATTTCGATAGCCTCCCGTACTTTCCGCGGAATGGAAAACTTTTCTCTCGCCAGCACAGTTACCTTATCGAACCGAATATAGTGAGACGTATCCGAATTCAGTGAATGTTCCGTCACTGCAGAACCACGGATATCCTGATTTTTCATACTACGTATGTGTTCAGTCACTCTATTGACCTATTTATTCTAATTGACCGTTATTCCTAATAAAAATATTGATTTTGATGTTATATCAAAAGTTTATTATATCTTGTGAACGTTATTAATATGAATTTATATATTATGTAGTTATATCTCATGGGACGCACCCACCTCTGACACCAACACTACATCTAGTTTTCCACCATACACATTCATCACAACATTCATCTCTGTCAAGCCACATACAGAAAGAAAATATCCATAGTAACACAAAACATTCTGAGGATTCAAGTTTAAGTCTCCAACAATAATTACAACACTATCTATGCTTAACAACAAAGACTCTACTGTCTGAAACCACCGCATATAAACATCATCCGAAGCACTTGGGGGAATATAAACCACACATAAATAGCAGGTGACGTCCTTTATGAAGAAGGTAACCCACAAGTCCTCCTCCATAAGCGATTCGAAATCTCGACAGCGTCTAAGTAGAAGTCCTGGTCGTGCCGCCAGAAGTACGCCACCACCGTGGGTCCCAGAGGTACGATCTCGTCGCAGCACGCTCCATCCACCAGAAATTAGCTCTGCATCATCGACAGCCTCTGTCAGAAATGTTTCCGTAGCAGCAATTAAGTCGCAATCGAGAGATAGGAAATTTAGCCTGAAGAAGTCGAGTTTTGTGTTAAGACCCCTGACGTTCTGGTAAATTACATTCAGAACCAAGGTGTTATTCTGAATGTCGCGATGTTTGGTTGCCGCTTGTTTGTGGTTTTCGAAATAACCACGGTTTTACACGGGCATTTTCTGGCCAGAGGGTGGGGGACAAACAACTATGGTATAAAGTAGGCGGGACCCCAATTTTAAAAGATTTATACTCGCCCTTTGGTTTAAGTTCGTCGACCGTACAGTTGCTTTCAGGGTATAATGATTGTAGGTATGCCCGAATTTCGTCAACTCCAGATACCATATTCCAGAGGTGAATATACTTGCGGTATTCAACCGCTCTGAGAGGTGTCGCGTCGGGACCCGCCGTGCCGCGAACAGAGGTATACTGTTTTTTTCGACCACGAACTTGTATGAACTCACCCTCAGTTGTGTCTTCCCGCACACCATCATCCACGGAGCCACTCTCGAGCGTTGTATTCTGCCTGCAAGGCTCAACCGAGTGGTAGCGCTTTCAGAGTACCGTCAAGCTCAGGTGATACCTTATTGTTGTCGGTGTCTGGTCCCACTGAGCTTATTTCTTGATCCACGGTCTTCTTGGACTTCAATTTGTGTCGAGGTTTATGCTTGCGGGTTACCTTGTCGTCGCCCGACGTTGGCGCTGCTGAGTTTCCGCATTTGCAGGAATACGGCAAATCCCCTTCAAGCTTCCTTAATTTATCGTCAACTGCCTCCAACCTGGCTGTACATGCAGTGAGTGCACTCTGATATAGTGTAACCACAGACACTGCGTCCATCAACTGTTCAGACAGCAGATTCATCTGTTCGCGCATTAGCTGCATTTCAAACGCCATAGACGGCAAATCAGTAGAAAGCTGCGAGGAAGGAACCAGAGTGTCAACAGATGTCGGAGCACCTGGGGTTTGCTTGGGCGGGATCGGAGAAGCTATAAATGAAGAATCTTTAACGGCCTGCGACTGCGGGATCGGGGTTACGCTCTTGTTTCGACTTACTATGTTTTTGACAGAGGCAGGCGTACCAACAGGGGTGTCACAGTTACGCCCACCCTTTTTGAGACTGCTACGGCACTCGGGGCATACCCAAGTATCAATTTCTTCCATAGTAAGAGTCTTATTAGTGCACAAAGGATGATAAAGCTTACCACAGGTCTTCATCATGCACTGTAGGTACTCCTCACCGACGGCAAGCTCCCCCATGCACGCACAGCATATCATCGTATAAGCGGAAGAAAGTCACGCCAAAAGCAACTCTAATACTTGCGCTAGCATTATTTTATTCCCTTCGAAGGCCACCGCGTCGTAGCACACTACAGCCGTCTCGCGCAGCTCGCTCGACACAAATTCGTAGCCTCTGACGTCACACTCTCGTAGCACGTAGCACGTATTGTAGCGCGGTGAGTTCGGTGGAGACCGGCAATCTTCGTCGACGCGTTCAGGTGAGCGAGAGGCAAATTATGGCGATGCTCTCTTTCCCCCGAGGTGTAGTGCGGGGCCGGGTCCATATTGGCTCACATAAAATCGATCCTCCGAATTTTTCTTCTACTACCGATTTGTAGTCAGAATCATCACTCTTCCGAATTTTTTACTTCATACTTTTGTTCGTCATAAATTTGTACTACTACTAACCGAGTTCATAACAGACAGTTTTCAGAACATTGTAATTCATAATGTCGTCACTAAGATTATGTGTGTAGTCATAATTCTGATTTTCATATTTATTTTATTCAGAACTATAAATTACAATAAACTTGTCAATCATAACATTTAAACATCGATACAGTTTTTCTTCATAACGTTTTTATTCTTAATGCTTGTTTTCATATTTCTTTCAATAATAACCATAAAAATTCATAAACATTGTAAATCATAACATTAAACAGGAACTCTGGAGTCTACTCATATTAAAATTGTTGATGTCGAAACATTTTGATTACATTTGTATTGTTGCTATAATTCATCATTGAGGGTATCTATCGTTTTGCACTGACGCTACGTCTTAACTCGGCCGGCTGCAAGAGTAGGGGTTTTGTAAAGCCACGTTTTGTACAGCCATATTTTCCGAGTCCATTATGACTCAAAAAGCATGCAAGCATTTTGACGCTCCGCTCGCTACGCTCGCTCCGCTATACGTGGTCAAAATAGAAACCTAACCTAACCTACAGTTTTCGGTTTTGGACACATGTTCCATTTTGGCGCAGTTCTTCCTAACGGTATTAGCATACTCTTACTTACTAAATACTGTTACTTTTTTAATCCATCCTGGCTATGCATTTGCTTATTGAATTTTGATGTAGTAGTAGATTATTTACGAGTATACATACAAGCAAACATGCAAACATTTTGACGCTGCGCTCGCTCCGCTATAAGTGGTCACGATACAAACCTAACCTAACCTACAGTTTTCGGTTTCGGACACATGTTCCATTTTGGCGCAGTTCTTCCTAACGGCATTAGCATACTCTTACTTACTAAATACTGTTTCTTTTTTTAATCCATCCTGGCTATGCATTTGCTTATTGAATTTTGATGTAGTAGTAGATTATTTACGAGTAAACATACAAGCAAGCATGCAAACATTTTGACGCTCCGCTCGCTCCGCTATAAGTGGTCACAATACAAACCTAACCTAACCTACAGTTTTCGGTTTTGGACCCAGGTTCCATTTTGGCGCAGTTCTTCATTACGGACTCTTGGCAAAATTTACACCATTGCATAATTTTCTATAGTACACACGGACTCGGAAAACGTGGCTGTACAAAACGTGGCTGGGCAAAACGGGTTCCAGGTTGCAATAACGTTAGTTAGTGAGATGTTAGAATTGAACTGAGTGTTAATACGTTATCTTATCAATATGGAGGAAAAATATGTTAATACTTTTAAAACAAGTCGTGGGGGTTTGAAATTAAATTTTATCCGCATTGACAGTGTCAAATAAGTCACATTATTTATAAAAAAAATAATAATGATGTCGGAGTTTATAAGTCAACACAAGTCAGTGTACAAACTATATGATAGTGAAGTTTATGAGTACAAATAAGTCTACTTATAAAATATATGATAGTGAAGTTTATGAGTAGAAACCAGTCTGCTTAAAAAAATTATGACAGTGAAAAATAGGATCAAAAACAGTTATGATGAATAAATTTATGAAAACAAAAAGTAGTAGGTATTAGAGATATTTATGATAAATTACATTATGATTTTAAATGGTTCGGAGTTATGATCGGTAGTAAGAGTGACTAAGTATAAAAAGTGACTATTATGATGAAAAATTGTATGAGTAACATTTTCGGAGTTCCAATAATCGGGGTTGAAAAATTATGTGAACTTTGGCGCACCCTGCGGGGCCGCTAGCTGCTGCGCTCGCGCCGCCAGATCGCGATAAGACGAAATAACAGTGTTATGGGGTGCACACGAATATGCAAACCAATAACATAGCAATAGTGGCGTGAATCGGATCTCAAGCACACATATTTTAAGACCAAAACGATAAACACGTCCGTTCTCAACAGTGTCTGAGACGAAGAGGGTAATCCGAATGCCACAGTGATAACACAGAACAATTTTTTTTTTCATTGTTTGCTTCACTAAAAAACTTATCTTAGACGCATTTCAAGCAAAACTACTTATGCTAAACCTTTTGTGAAGCTGTTAAAACCACGTTACAGATTGCCTTACGGCGCGCGCGCCTGGTCCCCCGAGTGCGGTAGATTCTTATCAGCTACAGTTATAAATCGCTCACTCTTATCGCTTCGAACGAAATGTAAAAATACATTCCTGGTGCCGCCTTTACGCTTTTCAGTCGCTAAAATAAATTATATTTGCACCGGTAAATTATGTTTTTTTGTTGGCCGGCATTGTAATTATAATTAGGGGGACACATAAATTTATGTAGCGGTTTGTCCACTCCTTTGAATCTTAAATATACGAGGAAAACAGTTTTCAATGATTTCACTAAAACGATTTGTAACTTTAGTGTGCCCTTCCGTCCTTATCCGCGAAATCATCATATCATAAATAAAGAGAAATAAAAAATGGTTGCCTGTAAAGTCGGTTTTACGGGTGAAGGAATATTTTACGTGACAACGTCTTTTTCTCGGTAGAATATTTATTTGTATCATATCCATTCACAATTTCCCTAACAACATTTTAAGTGTTACTTTCTGAACGCACCCATCACATGTGTCATTAATGTCACTATAGTGTCATTATTTTACATGTTTTAAATCTAAATATATGCGATAATCAGACTATTAATATGCATGTATGTTGTCGATTCCAAACCCTTATTTAGTCTAGATCTACATGTAATTATTCTAAAAATACCGAACCGACGGAACAAACATCATGTTTGACAGGTAAGTAGGTACGAACAGTTTGCATTTGTATGGGAATATAAAATTATCTTTTTACCACTCATTTATTCTATATTTTCTCACCGTTTAAACCTTCCCTTGACTTCCACGAATATTTCAATACTAAAATTAGCCAAATCGGTTCAGCCGTTCTCGAGTTTTAGCGGGACAACCGGCCCTCCTAACAGGCGTAAGCGGGCGTTACACTTTTTCATGAGTGACTTCGAGCGCAACCTAATTTAAGACGTTGTCACGTCAAAAATACAGTTAGTAAATTGTGCCACGGGTAGAGAGTCCTCTTGGTGTATAGAAGTTACTCAACAAAACAGTGATTGGGAGAAGGAGTTAAGGGTCACCGTTGCTAATACGTAACATTTTCAGGTCAAACGCATTTGTGTTTATCAAAATGAAATTTTCTATCACTCAGTACTACAAGGTAAACTAAAACACAATTATACAGTCGGAGCACGCAGTAAGCTCAGTGCGAAGTAAGTAATCCTGCATATAGAACTAGCGGTTAATATTTTTTTCAGTTAAACAAGATATTTTTTTATAATACGTAGGACAATTTTCTTCTACAATTTTGAATTTATCGTCTATGGTAGGTGTTGAGGACTTCGAGTCTTCAAGCCATTCCTCATTAAACTACATCAATTTTAGTAAAACTGTCTGCTGTTACTTCAACTACGAAGCTGAGATGTGCTTTTAATTACAAATAAATAATAAATAAATAAATAAATAAGTAAATAAACAAATACAAATGTCTTTATTTTGCTTGAAATATGGTACATAAGTTGGTCAGACAATAATATAGCACAATACATATTTCACCAGCATCTGGCATGCAAAATTTTATAACTTACAACTAACAATCAACGCCAATCAAAGGAGGTAAAATATTAACGTAATTCTACGGAGTAAAACGTCTTTTCCACGAGCCATGCTTTTAGTTTTATTTTAAAAGTTTTCAAAGGTAATTCTATTATTTCCTGATCAAGCCTTTTATATATTTTAATACTCATACAGAAAGTGTTCTTGCCATACAAAGCTGTTCTTTTGTAAGGCGTTACTAGCCTATCAGGGTACCTTGTATTGAAATTTGATGATGATTATAATTATGTATCTCTATTATTATTAATTTATGAATAAATTACAGCTTTATTTATTCAAATACACGCACAAAAGGTCTGAAATATTGATAAAAGTTGCTCTTGCGCGACGTGTTAATTTTATAATTGCTGACATACTAAGACAAAGATATTATTAACCTTCATAATAAATCTTAATTTTATCAACAACCATCAAACCTACATTATAAATTATCATTTTAAGGTCTATTCTCGAGCATTGGATGAGTAAAATTTGTGTCCCTGTATTTTCGACGACGGGCAACTTTCCTCTGCGGCTTAGTAATTAATTTGCCCAAATCTGTCCCTTGACAAGGCCAAAACAAAAGAAGGGATTAAAGGAAACTCTAAAATAAATAAAATTGTTTACCCTTTCTATTTAGGGTTAATAGGTTCGGCCCGAAAATTGTGTGTGTGTCGTTTTAACTACATTAGGATGCTATTCTCTATGGGAAATATTTTACACATTGTATTTGAGAGTTCATCTGTGTGAATATCAAACTATGTACGAGTAGCTATAGTCGGACGTGGACAGTAAGAAGTTCATTCTTACATCTGTCATCTTAATACATTTTACAACCTTTTTTTATAACCTAAAACCGATTTTATCTATCTATATAGGTATATAAAAGAAGAAGTCCTGACTGACTCATCAACGCACAGCCGAAACTACCAATGTTAGAGAGTTGATTTTTGCACAGTAGGTTACTTTTACAACGTGGGCTAGGGACAAGAAGGGATTTTTGGAAATACCTTCCCTAAGAGGGTTAAATAGGGGTGCAAAGTATGTATGGGGGAATCTTTTTTTTTTTGAGCTAGAGACTTGAAACTTTGTAGAAAGATTACTTAATCAAATACAAAAAAGTTATTTCAGCGTTTTAAAAAATTCTGCCCCTAAGGGTGTGAAATAGGGGTGCAAAGTTTGTATGAGGGAAACTATTTTTTTTACCTAAAGACTTGAAACTTCGTAGAAAGATTACTTATTAAAAAACACAAAAAGTACTTTTAGCGTTTTAGAAAATTCTACCCCTTAAGGAAACTATGTTTGAGTTTACTCTAAAATAAATAAAATGGGGGGTGCAATGTTTATATGGGATAAACTTTATTTTTTTAACTAGAGATTTGATACTTTGTAGAAAGCTTACTTAATCAAATATAAAAAAGTACTTTTCAGCGTTTTAAAAAATTCTGCCCCTAAGGGGGTGAATTAACGAAGAGTAAAATTCCTTACCTACCTTTTAATATCTTTGTCATCATCGAAAATCTACGCGGACGAAGTCGCGGGCGGCCGCTAGTTTTACATAATCTATTGAGATAAAGGCGGGCACTATATTATTATACAATTATACATACACTCTCATAAAATCTCATACACTGTCGTAAAATCTAAATGTCATAGTTACTTTAAAATAAACACATACAATACAATATTTACAATACTAAAAACTACAGATGAATATAAAAGAAAGGATAATTATTATGTGAAATTGATTAAAACTAATTAGAAAAAATAGTTACTTAGTCAAATGCCGCTTCAATAGTTGAATGCACATTAAAAGCAGAGAACATGGGAGCGATACTGTCTACGAAGGATAAAATACTAAAAAAAACTAACAATTAACATTTTTACGGACACAGGACTATTTGGAAGTCATTCAAAAAAGTTCTAGCGAAAAACTGCACAAGGCATTTGATTTTATTTATATACAAAAATCGACTGAAGGCGGTGTAGCAGTTTTATGAATAAAAGTCGCCGTCCACAGATGTGATGTCGTATAACGAGGGTCCTAATTTACGTGTCTAGACGTACTGTCCGTGAAAGAGTTAATAGTATTTCTTAAAACATTCGTTGTATTGAGAATGGCAAACGAAATAACACTATCTATTCAATACAGCTTATCACATAAATATATTATTATATTTTTAAGATAGTGTTAAGACGAACGATCGAAATCAAGCGTAGCTACGGAACGTTGGAAACAAATGTATAAGCAATTTAGGTAGTTCACAAGCTCTGTACATAAATATAACTTTCAATTATTTATATAGGAACAGTTAGATAAACGAAAACTTTTCGAGTCGAAAATCGTGAGTTGGGAAATGAAACAGTTTTCCAAATGAATACTTTGCGAAAAAAATTTAGGCGAAAAGGCAGGATACCCGAAAGCCATGCTCGCTGCCTTATCGATACAAACGCTAGAAAATAAAATTTCTCAATTCTGTAGGAGGGACAGCCTTTGTTTCCGAGGGATAAAATTCGCTGCTATAGAAATACTTACTCTTGTTTGAGTCCTTTTAATTAGAGTGCGTTTCCTGCGATTTTTCCACGGCGCGCTCGTATGAAGCCGAGCACTGTAATTGGTCAGTCACCGTCCGCGACGTATCCACACCGTTCAGCATCCTTACTACCTAACGGCCTGCTCGCATTATTTAGTGCACCATTTTCTTCGTCCCTATCACTCTAAAAACTCCACAAAATTAAAGCCCTACCTACTATAAATGTATTATGAATTCTACTGTAGGTACCCATCGAAGCTCCGGTGTCGCAAGTTGTGAACCCTTAATGTGGATTGGCGTGAAAAGCTCAAAGTTCATGCATAAACAAAAGCTTCAAATTATTTAACGAACTTAAGACACGTGGGTAGGGGAAAGCTTTTAGGCCGTGTGTCGCCGTCGGGCCATGTTTAAGGGGATATATCACTGCTCATTTTCCACACTATCAGTTTTAGTTAAGTTTGCACCTTATAACTATGGAGTCAGATACAAAAGAGGTTCGATCTTAATGTTAGCGGGTTATACACATTGAGGTTTCGTTCTCAACTGCTTCCTCCTAAAAAACTTAATGCTTAACCAATCGTAATAAAATTATTGAAACTGAATACGACTGATATATTCTGTGTCAGACTTTAAGATTTTGCGCAATTAATGATAGAATTTTTGGATTAGGCGTACGTTTGCGGCGAAATTTTAGCCAATAACAGGCGCCTAGTATACAAATTTAATAATATAAGCGCAAAAATTTAAACGGTCCGACACACAATATTTCCTCTTCATTAATTTCCTTAAATTAATGGCGAAACTGAGCCGGGCCATTGGTCGATAACTCGGTCGATATACCGCGTGCGGGACTCCCCGCATACGGTATAGGTAACGATCAGTGAAACTCATAATGGCATACTCACTATGGCAATGTACCGCACCCCGCATGCATCGACCAATGAAAACAATTCCCCGCATGCGGACCCTATGGCATGCGTTCTGGAAATCTCCCGAACCCCGCATGCGGGCCCTATCGACCAATGAAAACAATTCCCCGCGTGCGGGCCCTATGGCATGCGTTCTGGAACTCTCCCGAACCCCGCATGCGGGCCCTATCGACCAATGAAAACAATTCCCCGCATGCGGGCCCTATGGCATGCGTTCTGGAAATCTCCCGCACCCCGCATGCGGGCCCTATCGACCAATGAAGCTGAGCCATTAGTAACGAGGATTTAGAGGGGACAAACGAGAACGAAACCTCGATTTGTATGGAAAACTGAGAAGTGGCATTTCCTCTTAAGCGTTCGCTAATACAGTTTGTTGGGTAACATAGTAGGCTATGGACTTACGGGAAGCTCTCACTATTAATATAACAAAACGATAAACCTACACATGTTATTACAACCTACATGTGTTAGTACTCACATAGAAACCGACTCCAGCAAAACTTTTTTTCTAGAGAAATATGAGGCAATTTTGTTTAAATGCGAGTCATCTGGTGGGAATCGAGTTCTACCGAGGAGTCGTCACTGATATATTAGGTACATAGCGTTCGTTTTCGAAAATAGGTCTGCCTAGTTTTCCACGCCTGGCGAGCTTTCGCCGTCTGTCTACAAGCTACATCTTTCTTTACTGGATAAAATAATACTTATTGTGATAAAAACACAAATATCATCGCATTAAGGAAATTTAAATTACTAACGGCTCATGCTGTGACCATGCAACATTTGGACAAAGCGATAAAATAAATTTGCAAAATTCTGAAAATCGTACGTTTCACTAAGTTAAATAATACAATTTATCCATAAACATTGTAATTTGCTAAAGCTCCGCCGCTGACCCAGTCCGCGTCTCCGCTTATCGCCCAAGTTGGCCCAGACGTCTAAAGCCAGCGATAACTCGGCCAGACATATCATAATGGAAATGTCAAAAGCAACTTGCTTATCGATACAATGTCGCTTCGGTGCTCGATCGAATAGGATTATCAAGGAATTGACCAAATCCACCCAACTATGTATAATATCTAGCAAAATGTCAGAAATAATCCGTAACTCTTCACTGGCAACATTTAGTCAAACGGTGGATTTAGACCAAACGAGCGAATGCTCATTCTATCCCCTTTCTATCAAATTCTCTTTGTGTTTTGGATGTTCTTTTCTAGTTCTACCTCTTTGTTTATTAAGTCTGAAGCCGTGTTGATGCACTCTGTTATTCGAGTATTCTACATTGCCACGTGAGTTTGTCGATTATTATAGATCACAGTTCAAATTCATCAACTCTCCCTCTCACATTCGGTGAGTAATATTTAAAGCAGCAATTCAAGGGGAGTATCCCTTACAACGCAATCTCTCTAAAAGGCGAACTTATTAGCATACAAACGTTTACTTGTCACTTACCTATTCACATCGCATTAGAGCACTAGAGCGTTAAGTCCCTTGCTAGAGAATTCTATTAAACAATGTCTTGGTACATCACAATATACAACTGATGGCCAGCAGTGCCATTGAGTATTTGAGTGGCGACCATGCGCCTGAAGATACAAAGTGGAAGTTCTATAACGCAGTATGTAAGTCATTCTATACCAAAACTACTTTAATATACATATTAAGGTCGCCAAGTGGAGTTCAGAATGATGAAATCACAGTGTACCGGGCGTTTTCCACAGAACGACCCTGTTTCTTCCAGACCTTGACGTTTTTGCGTTGATCTTACTCAAACCAATCGCATTTTTAATGTAATGAATAAAAAAGTGTCCTAAAGTCCGTTCCGATACGTCACGTTTGAATATGAACTTTTTTTATTTGCACAAGCGTTACGTATTGGAAACTAAAATTCCCATACAAATTTCGGGACACTTTTCTTAAACTTCCCATTGAAAATGCTATAGATTCTGAGTAGGATAAACACAAAAACGTCAACTTCTGGAAGAAACAAGGATTCGGGTCTTTTTTTGGAAAACCAAACCATTCAAGACCAGAATTAGCATCAGGACCAGTTCTCCAAACTTGGTCCTGACCAAAATAGAATGGAAAAATTAAAATTGCACAAAATACCTCCGTCGGGGATTATTCCGGTGACTGTCCAACAATCTTTTAAATTATGGCCGACCGGAACAAACAACCTCTAAAGCAAACTAAATAAAAGTCGTAGATTATTTGCGAGTAAAATAGTGGGAAGTACAGCTTGATTCTTGTGCAATTTCCTGTTTATCTACCAGCTGGGTCTGGGACGAAATATGATCGGAAGGTTGGCCCGGGCTTCGTATTTATTTGTCTTGTTAGTGCAAATCTATTGGAAAAATGACAGCGGCACAATGCCCTGATATAAGCACTGGAGATAAGTATTGTTTACTGGTTTTGTCCAGGTAGTAATACAGTGGACGTTTATTTGCTGCCTAACTTGGTTGGATATTCGATTGAGTTATTATGTTTAGGCTTCAACATGTTTTCGGTGGATACTTGTAAATATCATTTATTTTGAACTTAACTACCAGTAGATTATTATTATGTATTCTATGCGGACAGAGTTTGGTGTATTAAATAAACACGCTTTCGCATGCCTTGACCACCCTTGACAGACAACTCTTTGTCGTAATTTATGCGATTTATGATTTACAATTAAGATTTAGTTTAAGTACTTGAGAAATAGCCAAATTGTGCTTAGTACTTAGTAACCAAAATTATGCAAATTTCACAAAACTTATTTTGGCTACTAGTAGCTACCATTTGGGCTACTGTTAATAAATCTTCAACATTAAAGGTACATGTGAAAGTGAAACGGAGTAGCAAGAGCAAGTATCTGTTTAATTTAGCCAAATTCTTAAGAACTTGGTATATTTCATTACTTAGCATTGATTGAAAACCGCACAGAGTTAATTTATTACGGTTGCAGTCGCTTTATCTGAAAAAGTAGAAAGGAATAATTAATATTCCGCTACAAATTTTCGAATTCAGAACATTCCCGCGACGTGCGAGTGGATTGAGTGAACAGATAAATAGTATTATGCTGTTATTTCGTCTGAAACTCAGCCAGGGTTCGTTATTTATTGGAAGCCACCATTGGATCCCAATTTTAAGACGATTTTATTAGGGAAGACAATATTACTTCCAATTGGGATAACCCTAACCCTACTGCCTACTATTTAAATTGGCAATGGTTCAAATTGAAGTATAATTGGAAGTACAACTGTGATTTAGGGTGCGAATACCTACTATTCAGAGTAATTAGACCACATAACGTATTAACCTAATTCTTGAAGTAACAACGTATTTATAGTTTATAAGTTATAAGAGTTTGTGTAGTATTTTCCATTTTATATGCTGAATGAGTGTTTTTCTACCCACAAATACTCGTGAGGCACATTTTTATAAACTGAAGCGTTAAGACAGGAATGGAATCGGTCAATTTCAACTGGTCAAACCCTGGGATAGGGGAATACATATAAATATGATGTGAAGAGCCGACAGATTCTTGCAAGCGGTAGTTTCATATTTAAATATTATGTTAGAGATCATCTTTCTAATAGATGTTATTAAAATTTCAGTCGGAACTTGAAGCGGTCAGTATCAGTATTCAAAATCATGATTGCCTGAAATTGTACGTATTTATACAACACGTCTTGCATAATTGAGCTTAATTTTCACATACATAACTAAACACATCAAGCTTATACGTAGGAACTTAATTTTACTATAACGTTCATTAATAATTTTAGTTTACAAATAACAGGTCCATCAAAACAGCGTTTCTAAGACTTCAATCTCTGAAGGGCAACATTAATTAGTCGTCGAATTTAATCGAAATCAATCTGGGAACAGAACCTGTCGCGAATGCGAGTAGTATTCGACGCGTCGATAAATCAATTTCACCCCGCTTTTCAAACTCCATACAACTGGTATTGATAATTAATAGACGTTGTTATTTAACCAAACTTTCTGAATGAGGACACGGTTCATTGAAGCCTGGGATTGATGGTGCCTATACTACCATCTTGATACAAAAAGTCGTAACAGGTGCTTCATATCCTATTGACATACGATCTTTTGTGCTATGCAATGTACGCAGGGGTGCTAACCGAATTCATTGAAAACCCGCAAAGAACGTTAAATTTTGTACCTTCATAAATCCTGGGATGTCTAGATTGGATGCTTTAAATTTATGAACGTATTGATGTGCTAAATAAAAGCAGTTAGCATTGAAATGTAATAACGTCTTATTGAACTAAAACTAACTAGATCTTTTCAACGCTAGGGCAGCAACCGCTTTTCTTAGTATCTCTCTCTTTTTTTGTCTGCGACCGTTTCATGGCACTATTAGGTTTTGTGGATTCGAACTCAACTTTTTAGCCAACTGTTTATTTTAAATGCCAGATTGGTTCGTCATTGTTTAGAAAATAAATACAGATATACATATCTAAAGATAATAAATACCTCCATGTAACTAAATATACCTACATAGAATTAAATCTACAAACCATTTTAACGTTAAGTGGCCAAGTACTCGGTTTAATATTACAAAATATTTATATAATAAAAATTAGACCATAACATTTTTAATTGCAAATACGAACAACTTCTCCGCTTTTACCGAAGATGAAAAGAAAACTGTCACGACAATAAATAAGTTTGCCCTGTAAAAGGTGTTTTTTTTCTTGATTATGAAGTTCCAAGGCGTAATGTTTTTAAATAGTTCGTCTAGTTCATGTAATATGATTTTTTTACAACCCACAATACTGAAAACCATTTCTAATAATACATCTATTACACCAAAGCGAAAAGTAATATAGATATATGATTGAGATGATAACTCATCTCAATCATATAATACACTGAACTTCTACCACCAACATGAACCATTTGCAAACAAACGTAAGTCCACTGACCTTTTATTCTCCACACATCATGCACAGACCCAATATCATTATTCGGAACAAAAGGCTCACCTTTATATCCAAAAGGGTATCAACGTGAAAATTGTCCACGGATTCACCCCCAATACCGTCTAAGTTATGTGACGTTGCGCTGCAGATACTATCTTCTCTAATATGCAGGTCAGGCTTGGAGAGAAAACCAATTTCATTACAGCTTTATCTGACTCCGGAGCGGGTTTTTGAACCCTACTAAAGAACCAAACAGCAAATGCAGCTTACTGGTAATAGGATTGTTTTTTGTGTCCACAGCGTCTTTCGAGTTAGATCGTTTCCAAGAGGTGAGCGACACCTCGAAATAGTTCACAAGTTTTTAGATTTGACTTCTAAATGTTATTGTACTGTATTATTAATACATATTTGACGCCTAGAGCCTTTTGGCATCTCTGAAAAATTAACTTTATTTTAAATAATTTAGGACCTACTTTAAACATTGATTTTGAAAATCTTGTAGGTATATCTCCTCTTTATGTATCATTTTATTAGTTATAGTATAATTGTAATAGTTTTAAGTATAATTTACGAAAAAAATACTTACTGTTGAGTATATTTCGGCTTTCTTCTTAACAGCGGTCTTCTCTTGTGAAATGCCGGTAGATTTAGATTCAGACATGTAAAAGTGCTCTTGTGGCCTTCTTAGAGAATAAAAGTTTTGATTTTGACATACATGAGATTTTTATACTCATTTTTAACAATTGGGGAAGTTCTTATGCAAACAAATCCTGTCAGGCACAGGGCTGTCCCCTGGAGTGGAGGTAAAATAAACCAATCACATTCCTCAGATTTAAATGCACTTATTTTGGTCTTCTCAAAGACGCAATCTGATTGCTTTATCTTTTCCACTCCGCTTCAGTCGGCAGGCAGCCTTAAGCTGTGTATAGTTCTTTAAATTTAAAATTAAGCCTGTGCCAAGGCTCTATCTTGCATCTTTACTCGTTCAAAATCGAAATGCTTATGTAGCCAGTCGTAGCGGCATACGCGCGTCGGCTGGTGGTGTCTTCATGCGTTGCACTTTTGCATCCCAGTATCATTCAAGTATCATTCATCGTCTACCTACATATTATATTACTAAACCTTAGTTTTTATAGACAATAAAATTTTAAAATTACACCTGAAACACGCACTGGATCGAAATGTTTAAATTTCATTGAGTTAATAGGTAACTGGAGCAAACACAGAGCCAAACTAAAATAAAACTAAGGCACGGCTACACAAGTCAAGAGGATTTGGCAACAATGCTCGACTTTAAATCCATTGCTAGCACAAAAGTCCAGGCGAAATCGGAAAAGCAAACTTTTCAAATTGATTCTGTGATTAACGCTGACTACCTATATGTGAACCAAAACTGCATGTATCGACACGATATTGAGTCGATATTTGAGTCATTCGTACAGTCAGCATAAAAAATGTTTGCAACTGGTCAAATTATGGACTATATTCGTCACACAACATTATTCAATACTAACTGTGCCCGCGGCTCCGCACGCGTGGAAATCGGTCTGTGTCAGTTTTGCTTTATCACAGTTTTTATGATACCCTGCAGACAGGACTTTCCACGCTGTCCAAATCTATTGGGATCTTGAAAGTTGTGCGAGCCGTTTTTCCACCAGGCAGCAACGTAGCAGCGATTATTCAATTAGTTGGTATCCGTAGGTACCCCCTCTTCTAAACTTAGAACTAATTTGGCAAGATCCTTCTTCAGTGCCTTACTCATGTCACACCATATTATTTATTTCAGCGCCATCTGTTAGTTTATCAGGGTACACGATAATCTGCACCTCATTCCTAAGTAGCGCCATAAGATTCAGGTGCAAACTTAACTCAATGGAGTGTAGTGGCTACACCCTACACCTTTTATTGGTATTTTTATAGCCTATAATATGGCCGGGAATTTTCTCGACAGAGTGATAAAGTTTTCATTAAAATCAGTTCAGCCATTTTCACGTGATGCGCGGTCAAATAAACAGAGAAACAGATAAACAGACAAAAATTCTAAAAACGGTTGGAAAGTGTTCTGTTTTTGATTCTAAGTATCCCCTGCCAACTTTTTTTTTAATATCTTCCATGTACAGACTTTCAACTCTCTTCAGCTTTACTATATATGTATAGATATATCATACACTGCCTGCTTGGGTGCATCACCGATCATTATTTTTTATTAAACTATAAGAAATATATTACGTGAACGCGTTTATAATTATTAATGATTCCTTTTCATCTCAATCGAACTCAGTATGAATACTTTTCCATTTCCGTACTCTTGAATCCTGCAATCTCTACGCTCGTGATTAAAGATCCATATAAAAAATCATATAATCCGTATCTTGATCAAAATTCAAAGTTAACACTCGCAACAAAACAAAACTCTGGCTTCTTCCTGCACATACATATAACTAAGCGAAGAGCCGAGGGGAAGAACTAGATTAGTCACATTTGCAGAATTTTACAGTACAGGTACAGGCAATTGAAGTTGTGAAATCACCTCACCAAACCAAATCACCTGTATGGCGTAAGTAAAAATATAGCAAAAGAAAATCGGGGACCAGCAAGTTTTACTCCTGTTTTAGGTCATTTGATGAACTGAGAAATTTTGTGGCCATAGACTTAAAACATCAATTAAACAAAAATGGTTTTAGTTAGTTTTTCTCCTTACCCCTTTAAGTAAAGTGGGTGAGGTACATTATTTAAACTACTACAAAACCACAAGCTGACTAAAAACTCCCCCAAACCCACCAATCACACAGCCAATGCGCAGTGCGGTTACGCAGATCCTTATTGAATTTGTCTCCATAAATTTCGTCAAAAAAAGACCACTAACAGGATTGGTACTGTCTCACTGAAGACGTAAAAACCCAGTGGATTGTGCTTACATAAAGGAGAGGAATCCTGGACAATCCGCCTCGACATGATTGATGAAAACACCGCTTAGGGGATTTGCACACGAGGGGAGGCGCTATCGCGAAATGACGTTTGGTGTTTATTTTTTCAGTGATTATAAGGATTCACAAAATGTTACGTGATTGTTGCAATGTACAACTGAATTGATTCAGAGACATTTGACATTTAAAATTATTTTAATAGGTACTCATACTTCATCTTCATCATAGGTTTTCGCATCTTTGCCACCTTCGCTCTCGCACCGGATTTTATAGGTATTTTTTTTTTTTTTTTTTATGTCATAGGTGGCAAACGAGCAAACGTATCGCCTGATGGAAAGCGATAACCGTCGCCCATAAACACCTGCAACACCAGAGGAGTCACAAGTGCTTGCCTACCCGGAGGACGAAGAAGATAGAATGCCTCTATGCTAGTAATTTCACCGGCTATCTTACCCCCACACCGGAACACAACAATGCGAACATTGCTGTTTGGCGGTGGGTTAGTAGGCAAGACGGTAGTAACAATCCGGACGGACCCTGCACGAGGCCCTACTACTTCAAAAATTAGGTAGCCATTTTAAACACTGCTACAAGGTTTAAAATGTCTACTTATAGAATCCGGTGCGGGAGTGAAGATGACATCCACAGTATTACCTTTTTAACCCCTGAAAAATAGAGAAGTGGTTAAACTTTAACATGTGTATCTGTGTGTCTGTTTGTGGCATCGTAGCTCCCAAACGGATGGTAGCACAAAATCCTTGTCTGTCGAGATGGTTCTTGGAATTTTTTTGAGGAGGCCTTTGTCCAGCAATGGGCGTCTTTCCTCTGATAGGATTATGGACTAGTAATAAGGATAAAGAAATACGCATATACATCAACGGTTATAATCTTATTGAAAGGTACTCCTTAATATATGAGTTAAGAACGTTATCGTAAATAATGTTTATTCATGTTCAAACGCTACACATCAAAGCAAATATTACTCGAAGAACATCCGGGTTGATATTAAAAGCGATGTGGTATTAGCTGTGCAGAAGACATAAATCTGCGGAAGTGATCCATATTTGGATTTGTATATATTCGCTTTTTACAAGCTTTTATTTTAGTCGCCTGACGACAACATTTCCATTCATTGGAAACGTGGAGCTAAGTTAGTAACAAGCAAGTTAATCATAAAAGTTCCGTCACAGACTCTTAATTAGGATATATTTAGCTAAAGAAAGACAGGTACTAAGTAATTAATACCTTCAACCATCTTAATATTCCGTCAGAAGTTTTACTTAGGTACATGCTACTCGTATTTTAATGTTTAACTAAAATCTGTTGATATAAACAGTATCCGAAATATGACGCAACTCGTGCGAGACTGAAACTGTCGAGTGACGTTATGTCGTGCGACAAGAGTCGCAAAGAATAGTTATGCTATTTTACATAGAAAACTATCGTGAGTCTCAGACATATTAATATACTTAAACGGGTTTACTCACGTCGTAGAAGTCGAATAACGCTCGACATGTTTCGAATCGCTATCACAAATCGTGTTCGATTGGCCGCCGCCGCGACTGGTCGTCTCTCCTGATGATGAATCGCGTACCGATTCGAAACATGTCGAGCGTTATTCGACTTCTACGACGTGAGTAAACCCGTTTAAGTATATTAATAGTTATGCTAGACGGGATTTTCTTGCCATTATTCGTTTGAGGTCGGTCCTGCATGATTTTCTCATCCATACTTCTCTATCATTTATTAATTACTTCAGCGATGCTAAATTCCTTCTTCTTCATATCATCCTTCTACCAGACTATTCGTCGTTCCTCCGGCCTTCCTCTTCTTTTACATCCCTCCTTGACCGTCAACATTTTTTACTTGGCCAAAAAATATACAACTCAGCTTTTTGCGGCTTTTCTTCTCAACATTATTCTTTGGGAAGCACTGGTAAATTCGGATTTATGAAATGTTTATACAATGACAGTTACGTGTATATTTACTTACTTGGTTATGCAACATAGCGTTTATTCTATTTGTGCATAATTACCTTGTTCGTTTGTTCTCATTTGCTTAGAGATTAATGGGAACAAATTCCTTGTAGGAATAAATTCACATTTGTTTTATGTACCTACATTAAAGTATTTACATAAATACCTAAACAAATTCATGTCATTGTACTGAAAGTTAATAAATAATAATCACTAACCTACTAGAATTACATGAAACGAATCCATCCTCTCCTACAACAAAAAACAAACTTACTTAGTAAAATATTTGCTTGACAATATCCCCCATTCATTTCTTCATGCCGGTCATTAAGCTAATTATTTGATCCGACTCAAGATGTTATCTCCTGAGCCCTGTCCGGCCCAATTCCATTACAAGTAAGTTAATCGTACGGTGACGAAAAAACAATGGGATACGGGATGCACTGGCTTAGAAACTCGAAACTACTCTTGCCATCTCTTTTTATAACTGGGACTACAGCTAAAGACTGAAAGAGACGTAGTGATGTTAAGATTTTTGGACTTCAGGATTACACGGGCATTGTTAACGGAAACGTTCCGGGACGTTGACAAACGGGATATGTTTGTATGCGTTAGGTGGCAAATTAGTTTGTCTTTGTATCGGTTTTTGTATACAGGATGGCCCATTTAGATCGGCCTGTATGGGAAAGTCTAAAACTATATGACATGCGACGATCTGTTCTTAGGAACCATGTCATCGATTTTAATAACAAGAAAAACTGCATTTCTACTTTAAAAAAAAACTGTACTCAGCTCGGGAATCGAACCCGGACGATTTGAAAAATAAAACTAACATTATTTTTACTTAGATATCGATTGTGTAGGTCTTAAATGAATGAATAAATGAATAAAATCATTGTTTTCATATTCTTTAATTTATTTTAGTAAGTGCTCGATATGACCACCGCCTTTTTCAATACAATATTCAACACGTTTAGGTAACGATCTTACAATTGCATCTTCATGCTTTAATGACACGAGTTTGGAATTCCGTTACCACCAGAGTCACTTGGGAGGAAATAAAACAAAAATAAGGCTTCTTTTAGGTCTTCAACGATACTGTTCTTTTGTACTTCATCATGTTACAAGTTGCGACACCAGCCAAAAGCTACAAACAGCCATTGAGATAATTTTACGCACCTAAACGTGTTGAATATTCTATCGAAAAAATGGTAGTCATTTCTAAAACTAAAGTAGGTACTAAAATAAATTAAAGAATATGAAAATAATGCATTTTATTCATTTTAGACATCATGTTTAATAGTAAAATTGACTGTTTAAGACCTACACAATTGATATCTAAGTATAAATAATATTAGTGTTATTTTTTCAAAACGTCCGGGTTCGATTCCCGAGCTGAGTAAAGCTTTTTTTTTTTAATGTGAGAATGCAGTTTTTTTTTGTTATTAAAATCGATGACATGGTTCCTAAGAACAGATCTTCGTATGTCTTATAGTTTCAGACTTTCCCATACAAACCGGTCTAAATGGGCCACCCTGTATATTTACAAATCGTAGTGATAAGCATTAAGTACAGTGACTCTAAGATAATTGTTAAAAATAGTTTTACTTGGATACAACATTTATCAAGAATGAATTTATGAGTTATGTACTTTTATATAATGCCGGATACTATTACATTTTATTAGCTACATACCTATATAGGCTTTTGTAACATTTTCATAATATTGATTCAAACTTATACACTACACATCCACAAGAGGTTTAGTACTCCAGCCAGAGTACAAATGACACGTGGAGGAATTAATATATTAACAATGGCTTTACTATAGAGCAATGTAGTACTTTCCCATTTCCGGCCAGAGTCAGGCTCTTCTTTTTCTGATTCCTTTTCGTTGACTCTGACGTTATTCTTCTTTAATAAACCCCTGGATATTTCCCAATTAGTAAACATGTTTCACAAAAAATACTAGAAACACGAAATAAACAAAAAGTGGAATGGAAACTGTTTCCATTCCACTTCTTGTTACACCTTTGAAAATAACAAACAAACCCAATAACTAACGCTCCTCCAATGCACCGCGCATAGAAAACCAGACAAGTCAAGTCCTGTTTACACCGGATTCTACTCCCTCTAAAATAAACCGGACCAAAGATTCCTTTTCAAATTCGACCGCACTTACGTCCGCACTAGATTTGTGTTCGGAACGGATGGAGCCGGGCATTGTTGTTCAAGCCCCTTGATTAGAATAGACTCGTGTAGCCCGAAGCTAACTGTTTTCAGCTCTCCTTCAAACTTCTTACTTTTCGTTACCCCTTGAATTTGAGTGCAGTTCAAAGTCTGTATTCAGTGACTTCTTTTTATGTATGATTTTATGACGATTCAGGCACAAAATATTTAAATAGTTTTCTATTTCTTTCAAAATAGCAGAACTACAGGGGTTGAAAGAACTCGTGAGGCCTACAGATCGCAGAGCCTCTATTAATAAATAACCAATATTGAAATAAGGATTTGCTGTAGGTACCACACTAGATGCTTAGAATACATAGGTCGCCAAAAAAGGTACTGCACACGGGTACAGCAATATCTATCAAACAGGCGAACTTGTCAGGCTTTTTCATTTAAGGGCGACGGACGCTGCATGTTTCGGCGTGTGGTCTCCAATCGAAAACGCAAACCATTACTATCTCAACAAATAAAATTGCATCTTTTCTAAATATATCTAGCCTAGTTGGATTCCTATCACCTATATATTAACCTAGTTCGATTGCCGAATCCAACGGGCCGGTTTTTTTTATTTCTTAAATGTTGACAGCGTTTGAAGTACTAATCGGGTTGATACATATCCTACAAGAATCTGCAACGAATCCCGTGATTCCTGCAGATACTGATGTACTTATTATCTACCCCGGCTCCATGTATACCTGCCTTGCCTATCCTTGCGATCAAAACGTTTCAACTTAACTTAAACTGTAACCAACCCTGTTCACGCTACTGTTTTCCAATAGCCTCCCACACAAGTATCGGATGATAATTTTACTTCATAAACTCCCGCGTACATCGTTCGCCGGTAATCAGATTCCAAAGCAATCATTTTGAAAGCACCGACTTTTAAATTTTTTGCGGCTCTCTTGTCAGTCACAAATCGTCGGCCCCTTCACTCGTAGAATAAAAGCCCTTATTATCTATTCAGTTAGGGTGAGGGTCCCGTGGGGCCGATTTGCATTCCGCAACCAGGTGAGGGTTTAAGGGCACTCGCGGAATTACTATCAACAACACGGGCTGACAGATTCTGCCCAACGGATTTTGGGGAAACGCGACGCGAATGTCGAGTTGTGATCGGGAAGAAATAAAGAACTTTCACTACTTGTTTTAACTTGAATGGATTGTTCTTGACAAGTGGCGACCTACGGCCTGCTTTTCCTTTTGGCTCCTGACTTTCTGAATATGAAATGTAATTTTATTTAAATTAAGGATCTAATAATTCATATATGCCTGCCTCAGCTTCATTTAAGTCCACGCTGAATCGTGCGATTGCGGAAGACACCTTATGTATGATGTCACCCAATCACCAACGTTCTAAGAATTTGCATGCAATCGTGCCTAGGCATTTTCAATGTTTACCAGTTCAATATAAGTACCTTATTACTTAGAGAACCAACAACTAAAAATAATTTTATTGATCCTTAAACATCAGATGGCTCATACTTTCTTTACCTCATCAAATAGTAGTAGAACTAATTACAGATCGTATGTAGCAGAGGCAGAAACAGCCTAGATGCAATAAAAAAACGATGATAACAAAAAAGTTCCTCGCAACACCGTTTTTTGATGACCTTTCCAACAAATTTTCTCTTTGAATAGGTATACAGAAGAATTAATGTTTGTTGCGAATATCTAAATTTCTAAACATAACTTATTGTATTATTATTACAGGAAGTGCTTCAACTATGTTCACTTTATCGCTTCTTGCTTCCACTAAACATTCCTCAGCTAAATGAGAATATAGAACCTAATAACATATTCAGCGCAGTGCTTTAAAAGTAAGCAGCAATAGAGCAGAACTTTTAGGGCAGGCAAGTGAAATATAACAATACATTATGCTACAATAGGCTAGGAAAAACTTGTTGCAAACTTACTTCTCTAAGTTGAGATGACATGTTCGAGAAAAAGAAAATCCAAATCAGTTTTAGCCGTTTTCGAAACATCGCGGAACATACATAAAAAAAACTACAAATCTCACACTACGTGTAACTATCAAAGGCATTGAAAATGTAATTTAGAAATAAAGCACAAATGATGAAATTTCACAAATTTGTTTTCTGACCTCGCGCCTACATTTTTCTCCACCTGCCTCCTAAATTGCTCAGACTGTAGCTCGTTCTATTTTCTCCGTTTCTTGAAAATCGAGCTCAAAAAAAAAGTTATCGGGAATTCTCGATCAGACATTTTAAAATTGTATTAAAACTTTCGTGAGACAAATTTAATAATTGTATTAAGCGGTTTACACTCACGTGAAATTGTCAGGAGCGGCCCGACATGTTTCAAACTCGTATGGAAGTCGTGTGTAATTTCACGTGAGTGTAAACCGCTTAATACAATTATTTTAAAATTTTGTTAAATTTAAATTTTATTTAATTTTTATAGCCTATTCCGCATACCTTGCATGTCTACGAAACTACAGGCAAATGTCACAATTTCATAAATCGGGGCACTATAAGTACTCGATCATGAAAATATGAATATTTTCAGAGTAAAAAAAAAAGTCCCCGTCGAACTGAAAACCTGCTCAAAAAGAGACATTCTACTACGCGATTTGAATGGCTATCTTGATTGAGGATGGCATTTAGGTATAGTGTCAACTTTGTTGAGTTCAAGTTTCATAATTTAGCGATATTTTTCTGTAGTGAGTGTAGTGACATATTTTAACAGTTATTATAGTCTAAGATCCCGATATAGAACGACCTTCACCAAGATGTTTATTTGATGAAATGTATTTTATATTTAATTTAATATGTCAATAAATATATTGCATATGGGTTGCCTAGCAAATTTTAGTCCAGGGTATGTTTAATTAATAATAAAAAAAAATTAAACATTTCACCGGTTTGATTATTATTAAATAAATTATGATACCAATCGAAAGTATGAAGCCCATAGAATATGCAAACGTTAGGTTGCCTATTCTTTTCCCGTCACAACTATCGGGTAGCCAGGTGTAAATAGGTAAATCTATACCTACTAGCATTTTGCAATGGTCTGATTATTGAATTGAAATAAAATAAAATTAAGATTATTTTATTATGAATTTATCTAATAATCAAACCGGTGAAATGTTAAATTTTTTTTTAATTAAATTTTTAACAAAACATACCCTGGACTAAAATTTGTTAGGCAACCCATATGCAATATATTTATTGACATATTAAATTAAATATAAAATACATTTCATCAAATAAACATCTCGGTGAAGGTCGTTCTATATCGGGATCCTCTACTATTATACAGTTGCCGAGAAACTTCTTGAGCCTAACCTTGACTGCGCAGTAGCCGATTTACGTACAAATATGCATGCGCAGATCCGCCATTTTGGGTCAAGAAGTTTCTCGGCAACTGTATTAATCTTTACAAAATCAAGTAAGCACTGACAAAAATAAATTGACGGTAGAATATCATTCATTTTATCGTCAGCCTCACCATAGATATTCAATTAAATTAAACTTATGTAAATTGAAATATCATGACGCAGGATTGGTTTGAACTTAAATTACTTACCAAGAAAAATCATAATGAAATGGCAACGTCAATTCCATTTACATGATAAGGCTTCTTTCGTAGAACTACCAGAGATTCAATTTATTGGTATACATTTATTTCTTCACTTGAAATGAGAATTATATTCAATTTAAATTGAAGATTGAATCTTAACTAAGCTATTTGAATCAAATTAATGAAATAGTAAATTAGTCTCACGCAACACAAGAATTTTGAGATTGTATTATGCTACAGATGAACTATACTCAGAAAGAACATCTCTAGTCACCTTAGCAACTTTTTGAATAACAAATACAGCGCAGTAAAAGTATGTTTTAATTCCCAACCCTTTATATTCTCGAGCTTGAAGGGCATCCTCATCACGACTGATTGTTTTAAACTTGCCGAGAGTGCTTTACGAATAGATGACTATGCGGTGTCGCTTCCATTAAGCTCTCTGTTTTGAAAGGCAACCCAGTGCAGATAGTTAAGGTTGAAGAAAGTACATGAAAAAAAAGGTTTATATTTTTGTTGACTCTGTTCAACCTTTAACAAAATAAAAAGATAAAAAAAAAGAAAATAGTTATGTTTGTAGTACCAGGATCTAAAAAACTTGTCCGAGGTACAAACAAAACATAAGAGCAGAGCTTTGAATTGTTACAACGAGTATTTTTGAGAGTGCTTTATCATCGCAATGGTATTTGATTTATATGCACATTCCCGACGTATCAATCCGATTACTGTGAGTGAGTGAAAAATTATTTGCATGAATTGATATAAATTTATCAGTCAAATTTTTCAGTTTCAGTACTTGTAAATGATAAGTGCAGCCTGCAAAAAGCTCTTTAATTGTTTGTAAATAATTTATTTATTTATTTCTTATTCAAATAAGTTACACATCATTACAGTAAAAACCAAAGCACTGTGAACTAAAAAAATACATTCGACACAACGGCGTGGCTCCGTTGCGGCGTCTGATCTGGTGTAGAATACGCCCTTAATAAACTAAGTCTCTAATACTAACTAGATATTATTTTCAGCAAATGGGCTAGCATAAATAGCTGTAACCACACTTGTCGATTGGTTTATCGTCACCTATAACTTCTGACCCGGTACTGAATAGAATAACATCATATTTTATTGCTAGAGGTACAGGATAGCCGTTACTCAATTGTTCTGTGTTGGTTGTGTGTTAACAGTTCTATGCAAAATCTAAATAATTAACCTTTAGACACTCAAAGGTTTACATCACATCTTAACCTTAACGCCACGGTAAAAAATTTGGTCGCGAGAATTAACCATCAAGGAATGAAAATTATATACCTTACTTTTTTTGTTTATCGGACGCGGTGTAGGGCACTTAAAATGCTCGGCTGTTGTATTATCACGATCCTATCATGACTGACGGGACGGTGGAAAGGTTAATTAAGTTAACTTTATCTAGGTCACTCTGTATATGCATCAGTGAACTTTCTGTAATTACCGCTGCGACGCAACTGATGCCTTAATCCGCGTGTCAATCATAGTCAAAAACAATAATTTAAATTCTTTTAGTCAGTAACTCTGATTGATCTTGATATTTTAACTGTAGTGGCGAAAAAGTCACTTTATGCTTAGCAAGGAAAGCGTTTTTTGCAATACCTCCGATACAACCTACTCAAAAATTAAATACGTAAATATAATATAGCCAAATATATTGCTCTTTCTATAATTTATGCGCTTAATCTCACTTATTTGAAAAACACAGTTTCATTTTAAAATACTTAGATACGAAACTGGTTTACTCCCGTCGTAGAAGTCACGTACGTAATTCGAAACATTCGAAACTTCTTATGAATAGGTACCACTAAAAATTTTTACTGCTAAACTTTCCTCTTTTTTTCAATGATATTGAATAGAAAGAGTTTAAACTAAATAACTCCGCTCCTCTGACAATTAATATCCGATATCTGTGTAAATTATTTATTCTTCAAGGAACAAAATTGTATGATATGATTTCTGGTAAGTATTGTTTGAGCTATGAATTTGCGTTGATTCTGTTTAGTGTTTACTATTACGCCTGCAGGTTTGGACAAATTAGAAAATTATTATTATATCTAAAAAAATACAAGAAAATCTTTAAAAATCGTTGGTCGTATCTATAAAGATATTCTATTTACATTTTAATAAAAACCTAATGATAAAAAATGATCATGAAATAAAATATGACTGAAAAAACTGTCAGGCGCGAAGCTTCCATAAAAATTAAGTGTAGATAAATAATAACTGGACAAAAAAAGAACTGTTGTCTTTAGTTATCTTTTTTTAAACGCTTATAAGCAGCGTGACATTATTTCCTTATTCGCAGTAATATTTGACTTCTCCGACGTGAGTACACCCGTTCCGTTTGTATCTTAATATGCCTCAGATTCACGGGAGTTTTTTTCTATATAAAATCACAGATTCCATAATATACTAAAAATACTTAGTTGAAATCCGTTCAGCCTGTTTAGCGACGTGTAGCCACACTCGTAACATGCTATGAATACCTATCATATTTACAACTTTATATTATTGTAATGTAAATGTCTAACTATGTAACAATACCGTAAGTTGCATTAGCAGAGCAAAGAAAGCCTCCTCGCTCGCACACATCGCCCGCGACAAACCAGACGTTAAACATGAAATATTCCCCGCAATATATTTGTATGCGTGTCGTGCGGGCTAAGCGCTCGTTTATCAATACGCCCTTCGGATCTCGGCGAGCGTTCGAGAACATTCGACGAAATAACAATGAAACGTTTGCGAAAAATAAAAGGGCTACTTAAAAGTGCTGGAGATCCCGTTTTCATAATTGTTACATTAGTGATATGCGCTATTGGACTTAAACCGAAACTTTTTTCTTATTGGTCTCATCTGTTTACAAATTCAACATGGCCAGTCACATGGCTAAAGTATACTGCGTAAGTGCTCTACTTTTAAGCATATTGCAGTAAGTAACACATTTTCAGACATTTCGAGTAAAGGTTTTCGTGTAAAAGTTGAGAAAAAATTAACGCGTCTACTGCTTACTGGGAAAGTGGGAAGTGCTTTCTAATAATTTGTTCTAAAACTATTATCTTTTTATTTACCGCTTACTTGTTAAGGTTATCTGATATAAAAGGTTTTACGGGATTCAAATTTATAGCGTATAGTTGTAGCGCAATAGAGTTTTTTGAGATTGCCATTTGCTTTAAGAGACCTGTATAAATGACAGGAGCGAAAAATAATTATATTGTATTTCTTATTTTACCATAATACCTATCCATTAAAATCCATCCTCAATTAAAATGACGACTTTTTAATGTAACGCAGTGTGACTCAAATAACATAAATCTATGTAATTCCGAAATAAAGGCGTTATGACACGGCTTGAAGATATTAATCGAACAACGATCCGTAGAATTAGCGCCCAATACAGTCCGACAAGAAAGTGTAGAAATTCAAAAGTGGCAAATATGTAGTGTCGTCCCGTTTTCTTAGATTCATTAGATAAGGACGACACTACAGTATTGCCACTTTTTAATTTCTACCCTTTTATGTCGTACTGAACCGATTCCTACGTTGTGTATAAAATTCTATGAAAATTAGGCAAGAAATCGTTGCAGAAAGCGTGAAAAAATAAACTTATCCTCACATTTGTGATATTAAAGAACGTTAAAAATCTTCTAAAATTTCCAATCTGTGACCCATTTTTTATGGTAATCTTAAAAAGATGGATGACAAAACAGCCTCCAGCAGAGGCAGCCCCCGGGGATTTCAGTACGATAATACTCGATTTTAGAAAGCTGTAAAATATTTTATGATGACAACGACTGGCGCGATCTGAGATTTGGTGAGTCTCGCCAACTATAGCGCTGAAGGGCTGACGAAATTATGAACTTCGCTTGTAAAATTCATTTTGAATACCTTGAAACGATGGAACTTTGATATCATGTGCCATTGTACAAACTTGTCTCTTTTTTTAACCCCTGGCGAAAAAAGATTGGTAAAGGAAGTTGGGATGGGATAACTGCGTCTACAGAGGCAAGTGCGTCTTTTGCTTATATTATAGAAACGCGATGTCTTCATTTTTGCAAAGGGACTTATTTATAATTGTGTGATTCTGTGTGAAGTCTACTCCTTAATAGTTTTGTTGAAAAATTAATAAAATCAATTCAGACGTTTAAGGTAAAGAACAATATTATTCATTCACTTTTTAGGGTGTCAATATAAGAAACAATATGGTATGTTATGTATGTACGTATTTAAAAACTTTATTTTACACAAAAATATATTTGAAAGGTGCAAAGGTGAGGGTACAAAGGTGAACTTATCTCTTTAATCCCTTAAAGGCATAAGTTCACCTTTATTCATACTTATTCTCTCTTCCAGTTAACTTTTGAGTAAATGAACATTAATGAATGATATGATAACTGTTCCATTCTTTAATCGTCACCATCCAAGTAATGCCCAACAGTTCAACATATTTCACTATGTTCAACAGAAAACCTCAAGCAAATCTGACTATTTTAAATGTGTTCCTCAGTAATGATTAGCCTTAAACAATTATTCCACGCGCAGCAATCCTAGCAAACTTAATTACCTACATTAAAATACAATTTCAGTACCTTTGACTAGGTTTTAATTTCCACTAAACTAAAAGCAAGAAAGGAAACAAAACCTTACATACAGCGAGTTTCCGTTGTTTGAAAAGTGGCGAATTTTTTTTAATTAATTCGCCATTTAAAAGCAGCCTTATCCGTAAATAAAAAAACGTGCTCGGAGTTGTTTTTGTTGGTCATTTTGTGCGGCTTTGAACTTGGCCCTGAAACTCGGGGAAAAAGGAGTAAAACATAAAGAAGAATGGCATTTCATTAAGCAGGTAATAATAAAATTGATAACATAAATCCCAATTTTAATTAACATATTGGCATTCATGATAAAAAAACCTTTAAACCGTTTGTACTTTTAATGTCTTATGGACGTTATTTTACAATATAAGTGATTTTACCTAACAATAGTAGGCTATCAAAAATTTGTACATTCCCAAGTTTAGAATGTTCAAGACATGGTCGATTTATAGTTAACAAATACTTAATAGGAGATCCCAAACCTGTTTCATGTAAATCTATGTATACCAATAAACATTTTAATTTTGTGACTGCATACTACTTTCCATACTACCCTAAAAAAACCATTTAATTTAACCAATTTTTCGACGTGATTTGATTTCCCATGCACAATTATAGTTTTAACAGTTTCAGAGCTAAGCCAAAGAGAATCGGATGGATGGACCGACAGGAAAGGGTAGTTAGGATACACATTTCTAAAAAGAGAGCATGTTGTTATGTTTCTGATATTATCAAAAGACTCACTAGCCTCAATACTCGCAATTGTCCGATTGACCTTATAAATGTTATTCAACGCAATAACCATGGTTTAATTCTCATTGAATAGTTTATTGCTCGGTCTCCAGCTTTCCAAGAGCATTGCTCGGAATTAAACGTTGCAATTATTTCATCCCGCAACGTCTCTGGAGTGATATTCATTTCATTTATCTTGACTAGTTTGTGTAAGTTCTGCATAAATGAGATTTTGCCGCACTCACCCGTACATTACGACCATCAAAGAGTTAATTTATCATGTTATATGTATAGAGATGTAGGAATATACAGAATGTAAAAAAATTGGCTTTGAATTGAACTCGAAAGACTCCGCAGCACCATATATATTTCGTTAGTGTTTTATGTGTAGATAGTAAACATTGGCATGATGATTATCATACATATATGTCCTGTTCATGGGGTCCGTTGCTCCCTGTTCCTCGGGCAGTGACCTCAACTGTTTAGGCTCTTAAGATTTACAACGGTGGGTGCAAATATGACTCGCAAAACCCAATTTATTCTTTAAAAGTACTACATGAAATACATGAAAAAAATAAATCTGCATCAAATGTGGTTTAATCAGAAGTTCACGCTTGGGATTACTTAGGTACTTAGGAACCCTTTAATTTAATTTAATTTTGTGAAAGTGCGTTATTTTTTTTTTCTTTAATACTGATACTTATAATTTGTAATAATAAGAACGTTGGTGTTGCTGAGTAGTATGCGCCTCGTGACTTCGGTCTTGTTGGGTTCGATTAATTTTATTTCACGTCAGCCCCAAAGAAACAGTGTGTATAACACCGTATTATTGTGACAACCGTTAGATTATAAACTATAATTAGTGGTACATTGACGGTGTTTACAATATCAGGGTGAAATATACAGATGTCCAATTAAAAACTAGCGTTATTTATCAGCTATTTGATCATCATCATCAACATATTATCAACCGATAGACGTCCATGGTTAAACTCCTAAAGTTCTCCTCAACGACAGGTCGTGCGCCTCCTTCGTTCCTTCCTAACCAGCCCGTCTAGCACAACTACTCTTCGCATCGTCTGTCACTCTCTCACAGTACAGCGAAGAAAGAGATAGGTCATATTTCTCGCGAAAGAAAGAGTCGCGTGTCACAGTTTTGCTACAGGTGCTGATCGTTCAGTCCAGCTATTCGTTAAATAACGCTATTATCGAATAACACAAAAAAAAAATAACAATAACCCATAAAAATAAGTCTATCTAAATCTAAATCTAAACTGAGTCGAAAAATGGCCCCCGTGGCATTGTACCAAAGACGCTGGCAGCATTACCTCGCTGTATTGTTATGCTAAGACGCTGAGTGAGGAAACTGCCAGCCCTTTGGTCACCAGTGGTGTCGACGAGCCGATTAGCAAGCTCTATCTAATTATCTAATGAGATCGATCATTACTTGTGCATGAACAAGTAAGCACTCTATTTGAGCAGTACTTGCTCCAGGAATAAACCAAGCATCTTAAGTTCATCATTTAACATTAAGAGAACTAACTTAAAGCACTCAGTTGTAATTAAAAATAGAACTCGGTAAAGTAGGGCAATTCCTCAATGTCGTCGGCAAAGCTGCTGGTATTAAAAATGTATTCCGTGCTTAAAACATTGGTACAGTCACCCGCAGCGAATCTGAGCGAAGAACACGCCAAAAATATATCTACACTTTATATCGATAACACGCGATGTTTTATTTATATTCTATCCAGATTCCGTTATGACTTATTTTGTTACATCAGAATGATGTAGTTATTTAGTCATTTCTGTTTGATACAAAACCATTACTACGAAAGAAAAGCAAAATAAGATGCTTTGGCTGTATCGTGTGGACATACACCACACATAGTATTTTGTTTGCCATACTTTAGCGTGTCGTAGTAATTGAAATGTATAATTATACATATAAGACTTAGACTTTACACTTGGCTGTATACCAATAGCAAATGTAAACCAAAAAGACAGTTTCGCTGAATTTAGGTACCTACTATACTTTTAATAAATAAAGCCATCCAGTTTTTGAGTGAAATTCGTATTCTATTCTAATAGTAGTTTTCTTTTAACCCATTGATAAAAGATATTTGAATATGAATCATTTATTAAATATGTTAAATGCGATTACAGTCCAAATGCTGACTATGTAGAAAGTAGGTACTTGTTTATTTCAAGGATGATAAGACCCGACGAGCAAGCAGGTCAGCTAGCTGCAGAACCGGCAGCGAAATCTATTTTGCAAGCGTCCGCGTCTCCCGAAAAATAAGCGAGCTGACATTTCGAAAACAATATTACAGTTTCTCATTTCGCCCGAGATCTGTAGTTTCGCCTTATCTATTATCCGAAGCGCTAAGGCGTCGTCTTGATAGTCGAGAGCAAGTTTTTCATTAATATTCTATTCATATTCAAATCTGATTCGACAGGCGTTATCGCGGCCCTCTAGATGCTGAGCACGCCCCAGCCTCCGCTCTCTTTGTAAAACCACAGCACGATCCAGAGACACCGAAACTCGTGATTGCCTATATTATCTACGGTAAACACAGGGATATGATTTAACTGTACTTGTTTGCTCTGATGACTGCACAATTGGGAGCTTTGCGCTTGATTAACATGTGTGGGTGGAGTTCGTTGCGATGCACGTGTGGCTCGTGTAACTAACACGGTATTCCTGTCAATAGGAATGCTTCGTCTAAAAATAACGTTAATTACGCTGGTATATCGAATCCCTGTTGGCCAAAGAGAGGCAATCATTTTGAAAAGCTGCTGGTAACAGGCAAGGTGTGCGAAAGACGGCCCAGTAGAAGTCCGACACGCTGGTATTGTAATTTGGGTGCCGTGAAATGAAAGATTACACTGATCAGATAATTTTATATTAATTTATCCTTTTAATGAACACTGGGAAGCAAGTATACGTCCGTTCAAGTTTAAAGAGGGTAAGCAGAGAATTGCCATTACAAAAATGTGATTAAGTGTTACTACGTTTTAAATTCGATTTAATACTATCGATTTACATTCGATTGCTCAGATTGATTTTTGTATATTTAGTGATTGATAAAACCAACACGCCCCCTCAAAAATTAATCACCTATCTATACAACTCACATATTATCAATTCAGAGATCGTATATTACTTCCGAGTGTATGCCGGGAAATACACAATATGATCCAACATTTGTTGCAAGGATTAGGGAAAACCCAGAAAAACCTAATCAGATCATTTAAGTTTAATTAATTAATCATATTCATAGTATATGATATTTTAATTTACTCCTGATTGTTAATTATCAATAAAGAAAATAAATTTAAGACAATCTTCAATCATTATTTAGTACAATTATTTATATAAGACCCATGTTGTTTCTCATCGTTTGAAAAGTTGTTGCAGGCAACGGCTTCGTCAACATATCGGCCAGTTGAGCACCTGTAGGAACATGTACCAATTTTACTACATTATTCTGAACTTGTTCTCTAGAGAAATGATATTTGATGTCAATATGCTTTGACCTTTTATGACAAGTTGGATTGTACGCTATACTTATGCAGCCGTTATTATCTTCAAATATACAGATTGGGTCAGTCATTTTTAAATTAATACTGTTAGCAAGAGACTTAAGCCATAATGCTTCTTTAACTGCTTCATACAAAGCCATGTATTCAGCTTCAGTAGACGACGCGGCTACTGAAGCCTGTCTCTTTGTGCACCAAGTAATTGTGCATTGCTCAAACAATTGAAATACATAACCGGTAGTACCTCTTCTATCGCTACTATCACTGCCTCCCCAATCAGAGTCGGCATACCCACTTTAAAGGTTTTTATAGTTACCCCTTTTGTAGGTTAATTTTAAATCTGTAGTACCCTTCAAATACCTAAGAACCCTTTTTAGGCATTGCCATAATTCTAGATTATTATTATTTGTATACCGACTTAGTATGTTAACTGAAGCACTTAAATCAGGTCGGGTGCATAACATGAGATACATTAAACAACCTATGAGGTTACGACAAGGTGCATCATAGCTTGTTTTTGAGTTTAATGCCTCATAGTTTAATTTGGCTTCAGTGGGGGTAGACACGGGATTGCATTCACTCATGTTAAATTTACTCAGTATTGTTTGAATGTATGCACTTTGATCAAGAGTAATGGTATCACTGTACCTCGTTACTTTAATACCGAGAAAGAACTTTATGTCCTCTAGATCCGTCATTTCAAACTTAGTTTTTAAATATTTTTTGAAATTATTCATTGTTTGAACATCAGCACATACTATAACCAAATCGTCAACATATAGCACAATATATATATTTTTACTGATATCCCCTTTGTCTAAAATACGAGTATATATACATCTATCAACTGACGAATTTTGAAAACCTTTTTCTTTAAGTGATTTCTCAAAGACTTCGAACCAACATCTTGCAGCCTGTTTAAGTCCATACAAAGCTTTGTTTAATTTGCACACATAATTATTTTTATTTAAGACACCGTCAGGAACTTTCATATATATTTCTTCTTTTAAGGTCCCATTTAAAAATGCCGTCTTAACATCCATGTGATGAATTAACAAGTTATTTTGATTTGCAAAACTAATTATAAATCTGAAGCTAGCTATTCTAGCAACCGGTGCAAATGTTTCATTGTAATCCGTTAGGTATTCTTGACTAAAACCGCGAGCGACAAGACGAGCCTTATATCGTAAAGGCTTTCCAAATCCGTCACTTTTAATCGTAAAGATCCATTTACAATCTACAATATTCTTATCCATAGGACGTGGCACAAGTGTCCACGTGTCATTCATTTTCAGTGAGTTTAATTCATCCCTAACCGCCTTCTCCCACTGAGGCCTATCGGCAAGGGTTTTAATTTCATTAAATGTTTTGGGTATTTTACTCGAGATTGACTGTACATTATACAAATTATCATCAATTTCGTTATATGATACTGGCGTACGACCTTTAAGCCTCTCACTCCTCCTAGGTGCATCTAGATTTGACACATCATTATTTACAGGTAATGTCTCAGAGTTTATCTCAGATTCGAGCAGTTCATTAGAATTTAGTTTGCGAATTTTACTTGGACTGCCTTGCCCATCAACTTTCGAACCCGTTGATTTAGGAGTGTGTGTATCTTGAGACTTGTTTGATACTGATTTTCGCATAAGAGCACTATCAGTTTTGTCCTGGGAATATTCAGGTTTACTCCCTTCTGGCTTTGGCCTGGACTTAAGAAAATTTGTCTCATCCACCACAACATCCCTGACAGTTACACACTTTTCGCATTCTGTGTTCCATACTTTATAACCGTTAGGCTCATAACCTACCAAGATGCCTTTCCAAGACTTGTCATCAAATTTAGTTTTACCGGTTTTATTATGGACAAACACAGTTGAACCAAAAACTTTAAGGGTTTTGACACGAGGTTTTTTATCGTGCCACATCTCATATGGTGTTTTAGACTGGTTTAAAGCTCTCGTTGGTGTTATATTGATTAAGTGCACCGCAGTTAGTACTGCTTCACCCCACAAACATTTACTCAATTTAGCACCAGTGAGCATAGAACGAGCCTTTTCTGTTATTGTCCTAACCATGCGTTCAGATACACCATTTAATTGTGGAGTCCTAGGTACTGTTAACTGGTAAGTTATGCCCTTTTCTACGCAATAGTTTTTCATGTCGGTAGATAAATATTCTCCACCGTTATCGCAATACAAATTGACCAATTTGAGATTAAACTTGGCTTCACTTTTTGCAACAAAATCCTTGAATGCTGAGAATACGTCTGATTTATAAGTTAATGTATACACGACGCAATAATGTGTAAACTGATCAACAAACAAAACAAAATAATTTTTGTTATCAACTGTAGGTGGAGTGATAGGACCGCAGACATCTGAGTGCACAATAAATAATGGCCGCTTAACATAACTTTTATCTTTAGCCTTATTAAAGGGTAGTCGCGTCTGTTTCCCATTTATGCAGGCCTCACACAAGCTATCATCTGGGACAACTTTTTCAATTTGTTGAATATCTTCAATCATATGATTCCCTTTTAATTCAAAGAATTTATTCTTACTAATGTGACCTAGACGTTCATGCCATAATTTGTAAGAATCACTGCTGCTCTGACATACTTGGGAAACAGACTGATTAATTGTTGCAGGTAGATCAAAATCTAGAATAACTAAATTCCCTAAAGATTTACCTTTCATGATGATCTCACCGTCCCTTGTGACGCTGCAGGACCCATCAGGATCAAATACTATTGTCAGACCAGCCCGCTGCATCTTAGTGACCGAAAGCAGGTTGTGCGGCACTTCCGGGCTGAACAGCACGTTCTCCAAAACACCAGGGACACCGACATTGCTGATGACATTGATATGGCCTCGTTTTGTTGCTGAAATAAATGCACCATTTTTAGCAATAGACAGTTTCACAGTGGTACTTAGAGTTTCGCATGCAATAAAAAGATCATCCCTGTTTATAAGATGTTCTGATGCACCAGAGTCCAATAAAAATGCCACTTTATTTGGATCATTTTCTTGCTCGTACTCGCCAGTCATGAATGCAAAGCCTGAGAAATCATTTGACGTCGATGCTTCTTGATTTAATTGAAAGTTTTGTATTGTTCTTGTCCTGTCCTGGTTGTTTTTCTGGTTTATGGTCCTTTTGAAGTAATAGCAGTCTGTAGCTTTAAACATAACAGTTTTTTTCGTAAAGCCAATTGCGTTGCTAGACTTTTACGTTCGTACAACGCATCAAGATTTTTAAACACTTCTTTGGCTGTATTTGTGTCATTTACAAATCCAATATAAGAATCCGATAAGTACTCAACTAGGATGTTCTTCGCCACTCGATTGTTGTACTCCCAGTCGTCATTTCGAATTGCAGGAATGTCGTTGTCAACAACATCAATCACATCTAATTCACTCAGCAAAGATCGCATTCGAAATTTCCAAATACTGTACTTTTCACCATCAAAAGGTTTGATGTTCCGTTTTTGTTTAAACTTGTCCATTGTTAACGGTTATGAATTTCACTTTATACAGATTTTAATATTTACACTTTTAACAACGACTACACTATTATTTAAAGCTGGGCACCATAACCTATTGTAATTTGGGTGCCGTGAAATGAAAGATTACACTGATCAGATAATTTTATATTAATTTATCCTTTTAATGAACACTGGGAAGCAAGTATACGTCCGTTCAAGTTTAAAGAGGGTAAGCAGAGAATTGCCATTACAAAAATGTGATTAAGAGTTACTACGTTTTAAATTCGATTTAATACTATCGATTTACATTCGATTGCTCAGATTGATTTTTGTATATTTAGTGATTGATAAAACCAACAGCTGGTCGGATCAGATACGCTTTACGTTTAAGACTTCGGATTTCGTTGCCATCCACGCAGCCGAGGATAGAGTGAGCTGGCGCAATATATTCCAAGACGAATTCAATCAGAGAGGGCACGACATTGAGGATATTGACTCAAGGAGGAGGAGGTAAGAATTTCTGGTCCATGAAGAAAGTTATAAAGGGCAAATTTCTACTGACTCCGAAGCACAAACTCGTGTATATTGGTACGTCTACTCCTAAGTGGTTATGAGCACTCATATTGGTTAATAAAAATCATTTATTTCATTCCAGGTTGTCGAAATAAATGATTATTATGGAAGCTCAAAAATACAGACCTATTTGCCAGAGGAGCGCAGCATACTACGAGTTCGCAAGACAAAGTACCAGAAATACCGATCAGCGCTCCAAAACAAGTAAGTGTTGCAAAGGATTAAACGCACATCCTGGGTACCCTGCCGCAGGGCCGTGATCTGGGGGGCATCAGTTTTAGTTAGGTACTTTTATTCTTGACCTCAGTAAAAGGCTCATTGTATCTACTGGTGACCGAAAAGTTGGCAGCTTCCTCGCACAACGCATCAGCATTGCGATTCAGCGAGGAAATGCTGCCAGCGTCTTCGGGACCATGCCGCGGGGGCACAGGTTTGTAGATTTATTTTAGCTTCATTTAATTTTTTTTATATTTTAGTTCTTTAGTTTTATATTTTTAAGTTTAATTTTAATTTCATTGTTCTTTTATATTTTCTTTTGTCATGTTAATTATAAATGCAGTATCTATTTAGAATAGGTTAATGTTGATTACTGTTATTTTTTAGTAAAAAAAACATAAATTAAAACATAAGTACGAGGATATGGCTGATGCGCATAAGCATCATAAACACATAATGACGAAGAGGGCGCTCCAGTAGTGTCAAATTAAATTGGAATCAAAGATTTGGTGTGATTGACGTAACGATGCGATAGCTTAGTTGGGAGAGCACTACGCCGAAAACCTAGGGTCGCAGGTTCATGTCCTGCTTACATTGCAGTGGATCACATTCCGTTTTTCTTTCATTAATTTACCTTTGTGTCAATATTAATATGAATAAAAATGTGGTATTTCCACATTCAAACAAAATCGATAATAAGGTTTTATTAAAAACGTATACATTTACTTACCTAAATTAGCCAATGCCCAATGTTTGATGATATTTTATATATGTATATTTTTATAATGGTCATATGCCAGAATATTTTTTTTCGAATAGTCTTACGCTAAAGTAAACTCTGGCTTTTCTAAGATACGCTTCAAGAATTTTACCAAAGAGATTCATCGGCGATAGTTATCGGTGAATTTTAAAAAGCATTCGATATTCATGTTTATTCAAGTGGCCTTAAAGTGGGGCTTTTCTTTCAAGAGACTTTGAGATGGCGAGGGTTCCTAGATTTAGAAACAGCCGTATTTTTTCTACATTTTATCAAGTATAAAATTCTGAAACTCATCACGTACCTACATTTTGATCTACTTTAAAGTTTTATATATTTTTTTCGCAACTCCAAGGCAAATTCTCGAAATTAGTAACTCATATAAATAAATATTACTTTGGAACGTCTTCTACTGAACATACGGTTCCCCTCTAGCTCGCCACACTAACAACCCGGAGCAGATCGCATCCATCGATTCCCCGCCACCCTCACTCTGTCATCCACCTACTCGGGGGCAGTTCAAAGTTGCGCTATACGTGGTCGCTATTCCAGGATTTGCTGCCCCACTAGCCATCCGTTCTCCGGGTTTAATAAACATCTACTACAATACTGTTTGTCAGTTGTATCACCTTCTTGGAAGTATTGGAAGAAGCCAATACCAATTCAGAGAGCAGCGGACCAACGAAGGTGCCTGCCAAAACATACGAGTAGACCGACTAGTGTTTCATATATTAGTATAACTGTAACAGTTTCCATAACTGCCCCATCCGGCGTAATAGTCATAAGCATAATGCCTTGTTTATGTTATGTGTGGGCCATGGCCTGATAATACGGCTATCTCGAAGGGTTCGGTCATTAAGCTAGCTATCCTTTTCCCTATATAAATACGTTAATTATGGAAAGTAAATTGCAACGACACTCCGAGCCAGTGAGCAGCTACCCTTACCGTTGGGAATGACATTGTATGTCCCGGTTTTAATCAAACTGTTTGCGATACACTCGGACAGTAATGATTATGCAGTATCTCAACTAGTGTGAACATGCAGCAAAAAATACATTGTACCAATCAAATGAGATTTTCTTGCGAAACTTATGGCCCGTACTGACCGATGTGATTAGGACACAAAGGGGTGAAGACCAAAAAGTTTGCTGCCTTTAACTCATTTAATTAAAATTTGTATCAATTTTTCCATTGTACGACGACAAATTAACCATCGAATAATGTACCTTAAGGTACTATTTTGAGGTTCATTATTGTGTCGTTAATTTTTGTCGCACAACGGAACTTTTTCCGAGTGTTTTTTTTCTAAGGCTAACTAAAAAGTTACCCAAGCAATTCATCTTCGACAAAAAATATAAGATACAACTGTACGAGGAACCTGGCGAAGGTCTTAACCCAATGGAGTTAAGAATCTTCACGGACGGGTCCAAAACAAGGTCAGGCACTGGCTCTGGGGTATTCTCAGAGGACCTAAACATACACATCTCTACACCACTAGGAACCCATAACACAGCTTCCAGGCTGAATGTATGGGTATCATAATGGCAGCCCATGCAATTGTATCGAGGAAGGTAAAGGACTACCCCATCCGAATACTCTCCGGTAGCCGATCAGTGTTACAGGCCCTGCTGCAGAGCTACACAGTAACCTCAGGACTCATATATTCGCCTGGCTGCGCAACACAGTGCGTATGAACACGAAGGTAGAACAGCAACTATACTGGTCTAACTAAGGTACCTGCAAGCAGAGCAAAGAGGCCCTTCCAACAATCTACCCCGGGTTGTCACGCAAGCTAAGGCAGCTGAACAGGCCGCAGCTCCGGCTCATAACTGGAGCGATAACTGGACATGCCCTGCTAAACAGCACAGCACTTATTTACTCTAGGTGTTACTGACAGTCCTCTTTGCAGAGCATGCATGGAAGCCGAAGAGACTGCCGCCCACGTCATTCTCAAATGTCCTGGTGTGGCTAAATACCGGGCACAACACCTCGGGTCTCCGAGGTCACTCCCAGAAGTCGTCGGCAACATCAAGGGACTGCTAGGCTTTCTGGTAGAGTTGGGTTGGCAAGAGTAGTGTCAGCAACCCTTTACGCAAAATAGGCGCATTGTTAGACGTCGAGTTGCGGAAAACTAGCCCGCGATAACCTATAACTTATAACTAAACAGTTCCGTATTGCGATTTTTTGGTCTTCACCCAAAGAACTTCAGAAATGGGGGTCAAAGTAAGACATGTCTCCTGAGCGTTAACGTGAACGCTCCATAGAAAAAGTCGCGCAGGCATAACGTCACAAATGCGCGCATGAGCTACCTACTCAGTGTATGTAAATGTATGCATTTTGCAATGTAGTTTTCTTAAAATACTGCGTTTAAAATTTATACTTGTCATTTATGTTTACATGTTGTGTAAAAAAAATTGTATTTTTATGATTACTTTAGCTGAAAATTATTAAAAATTGTCAAATTTTCGAAGTTTCTGTGAGGATAAACGATAAATGAAATAATTAGGAATTCCAACATCATTGCATGTTCCTTATTTCAAAAATTCGCAATAAATCCGATAAAACCGAAGGCCTGCGTCTGTGCGAATTTGTAATTATGAACGTTTATAAAATGCGTTTTACTAGACTGCTCTATAGTTAAGTGTACTTTGAAACTAACGTACTAATCTTAGCAAGTTAACACATAGTATATAATAGCTTTTACTTAACATAAATGGAACAGTCCATCTTTTCACCAAGCGTGTATTTGTGTGTAGAAAATAATATCATTTTAATTACAGTTAAGCAGTAGTCGTTTATTTTTTTTTCGAATATTTACAAACATAGACAGAAACACTTATAAATTATAATACGAGTATACCAAGCCATTCTAAAATTACTTAACACACTATTCATATTATTATTTGTTTGCAATTTAGTAACAACCGTCCATAATCTCCACCTTTGTTGCTTACATTTATAATATACTTTAAAAAAATTGTATGTTCGCAATGCCTTGAATGTTATTTATAAAATAGCAAATAACGGACCCTTCAGTCCCCGTGTGCATGCGAGCGACGGTACAATTGTGCGAGATTGGCGGCATTGCTGTGATAATGGAATCAGCAGTCGCGCGCGGTGCGTAGATGTGGAGATGGGGCCACAGTGGCTGGTGAAATACAAAAGTTTTTATCAAATAGTGTCAATGGTACAATAAAATATATGTTAAGTAATAATAATTCAAGAACGTATGGCGCAGTCAGTAGGCTTAATCTACGGAGATACTCCAATGCTACGCTCCAAAATTATATCTACATTTTGGCGGCATTGTAAGAGACATGGACCCTGAACAAAGTGGACTGTGATCGATTGATGCTTCCGAAACGTGGTGTACGCTGTACATACCACACCAACACTTCGATATTAGCCCAACACATGATCCAAATTTGACTGTCCACGACCTGTTTTCGCAGGATTCTGGAGTACTTTGGTCATATTGCCAGAAAAGACAGTGATAACCTAGAAAAACTGATGATTGCTGGAAAAGTCGAAGGCAAGCGACCAAGAGGCAGGAGCCCGACACGCTGGACAGACCAGATTCGCACAACCCTTGGAATTACAGCAAACGATGCTCTTCACACGGCTAGAGATAGGAACAGATGGCGGCGCATCATCCGGGAGAGACTTCCGAAGAAATGCAGCATTGAGGCAACCGACGCAAGGAGAAGGTGCCATTACTGAGGAATCAGTAGTCGCGTGCGGCTATGAGTAAATGTGGTGCCACAGTGGCTGGTGGAACTCCGCTGACCTGGTGCTGGTAAATTAATTCAATATCAAGCCATGGAACAAAAATGATGGGTGTATCGCGAGATGTCCTCGAGCTGACCTCGCCGCATGTACCAGTGGTCAAAACGTTGGATAATGTCGTAAATAAAGAATGACTCGACAAAGTTGTGGTCACCATAATTAAATTAATCAAACACAGTCCGTATAGCCCGGTGTTTCCATAATCTATATTATAACAGGCTAAATGCTTCGGCTGTGGGAACTAAACTAAGATGTTTTGCAGCAGCAACTTTAGTCAATATAAAAAATAGTTCATGCATTAATGTACGGCTACTAGATTCTTAGTAGAGCCTCCGGGATAGTCCATGCAGAAAATACCGGGATTCCAGCCCTAATTCTTAGGAAATCAGCATTAAAAATCAGTGGCAAAAATATTTTAATGCCAACTGTTTTCGGTTATAAATGAATTCTTTACCAGAGGCATATATTGACTTTACAACCAAAACAATTTGCCTACCAAAAAATAATCAAGCTATTACGCCAGAAATGTGGCCACAGTGCAAAGTCTCTAAATATTTGGTCGGAGGCGACTCGTTTATTACATTTCCTCGGACGTCCCTGCACAATTTAATTGTACTCTCCACCTGAGCTCAAATTCCCTTATGTATTAAACCTGCTTCAAACTGGCTTTTGTTGAATTTACAACATGATGAAATAATCTCAACTGGATTTGTTCTCTTTTCGTTCTTTGACCGGATCTTTCTGATTCACGTATTATATTTTCACGTGAATTGGATTTTCCTCGGTTCTATTTTAAAATTTACGCGTTTAAAGAGTAATTTTATTACACATATCACTCCTTATGATCAATCTATTGCAGACATGAAGATCCTTGGAGATGCACAGAGAGCTGTGGACATTTAACAAATATTAAAGCTTTCGTCTTTCTTAACATCTCTAACATTTTTAATATGTAACTATTCTTCGGTACAATCCTTGGTCGTGGTCATGGAGCGATACCTGCGATGAATAAGAATAAGAATGATTTATTGCAAAACTGTGTTAGTTAGGTCGACAAAAAATATACATTTGTTCCAACAGTTACCTGTTTCAGGCATGCAATACTTAGTTATAAATTAATACAGCTACAAAGCAAAGAATTCTTTTAAACTATAAAATGCCTTATCAATGAGCCAATTTTTAAGACTCCTTTTAAACCTGTCTCCTTCCAGAGCTTTTATGTCTGACGGGAGGTGATTGAACACTCGGATTTCCATTACAAAAGTTCTATTCTTATATAGAGGTATTAATTTTCGGTAGCTGGATGCCAAGTTTGATGCATCAAATGATGGGGGAAATAAATTCGTTATTGTCCATTTCGGTTCTATTTATCCATCATCCACTGCTGAACATACACCTCCCCTAGAGCTCGCCAAAAAGTGCGATCCTGTGCAGAAGGCATTCATCGACTCCGGCTTCGGCTGGGTAGCCGAGGCCATCAGAAATAAAGATATCCACAAAACCAAGTTACCAACATAGCTTACATGATGGCACGGTTGATGTGGCAATGGGCGGACCATGTAGCCCTGAGAACGGATGACCGTTGGGGCAGGCACGTCTTGGAGTGGCGACCACGTATAGGAAAGCGCAGCGAGGCGCAGCTCTGACTACGGATGAATTTCAGTTCAAATATTATTCAAATATTAATAGTACATGGCATTTTACGAATGAGAGTAATATATGAACATAATATTCTGTGTCGTAAATGTGACATTGTAGAATTCGAACGAGCGTTAAAGCATTTCCCATAGGAAGTTGTGACACTTCAACGGGCTTTAGAGGCCTTCATGAATAAACAAACGTAGCCGCAGATACTTCGCAGTCTCATCTGAATAATGCCTTATACGACAACGAAGCTTTTAGGCGCATACGACGTTGTTCATTTAAGTACCTTGGAGCTAGGACGCGCAGATGCCAAGACAAATTATTATGCAGCCTGCGTTGTTATTTTTCCAGTGAAAGTGTGACAGTTTTCTATTTAGGGCTAAGTGAAAAGTGACTGTGGAGGCATGATCAAGTTAACTGTGAGAGTGACTTATCTGAAAATCAGATTATAATGAGTTCAAATGTTGTATATTATATAGGTATGTAAACAATTTATTATACACAAACACAGGTTATAAATAAATGTATAACAAATATTTCAGGTACAAAGGCCAATTTATCCCTATGAGGGATCTTTTCCAGTTAACCTTTGAGCAGTTGAGTGGATATTCGAAGGAGATAGGCAAATTAATAAAAAAACTACGAAATTAATGAAACTAATACTTGTAGTTTTTGTTTCGAGATTAAATTTTTTTACTATACTTACTAACTTAGTATTGGTAGTTCGCAGAACAGCGATGATAAAATACCTATAGCATAGTTTATTTACATAAACATAACATAACATAACAGTTACCTGTTACATAGTAAGTATTAAAACACGATTAAGTGTGATTTTATGAAACGAGCCGGGTGATGCACGTAATCAGAATGTATTATCTGAATTTAATCGAACCGTTCCTATTATTTAGTTCCGCGGAGTAATTAACGTTTACTTACGATTTAGAGGGTTTGATTGGATTTTCTATTAATGTTTATTTTTGGTCTAATCATAAAACGGCACGACAGATTTCTAAACGTTTTGGGATACTGGGTTTATTGCTGTGCAGTTTATGGTACTATTGTTTTGCTTAAATAAAAAAAAAATTGGAAGATTTTTTTTACCCGACTATAAAGAAGTAATAAAGGGGTCATAATCATAACCATTCAACCACACACACGAACAATGTTCCGAACCTTGTAGCGTATCAGATTAGATTTACTTTACACATGTAGGGTTATAAATACCTACTTTAGTTTTTAATTCCTATGCGGTGATAATCAACATTGAAAACAAAATAACCAAAGTCAGCAGCAAGTCATAATTCAAAGGATAACAACAAACAACGTCAAAAATTTTAAATAAAATAACAATTAAAACAACGTACAATAAATATATGTCAGTAAAATAATTAATAATAATTCAAGATAATCTTTAGCTAAAACAGCGAATATCATACTTATAGTGTGACGTAGCGTTTTTCACGCATATGTCCGTCTCTTTCGGAATATCGTCGTCGAAAGTTCTACCTTTTTGAAGACGGGACTGCTCTATGAAAATTAACTATGGCAGGATTCGAAAGTTAAAATTTGGAATCTTCGTGAGCTGTCAAGAAGAAAAGTCAGAGAAAGATTTGAAGAGCAATGATGGATAGTAAATTTTTAGATATTTTCGAGGATTACTAGCCGGAATAATGAAAACCGGTAATATTAGTATTTAAAATACCAAGGACGAGTTAAGCATGGTTCGTATCAAGGATTTGGGTTGTTTTGAAGGAAAGAAAATAATTAGTTGAAGTGTTAAAACCCTAAAACTATTATTTGCAGGGAATTTGTTGTTAAAAATCTAAATTAAGAAAGGGAGCAGATTCTTCGGCAGCAATATTGTTTAAGTGTTAGCGGCGTGCCTGAAATATGGTTACTGGGAGGCTGTCTTCACGGACGTAGCGGGTAAGGACGTTTAAAGATAAAAAAAACCCGTGGATCCTGTGATAAAAGAACTGCTCATAAAGTTATACCTTTCCATTTTCAGGTGGGACAAATAAATGACAAATAAATGATATCAAATAAATTATAAATTATATACATTAATACATTTCATCGATTTCTTTGAAGACTCAATGGAGACTCTTCAGTAGAGGTTCTTTTCAAGATCTGCAGGACGTTACAGACTTCAAACCGTTCGTGATTTCAATTTAGGAGAAGACGGGAGATTTCTCTTAAGATACGGTTTGACAGCGATTCCTGTGAGTCAATTAAAATTATTTAATTCTGTAGAGCTATAAAATTTCATATCATTCTTGGCAGTATATTCGATCGACGAATCAACATAAAGCGACCCTTATGGTCTCATGTTTTATATCTTATTTTTAGGCTTATATTTTAATAAAATTATAAAATTCTGTTAAAGCTTTCTGTGCATTATTGTTCAAATAATGTAAATGTGTTTCTTTATACAATATATTTTGTAATTGTTAATCTGGTTGGTTTGATTTCCTTCCTCTATACATCTCTGAAATAATTCATTTAAAAATTTATCTAACAGTTAAAACACAAGCTTACATTGGCGCCCACTGAGAGAATATACTGTCATTTTGATATTTTTTGAAGCCGAGGAATCAATAAAAGAAGTGTTTTGATACACTGGTTCCGAGGACTTTTTAATTTAAACATAGTTTAAACACTTACTGTTGTTGTAGCTAGCCTGAATTTTATTTTAAACCTGCCCCTTTACTTAAGTTATTTTAGTCTTTAAAGTTATGTGTCTTGAGAAGTTTTCAAAACAAATGTGTTGTTATTAACATTTAAAACTGGTTAATAGATTAGTTGTTAGGTAAACACAGTTTGTTACCACAATTCCCATGTTTTAGCTTGTCGGTTAGGGTATTTGTCCTTTTCTGAATTTATAAATAGATTAGGGTATTTGTCCTTTTCTGAATTTATAAATAGATTGGGGTATTTGTCCTTTTCTTAATTTATAAATTGATTAGGGTATTTGTCTTTTTCTTAATTTGTAAATTGGTTAGGGTATTTGTCTCTTTTTTAATTTATAAATTATTATTCATTAACTTAAATGAAGCATCACAATATATAAAGTGTGCTTCATATTTTAAAATAATATGCTCTTTAATGGTGAATACTAATTGTCACATTTGTGCTTATTTTCTTTGAGTTGACTAGAGTTGTCACCCAAGAATTAAGGTACAGCCACCTTTAGCTGTAACCTTTAGCAATACCTTTGACTATTATAATAGTTTATGATAATAATAACTTAAATTATAATATCTATAATATTTTGAGGTATTTGCATTTTTTTCAATAAATGTTAATAAATAATTAATGAAAATTTTTAATAGTTCTTAAGTATCATTTAATGATAATAATTAACTTCTAATGATTTATTAATGACAAATACTAAAATAAGTAAGTAGGTACCTACCTTTATAAACATTAGGAAAACTTACTGGATTATTTAATTATTTTTGGTTAGTATATGTTAAACGTCTGTATGTGCGTTTGAATATATTGCCCGTTTGATATTTTTCTTAGAGATTTGAATTTTAATTGATTTCAAGGTACAAGTTAAATCTTTTAAATTAAAATGGATTTAAAGAGAATTTATTACCACTCCTTACTTAAGGATGAGTTAGCTTATGAAGTAATAATTAGAGCAGAAACTCCAGGTGACACGGTTCAAAAAATGAGACAACAACTTAAAATTTTGAGCTTAGAATTCCTACCTGAGGAAATTGTAGGCGAGGAAGTGAAGGCTGCTTCCGAGTTACCCATTATTTCGGAAAAAATTAGGGAATTGCAGGCGAAGGTGATGTTATTGGAAAAGTCAAGAGATAAACGTGCCTTAGTCCGTGCAAAGGCGTTGTATAACCATCTATATTATAGAATTTACCGGTTGGATAGTGTTGATACCGCGGAAGACAGAGAAACCTTAATTACTGTAAGAGGTATACTACAACAGAGTGCGGCGGTAATCAGGTCGTTCATACCGACTACGACTAGTTCAACTACAGGTGGGGAAACTTCGGATAGCGTGTTTGAGGAACCGAGAGAGTCATCGAGTTTCAACATTCTTAAGTTTATAAACTATAAATTTAATGGCCTTACCAGCGTCCATGCGTTTCTGGAAGCAGTCGACGAGCGCGCGCGTGCGTTTAACATCAGCGATGAGCAGTTGTACAAAGCGGCTTGTTGTTTGTTTACAGACCAAGGTTTGCTTTGGTATAGGGAGAATAAGCATAGATTTTCGTCTTGGAATCAGTTAGGTATTCTACTGAAGCAAGAATTTGCACCGATAGACTTTGATTATCGTTTACTACAGGAGGTTCACACGCGTACTCAAGGTCAGGATGAACCGACTCATATTTATTTTGCGGTTATGAGCGGAATGTTTTCACGCTTGTTAAAACCTTTAGATGACAAACAGCAGTTGGAAATATTACTTCACAATATTAGACCCACGTTTTCAGAGCAGTTGGCGTTGCAGGATATTTCTAGTGTCGAATCTTTGAGGCAATGTTGTAGGAAAGTCGAGGCGGCTCGGCAGAAAAGTAAACTGTTTTCGGAACCGTCAAAACAGTCTGCTTTGAATCCGGATTTCGCCTACAGGTGTAAGTCTGTAAAACAGGATGTCGCGGTAGTTGCTGGTACTTCTCAGCAGCAGCCGTTGCAAGCGCGAAGGAACTTCGGGTCGTCTTATGGTTTTCGTAAGCATGGGCAACAGCCACAGACGTCTAACTTTCAAAAGAAATCTCCACCTAGTGATAAAGTTTATTGTTGGAGATGCAAGGTTGATTCGCATACCACTAAAGCTTGTACGGATAAGCGAATTTTATGTTTTCAGTGTGGAGAGCTAGGTTATACATCACGGTCATGCCCAAAATGTAATCATAACATGAAATCAAAAAACTAGGTAGCGAGAATCGTAGTGTTCCACAGGTGAATAAAGTCGTACCACCTGATTCAAAATACTGGATGGATTTAGTAACGAAATATTTTAATAACAATCCCGTTACTTCGGTTCTCTTTAAGCCAGATAATAACGACGTTCGGCCATATTTAAATGTTAATATACTGGATTTGACAATTTGCGGATTATTAGACTCCGGCGCGGCAATTTCAATATTAGGAAACGGTGCTCACACGCGTTTTATTCATTTAGGATATTCATTGATAAATACTAACGAAACAGTTACAGTAGCTAATGGTTCTGTTTGTAATACTAAAGGTACAATGTTATTACCTATATCTTTTAACGGTGTTACCAGACTAATTAAGTTTCACGTTATACCATCTATAGTTTCAAACGTCATTTTAGGAGTAGATTTTTGGAAAGAGTTTGTATTGATGCCTGAGATATTTGAAAATATTACGTACATAGAAAAGCCTTTAGATTTTATTAGTAATGCCGGGATTGACATGCAAATTGAAAAAAATATGTCTTTTGAAAATTTTACTCCGGAACAGAAAGAATTAGCTGCGGAAATGGTTAGAAAGTTTGAGGGAATTTCATTTGAATGCAAGGGTTTAGGTAGAACTCACTTAATAGAACATAAAATAGATACAGGTGATTCTCCGCCTATTAAGAGTAGACCTTACCCCATGTCACCTGAAAAGCTAAAGGAATTACATAAGGAGGTGGATAAAATGTTGGATATGGATGTAATCGCACCAAGTGAGGGAGCTTGGAATAATCCAACCCTTATGATTCCAAAGCCTGACGGATCATGGAGGTTTTGCTTGGATTGTCGTAAATTAAATGCAGTCAGTAAAGGTGATGCTTACGCAATTCCATATATCCCTCAGATATTAGATAGTCTTAGAAATGCAAAATACATTACTACTATAGATTTTAAAGCTAGTTTTTGGCAAATTGGCTTGGAAGAGTCGTCGCAGGAAAAAACAGGTTTTACAGTGCCAGGAAAGGGTCTATATAAATTTAAAGTCATGGCTTTTGGTTTGACTGGTGCGCCTGCGCGACAGCAGAGATTAATGGATATGCTTTTCGGAATTCCATTTTGTAGTGATGTCACAAAAGGCTTAGTATTTTGTTACATTGATGATATTATCGTAGTGTCCGAGGATTATGATACACATATGTTATTGTTAAATAGATTATATCAAAGAATCAAGGACGCAAACTTGACTATTAATTTAGAAAAGTGTAATTTTTTCAGAAAGTCATTAAAGTACTTGGGTTACATTGTAGATGAGAATGGTTTACGTACGGATCCTAGTAAAGTGCAGGCAGTCATTGATTTTCCTGTACCAAAAAATCCAAAGGAAGTAAAAGTTTTTTTAGGAACATGTTCTTGGTATAGACGTTTTATAAAAAACTTTTCTTCGATTGCTGCACCACTTAATGCTCTCACAAGTACGAAAACAAAATTTGTTTGGACAACAGGTGCTGACGAAGCTTTTAAAGATTTAAAAAATCGTTTAGTATCAGCACCAATTTTGATTTGTCCTGATTTCGAGAAACCATTTACGGTCCATTGCGATGCGTCTAGTTATGGCATAGGGGGAGTTTTAACTCAGAAAATTTATGGTAGCGATCATCCGATTGCATATATTAGTCGATCTTTGAATAAAAATGAGAGGAATTACTCTGCAACAGAAAGAGAGGCTCTGGCGGTTGTGTATGCTGTTGAAAAGTTTGAACCATACCTAGGTACTAGGCCTTTCACTGTAGTGACTGATCATGCGTCGTTAAAGTGGTTCATGAATTTAGAAAACCCGACAGGTCGTCTTGCCCGATGGGGTTGTCGTTTATCGCAATATAGCTTCACTATCGAACATAGAAAAGGGAAGGATAACGTCATCCCGGATGCTCTTTCTCGCTTGATGAAAGTGGACGTGATCAACACAGCTCCGCAGTCACGTGATGGTGATGTGTGGTATAAGAAAGTTTATTCAGGTTGTCAATATTATCCCAGGAATTACCCGAATTATAGAATAGAAAATGGAGTGTTATATAGGTATTGTAAAGGGAAATATTCACTTACCGACGAGTTTGACTGGAAAGAGGTTGTAGCTGAATCGAATAGAATGAAGGTCATTACGGAGAACCACGAACCTCCTACATCAGGACATATGGGAGTTTTCAAAACACACCGAAGATTGAGTTTGAGGTATTTTTGGCCCGGAATGTACCGTGATGTAGTACGATTTATTAAACAATGTGCAACGTGTTCAGCTTATAAGTATACAACGACTCTTACACCGGGACAGATGGGTAAACCAAAACAATGTTATAAACCGTGGCAAGTTATAAGTACTGATCTTGTTGGACCACTACCGAAATCACGATCTGGTTATGTCCATCTATTAGTTGTGACTTGTTGTTTCTCGAAATATACTATGTTGTTTCCTTTAAGACGCGCAACAAGCGCTAATGTGGCAAAAAACATTGAGAATTACGTTATTTTAGCACATGGAGTTCCTGAAACAGTGATTACCGATAATGGGGTTCAATTCACTGGATCTGAATTCCGTAATATGCTTAAATATTACCAAGTTCCTCGTGTTCACTTCGGCCCAAGGTATACACCACAAGTAAATATGGTGGAAAGATATAATAAAACTGTCATGACCATGATTTCGTCTTATGTTAAGGATGATCATAGGTCTTGGGACCAGAATATTTTTAAAGTTCAGTTTGCGCTCAATAGTGCTGTGAATGAAACTACTGGTTTCTCACCATACTTCTTAGTCCACGCAAGAGAACCAATTATTAATGGCTCATTTTATAAAGATTCAAGTGATACGGAGTATGCGGTAGCAATGCCCAGAGAAGAATATGCCGGAGAATTTGGGAAACTTGAAGGTATCTTCACCAAGGTACGAGAAAACTTAGATAAAGCTCACGCTACTAATACAAGATATTATAACTTGCGTAGACGTGATGTGAAGCTAACAGAAGGTCAAGAAGTCTGGAGGAAAACGTATACTCAAAGTGATGCTGACAAATATAAAGCGTCAAAGTTAGCGCCCAAATACCTGAAATGTATAGTGAAGAAGGTATTGTCTCCGTTGGTTTATGAACTAGTGGGTTACGATGGTAAACTCTTAGGTCAATGGCATATTAAGGATATCAAAGTATAATACTTTGATTAATGATCACTTGAGATGAGAATTGTTTTAATAGGTAGTTAGTTCTCAACTTTGACATGTAGTACGTGTTAGTGGTAACATAGCTTTACCACTAACGACGCCAAGGTGATGTTAGTCGTCTTCAGCCGTAGGTCGTATTACATGAATATTGTGGTGACTCCCTAGTCATTGTTGTTTAAGGTTATTTTCCAATTTGTAGTTAACCCGGAAAGGTACTACGAATTTGATTGTTAGTTTAGTTTAGAATAGGTTTCTAGAGTAACGTTGTGCTGAACACGTTAACTCGACTGTTGGGTTTGTTGAGCTGCACTGGAATGACAGGAGCAACTCGGGATTCTGTATGAGTGTAGGCAGCATTCAGTATTTGGAAACTGATGCTTCAATATGAAAGAGAGGTATAAAAGAGGAATTTTGAAATTGTGGGGAAATCTTCTTGAACAATTTTGCTTGACTGTAGGTAGATTGTCATATGTACAGTATTAAAAAAGTCTTCGAAGTAGAGACTTGTTTGTTAATTTAGTTTACAGTTAGTCTAATTTAAGCGATTCGTAATTAGTGTTATTTGTATTATAAAGGTTCTTTCACAAATTTTTAGTGGTCGAGATATGTTCTTAGGTCGCTGAGGGCAGCGCAGTTTCTTACTTCGTGTCGAAACTTTTCATAGGAGGGGGGGTATTGTGACGTAGCGTTTTTCACGCATATGTCCGTCTCTTTCGGAATATCGTCGTCGAAAGTTCTACCTTTTTGAAGACGGGACTGCTCTATGAAAATTAACTATGGCAGGATTCGAAAGTTAAAATTTGGAATCTTCGTGAGCTGTCAAGAAGAAAAGTCAGAGAAAGATTTGAAGAGCAATGATGGATAGTAAATTTTTAGATATTTTCGAGGATTACTAGCCGGAATAATGAAAACCGGTAATATTAGTATTTAAAATACCAAGGACGAGTTAAGCATGGTTCGTATCAAGGATTTGGGTTGTTTTGAAGGAAAGAAAATAATTAGTTGAAGTGTTAAAACCCTAAAACTATTATTTGCAGGGAATTTGTTGTTAAAAATCTAAATTAAGAAAGGGAGCAGATTCTTCGGCAGCAATATTGTTTAAGTGTTAGCGGCGTGCCTGAAATATGGTTACTGGGAGGCTGTCTTCACGGACGTAGCGGGTAAGGACGTTTAAAGATAAAAAAAACCCGTGGATCCTGTGATAAAAGAACTGCTCATAAAGTTATACCTTTCCATTTTCAGGTGGGACAAATAAATGACAAATAAATGATATCAAATAAATTATAAATTATATACATTAATACATTTCATCGATTTCTTTGAAGACTCAATGGAGACTCTTCAGTAGAGGTTCTTTTCAAGATCTGCAGGACGTTACAGACTTCAAACCGTTCGTGATTTCAATTTAGGAGAAGACGGGAGATTTCTCTTAAGATACGGTTTGACAGCGATTCCTGTGAGTCAATTAAAATTATTTAATTCTGTAGAGCTATAAAATTTCATATCATTCTTGGCAGTATATTCGATCGACGAATCAACATAAAGCGACCCTTATGGTCTCATGTTTTATATCTTATTTTTAGGCTTATATTTTAATAAAATTATAAAAATCTGTTAAAGCTTCCTGTGCATTATTGTTCAAATAATGTAAATGTGTTTCTTTATACAATATATTTTGTAATTGTTAATCTGGTTGGTTTGATTTCCTTCCTCTATACATCTCTGAAATAATTAATTTAAAAATTTATCTAACAGTTAAAACACAAGCTTACAATACTAATTATAATTATGAATTATAATAATTAAAATTTAGATATTCGCTACGAATATAATAATTATAATTCTCAATTGACGCTTGAATACATGGTAACATTTTTAAAAACATATTTTATTTACAAAATGTACATTCGTGCAATGCTAAGCCTATTGTCGACAAATATTGTCTACCGGCCTATGCGTCCATTTTCCAAAACGATGCGTCATAATTCATCATTTCTTCAGATAAACTACTCGCCTTATTATTCGGCAAACATTCCAAATTGATCGAAGTATTCAATTACAGAAATTTGTCTAGCAACGGACAAAACATAATTGTATGATTTATGAGCATTTAGTTATTCTTCTACTGAACTTTGCAGACAGGAAAGTTATTACATAATTACTTGGGTCGGCTGCTGTGATTATTGTTGTATTGTTTCATCTGTACTAGCAGTAGTTTGGGTATGAGTATGAATAAAATTTTAATGATAATGTCGGCTCCACAGCTCTCTCATGTGCTACCTTGCTACGAAAAGGTTGGAGTCAGCTTATAAATAAGTATTAACTCAGTTCATCATCTGTACTGTAGTTGTACCTATTACGTGGTAAAAGTAATGTTAAGTAAGATATCCACAATTAGGTATGTTCGAAATTCTACAGTTTTTTAGGGTTACTTACCCAAAGGGTAAAAACGGGACCCTATTACTGAGACTTCGCTGTCCGTCCGTCTGTCACCAGGCTGTATCTCAAGAACGGTGATACCTGAAATTTTCACAGCTGTATTTCTATTGCCGCCATAACAACAAATACTAAAAATAAACGAAAAAAATATTTAAGGGAGGCTCCCATACAACAAACTTGTTTTATGGTACGGAACCCTTCATGCGCGAGTCGGACTCGCACTTGTCATTTTTTTTACTATTTAGTCCAGTTTCATCTGTATATTTATTTTAGTGTGCAGTTAAGCCAAAAGAAGTCCATTGCTGGGCCAATCGTGCGTCACACGCGTAAGGGTGATAATAATTATCAAGTCCGTTAGTTAGTTCTTTCAAATAGAAACCGAGCAACAAATTACATGACTGAATTATAATATGGACTTGAGAATGATATATATGCTATTTTTTCCAGAAAAAAATACCTTTCATAAAAATAAGTTCAGTAATAACCGCGGGAAAAAGGTAATATCAAATACTTAAATCTGATTAAACACATCATAAAGCGACGACTGAAGACTGTATTATGCACTCGGCTTAACGCAAACCCCGCTTTATGACCAAGCTCTACAATGAGTTAATTTAAGCAACGAAATAAACCACAGAAAAATGTTTTACGAAAACAATAAAAGCGGAAAGAAAGCCTATAAATTATTTTTTCTAACCTAATATGAAATCCCGTTGCTTGGTCCCTAAGGAAGCAGAAGTTAATTCATCTTCAGATTTCGCCGCAAGCAACTTTATATCCTTAGCGTTATCGAAATAAGATACATAAGTAAAGTTGGTTTTCCGTTTCAGCACTGACGAGACGTTATGAATCTATATGAAAGAGTACAGAATTATTTTCTTATACATCGTGAAATTCAGGAAGGGTTTTTAACAAACTCGATGTATTGGGTTCGTTTGAATAAGTTTCGTTCAGACTCGTAGTTGCTTTAAGAAACAGGATTATGATGTTAAGGGAAAAAAGTCTTGGACAGGCCTTTTGATAAATCGACAGATGTATACTATTTTTATATGATAGGAGTATAGTTCTCAAACTAGAGCAGATTCTAAGATTTATAACGCTTATGAGTAAAATACCTAGCACAAATAAATCAAGGAATGTAAAATATAATAATTATAATGCAATATGAAGCCAATGAATCCAAGCTAGCTAGAAATTAATAATTCCAATTATCATACTAATATTGCCTCCACTTCCATATTTCATTGAATACAGATGTCATTATTGGTTCTACGAGGTACGAGTAATGTCGTTCGAATTTCGTAGAAATTTAGCACATTAAATTGCATCTTGAGAAAGTACCGAGGAAATCAATTTTCCCGACGTACTTGTCGTGGAGTATCTAGACGGCTCCAATCGAGAAGTTTTAGGTGTAAGTCGAATGCATGCCCTCCGATTTTTAGGGTTCAAGAATGATGATATTAGATCACTTAATTTTGAAATTAGAACTTAAGTTCCCGTAGATTTGTATGGTTTTATCGGGAACTATTCAAAATAGGTAATGGTGAATCTTTTATCGTCCCATATAACACAGAGACCAGCAAGGCTAGCTGTATTTGATCTCAATTATGCTTGCGTCTCTCTTAGATAGGACGAAGGGAGGATGAGGACAGCAGACGACCGATCATTGTAGATAACTTTGGGGGAGGCTTTTGATGATGTAGTTGGAATTTTACGAAGTTAGTTTTGCGAACGTAGTAGTATCATAGTTTTACGTTCAGTTGCCATTCTCCGTTTATGGTATTAGCCGTCAAAAAAATCTCCCACTCGCTTTCGCTGACGGTATCGACACCTTAAATCTCACCACTTCACCTTACTTTGAAACCGATTCTGCCGTTTGTTTCATACTAAATATTTTATGCGAGAAATTCTTAGACATAATTCTCACAATCACTCTCTGATGTCTAACATTTTCCACTCAACAGATGAAGAGGAAAAACATTAAGGTAATGAAAGTCCCAATTCTGCATGCGAAATGAACGTAGCCAAATAGACCTGAAGCTACATTAATATATATCTTATTACATGCAATATCACCGAAATGTAGAAACAGACCAAAGCCAGCCCAAGACAGAACCAAACAAAACTTAAACAGCGGAACCCGAGCTCCTCTCGACATACTTTTTAATATTTTCCGAGGTCGGGACAACTCTCCCGGTCGCACAACGAAGACGCTCGGTAATCAGGAAAATTATTTACCCATGTCTGCGAGCCCCGTTTGAAATACGCAGGGTTGGCAAAAAAGTATTGATTCCGACGAGTACTTTAAATATGTTGAGCTTAACGAGGTTCTGATAGAAGACTAGAATCGATAAGCAACTACATCACGTACACACATACTATAGAATATATATATTTTTTAATTTAAACTGTTTATTTCAGGAAAAAAAAAGTACTAATTACATATTTGCTTAGCTAATCTTATTATTTGTAGATTGTATGCTAAGTACTGGGAAAGTTATTTATTAATATTAAGTACATTTATTTATGTTTATACCCACTAGGGTTCTCTTCACTATCATTTTGGTTTTGTGTGGTTCTTCAACTAATGAGTCAACCATAGATCTAGGGAAACCATTTAGGATAAGAGGCAACTGGCTTGACCAAACCCTTCGTCCATAATAGTTGGTGCTTTTTGGTATAATACAATATTTTTCTTTTACTAGTTTTCTTAAGTTAGTCCGTCTCCTATACCTAGTTAATTCACCTAGTCCACGTTTGTACTCTAGTATCACAGCCAGTTTAACTTTATCATAAATATTTAATAGTCTATAGTATTTAAACAAGTTATTATAATTATTTCTATGCTGGTGTTTGATTTTTAGAGGTACAATAGTTGAGAACTGATAGTTACTACACATCATCATCATCATTATAACCATTATATCTGGCAATACACGTTTACTGCTTCCCCAGGCCATCCCGAAGGATATATCCCGGCGGCGGACGGACTGCCATCATCAAACGGCTTCCAGACCATCGAGTTTTTGAGGCCTGGGGGCATTACCACGCTGCGACTTTCGCCACATAAGCAGCAGCGGGCGGGGCACATTGCTCGTAGAATCAAAGAGCGTTGTGCCAGAAAGGGTAATGACTACTCTCTTCTAAATATTGCTGAGATGCAGAGGGTCTTCATAACTAGTGCCACTGTCCTAATCTTCGGATACTCTTTTGACCTCGGTGCGCTGCCGCGAGTGAACATAACATCCGCGTTTTCATCTTAATTTTACTACAATTAGGTAAATGACTAAATAGACACAGGCGCAACAAAACTTTTCGTGTCCTATTTTGATGCCGCTATAAATATAATAGTTTATAATTTTGAACGCAAATTTGATATGCCATGACTCCAGACAGTGCTTCCTACTATACTATAACACACGTTACCATAAAAATAGGTATACGTTTTTATCTACGCAAGGTCACAATAAAAACAACATTTCGCTTTCACTGTCAGCCCTGCCACGTTTTGCACGCGAAATGAAGAGCCAAGAGGGAGTGCGCTCGGCGCTTTGTAAATAGTCACCGCAATGTCGTCCTGTTTAATCAAAAAGGCCTATATTAGTAGGAAAATCATGTTACTTACGTCGTTTGTGAACATAGCATTGAATGGCTTCTCGCGGATTAATTTTAAGTGAGAGTGCATCGCGCGCTATTGAAATGAAACCGACACGACTTGACTATACATGCCGTGCTTCATTTCTGTACGAATTAGAAGCGACATCCATTTGCGTTTAATTCCTTTGGATGTGTAATGTTATTGCAGAGCACTTGAGACTAATGAGAAATGTATGTGCGTGAATAGTTTACGTTTTAAACTATTAACTGTTGGCGATAGAAAACATGGTTTACAAGGCACATAAAAAGCTAACGCCTCGCTTCTTGTTTTGTACGACACATAAAATGAAATCAGAATTACAGAAGTAATTAACATTCAACGGTGGATGAATGCCTCTTCATAAAATCTGTTTGTTATTTTGGGCAATACTGAAGCTTTAGAAACTTAGCATTTCAGCAAAGGTTGTTCATCAGCCTGGGTTAATAATCACACCTGTGGCGCGAAGACATTCCCGCTAGTAGGTTTGTACTTCCACACCTGTCCAAGTCCGACTCTGATAGTGACCGACTAACCTAACCAACCCGGATACAGTTAACGTCATGTCTAAAAAAACGAATTAGCACAGAAACTTTGAGTTCCTTTAATGTACAGCGCGCACTTCACCGGTTTTTTTCTCACTTGTTTAGGAGCAGTGATGTACCAAACAAGAATCGATGATGATATGTTTAAATATGTAAATATAATATCTACTTTAGCGATATGCTCTATTTGACCTTTGCCATAATGATATATCGTCGTCTAGTGCCTATAAAACAAGCCTACTAGAGCTCACTGTGGGACTAGATTGATTTGTGTGAGGCTTACCGACATTTATTTATTTATATCTACTTTGAAACCATGGTAATGTCACGTAATGAAGCCGAGATTGCTTAATTAAAGATATCTCAAACCTCCGTCGAATCAGTGCCATGATATGATGGAACATCAAACGTAGATTGATTTAAGTTTGAATAGATAAATAGAGTGTTAATGGATACTGGAGCTGTATGCATCGTTACTGGATAAATACTCGGTATCCAGCTTAGAATAAATACGCTTAGAACGAGAGTCTTTATACAAGATATTTGTAACAGATGAAGCCGCTTTTGGTTTTATGTGTGCGTGGCTAACCAAAACTGCAGCCTAGAAACCTAGTCAGCGCTTGAAAGTGAACAAGCGCTGACTAGGTTTCTAGGCGTATTTAATATAAGGTATCGAGTAAAATACTCCGTACACCTTATCACCCGGTGCGGTGTCGCGGCAAAGTAAATGTTTAAATTCATATTCATACAGGCAAGTGACATAATGGTTTATCATTTATCTATAGCACATTAAGCGTGGCTATTATGAGCCCTATAGTCTGGTTAGAAGATTTATGATCGTCAAATGACGTTTAAGTTTATGGACCAACATAAAACGTAGCATGCTTTAAAAATACAGCGTTACTGGGTACTCAGTATCCAGTAAAATAGTAAAATACCCCGAACACCTTATTACCCGGTGCGGTGTCGCGGCAACGTAAATGTTTTTAGAGCTCAAACGCCTGGGATGCTCCACGCGAATGCTGAAATTTATGCTGTTGCAACCGGAGGATTTACGGGAACGCCTCGTGCGTGGGGATTTTCTAAAACGTCGTACATCTTCCTTATTTATGTGTAGAGCTTATATCGGCCGCATCCATTTCCTATATAGTTTGAATCCGTTTATCGGATTTGGAACACGTTTCGGACGTAGTATCGATGGACTTGATTTATAAACGGGAACCCTTATAAAATTACAAGGGACGCCGGCAAAAGACCTGGACGCTGGACGTAATCGTTGAGCCGAATAAAGTACACGGAATTTAGACGCAAGAAATCATGTTTATCCGAAAGTAAATCCTTAGATTTATTTGCGAAGAAATCATTTACTGCTACCTAATTATTAGTATGGGGTCACAGAAGGAGAGAAAACCTCTTCTAGGGATTTTCCTTTAGATCTTCACCGTGGGCGCGTGGTGGTACACCTGCAGGGCTAGCATAGCTTGCTACAAAGGCGACTGCGCCGCTTTAAATCCGTGCCCGTCGCTTAACTTGATATTTTGCTAAACCGCCGTATGCCAAGCAACTCTCTGAGGACATCTCCGAACTAGGACTGCATACAGAATCCACTCTGCGCCTTGATTCAAAGAGGTTTTGCTATATTTCCAATGAGAAATATCTGAACTTTATGACAGATTTCTATTGGCCGGGTGCAGAGGTCGCGTAGGGAAAGCGAAAATGATCGCAGCGCTTGATGTGGCCAAAAGTGGTAACTTTGGCCTCTCTGTTTCTGTCAAACGTCATACTTTTCAGTTATAATGCTATGTTTTGTACTATAAAATAAGAAACTGAAATAAGTAAAATGGGTCACGATAGGTGTAATTGTGTGGTAAACTGCAATAATACAGGACGAAATAGCAATTGCAAATGTTATGCTTTCCTACACCGAGTTGGAAACAAGATCAGAAAATGAATTGGATCGCTGTTGCTAGAAAAATACAGTAAGTGTATTAAACTGAACATATTTTTATCTATTTAGTGCAATAATATTATTATGATAGAATTATTACAATGTTTCAAAAATATGAAATGTAAAATTACTTATAATTTGTAAATGTTACTTATTGTTTGTTTATTAATGTGCCAAAACTAACAGCTTCCCTTTACTCTCGAGGCTGAAACCTTATGTTCTGACCGATGCTTTGGAAGCCAGTTTTGAAAATAGTAGTAATTCTTCAATTATCTGAAAATAAACATAATAAAACATTATTTTTTTCCTTTAATTTGTAAGGAAACAACAAAGAAGTAAATTGACATAATAATATTAAACACATATATAATAATTACTTTCTTCAATAAAGCTAAGAACCAAATGTGTTTCACATTAAAAACAAACAGATTTTGCACTTGTTAGGTGCTCTACAATCAATATTTTCAATTTTTTACCTTAATTTTATTGCGTCCATTATTTAACACTTTTGACAGACCCCCTCCAAAGTTGTGAACGCTAGGTGGCGCTAACGTCATGCACCCGGCCAATATATATATATATATATATATATATATATATATATATATATATATATATATACAATAGCTATAGTCTAATTAATCATATGTCCTTGAATAGGTAAACTTATAATAATTATGTAACTTATTGCAACTCCCAGCGATGTACTTATGTATATGTACGAGGTATGAGTTAATAGCTTACTATTAATGCCTACCATTTTCACATTAACAATATGACACTTGCCATTTTGAATTTCTCAGACTAGGTGGAGCGATGATCTGTGCAGGGTGGCTGGCAAGAGCTGGATGAGAGTAGCCGAGGATCGCTTACAATGGCGTTCAGTTGGAGAGGCCTATGTCCAGCAGTGGACAAGAGTAGGCTGATGATGATGATGATTACAACGATTACTTCGAATAGCACATCGCTAAAATTGTCATTAGTCACGTAGAATTTACCAGCAGCAGCTCGTCTAGCATAACTATACTTCGTGACTCTTGTCGCACAAGATACCGTCACCCGTCACTCTCTCACAATGCTGCACAGAAAGAGATAGGTAATATATCTCGCGCGAGAAAGAGTCGCGTGTCACAGTTGTGCTAGAGGTGCAGTAGTACATCTTGCCGCGACTTCGTTTATCGCGCGACTTAATATCTATCATCCGTCTTCCTGACACAGTATTGAAAGACAGTGACAGATAATATTTATCGCGCGACATAGAGTCGTGTAGAACAGTTTTGCTAGAGGTGCGGGACCTGCCTAAACAATAGAATCCACCAAACTGTAGCGTGCACAAGGGCAGTAATAAGCAAGGTGTGGCAATTCGCCTTATCTATTCGTATTTTTTATCAGAGCAAACACTGATAACCTACCTAGCGTGGCGCTTTATCTCGCGATAAGACCGACCAGTTACAATACGATCGAGTTTGCGAATGGACGATATTGTTTCGAATTATAAAAAAGTGAAGTGAAGTGAAGTGCAATGGCAGTTGGAAAAGGCGAAGGCAAAGGCTCGGGGGTTGGAAAGTTGGAGTCCCAAATCTACTGCATCAAATACACGCTGTTTTGCTTCAACGTTGTACTATGGGTATGTATGAGCTGGACCTCATGTGCGTTTGTGCGAAGTGTTTACATTGAATTACGTTCAGAATTGAACAGTGACGCCATGCATGTCCCTGTTAACTCGATGCTATTTGCGCTATCTTGCGCTTTCATGTTGTATGTGTCTTGTCTTGCATAAAAGCTACTCTATTGCTTATGAAATTAAGTTGTATATTGTTCCATTTGTAGGCATACATTTTATGTGACTGTTATACGTGTTTTGTAATACCATTTTACGTGAATAATAATATTTCCTTCGTAAAATGAGTCATAACGGTGAATCATTTATTGTTAGGTAAATCTTACGTTTGTATTACAGTAAATATGTTTTCAAAATATTAATTGTAGCACGCAGAAATAATAAAAGACAATTCAAAGTACAAATGTAATGAATAATCGTTTTCCATCGTATTTTTTCGGATAACCTCGTTTTAATATTTACACCACTTTTTTTTCATCGAAGTTAATTGAGAAAACATGCTAAAACGACGTTTTTTGACAAAGTATGAAGGAAACTATTATGCACTACGTCTGTAGTTAATACAATTTGAGTACCTACCTACCTAGTTTTCGTTACATTGCGTTGACAAGGGGTCCCCGGAACATGTAAAATTAACGGACTCAATAGATAAGTCTATTAAGTCTATGGTTTTCATCAAAAACCAGTGAAAGAGTTACCGCGTGGTTGTTCGGGTAGCAGTCCCTGATCAAGAGCTCCATACGAATTCGAATCATGTCGGGTGGTTCCTGACAATTTCTCGTGAGTGAAAACAATCAACAACTCTTATAGTCCATTGAATGAGTCCCTCCAAGGGGGGTCTAGAGTGCGTGAGTTAGTAACGTAAGATGTTTCTTCGAAAACATGTCAAGAGTCCCTAGGTAATAAACATACTAAAACCCCGGGACACTAGGAGGAGCCCCGGAGTGGGGGGAGGGGGGGAAAGGGTCCATTTTTTCATTTTTCGCTTAAATCTCAAAAACGGTACATGTTAGAGAAAAACTTTCAAGGAAAAGTTGAAAGGCCATAAAATTATCTACAAGTTGTACCTAAATATTTTTTTTCTATTCGCAGCCGTTTTCGAGCTACATCCCATGAAAGGTGAAAAATTCGAAAACTTTTTATTTTACCAACTTATATAATATTTTGACAGTCAATTCCTCCTAAAGGCTTCTATGGAGGAATGTGTTTTTTTTACCAATGATAGACCTAATTAAGAGCAATCTATCAGTACCGGTCACAAGTTGCACTTTTGAGCTTTTTGGAAGAAAAAAAATAAAAAGTTCAAGTATCGTAACTACCCTAATAAAATTCAATTCCCCGTAAACGCCTCCGTTGTGGAATCTGGTATTTTTATCAATGATAGACCTAATTATGAGCAATCTATCTGTACCGGTCACAAGTTGCACTTTTGAGTTTTTTTGGAAAACAAAATAAAAAGATCAAGTTCAGTAACTCAAACTACCCTAATATAATATTTTGACAATCGATTCCTCCTAAAGGCTTCCATGGAGGAATGTGTTTACTTTACCAATTATAGACCTAATTAAAAGCAATCTATCAGTACCGGTCACAAGTTGCACATTTGAGTTTTTTGGAAGAAAGAAATATTTTTTGATCGATTGATGTGATAAACATGGGTATGTAGTATGGGGAAATTGTTTGAGCCAAAATCATTTTTTACTGCGTGTAACTCAGAAACGGTAGGATATAGGAAAAAAATATTTAGGTACAACTTGTAGATAATTTTATGGCCTTTCCACTTTTCCTTGAAAGTTTTTCTCTAACATGTACCGTTTTTGAGATTTAAGCGAAAAATGAAAAAATGGACCCTTTCCCCCCCTCCCCCCACTCCGGGGCTCCTCCTAGTGTCCCGGGGTTTTAGTATGTTTATTACCTAGGGACTCTTGACATGTTTCCGAAGAAACATCTTACGTTACTAACTCACGCACTCTAGAACTTTTTATTCAATGGACTATTAATACAATAATTAAATACATGTCACGAAAAATTTATATCATTATTTGTTATATTTGCTATACATTGATAAAATGTATCAGAAAATACTATGTAAAAGATAAAAAGATAAGATAAAAAATTTATTTATTGCACAAACAACTTACAAATAAATACAGTGAAATTTAAATCACGGTTATGTGCATAGCAGTTAAAGAATACAGAGATCCCAGGGGATCCCGCACTAGGCAAGGCCTGTATCGCGGGAAACCAGATATGCAGTTGTATGTCATGCGTTACATCATCTATTTAAAAGCTTAGAATACAAACTAAAAACAAATTACGTAAACTAGTCTTCCTAAAAGTGAAAATTTTACATAAAAAGCAATAAAAAAATTAATTTACATGCGGATATTTGTCATTAGACTAACTTTAGAAGTAGAGCCTCAGTCTCATTGTACTCCAAAGAAATTAACCAATTAAATAATAATATTTTAGCTTTGCCTATTGGGCTACCTTTAATACATTCCTGTTGCCTTACAGCGGCATTGTAAATTTTGTACCCGAGGACATCACCGAAGCGCCTGCCGAAAGCGGTATTAACCTTAGGAATCGGTAATTTAAAAACTCTCTTAGTTAGTAATTCGGGGTAGTTTTTCATATTTAGAGCAGATTTGTGTGCGGCGGTGCAGACCTTGTGAATAAAAAGTTGACGAACCGAGAGCACTTGAGCCTCTTCATAGAGGTTCTTAGTCGGATATTTGTAGGGTTTGTTAAGCATCACTTTCAGAACCGAGCGTTGAGCTCTTTCGGCAACCAAGATTGCAGACTTAGCAGCACCACCCCACACAGAGATACCATAAGTGATTAATGACTGGCATAGAGAAATATATATCGTTTTCAGGAGAGAGTTGTCAGCTGAGTAACGCATTTTTTTAAGTAGAAACATTGTTTTTCTGATTCTTTTCGAGAGACAGTATATATGACCTTTAAAGCTTCATTTTTCGTCTATGAGTAAACCAAGATATTTAATGGTGTCCGTGCGAGTTATCACATCGCACGAACAGGAGACAGTATTTATATTTTTGCACGAGTGAATTTTAAGTACCCTGGATATAGATGGAGTGGAGGCAGCCGTTTTGTGAAAGCAAACAAATTTAGTTTTTTTACTATTCAAGGTTAGAAGATTACTGCGCAACCACGCGGCAGTCGATGTGATGCCCTTTTCAGCTATGTCAAATGTGCTTTCCCAGGTTTTATTGTTGAAAAGTATGACTGTATCGTCCGCGTAACATATAACTTCAGCATTTTCAAGTTTTAAGTTGTGAATGTCGTTAGACGATGATGATGTGATGAAGATGTGAAATAGAATATAATATCAACAAGCTCTGTTTATTTCAGTATCTTTCGGGGAACGTTATCTCGCGATAAGACCATTGTCCTCTTTCCGAGAACCTACAACCGTCATACCTGATTCATAGAGCGCAATCGAGTGAACATACGAGTAGGTGTATCCGTTATTCGCAATCTTCTTAGTTCCGCATTCGTTGATTAATCTTCTTATTCTCAGGAATTCCGGCTTGCCCACTTCAGGACGATTAAGCACATCGAGTAATTATAAAATAAATAAATAAAATTTTGAACACCCTGAAGTCATTGAAACTTTTAATGAAAGTCGATAAATATTTCTAGTACGCTTCTATAGCTTTTTCAGGCACGATTGTTGATTTTAGGCTTATTACTATTCAGACATTTTTTTCTTCGGGTACGTTTTTTTTTCGCGAAGCGTGACTAAAGTGGTTTAAATGAATACCATAATAATAGTTAAAAGGACTGAGAATTCAAAACATATCTTGTTAGTGGACAGCTACTAAATAGGTACGGTTTTTATTTTGTTAGTCTGTTAGAGTGTCCCACTGCTGGGCAAAGGCCTCTCGATTGGATTTCCACATCTCCCTGTTAGCCGTTGCTTCGGGCCAGTCGACTAGAATGCATCTAAATCGTCCCGCCATCTTCGTCTCGGTCTACCTTGACGTCGCCGCTCATCTTGCGACACCCACTTGGATAATTAATACTTAACCTAAATTTATAACAATCATGTAGGTAAATAAATATTGAAATGCTGGTCCATCACACAACTCTTTAACCATGATCCAAACCCACTAGCTTCACTACCGCTCACCTACTTCGTCATCAAATTCCGCATAAATGCAACTCAACGCTACAGTGCGCTTGCAGTTGCAATCGTTAGCATCCGCACTCAACTGATTGTCACTTCTGAATAAATTCTACATCTTGGCTTAAATCCAAAACTCAATTATCGAAACCGACTCCACTGTAACTCCGACAATTATTCTCATTTTCGCTAGGAACCTTAACGAACGCTCAGGTGCGGTCTGAACGACACTCGAGGCGCTACGTTTTTGGCGTTGTATCGCCTCTCCAATTTACGACCCATTAGGCTTGGTTGTTTACCTCGCTTAATGAAGAATTAAATTTGGTCTGCATTGCATCTTGGAACTGCGGGATCGAAATGAGTACATTTCGATAATAACTTCGACTTCAACGGTTTCGATTTGATGGGGTATAAAAATAACCGATCAAATTCTTTCCACGGCTTGCTCAAGTTGCATTTGGCGGTGTAGCTGCAGTCACCTCTCTTAATTTACTCTCAGTATGAATAAGTTTCTGTCAAAAATGTCATTTTAGTGGCAAGCTTTTATAGCCGACTGTACTTTTCTTTGGATATCCATCAAATGCTCACTGAGACGATTCTAAAGAGCCCTAGTTCGGTAGGATTGCTTTTTCTATTATAGAGTTCCTATGGCCACCTTCCGGCTCCATCATCAAATCAGCCCCATAGTACCATATTATTGTATTGTCATCAAAGTTAAGTAAGTATGCAAAATTTCAGCTCAATCGGTTGACGATATCTGCTTCAAAATTTAGTTGCAAGATTTCACCTGAACAAACATCCATTAAACATACAATGCAAGTTAAATAAAAGCTTGTAAAATAGTATATATTTGTGGATAAGAATACCTAACATAATCATTTCTAGAATAAAATATTATCGGTAATGATTACATAAAGCTTTTGTTTATATTATTACCAATTATTTTGTTCTTATCCTCAAAAATATTATTTTCATAATTATAGGGAGTTATATATAACTCAGTGCAATGGCAGACTGGTTTTAAAGTACTGTTTACTTGTTTATTCCAGTCATTGCCGCATTTTTTTTTTATTTGACTATAAGTTTAGTTGTTTTCCCAATTTCCCATGCAGATACAATTTACCAGTACGACTAGCATTACTTCGACACGCGATTATTTGTCTCGCGAGAAATGCTATCTGTCAGTTTCCTTTCAATACCGTGCGAGCGAGACAGGAGATGCTGACTCGCAGCAAGATAATTGTGGTAACCCTGCCGCAGCATAGTCCTCTACTCGACGAAGACGTCACGATTTGGACGCTCTTTATATGAACCGTTTTCAGCGCGTAATTTCTGACTTTTAGAGCAGTCTAGGTGTAGTTATTTTAATACATACATCCTCATAATAAAAAAAATAAGTAAAAAAAAATTAAGTATAACGGTTTTATTGAAAATTTACTAAAAGGTAAAAAATAATTCGGTAGATCCTAGGTACCAGACATCACACCACTCTCCTCATCAATCTAGGGCATTGATCAGACAAAAAATAAAATCGTTGGGCGCGTGTAGCCTGCGTATGATATTATTATGATATAGCGGTTGACTTGATAGAAATTTCACACGCCCAACCATTTTATTTTTTGTCTGATCAATGCCCTAGATTGATGAGGAGAGTGTTGTGATGTCTGGTACCTAGGATCTACCGAATTATTTTTTACCTTTTAGTAAATTTTCAATAAAACCGTTTAACTTAAAAAAAACTTTTACTTATTTTTTTTTTTTCAAGTTTTTAGTTTTTAATTTTGTTACATACTTCTCTTTCTTTTTAATTCATTCAGTGCCTAATTATTACAAGGTTTTTTTATAGCCCAGTAAATTTTGCAACTTTAATAAACGGTATGATTCTGCACAGTAAACGGTGCTCCGCCTGGGTCAGCGATTCAATCACATCTGGTATAGAACCTGAATCCAGATTATTCCAGAAAGCCTTTGATGGTGCTATTGTTTTATTACTCGTGACATGTGAAACGAAAATGAAAAAGTAACGTTGTTTTTGAAGAGAATTCTACAGATACGTATATATGCGCCAGTATTTTAACGTCCTGTTTGTACTTGATTAGGGTAGCAACGCTTGGTGCAAATTCACAAACGTGAATGAACAATGTATAAATAGCATTTTCGAATTGCAGATTATTTCCAGTTCTGCATTGCAGGGTACGCTCACGTTGGTTATTTAAACTGACTTTGCGTTGCTCAGGTGTTTCGGACGATACCAGTTCTCTTTGTCTCTCACGTTGCCCTGTTATCCTGGGGTCATATTGCTCAGGTGTTTCGGACGCTACCAGATACCTTTGTCTCTCACGTTGGCCTCACAACCTGGCCTCATGTTGCACATGTGTCTCTGACGCTAACCGTGTTCTTCGTTTTTTGTAGTCGACTACGAGTTCCTATTTCACTCTCTTTTGCACGCTTTGCTCTATACTTTTCTTTTGCTTTATTAAGCCTTCTTTTTCGTTGTGTTGCTGTTTCTGTTTTATTTTTGTTTGTTTTTGTTTTTTTCCATTTCGTTCTCATGAGTAATGGACATTAAAACGGTCAACCCCCTTAGAGGTCCAATAGAGCGGCAAGACTATTAGTCAACAAGATGTGCCCAAGTCTTGAGGGGAATACGCTTATGACATATACTTTTTATACTTTTTATTATCCCTAATGCCCCGCAGTTCTTGACAGGTTTAAACATTTTATCTTAACTTGGGTGGTGTACCGCTAGCGAGGTTTCATTTTTTGCCACCCTAACACAGGGCTCGACACGATACAAAATCTTGACTTGGGGGAACCAAGATCCATGCTTGAATTCCGATCTAAGTTGATGAAGTCCTTTGTATTGATAAGTTGGCTAAACTTTATCATTCATATTACTGTTAAGTATTGACTGCTCTAAACTCTACGGTCCACTATGCAGCTTTCGACTTGCCCTTTCATTTGATATCCATCTCCCATATTGAAACAATTATTAAATCGCCATCGTCATCGCAGGCCATTTTAGATTTGAAATTTGTCAAAACATAATACAGTATTCTTAAACCCAAACCCTTTCATTTGATACCCATATTGAAGGGGTAGTGAATAAAAATCACCTGCCATCTTGTTGGCGGCAATATTGGATTTTCATTTATTTTTCATAGTGTAAACTATTCAACTAGACAAGACCTGTTATTTGATACCCATATTGAAGGGGTTATGAAAAGAAAAATGAACCTGCCATTTTATTGGCGGCCATATTGGATTTTCAATTTATTTTTACAAAGAATTATATTTTACTGATCAAGCCCTTTCATTTGATACCCATATTGAGGAAGTAGTGATAAAATTTGTAATCCGCCATTTTGTAGTGGCGGCCATCTTGGATTTATAATGATGCTGTATATATTAAATTATATTGTCACCTGAACTAAGGACGTGTACCAAATTTCAGATCAATACGTCATCACGGCTGCCCTATGTCAAAACCTAGTAAGGGACAAATTGTTGGATTTTTATTTTTTAACGTATTTGTACCAACCTAGTAAGTCCTCAGCTGGTAACAGAGACACCAGCTCAAAAATCGTTATAATAACCAGAGTTTTCAATGCGTTGAAACCTAGTAAGTAACATGTCTAGTAACTGTTTACCGTTGTCAAACCCAGTAAGTCACATATCCCATATCAAAACATAGTAAGGGCGTGAGACATACTAGGTTTTGGGCTGGTCAAAGAGGGCCTTACTAGGTTTCTGATCTGGGAATCAATGCGCCGGCAGGGGCGCGCGGGGCACCTAGTATCACTGTGTTCGGTCAGTCCACGGCAAGGCGCCGGCGCAGCCACATCGCGTGCTGTTTAAATTAACTGTCGTCTGGATGGTTTTGAAGTATTGCGTGCAATATGAAGCGCCATTTACAATTTCATAGATCGAAGCAGTTGTTAGAGGCAGCTATTAATAAAAATAAGAGTCAAATCTCCGAATATGCCGGGTAAATGTATTTAAATACCAACTTTAATTTCCAACACTTTTATTTATTATTTTTTGTTACGTAGGAACCCCTACATCATCCCTTTAATACATTTATAAAACTTCGCTACTACAAACATATGCGAAGAGTGTCTGTGTCTTCAATATTAACGTATAATACCTACTTAAGTACTAGATCATTGTTGTGTTTACAGAGTTAATGTTCAAAATAGTGAGCTACCAACGTTTTTTGCACAAATTCAAGAAGACACAGAAAGATTTCCAACTGGGTGAGTTGTTTAATAAAATAAATGGGCTTGTAAAGAACTTATATTTTTGTCTTTTCTTATTAAATACCTACATAGTAACAAACACGTGTATATAAAATAAAGGTTTCAGTGTTTTAACTGGTTAAAAATACGAGTAACAAGCATGATAATTTATAATAACTATACCTACCCACTCATGTAATAAATTATTTTACTTGCATATATAATATTGAAAATGTTCATACGTACATTCAGATAAGATCAATCGGAATTTCAGCTGGAGTTTAATGGTTGATTTGTTGTGTATTCCAACACTTGTATACTAGATTTACATTTGAATAAAACATTTTAAACGGATTATATCGCGTATATTAATTATTTCAGCCTCCCTGACGTTTCGGTACCTTTACAGATACCGTTGTCAAAGGTTGACTGAGAATAACACAATTTTTCTCTGTCAAAGTTACATTTGTGCAAACTACCCATTTTATAAATATTAATTTAAAATAAAGGTATTCCATACCTACGTGCCAGATGGGCCTAATGTGCAAAGACAGTTAGGTACCTACACATGTGCCAGAAGGGCATTTACTATTTTATTTAAAAGGTTTTGTTTTAAATATCTTGGATGTCGACGACAGGCTCCGTTACTAGGTATTGAAGCTGGTTGAATGTAAGAAACTAACACGGGTAAATACATTTTCAAAGTTAGTAAGGGGTATAAAACGTGCATATATAGTATATATTATTAAATGAAGTTATTGATACATACACTTGTTAGTACTCTACTTATTCATGTACTTTTTTTATTATTAATTAAGAGTTCTTTTGAGGCTGCCACGTTTTATGTTTTTAGGCTCTCCTGTAAAATTTGGTCTGGAGCCTCTCAATATTGGGGACTGACTAAGGTAATACGCTTAAATAATCACCCAGAACCTTTACGTAAACTACATCAAAAATGTTGTTAAGGGCACGCGGCGCATCACACGTTCCAAATTCAATGTTGATTACGATAGGCTGTTTGTTTTGTACCATTGGATTTACTTAATAACCGCCAGTAGCCGAGAGCGGCGCGCGATTTACCGCCGCCACGTGCCGCTAATGCGCGCTTAACTTCCCTCGGCTAAGTAATGACTAAGCTAACAGGAACTTTAGTGATGACCAGACTTAGCATTTTTGAACCCTCGCAATAAAGTGTGGTGATGAAGGTCAAACGTAATTATTTATCAACATTTTTTAGTAGAATCTTTTATCGATTCTATTTTAATGTGGAAATACCACTTTTTACTTTTATAAATATTGTCACAAAGATAAATTATGAAAGAAAAATGTAATGTGATCCACTGCAATTTCATACGTAATAACTACTTTAGTATATATGAGGCTTAAAATTATGAATCTGACATCAGGCGATTCTAATGAACTTTGACGTTCATCAGAATCCCCTGGGGGATCAGGCTAGGGGATTCTGGTGGACTGAATGGCAATGTAAGCAGGACTCGAACCTGCGACCCTACGTTTCCGGCGTAGTGCTCTACCAACTGCGCTATCACATCGTTACGTCAATCACACCAAATCGAGCACCCTCTGCGTCATATTTGTTTAAAATGCTTATGCGCATTAGCCATGCCCTAGGATGTGCATAATTTACCTTTGTGTCAATATTTATAAAAGCAATTATTTATGTTTGAGAAACTGTGATTCTGCCTTCAGCATCAAGTTACGGACAAACAAACAACCCGATACACACAAGCTGATATTTTTAGACGACTTGATCAAAAGTAATGATTATGAGATTACTAAGATTTATGAGATTGCCACCTTTTTAACCTGCTTCAAGAAGTTTTTCTCTTGCGGCAATGCATTGACGTGAAACAAAGTCATAAATATTACATAAAATAGAGCACATCGCTAAATAAGGTACACGTAGGTATAGTGATGATATCTCGGAAAGATATCAGTAGAACCCTGGAATTTATGTGAAATGGTTCCGATATAAGCATTCAATTTAATATATGGAGGAGATCGCTATTTAGCGATAAGACCGTCTGTTGTTAGCCTGCCTGTTGTCTAATGTATCGTGTTTTTTTTTGCCACTATAATTGAGGTGTGCAATCTATCTATCGATAAATAGATAATATAATATCGATAGATAGCTGATAAGCCACAGACGTTCACGGCAGAACATAGATTTGCTGATTTTGACGACGCGGTTGGCGCAGTGGTTAAGCAACTGCCTAATGAGCCGACGGTCCTGAGTTCGAATCCCGGCAAGGGCAAATATTTGTGTGATGAACTCGAATATTTGTGCCTGGGTTATGGAAGTTATTTGTATTTAAGTATGTATTTATTTATATAAGTATGTTTATCGTCGTGTAGTGTCCATAACACAAGCCTACTAGAGCTTACTGTGGGACTAGATTGATTTGTGTGAGGTTGTCCGATATTTATTATTTATTTATTATTTTTATAGGCCTCCCCCATGACTAGCCACAAAGTATACTTACGATCCCGTGCAATAGGTGTACAATAACGAGTATTTATATTGCTTTGTAAGCTTTTTGTTTTGACATTGTTTTGTACCATTGTATTTCCTCAATAACCGCCGTCTACGCGATGTGCCGCCGCCGCCACGTGCCGCTAATGTGCCCTTCACTTCCCTCGGTTAAGTAACGACTAAGCTAACAACTTGCCTGATGACCAGATTTATCATGAGGCAGACATTTGTACCTACTGTATATTTTTACCCTAACAATGATGAGTGATATAAGTTTAATGTATCTGTGTCTGAGTAACTGTGCCTACATCCAAGCTCCTAGACAAACGAACCGATTATCTTTTTTTGTTTTATTTAAGGTGATTTTATCGAGAGTAGACTTCACAATTCACAATTATTAAAAATGTTTAGCTTTAATTAGGTAGATAAAAAAAATACAAATATCCATAACTATTTCAATAAAACCATTTAAAGAATATATTTATTATTTGAACCTTCCCGACGTTTAACACACGGTTTGATAGAAAAACTGTTTTTTTTTTCTTTGTCTACGTTACACTTTTGACAACAGTAATTGTATAATTACTGAAGCGTCAGAATCAGGAAGGAATAATGAATTTACGCGACATAATCTGCTTTAATTTTGTGACAGTCGCGGAAACCGCAGAAAATATTATACATAACGATTATCTATTTTAGCATTGTTTTGTACCATTGGATTTGCTTAATAACCGCCGCCACGTGCCACTAATGTGCGCTGTTGGCCGCTAACTCTCTCTGCTAAATAAATGACTAAACCAAGCAAGGCGTCTATGGAACCCGGTTTCCGCTAGCGTGCCTATTTCAGATCATGTGAGCACTCTTCTCTATTCCTCTTAAGAGAAGAAAGCTAGTTCAGCCCAGGATTTACAGCCCAAAGATTTCTTTGACGACAAGCCTGGACTAAGCTAATAACTTTCGTGATTATTTATCAGACTGATTTACCTAAATTAAACATGTCCCAAACTGCTATTTTATAGCTATTTTCTAAGGTAAAAATCGAGAATGAGATGGGAGTCTTGAATCATAGGTAATAGAAGCATTCAAATCTTTGGAAACGATAGGCCGTTTGAAAAGTGACGGGTTTTTATCATTAATACGCTTACGCACCGAGTCTGCAATCAATTGCATCTCTGTATCGCCCAGATTTACAAATGAAATCCTTATTCTAAACTCAAATACTTAAATAACTTACCGACTGTAAGCAGACAAAATAATGTCACAAGTGATTGTATAAATAAATAATAGCATCGCCATTCTCGCTGCTGTTACTAAGTCGGTATGCGCAAGCAGCATTTAACATCTTGAATATAAATAGCGTCAAAAGAAAAGAGGTCCTCAGAGCAATGAAAATAAGATGCTGAACTCTCGAATCCCAGTTTATTCGCTGACTCTGGGCTCACAGTGGCGTCTCATTCCATTTGCGAAATTTATTTTTCCGCAATCTTCCCCGTAAACGCTGTAACGTTAAGTCGAGGGGCAGACCCGTAAAGAAGTCAGCTCTACCCATATGATTGCAATTTATATGAAATTGCCTTCGCACCGCTTTATTTTCTATTTCGAATCCGATATCGCGGTGATTTAGCATCCGTGCAAAACTAACCGATTGTCCTAAAGCACCTTCGATTTGGTATTCTTGCTAAGGGAATTGTTTTAGGACTAGATATAGGGACGAATCCGTTCATTCCGAAGTTGTAGATAAAACCTACCATATAAGATATTCAAATCCCTTAAGTGCACGTTGTGGTTGAATTGCGGGAAAAACTCCCATTTTGAAACGTTGTAAAACTCTTTATTATTCCAGCTTCGCAGGTGTCTCTGAGGAGATACAGCGGAAGCGGGACTGACGGGTGTTACCGGGGAAACCGGGACACTGCGACAGAAATAATAGTTTTTTGCTACTCTAAATGTTTCAGCGGAACAGCTAAAGAGGGAAAACGAAGTGTAATATTTTTCTGGAGCAGAAAACCAGATATTTTGTAAGACACTTTGTAAACCATTTATTTATTATTTTTAAAAGGCATTGTCCGCGCGCCGTGCGGTGCTCGAGATGCTTATCACCACACCTACTCCGTATATTCGGTACATTGTAATCATATTATGATGTCATATTCGTACCTCCCTCAGAGCGGCTCTTGCATGGCAAACGAGCGCGGTGGGAGTTTTTACGATGCTATAAATTTTTGAACATCCCAAAAAAGTAAATAAAAGTCTGCCTTTTGGCTCCGAAAAGGGGCAAACGTAGTTACACCGAGACGCCCAGACGCGATTCCAAATGTGCTTTTTATGATATATATACACAAACAAACAGTGCTCGTTTACGCTTTCGTTCTTATCAAATGCATTAATTTCATCTCGCGTACGACATGAGACGGTTTCCACGAACTGACGTCGAGAAGAGTGCTTTCTGCGAATATGTCGTACAATTTTTCATGCGTTAGAAAACGGATTTTCTTTACAAACGCGAAGCTGAAATGGAAACTGTTTAGTATTACCAGAAGCAGCGTCTATTTACTTCGTATAAACTTATTACTAAAACTAACTTCATCAAACAATGATAGATTATAATGACAGAACTATCATAATATATCATTGCTTGATGAATTAACGATAATACTCAACATCGAAATACTTTAGAAACCTGTCTCATTGACCCTTATTAATACAGGCCAGCCATCACAGGCAGCGGTCGTTTATCACGGCGGGGTGTGTAGTCGAGCATTAATGACGTACACGGTACGGTAGCCCGAGCATTATATGATTTTTCCACAAACCGTGCAAACGTACAAGTCAACTTTCCGCATCATTTGACGAGCCCTAATGGATTGCGAACGACGATGTTGTCTCGGCTTTTGTAAACAAAGCATAGTAAAACGTAGATATGACCAAGTATTTTGTTGGCACATTTACGGAATATGCCTAGGGTTCTACAGGCGTACAATGGACGACATATGACGCCTTAAAAATAATTCTCATTGAAAGTATTTATTTGCGCATATACGTATTTTTTGGGTTCTAGCGGCGTCATGGACGAGATTTAAGTCTTAAATTTCATTCCCTTTAAGTATAAGGTGGTATAAGTAAGTAAGTGTTATTAACAAGATTATACCCTTAACGTACTTACAGTTGATGAGCATTAGTCTTAGAAACTGAGTAAATTCAATTAGCAGTAGCGATTTTTCCATCTTTTCACGGGTATTTTGTTAGCATCCACCAACTTTTGACTCAGTTGGAATCGTTGAAATACAGATTTATGATTAAATTACTAACTTGGAAAGACGTCTCATCAGAGTTTCTGGAGTAGGTACAAATTATTACTGAAATACAAAATAATACACGACTTGAATCAGGCGACTTAAAATAAGAACGCCGACGAAATTAAGTCTGAATAAATTATTCTTATACCTACTCAATTATGCAATAAAATATCTCCCGTATAAAATCATCGCTTTATTTGTAAGGAATGAGCAGTTGCTACTTAGGTACATAATGGTAAAAAGAAGCAAAAAACCGGCCAAGTGCGAGTCGGACTCGCGCACCGAGGGTTCCGTACAAACACTTTCCATTCCTAGGTGGTTAAGTTAAGTTTGCACCTGGTATGTATAGCGCCCCATACAAATTAGGTGCAAAGTTAGGTATTAAAAAAACTACTTACTAGATCTCGTTCAAAACAATTTTCGTTGGTAGTTTTTATAGTAATGTACATCATATGTTTTTTTTAGATTTTTCATTTTCTTATTTTAGAAGTTAGAGGGGGGGGGGACCAACTTTTTTCCACTTTCGAAGCGTCTGTCACGCAAACTATTCGGTTTAGAAAAAAAATATTTCAGAAACCTCGATATAATTTTTGAAGACCTATCCATAGATACCCCACACGTATGTATTTATTTATTTATTTATTTATTTATTCGGCAAGGTTACAAAATGTAAATTGTCATTAACATAATAGGATGTAGTTATAGTTAGACTGTACTAAAATTACATTTCTATGACTACCATGCACAACTTTCATTTAATGGGTACATACTAAATTTAAATGTTAAACTTATCTAAGAGGAATACATAATACCAAATAATACTAAGATTAAAATTTATAATAAAGAAATAACAAAAAACATGTGTATTTTTACACTTATCTAACTTAAATTGTAATTGAGATCTTCGTTTTGACTGAACTAATGAGATAGTTTATTAATAGAAAATTTTAACTGATTGAGACTTAAATGAAATATATCAAGTTCACTACAAATCTTGTTATAAGAATTACACATACGTGTTATAGGACTATTTGTGACACATTATTATTGGCTATCGGGACTAGAAACTGAGCTGGCTTACGGCAAGGCTTTGAATATATTCGGAAAGTTAATGTTACTAATGAGCTCAGAGTCTATTTCGTTATTAATAATTTTATGTAGTGTTATTAGTTCATACACATTTCTCCTGCTTTCTAAAGTATCAATTTTGAAGTAGCTCAGTCTTTCCTCGTATGTGGGTAGCTTTCGTTTAAGTCCCAATTTGTAGACTAAAAACCGGAAAAACTTCTTTAGAACAGCTTCTATATGGTCTATGTGTACACTATAATAAGGTGACCAGATGGTGGAGCAATATTCTAGACAGCTTCTAATTAATGCACAATATATTATTAACATACTATTCGGGTCTATAAATGGTTTCATTGTTCTATAGATAAATCCTGATAATTTATTTGTTTTTCCTACAATATGGTTGTAATGCGCTGTATATGAGAGAGCTTTGTATCAAACCATACTCCAAGATCTCTAATAACTGATACTCTATGAAGGGATATTCCATTTATGTTGTAATCGAAGATTATTGGATTTTTGTTTTTAGTAAATGATATGATATTGCATTTTTTAACATTAAGTGCCATATTGTTTCTAGTGCACCACTCATTTAATAAAAACAAATCATTTTGAAGACTATGGCAATCTTCGACATGTTTTATTGTGCTGAATATTTTAATGTCATCTGCGTATGCTAATAAATTATTATCTAAAGACTCTAAAAGATCATTTATGAAAATAATAAAAAGTAAGGGGCCTAAGTTAGATCCCTGCGGGACGCCAGAGTCTGCTAAAAAGGAATCTGAGAAATAACCATGGACATTAACTAACTGAGACCGATTTCGGAGATAACATTTAAGCCACCGTAATAGTGACCCATGAATTCCGATGTGTTCGGCTTTGATACAAAGTATATTATGGTCAACTTTGTCAAATGCTTTGGCGAAGTCTGTGTAGATGGAATCAGTTTGTGTTCGTGTATTTAAAGCGGAGCATAGATATTCGGTATATTGAATGAGGTTACTATTG